>JBAIAC010000001.1:29120000-31620000 GCA_037349315.1 Chelydra serpentina | reverse complement strand
CCTGTCCTCTGCTTTCTACACTGGCTTCCCATAGAATTTTGAATCAAGTTCAAGGTCTCAGTCCTTATCATCAAAGCTCTTCATGGACGTGGGCCCAGGATACCTATCAGACTGTGTAAAGCTCTGGGATGAAGACCGTGGTCAACAATTCCACTCCTCTGGCCGAGTGGAACTCTCAACAATAAGACTAAAGCTCATTTGGGGGGGGATAGAGAACCTGCTCTGGTTGTGGTCTGAGACTGCGGAATGAACTCCCCATAGAACAAAGGTGGTTACAAACCTCACCACTTTGCACTCCAAGCGCAAGGCGCATTTCTTTGACCTTGTCTTCTCTAATATAAATGCATAGCTATAGGTATATTTAAAACACACTCACACACAGGAAAACCACCTACCACAACAAGTCACTTGACTGCATATGCTTGTTATTCTGTGGAGGGGATGAGAGAATTGATCCCCCATGACAGATGTGTAATTTTGTTGCTTCGTGCACTACTGGAAGGCACACAGATGCTGTGGTGATAAGTGAAGTATAAACGCCCGAGTAGAATACAATAGATTTCGGAAACTGTCCATGAGAGGATGAGGCCTCAGAAATACATGAACCCCTCACCTTTCTGAAATGAGATCCAGGTCACCCACTCAGGAGTCTAACCTGGAAGCACCACAACAGGTGTAATCCCTATTAATGCCAAGTGCAATTTACCAGCAATTGCTTTAGCTGTAAATCTAACCTACCTGACACTGCTGATAAACCTTTTGGCAATGTGAAAACTAGGGCACAAGACATATGAGGCTTCAATAAACATAAGGTGCACGTGTGACAGGCTGTACCCGCTATGCTCACCCCCTTTTACAAGACTACGTTAAATGCTCTACAAAGCATACTATGGAAAGTATCATTTGAAAACTCATGATTGCTGAAGGACGTGGGAGAATGCTAAACCAACTAGTCTGTTTAGTTCACCAATTTGTAAAGCTGTATTGTTGTCCCCGAGAAACTGTCCACAGCTGGACTTTTCTGAGCTAGCAATCAGGAGTGAATAGCTTGTGAACACCTCATAGGCTGACATTTATTCACACCCAGCTCTTTGGGGAATAATTATGGATACCAAATACAGTCACAAACCATCCCAATTTATGAGAATGATAAAAGGGCTCAATTCATCTGATCATTTACTTGCCCTGAATAATTCACACATTTCTAATTGAAACCATCAGTCATTGAAGTCAACAATGGAGTTGCACCAGGGTAATTTAGAGAGCAGTGTGGCCCAGAGTGAGAGAAGTAGTCAAATTCAGCCTGGCTGGATTCTTGACTATAGACCTTGCCTAACCCAAAAGCATGAACTGCTTCAGCTTGAGCTCAGGGGTGGGCAAACTATGGCCTATGGGCCGCATCCAGCCTGTCAGATCTTTTAATCCAGCCCTTGAGGTCCTGCTGGGCAAAGGGGTCAGGGGCTGGCCCTGCTCCAGCACTCCAGCGGGGGAGCGGGGTTGGGGGCTTGCCAGAAGCAGCATGTTCCCCCTTCAGCTCCTACACGTTGGGGCAGCCAGAGGGTGCCGCACGTTGCCCCTGTCCCAAGATCCGGCTCTGCAGCTCCCATTGGCCAGGAACCATGGCCAATGGGAGCTTTAGGGGCGGTGCCTGCGGATGGGGCAGCACGCAGAGCCGCCTGGCCATGCCTCCACATAGGAGCTGGAGGGGGGACAGGCCACTGCTTCCAGGAGCTGCTTGAGGTAAGCTTTGCCCGGAGCCTGCACCTCCAAACCCCTCTGCTCCACCCCCAGCACGCAGTCCCCTCCTTCACCCCAAATCCCTCATCCCTAGCCCCACTCCAGAGCCCGCACCTCCAGCTGGAGCCCTCATCTCCTTCACATCCCTGCCCCAGCCCTCACCCCCTCTCACACCCCAACCCCCAATTCTGTGAGCATTCATGGCTCACCATACAATTTCCATACCCAGATGTGGTCCTCAGGCCAAAAAGTTTGCCCACCTCTGCTCTAGCAAGAGCTGTGACAGGTTCATAGCATCTGTGATCTGCACCAAGGGGGACCTGGCGCACACAGTCACCCATGGGTTACACAAGCCTGGCTTCAATTTCATGCAAATTTGAGCTTAAGATTGTTTCTGATGGAAATTAAACACTGTCACTGGTTTGACGTGAATGGGTCTTACCATCAAAATTGTTCAGCTGAGCCGAAGCAAAATGTGATGAGTTTGGCTCAAACCAAAACACAGATGATTGCAGACAAAAGCAGCCATATTTTGCCCACCTGTCTTGTGGCTGCTGCCCTGCGCTAACAGCTAGACAGCCCTCTGGTGCATGTGGACAGTTACGTTTTGCTCATTGGCATCTGCTTAGCCATTCATGTTTATTGCTATGGCAGGGCAACCATGCCCAAAGCACTGGGTGAATGTGTATGGGCTGTGTTAAGCAGGAGGTCAGACTAGATAATGTCCCGTCTGGCCTTAAAAATCTGCAAATGCTCGTTACACAGTAACCTACTTATACTGTGTGTAACCTTTGTTCCGCCAAACATTAACATCTATATCTTTTATTTCTATAGTGCAGCGAAGTCTCCTGTTAAGCAGAGTCAGTCTTATTCATGCCTGGTCTATATGCTCATCCTAAGTGGTATGGGTGCATGGGGCAAAGAGACTATTTGCCCTGGTTTCTTACACTCTGCAAAGCCATATAAGAAAGGTACTCTTTTTGAGGGCTTTTTAAAGGACTGACTCTTCAAATTTGATAATGTCTTTTTTTCCCCCTGTACATTTGATTTGTGTCTCATGTGACTCCAGAAGCCACACAGAAGACACTGCGTGGACTTGAATCAGAAATGTTCTCATGTCTCTGCACACACTCTGCCATGTGCTACGTTTTTCATCTGCTCAGGCACCGTACTCCCAGGAGGCAAGGCCTGGTTTTTCAAAGCGAGTCTTGGCAAACTCTGAGGCAGAAAACTCAGAACAAGATGAGTCACTCAGTGCTCATTTTAGTTCCATATTTACTGCATGTTTACTTTTTGTTTGAGTACAGATTTTGAAGGGAGTGTTCTGCTTTTCCAGGGCTGTGACATACCGAGGGTGCAGGATCAGGAGGGCCCACGTCTCTGTAACACTTTGGGAGCGCAGGCATTGGGGGCGTTCTGTAACAGTGCACTGCAGGGTTTCCTGCACCTGCGTCTGAAGCATCTGGTGCTGCCCCCTGTTGGAGACAGGATATTAGGCTAGATAGACATTGCATCTGAGCCAGTCTGGGAGTTCCTATGTTCTTTTAATGTCAGATTTCCTCTCTCTGGCCATAACTCATTCGGTGATCAAGTTCTGGGGGTACCACTTTGCAGTTTCTGTGATCTGTTGGGTACAGGCTGAGGGCGTGTCTCTTTCATTTGAACAAAGGTGTGTACAGAGTCCCACTTTCTGGTGCAGCGGCACGTTGGATGTATAGTGAGGTCCTGCTTCTTGGTGTATTGGATTTACCCAATTAAGGATTCATACTTCCCTCTGTTTGTGACCTGTTCCATGTACAGGTTTGAAGGAAGGAAGAATTGTTACTTCAGAAAGTGTATGGATTGCAGTTTTAATCCATAAATCAGGATCTCATCCTGATGCTAACTAGAAAAGGGAAAGTATGTGCATTACCACAGTGGTAACAAGCAAATATAGCAGCGTGTGCATCTCTGTCTCTGCCTTCTCAGCATCTTCGTTTTTACGTCAAACCAGTGACAGTGTAAACAGGGCCAACGTCCCTGTAAAAATATAATCGAGTCTTCCTTCTCAGACTACCTGTCTTGTAGCTTGACTCATAAAATGTTACAACTGGTAATTAACTGCATGGTATTAAAATATTCCAGCGTGGCTTGTTCTAGGGAAGAGAAGTGGGACTATTAATAAATTATAAAGTGATGACTTTTAACATGTGCTAACCACAATGGAAGAGAACCATTTATTTCTGTGAACGGAATTGTTAAAGGGATACATTCCATGAGTAGCAGCATAGAACGTATTATATATAATAAACAATAGCACTGCCTGTAATTAAGGTTGCTCAGTACTTCCTATTATAAGACCATGGTTTCTGTTGCTTAAAACGTTGCCAAACATTAACCATTTTAGTTGAAGTTTTACATGCTGGGTGTCCGCCTGAAGCTGAATCTTTTTGGAAAAATTCAGCCAAAATTTCCTGAGAATGAAGCCATGGAAAAATATGGTGTTTTACCAGGTTAAGACATTAAGACCTTCTTTGAAATGCTCTAGAATGTCTCTAGAAATGCTCCCTGCGGTGGAGAAGAGGCATGACATTTGGCAGGGGATGGCCTTTGTGTCAGGGATGTGACTTTTGCCGTCCCCGTGAAAACACATCCGAATTTGGCCACACTATAAGCCTTTGAAAAATCACAATTCACACCTGCTCAGTAGAGGCTTCTTCAGTTTTAGCAGCTAAAATCTCAGAAGTTTCTGTCCAAGTCTCTCACCACTCCTAGGTGTGACCCGACTCCGCATGAGCCATCCCTACAGAGTGACTAAACAAGCAACAGGGAAACAGGAGCTCAGAAGGACTTTCCCTGTAGTGACTGCTCCAGGCATGGGTGGTGTCAGGCACTAGAGCTGAGAGCAGGGAGTCTCTCTCTCTCCTGTGCTCCCAGTGACCTGACTGCTGACACCCAGGCAGTATGGAGGAGGAAGTCATGTGATTCCAAATCAGAGGGGACAAAAGCTAGACAGGGTGATGGGGGGCAGAGAGGAAGGGAGTCGATTGGAACAAGGATTCTGAGACTGGAACTGGAGTTGAGGACAGAGAGAAATGGTAACAAGCAGTTGGCGAGGGGAGACCAGGCTGACTGGTCAAAGAGCGTAGGAGCTGGGGAGAAAGTTCCAGCTGGGACTGGGAGCCAGCTGGAGACTGGATCTGGGTGCTGGAACCAGAGCCGACTGTGTGGAGTGGAGGGGGGACCACTGAGATTGGACAAAGAGCTGGGGAGTGAATGGATTGGCTGGAGAAGGAAACTGAAAGTAGGAACCTGTTGGAGAGTGGGGGAAGGTGACAGATCTCACAAGGAGCTAGGATGCAGGAGACAACTTGGATTGGTTTTGCAAAGAGAAATGGACAAGGAGCTAGGGCATAGGACAGGGGAAGACTGAGGCTGCATGAGGAGTTCAGGAAAGGATGCTGGGACTAGAAGCAAGTGGAGAGGGAGGGGAAAGACAGAGACAGAGATTGGACCAAGAGCTTGAAGGGCGGGAACTGGGATTGTCTAGGCAAGGAGACTGGGGACATGGAGTTGGGGTGGGAGGAGGGGAACTCGGATTGACTGGGCCAGGCTATTGGTTTTGTATGAAGAGGGGGAGAGATTTGAGATTGGGACTTGGACAGTGAGCCTGGCGGGTGAGACTAGGACTGGCTGGGCAAGGAGACGATGGCCATGTCTACACTACCAAGCTTACACTGGCACCTCTGTAAGCTTGCTCGTGTAGCTGCTCTATGCTGATGGGAGAGAGCGCTCTCCTGTCGACATAATAAAACCACCTAAACGAGCAGCGGTAGCTATGTCAGCAAGAGAGTGTCTCCCACCAACATAACTCTGTGCACATAAGCGCTTATGCCAGTGAAACTTACCTCGCTCAGGGGTATGGTTATTTTTTACACCCCTGAGCAACAAAAGTTTTGCCAACATAAGGGGTAGTGTAGACATGGCCTAAGACTAGGATGAGAAGCCTGAGGAAAGGTGACTGGAACTGGGTGAGCAATAAGAATGGCACTGAGACAAGGAGCTAGAGTGGGGAAGAGACACGACTGGGATGGGGACAGATTGGAGGGGACAGGCAGAAGAGGTCAAACTTGGGGCAAACAGGGAGAAGAGTCTGTGCACACTGGACCACACTCCCCTCCAGAATCTGGAGTGGAACCCAATATTCCTGAATCTTGCCATTATTTTATGATATATTTGCAACCCACTGGCAAAGATTGTATCTTCCTTTCCTCTAGTGCTGGTCCACATTGCGGAAGCGCTGAGAAGCCACCACTGTAAATGGGAGCTGTGCTTTGAACATACAAAGTGCTTTATAATACTATTTACTATTAAACAATCAAGTTCCAAATTGGGCACCCAAAATTAATGGATACTTTTGACCTTGATCTCTCTGTTTCTCTTCTGTAAAGTGGAGATAATACTCATTTCACAGTGTTGTGAAAATAAATTATTTTAATATTTGTGACACACTCAGGCCTTATAGTGATGGGTGCCAAAGAAAAACCCATGAGGAAATTCATAATTCTGACATCAGAGCAGGGTTTGAACAGTGTGCAGTAAATAAGGCCCATGGCCATACATTGAACAGTGAGAATAACCCATAATATTAAATAGCTGTTCATGAAATAAGCAGCATCTATCCTCTGCACTCAATAAGACAGGAGCCCTGTGGGAAAAGATAGTCTGTGATCATCCAATTAAAGTCTGTATCATAATACATATGCACGATGGGGCCAAATTAAGGTTGCACAAGCAACCATAATTTTGGCATTTCCTAACTTGTGAATGTTTGACTTGCAAAGTTAATGATGTTTTGTTAATTTTTTTGTATGTAATACAAAAACAGGATTGGACATGAATAATTTTAATACATGCAATCAATCTTAAAATAAATTACAGGGAAATGTTTAAAAGGAGAAATTCTTCATGTGTCAAAAAGGGAGGCTTTAAAAAATTATTGTTCTATGGTTATTCCCTTCAAAATGAATAAATAATGCAAAAATAAAACACACACACACACACACACACACACACACACACACACACACACACACACGTTTCAATAATGTCCCTTTCAGGATTCTTACATAAAATACACATGTTGAGAAAACATCTTTTTTTAAAAAAAACCACTCATCTCTCTTCTCTCCAGGGGTGCTGGAACAATTTGTATAGTGGGGGTGCTGAGAGCCATTGAACCAAACTGTAAACACGGTAGATGATGGAAACCACTTCAAGCCAGGGGCACCCCCCATTCCAGCACCTATGCTGCTCTCCCCTTTCTAAATTACCAGCATAGATGGATGTCATTTGACTAATACACAGAAAGAGCCCACTGGAGCTAACGGTACAAAGGGAACTAGAAGTACAAGTTTGTTTTCTGGTAAATTCTCCCCGCCCCAGTAGAGTCCTGTTTTTCTTGCTCTTTCTTTTCCCCCTGACAGTCCTCCAGAAAAGGCATTGGTAAGGCATCTTTAAAAAGCCCCAAACTTTATCAACACAAAGAGTTCAATTGCTGTCAAAGGTGATACAGTTCATTAGCTGACTACAGGACCCTTCCCTGGAGAATATGCTTTCACTGGGATTTACTTGTATCCGGTAGTGGGAGACTAGGTTATACAGTGGTAATGAGGATTTATATAGAAATGGCCCAGACTGAAACCCTGTATCCAAACATTCCAGTGGGTGCTGTCTCCTGGCACACAACATGACCACCTCCCAATGGCTGCAATGGGCATCATATGAATCCTGCACAGGGCCTGGGGTGCTTTGGGTAAGTTCATATCCAAACCCAGCCATTGGTCCTCATATAAATGGGGTTTTAATTCAGCCCATGATATCAAAACTCTGCAGCATATTGGGGAAGTTCATCCCTAGAGCTGTACTCTACAACTCTAGACCATGTGTCCAATTGGTATGCTTGTCAATTGCTCATTCACAGACCAGCTGCTACATTTAAAGAGGATGTTTCTGCCATCTCTTTCTCTCTCCCCCCTATTATTTCATCACAGAGTCAAGTTCTTTTCCCAGCAACACCAAAAGAGAACACACATCTCTACGTAAATTAGTTAGAAGGTCAGAGAGCGCCATACATATACAGAGAGAGCACTGGCACTTGCCATCTGTTGGCAGTGCAGTTCCAGGCATAAGCACCTTACACTCTTTGATCTAATAGGGCCTAGTGACAGCTAATGCTGGGGGATATGGTACCTTTGAGGATTCAGGCGTAATTAACTGGGGCTAGACAAACATACTGGACAAAACAGCATTCTTATATTGAAACGAACACCTTCAAGCTATTCTTCTAGCTGGATTTCATTTGTCCTCAGAACTGAAAAAACAGCCTTCACTAAAAGGGTTTAAAGATGAGGGATAAAGTATCATCATGTTTAGGGCAATTTCAAAGCAAAACATGTTGGATCTTAATAAGGGTTGTTAATTTCATGTTCAGCATGTTTTTAAATATATAGCATCATTCAAGTAAGAATTCATAAGTGCATAGAGGAAGCAGCTAGAGCAAATGCCAGAAAAATATGTTGAAATAAGTAGCATGGGGTACAGTATACACCATATGGTGAGTTGTATATTACCCATGGGTTAATGGGTATAAAGCATTGGAAACAGCTGTGATAGTCGTGCTATTCAAAGAGTAAAATGTTTTCTTTGTTATCAGATGGAATTATTCATTGGCCCTCAGGTTTGAAAGTGCTCAAATCATTGCTACTGGAATGATTTACATCACTTGCCCAGATAACTCCCAGGGCTCTGTTTGGTCAGCTGGCTTTGGATCATGTCTGTTGGGCTACAATGGGAAAATGAATTGAACAGAATATGTCTGAATATTCATTTGAACACTCCAGAGGAAAACAGTGTGAGTACCAGGATGCTACTGCCATTCAGTCTTGCATCATGCAAGACCAGGATCCCTTTCACCTGTGTGTTGTTATGGGAGCTGGTGTTGCTTATGACAAGGTCACCCAAAGTGGGGTCCAAGCACTTAAATGATGCTTGGAGCGTTCTCTCACTATAACTGCAGGGCAAAGGGAAAGCAAATCCTCTGCAATTTTCTATTGCTGGGGAACTTATCATTCATCAAGGAAGATACAATCACAATTATGCTTTGATTAAAAAAACCAGAATTATACACAGCAATAAGAATATTATGTACAGCTCTTGGGTTCCAGTGAGTTCCTCAATGACACAAATTTTGGGCATCTGTGCTTCTTGTGTTATAATGCAAGACGACATTGTTTTTCAGCATCTCAAAACGTGGGCTCCATTTCATAATGGAATCTTGTCCTGTTCTTTCAAATAAAGGGCATGGCACATTTTTAGAAACAATGTCTATGTTCCCACCATACACCATGTCAAAAACTGTAACTTCCCCAATTTACTTACACACACACACGCGCTTACGCCCAGTTGTCACGTAGCATTTCCAAAGGCATCTCTTTGGTTTCTGCACCTTTAACTGTCCAAGCTGCCGTCTATGGAAAGCTGTTCTCAAGCTGTGATGTGTATTTTACTATCTAAACTAACTGACACTTGTATTTAGAATACAGTTGCTGATAACATATGGAACACTCTGTAGCCCTAAGTCGTGTGCTACTTTGTGTGATAGTATTGTTACCTGAGGTTTGTAAAGCTCTGTCTCAGTTTAGGGCTGTGGGAACAAGAGGCCAGATTCAACCCCCGCTAGCCAGTGGGTGTTGTTCCATTGACTTCAATAGCAACTGGATCAGGTGATCCATGAAGTGCTCTTCCAACCCAAATACGTTTGTGTGTGTGTGTATATAACTTCACCCACCACTGAAATTGAGCCACTTCAGAGGTGGAACATGGCAGTTTTAACAGCACACAGCAACAGTACACAAAAATATAGATCAAGCAGTGCAGAATGAAGTATTCAAAATAAACTGGGGGTATGAGAGATCAGAGTTGGGTAGGATGCTGGGCTTAAACCATTGATGTTGTGAAAAGTGCCATGGGATCTTTAATGTGCATAAATCATTAGAATGTTGGGTCTACATTTCATTTAAAAGACGGGTCTTCCAGAAACAGTGTTCCCTGAGCTAGCACATTGGAGCACCAGTTTAATTCTGAGTCAGGGAGAAGAGTGCCACCTGTTTCATCATCAGTGCTACTTCATTCAGCACTTGAGTGGTCCTTGGTGGTCTCCCAGCCAAATATTGTCCCATGCTGGCCTCAGAAGATCGGACAGGGTTCTATGGGTGCCGATCTTGTTTACCATTCAATCAGCATTTGCAAATTTGTTAAGCCTCAGCCTTTAGTGGTAAATGAATAAAAATAACAATAAACAATAAGAAGTGCTCTTCTGGTTGTTACATTGTGGATCTTAATACCTGGCTCTTTTGGCATGCATCCACTTCTTCAAGACCGCATCTGTTGAGTTCCTTTCTCTGATCTTATGCAAAAATATAAAAGAGGGGTTTTTTCTCTTTAATAAAGAGGAGTGCATTGGATACTGCTTTTGAATTTTCATGAGGGTGAACACTATTAATATTGCAAATGAACTTGACAGCTGAATTCAAAGCACCCCAGCTGCCATGTTTAAAGGGAAACGCAATGTAATAAAAAATAATAGTCTAACCGCTGCATATAATAACGAAGAAAATTAAATTACTACACAAAATTCTTTAAGTGTCTTAAATACAATTTAAAATGAAGTATAATTAACAATCAATGGGAATCTGTCATCTGGACAGTTGGCTTATATAGATTAAAACACAAGAAATGCAGCTCCCATTTGAATGCATGAGAAAAGCAGAAACTTTCAAAGCCGTTGTAAAGTTACATTAAACCTTTTTTGGTTATATGAACATTGATAACATAGGGCATGATCTAAAACCTATTTAAATGGGTGGAAAGACAATGGACTTTGGATCAGGCCCTTAGACCACTGTTAAAATACATTGGTAATATAGGCCCCTGTAAAATTAACCCGTAGGAAAAAAATAGGGCTTAATTTATCATTTTTTCTTCCTCCCCTCATACTTGCTAAAGGAATTGCTTGATTCCTAATCCCTGGTGAAATTCTGGCCCCACTGAAGTCAATGGGAGTTTTGCCATTGACTTCATAGGGGGTCAAGATTTCACCCTAAATCTTCATCAGAATTGCTTTCCTTTAGGAAGTGGAAGTAAACAGCCAATTCCCAGTTGGAGAAATACGAGTGCTAATCATGGATATTGAGACAGGGAAATGGCAACTTCTTTAGAAATCTGTTCTGGAAATTCATTAACAATCTCGCTATTAATAATAAATAATAATGGATCCTCAGCTGGTGGAAATTGGCATAGCTCTATTGATGTGGATGAAGCTATGCTAATTTACAGCAGACCCACTGTATATCTCATTTCTTATGTTTGAGGCACTCTGTATACATTAGTCAATCAACCCTCACAGCACACCATGAAACATCAGGACATGTTAGCTATTAGTCTTTTGCACCGAACACGACACATCTATGCACAAGCTGCCTAGTGTGTTCAAGTCAGTGGAAGTTTTACTACAGCAAACAGTTCAGGACTGGGTCCATACAAAGTATTATTATTATTGACTGTAGCTTTTCTTTTGAAAGGCACCTAAGGCCTTGTCTACACTAAGAGGGTTTTGCTGGTATAGTTATACTGGTAATAACTGGCAACCTCCCCCCACCCCCCGCAAGGGTGGATGAAGTTATACCAGTATAACTGGGGAATGGCATAAGCTATACTGCTCTAAGCACAGTTATACCAGCATAATTGCATCCAGGCTAGGACCTATACCAGCATAACTGTGTGTGGGTCTCTTAACACTGCAATCAGGTGGTGTGATTGCAGCATGTGTAGATATACCTGAGCTAGCTTTGGTCTAGCTAAATCAAAGCTAGCTCGAGCAACAATAGGAGGGAGCACAGGTAGCAGCATAGGATAGCCCTGCTTGCCCAGGACCTGAGTACATGCTCAAGAGGCTAACCAATACCACCACCTGTGCTGCTGCAGCTTCATGCCTATTGTTACCCAAGCTAGCTAGATCAAAGCGAGCTCGGGTACATCTAACCATGCAATCAGACTTCCCAAATGCAGTGTAGATTCATCACACTCCTAACCGACATAGCCAAGTTTAGATCAGGTTCTCAGAGCATGATATTCACCCTTATGCAAAGGGCCTGTGCACCACTGAATACCTCTGATTAGGGATGAATTTCACCCAAAGAAAAGTATCTTTCAGCACATGAAACAACAAAGAGAGAAAACGTCTCAAGGTCTTTTTCCTTTAAAAAAAATATTAATGCTTCTTAGTTAGGTTTCAAAGCAAAGCACAGGACATTAAAACAAATGAACAGAAGAAGGTGCTTTCCCCCCCAGGAATGTTTTGCTTTACTGTACATTTTGTAGCAAAAAGAAAAATTAAAAGGAAAATAATATTCTGATCACAGGGATGTCATTGTCTAAAACTCCAAGTAAGAAACATGACGAATACAAGATCACGTACATAGCCATGTCACAATATATCTCTGAATCTTTTAAAAAAAAATACATAGAGGGGTTTTGTTTTTTTGTGGTTTTCCTCTGTGCCTTACAACCTTTCTCCACACGTCTGTTATTAAATAATAATAAATAATAATAATAATAATGTGCAATTTCAAAATGGTTCCCAGCTGACAGATCATTGGGAACAAACAAATAAATAAACAAATTAAATAAAGACAGTTGCTGTAGCCACCGAAATATTGGAAATCACAATAAAGTCACTAAGGACAATGAAGCCAGGTGGATGGACCACGTGCATCCACAGCATTCCCAGAACCGCAGCAATGCTCCCCCAAAAGGAACCTGAAAATCAGTTTACAAGCCACAAAGAACCATTGGTCTCAGGTAGCAAGTACCTTTGCAAGGGATGGGACAAAGGTCTGGGAGTAGGCGAAGGACAAGATGCAGGTGACACTTGGGAGACCATCTATTCTGAGACATCCAATTCTAACTTGTTTTCCGTGGCTAAATAGGAACATCCCCATTACACTTATAATCCCCTTAAATGCTCAGAGACCTGTACTTCCTGCAATGCTACTGATATAGACACGCCCTGTTCTGGCGACTGACTGGACAAAGAGCTTTCTGTTGCAAACGAGCTAAAGTCTGCATTTTCTTTATCAGTCGAACAGAATGACAGAATAACCTTGGCCAGCAGCAATTTGTATTAATAATGTGGAGAGTTCACCGGAGCAGCTTTTGTTTTCACCTCTCTTGCCTTTTATATGAAATCGTGAATTTTTTCCCCCCTCTGGGATAGCAAAACCCCCACTGATATGAATAGCTGTTGCAATCTGCCTTGACAAGCAGCGACCATGAGGGAGATGGAAGAAAGATGATTATTTTTTAAATTTATTAGCCCCCGAAATTTCATTTTCCTAGGACATAAAGGGTGGTGTTGAAGACGGGTTATACAGTACATCAAGAGTTTAATCTTTGTACATATCCTTGGTTTCATCACAGGGATTTGATGAGAGAATAAAAACAAAAAGGAAAAAAGAAACATCCCTTTTTCCTGCAAAAAACCAACCCAACCCAACCAAAAAACCCCTCAGCCCAACAACGGGGGGCGGGGGAGAAATCTCCATATGTTTTTGATAACACCAAGAGATTAAGCTGAAAAATTGGTCTGTTCTGTCCCCACAGATGCCCTTAGTGTAGTTCTGTGATGGCACACGCAATTACAGCCAGTGACATACTTGCATCAGTCTTCTATCCATGGGAGCGTACTTCACAGGCTACCAAAAAGGGAAGAACTCCCCCCTCCCCCCCCCCCAAACCCTTTGAATTAAATATGTGCTGCTAAACGCACTTTAATCCTCATTTAATCTTGTTTGTCGGGTCAAAGGGAGGCCAGGAGACTTTTGGAAAGCAACGCTAAATACGACTGGTAAATTCCTTGAAATGTTCACACTCCGTTTTGTTGGGACCGGACATTAATGGGGCCACACGTGCTTATTAGCATTTCATTATCTTTTTCCTCTTTTGTTATCTTATTTTGTTTTTTCCCCTTTCTCTCCCTCTCTCTTTTTTCTTTTCTCCAGCGTGGTTGAGCATGTTCCCCCCCCCCCCTTTTCATTTTCATGGCTTTTCAACAAAACCAAATTTTATTACATTTGATGTAATTAGGGAGAAGCGAGGGGGAGAAGCTCTTATTTACACTGTGCTTTCCATTACCCATTCTGAACTCCCATAAGTCCCTTTCGCCCCTGCTAAGTCATTGTCATCATACTGCAAGAGCATGCCATTCACCGAGAGGCTGCGCTTTGTCCAAATGTTTGTTATCTTTTTTGGGTAGGTGCAACATTGAGATGTGGCAAAGTCCCCCATGTCAAAAGAATGGCTACGTTTAGTTTTCCCCTCCAGTGGTAACATGAGGAGACTACGGAATTTTGACTCCTGTTGGCCCAGAAGTGGCTCTTTGTCCGAGTGGCGGGCCACTGTGGAAGTTCTGGAGTCTACTGTGTCCTCCTTTTTCTGACACTTCAGTTCCAGGGAGGCAAACGCTCCCATTAGCCGATCAATGTTATGTTTTGACCTAGAAGGAGGCCTCCACTTACTGGACAATGTGCCTTGTTCACTTTGGAGGCTATAGTCATCACAGTCACGGCTATTCACTGAACTAGAAGAGGAGGAGATGCTGCTCTGTACAGACTCACAGTTAAACTCCATGAGTTCATTTCTTACCACCACTTTGGGGTTGACTTGGGGCAGGACCCCGTTTTGAACAGGTTGAGCTCCATTAGTCTGTGAGTAGACATTGCTGACATTGGCCATCTTCCCCTGGGAATTGTTACAAACTTTATACCGGACCATGAGGATGACGATGAACACCAGTAGAGTCGCCACAATGATGCCTCCAATGACTAAGATCATCGTCCCACCCAGGAACTGGCTGTGCATGGATTGGCACTGAGGATAGTCCTCTTTGGTGAAGAACTGGGCACACCCCACGACGTTAGTGGCTGTGAGTGTCGTGGCGGTATCATCCCACATGGCCAAGACACAGAGGTCATAGCCCGTTCCAGATACAAGGTTGTTCACCACAAAGGCTTTGTTTGTAGCGGGGATCATCCTTTAAGAAAAAGAGAAAATTAGGTTAAGGTTTAATGGGAAACAGATACACTATTTGTTAATTACCAGTGGAGATGGGACTCATCTGTAAAGTTCAGACCTAGATCCAAACTTCCTCAAAGGTCAGGGGTGTTCAGACCTAAGGTTTTTCTTCAGGTCCATCTCTCCTGTAGTTACAGAAGGGAACAAGAGTAAATAAAACCAGTCTGGCCTGTTCGTCCCAAAGTGTTTGGTTTGCATCCAAACTCAGAGTGTATATGGCATAACCACGGCTGGGTGAACAGCTCAAGAAACATTAACCTCAGCCTGTATGAACCAACCCTGAGTGAGTCTGCCAAATGACCTTCAACTTTGCTCAGCTCAGGACCAGCAGCCTTGACATTGTTTCATGAGGGTTGGGAAATTTGCATTGTGATATGATGATGTTTACATTGCAATACCAACCCACAATAGACTGTGCTTTTGGTGCATACAGGTAGCGGACAGCCAGCTCTCTCCTTCTCCCTACACTATGAAGGATGGATGCTTGAAGTGCAGAGATCTTATCTGCTGGAAATTTCTGCATGTGACCACCTTTCTCAGATGGGGTGGAAAAGAAGTATCTGCAATAAATGCAGAGGCGTGGTGGGAAGGTGTGAGATTGGATTAGAAGAGCACCTTTTTTTTTTTGGTAAATCCATTCAAAACCAAACAGTCCCAACCTTACAACAAATTAATAGGATATCAAAACAAAAGATATGCTTGAGTTGTGTTTGCAAAATATGGAGTTGTGCATGGAAAAAGACAATGGGCTTTGCAATATGGGTGGTCGCTAATGGGTCTAATTCTCTGTTGCCGTGCATCTTGGGCAGTCATTTACACTAATGCAACACTGGAGCAAAGTAGATGTAAAAGCACTATTAAATCAGCATGGTAGTGTTCTACCTACAGCCACTCCGCATTCATGTTATGCTGGTATACATTTTGGCACAAAGTGCAGGGCAGTGGAGAACCAGGCTCATGCCCAGTGTACATGTAGCTAAGAAGCAGCCTTTACATTTTTTATCATTGTCTTCAGACAGCATCCTGATGGTTTAGAATAGTGGGGGAAAAAGGCAAATTAAATATAAGAAGCCTGAGTCTCATTTATATCTCGGGCAACTTATTGCCACTCTAGCTTACTCCCACTCTAAGGCCCATTTACTCTGCTAGAGTGTTTCTAAAGTGGCTTTAGACTAAAAGAGAATCAGGTCCAGCCATTCAAATCTTGCAGTCTTTGTACAGGCAAAATCCCTATTGACTTTTGCCTGAATAAGGACTGAGTGGAAATTGAGTAAGAATTTCAGGATTTCACCCATTGTAACCTGAGATTTGAAATATAAAACTATGGCGCCAGAGACCATCTACTTAAGAACTGCTGGCCGAGGTTTGTTGCTGACGCTGACAGTTATGTATTGATCTACTATCATATTGTATGACTCTGGATCAAAGCTAAGACCTTCAGCAGACTCAGATATAGATAGGAAGTCTTTGCCTGCTGCATCCCTCTCCCCATTTACCATCCTGTCACCATACTGGCAAACCACAGGAACAATTGTATGTAAGGTATTTACTTTGCAGCTGATATTCAACAGAGACAGCTGATAGCAGCAAGGCACCTCATTACCTGCAGTAACAACCTTTGTGTGACTCCCCTCCCCCAAATCTCTAGCATTTGGTCACAGAAAACAAGGTTAAAATACAAAATGATTGAGAAATTCACACACAGCTCTTTCCCTGGTGGCACTCTTTCACATGTGCTGTGCTGTCAGACCCCACTAGCATTCCACTGATGACAATGGTATCTGCAGAGCATTCCTGGAACAGTAAGTAATAGCAGATGTGTTCAACCAGACATACATGTAATAATCACCAGCATGGCATGTGGATAATGCCTGAGCCTGGCTGTTTATATAGCAGTTCAAAAAGGTGTGTTCTTCCTGGACATACTGGACCAGAATCTCAGGTGCAGTATGGCTGCTTTGCACTCTACAGCCAGTGTAACCATCTCGGGGAGGATCATTTCAATGTACAAGTGATCTTTCAGCAGTAGAGCAGACACATGGACACTTATACCACTCAATCATCTGTTGCCAGGGTAGCAGGGAAAACGGCATGGCCAGAAGAAAGGTGGTGTAGTTGTCATGCCCCTAAACCATGCCAATCTGCAGGTGTATTTTGGCCTTGTGTAGCCATTGCAGTCAGCACAAATTAGAGCCGCTCATAGGCTGTTCTATCTCAATGCAGGGGCCCCAGCCTGCACAGAGAAGCAGCAGTATCAGAGCAGTGTAAAGGTGAGCATTAAGCCACCTTTGCGTGCCTGTGCATGCGTGCACACACACATCACAACTTGGGTCTCTGCAGTTTGGCCATAGCTGAGGATCTGGCTCATTGCTTTTACAATACACTGTAGGCAAAGTAAGTATCGCCCAGAGGTGCCTGGAAAATTGAGCCACCCAGCAGGTGCATTCTAATTTCTACCTAGACATACCTGGTACATTTAATATCAGAGCGGATGTGTTCTGCACAGACACAGGCAGGATACTCAGGAGCACCTCAGGTACATTCAGTAGTGCGGCAGGAGTGCTGTACCTGCCATCTCTAGAATGTTCAATGACAGTCAAATGTTCAATCTAGAGCTGCAATGGTTCTAGAGGCATTATACCTCCAGCCACCACAACTTGGGCAATATTCCTCTTCAATACATGTTCCACACCACTGCCTGGGATAGTCATAATTTAGTCCTTAGAATACAATGCCACTGGGGCAGAGATCATAGCATCTTCTGTGTTTTGCAGATTGCCAACCACCCTATAAACAATAATAGTGAAAAAAAGCACAGCAAGAAATGGGAGACCTTGTTTGTTCAGAGTTTACCATTGGAGCACTCAGCTAAGTAGCCCAGTTTGCACATGTACATTCATGTTGGCCAGTTACTCTTGCTGGCTAATACTGTATCTATCCTCCTGTGGAGTTTGTGTCGATGTGCTTCTCTAAAGTAGTCACACACCCCACTTTCTGGCCTATGTGGAAGTAGGGACATAGTACGAGTCTCATAGGCAAGCCTGGTCTTACGAGATTTCCTCCTCAGCTTGCAAAGACATTTTGCTAAGGCCTTGGCTACACTTGCAGATGTACAGCGCTGTTAGTTAAACCCGTGTTCGTACAGCTGAGTAGGGAAAGCGCTGCAGCCTGTCCACACTAGCAGCCGCCAGCGCAGTAACTACCACTGACGTGGCTACATTTGCGGCACTTGCAGCTGTATTGGGAGCGGTGCATTATGGGCATTCAGGTAGCTGCAACGTGCTTTTCAAATGGGGGGGGGGAGGTGAGGGGGACTTTGACAGGGAGCGTTTTTGGAGACAGAGTGGGTTTTTGAAATCTCCACAGAGTGTCAGCTCATTATTTCCACACCTCCACATCCCCTGCCTCTCTCTCAATCACTGAAAGCAAACAGCAGGGGCTTTGTTTGTTTTTAAAGAGCAGATAAAAGAGAGGAAACGGAGCCTTCCCCCTCCCCCCCCCGCCGTTCTTCTCCCCCCCCCCTCCTCTCTGTCCAAGGCATTCCTAACGGAGCTGCCGGCATTTGCTGCCGGCATTCCTAACGGAGCCCCTCCCCTCTTTCCCACCCTCTGCCTGCAAAAAGTAGCTGTGGTTGTAAAGCTGTGTTTGTAGCAGCTCAACAACGGAGCTCTGAACTCCAACCCAGAAGTGCCGTTTCAAAACAAAGCAGCTTCCGGAGATCAGTAACTGCGTTGTTCCTCGGCTACACTGAAAGACCAGCGTTCCACCCACTTCGCAACAGTTGCTATTTCTCTCGGGGAGGTGGAGTACATGCAGTGCTGTATCTGAGGAGATACAGCGTTGCACGTGCCTTGCAAGTGTAGCCAGTTAATGAGTTACAGCGCTGCCGGCAGTTTTATTGCGCTGTAACTTGTAAGTGTAGCCAAGGCCTAAGTCTGATTTCTGAATGAAGAGGGGGTGAGATACAGAAATCAGTTAATGTTTGCAAAGTGCCTTCAGCACCTCCAATGAAACCGACTACCGCTATTGCTGTCTGAACCAAACCGTAGCCTGAACATAGCCCTAGGGATTCTGCCCAGCTGTGGGTTTAAAGAGCCCTTTTGGGTCTGCGCTAACTCCCTACCATTGAGTGCAGTGTTCCGTGATTAACAGTGCTCGAAGTGCAGAGCAGCTGCGAAAGACTCCCCCACATGATGGAGCAAAGTAAAGATTGAAGTGGCATCTCACAGCTACCCGTGTTGTGGATAATCAAAGAGTCATCAATATCCCAGAGTGAAAATGTGTCTACATTGATTTTAGGTATGGGGACTCTTAAAAGTGCTGCCATCAATCACAGCAGACTAGTAATACGTTTGGGGGAGGGAGGATTATTTCAAACAGAGTATCATGAAATACTTTAAAGATTGGGTAACTTCATGAAAAATAGACCATCCTCTTCAGATGCAAGAGGACTGGTTCTGAGTGATGATGATGATGATAAATGGAGATATGCCAATCTCCTAGAACTGGAACGACCTTGAAAGGTCATTGAGTCCAGTCCCCTACCTTCACTAGCAGGACCAAGTACTGTTCCCTGACAGATTTTTGCCCCAGATCCCTAAATGGCCCCCTCAAGGATTGAACTCACAACCCTGGGTTTAGCAGGCCAATGCTCAAACCACTGAGCTATCCCTCCCTCCCCTTAACCCCTACAGTGCTTGAACCTACTACTTATTTCCATGTTGAGTTCTTCTATTACACTAACATTCATTTGAATGTCATGCAGGGCAGGACATCTAAAGTACATTTATAGAACCATATGTAATCCTTGGCTTTAGATGTATTATGGAAAGATGATCACCTTTCCATAAGTAAGGTTGCAACCAGGTTCCATTATAAGCCTATTATTAGCCTTTACGCAGCTACAGTTGTGCCTAGCAAAATTGACTGAGCTTAAAAAATACTAGATTTCCCCTGAAGGCTACGATTTTTTTCTGGAAAGTTTGAAGAAACTTAACCAAACTGCATTTGAGTTCCAGGTCATTAACAAATTGCCCTGCATTAACTATTTTGATTAGTTTCTTATGTTTCTTTGTGCCCCTCTAGGTTAAATAGCTAATATATTCCACATAGTTAAATCTCCATGAAAATTTTTGTCTGGTCCATATTTGAATAAAATAGGTTATAAATGAGTAACGCTGTTAATGCTTTTTATATGTAATTGTAATGATTGCGGTCCCTTTAGATGAAATTCACCTGTGTGTGCACCTGACTTGTATACCATTTAAACCCCATTTTGAGGGTTTAAGTGGGATTTAAACAGTGCATAGGCCTTGGGATGACTCCGTTGATCAGCTACTCTCTGGTGGTTTAGAGAGAATATAAACACCCACTTTGGCTACGTGTACACTCACGACAGTGTGTAGATTACAGACACTGCATGCTCAGCTAGCCTGGGTACAAACAGCAATGTAGATGGTGAGATGTGGTTTAGGCAAGTTAAGTGCTCTTCATGCCTGAACCCCCCCTCCCAGTGTTTATCCTACCCGATCCACAGCACGGCCAAGCAGCTGCTGGAGCTTTTCCCCACTGCCAGAGCCTTTCACTACGATGTGTAGCCACACATGTAATACCTATTCACCACATGCTACTGTAAGGCTACGTCCACACTACCCGCCCAATTCGGCGGGTAGTGATCGATGTTCTGGGATCGATTTATCGTATCTCATCTAGACGCGATAAATCGATCCCAGAACTGCTCCCCGTCGACACCGGAACTCCAGCTCGGCGAGCGGAGGAAGCGCTGTCGACGGGGGCGCCTGCCTGCTGCCGTGTGGACCGGGATAAGTACTTTTAAAAATCGATCTAAGATATTCGACTTCAGCTACGTTATTCATGTAGCTGAAGTTGTGTATCTTAGATCGATGCCCCCCCCCCCCTAGTGTGGACCAGCCCTAAGTGTAGACATAACTCTGCTTGATAAGGAATAGTTGAAGGAGTCAGTGGAGTTCTTCAGAACCACATGCAGTGGTGTCTGGGGAGTGGGGGGAAATCTGGGCATCTTTTAGTGCCCCTAAACTCTGCAGGACTGGGTGAGCTAGAAAGAGTTACAGATCTTGCAGAGCTCCTGAGATCCACTTCACAGAAGAGGCATGGAGAACCCCGTAGAAGCTTCTGAACTCTTCATTGGCCCCATTTCAGAAAAAGCCAACAACCATACAAGGAAATAAACTGGCAAAAAACTAGTAATTTTAAGCTAAGGTTGCTACTATACATTTCCTTTTCAGTTAAAGAAGTCGAAGCCTTTAAAAATCTGGAAATAAACACACTGGGAAAGGCAATAAATACTCAACTACACTAACAGTTCAAATGGTCTCTTTCACATTGAATAATCCAAAACCAACCTTACCTCATCCCTGGTTAGACAATCCATTTTATAGGGGTCCACTGGCAACCTAATTATAACAAGCACAAGTTTGGAAATTACTGGCATTAACCCATTCCCTGCCAACTCTCAGCTATGAGCCAGACACAGCAAAACACCTCCTGACCAAATTATTTCTATATTTCTTCCCTTGCCCTTTTTCCTCTGGGTTGGAAGAGCAGACAGATAACTCCATCATGTTGATGATGATAAGGTTACTACTAAAGTGTCTCACTAGAGATTAAAAATGTCCCAGGAAATTAGGAGATTCTCCCACATAAGAGTCTTCATGCTACCCATTTGGAAATGTTGTCTTTCCAAAATGAAATGAGTTTGCAAGTCTCAACTTTAGGATTGTACAAGACTGGAATCACAGGAGGTTTTACAGGTCAAGACTGAGGCAGGTTGGAAGAGCTTTATGGGAGCCAGAAATGGAATAGCAGAGGTGCTATAGGGGAAGACTGAAGTGCATTGGTAGAGCTTTGAGGGGAAGAGGAAAGTATGCATGACTCATGTATGGATTATGCCTGCCTCGGTCCAATGCTTTTAATTTCTTATTTTGCATGAGCACAAAAATGAATGGATCACAACAAAACAAAACAAAATGGCATCTCACCTCCCAATTGTCTCAGCTCCCCTTTTTGAGTTCAGCCCTGACTTGCTCGCAGCACTCAGTACATACCAGGCAATTTTGTAGCCACAGCATACTGCAACCTGCTTTTGTGATATCTTAGCTAGGCCCATGGCTTCATTTAAACAAATTAGAAAATAAAAGACGTTGAAAAGCTAGCAGCAACGGTTAATTCCCAGGGCTGCTGTGGACGTCACTTTCATTCCTGGCTAGCAGGGACAAGTGTGGAGGGGCATGTGGCCTTTTGGATGGAGCACTGAACTGGGACTCAGAAGACCTGTGTTCTAGGTCCTACTCTGTCACTGGCCTACTGGGTGACCTTGGTCAAGTCTCTTCAGCTGTCTGTGTCTCCGTTTTCCCATCTGTAAAATGGGGATAATGATACTGACCTTCGTAGAGCACTTTGAGATCTCCTGATAAAAAACACTATATAGAAGAGCTATGTATTATTATTATAACATAATATACAAATGTCCCCATCCCTTCTGTTCAAGCATTAGGGAGTACCTGTGGGGAATTTAGGGGTTAACATTCCAGCTGATGTGTGTGTGGAGTAGATGGATTAGGGGGAAGGTAGATCAGACTCGTTGAGTAGGTTATTTCATTCCAACTTTCCATCTTGCTAGGGATAAGATACCAACTATTCTTAGCCTGAAATTGGCTGCAGTAATCAGAGAACTTGAGCTCCAACATCCAGCCCCTGAGTATGATTGAATGTTAAGAGGGAGAAGCATTTAATGACTAATCGGATCTTTGTCAAATGTAGGTGCAACATTTCCCAGGGCAAATGCTGAGGGAATGCAAGCTGGCTTGTGTCAGAGCAAAAGGCTAATGAATGCAAGAAGGCTAAAAGTTTGGCCAAACATACATTTGTCTCAAAGCTTTACCAGTTCTTGCTGTAAAGACATCTCCTTTTGAATAGCCCATCTCTTGAGTCCTAGTTTAGTGCCCTGTTGATATCTCCCATGTGACCCTTGTGGGAGTTAGCCGTTGAGGTACACTCCCTGCATTTCGGTAAGATTCCCCTTAAGATCTTATATCCTACCATAGAAATTGGAGAGGAAATGACACATTAGATCATTTAGTGTAATAGCACTAATAGCACCACACCTTCACCTTCCTCATCTTCATTGTTCTTACATACACACACACACACACACACACACACACACATAGGGTGACCAGACATCCCGATAAAATTGGGACTGTTCTGATTTTTGGTTGTGTCCCACGTCCCGACCGCGCCATTTGTCCCGATATCGGGGTTTCTGCTGTTTGTTTGGTTTTATTTGCTCGGAGAACTCTGCTCCGGCGGGGATTTCGTTTTGCATCCCCCATGTGTCCTGATGTTTTGTTTCTTTAATCTGGTCACCCTGCACACACACACACACGCACCATTCTTTCCCCCCACTTTTCCTCCTCTTTCTTCTTCCCCTTCCAAAGCGTGTGGAGGAGGCGGGTGAGAAAGAGAAAGGGAAGTTGGAGGAGAGAGATAAGGGAGAGAAAGGAGTGGGGGAGCCCAACATAAAAAGTAGATTTTTTTTCTGTTTTTGAGAAGTGAAACAAAAACATATTTGAACTGAAATAACCATTTTCAGAAAGAAAGAAAGATCTTTGTTGAAAGACAGTTTCCCATGAAAAAAATCAGTTTTGGCAAAACCCTATTTTTGGCAGGGAAAAAATTCAGCTAACTTCTACTTGGGAACATTGAAGAGGGTATAAGCTGGGTGGGGTGCAGCATTGTAGATGGAGTTCACAGGATGAATTTGGGCAGGATTAAAGTCAGAATGAGCTAAAAGGAGAACAGTTCAAGAAGAAGATAGGAGAGGAATAAAGGGTTTGGGGTGGAAAAAGACTGGATTAATAGAAATTAGGCTGAGGCAGTGGGAGAGTAGAGAATGAAATTCACCTTTGCACAGAGGGCCAGTACGAGGCCTTTACGCCCTTTAGAACTTCAGTGGCACACAGACCGTGCACAGGCAGAGACAGGAAATAGGTGAGGAAATGAGGACAGGTAGAGTGAGAAGAACCTGAAGGAGGAGTGGGTGAGGTGAGTGAAGATGAAAGAGGGTGAAGCAAAGAAGGTGATTAGAGTGGAGAACATGGTAGAGTCAAAGCAGTGGGAAGATGCAGAAAGACAAACAGACATAAGTATAGCAATCAGTGGGGTAAAAGCATGCAAACATGCATGTGAATGGCAGCACTCAAAATGATGGAAACAGATCAACAGGCAGCTGAATTATGGCCAAGGCCACAGAACCTGATCAATACACAGGTGAATGCCAATCAGTGCAGGTGAAGCAGCTTTGTGTGCAAATATGAGACAATTAGCAAGGCAGAGGGCTGAAACAGTGCAGTGGAAAGGGCCTAGCTGGTAGCATGCAGATATTTTAAGGAGCATGGGGATAATGAAGATCAGAGGGGGACTGGAGAGAGGGGGCTCCAGTAGGAATGGCTGAGTCAACTTTTGGCTGCATGTCTAGTGGGATGGTATTCCTCATTGTTGCCAACTCTTGTGATTTTATTGACAGTCTCGTGATATTTGGTGTTCTTCTTAAAGCTTCAGCCCCTGCAGTCATGTGATTAAGTGAGAATTTCAGCTAGCCTTTAAAAAAAAAAAAGTGTGTTTCTAATCTTTGTGGCTGCACAGAAAACATGACCCGAGTTTATCCTAAAGGATCAAACCCCAGCAGAAAAATAAAGAAAATACCAACTTTATTATTTTTTTCAGTTGCATTATTTTGGGGCCTGACTCATGATTTTTCAGTGCTAGCGGTTGACGTTAGTGATGAAGTGAGGGAGAAAGTTGCTTGCAGGAGGATGCTAGGACTTGGAGCTTCAGTAGTGAGTGGTACAAGAGGCACTGTACATAAGGGACAGGACAAAAGGGGAGCTGGGTCCACTCCCCTTTGGAGCAGTTGGTATTATTGATGATGGGCCCAATTCTTCTGCCATCTACACCAATGTAAGGAAATATCAGGCTGAATGCTGAGTGGTGCACCTTGTTCCTAAACTGAACAGTGCACCCATAACCTCTCAGCAAACATTTGCCCAGCCACGCACCAATACTCTCATGAATTTTCTCCTTTTAATATTTTTCCTTATTTTATGACAGCCTTAAATTTTGCCTTGTGATGGAACAATCATCATCAGAGCCAAATCCCTCCCCACCTTTCTGAATCCTGTCTCCTCATCACTCATACATCCAACCACTCTTCGGAGAATTCATCTTGTCAGATGAGCCCCATGGTACATGTCATCTCATTATTATTTCCTAATTTGATTATGCTCTCTTTTGCTCACTCGGTAAAAGGCGGGGAGGGGAGGGGGAGTCAAAGTCAAGTTATAAGCCTGGTGTGAAATAATGAACCACAGAGATACACCCCCTGAGCTACAGGAAAGAAGAAAGGGACATCTGATACTGTATTTTAGGGAACATTAATTAATGGTTAGCTCTATTAGGTTGTTGGATAGTGTTCTAATGGAAGGAGTAAAAGACATTTAAAGGGGGATAGACAAAGCACTGGGAGAACATAACCTAGGTCTCTAGGGAACAATCCTGCACTGGCTGAGGAACAGGGTCTATATAACCCGGTGAGTTCCTTCCATCTCCAGGTTCCTTTGTTCTATGATACATTTTTGACATTAGAATTTTCTTCAGACTCTTGCCTAGAGCAAGGAGCCACAAACCAGTTTGGGTTCTGGGTTTTGGTTCAGGCCCTTTATAGAGATGGGCACAAGCTTCTACCACACGACATAGTCATTCAAGGTTCTCTGAACTTTCTGGTTTTGAATGAAAATTGAGCTTCTTTCACTTTCCCCTGACACACCTGGCGCTGGCCACTGTTGGAGATAGGATGCTAGGTTAGCTGCAGCCCTGATCTTATCCAATATAGTGATTCCAGTGTTCTTACGTGGAAGTATGAAAATACCAGAGCGGCTGCCCTTAGGGTCTGCCCTGTCCAACTGGAAGCAGAATTACCAGAAATCTCACAGAACAGACTGACCTCAAGATCTCCTCCAGCCTCACTTAGCAAACCAAATTGACTCAGAGATGTTTGGAATAAATAGCTGACTATTTGTATGTCTGTGTGAATTAACCTGTAATGCTGATCTTTTTGAGGTTCTCCCGTAATGTTTCCACAAAAAAATAAGCTTTCTGGAACAGGAAATGTAGCAAACTCATCCCTGCCTAGGAACTTCATGGCTGATACTTTACTACAAACCTTACACACTCTGAACTTCAAAGCAGCATGGGGAAGAAACTTGGGTCTTCCCATTTCGATAGCACCATCTCATGCCACTTGAAGTAAAGGAGACTCTCCACTAACTGTGAGCAGCATAGATGCTGTGACACAGAATTGAGCAGTTCTGATTCCATCCACTAGAGGACAGCAGAGTACACACACACCAACCAGTTAATCTGAGACAGCTCCACTCCCGTAGGGAGACTAGCTGAGTGGCTAGTAATGACCCAAGATGTTGACATTAAAGATACTGACAAAGCATTTAAGTTTTGTTGACAGACGCAGATAAGCTACAGGTATGAGAATGACTTCTGCAGGAGTACTCAAAACATGGTCTGGAAGGTAAATTAGCCCGCAGAGTCCTGAAAGGAGGCCAGTAGCTGCTCCTTTTCCTATAGCCACAGGGTGAGGATAAAACTGACCTGAGGCAGGTTTTTATTCATTGCTATTGAACTCAACAAATAGTTTTAATTGATCTACTAAGGAAGACTTAAGGCTAGACAAATATTAAGGCTGTGCATGTTTTACTTCAGTAAAGCAGTATATACTGTTATATACACACAATCTGGGACTTGTGCTGAAGCCCTCAACTCCCAGTGAAGTCTATGAGTAATAGTCCATAGCCTAAACATGCATCTTGTGACATTAAGGAACTTTCGCTGAGGCCAGCTGAATTCATTTTGGAAAGGATTCCTCTTGCACACTCAGACTAGCCATCTCCCTTTAACTCATGAGTGAAACGGTTATTTATCAAAAGGGTAAGAGTAGACCACTGGGAGGAAGGGACCTGTAGGTATATAACCTAGCGTTCAAATCAGCCACTGTGCCAGGCGACTGGCCGATAGCTAATGTAACAACAGCTTTAAAAAAAAAAAGTCTCAAGAGGCAAACCAGACAATTACAGGCCAGTAAGCCTAACTTTACTACCAGGCAAATTGGTTGAAATTATCATAAAGTACAAAATTATCAGGCACATAGATGAACATGATATGTCGGAGAAGAGTCAACATGGCTTTAGTAAGGGGAAACAATTGCTGACAAATCTATTAGAATTCTTTGAGGATGTCAACAAGCATGTGGACAAGGGTGATCCAGCTGATATAAATGTACTTGGACTTTCAGAAATTCTTTGACAAGGCTCACCAAAGGCTCATGAGAAAAATAATCAGTTATGGGATAAGAGGGAAGGTCCTCTCATGGATCAGTAACCTTTTAAAAGATAGGAAACAAAGGGTACTAATAATTGGTCAGTTTTCACAATGTAAAGAGGTAAATAGCGGGGTTCCCCAAGGATCTGTATGGGGACCTGTGCTGTTCAACATATTCATAAATGATCTGGAAAAGGAGGTAAACAGTGAGGTGACAAAGTTTGCAGACAATACAAAATTACTCAAGATAGATAAGTCCAAAGCTGACTGTGTAGCGTTACAAAGGGATATCACAAAACTGGGTGACTGGGCAACAAAATGGCAGCTGGGTAGCCGTGTTAGTCTGGATCTGTAGAAGCGACAAAGGGTCCTGTGGCACCTTATAGACTAACAGACGTATTGGAGCATAAGCTTTCGTGGGTGAATACCCACTTCTTCGGATGCAAGCAGTGGAATTGGACAGGACAAAATGGCAGATGCAATTCAATGTTGATAAATGCAACGTACTGCACATTGGAAAAAATAATCCCAACTATACATATAAAATGATCGGGTTTAAACCAGCAGTTACTGCACAAGGAAGAGATTTTGGAGTAATTCTGCATAGTTCTCTGAAAACATCTGCTCAGTGTGCAGTGGCAGTCAAAAAAGCTAAAAGAATGTTAGGAACCATTAGGATACTTGAATACCATGTGCAGTTTTAGTCACCCCATCTCAAAAAATATATATTAGAATTGGAAAATGTACAGAGAGGGCAACAGAAATGACTAGGGGTATGGAACATATGAAGAGAGATTAAAAAAACTGGGACTTTTCATCTTAGAAAAGAGATGACTAAGGGGGGATATGATAGAGGTCTATAATCATGAATGATGCAGAAAAAGTGAATAGAGAAGGCATTATTTACCCAATACAAGAACCAGAGGTCACCCAATGAAATTAACAGGCAGCAGATTTAAAACAAAGATAAGAAAGTACTTCTTCACACAACTCACAGTCAACCTGTGGAATTTGTTGCCAGGGGATGCTGTAAAAGCCAAAAGTATAATTGTGTTAAAAAAATTAGATATGTTCATGGAGGATAGGTCCATCAATGGCAACCAGCAAAGATCGTCCAGGACACAACCCCATTCCCTATGTGTCCCTATCCTCTGACTGTCAGAAGCTGGGATCGGACAACATGGGCTGGATCACTTGATAATTGCCCTGTTCTATTCATTCCCTTTGAAGCAACTAGTACTGGCTGCTGTTGGAAGGCAGAATACTGGGCTAGATCTGGGTTGGTCTGGCCCACTAGGGCTGTTCTTACATAGACATATCGAATTTGGGTATTCTCTGAGTAAGTGCCTAAATACAGTTTCATCCTTTTACTCTGAGGTCTAATAGTTAAATAAAGCATTTCACTGAATTCTGAGACTCTGTCCTTTGAGAATATATTTTAAAGCACTAGTTGGAAAACATAGTATGGGGGCGGGGGCAGGTAATATATATTATTGAAGGGAATGCTGAAGCCCTGCTAGGTCAGAAAAGCAGCTTTGATTTACACAGACTGTAGCGGGGAGATAAGGCGAATTAAACACCTAAGGCCAGTTCAATAGTCTTGTCCAGGAATATGTTCCTTTATTCAGAAATCTCAGAGAGATTAACAGCTATTCTCACAAGGTTACAGTCAATTTACAAAGTCACACCAGTAGCCCCCAGACTGTGACATATTCCTTACACCATGGCACTGGGACACAGACATGGAGCGATTTGCCCAAGGTCACCCCGCAGGTCAATGGGAGAGCCAGGAATATAGCCCTCCTGAGCCTCAGTTTGGTGCTTTACCCACTAGGCCACAATAGTGAATGCATTGCAGGAAAAAATAACATAGCCAATGCTTGTCAAGTCCTCTACTTCCAGATACTGACTATATATATATACCTAAATACTTACATGGTCCTTCTCTGACCCAACAGCAGAAGACAATGTGCAAAAAATAGTTTTGATGTGTACAACAGATTTCTCAGCATTAATTGTGGAGGAGCTAAGAACTGCCTCTCGGCAAGATGACCTCTTAAGTGAGCTTTGTCAAATTGTACGGACGTGTAAATGGCCAAATCAACTCTGGAGAAACTCATTCTGTTTCAGAGTTTCAAATCAACTGGCTAGCCTGGATGACATTATACTAAGAGGAGACTGAATCATGGTTCCAATCTCTAAGATTGAAGAGTACTGCTTCATGAGATTCATCCTGGTGTTGTTCAAACTAAACACATTTTGCATAGTTAGTTTTGAGGCCTAATATGGATACAGATGTTGAACAGCTGATCATAAATGATAAAGAATCACCCTGTACATGATGACCAACCACTGCAAACTTTAGATATACCTTGCAGTCTGTGGATAAAATTAGATCCAGCTCTGGTTGGTCTATTGATTGACTACTGGTCTCGATACCCTGAGGCATTCACAGTCACAGCTATTTCCTCATCCACCATTAAAAGGAAAGTTGAGGAAGTTGTTTTGCACATTATGGATATTCTTTTTGAAGTCCTTACAGATAATGGAGAACAGTTTGTGAGTAATTTCATTGAAAGATTCTTTACAGACTGTGGAAGCAAACACATAAGAGCTTCCCCGCACTCTCAAAAGAGTAATGTAAAGAGAGAGTGTTTTCATTGTTACTTGAAACAAGCTTTCAAAGCCACTAATAGTGAGGGAAAGGACTGGAAAACAGTTGCCAAAGATACTAATGTGGGTAAGGTAATATGTTTTATTGGACCAACTTTTGTTGGTGACGGAGACAAGCTTTCAAACTACGCAGCGTTCTTCAACCTGAAGAAGAGCTCTGTGTAGCTCGAAAGCTTGTCTCTCTCACCAACAGAAGTTGGTCCAATAAAACATATTACCTCACCCACCTTGTCTCTCTAATATTCTGGGACCAATACGGCTACAACAACACTGCCTACAAATAGGGTTGCCAACTTTCTATTTGCAGAAAACCAAACACTCTTGCTTCACCCTGTGCCTTCTCCGAGACCCCGTCCCTAGTCACTCCATCCCCCGTCCCTCTGTCGCTTGCTCTCCCCCACCCTCACTCCCTCGCTCATTTTCACCGGGCCGGGCCAGGGGGTTGGGGTGCAAGAGGAGATAAGAGCTCTGGCTGGGGGTGGAGCTCTGGAGTGGGACTGTAAATGAGGGGTTTGGGGTACAGGAGGGGGCTCCAGGCTGGGAGTTGATGCCAAGGGGTTCAGAGTGTGGGAGGGAGCTCCAGGCTGGGGCAGGGTGTGGGAGGGGGTGAGGACTCTACCAGGGAGTGCAGGCTCTGGGGCCAGGGATGAGGGGTTTGGGGTGCAGGAGGAGCTTCCAGGCTGGGGCAGGGGGTTGGGGCATGGGAGGGAGTGTGGGATGTGGGGTCTGGGTGGCGCTTACCTCAGGTGGCTCCCAGGAAGCTGCTGGCATCTCCCTGTCTCCTATGTGGAGGCATGGCTAGGCAGCTCTGTGCTCTGCCCCTGCCTGCAGGTGCTGCCCCACAGCTTCCATTGGCTAACGTTCCCAGCCAATGGGAGCTGTGGAGCCAGGACTGGGTGGTGGAGTAGTGCGCAGAGCCCCCATGGCCACCCCTAAGCCAAGGAGCCAGCGGGAGATCCCAGCAGCTTTCTGGGAGCCATGTGGAGCCGGACAGGCACCCTGCCTGCCCCGCTGTGGGCGGCCAACTGGACTTTTAACAGCCTGACTGGAGCTGCCAAGGTCCCTTTTCGACCGGGCGTTTCCATACATACAAAGATACTAAGGGCGTACTGCTCAGCTATACATAGAGCTTCAGGTGAAATGCCTACAAAACTATTTCTCTTACAGGAAATCTGCTGCAAGGTTCTCTTCCCTAGCTCCAGATTGCATAACTGAAAACAAGGTGCAAAAACACCATAAAGAGTATAAACAGAAAATGGAACAAAATGCAGATCAAGTACAGGATGATACAAAGATCACATTTTTCAAGTTGGAGGATCTTGGCTAAGTTGCCAGCCCTACAACCAGGGTTGGGAAAGCTGGACTCATTCTATAAAAACGAGCAATATGTCATCCTTAGACACTTGTCAAAAAACTCATTTATGCTGAGGAGCAAAGAGGGTGGGTTTTTCCTTGATTCACAATACCAAACAGCTAAGACACATGCTATCAGAAGCTAGTTACGACACCTCAGAAATTGCTTTGGACTTTAAGCTAGACTCTCTCATTTCTAAGGAGGAGACAAGAATACCCAATCAGGCTGAAATTCAGTCTAGCTCTAGTTTGGAAGCTAGCTTGAAATTTCAAATAAAGAAGATCCTCATAGTCAGACTAATACTAAAAGTGGAAAGATTGTGAAGGCTTGTTAGATTTGATACGTTTCATGTCAAAAAAATAAAATAAAGTGCAGAGTGTCATCTTGTTGGCATTGCATGGATCTGTGAGGAAATGCAGAGGCAGGAGGAAGAAAGCTAAAGAGGCACAGAGTTTAGGACGTTTCTGAACATGGTTGTTGGTTATATCCATTTACATGCTGGCGTAATAGCTAAACAAAAGCATTTAATTGAAACCCAAGACTCGCTGATTCTTCGTGAACACAACAAGCAGTGCACTTAAGGTTCTAATGGTTAGTTCATGGTCTAGGTCTATGATCCAACTTGTGGTTGGGTCTTTCGTCAATAGGGGCATGTGATCCATATTAGGCCTTGGATTCATCAGATCCAATAGCCAATAACAATCCTTTAGGTGAAAGTGAACAACATCCTTCCCTGCACATTGATGGGGGCTGAGGTGGAGCCTGTCTCCTGCAGTTGATGAAGCAAGAGTTTCTACTACCTTTGCCAGGGGTGACAGTGAGTTGGGAGGAGTGAAGCCCCATACCCCCAACCCAGCCTCCACACCAACTGGTGTTGGATAGGAGCAGAGGGTTGCAGATGATGCACCTTCTTTAATGGTCAATCAGGAACCATGCCCAGTTTTCTATTGCTCCACTCTTGTGTTTGAGACAGGATGAAAGTTAAGTGTTAAAGGTGACCACCTCCGCTCCCTGTATTGGGGGCCATACAGGGCCTGCCCAGTTTCTGATGTAAATGAAAGTATCTTGCTCTGATTTACATTATGCTTTTCATGGCATCCCATGAGCCCTGGGAAACAAATAGCTGTAGCACTGTGCACTCTGGCTGTGGCCCCTCTTCATGCTTGGCCCCCTATGCCAGGCCAAGGAGGCCCTGGTGCAAGCAAGTATTCTCAGACAGCCATTTTCACTCTTATTAAGGCCCAGTTATGCTGCTGCAGTGGCATAGGGAGGCCTTAGAACAGGGGTGGCCAACCTGTGGCTCCAGAGCCACATGCAGCTCTTCACAAGTTAATATGCGGCTCCTTGTAGAGGCACCGACTCAGAGGCTGGAGCTACAGGCGCTAACTTTCCAATGCGCCAGGGGGTACTCACTGCTCAACCCCTGGCTCTGCCACAGGCCCTGCCCCCACTCTACCCCTTCCCGTGCTCTCCCCTGAGCCTGCCATGCTCTCACTCCTCCCTCTCCCCCCTTGTGCATGCCATGAAACAGCTGACGTATGGGACGTACAGGGAGGGAGGGGGAGGCGCTTATTGGTGGGGCTGCCAGTGGGTGGGAGGTGCTAGGAGTGGAGGGGAGCTGATGGGGAGCTGCTGACGTATCACTGTGGCTCTTTGGCAATGTACATTGGTAAATTCTGGCTCCTTCTCAGGCTCAGGTTGGCCACCTCTGCCTTAGAGTAACTGAGAATCAGACCTACTGTGTCTGCAGGAGGCATCTCAGAGCTCCTGCTGAAGTGATACCATCTTCACGCTACCCTAAGGCAGGACTGCCTTATAAAGGTACCATACCTTTATACCATACCATACCCTGTGTTTGGTACCATACCACACCACACCATACCCTGTGTTTGCCTTATAAAGGTACCATGCCCTTATACCATACCATACCATACCCTGTGTTTAAAGAGAAAATGAGCATTAGAGAGTTAAAATTTAGACAGAGCCTTTCATTCCAGTTGATGGAGTAACCTTTCCCACTTCCTCACCAGGGAATTCCTTCAGGGTTTGGGGGGCAGGGGTTGTTTTTGTTTTTAAAAGTTTAATTAATCCTTTTCTGCTCGCATGCTTCATCACTGTGACAAGGGGAGGCAGACAAACAATCAGTAGAAATGGAACCTGCAAAACTGCTGAATAGCAACATTTGCTGAACGGGGAGAGGAGAGTGTGAGGGCCGGGTCCAGGCCTCGGGGAATGGAATACCTGTGTTGTTGTGTGGAGAGCACAGCAAGGGAACAAAAGTGGAAATGGTTAAGTACAAAACTCCTGTTCTAATCACAAGTAGATCTGCTGCCTCCATGTAGAATCGACTGCTTGATACCAGCCTTTGAATGTGGCTATATCTGTTTCCAATTTAATTGGAGACACGATAAGCAGAATAAGTTTTAATCATGATGCCTTCACAAGCAGAGTATATATGTGGATAAATCTGGTGTCCAAGCAGAGTGAAGTCTGCTTCTTTAACAAACTGCCTACAAGAGACCATAAGAGTGAGTGTGTGTGTATGTGCATTTGCACACTTATGTGTATGTGCGGTGAAAATACTTTTCTCTACGTATGACTTCCTGTGACATTGCCCCTTACCATTACACTGTAGGCCTAGAGCCACCAAATAACAGGCATGAAACAGAGCCAGTTCAGGTATTGTGTAAGTCTATTATGGCTGCTGCCTTTCCCACAGACATTACAGTCTAATGTGCTTTGTGTGTACATTGGAATTAATTAATGTCAGGCAGAAGAAACTACACTGATCACAGACAGAGCCAGGCCCTGCCCAGAATGCCTCTATCCCTCTTTTATCAGTGCCAATAAACCAGCAAGTATCCAAGGACAGAATTTGGGCCTTAGTTTCACTTAGCTACACACCTAATGAAGGTATAATTCTGACGCACGGTGATTAAATACCAATGAAATATTAAAAGGATATGTAATTAGTGTTAGCACCTCCATAATGGAAAAGGACTTGTTCTGTAATGGCTAAACGTCACAAGTATCTTTTAGAAATAGCAATTGCTTTTTAAGGAGCATGCTGGTAATTTTTGTGTGGTAACACTGAAGAGGGAAATGGACAGAAACACTTTTACCACCACAACTGCCAGTTTCCCGGCCATGCGAAGATGTGCACAAATATTCAGGAATACGCTTAAATGTCCAGGGCTCCCCCCCACAAGACTTTCTGGTGAGTTTCTCAGTAAAACTATGGCCTATAAACGCTTCAGTCTTTATCTGTGGCACTTCCCTTTTATGTGCCCCTATGGTTTTGCAGACAGGGATTGTGGGCCCGATCCTGTCAGCTCCCGGGTGCCTCAAACTATGAGATGAGTGCCCTCAACGGCATTGACTTCAGTGGGAATGACTGTGGCCAGAATGGCATTGCATTAATTAATTGCTATTAGTCCCGTAATATTCTATTCTGTTTTTTAATACTACACCCATCACTGTGGCATGTGAACGCTTTATAAAAGGGCATTAAGTGACATGACTAGCATCTGTCACATAACCACAATAAAGACTATAGGATGCTCCGACACTACGCAAATGATAGACATATCAATCCATAAATAGACCGGAAGGATGTTCCAGTGGTTAGCGCACTAGGCAAAGACTTGGGAGACCTGAGTTCAAGTGCCCGCTCTGCCACAGACTTCCTGAGGAAAGGAGTTGTTCTGTATGTAAATCATGATTGGAGGGTGTCAGTAACTGAGCCAGAGGTTATGAGTTTCTTACAGGAGTGGGTGGCTGAGGTTCCATGGCCTGCAATGTGCAGGTGATCAGACTAGATGATCATGATGGTCCTTTCTGACCTTGAAGTCTACGAGGGCTCCTGCTCTCTCTGAAGTGAGCAGGAGGTTTGCCATTTTCTCCAGTGGTAGCAGGATCAGATCCCTAAACTTCTGGGTGCAGTTCAGAACCTTTCAGGGTTCCCACATTACCATTCAGCCTGCAGTGTAAACCTGAAAGCTCGATGAGCAAAACCTCTAAGTAGTGCCCAGCCCAAGAAGCCAGGCTGAGCAAATACCCAGGGGCCTGGGTGGAGTAACCCTCCCCCGCAGTTCGTGGAGTCGCTCTTTGGAGGCCATTACAGCCCAATAGCTGGCGGAGGAGCCCTTATGTGCCACTCCCCCCCACAACTCCCAGGGGGTGGAGGACATGAAAGCTTTGTAGCAAGCAGGGACTCTTCCCCTTGCCCAGCCTGCCAGTATGGGGCACCTTCCTGTCCCCTGCATTCCAACATGCATGTGATTTGTACAGAGCTCTCCCACACATGCAGCCTTTTAACCCTTGCTCAGCAGACCTGCACTGCTTCAGTTCCTCTGCAGCCATCGTGAAGAGGATGGACTCACAAGTGGCAAGGAAACAAGCTCTCTCTTTTTCCTGCCCGTCATCCTGGATTTGTTCAGCCCCATCTCCGGTCAGAATTAGACTTAGGAAGACAGTTTGCTCAAAATGCTCGTTTCTGACGAGTTTTTGTTTTTGAACTTAGGAAGTTCTGTGCAGCTGCTGGCTAGAGACATGAGATGGACACAAACTATTTGATCCCAGAGCACATTTCTCAAACTGTAAGACTGGAGCTTCACTCGAGAGCCCAATCTCTTTCTGGGAGAGCCTAAGTGGCCATAACTTCAGAAGAATTAGGAACAATCTTATGAGGTATTTTAGGAGGTCAAGTTGCTGTGCCTAATGAGTAGTGATCAAAAAATCAAAAGACTGTTACCCCAATTCTGGGCTGTCCTCTGGCCACTCTGTTCCATTCCAGTGGTGCAAAGAAAGCCCTAAACCTGGTGGATGTGGCTCCTGAAAGTTCTCCTCTGTGTAGGTGGATCATTGGCTGGCACAGCGTCCATATTGCAACTTGCATAAAAGGCATGGCTGGAGGACAGGGTGTAGCCAATGTTTCCCTGCGCCCCATTGATCCCCAACTGTCATTGACTGGATAGCATAGAGAATCTCCAGGAGTGGGGGAGAATAAAGAGCACATTTACAACCCTTTCCCCCTTAGCTGCACCAAAGACTCCTTGGCCTCAGCAAAGGATCTGGCCCTGTGTCTAAATTGCAAACACAACAAGAAATATTCTGTGCAAGCTGGATCTTAGTTTGCTAGGATCCACTTAATGGGCCTCCTGAAAAACAGCCTAAAGTCTGGATTAATAGATTGCTATATTGTCTAATCTTGCAAGGTGCTCTCTGCTCCCCCTGGGAAGTGCTTGGTATTTGGCAGGATCGGACCCCCAGTCCTTGTAAATGCCAATGCCTGGTGGTGTCATCAGTCCCACTCACAGCAGTTTTTAGCGTGGGTTGGGGCATGATGGTATAAGCTAGTTGCCAAATTGGCAGTTTTCTGTTATAACTGTGTCAGCTATGATGATTTTGCTGTATCATCAAGTAAGGAAAGGTCATGTGATACTGGTATTTGATCAGGACTAATAAGACATGTTAGCCGTACAATTGCTGTGTCGTAAATGTCAGTTAAACTAAGGCTATGTGTGCACTATGAGTAAGGGTGTGATTCCCAGCTTGATGAGAGCTAGCACAAGTATAAATAGTAGTGTAATCACAGTAGTATGGGCAGTGGAAGCAGCAGCATGGTTTAGCCGTACTGAGTACAAACCTGCTTGAACCTCATAGGTACCCCTAGTTAATAGTGTAGACGTAGCCTAATAGTCACTCCTATTCACAAAAGATTAGGAAGGTGAAATTTCAATACATAAGGTTGTTGCATAAAAACGCAACCTTGTATGAGATGTTCAGTTTCACTGAATCTGTTGACTTCAGGAGATGTCATAGATTGACAAGCTAGCTGATGCTAAGTTTTCACATTTCGGAATGGCTGATTCATAGATTTTAAAGCCAGAAGGGACCATTATGGTCATCTGTATCTGCTGTATAACACAGGCCAGAGTATTTCACCCAGTGATTCCTGCATTAAGCCCATAACTTCTGGTTGAGGAACAGCACATACTTTAAAAAGACATCCAGCCTTGGTTTCAAGACATCAAAGAATGGAGAAACCACCACATCCCTTGGATATCTGTTCTAATGGTTAGTTACCCTCAATGTAAAAAAAAAAAGTTGCATCTTATTCCAATTCTTATTGAATGTAAATAGCTTATGTTCTTGTCACCAGATCATTACGTTTATGTCAATACAAGTATTTTGAGAATAGGAATGGAACAAAATGGAGTTTAAATCAGGGGAGGGAAGAAGAACTAGAGATAGTGAATTGAGCTAAACAACACTAGTTCAGCTGATTTTTTTTTAATTATTATTATTTTGTCTTCTGATTACTATAGCAATGGAGACCCCAGAAACACCTAACATGAATGAACAGCTAGGCAGAGACCATGGAGACTCAGAAACTACTAAGAGATAGCACTAACATAGCTTGAGGAGGTCTTAGGCAGTCTGGAGGCAGACCAAGGGTATAGAAAAATGGGTGCCCAGGCATAGGTTCTGTTATTTGGCAGATAGCACTCTTAAACCTGGGGGTGGCTCCGTCTTAGGAGCTTATGCGCGTAATTATTATATTATTATTATCATCATATTTATTATTTGTTGTTTAATGCCTAGAGCTCCAGTCATGGACCAGGACCCCACTGTGCGAGGCGCTGTACAAACACAGAACAAAAAGATAAAACACCAAAGACTAACACAGTCATTAAAATTAAGTAGACTGTGGTGCTAAGTTCTAAGGTGCTATACCACAGTTCTGCCTGTCCTAAGGTCTGTTGGGGAAATCAGTATCACTCAGCACAAGAGTCAGTGCAGTAGACTCTTAAACGCCTTCCAAATGAGACATGACATTTCAAAGCTCCTGTTGCTCTGATAAAATAAAAGATGACCTTTATTCTTCACTTTTCTTGAATCAAGGTCAGCGGCATAACTATGATCTATTGACAATGGCCTAGGTTGCCCATTGAGCAAGGGATACCCCATGGTTGTCGATGATTAATATCTGTATTTCACTCACCTCACAGTCATAACTCACTCAATGCTTCAGTGTTTGAGAATGATTAAGCATTACTGGAACAGATAAACCCATAAATACTCTCCAGCTACCGAAACATTGCTAGCTCTCTAGGGGTTTCTTTAAGATTCAGACAATAGCTTTCTTTTTATCATGTGCACATAGGGGGATAGGAGGATGGACACAAATCTCACACTGAAAATTAAGGGAAAATTAATCAGGGTGCATTAGCAGAATTGACTGATTAGTGTGTCACACACTTTCATTATTAGTCCCTTTTAAGGAGAAGAAATGCTAGAAAGAAGGACATCACATATATTCAGCTGCATCTGTGACTGGCAAGCTAAATTCTTTTGCAATTTTGCTGAAAATCATACTTTGAAGTGTGGTACTTCTCTGGAAACAACATCTTTATAGAAATATCACCTTCTTAGGCAATAGAACTGACTCCTGGGAGTCCTACTATCAATCACATCATTCAGAATCATATCTGCTGACTGTAGTGACTAAAATAAGTTTTCAGCTATCAGAGAGTGATCTGGATTCTCATCTGACTCAGGTGTCATCACACAAATTGTTAACTATGTTGCAACTGCAGAATATTTGTTGCAGTTGATGCATGAGCCAGGAAGAACCCAGCTTGACTCTCAGATTCCGGGCAATGAATTAGTAGGGCTGGCAGTTAGAAAAATAAATCATAAACAGAGCAGATTTAATCTGGACTCAGAGATAACATGGAATCTTAAAATTATATATTTAAATTCCCTTTTCAGAGTAGAACTGCTTTTACTAGATTCTCTTTTGGGTCTAGGTTCACTAGACACACCCCAATAACACCTATACATAGAGATGACTGGGAAATTTATTTCATTTTCCACAAAAAAAATTGAGGACATTTCCCTTTATTTTTTGTGGTATTTTTCAGGTTTTCCTTGAGAAACCCAAACCTGAAATATTTTCAGTTTTCAAAAACCAAATGGTTTTCAGATTTTCTATTTTTAATGAAAATCTGAAAAAACGTCAGTGATGGTGAATCCATTGTTCCAATGGTTAATTACTTTCACTGTTAAAAATTTAGTCCTTATTTCCAGTCTGAAATAACTTGTCCTGTCTTAACAGGCTGTTTTGTGAGATTTCTAGTAATTCCGTCTTCCAGACTTGGCTAATTATACCAAAAGAAAAAGTATCTCTCATACTATTTCTGTATGGGAAAAGAGCAAATATTGACTTGTTAGAAAGCCATGTATATTGAAATTGTCCTTGGAGGCAGTGTGGCACCCATTAGGTGTTATTATTTATAGTACCATAGTGCCTAAGAGCCCTAGCCATGGGCCTGGACCCCACTGTGCTAGGCACTGTATTTTTGTATTTTGTATCCTAAGAGCTGGAAGCACTGCACTGAAACCAGCATTGGGTACCTCAATTGGAGTTGCCATTCAACAGGCAACGAATACACAGATCAGGTCAACATCATCCTGAGCAATGAACCCAGATCCCAAATGCACATTCAGCTAGTACTGCCTAAAGGAGACAGTGTTAGCATAAAATAGCATCCATAACTATTTGTCCCAGAAGAACTTGGGTGCTCATCCAATCAGGTAAAAAATGATAGCTAGAGCCCTGTGCGGATACAAAAATGTGTATCCCCATCTGATCCGCGAGCCGCAAAAATTGTCTGTGGATGATACAGTGATACAGGGCTGTGCTAAGCCCCCTCCCACCATTTCTCCCCAGAGACGTCCTGCCCTGCCCCCATCATACCACCTCGTACCCCGCTCTGGGTAGGAAGGCTACAATCCTGGGCCCTCGTGTGCAGCACCGCCCTCCCAGTGCGGGGAGGGGAGCTCGGACACCACTATGCAGCTGCAGCGGCTGTAATGCATGCAGACCCGGCCCGGACAAAGAGCAGCAACAACTACTCTCTTCACAGAATGGGCCCTTGCCACCCGCTAGTTGAAATGACAATCACACCTCTTTCAAAATGGCACTTGGGTTCAGTAGCGCAGCCAGGTCCGGAGGGCAGGGGGAGCCGCGCTATAAAAGGCGCCTCCCCCTGTACTCACCCGCACTGCGGAGCGGGTCTTTGGTGGCACTTCGGCAGCTCACTCCGGGTCTTTGGTGGTACCCCGCGCCAAAATGCCGCCGAAGACCTGGAGCACTGCCGGGTGAGTGCAAGAAGCGGCGCTTAAAAAGAAGCGGCGCCTTTTTTTAGTGCTGCTAAAAAAAGGCGCCACTTCCGCCGTTTCTGCTCAAGGGGGAGCAGCCGCTCCCCCTGCTCCCCCCCTGGCTACCCTACTGCTTGGGTTGCTCCCTTCTGGGCGTTGTAGTTTACCTCCTCCATCCAAGCAAGCTGGGAACTACAACTTCTAGAATGCTCAGCAGGCTGTCCCCGCGGCTGCGTGATTCTGAGAGCAGGCTGGGTGACAGCCGCTCCGTTTGGGCGAGTGTGTGCTGCAGAGCCCCGGCGCGCAGATACAACATTTGTATCCGCATCCGAGCTGCGATCCACAAAAATGGTCCATAGATATAAAGTGGATACCTGCAGATTTGCAGGGCTCTAATGATAGCATGTGATATATCTAGCCAAATACAACTCACACACCTTGAATAAAGACGATCTGTGGAGAATTGTCAATAGTCAATCCATAATTAAAATAATTAGCCAAAAAATCAGTCAGATACTTTTGAACAAATAATAAACCTGTGAAAATCAAAATCTGGCCATGGATATAAACACAAGCAGAAAAAGAGTCTCAATTCCAGATAAGTGATTTGTTTTGACTTACTGGCTCAGCTGTATCAGCATCCCTGCTGATAGCCAAAAACCGAAGGGGAATGACATAAAAATAATAGGAAGAAAGTTAATCAAATGTACTTAGATTTGGTTCACATTTTGCGAGAGAAATGTTTTTTTCTATTGCTCAAACCACTGCTCCTAATTGTATGCATCCCTTTATGTGTCCATATATGCATCCTTTCTTTAGCTAAGTGCTGTGTAGTTGTGTTATTTTTTTGTAATTAGCATTAGGACAACACATAAGAGCGCATACCAGATAAACAGCATGCATGTCACTGCACTAGCTATATGGGATGGACACTGCAAGGAAAAAAGAGAGAACATTGTGCACTGAAAATAAAAGCCAAAGAACAAAGAGGCACTTCATGTTCTGCTCGAATGCAACCCTTAATGGGAGGGGAGCAGCTGGGATGGAAGAGGCTGAAAATGTGTAACACAATCCTTCCCTGACTTACTGCTGCAAATGGATAGTGCTGAGAATCATGATGGCTCCCTGAATGTAAATCCTAGCAGGAGATCCTAGCAGCCATGGTTATAGCCTTTCAACACATAGCTGATCAGTTCTGAGCCTATCCAGTAGAGGGTAATGTTACTCATTTCAGTTCATGGCTTTATTTTTGTGGATTTGTGAAGTACTTTTCTTATACTGTATTGCACATTTCTATAATGATCTTTTTCAGGGATCTCAAAGCACTTTGCAAGCATCAGTACCAGATATAGCCTCACAATACCTATGTGCGGTAGATAAGTATACAGAGAATAGGGTTGGCTGAAAATTTTGAATGAAATATTTTCCTAGTGGAAAATGGGAATTCTTCTAAATCAAAATTTTCTCTGGGAAAAGATCAATCTTGGTTTGATTTTCCTGACAGAAAATTCCATCACAACATTTAATTTTGGGTCATCTTTAATTTCTGTGTCCACCCGACTCCTCACCAGGGTAGTTGTATTTGCAGGTCCCTCGTGCCCAGATTCTGCACTATGGTCCTTTCTTCATAGCTAGACAATATTTCTCATTATGTGCTGTAGTCTCTCCCTCTTCCATAATGCACTATAACAGCTCAACCATAGGGCGAGACAGACATACACACACACACTCACCATGGTGCATCATGGGAGATGTAGTTCAGCTGGACAGAAAGGCCCATATGGGAGAATAGAGGCACGAAGAACGTGGTACTACAGCTCCCATGAGGCCCTGTACTGGCTCAGGGGCAAAGATTAATGCTGACCCAAAAGGACATTTGCAAAAATTTATTGTTTTGACATTTTCATTACATGAAAAAATTTGATATTTCAACTTTTTATCCTCATTCTGGACAAAAACAAATGTTGCAACATTGGAATTTCCCCTGGGACAAAAATTCAAATTTTTATCAGCTCAAAACAACTATGAAACAAAAACGTTGTGATATATGTACTGTTTCTTTATAGCTATTACAGGAAGCCAGACAAGAGGTAGCTGGCAGATGGTTCTAGGCAGACTCTCTATAATGAAGCAGAGGGAGCGAGACAGAATAGCTTTAGGAATAAGACTATATTTTGTTCTGTTCCTTGTTCATTGTTAGAAGAAACCAACTCCTGTGATTATTTACCATCATATGACAAATACCTCTTCTTTTGGGGGGTAAACTGAGGCACCAAAGCCAGAATGTTCAGATGGGCTCAGCAACTACAGTCAGGACCAGATTTTCAAAAGAGCTTAGCTCCCATTTAAGAACCACAACAAGAGGCCTGATTTTTAAAAGGTCTCAACATTTTGGGTATGTGATGGGTGCTGTGCTATTTGAAAATCTAGCTCCACAGATCAACAGACTTACCCAACATCACACAGGAGTGAGTTTGTGGCCAAAACTGGGAAAAGGGGCTGGCGTTTTGATTCGAAGTCTCTTGCTTTTAATGTCCCTCAGCCGTGTCTTTAAGCAGAAAAAGAATGTTGCCTTGTTCTGCTATCTTCAGATTCTCTTTCTTCTCTGAACATATTTAGTTCTCCAATTGGAGTAGTACAAGTAATGAGGAAAATTGAGCATGGTGCAGGCCGGCCCTGTGCAAGCTGCACTCATACAGCTCTGTATCCCAGCTAGTCCAATCCTGACCAGAGAGTGTCAGGGCTCAGAATAAGATTTCCAGGTGCAGAGGGTAGAGCATCTTCACTGGCAGGATAGGAAATATTACCAGAAGAGATCAGATGAAATCTGATACTGAACACGTTCAGGTCTAAATGCAATCCCCACTCCAATTTGATAACACCTTGGCATCTTGCCAACACCAAGCCACAACTGAGGAGATTGGAGGCAGGAAACAGAAGGAAAGAATAAGAAAAACAAACAACAAAATCCCTCCCAAACATGCATACTGGGAACAAGGGAGACAGGAAGAATGCTACCCTTAAGGTCATGCTCAATCCTGTCTTTAGTGGTCGTGTGGTGCTTAGATACCATGTTGACAGGCACCTTAGAAACAGCTAAAAAAACCTGCTACATAGGTAGTAATGTACATGAATGGGGACCATGCTATACTAACAGAATTAATTTAATTTAGAGCTGGTCAGGAATGGTTTTCTGATGTAAAATTGAGATTCTTCTGCAAAATTTTGGATTTTTCCATTGGAAGATCATCCCCAGCGTCACAGCTCCCCCACTCCTTGGCAGGTGCAGCTGACCTGACAGGCTGCTGGGGAGTCCCAACTTCCAGGTTCCCTGGTTCTGGGGCAGCCCCCCAAGTGGCCTGCCTTAGGGCTGGAACTATCAGGGGCTCCCCAATTTGCCCAGTTCTCCACCTGGAGGGCTGCCAGGGCTCTGGGAAGCTCAAAGAGCCTGGGAAACATTTTGAAAAGTCTGAAGCAAAATGCCATTTTAACTTTTTCAAAGTGAAGTTTTGAAATTCCCATTTTATGGAAAACTTTGATTTCTTTGTTCCATTTCTTTTTTAAAATGTTGGAATTTCCCATGCAATGGGAATTCCAGTTTATGGCCAGCTCTACCTGAATTATAACCTGATCTGGAATTTGAACTCAGGTTGCCAGAAATTAAGCAATGTGGCTACCACTTGAGACAGTTTATGCTGTGCCTCCACATGCTACAGTGATGGGTACCTTAGAAATGAATGTAACAACCAGCCCAAAATAATTATGTTGAATGCATGGCTGATTCTCCATAGCTAGTTTCATGTGTTCCTTTCCTCTCACTCCTCTTATTCTTCAGGCTTTTAAAAGAAGACCAGGCAAATAATGATGATACAGCTATGATAACGTTTGCCTATAACCTCTAGTTCAGGTGCCTCAGTATTCGTCTAAATCTCTGTCTATGGTAGTGGTAGCAGGATTTATATAGTTATGGGCTAATGCAGGTAAGGAAAATGCTAGCTCTTTTCATTTGAGAATACAATGGAAAAGCTCTTATATATTTAGATAAAACTTGTCCTTTAAAGTCATAAGAAGGTTCAAATCAAAATTATTTGGTTTTTATGTATTGGAAGGAAAGCTGTATCATTCTGCCTTGCAGCAAAAATATCTATCAACTTTTGCACAATGCCTCCTGTCACTTTTTCTTCAAAAATTACCCACACCTCTGACCTCTCAGGTGTTCTTCCTTATACACCACCCAGCTAATGAACACATTAATAAACACCAGTTAAACTTACTGCAAATACCTGCAGCAGCTGTGACACAGAGATCTCTCTGCAAAAGTTCTCCTGTTCTTTACAAACTCTTGTCTCAGACTTGACAAACTCATTACAAAACTCATTACACCAAACACACATCTTGCAGGGAATTAATCGATAAAAAGTAACATGCAAGGTGCCGACAGAAAGTTTGTAAGTTATCAAGGCTCCTAAGCATTGCGATATGTATGTAACAGAAATATTTAAGGAACAATGTAACTATACTGAAAGTATGCCTCATGGCAGGGATCGGCCATGTTTGGCACGCGGCTCGCCAGGATAAGCCATCTGGCGGGCCGGGCCAGTTTGTTTACTTGTCGTGTCTGCAGGTTCGGCCAATCGCGGCTCCCACTGGCTGCGGTTCGCCGTCCCCGGCCAATGGGGGTGCGGGAAGCCAGCATATCCCTTGGCCCGCGCCACTTCCCTTCTCCAAGTCCCATTTTGTGTATTTCAGTCAGTGATTTGTGATCAGTTTCTGCTTTGAAGCTACGACCTGAGAGAAAATTGTGAAATCTTGTATATCCGCAAGCCAGACCCCTTGTCTCCTTTTCAATTTGTGTGTACATCATCTCTGCAGCTGTCATAACCCTGGATGCATACAAGCCCGGCAGCCCATCAGTTTCATGACTCCGTAATAGTACAGCTCCGAGCCATCCTTTCGAGGTATTTGTGGAGAGTTCGATGTCTTTCAATGGGTCAGAAAATGTGCAGCACTTGAGGTGATGTCAGAATATGCTTTAAATCATTGAACTTTCTTTCATGGTTTGGCTTCGATGCCCATTCAGTGACTTTGTGGAGGAGATGTTTTAGTGAGCCGTGCAAGCTGTATAGTTAGGTAGGAACTTGTTGATGTAATTCAACATGCCTACTTGCCTTTTAATTGCCTTTTTATGTTCAATATTGTCTGTATCTTTGATTCATTGGGCAACGTTCCCTTTGAGGTCAGTCTCTTTCCTAAGTATGTTATTTCTGTTGTTTGAAATTGATATTTGGCCTTATTCAGTTTAAGGTTATTAGCTCATACAAATTTCCAGGACTCTCTTTATTGTTCCTGATGTTCAGTGACAGTGCTTCCCCCAATTATTATATCATCAGTGAACACTTTCATGCCTGCTAGACCCTTTAGCATCTGGTGAAATACTTCTGAAACTGAACATATTTCAAAAAGCAATCTTAGAAAGCAGTATCTGCCAAATGGTGTGTTGAAGTGCAGATCTTGGAGCTCTCATTGTCCAAGGGGATCTGCCAAAATCCTGCTGATGCATCTAATTTGTTGAGGAATTTGGCTCCTGCCAACTCAGACAATAGTTCACTGCTTGTGGGCAAGTAGAACTGTTCCTTTGTATGTTGTTATTCAGCTCCTTAGCATCCATACACAGCCGTAAATCCTCTTCTTTTTCTCTGAGATTACTAAAGCATGAACCTAATCCGCTGGTTCTTCTATTCTCCAGATGATACCATTTGCTGTCATGTTTTCCAGCTCCTCTGCTAGCCTTTTTCCTAAGGCTTGTGGAACCTTATGTGCAGTATGCACCACAGCCTCTTCATCTTCTCCTAACCACTAGTATGCCATAGGCACCCATTTCCTATGTTTACATCTTCATATGACACTGTTCGTATCTGGTTCTGTGTTGTCTTTCTGTCTCTCTATGGCATACATCCTCTTAACAAGACCAAGCACCTCATGTGTGTATGCCCAAGACGGCTTGGGTACCACCACAAATTATTGGTTTATCATTTTCTCTTTGTGTTTAAGTAACCGTGTGCACTCTCCTAAATGCTCAATTGTTCCTCCATTATAGTCTTTCACACACTCTTTTGACTCTTCCACTTATGTGCTCCTTGCATCTCTCTATTTCAGTTTCTATTATAACATGTACTTGTGCCTCAGTGTCTATCTTGTATGTCACCTAAGTGCCATCTGTGCACATTTTATAATTTCCAATTTTTGAGTTTTCAGTCCCCCTCCATTATTGTACTTAAGAACAGCTCTTCCTCCCCGCTTGAGAAATCCATTTTTGCACTTCATACATACACCTTCCTGCTTTCTCTGCACATTTTAGTACAATGGCTGGGCTTATTACAGTTTCTACATATTTGCCTGAATGCTGAGAATTTCCTATATTCATTCAGGTGGCCACATCACTGGCATTATTTCCTGCATTCTGTTTTAGTGTTACTAGCCAATTTCCTTTCTGTGAATTTTTCCCATGCTGGTTTAGTTATGGTCCGCACAGTCATATGCTCTGTGCCTTTTTCTAGGCTTTTTATTTGTGTATCTGTTCTGCTGTTTTGCATATACATCTTGCCCTTTCTAGCATCATATCTATCTCTCTTAGTAACAACTCACACCTCAAGGACAATCTGGTTTTAAATGAGAGTCTGTTAATATACCATATTCACAGGACTGACTTTTTAGTTTTAAGTCTATGACAAACTCCTCTATACTCGCCCCTTCAGTCTGCATTCTCATCCTGAACATCGCTCTCTCATAAGTAACATTTTTTCTATGTTTCTATTTTTTGGGGGCGGGGGTCTTCATTTTTTCACACTGATCCACAAACATTTTCATTATTCCTGCAAAGCTTTCCTCTGTCTCCCCACCACCCTATGAAATGCATAGTAGACACCTACGGCGTCTGTGCCTATCACTGTTAAGAGCAGAGGAATCTTTTGCTCATCATCAGTTTATTTGCCCCAGTGAGTTTCATACGCTGCTCAAATCGCTGTCTGAACCATTTCCAGGCACATTCAACATTTCCGGGGAGTCTCAGGTCTGGTGGGGGAGTTACTTGCAGTTGCATGGGCTCTAGAGTAGCCATTGCAATGTTATCTCTCACGATCTACCAGCATGTTGTGTTTTCGACTCCTGGAACCATGTAGTATCTTATTGACAGGTGAACCAGTGTCAAGATAAACCCTTTATTAGAAATGGAAACCACGTGCAGAATAAGGTAATAAAACTTCCTGCTGTTCTGTGTAGCTGTAGACGGTGACTGCCCCATCTGGAGCTTCTTTGTTTTTGCACCAGCAGCAAGCAGGTGACAGGAAACCAGGGACTGCATGAAGAGTGTACATTCTAGAGCACAGGCTCCTTCCCACTTGTGGAGCTCAGTGAATGATGCCACACAGACCCCTCTCCTTCACTTGGGTTTAAAATAGTATACTTTCCCCTACTGATGCTGTGTACATTCTACAAAGCACTTGTTCTAACCAATGAAACTACCTCCATTTTCATTTTTAGTCACTGTCACTTTCTGAGGCTCTTACCCTAGTAGAGTGCTCCGGGGACAAATCCATCCCTGCTGTAACTCTGCTGTCAATGGAGCCATTATACCAGGGCTGGATTTGGATTTCCAAAAATGCCAGCGAACGTTTCATTCCCTTCCCCCACCGCTGCATAAAAATGGTTTCATTTTATTGTAAATATGCACACTTTTCTATAGTATATTGTTATTCATTATTTGGATTACAATAGCACCTAAATGCCCCCAAATCAGGGACTGGGGTCCCTTTGTGCAAGATGGTGCCACACTTACTACATTATTAATAGAGTGTAAGACAAGAGACAACAGATGGATACAACTATACGAGAACAGGAATATTCTATATCGAGTTTTAGAACCTGCCAGCACCCTCACCTATTTTTTTTCTTCACCTTCTAAACTTTGGGTTACTTTTTGACTTTAGCACAACATAGAACAAATGTCTTCTTGGTCATAAAACTATTCATTGGACATTGAAGCACCCCCCCTCCCCCCACTGTAATAGTATGTTTAGCATGAATCTTTACTGCTTCAAGATTTAAACTCCTCATATTGGGTGAAATTCTCCCCTGTACAGAGGATTAACACAAAGCCTATGAACCAGTAAAATCTCACTTACACTCTCAAAATAGGGCTTGCGGCATACGTGGTACACAGGCCTGGTACTGGCCCTGCAGTAGAGGGGTAATTTTCACCCACTCTAAGGCTACATCCACACTACCCGCCCAATTCGGCGGGTAGCGATCGATGTTCTGGGATCGATTGATCACGTCTTGTCTAAACGCGATAAATCGATCCCAGAAGCGCTCCCCGTCGACTCCGGAACTCCAGCTCCGCGCGAGGAGTAAGTGGAGTTGACGGGGGAGCCTGCCTGCTGTCGTGTGAACCAGCGGTAAGTACCTTTTAAAATCGATCTAAGATATTCGACTTCAGCTACGTTATTCACGTAGTTGAAGTTGCGTATCTTAGATCGACCCCCTCCCGCTAGTGTGGAGCAGCCCAAAGCAAGCACACTTTGCCCTTGAACTCAGCATTCCCCATCTCAGCTTGATTTTCTTTTCTAGGGCTTTGTCCAGTCTAATTTTAAATCTTTCAAGTGATGGGGTTTCAACCATTTCACTTGGGAAATGAATTGCACTGTTGTTATTATTTGTTAAGCTCCGGCAATGTGCTCAAGGCACAAAATAAAACCAGGTTCTGTCTCCTAGAACTTATAAGCTATAAGTCTGACACACAGGATACACCAGGGAAGCCAGAATGGGGAGTTAAAGGCTGTGTGTTCTGGTGGCTGGGGGACTGGACTCAGAGTTGTCTGGGTTCTGCTCCCAACTCTGCCACTCATCTGCTGTGTGACCTCTGGCTAATCACTTCCCCTCTGTTTTCCTAACTACCTTTTGACTATTTAGATTGTAAGCTCTTTGGGAATGGGACTTCCTCTTAATATATAATTGTTCAATGTCCAGTGCCACAGAGCCCTGATCATGGTAGGGGCCTGTAAGCATTACAGTAGTACAAATGATTAATAATAACTTGGAGCCACTAATGCAGTATATGTAGCTCTTTGGCTACAAAGCAACCTGTCTGCATTTTGTGTCTTGTTTCAGAGGCAGAATGTTAGAGCTATTTGCTGTGCTCCCTCTCGTGTTTGCTTTTACATGGAGACTTTATATTTGTTCTTTCCTTGTTTTCCTTCATCTGAAATAAAAGACATCTAGACTGAAAATGGTATTTTCTATTAATTATCATATTCTTTTGAATATTCTATTTGCATCTCAAATATCAAGATATTTTTCAACATATGCAGACTAAATTTCCATCCCCCCCCCCCCATTTTAGACATAGGTTGCATCTTAACATAAATTGAAAGAAACGTCCCTTTACTTTACTTTGTAAACCTTTATCACACCGTGGCTCAAGATTCTTCTACCAAGGACAGTACCAAAGATGGCATCCCAAGATAAGGAATGTAAATTATAGCTTTGCATGATCCCAGCTAATTCTTAGTTATTCTTGGGGAGAAAAACACATTTGTCATAATTCTGTCTCTTTGAGTCTGTTCTGATAAAAGTTTGGTCACAGATGTTCGACAAGTCTCTTAGAGACAAGAGTTTCGGGTTATCTCTCAAAATTATAACAAGGACATTCAGGCTACTTAACTTTCTTGCTGTCCCAAAGGCAGTGAAGAAGTTTCTGATCCCATTTGTTTTCACTCTCTCATTTGTCTCCTGCCCTTGTGTCATTCCTCCCCCTTTCAGACAGACTGATATGACACTAGGCACTCTGTATCCACACCCTACACACTACTGTGGTAAATATTTGTGCACAATCTGCCTTATGAGGTCTCAGATGAAGGCTAATAACACACTGTTTATGAATATCATTGTAAAATGCATGTGTTAATGTTATATGTGAAGTTATGAATTCCCTCTTTGATGTTTCTAGAACATGTTTAAAACAAGACAGCCTAGCCTAGTTAAAGGCAAAAAACCCAGGTCTGTCTTAGGCAAAAGATTGTGGGTTTACCTCAATTTACATAATAGCTATAAACAAAGCTATCAAGCTAAACCAGCGGGTGTTATCCTGATTCTGAACTCAAGAGACAGAGAATTAACATGCTTCTGTACCCCAGAGAGATACAGGAGGCCTTCCTGATTTGAATAACAAAGAAAATGACTTTGAGGATATAAGGAACAGAGAGAGACTCCATCTTTACCCTTCACCTTAGGAGACAAACAAACATTTTCACTTAGACATGAAAATGTTGAATCACCTGAAGCTTAATCAAAATGGCTCATTTTAGCAAGTGGTTTGACCTCTTCGATGGGTCCAGGCCAGGCTAGCCAGTAAAAAGCTGGAAAGGAGACTGTGGGTGAGAGAAACCATCTTGAACAAAGATTGCAACTTGGTAGATTAAGTTCTAGACTTTTACATGTGTGTTTTCACTTTTACTTGCTTGTAACCATTGCTGCCTCTCTCTCTTATTTGGTATCCCTTAATCCATGCTATTTTGTTAATAAACTTGCTTTAGTTTTACTGTAAACGAATCCAATGCTGTATTTGGAGGGAAGGGTGTATTTACCCTAGTTAAATTAATAAACTGTGAGGAACAGGGCAACTTAATAGGGCAACTTAATATCTTCAGTGACTGCACAATGATAGGGGGTGCGAATTTCAGAGAAACATCTCCGAGGAGTTTGGGGACTGGAGTTCATGAATTGTTACCTCCTAGGCGAGGTTTGAGCCAGGAGGGCCATGAGGAGTTTTCTAGTGAGGAAGACAGACTGGTGTGGCAGGGAGCTGACACACAGACTACTCGCCAGCAAAACTTATTCTTACTGAGGCAGAGAGGTAACACAGTGGGCTCAAGCTCTGCGTATCCCCAGCAGCATGTTACAATTGATTCTGTACATGTCAGCCTTCCCGGCAGCAGCATTATTTTTTTAAATATTCTTTGTGCACCACCTAAAAACCTCAATTGTGATGGGGCTTATTGTTTTGAATTTGTCTGTTGCTTCCCTGAGATGGAAGCTGTGCAGAACATGGGAATTATCTGTATTATTTTTTATAAATGTTATGTAGCTATATATATACACCTCTGTGGGTTTGGTAGTTAAGGTATTGCTGGTTAAAAGGTAGCTAAACCCTGCAGGAGTCTACAAATAATGGTCGTATGCAGAATTCAATTCCCTGGCTCTCAGAGGATCAGTACTAGGAATCCACTGTGTGAAGAGGAGAAACTCTCAGGAGAAACGCATAAACTAGTCTGGTCAGGTTTGGTTGCTCTGCTCAGAACGCCAGGGGATCTTCTGGCATGAACTCTGAACAAAGGGATATTAGAATGGATAAAAAGACTACCTTAAGGTGGCTTCAAGGAAGAGAAATGCTGGCTGGGGAATGCTGAAACCCGATGCTGCAGTCAAAATGTGAGGTGAACCACAGAGTCTCACTCTGAGAGATGTATTTCAGTGTCATATAGGAGAGTTATAAAAGAATCACCCACTTACTGGGGACTCAGTTTACAGATAACTATAGTTCAACCGCAGTGATGGAATTACAATGATGGATCATTACAGATGGCAAAACTAAGGCTCAGTCAAACATCTAGCAGAGATCCTTGCATGTTTAAAGATAACCTATAAATAAATATAAAATGTGAAAATCAAACACCTTGACTTTCATGGTAAGCTCTTTGGGACAGTAGCCATCTTTTTGTTATGTGTGTGGGGACAGTGCCAAGCATGATGGGGCCCGAATCCCTGACTAGGGCTGATAGGTGCTATCACAATTCAAACATAATAATTGTTTAGTACAGCATGCAGAATTACTCTCAAGCAGTCAAAAGTATGAGGAGAAATTGGCACATTTGGAATGCATTGACAGCTGCACACTGGTACGCCTAGGTTCTCCCCCGAGCTGTGATTCTCTGGGTTCTGTTCCCAGCTTTGTGTCACTAGCTAACTGAGTTACCTTGGGCAAATCACTTAACCAGATCACTTAACCCGTGCCTCAGTTTCCCTATCTGTAAAATAAGAATACCTACATCACAAAAGTTTAAGGCTGATGAAAACCCATTGAAAAGAATGGGAGTCCTCCCCTTGATTTCAATAGGCTTAGGATCAGGCCATTAGTAAGTAGTTAACGTTTGTAAAGGGTTATATCAGTGCTATGTATTATTATTTTATATGCATGTGAATGGTATGGGAGGTGGTTACCATTAAAAAGTTAGCATTTCGCAAAAGTTACCACACAGAGCAGCCTATGAGATGCCATAGCTCTTTCCTATATTTAGAATAGGAAAAACTGTAGTAACTATGTAGCTGTGGGCTGGTTTATTAATATTCACAAATCCTCTGTATATGTTAAAACTTTTCACTTAGACATGAAAATGTTGAATCACCTGAAGCTTAATCAAAATGGCTCATTTTAGCATCAAATATGTAAAACACTATTACTATTATAGGTGTGGACAGCTCCCGGCACTTGGGTTCAGAACAGCTAAGATATGACAGATGTTGTGGGCAAGAAGATTCTCCTCCTCAGTTCCCCCCAAGTAAAAAATGTTGAGCCTTTGATGAGCTAAATAAATAATTAGCCACAGAGCTAAAACAGGATCACCTCAGTCTTATAACAGTCTGGACACTCATTCTGATTCCACTTCCATCCGTGTAACAACACTGCCTTTGGTGGAGTTGCACCCGAGTAACACTGCAGTGACTGAAATCATAATCAAGCCCTTTGTCTTTTTGTTCAGCTCCCGAGGCAGAGCTCAGAGGGACTGCTGTAATGTACTAATTCTTTATATACGTGGTCAGACAATTGTTACACTTTGAAACAAGGGCTAGTACAGTAGGGTTTAAATATTTTGAAAACCGGAGAAAGGTGATAACATCCCCGGAGCCTGAAGTCTTATCTATCTGCCTGCCTGTCTCATACTGGTTCTTAACTGGTGACCATCACTGCAGTATGAGAGTGCTCTGTCCACAGACAGATGCCACGGGTAGCAGTAAGGCAAGCTTCCCCTATTGTACTCTGTGTACCTAGAATTATCTCCTCTGGGGATAAGAGAGGAGTTCAGTCTGTGGCCCATTCAGTCTTGGGCCTTGCTGCTGTGACTGTTAAGGGAACTCCCCCAAGGGAGTTGGTTCTTGTAAAGTGGACACTTATACATTGTGAACTGGACTGAGATCCCAATAACTCATTTCACACAAGCCACTGAACAAACACAAGATGGTAACAACTTCTTGTCACTAACAATCTGGGGACTGTTTTGATGACATTGAGGTTTGGGCTTTCCCTTGATTCATCAACACTTTTATATATGTGCTTATTTACTTTGGCAATATCTACCAGTCACCTGTTAAATGCAGTGATTCCACTGCTGACATAATGCAGCATTTGCCATCTCTGAGGCATTTCCCCATCTCCTTTTCTCTTCCTGTTAGATTTATTTTTAGTACCACAGAACAAGCCAGTCTGCGTCCTTTTCCAGGCATGAGACAAAACTTGTGTGGACAGGGAAAAAAATCAACCCTAAAAATCTATCAGATATGTCACTGTGAAGCCCTGTAATGTGGCATTTAATACCCCAGAAGACCTTCAGCAAACCCTCAGTGCCTCTGGAAATTAGCCCAAACTACTTTTTGAGATGCTTTGAAGCAACCTCCAGAGGTCCCTCATGGGCTTCCTCTTGTCCTGATTTATGGGGCTCTCACTTCACCTCAAGGATGAGATTCCAGGAGAGGCGCATTATTATTTCTATAAACTTACTACCTCTGCCTGTCAAGGTGAAATGATGAACACTGTGTCTTCATCTGGTTGGCTCTAGCTTTTTAGACTATTCATTCCTCACCGACTACTTTTGACAGCAGTTCCTTTGTCTGATGCTTAGATGTTGGAAGTTGAATGGTAAAGGGGAGAATCCTCTGATGCAAGTAAGGGCCATTGAGTCCAGTGGGGGTTGGTGTGCATCAACTCTGCATGGAGGGGGAAAGTGAAAAGGTCCCTCCAGGCTAGCTATGGGTGCTAGAGTATAGGTTGGTGGCTAGGCACTATGGCAGGTCCTGAGGGCCATAGGGACACTCAGATGGGCTAGAAAAGGGAAGAGGTGCAGCCAATCAGTCCACAACTATACAGACACTGTCCACATCCACCATGTATAGAGTAGTCTGGCCTCAAAGAAGGATTCCATCCCTCTATCACCTGTGGAACTCCTCTGTGCAAAGCCACTTGTTCATGATTTGCTTAGAAGAGAAAATAACATAGCTTGAGTAACTATAGCCAGTGCACCTCAGCCTGTGATCTTAGGTAAACAGAGTCAGGGATGCTCAGGTCTTGGATGAGAGACCTCCATGGAGTAAGCATGTGTCTCACAAAATGGTGTTAGTAATTTGGGTGCTGGCACTCTTTTCTGGGGCATTGCCACATCCTGGTCCTGGGGGTGCTATGCTGTTGCATGGTTGAAATGCAACATCAAGTTCCTACATATTTTCGGTAGTCTAAAGCACCCATCATCATAGTCTCTAAGTGATTGTTATTAACAATCCATCAAATGCAAGAGTAGATGTATTAGTCCCATTGTGCTGTGGAAAGTCTAACTCAGTTAATTAGTTCCTGCCTAGCTACAAGTTTCCATAATTGCAATTGCTGAAGTTATTCTTTGCTTTCGAATTTAAAAAAAACATTGGTGCATTGGCTTTCTTGTGCAGAGTTGCTGCTATGACTTAACAGATATGTGGTTGGGTGTCAGTGATTGGTTTAGCGAGCTCTCTTCACCTAGCCTGTAAAATGTTTGCAATGAAGGGAGCTGTGTAAATGTAAAGCATTACCACATTGTTAAAGTAATCCAATCCACTCCACTATTGTTTAAACAGGAGAGAGATGTGGAGCCCTTTATTCATATTTTAGAGCTTAAACTGCCTGCTACATAAGATTAGATAGATAGATAGATAGATAGATAGATAGATAGATAGATAGATAGATAGATAGAAAGAAATGTGTTCAGGACTATATCCAATATATTTTTCAATGCTGAATTTATGTTAGAGTTCAATGCTACAGCAATCCATAATTTGTACTGTTGTTTAGATCACCCTTTATATTAAATATTGCAAAGTAAAACAGGCCTAAATCTATCATAAATGTAATGGTTGTGGAGTGTTTTTAAAATGTATGTATTTTAAGCAGGTGTACTGTGTCAGTTTCAGGATAACTGCACCTGTATTCCCCTCTCGTGGTCCGCCAAAGTCACCCACTATAATTATAGGCCTCCGGCTCCCAGTCATCGCCTCCCTTAGGTAGAGACCTGCAACTCCCTTCCTCCTGACTTGGGTTTTTCCAGGCTGCATTACACTGACTACGCTGCGACATTCCCAGCAAGCCAGACTGCCTAAACAGGCCAGCGTCTGTGCTTTGCTTTCTCCCCAGAGGCTAGAAACAGCGTAATTGTCCATAAATTACCATACAGCTTTCTCTAAACACATTTATTCTTAAGGTGAAAGCATTACAGAGGAAACAAATTAAAAACAACAAATGTTCCTAAACCCATGCTAACATATTACCAGAGATCACCCATCAGTCTTATGGGGCCCTAGTAGGTCAGGTTCTTCTAACCCTTCCGCAAGGGTTCCCCTCCCGCACCCCACCCCACCCACTTGGACAGAAGGTCCTGTCTGTTTGCTGGCTCAGAAGGAAGGCCCTGAGTCAGACTATTTATCCAGAAGTCATTTCTTTGTCTGTTGGTCTCTGGAGAATCTAGTCTGAACTAGTAAATGCAAGCCTCCCCAAGCAGTGATACCTCTCTAGGGGCAGGGTTACAACCTGACTGATTTGCCTTAATATTCACCCACTGCTTTTGGTTCCTGGAGGAGCAGGCAGCCCTCCCCCATGGAGTCAGGGGCGGCTCCAGGCACCAGCAAAACAAGCTGGTGCTTGGGATGGCAAACTCTTAGGGGCGGCACAATGCGGTGGGGCAGGGAGACGGCTAAGCGGGAAGCGGGGCCCTGCCGCTGTCCCACTGGCAGCAGCCACCCCCCCTGAGCGCAGCCTGCCCTGGCTACGGTGGGGCACAGTGTCGGATGAGCGAGGCTGTGCTGCTCTAGTGCAGCCTGCCCCGGCTAAGCGGAGAGCGGGGCCCTGCCGCTCTCCCATGGGCAGCGGCCGCCCCCCCTAGGGGGGAGCCGGTAGTGCAGCCTGCCCCGGCTGTGGTGGGGCAGGGAGCCAGTTGAGGGGGCAGCGGGGCCGTGCCGCTCTCCCGCGGGCAGCGGGAAGCAGTGTCCCCCCCCCCCCCCGCGGGGAGCCAGTAGCGTGGCCCTGCCCCAGCTGCAGAGGACGGGGCGGAACATGGCAGCCAGGCGGGCCGCTCCTCCTCGGCTTGTCCTGGCCTCCACCTCCTCCTCCCCTCTGCGCTGCCTCCTGCCAGGGGAGGGGAGAGGAGCCAAAAAAACACGGGGGCGGGGGGGTGTCGACGCCAGTAATCCACCCCGAGATGAGGAGGAAGTGGAGTCGATGGGGAGCGCCAGCCTTCGACATTGCATCGTCCTCATGGCTAGGTAAGTCGAGCGAGGTACGTCGACTTCAGCTATGTTATTCACGTAGCTGAAGTTGCGTACCTTACATCGACTCCCGCCTCCCTCTCCCCCCCGCAGTGTAGACCTGCCCTTAGTACATGAAGGGCTTTCAAGGATATTGCAGGAAGTTGCCATATCTGTCACATCATCGCTTTAATCCAAAATACAACCAGCAAGCTAAATGTGGCCTGAGACGTTCTACAGCAATACTTGCAAATATTCTCATCTTTTGTAGTAGTAGTAATAGTTAATATTACATTACGATAGTGCCCGAAGTCTCAAATCAGAATGGCGGTCCTCATTGTGCAGGGTGCTGTACTAACATAGAAAAGAACCCAGAGTCTAGGCTAGTACTTTAGCTGCTGTATCTGGGTAGGGCACTACTCTGGAAACCTGGGTTCTAGTTGCACTTCCGTCACTGACCTGGGTAAATCTTTTCCCTCTCTGTACTTTTATTTGCCCTCCCTCCTTTTGTTTGCTGATTGTAAGCTCTTCAGGAGATGGCCTTGTACAATGGGGCCCTGATCACGGCTGAATACACTAGATTCCACTGCAACACAAAACCAGATAATGGTTCCTCCGATCTAAGTTTGCTTTAGTAATGGAGCACATTTAAATGTGCTTTATGTTGTGTGCATGCGTGTGGGAAAGGACCAGACTGCTGAACACAGACTCACATAGATTTCAAAACGTCCCCGCATTCACCTGGCTCCTGCCCTCGTAATTCCCACTGGCTTTCTCTGGTATGACAATTACGAAAATTCCTGCTCACTTTTCAAATAATTAGCTGTCAGAATGGAAGCAAGCAGCAGCGCCAGCTGCTGCTACCTTAGTTCACCCCTGGCTGCTGCATGGAACACTGTCACACGTCCCAGTCGGGGGTACTGACGCCCCAGAGCAACGATTATTTCCATCCCACTTCCAGCCAGCAGGTGCCGTTCTGCTTGTTTACAGGGATATAGAGGATTTCCAGCAGAAGGTGATGCCGGGTTCACAGGAGGGAAGGAAGGAGGGGAAGTGTAGAAAGCAAAACGAGAAACAGAGCTATAATTATTCTGACAGTTAAAAACGTTAATTTGGTAGGAACTGGAAAAGGAATTGTTAGCAACTCATGTGGCTCTCCTAATCTATACAGCCTGTGTTCTTGGATGCTGTAGGAGTCAAAGGGGGTCTTTGCTAGTTTACATGCGATTGGCATACGTAGCTAACAGAGCTTCTCATGGCATTCCCTACTTTACTATTCTTATGTATATAATGCAATAGGTGAGTGTTGCACTTTGTGGACCTGAAGGCGAGCTCTGTATAAGCACAAAAGCTTCTCTCTCTAGCAATAGAAGTTGGCCCAATAAAAGATATTACCTCACCCACCTTGTCTCTCTAACATCATGGGACCGACACAGCTACAGTGACACTGCATACAACACTTGGCAGATGTGAGACCAGGGGCCAGATCCTCAGCTGGGGTAAATCAGTGCAGCTCCATCAGAGGAGCAACACTGATTTACACCAACTGAGGATTGGGGCCAAAGTCTCTGCCCTTGTAAGGTGCTGAGCAGCTTTGGAGGTGGGGGACAGAGGAAAGAAAATTAGAGAGAAAAGATGTGTCTAGAGACCATTTTATTTAGTTTCTTTGGCATCCTGTATTTCTCTCCTCATTTGCTCTGCTTGGTAACGACATTCAGGAGAAAACTTAGGTCTTTACTTCCTAAGACTTCCACCATTCCTGCTGGCATATTCCCCACCTGACATCACAATTCCCCCTTTCGTGCCATTGTCTCAACAACAGCAAACTGGCAGCACAAGCAGCTGGTTGTTACGAATCCAAGCTGGGAGAACTGTGAAGGATAGGAGACTGGGAGTCCGGATTCCTGTGTTCTGTGACTCTGCACTGACTGTCTCTGTGACTTGGGCCAAGTCCCTTAAGCTCTCTTGCCTCGGTTTACATAATTTAAATATGTGTATGACACAGATTACCTAGGGAGGTTGGTTGTAGAATCCCCATCACTGGGGGGTGTGTGTGTGTTAAGAAAAGGTTAGACAAACACCTGTCTAGGTATACTTAATATCTGTCTCAGTGCAGGGGGCTGGACTAGATGACCTTCTGTGGTTCCTTCCAGTCTTACATTTCTATTATTTCTTTCATAGAATCATAGAATCTCAGGGTTGGAAGGGACCTCGGGAGGTCATCTAGTCCAACCCCCTGCTCAAAGCAGGACCAACCCCAACTAGATCATCCCAGCCAGGGCTTTGTCAAGCCTTTGATTGACTATAATAAGCAGGTGGAACTGAAGAGCTCCTAAATGTGTATTGGGATCCACAGTAAAAAGTGTCTCTAACTAGGCCAGTGCTAGTAACCTCTGCCTGGATAGGTGTTTTCTGTTTGATTATCAAATGGCATAACAATAGTATGATGAGTAGAAGTGGAGAAAGAGGATCTGGTTTCCTGAGGAATCTAATGTGGTGTGGCACGCAGGGGCTCGGGAATGCAAGCTGAGTTCAGGCTGCTACTTCTCAAACTCCAGAGCGACAGCATGGGTCACTCGGCCTATTTCATAAAGATCTCTTTCCTACAACTCTGCCTATCTGCTCCATTATTTATTGCTAATGAAATGGCACGCAACAGAGATCCTGTGTCCAACTGTGAACAACAAAAAACCCACACGTAACATAAATGTTAATTGATTAAAAAACATAACAAAAAGGGAGGAGAGAACTTCACATTATTTGCTTCCCTTGTAAGATGATGCACCTCCCTCCCCACTGGCTACTGTTGTCTCTTTCCATCTGCCTTTCTCCACCCACTGTCTGTTGCCATAATTCACTTTGGAGAGCAAAGTGATCCAGGAGTCATTTAGTACAATGTATCCCATGCTGAAGGAGTATATCCCAAAGGGGAGGCACCTGAATAGTCCAGAGGCAGAAGAGGGGAACTATGAGATAGCTATGTGATTACAGATCCATCCGCCCCCCAAACACCCCACTGCAAATGTGTCCTGGGACTGTGTATAAAGCAGCAAGTAACTCCTTGAAAGCCCCCCCATCTTCCCTCCTTGTTTCTGTGCTGCTTCCTACAGTATCCAAGTGTGGGAAAAGCTCAAGGGTATATGGGCTGCAGGCACAGGCAACAACCTGCCAGGCCAAGCTTTGTTTCCCTGCTCCTGTGGCACCAGCTGGCCATGACAACACATGGCAGCCTCATGACTCCAACAATTAATGGCCTCCAAACAACATGTATCTGAGTGGGGAAATGGAGAGTTGGGGAGGAAGAGAAGGAGGAGGGGGGGGTCTATAAGAGGAAGGGGACCAAACAAGGAAAAACGTTAAATGGAAAAAGAAAGCAGAAAGAGAGAGGAAGACAAAACAAAAACCAAGAACAATGAAGCAGAACCAGAAGAGACCAGGCAAGAGACACAGAAGTCTTTGTTCTAATCAAAATGTATCAAAGTAACTCCACCAATTGATACTAACGGAACTAAAGGCAGTCAAGGTAAAAAGGAAAGGCAGTGGTCACTGCATCCAGGCATGGAGAAATAAGCTAAATGGTGCCCATCTGCCAATCTATCACAAAGCAGGGGCTACGACATACAACCCGTGTGTCAGGATCTCTTTAAATACTACTGCACTTGCAAGGTGGCAGGTAGCCGAGTGCAAAGCCAAAGAAGAAACTTTTTGGTGTTAAGAGTAATTTACAAGTGCCATTGACACAAAGTAGATTTGGCACAATGATCATAGTGATGCAGAAAGGGTGGCATGTGATATCTTACATCAGGGAAGGCAGGTTGCACTTTAAATGCCAGAGGTAATGCTCAAGATCACCATTGTGAATTAAGACTGATCAAGTCACCTGTGCCTGTAAACACAAGCACTGTGCAATACCCTTACACAGGTGCCAGTCCATTCTCTCAACCGTGTCCTTATTACGCCAAGGCAGTAGAACACAGCGAATGTACTGCTGACCTAGACCTAGGTTCACTGCAGCTGTGCATCAGGGGCCTGATCCTGCTTCCATTGAAATCAATAGGATTTTTGCTGTTGATTCCAGTGGGAGCAGAATCAGATCCCCGGCAGAAATTACAGGGGCACGTACAGATTACTCGGCTGCCACTTCCATTAATCCTAATAATGCCAGCACTAATGAATCTAGAGCTGAGATTCGGATTGTGATAACCTTTTGCTCCATTCAGTCAGGAGAGTTGATGGGAAACATTTCTCATTATTTCCCAGGTCTTTTAATTTTCATGAGGTCATTGGAGCCCTAAGATCCCATTTGCACAGCCTGCAACATGTGCAGAGCGACCCTGAGAAGACAGCAGAGACCTACAGGCCAGCTGAAAGGCATATCGTGATCAGTGTTGTATGCAAGTGTCATTGAGATCAATCAATAGTTTTCACTAGCAATAGAAGGGTGGGGTCCCTCACCCTTTCTGTTTGAAAATGAATTTAATGTTCATGAAAAGGGCTGAGCGAACACAACAGCAAACTTGTCCTCTATGCATATAGCATTCACAGCAGCAGGGCAAGCGTCCTCCTTTCAGAGCCCTGCCAATGTGTCTAAACCCTGTCTATATATTTTAGGTGATTATAAAGTGTCTATCGCTGTGTTATTTAAACACTGAAATATTGTTTAGCATTTACACAACACTTTATATAGACCAAATACTGTATAAAAATTCTGTTTTCTAGGCTTGGCTACCATGCTCATGACTATGACGTATGAATACCTATTAAAGAAGAGGTAACTAACATTAGCAAATTAACTTTGAGAAGTAGAATGGGCCAATGGATCGGTCACTGAACTGGAGTTCAGGAGGCCTGGGTTTGGTTCCCATCTCTAGCACTGACCTGCTGTATGACCTCAAGCAAGTCACTTCATTTTGCTATGCCTCAGTTCTCCTATCTCTAAAGTGTGCATAATGACACTTACCTTCCTTTATTAAACACTTTGAAATCTATGGATGAAAAGTGCTAGGTACAATTAATTCCTCCTCACAGTGTCTTTGTCAGCTAGAAAGCAAAGATCATTGTCTCCATTTTACAGATGGGGAACCTGAGGCACAAAGCGGCAAAGTGACTTGTCCAAAGCCACTCACCAAGTTGGCATCAGAGCCATTATTAGAATTCAGGACACTCTGACTTCTAGGCCTCTGCTCATTTCTTCAGACCATGCTAAAGGGGGCATTTCTGACATCTTCCACTCCTTCTATTCTTACCACATCACCCAGTCCCCTCCCCTCGAGCCATTAGATGGTATTTCCTGCATAATGTTTATTTTTTCTGGACAGCCTTTTCTTCATAATCATCATCAGACAGTTTACACGGCTAGCTCTTGCATCAAAAGACGATCTTCATGAACAATGTTCACCTGTTTGTACTGTTTTCACAGCTGCTGCCTCAGACCTCCAGGGAGATCAAGAACTTAAACACCACTAGGCCTTACCTCTAGAGTTGGTCCTCAGGGAAAATTAGGACTATCATATGTTGATCCCTTCTCTTCCTAATATTCTACCAGTACTTAGTTTATTATTCCCCTTTCACTCTACCCAGTTTCACCTGGTGGTGAAACCCAAGGTGAACACCGGTTCTATAGTACATTAGCCAGAGCAAAGCAAATAATGTGAATCTAGTAATTGCTTGGATTAATTTAACATATTTTTGTTTGGAGACAATATATGAGCAGATTGTGATTTCCTCAGATTTATTCAGTATTTGAATTTTTTCACATTTTTTACTCTATGGGTTTGATTTCCAGTATTCACATTTTGAACTGTGTCATTCAGTTGTGATCAGCCAGATACATCACATGGTAATGTTTCTGTTCCTTGATTGGCTGAGCACATAAGAATGTCTGGCTCAAGTACTTACATGTGTTAATTTAAAATTCGGTTTTGATAAACATTGGCCTTTGCCACTTGAAGTCAAAGCTGAATGCAAGAGGGACGTGAGCATGAACAGAGTGAAAAGGCCAAGTAGCACTCACCAGATATTATGGTAGCTATCAGCAGGCAGGTGAGGATTCAACCTAAAAGCAAAGCCCTTTGCTTCTGGGGAGTGCCTCCTGTGACTTTATGAGTGCCCCAACTCCCACTGAAGTCAGACCCAAAGATAATATTCACAACCCTCACCACAGACAAAAAATGCATAGCCCCTGTGTTTTGATAAGGGGTTTCCCATCAGGTAAAATTTAGCCCAGTACACCTGCTATTGCTGTCTTTGCAGCCACAAGGCAGAAAGGAGTGGTTTCTAAGGATTATTTGTTTTCATCACTAGAGTAAACACACTACATCAATCTTGCTTTTCTCTTCTCTGGGAAGAAAGAAAAATAGTATTGTGTTGTTACATTCTATTTTGTTAAGGCATTTCCTACTACTTTTTTAATACCTAAATTTACAGCATCTTTCCTTGTCATGTGCTTGCTTCCCCCCGATTTATTCCTGTTTTATACTGACGGAATGCCACTGAAATCATAGAATCATAGAATCATAGAATATCAGGGTTGGAAGGAACCTTAGGAGGTCATCTAGTCCAATCCCCTGCTCAAAGCAGGACCAATCCCCAATTTTTGCCCCAGATCCCTAAATGGCCCCCTCAAGGATTGAACTCACAACCCTGGGTTTAGCAGGCCAATGCTCAAACCACTGAGCAAATCAAACCTGGTGTAAAGCTGGAATAGCACTGCTGGTTTATCAGGCCCTACATTTTTGGAGTGACGCTATGGGTCTAGTTCTTCTTTCCATGAACAATGGTGTAAATCACAAAAAGCTCTAGTGACAACATTAGTGACAGGAGTGTAAAATTGATGTAAGCGAGAGGAGAATAAAGCCCCAATATGGTTAAAGGTGCCAGACTGATATCCCTTGAGGTTGTCTCTTATTCCTTGGAATAGGCAGAACATGGGCCACAGACAGACAGGACAAGCGTTCATCCACACAGCTTCCCTCCATACCGGTATGCTTCAACCCTGATCCTGGTTGAGGGTGGGGGAGTGGCAGGTGGGCACCTCTGCATGTGGAAAAGGAATTTAACGCCAAGAAAAGGAATGTTTGCCTTCTTTTCCAAGAGTACCAACAAGGGTGCCACCTGCAATGGTGATTTTCCCCCCAACATGGATGCCAATTAACTATGAAACGGTCCGGTGAGAGGCTAGATACTATAGTGATCAGTACTGTATACAGGTAGACAGATCAGACAGACAGACCTACCAAATAGCAAGGAATTTTTGTCACCGCCATCTTGGGTCACATTCAAACCGGTGACATAACAATGACAGGCTACATCGTCCATTATTATTAACCCAGTCCCCTTCCCCCCACACGCCCATCATCTCAATTTTCAAAGGAAAAACTGGCAGTCACATTTACCTGTAAATTAGAACTTCATCATCCGAGCAGTTATATTGCAGCTGATACATTTTAACCCTGGGGGCTGACTTGCTCACCGTCCACTTGACCAAAGCTGAGGTAGTTGTCACCTCTGACACCAAGACAGTCCTTTCTGGTGGACCTTTCGTCTCCCCTCGATTGGACTTGCTGGAGCTAGTGATGTCAGAAAGCCTGGATTTGGGTGGGGCAGCTCGGCCTGTACCATTGCTGAGGTGTGGAAGCTGCACGATGGAGAGCTCAATGGTCGCGGTCGATTCTCCGGCAGCATTGGCTGCGATGCACGTGAAAGTTCCATAATCCTTGGACGTTGTGATAACGATATCTAAAGTACCATTATCGTAGACTGCCGTCCTCGAAGAATTCCCAATGAGTCGGTCATCTGGAGCCACCCAGTGAATGACTGGGGATGGGTCCCCAATGGCTTTACACTTTAATGTGGCAGTTTGCCCTTCTAAAACCAGCAACTTGTGAGTATGCTGGGTAATGAGGGGTGGCTCACAAACAAATTCCTCTTCCCGTATGTACCAAAAGTATCTTCCCTTTAGATTTGGAGGGGAAGCACAAGTTTCCATATCATCATCTCGGTCAAGCCGCCTTAACCACAGCAGCTCACAGTTACAATGCAGCGGGTTGCCTCCAAAGCTAAGAGACAGAGGTGGAGAAAATGGAGTTGCTTCTAATGAAGATGTTTGGGACCTGAAAAATATAGGATCTGGGGGGAGCTTTTGAAGTCTGTTAGAGGTTAGATCCAATCTGGCCAATTTCTGAAGATCTGCAAACGTCCCCTCTGTAATATAATCTATCAGGTTATGATCCAAGCTAATCTGGTGAAGGTTTACCATCTTCCTTACAGATTCCCAGGGGATGCCTTGGAGGTTATTGTAGGAAAGATCCAAGTCTTCCAACGTCACCAGAAAATCCTCAAAGGCTTCGTCTGAGATGCTGCTCAGCTGGTTGTTATTTATTATCAAGTGCTGAAGGTTAATTAAGCCTCTCAAAATATCCTCTCCAATGTTGGGCAACCTATTGCTGTCCAAATGCAAAGACCGAAGGCTTTCTAGATCAGCAAAGGAGTACGGCTGAATGTAACTGATGGTATTCCTGGACAAAGTGAGGTCAACAAGTCCAGACATGTTGGCAAAGTCCTGTCGGCTGATGTTAATAATGAAGTTACCTCCGAGTCGGAGTTCAACAGTCCTTCGGTCTATGTCTAATGGTACAAAAAGGAGGCCCTTGGAGGGACACAGAGTCCCCAGTGACTCGGACAGGTTCTGACACACACAGTATTTGGGACAAGCATCGACCGCAACTGCCATTCCAAACACCAGGATGCTGCAGAGCAATTTTTCCATGGTAAATCACGCAGCAGTACCTGCAAGAAAGGAAGAATTAGAATTGAGTCAGCAGCTTTTCCAGTCATGGTTTTTAGCTAATATCTTCCCCAAAGGATCAGCTCAAGTGTAACTTCTCCCAATCATGTGGGAGAAGCTGGGAGTGGACAACAAGGGATGGATCACTCGACACTGCCCTGTTCTGTTCATTCCCTCTTAATCACCTGAGAATGGTAACTGTCAGACGACAGGATACTGGGCTAGATGGACCATTGATTTGACCCAGTATAGCTGTTCTTCCCTTTGAGGTGTCCACTCTTCCCAACAAGGGGGGCTAATCCTGTGAATAGAGCATCAATTTCTCCCCCTATAATGCACTTTATTTTTTCCAGATTATGATGGTGGTGTTTCAAATTGGAGTGGAATGGAAGTTGTTATCCAAAACGACCATTCATATTTACAGACATAATGGTTTCTGTCTGCTCATGAGTTTTGATAACTAACTGCTCTTTAGCTATATGGTAACATAACCGGATTTACTGTTAAATATAGGTAGCTGGATGAGGACATAGCCTATCGTTGGACAGTGCTCTTACTTAAAATCAGCGTGACTTCAGTGGGAATTATGCATACTTCTGAGGGCAGAAGGTGCCCGCTAGTAATTACACATCCTTGCATAATAATGTGGAGTTAAACTTGGGGTCAAAAGTTCCAATTTAGAGGATAAAAATAGCCACATATTTCCCCTTCAGTTATATGATAATTATAGTGTAATTATCTGGCCAGTCCATGGGGGAGGCTAGTTCATCCCCTCCCTGGATAAACCCATTGGAGACAGCTCAGTGAGAGGAAGTCTCCCTGAAAACTCACTGCATGGAGATTCCCTTCAACCTCGCCATGCCACCTCACCAGGAGGTCACCCCCATAGAAAAGGCTGCAGAGCCCAGTGTAGCAGATCCCCAGGGATCTGTAGGACATCAGTGCTGGCTCTGGCCCCTGACAAACCTCCCGTTACCCTGACTTCCTTGCAGTTCAGACCCTCTTGGGTTGGGATTGCCCACTGGTCTGAATGGAATGATGTGCATCCTCCCTGACCTGCCCACTCCCCCTTGGCCAGCCAGTCTCCACCCCCTTCCCCTGTGCCGATTCTAGACCCACAGAAAGGTCTTTGTGGGGACTTGAAGAAGGGGAGCGGTGATGTGGAGACAGTTGAATACCCTTCCATGCAGGAAAGGAGAGAACCACATGCATAGATTCCACTCCACATGCAGAACTTGGGGGCGGGGGGGGGGACGACTATCTGGGCCTTGGTAATTAACATGGTCAAAGGTTACCATATAAGGAAAAACAGGATCTGAGACAGCTGTGCCTTGAAATTTAAAGTGCTATAAGAGTATATAAATTATACAGTAGCTAGAACTGTGATTTCTATTTCTAAAACACATCATGGACTCATTCCGACTTTCTACGTAGACCTAATCTCTTTCTCTCTTCTGTCCCTTTCCCTCTTTTCCCATTCATATTCTAGAACCATCTTTGTTTCTGTCTCTTCAGTCTGTTGATGTCAGTGCGTGCTACCCTGCATATTTTGTGGTCCCTCACATCCTTCTCGTTTCTCCCTGCCTCATCGCTTCCATCTGTTTCTCAAATCTCATGTGCAAACATATCTTGCCATCTTGATCTGCTAGGAGCATTCATTCAAAGAACAAACAAAACACACTTAGAGATTGATTCAGAGGGCTAGATCATGCCTGGAACCACATGCCTCTGCAGAGGAGTAAAAATACCCCCAGGTCCCTGCATGGGCTATCTGACCCTTGGGTCTGGGTGCGCAGGCTATATGCCTGCTTACTTTCCTCATTGCCTCGTCACCCAATAGGCAGGGAGGGATAAGGAATGGGAAGTCCTCCCTCTACCCCAGAAACAAGGGGGAAGATAGGAGGGAACTTTCTCTCCGAGAGGTGTCCATGAACTGTGAAGTCACCCAGGGTTGACTCCCAGGGAGGTGAAGTTTACACACCTGTACCCTACTCAGAGCTATGCCTAAAAGCACAAGCCAGCCCTAAATCACTAATGAGAGGAGTTCACCTCCATCACCTCTACTACATAACCTCACACCACTATTTGTGACCCATGGGGCATGTAGCACCCCTTCCTGATCACACAGATGCCTCATGCTTTCAGTGCCCTTTAGTAGCATCCTTTGAAAAGGAAACCTTATAGAATAAGAAAGACACACACATGCTATATTGGTTCCTTTTACAGGCCCACATTTCCAAGGTGGCTTCATCCGATTTAATGAGGAGACATCTCAGAAGTTTGCTTTTGGTTAGTGACTGAAGTATTTATCACCACCCCTGCAGCTCATCATCTTTTATACCGAGTAACATCAAGCCCTGTGTTACATTGTCTGCTTTGAAGGAAGAAGTAAACAAGCTTTAACCAAGGAGGAAAGGGTCCACTCTGAAACATTTACCTAGAGTAATTCTGACCCTGCATATTTGTAGGTGGTAAATAAATCATCTGGGTCTAAAAATAGCTTAGGAGAGATGTTACCACTGCATACACTGTGATTTCACACAGCACCCCACAAAGAGCTGCAGTGATTAGCACTAGGATGTCATTCGCCCCTGAGAAACCATCTGACACCAGGAATGCTTTTCAGTAAATACAGCTAACTATATATTTATATATACTTCATCCCACAGTTGAAAAGATCATTGTCCACCTATTATATCATAATGCAAAGAAGAGATCCAGGTTGGTTAATAATCCTCTGGCATTGGAAACCACAATCTGTCACATCGATAAATGTTTTCCAGTTCTCGCTCTGGGAAACAGCTCCTGCTCCCATTACAGTCGATGAGAATTAGGGCCATTTGCTATTGTAGGGCTGCTTTCATCATTTGTATAACATGACTCAAATCCTGACCACTTGGGTGCTAGAGCACTGGGAGGCGTTGCCAAATTATTAACTGGGTTAAGTACATTCTGACTATCCCGTATCTATGCAGATTTTTTTCCACTCTCGTCACCATGGTATCTGAATACCTGAGTTCCTCCTTAAATTGTTCCTGCAGCTTCAACTGGGTACAGATTCTTCTGCCCTAAATTGTAATACAGTGTTCATGTGCACTGAAAACAGCTATTGTGCTCTGCCCAGAGGTGGCTGCATTTCACTAGTGGAAAAAATAATTCTGGTATACTTCCTAATAAAGTATGTAAATCAGTAGAGAAAGAAAGGAGCTATATCAATGTAAAGTAGCCCATGTGCCGAGCTGTCCACAGTAGGGAACTGCGGGGTGCGAGAACACATTGGGATCTTTTTCTTTAATGATGGGGTTGATCTAAAATGTTGAGATATTAACATTTATATAATATTATTTTATGGGGGGCAAGGATTGAAGCATCAGTAATTGCTGAGCTTTACAAATGAATGTGACTGAGGTTTTTTTTTTAAAAAGGACTTAGTGTCGTTTTGCTTTATATATTAAATAAGGAACTAATGGTTAAATGAGGTTTGTTAAGACTTTGCAACTATGTTATTGATGCAAATCTATGGCATAGTTAGCAAAGCTCTATAAATATCCTTTATATTATCATCAATTGCTAGTTTTCTACAGACAATGGGCTTTTTGAATCTTAATTATAATTGTGATGTGAGGCTTTAATTTTGTATATTGCTCTACCAGCAGAAACAACAAACAAAAAGCAGCTTAAAAACAATTTTGGGTAAAGATCAATACAGTTAATTAATAATAAGCTCTTCCCCAGCTTCTCTCTTCCCCCACATCTCCAATCCCCAAACATCTATTTGAAAATATAAAAGCACACTTAGGAGCAATGTCTCCTTTAAGTGTTCCACTTACCTAACCGCCTTTTTTATTTTATGTTTTTGGATGCTGTTAAATATCATAGCAATTTTGGGAGACAGTCGACTGTGAGCATCGGAGTGAAAAGGGTTTGCAAAAACAGGGGCAGGAACAGAACTTAATTATGGAAAACAGGCATCGATACACAGAGAGGAGGCCGTGAAACAGGAGCTTCTAAATGGCAATGCAAACCCCAATGGGGAAACCATCTGTGGAAGATCTGACAGCTCATCCGCTGTGTGTCTGGGTGTTTGAGAGAGAGAATGCGAATGCTTTTACCAGTAGAAGCATCAATAGCATCTTTAGCAGGAGTGGCATATCATGGCAGCTGTCATTCTGACGGTAGTATACTATTTGGAAGTATTACTGTGCTAGTTATTTTCAGTAGAAAGTCCCAGCCATTGTGATACATCACCACCACTGGTATTTTGGTACCATAGGCTTCCTTGTGATGCTTTACCTTAGGGCCCATTTATGTCATTTTTACTGAATAGTACCTTACCCGTACGAATAGTCTCACAGACTTCAGTGAAGCTGATTGTGTGAGAACAGTGAGTACTCGTCAATGATAGTGGCAGATTGGGCTCTTAGTGATGAGCCGCTAAGCTGGAGCCCAGTGCATTAGCGCTCATTCAGTTGTGTGCTGGCTAGTGGAGCTTAGAGTGCTCTTGCAACATCGAGGCCCAGCAACAAACTTGTAGTGCTTCAGGACACGTGCATTTGCTCCCTGCAGAGCCCTAGGAATCCATGGTACAGCAGGCTTTTTTTATTCAGGCCCTGTACGAGGCTAGAAAGTTAGTCAGTTAAGGTATGGATGATGCTCCTCAAGGAGAGAACTTTGTGGGGTTCCCGATGCAGGTCCCTCCCCCACCCCTTAGATATTTCCTGCAGGAGGAATGGAGGCTTCCAGCCCATCGTTTGGATGAAAATTCAGAAGTATGAACAGTATCCAAAGCGTATCCAAAGATCTCCCAAGGTCTAGGCTCTCTCGTGATACCCTTGGTACTTCCTGGTTTCAGACGGAATGGATACAACAACGAGAACTGCCTTCTTCATGAGATATGGGGATTCCACTGCTGGCAGTAAATGGGCTTGGGTAAACTAAGAACCACCCCAAATCAGTAGCAGAAGAAGGCCCCTAAAAGTGGGAGGGCCACAAGTGCCCAAACCGTGGCCCTGTCCCCCACATGCTGCCCCTTCCCCTCAAGACCCACCCCCACTCCTCTCGGTCCCCCCACCGCTTGCTTGCCCTTATGGCCAGTAAAAAGGGGAGACGTGGCCAGGGCCGGCTCCAGGCATCAGCAAAGGAAGCAGGTGCTTGGGGCGGCACATCTGAAGGGGCAGCATTCCGGCCATTCCTGGGGCGGCACATTTCAAGGGCCGTGGTTATTTTTTTTTTTTTTTTTGCTTTGGCAGCTCCGGCCGTGGCTCCCCTCTCCCCCCACATGGGACGACAAAAAAGCTAGAGCCAGCCCTGGGCATGGCCCCCTGATTCTGGCGCCCTTCCCCCAAACTTTAAAACCTACATTGACCCTCCCACACTATATATAGATTTTGGGATTCCACTTCCAGCAACATTAGATCAATTGAATCAATCTATTTTACCGGAAGTGGAATCCTAAAACCTATATATATTGGAGGTGTCAGTTTAGGCTTTGGGCAAAATTTGGCCTGGTTCTTATTTTTCACAAGCCTGTTTGCTTATCCAAAGGTGCAGACCTCAAATCTCCTATGATCCCAGCTCCACTCACATCCAGCAGCAACCATTTCACAGAATGTTGATGGGATCCTGGTGATATCTCCCTCCACTGATTTACATATAATAGATATCTATCAGCCAGCCAAAGGGGCAGCCTCGATTGCAAATCTGTAAATCTGGCAAAGTTCCTGTCTCCGTACAGGATGAAAAATAACCTCTTTAGTACTCTTATGACATAGATCGGTATGAATTAATGTGAGCACAAGGCATAAACCTTCGTGTTTTGTATTCAAAATTCCCTTATAAAGACAACCCTTGAGATGTGGCATCTCATTTTAGAACGGTCTCCAAGGCACTTGTTAATTCTATATTCATTGAGCTTTGCATAGAAATTCCAATCACCTTTCCATACAGTGGCACCAGTTCATTACAAGGTAACTGTCTATTCATAGCTGTGGCTATTGTATACATATAAAAAGAGAGATGGAGGGAGAGCAAGTTCCAGCCTGCTACTTGCTAGTACTCTGGGACCTAAGGGCAAGATTGGGTTTATCTTTGCAGTGACAGGGCTAGGGGGAATGGGGAGGATGCAAGGAACCACCCCTTCACCCTCTTTCAGCTCTGCACATGGTCAGGTGTAATCACTGTCTTTGTGATGTGAGGATGTGATTTTCAATATAGCTTGGTATTGGCTTAGCTCTGTGTGACCAAAAGCACCCCCGTATTCACACTCTATGTGCCATGGGCATAATCTTTGTACAATATATGCCGTGTGAGGTATCATTTGAAAACTAATGACTAGCTGGTCAATAATATCATGATGCAATATATGTAGCACCATTTAGTTAGGACATCCCCCTAGGTGATGTTATTAGCACATGTTCAAAACCACACAGCCCTGCCTAGGGAAAAGTTGTTAAAACAGGTCTAGCCTAAACAAAGGAATGTGTGTTTACCTCAGTTTAAATGTAAGTTGTAAACAGGGTCCTCAGACAGCAAGAGGGGAAGACAGGAGACAAGGAAAATCTACATTTCCAAAAACAGAGGTGAGAAGAAACAAACTTTCACCACCAGATACTATGCTGCCTTCTTTACTGTTTGAATGAACCTTAACTAGGGGTAACCCTAAGGAAAATGCATTTCAAAGGGTGACAACTATAAAAATGAGGGGGAAAACAAGCCAAATTATGTCTCTCTGTCCATCTCACTCTTTTCCACCTACGACAACAAATAAAGGAGCCTCTGGACTTTGGGAGCAGATTCTGATCTGAAATTTGGTCAGTGATGTTACTGGGAATCTGTGGGAAGAATTTCACCTTGAACCAAGTCTAGTTTTTAAAGTTTAGAAAGCGTTTTATCTTTATTTCTCCTGTAACCATTTCTGACTTTAAAGCTGTATACCCGTATGCACCTAAAATCTCTCTATGTAGTTAAATAAACTTGTTTTATTCTTTAATTTAAACTAATCCAGTATTGTGAATTGTTTGATTAACTCCATTTAAGGTAGCAGCAGACTGTTGTATATTGATCCCCTTAGAGGAGCAACCGACATAATAGATATGGACTGTCCAGGAGGGGTCTGGATAGTGAAGATCATGGTTTTTTGGGGGGAAATCTGGGACTGGGAGTGTGTAGGTAGTAACCAAGGCTGCTGGAAGCCAGAGCGTGGCTGGTGTTTGCTGACAGACTGCTGGGGTCAGAGTTACTGGACCAAACCTGTGACTATACATAGATGCTTAGCGTGCAACCTGAATGATGTTTGGCTATTTGCAAGGAGCCTAGAGTGGGAACTACAGCAGCAAAGCAAGGTGAGGCACCGCAGGTTGCAGGGCAGGAGTGACACAGCCTCGCACCGATCCGGACTGCACTTTGGAACGTCATACTCTGTTCCCAGTGACTTCAATAGGAGCATAGTTAGGCCAATGCTGAACCCTTTAGAAAATTCCACCCCACAGTGCAAGGCCTGAGGGAATCTGGCACCGGCAGTAGTGTGAGGAACACCATCTGATGCAGGATGGGTAGGACCCTGTCAAAGGGTGTAGAGCAGTGATTCTCAAACATTTGTATTGGTGATCCCTTCCACACAGCAAACCTATGAGTGTGAAACCCCCCTAAATAAATTAAAAATACTTGTTTATATGTAACACTATTATAAATGCTGGAGGTGAAGTGGGGTTTGGGGGTGGAGGCTGACATCTCATGACCCCCCACGCCATAACCTTGCAACCCCCCCCCCCCCGAGAGGTCATGACCCCCAGTTTGAGAACCCATGGTGTGGCAGATGCTGCCACGTGCTGGATTCCCCTAGTGCTCATGGAGGCATTTGCTTGCTTCAGACATAATGGTCCAGATCCTCGGCTGCTTTACACCACTCTAGAACTGTTCGTATATAGGGACACAAATCCTATTGCAAACTATTTCACATCACGAATAAATCTGAGAATTGTATGAGCTGCTCCAGAATGCTTTGGGAAAAGGAAAAAAAAGGGATAAAATCTAGCACACGTGTTATTCATTCTGTAATTGCTGAGTGCCAGATGTCTGCGGCTTGTGTGGGTGCACAAGGGTGGGAAGGGGGCTGATAGGAGCTCCAGATACCTGTGCAGGAGCCAGACTCAGTCCTAACTATTGTGTTCAAAGAGCACAAGGACTTCTGGAGGCTTGCACTGGTGTTTGGGGAGGCCGGTGCCACTAAGAATGTGACCCTGGCTCTGCCCTCCCTTTGCCCTGGACAGCACAGCTAGCCTCATCTGGTATGTGTGTGTTGGGGAAAGTGGGGTCTGTACCTCATTAAAGCATGCAGCAGATACCACTCTGGCTTGTGCTCCTCCAGAGTCTTCACAGAAATAGTGTCTGAGTCAGGCATAATGCCTCAGAGAGCTCCCACTGGGGTGTGAGCAACTCCCCATCCCCCACACACCATAGGCTTATGTCTTAAAGACACAATCTCGCCCCTATGTATACTAATAATTCTGTGTCCTATGAAGCAGAGACTCGCCGAAGGACTTAAGGGTCATGGTAGATAACTGAGTTCCCACTGTGATGTAGTAACTAAGCAATTTTTGGACATATAAGCAAGGGAATACCAAGTAGGAGTAAGAGTTGATGTTACCTCCTTATACAGGATTAGTGGGACCATAACCAGAATATTTTGTCCAGTTCTGATGTCTGCACTTCAAACAAGATGTTAAAAGAGTTTAGAGAAAAGCTACACGAATGACACAAGGGTCTGGAAAACCAGCCTTACACTGAGAGATGAAAGAAGCTCAATCTATTTAGTTTGTCAAAGAAAAGGTTAAGAGGTAACTTCAAAAGAGTCTATAAGTACCAACATAGGAAAAGTTTTCTGATAGTGCTCTTTAATCTAGCAGACAAAGGCATAAAAAGATGCAAAAGTTGGAAGCTGAAGCCAGACAAGTTCAGTCTAACAAGAAAGTGAAATTTTTTAACAAAGAGGGTAATTAGCCATTGGAACAATTTGCCTAGAGGTGTGGAGGATTCTCCATCACTTGTAGTCAAGACTGGATGTTTTTTTTTTCTAAAAAAGATGCTATAGCTCAAATGGAAGTTATGTATTTGATGCTGAAATTATGGGGCAAGGTTCTTTAGACTGTGTTATACATGAGGTCAGACTAAGTGATTATGATGGTCTCTTCTGGCTTTAAAATCTCTTATTCTAATGAACTAGATTTCTAACAAAATACCCAACATTTAGGAAAATGAAGCCCTGTGTTTGTATAAGTTTAGTCCTAAGATTTATTTACTACAGAATAATATATGTACATGTGCATATTATTTATATACATATAAATATGCACACATACATATATTATTCTGTGTGTGTGTGTATACACACACACACACCCCTACCTGTCTCTATGGATCTGTATAGCCAAATGGACATTTTCCTACTATTGCAGAGGCTTCAGGTACCTCAGTCCTTCCTCTTCTCTTCCTATGGCACATAATAGTTGAGTCTCCTAGAGGCTGAAATACTTTGATCTAATTTTGGTTGTTGGGTTTGGTGCATGGGTGCTGGTGGCCTGTGATATACAGGAGATCAGACTATGACCCGGTGGGCCCTTCTGGCCTAAACTCTATGACTATGGCGCTATGCCAAGAACATGACCACTTTTTCATGTGGGAGAGGAGGTCTTTTGATTAAGAACAAGAACCGGACACAAATCTTGGTTAGTTCCTGGCACTGCCACACAATTTGCGTGTGACCATGGCAAGTCACTTAGGCCCCAATCCTGCAAATACTTAAACACATGCTTTACTTTAAGTCTGTCAGTAGTTTCACGGACGTCATGAGGACATTAAGCATGTAAGCAAGCATTGGGGTCTTAATATTTATGTGGTTCAGTTCCCCAGATGTAAAATGGAAATAATAGTTCCTTTCTCCCACCTGTTGTCGGCCTTGCTTATTTAGACTATACGCTCACTGGGACAGGGGCTGGCTCTTATTATGGTTAGGTGCAGCACAAGGGAGCTCTGATTTTAGTTGGGTCTTCTACAAGCTAGTATAATACAAAATAACTAATAGCATTAATGGCATGAACTTCATTATTTCCCCAACCTCTGTATAATCTGCAAATCACGGAAAAAATACGTTCATGCACTTGTGGCAGTCACTACTAAGCTCTGCCCTTTGCAATGTGACTGATGTTTCCATAGTAACTGAAATGTGTCAAATAGAAATTTTTTTAAAAAAAGCAGGAAGGGTCTGGAAACCTCACAAAACCCTATTAAAAGAAGAGAAGTAATGTTAAACTGTCTGGTGGTGCATGGAGGGGGGGGGAGAAGGGGAGGACACTGCAAAGTTTATATTGTCACCTGCATGACTTGCTCATGAATAATGTAGCCACAGCATACTCGTGACAATAAAACTTTATAGCTGCCCACACTGTCATGGGACTCATTCATGCCATTTGCTTCATTTGAATTTTGTTCTCTTATTCCCATCTTCCTGCAACTGTCCCTCAGTGAAATACTTTAGTTACTATGGCCACAGCTGAAGACATTTGGGATTCTGCCTGAGTGCGGGTATCAGGACTGGAAGCATCTGGAGATGCAATCATCAATCTGGGCAGAGTATAGTGAGGTGCACGCAGAATAATAAAGTTAGTTCACGGGGTGGTTTGAAATGTAGGACAGTTTCTGTGACCGTTATTATCAGGACCGAAAATGGGTTTACTGGCAATAGAACCGAGTCATTAAGTTCAGCACCAGAACCAGGTACGAACTTTGGCAAAGTCTGGGTGTTTAGAACAGGGGTTCTGGTTCAATCCAGCACAAAGATAGGGGTTAGCTGCCAAGTTCAGGGGTGTTCAGATCTGGGGAGCTTGGCTTGAGTCCATAAGAACACAACAAATTCTTAAGCACAGGTAACTTACAACGTAAGATACTGGTCTCTCAGCCTAATACTTGACAAAGCTCTGTGTATGTTGTGAGTATCTCTATGAAGCTTTTACAACACTTGCCTGCTTCATCCCTGTTCCTAGCTATGATCACTGGCTTTTATATGTCCTAAACTCACCCCATTTCTACCACCACTACCACAACCAGTGCAATACATTCAAAAAGCTCATATCATCATGCAGTTTTGTTGCAGGGATGGGCCAGCTGTAATTCAGATATAGCTAGACAGTCCTAAAGCACCAGACTATCAGCTTGGTGGAACATACATTATTTTACACACCACAACGTCCTCGTTGCCGCAGGGTTTCGGCTGGGGAAGCTGTGATCTGATAGTAGCTTTTCTACTGGAATATAGGAATGTAACACTGATAGTCTCTGGCAGGGGAGCCGCACAGTTTTAATGCAGACAAATGGTTTCAGCCTTCTGTGTCTACCAGTCTATTGAGACATCACATTCTCTCCATCTACCACAGCATGTTCCATACACCTTAAAAGAACGAATCCATTTATTAACGAGATGGCACAGTTAACTCTTTCCAGTTAGGCATCTCGTCACATTTCAAATACAAATACAAACCTAGGGCACGTCACCTATGAATGATGAAAGTGGACAATACTTGAAACACAGCCGCAATACTGACTCTCACGGCACAAGATACCGTTTGCTTCAGTTCAAACGCCAGCACAGCATTTTAGTCACACACCTTCAAGTGCTGTATAACCGGCTCTACCAGTTTTGCCGCCCCAAGCAGCGCGCCGAATTGCCACCTCAGATGGCGGCGGCAGTCCGTGTGCTGTTAGGGCGGCACGTGTGTTTCTGCGGCAGCGGCAATTCGGCGGGAGCTTCTATCTGGCAGCTTCTGTCTTTTTGAAGACAGAAGCTGCCGCCGAATTGCTGCCGCCGCAGAAATACATGTGCCGCCCTAAAGGCACACGGACTGCCGCCCCTTGCAGATTGCTGCCCCAAGCACCTGCTTGGAACACTGGTGCCTGGAGCCGGCCCTACCCAGAGCCTGCCAACACCGAGGCAGTTCAGCAGGAGGGCTGCTGAGAAGCCATGCGGGTGAGCTGAGAAGAAACCTGCTTCACAGACCAGTTCCATCGGACCTCGGTCTGGTTTCCATTGGAATAGCATCAAAACTGAACCATCGCCATGAAAAAGTTTGATTTTTGACAATCAGCTAGGGCTGTCAAGTGATTAAAAAAATTAATCACGCTTAATGGCACAATTAAAATAATCAATCATGATTAATAACAGAATACCATTTATTTAAATATTTTGATGTTTTCCACATTTTCAAATATCTTGATTTCAGTTTCAATGCAGACTACAAAGTGCACAGTGCTCACTTTATATTTATTCTTATTATAAATATTTGCACTGTAAAAATAAAAAATAATATTTTTCAATTCACCTAATACAAGTACTGTAGTGCAATCTCTTTATTATGAAAGTTGAACTTACAAATGCATAATTATGCACAGAAAATAACTCATTCAAAAATAAAAAAAACAATGTCAAACTTTAGAGCCTACAATTCCACTCGGTCCTACTTCTTGTTCAGCCAAGCGCTTAGACAAACAAGTTTGTTTACACATGCAGGAGATAATGCTGCCCGCTTTTTGTTTGCAATGTCAGCTGAAAGTGAGAACAGACATTCGCATGGCTCTGTTGTAGTCGTCGTTGCAAGATATTTACATGCCAGATGCACTAAAGATTCTTGTGTCCCTCTGTGCTTCAACCACCATTCCAGAGGACATGCATCCATGCTGATGACAGGTTCTGCTCGATAACGATACAAAGCAGAGCAGACCAACGCACGTTCATTTTCAGCCTCTGAGTCAGTCAGATGTCACCAGCAGAAGGTTGATTTTCTTTTTTGGTGGTTCAGGTTCTGCAGTTTCCGCATCAGAGTGTTGCTCTTTTAAGACTTCTGAAAGCATGCTCCACACCTCGTCCCTCTCAGATTTTGGAAGGCGCTTCAGATTCTTAAACCTTGGGTCGAGTGCTGTAGCTATCTTTAGAAAACTCACATTAGTACCTTCTGTGCGTTTTGTCAAATCTTCATTGAAAGTGTTCTTAAAACGAACAACATGCTGGGTCATCATCCGAGACTGCTATAACATGAAATATATGGAAGAATGCAGGTAAAACAGAACAGGAGACATAAAATTCTCCCCCAAGGAGTTCAGTCTCAAATTTAATTAACACATTATTTTTTAATGAGCGTCATCAGCATGGAAGCATGTCCTCTGGAACGATGGCTGAAGCATGAAGGGGCATACGAATGTGCAGCATATCTGGAACATAAATACCTTGCAATGCCGGCTACAAAAGTGCCATGGGAACACCTGTTGTCACTTTCAGGTGACATTGTAAATAAGAAGTGGGTAGCATTATCTCCCAAAAATGTAAACAAACTTGTTTGTCTTAGCAATTTGCTGAACAAGAAGTAGAACTGAGTGGAATTGTAAGCTCTAAAGTTGTATTGTTTTGTTTTTGGGTGCAGTTATGTAACAAAAAAATACATTTATTAATTACACTTTCACAACAAGGAGATTGCATTACAGTACTTTGAGGTGAAGTGCAAAATACTATTTCTTTTATCATTTTTACAGTGCAACGATTTGTAATAAAAATAATATAAAGTGAGCAGTGTACATTTTATGTTCTGTGTTGTAATTGAAATCAATATATTTGAAAATGGAGAAAAACATACAAAATATGTAATACATTTCAATAGGTATGCTATTGTTTGACAGTGTGATTAAAACTGTGAATCAATTTTTTTTAATCACAATTAATTTTTTCAAGTTAATCAACAACCTTAAAATCAGCAAATTCCAACCACAACAAAATGTTTCCTTTGAATTTTTTTCAGCCACCTTTTTATACACTAAAGTTTAGACTGAACTTTTCAAAGCTACTTAGGGCATCTGGATGCTCAATTCATGTTAATGAATATTGGGCATCCAAATCCCTTACGGCGTTGAAAGCATCTGCCCTAAGGAGTTGCAAAGCTCTCTCTGTCCAACGTCTTATCTTTGTTTGTGCATATGTGTATTTGCACAGTGAGAATGAGTGGGGGGATTGAATTGTTGCCCTAAGTTGCACTGTTGATTTACATTGAAACAAGTGCCATGTTGCCCTTGGGTTTCCCTTTCAAATATATTAACTGCCAAGCAAGTTTGTTAATGCAGTTAAAGTTGCCACATGCTGCTTCATGCCCTTCCTGAGTGTTGAAAGTGGCTAAACAAACTTCTGAAAAACAGGTAATACAAAGTTAAGGTAATGCCAACTGCGGCTGCTCCATTCAGCTCAAAAGGTGTTCTTTCCCATCCAAGGATGTCAGCACTTGTGGACCTGCACTACTTACTGAGCATGCCCATTCTCAGCTCCTCCCCCTAGTCTCAGCACTGTGTCCTTAAAGCATGCATAGAGCTTGCCCACTCAGTCCCCCACCACAGTCTCCTCAGCGTGTGCCTGGGCCATGCACTAAGCATGTCCAGCACAGATGTATGACCCCAAGTTTAGACTCTACCCCCAAACGCAAGGAGGCACAGCAAATTTCATGGCACTCTGAGTATGCATGTGACTTTCAGAACATTTAGAAAAATCGGCTACAAGCCACTGCCCCACTATAATTAATGTCCACACCCTGTATTCTCTTCAATGATACCGCTTAGAATTTGGACTTTGACTCCGGGAAATACAGAGGACAGAACAAAAGAAATATGAGCTTAAAATTGTATTCAGCACCTTGCCTCTCGCTCTAATGCTGCAAAAGATGGAAAACTTATGTTAGAATGATATTTACCTTCAAAGTCAAAGGTGGCCTCACCAATCTCTCTCCCCAAGTGGTAAGGTTTAGCGTTTAAATCATGGATGTTATTTATAGCTATGAAGTTAATTCAGCCCCACAGCATGCCTAAGCCACATATATTGTGTCTATCAGCTGTTCTCCTAACAGAGGGTATTTAAAAGAAACCAAAACCGTAACTGGTTTCCCTCTAGGGTGACCAGACAGCAAATGTGAAAAATCGGGATGGGGGTAGAGGGCAATAGGAGCCTATATAAGGAAAAGACCCAAAAATCGGGACATCTGGTCATCCTATTTCCCTCTGAATGACAGGACCCCTTCCCCACATAGCTTTAAAAGTCAGCTCATTCAACCCCATGTATACAGAGACTGCACTGCTAAGCACAGGGCCAAAATTGTGGGTGAAAACCAGGGCCGTCCTTGGGATTTATGGGGTCCTATGCGGTATTATTAAACTGGTGCCCCTCAGGAGGAAGACTCACCAGGCTGCAGCAGCCAGCTGTAGTGGGAGCCTGCAGGAAGGGTCAGAACAGGGAAAGGAAGAGTCCGGAGAGTGGACACAAAGACCCAGAGATGCCCCAACTTTTCAGGTGCCCTATGCAGCTGTGTATGCCTAGGGACGGCCCTAGTGAAAACCTAGCTAGCAAGTTGGACCTCACAGGTGACAACTAGATATGGAAATGATAGGCATGCTAAGGCCCCGATAATCACAATCAGACTGTTTCAAGAGGCATGATTTTGCAGATAATGTAAATACAGTTATGTCACCTTCCATGAGCAGAGAGCACAAGCCTTAGCACTTAGACCTCCAATTATCTGACTTGAGGGTGCAAAGAGGTGGTTAGCTGTCCCGTGAGAGAAATGTTGGTGGCTGAAATTACATACAAGGACAGTTATTTGTGGGCATGCAGAGAGACAGCAAAGAAAGAGGCCGTGTCTAAAAATCTGGGGGAGATACATTTGTTAGGGGGAGAGAGAAATTCAGAGTTTAAGGCAAGAAGGGACCACCAACTCATCCAGCCTGACCGCCCATAAATCACAGGCCACCAACACCACCCAGCACCCCCACATTAAACCACTGAAATTGGAGCAAAGTATTTAAGTCCTCAGTAGGCTAACCTATCATATGCCACAAGCAGATAATGACAGGCAGCATCTCTAGGCTCTTGCATACACATCAGGCTTCCCGTCAGGTTCACCAATTACAAGATGCTTGTTCATGATACCAGGGAACTGACCACATCAGTCTTCATTGTGGCTGCTTTTGCTAAACTGATGAGACAGCATAGACATGGTTGCAGTAACAGCCCCAGAGTAGGGCTGTTGGTAGTCTCTGGCCTGGGGACAGAGGACTCCATTCCCCCAGCTAATGCAGAGAATCCCTCTGCAAGGCCTATTTGTTCAAGCTTAATATAGGGGTAGGGCTGCCAATCCTGCAGGATTGTCCTGAAGTCTCCAGGAATTAAAGGTTACTCTTTAATTAAAAATTGTGCCATCTGATGAAACGTCCAGGAATATATCCACCCCAAACTGGCAATCCTATATAGGAGCCAGGACTTGACAAGCACAGAAATCCTCCAGTGAAAGAAGTGCAAAGCATCGCTTTCAATACCGTCAACTGCAAATGAGTTGATTTTGTTCCCAGACCATTTGCAGGTAAATTCTCTTTGTTACTCTCACTGCTTAGATCTCACCTGTCCTATTCATTTAATGCCCCTAGCATATGTTGTTGGCACCTGTGTTTATTACTTTGTGTGTATTACTGTGCATCTACTGTATCTTCATCAGAGTTATATGCGAGGTCTCATGAGTCAGCTCGTCTGAGCCCCTTTTTAACTTTTATTTATCCATTTCATTTATTTATTTGGTTCTTTATAGCTACCCTGGATCTTGCTTCATCAGCACAGTGGAAAAGTGGCCACTGTGGCTCTTATTCACTTACACAGATAAGTAAACAGCAAAGGAATCAAATGATCCCTCAGAAACATCCCCCACAGGGTGACGTGATTAATCATCAGCCAGACCTTGTTTCCTCCCTTGTAGCCAATTCAGAGCCTGCTCTCATCATTCGAGCCCTAATTCCCTGCTGTTCTGAGCAGGAACAGCAACTCCACAGGTGGCCCTTTATCATAGGCTTGCTCTAATTCACATAAATGGCTCTATGTACTGCGATTTCCAAGCCACTTCAAAGAAGGAGAAGATTATTAAAGTTGGGGTCCTTTCTGATATCTGTATTTGCTATTTTTCCTCAACCCATGGCTAACCCCTGTGGGGAACTCCAACAGAGTTTCTCAAAGGCTGTGTTTGTTCTTTCCCACAAACTGGATTACATTTTTCTTTTGCTAATGTATAACAAATATTTTAAATAGGCACTGTAAGAAAAATAAATCATACATTAGAGGAGTTTTCTTACTTTCTATAGTTTCGTTTTATCCATAGCTCTCAAAGCACCTTAGAAAGACAGGTCAGTATTATTATCCCCATTCTAGTGATGGGAAAAACATAATTAATGTTGAGGGCAACATTTTCAGAAGCAGTTGCCTTAGGTTTTTGAATGCCAAATGTGAGACCCTTAAGTGCATCACCATGAGCATCCAAGAACCGAGGGACCAAAAATTAGCAGACATGTCTAAAAGTGTGTCCTAAATAATTACTTGTTCAAGGTCACACAATATATCAGTGGGAGAGCTGAGAACTGAACACAAGTCTCCTGACTCTCAGCCCTGTGCCCCATCAGTGGACCAAAGGCTTCCCAAATCTTTATTCATCCTGAAAAAAAACCTTTGAATATTCACAATCTTTTCATCACTAATGCAGTTTGTTTGTTTATTTATTTGCCTTTCGCTCAGTTTAGATGAGGAAACTAGACTGGTCAATTTCATCTTTTGTTTATAGTCAGTTTCACTTTCTGATTCTTAGGCACTACCCTACTAACAAGACTCCCCTGGCTTTCTAGAGGAACTCTCATCTCCTATATTTCTAACACCTGAATAACTTATTCTTAAAGCTGGTGACCATCTCACATCTGTTTATTCTGTTCCATATTGCATTTTACACAGTGATGTGGCATCACATCGGAAGGGGAAATGAAAAGTTCTGAATTAGAATACCACCTAGTTGTTATCTAGTGCTTTTCATCCATAGATCTCAAAGCACTTTACAAAAGAGGCAAGTATAATTATCCCAATTTTACAAATGAGGAAAGAGAGGCACAGAGTGCTTAAGTGACTTGCCCAAGGTCTCCCAGTAATCCAGTGGCAGAACTGGGAAAAGAACCCAGCTGTCCTGAGTCCTAATCTAGTGCCCTCCCCAGTACTTTTCACAGCGTCCTTGCATCAGAAATGTCACTACAGTTAGAGTTGTCACCTAGACTAATGGCAGCACATACAGTTTTCCTTTAATTGTAGTTAAGAGAGAGAGAGAGAGAGAGAGAGAGAGAGAGAGAAAGAAACAGTGTAGCCTAGAAACCTGAGCAAGGATTTAGGAATTTAGGCTCAGTCCTGACTCACAGTATGGCATTGGGTAAGATGATTTAATTGCCTCGTGCCTTGGTTTCCCTATCTGTAAAATAGTGATCCTCATACTTATTTACTTCAGCAGGATGTGTTGAGGACTAATTAGTTAATATTTGCACAGTGCTCTATAAGTGCTAAGTATTATAGGACAGGAAGTATATTACACCACAAAGAACATGACTCCTGGGTTCTCACTTTGGCACTGCCATTGTCTTGACATGCAACCTTGGGCAAGGCTTACTTACCTCTCGGTCTCATTTGCCCCATTGCTTCTCCTCTAAGATGGGGATAAATATACTTACTCACCTCCATTAAATACAGCTTTATAAAGTACTTGGAGATTTTGTACGTAAGGTGCTGTACACTGTAAGTGCAAAGTAAATCACCATTATATAGAAAGGAGTATAATATAAGTATAGTTGATGGATACTGGAGCCTTTCATCTGCTAAGTCTTCAGTTCAAAATCAATGCAAGGTTGGTGTGAAAAAAAAGGCATAGTCCTTTGATGGCTATTACAAGGCTTAGGTAACATGAATTGCCAGTTTTCAGTCTAGCTGCTGTGTGATAGCATTACAAAAGCTACCATCCTAATTGCAGTGTTGCCAACTCTCGTAATTTTATCTCAAGGCTCATGCTATTTCAGTGTTTTTCTTAAAGCCCCATTTCCTAGAGTCATATGAATATGTGAGAATCTCAGCTTACATTTTGAAAAAGGGAAGTTTCGAGCCCTCCTGGTTGCAGAGAAAACATTGAAACATGACCCGAGTGCACCTTGAATGCTCAGAAACCTGACTGCAAATAAAAAGATTAAATTAGATTACATAAAATCTCACAACGTTTAAGCCAGTCTCACGATTTTGGAATGCTCAGAATTGGCAGTACTGGAACTGGTGCTAACAAGCATCCTTGCTGGTCCATGGAGTCGCAGCTACCCTCCCCCAGCAGGGTGTCTTCAGGCACATTAGCAAGGGGCAGGATGAGGAAAGCTTGGGCTGCTATTACAAATTCCGCACTACATACCTCACTCCTCAGAGCTCTTAACATGGCACTTTCTATTGGCACAAAAATGGGGGGGGGGGCGCGCGGGGAAAACCACCCTTCTCTCTCAAAAAAGGAAAAGAAAACACCTGCTAAAATAAAACATAAATATCAACATATTCCAAATATGAATTCTACTTCACTTCGCGGTTCCTGCCCACCAGCCACAGGATGACAGTCTGATCAGATAAGACTGGCCTGCCGCTGTACACTGCATTTAAATGTATATTACAAACAACAGGCTCCATTACCCAGGGATTTTCTTGCTGCATTCCTAATATTGTCTTTCTGCATGTTTTATCGTTCCTCATTTCCCCGCGTGCTGTTTGCTTTCTAGTGCGTGCAAACACATCCCACTATTTGTTTCAAGCCTTCTCTGATACCATCTACCTCCAGCTAAGTAGCCTGGTTTATACCTCTGTATATGCATCAGTCCCAGCTTCCCAGCTCTGGCGCTGCTTTCTGATAGCCTCTTACTGCCTTCCTCCGTCTCCCTTTTTGCATCTCACCACTAGCACCCGCCTTCGTTTGATCACGGATATCTTTGAAGCGTGCCATCAAACTTAAGCCCAATTTAATTATGTTTTTAGACGGCTGACCTCTGTGGTCCCAATTTGTGTGTGATATTTCCTTAACTGATCCAGGGCCACATCCACATGCTGACTGTTCCCAACAGGACACCTGACAAAACATGCAGTCATGTATTATCTGTCCAGGCTGCTTCCCACATATCAGTGGTTAATTGTATTTATTTATTCCCTTGTTTCAATGTATAAAATGCACCCAAGCTGATCCCGGGATTTATGTACATAAACAAAAAATGAAGACAACCTAAACGAACAATCTCAATTCAGAAGAGCTGCCCAACTTACAACACTTGAGTGTGGCCTCAAAGAACAGATTGCATCAGACAATAAATTGCAAGGTGCCCTGAAGATCAATACACTTGTGCTCTGTCAGACCAATTAGAGAAATAAATTCCAGAGCTGTGGGACCCTCCCACACTTAATATCTCCTGGCATCATCTCACAATCTGGGAACTTTCAGTGACACTCTCCTGGCTGCTCTTATCTGTTTGGATGAGGCATAGAGAGATAGTCTCTAAGGTAACCAGGTACACCAAACCATTTAGAACGTTTATGGATCAAAGTGACTGAGCACCTTCCATTGCACCTAGAACCAAACTGGAGGCCAGTGCAGTGTATGAAACATTGGTTTAACATGCTGCATGAGAGAAAGTCCTGTAAGTAAGTGAACAGCTGCATTCTGTGCTCGTGGAAATTGCTGAGTGTCCTTCAAGGGAAGTCCTACTTGGAGCAATCCAAAATAGCAGACATCCCATCTGTATTTGAGAGAGCCCTGGAAATCGGAGATGTGAACCACATCTCAGATAGGAAAGGCTGAAGCCTTCCAGGCAAGCAATGGTGGAAAAAAGTGCACTTGGTGACCAGTGGAGTCTATGGTGTCTAAGAGCAGCCAAAGATCCAATAGGATGCAGAGTAGAGCCGTGTGTCATCAGCACATTGGTGACACTGTATCACTTATATTCTTCTGTCTCACAGCAGCCTCACATGTACAATGAACCAGAAAAATTCCTGTAGTGCTCCACATAAGAGCCCTTGGAATCGCTTTGAGAGAAGAGAGCAACTCCATCTTCCCCTGCCAGGAACTGTAGACGCATCAATAATGTACTATGGTCACCTATATCCAAGGCAGATGTGTCCTTCGTGATACGTTTGGATCTGACATTTACCTTTGTCTGCTGCCAGATGACACCATTCTACAAGATCAGCACAACTTCTGTGCCCCACCCAGATTTAAGGCCAGATTTAAAGGGGACAAAAGAATCTAAGGGTTCCAGCTAAAGCCAGAGCTGCACTGTCACAACCTCAATAACCTTTCCCTGAAGGTGGAAGGCTAGAAATAGGATGTCTAGTGGCATGACTGCCAGTATAAGGGGATGGTTTCGTAGACCTCAAAATCACTACAGTGAGAGATGCTGGCACCCAGAGAGATGTTGACAATCTCCACCAATAACTGACCCAATGACTGTCTGATACATGTTATCATCCACGATGATGTGAGGTTTTGGTTTGGGTCTACTTCTAATTAAGTACAGGAAACAGACATCCCTCTAAACCTATCCACAGTTAAAAAGCCATTGCACAGATTTTTTTTACCTTAAACAGGAGAAGGATAACTTTCAGACAAGGAAAGAGATGGGAAGAATTGAATCATACTTAAAAAATGGAAAACAACTCTTGGATTACCTACTGTACTCCTGGCTCCTATATTCTCCAGTGCTTTGTTCCATCTATTTGTAAATAACCCCATGTGCAGAAAGAATAGCAAATATGGCAGGCGACCAGCTTGGCTTAACAGTGAAATCTTCAGTGAGATTAAACTCAAAAAGGAATCTTACAAGAAGTGAAAATTTGGACAGATGACTAGGGAGGAGTATAAAAATATTGCTAGAGCATGCAGGGGTGTAATCAGGAACAGGGCCGGCTCCAGCTTTTCAGCCACCCCAAGCAACAAAAAAAAGGAAACAAAAATGGCCATCGCCGAAGTGCCAAAGCAAGGCACTTTGCCATCTGCCTGGAGTTGGCCCTGATCAGGAAGGCCAAGGCACAATTGGAGGTGCAGCTAGCAAGGGATGTGAAGGGTAACAAGAAGGGTTTCTGCAGGTATGTTAGCAACAAGAAGGTGGTCAGGGAAAGTGTGGGACCCTTACTGAATGGGGGAGGCAACATAGTGACAGATGATGTGGAAAAAGCTGAAGAACTCAATGCTTTTTTTGCCTCGGTCTTCAAAGACAAGGTCAGCTCCCATACTGCTACACTGGGTAGCACAGCATGGGGAGGAGGTGAGCAGACCTCAGTGATGAAAGAACAGGTTAAGGACTATTTAGAAAAACTGGACATGCACAAGTCCATGGGTTCAAATCTAATGCATCCAAGGATGCTGAGGGAGTTGGCTGATGTGATTGCAGATCCATTGGCCATTATCTTTGAAAATTCATGGTGATTGTGGGAGGTCCTGGACAATTGGAAAAAAAGCAAATATAGTGCCCATATTTTAAAAAGGGAAGAAACAGATCCCAAGGAACTACAGACCGGTCAGCCTCACTTCAGTCCCCGGCAAAATCATGGAGCATGTCCTTAAAGAATCCATTTTGAAGCACTTGGAGGAGAGGAAGGTGATCAGGAACAGTCAACATGGATTCACCAAGGGCAAGTCATGCCTGACCAACCTGATTGCCTTCTATGATGAGATAACTGGCTCTGTGGATATGGGGAAAGCAGTGGATGTGATATATTTTGACTTTAGCAAAGCTTTTGATACAGTCTCCCACAGTACGCTTGCCAGCAAGTTAAAGTATGGATTGGATGAATGGACTATAAGGTGGATAGAAAGCTGGCTAGATTGTCAGGCTCAATGGGTAGTGATCAATGGCTCAATGTCTAGTTGGCAGCCGGTATCAAGCGGAGTGCTCCAGGGGTCAGTCCTGGGGCCGGTTATGTTCAACACCTTTATTAATGATCTGGATGATGGGATTAATTGCATCCTCAGCAAGTTCGCAGATGACACTAAGCTGGGGGTGTGGAAGAGGTAGATACACTGGAGGGTAGGGATAGGGTCCAGAGTGACCTAGACAAATTGGAGGATTTGGCCAAAAGAAATCTGATGAGGCTCAACAAGGACAAGTGCAGAGTCCTGCACTTAGGACGGAAGAATCCCATGCACCACTACAGGCTGGGAATCGACTGGTTAAGTAGCAGTTCTGCAGAAAAGGACCTGTATCATGCGGTGTTTACTGCTATTAAAAGTGGATCTTGTTTATTTCACTGAAGGTTTCAAGTGAAAAAAGAGAGATCTCCACCTTGGTCCATATGCATCTGGAGACATGAAGTCCTCTTCTCCTAAACAAGAGAAAATTGATACAGGTTCCTTTTCTCATGCAAACTCGTGAGGTTCTCCTCCATCTGTAGTCAGTCCTCCTCATTGGTATTCTTTAGTCTTCACTTCATGCATCAAGAAACATGATGATTCCTTGTGGCAATGTTGGTAGTCTGCTCTCAATGCCAGGATCATTACATGATGCCCCTTCTAATGATTAAGAAACCTATAGATTCATGTCAGAAAGTCAAGGAGAGGCCAGGAAAGCTGTCAGATTCATGATTAGTAGTAGCTTTAGGAAAGCATCCACTCAACAGGAAAGAACACTATCATCTGACTAACAGTTAGAAGTATTGAACTATCCACAGTAATTTACAAACAACTCTGCAGTTCTGCAGAAAAGGACCTGGGGATTACAGTGGATGAGAAGCTGGATATGAGTCAGCAGTGTGCCCTTGTTGCCAGGAAGACCAACAGCATATTGGGCTGTATTAGTAGGAGCATTGCCAACAGATCAAGGAAAGTGATTATGCCCCTCTGTTGGGCACTGGTGAGGCCACACCTGGAGTATTGCATTCAGTTTTGGTCCCCCCGCTACAGAAGGGATGTTAACAAATTGGAGAGTCCAGCGGAGGGCAATGGAAATGACTAGGGGGCTGGGGCACATGACTTACGAAGAGAGGCTGAGGGAACTGGGGTTATTTAGTCTGCAGAAGAGAAGAGTGAGGGGGGATTTGATAGCAGCCTTAAACTACCTGAAGGGAGGTTCCAAAGAGGATAGAGCTAGACTGTTCTCAGTGGTGGCAGATGACAGAACAAGGAGCAATAGTCTCAAGTTGCAGTGCAGGAGGTCTAGATTGGGTATTAGGAAACCCTATTTCACTAGGAGGGTGGTGAAGCACTAGAATGGGTTACCAAGGGAGGTGGTGGAATCTCCATCCTTAGAGGTTTTTAAGGCCCGGCTTGACAAAGCTCTGGCTGGGATGATTTAGTTGGTGTTGGTCCTGCTTTGAACAAAGGGTTGGACTAGATGACCTCTTGAGGTCTCTTCCAACCCTAATATTCTATGATTCTATGACTCATGCAATGGGGCTCCCATCTCTTCTCTTAGGGAGATAGTTCCACAGCATAATACCTCTCAGAATCAGGAATCTTTTCATGACATTCAGCCTAGATGTTCTTTTGATCAGAGTCACCCCATTATACCTACCTTGGACCAACCTAAAGATTTCTTCCACTTTTGGGTTCACACTCAGCAAATACTGCACTTGAGTTTATTCCCTTTAGCTGCCATTCAGCAAGTCAAGTTGGTGTGGGTGGGAGGGAAACGTTCATCCTGCGGTGAACAGCTGCTGCTTCTCCTGATCATCTTCACCCACTCATAATGCTTCTTGCCAATTGGCTTTTGGAGGATATTACTCATTTGTTCTCTCTTCTCTGGGCCAAACCCTGAAATCCTATTCATCTCAAACTGGATGGGAATTTTGCCGGAGTAAAATCCGAGCACGGTCTTCAAGGTTTGGCCCTCAGTCACTAGCTCCTTTTAAAGGTCACAAAACCCAAGAACAACTTCCAAGCTTCCCTATGTGGTTGTGTTAAACAGGAGCCATGTAGCACAAGCCTCTCTGTTTTCTTGTAGAGAAGGGGTTGGTGGTGTTCACAGACACTGAGAACATGGTTGATGAATATAGCTTCTATGGCAGTAGCTGGTGTCACTGAGAGGACACCAGTAAGTACTTTAAACGTGCTTGCACAAACAGTTTTCATAAATCTAGGAGCCAGCTGCATGGCACTAAATGATCACCGAAATGAAGACTTTTGTGAAGATGAACTCTGCGTTACTTGGCTTCAGAGAGGATTTTCCTTCCTCCCACCGCTGAATTGTTTGCTTTTCCTTCAGGGTTTCTGGCATGCACTGGAGCACAATCATGCTTCCTGACCTAGTCATCCTCAGCAAGGTGTTATTGCCAGAGTCTTTTACCTACCTGGTGGCAGTGAATGGTAACTAAATTGGATCAAAAGGCAGGCAAATGTGGGTAGGGAATTGGGCTGAGAGTTAGGTGATCTGGATTCCGTGCTTGGCTCTACCACTGACCTGTTGCGTGACCTCAGGTAAGTCACTTCCCCTCTCTGTGCCTTATTTCCCCTATCTGCTAAATGGGCATAATGCTACCCTTCTATGTAAAGTACTTTGAGACCTTCAGATAAAAGGTGCTATGTAAGAGCTAATGCTCAGATTCTCAAAGGTATTTTAGATATGTAACTCTCATTGATTTCAATCGGAGTTAGACACCTAAATACCTTTGAGGTTCTGGGCCCAAGTATATGACTATTATCAATTAATTATATTAATGCTTTTGCCACCTATTCAACAAGAGCTATCTTTTCTTTATGTAATTCCATTCCTTCTCCCCACATCTCCCACCCCACTTTTTTAATCAGGGACAGGCAGGCTGACTTGGAGCCTGCAGGATCTTTCCTGGTTCGGCCACTAGGGGTGCTAGAGTGTGACACTGAAACCATTGCTTCTGTGATGGTCCCATACCTGGCCAGCTGAAGAAGGAAGAGACAAAATGTGATGCCCAAACCTGAGTCTCCCACAGCACAAGGGATAATGATATCCAAAGGTGATGGAATGAGCCACTTCCCCGAACACACTGATTAACAGGAAGTTAATCTTAGTCTCAGCATCAGTCCTGTCATAAAATACAACACAAATCTGGAAGCAGCAAGGGCCTTAAGTAAAATTTGATGGCATGGGCTATTTTGTGCATGCCATTCTAAAGGGGATCAAGTTTCTGTCTCTGCATGAGAAGTAGAGTTTGCATATGTGGGTAAAATCACGGAAAACCCACGAATGGCGTCTGTTCATATATATATGAACACACACACACACACACACACACACACACACACACACACACACACACTTCTTGGCTTTGTAAATATTTCCAAGCCATTTAGTTTAGTGGCACAGCATGTTTCACCAAAAATGTAGATCAGACGGTAAAGGGTGTGGGTGAGTGTGTAAACTAGTGTTAACATCCCAAGTTAATAGCTTACAGACAAGGTGGCCACGGCTGATTATGTAGGATCTCAGATACCAGTGTGATGGTGCAGTACAAGAGGCTAGAAAGGAGTGAGCAGAAGAGCAAATGCCAGGTTTCTGCCAAAGTGTACACTACTAATTACATGAAGACTTAAAAAAAAGAACTCTCACATTATGGAAACTAATTTTAAATTTTAGTTCCTTCCGTTTAAGGGGAATTCTTGACCCCAGTGCAGAACCAGAGTAGCTGAGCTGTATAGTGTGTCCTTGGACTTATGCAGTTTATCACTTTCATAATAGACTTGGAAGGCAATGGAGATAACAGCTAGCCCAGTGCATCTGTAATAGCAACGAACCATATTACTAAGGCCATCCACTTCTAGTGAAGATCATTAAATCAAAACATCCCTCATTATTGCAAGCAGCTCTCCTAAGAAAGCTAGTTACTTTCCCCATCAAGTCATATTTTACAGCTACCAGATTAGGTACCAACAAAAGGTGAAGAAAAACAATCTTCAATATTCCACAGATCAAGATGAGGTCCAATTGTGCAAGTCGGTGAATTATGGTAAAATTGTCAGAAATCAATCCTCTGTCAAGATGACACGTGATTGCAACCAAACAACGGTTCAGAAAGCCGGGGTCCCAGATTTGTGCTTATCGCCCACTTTGGAAATCAACTTAAATTGTGCAATTTATTTGCAATTTAGGACAATAGCGGCCGTTAGTGAATTGCCATCGTCTCACTTCTCCACAAGCTTGGCTTTTATGGGAGGGATGCAGGTTTACTTTTGCTACTCTTAGCAGAGAAGGTGGGATCAATGAGAAAACAGGCTTTTCTCCAGCTAGGAGATAAATAATGAGTGTCAAGTTCCGCCAGGCTGGCTGTCCTATCACAGGTCACTGTCTGTATTTGCTATGGTAGAAGTTCAGCCTTTCTCCTCATTGCAGAAATGTCCTATGCCTCAACCAGGTAACTTTCAATGATGATGGGTGGGAGAATAAAGCTCTTTTCTGGAATGATAGGGGAATATTGCCCTCCTGGGAGAAGGTTTGGAACATACACTCCATTATGTGCCATCTGATGAATTCCTTCCCATTAAAAAAAACAACAAAACACCCCACCTTCTTCAGAAGTACCTATGAGACTGGGTTAAAAGCTAGTCATGGCAGGGATGATTAAATGATATCCAGACAACAGAACGAACCCAAGCAGAGGTACAGGATCATTTCCCCTACACACAACCCCCTTTAGTTTGAACACAGCCAACGTCAAAGCAGGTGCTCAGATACTACCCTGATGAAGGCCAGATGGCTAGAAAGAAAGAATCAGAGAGAGAAAAAGACGCACACCAACAGGGTTAAAAACCAATGTACTGTACAGTTGACATAACTTGTAAGAGTACCCATTAACTGTTTCATTGCTGCCTGATGTATAAAGTCTGTTTTAATAATTGAGCCTACACATTTGCCCTAATTGGGTTCCTTCTAAAAACTCTTTATAGCTAAAGAGAAAACAAACAAAGACTATTGTTAAAATGAAAGCATTACTTAATACTTTACATTCTTTAATACTTTAGTGCTTGAACCATTTTTTTCTTTTTTTTCTTTATCTTTAATGAAAGATTAAAGAGATTTTTAATGGAGTGTTTGCCATCGTACTAAGCAGGCTAAGGTCTCTGTATATCAAACCTCAAACCTTATTTAATGCTGTTTAAGGTTGGATAGTGAAAGGGTCATGTTAACACGTTTGACTCTTTGGGCCCATTTATTCCATCAAAATGAATGCAACAGGTCCCTGGAGGCAAAACAGTGCTGCCTCGTGTACTAGGTACTTCAACACTGAAGCGCCAAACAATACCAGGGCATTCACAACACATTTCATTTCATGAATGCAGCATGGGTAGGTCTGTATGTAGCGGTCTTGCAGCCAAAAATATATGTTTTTCCACTTTCTTTTCTTTTAATTCAAAACCTAACCTTTTCAGGTGTGTTGCTGAAGAATAAAAGGAAATCAAACTTCTCAGTACAAATTGTCTATGCCTTAAGGCCAGGGATTTCCAGGAATATACAATCCTTAAAGAAAAGTAAAAGAAGGACCTACTTCTTTATCAGTACAAATCAGATGGGTTTCCAGAAACTGCTGCCCACAGCATCAAATATATTGAAACACTACGGGTTTCGTTGGGCTCAGGAATGCTCACAGTCTGGAGACAGGATTTATGTTTCCACATATCCCCTGTTGCTTATCAAGGGCATGCGCAAGATTAATCACAGAGCAAAGAGCTGGAAGGAACTGCAAAAGCTCTCCTCCCAGTTCTGCGCATGTGTCTAATTCACTAACTTCCAACACTGCCTGATCTTTGAGTGCTTGCTGTCTCCTTGTGAGAGGCAGCTAACTGTGCAGTGGATTGGTGGTGTAGAGTAAGCATTCACTAAGCACTGGACTGCTTTTGCCAAACTGTTCTTCTTTGGCTAAATCCTGAAATGAATTAGAGTTTTTGACTGAGTAAATATGGAGGAAATCTGTAAGGATTTGGGGGCCCACTGATTTCAACGAAAGGTGGGCCTTACTAAGGATGCAGCTAGGTCTTCAGGTTTCAACGCCTTGTTTATCAACCCACATTTGAAGCCATGTCTCACAAAATAAAATAAACAATAAGCCACTGTGTCAGCCTAACAAAGTTTGATATCTACAGTTATGCTTAGAACATGTGTTCTCAGCCTTGAGGTCATGACCAGACTATTAGGGCGTTGGACCACCCTCTCCTTCCAAAATTGCAAGCTGGGTGAGGAAAGCCATCTAGATATGGTGGGAGTCCTGCAGAGGGGGTGAGAACCCAGTATTTAAAAGGTTGAGAACCCCTGCTGTAGAATATATAGGGAAATAATATCAGGTTCTACTTCCTCTTCATTTATTTAAATCAAAAATAAATATTTGTTAAAATAATTGCCAAAGGACTGGTTTACCGAGAGCAGAGTTCTTGGGGAAAATGAACATTAGGGGTCCTAGAAGCACCAGATAAATGCATAAGCATTCCTGGACTTGTTTTGGGGCATTTTTCACTGGTCCGCCTTGAGGTGGAAGAACACTGGTCACTGTCCATGGTGCTGAACTAGTGCCAGGAATCTTAATATCTGCCAAATCTGCTCTCACTGCTGTTGTCCGCAGTCAGTTACAGAGACTGTATGTGGCACTGGGGCAAAATGGACAATCTTCAAAGTTTTTAAAAGAGTAATTTCACAGATGGATCCAAGCAGATTTAAAGAGGGGCTGATGGGATTAATTTAGGAGGGCAGATTAAAAAAAACAACCCTAAATCTGTATAACGTGGCTAAACAATAACTAAGAAGGGAACAGATTCCCTGCCTGTAAATAGCTGAAAGCTGTAAACACCAAAACACCAAGGAGATCATCATTATCCTTACTCATTATCTCTTAAATCTTAGCCTTGGAAAATAAACCTATGATTGTTTTCACTATAAATTTAGCTCAGTGCGGTGATGTTATATAGGCACTGATCCTCAATTGAATCAAATAAGCTACAGAGGAACATTTCAAAGGGGCTCAGGGACTGAGGTACTCCTATTATTAACCTGAAAGGCAAAGTAAGGCCTGACATAACCCAGAGGAGATTGCTTGGGTGGCTAATAAACTGATGGTTTCAGGGAGCTGCCACCCAGTTAAGCACAAGCAAGTCTCCCTCTCGCTGGAGGATATGGGGGTAACAAGGTTCTGGGCATCCTGAGAACCATCACAAAAGGCTTCCCAAAGAAGTGATGGAAACCCCATTGCTAAGACATTTACAAATGGGCTGGACAAAAACACTGAAGACTATGCCGCAAGACACAATCCTAAACTAGCAGGAAGATGGACTTTATGACCTAATAGGTCTCCTTAGTTGCTCATTTCAATAATTCTTTTATAAAGCATTTTTTACAATGGACAAAATATCAGAAGAGATCTTTCTTCCACACAACTTTACACTCATGCTGTTAATTCTTTGGAGCATAACCTCCCTCATTAATGTAACCTACACACTCATGCACACATCAAACAACATGTCAAAAGATAAGAGGAAAGTGGAAGAACTTGGGTGACATTTGACATTTTCAACACAGAAAAAACAAAGAAGTTACATTGTAGCTGAACGTTAAAGATGCATGTTTCGTCTCATCAGTGTGGCCCTGGGGGTAAGTTTAATGTAACCTGATATTATGTCTCCTAGCAGGGGACATAATATCTCCTGGAATGACAGGAGATGGATGACTCCTCTCAGCTCTTTGGGGACCTCAATAAAAAGGTCATAGATCTTTTAATTTATGATTTTTAAAAGATCAGGGTCAACTTTTAAAAGAGAACGGCAAGATGCCCACCCATGATTTTAACAGAATGTCATCTCCAACTGGAAATGAAAATGGCAATGTGGCCATTTTCATACTAAATAAATGAGGATTTTCTCTTTTCCCCCCCCTTCTTTACTTTTCAGAAAACATTTTGAGATCCCTTTAGAAGCTACAACTGAGAATCATCAACAATCTTAATGTGGCCTGAGGGTGGTTCACTACAAAGCCTTTGCTAATAATACCTTACATTTATAGTTCTTCTCATCCTGAAGAAATGGATCCCCAGGCTTTAGAACCTATATATACAGGAATAATTTCACCTTATACCCCACCATGGAAATGCGTCTGCCTCTGGGGTGGAATAGGGTATATGATTTGCCTGCACTAGTGTTGTCACACAGCATTTAGGGTAGGTAAGTAGGTAGGCATAACATATCATATCGAAACTGCAAAGTGCAGCAGAAAGTAAATACCTGAGGTGGAATTTAGGCAGGACGTATGAGCTAAAACAACCGTATTCTTGCAGAAGGTGTCATTAGCTCATCAATGACTCATCGAAGAGACAACACCTCTGCAACAAACTATGTCCCAGCATCTCCTTGAGGCATTGGTTCAGTATAGATACATAAGGAAAGGAAAATCTCAACCTGTTATCTCATCAGACACCACTTCTTGCACCACCCTAGGTTTCCCCGGGAAAGTCTCTCATCCCATGATTAGGACCAAGCATTCTCTAATCATCAGAACAAAATCCCCACCACCTCACATTATTTAGTGATAATCCTTAATATCCCAAAGCACATTTTAAACTATAAGTACATGGTAACAGGTACTCACACACAGAAGAATTACTTCACCTATCACTGACAGTGGACCACATCTGTGGTGAACTGTGGCAGCTGTTCAGCAGTGCACAGCAACACTAACCAATGGTTTAGGGTAGGAATAGCTGAAGAATCTAATTGAAACTACACAGGGAATTTTGGGTTGGTATGATGGAAATTCCAAAGTGGAACATAGGTAGGGCACCTGAAAGGGCCATGGTAATTGTTCAGGACTTCAGGTTCACATCTCACAGCACCAGGCTAGGATACTGCTTTGTTCTAACCCAATCATCTTCTACACAATTTTGTCTTGATCTACGCTGTTGTTTTCCCTTAAGTGAGTTGTCCACCTTAGTCTAACTTGAACAATATGAAACAACTCTCATAAGTCAGCCTGTCTGTTGAAAGATAAAGTTTATTGAGAACCCATATTTGGTGTAACTTTTAAAAATTCATTTTGGAGGCTTGTCTTTTGCAGTTCTAATTTTAACAAACACTGCTTCCTGCAGCAGCCTGAATAACCAACCAATGGCCCCAATAACACATTCATATTTCGGAGATTACAGTCAGTAATACTGTAACTCCAAAAAAAGTATTCATCAGTAATTCCATGGCTTTACTGTCATTTTTCACACCGAGTTTGGATAATGCCCGATATTGTACATATCCTATGTCATTTAAATGTGTAATGCAATAGCTCATTTATTAAAGTATGCCATTACCTCCTGCAATGTGCTCATGGATTAGAGCTAGTATTTGTGAGCTCCATGTACTCCAGATTTCACATCTTTCCCTTGGAGCTTTCATTACTCCCCTCTCCCTCCCTCCGCCCCGTAACCTAGCGTATTCACTTCATTTCGTTCAACAGGTAGATCCATGCTACTGAATAACAACAGAATTAATTCCAAAATTCAGCTTTATGTAAATTCCAAGGAGACTTTAATCAAATGAAGGGGTTGGGACCTGAATCACAGTTTGGTGAGATGGAGAAAAAACTACATTATTGTAATTCACTGTTAAAGCCAGTCACCATCAATTCTATCATGACATAACAGAATACTTGATCAACCCTATCTGTTAGGTGGGGCCAGTTTAAGCCTGTAGCTCTATTGTGTGCACTGGATGATAAAATGTACCCAAAAGACAAGCTGCTGCCAGGTTTGGTTGTCTACAATTACTTTGTTCAATTTTATTTTATATGGGCTTTCACTTCCATTAAAGTACATAATCTTGGATTGGACTATTTTTTTTAAAGGAGTGGATGCATTATAAATACAGATGTGCAAACCATAGTTAAACACAACTGATCTTGAACCCATAGTTACTGTGATAACTTTCTCGTGCATCTTTGGTATATGCCAGTAATCTTAAGGAAGTGGCAGCTAGTAGTTAAGGCAGACTACTCACAATAAGGAATTAGGGTCCATTCTGATGTTGACTAGATGTGTGATCTTGCACAAAAAAAAGATAGGACTTGGGAGACCAAGGCACAGTTTCCTGTTCTGCCACAGACTGCCCGTGTGACCTTGGGCGAGTCCCTTAGTTTCTCTGTGCCTTAAATCCCCATCTGTAAAAGAGGAATAATAGCCCTACCCTGCATCATGGGGGTGTTGCGAGGATAAACATATTAAAGACTGTGAAGCACTTTGAGATCTACTGATGAAAAGCTTTACATAGGAGCCAGGTATTACTATTGCTATTTCATTTCTATTCAATTGTTTTGTTTGTTTCTATTCAATTTTCTCCCTTTCTCCCTTTCCCACATCTTTTTCAGTGGCAAGAAATGGGGGGATGAACCCTAAAACTGAAATGAAACAAAAAAAACCATTTAGAAACAAAACCATTTTTGCTTTGATTCATTTAATAAAACTGTATTTTTTTAAAAAACCAACCTCCTCACACCTCCCATGAAAATGTATGAGCTAAACCTTTTTTTCCAAAGATTTCCATGGAAAATACTAACTATTTTTCAACCAGCCCGACTGAGAGGCAGTGGGGCTCAGTGGAAAGAATGTTGGACTGGGATTCAGGAGACCTGGATTCTATTACTGTCCTGCGGGGTGACTTGAGGCAAGTCATTTCACCTCTCTGTGCCATTTGTAAAATAGGAGTCATGATCCTGACCTCCTTTGTATAGTTCTTTGAGACTGACTGATGAAAAGCACTATATAAGCACTAGGAAGTGGTGTTATTCCTTACACAGGCAAATCTTCAACTGAAGCTAATATGAGTTTTTCCTGAGTAAGGGTGGAGTAAACGCTAGGTAGGAACTGAGGATTTGGACCACAGCGTGCATATGAAGGTATCACAGAACTCAATACCACAGAAGTCGCTCTAATACACGGTTCCAAGTTATTGCCACCTTTCCCTCTCAAAAGATGTGGTTTCATCTTTCATCTCTGGTTACACAAATGGTAAAGGGGAATGGTGGGCTCATCTTAGAGCCAACCTCAGCACTCACAAAACCACTTCATGATTTCAATGCAACTAGCTGTCTGTTTCAGGGAGGCCTAGCGGTGTACAGACAGGGTAGCTGCAGGCCAGCCTCTTTTTATACAGGACTATGCGAATGTGATTGCATCTTGAACACCTATTGAATACAAGTCCGTGACCTTCAGGAAAGGAGCAGGAGGGGTGAGTTCATTTGGCTGAAGCCTGGACAAATGAGAACTGGTCAGTGAACTCTAGAGGATCCCACTGAAAAACCAACAGAAACTCAACATAAAAGGAAAGTTCTGACCTTTATACCTAGTTCCCCTGGAGAATTATTAGAGTAATTCTTTCTCCTCTATAGCGCCAGTCAACAGTTCCATCTGCTTTAGATGCAAGACAAGCCTGTATCCCTCATTGGGAGATAAAATAAGGAGGAAAAGGCCAAATGCTTTGTAAATGCTTCTGCTCTCCTGGAGAGGATGAACAAATGTCAGGCTGACACACCTGACGTGCAATCTTTATCCATTAAATAAATGTTAGTACGTTATTACTTTGGTCAGTTTAGGATGAGACACAGAACTTGCTCCAGCTGGGAGGTTTTAATCTTTGAGACTGATTCACTCCTCAAGGCCTAGAGGCCTCAAATTACCCACACCCTGCACCCACTGGAGCAGCTGTGCCTGAAGGGGGGAATCCAGTTCACCTGGGGAAACAGCACTGCCACCCTCTGGCAGATGTTCCGCTAGGGAAGCAACTTTGAAATCTAAACAGGACCCATATGACCCTCATCAGTGCAGGCTGCCCATCATAGGTGCTGGCTGAAACTCCCTGCCATCATGGTTCTGCTCCTTCCTGGGCCACATTCTCCACTTCTGAGGCTGCACTGACTGGAATGGAGATCACAGGTGAACTCAAGGGGTAAAATGGGCTTTGTCTGGTTTCATTGTTAAACGCAGAAGTTTTGCATCATATTAAAATCTTGTATAGGAGGATGCTGTCAGGGCTGCTTTTAACCATTAGCAAAGGCTCAGCAAGTCACAGGCTTTTGCTTACAGTCCTGCGAACCATAAAGCTGCACCTGAACAACCAGCAAGAGGTCTGTGGTTGACAACAAAATACAGGGCCTGACTTTGTGAATTAATGGTCAGGCAATGGGCAGCCATGACACAATTCTGAATTCCAAGACTTGGACTCACTCCCTTGCTCTTGGAACAGCAGAGGGGAGGCGCATATAGCAACAATACTTCCAATCCATAGGGAAAGGACACTGTATGTTCCACTGCATTACTCTTCAGAAGATGACTCAGTTTCTACTCCCAAAAGTAGTAGTGGCCTTGGGTGGTCACACCTGACTGTGGGCAGGATGTGAGGATGCTCCTGCCAAGAGAGTATCCTGGTCCAAGGTGCTTCACATTGCCACTCAGTTCTTTGAATGGAAGTCAAAGAACTTTAAAGTCCATGCAGAATTTTGCAGGGGATCAGTGTTAATATTTTGCATGAATAAAAAATATTGCATCCAAGGATCTCTAAGCAATCTACAGTTAGTCATTAACTAAGCCTCATAGACTCTCTGTGTGGTAGGCAGGTTCTACTATACTGGTTGTACAGAATGATGAACTGGGCTACCTCCTTGTAATTTCACCCTTTACTCCTAAGTGGTGCATGGGTCTTGTTCTGGCTGTCAATCTCACCCTTAGTGACCCACACTACACAGTAGGGATGGGTACATTTGGGAACAGAATCCACAAAACTGCCACTCCTTTAGTCTAACCATCACACCACTCTGCCTCCGTGTAATAAAAAAATGGATCATTGTACATTTTCCTTTGCATTGTTTGGCACATTAAATGAAAGCTGCAGAGTAGGACATAGTAGGTAAGAGCAAGAGTGTATTGCTACTTAGGTAGTCAGTGATCTCCTTAGGGAATGTCTTAAAAATTAGGCTGTCAGGTGCACAAAGCGCTCCTAAGCTACTTAAGTCTACCCTTGCTCTGTAAACATATTGTGAAGCCACGGATGACCTGTCAGATTTACTTTGGAGTAGCTGAGTGTCCATGCTCTTTTGGTGACATCTTTATATTAGAAGTTGGCATTAAATCTTGCTTCAGAAAAACACTTATTTGGACAGATAAGAGGAAAAATATCTCTATATATTCCTTTTTCCATCTCTCCTTCTTTGTTTCTTACCATTATAGCAAGCTGAGCCTGCCCCAGACATATGGAGAAACAGTGCTATTCATCAGGTTGTTAACTCTCACGCCGTGTGTACCTGAAACTTAAATTAAACCAACCCAGTGTCAAGAAAAAGCATGCGCAAGCATCAAAACATGTATGCAATGAAACTGGTTTCCTTGGTGAATTGGGTTCTTAGGAAGGTAACAAGTTAGTTGCTCTGACCAAAACAAACAACACAAAACCAAAAAAACCCACATCATAGAGACAGGTTTGGTTGCAGCTTTCTCCATATTGCTCTACCAGTGTGCCTCAGCATTAATTTGCCACAACCACCATTCCAATCCTGGGCTCTCCACACCCTCCACAGCTCTGTACATTCATCACAATCTTCAGCTGCAGCATCCCTGCTATTGTAATGTAGTGCTCTACCCATACAAATCCAGCAACATAACAGTGTCATGGTGACCTGCTATTCCAGTGCACAGTTCTGCAAATGCACCTGGACCTGACCTGAAAAGTTCTATCCCTGCATTCCCAGCGTATAATATTTTGACTGTAAACTATATCAAATTATGTGGTGATTTGGGGAATGAGGAAATAGCTTCTAGGAGGATGTCAACACTAATTTTAGCTACAACTCAAAGCATGATTTGCCTTCCCTAGAGATAACTCACTCAGTTTCATAAACCACCTTACAAATGAAAGACATCATAAAAGAGACATAGTGAGTCAAAATAATCAAATCAATTGGCTTCATGGGAATTATAGCAGCGATGAATTTGGCTTAATATGTTTGTTTAATTTTTGACAAAGGAGATATGACAACCATCTACAAGTATTTGAAGAATGAGAGAAAGAGGTTTTATGTAGGTTGGTCCAATAAGGTATAACTAGGAGTGAGGAGGAGAAAACTGAACAGGAATCATGTAGGATGAATTTCAGGAAGAAATTTCCAATGGTAAGATTGATCAGGCCATGAAAGAGTTTCGTAAGGACGGGGTAGAAGTAGAGCTTCTTGGAAATTTTTCAACAAATCATTTTATTTTTTTAACCAAAAAATGCAGTTCATGAAACAGTTCAATGAATGTCCTAGCTTCAAAAAATTTTAAGGAAAATGTTTCAAAATTGCTGAAACTTCATTTTGACTTTTTTTAAATATTTCAGTAGACACAAATCAAACAAACCAACCTGTTTTTTGGTTTGTGAATATTTAAGTTTGTTTTCTTTTTGTCCAAATTACCGATGAGAAAAAAATGCAAACTTTTATTTTAGAAAATGCCCATTTCTAAATTAATTGTGACCACCCCTCTTTGTCCTTTTTCTCTCAGTAGCCCAGCTATGATCAAACTCAGCAGAGTACAGAGAAACTAAAACCCCTAATTCAGAAAAGAGGGCCAACATAAAACAAGAAAATGTTGGCTGCAAGGTTGTAATGTATCAGAGGAGCCATCTGATCTTAAAGCAAGGGAATATGAAAAACTATCCAGAGGCTGTAGCAAGGCTTTCATGGCAGTTAAAAAGAAATAAATTCATCTGTCAGGCAAGTTATTACAAAAAATAAGTGATCAATATCCATATGCTAGTTCAATTTTGATTTTCATGCAAATTAGTGTGCAAGATGTCAGATTGAGAGTCCTGGAAATTGAAGGCCTTTTTTTTTAGCCACTGGACAGGTGCAATCTAGGCAGCAGAAGAGCAAGCTTCACATAACATCTACACTAGCATAACACCAGCCTTGACCTGAAAGGATCACTTGTATGAATAAATAGTGAGTTCTGTCCCTTTAGAAGGGCTGGGTGGGAGTCAGATTTTCTCAACAAGAATTTGAGCAATTTCAAAATGGTTTCTCATCCCAAATTAGGATGAAAAAAAGTTAAAGTTCGTAAATTTTTCAGAAATTGACAAAACCAAAAAAAATTTGTTCCCGTCAATTGATATATTTGGTTTGATAATCTCAAAATATGTCATTTTGATTTCAACCTTTATTTTTAGTATAAAATTAAGTTAAATTTCAAAATGAAAAGGAATTTCAAAACAATCAAAAGAAGCTTTTTGATTTGAAAATGTTGAACCGATGTTTTTACACGTTTAAAACTTTTTTTCTTAATTTTTTCCCAAGTCAGGAAATTTGGCGAAACTGATGTCCGAGAACAGTTTCTGTTTGGACAACTTGGTAATTTTTAGTGGAAAAAATTTGTGTCAAAAACGCCTCAACTATCTCTACTCTATAGGCAGTGGTGGATTTAGAGTTAGTGGGGCCCTGTGCTCAGCTTCATTTTTGGGGGCCCCCCTCGGGACCCAGCCAAGAAAAAGAACATTCTCTCTCATCTCCCCCATCCCTGTTTTTCATTCTTTTTTTCTTCACCCTCCTCCCATATTATAAGTAATAGGAAGTAACTGAAAATAAAGTGAGGTACCTTGATTGTTTTTGTAGTCTAACTTTTTTTTCCACAGACCACTTGAAAAATCACTGGGGGTCTCGGTGGACCACTTAATGAGCTTTCCAAATATTGTTTGTACCATTAGCTAACTATTGTAAAGTGCTTTGGATAAGAGCACTTTATAAAAAAAATTGGGGTGCGGGGTATGGCCAGGAGTTAGGATGTGGGAGGAGCCTCAGGGTTGGGGTCTGGGAAAGAGTTAGGGTGCAGGAATGGGCTGGGGTTTGCGGTATGGGGTCTGGCCAGGAGTTAGGATGTGGAAGGAGGCTCAGGTATGGGGGTGCAGAGTCTGGGAGGTTGTTAGGATGCAGGAGCAGGCTGGGGTGCAGGGTCTGGCCAGGAGTTAGGGTGTTGGAGGGGGCTCAGGGCTGGGGCAGAGGGTTGGGGTGTGGAGCGTTTACTTGGGGCAGCTTCTGTTTGGTGCGAGGGGTGCAGGTGGGGATGGGGGCAATGTTCCCTCTAATTTTTGACAGGCCGTGTGTGCAAAAAATGTCTTCTGTGCAAATTGTTGTGCGCACAGTGTTTCGCCATACGTGCGGGGTTTCGGATCTGTGTGCGCGCGCACAGCTTAGAGGGAACAGTGGAGGGGGGATGCAGGAGCTCCCGTTTGGTGCTCAGGGCGGGACTGGGGATGCGGGAATGCAGGACTAGGGCTGGGGTTGTGGGGGTTGCAAGAGTGAGGGCTGGGGGTGGTGGGGGGTGGGCCGGGTGTGTGTGGGCCACCCCAGCTTGCTGGCCTGAGCGACTCAGGGTAGGAGGTTGAGGGGGGTGTAGGGGGCAATGCGTGGGTGTGTAGGGGGAGATTGGGGCGGGCAGTCCCAGCCGCTGGGTTACCTTACCTGACCTGGCTGGCTGATGTGTCCCTGCCCCGCCGCTGCTCCTGTTCGCTGCCAAAGGGAGCTGTGGCGGCAGCAGCACATGAGAGCAGAGACTCCCTGGCCTTTTTACAGGGGCCACCAGCAGCGGTGCATGCCAGGGACTGCAGCTGCGCTGCCCGGCATCCAGAGGAGCAGGACAGCCGCGGACGGACACCCCACCAGGGGAGCACACATGCCTCCCCTATAGCGCGGCCCCAGCCGGCCCCTCACCTGCCTGCCTGCTGCCTGCCAGCGCCAGCCTGAAGCAGGAACCCCGGGAAACAGCAGGAGCCTGGCTCACCGACTGGGAGAGCGCACCGCACACCGCACCTCCAGCACAGCTCTTAAATGGCTCCCTCCCTGCTCTTCCTCACAGCTTCTGCCCCTTCAGCTATTCCCCCCCCCCCCCCACAGGGGGTGCTGGACAGTGCTAGGCCCCCTGTAGTTGGGGGGGGGCCCGTGCCAGGGCACTGGGTGTTTCATTGTAAATCCGCCTCTGTCTATAGGTCATTAAATGTTTGACCTCTTTATTGAGGCTGCCAACGAGTGTGCCACTTAGTCCATGGAACTTTCACAGTTTGTGGAGGAAGGATGTTGTTGTGGTTAAAACATCTGTCCTAGAGCTAGGAGATCCAGATTCTATTATTGGCTCTGTCACTGATGTCATATGTGACCTTGCCTAAGTCACATATTATCCTTTTTCTGCCTCATTCCTCCCCCCCCCGCCATCAGTAAAACGCAGATAATAGCACACAACACAGCAGGGTGCTTGGAGGACTCTCTAATGCTTATGTTGTACATTGGATATCAGACAGAAGATACTATATGAAAAGAGCAAGTAGCATTAGATTGTGTTATATAGTGATGTCTCAAAACAAAAGATCATCTAGATGCAAACAGGTTGGAAAATGTTCCTCCACAAAAAATTGAAAAACCTGCAATATTTTGGCAAAAAAACTAAATACTTTGATTCAGAAATGCCACTGCAGTGCCTCAGGGGAATTGTAGTTTAGTAACCTCATGTTCCCATTCTCGTCTAGAGCGGGACTTCCTAGTTGGACTACATCTTCCATGATTCACCATGGTGTGTCCTCTTGGGGAAGGGATGGGAGGCAGTGTATCATAGGAATCCCATGGCTGTGGTACATGATGAGAGATTAAATTGGAGCCTGGCCCATAGAGGGAACAGTGACATGAGACAACCATACTACAATTCCCATAAGGCACCTCAATTTCAGAACTGAAATATTTTGGTTTGCATTCAGATATTTTGGTGGGGGGGTTTTTTTGGTCAAAAACTGAAAAAGGCACTCAACAAATTGAAATTTTCCATGAAAAGCAGACACTTTTTACAGAAATAATAATTTTGTCTAAAACTCAGTTTTCCTTTGAAATACAGTTGTTTCAACAGAATTTTTTCCTACCAGCTCAAGTCAGATGGCATTTGTGGTTGTATGTGGCTATGAAAATATGTTGCCTTTGCTTTCTGGGAATTTTGTCTTTGAATTTCTACAAAAACTCTACCTTTGTGCTGGGGCTGCAGTCATTTTGTTCTCAGAGTCACTGCAATTGGTCACAGAGGACACACACACACACAGTGTGCTCTCTCTCTCTCTCAAAAATACACTACATTAGTTTTCTTGTTGTTGCTTTCCTCAAGCTATAACAGAAGAAGGCTTAGCCTAGAACACATTCACACAATTTATATAAGTATGTATGAAAAAAGCATGACAATAACAACTGTTGGCCACAAATACCCCTGGCCTGAGTTGAAGTGATTATCTAAACCTGAAAGCTTCCATACCTCATTACCACCAACTCCTTTATTCTGGCTATAAGTCATCGGTCCTGTCTACATCTTTCCACTCACCTAGAGGGAACAAGTCATGTATTTCTCATTTCCTAGACAAAGTGTCCATATTGTACTGCCTGGTGCCACTACACTCTTTCTGCCAAGCCCACCGACAGCAATTGCGGGGCCCAGGGCAGAACAGTCAATGGGCCCCCACGCATGCATGAGCCGTGCCCACACGGATGCTGTCCCCCTGACATTTCGGCAGTGCTGCGTCTGCGCTGGCTGGTGCCCAGTGAGCTGCCACCTGCGCTGCTGGGTACGCTCTTCCAGCATGGCCAGGGCTTCTACATGCCCACCCGATAGGGTTGCGAACTGTCTAATCGCGCAAACCCAAAGACCCTTGCCCCACTCCTTCCCTGAGACCACGCCCTTTTCCCACCCCTTCTCCAAGGCCCCGCCCCTGCTCACTCCCTCCCCCTTCCCTCCCCAGCCTGGTGAAAGTGAGTGAGGCTGGAGGCAGGGGGTTGGGAGGGAGTTTGGGTTTGGGCTCTAGGCAGGGGCAGGGGGCTGGGGGGCAGGAGGTGGTCAGGGGGTCGGCGCTTACCTTGGGTAGCTCCCAAAAGCAACCGGCACACACCCCCCACAGTGGGTCCTAGGCGGGGGGGGGCCCCCAAGGAGTCTCCACACGATGCTGCCCGCAGGCACCACCCACGCATCTCCCATTGGCAGTTCCTGGCAGAGCTGTAGAGTCGACACTTGGGGCGAGGGCAGCACACAGAGACACCCCCCCCAGGGGTCACAGGGATGTGCCAGCCATTTCCAGGAGCAACGCAAAGTGAAGGCAGGCAGGAAGCCTGCCTTAGCCCCACTGCACTGCCAGCAGCAGTGGCTGGGGGCCCCTGGGACCTTTTAAATCACCTGGGCCCCTGGACAATTGCCCCCACCTCATCGTCAGGCCTGTTTTCTGCCATAATTAACTAGCACAAATCTCCCCTTGTACGGATTCATCTGTTTTCACCAAACGAACGCAGGTGGCCACGAATTAAAAAGGAAAAAAAAACAATTCTACATCAAGAAGGCAAAATATTTGAAATTTCCTGGCAATAATATTTACAAACTCAAGGATAACAGGAGTGGTCCTGGAAGACTGTAGAAGGGCTAACGGAGTGCCCATCTTTGGAAAGGGGGAAAGGAGGAGCAGGGGAACTATAGACTAGTCAGCCTGACTTCAATACCAAGGGCCATCGATCTGTCGGTTTTCACTCGCAATAAAATTATCTCCGAGGAGAGAAAAAGAGCTAATGAATTCTAGCTTCAGTAGTCAATTATCTGCCTTTAATGTCACATCATCAATGGCGAAAATCTGATCCTCAGCATAGTTCTCCCCTCCCCCAAGGCACACCGGCATCACTTGGCGGCCCATTCAAGCTGCTGTCCGTTTCCTGTCCAGAGCCATAAACTTCATCATGACATAAAATACCAGGATCATCATTGGCCATAAAGCTGCAGCTCACTCATCATGCCAGCTGGGAAAACCTCCCTTCCTGCCTCTTCAAGGCAGTCCACAAAAGCTACCCACCTGCTGCTGCTGACCTTGATTTTGATTGATATGGATGTTGATCGATTCTTCTCAACATACTTCCAGAGGGAGGAGGGAGAGACCTTGAACAGAACACTTAAGGAGTGTTATTGCACTGGACATATTATTTCTCTCTCATCTGAGAGAAAGGAGCATCTAGTGGTTACAGCAGAGAACTAAGAGTCAGGACTAGAGCTGGTCAGAACATTTCTACGAAATATGATTTTTTGTCAAAGCCAAAAACGTTTTGCAGCAACCAATCAGTATCAATGACATTTTTGATGGTTTCTGAGGTCGAGGGCTCTCTGGTAACTTCTGATGAAAGAGAGAGAGAGGGGGATGAAAACCTGAGCTTTCTGCTCCATAAATAGATGTTTCAACAAATGCTGTTCTGCAAAAAACTTTCAAGAGGGTTGGGTTTTGTTCTTCAGCAGAACAAAAACAAAGTTAGAAACCATGAAAGCCTTCACGAAATGGAATGGTCAGTCTGCAGCCAGCTCTAGTTAAGACTCCTGTATTCTCTCCCGGCTCCGCTGCTTACTTAGTATATGACCCTGGGTGAGTCACTTGCCTTCTCTGTGCCTCAATTTTCCCCATACATAAAATGGGGATAATAATGCCTCTTGTGCTTCCCTCCAAGCATAAGCGCCGACTAAAGTCGGTGCTGGTTGGTCCTCGCGCCCTGGCCCTGCCCCAACTCCACCCCACCCCCTCCCTCGGGCACGCTGCATTCCCCCCCACCCGGCTTGTAAGCCGTGGGAGGGGGGCAGCAGAGCACCCACCGGGCCCAGCAGCTCCCCGCCAGCCCCCTCTGTGCCCCGCTCACCTCTCTGCCTCGGCCTCTCCGCCTCCCGAGAGTCCGCCCGACGCCAAGCCAAAGTCACTTTTCCTGGCTCCGCCTCCTCCCCATACCCTTCCCCCGAGGCACCGCCCCAGGAGTGTGGCGCGCCACCGCCGAACAGCTGGAACCAGGAAAAGCGGCTTCAGCTTGGCCTTGGGAGGCAGAGAGGCTGAGGCGGAGAGGTGAGCTGGGCGCGGGGGGCCTGGCGGGGAGCTGCTGGGCCCGGTGGGTGCTCTTCACCCACCAATTTTTCCCCATGGGTGCTCCAGCCGCGGAGCACCCACAGAGTCGGCACCTATGCCTCCAAGTATTGTTGTGAGACTTAATTAAATCAGTGTTTGCGAAGTCATGTCAGATCTTTCATACCAGTTCTTAGCATTTTTCATCTTTTTAGCTATTCAAGAGGAGGCAGCAGACAAAAAAGCGCAGAAGTAACAGCAGCTTTTCCTTTGTTTGAACTTTCTGGCTTTTACACAAAAAAGTCCTTTCCAGCCAACATTTAGCACTAACTATTTGAATCATTTTCACAAAGGAACTCTAAAGCCAACATGAGACTCTCCTGTGAACAGGCTCTCATGGATTTCTGAACACTGCTTGCTTTTCACAGTGCCCCTGAGAACAGCCTCTCTTCTGGTGTTTTGGTTCTGGATGCATCAGGAAGCTCAGTGGTGCAGAGACTAGGGAAGATAATGGGCAAAGTTGAGGGACTTAATTCATTGTTCTGAATCTCAAACAATGGTCATTTCCAATTCCGTTCAGGTCTGATGGCAAGGAGACACCAGCACGGGTGGAGGGTGTGAGGGTTTTAACTTTACAAAGTTTGGGGCACGCATCCCTCACCATGTCATGCTCTAGGCAGGGGGCTGAGTTTTTCATCAGGCCCATGGAGCATCAGATTTTTCAGCACATCCATGGCCATACCTCTAATTGCACCACAGAACCAGCCCCATTGAGCAAAAAATATGTGTAGAGAGGGTCCAGGCTGGGAGAGCATCTCTCAAAATGATCAGTGTTTCCCGAGTTGTCATTCCCTACTGCCTGCAGCCTCCCCCCTCACGATTCTGTCTCTGCTCCTGCATTGCTGTTCTGCTGCTCCACTCTTGGGCGCAGGATACAGCTGAGTGAACTAGATGAAGGATCTTCATTTCTGCAGAATCTGCACAGGGCACTTCAGGGAAGAGGATTCCAGTCCATTTCACTTGGCTGTTAGAACACGTGCACTAGAGAAGCTCTGTCTAAGTCGATTATCCCAGAGAAGAAATGGAGAAAGCACGTGTCCCCTCGCCTTCTAATAGCCCATGTAAGTAGACGGTAGGGCTGCAAATGACCTCTTGGCTCATCTAGTGCAGGGGTCCTCAAACATCATCGCATCGCAACCCCCTTTCAACCATAAACATTAGTACATTACCCCAGGAGGGGGGACCGAAGCCCGAGCCAGCCTGAGCCCCAGGTCAGGGGCGGGGAGGCAAAGCCGAAGCCCAAGGACTTCAGTCCCAGGCAGGGGCCTGTAATCCGAGTCCTGACACCCGGGGATAAAGCCTCCAGGCTTCGGCCCCGGGCGGCGGTGCTCAGGATGCAGCTTCAGCCCCAGCAAATCTAAGCCAGCCCTGGTGACCCCATTAACACAGGGTTGCGACCCACTTTGGGGTCCCAAACTACTGTTTGAGAGCACACATCGAATCTAGCTGTTGGTAGGGAGCCAGTAAACACTCTTTCCCAGTGCAGGGGAATCTTCAGCTGTACAGTAACCCCTAACACTAGGCTGTTCAGTATGGACTCTGGATAGCTGAATGTCACCCACTAAATCACCCAAACCACTTGCCAACGATCCCCAGCACCACTCTTTCAAGGAACTGCAAGTCAGACCCAGCTGACGTCCTAATTAACGTGTCAAGCCAAGATCCTTACAATATGGTCAAAAGAATCAGTTCCCTGGGTTTTCTTCCCCCGCCTCCCCCAACTTGGCTATGGCATCTCTCTGTTCATTTAGAATTTGATATTTTAAGCCTCAAGATACAGGTGCTGACTAAAAAGCCATTGACACTGTGGGACATCTTCCCTATGAGGGGAACCACATGAGTCTTCCCATAACAGAGCTAGGCTTCTGCATCTGACCTCTTAGAGTAAACATTTTATATTATTGATAGCATCCAATTTAGAAGAATAACCAGCTGCCTGCAAACACACATGTAACATGGTTTTACATTCATTATTTCTTCCAAAATACATTTGCTAAAGAGGCCTGACAAGAGGATATTAAACATCAAGGCAGCTTGTTCCCCATCTTTGGGGACAGAAATCGTTCATCTCAACCCCAGGGAAAAAAAAGAATGTTTAATTTATCAGACAACATTGCAAGATGTTATTTACTAGTATACAGGATGTACGATTTATTCAACAAACCGTGAACATTTTAAACCTGTTCACGCTCTTCCGCAGCATAATAATTAAAAAGACAGCTTGGATCACATGCACGAGGCAACAGAGCCTCTAAAGAAGACGCAGAGAGGCCAGTTTGGCTGGCTTTCAATTTATCATCTCCTTTTCTCTGCGTGGAGATGGAAAACACAACTCTGGATCCACTTTCTTCTCAGCACACCAGAGCATCTGGGGGTGGCTGGGAAGCATATTACCCAGGAGGGATGGAATGGAAGGAAGTACTAACATCCACTGGTGTGGAAGAGGAGGAGATTATCTTAGAGAAGATAGAATTGTCTAGCAGGCCCAGGACTCAGAAGATATGGGTTCTGTTCCTGGATCTACCACTGACCTGTTGTGGGCCCTTGAGTAAATCCGTTTGATGCTCTGCTCCTTCCTCCCACCATTAGTCTCTGTTTAAATTGTATCTGTGTGGGGACTGTCTCTTACTACATGTATAGCACAGTACCTAGCAAAATGGAGTCTTGGTCCCAGTAGGGGCCTCTTGGCCTTACCTTAATATACAAATACATAAACAGAGGATCATGGGGGCATATCATGATCTCATTTGCACCAGTGCACATTCAAGTAGAGTAACACTGATGAGAGTGAGATTTGGAAACATGTCCACCATAAACAACAAACAACACGGACTACGAGGTGTGCCCTATCCACTAAGTTGTGCTAGACAAATACATAGAACTAAACCCCCTCCCACCAGAGAAAATATATCCAGTGTATTCTCTTCCTGTGTTATTCATAAACATTACAAGGCATAGCCTAGTATGTTAAGTTTGACAACCGAGGTTGAACTGAGGCAGTCTCTAAGGGTGCAGCAATTTTCTGAGGTATAGATCTTCTCAGGTTACCCCTTTAAACATTTGGGGTTAAAACGATCTCCCCCCCCCCTGCTAATTATCAAGTAGCTGACTGATTGCTTATTGCTTAGGCAGGTATCTAGCTGATGACAGGAAATGAGACTGGCACTGCAGGAGTTTGATGGGTTAAGATGATTGAAGCAGGAAAAGCAGAGAGATTGTGCTTTCCCTTCATTTAGAGGTGTGTGTTTGCTAATTGAGGACTGGCAGCTTTATGGTGTCTGCAAGAAATCAGCTGTGGGGACTGTGAAGCACAATGAGCCTGATTCACAGTGAGCCCTCAGTGCCTTTGCACAGAGCAAAGCAGCTGGACAACTCTCCCCAGGAAATACCCCAGGTACAAGAGACACTCTTTAGAAGCCTCAGAACCGGCTCTGTGTCCTCCCTCCTTTACAGGCAGACCCAGGACAGGGGGTGTTGCGTGGTGGGCCAGTAGCAAGAGAGTATCTGATGCGTTTGTATGGCGTGGTGCTTCTGTGCCCTTAAGGTTACCTAACCTGTGGTGGGGGCCAAATTGGCTTCTAGCAGCCCTGGAACTGGAGAGATGCAAACTGCTTCCCATCTGTCCTTGTGCGGGTGCCAGTGCAGCACAGCGATGAATCGGGGCCCAGAGCATGATGTTTGAAGGATTTTCATCCAAAAATTAAGTTCTGTTTAAAATAAAAAGTCACTTGGTGGAATTTTGCCAGTGCAAAAAAGGAGTCATGAAAACAATTGGTTTGGATTTGAAATACTCCAGCATTGTTCTGGGAACCAGAAAGTGAAAATGACTAGGAACACAAAGGGCTAGATTCTCAAGGGGGACTGAGGCACCTAACTGCCCCTTTCGGGGTCTAAATCCAACATTTAGGCACCCCTGACATTCAAAGAAACCCTGCCCAGCTGCCGCCTAACTCTGTAGGCACCTAAACTCACTATGTGCTTAAGTTTTTATCAGTTACAGTCCCTTAGGTGCCAGTATTTCTATCGCTGGGCATACACACAGCCACCCAAGTCATGACAGCATTGAGTAGCTTGGCATGCACTGCACACCTACACCCTGGTAGGAGTCCCAGTGTAGACATTCCCCAACCTAGTTCATGTACAGGGCCCAAGCCATAGGTGTGTTAATTGGCCACCGAAAAACACACCTACTGGATTGGATCCTGCACAAAACTCAGGGGTTAGTGCACTTGGGATGTGGGAGAGTAGGGTTCAAGGCCCCAATCTGCCTAATTTAGAACAGGGACTTGAAGCCAGGTCTTCTACCTCCTATGTGCGTGCCCACCGCCTTGGGGTATGGGATTGGTAGGGTGGGTCCCTCATCTTGAAGCTGTTCCACTTTGCATAAAATACTTAAATACTCTCTCTCTGGACCAATTAATATTTAGTTATGTATCCAAAGCGAAACAACGTCAGAGAGAGAGAGCAAGTCCCATATTAGAATATCCCAGTGGTTAGGGAACTTACCAGAGATGTGGGAGATTTCAGTTTGAATCCCTGTTCCCCATCAAGCAGAGGTGGGATGTGAACTGGGTATATGCAAGTGCGAGGTCACCATTTCATCCTGGATTTTTGTTGAGAAAGGGCTGACCTGGTTTAGGCACTTAACTCCAAGATAGGGTTCACAGTTGTGAATCTGGGCCAGAGATAGGCACCTAACTCCCTTTGATGCATGGGGCTTCTTAAGTCCCACACCTCTCTCCCCAGGATTTCCTACCAGCTAGTTTAGGTGGCTTCCCACCTGCAACGCTGGCTTCTGTGAATTCCATTCTTAGGCACCTAACTCTCCCCATGAGTTGCATAGGGAGCCTGTGGACATAACTCAGTGCTGTGAATGCAATAGGTGGAAAGGCCTCTAAACTTCAGGTGCTACAACACTCAATAGTGTAAGGTCTAAGTCCCTCTTGTGACTAGAGCTGTACAACATTTTCCAGACAAAACTAGTTTATCCCCCCCCACACACACCCCTCCCCAAAATGCAGTTTTGGGTAGACCAAAACTATTTGTGAATTTGAGCTGAATACAGAAAAAGTAATTTTTGAAAAAGCCAAAATGTTTCATTTAGACATTTTCAATAAACAATGTTTCAACTTCACATTTCAAAATTTAGCTAGTGTTTTTTTTTTTTGTTTTTTTTTTTTAAGGATAAACAAGAAATCTAAATGAAACAAAATGAAAAAAAAAAGTATTTTGGGTCACACAAAACATTTTGTTCAATCCAAATATTTTTAGTTTTTTATTTCAGCGTTAAAAAAAATTTGTTTTGGATTGACCTGAAACAGATTTACAGATTTTTTTCTTTCAGATTTTTTTTTATTTGGCCACTGAACCAAAAATAAATCAATTATTTGCTCAGTTCTAGTTGTGAATCTAGCCCCAAATGAAAAGGACCCATCTAGTTTGCACTTCACTCAGCCTGAGCAGTGAAAGAAAGAAAAAAAAATAGCATCATAGGTAAAAAATATCAATTGGATTTTAAAATGCCCACTGATTAACAGTCTCAAGTAATAGCACAGGTAAACAATTTTTAAATGTTCTATACAGTGGTGCTATGAAGATATTGTACCAAAGTCTGTTCAAGTTACTCATGCATATCACCCAATTGAAGCCCACGGGATTACTCATCTGAGTAATGACAGCAGGAGATAGCCCTTTCTTGGCATGACTTTGGGATGGCTGCATTACTCAGAAGTGCCAGTAAAACCCACATACCACAACGTCAGATATTCCATTTACCTCACATTTTAGAGAGAGAGAAAAAGTTATTTGGGAAATATTTTAGAGTTGTAAAATCTTCATTGCTACTATTTTTCGTGTCTCCTCTGCCTGTAAAACCCGGTGTTTTAGTTACTGTCCACAGCTCTTGGAGTGATAGAAAGTCAGTACTTATGCATTGTGTATTCCCATAAAAATTATTTACACTAGAGTTTCTACAAATCAGGATGTTGCAGTTTTAAGGTCAGATAGCTCACACAACCTGCCAGAGCTAAAGAACACATGCTGCGCATTTCACAGCCTGACGTCCCTTCTCTCCAATGGGACACAGCAGGTGTTTCTAGCCCCAATAAGGGACCACTCAGACCTGAAAAGCTGTCACTGCTACAGAATTGAAACCTGTCAGTTTTCTACCTTAAAGCCAGTGAATTTTTGGTAAAGAAATTACACTTAGGGGAAAAAAAAGGTGGGCAGTGCTCTGGGCAGGTTTTACATATACACACACATGGGTATCACAGTGATATGGGGCCTGTGTATGAGACCAGAGATATGCTCTCAGGACTTGACATTGTCACGGTACAGAAGTACTGCTGGATTATCTGAAATGGCTATATCCCCACACCAGCAACTTCTTGCTTAAAATTCGAGAGAGAGAGCGAGAGAGAGATTGAGATTGAATTTTATATATATTGAATTTTACTATAGATAGATAGATAGATAGATAGTAATGAATGAATTACCCAAGTGGACTTTGTGCACCCCAGACACCAAACCATGTAAATATCTCCTGGATTTTTGTTCATTAAAGCATTACAGAGCATCATTGGGAATAACACTTATTTACTCTATATATCTACGCCCTGCAAGGCTTTCACTCCTATTTGCTGCATTTGCGCTCTCTCTCTCTCTCTCTCTCTCTCTCTCACACACACACACACACACACTTTACTCCTATTAGTCCTGCAGAGCCAATATCATTACAGGAAAGTGAGCAAGATTCTATTTTGCTTCGTGCATCAATGAAACTGTCAACTAAATTCTGACTGCAGAGTCTTTACTGGTGGTCATGTAAGGGAGGTAGAAAGATCCCAGCATGATTTTCCAATCCAAGCCTAAGGTTGCAGGGCTGGCAGGTAGAAAAATCATCTTTTGACTTATAAACTGAACACTAATGTCTCTGACAATTGCTTTCCCATCTATAACCACCCTTTACAAGGGAAGCCAACGACGTTTGGAATAAGATAGCTGCTTTAGCAGCCAACAGCAGTTTGCCAAGCAATAAAATGACAAGACTCGGTGTGGTTATTTAATTATTTAGGACATAATACGCTATTTTATTTGACAATCTGTTTGCTATGTGGATAAACTGTAAGGCTGAGTAATTTTTCCCGATGAAAGAACCAGATCATCTCCTCATTAAACAACCTCACTGGCACAACAGCGACATGATGCAACAAATAGAAATGATCCATTGAAAAGAATTGAGCACAGATGAGTGGAAGTTACAGAAAATACAGTGGAAGATGAGTCTTTCATTAGATGAGCATGAAAGGCAAGAGGGAGAGTGTTAGGGAACAGCTGTAGCACTGTAGTCTGAATGGCCAGAACAAATTAGGTTGCTGGAGAATAACTGAGTGGTGTCAGTGCATGTTCTGACTGGTTGAGACCATCTGCCTGTGGACACCAAATGGAGACCAGGAAAGTCGCCACCGATACTGGCTGAGTTACTCTGGTTTCAAGCTGGGTCAACATCAACCAGTGATTTTCTTGTATGACCTGGAGCAACTATGCCAAATTGTTTGTAGAGCTGATCATTCCTCCCCGCCTCCACTCCCCCCAGCAAATAGTAAATTCACCAAAAAATGCATTTTTCAGGGCACCAAAATGATTTGGGTCAAACTGGGCAAAAAATTTCAGTCGGGGGGAAAAAAAACACAACCTGAAAACAAAATATCAGAAATGTTGAAATGCTGCATTTTGATAATTTTTCCAACAAGCAGTTTTGTTTAAAATGTTGATTCAAATAGACATGAGAATCATTCAGTTTGTCAGAATGAAATTTTTAGATTTTCATGTTGGCAAAAAATAAATAAATTCTGTTTTGGCTGTTTTTCTGAATTTTTCAGTTCAACCACCAAACCAGAAAAAGCCATTAGGCCACCCATTGCTAAATCCCAGTTATAGACAAGGGATTAGGTTTCCAAAGTGTGTTCTTTCCCTTTGTAAAGTGCTTTGGGATCTTCAGATAAAAAATGCTACAGGAGTGCAAAGTATTATATTTATATATATAAATGACAGCAGACATTTCATGTCTCTCTGATTTGCCATGGCTACATTGTACATAGAGACCGTAATACACAATGCTTAGCTATAATATAGTGCCTTTCATGTGAATATTTCCAAGTGTGTTATAAAGCTGGGTAATTATTATTATCCTCATTCTACTGTGGAGAAACTGAAGCATAGAGAATTAATTTGCCCATGATCACATTATGAGCCAATGGCAGATTTGTGATTAAGAGCTAAGTCTTTTGTTTCCTTGTCCTGTGTTCTAACCATACATACACTGCATGTATATTACTTCGTATATTGCAATGTAATATTGCGTAGTTCTCTCCACTTACGCAGCTGCAGCAGTAACAATAATGTAAGTTTTTATTAGCTCACATATAGAAGTGGCCTGAGGCCTCATCTAGGAATAATAAAATTGTGTGGCCAAACTAGTCTCTGGGGTAACTCCCCTGTAACCAATGAAGGCACACCAAGGATGAATCAGGCCCATTATATCATTGCTGGGGAAAGTACCACACTGAGAGCCCTGGAGAATGAGGTCTTCTGTTTATCCGCAGAACTGGGACAGCATGGCCAGCAGCAGTGTGAGCCTTCCACACACTGACCGATCAATGTGGTATGGTGTGTTCTGGATGGGACCCCATTAGGGATGTCTATTTTAGGTACAGTATTTCTTAGGCGCCTATTACTGTGGTATTTAAGCAGGTGAAAGGATAGCTCAGCTTCTCTACCCATTTAAATCTTTGCCTTTGGGTAACCAGATGTCCTAATATTATTGAGACCATCCCAATATTAGGGGCTTTGTCTTATATAGGACTTTATCTCCTCCCCCTCCACAGGACCCTATTACACCACCCCATCCCAATTTTTCACACTTGCTATGTGGTGGTCGCCCTTGCCTTATCTGAGACTGACAACAAGGCTTCCACTTGGTGCCAACTCAGACATGGACACCTGTTTGTTAGAACTTGACAAAGCCCCCACCAACTCAATGCACATAGACTAGGCTAATAGCATTGACCCAGACTAACTTTGAACCAGTGACCTACATGTATAATGCTGTTGGTCCCACTCTCAAGCCCCCTAAGTCACCCAATCAACCATTATACACTTCTTAAAAGGTCAGATCCATCTGCTTAAGCACAATTCTCTGTCTCCCCTCCAGCACTCTCACCCTGGGGCTTCGTTAAACCTCATGAATGCAGCCAGACAATCAGTCCAAATGAGCAACATACAAAGAGTGCCTGGGGTCCTGCTGCAAACTGTGATCCCTGCAGCTAGTTTATTTCTCATGTCACAGCAATTAAAGAGGTCTCTTTGTGCGGTGCTAGAAGTGCTGCCTGTGTTATGTGGCCAACTGCATAATATCCCTTGTGAAGATGTGGCTGTTCTATGCAACCTCAGATTTCTCTCTGCTCATGGGAAAAGTCAGTATACAGTCTTCATTCTGCTTCCTCCAACCAAGAGCATCTGATGCTAACCCTGCCTCCCCTCCCCCACTACCACATTATTAGGGAGGGCTTTGATACTGATGCGAAGATTAAACAGTCAGGCACATGTGAAGGATCAGGATTTTGTTTCAATTTGGAGGCTTTAAAAAAATAATTCGTGTAGAAAGGCAACTTGCAAATGTAGGTAGATAATGTTGTGTAATGGCTGACGGACTGTGGTGTCTGGGAGTGAGGCCTTGTTGGTCCTATTCCCAGCTGCGAAACTGACTCACTGTGTGGCTTTGGGCAGTTCACTTCATCAGGGCATGAGCCTGAGCTCGCTAAAGTCACTGGTGAAACTTCCATTGACTTCTCTAGAGCAGGGTCAGCCCCTAGTGCCTCAATTTACCCATTTGCAAGATGGAAATGTTAACATTTATCTTTCTTCCAGGGGTAATATGAGCCTTAATATTGATCGGAGTGCTTTGCTGTCCAAAAATGGAAGGAGTTTATATGTGCAAAGCAGTATTTATTGTTATTAGTAATATAATTACTAATAAAAATTAATCAAGAGTTGTCTAAGAACCAGCCGATCATCTTCCAAAGCTCTCCTTAATGAAAAAGTCCTTACAGGGGACAGTAACTCTATACTGCAGAACAGGTAGGTATGTTTGGCTTAAATGGAATCAATTGATTAGCAATTATTTAAGGAAAACTTCCCCTTTTAAAGAGTGAGCAAAAACCAACCTTCAGTTGGTTCAGATAAGAGGCAAGTGTATCAGACATAGGAAATTTGTACAGTACATGATGTCCTTTGACCACATTCAGGGAAAATACAATATACTTTAACAACGATACTTGAGCCATCATCCCTTGGGCACTGAGACGCCACCGGAATGAGGGCCATATAAAAACCTAGAGAGACAATCTTTTAAAATAAAAGCACACAGATGTTGCCTACAAATCACCACAGGATGATTTGCATCTTGATGCAGTGTTTTGACTGCAGCAGGCAAACAGTTAGTAGGATTAACCTGAATTGTTTATTCAAGCCAACTCAGTGAAATGGAAGAGTTACCACAATCTTGATTCTGCTTCTGTTCTATCCCTAACTAAGCCCCCCTCGAGCCCCCAAGTACACATTGCATCTACTCATGCCTGCTCTGTTCTGCCAGGACTAGCTACTATACTTGATTAATCATCTACAGATAGATCCAACTCCCAGTGAAATCAATGCTAAGGATCACATAGGGTACATCTACCCAGCAAGCAGGATCCCATGGCAGCGAGTCTCAGAGCCTGGCTCTAGAGACTCAGGCTTGTGGAGCTCATGCTCCAGGGCTAAGAATAGTTGTGTAGACATTCAGGTTTGGGCTGAATGCTCAGGAACTGAAGCACACACCCCTCCCTGTGTTTGGGAGCCTTTGCTTCAGCCTGAGCCCAAACACCTATGCAGCTATTTTAGCACTGTAGTGTGAGCTCTGCAAGCCCTAGTCTATAGACCTAGGCTTTAAGACTTGCCAGGGCCGGCTCTAACTATTTGGCCGCCCCAAGCAAAAAAAAAACCCAAACCACCCCAAGTGCCGCTCCACCGAAACAACCCCGCCCCCCGCAGTGTTGCGCCACAACAATTCCCTCCCCCCCGCCAGCGCCTCTCCCTGCGGGAGCTCCGCAACCAGGGCGGCCGGCCCGGCCCGGGCCCCGCTCTCCCGGAGCTCTGCGGAGAGGGCGGCTAAGCCCAGACTGGGCCCCGCTCTCCCGGCCGCGGCCGAAGCTCGGCGGCAAGCCCGGCCCGGGCCCCGCTCTCCTGGAGCTCCACTGGGAGGATGGCCAGCCCAGCCCGGGCCCCGCTCTCCCGGAGCTCCGCAAGGAGGGCGGCTAGCCCGGCCCGGGCCCCGCTCTCCCGGCCGCGGCCGAAGCTCGGCGGCAAGCCCGGCCCGGGCCCCGCTCTCCCGGCCGCGGCCGAAGCTCAGCGGCAAGCCCGGCCCGGGCCCCGCTCTCCCGGAGCTCCGCAGGGAGGGCAGCCAGCTTGGCCCGGGCCCCGCTCTCCCGGAGCTCCGCAGGGAGGGCAGCCAGCCCGGCCCACTCTTCGAGCCAGCCCCAACGTTTTAAAAAGAAAAAAAAAACCACAACGCTGAGCGCCGCCCCCCCAAGGTGCCCTCCCAAGCACATGCTTGCTACGCTGGTGCCTGGAGCCGGCCCTGAGACTTGCTGCCACAGGATCCCGCTTACCTATAGACTTCAGTGGGAGGTGGATCAGGCCCGTAAATAGATCATAAATATCCCAGGCATTCTACGGTGAACAAAACCATGTCAAGAGTCAAATAGCTTTCTGCTTCGAAAAGTTTTCGGTTTAAAGGCACTGACAGATGCACTGCAACCAATACAGGAATGTACAAAAAGTGAGACGCTGCCATTGGACCTTATTCCTCACTTTCTCCAAATCTTTTCTCTCAGTTGAATAGGACAGTGCTTTCATTTATTATCTGTATTGCAACAACACCTAGCAGCCCCAGTCACGGACCAGGACACTGTTGTTCCAGGTGCTGTAAAAAACACAAAACAAAGAGACAGTCCCTGCCCCATGGAACTAAAGTACTAACATCGGGAAGAGATTTCTGATTGAAGACAGGGTTTTAATCTAACAGAAAAAAGCATAACAAGATCCAGCAGCTGGAAGCTGAAGCTAGACAATTTCAGACTAGAAAAGAGGTGCAAGCTTTTAATAAAGAGGGTAATCCACCACTGGAACAGTTTACCTAGGGCTGTGGTGGATTCTCCATGCTTTGTAGGCTCAAGTCAGTCAAGACTGGACATTTTTCTAAAAGATAAACTATAGCTCAGATGGAAGCTATGGTCTTTATGCAGAAATCACTGGGCAAGGTTCTATGACCTGTGTCAAGCGGGTCAGACTGGATGATCACAATGGTCCAGTCTGGTCTTAAAATCCATGAATCTGTGTTCCCCCCAACCGGGCACCACACTAATTGAATTGATACAGTGCCACTACGCCTCTGCAAAAATATCCTGGGAATAGTCAGATGAACAGTTAAAAATGTGATAACATACAAGAATCGCTAATTAGTAAAACAATCAATACCGCCCACATATCTTTCACCTAGGCTTTTATACAGAGCTCCCGTCAGTAGTAGCTGAGTGCCAAATACCCGCTGAAACAAACTTTGACCTTCTCAATCCAAGGGGCATATTCTAGGCTTGTTTTTGGTTTGGGACTCCTAGTGATGTGAAACTATACAGATATTAGCTCTAGCTGCAATAACTCATTAAATTTTATATACTGTGCTGCCTTGAGCCGTGTGGATCAAGGGGGATTATGGTCATAAGTGCCAGACATTCTTCATCAGATTTTACATTCTTCTGTGTGAGGGTTATTCTGGGCCCTGTCAGCACATCTCTCCTTATATAACTCCTGTTTCCTACTCCAGCTCTCTCCCTCCTCACCCAATCTTCGAAGAATCAATTTAATGGCCAAACCCTGCCTGGATCACTAGCAGCAAACACCCCATTCCAGTCCCCTACACCAGCTGCCAAATCTTTCCCTAGGTTTCCCCTTGCTTTCAGTGACACCATCGCAATTGGCAACACCTGCCTGCAACTCTGATGACAAGTGCTTCCAACTTGCCTCTCTGCCATAACAGTCTGTATTCTCCAAACACTGTGCAGGGTACTCCTGTCTGGGGACTCACACCTATCACCTTAAACAGGAACCTGTACAATCTAGAGGTGTCTCCAGTCTTCACATTCATCAGGTGTTATAATGAATCTCTGAACCCACAACACAATGGATGGTAACATGTACTTACTATACTTCATGCAACACATTACCTCCACTGCTCACAGTAATTTACACAGATGGAAGTGGATAGATTATCTGTTTCTCCGAACACACCTATGGGCCTTGGATTACAAGGGAGTTTCTTGGTATTAGGCCTCTTCTGGATGTGCATGAGGAAACAGTCCCTGAAGCTACCCAGCCAGGGACAGATTTCTTGAACTGACACCAGATGACAAAACAGAAGGGTGCCTTATTTGGCAGCATAAATCCCTTCTGGCTGCAAAGTAGGTGACAGCAGGAAGTAGGGTGAGGAAGGGGATTAATTGGTGTGTGTAACACTGCAGAAAAAAGAGAAGTAATCATGCTTTGCAGATAGGAACTGGAGGTGGGGAAGAGATACAAGGAGAGAAGAAGAGTTCAGAGCAAGGACTTAGTGCTAGACTTATGCTGCTGCATGTTAGAAATTTCAGTGCACAATGAGTAGAGCTACACAAAAATATGTAGCTCTGACACAGAGGCGAAATGCATTGCCCAAGGTCACCCAACATGGAAACGGCCATGCTAGAAATAACTGCCAGGTATCTTGACTCCTAGCACTGTACCCTATCCTGCCCAGCCCTTGAGCTCCCTGCCGGGGAGGCTAGCCCCCGGCCCCTCCCCTGCTGTCTCCCCTCCCACGCAGCCTCAGCTCACCGTGCTGCCAGTGCTTGGCTCTGGCTGGGCAGCACAGCTGCCAGACATGCTGCTCTGAGCAGCATGGTAAGGGGGCGGGGGGGAGGGGGTTTGATAAGGGGTGGAGGGTCCCGGGGGTAGTCAGGGGACAGCGGGCGGTTGGATGGGGCAGAGGTTCGGGGGGGGGCTGTTGGGAGGTGGAACAGGGGGGATTGGATAGGCATGGGAGTCCCGGGGGGTCTGTCAGGGGTGTGGAAACAGGTCAGGGCAGTCAGGGGACAGGGAGATGGGGGGGTTGGATAGGGGGTGGGGCGATTAGGGGCGGGGGGGGATTCCGGGAGGACAAGGGAGACAAGGGGAGAAGGAGCGGGGGGGTTGGATGGGTGGGAGGTTCTGAGGGGGGCAGTCAGGGGGCAAGAAGTGGGAAGTGGTGGATAGGGGCCAGGCACAGCCTTCCCCACCCGGCCCTCCGTACAGTTTTGGAACCCCGACGTGGCCCTCAGGCCAAAACATTTGCCCACCCCTGCATTAGACCATCCTGCACCAATATAAACTAATTTATTTGGGACAAAAACACTCTTGATTTAGGGCTCACACCTACAAGATGTGTGGTACTGTGAGGTACTGAGCATCCTCAAGGCCTATCAGCTCCAACTGATTATGTTACAGGAGTGATCCCTTTGTATCTTGGATACCTAGTGAGGATGGAACCACTGGTGCTATCCGGACAGCAAGGAACAGTGGAAAACCCAACAAGCCTTACTAAGATGCTCTCCAAAATGGGGATTTTCTGTTTTGGAGCCACCTTATGGCTTCATGAATACTGAATTACTGCCTCCTTTTCACTCTCACCGTGTAGATCCAGGCCTCATTCCGTTTCCTCTCACGCACAAATATTGCCAGAAAGTTGTAGGAGGGCTTTTGTTGCCCCCTTGCTTTCACCCTACTGTCTCAAACTTAGGACTTCCCACTTTGAATCCATCTGTCTAGATCATTGTATATCTTGCTCTGATCCCTACTGTAGCCTGGTCCACTGTTCACTAAAAGCTTCCTATTCAGTAATATGGTCTGTTCTCTTAATTATATATTCTGCAAGTTGTGATGCTTAGAATCAAGTTTGCCCAACACTTTCCATTACAAGACAAAAAATTGTTTCAGTTCCCTACAACTTTGCCAAAAGGTCAACTGTTCAGATTGAAGTTTCCCATACTGGGAGTCTGTCTCAGGTTGAATTGCAGGGGTGCGGGGGTTCCAGTTAAAACAGTTCATCTGTGTCAGAGAACAAAATATGGGGAAAATATGATGTTTTTCCCATGTCCATATAGATTTAAAACAGTTTCATTGGGAAGCTCTAGCACCTCCATGCTTTTGAGAAAAGGCTTGAAATCAGCAGAGAGGTTGTCCTGGTACCAGGGATGGGCCTTTTGCTGTGTATGTGGAAAACACAACACAACAAAAACACTATCCAAATTTGGCTAAGTTTTAAACCCTTAAAAAATTTCCATTCACACGTGCTCAGTACAGACTTGTAATCTTTGAAAATGTTGCAAAATTCTAACATAAGCACTAATGGGGCTCCAGCCCCTTACAGAGCTCCTACAAGCAGAATAGACTCTGTATGCACAATCCCCGTGGAGGGACTGAGCACACTACAGCCCACAGCTGCAAGGGCTGAGCAGGACCTTCCATGCAATTGCTACTCCAGGCTACCAGGCACCATAACTGAGAGCAGGGAGACTGTCAGTGACCCCATGGAGGCAGTGAGGAGGAGGAAAGTACCTGATCGAATACAGAGGGGTGAGGAACAGCAGAGAGAGATGGGGATGAGATGCAGGTTGGGGGCACAGTGGCAGGAGATGGGGTGGGGGGAACAGAGTGGGGTAGGAGCAGAGGGAGGGTGAGAGGAGTGGGGGTTGCGGCTGAGAGACATGAGCAAGAGCTGGGGACAGAGACAGAAGCCTGGGGGTAGGGGGAATAGGAGCAGGAGGAGATAGCAATGGAGTGGAGAGGGGAAACAAGGGCAAAAGTGGCTGTAACCACTGGAGAACACTCCGCTACTGAACCTGGAAGTGAATCTATTATTTCTAAGGCCTGGTCTACACTAGGACTTTATGTCGAATTTAGCAGCATTAACTCGATTTAACCCTGCACCCGTCCACATTACGAAGCTATTTATTTCGATATAAATGGCTCTTCAATTCGATTTCTGTACTCCTCCCCGACGAGGGGAGTAGCGCTAAATTCGACATGGCCATGTCGAATTCGTGTTACTGTGTATGGAATTCGACACTAATAGCTCCTGGAGCTATCCCACAGTGCACCACTCAGTGGACGCTCTGGACAGCAATCCGAGCTCGGATGCTCTGACCAGCCACTCAGGAAAAGCCCCGGGAAAATTTGAATTCCTTTTCCTGTCTGGCCAGTTTGAATCTCATTTCCTGTTTGGACATCGTGGCGAGCTCAGCAGCACTGGCAACGATGCAGAGCTCTGCAGCCGTGGTGACCATGACATCGCAGAATAGGAAGAGAGCACCAGCTTGGACTGATCGGGAAGTCTTGGACCTGATCGCTGTGTGGGGCGATGAGTCCGTGCTTTCGGAGCTGCGATCCAAAAGACGGAATGCGAAAATTTATGGGAAGATTTCCAAGGCAATGGCGGAGAGAGGATACGTCCTGGATGCAACGCAGTGCCGCATGAAAATCAAGGAGCTGCGACAGGCATACCAAAAAACCGAAGAGTCCAACGGACGCTCCGGATCGCAACCACACACATGCCGTTTTTACGAGGCACTGCATGCTATGCTCGGTGGTGCTGCCACCACTACACCACCAGTGTCCGTGGACTCTGACGACGGGGTCTTATCTACGGCCACGTCGTCTGAAATTTTCGCGGACGGTGAAGAAGAGGAAGGAGAGGAGGAGGACGAGGCAGTCAACATCGCTTTCACTGCTGATTTCCCCGACAGCCAGGATCTGTTCATCACCCTCACCGAGATCCCCTACGAACCCTCCCAAAGCAGCAGCCCGGACCAGGACCCAGGCAAAGGATCATCAGGTCGGTGTTTTAAACATTTATTTTGAATAGAATAGGCATTGGTTTGTTATCAATGTGTTTTTATTGCTTGCTTTGCAATAGGCGCTTCAGTTTTCAATCCTTTCCAAGGCAACTACTCGAATAGTCTGTCAATATGTATGGGGATAGAGGAGAAATCCCCATCGGAGATCTCCGCGAAACTCTGCTGTAGGTACAGTGAAAGCTTTTGCATCAGGCTCCCAGGGAGAGCGGCCTTACTATCTCCTCCATGGTAGGATACTTTTCCATGCCATGCAAGCTGCAGGTACTCTGGTATCATTGCCTTGCATAGCATGGCGGCATACGGCCCCGGGGTTTGCTGGCATTCACGCAGCATGCGGTCTTCGTCTGTCTCCGAAATCCTCATCAGAGTGATATCAGTCATGGTGCCCTGGTTTGAATGGGTGTTTTTGTTAGTATAGTGACTTCTTGATTTTTCCTTTAAAGAACGACAACCGGCGGTTTGCAGACATGCGGGGGGGTGGTAGCTGTGAGGCTAACCGCTGAAACTTTGCGGTGCGCAGGCAGGGAGAGTTCCCTGAACCGGTCACGTGGAGAGGGTGGGGAGGGTAGGCGAGCCGTTAAAACACAGCCGTGCGCAGGCAGGGAGAGTTCCCTGGACCGGCCACGCGGAGGGGGTGGGGAAGGTAGGCGAGCCGTTACAACACAGCGGTGCGCAGGCAGGGAGAGTTCCCGGTACCGGCCCCGCGGAGGGGGGGGGTAAACGTGTAGGCGAGCCGTTGTAGCCGAGCGGTTTTGCTGGCATCAGGAACTGGCCACCGCTAGGAACTGTGCTTGAAACATGGAAGTACCGCACTGCTGTGAAGTTAGGTCACAGCAGTCCAAAGGCAACGGCTTACCATGGTCTCCAGAGAGCAGTTTTCCAGTGTCCAGGTCCGCTTGTGTGATCTGAACACCAGGACCCCTGGCACTTAATACAAAGACATAATATTCGACCTTGTACTGAGTGCACATGTGATAGATAGTATGCATGGTCTTGTTCACAGGGAAAGAGTATAGGCATTGTTCAGGAAAATGTATCTTTCTGAGGAATTCACTCCCTTTCTCCCATCCCACGGTTGCGAGTGTCTCCCTCCCTACCCATGGATTGCCCTCCCAGAGGCTTGCGCAGATCAGGCGGCGCAAAAAAAAACCCGGGACGACATGTTTTCGGAACTGATGGTCTGTTCCCGAAATGATGCTGCACAGCGGAGAGAGGACGTCTCAAGGTCCGAGTGAGCAGTCAGCGAATGGGAGCAGAGGGTTGAAGCTCGCGAGGACGGGTGGCGGGTGGAAGACCAGCAGACGACTCAAACGCTGCTTGGACTAATGAGGGAGCAAACAGATACGCTCCGCCGCCTTGTTGACGTTCTTCAGGAACAGAGGATGGAGGAAAGGGCACCTCTGTATGTTATTTCCAATTCCCCCCTCACCCAAAGTCATTAGAACGAGGGGAGTCAGGGGCCGCAGAAAAAATCACTCCACCCCTGCGGACTGCTCCAGTAGCAGAAGGCTCTCCTTTCCAAAAATTTAGATGGGACCTTTACTTCCCCACAAATGCACCCCACCCCAGCCCCCGTCCAAGTTTCATCTTAAAATTTTGCTCTCCTTAATAAAAAATTGTGTTCTGAAAATTCCTGATTCTTTGACTATCTTTCAAAGGGCTGTTCGATTTTGGGGGAGGGGAGGGGTGGTTTGTGATTTGAGACGATAGTCGCCGATAACAGAGTGGGGACAGGGGAAAAGGTTCAACAGAAAGTCACACTCACATTGCATTCACTAGGCACACTTGCCATTCTGGGAGGGGGTTTTCCTATTCTCTATGGGGGGGGGGCTGTCACTTTCTGGTGGTGAAGGGTAGCTGCAGATCGTTGGTGGCAGGCAATAGCCTGCATGACAGATCCATGCAGCAGGGGATCAGTGGCTGCAATCCCCGGCCAAGAAGTCACACAGGCCCCCCCTCACAGAGTTGCAAACAGGAGGGGTTGCAGGCTCCGTTGAAACAAGCAGTACACCACTGCGGACTGCTCAGGGAGCAGGAGCCTGTCATTCCCCGAGTTGGGAAGCGTCCTTTCCATCACTCCACATGCTCCCCAACCGCGGTATTCGTCCTAGTCTCAACCCTTGACCGAGAAATCATTAATAAAGAAGACGGTTTTAATAAACAATGTTTCCTTTATTATACTTTTAAAGTGGGGACTGAAGGGGGGGAAAAGGGTGCTGGTAATTGGAGAGGATAGACAACGGTAACTGGGTAAAGAAACGGGGGCTGGTTCAGCTTCAGTTTTAACAAGCGAAACAGTCACTGGTTACCCTGCTCGCTGTGGAAGCTAGCTTTCAAAGCTTCCCGGATGCGCAGCGCGTCCCGCTGGGATCTTCTAATCGCCCTGGTGTCCGGCTGTGCGTAATCAGCAGCCAGACAATTGGCCTCAACCTCCCACCCCACCATAAACGTCTCCCCCTTGCTCTCGCAGAGATTGTGGAGCACACAGCAAGCTGCAATCACAATGGGGATATTTGTTTGGCTGATATCGGAGCGAGTAAGTAAGCTTCGCCATCTCCCCTTCAGACGGCCAAAGGCACACTCCACCACCATCCTGCACTTGCTCAGCCGGTAGTTGAAGAGCTCCTTTTCAGTGTCCAGGGCACCCGTGTATGGCTTCATGAGCCAGGGCATTAGCGGGTAGGCTGGGTCCCCGAGGATCACTACAGGCATCTCCACATCCCCAACAGTTATTTTGCGGTCCGGGAAGTAAATACCTTCCTGCAGCCGTCTGAACAGACCAGAGTTCCTGAACACACGAGCGTCATGAACCTTGCCCGGCCATCCGACATTGATGTTTGTAAAACGTCCTTTATGGTCCACTAGTGCTTGCAGCACCATAGAAAAATAGCCCTTACGGTTAATGTACTGGCTGCCCTGGTGGGCCGGTCCAAGGATGGGGATGTGTGTCCCATCAATAGCCCCCCCCCGCAGTTTGGAAATCCCATAGCAGAAAAGCCATCTATGATCACCTGCATGTCTCCAAGGGTCACTACCTTTGAGAGCAGCAGGTCAACGATTTCATGGGCTACCTGTATCACAGCAACCCCCACGGTAGACTTGCCCACTCCAAATTGGTTTGCAACTGACCGGTAGCTGTCTGGCATTGCAAGCTTCCACAGGGCTATAGCCACTCACTTCTGGATAGTCAGGGCAGCTCGCATCCAGGTGTCCTGGCGCTTCAGGGCAGGGGACAGCAACTCACAAAGTTCCAGGAAAGTGCCCTTACACATCCGAAAGTTTCTCAGCCACTGGGATTCATCCCAGACCTTCAGCACTATGCGGTCCCACCAGTCAGTGCTTGTTTCCCTGGCCCAGAATCGCCGTTCCACAGGATCAACGTGACCCATTGCCACCATGATGTCTAGGGGCCGGGGTCCCGTGCTTTGCGAGAGGTCTGTGCCCCTCTCAGAGTTCATGTCCTCGCAGAGCTTCCGTTGCCTCCTCACCCTATTTCTCTGCATCTGCCTCTGGAAAAGGTGGACGATAAGGCGTGAGGTGTTGAGAACGGACAGAACAGCAGCGATAATCGCGGAGGGCTCCATGCTCGCTGTCCTGTGGCGTCCGCGCTGTCAATCACCAGAAAGGGGTGCGATGTAATTGCCCGCCAGCGCTTTCACGTAGGGAGGGCGGGAGTGTGGGTCGAATGACGACATGTTCCCAAAACCACCCTCGACACATTTTTGGCCCCAGAAGGCACTGGGGGCTAGACCCAGAATTCCAATGGGCAGCGGGGACTGCGGGAACTGTGGGATAGCTACCCACAGTGCACCGCTTGCAATGTCAACGCTTGCCCCGTTAGTGTGGACTCACAAACTCGAATTAATGTCCTTGGTGTGGATTCGCACAATCGACTTTGTAAAATCGGTTTCACAAGTTCGGTTTAAGATAAATCGAACTATTCTCGTAGTGTAGATATACCCTTAGTCTCACCATTCCTTTGCCATCAGCAAATAGCTGTGAAACCCAGTAGCAAAGTGTGTCCCTCCATCCCCCTCGTGTGCTAAGTCCATGCAGAATAGAACTGCCTATCATTACTCCCAGTAATTCTATTAGCTCAAGTAGTAGAAGACTGTACTGTGGATTTAGAGATCCCATCTGATGGCCCCGGAGGTGGTGGGGAGCGGGGAAGGTTCAAGAGGATTCCACAGAATGAAATTTGTTTTGTTTTTACCTCTTATGAAATTACATTAAAAAACAAACACTATTAAAGTTGCAAAATCAAGCCCTTAAAAGTTAGGAAATGCCAGATGAAATGCCTGTGCAACCTCAGTTTCACCCCCTTATGCCTATGCATTATGATCCAGACTTCAATTACTTAATCCCAGACTATATTTCCACAAGAACCTTGTCTCATTCAGTGCACAGAATAAACCTGCTCTGGGCATAAATCAGAGTTGTGAAGGAGGCTGTTTTCTGTAGCCCCCCACCCCCTCATTTGGTGCAGAAGTTGGATGGTGTGTAGTGAATAAGGCAAGCAAGTATGGAAAGAAAAAGGATAGCTTCATGGTTAAGGCAATTGAATGTTCCCCTAGAGAACTGGATTCTATCCCTGCCTGCCCCACAGATTTCCTCTGACATGCAAACCAAAATTTGTACTCGTGGTTACTGTGTTCCTTAGTTTCTGGGGGCCCCACTTGACACCATGGGGTCTGCGCTGCAGAAATGCTGAGCGCTCACAGCTGCAACTGAAGTCAATGGGAGATATGCTTTGAACATACAAAGTGCTATAAAATGCTGATTACTCTGAAAAACAGTCCCCATGTCTCTCAAATTGGGCACCCTATATTAGCGGATACTTTTGACAACTTTGGCCTTAATCTCTGTTCCCCAGTTGTAAAATGGGGAGAATAAAGACTAACGGATTTCAACCCTGATTGTGCTTGTGGCAAACATTCCTCCTTAGTTACGATAATCTAAATGGGAGACTATGTGCATGCCTAAATTATCCCCGCTCTTATATTGTGCATCGCTCACTGAAGTCAGTAGGGGTTGTGCCATATAGTTGGGGGCAAGATAGAGCCTTGCTTTAAATAGCATACTAATTTACTCTCAAAGCTGAGTGAATGGAGGGGAGGCATATCTGCAAACGTACACTATTACATTTGTGAGAAACTACTCCTCATAATTTACTTGACTTTGGTCATAAACCAGATGTCCCAAACCTCAAGAAATTCTACTCAATTCATCAAGAAAGGAGGAGGAGGACAAAAGGAATACCCCATCTACAGTCATCACTGACTGAAAATGTCATGCCAAGAGGAGCAGCACCCCCACCTTCCTGACAGCCAATAAAAATCAGCAGAGGCAGTGGTGGTGGTGAAAATATATCAGGGCTTGCCCTAGAATCCAGTGAAGCCAGTGGGAGTCTCTTTGTTTACTTCAGTGGGCTCCGGATCAGGCCCTAGCTGTGTTGATCATTACTGAAAGCTTATTATCTGGTTGGTGAGTGCGCTTTATAAGTAGTTGCTGAAGTGTATCTTCCTTGATAATTGCCAAATGAAGGCTTTGAGCATTACTGTCACTTGCTGCAGATGGTCTGGATTAATGTGTCTCCACTGATATCTGTGTCTCCCTTCCAAGCCAAAAACTTATTTTAAAAACATTTTGAGGCTCAGCTGTTGCTATGGCAACAGATGCTTATTTTTGTGATGTGGGAAATGGAACAATTTTTGTGGTGGCCTCAACAATCTGCTGCAGTCTCCTTCATGCTCCAGTGGCTATTCCGTGGCCGTTGTGAAATAGGTTGGTGGATCTCAGTCCCATTCATAGGGGGGAAAACATCCAAGATGCAAAAACTATCAGAATTATTGACACAGATTGGCCAGTGTCCCAGCAGAGGAGTAGATGACTGCATAGGATTGTACTGATTAAGACAGCCTTTCCCCACTAGGATTAATCCCTTCAGGTCAGAGTTGAGGCAAATAGATGGGTAGGCATTGTCACTTCCAGTGCTGTTCCATATATTGTAGATAAACAAAGGATTTCTGTTTCCAGGGCTGTCAAGCTCACTCACCTTTCGTGATCACTGTTGGGAAATCAATTTAGATTTGCGTGTCCTCAGTATCACTGACAACCAGCACACTTCTTTAATAATAATAACTAACTTTGATATAGCATTTTTCATTATTAGACCTCAAAGTGGTTTACAAAGGAGCTCAATATCATTATCATTTTACACATGGGGAAACTGATGTCAGAGGCAAAATGATTTGCCCAAGGTCACCCAGCAGGTCAGTGGCAGATAGGGGAATGGAAGCCAGGTCTCCTGAGTCTCAGTCCACTGCTCTATCAACAGTGCCTAGATACTGATTTAGGGGTGAAGTTCATCCCTGGGCAGAAGGCCCCCCACTTGGATCCTAAATAATCCCTATTTTGAGGTCTTCAATGAGACATAAATGGTGCATGGGGAAGATGCTGCCCCTCTGCACAGGGGTGAATTTCAACTCTTCAATGGAGTAAGGACTTCACCCTGAAAGTCAAGGGGAGTTTTGGCATTGACTTCAATAGGCCAAGCACTTCTCCCTTGGTACCCAACTTTAGACAAATGTGTTTGAAAATCCTGGCCTAAATGTACTAGAAAATAAGCCAACCATGTGAGAACATGTGCTAAAAATTAGAAGCACAAAATATACTTTCATAGATTAATTTTGGAAAAATTCTGCATTTTACTCTGTTTTTGCAACAAATCCCCTCTAAAACCAAGGTGCCTATGCCAAGATTTTTTTTTTTAAATCAAATTTTTAAAAGCTCACTATCTCATCATTGTTTTTTTATGATTTTGTCTTTGATTAAATCCTTGGGTTAATTTTAAAGAGTGACACTATAAACCCGGAAGCCATAATCCCTTTAGTAGTTCAACATGGTTATGAGGGGAGAGGATGTTAAATGTGGCAGTTAAAATGCTAAGCTGAGTAATCAGTTCATTAGGAATTTGCTCAATATGTTTGCCGTCTGCAGCTGAAGCATGCAAAACCGGACTTGGATAAGTCAGCAGATAGTATAGTGCACAGACAAGATAAACTCCTCAAACACTGACTGACGACCCTAGGATTTCGGTGGCACAGATGAATATACACACACAAATGCATATATTTTATCTGCTTCCAGCACAGAAGACTCCATAATAGAAATAGTTCTAGCAGAAGGGCTGTGGGGGTGCAGGGATTCTGTCCTCAGACAATCTCAACAGTGGCAGTAGAAGCGTGGCAAAGGTTTGGCAGTGTTGGGAGAAAACCAGAGAGTTGCTGAACTGGATTTCAGAGCTGGGCAAAGAATGGATTTTCCAGGTCATTGGCAATTCCAAAAAATTGTGTTTAAAAGAAAAAAAAGTTTTGTTTTTGGTGCAACCCAAAACTAATTTTTTTAAAATTTCCAATTAATCAAAAAGTCAAAAAAAATTTCGAGCCAGACTGAAATGAAATGTTTCATTTTGACGTTTCTGAAACATTTCTATGTTTTTTTGGTTCAATCTCAAAACTATTCCCTGAACTCAACCAATTTGTGAATAGTTTTGCGTTGACTGAAACTGCGTTTTTTTGGGAGGAAACTATTTGCCCAAAAACAATTTTGCCCAGCTCTGCTGCTTAGCCCTCGAGCCCTGATCCACAGCTCAGTGAAATCAATCAGAGTCTTTCCACTGACTTCAGTGGGTTCTGGATCAGCTGAGCACCTGTTGTCAATCATAGTTGCAGGTGCTCAAGTCCTCTGAGGAATTGCCTCTGTTTGGAGGAACCTCCCCCTTAGCAAACAAAGAAGTGGTTGCTCCTCTGAAGCCTATCCCACGCCTTTTGAGATCACCCACCTTCCTCCTTCTCAATCCAGCAGCTGCGCATCTCTTTCTGACACCCTGGGTATCCTTCCTTCTTTCCCCTGACCCTAGCTCCCTCTCTCTGGCCTTCATCTCCCTGACTCCAAGAGGTCACTATCTTTGCTAATATCACATTGTTGATGTGCATATGCAGGGCTAGGAATTCTCTGCCCTCATCCTGCTGGGCTCTTGTTACTTGCTCTATCTAAGGGCATGTTTACATTTCGAGCTGGAGGCATAATTCTCAGCTGGAGGAATACCTGTGCTAGCTCTGATTGAGAGAGCATGCTAAAAATAGAAGTGTAGCCATGGCAGTACAAGCAGCAAGAGGGGCTAATCTCCTCAAGTACTACCCCATCCAAAACACTACGTATGTACTCGGTGTGGCTAGCCGCTCCTGGTACACCTCCACCTCAAAGTGTAGACACACACTAAATGTCTCATGCTGTGCAGACTACCCCCAATAAGGGCCACTCCTCTGTTTTGACCCTCAGGGAAGCCCTGGAAATAGTGAAATATAAAGACAACAGTCAGACCAGCAGGACTGGCTGGACCTCTTGGGCCCTGATGAAGTAACAAGGCTGGGTGGGAAATAGAGAATGGAATCGCAACAGGGAGTTGTACATCTATGGGCCAGAAAAAGGGTTTTGTTTGAGATTTGGGGTAAGGTTCAAGACAGTTCTTCCTTGTTCCCGATCCCATCTTTCTTTGCCCATTTCTAAGGACTTGTGTACACAGCAAGTTAGTGAGCAGCCGGCTAGTGCATTTAGATTCACACCCTGGCTTGCGACGCATTAAACTTGTCATGTAGCCACGCCCTTAATCTCAGTTCTCTCTGTTGTTTTCCTCTTCACCATTGCAGAATTCCATCACTGTAGGATCTGGGAGATGCCCCTCCCCCCACCCACACATGCACGAGTTCTGCACACTGCACTAGCTCCATCTCCCATACCAGCATCGCCTAAGGTTGTGATCCTGATCATCCTGGTCCTCGGTGGGTCAGGCCCTGGCTGTCTCGGAGATCACCTCTCGCTCCAAGACCTCTGTCCTACTACCACAATTAAATTCATTGCAGTCGCTGTGTGCGCTGTAAGAGTTGCATGTGCAGGGAATCAGGTATTCTCAGCAGCAATGGAACTCAACTTCCCAGCCGCTATACCAGAATGATCATAGACCTTCTCCCGCTCCATGCATGAGGCACTCTGCCCATCAGCCAAGCCACCAAGTCCCTTTTTTAAACCTCCATTGAGGCCCACAAGGAATGATCTTACCATTAAAGTGAAGTCACTTGCCAGTAGTAGAGATAGGCATAGAACCCACATCTCCTAGCCCAGCCACTAAACCATGCGGTCTCCGTTTTCTGTGTCCCCCTTCACTGACTTCCTATTGGAGAAGAGCTGCTGTGGTAGCATTGGCCACCAGTAATTACTCTAGAAAGTCTTCTGATGTGCAATCCACCATCTCTGTGTCTATAATCTTTGTCAACATGAAAATGAGCCAGCAGCAGAGCCTCTTTGTATAGCACACATGCTTCTCCATTAGCAGTCATCTAATTCTTTGCTCTTGTCCCACTGTGTGTGGAGCTCATTTAGACTCGCAATAGCTGGAAAGGTCAATCCATAAAACTCCCCAGGTGTTTCAGTGATCACACCCCTCTGGAGGGTTTGTTTTTGGAACAAAGATTAATGAAAGAAGCTATGAAGGGGAAAGCAGAATGAAATATAAAACTCAATGTCATTGCTTAGCATGATACATGAGTGTCGGGAAGAAAGGATGGGTTGTGGGGAGCGAGAGGAAAACAGTGATTATGTGACAGCAGAACCACACTCCTTAGCGCAATGCCTCTGGGGAGGAAGAAAGGAAACATGACAATATTATGGTCTCACCAGGACACAACAACCCTTCAGATCACCGGAGGGAATCTCACTGATTAAGATAATTCCTCTGAGGTCTCTGACAACTTGACATTTGCCAAATCCCATTTGCCTCTCTAATCACTCACAGTTAGTCACTTGGACAAATTCTGCTCTTCGTTACACCAGTATAAATCTGGAGAAACTCTGCTGAAACTAGTCTGCGCTGGTGCAAATGACAGCAGAATCTGACCCTCTACTTAGAATTAAATACAGTAGTATTTTTAAAAAAATGTTCACGGTTTGTTTAAAGTGTGACCACAGAAAGCTAATTGGCACCCACGGGAGGCTAAAAACATACCTGTGGAAGTAACTATGTAACAAGTCACTTTCATGGGTATGGCTATATTGGTTTGTAACACTCAGGCCTGAAAAGGAGGCAGCGCACAGCTGTGTCACCCCAGGAGGAGCCCGGGAATGAAGCTGTTATTCAGAGATACAGTTCTTTCCCTGCTCTCTCATTGCTCATGGGGGGAGAGGTAATGTACTGCAAGCCTTTACAAAGCCCATCACACTCACCCAGCATGTTAGGGGTCAGAGCGATAGTTCTGCCTCTTCCCCTCTTAAAGTTTCTCCATCCCTTTCCACCCACTGATCCTGAGAGACAGCCTCTGCTCTCCCCCAGCAATCAAAATCAAGATCCTCAAAGCTCCTACATGCAAGGGAGAATTTATTACCCATTACTTCCCTATGCAAACGTAGCACCAGGACACAAATCTACCCATAATTAGATAGGATGTGCCATTCCTTATTAGTCTAGTGGTCCATCAAGTCCTGCCTCTGATAGTGGCCAGTAATCAGTGCTACAGAAGAGTAAATTGTGCAGTGTCCCTGCATGGGTGGAAAAATTGCTTCCTGACCCCTCAGCCCCACAGGCAATCAACTTACACCCTGAAGCATAAGATTGAATTACATTTAGCATGCATAACTACAGCTGTTTTTATTGGGAAGAACACTAGTTATTACAGTTCAACAAATGTGGCTCAGTCAATTTTTGTTTATGGAACACACTGTATTCAAGAATTAGGGCAACTAAATGCAGCCTAGGTTTAAAAAGAGAGAGAGAGAGAGTGCAGTGGGGTATTTTGGGATTTCACACTTTTTAATTCCATCAAAATCTCAGAGTTTTGCATGAGAAAAGACTCAATACAAACTAAGATTTTGGTGTATGGGCCACATTTATTTTTAAATGTAATATCAGTGGGTTGTTAACAATTGTTAAACTGAGGGCTAACCCTGTGAAAGTAAAGCATCTTGTATGTAATGGAGAAGTTTCTGATCTCAGTTGCACCAAGTGCACCTGGAGTAACTCCATGTGCAGGTACTTACACTGTTTTAATGAAGATCAAAATGAAGCCCATAGTCACTGGCATGGTGGTGTACTCTGAAAAATAGCTCTGTATAAATCAGGAAGTTCTGTGTTTCTCTCTTTCGATATATGCATGTCAAATGTGCTTAATTTATAATGGTTCTGATGAAGAATCACTAGAAATATGGAAACAAGATCATGGTCTTTAAAAAAAGCATCTACTTCCCAGCTAGAGTTAGGTAACTTAATGGGGAATTTCCCCCATGCTGCCCCAGTAGCTCCACCCGGACCTGCAGGAACCATTTCTTTAGGCAGTGAGAAATAGTTAATCCCCTATCAGTCAGGAGGAGACTGGTTCAGATCAGAGGAGAACCAAACACCCAAACTGCTACCCAAAACTCAAACCAAATCCAAACTGAACTTTATATGTTTAGGTTAACCTTGCCCTCCCACAGTATTTTTCTTATTCAGACTTCCAGGGGGGACCTAAAATGGGAGGTACTATCAATATCAGGAGCAAGAGTTTGGATAGTTCAAATAGGATTTACAGACTCACTCAACCTTCCAGATGCCTATTCAAACCAAAACTCAACCACTGAGTTTTACCCATTGCTAGTCTTCATACTTACTCAGCTCTAGGTCTCTCCTAAGTAAAACAAGCCAGCTGTGCTTAGTTGTGAGGTATTTATGATGTGAACTCTTAAGCAACAGGGATTGAGAAAATACCAGCAACGCATTTCACTTGAGATATTCCAAGTGGATCTGAAGCCAGTTCTTAAGCGTGGAAGACTGATGCATTCACCCACCATGCAGCCCACCTGCTGTGCCTCTTTTTTAAAAAATCCACAGTACTGAGCAACACACATGGCATTATCACTATTTAAGCTGTAATTAACTAGGGGCTAGATTGTGTTGTCTTATTTGGCTGAAGGGGGAAGTAAAGCCCTGACTACCCCTGGTTCAGCATACCCAGATCTTAGCTCCAGGCCTGGTATGAAGCATAGGCCTTTCTCCCTATTGTGAGCAAGTGGTAAAGGGGCAGAGGGAGAGGTGAGGAGACCTTATATTCACTGGCCAGGGTAGCTGACCAGACATAAGGGAAGAAGCTGGCACTCCTTCAAAGACTGCAGTAACTTACTCTACGGTCCCCAAGCAATAGGGGAACAGGGAAAGAAGGGTGCTACACAGGGGTGCCTCCCTCTCAGGACTATTTCTGGGGTAGCACAGCCTGCACATTATTCCTCATCTGGCCTAGTGGTGCTGGTGTATGGCTTACGCTTGTGGGTTCAAATCCTCTTGGGGCTATGGCACAGTTTTGTTTTGTGTTTTTTTGGTCTGTATTATCCAGGAGGGCAGAGTAGATGATCACAACGGTCCCGTCTGGATTTTGAATCTATAAATCCTTGCTTAGGGCTAAGGGTACAATCTCCCCTAAAGACACTGTGAAGAGTCTGTCTTTCCTCACTGAAATAGTAAGACAAATGCATCTCTGTAAGTCCACTGAAGTCAATGTGGATACAGCAGGGATGAATTTACGCCACCACTGCTCAGGCAGAAAAAAGACAAGACTAATTTCCCCACATTTTGGATTGCATCCATTTTCTTTATGATGGAGCGTTTCTGAAAGTCTCTGTGCCCTGCTGAATCAGGTCATGAGAAGAAGTGCATCTCTGTTGACTCAGCTGGGTGCTGGGAGCATTTAGACTGCAGCTACAGGCATGTGCAGTGTCCTTGGCAACTTGTTTGGTTTATTGCCTAGGACAGTCCCTAGGACTTTCAGATGATCTTCCCTGACGGAACAACAAATGATTTGATTTCCATACCATTGGGATCATGCAGCCAGCCCAAGAGAAGCAGCTAGTGGTGGCACAATATCAATACACCAAAGAAATTAGAGGAAGATAAGGGAGACATTAATATGAAGAATATCACATCACCTTGGATGTGTTCAGCAACAGAATGGCCTCTTCATGGAGAGTTAGATAATAAGCTATGAGCTTCCAAGAATATATTCTTCCTCAATGCTAGGAACATAATGGCTTCACATAAAAACAATGCTATTGATGAATACCAACAACATGTGAGCATCTAAAGTCACATTTTCCACAGCGTGGAATATGCAAGACTAGTTGGGGATATTGACAAGGCGGCCTTTAACAACATGTCTGGATGCAGAGTGGGTGTGGTTGATTTATTTTCCCAAAGGGGGCTCAACTTTCAAAAGTTTGGAAAACGGTGATCTAAAGGTTTGGATAATGGAAGACACCTTACATTTAGAGTTACCTAGATTAATCCCAAGCTATATAGATTAATCATCTTGCCCACCCAAGAAATGCATCCCTGTACTTTTAACAATGCATGGGAACACCACATCATAACATTACAGCAAGTGACAAAGAATAAAATACTCAATGGAAAATGATGGGGGAATATTAGATATAAGTAGGCTGACTGTAATAATCACTCAGCTTGGACTTGGGCCAGGACACAAGAGGTAATGTTCCAAGTCTTGCAAAAAGTCATTAAATTATTGTCCACAATTGTCAAGACCTTGGTTTTGATGAGGCACCTAAGAGTTCAAGGCAAGGCAGATTAGTACCCCCTGGAAACACTGGTTTTAGTGCTAGCTCAGAAGGAACAGTGCCATGCAAAGAATCAACAGAACCTTGGTTTTCCCTGGAGGACGCGCCTCCAAGTAGTGGTATAGACTGACTCTGCTTATGTAACCCTTCTGCCAGGACGAGCTGACAGCAGCAAGGGCCAGGTTAACACAAATGCAAAACCGGCGCGAGCCCCCACCCAGTAACCTGGGAAAATCTTACACACACCCCTGGGTGCCTCAAAGAGGCAATACTTCCCCTCTCGCTAGCACAGAGCCTCGGTGTAACAGAAAATCTTTAATAACAGCAGGTAAACGACACCAGCCTTAAATTGGGAAAACACCGCAACTAGGATTCATAAACCAAACTGTGAGCAAGACCCACCCCAGCCAATTGGGCCATGTCCTGTCCCTTTGGTTCTGGAGTCCAGCAACCCAAAAGTCACCCCAAGTCCCCAAAAGTCCAAGAACCCAAAAGTCCAGTCCCAGAGTTCAAAAGTTCATCTGCAGAGTGTACCCCCCCCCCCAGTCTGGGCAGCAATGGGGAGGGAAGAGGTAAGGGGCACCTTACGTGGCTTGAAGATGATTGCCTCACCCCTCCGTGGGGGCTTCGCTCTGCTCCGCCAGCCGTCCCACGGGCCGCTCCACCAGCTGTCCCGCAAGCCGCGACAGCTGTCCCCACAAACTGCTCCGCCCCGCCAACAGCACCGCTCCACCAGCTGTCCTGCAAACCGCTCCGACTGTCCCCACGAACTGCTCCGCTTTGCCAGAAGCACCGCGCCACCAGCTGTCTCACCAACTGCTCCACCAGCCACTCAGCAATTTATCTTCAGGCTCCCCCACTACTTAACACAGTGCTCAGTGATTTCAGCTCATAAGACTTTTAGCTCTTTAGTGATTTCAGCTTGTAGTTAGGGGAGCCTTAGTGCTCATTTGCACCCTTAGCCCAGAGTGATTTCAACTCAGCAGCCTGAAACCAGACTCTCAAGGAACTCAACATTAGCTCTGATATTTCAGAGAGGAGAGGAGGAGGTGCAATTGGTGTCTCAGACCCTCACAAGGGGCCCACACCACCAGGTACTAATACCTGTCCCCTCCCTCTCTCAATTCACTAGGTTTTGGAACCAATGTCCCTTAGCTGGCAAGTGCTGCTTAGTTGATGGCGAGTTCCCCTTTATCATGACAAAAGACCAAGTACAGTTCCACTGTCCATGATTTACATAAGCAGTATAACAACAGTTTATTCTTCCTACCCCAATAACAGAAATTCCTGCCCCAATACAGAAAACTGGGGATCCTACAGCAGCCCAAAGTGCCCATTTGGGCTATTATGGTTCGTACTAGGTAGGGTGGGTGTGCCTATGCAAATAGGATCACCAGATGTCAGGGTGGAGCTCATCCTGACTCTGCTTACACTAAAGGCTGGTCCACACTAACCCCCCGGTTCGAACTAAGATACGCAACTTCAGCTACGTGAATAACGTAGCTGAAGTCGAAGTATCTTAGTTCAAACTACAAGGTACTTACCGCGGGTCCACAAGCGGCAGGCAGGCTCCCCCGTCGACTCCACGTACTCCTCTCGCGGAGCAGAAGTACCGGTGTCCACGGTGAGCTCTTCCGGGATCGATTTATCGCGTCTAGACAAGACGCGATAAATCGATCCCAGAAGATCGATTGCTTACCACCGAACCCGGAGGTAAGGATAGACGTACCCTTAGTTTATAAAATCTGATAGGCTCCAACATCTCAGTGAGGTAGGACTGCTTAATAAGAGCTTATCTAGAAACTATGCTAGACATGTAGCAAGAACACATTGTGATATTTCTAGGACTTTGTGGTCAACTGCAGAAACAGTTTCTCTTACAATACTTCCAACTGCAATTAGGAAAAACAGAGGGGCATGGAAAATGACAGAGAGAGAGAGAGAGAGAGAGAAATAAATGATAAAAGACCCATCACTTGAATAATCAAAGCTAAACTGAACAAAATACTGAACAAACTAGTCCAGAAAAGCACTGACCAAGCACTGCAGGGAATGATAACCCCGAATTGGCCAATAGTGATGGACTTAATGGTCTAATATGGCCTTGTCATCTCTAGTTTCTACCATTAATCTAATTACTCTATAATTAATGCTACATCATGTATTTTAGGTTATCTCCTGAGCACATGGAGCATAGCACAGTGGACTGAACTAAGAACCAAACCAAGAACTCCTGAGTAACAGTCCTAGCTTTTCCATTGACATGTTCTGTGACCTCAAGCAAATCAATTACATCTCATGATGCCTGTTTTCCCATCTGTAAAATTATTCTAATCTTACTTGCTTAAATCATCTAGGTGTTGTGAGGAGTTAGTCGGGGCCAGATTGTGAATCCCTCATTCATGCTGGCGAGCAGCTATTCAGATGGCTAATCTCATTGACTTTTATAGACCTGTGTATTTAACTATCCACCAGTGTGGGCAAGGGGTTCGCAATCTGGCCCCTTATGCTTGTACAGCTTTTTGGAAGCATTTTGAACAATGGTTTCTAGGACTGGACTCTTTAAAAACTCTTGTATTTATGAGAAAAAAGAAGTATGGGATCAAGTAATGCCATTATAGCATAAGGTGTGTTACTGGACTCTCTTTCCCAATCCTGCGGGCTGTACTCGAGCAAGTTGGATGATGGAGAAAGATTGTCCCTGCAAAGTTGTGATTACAGCTGTTTGGAAGTCAAAAATTATCAAACAATTTTATGGAGTGATGAGTTCCAAAAACATTTTGATTTGGAAACGATGACATTACAAAGGTTGACATTTTCAATCAGAGAAAGATGTCTAGTCTTGAAATATCAGTATTTTTAACCTTTCAAAATGTCAATCTGAAATGACACGTTACTTTTCAAATGTTCACATGGTCTGAAAATTTCATTGAAATGTATATTTTTCTGAAGGAAAATTTTGATTTTGATCCAACCCCAGTGTTGGGCAAATTTTTCAGTCATTTTTTTTTTTAAAACTCCAGTTGTGATTTTGGGATCCGTGGCACATGGCTGGCCTTACAGCAGAATTATGGAGGAGAGAACCACATCTGAATGATGGTTTACTGTATCACAATTGTGCCCACAGGCCCCACCTGTGATCAAGACTCCATTGTCCTAGGTGCTGTACAAATACATATTATAAGACATTCCCTGCCCCCAAAGAGCTTCCACACTAAATAAACAGAGAGCAGGAGAAAAGATGTATTATTGCCATTTTACTGACAAAAGAACACAGACAGAGATTACACGACGTAGACATGGTCACACAGGAAGTTTGTGGCAAAGCCAGGAATTGACCTCACATCCTTCAAATCTCCATCCAGTGCCTTAAATAAAAGACCACCCTTCATCTCTTGACGGCTAAGATTCTTTTGAGCAACATAATGGGAGGGGAAAATAAAAGGAGACCAGTATTTCAGAGGTAACTGTGTCTGTGTGTTATTAGAGATCCAGAATGAGATTACACCAGCAATTAGGCACCTAACTAGTTCCACAGAACTACACTGGTATGACAGAGTAGAATCCCCACTGTCCAACCATTAGTGAACACAATATCAACCCTTTAAGTAGCCAAATATCAAGTGACTCGTGATGAGTACTTCACCTCTGCCAATAGTTGACCCAATTCTTCCTACTGTCTGCCCTGGATTGCTGTGCAGTCCAGGCAGCAGTGGCATTCATCACCTTTCTGATAAGAGGACACTGATGCCTCCACAGTGTTCATGCCCTTGGAATACCCAGCCTACCAGCTGTTGCTTCATTCATATTACATGAAGAGTCACAGGCAGCACGAAACAGTGAAATTAATCCTGACAGAGGCATGAATAAAATGTAAATCTCTCTCTAGAAGGAAACATTTGCAGGAGAATTGGGGGGAAAAAAGATGGGGGGGAGGGGATTAGGATCTACAGAAGGCACACCTGGCTCTGCTAGCTTCCTTTACTCCTACTGCAAATCAGGCTCTGCAACAGCCAGCAACACACACAGCAAGACACCGCAGCTGGGAGGGAGCAGAAAGAGGTGAGAGCAGCTCAGAAATGAAGAAGCGGGGCACTCCGAGCAGAGAAGAATTGAATACTAGCATTGCGAAGCACAGCACACTGGCTTGCTCTGTTTGTGGATTGATGGGCAGGAACAATCTTGTGGTTAGAGCAGTGGCCCTCCAAGGATTTTATTCCTGGCTCTACCATTCACTCACTGTGTGATGGTGGGTAAGCCGCTTACGCGTGCTGTGCCTCAGTTTACCCATCCATAAAACAGAGCTGATAATATTTTATACACTTCACAGGAACTGAAGCAAAATTAAGTGATCTGGTTCAGGATCCTTGGATAAAAGCGGTTCTATATTTGCGAAGAATGATTATTAATTGATAAGAATGAATTCAATGTATACAGTCCCTTTGAATCTCAAGAATCAACACACTTTTTGGAACATGGGCCAGATTCTGCCCTTAATGGTACTCATACAACCCCAGTTGACTGTAGCATAGACGAGAGCAGAACTTGATCTTATATTTACAGGGGTCAATCATCCCCCCCTGAAATGTGCAGGGATGACCATTCTGTGACAGCCATGCTGCCTTCCAAGCCGGGTGCAGGAGAGGGAAGTGAAGAATTGCTTTCGCAGTGGAAACTACAGGGGCGAATTTTAAGTAGGCAGAATGTAATTACCTAAAATAGAATCATACATTATATACACCACAACGTTCCCCATTAAAGTTTAAAACCTGACTTACAACTAGGGAAGCGAGAATGAATTTGTGTGTGTAATTAATTTCGCCCTTCTCTTAACAGAATACTGAGAATAAGGAGCAGATTCACCTGCCTGGACCCATGATACAATCTGCCCATAATCACCTCTTCCTCTGCCATGTCCAGAGCTGGCTAGTTCAGCCCACAGCCTCGGTGGGGGAAGCCTAGATAGGGTCAGGGCCAGGCCGTCTGGGAAATATGCTGAGTCAGAACATTTTCTGTTGGCAGGTCACCCAGGGCTTATCTGGAGAAACAGTTAGAGCACAGCAGGCTAATGCCAGATGGAGTTACACCGCAGCTTGCCATGCATTAACTATCTGTGTGGACACTGCTGTCACACACTGAAGTTCCCTAATGCACTGTTTTTCTAGACAAGCCCTTTGACTTAATTCACTGAGGCCTTCACTCATCCCATGCTGACTTATGTTTCCACACCTCCACCTCCAAACTGTATTGCTTTAGCCTTCCTGGTGCTATCAAAGGTACTTATTACTCCTGGGGGAATTTTGCACCAGTGCACATGCGCAGAATTTATGCCCCCCCCACAGATTTCTTTGCTTCCTTGCAGAAAAATGACTTTCTGACAGGGAAGCAAAGGGAAGCCACAAGAGCAGTCATGCAACCCTCCCCAGCAGTATGTTTTGGGTGCCCAGGCAACTGGCAGAGAGGTAAATCCTTGTGGGGCAGGGGACAGGACTGGGGAAGACCTGGCTGGTGGCTCCTACCCTGCACCAGACTCAGCTGCTAGTCCTCGCTGGGGAGGATGGGGATTTCCTCTTCCCCTGCACGGCATCTGGGTCCGGGTCAGACCCATGCCCAGATTTTTCTCCCAACTGCAGGAAGCTCTGCAAACTCCCTTCCTCCCCCACCCCAGCTTCCTGCACCCATCACTCCTCAGCTGCAGGGATCTCTGTACAGGGAGCTGCTCCCCAATCCGCTCAACCCTCACCGATGAGCCCCACTCCTCCTGTGCCTGTACCACCCTGATGAGTCATCTGCACCTGGATCCTCACCCCACCAAGCCTCAACTAGTTGCACCCACTGAGCCCCACTCCCCCAGCATCTGGATCCCCCAATGAGCCCCCCCACACCCAGACATCCCTGCCAAGCTCCATCCCTCCAAAACCCAGATGACCCACCCCCCGGCTGAGCCCCAACCACCTTCACATGGACCCCTCCTGCCGAGTCCCATTACCATTGCATCCAGACCCCCACCCACCCCCCAACAAGCCCCTGTGCATCCAGATCCCCTTTGCACCTGGATCCCCCCCCCTGAGCTGCCCGCACCCAGATTGCCCACACAGAACTCTCTCAACCCACACCTGGTTCCCCCCACACTAAGGTGCGGCCTTGCTGAGCCTGCCTGCCCACACCTGGTGCACCTGGCATGGAGGGACAGGGCCCTGGGGTGTTTCTGTGGCAGGCCCGGTCCTTGCACTGTGTCAGGGTTGGGTGCAGCCTCACCACTGAGTCCGTGTCTGGGAAGGGGTGTGTGTGTGTGGGGGGGAGTGAGCTGCACAGTGATCTCCCACCTCTGTGCAGCCAGTGGTCTGTGCTCCCCAATGCCATGCTAAACCCTCCACATTTGTCAAATAAAATTTGCAGAACTTTAAAATAGTGTGCATAATTTTAATTTTTTGGCACAGAATACCCTCAGGAGTAACTTATATTGCCCCCCTATTACACAGTGTCCGAGACCCTCACAATCTTTAATGTATTTATCCTCACAATGCCCCTCTGAGGCAGGGCAGTGCTATTATCCTCATTTTACAGATGGGGAACTGAGGCATGGAGAGGCTGTGGGGGAGCAAGGACTTGAACCCCAGTATCTTAAGTTGTAGGATAGTACCCTGACCACTGGACAGTCCATCCCTTATCCCTGGATAAGGACATACATCTATAGCTCTAGGTATATCAGGGACCCTGCATTCAGCCACTCTCAAACTTCCCTCATCAGAGGTGCCCCACAATCACAAAAATGTAGGGCTGGCAGGGACTTTGAGAGATCATCAAGTCCAGCCCCCTGGGCTGTGGCAGGACCAAGTAAACCTAGACCATCCGTGACAGGAGTTTGTCCAACTTCTTTTTAAAAGCTTCAAATGAGGGAGACTCCACAATGCTTCAAAGGAGACACTGGACCCTACAGTGTTTCATAAGAGGCAGGGAGCATCCCCTGCAATGGGTTATAAGGCAAAATTGGCAAACAAAGTGGATGGGACTGAACCAATAGAAATCAGGAACTGACCTGACAGGAAATGGGATCAGGGTTGTGAATCCCTGCAGTTGGTGGCTACCTTTCCCCAGCCTAAGATTTGATGCTCTAGAAAGTCAGCAAGAAAGAGATCACACAGAAGAAGCAGATAAGAGAACGACTCATCGTGCTTGTAATTTATACACTGCAGCAAAAACAGGGATTAGCAGTTGAAAGAGGAGAAATCTCCTACGTGCCACATCAAAATGGATCCCGACACCTCCTCTAGCAGTGCAGAGTGCCAGAAAGCCAGTGTACAAGGTCTCTTTACAACAGCTCCTGTAGGGCGGGGGAATCCTCAGGTCCCATAAAGCTGCCACAGCAGTTACTAAACCACGCCTTGCCCAGCCCCCTGCATTAGGGGTGGGACAAGGAGAAAGGGAGCATGGATAGGCCAACTTTATGCCTAGCAATCGCTGACTCCTGGAGAAGCCCTTTGGAGCTTTGGGCAGCCAGTGTCAAGAAGAGCAGCCTCAGTCACCTCTACTTTACATCAGAGACCAAACTGGTTGCTGGCTAGTCCCATGATGGGGGAGGTCATAAAAGTGAGTTAATGCCACTTTTCCCCTTATCCTTCCAAGCTGCAGTGAGGATTTTCGGGTTGCTGCTCAGGAATAGGTCTGAGTGTCTGCAGGGAATGCTGACACATCTCTGTTTTCTGAACCACTTCAAAACCTGCCCTACAAAATACTATCATTATATAAAAGGATTGTTACTTTAGAGTGAGATATTTTCCCAACTATTGATACAGACTGAACAATCACAGCTCAACCCCTAAAGAGCCAAAAGTTTGTTTCATGGATAACTATAAAAAGGGAAGTTTGAAGGCTCGTCTGAAACTTAAGCAGCTATTGTGTGTTCTAGAAGTTGGGCAGGCCCTCTTCCAGCCAGAGTCCATTCTAATATTTCTAACACACCCTGGTTCCAGAAGAGTCAGAAATCCAAATGTTTTAGTGCTGTTTCAACATTTTCTGAATGAAACTTTTTGATTTTTCAATTCAAACTGACCTTTCTTTGTGAAATTTACCTCACATTTATTGAAAAAAAAAAGGGTTAAACTAAAAAAGGAAACAAAATGTCACTCGACTCAAAATGAGTTTTCTTCAACATTTTTGGTTCACTGAAAAATTTTATTTTTGTTTTGTTTCAGGACCACCCAAACTGAACACTGTTTCCAATTCTGAGTTATGTTGAGTGGACAATAAAATAAGTTATTCACACAGCTCTAGTCAGAAATGGTCCAATAAGAGCCGTTCTTTCAGTATACTGGCACAAACCATGCAGCTTGAAGTGCATGATGAGTGAAAATTTTTACCAAATGGATCTATCTTCATATGAAACGGTTTTATTGATCCATAGTATAACTGGCCTGATTCTCCAGTGCCCTATACCTTGAAGTCATTTGCACCTACCAAATGCTACCACATCAGAATGGTAGTGTTTGCCCAACGTTACACAGATGTAAATGACTGATCCATTGTTTTCAGCAGCTCCTATTACATTTTGGATGTGGAAGACCAGACGGAAAGGTGTCCCATTCCCCACCTTTTCCTACTTCATCAGGACATAAAGTGAAGCTGGAAACACTTGCACAGCCCTACAGAAGGGTTCAGGAGATGCATGACTCCTCTACACCTTTGGCCTGGTTTAATCTGAAGAAAGATCTACATTGGACTTTGTTCGCAAGTTGTGGCTTTGAGCTGAATAGAGGAGAACTCCTCTAGCAGGGAAAACAGAGCAAAACTGAAGGACAAGTCATAAAGTCATTGAGATGGAAAATTGGAAAGCAGTATAAATAGGCTCTTCAGAGGAAAATAGGTCTTTCCTGCTATAGAGAGCATGAACAAACAATAGAAACTCATGTCACTAAGGAAAACACACTTGTGGAAAAGAGGTCTCTTTCTTTTTCAGTTGCAAAGCTTTCATTGGGAGGCAGTGGTGCACAGACACAGAATTAACCTCACTAGGCTCTTCAAATGTTTTAATCTCTTACCAGATTTGTTCTACCCCCCCCCCCTCCATTACAAACTAGTGTGGCATCATTTTTGGTTGTGAACATTCAATATTTGCAACCTTATTCATCCTTTTTTTTAAATGTAGGGGGTTTCATGTGTAATATATTCTTATCCTGCACCTTACACCTAAGGGTCTCAAAGCACTCACTGCACCAGCTAGTGCAAGTATTTTTTCCCCTATGCATGGGTAGGGTAGGCAATAATACAGAGAGGCAAAGTAACTTTCCCAGGGTCACACAGTGAATGAGTGGCAGCACTGGGAACACAACTGATAGGTGGTTGAAAATTTTCAAAATTAAAGTTTTTTCCCCAGAAATGTTCACAAAAATCCCCATTTTTCAGCCAGCTTTACTGACTCCCACTTTCGTGCTCTAATCACAGATGGGAAATCTGAGGCACAGCAAGATTTGCGCCTCAGGCCTTGTTCATGGCGTGTGCTATATTTCCTAATTACACTTAAGGCTAGAGTCAATGCTATTATTCTACTACTCTCGTCATCGTCATTGATACTATTCAACATTTTTATCAGTGAGCTGGAAGTAAATAGAAGATCTCTGCTGATAAAATTTTCAGATGACACACAGATTGGAGGAGTGGTAAATAATGAGGAGGATGAGGAAGTCACACAGAGCAATCTGGATCATTTGATAAGGTAGGCCCATTCAAACAAAGTGTGTTTTAATGCAGCCAAATGCATTTAGGAATAAGGAACGCAGGCCATACCTACAGAATGGGGGACTGTATCTGGGAAAGCCGGTACTCTGAAAAGCATTTAGGGGTCATAGTGGATAAGCTAGTGAACATAAACACCCAGTGCAATGCTGCAGAAAAAAAGGTCTAATCAGATCTTTGGATGTATAAACAGGAGCGTAATGAGCAGGAGTAGAGAGGTGGTTTTACCTCTGTATGCAACATTGATGAGACCGATACTGGAATGCAGTATCCAGTTCTGGTGTTCAACATCGTTTTAAAAAGAAAAGATGGAGAGAGCCACACAAATGATTTCAAGGGCTGGAGGAAATGTATTCCATTGAGAGACAAACTAAACAAACTGAACTCTTTATCAAAAAGATTGAGAGGAGATTACAGTGCATTAGTACTGATTACAGTGCATTAGTACCTTTACAGTGAGAAAATACAGGTACTAGAGTGCTCTTTAATCTAGAAGAGAAAGGCAAAACAAGGACCAATGGCTGGAAGCTGAAGCCAAACAAACTCAAATTAGAAATGAGGCACAAACATTTAACATAGGTTGCCAACTTTCTACTCACACAAAACCGAACACCCTTGCCTTGCCCCTCCTCCAAGGCCCCGCCATGCCCCACCCCTACTCCAAGGCCCCACCCCCCTGCTCACTCCATCCCCCCTCCCTCTGTCACTGGGGCTGGGGGCTTGGGCTCAGGAGGGGGTCAGGGTGCAGGCTCCAGGCGGCATGTCCCCCCTCTGGCTCCTACACAGACGTGTGGCCAGGCACCTCTGGGAGCTGCTCCGTCCACAGACGCTGCCCCCACAACTCCCATTGACTGCGGTTCCCAGCCAATAGGAGCTGCGGGGGGCGGCACTTGGGGCAGGGGCAGCATGCCCCTACACATAGGAGCCGAAGGGGGGACATGCCGGCTGCTTCCTGGGAGCTGCACAGCACGGAGGCTAGCAGGGAGCCTGCCAGCCCTGCTGCGTGGCACTGTCAACCAGTCAACAGCCCGGTCAACGATGCTGACCAGAGCCACCAGGATCCCCTTTCGACCGGGTGTCCCAGTCAAAAACCGGACACCTGGTCACTCTACTTTAACAGTGAGGGTGATTAGTCACTGGAACAAACTACCAGGGAAGTGGTAGATTCTCCCTCTTTTGGAGTCTTCAGATCAAGGCTGAATGCCCTTCCAGAAGATATGCTTTATCCAAACAAGTTACTGGGCTCAATACAGGAATAACTAGGTGAAATTTAATGGTCTGTGTTATACAGGAGATCAGATATGATATAATGGTCCCTTTTGGCCTTAACCCTATGAATCTATGATTCAGGGATAAAAAATATACCCACCCCCCTTTTAAAGTGAATTTAGGACCCGTCTGTTATACACCCAGGGCAGCAGATAGGTCATTAAACTGCTAATGAGGGGCCAAGATATATTCAACATAATATTAATATTGAAACCTAGGCCTTTTCCTCTGAGCTGTAGGTGGATGCCACATGCCGTTGTTTATACAATTCTGAGAACACTGAAGCAGAGTACCAACAAAGATTATCTGACTGACTTGAATAGTCTTGTCTACTTTTTCAGTCAAGTTACTCATAAGCATAAGCAGGATCAGGTCCTGAGAAAATACTTCAAGATTTAGTCCACTGTTATTACTAAAAATGAAAGTTTTAAAAGAAAATCTAACATTTTTCACCATATCCTCTGGGTTTGCTGTTTGCATTTCTCCCAGCTTGGACAAGGAAACTAGACTTATGCTAGTTTCACTGCTTTTTTTCTAGGCAGCTTCACATTCTAGGCTCCACATATCAGATTTGACACCATACTGTTGCTTTTGGGTTTCAGCTACTTTGGGAGATTTTTGAGGGATGAAATTCCCCTTTTCACTGAAATTTTAAAAACACTCATGAAAGTATTTCAATTTAAAAATACATCCATCACTCGGTCTCTTTCCTCCCCTTCTTTTTTTAATAAAATGAGTAGGGCACTACCCGATCTGACAGCACCTCTTTAACAAGGCAGACACATGCTACCCTGTGCAACATCAGCTGATAGTAGGAAGCTATTAACGGAGTACAAATGCTCAGAATAGAGGCACTTTTAGAGTCTTCCAAGGGGGGTTAGAGGGTGAACAGCCGCCACAGGTATAATATCTAGGAAACAGAAATCATCATCATCATCATCTTGTGAATTTCTTCTATAAGAAGAAAAAGCAAGTGGAATAGAAAACATTTCTTAGGATGATAATGAGAAGTACAGTTTATAAGATGGGACATTAGGTCAATCTTAAGGCAATTTAGCTGAAAAGATGCAATTTTCTCTTTTCCTCACATCCCTTTTCATGAAAAGGACTTTATTCTACGGTCCCATTTTTGGTTTTGGGCTCCTCTTTGACTGATTTTTTGGCACACACACAAAAATGCAAACATTTAAATTGCAAGAAGTTCTCTGGAGTCTAGTAATGGGCTCTGACATTTTGACCCTTCCAGGACTGAGCCGGTTTGACTGGCTGTATATTACATCCCCTACAGCAGATTTATTGCATAACCCAGTCCCCCACTCCCCATCTATGCACATTCCTTACAGAGGAAGTGGTTCTGAGAGGTAATTTGGCAACTGTTGTGCTTCCCATCTCCTTCACCCTTACGACAGACAGACTCAATAGTTAGCTAACCCAAAACACTATGCAGATAATGAAGAATAAGGCAAAATTCTCCCCTGTGCAGAGGGCCAGCATAAAGCCTATACATCCCTTACATTCCAGTTAAGCCCTATTTTGAACATTTAAGTGATGTAGTGGCCTTGCATTAGCCCACTTCACAGGCATGAATTTCACCCACTACTCAATAACTGGAAATGGGTTCCAACCACAAAATTTGGATCCAGATTTCAAACACTCCAAAATTCAGGTTTAGTTTTGATCCAGACTTTGTTTTCAGCCCATTGTAAAGGCTGGGACAAGTGGCCTCTTAAGTCATTGCTTGGATTTTTAGGATCCCCTTGCTCCCAGTTTAGGGGTGATCAGATGTCGAGTTTTGGTTCAGACCCAGCCATTAATAATTTTGGTCACATGCACTTGTCATACAAATAAAAAAAAAATCAAAAGATAAATCTCATGACAAAGACTTCAGCAAGGCTGAACAAATAATCCACTTTTGCTTTTCAGAAAGTAGTAAGAATCACAAGGATAAAGAATGAACATGACGAAAGTGCAGTTCCTTAGATTCTTAGAATAAGAGCTGAAAATGCCCTGTTAAATCAGTATGTTATTTATTAATAGAGCATCTTTTGCAAGTGTGAAACTGCTTTAGAGAATTACAAATTATCAGCTAAATTATTTCCTTTGATCTGATCAAGATCTACCCTACATTCCAGAGAGGATAATATAACGCTACACACGCAACAGGGATTGTTCACTCGGTGCTGAAATTCTGTCACCTCGGGGCTGGCACGTAGTGGCCATTATGACATCAGCAATACAACAAAATCTTTAGGGACAGATTCCTTTCTACACTGAAATCCACTTGGCACAAAAGATTGGAAGAAAGGGGTCACAGTGAGCTATTAATGGTGCCCTGATTCTGTGGAACAATTTGTGTGACCTCTAAGATGAGTGACCACCACCTTGGGCCTGCTCTAACTTCTGTCAGTTGTATATGGTCCCTAAGGGAGACTGAGCAGAGCAGGTCTGTAGCACCCCCATCCCCAGAACATCTCCTGAATGAAGCTGAAGCTGGAGCAGTTGAGAAGCAGTTTGTATGAAGTGAGAACCTCCCTACACCAGAGGAGTTCGCAGCTGGCCAGCTATGGGCAGATTTCAGCTCCTTTCCTTCACCTAAGAAATGCAAAGGAGCCAGATGGGAGAAGAGAATCCAGCCTTTAAGGGACAAAAAGTCTCTGTGATATCCAGCTGAAACTGACCAACTTCCCAGTGTTTGCACCAGAAAAAGTAAGGGAGAGCGTTTCAAAAGTGACAGAAATATTAGACGCACAAGTCAATGGGATTTATGCTCCTAAATGCCATAGGTACTTTTGAAAATCTCCCCCTAAATCACTGTGATTATCCCAAAACTCAGCTCATTTTGACACGAAGGGCTTCAAGCTGCATAGCAGATGTGTATTGGGTGCATAAGAACAAGGTCAAAGGTGATGAGCAGGAAAGGAAACTTGACCCAGGTTACTCCTGCCTAGTAGCAAGGATCACATAATTCATCTACTTGTTCTTTTCTCCATGGATGACCCTGCACACACACACTTACTCAAGCAAAACAAAAGTATTAATCCTTAACTAATATCCTATCCTAAAGCAGCCAGCTCTGAAATGAAAATGTGGGCCAGATGCTAATCTCAGTTCCACTGGTGTGAATCCACTAAAGTCCATGAAGTTACTCCAGATTTACACCTGTGTGACCAATGTAAGACTATGGCCCATTGTCTGGTTTAAAAAGAAAGACATCTCTTTGTGTAGAGTGTCACATACAAACTGGTAAGTGATCCAAGCATCCCTCAGGGAATTTATTCTAAATCGTATGCTTTCTAGATCCAAGATGGGAAACAGCTGCCTAATAATATATCTGTATTCTAATACCATCTGCTTTGACTGAATCCCTCTAACAAATCCAGGCTGCCCATGTGCTATACATTTCTGAAGTTTCAGCCTCTTTGCGGTTCCTTCTCCAGGTTGAAAGAATAAATCCCTGTCATGTTCACCCAGAGCAAAGCATTGGGCCATTGACCAGCTGTTGTTTATTTGTGAGGTTATTTTATCTCTGCCAAGCCTCGGCATTCCAGCACATCACATAACTCAGCCCCGTTCCATTTCTCTCCTTTCCCATTACAGGACATTAAAAGTTGTCCTGTTAAATCAGATCAACCCAAATAAATACCTTTAGGAGAAAAGATGAATCTCAAATGCACTTTTAAAATAGATTCAACAAGACATTTCACTCTGACTAGAACTGATTATTTCAAAACATGCTTATTGAGGTTTAATGACTCTGAAAGGAACTAGCCCCTCCATTTGCAAAAAGCAGGGTGACTATTGTATTTACTGCTCATATACACAGCATGCTGAACTGTTTTGCACTTCCACTTTCCAGACAGATTGTTTATTCCTCAGAGGGCTAGATCATGGCATTTGGACACAGTCCTGCTTTAGAGGCCAATAAAAAGCTGCACCAGTCCAGGAGCAGCATCAGGAGATTTTCTGCCTCAAAAAGGCAAACTGCCTTCTAGAGCACTCCTGGTGCACTGGAGGGGAAGAGCAATCTGCAACCGCGCTTTTAAGCAGTGTAGCATACTTCCAGCCCTGGTCAGCCACTGGCTCAGCCTTCTCCATACTCCTTGCTGGGAAGTTTCTTTCAGGGAAGTTGATCCTAGCGTTGAGAAACTCAGTAGCAACTCTAGCTGGCCTTTACATAGGCTGTGTAATGTAGGGGGAGGCACCTTACTCTCTGCATGGCTGCATAGGATTCTTGCCCATAACGCGAGTCACTCTGCTATTTTATAACTAGGAAGCTGGGCTTGTATAGCCAGAACAAGGTAGCTACACAGATACTTACAGGAAGATTGCAGCGATTCATGTTAATTATAACAGTGGTTCTTCAGCCCCCATTGATCAAAATGGACAAATTCCCTAGAGCACCAATTGCATTTCATAAACACATAACAGAATGCACAGCATCAACCAAGCAATTCTTTCTAATGGTGCTAGAAATGGTTCGGCACAGACTCGAAGGGAGACTCAAAGAATTCCCAGTCACTTTATCGCTTCTTGGAGATTCACTTTGTTAACAGCATTGTTTTCTCAAAGTCCAGGGGGAGATGGGCCAGTTCATCAGCTGGTGTAATTAGCACAGCTCTGTTGAAGTCAATGGAGCTAGCCGAAATAATGCCAGCTGAGACTCTGACCCAAGGGAGTTTTCTTTCTCTCACTCCCTTCTGAATGGTTTAGTTCCCATAAGGCAGCCGAGACAAGTAGTCTGCCATGGAGACTGGCATGCTAAGGGGATGTCTACATTGGAGCTAGAGGACTAATTTCCAGCTCAGGCAGGCCCATGCTAGCTTTGATTGAGCTAGCACGATAAAAATAGCAGTCTAGCTCTGGCTGCATGGGCAGGAGACGGGCTAGCTTCCCGTACGTACTCGGGTGGCCAGCCTGTCCTGCTGCCCATGCAGCCACGGGCTACACTGCTATACTTAGTGAGCGAACTCAATCAGAGCTAGCACAGGTACGTCTACTTCAGCCGGACATTACACCTCCAGCTCCAGTGTAGACATGCCCTGAGAGCAGCAGAGCTCCTGCGCCCCCGGGTCGTAATCTGCATCATTGGACAGTCAGGTCAGCAGATTTCCATTCTAGCCTATTGTTAGTCATTCCTTTTTTAAGCTGTTAATAAATGCTGGGATTGGGTTATAAGGGACTAACGTGAGGAACTCCTGCTTTGAGTGTTGTAGCCAAATAATCAATATATCCTGAGCCACAAAACAACGGGCGCTGCAGATCAGGCAACAGGAATAGAGTCGAGATCTCCATCTGTCGAGGACACCGCAATTTTCTTCATCTTGTCTACTCTGCCTATGTTGCTTGTCTTCTTCAGGCCTGAACTGAAGCCCATTGGGTTCAATAGAATTTGGATGATGGCCTTAAATTACAAGCTCTTTGCGGAGCGTCATGTCTTCCTACATGCTCCAGTCCTGACTGGGGTGTTTGATACAATTAGGGCCCAATTTTCAGAAGTGCTGAGACAAACTACGGAATAGTCAGTAAGAGACTGAAGCCCTTAGCTGACGAAAGATCTTTGCTCTGATATTACCACATCCACCCTCCTCACCAGTAAGTTGCCACCACTCCCATTCTTTTGTCTGTGCCCCGTCGTGGTCCAAGAGAACTCCTGGCTCCACTGGGCTTTCATGGTGGACTGCCACACTGGCAGGTTTGCTCAGGTACCCCCAATGTCAGCTGGAGGACGAGGCCATTCTAACAGAACTGCACACAGTAGGAGACAGCCTATGAAGTGTGCAAAGTGGAGGTAGCTCTTGCAAGGGCAAGGGACAGAGGATTCAAAAGTCCTACGACTACCCCAATGGCAATACTAGCACAGCAAGCCTTGTCTTGTCTGTCCAAATCGAGAACTAACAAACTAAACTATTGCCACATCATGATCTCAGTATCTTTCTTGCCTATGCTGGGGTTCACAATGCCACACACTATGGGCTTGTCTACACGGGGAAATTCATTGTGATTAAGATAGGGTGTGAATTTAAAGCAGAAGAACTCTTCCTGATTAACTCCCTGTGTGGACACTCATACCAGAGTAAAAATGCCTTATTCTGAATGATTTTAAGGCACTCTTATTCCAGAATGAAAGCATCATCACAAGGAGTTAAACAGGATAACTATTCTGGAATAACTCTACATGCAGACAAGCCCCTCTCCAATTCTATGATTCTAGACACACATCAGATACCTGTAATAAACCTATTCACTGGGCCAAATTTTGAACTTGAGTTACTAGGAACAGATTTGGACCCATTTATGTTTTCAATGTTTAAACTATCCCATACTAGGTATACTCCAGGCACATAACTGGATTGTTAAATACACAAAGTACTTCTTTGGGCCCTATCATGAAGCATTATTAACCAGGACACTGACATAGCCTTGTTTCCCAAAGGTACCCTATAGGAGCACCTTCCCTTCCCCCTTACTTTTTGCTGCTACATGTTATACAGCTGGATAATAAGGCTGGTTGGTTTTTTTAAAATTTTATTTCATTTCTCTCCCTGCAGGGGATAAGAGAGGCTACGAGCTGCACTGACACCCTGCTAAGAATGAGTAGCACTCTACTTGCTTGGGAGCTTTGCATTTGCACTGTGTGCTCTGATGAACATGTCACAATGTTGGGACACTTCAGATTTCTTCCCTTTCCTCACACACTCTCTTTCATCGTGGAGATACTGGGAGACAAAGGTGAAGGTAAGCGTGGCTGGGGATCTTTGAAATCGCTGGGGAAAGGGAGGAGCAGAAAAGAAAAAGCTAAACACCACCGAGACCAAAAAGAAACGGTAACGGCTACTGACCCCAACATGATATCAAATGTTATTTCCCTGTAAGGAAACGGAGCACTAGAATGTAGCGAGAATTAATTCCAGAAGGTAACTCATAGTAAACAAACAGCATCGCACCGCAGGTCAAGGTTATTTTAACTGAAAGTTGAAATAAGTGACCCAAGATTTTTGCCTTCTTTCTTATCTTTTATCCAAGAAAGGTTAATAATAAATCCCTAAATGTGAGTATCTGGGCAGTTTGTGTAACTCACGTGGCAATAACTCAAACAACTTTCATGGTTTCATGTTGTTATCTTTTCGCATCCTGGAAAGTTTAAAAAAAAAAAAGTAAAAAACAAAAATATGATAGTTTGTCCTGAAAGAAAACTAGGTGCAAAACTGTGAAAGCGAGAAATCATCTCTTAAACAAACACTTCTATTCTCCTTTCAGTGCTTCACGCTATGCATAACTCAGAACATTTTCCCTTACATTATTCATGAAAATGGTTACAAATTTCTTGTGTCTGAACAATTTGGCTTTTCTGCGAAATTTGACAAAATTGGGGTTATCACATTGAATTCAGGCAAAACACAGGGAATTTGCGCATCTTCGTAGCAAATCCATTACCCTGCTGACATTACATCATTTTCTGATTTTTAAAAAAGCAAATGGTTTGTACAATTTGCACAAAAATAAGCAATTTTAGATTTTGCAGCAAAAGCTATAGATACACAGAGTTGGAGTGTTTCTTAGAAATCTAATCAGTGCCCAGTAATGTTCCTTACTTACTTATCCATATGATTGACAGTGTTGCAGAGTTTTCACTAAGTTTGAGGGTACAAATCAGTAAATAGCCTCAGACCTTTTCTAGACCAGAATTTATAGGTATGGTATTAGAGTGCTAATTAACACATTTTAAAGGTCTACTGTAGACCAGGCATGCTGCCTTTAACATATGCTAAATCAAGTTCCTAATCTTTCACTCACTGTGAATTCCAGGAACAGGATAAAATTAAGACAATACACTATTGTAAATTCAGACTCGTTTCACTAACATCAGTGAAGTCACTCCAGATTTACACAACTGCAACTGAGATCAGAAACTGGCCCATCATGGTTTAAATATAAGGCATGTCCTTTATTTTTCTGATTCTAGGTGAAATGAAAGGAGGCTTTCAGGGAAGAGAATACATGGAGAGAGAGGATGAATGCATGGACTTTGCTAAAACCAGCAAACAACAAGTATCAGAGGGGTAGCCGTGTTTGTCGCTTCTACAAATCCAGACTGAGAGTCCTGTGGCACCTTATAGACTAACAGACGTATTGGAGCATAAGCTTTCGTGGGTGAATACCCACTTCTTCAGATGCATCTGAAGAAGTGGGTATTCACCCACAAAAGCTTATGCTCCAATATGTCTGTTAGTCTATAAGGTGCCACAGGACTCTGTCGCTTCTACAGCAAATGACAGGGCATTTTGTAGCAGATTCCCATTTGCTTTTAAACTCTCAGGTGACTCTGGATCATACACAAGATGGATATTTGTAGAGGCTTTTGTGAATGCACTCTAAATAGCATGGTGTTCTAGTACAAAAAACCCACTGGTCTTAATTATTATTTGAGTTAGATTATTAATTATGATGATATATTTGTGCATCTCCTTTCATCCCAGTGCACTTGTAAGCTTTACAAACCAAAGTAACCAAATTCTAGCAAACTCAGTGGTGTGCTGTCTGTGGAGCCAAAGGCATGCACTGCACAACTCAGAATTAAAAAACATGGGCTGCATCTGGCCCACAACATGAATCCATCCAGCCACTGAACACACATGGCAGAACAATGACATCTTCCGCACAGCATGACCTTGCACATAGATTACGGGCAAGGTTACACCCTGTGGAGGATGCCATTTTGGACCACCTAAGGCATGCAAGTGTAGAATTGCATGCCTTACTAAAAATATCATGACACGCCACTAAGCAGACACGAAGAAACAAATGCACCACTTTGCTGCTGCCTAAGCCAGGGATAGACCTAAGGATCTTCAGCACCAAAACCACAAGACTTGAGCTCAAGGAGTAACTCTGCTAGCTGAGAGTGAAGTGACAGCCGGCAATGCTTACTAGGGCAGGCCTCTAGGAGGGATACATGGTAACATGCACAAACCTAGAATTACACATAGATGCACATAAATGCTACAAACCTAGCACTAATTTGTGCCCATTTGTACAGCTTCTTGAACTATTTACTCCTTTTGCATGTGAAATGATTTCTGATGGGAACCTTGTGACAGATTAGAAGTGTACAAATATGTGGATCTACAGCCCCTGAGCACTAAGTTATGCCCCACAAAGCCCCTAAAGATCATTCAATGGTGCTGGAATACATACAGCCAGTTTCTTCCCTACCCTTGTACCATCGCTGTGATTTTGCGGATAGGTGCCGATGTGAATTTCCTGCTAGAATTTGGCCCAGCGTATATGCAGGAATGAATTCACCCAACTCTAAATGCAGCCATCTCTGAGCTGGAATGAAGTATCTATTTACCAGTGAACAGCAACACTACAAAAGAGGTTAGCATTGGAAGTGAAGAATATCACATATTACAGGTGAATGCAGAGATTCCAGTTCAAATAATAAGTGCATCTGAACAAAAGGTGGCTCAAATATGTTGGCATAACTTTAATACATTCATTTTCATGCATCTCTGCAGTTTATGTGTTTGGATGGGACCAGAAACAAAAAATGGAAAATAATATGGGAAAAGATGGTCTCATGGACTAACAGGGGCAAGGACGTACTGGGAACCTAATGAGAAAGACTGATCTTATAGTATTTCCAGTCCAAAGAGAGGGAGGAAAAGTTGGGATACGCTTCAGGAAAAGCAGCCAAGCTCATCAGAATCACACCAAGGTTTTCCCACTGAGATATTGTCTAAAGAGAGGATTACAGGAAATGAAATGGACTTGCACTATGGTTGGAAAGTGACAGCTAAAGACCATCTGTGTCACCACTATCCTTCACGCATGAAGTGTTCTTAGTCCTCTGACAATCCATCACGTGGTGTAGCTGGCTGGTCTAAGAGAAGGATAAGATGTGAAATCACCATTTCCTCAAAGTCTTGCTTAGAAGGGAGAGATGAGTAGGAAATGGACCATTAGAGACGTATGGGAGAAAAGTTCTCCTCCTCCCCATTCTTCATCCACTAGCAGCACATAATTTAGGGTATGTCTACCGTGCAATGTAAGCTCAGGGTTAATGGGACCTATGTTAAGGAACCCTGGGCTTGAGCATCTACATTGTATTTTAACCCTATGATGAGACTTTTCTAACCCACACTCGAACCTAGGGCTCTGGAATCCACACCGCAGTGCACAGACCTGAGTCAAAGTAATAATATGCCAGAGTTCCTGGCAACCCTCGCCCCCCTAAATGTGGCCACTGTAGATGTAGGACCATGGTACACTATGGGAAAACTTCACTGCCCACCTTGCAAGTTACCAGGAAGCAGCTCACTTTGCAAAAAAGCTTGATGGGTTTGCTCTCCTTTGCAAACCTAGGAGGCTCTCAGTCTCTGGCAGCGTGAGCACAATATTCCAGTTCAAGAACAAAGGACTGGAGAGGTGTGAGGATAAGAGTTGGCTGCTGGAAGAAGAGAGCGCTCTCACCTGGGATCTGACTAAGGGCTTGTCTACACTTAAAATACAACACCTCTGTAGCGCTTTAGTGTAGACACCAGCTATGGCAACAGGAGGGATTCTGGTAGGTAATCCACCTCCCTGAGAGGCAGAAGCTCGGCTGATGGAAGAATTCTTCCATCAACCTAGTGTTGTCTACACAGAGACTAAGGTCGGCTTAACTACACTGCTAAGGAGAGTTGATTTTTCATAGCCCTGAGGAACATAGTTATGCCGACCTAATTTTCTAGTGTAGACCAGGCAGACAGAGAGACAAAGCCTGAACAATGGGATTCACTACATCTTGGCTGGGCTCTGGGCTAACCAGAATGGAATTATGTTAGCATAGAGAAACGAAGGTTAAAGCATAACCTAAGGACTTCCTATGCTGTCTTCCACATGACTAATAAACCCTACTGTTTTAACAATACTCTTGGAATGTCCCTGCAAATACTTGGTCAGGTGCATTAATCCCTGAAGAGTGTACAAGTGCCTTCCAGGAATCTGGCTAATTTGGACTCGCTGAACAGAGCTCATGGGATGATGCTGGGATCCCAGAGATTCAGTCTAAAGAGGCAGTGAGGCTGCAGGGCCTACCCTGGGCAGGAAAAGTGTGACCCTGAGGGGTGGGGATGGTGGTCTGGCACATTGAAGGGATTCCTCCTAGAGACTGTTCCAAAAATGGGGGTATAGCACTGATCCTGTGGATCCATGGCTGTATGGTATCCTGGGTCTTAGTAATCTCTACACTATTCAGACAAAAAAGAGTGCATCAGTGAAAATGGTCAGAGATTGCTGAAAGTTTCATGAACATAAACCCAAGTATTGACTAGCCTGCAGAGTCACTATTCATCATCCTATTTAAATAGATCCAATCCAGAGGAAGAAACCATGTGACTCGAGTGACCAGCAGCACAAACTGAGTAACGAATTACAAATGCATCGAAGAGAACCGTTCACAAACAGTCTACAGGCTGGAAAGCGTTCCTCCAAGCTTGTCAGTGATGAACCAGGAGTAACAAACGCTTTCAAAAGAGCATCAGGATCGGGTCAGAAACAACTTGCAAAGGATGAAATTCATCCCTGTGCAGAGGGTGCAGCACAAGGCTTGTGCACCACTTATGTTAAAGCAGGGCTCAAGTGTGACAAAGCAGAACTCCTGCTGGCCCTCTGCACATGGGTGGATTTCACCCATGGGGGGGCGTGGGGGAGAAGAGGAAGAAGAGAGACCACCTTCACAACAAATAGAACTCAATGAATACTTGGCCTGACTCTAGTGCTGCTTGCGGAAGATCTTTCAAGACATTGTCCTCCTACGAATGGGCATTTACACTTCCACGTGTGGCTCTGGCACCCTGCTGCAATCGTATGATTCACCCTAATGCTGAGTTATGGGAGAGTTATTTATAGGAAGAGCTAGTGAAGCTGTGCCCTTTGATTTCACACCGTGGGCTCTTTATTTCATGGGCTGCAGCCAAAACCCCAGCAAAGAGTTTGCATTGCCTTATCTCAACCTGCTGCCATGCAAAGTGTGCAAATGACGCATGTCACCATCACTGGAGGCACAGAGCAAGCAAACTAATCCTTGGCTCCTATGGAACTTGCACAATGCAACTGTGAACTAAGCAAGAGGGCATCTGACTGACAAATAAAACCATGGAAACCATTTACCAAGAACAAGCAGCCCCCACAGAGTTATGTAGTGCATTATAGTCAACAAAACCCAATTTTACAAAGGTCTGAGAGGAGATCCAAACGTTTTGTGAAATGGTGGGTTGGTGAAATTTGAGGAACAGGAGCAATAACCGACCCTTAGGCTGGGGTATATAAAGGCATTTCAGATTCCTATAGTGTGGGAGAGGTAGGTAAAAATGAAGTTCTTCTGCATCCATACATATACAGTCCATAAAACATACAGAGGCTGATCCAAAGCCCTTTGAAATCAATGGAAAAAGTCTTCCACAGAGTTCAATGGGCTTTGGCTCAGGCCCTTAGTTACTATGGAGCTAAATCAAGTGCATTTAATATCAAGGAAATTACTAACATTGAGGAAATCACCCGTGAGGGCAACATCATCGCCACCAAGCTCAGTTCATTAGCCTTACCGCCCACACATCGCAATACCCAAATGCTCTCAGATTACTTGGCTTCACAAGAGACTTCCTTTAGTTCCAGCACAGAGCCACTCTGCACCTCCAGATCCTCACAATCACACCCAAGCACACCAGCCCAAACACGCCCCCCCACCCACACACACACTCAGTATTGCAGAGGTCGGAGTTAATGGTGTGCATTTGAGAGAGACTTTGCAGTCCAGGACACATGGAAAGCAATGACGTGTAAATGTGATTGGTGCTGGGAGCCTGCAGGGGCTGAAAGGCATTGCAAGGCACTGTTGCAGGGCTCCCCTGCCCCCCAGTAGGCCTTTGCACATCCTTAAAGGGGTGTGTCTGTGAGGAATTATAGCCATGTGGGATAGGCGGCAAGGGGAGCGGAGGGAAGGTCTCTTATGCTGCAAGTGTTAAGAAACATTAAACATTTATAACTTAACTGGGAGAAGACTCTCCCTTTCCCTGATCCCCCCCACCCCTGCAAGTGCCTCACCTCCTTCCAGGCTTCTCTTTGTCCTTGGCAGCCACTCCCTACCTGTACAGCTTTTGGACCTGAGCACCTTTCCCCATCTCTGACCTCCCCCAATTCCTGGTCCTCAGAACCATCCCTCCAGGCCCTTCAACACCTTTTATTTCATTTACATCCTGCCCCTCTCCTTCCATCATACCTCCTTGTCTACTGCATCTATCCTTTATGGCCCTCATGGTCCACTGTACTAACTCTCTGGCCTCCTTGTTCCCTCCATGTCATTTCCCTTGACCGCTGCAATCCCTTCCATGTCTTCAGTGTCCTGCACACATTTCCAGTTCTCTGCCCTGTACCAGGGAGGAGCCTCTTCCCCAGCCCTTACGCCTCTTGCCTCAGTGGCTCCACAGCTTTGCTCCTGAAACAGATCATGAATCCAAGCCCCTCATTCCTGCACATTCAGTCTCTCCTCCTTCTTGCTGCCCCTCAACCCCCAGCTTCCCACAGATTTACTAAGCATCAACAGTGGGAATCCCAATCTAATGGACCTGCTAGGGATCTTCACCAAATAGAGAAGGCACCTCCATAGCAAAGCTATTGGCACTAATGAACAGGGAACTTCACCTGCAAGTGTCTCCATCTCCTACCCCCCTCAATGCCCTCTATTGCTGTTAGGAACTGTGACAATGACATGTGGAAAAAAAGATGGGAGGGAAGATTTAGAGTCAAGAGTTAAAAGCCAGAAGGGACCATCAGATCATCTGAGCGGACCTCCAGAATATCACAAGCCATTAACACCATCTAGCACCTTACACACTAAAGCCAACAACCAGAATGAGACCAAAGTATTACAGCCCTCAAAAACTCAACTATTGTGGACCTCAAGCAGAGAATAGGAGAGACTAAGGTGCACCAACCTAAACTTCCCTGCTCAGAGAGCTAATAGTTCTGCTAGGGAGAAGACTTCTCAGAATGATGAGTGTCCTGTGCTTTGCCTGAGAGGATCCCCATTCTGATCAACCTTATCAAGTCGATCAGACTGGCGCACACCACTGAAAAACCTTATTGGTCCACAGGAGCACTGGGGGAGTGGGAGGGTTGAAACAGACCGAGGGCTGGCTGATTCGATGAGTAGGCTGCAATCAGAATATCTGGCCACGCAGAGAAACACAGACTGCAGCTCAAGCACTGAGCTGGTGAGAGGTAGCGATTATGGCTGGACAGGCAGGATGCAGAGGATTTCAGTTTCAGGCAAAACTACTGCACTCTCTGACCTATTTCCCATCCCATCCCCTCGGGTAATACTTTCCTGGTGCTATCATGCCTCCCCCTGAGCAAGTCATTATTCGTCTTTTATTATCTCTGCCATATTTTAAGTATAAATAAGTTACAAAAGACTAGTTCCTAAACATTGCAACTAGAGTGCTTGAAATCAACACAATTGAAAGTCTAAACTTCTCCTCTCTGCTCTCTCTTCACCTTTTAATATCACATTATGGATCGTTACTCCCTCCATCCCTCCCCTTCCCTGCAATGTCGTGTCATAAAAATAATTAAAATGCTCCTGGCTGTTTTTAATCCTCCACTCTAGATACTTTTAGGGGAAACTTACACTTTAAGACATTGTTGATGAAGCCAAATGTGAACCCAAAGGGCTGCTTTCTTACTGACATACAGGAACAGATCAGACCAAACAAAAACACAATCCACAGTCTGAAAAATTGTGCTCCAGGCTGAAATTTGGCACAGAAAGGTCTGAGCCCAGGAGAAAATCTCCATTGTGTGCTTTCAGACAGCTAATAGGGTTCAGCGATTTCTATTCTGGTCCATAGAAGTGTAAAATGAACAAATCCCCATTTACCAGTTTTGGACTGTTTTCTCTTTTGCCGCCCTTAAAAATCAAATTGATTTGGTTAAAAAAAAAATCCGTTGGGTGAAAGATTCACCACAAGGTAAATTCAATTCCTGGCAGAGACCCCTTGTGTGGGCTCTACACTGCCCTCCAATCTGTGCCACGGAGAGGAGCACAGGAGCAGAAATTCCAGCCAAATGTTACCTCGGAGATTAAGTGGATTTAAATGGTGCCTAAGCCTTGTCTTGGTCTGACAGCTGTACTTCTGGTCAACACACCAGGACTTCAAAGGTAAAAGCCAAGGCTCTATAGCTGGTGACTGTAACAGACCCAATCCTCAGTGAATCGGCATAGAGACGAACCTGTACCACACAGTCACCAGTGGCTTATGCTGGCCTCTGCACAGAGGTGTATTTCACCTCATAATGGCTAAGGGGAAAAGGTAAAAAAGAGGAACAGAGGCTAGGAGAATTGTCTGCAAGTATCTGAGATTTTAAATCACAAGAAAGGAGAGCATTAGTTTAGGGTGGCCCAAAAGGATGGCATGGGATAAATTTGAACAATGGGAAATGTAGGATGAATATCAGGGAAGATGTCTTAACACTGAAGTTTATGAGATTGTAGAACAGTCTCTCATGGGGAGCGATGCTGGTAGCCCCCTTTGCTTGAGTCACTTAAAACTGCTCTGTATAAAAGGCTGGAGAATGTAATTCAGACATTCACAGATTTTAAGGCCAGAAGGTATCGTTATGATCATCTAGTCTGTCCTCCTGTACAACATGGACCATAGAACCTCACATAGCCCAGGTCTACAGTGTGTGTGTGTGGGGGGGAAATGGCGTAGCTGAAGTCGACGTATCTTAGGTCGACTTACCTCTGCGTCCTCATGACAGCGAGTCAACCGCTGCCACTCCCCCGTCAACTCCGCTTCTGCCTCTCGTGGTGGAGGAGTTCTGGAGTCGACGGGGAGAGCGCTCGGGAACCGATTTATAATGTCTAGACTAGATGCGATAAATCGACTGCCAAGAGATCGATCACTCCCCGCCGATCCGTAGAGGCAGTGTAGACCTTCCCTTAGTAATTTCTGCATCAAGACCAGCACTTCTCTGTTTGATATAGAGCATGTCTTTTAGCCCTGGTCTACACTACGAGTTTAGGTCTAATTTAGCAGCGTTAGGTCGATTTAACACTGCACCCGTCCGCAAGACAAAGCCATTTTTGTCGACTTAAAGGGCTCTTAAAATCGATTTCTGTACTCCTCCCCGACGAGGGGATTAGCACTAAAATTGACCTCACTGGGTCAAATTTAGGGTAGTGTGGACGCAATTCGACGGTATTGGCCTCTGAAAGCTATCCCAGAGTGCTCCATTGTGACCACTCTGGACAGCACTTTTAACTCAGATAAACTAGTCAGGTACACAGGAAAAAACCCCGAGAACTTTTGAATTTCATTTCCTGTTTGGCCAGCATGGCAAAAAAGCTCCAGCATGGACCGAACGGGAGGTACTGGATCTGATCGCTGTATGGGGAGAAGAATCCGTGCAGGTAGAACTCCGTTCTAAAAGACATAATGCTAATATATATGCCAAAATCTCCAAGGGCATGACGGACAGAGGCTACAACAGGGATGCACAGCAGTGCCGCGTGAAAATTAAGGAGCTCAGGCAAGCCCAGAATCATAGTCCCCTCAGAATCATAGAACGTAGAATGTTTCTACGCTCCCCCTATCATCTCCATCCCTGAGGTTATCGCAGATTAGAGGGTGGAAAAAAAACCGCACTCGCGATGACATGTTTTCTGAACTCATGCAGTCCTCCTGCACTGATAGGGCACAGCTTAATTCCTGGAGGCATTCAAGGGCAGAGGCCAGGAAAGAATTAAGTGAGTGCGAAGAGCGGAGGCAGGACGCAATGCTGAGGCTAATGGGGGAGCAAACGGACATGATGAAGCATCTGCTGGAGCTGCAGGAAAGCCAGCAAGAACACAGACCCCCGCTGCATCCATTGTATACCCGCCTACCCTCCTCCCCATGTTCCATAGCCTCCTCACCCAGATGCCCAAGAATGTGGGGGGAGGCTCCGGGCACCCAGCCACTCCACTCCAGAGGATGGCCCAAGCAACAGAGGCTGTCATTCAAACGGTTTGATTTTTAGTGTGGCTACAACAAGCAATGTGGCCTTGTCCTTCCCTCCTCCCCTACTCCACCTGGGCTACCTTGTCCATTATTTCATTTTTTAAAAATTAATAATGACAGAATGCATGGTTTCAAAACAATAGTTACTTTATTTCGAAGGGGGGAGTGTGGTTGACTTACAGAGAATTAAAATCAACAAAGGGGGTGGGTTTGCATCAAGGAGAAACACACACAACTGTCACACCGTAGCCTGGCCAGTCATGAAACTGGTTTTCAAAGCCTCTCTGATGTGCAGAGCGCCTTGCTGTGCCCTTCTAATCGCCCTTGTCTGGCTGCTCAAAATCGGCCGCCAGGCAATTTGCCTCAACCTCCCACCCCACCATAAATGTTTCCCCCTTGCTCTCACAGATATTATGGAGCACACAGCAAGCAGCAACAACAATAGGAATGTTGGTTGCACTGAGGTCTGCCCAACAGCGCCAGCGAGCTTTTAAACGTCCAAAGGCACATTCTACCACCATTCTGCACTTGCTCAGCCTATAGTTGAACTGCTCCTTACTACTGTCCAGGCTTCATGAGCCTTGAGAGCAAGGAGTAGGCTGGGGTAGGTGCGACTGTGTGGTGCTGCCGGCTGGGAGAGCAGCCTGAGGCAGAAGCCTCCAGCTCGCAGAAGAGCAGTGTTGCAGCGGAAGCCATACACCATGCCCTGGAGGTTGCTAGGAGCTGGGCAAGGAAGACGTTCCCAGAACCCCTGGCCAAGCTACATGTTCGACGAGGACGGCTACTGTCATAAATATAAAGGGAAGGGGGAGAGGGTCTGATGCAGATAAAATCCTCTTACCAGTAAAGGGTTAAGAAATGCAGGTAACCAGACTGACACCTGACCTGGCCGGCATCTGACCAATAAGGGGACAAGATACTTTCAAATCTTGGGAGGGAGAAAGCTTTGTGTGTGGGTCTTTGTCAGACTCAGAGTGATCTTGGAGTCAGAAGGAACCAGTCATCTTTTCATCAAATCCTCACTTTTCTAAAGTAAGTTCAGTCAGCATAGCGAGTAGATTTCTGTTTATTTTGCTTGGTGTGTGTTCCCTGTGTTAGAGGGAGGGGTTATTCCTGTTTTTTCTGTAACTTTAAGGTTTTGTCCAGAGGGGGAATCCCTCTGAGTTTGGAAATTGAGTACCCAGTAAGATAGTTACCATCCTGATTTTACAGAGATGATTTTACCTTCTTTGTTTTAATAAAATCCTTCTTTTAAGAAGTTGACTGTTTTCTATGGTGTTAAAACCTGGGGGGGGGGGTGGGTTTTTCTTAGATCACTGTGTAACCAATTGGTTAGGAGATTATTCTCAAGCTTCCCAGGAAAGGGGGGTACAGGCTTGAGAGGGTATTTTGGGAGGGAGAGGAAGCTTCAAGTGATTTCCTTTCCTGGATTCCTGTTTAAAACACTTGATGGTGGCAGTGAGAGAAGCATTTCTCAGGGTGCAGGGAATTTTGTACCTTGGGGGTTTTAACCTAAGCTGGTAGAGTTAAGCTTAGGAGATCTTCATGCGGGTCCCCACATCTTTACCCTAGAGTTTAGAGTGGGGAGGGAACCCTGACAGCTACCAATTCCTACTGCACCGTCTGCTGCAGAGTTGCAGGAGAGCAGAGTTGCAGTGGAAACGGTGGAACTGTATACCGTGGATAAGAACGGCTAGCAGTCCTACTGCACCGTCTGTTGTGATGGCACCTAGGAGCTGCAGCGGTGACGGTGAGCTGAGCGGGCTCCATGCTTGCCATGGTATGGCATCTGCACGGCTAACCCAGGACAAAAGGTGTGAAACGATTGTCTGCCATTGCTTTCACGGAGGGAGGGGTGACTGAAGATATGTACCCAAAACCACCCGCGACAATGTTTCTTCCCCATCAGGTATTGGGAGCGTAACTCAGAATTCCAATGGGCAGCAGAGAGACTGCGGGATCTGTGGGATATCTACCCACAGTGCACTGCTCTGCAAGTCGATGCTAACCACGGTAGTGAGGACGCACTCCGACGACTTAACGCGCTTAGTGTGGACACACACAATTGACTGTATAAAATCTCTTCCGAAAAACCGACTTCTATAAAATCGACCTAATTTCGTAGTGTAAACATACCCTTAGAAAGACATGGGGGTGGGGGTAGGCAAGGGGACTAAGACACCCAGAAGCCTTTTAAAATGCTAATTTATTTGATTAACCATGCAAAAAGCACTTGGGGGAAACAGAAGGGATATTACTGCTGAGTTATTTAATGTTGGCTACTCTGCATGTGTAATAGCTACCTAAGAGAATGTTTACTATTGATACTAGATTTTCTTTTAATCATTTTCTAAATAGGCATTTATATGCTATACCCTAATGGCTCATGGAAAAGTCATTAGCAACTACTGGGGACATAATCCATGGTACCAAAAAGTCCCTAAACATACTTCCCCTACATGATACACGATTTTAAAAGTCCACAAATAACCATTTGAATGATAAAAGCCACTAGGCTGAAAGGAGAGAATATAGGCCACGATCCTACAATCAGAGCTATCTGGATGGGCTTGTGTGCCCACATGGTGCCGCACAGATGTCAAGGGTCTGCCTACAAGGATCTGATTGCAGAATTGGGGTCTCATCAGCTTCCTTCTCTATAACATACTATTATCCTCCAAAGAGAAGAAGACCACTCTAGTTCAGCTCAATATCCACATTTTCAGGTACATCAAACCTTTGGGAGGTCACCCATCTCCAACAAACACTGAGAAAAATATCGTAATTTTAAGGATAGCTGAAGGAATGAGGTGAGACCACATCTAAAAATCCAACACACTAGTGCAGCCACAGCCCTCACACAGAAGTGTCTGCCTCAACAGGCAACCCACCACCACCACCACCACCCAAAGAACAAGCTGGCAAAGTTACAGCATCTTGGGTGTTTCTATTCCCATTCCCCCAACTGCTCTCTCAACCACCACCCAACTGCAGTCCAGCTAGTGGAGGTGGAGAAGCCCATTACAATATCAATTAACTCCATTATAGTGGTGCTGATTTAAAACATTTAGATAGCTTTGGAAATGAATATATATTTAGACTGAATTCATATAAAGGCTCAATCCCCCGGCAAAATCCACATGACTGGGATTGAAGGAGGAATGAATAATTGCTATTAGATAGCAATTGTATCTCAGAAATTATGGGATTAGAGACTTAATCATGGTCATTCTTGACCTGTGGCACAGGGTTAAACTGATTCCCACATCTGAGGCCACGAAATATTCTCTCCCACCTCAAATGACACTGGAGAAAGGAATGGCCCTCCCTCCCCTGGAGCGGGGATTAGCCATCGATATTTCCCCCATTGATCAATTTCCTGCCATGGAGAGTGTAAGAGGTGCATTAGTGTTGCCTGTCGCTTCAGTACTTCGGATTCTGGGGCTTTACAAAGCCATGCTGAGAAATGATGGAGATCACACAACAGCTGGTGCTTTCTGACCCGGGCTGGCTTTCTTCATGAATCCAGATGTAAATACACAAGTCCATCACTTCCCAGATGCTTCGGGATTTAACAAAAAAACATTTAATCAAATGAGTGAGAGAGACTCTGAAATCGCTTATTTAAAATAACTAAAAGTTTCAATAGTGCTTCCGCTTCTGTGAGTGCTTCCAACTGGTTTTCTTTTCCCCTCAATATTCCATCTTTTTTTCCCAGCTTTTTGAAGCAGTGACTGAAAATAGTATCAGGTGAACTTAAAATGGTTCTTAGACTTGATGTGCACAAAACACTCAACATTCACCTTAGCAGGGCTGATGATTTCATGTGAGCAGCCTTCACTGAGGGTTTTTTGGCACTTCCATTTCCAGTCCTGGCCAGAACCCAGAAAAAAAGATTAACACAATAGCGGAACTTTTGCAAACCTTAAAAAGATTCAAGTTATGGCTAATGTTCAGGGTCTAATTTAATATAAACTGGTTCAGCCTGGCCTTCCTTGAAGCTTTGGCCAGAAACTAAACATGATGGGCCATGTTCTGATTTATACTACAGCCCCATTACACTGCAGTGGAAGTGTAAAGGGGCTTTAAAGTGGGTGCCAGTGTAATTTGCTCTCACTTTAAGGCTCTTTTCCATTGCCAGAGTGGAATAAAGGGTAAGTGAGAATTAGGATAAATGAGAATCTGGCTCCATGTATCGAAGGTTCCTCCTGCTTATGATATTTGTTCTGTAGGACAAGCTGATCACCTAGCAAGATGCAATGTTGCTAGACAATGTTAGCATCTTTATGCTACATGAGGACCTCAACTCTGAGTCTGGGCACGCCACCATCACATACTATCTTAATATTGCAACATGAGGACACATTATCATCACATCCGGATGCTCAAGAGAAGTGTAGCTCCCAGAATAGTCCTGCAAGCTGCATCTGATGTGTCTACAGGACAGATCTGTAAAAATAAAAAGTCATTGTCCTACAAACTTTGAGGACTGCTGGAAACCATAAATGAAGCTCTCTCAAGCCAACAGTTGTGATGTTACTTCCCATGACTTGTTACATGAATTGCAGAATATGGTGAGAACCTGCTTCTGTGTGATTATTATTTGTAAGTGTTCATGGCAAAAAAAAAAAGTTAGAATATACAAGGAAAGATTAAGAGAGCTCAACTATCACTAAGCAAAGACTAAGACAGGATCATTGTCTGTGTTTGAAGATTAAAAACGAGGAAAAGTAATTATTTAGGGTGATCCAAAGGAAGAAGGGTAGCCGAGGAGGGTTTATAATGGGGGAAAAGGAGATGGAACCGCACAAATGAAAATTTAGATTGAAATCAGTGGAAAAGCTTCTTAAAGTTGAGCTATGAAATACCCTCCCAATGGAAATGGATGGAGGTTTATCACTTCAGGTATGTAAAACAGAACTGAGTGAAGCACTGGAGAATGTAACGTAGGAAACAATCATCACTGGCTCAAGGGGGAAGGTGGGGAGAGACTAGACCGAGGCTACGTCTATACTACGCACCTGTTAGCGACACAGCTGTGCCTGCACAGCCGTGCCGCAAAAAGGTGCAGTGTAGTCACTCTTTGTCGGCGGGAGAGAGCTCTCCTGCCGACATAATCAATTCACCCCCAACGTTTCACACCCCTGAATGACAAAGGTTTTACTGACAAAAGTGCAATGCCTTTTTTAGGGTTTTCTATAGTACCCAATACTGTGATATCTCTGCATGTTCATGGCTTTTTCATCTCTGCTTTGCATGATTCTATTCTTTCATGTTTAGTCATTAATTTGATCAGTGGATCTGTTTTGTGTAGCAAAAATGGCAAAATTCTAGTCCCTTGGGTGGCATTGGGAATTCCCCTCAGGTTCTGGAAAGGTTGGATGTTTGAGTGCAACTGTGCCACTTTTGTAGGAGGGAGCGTTTTCTGTGAAACGCCTTTCTGCTTTCTCAAAACACAGTTCAAAGCTGGAATGAAAAGTGCTTTGACTGGGGGGGCGGGGAAAGTGCGGCGCACGCTGGTTTGTATCCCTGTAAAAATCCAAGAGCTGCCTATATGGCTAAAAGCATTCAGATATCTCAGACCAGGAAGATACACCATTTCATTATTCTGGGCCTTTAAAATTGCTGCTCATTCAGATTCAAGCACAGAGAAAATAGCACTCGAAGTATTTTGTTTAACAATCAGTGGCACTAAATTAACAGCCAGCCAGCCTACACACACACCTACACACACACACACACACACACACACACACACACAGAAAAAGATGTCTCTATTCTCTAGCAGGCAGCGATGGGTGAACTGGTTTTGAAGGAATTGGAACTCTAGGGCTAAGAGAAAAATGGCAAAGAAGGAGAAAGGAAAGAACACAAAAAGCTTGCTCTCTGTCCTCATGCTCTTTCCATTGTCTGTAGGATGTTTATTAACTAGAGACCTGGGTCACAAGATGCTGAATGCCCTTAGCACTCACCGAGTCCACAGGCATTGAGGGCACTCAGCACCTAACAGCTGGACATGTAAGCCCAAAAACACCCCACAAAATGATGCCCCATTGTATTTCTGATGCAGCTTGATTAGGAAGTGTTCAGAACTCTTGAGAACACACTCGCCTTATGATTTCTCAACCAAGGTAATTGGAAGAGCTCCTGATAATCCTTTGACCTTCCAGGTGCTTATCTGAACTGGACACCCAAAGCACTCGGAGGTTCACAAGTGGCTATTCTACTCCATGACTCTCTGCCGAATTGTTAGCCACCAAAAGCAGCCTGTATCCCAGATGTAGCAGTGCCTAGAGATATGGTGCAGTACGATACTCCTTTGGGGTGTTGGATAAAGAGATCTCCTTTACTCAGTTCGGGAGGGGACACGGACTAGTGTTTAGAGGAGTGGGAAACCAGACTTTTGAGTTCTAGTCCCAGCTCTGGTGCTGAGCTACTGGGTGACCTTCAGCAAAAATCAGAGAGGCCAAAAGTTTCAAAAGTAGCCACTGATTTGGGGCATTTAAGACATATTAAAGAGGCCCGATATTCATATGTGCAGAGTGCCCACAACACCTATTGAAAACACTGGGATCCGGAGGTGCTCAGCACCTCTGAAAAAGAAGGCCCTAAATATTTCAGTTTGGGCACCCAAAAACAAGGTACCCCAAAATCTATTTTTGACAATTTTGCCCTTAAACCCTCAGTTTCCCCATCTGAAAAACTGCACTGTTAACACTTCCTTGCCTCACAGTGCTGTCGTGGGGCCTGATTGATAAATGGCCACCCACCAGCCCTGCTGTCTTCAGGCACTGTGTAACCTACGTTTTAGGGGATCTGATTGTTTCAATTCAGCTACAGGCAGCTAAAAGCCTCTGCGTCGAGTGAGAAAGAGGGTTTTTTGCTGACACTGGGATTAGTCGGAGATGAACCGCTGAGAGCAGCACAGCAGAGGATAAAGCTCTTACATCTGCAGCTCTAGATTAGGCCCTGTAGGAGAGTACAGCTCAGGGAGATGGGCGGCCTGTGTAAAACAGGTGCACTGAGGGTCTGCGCCACACAGAGAATGCTCTCCTCCTTCGCTTCCAGGTCAAACACCACAGTTGGCAGAAGGGGATGCTGCAGATTCACTCATGGCCATGGAATTGATTTGATTATCGCATTTATTGAACAGATGTACAGTAGAAAAAAACTCTAGGGGTCCATACGTCGGATCCACTGCATAACTGCCGCCACTATGCTGACAGCATCCTCCTGGCACTTACGTTTCGGGCTTGAGTGAGAAGAGACCAAGTCACTGTTGCTGATTCAGTAAGATGGCCTGATGGGGGCTGTATCATCTTTTCTGATGAGCCCCCTTCTACGCACCTCCTTGATCTCAGGGACAGCCACATCCGGGGGGCGGGCTATCTTATTTACTTGGGAATAATGCAACCATTTCAAGATCATGTTGATAAACTCTTAAAATTCCATCTAATATACGTAACTTCCTGCCCTACCGGCTGAACTCAGATTTAGAGAGGGTTTTTTAGACTAGATTATAATCATGTAGTCTGACCTAGTGGATAAAACGGAGTTCCTATCAAAAAAAGATACTCTCTTCTTACCAGTAAAACTCTAAGAGTATGGAAATGTGCAGATATCCATTCTCCAGGGTCTTTCACATCCACCGTAGCATTGAAAGAGGGTTCTATATTACAGCACGTGTGTGCACATAAACTAGGGTGACCAGACAGCAAGTGTGAAAAACTGGGACGGGGTGGCGGGTAATAGGAGCCTATATAAGAAAAAGACCCATAAATCGGGACTGTCCCTATAAAATCGGGACATCTGGTCACCCTAACATAAACATATATACACTTACTGTAATATATAGTGCTGAAATACTGTAGGATATTGGGACCTGAAAGGACCCTTAAGACAAAATGGAGACAGAAAGAGAACAAAATAGAAACAAAGAGGCAACACGTTCATTTTTATGTCACAGTGAGAGATGGAGATGAAAGCCTATTATTTTGATAAGCATTTGGCTCAGCAAGTGTCTAGTATTCTGCTTCCTGATGGCATTCCTATTATCTCATAGGCAACATTTTCAGGGTTGCAGTCAGAAGCCGTTTCCCATGTTTACTTTCCCATTTGTTTCAAATCTATGATTTTCCCTTTTTCTCCCCTAACTTTCTTCAGAGATACAAAAAAACCGTCCACAGACGCTTCCCTGCTTCAATCCCATGGAGCTGAGCTTCAACCTGCCCAACTGCAGTCTGACCCTGTGTATTAACCAGCTGAATAAACAGTGAGGCTTGGATAATCCGGGGACAGCAAATCAGTATTTTGATGGGTTCTGAGTAGGGATGGGTTAAATGGAGGTTTAGCTCAGCTAAGAACCCAAACAGTCAATATTTTTTCCAAAACTCATGGGAATACAAAAGTGCAGCTGGAAATCTTACAACAGGCTTCCTCATATGAGGTCTGATTTTTGCATCATCTCAGCAGGCCGCTAACACTGCACATGTGTCATTCCGATAGCATCCGCACGATCTGGCTCTGGCTGAAACCCAGAAGTGCAGAGACATTACAAAAATAAAAAAAAATCTCAGCATGTGACCCGAGTTCAGATTTTAAACAGCCTGTAAGTTTGGGGAAGAGTAGAGCTGGGTTTCTGGGCTTCTCCCCATCTCCAGGTCTTATTCATTAGAATTGCTTTGTTCTTCCCTAGCTGTGACCTAGCGCAGAGAACACTCGTAGTGGTGAGTCTTACTCACAAGATGTTTCTGATACCTCAGAGCTCTTTGGATGTTACCTTTTAATATTCTAAATGATAATGGACCCATATTGCAAGGCAACAGAAACAGCGGGAACCACAGTACATCGATTCCCAAATGCCAACACCATCATCATGTAAATGAGCCCAGGAGCACCCTACTGCTGCACACATCCTGAACTTCTAGCTGTGTCCATGCACAAAACAGCAGAGTCTGTTTCCATTAGCACTTCAATCAGATGCTTACAACAGGATTATTCCTTTTTTCCAGTGGACCATGCAAAAAATCTAAATCAAAGGAACACTGGAAAAGTTGATAGGCCCAAAATTCAAATGGATTTTTCCCTATTACCGGTTTGCTAGATTCACGTAAATGTTTTCATGTTTTTCTTTCAAAACAAAAACTTCAGGACACCACCTTTATTTTCCTGAGTAAATAAGTAAATAAATACCAGGAGCTCAGCTTTTGCACACAAACCTCAGCTATTGTGCTGATAAATATGATAAAGGACCTAAATAGTCAGACAGATCTAACAGGACAGTGTGCCCAATCAGCATACATAATAATTAGTAGCAGTAATGATACTTAGCTTTTAAATAGGCATTTTTGTCCATCAGTTTTGAAGCAAAGTGTCATTACTACAGTGGTAAAAAAAATTCCACTAAACCGGTTTAAAAAACTGGATTTTTGACTAAATACTTTTAGAGACTGACATCTGTTTTCTACAAAAATTTCAACTTTTTGTCAAAAAACAAACACCCAATAGCCAAAACCAAAAAAGGTTGATTGGAAATACCACCACGGTGCTTAATGTAGTTCAGGTGCCTCATAGCCTCATTCTCCTCTACCGTCTGGGTTCCCTAGCTGGCCTACATCTCCTATGAGGCACTGCAGTAGCTCAGCAAGATAGGAGATCATAGTGCATCATGGGAGATATAGTATAGCAAGGGAGTCTGGCCCAGCAAGCAAACTGGCAGCATGAGTCATACAGCTCCCATGAGACACTGTGGAGACATTTCTAAATTGGTTTTTTTGGTTTTCAGCCAAAAGTTCTCAGGTGAAATTTTTCAGTTTTCTTCCCCCCACCCCTTTTTTTTTTTAACTGAAAATTCAAAGTTTTCCAGGAAAAATAAAAATGTCACGTTTTCTGATAATTACCCTGTTCACTCATGGGCAACTGAAGCACAAGGGGGGCGTGAAATGACCTGCTCATGGTTGTACGTGGTTTCAGAGTCAGAGGCAGGAAGAGTGTTCAAGTCTCCTGACTCCCACTGCAATGTTGCACAACATGTAATCAACAGCAAGAAGTTAGAGTGTGCAGGCCAGCAATCCCACAACAGTCCAATGTGCACACCTCCAGCACTCATGAGCTCTGGGAACTAAAGCCTGGTTTTCTCACTTAACTCCTTGGGCATTAAGGAGTGTGACGCTTTGCGCGACATAGCTATGTGTGTAACAGTCCTAGTAAAGATGCAGTTACAGCAGTAGAGATACAGCTATGTGGTAACTGCTCGCAAATGGTCACTGTTGGAGGGCGACCACTGTGTGAAAGTGCAGAACTCCTGGCGGTGTTAGCCCCTGGAGGAGAGAAACAGAACTGCTATGCAGGTGGAATCGAATAATTCCATCCATGGACTTCTAAGAAGTTAACTCATCTAGATATTTGCCTAATTTTACAACAGGCTACCGAAAAAGCACTAGCAAAGTCAATACAAACTAAAATATCATACCGACAATGACTTGTTTACACTGCTTTATATACTATACACTGAAATGTAAGTACAATATTTATATTCAAATTGACTTATTTTATAGTTATATGGTAAAATGAGAAAGTAAGCAATATTTCAGTAATAGTGTGCTGTGACACTTTTGTATTTTTATGTCTTACTTTGAAAACAAGTAATTTTAAGTGTAGTTTTTTAAGTGAGGTGAAACTTGGAGGTACGCAAGACAAAATCAGCCTCCTGAAAAGAATACAGTAGTCTGGAAAGATTGAGAGCCACTGCTCCACAGAGCATAATGCCGTGTCTGTGCTGTTAGATGGCCACTGAGGACTAAGCACAAATATAACCATCTCCAAGACTCCACTTTTATTAGTATTTATTGTCTTACGGTAAAATTTCAAATCCAGATTTCCAGTTCTGAGGCCTATACTATGTCCAATAAATGTGACACATTTGCAGCAGTGGTAGAAATATATAATTGGACAGCTAAGGAGTTGCAGAAACCAATCATTGATTTACCTGGCTTACCTGCCTGCCGACTTTGGCAGGGCAAGCATGAATACGGAGGGCAGCAAGGGGTAGGATGAGGAATTTGTTTTAAATCAAGTTATGTAGAACCTGCCAGCAGAACACTGCAGTAAAACCAGAGAATTTATATATCTAATAGCTCCCGCGGCCCATCTTTCTTTGCTGGTGGGATGTATTTACTAGCCTCTGTTATGTAGTTCAGGTTCAAAAACATTCCACAAAGGCATGTTTTAGCTGATAAATCTCTTCTAGGAAAGCAAAACATCTTTCACTGAGTAATTTAAAATACATTAGCAGAGCTATTTGTTGCTTACTCAAGACACTGAGCGAGGGCTGGGGTGGTTTTTCCCCCACCCCACCCCCGTGTTTTCTGCAGCAATATGCTCTTTGCTCAGCTGGGGAATATTGTATTTACTCCCAGTACCTTTCACTGGGAAATATAGGAGTTTCTCCTACAAACAGAAGCGCCTACATAATACCAGAAAAGTCTATCACGTGGGATTTATGACTCACCTGAAATAAGTGCCAGGGTGGGATTTCTCATGGGAATCTGTTTTCTCCAAAGATTTTTGGCCCAGATATTAGACTACAGAAATTTAAACCTTGGATAAAGTGTTCAGTTTATGTAACCTTAACCGAACTGAGTCCCCAAGGCTTCTGAGGTTTGCCTAGTACTAAATGTGTAACAAAATGAACAATCCCTTCCATACAGTATTCATTTACTAAGGAGCTTGTTATGGCTGGAATTCTGCCCCTTAAATCACCCAAACTTGTTATTTATTTCTACTGTGGTAGTTACTAAGGACCCAGTCAGGGATCAAGGCCCCACTGCACTAGGTAGAGCTGTGTGAATAACTGATTGTGAAATTTGCTGGCAATTTTGAAAAACAATAAAACAAAATGAGTTTCAAAATTAAATTTTTCAATTTTTTTTGCAAATCAAAAAGTATTGCCAACCCTAACCTAACCTAAAGACAGAACCTGGCAAAAACAGTAGGCCAAGTGGGGCTCAATAGAAGTTCTACAAAAACAAACATCCTTGAAAGGCAGATGTAAAGCAGTAACATCATATTATAAATGCAAAAATATCAAGAAAGTAGAATAGTTCGCCTACCTGGGCAGCACCATATTGGCCAACAGAGGCCTCAAAGGAGGAAGTGACATCAAAGATGGGACAAGCATACACAGTGTTTGATTTCCATACATTGTTTTAGTAAAGAACAAAACAGAGAATTCTCAGCTCAAATGTAAAGCAGCGCTAGCATACAGCAGCAAGAGTGGGAGAGCTACCAAAAACGTTTGACAGAAAAGGAGACACTTTCGGAAATAAGTGCCTTTAAAAGATTCTGGGCATTGGTTGGAAAGACTCCCTCTCCAATTAAGAGATGCATGAAATTACCAATCGGCAGCTCATTTCCACCAGAACATTTGGGCGGGTACTTCACAGGCCAACACACAGACTTCCACATGAAGCTATTAAGAGGAAACCAACTGGTGTGAGGAAATGAGGGTGTCCAAAAGAAACTTTCAGAAGAACTCTTAGCAGAAAGTACAGAATAGTCAATCTCAACACCCTAGAGAAGATGGAAGGTGCAGCTAATGACAGAGTGATGGAAGAGACTAGTTTCTGCCCTGAGCACCAACATTGGCATGAAAAGGATGTAATGATACATCCTAGCAATTCAAAAATCACGAGAATGGCTTAAAATGCATGAGATTTGAAAAGATTGTCAACTTGGGGTTCTTCTCATTTTCCTTCTGGTTTTTGAAACCTTTAGAGATCCAGTCTTCAAACTTCTCACTGTAACTATAAGGGCTAGAAACTTTTTATTGATGATGAAAGCTGCAATTCTCACATGAGCCCATAACTCCAGGAACTGGAGCTTGAAATGAAATAATGAAGGTCGTGAGAGTTGGCAACCCTGTGATTTGATTTGTAGAGAACTCAGCCACCTTCATAACTGTAGGTCAAAAACCATCCCAACAATTAAAGAACTCCAAACAACATTAAAAAGTAAATGGTATGGACCAAGTTTTGTTCTGAGTTGCACCAAACTTGGTCCATATACTTTTAGATCTGTGCATGTGCTGAACTGAGCAAGAAGGGCACGAGAGACAGAGAGAGTATGTGTGTGGTGGTGGGGGGGGAAGGGGTGTTAAGTGCTGAGAAAGAAACTGGCTTTGCTGCTTTGGGTTGCTATCTGCATCAGTGCTGATCCATTGTACCAATCCTCCCTCTCCCCAAAGGTAACATGCCATGAAAGGATGGTTTCTGTGGGAGGAAGGGGGAGAAACGAGTGTGGTTCAGAGAGAAGTAGGCATTGAGCAGTGTGTTAATAAAAAAGTCCTAATAAACCCTACTCCCCCTTCAACAAAGCCATCGGTATTCATAAGAAACCACTCTCAGGAATGAAACAAAATAGTACATCGTGCACGACCTTTTCCACACACAAAACATATTCTCTCACCATAGTTCAGAACACCAAGGGAAACCGATGATTAAGTGCATATGGCCAATTATAAGGTGGCTTTAAGGCTCTCTTTATTGGAGAGCACATAAGCGTACACCTTTGTAAACCCTGTGGTCAAACTGGATGATGGAAAAAATGTATCAAACGGAGAAGGAATCTGTTCATGCTTAGTCATCTTCAGCACTGGCTATTTTTAGAACAAGAAGCCCAAAGCTGCCAAACTGAAACCCAAAAAGGAAAAAAAAAAAAAAAAAAAAAAAACCTTCATTGTGAATTGAACAACATCCCAGTTTTGATTCAGAGAGCTCTAATCCAGAGCAATTTCCAATTTTAATGTGAGGCCCATTTCTCATTTACACTCAGATCCCTTTAGACTGTCAAAATGGTGTAAAGGGGGCCACAGTGTAAATGAGAATCAGTCCCATGTGTCTCAGTTGCTAAAGAGCCTGTAATCACCCTAGCACATGGGCACATAACCAATCAAGTGCAGCTACAAGGGAACAGTAAATATGGAAAAAGTAGCATTTTCTAGAATTCCTGAGCCAGGGAAACATTTGCTAACCCAGCACAGGATTGTTGTTGTATCTCTTTCCTCTCTTCGAGTGAGGGTGTTACTGAAGATCTAAAATACACAAGAGGCCTGATTCTTCTATCACCCTAGGACCTGTCTATGCGGCTTGCAATGCACAGGCTGTGATTTCCAAAATGCATCAATGGGTTGCACACAAACTGGCCCATGTAGCCCCTGCTGGTGTGAATAAAAAAGTGTAATTTGCACAACAGGGTCCATGGGCCAGTCAGTGCACAACACATTTGAGTGCTTTCGAAATCCTACCCTTCTATGCACATTGCTGCACCACATAGACAGGCCCCAACACTCACGTCACTCCATTGACTCTGGTGAAGTCACTCCTGATTCACACCGGCAGGACAGTAGAATGAGCCATGATCTGACACCTCTGCACTCTGCGTTGGGGGGAGAGAAGGGGGCAGATTGAGTTTGCAATCCAGACATGGTTCTCAATGCATCACTCAAGTTCATTTCTATTTTCCCTGCAGCCACAATCTGTGTCCGAACTGACCCATTTTGAAGTTGGAAGCCCTGATTTTCCTCTCCCTTGCACCTTGATAGCATTCACACCTATGCAAAGTCAGTGCAAAGCTAGTGCTACCAGATCAGAATTGTAGTAATTTACACCCTGATTTACAGAGATGTAAATGATGACATGAGGAGCAAGGTACTAGAGACTCAGAGCCAGAGTGAGCGTGATTTTTATATATATATATATATATATATATATATATATATATATATATATATATATATATATATATATATATATATCCATATATATATATCCATATATATATATCCATATATATATATCCATATATATATATATATATCCATATATATCCAAAAGTCTATTAGCTGGTAAATTACATATGTTTCTGGAGGAAGCATTTATTGTGGGACTGATATGTAAGACATTTAATCAGTCAACACTCACTTTTCCCTTCACCAATCCACCCCCCCACACACACACCACGAAACCACAATGAACTTTTACTAACATCTGATGAAAAATTAAAGTAATCGTATTTGCCTGCATTTTAATAAGATCAGCTGTACCCAATAGATAATGGTCTATTTATTAACAGCCAGTGCAATATAAATCAATTTTTTCCATTTAGAAATAATGTGTATTTAAGCTTAGAAATTTTAATTTTTGTTTGCTTAATAATCGACGGCACTGTTCCTGACACCTAGTCATGGTCTCATAAAATTAGCAGTTACCGTGCTCCTCTCCCATTAGTATAATATATTATTTTTTTCTGGCCCAAATCCTTATTCAAGTAACGCTTAGTGAAATCAAAGGGAGGGGGTGTACCTGAGTGAGGCCTGAGAGTGACAATTACTCCCCTCCAAGGGTTAGTCCTGTGGAAAGGAGAAGAAACTCCATGAGTTTCAACTCAGAGGGTTTTTAGAATTCTCCGGCAGGGGGAAGAATGACTGACCTCCTTCCAGTGGAAGAACCTAGGGGTTCCATCCCCCCGAGTCATCGGCGTGGAGGTCACTTGCTCTGCCTAATCTGATCTACCTTGACAGCACTCTTCCTGTGGGAGTCATACTGTCAAGAGCCTCCCCCTGCTGCCCCTGGCTGGTTTTTACAACACCAAGGGTAAAGCTGCACAACTTACTGCAGACTGCCTTTAAGGGGTAAAGAATTTCATACAGATTGGATGCTCCCCACTTCTGCCCTGTCCCAACCCTATAAAAGCTACCAGCCCAAGGCCCAGTCCTGCCTCTGACTTTAGTAGCCAAGCCACCATCTTGAGCAGCCCGTCACGTTACAGTTATCATCCCTGATTCACTTTTGAGTTCTTTGCTCTGAAGGGGACACAAAATACTTCCAGGATCCAGAAGCAGGAAGTGTCAGTGTCACTTGATGATGCTGAGTAATACTTGACTCCAGGAGTAGCCCCATTGATTCCATTGCTCAGCATGAGCCAGGGTATCAGAATCTACTCCTAAAACAACATATACAACAATAATCTAAAATTATACACAAGTTAAACCTCAGCAAGGCTCTCTCTGAGAGAAATCTATACATCCACTCACTCTTGCTTCAGATGCATCAGCAATATGTTGCTGTTGAGGTCATTGTGCAGACAATCTCATGGGAAAACTTTGCTTTCAGGAATCTCAATCCAAGAGCCCAGACCTTAAGAACAGAAACTGAACATTGGATGTTTCTCCACATTAAATCTCAAAACTTTTTGAGAGTCACTTGCAAACTGTGCTGGTTACAGCAGTATCATGTTTTGCAGTCTTGGTTTCCAAGCCACAACTACCACTTAGGGTGACCAGACAGCAAGAGTGAAAAATCGGGATGGGGGTGGGGGGTGGGAGGGTAGGAATAGGAGTCTATATAGGAAAAAGACCCCAAAATTGGGACATCTGGTCACCCTACTCCCACTTCCAGAAACAAAGCCAGATGCACAAATGCCCAGGAACGTTAGGCCACCTTTTACAAACACAATCATTTTGGGAAAGACAAACGGCACACCTATCTTCTTGGGCAGCTTGCCTCGCCAAACACCACAGCTGACAACAACAACAAAAACCAGGGGTGCATGTGTGTTTCCCTTCTTTGTCATTCCGATGGCAATGGGATTGCAGTGCCTGCCCCCAGGATAGTAGGGGGAAACCATAACATAGCCTGGAGGGTTGACTGCTGCCTATGGAGCTTCTATATTGTTGGAAACATAAAATATAATGCTATTTTCATTATAAAAAGGAAATCCAGAGCAATAGAGAGTCATTTTGCAAAGTATTATATCTTACAACCTTCTAGCTTAGAGGGATAACGAACCCCTTTCATAGTAATGAATGTACTACACAATATCCACGCTGGTTTTCCCCACACTCCTCGGTGGCAGCAGTGTGTGACTTTTGATGCAATGCATGGTTTTAATAAATAAAGTCTATCAGGGAGGAATAAAGAAAAAGCCATTTCAGGCCTCTCTCTGGTCTCAGACCTTTTTGCCCCTTGCTTATTTCAGTGGGCATGCCCCTTATTAGATCCAGAGTCTACATGGGCAGCTGCACGTCTGTCAAGGCAGATTCCTGTGTGTTAGAAAGTGGGTATAATCTCCCCTCTGAAAGACTGCCCATGTAAATTCAATACTGCCCCTAAAATGAGCACTGCCAGTTGGGGAGGGGATATAGTCAAGCAGGCTAAGGAGATGTGCTGAAACCACTTGGCAGAATTACCGGAGGATGGTGACAGTGCTATCCATGCCTGCCCAGATTAATTTCTCTTGGGCCCATGGAGTTGTAATTGACACACCCCGATACATAGATCTGGTCCATTGCATATATTGGTGACGGAGGAGGAATCTTTATCAGCCCGCACAAGGTCCATCCAGTATTAAACCAGCATAGAGCCAGAGACAGGGGCTGGCTCTTCATCCCAAATATTGCCAACTCCTCAGCTGGGTGAATCTCTTCACTCTGCAAAACTGGAGTAGAAATATCACGAGAAGACTCTCTAGTGAGCTTTCCAGTATTTCCTTCTTCTTTCTGAGCCATAAGTACCCCCCAGAGCAGCCTACCTTATTGTAGTAGTTCTCCTCCGTTTCCAGTTCCACGCTGACTCACTGCGTAAGCTTTGGCAAGTCACGTAGGCTACAGGTTTCAGGAATGGCTTGTAATTTTGGGTGCCACAATATTGAAATTTGACCACCAGCCTCTCTCTGCCTCAGGGTCCCGATTCTTTTCTCACTTACACCAAATTACATATTGGTGTGACTACCATGATTTCAAATGATTTAAACTTGATTTAGACAGAACCAAGCCTTGGTTTTCTCATCTGCATAACAGGGATAATAATGCTGACCTATCCCACAGAAGCAAATGTGAAGCCTAATCCACCAAAGGCTTATGAAATGTATTTAAACCCTTGCAAGAAAGGTGCTGTAGATGTGCACATGTTTATCCTTCTAATATTATACAGTGGAATGGGCATAGATACTTGCACACTGAGACACAAGAAATTGGGGCATTTCTGCCCTAGAAAGAATACTGCAGTCAGGGCTGGCTCCAGGCACCAGCCGACCAAGCACGTGCTTGGGGCGGCGCTCAGGGTTTTTTTTTTTTGTTTGTTTTTGTTTTTTATTTTTTAAAAAAACCAAAACACCTCTTCACGGTGCCATGGCAGAGGCAGCGGGGGGTGGGCATGCTGCGCTCCCCGCCGGCGCCCCAGCCAGGGCAGCAGGCGTGCCACACTCCCCGCCGGCACCCTGGCAGGGGTTGCGGGGCGGCCGGCGGCTTTTTTGCCTGAGGCGGCAAAAAAGCCAGAGCCGGTCCTGACTGCAGTGTGTTATATTCTATTTCAGGTGACTATTCCATCACATAAAGCAACCACTATCCTAAAAGCAGAGTTAGATCATAGATCAGACACATTAGAGATGGAACTGACTTGATATAAGAAGTCCATTTTTCTGCCAAGCAATGAGTCCCTTGACAGGGAATGTACCAAATTCTGCATTTGACTTTAGCCAAACAAACTAGGTTAACAATTTACAATAAAAGGTATGATTTTCACAGATGCTGGTCACCCAAAGCTCCCACTGTGTTAGTTGAGAATTGGAGGGGACCAGCACTTCTGAAGATCAGGCCCTAGGTGTGTCTATTCTTCCCCACCCCGCCAAAAAAAGTATTCACTCCCTCCCCACTTTGGATTGCCTCTTGTTTATAAAAAGATTTGCATACTGCTTTTTAAAATAGATCATAAACACCTGAGAACAGAGCAAGTAGTAAGGTTGGTCAGAGATGAGACACTGACTTTTGTAACTTTCAGTTTAAAGACAAGGATAGAGGAATCTCAGAGAAAATATATGTCACATTTGGAAAGGAGGAACTGAGTGATCACAAGCTCCCATCCTGCTCCCCTGAGAACTTTGGCAGATCCCATGCCTGCAAGAGGCGGCTCTTCCCTTAAAATGTCCCCCCCGCCCAGATCACAGGGATGCAGTAGCAGGGGATGTTGTAGGTTTAGACTGAAGAACACTGGGGGAACCCAGGATTGGAACTGCACTGTGTGAGGGGGGGGGGGGGGGGACGGGGGAGGATCAGCAAGGAAGAGGGGGCTGTGGATCACAAAGAGGTGCATTGGCAGAACACTAAGGTGGGGGTATGCAGACAGGGGACAAGCAGAGCAGAAGTACCAGGCAGTTCTGCAGTTTAGGACTGAAGTGCATTAGCAGTATAGGGAGTCCAGGACTAGAGGAAGAAGGGCTGAGGTTCAGGATTAATGTGCAATAACAGAACACTGGAGGTGAGTTTGCTGGGATAGCCGTCAGGGATGGAACAGAAGGGGCACTGCAGGGATGGACTGAGTTGCATGGGCAGAACAGTCAGAGTGAGGGAGGCAAGGGAAGTGGGCAGAGCTGTGCATTGGCTGAGCAGAGTGTAGGCACAGCAAACCTCTTACCCTCCTCCTCCCCTCCCCATGCATGACTTAGGTCAGGATTCTTATTAGACACACCCTTTCACAACCAACACATTCACACCCAAAAAGCCCCATTGCAGAAAAACCTCTTTGGCATTCTCTCTCCATGTTGCACCCTAGTAACACTTTAAACCGATCATGCCTGGCTTTGTCTTTCCCTGGTGGCATCAAGCACAGTTAATGAAATGAAAACCTCAGAGCAAGACATGCTCCCCCTCACTACCCATGTCTGGAGGAGTGTTTTAAGCTTGATCTGTGGCACATACCAACTTTGAAAGTCCCCCCCCCCACACTCCTTATTGGTGCAAATCTCACCCAGCTGTCCCTGCCAGAGAACTGCTTGCAACTGCTATTGAGGATTTCAGCTATTTTCTTCAGGCAGAAGGTGACCTGATCCTTTAATCCGGCTGACTTTCCAATATGACAAGTCAAATCAGGAGAGCTCATCCAAAGAAAGTTTTCCGTGAAGCTCAGTCAATTGAACTTCAGAAGCTTCCTCCTTCTGTACTCCCCCCAAAAACAGCAACTCACACTTGAACTGTAACGTTCATTCCAAAGGATTTCTAAATGCTTCACACACTATGGGCTATATTAGGGCTGCAGGAGCTGCAGCCTAGGGCGTGCCCCTGGCAGTTCCTGGAGCCATTCTCTCTTCCAATTGTTGGAGCAGGCAAAGTGCTTCTGGGCAGGGGTGGCGCCAGCTTTTTTGCCACCCTAGGCGGTGGCGGGAGGGGCTGAAATGCCGCCAAGGTCCCCAGCAGCCGAAGAAGCAGCTTCTTCGGCCACCAGGATTCTTGGCGGCACTTCGGCGGCAGCCTCTCCCGCCGGCAGCCGCCAAGGGACCGGAGATGCCGCCCCGCAAATCCTGGCACCTAGGCGACCGCCTAGGGTCGCCTAATGGTAGCGCCGGCCCTGCTTCTGGGTGCACCTGGTGAAACATGTGGATGAGCATCTCACTCCTCCTCTAGAGTGCACTCCCATACTCCCCTGTTATGCCAGCCAGAGGCCAGTATGGAGAGGCTATGGCTATACACCCATAGTGTCCAGGCATGCTTCCTTTGGGGAGTGAAGCCACCAGCAGTTCTGTGACAGAGCTGGAAGAGGGCAAAAGGGTCCTAAATCAATGATGGGAGAATGTCAGAAACCCGTCAGTAGAGACACAGCCAAGGTGAGTCGGTCACAGAGATGGGCCGTGAGTCGCCATCCTCTGGTCTAACGACTAGGTCACAAGGCTTCCATGGAACAGACCCTTCACTCAAGTAACAAGCAGCAGTATTCCTCTAATGAGGCTGATATGAACTCTAAAATCCAGTGTAAAGAAGCAGCTATTAAAATTCTGCTGCATGATGGAAGCAGAGCTAGAAAAACAGTATCTCTACTGATGAGCAGTCAGCCCAGAGATGGCAGCAGCGGATGGAAAAAGGGAGATTTAAAGGGGGGGGGAAATGGGGACTTTATTTCCCAGCAATAAACACTCTGACCTCTTTGAAATGAAATAGTCTCAAGGCCCACAACCTGTTAACTAAGCAAGTTGCTACTATTTGGACAGATAAAAGATCAAAAGAAAGGGTTCTGACTAAACTCAAAACAGCCTGGAATGTAAATTAGTTTTCATTTCTGTCCAGTGGAGACAAACTAAAATAAAGACATTACCAAGTGTTTTACTCAATGAGCTACTGCTAATATAAAATCCTGCTGAGGAGGCTCTGTCACTACTACAGAGACTGAAAGATGCCCAGACCCCAATTTCAGCACTTCACAGATGAGTGGCACCTGTTACTCACCAATGGACAAGATGATTGAATAAACAGAACCCCTCAGTTTGAATAATAGGAGAAAGACGTTGCCTCAAACTGTTCCACAGGACGAAGGGACCTTTCCCTTAATGAAGGCATGAGCTAGTTTCCCCAAGCTCCACACAGCAAAAGTATAACAACATTAAGAACAGAAGAACATAAGAACGGCCATACTGGATTAGACCAAAGGTCCATCTAGCCCAGTATCCTTTCTTCAAACAGTGGCCAATGTCAGGTGCCTCAGAGGGAATGAACAGAACAGGTAATCATCAAGTGATCCATCCCCTGTTGCCTATTCCCAGCTTCTTGGAAACAGAGGCTAGGGACACCATCGCTTCCCATCCTGGGTAATAGCCTTTGATGGACATATCCTTCATGACTTTATCTAGTTCTTTTCTGAACCCTGTTATAGTCTTTGCCTTCACAACATCCTCTGGCAAAGAGTTCCACAACTTGACTGTACATTTTGTGAAGAAATACTTTTTTGTTGGTTTTAAACCTGATGCCTATTAATTTCATTTGGTGACCCCTACTTCTTGTGTTATGAGGAGTAAATAATACTTCCTTATTTACTTTCTCCATACCAGTCATGATTTTAGAGACCTCTATCATATCCCACCTTAGTCTCTTTTCAAAGCTGAAAAGTCCCAGTCTTATTAATCTCTCCTCATATGGAAGCCCCTAATCATTTTTGTTGCCCATTTCTCAACCTTTTCCAATTCCAATACATCTTTTTTGAGATGGGGCGACCACATCTGCACACAGTATTCAAGATGTGGGCGTACCATGGATTTATATAGCTGCAATATATTTTCTGTCTTATTATCTATCCCTTCCTTAAACATTCCCAACATTCCGTTAGCTTTTTTTGACTGCTGCTGCACATTGAGTGAATGTTTTCAGAGAACTATCCACAATGACTCCAAGATCTCTTTCTCAAGTGGTAGCAGCTAATTTAGACCCCATTATTTTATATTTGTAGTGGAGATTATGTTTTCCAATGTGCATTACTTCGCATTTATCAACATTGAATTTAATCTGCCATTTTGTTGCCCAGTCATGCGGTTTGAGAGATCCTTTTGTAGCTCTTCACAGTCTGCTTGGGATTTAACTATCTTGAGAAGTTTTGTAGATCTGCCAATTTTCCCACCTCACTGTTTACCTCTTTTTCCAGATCATTTATGAATATTTTGAATAGGACTGGGCCCAGTGCAGACCCCTGGGGGAAGAAAGCTACGTGAGCCTCCCTTGGGATAGTGCTTGGGGTGTATTATAGACCACCGGGATCGGATTTGGATATGGATAGAGACCTCTTTAATGTTTTTCATGAAGTAAAAACTAATGGGAATTGTGTGATTATGAGAGACTAACTTCCCAGATATAGACTGGAGGACAAGTGATAATAAAATAAATAAATAATAATAATAATAGGGCTCAGATTTTCCTAGATGCAATAGCTGATGGATTCCTTCACCAAGTAGTTGCTGAACCAACAAGAGGGGATGCCATTTTAGATTTGGTTTTGTTGAGTAGTGAGGACCTCATAGATGAAATGGTTGTAGGAGACAACCTTGGTTCGAGCAATCATGAGCTAATTCAGTCCAAACTGAATGGAAGGATAAACAAAAATAGATCTGTGACTAGGGTTTTTGATTTCAAAAAGGGCTAACTTTAAAAAATTAAGGATATTAGTTAGGGAAGTGGATTGGACTGAAGAACCTGTGGATCTAAAAGGCAGAGGAGGCCTGGAATTACTCAAGTCAAAGTTGCAGAAACTATCAGAAGCTGGCATCCTAAGAAAGGGTAAAAAATTTATAGGCAGGAGCTATAGAGCAAGCTGGATGAGCAAGCATCTCAGAGAGGTGATTAAGAAAAAGCAGAAAGCCTACAAGGAGTGGAAGATGGGAGGGATCAGCAAGGAAAGCTACCTTACTGAGGTCAAAACATGTAGGGATAAAGTGAGAAAGGCTAAAAGCCATGTAGAGTTGGATCTTGCAAAAGGAATTAAAACCAATAGTAAAAGATTCTATAGCCATATAAAGAAGAAGAAAACAAAAAAAGAAGTGGGACTGCTAAACACTGAGGATGGAGTGGAGGTTAAGGATAATCTAGGCATTGCCCAATTTTTAAACAAATACTTTGCCTCAGTCTTTAATGAGGAGCTTAGGAATAATGGTAGGATGACAAATGGGAATGAGGATATGGAGGTAGATATTACTACATCCGAGGTAGAAGTCAAACTCAAACAGCTTAATGGGACTAAATTAGGGGGCCCAGATAATCTTCATCCAAGAATATTAAAGAAACTGGCACATGAAATTGCAAGCCCATTAGAAAGAATTTTTAATGAATCTGTAAACTCAGGGGTTGTACTGTATCACTGGAGAATTGCTAACATAGTTCCTATTTTTAAGAAGGGGGGGGGGGGGGAGGAGTGATCCAGGTAACTACAGGCCTGTTACTTTGACATCTGTAGTATGCAAGGTCTTAGAAAAAATCTTGATGGAGAAAGTAAGTAAGGACATTGAGGTCAATGGCAATTGGGACAAAATACAACATGGTTTTACAAAAGGTAGATCATGCCAAACCAACCTGATCTTCTTTGAGAAGGTAACAGATTTTTTAAACAAAGGAAACGTAGTGGATCTAATGTACCTTGATTTCAGTAAGGCATTTGACACAGGCGCCGACTTCCTGTGGCGCCGGTGGGAGCTCACGCCCAGCGTCGGGGCGGGGCCCCGCCCCTGACGCCGGGTGACGTTGCGGGGCCCCGCCCCCGATCCCGACGCAACGTCGCCCAGCGTCAGGGGCGGGGCCCCGCAACATCTCCCGGTGCTAAGGTAAGATGGCGGCGGGCCCCGGGGTTGGCGGGGAGCTGGCCATGGGTCCCGGGGTGGGCGGGGAGCTGCCGGTGGGTGCGGAGCACCCACCAATTTTTCCCCATGGGTGCTCCAGCCCCAGAGCACCCACGAAGTCGGCGCCTATGGCATTTGATATTGTTCCACATGGGGAATTATTAGTTAAATTGGAAAAGATGGGATCAATATGACAATTGAAAGTGGATAAGGAACTGGTTAAAGGGGAGACTACAACGGGTCATACTGAAAAGGTGAACTATAAGGCTGGAGGGAGTTTACTAGTGGAGTTCCTCAGGGATCGGTTTTGGGACCAATCTTTTTATTATTGACCTTGGCACAAAAAGTGGGAGTGTGCTAATAAAGTTTGCAGATGACACAAAGCTGGGAGGTATTACCAATACAGAGAAGGACTGGGATATCATACAGGAAGTTCTGGATGAGCTTGTAAACTGGAGTAATAGAATGAAATTTTAATAGTGAAAACTGCAAGGTCATACATTTAGGGATTAACAAGATTTTTTTGTTATAAGCTGGGGACGCATCAGTTGGAAGTAGCAGAAGAGGAGAAGGACCTCGGAGTCCTGGTTGATCACAGGATGACTATGAGCCGCCAATGTGATATGGCCATGAAAAAAGCTAATGCGGTCTTGGGATGCAGTAGGCGAGGTATTTCCAGTAGAGATAAGGAGGTGTTAGTACCGTTATACAAGGCACTGGTGATACCTCATCTGGAATACTGTGTGCAGTGCTGGTCTCCCATGTTTAAGAAGGATGAATTCAAACTGGAACAGGTATAGAGAAGGGCCACTAGGATGATCCGAGGAATGGAAAACCTGTCTTATGAAAGAAGACTCAAGGAGCTTGGCTTGTTTAGCCTAACCAAAAGAAGGCTGAGGGGAAATATGATTGCTCTCTATAAATATATCAGAGGGATAAATACCAGGGAGGGAGAGGAATTATTTAAGCTCAGTACCAATGTGGACACAAGAACAAATGGATATAAACCGGCCATCAGGAAGTTTAGACTTGAAATTAGACAAAGGTTTCTAACCATCAGAGGAGTGAAGTTCTGGAACAGCCTTCCAAGGGGAGTAGTGTGGGGAAAAGACACATCTGGCTTCAAGACTAAGCTTGATAAATTTATGGAGAGGATGGTATGATGGGATAGCCTAATTTTGGCAATTAATTGATCTTTGACTATTAGCGGTAAATATGCCCAATGGCCTGTGATGGGATGTTAGATGGGGTGGGATCTGAGTTACTGCAGATAATTCTTTCCTGGGTGTCTGGCTGGTGAGTCTTGCCCACATGCTCAGGGTTTAGCTGATCGCCATATTTGGGGTCAGGAAGGAATTTTCCTCCAGGGTAGATTGGCAGAGGCCCTGGGGGTTTTTCACCTTCCTCTGTAGCATGGGTCACGGGTCACTTGCTGGAGGATTTTCTGGATGATTCTCTGCACTTTAAGGTCTTTAAACCATGATTTGAGGACTTCAATAGCTCAGACATAGGTTAGGGGTTTATTATAGGAGTGCGTGGATGAGATTATGTGGCCTGCGTTGTGCAGGAGCTCAGGACTAGATGATCATAATGGTCCCTTCTGACCTTAAAGTCTATGAGACACCACTAGTTACCTCTCTACATATTGAAAACTGACCATTTATTCCTATCCTTTGTTTTCTATCTTTTAACCGGTTACCAATTCATGAGAGGACCTTCCCCTCTTATCCCAGGACAGCTTACTTTGCTTAAGAGCCTTTGGTGAGGGACCTTGTCAAAGCCTTTCTGAAAATCTAAGTATACTATATCCACTGCATCCCCCTTGTCCATGTGCTTATTGACTCCCTCAAGAAAAAAAAACCCTCCCTGACTACATCAGGACGATGGGCAAAGAATATCTTCTTTGCTCTTGCAGTTCCATTTAGACTTGGGAATTTAACAAAAAACAAAAAACACTTTTCTACAAATTTATTTTTCAACTAAATTTGTTGCTGGTAAAGGTACCAAACAGACTGTGTGTCCTGGAGATCGAGGTTCTCCATGTCATCTCAGAATAGCGACAATATAGGCTATGGTGTGGCAAACTTCCCCCACACTACACCACCAATGTGCCTCAATCATGATAGCGAAGGACCATCTCTAGGGTGAAAGTTGTCATGGTGCTTAGATCCAATAATGACAGGCATTCTAGGAGTGCCCTATACATGAGTGCTATCTGTATATATGTAAATACTTACTAGATAAAGTGTCAGTAGATGGAGCACAAGTATATGCAGCATTGTTCTTGTCCTTACCTGCAGGACCAATAAAAGCTCTTCTTGTGCCCTGCAAATGGCTTATTATCTGCAATAGGCACCTTCTCAAAAACATGACAAACAGACTTGGTCTGTGAAGAGGGCCAGCTTATATTTTTAAATCAGTTATGTGGGCCTGATTTGCAAAGATGCTGAGTGATCTCAGCTTATATGGACTTCACCTGGAGTTGTGGGTGATCAGCAAGTCTGATAAACAGCTCCTGGGCCTACTAAGACCTACATACTCCCTCAGTCCACAGTAGAGCTCCCATGGATAATAATGGGAAGCCTACACACAGACCAACAGTAGAATGGTCCTTATACATCAACTAGACTTACATGCCCTGATCATGAGCTAGTGGATCTCAGTTCAAGATTGGGACCTACCTGCTAAAATTACTATTACATTCAGTATCCCCCAGTGGGGGTGGAGGGGAACGATGCACGAAATTTTTAGGACCATCACCACAAGTCCTTTTTTGTTAGGAAATTTACATAGGCAGCTACATGCAGACAAAGTTGCAGCAAACTGTAAATTAGGTGCATAACAGCACCCCTAAGGCCTGAGTCACTACTGTTTTACTCCATTTCTTTTGTAAGTAAAACTCCATTGAAGGTTTTCTTGCAATAATGTAGGCTAAGAACTTACTCTTCTGAAGGGCCGGGGGGTGGGGGGAAAGCTAGAATAGTGCAGACTCAATCTTTCATGGGGACCATATAAATATCCTAAGCAGGCCAGAAGATTGGAGTCAGACTCTACTGAGTTAGCTAGATACTTTCTCCAAGGCCCATTTTCTCTCTCTGACCTTGCTGCTGAAACAACCAAAGAGATGCCAATCTGGACCAGTTGTGGCAGTAGGTTGTGTGATGTGGACACTCTCAGAGACTGAATTGGAACAACCCACTCCTTTAATATAGCGTAATGGTCATTGACCAGCCTATAGATTTCAGATTCAAGCATGTTACTTAGACATGAAAGTCTCAGTATCACATGAATATGGCCTTCAGCCACCCAGTCTCCTGTTTAAGTGGTTAAAGAGAGACCCTCTTACTAGAGCCACACAGGCATCGAGGCAGCTGTACCTGGCAGATGCCTCAGTGACTGCAGCATGAGAACGGCTGAGTGATTCTAACCCCAGGAGTACAAGGCAGAAAGGTTGCCCTTGCCTGTGAATTGCACTCATGGCTCATAGCACACCATCAGCATCTGTGTGACCCACATCCAGGTTAGTGTGGAAAGGCAAGTGATCCTGCTGACGGAGTAGCTGTGTCAGACTCAGCACTGAACAAATGCTCCAGTGTAGCATTCGGAGGTGTTCAGTTACTGAGGATGCCGCTCTCTTTGGTAGGAGACATACAACCAACAACCTGACCACTTGTGGTCATTAAAAGTCTCATGGCCCTTTTCATAACTGTTGGAATGCTAGCCCTGAGTCCCAGCCAGATTGCCTTACCAGTTGCAGTGCAATGCAGTGTTTATCCAGTGTTGCTGTTGCACTGTTAAACAGCTGTTCTGTTCCACTTCAGAGGAACCCGCATTTCAGGGGTAAGAAGGGCTTCCTACACAGTTTGTAAATCCATTGGTGCAGTGGTTTGGGTTCTTTCTGGACATCACCACCATCACACCGTCCCCCCCCTTGCTGCTCGGATACTCTGGGCCACTCCCATAGTTGCACAGGTGATTGGGGTGCTGGAACTAGGGGTGCGGCCCCCTGGCTTGAAGTGGTTTCCATCATATTCGGGGTTTACAGTTTTGTTCAATGGCTCTCAGCACCTCCACTATACAAATTGTTCCAGCGCCGCTGCAGGTGATTGATTGAACAGGGTTGGCAACATACCTTACCATTTTCTACAGAGAGCCATTTCATGTAGGGGCAAATCTCTCCCACTACTGTGGACTTCTAGGCTCCCCAGAATCTGCAGGACTGCACTGTTTCACTGTGGATGTGAGGGACAGGATTTGTGGATCCCTTACAAAGGCTGTGTCCCTCCTGCATACTACAGAACCCACCTCTGTATCCCATGCAATGAGGTTTGGAGGGTGAGGCATGGGCAGAGATAACGGAGCTGGTGCTATATGTATCCACTGGCCATTACTCATTGTAGAACAGGGACAAAAGAGCTACAGGAGCAGCTCTGCTGTCACTCCACTGCCCGGGGGGGGGGGGGGGAATTCTTTCCCCCACACTGCTGCAGAGAACTCCATGAAAAGCACAGCTACTAACAGTTCACTGGAGTCCAAGGAGTCTCTACTGCCTTTTGGTTTTGTAGAGTGGTGTTCATGATATGTCAAAGCTCTAAATACAGTGATGAGTCACGCTGGCACCATGAGAACTTGGCTGGCAAATGCAGCAGCCATTCTGTACTCAGAAAAGCTCTCACACAGCCTCAGGCACTAATCAGCCATTTTACTGAGAAAGGGAACGGCTGCCAGAAACGTGGGGTTATCCTCAACTCTTTACAAAGAGTGTCAGCTTCCACCTAGACAGGTAGCAGTGAAAGACAGAAGGGGACCTTGGTTTAGTGCCTCAATTGAAGAATGCTAGCACTCTGCCATTGCAGGACCCCCTACCGCTTGCAGTGTAGCATTAGCTAGGGGCTGCTGCCTTATGTCCTGCCATGAGGCTGATTCTGGAACTCCCCAAGGCTATGGGGCTCAGACACAAGTGTTAGGATTCAGTACAGCCATACAAATCACACCAGTGCCTACTGTAGTAATAGTAGTTTTGAGAAGCATATTCCTCCCTGCAGGTGGGCCACATAGAAATGTACCGACATGCTCACCAGTCCACCTGTGCTCAACCAGAAGTGATACAATGCAGACACACAAAGCAAAACAACCCCATTTAAAAAAAAAAGCACATCCATCCGTTAAATCACAATAAAAGCCCTTGTAGCTGAAAGTTTGTGCAGTATTTGCTTTAGTTAATGGCAAAACTAAAACAAGAGCAAAGCGACACACATTTTTTAAGCAGTGCTTCTTCCCATTTAGACAAACAGCAGCCAAAATGTATTACCCCAATATGGTGCCTCCACTTCGGAAAACAAGTATCTTCAAGCAAATTAGAGTATGTTGTGTGTTTTAAAACACTGAAAATAATTATCAGCCTGTCGTGCCCCCCATCCAGTTTTCTCATCAGAAAAGGGAGAAGAGTCAGGGATTCCATTAAATCAATTGGTAAGGTTGCTCTGTCTGTCCAAACAACCTTGGGAATGCTCAGTTATCAACAGGCTAGGTCCCGACTACTAGATTTAAAAGTGAACCTATACTGTTAACAATGAACAAACATTCATGTCACAAAAACTACCCCATCTCCCAAGTGGCACCCTCATTATCATCACATCAGAAAGGCCAAGCACTGAAGGCTAAATGAACTCCTCTCTGACCCAGGGGAACATCCCCTCCAGGTCAGGGCTGTGGTTCTACAGATACACTTAGTTGTAGGGTTGACCGAGATGGAGACTATCAGCAGTGCCGATTCCATTTTTAGAAAGAAAGATGGGCCAGTCTTTTCCTGCAAACTGTATTGGTGTGTGGGGGGGAAGATACAAGAAAACATACTATACACCAGAAACACAGGTCAGAGTAACGGATGATTCCATGTTCTGCAAGGGTGCCTCTTTGGGTATTAGAGTCACTCAAATTTGCTTTGCTGTTTTTTCAGCCACACCACTCATGAGCTGACCCTCTTGTCCCATAAACACATATTAAAGTAATTTATAGTGATAGACAACCCTCAAAACATTCAGAAACAGTCTGAAATGCGAAGGGGTTTATCCGAAGGTTTCAAGGTCTCCCTCCTAGCACCTTCTCCCAAGTTGTGTATGAAACCTCTACCCTCTATTCCTTTTCTTCCCCTCCCCACCTCCAAACTTTCATTTTCTTGATGTCCATTTCCCTTTCTCGGTGAAATTCACCTCTTTAAAGACTTCAGTAGGACTGACATGGTGTGAAAACTAGAGTCCAGACACTCTAGGGGGAGAACAGAAGGTTTAAACCCCCCAAAATGAACTGTATTATCATACTATACAAGTATATTGAGTTAGGGTCTTTTATGAAAGCTTGTAATGTTCTGAATTTGACGGTCATTAGGAAACATGTATATAGACTGTGGTTATCTATCTACATACTGATGTATATAGAAAACTGTTTTTATAACCTGTAGTACAACTTCAACTACACCTCATAGCAGGGAAGGGTACCTCCCAGGCCAGATGTTTACATGAAACCAGCTCCGGGTAACCATCCATTGTCCAGCCAAGGAAGAGAAAATGATGGGCCTTAGAATTATCAAATCTGTCTATCAAATCAAGAGGGAATTTCCCCAATCTGAATAATCATGAGTTCCCATGGACATGGGAGCAAGGGGGAGGAAAAAGCCTTTTTTTAAATCAGGCTTGGGACTGAAAACTTGAGAGTCTTGAGGCAGGAGGCAGGCTGTGAATGCTGGATCCCCCTCTATAGCTAGCTGATGCACTGAGAAACTATTGTAAGGCAAAAGGTGACTATATTAGAAAAGGGATTTTATCTAATACAGAAGTGTAACGCTTTAGATTGTGTCTTTATGTTTCTTTTCTGTGTAACTTGTTTAGGTTAGCCCTCCCTCACGATTTCATCTTTGAATCTGTGGTGTTTCTATTAAATAAACTTCGGTTTATTTTTTGTCCCAAGCAGGTCTCTGTTCTGCAAACTGTGTTGAGTGAGGGGTGAAAGTAAAGTTGAACTCTTACTGGTACGGGGACCAGCTCTGCCCCCCAGAAGGGGCTGGGCTAGGGATCAGCATCCTCCAGCCAGCCCATCCATGCTGTCTGGCCATTTAAAGGGATTTTAAATTGCTGGGCCCAAGGCAGCTGCTCATTTTGCCCCACCCCCATTGGTGGGCGGGGGGGGGGGGCACAAAAGGGGCAACAACATTTAAGCAGGGTCCTTTGCCACGGCAGTGCTTTAAAGTCAGCTGTATTACCAGTACGCCATACCGGCCTGTACTGCCTTACTTTCACCCCTGGTGGAGTGTATGCGCCAAAGTTACCTGATAACTGGCAGACTGGTTTCAGAACTACCAGGGTAACAAACCAGAGGGGAACAGTCCAAATGTCTGGTAGTTAAGAACTCAGTAGAGACATGAGACTGGAAGGGCTGTTGGTGTCACCCTATAACGAGCAACTAAGCTGGTGAGCACCAGGGTGAGACTTTACGTTTGTGGGCTGGTTCAGAAACATGATATGTGAGCCCTCTGCAAGGTGCTGAATTTCACCCTCTGTTCTCAGCAACACTTCTGACTCCTCGGGTCTTTCAGTCCCCAACAAGTCCCCTGATGCCCAACTCAGTTCCTTCTCTCTGGCCCCATGTGCATCTCTTACCTAGAGTGAGATCACATTGTGTGCGTGGCAGGGGGGAGGAAAGGGTTAAATGGCAGAAATGTCCTCTTTGTTAGACTCTGCCTAGCTTCTCCAAATCAACTCTCTCACCTGCTGGAGCTTCCATTTCTCAGACACACCGCACCCGTAAACGCTAGCCTCCTCCCAACCTTCTGATCAGGAGATTAGCTGACAAACATTTTAGCTCAGATTGCCACTCTGCTGAGGTCCAGGGATGATTTTCAGCAGAAGTAGGATGGCCATTGGAAGTCAGAGAAAGAGAAGTGGAGTATTTATCCAACCACTGTCAACCCATAATTGACGGTTTGACTTCACTTCAATGAGATTTAAGATGAGGGTCAGGCCATTTTATCTCTTCCCTGAGCAAGTCTTTCCCTCTCTGGTTCATTTATAAAACAAAACTAACCTGTTGTATGGCTTATCAAGCTGAAGCAACATGTATCATTAGAAAACAGAGTGAGTAAGTTACCTTAGTCGAAAAAGACATTGATTGAACAATTTGTATTCTAGATCTCATGCATTAAAGCTCTCAGAAAAGCGTTATACACATGTATAAGTGCAGGTTTTCTATGCTTACAGAAAACTCTTTCAAGACTCTGGCTGATAGGAAACAGAATAATGTGTTGAATAGAAATGTTCTACCCTAGAGCATGTGTATTACTTTAAAATGGTCATTGTCTGTGCATCCCCATTAAGTATTTTAAAACATTTTATACATACTTTTATCAGTAGAGTGCTTTGCAGTCTTTAATACATTTGTCCTCACAACACCTATGTGATGTACTGCTATTGGCCTCATTTTACAGATGGGAACTGTGACACAACGAGGCTAAGTGACTTTCCCAAGGTCACTCAGGACGTCTGTGGCAGAGCAGAGAATTGAGCCCCTCATCTCCCAACTCCTAGGAGCATGCCCTAACTGCTGGACCATCCTTCCTCCCTTTACTGATGGAAGACATTAGACTGGCAGCCTTGGATGTTATAACCTGATCCTGATTTCATTTACCCTGATGTACTTGACCATTGGATTTGAGTGGATGCTTTATTTATCCACAGAAAACACACAGCAATGCAAGCTTCCCATGCATTCTCCTGCCATCATCCTTCAATTCACCAAAAGGTTCTAGGTTGTAAACAAGTACAGTAAAGTTATGATACAAAAATCACTGTTAAGAGACCGTCTTTCTTATCCCTATCCACATAACATGCATCAGGATGATGAAAGCTTTATACCCCACAGAAACGGACAGAGGCAGAATCCAATACCTGCAGCCAAAAATAATGAAAATCCAAACACTTGTATCAAGTCTTGCCTTGCATATTGTACAGAGCTCCAATTCCACAATAAACACAGTCACAAAAATATAATAGGCCCAAGTCTCATCTTATTTATACCAGTTTTGCACCTCAATACATTTAAACAGATTCACTCCTTACACCAGTCATGTGAGAGGAGAATAAGGCAATATAAATTAGAACATCCATTACAGAAACCAAACACAGGCTGCAAACAACTTCTTCAAATGCAGCCTCCAGTTATGATGCTCCCTGCAATGCAGAAAATAAGGATCAAATGCTCACAAATAGGAGGCAGGAAGAAGAGTAGTAGGTTACACATGGTGAGGTTCTGGCCAGTGGCCAATCCAATTTGCCATGTCAGGCTAATATGCTAAGGATCATATCTGAGACTCTTTCCCCCCCAGGGAATCAATGGTTATACCACCAGTTTGTTGCTAGAGCCAGGTTTCTGGCGAGGAAGATGTTAAAAGGTGAAAATGAATATATTAATCTTTTCTTGGGAAACTTTTTTCCTGCCTTCTCAGTCAGTGAACATAAAGTGCTTTGGGGAGATGGAACGCTACTTTTATTTTGTTGACTCTGCTCTTTGAGTAAGTTGTGGGGTCTCACTGCAGTGGCTTAGAGGCAAGCAACGGAGATTGGATACTTGCCAGCACATTCAATTGAATCTGTACAATTCCTCCACCTACCCCAAAAGGGGAAGTTGGAATATTTTTCCTTTCATAATGAGCCAATCACTTGCAACTCCAGCTTTCTTGTTGTTTACAAATAATGCAGAAACATAAGACACTGAAGTCAGAGGGCCAGTCTACACTACCGTGCTGCACCACTGCTGCTGCGCCACTGTTGTAGACACGCTATGTCCATCGGCAGAATTACTCCACCTCAACGAGAGGCGGAGCTATTTCAGCAGGAGAGCATCTCCTGCTGACAGCGCGGTGTGGACACCGCTTTAAATCGATGTAACGCAAGTCTCACAGGGGTGTGGTTTTTCACACCCATGAGCAACATAAGTTACATCAACTTAAACTGTAATATAGACAAGCCCTTAGGTAAACCATCGCTCTTAACCTCTCATGCTAGAATATCCAATAATGTATGTATGGGTACACAGACCTGCCACTCAACTGCATGTACCTTAGCCAAGTTTCAGTACTGTATTGACTTATAGAGGAAAGAGGACAGTAAATAAGCTATTAGCTCCCCATTTATCAGGCCAGACAGTGTCATAATTTCAGTGTTTCTAATATTGCATTAAGTCACTGAAGCCTTTTAGGGAAGACAGAGAGAGAATGACAGGCACGGAGTGAAAGGTATGGCAAACCTCATGCAGATTAATACTAATATTGTACATTCATAATAATAACTTACCTTTCATCTTGAAGCATTGTAAAGCACTTTTAACAGCTTCGTACATACTGTAATCCACCTACTGATTAGATAGATTAGATATTGGAATAAACCAATTAATGTGTGTATGTGTCACCACTATCCTCTGCTGGATGGAATCAAAACCACTAAAGCAGATTTCATAGGCATTATACTGCTAACAGCTAATGGTGATTCTCCTTTAGCTCAAATGGTGAGGGTCTCTGTTTTTTTTAGACAGGAGGACCTACGTTTTTTCCTGGCTGTTGCCCTGAAGCTCTGAGCCACCACAGCATTCAGCATGGTGACCACCCACTATGGAATCCCATGTGGTCACAGTTTTATTGTAACATACATGTCATTTTCTGTTCCTACATAAGAAAAAATAATGACTTTTGACATCTTCATTGGCTGTCCCTTGTTGCCACAATTATTATAAAAATGCTTTGATTATAAAAATTGTTTATCATCAAGTTCTAGAGATCCAGATGGCTCAAGGGATTAGAACCTTGACAGAGACGACATTGCTGGCCTGCATCTTTCCCAGATCAATAATGATCAGAGATCGCTGCACTCTGCTCACTGGTCTATGAGAACAGCATAGATGGTCTCACTTCAGCATCTAGGAGACATGTATGCACTGCACAAAAAACACGGTCACAAAAGTAGTGCAACCAATCTGTGGCCTCATACCTACTCAGACAGCATGCGCATCTGCTAAATCCACACAGCTGGATCATAAAGAATAGCACACCTGACTCTGAAGAATTAGGGTCTCTGGGATAAAGAGGGACAAAGGCTACCTGGCCTGTTCTGAACCTGGTGAGCAGAGTCAGTGGTGTGGCATGCACACACACACACACACACACACCCACCCACCCTACTGGCAATACGACGGTTCACTTTAAATGCCCATCTATAATTTGGATTGTTTATCTGAACCATGAGCCTTCACAGGAACAGGCCCTTTCTTCATATAATTACCACACCATGAGACCAACAGGAGAGTTTTGTCCGGGGAACATGCCAATTCTACCTAAAAAGTTTTGACCCAAATCAGGAAGGCTCTCTTAGGCTACCCAACTCCCCACGCAGCCAGCTCCCTAGCTGACCAGAGGATGGGCTGCCCAGCTCCCTGGGCTGCTTGGATCAGCTGACTAGATCCCTATTCTGAAGTTTATTTATTTATTTATTTTAAAAGCAAGCTTCTATTTTGGTTCTTCCCAAATGAAGATTTTCATTCCATGGAAAATTTCTCATTTTTGACATATTGTTCCAATTCTGAATGAAAAAAAAAAAGTCATGTGAAATTTCCTGCAGGGTGGAAATTCCAGTTAGTGTCATTTTTGGTACTTGCTTCTAGTCTTGCTTAAGATGCCAAGAGAAGAACCTGTTTCATGGTATGTCAGCACTTGCCTTTTGGGTCTGATCTGTAAGCAGGAGGTACAGCAGCTTTTGAAAACTAGAGATAATGAAGAAAATACTTCTGAAATTTTTGAAGTTCTGAAAAGGCTCATTTCAGACATAGGCTCTAGCTCTGGACGTAGATTTGGGTCAACTCTTATACTATCAAAAGACATCCCTCCATCCATTTCCTGATGGCAGTCACGTCAAAGAGGGCAGAGACTGAATAAGTCAAACAGGCTAACCTACCCTCTTGCTCCCAGAGATGGTCACTCCAAATCAGATTGGAGGCACGCTGAATAGTAGTGTTTGGAAGTAGGCGGATTGTGTACTGGCAGTGCTGTACCTCCTCTTTGGCTAACCAGAAGGCTCCATTCTCGAGGGCTATCAATCTAGTACCTTTCTCAAGCTCTCTGATACTGGAGCTGGGCAAATACATATTTTTTTGGTTCAGCCAGCAAACCAGAGTCAGGAAAAATAACATTTGGTTCAGTTCTGAAAATGGTCTCCATTTGTCAGCCAGTCTATTTTGGTTCATACAAAATGATTCATTCCAGACAGGTTCAGCAAAGGAAGTGTAAGTGTGTCCCCCCGCTTATAACCTTTAGCCCAGTGGTGGGGGTACTTGACTGGGAGTGGGAGACCCACATTTAAACCCCCATTCTGGAGCAGAGATTTCAACTCTGATGCCCCCTTTCAGGTGAGCATCCTAACCACCAGGCCAAAGACTATGCTGGGGTAGGTTGTTCGGAGTCTCTCCACTTCACATCAATACATAAATATTCATTGGGCCAGAGAGAGTGAGAATGACCGTTTTCTGAAGCTGGCCCTAAAAAACTTTTCCCTAGCCTAAACAAATTGGGTCAAATTCATGAATAGGTTCAAGTGCATTTTTAAGTGAATAAACTATTTGTCCGAATTTTCCCCTCAGCTTTAATATTTACCCTCCTTTGAGAAGCAATTTGTGATCAACAGATGAAAGGTGCTACATAAGAGTTTGGTGTTTAATTTTTGGTCGGGTTAATTGTAATAATAATAATAACCAAGGAAAAATAAATTATTCAGTTTCAAATTCATAGCAGGTGAAATTCACCTCTGTGCAAAGGGGGAAACTCGAGGTCTATGCACAGATTCAACCCCATTTAAGCTCTAGTTTGAGAGGTTATATGGGACTGAAGTGGTGCATAATCCTCATGTTGTCCTTTTGCACCAGAGTGAATTTCACCTACAGTGAGGACATGTCTAGATTGGGAGGGGGAGGGGAAGGGAGAATCAAAAGCCCTAACTTGAACTCAATCTCTTTTCCTAGACAACATCTAAATTGGGATCATTGATGGTCAGAAAATGTGATGAGAAGAAAGAATGGCCTTGATGGGAGAACTGAGACAGGATAAAGGAGATTTCATCTTGTGGACAGAAGGACAATTCAGAAAGACTACTTGTGGGAGGAGTTCATAGAATATTAGGGTTGGAAGAGACCTCAGGAGGTCATCTAGTCCAATCCCCTGCTCAAAGAAGGACCAAAATCAACTAAATCATCCCAGCCAAGGTTGTGTCAAGCCGGGCCTTAAAAACCTCTAAGGATGGAGATTCCACCATCTCCCTAGGTAACCCATTCCAGTGCTTCACCCTCCTAGTGAAATAGTGTTTCCTAATATCCAACCTAGACCTCCCCCCACTGCAACTTGAGACCATTGCTCCTTGTTCAGTCATCTGCGATCACTGAGAACAGCCTAGCTCCATTCGCTTTGGAACTCCCTTTCAGTTCGTTGAAGGCTGCTATTAAATCCCCCCTCACTCTTCTCTTCTGCAGACTAAATAACCCTAGTTCCCTCCGCCTCTCCTGGTAAGTCATGTGCCCCAGCTCCTTAATCATTTTTGTTGCCCTCCGCTGGACTCTCTCCAATTTTTCCACATCCCTTCTGTAGCGGGGGGACCAAAACTGGACGCAATACTCCAGGTGTGGCCTCACCAGTGCTGAACAGAGGGGAATAATCACTTCCCTCAATCTGCTGGCAATGCTCCTACTAACACAGCCCAATATGCCATTGGCCTTCTTGGCAACAAGGGCACACTGCTGCCTCATATCCAGTTTCTCATCTACTGTAGTCCCCAGGTCCTTTTCTGCAGAACTGCAGAGTTGTTTGTAAATTACTGTGGATAGTTCAATACTTCTAACTGTGTTAGAGTCAGGTGATATTGCTCTTTCCTGTAGAGTGGATGCTTTCCTAAAGCTACTACTAATCATGAATCTGACAGCTCTGGCCTCTCCTTGACTTTCTGACATGAATCTATAGGTTTCTTAATCATTAGAAGGGGCATCATGTAATGATCCTGGCGTTGAGAGCAGACTACCAACATTGCCACAAGGAATCATGTTTCTTGATGCACGAAGTGAAGACTAAAGAATACCAATGAGGAGGACTGACTACAGATGGAGAAGAACCTAGTGAGTTTGCGTGAGAAAAGGAACCTGTATCCATTTTCTCTTGTTTAGGAGAAGAGGACTTCATGCCTCCAGAAGGATATGAACCAAGGTGGAGATCTCTTTTCACCTGAAACCTTCAGTGAAATAAACAAGATCCACTTTTAACAGCAGTAAACACTGAGTGATACCGAGGGAGGCTGGGTGCATCATTGTTATTTTATATAACATCTATTGTAGTTGAAATACCACCAAGTACAGGCCTGCTTTGTGAAACAACAAATCAGGCCTCAGAAGTCAAAGCGATTACATTTGCAGTACAGTTTAGTAGATTCTCAAATTATAGTGGTTGGCATTCTTCTCTGCTACTTTGGTTTACTCCTTAGCTGTAAACCCTTTTAAAATAATCCTGGAAGGATTGATGTAAACATCAGAAATGCAAGGAATTCCAGACCAAACTAACTTGAGTGCAAGAGGGTCACAAGCCCCTTGAGTTATGTACCAACAGCCTCCCACATTAAACCAATCGGGTAGTGCTTTCATTGCACTTAAATCTCCATGAAATGCATGGCTATTAAGATGGTGACAAGTTCAACAAGTAAATAAATACCAATTAATTACCAAGGGTGTATTTATTGAATGTTAGGAACTCTGTAGCAGACACATACCAGTTGGTGTCAGTATCAGAATCCATTTGAGAGCAAAGGAAACCCAAATCCATAGATTGTATTAATCAAAATGAAGAAAAACATAGAATTCTGTATTAGACTATTTACCACAGGAGTCATTCTCTACATACCCTCCAGGGGAGCCCAGGGGGCAGGGTGGGGGGAACCCAAAAAGCAAACAAACATGAAGAGATTCATAATGGTATGTTACAGATAAACACACAGATATTCAGTTTACAGTAACAGAACCAGAAAACAGCTGACATGCGAGGAGCTGGTCTCTAGGCTCACCAGAAAACTTCATAGCATGTGGGAGGGGAGGGGGAGAGAATAAAAAAAACAAACCAACCTCTGACTGTTCATTGTGTCGGATGACAATGGAAAACAAAAACAAACAAACAAACAAAAAGATTTTTAAAAAAGCCCTGCCTTCTGGGGAAAAAAAGAAAGACATTAAGCAAAGGAGACCTTTAAACTGGCATACAGAAAAGCCAAGGAACTTAATCAAATAGGGAAGAGATAGCATCATATTACAGATGGATACAATATAAAATGCTGGCTGGCCTAGGGAGTGAATCAATTAGGCACCAATCTATTTCTGGGTCTCAAACAGTAAAAAAGTTCTAAGGACCAACTGTTTCGTAAGGTGGGGGTGGGAGCAGGGCGGGAAAAGAGAGACTTAAGGGGAAAATGCATACAATCAGCCAAAATGATCCCAGTTGAAGTCAAATGGGAGTGGGATTATTTACCACTGACTTCAATTGGAGCAGAATTAGGCCACTTTTGAAAGTCCCACTTTAAGGATCCTTTCTCAGAAGGTCAAATGGTCATTAGGAGCTCAGCTCCCACAGATTTTAAGTACCAAAATAGAGGCTTGATTTTCAGAAGGACTTGGTTCCCAGTGTGACCCTCACAGCCAGATTTTCAAAAGGTCTAATGCACCCAATATGCTAAGCTTATTTGAAAATCTGACTCTAAATGATTATCACCTATGGGTGCAAAATTAGTGGTTTCTAAACATTTATATGAATTAAACATTGCTTGCTCCCGTGCATGTGAGGAAGGAAGACAAAAGGAATGTGATCAGTCATCAGTGTCATTTGAAATTTGGTTTCTAATTTACCAAAATATTCCTAAATAGGTTTCCCCACCGCCACCCAATATTCACCACCTCTTCTCATGATGTTGGCCATGTTAATGCCAGTTAAGTCCCTCTCTGAAACAGCCGAATCGAAGGGAGAATATTTGTGTTTCAGGGAAGCCAGATTTTAAAACTTAAAGAATTATCATCCATCATTGCTGGGCTTTGAAAGACTTTGAAACTTGAAACAAAGAAGAAATATTTTTTAATCTGAAGAGCTGGCTTCTCCGAAATAGTCAGATTTTTATAAGCAATTTTGAAAAGGACTGATGATAAGAATCAGAGCAATCAGAGGTTTCAAGGACAACTCCTGGGAGGCTGTTAAGGGTTTTGAACTCTCGCATGTTTCTAAAGCCTGTACTTCTAATGCTATTTTCAAAACTTGAGGGAATTGGGGTGGGAGGGAAGGAGCCTCTGTTAGGTTCCCTCCTTCTGCCCCAAATATTTTTCTTAGAAGAAAATATGTAGAAACAGGATTGTTTAATGGAACAGTGCCAAGATAAATCATCTGCCCACAAATTTAGACCGGTGTTAGTAATAGCAACATTTTAAATGATGAAAAGTGAAAGGATTTTAACCTTTTGTACTTTTCACCATTTATGCTGCTTATTTACCTTTGGTCAATTCGGTCAGCAAAACTACACTGGTCAGTTTCACTTCTGGGCTCTACCACACGCTTTATTAATGTACAGTGAGAGACAAGGAACCATCCTGAGGCTAATCCCACAGGGAAGGAGGAGACTCCACAGAGAGACAGGACTTGCTAGACTTGGAGATAGGTCACTCATGGTGTGGTTGCCTGTTAAGACCAAACTACCCGAAAAAGACTGGAGGAGTCTATGGTAAAGATGAGACGCCAACTCAGCTACCATGCTAGCAACCTCTGGACAAAGGGACACGGGGTCTAGGCATTCAATTATTTGTTTTTAATATTTATATTAAAATAAGGAAGATGTAGCATGATGAGTGGAACTGGAATCAGAGGGCCCATGTTCCTTCGAGGGGCTGTTATTGAGGTGAAAGCAGGGAAACAGGCAGTGGAATTAGGCTGGAAGTAACTCAGCCACATGGATAGAGCAGCGCACAGGGTTTAATAACGTTTCACTTATTCAGCTTAACCTGCATTCAGATTTGCTCTGTGCTAACAAAACAAAGAAAACGTTTATTTGAATTTTAAATAGCGTGAACGTGTAAAATGCCAATATTTCCTGGCTTGTTTCCAATTACCACCAGCATGGGTGCAGAGGGACTGGAGGCAACAAAGATTCAGTGTTGTCAACTCATGTTTTTATCGTGAGTCTTATGATATTTAGTTTTTTTCTTAAAGCCACAGTTCCTGAATTCATGCAAGGAGGAGAGAATCTCAGATTTTTTTATTTTTTTTTAAGTAAGCCTTTAGCCCTCATGGTTCAGGCAAATGTTATGTTCTTCTTTACCAGACATGGACTGGTTGCAGAACTTGCTTATACCAGATATGCTCATCATAAGATCCTTTAAATGCTCCGCCAGCTATGGCTGAGGTTCATTTAACTAGGGTATGTTACACACAGCACCACCTAGTAGCTGAGCAGTATTAGACAGGTTAGCATTCCATTACAGGAGAAAAGCTTAAAAACATGATCCATGTGCACTCTAAAGGCTCAGAAACCTAATAAAATGAGCCTAAAATGTATTGTTTTTTGCAAAAACGATCTCATGCTTTTTAAGCCAAACTCATGATTTTATAAGGCCTGACTAAGGCCTTAGATTCTAGAAGTAGAGCGGGGGCTGCATGACTGATGTGCCACCCACAAGGGAGAAAGTGGGCAAAGACGGGCAGAGAGCAGGTTGGGGAATAGCTCCATCCCTCTTATCCCCACGTGTGAGGCAGCAGAGCTGGCTGCACACACGTGAGGGAGCACACTGCACAATACCAAGTGCTGTAGCAGTTTGCTTCTCCTCGGTGCAGCAGGGTAGCTCCAGCAAAGCTGTGCTTCGGAGGGGTACACGGTCTTGCTGAAAGTAATTTATAAATCACTCAGGGATGAATTGTTCAAAATCTTAGTCTCAGGGATGAGATGAACCTTTCCCCCTCCCCTCCCCTCCATTTAGTGAGACAAAAATCTCACACGGACAGGTCTCGTCTGTGCTGGCTCTCTAGAAAGAGCCCACACAAAGGCATAAGGCTGCTCTTTTGAGTCTCCTAATCATTCATGACAGACAACGATGTAAAGTAGCAGCCAAGCAATAAAAGTCAGGTGAATTAAGCTAGCTTGATTCACATATTACAAGATGAAGCTCTTCTTTATCACTCCCATGAAGGAAGCTATCATCGCAAGAGCGGTCATTCCCAGCTGGTGATGGCATTGGCTTGGCAAATGAGATGGGATGATTTCACTTCAAGACAAAAGGGAGGGCAGCTACTTTTAAAATGACTGCTATAATTTTAAATCTGAATGGCAGTTAACGTCTCCTTCTTCCCCTACAGCACATAATTGAAGCAATATCACCACCACCTCATTAGCAGAAGTTGTAAGCTTTAAAAATATTCCTTAAAGCACAACGGACACTGCTTGGAAAATTTTGAAAAAAACCTGGTATTTAGGAGCAAATTTAGTTGTGTGTCACATTTTCTGACTCAAGCAGAAAGATCTTTGTATTATAATCCATAGTCAGCACAGCAACAGCATTCTGCAGCTAAAAGTCTTTTGATTACAGGAATTGTCCACAAACTGGGCCTGATTTTCAACCGTGCTGCTCTTGAAGCTTCCACGGACTTTAAATGGAGGTGGAGACACTCTACAACGCTGGGGAAAAAAATCATACCTCAGGATTGCCCTACAAACACTTCCATTAGTCCAGCAGCATACACGTATGCTCTAAGGCCTTCTAGCAACTTCTAGCTTCCTGAAGCAACTCCCGTTGGCGCACTTTCTTGCTTTGGAGCTCACTTACTCTTGAAGTCATAATCCTTTACTTGTGATCTCAGAGTTTGCTTTGAATCAGTTTTTTCTAAACCCCTTTTTGTCTATTCCTATTACGATGCTGACGACAACAATGATGACTTCAACTAACAATAAAGCTAACCAAACCTTGCAGCCAAAGAATGCTGTATCTAAGCAACATGGGTGAAATCTTGGGCCCCCTCTGAAGTCCCTGGCACAGCTCTCATCAGCTTCCATGGGGCCAGGATATCATCCCATGGATACAAGTTTTACACACCCCTACCAATGAGGTCATCATGCTGTATCATAACGTGGAACATCATGCAGCATGCTGAACGATATTTGGGTTAAGATACAAGTGCCTTGAAACCAGTCCAGAAATGCTCATGGGTGTTAGCAAAGGGACAGCCACTTTCTGAGTCTTCTGGGTCTCAGACTTCTCCTGTTGCATCCCTGTAATGCCTCCTTTCTTCAGCAGATGGCATAACACAATAACTGGGATTTTCCAATTCCTAATATGGTATAAGCATAGGAAGCCGGTGAACTGCTAATTAACAATGCTCCTGTTTCTATGCAAACACTAGATATAAAAAGAGAGCCCTATCAGGCCATCTAGTCCATTTTCCCAGTCTCTACTAATGCAAGATTTTCCCCCAAGGTACATTTTCTAATGATTTTTTTACCCATCTGCTTTGAAAATCCCAAGCATTGGGATTTCCACCAGCTCCCTTGGGAGACTATTGCCCAGACTAATAAATCTCAGTGAGAAAGTATTTCCTGATGTTCAGCCTAAAGCTTGTGGTTTTGTCCCCTGGATTTTTCAGGAAAACAAGAGAAAACCATGCCAGGTGCCTCAGCAAAATCGTCTCTAAGTAGAACACTGTCTCCATGTTTTCTGGGAGGCATCAACACTTCTTCAAATAGCCCTGTTAATAAGAGAATTGACACATGCTGCTCCTAAGGTGCAGCTTGGGGGTTTCGACACCTGATTACACAGGAGTCTAAAACAAGCCCCTGATCTTGCTTGGCGATACATCAAGAGCGTTAGAGGTGACATTTGGTGCCCCATGGAAAGAACAGGGCAGCAGAGCCAATCCGTCTAACATGCACATGCTCAAGGTCAAGATGTGATGGTTAACACCATGTGTCTAACAGCAGGCAGGCTCCCCTGTGTGCATGCTTCATTTATTTCAGAGACCTTCAAGTCAGCCAGAAGACATTACAGAACACAAGCTAAAAAATTCCCTCTTGGACCCTGGGAGTGCACATAGCATGACCCAGTCTTTCCTTAGTTTTGTACAATAGATAAACAACAGCTGAAGAGTTATGAAAACCTAACAAGCAGGAGACTTATCCATGGAATTACTGGGAAGAGAAGCAGTCTAATGAAACAGCATTGTCATCTTAGTACATCAGAACCATTCTGGATCATGGGTAAATATGTCTACTATTATTTTCATCTCTTATTTACATGTGAGTCTCATAACAGGAAGGAAGGAAGGTTCTAGTTAAGGTACTAGGCTGGAGATCAGGAAACCTGTTATCCATTCACAACTTTGCCAGATTTTCTGGGTGACCTTGGGCAAGTCACTTTGCCACTCATCTTAATTAGTGGTAATGCCCCCTTCCCTGGAAGTTGAAAGGCTGAATTCATTAATGTTTGTAAAGTACTTTGAGGTCCTTGGATGGAAGTTGATAAAGAAACAAAGTACTTTGACCCAGATTTTTAAAGGTAATTTAGCCATTGCTGTGCTCAGTGCTGCAATGTGTAACCAATTTGGAAGCCTAAGCCTCTTTTTCCAAAAGGGATTTAGGTACTGTACTTAGAAGCAGGCCCAGGCTGATAAGTAAAGTAGGAGTTTATAGGAAACAGTAACTATGCAGTATAACTTCCATCTAAAAAAGGCATGAAGCCACTTAAGGGCTAATTATTCATTCCAGCCAGAGACCATGTTAATGCCAATAACCTCTCACGATCAATGATGCTGACAGAGCTAGTCAAATTAACATTGGTATTTCACCCTTATCCATTGCCAGAAGGTTACTGACTAGTACCACTGAAAGTGGTTTCTGCTTCATGCCTAGGACAAAAAGTAGTAACTACTGCTTCCCCAATGCAGCCCCATTCTAAAAACCAGATTCAGAAGGTGTCCAGCTATAAGTGGAGCCAAAAACCACCTGGGGCAGTCCCAGGGTCACCATGATATTCTGAGTCAAACCAGAAGCATCAGCATCAACATGGGCACTGAAGTCAATGTTTTGCACTTTCAGTGCCCAAATGGGCTGCCCTGGGGCAAACTGGAAAAAGTACAGGACGTACAGTCACCCAGTGCAACTAGTCATTTTGCTGTCACTAGTTAACCGTCTGCTCTACCTGTATGGTATTACTTGCATATCGCATCTCAAAAGGTGTGCATGGCACTTTGCAGACTAATGAAATATTCCTGCCCTACAACATTTACAACCTGAAGTACAGAACACAGCAGGGGATGCCAACAAAGAAAGAAGACGGCAGCATGCACAGTGTGTGTGTTCATGTGTGACTGTTAAAGAGTTAAATAAATAATACTACCTCGCTCTCGTCAGTCAATCTCAAAGCACTTCCAAAGAAGAACAGTATCATTATCCTCATTCTGCACATAATGAAACTAAATAAGGCACAGGGAGAGGAAACAACTTGCCCGTGGTCAATGAGTAGTCAATGAGTAGTCAATGCCCGTGGCCAGTGACAGAGCCGGGAATAGAAGCCAGGTCTGAATCCCAGTGCTGTGCTCTTTCCACTAAGTGACACTGCCTAGATATTGTAACTTTAAAAAAAAATCCCCCCCCCCAAAAAAATCCTTGCTGGAAAGATTTTAAAAATTAGACTGGAAAGAAAACCAGGAAGCGTTCTGCCAGTTTCACTCCTGTATCGGCCCAGGGAGATAGACCGGAGAACACAATGGGACTTTTCCATCTCTAGTTTGTATGACTAATTACAACACTAATGATTACATTGTGACTTGCCAATTACTCACCAAAACAACAAGACCGGTGGAAGGGAAGTAAAGCCACACTGGAAACTAAATAAAGTCATGAATGAATAATGTAACAGACCCCAGGGATTCACGAATCACTTGCTTTTATTGATGGCATCAAGGGTAAACCTTCTATATTTTATGACCACTACTGTACTTGTTTCTCTTTGGACTGCATATACTAATCACAATGATTGCCTTAGAAGGTTTATAGTTGCTTCTCATCTGTAGTTATCAGCCTTAAAAATATCAAGAAAACAAGTTAATATGATTTTGTTGGCTGTGTGCAGAGTCCAGAAAATGCAGAGCAGAGGGGTCAGAAATAGGAATTTTTCCATGGGCTGCAACTTTGTTTACCTGAACGTCGGGGGGGGGGGGGGGACACTCAATATATTTCTGCAATTAAGTGAATTGTCAATGCAACTAATAGACATTAAGGGACAAGACCCTGTTTTGGGTAACTGAGGCTGGTATGCATTCCACATCACTAGGGGTTGGTTTCTAATCCTCACAATTCTGATGAATGCCTGCAAATCTGAACTGGCCACTGATACCTGCAATTTGGACATTTGATTGTGTTGCTGCTGCAGTTAAGGGAAGTTGTGCACTTGTGTCAGATGGCGGAATTTAGCTCAGGGATTTAAACTTTTTTCCCTTGTATAGTAAGTGTACGTGTGAGTATGTATATGGGAAAGAGATAAGCAACTAATTTGTAGCATGTAATTAGATGAATTTCACCTGTTTTCCTGATTGCAAGTTGTCCATAAAAATTTCCTGCTTTTCCTCAAATCAATTTAATGAACAATTCTGGCAAATAATTTTTGGCCTGGCTGCCCCCAGAATTGTCTCTCCTTCGACCTTCCAAATTGGCAGACCAGCTCAATGGCCGGCCAAACAGGAGAATGTATGTTATCCCCCTGATACAGGGGTGTAGCACTGAACATTCTCCCCTGCATATCTGGGGAATTCTGGGAGTACGCATTCCTCCCAGTGGAGGCTATGGTAAAAGGATAAAATGTTTTTCCACCCAGTGGAAAAAACTCTGTTTTACACACACAAAAGTGATAGTTCTACTAAAATTGATAGCACATCTTCCTTATCTTTTCAAGATCTTCTGGAGATAGGAAGCAAAACACTTGCTCTGAAGCTGGTTTCAATTCTAAAGTACCTCTAACAGCATAGCTTCTTTTTCAAATTGATCAGCTAATCGCAGCACTGGCCACGTTTTCTAATTTGAGGAAAGGTTTAAAGTGCAAATTTTCCTCCCTACTGCCAGTATGATTTTACTCTTCAGCAAAGCTGGGTGAAATGTTTGGTCAAATAATAAATTCGCCATAAAATGCAATTTCAGACCGAAGCGGTTTGTGAATTTGGGTTGAATTTTTTGTCTGAATTTTAAAAATATTGAAAGTCAAAATGGATGTTTCATCGAGATGAATGTTTTGTTTTAAAAAATAAACAAATCTAGCTAAATTTCTAAAGGGTAAAAAAACCCCAAACATTCAGATGTAATGAAATGAAAACCAAAAAAATGTTTTGGGTTAGATGAAACATTTTGTATAATTCCAAATCCCTTTTTGGGAGGGATCTTTTTTTTCTTCATTTTGGCAAGAACCAAAAAACTGACACTTTTTAAAAATGAAACTTCCCCCACCCCAGATTTCCATTTGGCCACCAAACTGAAAAATCAATTAGTTATTCACTCAGCTTTACTGATGAGTCAATAGGCAAGAGATCCACTCAAATATCCTGGTCCCCCATCTGCGTTGAATTCCCTGCACCTTACAAGCAATGCACAGACAACCTGCAAAGACTGAATGCAGCTATTGTAACAGTCTCTTAAGCAAGAGGATCTAGGTAACATAACCTAACCAAAATATGGCTTCAAAGTGACATAGATCACCTCTCTGCCAGTGCAAGAGGGCGTCCTACAGTATGTTGTCAAGTACAATATCTAATGATGTTTTAAAGTGACTTAGATTATGGGGCTCCCACTCCTTTCCATTAGGCTATTCCACAGCCTACTAGACTTTGATTTGGGAAGGGTTTTCTTTGGATTGTCAACTTAAAATGTATCTTGCTGATTTTCACCAACTCCCCCTTCCTCTTTAAAGACAGGGGAGGTTAGAAAAAACACTATTGGGTGGCCAGACAGAGGTATAAGGTTGGGCTGGAAAGAATAAAATGGCAGCTGAAAACTGTATGATATTTGGGTTTCAGAACAGTGTGGGTTATTGTTTTAAGATACTAGTGTCCTTCCTGTCCAGCTTGCTTTGTTCACAGCTTGTTCCCAAAAGATTATTTCACATGGATGGTCTCTGAAAACTGATGCTTTCCCCACAGGATATTCCTATAGTGGGACACTGTGTACCGAGACACAAAATGTATCACCAATACGAACCACAATATTCCAAAAGCAAAGTACTGGCATAGTCAGAGATGTACTTCAAAAGGCATGACGGAGGGGAAAAGAAGAGTAGGCAATTGCCTGCCCTTGGATGTTAGACAATCAAATATCATTCCATACTGAAGAGGAAGGGGAGGGGGAGAGAATACCTAAAAAGCAACAACTGCTCAAAGACCTGAACAAGATCATTAGCACTACAGTCACTTAACTTTCTTTGGTGCATCAACACACAGTCTCTATCCACTTTATGCTTTTTTCACCCTTCACTCCCCTCGTCTGCGGTGAGCCCACTTGCTGCTGTCTTTAGACTGAAGTTAAACAGCTGTGCCAAAATTAATTTAGGGAAAATGACACCCGAACCACCATTTTCTCTCTCTCTCTCTCTCTCTCTCTCTCTCTCTCTCTCTCTCTCTCTGTGTGTGCTTTTTTACCACACTCATCACCTTAGCACCCTGTTGGCAAGCTGCGCCGAATGATCTCTCTACTTCCCCACCTGGGGTTCATTCATATGCGGTGAGCAAGGAGTTACAGCAAACTATTTGATTTTCATCCAAATGCTGAAGGGAATCTGCAGTCAAGAGCCAAAGCACATCTAGCACTCTGGAACTTTGGTTCAGAGATGCACCCAAAAGTCTAGATGCATAACCCATGCTTATCTGAACGCTAAGCATCTCTTTGGCCAAATCCATTCCTGGTGTAACCCACTGATGTCAATGGCGTTGCACCAGAAATTAATTTGACCCGTTTTTTGTCTGCACTACAGGCTAGAGAGGGTCTTGAGAAAACTGGTTTGGAATCTCTCTTGCAAGATTTCTGGTATCGCTAGCTAGAAAAACAGCCTGAAAGTAGCTATTAGTGTACTGTTTGAGCATTTCCAGCTCTAATCTTGGCTGGATCCCACAGACACACACACACACACACACACACACACACACACACACACACACAAAGAAAAAGAAAAAAGGATATTGATTAAAAAAACCCTAAAGATTATTAACACACACAATGTGGTTTAATGGGTCTTATTTTATCTAAAACAGCTTGCTCATCACCATGTGTAATATTTTTATAATATGACTGCACTGAGAGGATCAGACTAAATAAAGCTATTTCACCCCCATTCTGCTGCATCACCTCATGAAATACTAATATACTGGCTTCGTTTGCATCAATCAATGAATGACATTGCCCCTAGTGACTGGCCCACAGAAACAAAGAAAGGGTACTGTTGCTACTAATGGAACCCTGTGTTCTCAGAGTTGAGGGACAAGGGTTTAGCTGTGGCTCCCCACAAATGTGTGCAATTTATATAGCAATCATTTTTGTGGGCTGTAACTCACGACTTTGTGGTGGTAAATCTCAGACATTTGCTAGAGCATAGTATTGTGCTGCTAGCAAAGAGCCAAACTCTGCAAGAGCTTCATGAGTGGAGTTCCAGCTGAATTCAGTGTGACTTCCTGGTTGATCTGATGGTCCCTTCTGGCCGTAAAACTCTATGACTATGCGGAGTTGCTTATAGAGTCAGGCCCAATGTCACTGAAATAGCTCTTGGGGGGTTAGAAATGGCAGTCACTGGGGGTCATTTCTAATTACCCAGTTTGGAAAAGTGTGCCCTGATCATCCAAACCAACCCCAGGTTTGCCAGGCTGAAACCAAAGCACTGAGTCGGTTCAGCAGTGGGAAGGAAGCATGTTAAAAACACAAAGTTCTGTCAGGTGACCTGATTACTGGCTCCACCATACATGCAGTATATGACCTTGGGAAGTTACTTAAACTTCTGGGCCTCTATTTCCCCACCTCTAAAATGGGAATAGTGATACTGACCCTCCCCCTAAAAAAAAAGGGATTTAGTGAGGATTAATTCACTAATATTGGCTAAGCACTTTGGGAGCCTTGAATAGCAGATGTACCAGGAGTGTGAAGCGTTATTACTGCAAAATGGTACTGGTGTCATGTTGCAACACTAGTCCAGAAAAGCCCTGCATGCTATGATGATTTGGGCTTGGGCACAGTATAGTTTACAGCAGATGGAGAAGTCATTGTTCTCCTTTTCCTTGGCTGAGAGGGATGAAATCACCTCTTTTGGTTGATAAAAATGGTTCCTAGCACATTTAAAATGGGATAGCTTTGGGATTTATATTCCTATTTCAAGTGCAGGATAACACACACCATGCAACCTTTTTAATACAGAGGCTGCTGAATTGCCACATGCAGTTCTTCCTGCACCTCAAGAATTTTCTCCAGCCGTCATCCCTTGCGCTTGCTTTCTGTTTGTATCCACTCACACAGCGGCACCAACTGTTAAGCCTTGAGTTTGGTCTTTGAAGTTCCTTGTTAATCATTGTCCCCGCCTCAGTACTGCTAGATTTCAAAAGGCAGCACTCTCCAGGGGTTAGGAATGACCATCACTAGCCTCACTTACTTTAACAGATGGAACCCAAACTCACAGCTAGGGTATAAAGCGTTCATTACCATTTCCCCTCATACCAGCAGCCCTGTGAGCCATAAAGCAACCTCAGCAGTATTTTTACAACGCGGAGAACTGGTTAAACTTTATATCCCCTCTGTGCATGACAGTCCACAGGGAACAGACTCACTAGGGCAAGATGAACAACAGAGAGAATAAAATACACATTCAACAAAAGAAAGACGAATCTCTTTGTAGGACTACAATATGCCCCAAACCAGCATGGAGACTGTTCAGATCAGGGTTGAATTCCATCAGGAGTTGGGGGAGGAGTTTTGACTATGTTAGATTATTAGTAATGCTGTTCCAAAACTAAATTTCAATTTATCCCTGTGGGATATTCCAGTATTTCAACATTTGTCCCAAAACAGGACAGACAACTGAAATAGTGAAAATCACCACAGAACAGAAGTTCAAAAACATTTAAATGTGGAAACATTTTTCAGTCAAAACAAAATATTGTTTCAAACGTTTTCAATAAAAAAAAGTTAAGTGAAAAGTTAAGTCTCCAATTACTGTCAATTTCTTTAAAAACAAAACACAAAAAACACACCCTACTTCGTCAGGAAAATTATTTGGTTGGAAAAAATGTTTTAGCAGCTCTATTCGATAGTTACGTCCATCCTAATGCCAGCACACAGTAGTTCCTTATAGAACATTCTATTTATTTCTATACACCTCTTCATTAATATCCAAGCACCTTGCAGACATTGATGAATTAATTCTTTACCTCACTGGAGTGTTGTGAGAAGAATTATCCCCAGTTACATGTGGGAAACCGAGACACACGGCAATTAAGCAACTTGCCCAAAGCTACACAGGAAGCATTCTGCAACATCAGAACATGAACCCAGGTGTGGTGTTTCAGGAGTACCAGACAAATGCCTTATCCACAAAGCCATCCTTCTCTCTCACGTATTTTGTCCACCTCAGAATATCCCACAAGATGGCATTGCCAGCTCTTCCCTTTGGAGATTATTGCACAGTCTAACAGATCTCACTATTAAGACACGTATTCTGATGTATATAGCCTTTTGTTTAATACTAGTCAAAGACATTGATTTCAAATCAATATTCATTATTAATGTAGCCTTTACTGTATTTGTATAGCAAATGATTTGTGATTCTGTTCTGATTCAGTCATACATAACTGGTCATAATTATTTGTGAAATAGTTTAGATAGAGAATTTTCAGCATGGTTCATACATGGGGATAATGGTATGGAGAACCTTTGTAAAGTGCTTTGAGAGCTACTAATGAAAAAAGTGTTATATAAGAGCTGGGTATTAATATTACTAGTCACGATTTGCTTATCATTGTATGGAATGGTTGGTCACCTAAATCACAAGATATATTGTTTCTGCTTCCTGACTGGATGGCTGACGCCTCTGAAAAGTGGAAAATAAACTACAAAACAAGGAAGCGATCGGTTCTGGCACACATTTTCAGGCAAATGATCACTGGGCAAGAGTTCTTGAAGCTTTTAAGGGCTTGTCTACACTACCCGCCCGATTCGGCGGGTAGCAATCAATCTTTTGGGGATCGATTTAGCGCGTCTCATCTAGACGCAACAAAATCGATCCTAGAACGCGCTCCCCGTCGACTCCGGTAATCCACCCCGACGCGAGGAGGAAGCGAAGTCGACGGGGGAGCGGCAGCCTTCGACTTTGCAGGGTCCACACGGCAAGGTAAGTCGAGCGGGGTACGTCGACTTCAGCTACGTTATTCACGTAGCTGAAGTCGCGTACCTTACATTGACACCCCCCCCCCGCCCCTCCGTTGTGTAGACCAGCCCTTTGATTCACACATATTTTTGCTACTGGAGTTCAGTCATCTGGATGAAAAATAAGATAAGGCTATGAATCATAGTGAACCAAACATGCTGCTTTTATTCACAAATTACTCATGAGTTTTTTGTCGTTTTTGTTGATTTGTAGGGCTGTTGATTAATCGCAGTTAACTCATGCAATTAACTCAAAACATTCATTGCAATTGAAAAATTAATCACGATTAATAGAAGTTTTAAAATCGCACTGTTAAACAATACCAATTGAAATTTATTAAATATTTTGGGATATTTTTCTACATTTTCAAATACAATAATTTCAGTTACAACACAGAGTACAAATTGTACAGTGCTCACTTTACATTATTTTTATTACAAATATTTGCACTGTAAAATGATAAAAGAAATAGTTTTCAATTCACCTCATGCAAATACTGTAGTGCAATCTCTATTGTGAAAGGGCAATTTACAAATGTTGATTTTTTGTGTGTTACGTAACTGCACTTAAAAACAAAACAATGTAAAACTTCAGAGCCTATAAGTCCACTCAGTCCTACTTCTTGTTCAGCCAATTGCTAAGATAAACAAGTTTGTTTACATTTACGAGAGATAATGCACTTTCACCTAAAAGCAAGATACTTACGTGCCAGATATGCTAAACATTCATATGCCCCTTGGTGCTTTGGCCACCATCCCAGAGGACATGCTTCCATGCTGATGATGCTCGTTAAAAAAATAATGCATTAATTAAACTTGTGACTGAACTCCTCGGGGGATAATTTTATGTCTTCTGCTCTGTTTTACCTGCATTTTGCCATATATTTCATGTTATAGCAGTCTCGGATGATGACCCAGCACATGTTATTCATGTTAAGAACACTTTCACTGCAGATATGACAAAACGCAAAGGTACCTATAGGAGATTTCTAAAGTTAGCTACGGCACTTGACCCAAGGTTTAAGAATCTGAAGTGCCTTCCAAAATCTGAGAGGGATGAGGGGTGGAACTTGCTTTCAGAAATTTTAAAAGAGAAACACAGATGCGGAAATTACAGAACCTGAACCACCAAAAAAGAAAATCAATCTTCTGCTGGTGGCATCTGAATCAGATAATGAAAATGAACATGCGTCGGTCCGCACTGCTTTGGATCATTATTGAGCAGAACCTGGAATGGTGCTTTGAAGCATGAGTGGGCATACTTCAGGTGACATCGTAAACAAGAAGAGGTCAGCATTATCTCCTGCAAATGTAAACAAACTTGTTTGTCTTAGTGACTGGCTGAACAAGAAGTAGGACTGAGTGGACTTGTAGGCTAAAGTTTTACATTGTTCTATTTTTGAATGCAGTTATTTTGTGTATGTAATTCTGAATTTGTAAGCTCAACTTTCACGTTAAAGAGACTGCACTACAGTACTTAGGTGAATTAAAAATACTATTTCTTTTAGTTTTACAGTACAAATATTTGTAATCAAAAATATAAACTGAGCACCAAATACTTTGTATTCTGTGTTGTAATTGAATATATTTGAAACCGTAGAAAACATTCAAAATATTTAAAGAAATGGTATTCTATTATTAACAACATGATTAATTTTAAAAAATTAATCGTGATTAATTGTGCAATTTATTTTTGTTCTAATATGGGTCTGATCCAAAGGAAAAACTCCCATTCGCTTCACTGTAATTTAGATCAGGCCTTATTTGACCAGCACTAATACATTTTACACTTTCATCCTATTTATACACCCTTTGGTCAGTGCTAAACAAGTAGTTTTCTTCTTGCTGTTCGCAGCCTTCAAATATTTATTTGTAACTTTTGTCTCTCCCTGCTTAACTGACACATCAATGGCGATGATAATACGACTTTGCAGCTTGATACTTACTATACATGCACTCGTTTCTGTTTTCATGTTAGATGGTTATCACATATGGGGTGCTGCTGAGTCCAAAGGACCCTGTGAAGAAAAGGTGAACAATTCTCTTTTGCTCCAACTGAGAATATGGGAACACTCAGACACCAGAGGTTTACCCCTAGAATATTGACATAGGTGCTGGAGCTGCAGCACCCCCTGGCTTGAAGTGGTTTCCATTATATGCAGAGTTTACAGTTTGGTTCAATGGCTCTCAGCATCCCTACTATAAAAATTGTTCCAGCACCTCTGCATATTGATATATTATTAGGCAGCTAAGGAATGTTAAACACATTTCATTTTAAAAAATGCTAGTGTGTGATTACAGTCAGAGGAGTGATTCGGAAGAGGACGTTGTGTGATGCTGTATTTACTCTTCCAGAGCAGCACTCTAAGAGTCAAAAGCTAATTTTCCAAACTGCCAGCTCTGCAAACTCAGAATCTAGACGAAAAGGAAAAAAAACCCCATCTTCTTCTCTAACATCACAACCCGTAATAAAGATTCTGCAAACAAAACAGTGCAACTTTGGACTTCCACACTGTGGAGTCCCTTTTGGAAACAATGTAACTCAGGAAATAGATTCATCTCCAGAAGTCTAGGTTTCCAGGACTTTAAATTTGCTGCAGAAACATGGCAATCAAACAGCTTTTTAAGGCCACAAGTTGACTGGTCCCTAAGCAGGCAATGCAAATCATGTTTGGGATGAACAGCTTGGCAGAAGAGTTCACTGGCTTTTAATATTACAGGTCAATAAAAGCAGATAGACCTACTATACATAGTAAAGGTGGTTTTTTTAAATAACAGCCTCATGATTTATATAACAAGGACTTTTATGAAATAATTTAATTTTTAGACCAGCAAATGCCCATTGCAGTCCTATGCTTGTGCAGCATATGGCATTAAGCAAGCAGTGAAAAATATTTTCCCCAAAGTTAGATTAAAAGCATCCATTAATATCTCAGTCCATAAGGGCAAAAGGAACAGTTGGGTCTAGAGAACAGTGGACTGGAACTCAGGAGATCTGAGTTCTGTTCTCAGCTCTGCCCCCAACCCCAGCTAAAGCCCAATCTCTAATTGTGTTTGTACAGTGCCTAGCACAATTGCTACCTCCTCCACCCCAGTATCAGCTAGATCACGAAGGTGCAAAATGCAATACAAAAAATCATCGTGTTACACTACCAGAATGTGTCATGTGATACAATCTGGCCAGTGAGCACCATTGGGATGAATGCAGCAGCCATTTTGACTAGGGTGATAATGGTTTGGGGTTTATTTATGCAAGTCTTAGAATTGAATTAGTAATTGTTACCTTGGCAGTTTCATTTCGCAGTAGGGAACTGAGGGAGGGTGAAATGGACCACAGTGCAGAAAGCCACCATGAGGCCCATGCACTACTGTAGCTCTGTTTTGGGGGCACAGGCCAGGTAGAACTCATACTGGCCCTCTGCACTGTTGCGAATTTCATCTTTCGAGATCCTGGATACTAGTGGAAGGGCATCCTATGGCAGTTTCCACGGTAAGGCTCATGGGCCCTTGTTATGCCATTTGCAGCGTTAAGCAGGCGAAGGATTATCTGTATATATTTTTTAAAGTGCAGCGTGCACACATTCATGGTATTTGATTGCTAGCACTTATAAGCCTATCAATGCCACTCCGTAGGAAAAGCATAGACACAAGATATTGTATATAAATGGGCCTGTCATGTTTTAAAGAACCTGTCTTGTGTTAACCTGGCAACAGGGTTCCAGGTTTCACTGGGATTGAGGTTTTTTATTAATTAATTATTATATTATTATTATTAACAACAACAACAACAACAACCAACAACAACCGGTGACTCATCTGAGTCCTGATGATAAAAATGCTTTATATTCAGAGAAGGGAAATAAATAAATAAGCCCATTCATTCCACTTACTGATTCAGAAAGGTGAAGGAAAGATGGAAAGGCTGGAAATAAAGGAGAACACACAAAAGGACTTGAATACATTTGTCATATTCGTATAGAAACTTAAACAGTTAGAAGTGACAAATAAAACAACCCACAATGGCTCAGGCAGGGATGAGCTACACACAAAACAGTGCAATTGGAAGGGGGGGGGGGAAAGGGAGGTCCTAGGCCCTTATTTTAGCCAGGTGCTCAGACTATGGCAATAAGGGCCATATAACTAACTTTCTTCCCCCATCCTATCAAAATTTCCTTCTTGGTCCCTCCCACAATCCCTTTCACATCTCTAACCTGTGATTGAGCCTCCTGCTTTTCTGACCAGCTACCAATCTGGCCTTCTCTTCACCAGAGCATTCATGTCATCACAGCTCCCTTGTGCCTACTGGCACATGCGTGGCTCATTACAAAGGCCCTGGGCCTCAAGGAGCCCTGTATCTCCTGAGACATGCTAGCACCTTCAACTCCCACTGACTTGAAGGTAATCAGCACATTGCAGGATGGGATCCAAGAGAGACCACAGAACACCTGAATACACCTGTCTTGGGGGGAGGGGGCGGGGCGGAAATCACCTCTCAGAGAGCGCCATGGCCACATTCTGCAATAGCTGAAGCTTCCGAGTGGCCATCAGGCACATCCTGAAGATGGCAACACTGGAGTAATCCAACCTAGAGGCGAGGCACAGCAGATCTGTCTGCTGTAGCAAGGCCCCCCACATCCGAAAGGAATGGTTACCTTGTCCCTGACAAGAGTAGCTGAACACAAGTGCTTATGGTTCCTGCTGCTCCTTGGTCATATGAGATTATAAAATACCTACGTACATCACAGTGGTTTTTCGTCGAGCACTGAGATTTTTGGAGCAATAAGTGCAGGATATTTGGGTCAGAGGGAGCCTGCAAAACCCAACTATCCTAAGGAGGATTTCACCTCCTCAAGAGATGCTGGACACTTTTATTTATTTATTTATTTTTAAACTGAACACTTCTAGCACAGATAAGTCACCTGACCTGACTGGTGGGCGAAAGTACAGGCCGAACTTTCAGAGCAAGGAATCAATGTTGTACTGTAATTTAAAAACCAATATACAGTAAATATCAGGCAGCAGCAACGTTCACTTATATCTGAGATAACTCACACAAAATGCCAGCCAGCAGTCAGTTTAGGAGACCTATCAAATCATCTCCACCCAAGTAACTTATGCTCTGTCAATATGTTTTTTTTTCTGTATGTCTTTTTGATACATGTGTTTAAAGCATAGAATGTGCAGAACTGTCTGATCATCAGGCATATAAACCTACTCCCAGTAATATGCATGGAGGAATGGGATCAAATGTTTATTGAATGACTGGGAAGGTTTTGTTTTTTAATCTCTGAGGAGGCAGATGTTTGTTATGGGTTGTTTTCAAACCAGATAGAGCACATTGGAAGAACCATGACACAGGATTTCTCGGTTTCTCCCTTTGCCACTTAATTGCTCCTTGTTTTCATTCAGCACCAGAAGGCCTTTTACTGGATCCCTTATTAAATCTACATGTCGACAGCTAAAATCACTTACAGTGCAATGAGTATCTCCTCCCCAACACGCACAGATGCCATCCACCCACTAATACCACAGCCCATCTCTTCCTTGGCCACAGATGGCTATGTTTGAAGTTATCACCCTGTTTCTCTTTCCTCATTCCCATCAGCAGGCAGCCACAAAGGGAGGACTGTTATTCTACTATGTTGTTTACTTAACCTCATCTGACAAGCATGGCTAGAGAACAGCTAAGGAATCTGCATATCTGATGCCATTTAGGACTCTCTCCTATCAGAGGAGATGAATGCAAGTTATGATATAAGGAGTGAAAGATCAGATTACTCTCTCACCTACTTCCTATAGCTCAGACGTTTCTCAGATGGCCACTTCTCCAAAACCTCTCACCCCAGTCCACATGGTGTGTGATCTTATTGTTGCTTTTAAAAGTTTATCCTTTACCTAATAGTGTGAAAATCAAAGGGCTCAGACAAGTTCTTTAGAATCATCCAAATGAAGCATTGCAGGATCTCATCACAGCTTTGTACATAAAGAGACCATATTCATCTCTATACAACTCCACTGGCTTCAAGGGAAAGATCTGGCTCAATATTATCTTGCAATGAGCTTTCACATACTTTTTAAAGTGGCTTTTCAGCACAACAAAAAACAACTGAAATACAGGAGCAGCTCTTAGCCATCATTTACTTTCTACTGACATCCTTAATCCTGTATTTCCTTCTTGTTGGACACCATACTGACATGGACTGGGATGCACCAGTCCAGCCTCTTATGTTGTAACCAACCAGAATCCAAGCCTATGGATTTGACTGCTATTCCAGGGTCTCTCTCCTTATCTTACCCCTGCCCATCACAGCTACTGTGACAGCACAACACCTGCTAGGAGGATTAGAAGCCAGCTCAGAGGAGTCATGCCCAGAGGCCTTTTAAACACCATATTATAGACCTTATTGTACCCATAGTTACCACATCCAGAATCCCAGCATCCATACAGCCACCCCTTTAGCAGGCCTATTGGCACTTGGCAGGCACATTCAGTTATGCCCTTAGCTTTTGTGAGCTGAAGCAAGAATTCTGAAGGAAGACTTCCAGAGCCACTGACACCTCATAGAAAGCCTTGGCAAAGCAATTCTGCTTTGAATGCCTGATCCTGTGAAGTGCCAAGCATCCTCACTCACCTCATTCTAATGTCAATGGCAGCAGACTGAGCATTGTATTAGACTCTTTTCTGCAGGTCTCTTCTCTTCTGTTTTTAATAGACGTTTTGTATGGGGAGATGCTATTTGGTTGGCACAGGTTCATTTGTTGCGGCTACTACTCACTTCCCGACCTGAAGACAAAACCCTCTGTTTCTGACAGTTTGTTGCAGTGGAGATGAGAGTGTTGTCATAAACATTCAGGTGGGAAATAAGGCAGCAGGACGAGATTGGATTCCAAAGTAGTGTTTTTAAAATCCCATTTCCATGCAGACAGAGAAAAAAAAAAAGAAAGATGCTCCTGGAGAAGTAAAGATGTCTCTAAAAGACATGTTTTTCAGTTTTCTATGCAGCCTCATTGTGGGCCTTTTAATGACATGTTTACATCTGCTAGTTTCACACAGGGCTCTGGCAGCCTCCCAGACAGAAGGTAATTTGGGTTATTAGAATCAGAAGAACCTACTACAATCCCCCTCCGCCCAATGTGGAGGCGGGCTATATGAGAAAGTGACAGCTGGTGCCAGAATAAGTGTTTTGTCACACTGAGGTTGACTTGATTTTTTAAAAATTATTATTACAGGGCCCTGTGCTGCTAGCCCACCCTGTTTCCGAAAAAGCTAGCATTGTCCAATAAAAGTGGATCAGCACCTTGACACTATTTATATATCTGGGCAATGCAGATATAAATCCAGTTTAGTGGGAACCTTGGTCATGATAATCACAGAATCATAGGACTGGAAGGGACCTCAAGAGGTCATCTAGTCCACTCCCCTGCATTCATGGTAGGGCTAAGTATTATCTAGGCCATCCCTGACAGGTGGTTGTCTAACCTGCTCTTGAAAACCTCCAATTATAGAGATTCCACAAGCTTCCCAGGCAATTTATTCCAGTGCTTAACCACCCTGACTGTTAGGAATTTTTTCCTAATGCCCAGCCTAAACAGCCCTTGATGCAATTTAAGCCCATTGCTTCTTGTTCTATCCTCAGAGGTTAAGGAGAACAATTTCCTCCCTCCTCCTCCTAACAGACTTGTATGTACTTGAAAACTGTTATGTCCCCTCTCAGTATTCTCTTCTCCAGACTAAACGTCCCCATTTTTTCAGTCTTCCCTCATAGGTCACATTTTCTAGACCTTTAATCATTTTTGTTGCTCTTCTCTGAACTTTTTCTAATTTGCCCACATTTTTCCTAAAAGGTGGTACCCAGAACTGAACACAATACTCCAGCTGAGTTTAAATAAGTCAAACCTTAGAGGGCTCAGGGAAGAGGTAATGGGATACAGTAATCGGCCCATTGGTTCTAGGTCACTGGTTCAAGTTGATAGGCATGGCTAGAAGTTGCTACTGTCTGATGGTTTCTTGGTGGCCTTTGAGAGATGTGTTGCTGCTTCTCAAACTAGCTCTTAGTGGACAGGTGCACACAACACACACAAAAAAACCTATTGAAACTAACCTAAGTGAGTGACATCCTTGGAGTCTCAGCAGAGATCCTAAAATGTGGATTGAATAAGGAATGAATCATCTTTGTAACCCTGTGTGTGATCTTTGTAGGTCAAGTCTGTCACAGTAAGGGAGGAGATTGCACTGCCACTGCCCATATTGTACCTTTTGGGTGGTTAAATGGCAGAATTTAGTCTCCAGGGCTGTCGATCTGGTACTTTTCTCAACATTAATTCACTTTAAAGATATACAAAAAATATATATCCCCACCTACGCTTACTAAAACTTGATTATTTGAGTCAGGGCAGCTTCTCCACACACAGAGGCATATGGTCTTTGTATAAATACAAAATTCATTGTGAAGCACATCTCTCTTTTTGGCACTCTCCCCAAACCGGACCTGCCCCTGCAGCATTTCAAACTTCAGTCAACAGGCAGACGGCGCTTTGCAAAAGGACAGCGTGACATGACTTGTGAGGAATTGTCAAAGAGCCGTCAGCTCTGATCCCATCTCTGAAGAGCAGGGAAAACGGACGCTGCTGCAATGCTAAATGCACGGTTTACATTTCCCACATGGGGGAAACTAAATGATTAGGCTCCATATCAGAATTTAAACAAGAATCACTAATGCTCTGAACAGTGGGAGAGGGTGAGGCCAAAGCAGCAAATAGTGGCTTGGTGGGTTGACTCTATTGCTCTCTGCACTGGATACATTGGCATATTAAGTAGGACATAGCTAGACTGTCTAGCATTAAGACGCAACAGAAAATAGTTGTACTAGAGAGGAGAGAATAACACAGTGTACATGAATTATATATCATACAGACTAGGCAGATTCTTCCTCATTTGAAGCATTTTATATTAATCCAGCCTACAGAGATTTCCACCCCACCCCCAGATCCATCCCCATTGCAATACTTCTCTTCCCAAAAACTGCTGGCTAATTTGGATGAGGTTTGGAGCCTCCTCTGCTTTACACCATTGCAATGAAGCTGACTAAAAACAGAGTGTGTGCAAATGGCACAGACCACATACGTGGCAATTTGTAAGCACTGCAAGCTAATCACCCTAACAGTGAAACTGTAACAAGCCCGAGACACGAGAGTAAGAGTAATTACCAGCCTCTCCCTCCTTCACCGTCCCCTCAAGTCTGCATTATAGTGTTCTCTGCATACAACGGTCTCCACTGGGAAGTCAACACCTACTGCACAGAGGTATTTGAGATGGCACTGTTTCCCCCTAGGGATAGGAAATAACTGTGGTAATTGTGTGGTACCTGCTAGCAAGTGTTGACTTTGCAGTGGTGACTACTGTATTATAAAGTTAATTCTTTGTAGACCAATCAATGCATTTGTTTGGAACTGCACCAAATCTTAAGCTACTAATAATGATGTCTTCCAGAGCTTGTCTCCTCTTTGAGTATAGTGCAAAGTTACCTTCTCTATTCATATCCACAATAAAGTATGGAAAAATAACTCCACCGGACCTGGTGCCTCCCCTGGAAAAGAGGGGAGATGAGCCCCTGCCCAAAATGATTCTTGCTGCAAAACCAATGTTCTTTGTTTTGGGTGTGGAGTTGTTGGGATGGTCACCGAGTTCCAGAATTATACAGTACACTAGCTGTCCAGTTCACATTTAGAAAAGAAAAGTATTTCAGTGTGTCCAGGCTTTCTATTTGAATTTGCTGGCTACAGGGCTGATCTCCATGTTTTTGTTTTTAAATTCTAGCATGACAGTTTGTTGTATTACGTATGTGTGTGCTTGATATTACTCCACCATATCACTTACATGCTCCCCCCCCCAAATGCCCAGCTTGTCAGATATTTGACTCCCTGTGATAACTGGCAACATCGGACTAACATGACATGGCATATACCTACCAAAGTACCCATCCCCCTCCTGTCCACCTTGCCAGTCTTGGATGCCCGGCAACAACGGCATCACCCTTACCATCAACCAGCGTGAGACAAGACACTGAACCTGGTTCCAGCTTCCCTCCTCCACCCCTCCTCTTCTCTCCCATCTGCTCCTTTACCTTCCATTTCTTCCTAGGACATCTGCCAAGGTCCCTGTTCTCGTACTCTATGTTTTTCTATATGGAGTTGATCTGTCCAGCAAAGTTCTTCCTTAGCTTTACAGGATATTATTATTCCTTCAGGAAGCTTAAGTGAGTCACATCTTACTCTATTTTTCAGTTTTGCCTCTAATCCAAACCAAATTCTTCTTCTTCCCTCCAAACCCCTTTCAATCTGATCACAATGGAGATTTTTAAAAAAAAATTGCCATCAACACTAACAAAAATTCCTTTGAACTCCTTTTCATACTAAGAGGGAAGCAGAAACCAAATTAAGGTTCATTTTGCCACAGAAATGTTATCTAAGCTAACAATAAAGTTATACATTTAGCTAATGCCTTTAAAATCCATCACATCAAAGAGGTGAGTAAATCTATAAAGAGATATGAATGTGTATCTATATAGATGTATAAACAACCTAGCACCTACCTTTGAGAAGTAACATTTATCCCTGGTTCGGTACAATAATTTCAGACAGGCACTTAGACCCTCTTTCTATGCCACGCATCCTTTTTCAAAAGGAGATAATATCAGACAAAATTCTAGGTTGATCTCCAGCTTCCCAAATCGCAGACTAGCATTGCTGGCAGATGGAACCTGATTCAGTGAAGTCCAAGTGAGTGAATCCCTGAGACTCCTTATTCAGTAAAATCCAAAGCACACTTACACACACACCCAAAAAAAAAGAAAAAGAAGTGAATAACTTGCTCTTTTTCTTGCTTGATTTAAAAACCCCAGTCTTGGAAGGCTAAGCAGCCTGCAGGCTTTTCAAGGATTTTGATCCCAGTGCATCCAGAAGTACCACATGCATTTTGGCATTGCAAGTCTTCACGTTCATATTAGCAAGCTCATCTTGTGTGTGTAGGCACTGGGAGGGGGGGCTGGCCAGGGGTGAGTGAGAGAGATATACACACACGCAGAGCTGGAAAAAGGAAAAACAGCAAACTGGAGTGATCTCACAAAGTGCTCTAGATGGCAGAGCCTGCACAGCTTGTAAGACAAGCAGTGTGAAGAAAAAAAAATCCACACACTACCCTAGCAAGCAGCTTCAGGAATTCTTCTTACCTCTTCTGCCACTGTAACATACAGCAAGCGCTTTATGCTGCATAGGAACCCTGGCAGACACAAGTCAATATGGTCTCACTACATCTGAAATAACAAAACATCCAAAGGGGGGGGGGGGAGAAAGAAGAGAAAAATAGATGCTAAAAATAAGCTACTCAAAAATAAAAGGGTCTTGGAGGGCAGAGGGGAAGAATATTTGGTGCCAAAGGAGCATGCAAACCCCTGCTCCTAACACAGATTGGCTCTGTAATTATGTGGCAAAGCACTGCCTTCCTAAGCCATTGCATAATAATAGAATCCTAAGCTGTGCAGACACTGCCTGACATGCTAAATCCTCAGAAGCAACATTCAACATTTGTTGGCAGAAAGCATGTCAATTCTCCAGGGGGGGCTTGGGGAGAGGTGAAGTTGTAGAGGGAAACACACAGGCTGCAAAGGGCTGTTGAATGGCAACTGTGCCAAAAACGTTACTACCGAGGTAGTTATAAAACATAATCTAAGAGCACTGTCAGTTCCATTCATATTGTTTAATATTAGAGGAAGAATCTTTCCTTGATATATTTGAGTAGCTTCAGTGCCAGCAAGAGGAGAGTGCAAAGGGATTATTTAATTTTATTTTGCATGCTGCTGGCTGCACGTAGATCTTCCTTTGTACGGAATGGCATAGGAATGTTTAAATATTATCATCAGCCAGGTGGGTTGACAGCCCATTCAGCTAACGGACTGGTTTCCCCCCAAACCTCAACCATATATTATCTTTCTTCTGCTTCCACCACCTGGTGAAGTCTCTTGTGTGGATCTGGGGAAAAGCAGAATGCTGGATTAGAAAAGGGGCTGGGGAGAAGAGGGTTGGTTTATAATGTACTTGCAGGAAAGAAATACAAGTACAGCTTTGCAGTGGCATCTTAAATAAGAATCACTGTGCCGGATCAGATCCAGGGTCCGTCTAGCTCACTATCCTGTCTCCAACAGTGGCTAGCACCACATGCTTCACAGGAAGTGCAAAATGTTTCTCCTTAACTTCCACTAAGAAGAAAGCGGCTTATGCCCTGGAGAATGACCACCTTCCCCCATTCTGATGACACACAAGATCTGAATCCGCTCTCACACTAGTACAACTTCACTGAAGCCCATGGTGGTACACCAGTGCGATACTGGTGAGAGATTAGAAACTGCCCCAGTATTTTGGCCCGAGTTCTGAAAGGTGTTGTTTTCCACACCCAGCCATGGTAGTGGCCAGTCTGTCCATTGCTTTTCATATGTGGCCATGCAATGGGACCAGCAGAATCAGTTGGATAATAGAAATGGGTCTTTAAAACATGTCCCCAAGGTTTCCAGTACAATCTTGTTCGTTTGCCTTCTAAAGTGATTGCAAAAGTCGAGGCTATGAGCATCTCAAATGCGCAGTGAGGTTTCACTGTAGGCAGCTCTGGATCTCCTCAAATAGCCTCTTCTCCTGATTCCCTGGGGTGCCTTCAATACAGAGAGTTGATCGTAGCAGACACCAGGCAGAGTTTCCAGACAAAGATGTTCCCTGCATAATATGCTGTGGCATCAGCGTAGATACTTACAGTGAATACAGGAGAAAGGGCTGTATGTGGGATACATTTCACTTGTGAGCCCATGCTACACATGGTATAAATAATAGTGAGGCCAGTCCTGAAGTTCCTTAATCTATCTTCACTCAGGCAAAACTCCCATTGAAGTCAATGAAAGTTTTGAGAGAGTAGGGAAGGCTTTAGGATTTGGCCAGGTCTTTTCATGTATAGACCTCAAAGTATTTTATAAAGATGGGTATATTTAGTAAGTCTCTGCAAAAAGCTGTTCCCCTCCCCGATGCCTTTGGCTTCAAATCTAAACAATGGTCAAACTCAGTTTTCATTTGCTAGGAAACACCAACATTTTGAAATTTTCTTTAGTCCCAAATCAGAATGAAGAGTCAGTTTCCCGCAAAAATGAAAATTCTGAATATTTCATTTCAGAAGTATCAGTACAACCTTATCAAAATGCTTCAGATCACTTCATATTAACGTCATTGTTTTGACTTTGATGTTGTCAGTACAAGAAAGTATAATATTTACTATTGATACAATATTCAAGTCAAAATGATAAACCGGGCATATCAAAACCAAACACTTTGATAGTTTGTCATAAAAAATATAGACAAATTTAATATGATCCTGAAAAACATTTGGATTTAATCTAAATTAGCATTTTCTGATGGAAAATTGTTCTGTCAGAAATGTCTGACCTGATCTAGATAGCAGCAAAGTGGAAGCATGCTGAGACCATAGGCAGAACCGTCTTCTACCTGTTGTATGGCTATACATGTTGTTCCCCCTGCCCTCCTCCGCTCCCAAACACACACGGCTAAGAGCAACACTGAGGGGCCCTGCAGGGAACCAACACCAAGATTTTCAATAATAGGTACCATACCTAGAAGTATCTAAGTAAGTGACCTGATGTTTTAAGGGTGCTGAGAAGCTGACTGAAGTCAATGCTCAGTTATTAATCAGACCACTTATTAAGATCCCTACAGCATGGATTTAGGAGCCTGAGAGACACCAACTTCTGAAAATCTCGGTTCATGTGTTTCAATTGGAAAAAAAGTTAAAACAAAGCCCTAATCACATGCAGTTCTTACAAAAGATGTGGCAGGGCAGCACAGACAGAAAACAGGTCTCTTGATGATATCAGGGACTAATAATAGGACTATTCTTTCAAATCAGACACCAAAACACTAAACCACAAAGTGTCACTGCAATGCCAGAAATCAATGAAGTCCATAAAATTCTCTCATCAGTTACCAACTGTGGCAAGGCTAATCCCTAATGGGAAAAGACATTCATACAAGAGTGCTGACCTAAAGGAATGTACTTAGACACTGAACTTTGATTATAGAAAGGTTTCTTGTTCAATATGCAATGCCAGATCTGGTGTTGACACCCAATGAAGGTTTGAATGAGATTATCTCAGGGCAAAAGAAACAGATACCTTTGCAGCCACCAAGATGATTCCACCTGTTGCAAACATCACTCATCTTCATGAACATGCAGCTAACATGTGCTGAAGTCTTTGCCACTGTGATTGACAGTGAAATTTGTCATGGGCATCTGGAGACCATGTGGTTCCACTTCCCCCTATCCTGAAAAAAACCAAAAACAAATTGGCCTGCATGGACTTGAAGTGGATGTTTAATCAATGGCTGCCAATCAACTTCATTTATTGGAGGATTGGTCCAAAAAAAAAAAACCAACACACAACACAACAGATCATCACTGGCTGTCTTGATAGAAATAGCTACATGGCTGGTATGAAGTAAACCCATCTACTGTCAGAACACTAGAAATGCTAGTAGAGATTACAAATTTCTTGGCCATCATGCATCTGAGCAATTTATGAGTCGTTGAGAGTTGTGCACACGTGAACACCCTAGCATAACATTTCCCCCTATGGTTTTAAGCAACAGCTTTAGCCAGGGCACAACATTGACCATGCCATTCTGTAACAGGGTGACTGTCCCCTTCAAAGTGCCGGAGACTTCTGGAGCAGATGAAGGCCTAGGGAAGGGCAGAGGTGGGTGGTGGGAGAAAGAAAGATGGTCCTGGGGGGAACAGTTAGTGCTTCTGGGAGTGGGAGAAGAGAACCTCTCTACTGTCCATGTAAGGGCCCAGGATCAGGATCCTTGTAGTGCAGCAAGAGGGGCTAAGGCACTACCTCAGGCCAGAAGGGGCTGATTTGGGATAGCATCCATCCACACCTCTCTTTTCCCTTCAATTAATTAAGAGGAAAATCCAGTTCTCAAGTCTGCAGCCACAATGGTTCAGTGCAGAACACGTATAGTTCCACCATGCAATGGAAAGGACTGGATTCCAGGCAACTGGGCAGAGGGTGCACGGAGCTCAGCTCCACAAGGAAAGTGGTAGTGAGGCACAGGTAGTACAGGGTCAGAGACAGAAGAACCAGTGTTATATGCATCTTCCAGTACCCTGCCCCCCTCTCCCCCCCCCCCCCCCCCCATACAATGGGACCAGGATCCAATCCCATTTTTGCTCTATTGGGCAAGATTATTTTGGTTCCTACCAGGACTGAAGTGGACGTGTCCAAAGTTTTACAAGAAGATTTCTTGTAAGATTGCCAGCCCAGCCCTACAGAACCAAGGCATTCTGCTAAACATCAGGGACAGATCATCAGTTGACATAGATTGTTATAGCTCCACTGAATTCAACTGAGGTGCGATGATGAAAACAATTTGAGAATCTGGCCCCAGATCATTTGGTTGCTTAGATGGATTGATCCCAAATTTTAAACCTTTGCAGAAATTCACCCATCACTATTCCCTTCTTCCTCTTGCCTAGGATCAGCCATGGGATATTTAAACATGCACACACATTCACAGCCAATATCATAGACACAGACTCACGCTACCAGGAGTCATGTTCTGCTGGTGGAGTTTTTCCCATTATAAATGATGTCCTAAAATGGGGCTCGGCTTTTCCATGTTTTTATTATCGTAGCACCTAGGTATCTAGGCAATAAATTAGGACCCCATTGTGCTGTGACGGTACAAACACAGAACAAAAAGAGACTGTCCCTGCCCCAAATGTTGACATGGTATCTTTAATCATTGGAATGTACCCTGGTCTATTGTGATAAAGGCTCACAACTATCAGAGTTCTCCTTTAACTCAGTTGGTAGGCGTTTGTGCCTAATGGTTCCATGTTCAGTCTCCAGTTATGACCCTGGTATGTTGTTGCCATGATTTGTCGCTAAAAATAAACATATTGCTGGTTGCCTCTGCCAGACATATGTTTCACAAAATTAGGAAAGGCCACGTCACTATTTAGAAGCATGGTCAGTTTGACATGATAAATATGACGGTGGACTTGTTCTATTGGTTTAAGTACTTTAAATCCAGGATGGCACAGATGAAAGAATATTGTGAAATTGAACACTAAAAAGTTTTCAAGTACAGTTTGTAGATCCAAACAATCATTTTGAAATCAACTAAACATTAACAGCCTGAGGGTTCATTTAATTTCAAATGACTAAAATGATTATGGTCAAATGAGAAGGCTCCAAAAGATGTTAAGAACATAAGAGAGGCCATACTGGGTCAGACCAAAGGTCCATCCAGCCCAGTATCCTGTCCGCTGACAGTGGCCAATGCCAGGTGCCCCCGAGTGAGTGGACCTAACGGGTAATGGTCAAGTGATCTCTCTCCTGCCATCCATCACCCCCCTCTGACAAACAGAGGCTAAGGACACCATTTCTTACCCATCCTGGTTAATAGCCATTAACTGGATACATTCATGGAGATGAAGTCCATTCTCTTTTAAACCCTGTTATAGTCCTAGCCTTCACAGCCTCTTCAGGTAAGGAGTTCCACAGGTTGACTATGCGCTGTGTGAAGAAGAACTTCGGTTTAATGTTGTAATGTTCTCAGATGCTCTGCAAGAAACATATAGAGTATTGTTTTTATCCTCAAGGCATTCTCTCCAGGTTCTCTCTCTTCAGCCAGACCTTACAAACACGAGGATGCGTGTGTTTCCATTCACACAGTCGCATGTCCAGATCAGTGGGTGAAAATTAATGCTATTTGAGTAATAGGCTTAAAGACCAGTCGGGATCATTGCAACCATCTCAATCTGACCCCCCACATAACACAGATCATATACATTTCAGCCAATAATTCCTGCATCAAGCCCACCCAGTCTTGATTTAAAGATCTCCAGTGATGGAGGATTCACCCCCTTCTCTTGGTAAGTTGTGCCAATGGTTCATTACCCTCAATGTTAAAAATCCCCACCATATTTTGTTAGAGAAGTGGTTCTGGTAAATTGTCAAGAGAAGCTCAGAGTGGTAACAGTCACTGTATTTGGATTTCTCTGTCCAGCAAATGTGGGGAGAAGAAAAGTAGGTGTTTCTCCAAGAGAAGTGGAGTTGTTTTACCTTGGAGTAAGAGCGCACTTTGACACCAGTACAATTTATTTGCTTGAAAGGCTTTTGCAATGGCCACCTGTTTCTGCACAGTGTGTTAATCAAAGTGGAAAGCATCTTTGGCAATACTTCAATTCCTGTAATTTCTTGGAAAAAACAACCACCACTTTTCTTTGCAGCTGGAGGCAAAGACATCCTACATTCTGCCCGACAGGGAACAGGACCTTGCCCCCATCTTGTTTACAACCTAAGACTTGGATTGCCCTCAACTGCTGTTGCCACTAGGTGCGCCTCGTGCTCAGCGTAACACAGGAGTGCTGATGAGAGACTGATTTTTATTTCCTGGCCCCAGTCACTCCAAATAAGCCAGTGTTGCAAAAGGGTATGTATGCCTGTCACCTGGCAGGGGATCCACTGTCTGAAATAGCTCCTACTACACTCATGTCACAGAATGGGATCTGTAGCAAATGAACTGCTAGTAGTTTGGACAGTGAAATTTGACTGGCAAAGTCTGCAACTACTTCTTGTTTATGATCCCCTTCACTTTTCAATACTCAGGCACTATTCCCAGTACAGCTGCATTTGTATTTTCAGCACTAAAGGGAATGGCTAAATTTTCCACTTTAAAAAAATCCCTAGCTGTTAAACAAAAACTACAGCAGCCATGGCTGAAAAGTCAACATTTTCCAGTAGTTACCATACCACAGTATCTGATTGTGACAGATCAGAATTAATCTGTCAATTTATATTTATAGGAGATTAATTCTAAAATGTTATACTAATGTAATACAAGCCCTGTCTAGGACACTTGACCAAAATTTTGCATGTTATTAGGCTCGAACAAAATAGCCGGAAGTCTTGGAGTGGGGGGCGGGGGGATCTTAGATGGGCCAGGAAATAAGTATGTGGTAACACCTTCAAAAGGGAGCGATATAAAGTAGGTACTGGCACTTTAAAATGAGTATAGTGAAAACAAGATCAAAGAGATGTTTGAAGTGTTAGGTTTTGGGAAAGTTATTTAGGAAATAATACTAGATCTAAATGAGGGGGTCCTAGCAGATAGTGGGAGAAATGGTTATTTTGGAGAAGACAGGGCCTATCCCACCCATTTCCATCTACACCAGATGCTACACCTGATCAAACATCCCATTGCTGAAAACTGATGTAACCTATACCTACATGCCTGATTCACTAATGAATTCTGTCACACCTCTAACATCAAAAAGGGTAACAGACTATAATGCATTTGGAGCAAAGGGGGAGGATGAATGACACTAGAGACTGTCCATGATATGTTGCCTGTTAGCAAAACGTAAGGGACAAAAGGGACAAGCTGGAGAAAAAGGATACATGTGCCAAAAAGATAAAGGATGGCTTATTCCCCTGGAAACCACATGAATAGTGTCTATCTAGAGTAGCTTTGGCAGAATTTAAGGCTCGATTTGTCATCCATGACTTTCTTTTGTTTTAATCTGTTTTTCTCTATAGATTAATAAACCTTGCTTTTGAGATCATCAGAGTCTTGGATTATTTTCAAGATAAAGTCATTGCAATACATCCTTGAAAAGATGACAAGCATTTGCAGAAATGCAACCATTGAAAGGAATACCAAGTAGAAGTAGGGAGATATTATTGCTGCTGTATACAGCATTAGTGAGACCATTACTAGAACACTGTCCAGTTCTGGTGTCCACATCCTTTTAGAGAGTTCCGAAAAGAGCCTACATGAATGATTTGCTGTTTTGAAAAAAAACAAAAAAACAAAAACAAAAAAACCCACTACCTTCAGTGAGAGTAGCTTAATAAAGAAAAGTTTAAGAGGTGTCTTGATCACTCTCCATAAATATCTACCTGCAAAGATTTCTGATAGTAGAGGGCTTTTAGTGTAGCGGACAAAGGGCATAACAAATTCAAGAGGCTGGAAGCTAAAGCAAGACAAAGTTAAACTAAAAATTTATTAATATAGCACCTTAGTCATAGGCCATTGTGCATAAAATACAGATTACAAATAAGGCTCATCTTTTACTATTAGGGTAATTAAACATTGGAAAAACTTACCTAGTGATGTGATGGATTCTCTAGAGCTCGGTGGAGAAACTTTGACAGCTATATTCCATCAGAATATGCATTTCCACTGAAATCTAAACATCTAGTGAAATCAGGCAGGATTTCTCTGGAATGAAGTATCAGAGGGGCAGCCGTGTTTGTCGCTTCTACAGATCCAGACTAAGGGTCCTGTGGCACCTTATAGACTAACAGAGGTATTGAAGCATAAGCTTTCGTGGGTGAATACCCACTACTTCCGAAGAAGTGGGTATTCACCCACGAAAGCTTATGCTTCAATACCTCTGTTAGTCTATAAGGTGCCACAGACCCTTTGTCGCTTCTCTGGAATGGTATTTAGTAAAATAAGGAGTTCCAACAATGTTTAAATGGACTGTTCAACAATGTTGGAATGAAACTGATTCTCTGTTTGGAAACAACTTTGTTTATTTTCTTTTTTTTTTTAATTTTCTATATTACACACTAGTACAAAATAAAAGTCAAAACCAAATATTCAGTTTGTAAAAAAAATGTTTTTAATGACAAAACAATTTGGGGAGGGGGTGGCAATTTTTTTTCCCCCAAAGGATTTCAGAATTTTTAGTTTTCACTCCTGTTCAGAACAAAACCAGATTTTGAAACCTCAAAGTCTTTTGTCAAATGGACTTTCTGTCCTCCACCCTGTTTTGGTATTCTCCATCACTTGCTGTCTTTAAATTAAGACTGGATACCTTTCTAAAGTATATGCTGTATTACTGGGTGAGGTTCTGTGGCCTGTATTATGCAGAAGTTCAGACTAAGTGACCATAATGATCTTATAGTATTTTTGTCAGATTATAAAAAGGTGGGTTGGGAAGATGGAGAAAAGGGGCCAAGTGGGTAATTTTGCCTCAAAGTGGTGGTGGGCGGGGGGTTAGCAATAGGTTGGTTCTACAGAACAGCATCTACATGTCTGTGCATTGGTGCAAATGTATAGTGCTGTGTCCTCTCAGTATTGGCCCTCAGCTCCCCTCCATGCTCTTTGTCGTCTCTTAGTGCTCTGTATCTCGCCCACCACCATCACCTCCATTCTGACAACTCACCCAGTTACCTCCCAAGCTCTATGCTGCCTTGTCTCACTTCCATGCTGTCTATTCCCCTACCACCACCACTCCATTAGGTCCAGTCTCCCCAGCAGAGGGTGTTTGCTACCCTCTCAGCAGCTGTGTCTTCCCCACCATTGGGAGAGGAGCTGGTGAGAGTCCTCTGCTTCAGCTATGTGCTCCTATTGACACCTGTATGAAAATGAAATTTTCCTCCCTACTTCTTGAGACTCCAGCCAGCAGGAGGGAAGCTGCACTCTTTCCTCTGACTCCTCTGTTGGAAGAGTCTAGTACTGCCTCCACATAGCTGCTGAGCAGAGCTCTTATCTCCACTCAAACGAGGCTGTCCTGTAAGGAAGGAGGCCAGAGAGTGTTGAGCCTGCTGCACACAACAGCATTTTTGGGACTAGAATGGGCCTCCCCTTTCCTTGTCTCTACCCCAGGCTCAAGAGTGAGGTAGAAAAGCACCCACATCTTCTTACCTCTTGTGAGAGACATGAGGGAGAAAATGGTACCTATTCTGGAAACTTCAGTTGATGAGAGCCCTTAGGAAATGCTACCAAAATCCGGGCTGCTGTCCACAGTGTCATGAGGAAAGCCATTGGACCAGCAGGAGAGACCAAAAGCTACTGTTACATGGCACAATTCATTTCTAGTCTGAACAGGAAAATAATATGGCACCTCAGATTATTGTTAGTAATGAGTCCCTAATTGAAGTCAGGGCCCAATGTGCTAGGCCCTGTACAAAAACATATAGTAAGAGACACTCTCGGTCCCAAAGAGCCTACAATCTTAACAGACAAGACCAATGGGTGAAAGAAAGGAAGGATTATATTATATCCATTTTACAGACAGTAAACAGAGATACTGAGAAGTTAAGTGGCTTGTGCAGGGTCACAGTGGTAGCCTTTGATAGAACCAGGAATTAAACCCAGATCTCCAGGCCACTGCCTAAACCATGAGTCCATCATTCTTCTCAAGAACGCAATAAAGTAGTATGCTGGTATTTTAAGGATGATCACAGTACATTTATAGACCTGATCCTCAGAGGTGCTGCGTGCCTCCTTCAGTTGGCAATTGACCTCGGTGGGGGTGGGGGTGGGGAATGTCTATACTGCGGTTTACAATTGCTGGATCCGGGTCTCAAAACCATGTGGCCACAGCCATACTGAAAATAGACCACCTGCTTCTGGGAACCCAGGTGTAAACTGCATCAGACTCCTGGCTCAGACCTGCCCTGCTAGGTAGGTCCTAGGGCTCATGTCCTCAGGGATTACTGACCCAAGTGAAAAAGATGTGTGTGTGGACAGTGTATGGGAGTTAGGCTCAAACCTGAGTCTGAGCTGGGTGTACAATGCAGTGCAGTGGGACTTATGGGTACTCAGGCCCTTTCAGTATCAAGCCTGATGTTTCTAGTTATTACACATTTTTGCTCACAAGTACTGAAGAAGCTGTTTAGAGCCACAGCACTTAAACAACAAATGCATAACAGAGAATTGTTTTCTCCGCTCCTGTTTTAATGAGTCCTTATTGCAAAGTACGTGTGGTTGCTGAGTAATGCGTTCAGTTTCAATACCTCAGTATTGTAGTATCCAATATGAAGACACTAGAGATTCAGCTTTTAAAATAAATTGTTGAAGGTGTCAGCACATTATTTTGATTCTCCGCTTCCCTCCCATTATACCCCTTTTCACCCCACATTAATAAGTTTATTCATGGGAGGCTGGAAGCTGTGGGGATAAGCTTGACACCACTTGGACAATCACTACTCCCTAGAGCGCAGGACTGAATAAAGTTGATTGACACAGCTGTGAATATTTAACATCTTATAAAGAAATACAGGAAGGCAAATTAAGTGAGCTTCTTGTGCTGTCATTCTTTTCAGCTCACTGACCCCTCCCTTGTGCTACCTGTCCTGCTGCTATTTGAAGCATCTCTGGAGACTTCACATTTATCCAATATTGTTCCTTGCAAGTTCACCCCCCAGATCAGGTTAAAGAAATAATAAAATAAAAAAGGATTGGCTACTGATTGGCCATGGTCTCCACAGCACAGTGACATTGCGGAGAGGCAGTTTACAAGAAAGCTCTGGGGCTTGAGGTAAAACAAAGGTGAGGAAAGACCTGGAGGCCTGTAATGGTAGGGAAAGGAGGACACTCTGGGTTTGAAGCAACAGCACAGATAAATATTAGCCAGAAGTGAAACTAGAGTAGTATGAAGCAGCTACAACAGTTACTAAGGTCCTGGAGGGATTAATTTATATGAAAAGGTGAGTAGAAATAATGATGTATTTTGATGACTATCGTTTTATGTATGACTGGAGATTGAACAAGGGACCTCCAGAGCTTTAAGCATGAAAAGTTTCTACACTTTGAGCAAGCTGAAGAACTAAGTCCTGTATCTGTAACAAACTCATATTCTCCGTGTGTCATATTGTTCAATGTGTCAGCTGATACATATTGAACAATGGATTACCATATGGCTTTCCCCCAAATGATGGGAATAAGATAGTGGTGTACACAAGCATCTGAAGGGTGTTAACATCAAGGATGGAGAGGAACTGTTAGAGGGAATGAAGGAGGTACAGCTAGGAGTTATGGGAAGAAATTAAGCCACATGTAATATTTACTCTTGATAATAGGAAAGATGTTCAAACTATGACATTTATTAACATGGAATGTTCTCCCAAAGGAGGTGTGGAAAGCACTATTGCTAGAGTAATTTGAAACTGGACTGGACAAAGCCAGCTCATAATAGAGACCAATTAATTCTACAGTGTCCATTGACGAAAGTGATTATATGTTTTAATGGTCTTTTTCATCAATATGGTAGCTCTGGAAGCAAAGAGATACAAGACTCCAGGGATGGACAGAGACCTCTAGAAACTGAAGTTAAAGCAGAGTGTATCTACCCCATAGGTCCTGATCCAATGCCTATTGAAATCAATGGGAGTCTATCCATTAAGTTCAAAGCATGATGGATCAGGCCCTCAGGAAGCAGTGCTTCGCTCAGATTAATGCATTACATTGGCTCTCTGTGGGTTAGGCACTAGCCTCCACCCAGGGTATATCTATATTGCAATCACAGAATCTTATTGCAGCTTGAGTAGACATACCTGATCTAGCTAGCTCAGGTACTGGAGCAATGAAGCTGTGTCAGTGTGGGCTAGCCCTGTGAGTAGTTACCCAGGCTTCCTGGCAGGTTTGTACAGCCTGTACTGAAGCACATGCTGCAATGGTATCACTAGATTAAAGCTAGCTCAGGTATGTCTCTCTACTTGAGCTGTAATCACACCCCATGACTGCAATGCAGAAACAAACCCCTAGTATCCAGTTTGAGTTTTGGGCAGCATTCTAACTATTTGACAGTTGGCTACTAAAAAGAGACATTCAAACCAACCACACCCTGTTTTAAAAGGGAGAAAGCTGGCCATAGGCAGCTTCCACGAAGGATCTTTGACTCTGGATCACACAGTCACCCCTTGGCATGACAATCTGAGTGTAAAGACATGCCTTTCCCTCTCTGCAGTGCCCAACTTTCAGCCCAGTAGAGGAGTCAGAGGGGAGGCAGCATTTAGGAGAGGCAAGGCCAGCAGGACCCAGAGGTGTGTCCTCCCTCCGCCTTCCCCCTGCAGAGTCGCTCAACAGCAATGAAACAGCAAGCTCTGCAAGCAGTCACCACCAGGCAGAGAAATAGGAAAAGATTGAGAGAATCTGACTTCAGGTCCGAAGTGCACGGGAAAGTGTAAGGACGAGACCCCGGAAGCACATCCCAGAGCTCACTGCACGTTCCTGGGGTGGTGGAAGATGGTACATGAAAAAGGAAGAGAGAAAGAAAAAGACACACACACAGTAGGAACAAAGGGAACTATGGGGGATCAGACAGAGTAGAGGGGGAATGCCAGTGGAGCTGGGAGCCAAACAGAAGTGGGAATTTGAGGTGGGGGCAGGAGGACTCAGGGTTGAGGAATGGAAGAGGAGGCAGGAGGAATTTATAGGGGAAGGAGAGAGTGTGTGTCAGAGTGAGGGAAACAGAATAAGGAAGGCATGGAGAACTAGAGAGGGGAGCCAGGAAAAGGAGGCAGCAAGGACCAAAAAGCACTTCTTGTCCCCCTCAACCTTGGGGCCAGAATGACTCTACTCTCAGACAACTCACAGGCACACCTCAAGCCTGGGTTATTTTCCAGGACTGCATGCATGAGGCTGGGCTGATGGCTGTGGTGAGGTCAGACAAGAGAGGCCATTTGTGAGATGGGACTGAGCAACCCATCAGTTTGGATTCTTTCCCTCAGTTCTGTATTTTGGCACAGGTGTCCAGAACCCAGCATAGGAGCTTCTGAACAAATAAATATAACAAAGCCAGTCTGTGCTACAGGAACTAACCAGAGGTAATCTATTCAATTGGGAGAGCTGGGAAACTGAAATTCTATTTTAATTTATTTTTCATGCTACAGCATTCAAAACAGTCTCTTTAGTGAGAAATTATATTTAATGGAATTCAAAGCTATTCCCCTTACAAAACAAAATTAAAGACAAAAATCCTCCCTTGGTAGTAAATCCAGAATGTTTCCTACATGTCAGATAAGAACATACATTAGGGGCCTGATGCACCACCAAGCTCAAAATTATTTGTTTGCACATTGTGTATGTGCGTTTCTTATGCATGCAGACAAGAGAGAGATTTTAAGTGGGGGTTGGGGTTTTTTTTGGTGCAATGTGTTTCTTTTGATCACACATGTCATTCTTAAATATGCCTGAGGAAAACACAAAAAAACAAATGCTAAAATTGGAAAGGCAGATTCTAATTCTGGATTCCCTCAAGTAGCCCTATCACTCCTATTAGTGTAATAATTAAGCCTTCCCATTTCTGCCCTCCGTGTCTATGCATGGAGCCTGGCACTGCACCCATGCCAAGCACTGGCACTGGCTGAAGAGATGGCATTCTTGTTCAGTGAACATTGGCACTGAAAATGATCTGCACAGCTCTACAGGAACTTTGTGTATGAAGGAGCTCCGACTCCTTCATACAGAAACTCCATCCAAAAATTGTTGTTCAGAGAACACAAAGGACTACTTTGTGATTTGGCCTAGATGCCCACACAGGAACATAAGAGCTGAGTTCTCATTGCTGTGTTGGTTACTTAGACCTTCTTTCCAGGTGTGAAGTAGTACACGGGTGCACATAAAGACAACAGGGAGTGGGTGGAGCCGTGTGCCCATTCCCACAATGCACCAGCCAGCACAAGTCAGCTGCCATGGGGGATGGCATTATTTGTTGCTGAATTAGGCCAGCAGCAAAAATCACTACAAAGACATATCAGAGCAAAAGGTACACAGGGAGGGGAATGTTTGAGGCAAAATACTTCTTGGGGTTACTCAATAGGTGGTTTCAGTTTATATATTACCCCATGCCTAAAGGTACAATCTAGTCCTAAAGTTGCACAACTGAATGCTCTAGAGTCAAGTAGAGTTGCCAACAGTCTAGTCGCACAAACTCAAACACCCTTGCCCTGCTCCTTCTTTGAAGCCCAGCCCCCCTCCCTCAGTTGCTCACTCTCCACAACCCTCACTCACTTTCACCAGGCTGGGGCAGAGGGTTGGGATGTGGGAGTGGGTGAGGGCCCTAGGCTGGGGGATAGGGCTGAGGGTTTCGGAGTGTGGTAGAGGGCTCCAGGCTGAGCCTGGGGATGGATGTTGGGGTGCAAGAGGGGGTTCGGGGTGCAGGTTCTGTGAGGGAGTTTGGGTGCAAGAGTGGGCTCAGGGCTGGGGGTTTGGATACAGGAAGGGGTTCAGGATGCAGCCTCTGGGAGGGGTTTGGGTGCAGGAGGGGGCTTAGGGCTGGGGTGCAGGAGTGGGGTTAGAAGTGCAGGGTCTGGCCGGGCAGCGCTTACCTCAGGTGGCTCCCGGAAGTGACCAGCATGTCCCTGCAGCTCCTAGGCTCAGGGGCGGCCAGGCAGCTCTGCATGCTGCCCCTTCCTGCGGGCACCACCCCTGCAGCTCCAGTTGGCCACAGTTCCCCGTTTCCAGCCAATGGAAGCTGCAGAGTCAGCGCTCAGGGTAGGGGCAACATGCAGAGACCCCCTGGCTGTGCCTCCATCTAGGAGCTGCTGCCAGACATGCCAGCTGCTTCAGGGGCAGCACGGAGCCAGGGAAGATAGGGAGCCTGCCTTAGCCCCGCTGCTACATTGACTTTTAGCAGTCTAACATCTCCTGGATTGGCTTCAGTAGCCTCCAGGAGATTGAGCCTGATTCCAGGAGACTTCTGGCCAAACTGGGAGGGTTGGCAACCCTAGAGTCAGGCCACGACAAAGTGAAGTGACAAATCTGCCCCCTTGCTGTATTGTAATGCCTACATACCTTTAGTTACATGAGGATGTGCTACTTTTCTTAGGATACAAATATATCTTTAAATGCTTCCCAGAACCTGAGATATTCATAACTATAGTATCTTGTAATTTCCCCTATTCCCTTCTTCTATATTGTACTTACACTATTTTATTGCCACTACAGGCCAGTTTAGTCTCATCGACTATGGCCAACATTTTCAGAAATAGGCACTAGATCTGCATGCCTGAATTTCTGGGTGGCCAACTTGACACCCCTTGCGCTTCATTTTTTCAGAGAGTCCTTGGCACCTCTGAAAATCAGGCACAACTGGCCAGATTTTCAAAGGTCTTTAGGCACCTAAAGATGCAGGTTGATGGCTTTGTAAATCCCTATAAGTGCCTAAGTGATTTCAATGGCACTTGAGCACCAACCTGCTTAGGCACTTTTGAAAATCCCATTAGGTGCTTATCTGCATATTAAGGTATCTAAATACCTTTGAAAATCTGACCCAAGTTGTCCAGGAACCCAACTTTAAGCCCTGATCCAAAGCACATTGAATTCAAGGGCAAGATTTTCCATTGACTTTGATGAATTTTTGGATCAAGCCTATAGCGAAGTATTCTATTAATTTTGGCCTTAGACTTTTGTGTGGTAAGTTCTCTCCTCTCCAAGCTATGCATTTTAATAATTTAGTGAGCAACTATGAGCATTACTACGTATTCTCTCTTCAAGGAGCAGCACAGCCTTCTTTGGCTGCAATTCAGGTAATGAGCCAATTAACTATGAATCTAGTTTACCTGCATATTCACACAGGCCATAGCTTTCCTTTGGTTCAGTTCAGGGGATGAGGCAAGTAGCTACAAGCTAACCCAGCTGAAGATGTAGGAAACAGGTAACTCTCTCTTTTGCCTCTAGTTTCCATCCAGGACTAGAAACAGACAGATGAAACATTTGGGCAAGAGTTTTCTTTGCCTCTTCCAGAACAGTCTGAAAGCCAGTCACCCCTGATGATAAATTAATGCAGACTGGTTCTACTGGCTGGCTGATTGCTTAGAGACATCGAGGCTGAAAGAAGGGGCTGTGTACTTATGTCCCTGCTGCCCAGTTGCCTGATGGGGATAACTGGCCACAAAGCACACTCCAACCCAGGAAGGCTTGCCATGTGGAGTGTATGTGTGAGGGGAGCGGTGGCCTACTGCAGGGAGGAAAGCTTGATGAAGGCTCAGAATGTAAGGGTAGATGGTTTAAGTAGAACCTCCTCAGAAGTTCATCTTATTCAGGTAAACACCCAAATATTCAGCCACTTCCCTGCATCTCAACCCCAAACATCCAGCTATTTAGCCTATCTTAGGTGCACTAGTCAAGAGGAAACACCACCACTTCAGCTGTGGTGTTCCTCTCAAGAATCTGCTCCGATTTTTAAACTAATCATTTGTGCTGCTGACCAAATAAAACAAACAATATGAAAATACAGCTCCAGATTGGGTGCCTTCAGGCTGAATTATCTGCAGTTTAAATCCTGGGACGTGGATTTATTTTTTTACTGCCCATATGCAGACACCAGTGATGTTTTTTGAAGTCAGCACATCCAAAGAACATGTCTGTGTGCACAGAACAAGAGTTAGTTTGGAATGTTCTATCAGTTCTTTGATGAAGTTCTTTGGGCTTTTGGGGGGAAATCAAGAGTGTCTGCAATAGTTTAAAAAGCAACAACTGATCCTAAAAAGCATAAACCATCAAGTGTTCTAATCCAGATTTGCCCCAGAGTCAACAATCTAGCCGGTGTCAATACCTCCCTTCAGCGCCCATAGACTCAACCTCTAATGGTATATGGGGCATAGGTGGAGGGAGGAGGTCACACACTGAAGCTAGGTGGTTTGGGGGGTTCCAACTTCATGACTTTGCAGGGGGTGTGTGACGGTGTCTAGATTTGTTTAAACAAATTTGAACACTGACCTCCCACCTCTCAGGAGAGAGCTCTAACCACTGAGCTATGGAATATTCTGATGTGGGACTCTCAGCTTCTCCTGTTGAAGCTGTTCCCCTGAGAATAAACAGCAAATGAATGACTAAGTATTAATCCACAGTGGAACAATCACTGGGCCAGAGAGTGGGCAAGAGAGAATGACTCAGTAGTCCAGTGGGTAGCGTACTCGTCTGGGAGGTGGGACACCCTGGATCCAGTCCCCCTCCTCCGATCACTCTTTCATTATTTATCCACAGAGAAACAACTTCAACAGGAGAGACTGAGGTAGCCCCCACATGAGCCTATCCCATAGCTCAGTGATTAGAACACCCCCCTTTGGCAGAGAGAGGTTACTTGAACCTCGGTCTCCCACATCCCAGATGAGTGCTTTAACTACTGAGGTAAAATGTATAAGGTGGGTGAATAGCCCCTCCATCCCCCATTTTGTATGGAGCAAGGCAGCACTGAACTCATTCCCACAAGAAACACTTTAATCACCTAAGCTGCCTGACTGTAAGCAGCTGGTTCCCATTCATAGATCCCTAGAAGAGAGAAGCTCCTAAGTCAGGTGCCTCCCTGCAGCTCAACCTCCAAGAGAAAGGTGGGCTCTATAACACACCCCTCTCACCAGCGTCTCCCATTGGCTAATTTAGGCAACTCCCCAGCTAGTGTGCAGGCTTTTGTGACTCACCTTCTAAGGTGTCTATCTCACCCCATTCATTGTATAGGGAACCTCAGCACCTAACTCAGCTTTATAGATCGCAGTGTTGTTCCTGTGATTTTCTAGATGCTTAGAAGTTAGGCGGTGATACCCAGCGTCCTAAAGTCTAAGTCCCGTAGTTATTACAAAATAATTCATGCATATAGCAAATTGGTAGCTACATGGTAAGATCTTGTCCAAAGTTAGAACCATCTAAACTGTCAGACATTTGGTGGGGAAAACACTTTAAAGTTTGAGAGAACGGTACTTACTTTTTTGACAGAGTTGGGGAAAGCTATTTGGTTGTTTCCGTGCATTTTCTGATTTCAGCTAAAACTGAAGTGACATGAGCAATGCTTTCCTTGTAATATTTCTGATCTAGGTAGAATCTATTAGTATTCAACTATTTTTTCTTGCATCCCGTGTGAAATATTTGCAAAGAAATTCAAAGAGGCTCAAAATGTGTTAATTTGGGATTTCATTGCAAATTCACAGATGTCCCATTTTTACTTCCTAGCAGAATTGCTTTCTTTGTGAAAAGCAAGTCCAGAGTATTGTATATTTTTGCTGCCAAATTACAGTTTCCAAAGTTTCACATTAATGGGAAACTTCAACATGTGTAAAAGCAAAATTGTGAATTTTTTCACTAAACTAATTTCTTGTTGTTGCACAGGCTGATTTTTAGATCACAGATGTTAAATAAAGTTTCATATTAACATCTAAAACAAAATTGGACACTCCCTCCCCCCCAAAAAAACACACACCCAGCCTTCTTCAGGTCACCAAGTGCTATTGATAATTACACTGGACTTATTAAATAGCTTACATCACAGATACAGCCAATCTTGCTAATCACACAGAGATCTGAAACTACTGAAAATTATATATATATAAAAAAAATCAGCGCCGCATGTGTTCTTTATTAATCAGAAGTGTGAGCAAGGAAAGACCTTTGCTGGGAAGTAATTAAATTGAAATTGAGGTCAAAGATGACCTGTAGGAATAGCATTTGGTGAGAGGGCATTAAGCAAACAGGGTGAAAAAAAAAACTTCAAAAAGGCCAATAACCACATTATGATTGAAATTCAACCTCCATAGTCTCATCCTTTCTGCTATTAACTTGTGCCGGAGCTTGAATCCTGCTCAGGAATATCATATCATCAACCAATATAAGTGGATGTGAGAAAGTATTTTTCCCCCTTTATTACTCCCTGAGCTCTGAGGGAACCTAGAATGATTACTGGCAACAGTATGAGGAACTGGAGGAAGAGGGATGCTTCATTTTTATATTCTATAAGCACTAGCATAATACACCCATGATCCTTTAAAACAAAAAAAAAAACAAAAACAGCCCTTTGTTGTGTCTATTTCCATACTAAAAAAATCGATCCGTTCTGTGTTCTTGTCACAGATCTTCTGCTGTAATAGTATTCTTTCACAACGCTGACATAGCAGCCATCAGAATGAAAAAGGCAATTTGGAGGAACACAAGATTGTGTTTGGGTATACTTTAAAAATTATAAGAGGAGTCCAAAGGGAAATCTAATCAAATGGATGGGGCTGGATGCCAAGAGTGAGCTTCGGAGGGGGAAGTGTGTACATTCAGCGGGCAATCACAAGTACAAACTTTCTAATAAGACTGACAGCAAAGTCCTTATCATAGGCAGGGAACAAGAGGATGTTCAGCTCATGGTCTACCTTACAAAGGTACAGTCTCTTACCACCTCAATTTTCTAAATGTTGCGTAGGGAAACAGCACATGTGGAAAAACTATTTTCACGGCCCCCAAACTCAGTGAATAGGCCCAGTATGCATGTGTATAGTAAGTCTGTACAGAGATCCTATGGGAAGTGGTGGAAGCACCATTGCCTCAGTCATTTAAAACTCCACTAGACAACACACTGGGAAACATGCTGTAAAGAACAAACCTGCTTTGACAGAGGAAGGGAGAAGACTGAGTTGACAGCCCGTTCCATCTCCACTTTCTGTGTACAGTCTAATATAAGCCACACATTACTAGAATTCAGCCCTTTCAGATAGCAGAACTGGTGTGATTCTCCTGTACAAGCAGCATGTGAGGGCTTGCCTATGGGGTGTGCACTCATGCATGGTGGAGAACCCAACTCTATGTGAGCCACCAATGGGGCAACATAAAGGAGGCAGGAAGGGGCAAGTCAGGTGAAGTACAGATGGTGGGGACCACCACTGCATACACCCCTCTCATCTTTTACCCACCAAGGGGGCTGCATAGCCTACCACAGCTCTTGAGCTAGAGGAGGCTCTGTGCAGCAGCTCAGCACCCCTTCTTCATGGGTCAGGCAGAGGGGATTTTTCCCCACTGTCCCCTTGCACATGTACTCAAAATGCAGCCCAGGTACTTGGGCCAACCACTGGTTGGAGGATTTTAGCAAGTGTACAGACGTATTTTATGTACAGTTGTATAGGGGGACTGAGTACTGTAGGTAGATATCTTCCCTGTGTATATTGTGTGCGTGGGCATGCACACCTGTGCACATATACTGAGAACCACAACAGGGTGTAAGTGAAAGAGCACAGCTATTTACTCTCTATGGGTGAAATTCACCCCTATGCACAGGTTCAGCACAAGGCCTATCCATTACTTGAGCCTTGTTTTGCAGGTGTGCACTCTTCAGCTTCATGACAAACTACAGGGCAGACTCAGATAGGAGGCAAAAGTCTACATAGAGTTTACTGAGGCAGTTCCCCACACCTCCTTGAACAAGGGATCCCTCCAACAGTCTCATTACACCCTTCAGGCCTGTCCAAGGCAGCACAGACTTCCCCGTAGTCTTTATAATAAAGCAAAGAAAGAGTCCTATGAAGAAAACAAATGCAATGGTCCTGTGCCAGGCCTACCTTCTTCCTCCAGAGAGCTCTAGCAATCAGCAATCTCTGCAAAAGGGCTGGGCTGATCTTTCTCTCAGGAATAAAGGAACAGGAGGCCCACTCCTTCTCCCAAGTCAGCTAACTACTGAGCTATCCTCTTCCCCTGTTAACTGCCCCTTCATTATTTCACAGTGAGCGCAGGTGTAGCAAGGCAGGACTAAGTGGGCCCATAGCACTCATTAACCCTTGTGGCCTTGTGTGGAGTTAGCATACTCCAACACAGGGGGCTTACGTGATGCATAGGCTCTCTGCATAGCAGGGGAATTTCATCCTATAAGAATGAACTTGACAGGGAGTTTGGCACATTGCCAGCATCTACTGCAGTTGGATTATGAACCAACTGAGTCATTCCATCAACATGTATTACAATTGTTTTTATGTGTCCTATTTATGGAGTAACTGGTAACCAAACGGTAATAAACAAAACAAAAAACCTTCTCTTTCTTCTCACACATTGTGGAAGAAGCAAAAGCAAACCATACGTTAAGTCTGATTTTCATGACATTTTGTGAGCTTGTCGATTTTAGTAGGATCTAGGGAACACATTTGATTTGAACTTCATTAGACCTTATATTCAATTTTTGTTGTCACTCCCAATATACTTCTATTACACTCATGGAAAAATGTCATCTCTCTCACTCTATTTGCAAAACTAATGTCAAATGTTGTACTGTAGATAAAGTGCCTGCTTTATATGCAGAACTAACTGGGACTTCTTAAAAAACAAAGGTTACCACCATCAGACTAGCTTGAAATCAGAGTGAGGCAGGAAAATGGCTCTCAGCCCTTCTTCCCCTCTAAAGAATCTATACTACAATAAGTCACTGCTTAACCCTTCATTAACTGAACATTTGCTGCACACTCAGCACCATGGGACAATGGAAGGAACACGGTAGGAATTTGTATAAAAAACATTTAATTGCTTATTTGGGCCTCTTTGCAATTTGTTGCCTTTGCTTTGAGGGAACAATGTCAGCTCTCTCTGATGGCCAGTGTAATGATTACACATTGCTTTCAGCTGCTCATTTAAAAACCGTGCTGCCTGGAAGCTACCTCTAAAACATTCTTCAGATTGGGTTCAAAAGCTGTGCTGTGTGTTCATTTAAATTACAGTTTCAAGTACGTACTCCTTTCTCCCCTCCCCCACCACTACCTACACACTGGCAAATAGATCACCATATTTTCAACACTAAATTATGTACTAGCTGCGTTTACTGGCCATGTCAGAAATACCATGAGAACCGCCTTTTTCATGACACAGAAACAAACCATGGCCCTTCAGGACTTTACGGTTCTTGCTCTGCTGCTTGCAATAGTCACCCAGACCTTTGTGGCAACAGCAGGGATAGGCCTCAGGACTCTCTGCTACCACAAACACAGGGTTTCATCACCCATGGGAAGGGAGAATCGCATTATAGCTCTGATTCTCCCCATGGAGAGCAGTAGAACACACCCAGCCTGTTAGTTCTACTTCCTGCCCCAGCTGAAAGTGGGGAGTGCAGCACCATTCCAAAATTAAAAATACGCTCCCGCCCCCAAACATGTTAAATTGTTCCATATGTAGCAGGAGCTCTTCAGAGCAGTACCTAGGTACAATGAAGTGCAGAAGATCATGTGCAACTGAGGGACAGAAAATGAGCTGCCCGGGTGAGGAAAAGAGCACAAACAAATGTACTCTTAGAGTTTGTCACTGATACCAGGGCCCAGGGTCATATAGTTCACGGCCACGTTATACTCAGCTCCTCCATGGCTGTGTAATGGATGGAGGATGCAAGAGCTTTCCCCCCTCCTTCCACTCTAAGTAGGTACCAGGCACAATTACAGCCTCCACAATCACTTGTGTCCAGCAGCATCAGCCAGCCTGAAACAGTCATGGAGGAAGTAGAGTCATGACTCCTGCCCTTAAGGGTGGCAGCAGCAGGTACCTACCCTTACTGCATGCTAGGGAGTTCCAGGAGGCATATCACTGCCACAACAGACTCCTCCGGGAACTATGATAAAAGCTGCAATATAGCGGTAACCTTTACATGTTCTGTGAAAACATTCAACTGAGAAGCTTTATGTATTTATGGGGGAGGAGGGTTAGAGCACCTGGCTGCCACTCAAAACACAAATCATTTCCAATTATGAAACATTGTCCATTTATGCCTCCTCTCAACAGAGCCGCCCACAGCCAATGTATTTACATATCTTCCTGGCCTCAAAGTAAACAGACCCCTCTAGAGAAAATAGAAGAGAGAGTGGGCCTCTCTAGGAGAGAGGCCCTCAAACTGCTGTCCATCAAGGACTAAATGCCCAGTGAGCTCCTGCTGGTGTCTTTGAGAGCTGCCTGGTCACATGGTGCCGGCTCCACCACCTTGTTTCCAGTAGCTACATTACATTAAGCATATGCCTTCGCTGCACAGTTAACAATATAGCACAGGGCACTCCATCCACCTAAAATAGCAGACATCAGCATGGAATAATTGCAGTTCATTTTATACTGGCATGGCTTCTCAAGATAAGAGATCAAAACCTTCTTAAACCCAGACCGCATGGATGCAGGTAGCTTTCAACAACAACTGTACAGGGCTGTAGACCCCAATGAGAGACTACAGCAAGTTAAAATTAAGACTGAGTTCAAGCTTGCTCCCAAATTCACCCAAACTCACATATTAAACTGTTCATCCAGAAACTGACTTCCTGGAATAAAAAGGCACCTCTGCCCTGTTCCTTCTTCTGTTACCAGACTGTTGTCTGCAATTCAACAGCTGTTCAATTCAAAAGGCAAAATTTTCAGAGACAAGTGCTAATAATGGCCTGTACCACGCATGCTCTTCTGATGCAATTCCCCTTAATATCTGAGCCCTTTCTCTTCCATAGAAAATACTATTTTTTAATCAGAGAGAATAAACCCAATATCATTCTGGTAAGAATGGAAAAGATAATTTATTTTATAGTAGGTGTCTCTTTGCTAAGGCAGATTTGTTCCCAACAGAAACATCTACATATTAAGATGAAGGATGGTTAGATGGTGAAAGCCCAGGTTTAGGAGTCAGAAGATCTGGATTCTAATAGCAGCTCTGTTTTTTTACCTGCTGTCTGAGTTTGAATTACTTAAGCACTCCATGCCTCAATGTCCCCATCTGTAAGAGATAATAAAACATCCCTCCTCCACAAGATTGCTGTGAGGCCCAACTAGAAGGTATGAGGAAAGCAGTCTGATGTCTTCAGCCAGAACGTGCTATAGAAATGTATTTAAGAGTTTGCTTATATACAATGTAATTTAAAGAAAGTATGGCACTTTGGGTTCAAACATTAGTTATAATTAATGATGGTCAAAAAAGTTTGGCAAAACAACACAGAGCAGAGTTTACCCACATTTGAAATAAGATTTTCCTAATTCCTGAGGTTCAAAGAAGTTACCTGTTGTCTTTCATTGTTTTTCATACTTTATACACCCTCTACAGAAAATTGGGTGCACCAGAGTACTGAGAGGAAGCCTGCTTTGGTAACATTTTCATGGCCAGTCAGCAAACTCAAACGGCAAAATTCTCAGCTGGTGTAAATTGGTGTTGCTACATAGAAATCAGTGGAGAAGTGCCAGTTTTCAGCAGCTGAGAATCTGAAGTTCAGATAAGCTTAAGTACCTGAACTTTTGGGTGCTTATCTCACATGAATCTGACCTCTGAACCTTTTGAGGATCCTCCTTCACAGCTCATAGTATTTCAGAATGAATAAAACAGTGTTATGCTGCTGCAAAGACACTTGAGATACAGAGGAGGGTGCAAAAAAATTCCCAGAAAACAAAACGTATTGGAAATTAGAACTTCACAGATGAAAGAGACCACATTGCTACAATATCATGGCAGGTGGGGCAGCTTAGTAAGTAAGGCTGAACTGCTACGCACTGTAATTCCATTTCAGTCAATTGAGTTGCTCATTAAATCAACTGAATTAACTTAAAGCAGTGGGTTCCTCTATTATAACTTATTTCAAGTGGTGAAGATCTCGGTATGATGCTGAATCATGCTGTGCCCTGTCCCCTGCCTTCCTATATTTTATTTTAAGATTTTATATGCAAACTGTGTTAATATGCATTCATTGTTTCCACCATGCTGACTGTGTGCAGAATATACATTCAATTCACATGCATATCATTAAGAGGCCCTCAACCCTCAGAAGTCTAAAACTGAATTACATGCCTTTAGTATTCAAAGGGCATGAATGGAGGCCAATAGTTCTCTTCCTTTCCCTCTCCACTGCAGGATATAAAGGCTGGTGAAGCACAGAATTCATTACAGTCCAAATATTCAATATCAGGGTGGTCCAGATGGGACAGGAAATCTCAGTCATATGACTCAAACTTCCCCTGAATAAAGCTTAAGCAGATCTCAGACGAAAGGATTGGGTCCCAAGAGTTTGTGAAGAGATTTTTTGCAGCCCCTTGACAGCTCTAGTCCTTGGGTGAAGAATAGGCTTTCGAAGTAACCGTCTATTTCCTAAACATCACCAGTAATTAGCTCCATGGATCAACATAAGGCAATTGCCTATATCCCACCATTTGCAGGTGATTTGCCATATACTTCAAAGAAAAATTGAGACAGTGATATCACTGTATTTACAGTTCATTTGAATGTTAATATCCTCTTTTGATCTCTAATTAACAGAATACAGTGATAGACATGAACTGTTTGATTACGTTCTAACAATATATATGCAAAAACACAAACATTATCTATCAATATGTGTCTAAAGGTTGAATCTGGGTCAATTAGCCTGCAAGTTGCTTAGGCCTTTCTGGCCCCATGTCACACTAGCGCATATAAAAAGACAGAATTTCCACCCCATGGGCAATTCAGATATTTTGACATTTGTTGTCCTGAATCTGAATAAGAAATTGTTTGGTTTGATTTTTAAACAGAACGCTGTTTTCTTGGGAGGCCCCAGATACTTGGAGAGACCATGGTACAGCATGGAAGATGTAGTCTGACTGGGGAAGAGGGCCTATAATGGATACTGAGGACACAAGAGGCCCAGAACAACAATTCCCATCAGTCTCTGCAGCAGCTCAGGCAGACATTAATGTTGATCTGAACTGAAACATTTTGTTTAGATTTTCCCGATGGAAAATTGTCAACATTGATCTTTTCAGATGGTAAATTTTCAATTTTGATGAATCTGCATTTTCCTACAGGAAAAAGGTTCATTTTAAGGTTACCAACCAGCCCTGGTATATACATAAAAATAAAGATGACTTGGAGTTATCAAGTTAAAATAAGTTGTGCAAGATGTAATCTTTGTCATTATCGTTCTCCTGTTTTCCTCCATTTTTCATGGCCATGTGTTCCATCTCAGTGTTTCATCTCAGTTTAGATTCTGAGCTCTTTTAAGGCTTGGAGGGACCATTCTGATCATCTAATCAGACCTCCCGCATAAGAGGCCATAGAACCTCACCCAGTAATTTCTAGATAAAGCCCATCTGTTAGAGCTGGGCCATATTTTTTGAAAGACATCCATTCCTTATTTAAATACTGAAAGTGATGGAGAATCCATTGGAACAGGGACTATATATACACATGTGTATTTGTACAGTCCTTTACACAATGGAGTCCTGATCCTATTGGGACCTCTAGGTGCAGCTGCAAAAAACAACAATATAAAAAAGGGATGAGTTTTTTAAGAAATATGGTACATTAGAGGGAACTTCCTTTGTGAAATGCTTTGATATATACAGATGAAATGCACTATGTAAGAGCAAAGTATTGTTATGAGCTAGGTGAAACCTTGTTATGGACTGAATTAAGCCCCCATTGAAATTGGTGGGTGTGATATCACATTTCAATCAACATAACTGTAAACATAAGTCCCTACCTAAGACAAAAGGCATATTTGAAACTACCCAGGAGCTTTTGCTGAGTATTGTTTTGGGTAGGGCTGGGGGGGAACGGAGACAAAACAAAAAGATACAGAGGGACAGGTTGAAAGAGCAACTGAAAGAACAATGGCTGACCCTGGAAGAAACCTGGGAAGAGGTTTTTGGATCAGGGTTGCAGGCTAAAAGGTGCTCTTGGTGCTGCATTCAGAGAGACAGGAGTTGATGTGGTTTTGTTTATTTACAAGGAAAATATCAGACTCCACCAATTTCTACTCTGAACTGGAACACCCATAAGGCTACACACTTTGACTAGCCACTTGGGTTGAAAAGGGGCAACAGTGTACTACTGCAATATAAACAATTAATCACAATGTAATCATCTAATTATCTAGAAATATACTTAGATGGAACTGAAGCATAAACAAACTTAGAGGTCTAAGTTTTCCAAAATGACTAGTGACTTTGGATGTCCATCTTGAGATGCCTTAAAGGGGCCGGATTTTCAGAGTGCTGAATAATCAGGCCTCTTGAAGGCATCTCAAGATGGTCATCCAAATGTACAGGCACCCAAAAAAGGCAACACACTGTTTCTATTTGCTTTAAAAAAAAAAGCAATGTACCAATTTTTTTACTTTGGATGTGGCTGTTCAGCGTTCTCTTTTGTTCACTTAGAGCCCTACATGCATCTCAGGGCAGAATTTGCCTCCAAAATCACAATTGCTGATATGCAAGAAACTCACGTTCCCAATGGTGGGGTTTTTCATATTGGTCCTGACTTGACACATATATTTTGCCCATTTCCCATGTTCAGTTATGGCTATCTCTGTTTGTAAATTATGTAAGTCATGGGCTGTACAACAAAATATTAATAAATGTGATTGATGCAGGTGGGAAAGAGCAAAACCTTTTTTTGACAGGTCTTGCATTACCGTGCGCACGCGGGCACACACACACACACACGCACGCGCGTCAGGGGAATTCTATGCCTCCAGGTGAGTTGTTTGCAGAGGCAGGCAAAAGTGCTATTTCCAATCACTACTATGTAACAAAGGAATTTTACCTGCTCAGACTCTTCACTTTGCTCAGCAAAACCAGGGAGATAAAATCCCATTCTCATTTTTTTTACATCTAAACTTCATCTAAACTCTTAGGCAAATTTGATTGTTTTAGTTACAGTTGAGGAGGTTTTAGAATAAAGATATGTTTTGCCCAGCTCCTATGCAGTGACTGCAGTTCCCATTTATGACTCTCTGTCAACAAACAGACATTAATTTCTGGCAGTTAGAGTCAATATCTGATGTCATTCTCCCTACTTTATGAAGCTGTGTGACCTTCCCTCATTTTATTTGTAATAAAGGTGGCTTTTATGTGGCCTGCACAGCATTCAATTCAGAGGAGCACTAAATCAAAGAAAATATTAAAGGACAAAAAAAGATGTTATTTTATAAACCACAAATGAGGAAAGAGGAGCTCTAGTGTCTGAAAAGTAGGGGTATGTCTACACTACGAGACTAGTTCGATTTTTCTTAACCCGAACTTGTGAAACCGATATTGCAAAGTCGATCATGCGAATCCACAGCAAGGACATTAAATCGAATTTGTGAGTCCACAGTAACGGGGCAAGCATCGACATTGTAAGCGGTGCACTGTGGGTAGCTATCCCACAGTTCCCGCAGTCCCCGCTGCCCACTGGAATTCTGGGTGTAGCCCACAGTGCCTTCTGGGGCCAAAAATGTGTCGAGGGTGGTTATAGGTAAATGTCGTCACTCGACCCACACTCCCGCCCTCCCTACGTGAAAGCGCCGGCGGGCAAAAATTCGCACCCTTTTCCAGTGATTGACAGCTCGGACGCCACAGGACAGCGAGCATGGAGCCCATCGCGATTATCTCTGCTGTTCTGTCCGTTGTCAACACCTCGCGCCTTATCGTCCACCTTTTCCAGAGGCAGATGCAGAGAAATCGGGCGAGGAGGCAACGGAAGCTCCGGGAGGACATGAACTCTGAGAGGGGCACAGACCTCTCGCAAAGCACGGGACCCCGGCCCGTAGAAATCATGGTGGCAATGGGGCACGTTGATCCTGTGGAACGGCGATTCTGGGCAAGGGAAACAAGCACTGACTGGTGGGACCGCATAGTGCTGCAGGTCTGGGATGAATCCCAGTGGCTGCAAAACTTTCGGATGCGTAAGGGCACTTTCCTGGAACTTTGTGAGTTGCTGTCCCCTGCCCTGAAGCGCAAAGGCACCCGGATGCGAGCAGCCCTGAGTACCCAGAAGCGAGTGGCCATAGCCCTGTGGAAGCTTGCAACTCCTGACAGCTACCGGTCAGTCGCGAATCAATTTGGAGCGGGCAAGTCTACCGTGGGGGTTGCTGTGATGCAGGTAGCCCATGCAATCGTTGACCTGCTGCTCTCAAAGGTAGTGACCCTTGGAGACGTGCAGGTGATCATAGATGGCTTTTCCGCTATGGGATTCCCAAACTGCGGCGGGGCTATTGATGGGACACACATCCCTATCCTGGGACCGGCCCACCAGGGCAGCCAGTACATTAACCGAAAGGGCTATTTTTCTATGGTGCTGCAAGCACTAGTGGACCACAAAGGACGTTTTACCAACATCAATGTCGGATGGCTGGGCAAGGTTCATGATGCTCATGTTTTCAAAAACTCTGGTCTGTTTAGACGGCTGCAAGAGGGTGTTTATTTCCCGGACCGCAAAATCACTGTTGGGGATGTGGAGATGCCTATAGTGATCCTTGGGGACCCAGCCTACCTACTAATGCCCTGGCTCATGAAGCCATACACAGGAGCCCTGGACACTGAAAAGGAGCTCTTCAACTACCGGCTGAGCAAGTGCAGAATGGTGGTGGAGTGTGCCTTTGGCCATCTCAAAGGGCGTTGGAGAAGCTTACTTACTCGCTCCGATCTCAGCCAAACAAATATCCCCATTGTGATTGCAGCGTGCTGTGTGCTCCACAATCTCTGTGAGAGCAAGGGGGAGACGTTTATGGCGGGGTGGGAGGTTGAGGCTAATCACCTGGCTGCTGATTACGCACAGCCGGACACCAGGGCGATTAGAAGATCACAGCAGGACGCGCTGTGCATCTGGGAAGCTTTGAAATCTGCTCTCTGGAGACCATGGCAAGCCGTTGCCTTTGGACTGCTGAGAGCTTACTTCACAGCAGTGCTCTACTCCCATGTTTCAATCACAGTTCCTGGCGGCGGCCAGTTCCTGCTGCTGCCCAAACCGCTCATCTACAGCGGCTCGCCAACCCTTTACCCCCCCTCCGCGTGGCCGGTCCCGGGAACTGTACGTGCCCGCGAACCGCTCTGTTTGAACGGCTCGCCTACCCTTTCCCCCCCTCCGCGTGGCCGGTCCCGGGAACTCTCCCTGCCTGCGCACCGCTAAGTTCGATTGGTTAGCCTCCCAATTCCCTCCCCTCCGCATGGATGGAAACCGCCGGGTGTCTTTCTTTAAAGGGAAAATGAAGAAGTCACTATACTAAAAAAACCACTCATTCAAACCAGGGCACCATGACTGATATCACTCTGATGAGGATTACGGAGACAGAGAAAGACCGCATGCTGCGTCAATGCCAGAAAACCCCGGGACCGTATGCAGCCATGCTATGCAAGGCAATGATACCAGAGTACCTGCAGCTTGCATGGTGCGGGAAAGTATCCTACCATGGAGGAGACAATAAGGCCGCTCTCCCTGGGAACCTGATACAAAAGCTTTCACTGTACCTCCAGGAGAGCTTTGCGGAGATCTCCGATGGGGATTTCTCCTCTATCCCCATACATATTGACAGACTTTTCGAGTAGTTGCACTGGAAAACGACTCAAAAACGGAAGCGCCTAAGGCCAATTAAGCAATACAAACACAGTGCTTATACACCATGCCTATTCTATTCCAAATAAATGTTTAAAACACTGACCTGCTGATCCTTCGCCTGGTTCCTGGTCAGGGATGCTGCCTTGGGAGGGTTCGTAAGGGATCTCAGTCAGGGTGATGAATAGATCCTGGCTGTCGGGAAAATCAGCATTGAAAGCGCTGTCGACTGCCTCGTCCTCCTCCTCTCCTTCCTCATCTTCACCGTCCGCGAAAACCTCCGACAACGTGGCCGTAGATAAGACCCCGTCGTCGGAGTCCACGGACACTGGTGGGGTAGTGGTGGCAGCACCACCGAGCATAGCATGCAGTGCCTCGTAAAAACGGCATGTGTGTGGCTGCGATCCGGAGCGTCCGTTGGACTCTTTGGTCTTCTGGTATGCCTGTCGCAGCTCCTTGATTTTCACGTGGCACTGCGTTGCATCCCGGCTGTATCCTCTCTCCGTCATAGCCTTGGATATTTTTTCATAAATTTTTGCATTCCGTCTTTTGGATCGGAGCTCAGATAGGACGGATTCATCTCCCCACACAGCGATCAGATCCAAAACTTCCCGATCAGTACATGCTGGAGCCCTCTTTCTATTCTGGGATTGCATGGTAACCTCTGCTGGAGAGCTCTGCATCGTTGCCAGTGCTGCTGAGCTCACCACGATGTCCAAACAGGAAATGAGATTCAAACTGGCCAGACAGGAAAAGGAATTCAAATTTTCCCGGGGCTTTTCCTGAGTGGCAGGTCAGAGCATCCGAGTACGGATTGCTGTCCTGAGCGTCCACTGAGTGGTTCACTGTGGGATAGCTCCCGGAGCTATTAGCGTCGAATTCCGTCCACAGTACCACGAATTCGACATGACCATGTCGAATTTAGCGCTACTACCCTCGTCGGGGAGGAGTACACTAATCGAATTACAGAGCCATTTATGTCGAAATAAATAGCTTCCTAATGTGGACGGGTGTAGGGTAAAATCGAGTTAACGCTGCTAAATTCGACATAAAGTCCTAGTGTAGACCAGGCCTAGGATACCTCTGGCTGTATCCTGTAATTGCAGCCAGATGCTTAGATGGTGTCAAACAGAATAGCCCCAGTGAAATCTGCTGATTGCTGATTTATGCAAATTAAAGATCTGGCCCTCAGCATCTGCCCAACTGTCCCTAATTTTAGATGGATTTCCAGCATTCCTTACAAACTCCTTCTCCAGAAAGGATCTTAGGGGCTGCAGAAATACCTGTCCAAGGAGATGCATGTGCTACCCACTAGGGTATTTCCAATTCATTCCTCCAACAGAAGACCTTTTCTGGACATTTTCAATGCAACAACCACAGCACCCAGAAAGACGATTTAACTGCTTGAGGAGTCGAGTATTCTATTCATGTCTGCTGAGCAGCGGCAAGCAAGAAACTCTGAAGCAGGGACAGGTCCAGAGAATAAATATTCAGAAAATCTGAAGCAAGAGGACGAGGTTCTAATGAGTTCTTCTGCTGTCATGTTGCCCCAACATGTCTCCTCAGCATTTGCCTACTGCCCAAGGGAGCAGAGAAATATGCACAACTGCAGTACACTCCGCCTGAGATTTTCAAAGCCATTTGGGGGATTTTAATGGAGGATGTGTCCCCCTAGATGGTTTTGAAATTCTCAGCCTCACTAGGGAAGCTCCCATAAACCAGGTCCTTCAGAGTTCTCTCTGTTACAATGAACAAGAGATATATAATAGGGCAGAAGGATCCTGTGTGAACATAGGGGTATGTACCATTTCTGGGCCTTCTTGTTTCTTTACTTTTGATCCATGATGAGAAGCTGAAAGCCATGACTGTTATAATTCCAGGGGCAGCTCAGGTGATGGAAAGGTAGACATAGAAAGAACAAAGAAAGTCATGTGAGGGTGGCAAGAATTCTACCATCTTTGGGGTGAGGGCTGCCTGCCAGGCATGCAAAGGGATGGGCTGACTCATTGAGTTTGGATTAGTACACTGGGAGATAAGTTTGGATTAGTACACTGGGAGATAAGCTTCCACTGGAAAAGAATCAATCAGTTGGCATGGCACTTAGATTTCAGAATAGACTTAACCCTGCAGGATTTATAACTGTGAGACAGGCTTTTGAATTACAGATAAACTATTAAATATGCAGTTGCCACTCAAAGCTCTAACTTTTACATATTAATCTTTAAAACAAAGCCGGACAGCCTTGACTTATATTCTTTGACATAATTCATGACATGGCTAAGGGGTCCATTAAATAACTATGAAGTGGTCACAAGTGATAAGAAGCTGGACTTGTCTTGTGGCCTCATTTTCAGCAAGCAAATCCGACAATAGATTTTAAACATTAATTAAAACAGAAAAAGGCCACTGGGCTTTTTAAAGAATAAAAGTAATTCTCTTTGCACTTGAAAAGCTTCACTTATCTGGAAGTTCTTCTTTCTAGATCATCTAGATCCCCATGGCTAGGGTTAGGGATCCATTGGGTGGGGCTCTCCAGGCTAGATTTAGTGTTCAAAAGGGTAGAGCTCCCCAGACTAGGGAAGGGTTTCCTAGGCTAGCGCTCCCTACTCTAGGGCTAGATTTCCAAAGAGTAAGGATCCCCAGGGAAGAAATAGGGTTAAAAAGGTTGGGAATCCATGGGCTAGGGTTAGGGGTCCATAGGGTGGGGATCCCCGGGCCAGGATGAAGGATTGGCAGACTAAAGTTAGGGATCCATCAGTTCAGGTTCCCCAGGCTACAATTCACGTTCCAAAGGGGAGGACTGCCCCGGGTAGAGAGACACTTATAGTTGATAGGGCTCCCTGGGCTAAGGTTAGGGTTCCGAAGCGTAGCGCTCTCCAAGCCAACACTAGGCATGCAAATGGTAGCTCTCCCCTGGATAGAATTAGGGTTTCAAAGGGTTACGTCTCCCTGGGCTAATATTTAGTATCTATAGGATGCAGCTCCCTGAGCTAGGGATGGAGTCCAGGGGCTACTGTTCCCAAGGCTAAGGTAAGGGTGCCAAGGGATAGAGCTCCACGGACAAGGGTTAAGGTTCCAAAGAGAAAAGATTCCTGGGGTAGTCATAGTGATCCCACATGTAGGACTACTCTGGATAGAGTTAGGATTTCATAGGTAAAGGCTCCACATGCTAGGGTTAGAGTTCCTATAGTAGGGTACATGGAGCTAGGGTAAGAGTCCCAGGGATTAGGGCTCACAGCCCTAGGATTACCATTGCTATGGTTTAGGCTCCCTGCCCTAAAATTAGGGTTCCTGTAAATATGGGTACTTAAAGCTAGGGGTGGGTTCGTATGGATAGGGTACTTGAAGTTAGGATTAGGGTTTCTATAGGTAGGACTCTGCACAATAGGAATAGGATTCCTATGGGTAGATTATTAGGAACTCGGGTAAGAATTCCTGTAAGTAGTACTTGGAGCTAGGGTGAGGATTTCTTTGGGTACAACTTCCTGCCCTAGGGTTAGAGTTCCTATCTGTAGGGTTCTTCGATCTAGGGGTTGGGTTGCTATAGGTAGGGTACTTGGATCTAGTGTTAAGTTTCCTATGGCTAGGATACTTGGGGCCACAATTAGTGTTCCTACAAGTAGGGTTAACCACGCAGCTGGGGTTCCCGTAGGTAGGGCTACCTGACCTAGGGTTGGGGTCTTTAGGGTTAACAAACAGGGAAAAAGAGTTAGGGCTCCTATGATTAGGATGCTTATGTGATGTTATTGACATGAACTGTGACTGTATAGATCATTGTTGCAACCAAGGTCCTATAGTTGCACCAAATCTTGTACAAAGGAGGTTAAGTACGGTGTCTATGAAAAGGTTATGATTTGCTGGTTATGATGATGCTATCTGTATGCATGTATCATTTTTGTGTTTAAAGTAATACGTATTGGCTCTATACTTGGATTTCACATGTTGGCTCCTGGGATAATGCCCACGAAGTATTCAGCCAGATATCTGCAAAAATGTTATAATTTGCCAGATATTATAATCTTGTTTATATGTTTGTATCACCTTTGTATTATGAGTTCTAGATATGTATGTATGTCTGTATTTAAAACTTGTGCTATGTTTCTGGGTGACACCCCGGACAGTTTGGCATCAGCACTGCCTAGCCTGCTTGATGGCCCATTAAGGACCATCAGCTATACAACTGACTCATTGAGAGAAGGCAGATACACCTTATGGCTCAGCAAGGCATTCAAGGATATGCCTATGGAGAGAACTCTAAGGCTTCCAGGCCATGTGCTGGGCAGCTTGTGTTTGAAACAAAGGAAGCACAGGCCACATGGAAAGAGACGGTAAAAGGCAGCTGCATCTTCTCCATTTTGTCTTCAATCTTGCTTCTTACCTCGGGAAGAACTTTGCTACAAACTGAAGCTCTGAACAATGGACTGAATGACCCATCCAAGTTGTGGATGTACTCCAGAGACTTAACTTAAGCCAGCAGTTTATTCCATCACTGGTACAAGCCTGAACCAAGAACTTTGCCATTACTGTATGTAATTAATTCAATTTAACCAATTTTAACTCTCATCTATATGTCTTTCTTTTTATGAATAAACCTTAGATTTTAGATTCTAAAGGATTGGCAACAGCGTGATTTGTGGGTAAGATCTGACTGGTATATTGACCTAGGTCTGGGGCTTGGTCCTTTGGGATCGGGAGAACCTTTTTTCTTTTACTGGGGCATTGGTTTTCATAACCATTCATTCCCACGGGTAGTGGCACTGGTGGTGATACAGGGAAACTGGAGTGTCTGAGGGAATTGCTTGTAAGACTTCTAGTTAGCCAGTGGGGTAAACCAAAGTCCTCTCCTTTTGGCTGGTTTGCGGTACCTTAGTAGTAAAGGAACCCCAGACTTGGGCTGTAACTGCCCTGCTCCAAGCAATTTGTCCTGAATTGATACTCTCAGTAGTGTCCCACCAAAGGCCGCTTCGTTACAGCTTGTAGCTAGGGTGGGGTTTTATGGGTTGGGACCTTGGATTGAAGGTTAGGGTACCTATTTATAGGGCTCTCTGCTCTAAGGTTAGCATTCCTATAGCTAGTGTACCTGGAGCTAGGGTTGGGGTTCCTAAAGGTATTACTACCTGACTGAAGGTTATAGTTAGTGTACTCGGAGCTAGGGTTGGGTTCCTATAAGTAGGTACTTGGAGTTCAGGTTAGGGTTCCTATGGGTAGGGCTCCATAACCTATTCTAATCCTATGGATTGGGCTCCCTCCCTACTCCCAAACTGGACCCCTCCTGCCTCCTCCCCAGACAATGACATCCCTACGCTTCCCGCCCAAAGTGGACCCATCCCGTCCCCCTCCCCAAATGACCAAGCCCCCTCCATACCCCACCGAAACTGGACCCATCCCGACCCCTCCCCAGACTATGGTATCCTTCCACCACTCACCCAAACTAGACCACTCCGAACCCCCCTCCTAAGATGACGGAGTCCCATACGATCCCTGGCCCAAACTAGACCCGTACCGCCCACCCCCTGCCCGGACAACGGTGTCCCCCCACCCTAACTGCACCCACCCCGTCCATCTCCCCAGATGGCGGCACCCCCCGGCCTAAACTGGACCTGTCTGACACCTCTCCATAGATGACAGCACATCCCCCGCCCAAATTGGACCCATCGTGCCCTCTTTCCCAGATGACATCACCCCCCAGCCCAGACTGGACCAATCTCACTTCCCTCCCCAGACAACAGCACCCCCCACCCAAACTGGACCCATCCCACCCCCTTCTGCAGATGACAGTGCCCCCTGCCCAAACTGGACCCATACCACCCTCTCCCCAGACTACAAAACCCTCTCCGTCCCCCACCCAAAATGGACCTATCCTGTCCCCCTCCCCAAACGACCGTGCCCATCGATACCCCACCCAAATTAGACCCATCCTGGCCTCTCCCCATACAGCAGCACCTCCTGCATACCCCACCCAAACTGGACCTGTCCCAACCCCTCCCCAGACAACAGCACCCTGTCCACCCTCCCCAGGCACTATTTGATCTGTCTCCATCCCGTTTAAAGATATTGCTGATTAGGCTCCATAGAGAGTTTGTTTTGCTAAGTGACCACTAGAGCTGTATTGGAAAGGTAGCCAGGAAGACTGTTAGGAGAGCAGCAGCAGCAAAGGGAAGGAGGAGGAGAGGGGTGGAACCGACTGGCAGGAGCAGCTGGGGGGTTTGGACTGGTCCATTTCTGTGTGCCTCCCAGCACTGTGTTTCCTTCAGTGTCTGTCCCCCTGTTCTGCCTACTCTGTGTCCCCCAGCCATGCTCTGTCTCACCTTTGGGTCCAGCCTAACCCGGTTGTCTGTCCCCAGCCTCCCAATAGTAACTTCTCCCCCAATGCACACAGGTAAGGGAGCTGGCTGGTGCCCTTCTATAAAGGGACCGCTCGGTGCAACGGAAACGAGCCTATTCACAGACTGCAGGCTGGGAGCTTGCTGCTTCATTCAATGCATCACAAGTTACAACAGCGGGCAGGGACAAAATCCCTATTGACTAAACAGGATAAAACTTGGAAGGGGGGGGGGGGGGCGATGGAACATGTCACCATGCCATAATATTCTGGGTAGCTCAGTTAACCCCTGGATGACCATTTTAGGACAGTCCTCTCGTGTGGCCTTCCTTGCCTCCTGCTAGCTGTGCTAACAAGAGGGGGATGTTGGACTCCTTCCCCTAGCTGGCAGAGCCTCTAGTGCTGCTACCTTGGCATATCAACTGGAGAGCAGAGCTCTTACCTCTGTTAACCAGGTGTTAGCCCCACAGGCAGCGAGGGATGAAGTAGGGCTCAGCTTTGACTTTGGGGCCTGGGACTCTCCTCCTCTACAGGCTCAAAGTTGGGGGGGATTAATTGTGGTCCTCCCATCACACATACCTTAAAGTAGGGAAATGTCCTGCACCTACTTATAATTGCACCTCAGTAACCGCTAGGATCCTTTATTTTTGTTCTCAGAAGGTGCCAATCACCATTTCATCTGAGCTGACATTTTAGTTTCCTGCTGCCTCTGCCTTGGTGTATCATTTCACTCCACCTCTCCATACTAGCCTATCTTTTTATCTTCCTCTCTGTTCCGTTCCATGTCTGGCCAGCCTTAAAAATGACTCTACTCTGTTAGAGGCTGTACTTGGCCCCACAGGCTGGAGCAGCATGAGCAGCATGTCTCTGGGAATGAGAAAGCCAGATGTTCTCCCGAGCCCATTGTGTGAGTAAGGATCCAGAGGCTGAGAGAGGGAGCTGTCCGTGTGTCCTGCCTGCAGCATCCGAGACAGAAGCTTCTGTTCTTTTCCATCCCTCCTGGGTGTACTTGTCATGTCTGCCGTGAAAGCTGTGCTAATCTTAACAAAAATGCCTGTGGAGCTGCTATTCCACACTTAAGGGGCTTTCCCATTCCTCCAGAAATGCTCTTTGGGGGCAGATCCGATGGACCTATGGCACCAGCTGAGGGGTTGCCTCTTGTTGTTAGCAGGAGATTTGGGGCCTGATTTTCCCCATTTACAGTGTTGTAGATCAGCATGAACTCAGTGGAGTTGCATCAGTCTGAGTGAGAGGAAAATTGACCCATGCAGATGAGCTCTTTCTTTATAAGACATAGTCCGTGTGAATGGGCAGGGGGATGAATGCGGAGGGTGGGGGGAAGGGCACAGTGGAAGGAAGGAGAACTGGAAAGAAGTGATAGTAATATGTATCCAGAAGAGCAAGCGATGAGTGTCAAGCTCATTTTCTTTCTCTGAGTGACCTTGACACCAAGCGCCCTGCTCTTCGTTGACCTCGGCTCTTATTGTCCCAGGCTTGATGTGACCTTCCTGCTTTCCAAGCTTAAGCTTCTTATTCTATCAGTCACCATTTCTTTCCCCTTTTCTCTTGTCATATTTTAATCAGCAATGTGCTTATGCAAATAGGAGAAGGAAGCAATTGCCCTGAATGGGGAAGGAAATTTACCAGGCAACCACAGAGACAGATTCTGATTTCATTTATACCAGTGTCCCAACATTGGCTTCCATTGAGTTACTCCTGTTTTATACCAAACATGAGAGAAGAATCAGGTTCTTTACCTCCCCTGACACTGTTCTTCCATGACTGCCCCATCCCAAGATAAGGTGCAGGACCAATGTGGGTCAGTCCAAGAGAAAAAACGGAGGGCCCAATTCATTACCTGACCTGCATGTGATATACTCATTTGCCCCATGCGAAAGGGGTGGAAAATGCTCCCACAGAGTGGTAGGTCTTCACACAGGTGTATATATAAATGATGACAGAAGGTGAAAGGCAGTCAAGAACCAAGCTCACCATTAGCCAACTGGAAGGGGAATTTTAGGTAGGCAGAATACAACTACCCCGACAGGAATTGGTTCAGAATATAGGGTTACTCAATGGTTTTTTTTTAAAATTTATGTGCCCTTTTAATAATCTTAACACTTGGCATTTAATAGCACTTTATATGCTCAAAACACTGTATAAACATTAGCTCTTTTTATGATCTATAAAGAATGCATGAAAGGATTTTTTTTTTAAGATTACACCCCTCCCCTTTGTCTTGCTTACTGGCCTATGCACCATTTTTGTACCAACTGAACTATTTAATTTAGGGGAGTGATTTTAAAGCTAAATAGTTACATCACTAAAAGCCCTAGAGTGGATGCCATTATACTGGTATAAAAGGTGCTTGATATGGGTGTCAGGAGTAGCTATACCCATATAAACTACTCCTGTATATACAGATAACTGAGCCCATAGTATGGAGTTGAACGGCTGTAACTGTATCGGTACAGTAAAAGCCATACAACTTTCTAGTGTAGACAAGCCTTTAGTAATATTGAGGGTGTCAAATTTAGTCTCCCCTGGTTTTGGTAGTTGTAGTGATGTTCACTGTGAGCTCTGACACCTTACTGGAAGAGGTGGGTGTGCAATCCTGAAGAAAGGTTTCCTTTACCCAACATGTAAATCAGTCATTGCAATTAAACAGGTGTGGACAGGCCAAGTGAAAACCACAGGGTGAATTTTTTGTGCTGAGCCTCTAAGGGTCTGTCCACCGGGCCGACTCCAGGCAGCAGCTTTCCAAGCTGGTGCTTAGGGCGGCAGGCAAGAATGGGGCAGAAGTCTGAGTCCCGCAGTGGCAATTCGGCAGCAGGTCCTCTCTTCCCGCCGCCCAATTGCTGCCACGGGACTCGGACTGCCGCCCCATTCTCGCCTGCCGCGGCGGCAATGGGGCGGCAGATCTGCCGCTCCCCGCTTGCCGCCGCGGACTGGGATTGCCTGCATCGGGGGCGGAGCTCCACCCCCGACGCAGGGAGATGTCGGGGGCGGGGCTGCCGCCCCTGCTTGGTGCGGCAAAATTATATGAGAGCTGCCCCTGTCCGTCCACACTACAGCCGAGTGAGAGGTGCGATTGCAGCGCATGCCGACATACCAGGCTAGCTTTGTTCTAGCTACAGGCAGAATGCAGGGGGCTTAAAGTACCTTTAAACCACCTTTGTGTCCTCCTGACTGTGAGCTACTCTGCAGGTTGGAGTGCCCCAGCATAACTTTGTTGTTCGGGGGGGTTTTACCTAAATTATGGGAGGTTTTCAGGGCTGCCTTGTGGGCTGCAGCACTGCCCAAAAATCTCTACAGGACTGTGTGGTGCAGCCCAGCCCCTGACATGCCCCTCCCATCCCCGATACACCCCCCACCCCCACCCCAGGGCTTGAGAAGGAGTCCTTGGGAAGCAGTTCTAATGCTGCCTTCCTCAGTTCTTACACCGGGGGAATTCTTCGTCAGCCAGAACTGGGGCTGTTGGACAGGGGTGCTGGAACCAGTTTTCTAGTGGAGATGCTGAAAACCATTGAACAAAACTGCAAACCCTGTATATGATGGGCCCTACACGTCAACCCAGGGATCCTGCCACACCCCCAGTGCTCTAGTACCAGTGCCTCTGCTTTTAGAGCCCCTTTACATTGCGCTGGCCCTTGGGGTGAGATTCTCAATCCCACGTCAAAGACTTTTAACAGTCTAACTAAAAATCCTTCGCCCTCTCAGTTGCTCATGATTCACTTTTGTGACTCTGATACCAGTTCTCCAGTCACCATCAAGTCTTCCAGGGCAGAGACCTGCATTTCTAATGTCAAATACACAAACTAAAAAACACATTTATTTTCAAATTTTATTTCTCATCTAAGAGGAAACAAACAGGATATGAGCCCAATTTGATTTCCTGCTCGGGTCACCTTTAATACCCCTTGTGCTGTGAAAAGTGTCCATAGGATCTTTAGAGATACAGTTTAAGTTGTGCCCAGAGAATAGATGTAGTGTCACCTATTCACACAGGAGTGCAAGCTAACTTTGCACTCTTCCTCACCCAAGTAGTTATGTTTTCTTCAGGGGGAAGTATGTGCTCACCAATATGAGCGCTGCACAACTGGGCCCCAAACTGGTACATGGGAGAAGGCAATCGCTAAATATTAGAAATAGCTAAGGCCTAGAATGGGTCAGCTGGACCCTCTGCTAGCATCCCTACATTACTGTAGGGATCCCCTGATTACTCCCTACAGCAGCGATTCCCAACCAGGGATGCAAAGCCCCCTAAGGGAACGCAGCTTTCAGGGAGCTACCGAGCAGGGCCAGCGTCAGACTCGCTGGGGCCTAGGGCTGAAGCCCGGGAGTCCCACTGCCTGGGCTGAAGCTGAAGCCTGATCAACTGAGTTTTGTGGGGGGCTCTGTGGCATGGGGCCCAGGCAATTGCCCTGCTTGCTACCCCCTAATGCCAGCCCTGGCTTTTACATGCAGAAACACAGTTGTGGCACAGGCGGGCTGTAGAGTTTTTATAGCATGTTGGGGGAGCCTTGGAAAGAAAAAGGTTGAGAATCCCTGCCCTGCAGTCTGTTCACTACTGCTTTGTCCAGCCTGCTTGGTTAACTGACTCAGAGGATGGTAGGGGTTGCAAGCACTTCCCTTTAATGGGGTGAAGAGCCTTTTAATTTTGTTTTTCCGGGTTTTATACAAACCCACCCTTTCTGACCTGGAAGTGGGCCACCATCCCTTGTGGGTGATGGCATTAGTAATGAGAGCCCCGGCCCGTGTCAGCTGCTCACCCCAGTCAGAACCATGGCCCATGTCGGCTGCCCGCTCTTTGTCAGAGAGAGGCACCAAGCGAGGCTCTGGAACTACTCCATAGGGAGCCAGCCAGGACGGGGTAGCATGCCTCCTCCCTCAGAGCACTTGCAACTAGGGCGAGGGTTCCTAGCGTAGGGCACTTGGAGCTAGGATTAGGGTTAAGTTCCTAGGGGTAGGACACTCTGTCCTAGGGTGAGGGGTCTCAGGGGTAGAGCTCTTGGAGCCAGGGTGAGCATTCGGTTCCCAGGGGTAGGGGTCTTGGAGCCAGGGTGAGCGTTCGGTCACCAGGGGTAGGGGTGCCAGCCCCAAATGAAGGTTCCTATTGGTATGGGACTTGGGGCTAGGTATAGGGTTCCTATGGTGGGACTCCCATACCTAGGGAACCCTACTGGCTTCAGATCTGACTGCAGCCTGGGGAGCCATACTCTTCGTAAACCTAACACCAACCTACTGAAACCTACAGCCCTAAGGCCTAAACATAGTCCAGGGATCCTATCCTTTGTAACCCTAAGCTTAGCCCTACTGGAGTCAGGCCTAACACTGTTTTAGGGAACCCAGGGAGCCCTCCTCTTTCAAGCACCAACTCAAGCGCAAGGAGAACTACCCTCCTTGGAATGATATTTTTTTAAAGTGTCAGACATCCCTACGGGATGGAAATGTCATTTTCTAACCAGCTTTACTCAGCACATCCCTCTGAGTGCATCCATTCAATTCCTCTTGTATTTAACTGGCATATTCTTAATGCCCACATAGATCACCCGCACCTGTACAGTGCTGTGAAACATATGAGGCTTCAGTAGCTGGACTGCCTGTGAATGACATTCAGGAAATGGGAAGGACAGTTGGTGAAGTCACTAAAGAAAGAGCATGTGGAAAGAGTACAGTCTGCCTCCCTTCCTCCAGCACACTGCTCACCTCCTTTGTGGTGGATTGAGGAACACACGGTTACTCAGAAGGCTGGTAAATGACACACAGATTCAGAAAGAAAACAAGAAAAATACCTGTGGCACTTTAGAGACTAACAAATGTATTTCAGCATAATCTTTCATGGGTTAAGAACCCACTTCATCGGATGCATGGAATGGAACATACAGTGAACAGATATTTATACATTCAGAGAAACATGAGAAGGTGGAAGTGCCTATACCAACGTTAAGAGGCTAATTAATTGAAAGGAACTGTTATCAGTAGGAACTTTTGAAGTGATAATCAACAGTGATAATCATTCAGAAAGGTCAGCTGGCAAGGCTTAATGCATACAATCATTCGGAGGCAGAAAAACATTTGTCTGGCTGGCCCTGCTCTGCATCCCCACTATATTAGTTTCACCCAACAACCCCCGGCATCAATAGCGCAAACCTATTGCACACACAGACAGCAGTAGGAAAGGATACATGATGCACAGCTGACTCTACTTCTGGGTTTACCGTCTGCCTCCATGCCTACTGTGCCTCTAGCATTGATGTAACCCAGTGTTCTGCATGTGTTACATGTCCCCCTCTAGTGCCTGATCCACAGAGGTTTGAGTCCATTACTGCTTCTAGCTAGATAACTTGGTCCTTTTGTTCAAGTAGCGGCAAGTTATGCTTTTAATGCTGAAGGTCCTGGGTTCAAAACCCAGTGTTGTCCTATGAGTCCAACCCTGCTCAGCCTAGATTCTCAAGGGGCCAGAATATGGGCACAAATGGCCAGTAGAGAATTCCTCCTCTCAGAGGGGAACTCTCGGCTGCACAACTGTGCAGCCAATATACACCATCACCAACCTGCTCTCCGCGTAGGGAGTACAATTGGGGCATGCTGGAGGCCAATAAGAGGGTAGAAAGCAGGTCTGGCAGAGCAGAGCTCTGCTACCCTAATCACCTACTGATACAAGGCCCACTAAAGGCTCTTCTATGCAAGTGGCACAATTTAGAGCAGCTGCAACAAGCATAGCCAGGTCTGGGCCAGTGCAGGCGCCCTGATAATCCCCAGTCTCTTATATGGAACAGCATTGTATTGCAGGAAAGCCAGGAAGATAAAGCTCTACTAGAGAGGGGATGCACAAACACACACACACAAGGTTACATTAAGGACAGGAAATAGAAGCTCTGCCTCAGTCCCCTCCTCATGCAGAGGGATATGGTAAAATCTACGAGTGGCAAAGAGGCCAATGGCATCACAGCAAAAGAGTAGACAGCCACAACAGATGTTGAGAGAGCACTTTTCACCCTAAGCAACTGTAGGTGGCTTTACAAAGAAAGTGCCTACAGCAGCACTGAAATGCAGCCTGCTCTGGGATGGGTGAAGAACAAACTACCAGTCCACAGCACACTGAAAAAGAGTGAGGATTGGGAAGGCTGGAGTTTTGGACAAAGACACCCGAGCGAACACCTGCTTTTACACCTAGTGCCGCAGAACTTACGTGTCTACAAAGAATGGTCAAGAGTTCCGTTTCTCAGGTCAGAACTGAATGACCCTACCTACAATCAACTGAACATCACGCAGAGCAAACTAAAACATTCTGAAGGCAGGGGAAGTAGCAGTAGCAACTGGACAGCCCGACTCCTTGCCATGTGACAAAGATTGTGGTGGATTCTCCATTGCTGGCCACTTTTAAATCAAGAGTGGATGTTATTCTAAAAGAAATGCTCTAGTTCCAACAGGAATTAAATCAGAAGAGTCCTAGGAGCTGTTACACGCAGGAGGTCAGACTGGATGATCTCAGTGGTGCCTTCTGGCTTTATAAATGTAATCAATGACAGATAATCTGTATGCGTTTTTGTAATCCTGACCCAGCCACGTGACCAGGGCAAAGAAATAAACACAAGATTGGCCCCAGCATTCCTGGGGCCACCACATTCCTCTGTAGCGCTAGTTGAGAATTTTCATTCAAAATGCTTTTTAGGTGAAAATAGCCTTTCAAAAAATAAAAATTCACACCGTTACATTCCTTTGTTGGATAATCGGTGACTCACCCCTGTGGCACCTCCTGCTGGTCTCTCAGGGAATTAGCATTCCAGCCTCCAGAGCACCCTCTGCAGGCCAGTGTCCCACTTGCTACTGGGCACCAAGTCCCCCCCAGACCCCAGTGCCCCCCCAGTCTCTGGGTCTCCCCCTCCCCAGGGAACCCCCAACCCCACCTCACCTCAGTATATGGCTACTGCCCAGTCACTAGCTAGCCCCTGTTCACTGGGGCAGACTGCAGTATATAAGCCACTCGCCACAAGCAAAGGGAGTTTGGACCTGCTGCCTCTGCCTACCCGTGGGCTGCCCCCTGCAACTCCAGTACCCCTTTTAGCCTTCCACTAAGCTTGCAGCCTGGGGTGTTTCCAGGCCAGAGCTCCAGAGCTTCTCTGGCCTTCCCCCAGCCCTGCTCCACTCCAGGTACCTTCTTAAGCTCTCCAGCAGCCAGGCCCATCTCCCGCCACAGCTAGAGGAAACTATCTGTTCCTGGCCCACTGCCTTCTTATAAGGGCCAGCTGAGCCCTGATTGGGGTGTAGCCCCAGCTATGCCTTTTCCCCCCAATCAGCCTGGGATCTGCTTGCCCCCAGCCACAGCCCTCTCCCAGGGCTGATTTCAAGCCCTTCCAGGCAGGAGCAGGTGACCACCCCACTACAAGGAAATAAAAACTTTTGATTTTTCAGTTATTTCCCCCCACCCAATATCTTTCCCTTCCCCCCTTTTTAGTGGCAACTAAACTCCAAAAATGCTTGGTTTTCATTTTTCATAAATAAATTTGTAAAAAATCAGGAAATTCTTAATAAAGGCAGGAGTTTCTGGATTTTTTGGGGGGTGAAATATAGCATTTACTACCAATTCTACTCTTATTACAGGGGAGGCACTAGATGTAGAAAAAAAAAGCATGACTTCTCTAGCTGCACTGATGGGAGGGAGCAAGAGGAAAGTAAAAATCTGAGGTGTGAGAGGAAGGCATGCCCCATCATCCTCTCTGTTATGCTTTCCACATACAGAGAGCAAAACATATTATTTCATTCCAATGACTTATCGTAGAATGAAGAAAACAAAAGAATAAGGCCTCAAGGAAAGCGAGCAGAGTCTTTGTTCCTTTCTGTAAAATCTTCCATCTTGAATTCCCTCCCACCACTTTCTACTAGCAAACTTACATTTAGGGGTGTGCTACCCAGAACCACTATACACAAGTGTTTGCACCTACACTAGGAGGATGAAGAGATAAGTAGACCACACCAGAATTTCACCCTGAATCTTTTAGGACATCTAAGAACTTTTCTACATGGGCACACTCAAAGCGAAGACAAATTAACTAAATGTATGAAATCACTGTGCACAAGTTAAAATGTGTTAAACCTCCATGTGATGTTCTCACTCAGGAGTAAAGTGGCCCTAGTTTGCTGTAACTTAATCCTAAATTGCCTTAACTATCTTGAGTGTTCCCATGTGTAGACATGACCCAAGTGTTTCGGGCTGGATGCTTATCTCACTAAGCCAACCCCTTGCTTGATTTCCAAGGAAAGCGTTGGTGTGGAATTGCTTAGCCCACTGAGACATCTGCTCTCCCTCCCTCCCTTGTGTGGAAAGGGCCCTGTCATGTGGGATTTTTTCCATTTCCTTTTAAAAGTCTTCTTATTCAGAGTCTGAGAGGAGAAAATGAAACCAAGTCTTCCAACCTCTTCCATTTTGCAATGTCTCCTTCTCTTTGTCCAGCTGCAAAGCAGCAGCAAAGAGCTTCTGGTCTCCCAGTGATGGATTTTGTTTTCTAATCATGCTTTTCATGTTTAAAATTAGAAAACAAAATATTTTATATGCTGGGAATTAAAGAACACAGGATGGCTGGGATTTATAGGCCAGTTTTTTTGCACTCCTGTAGCTCAGCAGTAATTGTAGAGAATTCTCATATACTGTGACAAACTGAAATACCTCTAGGGGGTTCATCTGTCAAGCAAGTTCATCCACATCTCATCTGCTTTCTGAATGAGATATGAAAATGAGTCTGCTACATTACTTCTGCTGTCAAAGGAAGGGATAGCTTCCATTCCCTTTAAGTTGCAGTGAGAATTTTGCTTTCTGTCTGTGAAGAAAGAGTACACAGGGTCTGCGTGTATTCACACAGGATTCACTCTGTCCCATATGCAAAGAACAGGGAGGTATGTTAAAAGACTGGGGGGAAACCTTTAAGTGCATTGGACCTGAAGGAATAATCCATTTAACTTTCACTTGGTGTTTTCCCTTTTGAAGTGCTGAGAGTTAGTTTAGGTGTCTGACAGCTTGGGAAGCCACAGTTCTCTCTCTCTCTAACCACAGAACAGCAGCAGTGCCAGCTAGGAAGTTCCCACCACCACACCACATAGTGTGATCTCTCATTTGGGGGAGGAGAGTTCAGTCTTTGCTGTGGGGGCCAGTTGGAGCAGTGGTTTTAGGAAGGATGAAAAAAAAATGTCCATTAAAAACTAAACCAAGAGCAATATCATCTCATTTCACTGACAGCATTGACCAGCCATCAGTGTGGACTTGTGGCCATTGAGCTGGAGAGGAGTTCAACTGGTAGCCTACAGAGGAAAAAGACGTCATACTCCATTTCCTAGTCCTCCATGTTGCTTTCACTTGGTTTTCATGTTTTATCTTGCCAGGTTTATTAACTATTGAAGCTCCTTCCCAGCCTATCATCTCCCACAACTATTATCACCCCAAATTTTACACCCCCAATCAGTAACAAGAAACAAACAGGCACATAACATATCTACCCTAGCCTTCCCTGGCATTGCTGTCACCCCAACATGTCCTCACCTAACCCTTAGTTCTTTGCATCTCTTGCAAATTCAGGGTTTGATCCCAAAAGATATTAAGCACCCTCATGCTTTGAGCTGTGAGCTCCTCAGAGCAGGGATCCTTCATTCTTATTGCCCCTAAGAGGTCACTCTCATCCATTGTGCTGAATAGATACTACATAAAAACGATCCCCCTAGCTGAGAGATCACAGTGATGACTTTGACAACAACATGAGATTATTCTGTCAGTAGCTCCCTCTCTTTCATACCCTCTTCTGATTACAGCAGAGGCAGCATCCCATGAGGAGAGAGGTGGGTTTCTCAGATAACTGCAGACTCCAATGGGAACACAGTTAGGTCAATGCTGAGCACTTTTGAAAATCCTACCCAATATCATTCTCAAACTAGAATTTATCCATGTCATCAGGGTTAACATTTGTTCTTATACAAAAAGTTCCATAGGATCTTCTATTTTCACATATGGTCAGGACCTTTGTTTTTAATCTCTCTTCGGAAAGAAGGTGTTTCCAGCAACACAGTGCCACTTATCATGATGTTGGGCACTGGTTCAGAATGGACAGGAAAGGGCAGTTTGGAAGGTACTTGCTTATCAATGACCCTCACCCCCCCCCCCCCCCGCCCTCCGAATCATACATACATACATACATACACACACACACACAATCAGTAATGCAGTGTCATTGTAACATTTTATTATTACAGTACCATGTGCATGGTATTTTATGGACCAAATGACAGGGCCTTGCCCATAGGCGGTTACCCCCAAAAAAACCAAACACTAAATCTTAGTTAAAGTTGAACTGGACCATTGCATATTTAAGCCTGTTACCCAGCATCAAATTCCTTTGCTGTAGTTGTCTCTCTTTGCACATGCTCAGCAAATATGCCTGTACAACAAAAACAGACACGCCCATATTTTAAAAAGTGCTCATCAGTTACAAACAAAAATTAAAATGGCAACATCATTACAGGAAATGAAAGCGACACAGACATTTAGACCCTTGGGCACTGAAATGTTTAATTTAAAAAACTAAGCGGATTCTCTCTGCAATAATGTTATATTATTATGTTTATTACATTCTCTTGCTCCTGTAGCAACTTTTTCCTATAACCATAGATCTCAAACTACTCACATTACCATGATGATATAATTTGTAATGCTTAGCCATCGGGTAAGCATAATTTCCTTTACAAATTGCATACTTATGCTCATATGGTATATTCTCTCTTTGAAAGACTTTTTTTTGTTTTATCTACATACCTGCAGTTCACATGGACTTTTTGAAAAGATAAGCCACATTCTGTGTATTTCAGTTATTTAAGCCTTTTCTTTAAACAAACAAACAACCCTCTGTACATGGAAATTATGCCACCCAATTGCTAAGCAGTAATGGTTATTTTACTTTAAATATAGAGAAGGAGAACACTGAGAACTATGGCCTTCTATTGTGCAATCCTGCAGCCATAGAATTTAAGGAGCAATCCATCCCTTGCCTAAAAAAATTTGCTGCAAAAATTTTTTTAAAAAAATCGACGCTTTAGTTCAAAAACAAATTTATTATTCTGTTAATTTCACAGCTGCGAAGAAAACCTTGACAGCACGAACTGAGTGCAACCAAATACAGTATCATCACCATGAGTCTGTGGATGGCATGAAAGCATAATGCTTAGGAAGCATGAACTACCTGATTCAATTCAATGGATGTTAACACTCAAACATTGTGATGCTGAATTTAAATATTATTATTATTAATTCTTTCTTTTTAAGCAGAATTATCAGCATGCGCCATTATCTAGCATACCCAAACTGCCTTCCCAGATGCCAGACGTTCTCCCAGGTGGGTGCCCAAATCTCCAGCTTCTCTCCTGACAACACATAAATGCATTGTAGAAGTTCAGTATAAAAACCAGGTGAACAACAGAAACCATGGAGACACCCTAAAAAATTGAAGTCAATATGACCAAAACTCAGGCTACTCTACTGAATGTATTGCTCATTTTTATAACTATTAATTCAGGTTTATAACCACCATTTTAAAAAACCATTACAAATTCTGTGACTGCTTCCTTTAAATTATCTGCCACAGCTGAATGCCAAAATATCCGGACACCTTGCACAGAATTAAAGGTCATCTCGCAATAGAGAACAGGGCCCTGAATTATTGCCAATGAGCCTGATTATGGTGTGCTCACCAGCACATTTGCGAACACATGGACTTGTGCGCACTTTGGACAGAGCACCCAGTGGTGGCTTAAGGCACAGACCCACAGGGCCCATGCCCAGAGACCCCGGCCAATTTGGGTGTCTCTGCGGAAATGCTGTAGAAATTGTGTGGGGGGGGAGGGGGCGGCGGGGCGGCACTGGAACTGTGGCCCTGCACCGAAACTGTGGCCCTGCACCCTGCTCCTCCTCTTCCCCCAGAGCCCCTCCCCCTGGCCAGGCCAGAAGCTGGACTTGAGCCATGGTAAGAGCCACCCAGGGAGCCTGGGCTGCTGTGGGGAGCCCCAGACTCTCCACCTGCTCTGAGCAGGAGGCTGGGGTGCCCAAGAGCAGCCTATGTCCCTGCCCACCAGGGGATGGGGAAGGTCCAGGGCTTCCCACAGTGGCCCAGGCTCTGTGGGTAGCACTTACTACTCCCTGGCTCTGGCTTCTGGCCTGGCCAGGGCCTTTGGGGTTGGGGTGAGAGGTAGAGAAGAAGCAGGGGGCAAGACCCCTTATCACCTTATCAGTTCCCCCGCCATGAAGCGCAGCCCCTACCACCACCACTCTGTACCTGCCTGAGGCTACTACACTCATGTCAAAAAGTGGGCAAGCCATGGCCCCCCTGCTCCTTCTGGTTCCAGTGCCCGTGAGGAATGAGGGGGCCCCAATAAATCGTAATCCGCTTCTGAGAGCGCCACAGGGGACTATAAAAAGAGAAGCAGAGAACTGGTTGGGCTTTGTATTGTCTTCAGAAGGAAGGAAGAGTACCATCTATCAAGCCTACTTGGAGTAGAACCTGCACTCTGCTTGGCTGTCTCCCATCCAAGTATAGCTTGTAAAATCTTACACCGTCATCATAACCTATGGTGCAGTGGCTGCAGGATGGAGTTCTTAATGCGTAAAGTGCTGCTCTAGCATCTGGCCATAAGCTGACAAACATTACTCTATGCAAACACAGCAGATACTTTTCTAAGGTAACGATTTGTCACAGCAGACAACTCTAACTTATATGGAACTAATGAACTGCAAAGTTCCTTTATTAAATATAAAACCAAAGCTGTTTGTTGATTGTTATCATTTAAAACACATGCAGAATGAGCCAATAAACTATTTTTCTGGCCCTTCTCTAATTTAAAACTAAACCAGCGTAAATGTTTTGAAGTTCTACCAAAAATATGTATCCATATAGACAAGGTATGTCGGATGACTTCAAGCTACAGCAAATGTTATTATCTAAGCACTATAACCTGCTTCTCTCCTGTACCTAAAATGCATACGGAATGAAGGCTCAGATTTTAAAAACATTAGAACTATACAATTTTTTTATTTCTAACTAAGAATAGGCAGGCTAAAGTTTTCAGACATGTCAATGAGATTTGGGTAATCGGGTTTTATGACTGGAGATTAAAATTATCTACCCTTTGGATGGTGTTGCATGGTTTCTGAATGCACAAAAATGTATTTCTTTTCCAATTATTATTAGTATCACATGGACAACTAAAGGCCCCAACCAACATCAGGGTTCCATTGTTTTAGGCACTGTACAAACATATAGTAAGAATCAGTCCCTGCCCAAAGGAGCTTGAAATCTAAATAGACAAGACAGACTCATAGACTTTAAGGTCAGAAGGGACCATTATGATCATCTAGTCTGACCTACACAATGCAGGCCACAGAATCTCACCCACCCACTCCTGGAATAATCCTCTCACCTGTGTCTCAGCTATTGAAGTCCTCAAATCATGGTTTAAAGACTTCAAGATACAGAGAATCCTCTAGCAAGTGACCCATGCCCCATGTTGCAGAGGAAGGCGAAAAACCTCCAGGGCCTCTGCCAATCTACCCTGGAGGAAATTTCCTTCTCGACCCCAACTATGGCGATCAGCTGAACCCTGAGCATGTGGGCAAGACTCACCAGCCAGACACCCAGGAAAAAAGTTCTCTGTAGTAACTTCTAACATCCCATCACTGACAAATGGAGGGAAAAAGAATACACAAGCAGAAGAATGAGAATTCAGGCCAAAGATAAAGATTTGCCCAAGGTCACAAAGGAAGCCTATGACAAAGTCAAGAAATAAACTCCTCTCGAGTCCCAGTCCAGTGGTTTAAACCACAAGTCCAACAAAGATTATAATTCATTATGCAATACAAACATACAAGTGAAGGGGGAAAAAATGATATTACCTGTAGTCTGTGATGCTGGTAGACAAAGTGCCAGCTCTTGCCAAGGCTGTAGGTAGGGTGACCAGATAACAAGCGTAAAAAATTGGGACACTTTTTTCCCCGGGGGTGAGGTGGGGAGTGTATTGGACTGTCCCAATAAAATCAGAATGTCTGGTCACCCTAGCTGTAGGTGTCAGCTGAGTACTGACAAATTCATAGCTGGAAACCAGACGAGCTCACTTTTATGTTAATATTGTTCAAGATCGGTGCTAGACTTGTAAAGATACATTTAGTGTTTAGACTCTATAAAATGCTTGTAAGTTGCTGCATTCATTAATCTTACTTTATAGCATGGAATACAGACATTACAAGTAACATGTAAGTTTTTCTTTATAACTGTAAAAATGCTTGCTCTGAATTTGTGAACCCAGGCAGGAGGCGGGTTCCCCTGCCCATCAAGAAACACTATCAAAACTAAGTGGGCCATATTGAAGCATCCTCATACAAAGACTGGGCTAACAGCCCTCTCAGACCCATGAAGATACTAAGTGCAAGGAAGTTCAACCCATCAGCTTGAATTCTGGAAGAAGGAAATAAAGATAGCCGACATGAAAATTCTTCATCTCCTTGCTGTTTGGACTCTTACAGAGCTAGAGCTAGGAAACAAAGAGAGATCCCAGGGTCAATCTGGGTTAGCTCTAGAAGACATCCAGTGCTGGCAGATTACTACATCTGTCACCTTTTAGTACCATACACTAACTCATTTGTGACTATGTTGCCTGTTTTAACCTGAATATTACTCATTTCTTTTTAAGTTAATAAATCCTTAGTTTACTATAGGATTGGCTACAAGCATTGTCTTCGGTGTGAGATCTAAAGTACAATTGATCTGGGGTTAGTGACCGGTCTCTTGGGACTGGGAGCAACCTGAAGATTTTATCTATTTATCACTAAGTTGTGCTCACGTGGGTGGAAAGAGACTGAAATGCCCAAGGAGACAGTCTGTGACTCCATGGCAAGACTTGTATAGTGATCCAAGAGTTCACATTTGTTACTGGCTTGGTGAAATCTAATTCTAGAACATACCACCAGTTTGGGGTGTCTGCCATTGTTTTTGACAGTCTGCCCTGAGGTTTGCACCCATGGTCGTGAACCAGTCTCCTGAGTTCCTGTCCAGTGTCTTAATCACAAGTCCAACAAATATTATAAATTGTTATCCAACATGAAGGCAGGGGGCTGGACTCGATGACCTCTCGAGGTCCCTTCCAGCCATAGAATCTATGAATATAAACATACAAGTCAAGGGAAAACTGTGATATAATATATAGACCATTTACAAATCAAAGGAAATGAAGATAACTAGGACGTAATGGTGGCAAACCAGCCAAGTGCAAATCCATAAAATAGAGTTTGTCTCTTACCAGAACAGATCCAGTGTCAGATCCTTTACTTTGATCTTGTCATGTCTGGAAGTTATTCATACTAATAAGTCCAGTTCAGGCTCCTTGAAATTTTTGTTTTTCCCTCTCTCTTCTAAAAACCTCTGTAGGCACCAATCCCACACTCTAGACAATTATTGCCTACGCAGAAATACACAGATAGTAAATATGATGCAAAGGTCTGCTCATTCCACCTGACCACCACCTCTAGTAAACATAATGATAAAATAAACCCAAACTCCTTCAGCCCTCAGCCCATCCCCGTTAAGAGCTATGTAATCCAGAAACCATTTGCAGAGCACACAAGCAACTTTTGGCTCTACAAAGTTAAATAAGTGACTATATGTAGCTAATATAAATAGTGCCATCCACTGGTATGCAAGATTTTATATATATATATAGTTATACCTCTTCTATAAAAAAAGATCTGTGACAACGCTCATCCCAAAAGACTGGGGGCGCTTTTCAGCACGCCTAAAAGGTTAACAAAACTGGGCTCTGGCAGACCAAGATGGGGAGAAAATTCCAAATTCTGAACCTCTCAGAGAATACTGTGGGAGCAGTACCCTTCTATGTATATTGAGGGAGCCCCATCGCAAGTACCTCTGCTGATTTTAACTGACCAGCACGCCAATCAAACCTTGGAGGACATATCTGAGTTTTGGGGAACCAAAAATTTTGGTTACCGGGTTTGGATATTAGAGGTGTAACTGTGACAAAGGTAGTCAAATCTACAGTGTTAGGGCAAATCTCAGCTCAGTTGAGATATTATAAGTATTCAAAAAACTAAGGTTTGTCCAGAATCTATGTACATTTTAGGATAACAAGCCAAATTCTGCCTTCACTTCAGATTTAGCTCAAAACAACAGAAGTTTTTAGACCTATATATTTTATCCCTGTAGGCTTTTATTTGCTTTTTGCTTGGCTTGGAACTGTTTTTTAGATGCTGGAGACATCCGTTTTTTACTGAATTGTGGACCTGGCCTGGGCTTTTTTGGAAGCGATGCAGGTGATGGGTTTGTTTTTGTTGACTGTGAACCGCTTTTCGCTGGTGCACAATGTGGTAATTCAGGCTTTGGCTGAGCCTTTTGTATTGCGTTATTGGCTGCTGCTGCCATTGCAGGCTTGGTGGTGCCCTTGGGTGTTGGCACTGTAGATGGGGTTGCAAGTGCTGGACTTAGTGCTGGCAATGGTTTTGGTGCTGGTTGCTTTGCCAGTTTCGGTTTCGAGACTGGCTTGGGTTGGGTTTTTGTGATTGGATTTACGACGGCTGTTGCAGTTGTTGGCAGGGTATTTGGTTTTACCACCTTTATTTGGGTTTTTGGTAGTACAGATGGGGTTTTGGTGGAAGTTTTAGGAACAGAGCTAGGTGTGACAGCTTGCTTAGCCTGGCTGCGGGTGACCGTTTTCACCCTTTTGGCTAGCTTCACACAATTTGCCAAGTATTTCCTCATCAACATGGGAATGGGATAATCATTATAGACTGCAAAAGTCCAATTTTTTGACCAGCCCTTGTACTGGACAGGCAACACGGCTGTAGGTAAATTAAAAGAGTTGGACTTGAAGGGTTGAATTGTTACTTGTGCCTTTGGGTTGATTAAGCTGGGGTCCAATAAGGATTTGTGGATAGCCGACACTTGTGCTTTAGTGGTTTTTTATGCTGTAACCTTTTTTTCACCCACACTTACCGTTTTTTTTTTTGTTTTAAGGGTATTTGGGAGGCATCTGGGTCTGAGGACCTTTGGTGTGACCCCGGTGCAATGAACTGTATTTTGTTGGGGTTTTGGGGGCAGTTGGCCTTTACATGCCCCAATTTGTTACATTTGAAACATCGCCCAGCTGACTGGTTAGTGGGGCGAGGTGGGGTTTTTTTTGGTATTTTTTTAAACTATGACCAGGGTTTTTTTTTTTTCCTTTTTGTACCCCTTGTGTGCCAAATTTTTTTGCTCCTCTGCTGATTTGGGACTGTTTGTATTGATTAGCATAAGCAGCAAGGCTGTTTGCTGAGTTTATTATTTTATTTTATAAACACTGTTTTATATTATTTTTGGACATATTCAGGAATTGTTTCTGAGCCATTAAATTACACACTTCTTTAAAGCTAGTAACATTTTTTTTTTACCCATTTTTTAACAGCTTCTTTATTCGGTTTACATAAGCTACATTACTTAGTTTAGGCCCTTGGATAAGGGTTCAAAATTTTACTTGGTAAGTTTTACGTGTAACTTGAAATTGTTTTAAAACCAAATTTTTGAATTTTTTATAGTTAGAAGCCTTATTAATAGGCATGTCATTGAATATGTTTAGAGCACTTTTAGTTAACTTTGCTACCAATAGGGTCATTTTGTGATTATTAGGAATGTGATGGAGATTGCATAGTTTTTTAAAGGTGAGAAAATATTTAGCAATATTACGGGATTTATTATACGGTGGACATAGTCGCTTCCATTTGTGGGTTGTTGTGGAAGGATTATTAGTGTTATTTGGTAGATTTTGCTTTACCCTGGTCTTTTTTATTTTTAGGGCATGCTTTTTTGTGTGTGGTTTTTTTTGGCATGCTTTTTTTTTTAGCATCTTTTTTTTTTTTTAGCATGCTTTTTTTTTTAGCATGCTTTGGGGGGGGGGGGGGGTTGTTGTTTTTATTTGTTTAAGTTGTAGCAGTTTTGCATGTTTTTTTTTATTAGCTTGTAGCCGGGCTATTTTAAGTTTAATAGCTGCTTTACTGGCAGTTATTTTAGCCTTTTTGTTTTTAATTTGTTTTAACCCGATAGAGTTAGAAAAGAAAAAAAAAACTTGCTTGGGTATTCCCTGTAGGGGTTAAGTACCTGCTTTTATATGTAGATACTTTAGCTTTTAGCAGCTTAACCCCTTCCCCCTCCCTGCTTTTAGCAGCTACAGGGAAGAGTCAGAGAGAAGAAAAAAAAATTAAACTTTTTGTGTTTGGTTTAAAAAAAAATTCTGGTTTAATATATCCCACCGCTGCCACCATGTTAGGGTTCCCTCCCCACTCTAAACTTTAGGGTAAAGACGTGGGGACCCGCATTTAGAGCCCCTAAGCTTATTTTTACCAGCTTAGGTTAAATCCCCCAAGGTACAAAATTCCCTGCACCCTGAGAAATGCTTTTTTTGCTGCCACCATTAAGTATTTAACAGGAATTTAGGAAAGGAATTACTTGAACTTTCCTCCCCCCCAAAATAGGGAATACACCAAGCCAAAATTAAACAGAAATGTATTTGCTATGCTATTTAAACTTACTTTAGAAAAGGGAGGTTTGATTTTTTGCAGGTTTTTTTTGTCTTTTAAGATTACTTTGACTTAGACAAAGACACACACCCAGCCTTCCCCCCTCCTAAGATTTGAAAGTATTTTGTTCCTTTATTGGTCAGATGCCAGCCAGGTTAGGTGTCAGTTTGGCTACCTGTATTTTTTAACCCTTTACTGGTAAGAGGATTTTATAGCACTGCATTAGACCCTTTTTCCCTTTTTTTTATTTATGACAATCCCACATGACCAATGTTAGTTAGGAGCAAGGATAACTTGTGTAATTTTATGTATATTATGCAAGCTCCTATGTAGGAGGGAAAGTGAGGTTTGGATAGACATGTTGGACAAAAAAAAATATTTTTTTTTAAATCACTGCTACACTGCTCTCTCTGAAGCACATCAAGGTACTTTGTACATTGCAGCTATTTCTAGCTTCACCCCAGGACCCACCAAGCAGATGAAATGGATCAGTAATTTACACAAAAGAAGGGCTCATGAACAGGTTTTGGAGTTAGGAGAACTGTAACAGACTGCCATCTTGTAGACCCTGCTCCTGTTTAACAGGAAGTAGGCTAGAGAGAGAGAGAGAGAGAGAGAGAAACATGGAGACAGAGTTTAGGGATTTTCCCTGATAAGACACTGAATTTGGTTTAATTCATTATGCTGTTGAAATAATTGTTAAATAAAAGCATTTTGCTGCAACCTGAGATTCCCTACTTCCTCATAAATGCTACAAAAATGTCCCTGGAGATGAGACTTTGTACAACAGTTTAAGTTTAGGTGCTAAAATCTCTTTGACGTATTTATGTTACTGGACTGTGAAGACACCAGGCCCAGAGGTCATTCTTCATTTTAAGAGTTGAACCATTTCTTTTAAATTTTCCTATTGAAAGTGGGATAGTGACAATGGCTATAGGGGATGATCAGCTTCCCATTTAAGTACTCAGTGGGTATGTCTTCACTGCAATTAAAAAGCCATGGGCTGGTCCTTGTCAGCTGACTGGGGCTCAGGCTAAGGGACTATTTATAGACTCATAGACTTTAAGGTCAGAAGGAACCATTATGATCATCTAGTCTGACCTCCTGCACAATGCAGGCCACAGAATCTCACCCACCCACTCCTGCAATAATCCTCTCACCTATGTCTCAGCTACTGAAGTCCTCAAATCATGGTTTAAAGACTTCAAGATGCAATTGTGGTGTAGCCATTCGGGCCTGGAGCCTGATCTCTAGAATCCTGCAAGGTGGGAGGGTCCCAGAGCTCAGGCTGAGCCCGAATGTCTACACCACAATTAAACAGCCCCTTAGCCTGAGACAGCTAGTCTCTAATTGCAGTGTAGACATACCCTAGGGGGTCTGTAAATATGGTCTCTTTGACTCCAGTTTTCAACAGCTGTGAATAGCATTTTGAAACGACTACTAGGATTTTTTTGGTTTCAACCCAAAAGCACAAATCTTGGTGGTGGCTGCTAAATTTCATTTAGACTTTTACAGAGTATAGTCAGAAACTAAACTCATGGGGTTGAAGGCACATGTGAAGCAGAAGAGTCTACTTACCTTAGAACACTTGTTACAAGGAGCCTCTGGAAGAAATAGTGCCTACGCAGTTAGAAAAGCAGCTAGAGAGTTGCTAGAATATATGTTGCAGACCAAAAAAAAGCACAAGGTGAAACAGTTTATTAGCATTGTACCCAGCTCCACAGGGTAATAGTTGAGTTGAATCATCTTTTGACCTGTGATATTCTACTGATGCTTTATGACCTGAAAGAAGTTTATATCTATACAAGTTTATACTGTGGCCATACAGCGTATTTTATGCCAAATTGGCTAGGGTGTTGTTATACTGTGGACCTTATGTGCAACTGCAGGAGAGTGGAGAAAAATAGGACAGGGAACAAGGAAATAATTTTTAAAATCCACAGATCCTAATAGTTACAGCAGCTATAAATGTGTTTATGATAGAGGTGTGAGAAAACAGGTTTTATCAGACCTACCCCACATTCATCTGTTTTGTCCTTAGTTGCTGGTTCTTTCTTTCAGTGAATTTAGTGTTGGTGAAAATTGCCACATTAACCGGGCAAGGAAGCGAAGACTTATGTTTAGCCACAGGAGAGATAAATGTAGTATGGAGAGCTGCAATACAAGCTTCCCTATGCAGCTCTGCCTTACCGTCCAGTGTTTTAAATCTACAAATGGTGAATGCTTGGGGAGAGAAAGACGAGATCCTCAGCTGATGAGAGGTGCTACAGAAGTGTAGGATTGCTATGTTAAACTCTTCAGGGGTTGGGAATGTGTTTTTTAAGCACACACAACTCAAATGTAGATAATTCTCCTTAACTTTTTCCTTTGGCCTCCACTATTGGGACAAATCAAGCGAGAAAGCAAGCTGACCCTTTGAATGCCTATGCTTATCACAGTCCAGCTCCCCTCTGACAGCACCTAATGAGGTGCCTTTGAAACAGGTAAATGCACCCCTCAGAGAAATACCTTCTCTTCTACTGGCGTGGATACAAGACAAGGATTCATTCAGACACAACACTGAATATAAAACTATTGCACCACAGATGACAAGTCTTGTACTGGGACCTTAATCCTAGGAATTAGAGATTTAAAAGGCCTAATAGGAGGTCAGTTCCATTTCCTTGTCAAAGCAGAGTTGTCCTCTACATGTGAAAGAGGAATAATAGAAAAAAAACCCAAATAAATACCTCTGGAGCCTTACTACCTTCACCTCTCCAGAAGGTGCGGTGCTGGAGGCACAGGCAATAAATAAATACCCAAAGCTTGGATGTGTTGGGTTTGCCCATGTATTACTTCCAGATGTCAATCACAGTCAAGAAAATACCCTTAATATTGGTACTACAGGAGCACCTGGATACCTCAGAATAAGATCCACTGTGCTAAGCACTATGCAAACACAAAAGGAAGAGACTGTGCTTGCCTGAATTAGTTTACAATAACCTTATAAAAATATATCCAGAACAGTCCTGCAACACACACACACACAAGACTATTGCATTGAGGCAAGTGTGGTCTCCATACAGAACTACTCTAGCTATACGCCACCAGAGGATTCCCCAACACCGGTGTGATCTTCTCATTGCTGTTACACCAGATTTAGGGGCAGTTGGCACTGGGAATGCAGCATAAAGAAGCCACAGCACAGAAGAGAATCTGGGACATAAATACTTATGACTCAGATTGTAATAGCCTTGCATTGTATAGTACCTTACGCCGGGATCAGTCCCACTGAAGTCACTAGGATAACTTGCAGAGTAAGGGATTCACAATCTGGCCCCGAATGTGATGTATGTCTATGTCATGCTGTCTGGAGCGGCTCACAACCATGAGTGCCTACCTCAGGGCAGACTGTCAAAAACAGGGCAGACACCTCAAACTGGTGGTGTGTTTTATAATTAGTTTTCACCAAGCCAGTACCAAATATGAACTCCTGGATCTCTACACCAGTCTTACCATAGACTCACAGACAGTTCCCTTAGACTCTCCAGTCTAACTTGCAACCCAGACAAACTGGACTTAGCAATAAATGGTCCCTTTCACACCACATTCAGATTGTTTCCAGTACCAAGGGACTTACCCCAGATCAACCGTACCCTAGATCTTACACCAAAGACAAAGCTTGTACCAATCCTGTAATTAAGTTTATTACCTATGAAAAAGAAAAGTTATTTATAGATTAAAGCAAGCAAATACACACACAAATGAGTTACCATCTAAATCCTAAGAGTGACAGAGTTGTAGTGATCTGTCAATTCAAAGTGTCTTTCAGGGCAGACCCAAGGGGAAGCCTCTGGTGATCTCTGGCTTCAGTTTGGTGTCTCTAGCCCTGTCAGAGTTCCAACAACCAACAAGATGAAAAATTTTCCTGTGATTTTGTTTTATTTCCTTCATTCAGCTTCCAAGTCCACAAGACAAGCTTCCTTGCATGTAGCTAGCATTTCCAAGGTGGGATAGGGCCATCAACCAATCCTTTGTATTGCAATGATCCTTGGTCTATCTATTTTTGATATCCCTTCTGGATGGGAGCGAGGGGAATGATTCCCATGCCTGGGTTCACAAGTTCATAGCAAACATTTTCAAAGTTATAAAGCAAAAAAAGTACATATTTTCTTATAGCATGGAATACCAACATTACAAGTGAGATTAATGCATGCAGCATCTTACAAGCGTTTCATAGAGTCTAAACATTACATACATTCGGATAAGACTAATACCTATGTTGAGCAAAACTAACACACAGGTGAACTAAGCCTCCAGCTATGAGTATGTTAGCTCTTAGCTAATGCCTGCAGCCTGGGCAAGAGTTGGCACCTGGTTTGCCAGCATCACAGTCTTCATGTTGCCATGTAGTCTAATGCTTTTAGCTCCTATCTTGACTGCAGGAGCAGAAGGAACTTCACTGAGCGTGTCTCAGAGATCTGCTTTATGGCTCTAATCATTATATGGACTGTCTTTGTTCTGTTTATATATATAAACAGAACAATCTGTGAACCTGTGCACAGTGTTGTAAATATAGAGCAACTGCTTATTAATGCTGGAGGGGAGAGATTTAGATTTAGAGTTTGAAAACAAAATGAAAGTTGTAAACCTAATAGGCCTAGGGAGCTGTCAGCTTGTTTTTAATCAGACCTCAACCTTACTGCTGGGCTAATCATCCATGGCCGATTGATCAAGGTAGAAAGTTACCATGTCTCTGTCACATTAGACAGGCTTAGCATTTCTCTACTTAACCGTCTGCATTTTGCCAGCCACTTCCTGGGGAGAACTGACTCGCTGGATGGTGGAATTTGGGGAGAGGGAACAGCAGCAGACAATTTCAGGCGTTCTTACAGCTAGGGCCAGCATGTATGTATGAAAACAGAAAGTACCAGGAAGCTGAGGGGCCAGCTGAATTTTGCATTGACCACACTGGATTTTTCCATGTATGTGCATCTCCTACTTATGGTGTATATGTGAGACCATGTGCATATATCTAGTCATTTATTATTACATATATGCAGGGTGTCAGATTGGGACTTATGTAATAAAACCCTGTAATATTAATGGAAAATACATTTACAGCACTGTAGTGGCTGAAGAATTTCTATATTCAGGGCTCACCTCTAAAGTTTCTCACTAATTCACTTATGAAATACAAATACATTAACTATATTTCACAAACAAATCAGTGATACTTTGCCACTGGACATAGCTGTCCTCAGGTAGAATCAGATCATGCATTTTAGAAATTAAGGAAGGAAATGACCTATTAAATCACCTTGCTCGTCTCTCCTCTAAAGTAGGATGATTCCTCATAGTACATTATTTCTACACTGGAGAATGTATCTTAGGCTTTGTCTATACTGGCAAGTGAAAGACAAAACTTGTGTCGTTCAGAGGTGTTACCCCGCCCCCCAAGACAAAAGTTTTGTCGACGACAAGTGCTGATGTGAACCGCGCTTTGTGACAACACTAATGCTGCTCGTTGGGGGTGGAAGTTTTTTGTCGGCAGGAGAACTCTCTCCTGCCAACCAACAGCGGCTACACTGCGTGCCTTTTAGCAGCACGGCTGTAGCAGCACAGCTGTGTCGCTAAAAGCTGCATAGTGTAGACATACTTATTGGAAGGAACTCAATTTCTAAGGTTGACACACTCCAGGGCAGATTTTCAAGGGCCCCAGTGGCAGTTAGACACCTAACGACTCTTGGAAGTCAATGGGAGTTAAGCACCCAATTTCTATTTCTGCCCTAAAAAATCTCCCCCTTATTCAGTGTCAGCCCATGGACTGGTGGAAATCTTTCAAGATTTTTCATAACTGGAAAATAAGTAGGACTTGGAAGCATCTTCAAGCTTAGGAATATAGATCAGCTGCCAACATGGATTCTGTCTAGCCTAGTGCCAGAACACATGCTTATCCACTGGTTATTTCTAGGGAAGCTTAGAAACTGGGCAGGTGTCTCTGTGTGTATTATATACAAATGCTCATTACCTGCATGTGGATCATTTGGGAGAAAAGATGGTCTTAGAGCTAAGACATTGGAGAGGGAGTTAGGAAACAAAGAGATCAATTTATGGGGCCAACAATAAACACAAGATTTGACCGTCCTGTGGCAGTTCTCCATACGATGATTAAATCTCCCATTACTTTGGCTCTGTAGATCACTAAGGCATTAAAAAAATGCCAGTGAAAAATCCACATATACGTACTATGACCCTAAGAGCCCCTCTATGCCAACTGAGTTCTGTAAACTCCTACCAGGAGTGAGAGACTCATTGCAGCCAACACATTGCTCTCATAGTGTTTATCTGTCATGTGTAGTATCAAATGAAAGCTGGTGACATACTGGTCATTAATATCAAAATGTGTGTGTGTGTGTGTGTGTGTGTGTGTGTGTTGGAAAGACGTTTCTCAGAATAAGTTTTGGGGCAGACTGGATAAACAAGTTTGGCCTAGACAAAGGAATATTGCTTTGCCGGTGTCTATGGCTACACGTGCTACAGTGGTGCAGCTGTAGCGCTTCGGGTGAAGACACTCTAAACCAACAGCTTAATTATTCCACCTCCCACAAAAGGTGCTAGCTCTAGGTCAAGGGGAGAGTTTCTCCTGCCAACATAGCTAACTACACTGGCGGTTAAATCAGTATCATTTAAGTTCTATAATGTAAATTGAGCAGGATGATGCCAGAGACAATGGACAGTTCATTTGCACCTCAGGTAAACACCAGTTATCAGGGCAATGAGGAAACAGCCTAGCATCAGCACACTGGAGGACACCTTGCAGTCTGAACCCTAGAGGGTCATTCTGATTCTTGAGACAAAGCCAATTAACTTTAGGGAATATAAGCAACAGGACAACTTGTTATCCATCAGTGAGGGAACAAAGATCAGTGCTTTCTGTATCTAGGAATGGTGGAACCCCAGCTAGGAGGGCTGATGATGCTGAGAAGCGGCTTTAGATAAGAAATTTATCTTAGACAAGGATTGTAACCTGGTAAGATTTAACCACTAGAAAGCATAAATCATTCTTTTGTTTTATTTGTCTCAGGATCGTTTAAATTTCTGTTCTTTATTAAAAAACCTATTCTTGTTTTATTATAAATTCAGCTCAGTGCTGTTATAGTAAAGTGAGGTGTGCATCCTCAGCAGAACCAGCAGGCTGGGGTGTGTGTGTCTCATTGGCAACAGAAGAGTTGGTAATTTCTGTGAGCCTCCACTGACAGGGGCTGGATACTCCGGGAAGTGCTCTTCTCAGAGGTTTGGGAACTGGTGCACCAACAGTTACCTGCCAGGCAAGGAAAGGACTGGCAGAGTCCTGAGGAGTTTGATGGGCTGGCTAACAGACAGGAGTTTCAGGGAGTTGACTCAGTTTAGCAGTCACCAATCTCTCTCTCACTGAGGCAGAAGAGTAACGAAGATGACTTACAGCTCTGGATGCCTCAAGAAAGTGTCATATACAAACTACAAGTGACAGACATCTTTTGATCACTGCTTTGAGCTAATTTTTTAACGTTCATAAAACACCTTTGACACAATGGAAAATTTGCCATTTTTAACTGCACTGCACAAACAGCATGCAGAAATAAGCAAACACCATTGTTACCAGCTTTGCCCGGTACGTTGGGGTACGCTCATTTATTAGGGTTACTCTTCTGGGGTGGGTGGGGAGGAGGTTGTACTTTTATCAATATACTGCTTGTGTCACTTGTGTTCTCATATGGAGCTCTACTTCCCCCTGCTGCAAGTTCCCTTCCAATGGAGCTATCCTGCAGGATCTAGGTTCCCCAGGGTGGGTTCTTCCAGCCCCAGAATTAGATGAACACAAACACACTAACAGAGCGTGGCTGAGAGGACCGGGTTAATCAGTACTCCCAACCTGATCCCTTATATGTCTCTGGCCTCAGTAACCTGGGTCAAGCAGCACTTTCAAGCTGTCACCCTCATATGCCCCTGGACTCAGCACATCTCTATCCCCACTTGCACGTTACAATTGTTCCAGTAGTAACCCACTTGATGAGCAAACCCCACAGGAATTTTGGGCACTGCAGGGATCTTTTAGCTTAGGTACGAGAAGCGTTGCTGCAGAGCAAATGAGGAAACCAAAAAAAAACAAACCAAAAAAACCACCCACGAGAGGGAGAGAGAGAAGCAACCAGCTTAATCATTAGAGTTATTTATTGCCAGGTAATAACTATAGGGGAGCCAAACAAACAAAACAGTTAGATTTATTATAACTTAAATTTTATTATAAAATTCAGGTTTAGAAAACTAACACTGATCATACAAGTCAGGGTGAGAAGACTATACCGAGAGAGAGAGAGAGAGCTAGCTGGGTTCTCACCACTCCATGAAGCTTGAATCTATCAGGCATCCCAGGTGGTGGTGGTAGCTCAGAGTCTGGAGTGCTGGAGATAGGCAGAGCCCCCAGCACAGTCAGTCAGGAGAAGATGAAGTCCCAAGGGAACCGATGCAGATTTTGGATCCAGGCATCAGAACACTTACTTGAGCATGGGTAGGGGTTTTTGTAGAGAAATGACAATGGTTCAAGGGAGAACACTAGGGAGAATACCGACGTTGTTTTGTTCAGGCTAGACATGGGTGCTGATCATTCCTGGCTTTGGGTGGTGTTACTTGGAGGGAGCTCACAATGCAATCAGAGAGCTTCACTATTTTGCACACCAATAAATGATGTGTTACTAGAATTGGTGTGATAACTACTGAGGTGGGTGTGTGCAGGTGTGGGTTCATTAACATCTGGAGCAGAGATTCCCCCATCATGCAATGCTTCCCTGCTTTTCTGGTCCCAGAGTTCTGTGCACTTCTTGCCTTGGAATCTCTGTTCTCCATTCTGTATGCTAATAGGGATGCCTCTTTGTCCCATCTTTGATGCAAATGAGGCTAGGGGAGTTTCCTTAATCCTGTCAACCTTGTCTGAGGGGTTTAGGTGCATTTCCCACTGCATTTTCATTGCTTTTTGTAAGTCTTTCTTCTGATTGGCTTTGGTTCAAGCAAAGGCTGGGGGTGGGTCTTTCGTGAGCCAGACAGGCTGGGTACTATGCCCTGGTTCCCCAAGAACAGAGAGCTGATAAGTAACACCATCTCCAAGCACTAGTTTGAAAGGCAGGTACTAGATCCTTAAGGTCAAATCATTTTACTATAGTCTATGCTTGTCAAGGCTGAATCCCCACTCTGGCACGTCGAGTACAGAAGGTGGGGGCCTGCAAGGTTTTAAAAAATTAATACTTGCCACTCCAGGCTTGCATTAAACTCCCAAGGTGACAGATTTTCTCTGATCTTGGCTTGGGAAACGCTGCCACCACCCAAATGCAAAAAACCCCTTTGGACCCAGGAAGGAGTGGGGTACCCTCCAGCACTTACTTGCATATTTGTGGGGTTTCAAATAAGTAATTTTAGGTATTATCTGATTATTTCTCATTCCTGCTTATAGCATTGCTGCTCCATGTCTCCGTCTCCAGAGAACAAACAGACAAAGGGGAAGTTCCTTTCCCAGTTCTAGCCTTCCCATTGGCTCTTTTGGTCAAGTGCCCACTTTTTTTTTTTTTAAAAACCACCTGTGGGCTTGTTAACACTTTACAGATAAAGCAAGTAGAGAACAGACACCAAGAGGGATTTTACAGCTAACTGGGTGTCCATCAAAGGGAGCTACCCCCACTTCATTTAGCACAATGGTCTTACAGAATTTTTATTTTTTTTAAAAAAAACCTACATCTCTCACTGTTAGTTGCTTTGTAACCATTGGACCATGAAAAGAACCAAGCTGCACTGCACTGTCTCTTCGAAGGCAAGCTAAATGTATTGCTTCAATAGCACGGGCTAATGATCCAGCATTGTCTTTACATGCTAAACAATGGCTCTGTTTTACACCACCAGTGGTCCCCTTTTGTACCCTCTATTACATTTCTTTCAGCCTTCAGGGATTTGCTTTTGAGGGGTCAAGCACAAATTCCTGCTGATATACTGTAAACAAGCTATAGCAAGAAGTCCCACAAAATCTCCCTGAACCTATCCTAGGATATGTCTACACTGCAATTAAGAATGTATGGGTGGCTCAGGTCAGCCGACTCAGGCTTGAGGGGCTCGGCTAAGGGGCTGTTTAATTGCAGTGTAGCTTAGCTATTCAGGCTTGGGCTAGAGCCCAGGCTCCAGGACCCTGTGAGGTGGGAGGGTCCCCAGAACTCGGGCGGCAGCCCAAACATCTACACTGCAATTAAATGGCCCCTTAGCCCAAGCCCTAGTCAGCTGGCATGAGTCAGCCACGGGTTTTTAATGGCAGTGTAGATCTACCCAGTCTCTCATACAATGATCTGAGCCAGCAGGATTTTCCTTAACATACAGCACAGCCTGGGTGCTGAGCATTTCTTCATCCAAACAATATTTACAATTAGCCGGCTTTATTCTCCTGTTTGACAAGAGCATTTCCTTCCATGGTTTATCGGGTGAATAATGTGCATTTATAATTAAGCTTTTAAATGCATATTAAAGACCTAATTGACTGTAGCAGCCTTTTGGGAGGCACTTTACAACTGTCTCCTGTCAATACATATTTAGGCATATAATAAAAAATCCTCCAGTGATTTCTTGCTGCACTGACCATGATCCAAGATTTAAAACAAAATGGCCACTTTAAAGGACTAAAGAAACACATATAACAGCAAGAGGAATTAGTCTTGATTATATGTGAATTACACACCATTCTTTTTTAACCTCATTATTGCTTAATCCCCTGCAATTTGATAGATTTCAGAGTGCCCCTGGCTTTGTGGTGATGGATGCTAGTCAAGTGCCCCCTTTCTTAGGGAAAAAATCCTGGCCGTAATGAAGTCCATGGCAAAACTGACTTCAGTAAGGCCAGAAATTCATCCCAGGCATAGAAGGGATTTACACAAGGATGCCCATTCAGAGAGAAACTGACCAGGATGCCAATAAATTACTTTTTTGCAGCCCTTCCTTGCCTGTTTGAAGTGCTATTACTCAGATCCTATTGATCATCCAGAGATTATAGTTATAATTGGTCTGTTTGGCAAACTTTGTATCTGTTTGTGTGTTTAGGTGCTTTTATCAATACAACTAAACTAGAGATAGAAATGAGGGTGTGGTGCAAGAATGAAGGAAGAGAAGCTAGCAGAAGTAATCAACAGCTGTTGTTCTAATACTGATACTTCTTCCCAATCCACCAGAAGTCATTTTCCTCCCTTCTCCCACAACCCACAAATTATACAGAATACAAAAGCTTAGACGTGATACAACGTAATGTGCATGTAGGAATCCAGCAAACTGCCATCCAATGCAATTTACTTGCACCTGTTAAATTATACACTTAAAATATATTGTGGGATATTTTGGTAGAACTATTTTTTTTTTAAATGTATAGGGGAAATCCATTAGTAACACCAGAGCTATGCCCTTGTACAATTGACTATTACTCCCCACGTTTCCTAAAATGATGGGGGGGTGGGAGAGAATACTACAATTAGCATCTGTAGGGTGACCATATATCCTATTTTGGCTAGGACAGTCCCTTTTTTTCAGCCCTGTCCTGGTTGTCACAATTTTTTTTTTTTGGCATGCAAAACATGGACATTTGTCCCATTTGTTCTTGCCAACTTGATGAGTTGGCAAGAGCAAATGGGACAAATGCAGTTGTGTCAAAAAAGTAGGGTGCAGGACAGAGGAACGTTTGGGGGGAGGGGTGAGCAGAGATGCCAGCCCCACACAGGGGGATAGGCAGGGCTGGTGGGTAGGTGGTAAGGAAGTGTTCCAGTGACCAGCAACAGCCTTGCAGGTGGGGGGCCACAGGCAAGTGACTGGGGGGTGTCCCATTTTCCCTTTGAGAAATATGCTCGCCCTAAAAATCTGGGCATCAAGGCGAGAGGTGCCTTATTAAAAAAAAGGAGACTAAGATCTTGTCTATACCCAGAATGCACCTGTTCAAATACACATCTTTAATTAAACCCATACAAGCATGGGTGTAGCCAAGGCCCCCTCTCCTTCACTTCTGAAAAATCTGCTGGACCTTTTTGAAGTGAATATCCTTCGTTAGGATTGTAAAAAGTTAATATGAAATCCTGCATGTGCCCTGGACATTGTCATACATCGTAGCCAGACATTGAATGTCGTGGGGAATTGTATCAGTGTAATGGAGTGGGGAGCAGGTCCTGTGTTTTCCAAAATGAGACCCTGATTAATCAGGGAAGGCAAACACTTGCCCTGGTACATTTGGCAAGAGTGCCACACAGACACTGAAGTTGCACTTTTGTGCACCTGTTGTTCAAATCTGACCAAGCCTTTTGGGGGGGGGGGGGGGGGGGGGGGGAGGGGCATAGTCATGGTGAAATACAATCCTTTCCCCCTATGGAAACCAAACACACTAAACAGCCTAATCATTAACAGAGAATAAGGATTTATAATAGGAGGGCCTGGTTTAATGTGGGGGAACATGTCCACATGTCAAATTGCAAACTCCATTTTGTTTTGTGAATGCTATTTTGAATGTAACCTTCCCTGGTCATTGTAACATCCTCCTTGGGTTCAAATATCCAGGTGCAGTTAATATTTGAACCCAGTCACGTGGCTGTAATGCCAACAGACCCTGGTCATTGGCGGGCGGGATCAAACGTGTGGCCTCTGGAGCTTGATACATGAGCCTCTGCCATGTGAGGTAAAAGACAACTGCCTGTTAGCTAAGGCTGTAGAGCAGACTCATTATTTCTCTCTCTAAGTGGTCTTGGTGCCCCTAGATGGGACAGTACACCACACCCAGAAGGTGTGTGGGTTACATGGTGACAAGGACAGTCTATTCTGGACACAGCGCTCATGCTAAGGAGTGGGACATCCGAGAATGCCAACAATGAGAGCACTATCAAGGGCCATCAACTGTGATCGACTCTACTTTGCTGACTCGGGTGTTATTGTAGCCATGTTGGTCCCAGGATATTAAGAGAGACAAGGTGGAGGAGGGTAATACCTTTTATTGGACCAACTTCTGTTGGGGAGAGACAAGCTTTGGAGCTACACAGCCAGGTGGTGTCAGGGGAATCATGGGTAAGGAAATGGGGAAACTTGGAATGTCTGTGCCTCTGGTGGAGTCTAAGACAGCTAAGCTGCAGGGTCCCACTGCCCAAGAAGCAGGTCAGACTCAGGGTCTGCACCTGGAAATGTGACCAGCCACTTACATGGACTCAGGAAATTCAGTAGATGGATCTCCTCCCAACAGAGTGGTGTCCACCCAGAAAGCAAGATGGGACCAGGTTGCAAGTTGCAACAGTGCCACCTTAGCCTTATGTAGGCATTTGCATCAATATAGTGCTGTCACACAAGCATGAACTGACATGCAATACAAGATGGGTAGTGTTGTAGGAAGTATTTCCACTTCAAGGGGGGAAAAAAAAAAAGTTTGAAAGGTGCATTTGGGAGAAGTGTGGGAGGACAAGGAGAATCAAGGTTGATCTAGTTCAGGACCGAGATATTGGCAGAGTTGTCTGGGGGAATTAGTGAAGAGGACTAGGTGCTGAGCTGAGGGGCCGCAGGTTGTGACTGAGGAGTGTTGACAGAGAGAGTGTGTTGGGGGCTAAGGCTGGCACAGCAAAGGTTGCTTTGCAGTCAGGATTGAGACTCATTAACAGAGCTGTTTGGAGTAATCATGCAGAGGCTTGGTCACACTATACCTGGCTCTAATTAATGCTGTTCATTGCACATGGATAGGAGCAGTTAATTCACTGCAAATGTAAACAAAATAACTCAAATATAAAGTCCTCCCCCACCCATTGTCTCTTCTTATACTTAGAGCAAGTACTTGGGTGGGTGTGGGTCAAGGTGCTAGAGCAAAACCACCACCACCAAAGAGTGGCACAAATGCAGGCTTCCCTAACCTAGCCCCACATTTCTAGAGTACTGCACTGCAGCACATACCAGCCACCACCAAGCTGAAATTGAATGTTTATATTCCTGTGTCCAGGACAGAAGTGATAAGACAATTCTGATGATAAAAAAACCCCAAAATATAAATGACTGTAGCATGCAGCAGAAAAGGACACAGAAATGTGCTGGCAGCACTAAAGATACCTAGCTAGAAAGGAGATAAAAAGTAACATTTGGACATTAGTCAGGTTCATAGGCGCCGACTCCGTGGGTGCTCCGGCACTGGAGCACCCACGGGGAAAAATTGGTGGGTGCTCAGCACCCACCGGCAGCTCCCTGCCCCCGATGCCCGGCGACCACACCCACCGGCGCCGCCAGAAGGTGGAGCCTGTGGTCAAGTTATTTAAGAATGCACATCCCTATGTCAGGAGTAGAAGCGGGGTCTGGGGCTTGCCCTGCTCTGGTGCTCAAGTCACGGAGCAGGGTTGTGGGCCGCTCTGTGCCGCTGCCGGAAGCAGCGGCACATCCCCCTCCGGCTCCTACATCTAGGGACAGCCAAGGGGCTCCACTCTGCACGCTGCCTCTGCCCCAAGCACCGCCCCCGCAGCTCCCATTGGCTGGGAACAGTGGGCAATGGTAGCTGCAGGGGTGGTGCCTGCAGACAGGGCAGTGCGCAGAGCCACCTGGTCACACCTCTGTATAGGAGCTGGAGCAGGGACATGTTGCTGCTTCCAGGAGCCACTTGAGGTAAGCACTGCCTGGACCCTGCACCCCTGAGACTCCCCCTGCACCCCAACCCCCTGCCCCAGCCTGGAACCCCCTCCTGCACCCTGAACTCCTCATTTCTGGCCTCACCCTTGAGCCCACATCTTCAGTCAGAGCCCTCACCCCCTCCCACACTGCAACCCCAATTTTATGAGCATTCATGGCCCACCATACAATTTCTATACCCAAATGTGGCCCTCGGGCCAAAACGTTTGCCCACCCCTGCCCTATGTGATATTCTAGCAAAGTGACTCATACTCCTAGTGTATCTGGGCCACATTTTGGACACTGAATTAAGGTGCAGATTCTGTTCCTACTTACATCAGCTCAAATCCAGTCTACCGTCAGTGAAATAACTCCAGATTCATATAGACGTAAATGAGAGCCAAATCTGCCCTACAGTCAAATTAGGCATCTGCTGACCTTGGCCCTATCATCTTAAAATGTGTACTTATTTCTCTCTTGAATTAGAAAGCTAGTCTCTGATGTGACCATGGACTTTGAAAGAATAAACCAGGATCTCTCTCAAACAGCTACTGCTGAAAGTAGTGTAAATACACAACAGACATCCACTCTAATGAACACAGTGCTGTTCAGGTCATGGTGCTTTCAGGGGTTGGTCTGCAGAAAAATAGAAACAAATGGAACCCATTTCAATTATCTATTTATGCCCATTTGTGCAGTAGTGCAGCCAGGTCCTGAGCGCAGGGGGAGCGGCGCTATAAAAAGGCGCCTCCCCCTGTAGTCACCTGGCGGTGCTCCGGATCTTCGGCGGCTCACTCCGGGTCTTTGTGGTACCCCCGCCAGGGCCGGTGCGCCCACTAGGCAACCCTAGGCGGTGGCCTAGGGCGCCACGATTTGGGGGGGGGTGGGCGACTGCCCGCTGCCTCTCTGCTCAGCGGCAGAGCTGCTCAGCGGGGAGACAAGGGGCGGCTTGCCGCGGCTGCCCCCTGTCTCCCTGCTGAGCCGCTGAGCGGGGAGCCGGGGGCAGCCGCCCCGCTGCCCCCAGGGCAGCCGCGGTGAGCCCCCCACCTTGCTGTGCCCCCCTCACCGCCTGAGTGGGGAGCCGCCTCGCTTCCCCCCCCCCAGCACCTGAGCGGGGAGCCAGGGGCAGCCCCGCCCTGCTCAGCTTCCGCAGCCCGGGGGGCTGAGCTCCCGTGGATGGGGGAGCTGGCTGGGGGGGTGGGGTGCGGCGCAGGGTTGGTGCAAGGAAGTTTCGCCTAGGGCGCGAAACTGTGTTGCACCGGCTCTGCCCCATGCCAAAATGCCGTGGAAGACCCGGAGTGCCGCTGGGTGAGTGCAAGAAACAGCGTTTAAAAAGAAGCGGCGCCTTTTTTTTGTGCTGCTAAAAACAAAAGGCACCGCTTCCGCCGCTTCTGCTCAAGGGGGAGCGGCTGCTCCCCCTGCTCCCCCCCGGCTACACTACTGCATTTGTGCCTAGCTTCTACTATGATGGGTTATTACACGGCATGTATTTCGCCCTTGTGTACTTTTCTCTTTCCTCCACCTGCTTCCTTTCTGTTTTTTGTCTTTCTAAACTTCTGGGATGGACAGCTGATCCCAGCTGTTGACTATTTCATGCTGCTTCCGCCAATGCTTCTCTACAGGCATTTGCTTCTGCTATACAAACGTGACTGCCAAAACGTTTCTGGCCAAAATCGGTTTGTGTTGATCTTCCCAGATATTCCATCATCTCCCCCTCAATTTAGTTTTGAATATGAATTTTAACTCTGTGCTATAGAGAAGAGGCTGATTGACAGCCCCTTGATTGACAGGAGTAGGAGCGGGGTCTGGGGCTTGCCCCGCTCTGGCGCTCTAGTCAGGGAGCAGGGTTGCGGGCCGCTCCATGCAGCTCTGTACAGACCAGAGCACCATGCACACAGAGGCTCCCTACCAGTTTGCCTCAGTTCTGACAAGCAAAGCACACCCAACGCTAGTGAAGAGTTAAATTCAGTCATGGCTCATTCAATCCTCGGTTTCTTGCCTGAGCTTGTCAACAAGGGGAGTATTAGGAGTTCAGATGAGCTGTGGTCAGTGCCCCCAGGTGGTCATTAACTCAAAAGAAAGGTCATCCACATGTGATTATCATCACTTTGTATGCTCCAGCGCCCAATGACAGTGCATAGAAACAGGCTCTGTCTGGAGAGTAGAGATGACCAAAAACAAATGTCTTTTATTTTACCAAGGAAAAAAAGCCTCTCCCCCCAACCCCACATGCCCCTCAGGGACACATATGATCAAAGTTTTTCCAGAAAGGTTCACTTTCAGTGACGGGGGGGAAGTCTGTTCTCCCACAGAAGTAACATTTTCCAAAAAATAAATAAATTTTATACACACACAATTTCTGTTGCAGGTTTTCAATGACTGGTACTTGTCTTTTTCTGATCAACTATTAGGGAGTAGTAAATATCCATCAGGCAAAAAAAAAAAAAAGTTATTCATTCCATACCACAATTAAAAATATTCCCCATTGTTCCATTTCTCAGCCTCAGAGGAAAGAGTCTAAGAAAGGAGGTTGTGCTAAGAGGATTTTGAATATAGAATGAAGCCATCTAATATGGATTTTCCCAGCAGTTTCAATCCATTTACCAGTACAACTACAAGATTTTTTTTTTTAAATCCTTGAGTTTACTGCATATCAAAAAGCAAATGCAGCTTATGCCAATATACACCCCAGGTAGTAAGGACAGGGACACTGGAAATGGCCAGTGCAGTTTCACAGTCCAAGCGGAAAGAACTGCAGAAGTAAACAAGAATAAGGAGGATGAAAAATATAACCTGGGTCTCCCTACCTCTAGTTCCTGTTTTTATTCCAGGGCATTCCTCCTCCCTGTATATTTTCTAAATTACTCTTAAAAAGCTCACTGCTCTATGTGCATGCCACCCAGATACCCTCTTGTCTCCTTTGCCCACTTTAGAGTACTCTAGGCCAGACCCTCAGTGTAAATCAGCACAGCTCTGTTGAAGACAATGAAACTGACATACTGACTGAATCCAGACGTGTGTGTGTGTAAGAGATGTCACCCTAGCCCTGTAACCTTGGGTACTTTACAATGCCTTGCTGTAGTAGCTTCCACCAGGTCTGCCCACATACAGCCTTCCAGCATGCAAGCCCCACCCTGAGTGTAACTGCAACCTGCCAGCTACACCTTGACTCTCAAAAGCCTTGGCTATACTGTAGGGTGACCCCAAAACACCCAGAGTCCTGAATTTCCCCCCCAGAAATGTACATCCTGTACTGCCCAGTCCCTCCCAGACAATACAAATATTGTAATTGAATAAGGCTTATGGAATAACATGCCAATTTATTACTGTAAATAGTTTCCCCAGACATTTCAATTTAAACACATTGGATTAGATAAAATACTAAATCAATCAGATTAACTACAGAGAGAGAGTTTGAGTATAAGTAATGAGGCATAAGAGTCAGAATGGTTACAAGAAAAATAAAAGGTAAGACTTACTAGTATGTATTAAAGAAACCAACTTAGTTAAAAGCAAGCGCTCTCACTACGTTTCCAGTAAGGCAGCGGTTCTCAAACTGGGAGTCGGGACCCCAAAGTGGGTCACAACCCTGTCTTAAGGGGGTTGCCAAGGTTGGCATTAGATTTTCTGGAGCCTGTGGCTGAAGCTCAAGGGCTTCAGCCCTGGGTGGCGGGGCTCAGGCTACGGCTTCAGCCCTGGGCAACGGGGCTCAGGCTACGGCCTCCCCCTCCCCCCCCCACGGCTAAAACCATTGGGCTTCAACTTTGCCCCCCCTGCCGAGGGCAGCAGGGACTCGGGCTTCAGTCCCCCCCCCGTCCCCCCCCCCCCCCCCCCCCGAGTCTAGGGCCATGTAGTAATTTGGGGGGGGGGGGGGGTCAGAAGGGGGTTGCAGTGCAAAGAAGGTTACTGACCAAACTCTTCAGACTGGAGGGGTCCTGACCTGAAGTCCAATAGGTGTTTCCTTTTGTCCTCTCAGGTGCAGAGAATGTGATGGACAGGGAAAGAGGGGGGTACCTTGGAGTGTCTCTTCCCCCTTTTTATATAGTTGCAGTTCCCTTCTTGAAACAAATTTCCAGCTGAGAGACCCACGAGCCAAAGAGTCTATGTGGCAGGATATGTCCTTCTGTTTTCCCCCCCCCCCCCCCACTTGTTTGAACTCTCCTCCTCTTCCCCCCCTTCCTGCTTGAGAAGCGTTTACTGCTGAAATGCAAATTAAGGCAAGCACACATCCCTCCCTTTGTTTAGGACAGACCTGTTGGACAACTTCTGTTTGGGCAGGACTGTGGGGCTTGGCACATGTGTTAACACCACCATACAGGGGAATCTTATAGCTTCACATACAACGTTGCCACATATTTTTATCAGAACACCACATAATTTGCTGGTCAGTATTTTCAAATGCTACCTTACAAGGCATACCTTGTACAAAGATTACAGTAGTGTGTAGAGTGTAAATTCAAGGGTGTTTTCAGTCAAAGAAACTTCCTCCGTTTCCATCCACTGAGGATCTGGCCCTTCGTGCCAGCTTTTGGGCTGCCCCATATGCCTAGAATAGCCAGTTACTCAAGCTCCTCCTTTCAAAAAAAAAAAAAAAAATCTTCTCTCATACACCCTTTAAAAACAAAAATAATAAGAGACAGGCAAATGTGGAGAGGTGTTAATTTTCTTTAGTCAATGTGTATTATACTGCACCTTATCTACTGTATCTTGGGGCAGGGACCCAGTATCTGTTTGGAAAGCATCATTTATCGCACTGTGCCTGATACGTTGGCTGAGTCATGTAGAGTCATGCATGCTCAATACCTGTAAGGCATATTAGTGCTGGCTGTTGTGTATATGGCCACGGTCATCATCAGACCCTATAAAGGTTTCCATACCTTCTTTCAGCATCAATCTGAGAAGGAAGGAATTGTCTTATTGACTCATTATCTCCAAAACACTTATAGGAGCCGAGGGTCGCCTGAAAGCAGAACCATTTTAAAGGTGGCATCAGACAGAAAGCTGGTGGTTTGTAGGAGCTATAGCACCATACAATTGCTCACCCCTCTCTTGCCATCTGTGTAGAGGAGATTTAAGATGCATTTACCCAGCAATGCAGTCACCAATGTTAGTAAAGAGCATGTATATCAGGTCTGTGCCCTGCAATAGTGACTTAAAACAGACAGACATTTCCTCTTGAGCTTTTGTACTTTCCTTGTGAGGTACAGCATATTGCTGCTGCTGAAAGGGGCCACCCTTTAGGCTGTTAACCTCTGCAGCCTTTGCTCACGCTCACCCATTGCGGATTATAATGCCAATGCCTATGCCTACAGGCAAGCTTCACTTGTGGAGGATGGTGTTGAGCAGCATGACCTTTTCCATCTCTAATTGCCATGGCCTTGAGAAGCCCAGCCTGTGGCAAAGTGACGGCTTATGGCAGAGCATTACATCTTTGCACGGAATTGCTATTTTGTGATCTAACAGCTTGTATGCTAAGCATATGGGGTCAATGCATTCAATTGGCAGGCCAAGGGAAAGTGGAGCTGGAGGAGATGAAGAAATAGCACCATGGCCTTTGATTGCTTCTAGCAGCTAGATCAATTGGCCAGAGACGGTACTGTGCTAGCAGGATCGATTGATGCACTTTACCTGGAGGAATGCGCAACAGGGTACATTGGACATTAGACAAAATAGAATCCAGCAGGGTGAGAAATTCTCATAGCAAGATCAGAATAAGCTACATGGATAAGAGTCGGGAGGTGGAGAGAGAAGTCTGGTGGAAGGGATATTGAACAAAAAAGGAAGAAAAAAAGTTTCCAACCATAGCATTAGGAAAATAAACTAAAACCAGAATACTTTGGGGGTAGAAGTTTTGCCCTCAAAGATGCTCTCAGATCTGGAAATGTTGCACAACAAATCAGCATGTAAACTTTCTCTGCTTCTGGTGTTTAACAGAAAAAAAAAAATCACATCAGAATGAGCCCAGGCTTTGGGGAAGTTCTGGCTCAGTCTAGTGAGGGATGGGCCCATCACTATGCAAACTGTGTATTGTTATGTACAGACCAAGTGCCTTTATATGAAGAGAAATTGAAGAGATAGTTTAGAAAGGAGACATACAAGAGAATGGGTGCCATAGAAAATTTGGTTCACTCTGTCATAATACAAGAACAAGGGGATATTCAGTGAAGCCTAAATATGGAAATTCAAAACAGATAAAAGGAAACTAACACCAGACTGTCCCAGTCTGTGCTCATGCTGGCTGCTGCTGCTTCGGTTTCCCCTCTTGGGCTCCTCAGTAACCCCACGAAGACTCTGCCAAATACCACCATTTCGGGGGCTGGTTCATTAACAAAGCTCAAAATGTAAACACACTCCCTTTGGTGGCGTGGCCACCTGACTAGGTCCCTCAGGGTTCCAAACAACATCCACCACAACACAAAGTTCATATGTTTAACTGTGGCGTCTCCTGCCATTCATGGGCTCTACCCTGTGACAGAAGCACTTTTCCCACACAATGCGAAATTAGCAGCTGGAATTCATTGCCACAAGAGATCATTGAAGCCAAGTGCTTAGCAGGATTCAAAGAGAGGATTAGATGTTTATATCAAGTAGAACAGAATTAGAATAGTAAATATTAAAAATATAAACAGGAGTTCTGAAAGATAAAAATCTCATGGTTTAGGACATAAGCCAGACACTAATTAACAGGGGTTCATTGGAAACTTTTCCTGGGGACAGGATATTCCTCAACTTGGACCTTCCTCTGAGGATAGTTGCACCTTTCTCTGAAGCAGCTGCTGCTGGTCACCGTCAGAAACTGGATTCCAAATTAGATGGACCATGGGTCTGAACCAGTCTGGCAATCCCCACATTCATCTCCTCTGTAGTTATATCTATATATAAATTTAAAAAAAACTTGGCCCATGAACTCCTAGATCCAAGTAACCCTTAATTTTGGGGAAGTTGAGATCAACAGCTAGGTCAGAATCTGAACTTCATGGCTGACCGTTATCTATATACATGAGCCAAAACCCTCAATCTGCACCTCTCTAAAATGTTGGAATCCAGAACTACTGGTAGACTTTTCAAACCATCTCTACAAAGAACATACAAGTTGTAACATTACCACATATGCAGAACAATAGGCATTTAAGGAAATAATTTAGAAGAGTGGCCTGTGACTTTAGCTGCCCAACTTGACACAAAGCTTGAGATACAGTAGTGCTGATTACTTCAAATTAATTTTGTAAGCCAGTGGGAGCTGTAGGTTCCAGTGTAACTGAGTTCAGAAGGATGCCACATTCTCACCTAATATCCATCAGTAACTTGGTCCCCTTTTTTAGGAAGTGGTTCTCAGTTAAATACCTCAGTACTAGAAATGGTCAGGAAATTTATTCCCTGTGAGAAAAAAAAGTTTCCAACTCAAAATTTGAAAGGTTTTGTTTTTCCATTGATAAAACACCTACCCACCCAAAAAACACCACACAAAATGGTTTTTCAAACTGAAGATTTAATGAAAACGGATTTTTCCTCCACAAACATTTCCATTTATTTGAAATGCCATTTGCAGTCCAAAAGGTTTTTAACCAGCTATATTTAATAGCCCCAAAGGTCTGACTAAACTTCCTCCTTTTTAAGATAGGAAAGTGACACAGCATGTGAGACTAAAAACCCGAGAGCTGCCAAAAGATATACCCCCATAAAAAAGCACCTTAGACAATGAAAATGAAGAGCTGGATACATCTTTAACTTGCCTCCTTCTTGGCAATTCAGTAGAGAAGCAAAGGACTGAATGGGCAATTTGCAGTGCTGTTGTAGCCATGTTGGTCCTAGGACATTAAGGGGACAAACTGGATGAGGTAATTTCTTTTATTGGCCCAGCTCGGGCAATGGAGATTGAACTCCTCAACTTCAGTCTAGAAGATAACTCCAGCTCAAATTTAGCTCAATAGATTTTAAAATATATAATAACTCTTCTGTAGGCTTTGAATCATCCTATAGAATTCAATAGAAAAAAAACCCAAACATCCAGTAGAAGACTGTATCAGTGCTGTCTTCCCCCTTCCCTCTCTCCCCTCCCACTGCGTAGGAATTGTATGTACTGAGAGCTAGTGAATGACTACATAATACTTATTTCATACAGATTTTTCTATTAGCGATTGCAACTACCCACTCATATTTTTAATTGAATTCCCTTTAACCAGACATCCTCAAATTGTGAGGAAGAGTCTTTCAACCAAGTGTTACTAGCACAAATATTTGTGCCAAGCGAATTTCAAAGTCACAGGTACAACTGTTCCAATCAGAACCATCAACATAGATCAAGTAGCAAGTATCAAATCCTTGCAGAGAACTGGTCAAGATTGATCCATAGAGTAAATTCAAGGAAGCTATGATGTGCTCTTGGATATCCCGCAGGGAAAGGTTTGATTCATCCAACATGTTATTTGCTGAGAATTATTCACTCAACTCACATTAAGGAAGCTTCCTCTGCTGCTGCTTTCTCTATAGCTGTTCTGTAGTTAAAAACACTATGCTTCATTCTCCATGGCTGCATAGCCAGCACTTTTAAGTGAATTTAGTACCACTAGGGTGACCAGACAGCAAGTGTGAAAAATCAGCACAGTGGGTGGGTGGGTGGGTGGGGGGGGGGGGTAATAGGAGCCTATATAAGAAAAAGACCCAAAAATCAGGACTGTCCCTATAAAAGTCGGGACATCTGGTCACCCTAAGTACCACTGAAAGGAGTTTGGGGTGTTTATTTTAAATGCAATCTGTCAGCAGTCAACATTGTGGGGGGAGAGATAGCTCAGTGGTTTGAGCATTGGCCTGCTAAACCCAGGGTTGTGAGTTCAATCCTTGAGGGGGCCATTTAGGGATCTGGGGCAAAAAAAATCTGTCAGGGGATAGTACTTGTTCCTGCTAGTGAAGGCAGGGGACTGGACTTGATGACCTTTCAAGGTCTTTCCAGTTCTAGGAGATTGGCATATCTCCATTTATTATTTCAAGGTTCCCCCCCCCCCTCCCCTCACAAGCAAAGGAGAGGATGAATATTTTTAAACCTCTTTTTAAGTGAGTGAATTTGTTCCTTTTCAGATGAACTCTGTTATAACAGAATAATTAAGGGCTGCATTTTGCCTAGACTCACTTAATATTCAAAGCAGCTTCTTGGAGATTTAATGGCAGCACCATCGCCAGGTTTGCACAGGTGCATGCACACAGAGCTCTTCCCTTCTCTAGCTTCTAGTGCCAACAAACTGAGCTATGCCTTAAAAACACACAAAAACCCCAACCCACCCACCCACTAACTTACACAATATTAATTATAACCAGCAAAGACCGAAGTTCTGTTGCTGCTACTTGCAATTGACAAACAATGCATGAGAGCCGTGGACAATTAGTCATTAAAGGGCCCATCTAATGCCATTCAGGCCACATGACAGCTATAGCACTTAAGCCTTCAGCTATAGTAAACATTACTTAAAGCTTATTTGCTTGTATGTATATGAAGCTGTCAGGGCAGACTTTAAAATTCACAACAAGGAAGCAAATGTTGCCAAATCTTGAGTTCACTGAAGAATAAATAATAGACTGCTTAAAAATATACACTCTGGAGAGAATTTAGGGATGGTTTATAGTGCCAAATAGCCATCCCCGCAGAGTTAATCCCCATTTATCCACAGGGAAGGTACAATACAATGTGAAGGAGCACAAGCTTACCCAAAAGCACACCAAGATGGTTCACCTCAGCTATGACCTGAAACAAACATTTCCAGAGCAGAAAGAGGAGCTCAATTTCTGAAGCTTGTTCATTCCTTGGCTATTCTGCTACTGTTTACACGGCGGCAACTAGCACCAATTGTGGTGGTAGATAGGTGTCCACATCGCAAAAAAACTAAATGGAGACTGGGCTGCAGTACTAGCCACTCATTGCACACATGCTGCTAAACAGAAATGGTGTCCACCAAACTGGATTGGATTTGAATGACAGTACATGCCATTGACAGGATTGCTCCAGAGAGCTCTTTGTGCTTGCTCGCTAGGGAGACATTCTACTTTAACAGTGCACACAGCAACGTAATGGTTTAAGGCATCTAATCACTGGTTGTAGTTTGCCCCACAAATGGATGCAACTCAGTGGAGGATGAAGCAATCCCAGTGTGTAGTGAATGTATCATTTTTCCATTTGTAAGGCCTTTCATGGATTCTCTAAGGTGACAGGCACTAAGGTCTCAATTCATCCCTGGACAGGGAGCAAAAAGGAAGGAGAACTGCTGAGGAGAGTTGAGCTCCTGGGTCAGGTTAAATCGACATTAAAGGCCTCCCTAACTTGTACCCCCACTGCAATAGCCAAATGGAAGATGAAGGATGGTCTAGTGTTTAAGCCACTAAACCTGGATTCACTTTCCTGCTTTGTCATAGAGAAAGTCTGTGACATTAAGCAAGTCACTTAGGCATTACAATGCCTAACCCTTTAGACACCCTACCACCTTGTGGAATTCAGACCCAAGTCAAGCACCAGGGCTCCCTATACAATGCATGGAGAGAGTTAGATACTTAACTCAGAGGGATTCACAGAAGCCAGAAACATTAAACTAGCCCATAAGGGCTTATCTACATGGTGCAGCAATGGGCACTACAAGTGTGTGACTGCACACTGAAATACTGCACACTATTTGGTCTGTATTGACCCTGTCGCTATGCAGTAAGTAACTTTTAGTGCACACCAATATGTGGTACAGACCAAATAGTGTGCTTTAGAAATCACTCGTAGTGCACATCGCTGCACTGTGTAGACAAGCCCTATGAAATGCCAAGGAGAGAGGTGTGGCCCAAGTCCAACCCCTCAAAGGGAGCTTGGCACTCAAGTTCACTTGGTATTTGTGGATCTCTCCTGGAATTAGGTGCCTATGCCAGCCCCAGTCAGTAATTTTTCACAAAAAACAAACCACTGAGGAGGAGATGGAGGAATCACCACTCCCACCCATATACCTAACAGCCCATTGGTTAGAACTCTTGCCTGGGACGTGGGAGACCCAGGTTTAGATCCCCACTCTGCCTCATTCAGAGCAGAGACTCGAGTCCAGAGTCAGTCTGAGGGCCAAATACCCTAACCATTCTGGGGTATTCTGAGGGCTCACGATCTATTCTGCTGAAGCTGTTCCACTCTGTATAGAATACCTGAATATTCATTAGGCGAGAGAGACGCGCACACACACACACAATACTTACAGCCCTTAGACCTAAGTTCAAGTCTATGAATATTTAGCTAGGCATCAAGCCCTCATCTCTGTACCACAGTTCATCCATCTGTAAGGCAGGCATAACACTGATTCCTTACATCACAAGAAAGTTCTGAGGTGCTCAGATACTACCCCATCATGGGGGCTTATGGCTACCATAGAGAAGTCATGGGAGCACTGCAGAATATCTGGGACGTAGAAACATCCCAGCCATGCCTCTAGAACACCTCCTCTAGTGGGAGAATTCACAGGAAGGGGGTGGGGGGTTGCTGTTTAAATGCCTTAAGAACCCTTGGCATAAAGAGGCACTGCTGAATTTCTCTATATGTGACTATACAGATATGTAACATTAATGTTGCAGAGCTATCTATACATATAGATCACACAATACTGTCACCCATTCTTTGGTTGGAGGTTTCAGAGACTGATAAAACCAAAAATGACCATTTCTAGCTTATTCTTAGCAAAGCAGCACCCCATGGACTACATAAGGATTGCTTCTGAACCAGTGAAAATGAGTCACTGAAATACCTACTAAAAAACCTACACCCACCTGACCCCCCCCCCTTTCCAGGGCTCTTGCTCACTATCCAGGTCTTGTAGGTTGTTCATCGAACAATGTCATTTCAAAGTGCCAGCATGTTTGCAGCGTATTTTAAAGTCATTGGTTTTACTTGGCCAACAGCGATGGCAGGCCTTTGTATTGTGGGCTGAGGAACCTTGCCCAGAAGTGCAGAAACCACCTCCTGGACTGAAATATTAGGATGAACTGGTGATTCTCAAGAGGGTTGTAGAGGAGCCAACACCCCCGGCTTTAGGTATGAGATGTGAGGCAACTAAGTGACAATAGGTCATTTGCACAGAGCAGTTCTAAATTAGTGTTTCTCTGCAGCAGGTGGATGTTGAATACAAATAAAGGTAGCGATCTCCCTGCCTAAGTGTCTGCTATCTAAGGTTTATTTTCTTGCCCCAGCTACATTAGAACTGGATCACTCTGAACATTTAGGGTGCAATTGTCAGAAGCACTCCGTACTCATCATCCTGCTGGAGTCAGTGGTAATAAGTACTTTTCAAAATCCTACCCTTAGAGTCCAATCTGGCAGATGTTTGCATTGTGACACCCCACAGCCGGCCTAGAAGAGCCCCATACTTAGAGTGCCCATGTTCAGAGCACTGGGAGAAATTTTCATTTTGAGTTCATTGCGTGTGCTGAGAAACAGTCAAGCCGAAGCCACAAAGTGTGTGTGTGTGTATATATATATGTGTGTGTGTGGGAATGAGAAAGGGTGAGGGACAGAAGAGTGGCTCACTGAACATGGGAATTGTCATGCGAGAAGAAAAAGAGTCCATCTAATATGGAATCTTGTGTCCAATAGCCAATGCTGATTTCTTCAGAAAAAAACATCATAAGACTACATGGGGGTCTGGAAAACATTCCCCTTTCTCCCCCTGAGTTGATCAGCTTCAACCCTAAACCACAAATACTGAGCATCATTATCCTTTTTAATCCTAACAAATAGCACAGCTAGTTGAATAATAAACAGATGTGACCATTTTAAGGTATAAAAGCAATGAATTTGGTTCACTATAAATTTCTGGGTTCGCATGATTTGTTATTCACAAGTTTCCAGATGACAGCAGAGTATTTGTGAAAATGTTCGCAAATCCCAAAAGCTTCAGAAATTTTTCAACATGATTCTTGGTTCCTCCAAAAGTCCCTACCAATAATGCATCATTCACTACTCAGTCTCCTAAGTAAAAAAAAAGTCTGTCAACCAATCATGGAGTAGAACCACCACCATGTGACTGAAGAGGACCAATTCTAAAATACCAACTAGTCAAAATGAACAGTTCATTGATAACCCATAGTCTGAAATTATTCATCCAAAGTATTTAGCCAACACTTAAGAATACATCTGAAAAAGAATAAGCTGTGGTTTGGGAATGATTCACTAACCAAAGCATGGCATATTTGCAATGAATATTATTTGAAATTAATAGTTTGACCAGCTTTGCTCTCTAGTGTAATGGCAGATGCTTGAGGTGTCTAATCCTCCCTCCCATTCCCTTTAATCTTACTAAGCCATGTGTCTAGGTTTCTTATGGTCATCAGTTCCAAAGATGATGGCAAAATGTATTTTTCCATACTGAATAAGGAACTGTAGTATATCTATGACTGTGCGCTACCTGATAAAGCATAAGTTTAACATGTATGAAATGTTATCCTTTAGGAAGGATTACATTGCAATTCATTACCTAGTTACATAAAAGAGAAATCAAGCTGAGTGCAATGGCTGCCATTTACCCAAGAGATTACATGTCAATGTTTCCTTACTAAAGCAGTAGTTAGTGGAAAGGACCAGGAGACAGGATTTGTGGGGTCTATGCCCAGCTCTCCCACTGATTCATTGTGCTACCTCTAGCAAGTTACTTAACATTCGCACTCCTCAGGTATCCTCCTTGTTTTCAGAAGGGGAGACTAACAGGGTTATTGTAAAGATTTTCATTCACATTTGGAGAGCTTTTGGAGATCCTCTGATGAAAGGTGCCATCTGGCAATTTTTTAATATTTAAAAGACTATTGATGTAGGACCTAGATACTTGCAGAACTAGATTTATGCTAAATCCTGGCAAGGCAGTTTAGATGAACTTGTTGGCCTTGTGGGTTAGGAGGAGGGCCGGGCTTTGACTGTGGAGCCCTGTACAGTAGATTTGCATTACTGGGCTCATTTCAAAGCCCATAAATCCTTCCTGTTTATAGTGGTGAACGTCTGCTGGATATTAGGAAACACTTTCACCAGGAGGGTGGTGAAGCACTGGAATGGGTTACCTAGGGAGGTGGTGGAATCTCCATCCTTAGAGGTTTAAGGCCCAGCTTGACAAAGCCCTGGCAGGGATGATTTAGTTGATGTTGGTCTTGCTTTGAGCAGGGGATTGGACTAGATGACCTCCTGAGGACTCTTCCAACCCTAATCTTCTATGATTCTATGGGACTGGAGCATCTCCAGCCCTCCGTACACTTTGCTACCACTGAGGCACTGTTAGGTCTGTAGTACACAGACTGCAGGCCCATAGAGAGAGGAGGCAGCAAAGAGCAGGGACTAATGGTTTTGATGGGACTAGCCCCACAGAGGCCACATATAGGGATGTCTGTGTATACTCCTTACTGCCTCTACTACTGTGTTTTTGAGATACAGCAACAAATGTGTGTGGTGGAGAAGAGACAGTGGGGAGGATTGTGTCTGAGCCGACTTATTGTTAGAGAGGAAAGGAAAGACTTCTGAGCCTGCAGGATCATGTGGGGGAGGTAGGGGACACTCCACACCTGGCAGTGTCAGATTTGAGAGTGTTAAGATGGTGGGGGTGGTTGAGTTATGGAAAGGTTCAATAGGAAGAGGAGGGGTTCTCAGCCTGGGAGACAGTGGTGTGTGTGGGTGTGTTTGTGTTGGGGCGGAGGGAGGTTACAGTGTTGCTAACTGACAATTGTATTGTAAATCTTGCAATATTTAGTGTGTTTTCCTTAGGGTCTGAGATCCCAGAGTCATGTGATTTCATGACAATCTCAGCTTCCAAAAACAAAATCATCATCCAGTCCCCATAGTTGCCCCCCCCCACCCCCAATATGTGCAAAAATCAGAAGGCAAATAGTATGTTATTTTTAAATGTCGGGATCTTTTTATGAAGAAAACAGTTATGAGTTTTGCGGGGGTTGATTCATGGTTTTTACATTCTTGGGATTGGCAATGCTAGGGATGTTTCTAAGGAGATGGTGTGGGCTAGAGGGAGTTGAGGAGGGTTGCATGTCTCTGAGTTGGGTGGGGGAATAGTTGGATTGGACAGCAGAGTGAGAGAGCATTGAATGTAGCAGGGAAATAGGTCAATTGACGAATGTCTGTGCGTGCATGCGACACACACAGAAGGACATGATCAAGTGGCAAGATAAGAGCTAGATTAAAGCGGGGAGAGTTTGGGACTAGTAGCAAACAGTGAAAAGGTGCACAGAGGGATGACAGTTTTTTTCCTCCCGCCCTGCCCTTCACTGTGTCCCAGTTTCTCTCTTTCTGGGAGGAGCAGAAGAAGAGATGACACCCATTTCTCTTCCCACTTCCTCCGCAGACTCCCTTGTTACCCACCCAAAGGACACTCATGATTAGTGTCCCAGTTTCTACTTTGAAAATAAGATCAACTTTCAGGGAGGGCTGGGGAAAAGATTGCTACCTGCAACCTCACCAGTTATTTTGGGCACCAGACCCCACTGGGACAAAGGGTCATTTTTCCCCCCTTTGTCCAGGCTTGTATAGTCAATGGGAACAGAGAAAGCTTCTAGTGTTTTAAATTAACCAACATGGCAAATACTCAGAGAATGACACCGTAAATTGATGGAGCAAGATTATTGTGCAAAGCACATATCTAAGCCACGGTAGGTGTAACAATTGCTTTTCCACTTGCTCTGTGTTTTTGTATTTTTAATAGCTCTGTAGAAAAGAGTTCACTCACCGCAGCTGTCTCCTCATGGCCAGGTGTAGTATTGCAGGCTCCCTCCTCCAATGGCCCCTGGCAGAGTCACTCTGGTGGTCTGCCTCTTCTCTGACTCAGCCCTCCAGTCAGATCACATTTTGTTTTCATCCCTTTCAGGGTAATAGGAAGTCCAGTGTCCTTACATCAGGTTTTTGTCTGTGAGTCTGGACCCCATAATCCCTTACACACTTCCATCCCAAGGCTTTCAGACTTCCTTATTCTCTCTGAGGAGGGGTTTCTAACACATTCCTTGGTAGCTAGTAGGGGAAGCAAAGCACATCCTCTCATCTGGGTTCCAGCATGGTGATCCTGTAAAAAGGCAGGCAAGGTACATATATTTGGACCCACTTCCTCTCTAGGCTTCTTCCTTCCTCAGTTTGCAAAATAGGCTCTTTCCCCACAGTCCCCTCTTGGACCCACTGCATACCCATATTTCAGTCAGGCTCTCAGAGGTTTCAGACTTCACCCCTCCCTCAGGGCCATGACTAGCAGGATTCTCTCCTGGAGTTCTCCAACAAAATCCCAAACAAAAATACAAGTTTAAACCACTTCAGTCCTTCACAAGTCTTCCCTAATACTCAGCTCCTTATTTCTCTCTCAGAGCAGGAACTCCCCCACCTTCTCCCTGGTAGGTCTCTTCCTAACTAAGCTTTTCTGTCTTGTTAAGGAAAGCTCAAACTCCTTCTCAGGTGGCCCGGCTAACTGACCTACTTAACACCCCCACCCTCCCAGGGATCAAAAGGAATGTTAATTGAATTCTGAAGCTCCCATTAACCCTCTCAGTACCAGTGTGGGTATACACTCCATCACAAGCCCCCATCGCCGTTATAGCTGAGCACTTCACAATCATATAGGAATGTGTGTATCCTTACTCCCCTGTGAGTCAATGAAGTATTATTATCCCCATTTTATAGTTGGGGAAACTGAGGCACCGAGATTAAAGTAACTTGTCTTAGGTCACATAGGAAGTCTGTGGCAGCACTGGGAATTTAACCCGGATTTCCAGAGTCCTAATCCACTGCCTTACCACAAAACCTGCCTTCTTCCCGAACCTTATCACAGTAGTCACCTCTACACCAATTTCCCCATTGAAACTGCAGGGGGAATGTAGGCAGTGAAAAGTAATTACCAGTGTTGCAAATTGGCCAACACCTTGCTTTTATGAGAAATATGATAATTAAAATAGGACCATAACTCTCCCGCAAGTGGATGTAGTCTCTGTTTTACCCCTGTGTCATCTCCAGCAGCTGCACAGCACGCCTCATTATACATTCATAAACAACATGCAGGGGGCAATGGAGGATTTTTTCTCCCTTTATTGGATGGGGGAGATGACACAAGCAACTTCTTCTCTACCCTTCCATGCCAGGGCCAGTGTCCAGGGGCCCCAGCCAACTGGTGGCCCCTGGAAAAATGGGTGTCCCCACAGCCCAAACCCACTCCCTGGCAGGAGCACCGGGAGAGCGGGGTGGAGTGGGAGCAGGGTGAGGGAAACCCCTGTGACCTGACCCTGCTCCCCGGCAGCATGTTGGGTGGGGCAGGAGAAGCCCCACACCCAGACCCTGGCTGCGGCCCCAGAACTGGAGGAGCTCTGTCTCCCTGCTGTGACCTCAGGGCTGGAGAGCTCTCACTCTCCCCTGGGGCCGGGGAGGTGGGGACAGAGTTTCTCTGGTCTTGGGGCTGCAGTGAGGGGGGAGAGAAAGGAGCAAAGGGAGTTGTGGGGCTGCAGTGGGTGGGGGGGGTGGAATGGTGCAGACCATGGGTGGAATGTGGTGGGGCCACAGGGGGAAGAGGCAGAATGGGGGTGGGAGTGTAGGCAAAATGGGTAGGGAGGGGTAGGGAGGGGCTCCCCACTTGCTCTGGCCCAGGGCCCCATAAAACTTTAACTGCCACTGGCCTCCAGTCCTGCGGCTGCAGCCAGAGTGCTTTTCCATTTAGAAGGAGGGGTGGAAACCCAGAGAGGGATAAAGGATTCCCACTTTGTGCCAAAGCCATATAAGGGGATAGAACAGAACAAAGGGGGCTGAAATCATGAGAAATCCCCTAGCTACCACCTGAGCTGGAACAAGGGCAGTACCAGGGGAAAGGATTGTGCCCAGACTAGGAAGGCATCCAGTCTGTGATAGAATCTTACTGAAACATCTGAGGGTGAGGTTTTATATGTATTCAGTTTCCTTACTGTATTAGGTTTAGACTTGAGTGTTTTATTTTATTTTGTTTGGTAATTTACTTTGTTCTGTCTATTATCACTTAGAACCACTTAAATCCTGCTTTTTGTATTTAATAAAATCACGTTGTACTTATTAATTAACCCAGAGTATGTATTAATACTCTGGGGGAGGGGGAGACAAACAGCTGTGCATATCTCTCTATCAGTGTTATAGAGGGCTAACAATTTATAAGTTTATCCTGTATAAGCTTTATACGGGGTAAAACAGATTCATTTGGGGTTTGGACCCCATTGGGAGCTGGGCATCTGAGTGCTGGAGACAGGAACACTTCTTAAGCTGTTTTCAGTTAAGTCTGCAGCTTTGGGGCACGTGGTTCAGACCCTGGGTCTGTGTTGGAGCAGACTGGCGTGTCTGGCAGGGAAAACGGGCTCAGCACAGCAGGTGGCAGTCCGAAGGGGGTTTCTGTGACCCAACCCATCACATTTCCTACTTTATTTTGTACAGGCAGTGAGGTCTTAAATCACATGAAGAATTCACTAGAGCAATCAATAGTGTGACCTTATCTGGAACACCGTGTACACTACTGGTCATTCCTTGTCAAAAAGGCTACTGAACTAGAGGGGATTCAGAGAAGAATGTCAAGCACAATCAAGGGTCTGGAAAAAATTCTCATATGACAGTGACTGGGATTGTTTACCTTAGAAAAGAGATTAATAAAAGAAATATGATAAAAGTATATAAAATAATGAATGCTCTAGAGAAGGTAGGTTGGGGCTCCTTTGGTCATAACACAAGAACAAGGGGTGATTTGTGGAAAACGAAAAGTGGCAGAGGAAATACTTGTTCACACAACACATTGTTAGACTGTGGAACTCATTGCCACAGGATGTCATTGAGGCCAAGAATTTAGCAAGATTGAAAGAGGGATTAGACATGTATATAGATAACAAGAATATCCAGAGTTATAATAATAAATGATAAAAAAAAATATTGGAAGGGATATAAAGTCTCCTGCTTCAGGGTTTAAGCCAATCTCTAACTGTTACCTCCAGAGAGGGAAGATTATCCCACATCTGCCTAATGCAAGTAATCTTGCACCTCCGGTACAGGCTATTGTCAGAGACAGGACACTGGACTAGATGAGTCTGAGCCAGTCTGGAAAGTCCTGTATTCCTGCAGAAACTCTGCAGTTAAATCTTTGCTGAGAAACTGAAAGTAACTATGAGCTTTTTAAGTGAGAATTAATATTGTGTGGATTAGCCTAATGTAGATTAACAAAACTGTGCTTCATGGTATCTGTATTCAGTTTGATCAGAAAATCTCTTCTCTTTCTTGCCTGTACCTTCCATTTCTTTTCCTCTCCACTGCTCTTTGTCTGCATAGAACAGCTTATCCAGGCCTTGAAATGTCCAGTGGCACATGTTTGGGAAACCCTGTACAAAGTTGCCTGACCGAGCATCCGCTGCACTGGGGGTGTTCGGTGTGAATGAAATGGGGGTAGGGTCTTTTCACCCAGTGTTTCCTGGCCAAAAGCAGGGAAAGCCCATTAGAATGGGAAACACTCTAGACAGAGTATGCCATGCCAGGCTCCCAGCTAGAGCCATTATAAACAACTCTCATACAGTTCTCCAGTAAATGTAGATTTTAATTTCAGAATAACTCTAAGACCCTTAGGATGTTAGAGAATTTCTGGAGTCCTGTCTGTGCTGAGGCTGGGCTCACGCTTGCTGAATTATCGTCACAGGGCCATAGGATATAACTCCCATCCCCTTGAGGTATAATGCAGGACTTGATTGTGCTTCCAGTCAGCTGATCCAATCCTTGGCCCCAGCCAGCTCTGCCAAGGAGTCTCAGATGCAAAATGCACTCCCACTCCAGTGCTGAGACCCCACCCAACCCTGCCAACAAATCTCAGTTGTGACCTATGATAACCCCTGCGGTTCCATATCTGAGCCTTTCCTGAGCTGAGAGTGACACTAAACTGTTTTAGCTGTAATGTAATGGGAACCTGAAGAAAACCTCTATGGCTATTACTGCATCTGACCCAAGGCGAGATACAAACTCAGATCTGCATCAAAAGCTGGTGCACTAAGCTATGTGCCACTGAGCGGCCCATGCAGAATTTACATTCACTGCCACAGCTTCTGATCATGTGACAAGACTGTAAATTCTGAGCAATGGGGTTCCTTGGCACTTACTGCACTGCAATGGAAATCCCAAACTGAGCAAAACATATAAAGGGGAGGTTTAAAAGATAGCAGGGAGGGTGAAGCATTCTTTGTCATTTGCAAAGTGTCTTCTCCAGCGAAATATTTTGAATGATGGGCACGGAGCAAGAGTGACTCTGACTGCTGCTATGAGCCCAGCATGGGAAACTGGCCCCAGAAATGCAGACACATTCCTAGCTTCAAGGTCTAATTAAGTGACAGCTTGTTAGTACCACTGTTCAGCCACTAGCCTGCTGACTCACAAGTGCTGCATATGTGATGAAAGATGCATTGGTGGAGTGGCAGCAATCTGTCGGAATATGCTAATGTGCTGCCCCTTTAAAAAACATGGCCGCCTTTCAACAAATGGCGGACAGCCGTCCAGTGGTTTGAGGAAAGTATTATCGGTCGTGTCTAGTGCTCTGAGATCGCAGGCATGGGTTAGTGAGTGCTATTAAAGATGCTTGTTAAACAGCTGTGGAGAGCGAAGACCTCTTTTCGCAGCAGAGATATGGACAGTGGCCCATGCTGGCAAAGGAGATATGGGCACCAGTATGAGCAACACAAGTGTCCCCCACACCATGACACTGTCATGCCAATTTGCTTCAAATCTGGCCTGAATGGACAAGGCCAAATTCATCATCACTGAAGGGTGGAGTAACCCTATGGATGAATCTGGCCCATCCCACCTAGTGGCAAAGGGGTGGTCAGTCTTCAGGACCCATTCAGTCTTTGGCCTCTGCTGAGTCTGCCATAAATCATGTCAATTTTAGTGTTTAATAATAATACCTATCTCTTATATAGCACTTTTCATCAGTAGAGCTCAAAGTGTTTTGCAACGGAGGTGAGTATCGTTACTCCTTTTACAGATGAGGAAACTGAGGCACGGAGAGGTGAAGTGACTTGCCCAAGGTCACCCACCAGGCTAGGGCCAGAGCCAGGAATACAACCTATGGCTCCTAAGTCTTAGTCCAGTGCCCTAGACACTAGGCCACGCTGCCCTTCCAACACCAACTGACATTTTTTCCCCAGATTTGAGGGTACTTTCAATCATACTAACTTTGTTCAGTGACCTAGACTATATCTACACTACAGCACTTGCACCTGCGCCGCCATAACGCTTATGGTGAAGATGCTCTTAGCCATCAGGGGAGAGCTCTCCAGTTGGCTTAATAACTCCTGCCCCCACAAGAGGCGGTAGCTATGTCAGCAGGACAGGCTCTCCTGCCGATGTAGCACTGTCTACACCGGTGCTCAGGTTGTTATTATTTATGTCATTCAGGGGTGTGGATTATTCACACCCGTGAGCGACATAAGGTATACTGAAGTAATCTGTAGTGTAGACAAGGTCCCAGAAAAGAGAGACTCTCTATCCCAGGGGTAGGCAGCCTATGGCATGGGTGCCAAAGGAGGCACGCGAGCTGATTTTCAGTGGCACTCACACTACCTGGGTCCTGGCCACCGGTCTGGGGGGCTTTCCATTTTAATTTAATTTTAAGTGAAGCTTCTTAAACATTTTAAAAACCTTATTTACTTTACATACAATAGTTTAGTTTAGTTCTATATTAAAGACTTATAGAAAGAGACCTTCTAAAATGTGAAACCTTAAATTAGAGTGAATAAATGAAGACTCAGCACACCACTTCTGAAAGGTTGCCGACCCCTGCCTATCCCATTACTATTGCCGGAGACATCCACCCCTCCTTTTGCAATGCGAACAAAATGTTATCATTCAGGAAACCAACAGTTCCAACTAGCGATCACCACTGACATCGATTAAAAAAATCACTCCCATTAGGTAGCCATGCAGTGCAAAGATAGATGCAGGAGATAAAACATCTTCAGATAGCTCCTCTTTTCCTCTTTCATCCTTCATTTACTCCTGGGCATTTGATCAAAGATAACAACAAGACTTCCCAGAAATCCAAAGGAAAAGACAAAAAGAAACAAGACTAACCATTTTCCGTTAAACTCTACAAAATGGGGAGAACGGCAATTCAGATAACGCTCACAAATAAATGTAAGAAATAATTACCCAGGATCTGCCAACGCTCCTCTTTAGCTCTCTTGCCAAATGCACTGGTGTCCAAGAATCACCAGGCTCAGATGAGCTCAGAGACACAGTGAAGCAGGAGAAATTATCTCTGGGCTTCACTGGGCCCTGCTGCACCCATTTACACCTGTGCAAAGTGGATGTAAAATACTGCCAGCAGTATGATTAGAGTTTTCTGAGTCATTAGCACTCTGCACTGGTGCAAATGAGTGTGCACAGTAATGGAGAATCAGGCCCCTTTTTTAAAAAAAACTTTGCCTCTGGGATACATTGGGAAGTTTAAACAGAGTTTTAACAGCCGTGAGGAGCAGCAACAGAGGTCTGCTCAGCAAGGGCATGTCTACACTACAAAATTACGTTGATCTAAGTTTAGGGTGACCATGTTTCCCAAAATGAAAATGCTCCTCCCTCCCCCCGCCAAATGTTCTTCCGCATCCCCTTAGAGGGACATACCCCACCTTTTTGGCAAAACTGGGCATTTGTCCCATTTTCTCTTGCCACCCGAAGCTCAGTTGGAAAGAGCAAAAGAGACAAATGCCCAGTTTTGTCAAAAAAGTCGGGACATCTGGAACAGGGCTTAAAAAGGGGACTGTCCCAGCCAAACGGGACGTAGGGTCACCCTACCTAAGTTACGTTGCCATACCACTGCAGCAGTAATGAAATCTCTTTTGCATGGCCACACTACACTCCTTCTGTCAGCGATGCGTGTCCTCACTAGCAGCACATGCATTGCTGCAGAGAGCAGCTATCCCATTGTGCAGCTCGCTACCATCACCGGGGTGACTGGGAACATGATTTCAACGTCGCATAATGCAGTGTTCTCCAACCCATAATTTCATCTGTATCCCATAATGTTTCATGCCTCTTTTAAAAAATCCCAGCAAACCCGTGTGTCCCTCCTCATTGTCCACCATCTGTGTCGGAAGCATGGGTCCTGCCGTACACTATTGTAATGAGCACTGCAAGCACGGGGTGCCTGATCCTGCAGTATTTTCAGAGCCACCAAAGGAGCACGATGATTCCTTGAAGACTAGATTGCTGTGGGACATAGAAAGAAAACAATTCAAAGTTGTTGGCAGCATTCCTGGAGCAGCTGCAGATGGTGGAGTGCCAGTTCTGGGCCTGAAACACAGGCACTGTTTGGTGGGATTGCATCGTAATGCAGATTTGGACAAGGAGCAGTGGCTGTAGAAATTTTGGATGTGCAAGGTCACATTCCTGGATCGGTGTATAGAGCTCATCCCAGCCCTACAATGCAGCAACACGAAGATGAGATCCAAGCTGACAGTGGAGAAGCTAGCAGTGAGTGCTCTGTAGAAACTTGCAATTTCTGTAGAAACCCGATTGCTACTGATCAGTTGGGAATCAGTTTGGAGTTGGAAAAACCACCATGGGGGTTGTCATGTGTGGGGCCATTAATCACCTGCTGCTACGCAGGACTGTGACTCTGGGCAATGTGCAGGACACAGTGAAGGGTTTTGCAGCAATGGGTTTCCTGAACTGAAGTGGGGAGACAGATGGCATAGAATCATAGAATATCAGGGTTGGAAGGGACCTTAGGAAGTCATCTAGTCCAACCCCCTGCTCAAAGCAGGACTAATCCCCAATTTTTGCCCTAGATCCCTAAATGGCACCCCTCAAGGATTAAACTCACAACCCTGGGTTTAGCAGGCCAATGCTCAAACCACTGAGCTATCCCTCCCCCACATGGATATCCATGGGTGGCAGATACCATAGGCTGGGGGAGGCTGTGCCTCCCCGAACAGCCAGGCATGGCCCTGCCCACACTACACCCCCAGGCTCCCCCCTTCCCACCCTGCACAGCTCCAGTCCCCCTGTGGGGTGGGGGGGCTCTGGGTTCCAGCAGGGGGAGTGCACAGAAGGGGCAGGGCCTCAGGTGGAAGGGGCGGGGCTGGGGCTAGCCCCAGAGTACATCAACAGAAAGGGTTACTTTTCTATGGTATTGCAAGTGCTGGTGGATCACCATGAACACGTTACCTACATCAGCGTGGGGCTGATCAGGCAAAGTGCATGATGCGTGCATTTTTAAGAACACAGGGCTGTTCAGCAAGTTGCAAGCAGGGACTTTCTTTCCATACCGGCAAATTACCAGTGGGGATGGTCAAATGCCAATGGTGATCCTGGGAGACCCACTCTAACAGCCTACCCCTTACTCCTATGGCTTATTGAGCCATACACTGGCCACCTCAACAGCACCAAGGAGCGCTTCAACTACAAGCCCAGCAGATGCAGAATGACAGTTGAATGTGCCTTTGGTCCTTTGCAAGGTCGCTAGCCCTGTCTACTCATGAGATTGGACCTCAGTGAAAAAAATATCCCACTGCATAATATCTGTGAAGCAAAGGCAGAAAAGTTTCCGCCGGGATGAAGGGTGGAGGTGGAATGGCTGTCTGCTGATTATAAGCAGCTGGATACAAAAGCTATAAGAAGAGCTCAGCTTGGAGCTATATGGCTCAGGGAGGCTTTGAAAGACCATTTCAACAGTGAAACACAGTAATGTGTGTTGCTGGAGAGTGCTCTACCTGGCACCGCGCTTTTGCATGCTGGTGTGAACCTTGTAATGAGTGCTGTGTGTGTGTGGTAATGTAATATTGCAGATGCACCTATTATTATCTGTGAACGACAGCCCCAGACAGCATTGTTATGAACAAATAAAGATGAATTAAGTTTCCATAACTAGACTTATTCCATATCCATGCAGACACATTTATAACTGAATGAAACAATAAATAAAGGGGAAACAGCTTTTGAAGGGGAAAGAACAGTCATTTCCATTTCACAAACACATATTCCAACTGTATCTTTCACAGGTCCATGTATGTGCGGCTGTGATTGCCTGTACTCTAGAGGCAGGGGAACCGGGGGAGCGGGGGGCAAGGGGTCAGGACCCTCCCACTCTTTGAAAGTGGGGGAGCCTGGCCTGTTCACTTTTCACCGGGGCAGACTTGCCCTCTTCCCGTCCTCTTCCCCCGGAGACCCACCCCACAGCAAGAGTCTGCAGCATGTCTTCTGCTTGAGAAGTGCTAGCATCTCCCCTGCTGCATGCCCCTGTCCTTTTCTTGCACCTTTCTTCTCTCCGCTCTATCCTTGTCCATTCTGTCCACGAGGGCAAGCCTCTGTGTTCAGTATCCAAAGCAGCAGAGGCTTGCAGGATCTCTTGGAACATGTCATCCCACGTCCTCTTCCTTCTCCTCCTGATCTAGCGGAGTGGTTCCACCGGTGTGGATGGAGAGACCCTCAAGGCCACATTTCCAGCTGCAAATGATACAATGCATGGAGGTACTACTGCGAGTGTATTCACAGCATAAATGGAAACTTGGTATACTGAACTCACTCCCCTTGAGGCACACAAGTTGCAAGCACTACATTCTCCCCTCTCCTTGGGATTCATAGAGCATGGTGGCAGTCCCAGCCCTGAGGAGTACTGCCCGGGGCGGAGCAGGTGAGTTGGGGAAATAAGGGGGGTGAGGGGAATAGCTCACAGGCATGAGTATATGTGTATAGAGCAACTGTACTGAACACTGGCACTGTTTTCCAAAGGCAGTGATGATTTTATCTGATACCCTCAGGAGTGAGATAACGGAGGCCAAAATGGAACAGCTCCTGCAGGCATCTGGCTGCAGACTGGATCCTATGCTGCTAGCTTGTGTTCTGCAAAGGTGCCCGCTGAAGTAGTTGCTGAGTGGTGTGGGAAAGTGTCCTACCGCAGAGGAAGAAATAAGGCAGCCCTCCCCAGAAACCTTTGGCTGAGGATTGCAGACTACCTCCAGGAAAGTTTCTGCAAGATCTCTACAGAGGATTCATGGAACATCCTGGTGGACATAAACTATTCCTCAGCCCCTCCTCTGCCTAACTCTACAGGGGAATGAAAAGCAGATAGCAATTCTATCTCCATTGGTTGTTTCACTACCTCTTCTAGCATAAGTAAAAAAAGAGTAAATCACCAGAGGTGTCCTGCTACTTTGGGGGTTCCATCCCTGCAATTTCAAAGCAAACTGTATACTTACCAGAGGTTCCTTGCCCTTCATCAGGCCCACCCGTGCTGGACTGTAGGGACTGACTGGACTGCCTATGACTCAAAAACAGGTCCTGGCTCACGGCGTCTCTGGATCCCCCAGTTGTCTGTCCCCCATACTCCTCCTCCTCTTCCATTTCCTCCTCATTGTTCACAGTGGGGGCCTGTGACTCAGGCTCCTCTGAAGTATGCACGGGGTCTTGGGGATGGTGGTGGGATCTCGTCTGAGGATGGCACACAGCTCTCTGTACAAGTGGCAGGTCTGCAGTTCCACACCAGAGTGATTGTTGGCCTCCCTTGTCTTCTGGTATTCCTGCCGCAGCTCCCTGGCTTTCCCAGGGCACTGCTGTTGGTCCTTGTAACCCTTCTCCTTAATGCCTCGAGCGATCTGCTCATAGATGTAGATGTTTTTATGGCTGGATCAGAGCTGTGCCTGCACAGCCTTTTCTCCCCATAGACCCAGGAGATCCAACACCTGTGTACCCCAGGCAGGAGTGCATCTGCAGTGTGGAGCCGGCATGGCCAGCGGTGCAGTTGTTAAGTGAGTTCTCCAAGCCAGGCAATCAGGAAATTTAATTTCAAAATTTCATAGGTCTTTGAAGGGGCAGGGAGTGTACCTGTTCACTCGGCAGCAGAGTTCAAAACGGTGACCAGAGTGGTCAAAGTGGGGCATTGTGGGACACCTCCTGGATGCCACTGAAGTCAACATAAGTACTGCAGTGTCTGCACTGACACTGCATTGACCTAATCTCGGTGCCTCACATGGAGGTGGAGTTATTAAATCAGCATAGTGGGTGAGTTAGATTGGTGAGAGCTAAATTTAGTGTAGACGCTTATATAGTTAGGTCGACGTAAACTGCCTTGCTTCATACCTAACTCTGTAGTGTAGACCAGGCCTAAGACTGTGGAGCTTGATTGATGTTCTACTATTTTAAGGTCTTGGAGAAAAGACAGACAAGAGGGTGGAAGTTCTCTGATCCCTTCTGCATTCTTCCTGAGGGAATCTTTTTAAAGGGTCAGCTTCTGCCTCATCAAGGCATTCCCCAGCACCCACCACGTGCACCCTTTGTCTGCAGTTTGGTCAAATATCTGTAAGGGGTTAATTCCCACTGTATCTTCCACAAGGAATGGGCTTTTCACTGCAACTCATGCACCTCTAACTATAGAGCCACTTCTCCATTTTCCTCCCTTTCCCCTCCTCCCCCCACCAGCTTTTTCCATAAGAACATAAGAATGGCTGTACTGGGTCAGACCAAAGGTCCATCCAGCCTAGTATCCTGTCTACCAACAGTGGCCAATGCCAGGTGCCCCAGAGGGAGTGATCCTAACAGGTAATGATCAAGTTACCTGCCATCCATCACAACCCTCTGACAAACAGAGGCTAGGGACACTATTCTTTACCCATCCTTGCTAATAGCTATTAATGGACTTAACCTCCATGAATGTATCCAGTTCTCTTTTAAACCCTGTTATAGTCCTAGCCTTCACAACCTCCTCAGGCAAGGAGTTCCACAGGTTGACTGTGCGCTGTGTAAAGAAGAACTTCCTTTTATTTGTTTTAAACCTGCTGCCCATTAATTTCATTTGGTAGCCCCTAGTGCTTATATTATGGGAACAAATAAATAACTTTTCCTTATTCACTTTCTTCACACCACTCATGATTTTATATACCTCTATCATATCCCTCCTTAGTCTCCTCTTTTCCAAGCTGAAAAGTCCTAGCCTCTTTAATCTCTCCACATATGAGACCCATTCCAAACCCCTAATCATTTTAGTTGCCCTTCTCTGAACTTTTTCTCATGCCAGTATATCTTTTTTGAGATGAGACCACCACATCTGTATGCAGTATTCAAGATGTGGGGGTACCATGAATTTATATAAGGGCAATAAGAAATTCTCCATTTTATTCTCTATCCCTTTTTAAATGATTCCTAACATCCTGTTTGCCTTTTTGACTGCCGCTGCACACTGTGTGGACGTCTTCAGAGAACTATCCACGAAGACTCCAAGATCTTTTTCCTGATTAGTTTTAGCCAAATTAGCCCCCATCATATTGTGTGTATAGTTGGGGTTATTTTTTCCAATGTGCATTACTTTACAGTTACGCATTAAATTTCATTAGCCATTTTGTTGCCCAGTCACTTAGTTTTGTGAGATCTTTTTGAAGTTCTTCACAGTCTGCTTTGGTCTTAACTATCTTGAGCAGTTTAGTATCATCTGCAAACTTTGCCACCTCACTGTTTACCCCTTTCTCCAGGTCATTTATGAATAAGTTGACTAGGACTGGTCCCAGGACTGACCCCTGGGGAACACCACTAGTTACCCCTCTCCATTCTAAACATTTACCATTTATTCCTACCCTTTGTTCCCCCTGCAATCCTTTTGGAGGGAAAATTAGACTACCCTTTGTGTTTTATTGTTGTGGTTTGATAGCTATCAGGGAGCGGGGCAGGGAAATGGTGGTGACCAATGAAAAAGTTCATAAAAACAACATCATCCTCTGCAAAGTGACTAGTGAAGAGAAGCTTCTTAGGGATTTGTTTAAATTTGTATTTGGTCGGAGTGACAGGCTTCAGCAAACCTGTCAGAACCCAGGGAAAAAGGTTAAAATCATTCACTTTAACAGAAAGGTTTATGAGTAGGCTTAGAAGGATTAGGATTTTATCAGTAAATGTTGGTAAACATTGAGTTCCCCGTACACATGCAAAAAAGCAATGAACAAATTTCACTGATAATCAAAATTTCCAGATAGAAAAAAAAAAGAGAACTTGTTAGGGTTTGATTTAAGGATATTTACGGTACTTTGTGTATTTTGACATTGATGACAATTTGTGTTTTATGCAGTGTTGTAGCCATATTGGTCCCCGTGAGGTAATATCATTGATTGGACTCTTCTCACTCACCAATGGAAGGTGGTCCAATGAAAGGTATTCCCTCACCCACCTTGTCTCTCTACTTTGTGTTTAACAGTCATAAAAGGTTTATCTTTTTGAATATCAACATTCACTGTCACATTAACATTCACATTAAATAATTGTCTGACCGCCCCATAAATTCTCTCAACTGTAAAAATTGAAATTGATAAAAAATAAAAAAAGCTTAAAAATGGACATCAATATTGCCTGTCAAAATTATAAATAAAACTGAATTCTGCCAAGATTATTTATAAGGCTTGGAAACATCATTGCAAGCTGTAACTGAAGAGTAATTCTGTGGCATGACATCCTTAGAACGCTCAGCAAGTTCAGGTCCTGTGGGATCCTATAGAGCAGTGGTTCTCAACTGTGGTCCACCGCTTCGTCAGGGAAAGCCCCTGGCGCGCCGGGCCGGTTTGTTGACCTGCTGCGTCCGCTGGTTTGGCCAGTCGCGGCTTCCACTGGCCGCAGTTCGCTGCTCCAGGCCAATGGGGGCTGCAGGCTGTGGCGCGGGCTGAGGGATGTGCTGTCCGCCGCATCCCGCAGCCCCCATTGGCCTGCTCCTTTAGAGATGAAGTTGCTATTTGTCTCACTCTTCAAACACCTTTTTTAGGCTGGGAAAGGGGTAGTGGACAGGCCTGACATGCCTCTCACAAGTTTGTATCTACATTGTCTATCTTTGCTGTAAGTCTCCAAGGCACACTATCTAGGAATCATAGCAGGAACTAAAGGCCACAAACCAGTTCCAGAGAGGAACACCACTCTGTTCTGACGGGCGCTACTCCTGGCTGGGGGAGATGCTGTGGCAGCTGCAGAACTCCTCTGCTGAAGAGAGGGACACATGCAGGAGTGGCCAGCTGGTATCCCCCTAAAGGCCCCAAGCAAACAGCCACTAGTCCCAGGCCAGTACAGGGTAAAGCAAGCTATCAGCCCACTAAATTAAATTAGAGGCAAGGCATGGGGAGGGAGCACATATTGATGGATAGTTTAGGTTTGTGAACATTTCATGCAAATATTTCTAGGCTTGGGGTGAAAGTTCACAGGCTTAGCTGAAACCCCAGACTGGGGGTGGGGGGACTCAGGTGAGAGGTTCAGGTACCTACCTGAGCTGATCATTCAGTATGGACAGAAGGTCTTTTTGTGTAAAGCTGGTGTAAATGATAGGTTTGCCTCTTAAAAGTGGGAATTATAGGTGAGCTGACTTGTTAATAAAAGGGCGGACCACATGAGTCCAGTCCTCTAAAGGGAAAGGGCCGCACTAGTCATAGTTTATTAATTATTATTATTTGTATTACTGTAGCACCAAGGAACTAGGGCCCCACTGAGCTGTTGCAGTTCCTGAGAAATAGGAGTCTGCACTCCTTCCTGAACCTGAAAGTGACAAAGAAAGGAACTGACCTATTAAATTCTAAAAACCTGATTTTCTTTAGTAAATGCACTGCCTCTTTGCTCTATCTGTGGGCTACCCATTAATGTGCTGTTCTGAGCAATCTGCAGTTTATTTTCATGTGCTCCTTTATCTAGAGGCTTATTTTCTATCAACCCCGCTACCTGCCTCTACTAAGGAAGCTTAGCTGGTGGGGACAAATGGTGGGGTCCATGAAGGAACTTGGGCATGCATTGCAATGCTGAGCATCACAGCACCTAACTTCTAGGTATCCAGAAAATCACAGGAACAACACTGCTCTCCAGGAAGCTGAGTTAGGTGCCCAGGCTCCCTGTTCGATGAATGGGGAGAGACAGGCACTTAAGAACATGACCCACAAAAGCCAGCATGCTAGGTGGGGAGCTGCTGACCACAGAGAAGTGTGCTAAGCCCCTCCCCTCTCCCATAGCACCTATCTCTGCTAGCAATCCACAAACAGGACTCCGCTGCCTGTAGTCAGGTGTCTGGTTCAATTTCCCCCCATCTCTGCCAGAGATGGGGAGAGGCTTTGAGCCCCCTCCCCCCTTCGGAAAGGTGCTCCAAGCACTGAGCTATGGAATGTTCTGATGTAGAGCTCCCCTCAATCTCTCTTATTGAAGCCATTCCGCTGCTGATCAACAATGAAAGAGTGATTTGAGTAGGTGCACTAGATCCTGGGTCTCCCACCCCTGGACTATAGATTCATTCCCCCTCATTCGAGCCCAATGACTATTCCACTGTCAATAAATAATTAGAGTCATTGGGCCAGAGAGGGAGAGAGAGAGAGCGAGTGCACCAGCAAGAATAAATGACTCTAGCCCAGGAGTCAGGGGACCCACCTGGGAGGTGGGAGAGCCAGAGTCCAGTCCTCCTGCTCCAATCACTCTTTCATTATTTATTCACAATGGGATGGCTTGCACAGGAGATACTGAGGGAGCCCCACCATTAAAATATCCCATTAGAGCACCGTCCTGAGACCCAACTTCAAATTCATTTTTTCTCTGGCAGAGGGAGAAAGGAGAATAGAACCTGGGTCTTGCACATCCCAGGCAAGCGCTCCAACCATTGGACTCAAAGTTATAAGATGAATGGTGGCATTTTCTCCGCCACTGGGATTTTGAATGGGATCTATTCTGGTGAGCTGGGTGTCTGGATGCCCAGACTAGGGCAGCAGTCCACACACTCCATGGGGTAAAACTTAGATGCCTAGTGAACTTTTGCAATGGAAAGTTAAGTGCCCAGTGAGTTTAAGTGCCTACAGGGTTAGGCAACAGCCAAGCAGGAGTTTCATGGATAGCAGTGGTGCCACACATGGGGACTTAGGCACCTAATTCTGGAGTTGTGGTTTCCCCTACACACACAGACACACTACTAGCTTATTACAAGAGACTGATATGTAGTGCTGGTCATTTTCTAATCCTCTAAAGGAACATCCCTGGTTACAAGGACTGAACTAGCTCAGGTGAATTATGGGTCTAGAAGTCCAAAGTGCTCAGACTCTCTGGAGAGGAGGAGGATGTATTTGGGCCAATTCTGATCCCACAGGAGAGATGGTCACTTGGGCCTGGTCTACACTGGAGGGGGGGGGGGGTCGACCTAATTTATGCAACTTCAGCTACGCGAATAGCGTAGCTGAAGTCGACGTATCTTAGGTCGACTTACCTGGCCGTCCTCACGGCGGCGAGTCGACTGCTGCCGCTCCCCTGTCAACTTGCTTCCGCCTCTCGCGGAGGTGGAGTTCCAGAGTCGACGGGGAGCGCGCTCGGGGATCGATCATTACCTGCCGATCCGATGGGTAGTGTAGATTTACCCCCTATGCAGGTACTCCGATGTCAAACTGCTTAGGAATATCATGTATGCAATGTAGTTTTAGCTGTGTCGGTCCCAGGATTTTAGAGAGACAAGGTGGGTGAGGTAATGTCTTTTATTGGACCAACTTCTCTTGATGAGAAAGACAAGATATTATCTCACCCACCTACTTCTCTAGGGATATCTTGACTATTTGCTTAAGGACAAGGCAGCTGGCAAAGGTGGGGTTTCTGACAGAAGCTTGCTTTACATGATTTTGGCTATGTGGAAACCAGGGTCAGATTCATTCCTGGGGTAGCACTACTGGCTTTAGGGATGAATGTGGCTCTGAAAGAGCAGAGGTTTATGAAAACAAGAGGAGTTTTTGTATGCAAATAGCCAACCTTGTATTGTTTGGTTGGAGTTATGGTCACAGATTTAGTGCATTTTTCCCTTAAGCTGAATTGGCCCATCCATCCCATCATGTGAACATTCCCCCCCCCCCCCTTTTCCTTTAAATAGCATCTCTGAGACAACACAATGCAGCCCAGCGGATACTCTTAACATGCAGTTTGAACTGAAACTGAAGCTCTTAAAATGTATCATAGCAGCCCCCAGAGACGCTCTCTTCAGAGGAAGAGGGCATCAAAAACAATGGCTGGGAATGCAGATTCCTGAGGCTTTACCCCATGTGGGACCTCTGCTCTTCACATGCAGCCTAGGACTGCATTGTCACTGCTGATTTCAGGTATTGCTTCCTGCAGAATTTTACTGTACTTCAAGGGCAAGGAAGAAGACAGAGTAGATGATATTTAGCACAAGAAACAAACATGGCTAGGAAACTCAGCCAACACAATCCAATTGATGGATGACACATAGCCTCCTGCTGCATGCAACTAATACTTAAAATGCTGTTCACATGGGCCCATGGCACAAACAGCTCATCTCTTGCATTCCTTCTCTTATAGAAAAATAAGTCTTGCCATACTGTGTCAGACCATTGGCCCATCTTGCCTCAAGCAATGGGGCAATACCTGATGTTTCAAATGGTCCAGGATTCCACAGTGATGGCAGTCTTAAAAATGTTTATATAGAAACATGCAATGAACCAGCAAGACGTGCATATAAGATTATGTGGTTACACTGGTTTATTTTTGGAACCCTTGTCTACCCTTCCCATCGCCTCTCCCACACTGTCTTGTTATGTTCATTTCTTGTCTTATAAGTCGTAAGCTCTTTGAGGCAAGGAATAGAGTCATGGAATTTAAGGCCAAGAGGCCACCAGATCTGTGTAACAGAGGCATGAAATATCACCCAATCAACAACCAGATTTAGACCAAGGTATTACGACCCTCGGCAGACTCAACTATTGTGTGCCACAGACAGAACAGGAGGGACCGAGGTGCACCAATGCCCCAGGCTTTTGCAAAGGCAGGAAACTGATATAAGTGCGATATATCCAGATGAGCCTAGCAAGTGACCCATACTCTGTGCTGCAGAGCAAGACATCTCTATTTGTTTGCAGGGCCCCTCCCACGCTTTTGGGCACTTAATAAATAATAAATTGTGGTAAACAGGAAAGTAAATCTTCCTATAATATACCTAGCCAATTGTGTAATGCTGAATGCAGGGGTCCTGCCTGACCCGCGCAGGTGATCTGTGAACCCCCCGAAGCATGTGATTTGATTACACTTAATCCTTACCTTAGTTTGTACGATTGGAAAAGTTACTGGGCATAATATTATCCAGCCCTTGTAAAATCCAAACCTCAGCATTTGACTCTATGACCTCCTAAGGCTGAGACCTCCACAAACTGATTTACAAGCTGCTTAAAAATGTCTTCTTGCATTCTGTAGCCAAGACTAAAAGATATTAAGGGTACGTCTATACTTACCTCCGGTAAGCAATTGATCTTCTGGGATCGATTTATCGCGTCTTGTCTAGACGCGATAAATCGATCCCGGAAGTGCTCGCCGTCGACACCGGTACTCCTGCTCCGCGAGAGGAGTACGCGGAGTTGACGGGGGACCCTGCCTGCTGCGTGTGGACCCACGGTAATTACCTTGAAGTTCGAACTAAGATACTTTGACTTCAGCTACGTTATTCACGTAGCTGAAGTTGCGTATCTTAGTTCGAACTGGGGGGTTAGTGTGGACCAGCCCTAAGTATATTTAGGATATACAGGTGAAATATAAGAATTAGTTAATGTTGTAACACAGGGCCTAAAGGCCTCAGGCAAAGTATTCATCTTAGCTACATAAGGGCATTAGGCTTGAAACAGGTTGGCATGATTAGAGAGATAATCCTGTACCACTAGAGAGTAAAATTACAGAACAAGATGTGTTAGGTGCTGATGTTCCGGAAACTATCCAGCAAGAGACTGGAAAAACATGCTGCAATGTATCAGTTAATATCACAAGATGACTGGTAGTAACGTGGGGAATTTTAGCTTGACCATAAGTTGCTATGGAAACTATTTGATGTAAATGTTAATAAGAATAAAGGGAAACTAAAAAGCTACCCAGTGAGAAATGGCGCACCCCTAATTTAGTGGGGTGTGGAAGTATGGATAAAGAAAAAGGGGTTTGGACCCTTATCCATATGTATGAGCCTTAGCAGGCAAAAGCATTACTCAGGATAAAAAGCAGTAGCGTAGCCAGGGTGGGAGCAGCCGCTCCCCCACTGAGCAGAAGCGGCGCCTTTTTGTGCTCTTTTGCTCCTACACTGCAGCCAGAGCGAAGCATTTTTTTTTCTCCCGGCATCTTTTTTTGCGCCCAACGCCTTTTGCTCCTATGCTGCAGCCAGAGCGGAGCTTTTTTTTTTTTCTCCCGGCGCCTTTTTTTGCTCCCGATGCTTTTTGCTCCCGGCGCCTTTTTTTTAGCTCCGCTCCCCCTGTGCTCTAAACCTGGCTACGCCACTGATAAAAAGGTGTTGCCGGGCCTGTGTGTTGGAAGGGGGAAATGCACAGGGAGATGCCAGGATGATAACCATGAGGGATGATGATGGCCACGCCTAGATCCCCCAGCAGGAGATGCCAGCCCTGGGGATAAACACTGAATTCTTGCTGGCTGCTATTGTATTTCAATGTTTGTGGGATTGTTTCTGTTAGTGGATCGTTAATAGAGGGACTTGTGATCAATTGCAGTTTTTTCTCATGTGCTTCTAGGGTCTCTTATTCTAATGCTATGGATATTATTTCTGATGCTATAGCCTTCAGGAGGCCGAAACTGTATTGCCCATTGCAGTTTAAGGAATTAATCAATATTAATAATTAATCCATGAATAAGGCTACAATAGACTCTCCATGCACCTATTCTTAATATCACCAAGAGAGCTTCCTGTTCTTGTATTTTGGTACTGCATAAAGTGGAAGCTATGACCTTCATCATCATAAGGTTCAAACAGAGGAAAATATCCAGCCCCAAAGCAGCACAGACCTTAGGGCCTGAATCTCCTCTCACATTAACAACAAGGAGTCCAGTGGCACCTTAAAGACTAACAGATTTATTTGGGCATAAGCTTTCGTGGATAAAAAACGTACTTCTTCAGATGCATGGAGTGAAAATTACAGATGTAGGCATTGTTATACTGACACATGAAAAGAAGGGAGTTACCTCACAAGTGGCGAACCAGTGTTGACAGGGCCAATACAATCAGAGTGGATGTAGTTCACTCCCAATAATTGATGAGGAGGTGTCAATTCCAGGAGAGGAAAAGTTGCTTCTGTAATGAGCCAGCCACTCCCAGTCCCTATTCAAGCCCAAATTAATGGTGTTAAATTTGCAAATGAATTGTAGCTCTGCAGTTTCTCTTTGAATCTGTTTCTGAAGTTTTTTTGTTCAAGTATGGCTACTTTTAAATCGGTTATAGAATGTCCAGGAAGATTGAAATGTTCTCCTACTGGCTTTTGTATGTTACCATTCCTGATGTCCGATTTGTGTCCATTTATTTTTTTATGTAGAGATTGTCCGGTTTGGCCAATGTACATGGCAGAGGGGCATTGTTGGCACATGATGGCATATATCACATTAGTAGATATGCAGGTGAATGAGTCCCTGATGGTGTGGCTGATGTGGTTGGGTCCACTGATGGTGTCGCTAGAGTAGATATGGGGACAGATTAGGCAATGAGGTTTGTTACAGGGTTTGGTTCCTGGGTTAGTGTTTCTGTGTAGTGGTGTGTAGTTGCTAGTGAGTATTTGCTTCAGGTTGGGGGGCTGTCTGTAAGCGAGGATCGGCCTGCCTCCCAAAGTCTGTGAGAGTGAGGGATCGTTTTCCAGGATAGGTTGTAGATCGTTGATGATGTGCTGGAGAGGTTTAAGCTGGGGGCTGTATGTGATGGTCAGTGGTGCTCTGTTATTTTCCTTGTTGGGCCTGTCCTGAAGTAGGTGACTTCTGGGTACCCGTCTCGCTCTGTCAATCTGTTTCCTCACTTCCTCAGGTGGGTACAGTAGTTTTAAGAATGCTTGATAAAGATCTTGCAGGTGTTTGTCTCTGTCTGAGGGATTGGAGCAAATGCAGTTGTATCTTAGGGCTTGGTTGTAGACAATGGATCGTGTGATGTGTCCTGGATGGAAGCTGGAGGCATGTAAGTAAGTGTAGTGGTCAGTAGGTTTCCGGTATAGGGTGGTGTTTATGTGATCATCACTTATTTGCACTGTAGTGTCCAGGAAGTGGATCTCTTGTGTGGACTGGTCTAGGCTGAGGTTGATGGTAGGGTGGAAATTGTTGAAATCTTCAAGGGCCTCCTTCCCGTGGGTCCATATGATGAAGATGTCATCAATGTAGTGCAAGTAGAGGAGGGGCACCAGGGGACATACCTCTACTGATTTACATGGATATACGTGAGAAGTGAATCAGGCCCCTATTGTCTCTAAACACAATGACTCTGCTACATTAATTTAACAAGTAATACTGCCCAGTAAACAGCTCATTTCTTCTGTGATGTTATAAATGGTTGAATTCCAAAAATATTTGACTAATTAGACATCTGTTGTTCCCCGGTTTACACTGCTTTGTTATTCAGCCTGCTCTTTCTTCCTATACTCTTGTTGGCATATGGAATTAATTTAATCTTCATCTCCTTTTGCCATGCTCAGCATCAGACCTGCCACCATGTTGCTCCTTATGCCTGGTGCAAAAATCAAGTCCTCCTCCACTCATCCTTCAAATCGCTCCTTGAAACCCACCTCTTCAAGCAATCTCTTCAATAACGTGTTGTCTTCTGTGCATTTGTCATGACTTAGCTCCCCAGGATAGTGAGTGTGTTTTAGCAGCATAAAGTGCTGTGTAAGTGTTACAGTGCTATATAAATGTTTTGCAATAATAGCCTTTTTTGTTGTGTGTGGGGGGGAAATAAAAGAGGAGTGGGGGGGAAACAGACAGTTAACTCCACAGAAGGAAAATTGTCACCTGCCTGAAATTAACAAAATGATCACAGAAGCACAACCAGATGAGCGCATAGGAAATTATATCCTGAGCTTGTTTCCAGCATTTCAATGTGACAATGCAGCCTAATCACACTGCACTCTGTGAGTCCACCGAGTATCAAAGTGATGATAAAAGGTTATCTATATAGATATTATGTACCCATATCCATGGTATCAGCAGGAACTGAAATAATGTCTTGATGAGAAATGGCAAACATCACAAAGCAGAATCAATGTAATTATTTTGTTCTGAAAAACAAATATGAACAGGTGGCAGCCCTGACTGCATCCTTGGCCTAGTTTAAAAATTGAGGGGCTGAGCTGTGAATTACCCTGTGACAATTCTCCTTTCTTAATAGTGGTGCTGTGCCTTTGAAGAGGCAGAGTTCTATCATCTGTCCTAATGGGAGGTCCTAAGCCTAGCACATACCTTCTGGCCAAACGTGACCAGCTGCTGGGTGGTGTTATTGAGCAAGTAGCAGTCAGAGAAGTAGGTTGTATGTATTCAGGCTCCACCCTTCAGTCCCGTGAGGGAATTGGGAAGATCAAATCAGAGGCCATAGGCCAAACTAGGGGAGAAGTTGGCTGAATACAGGGTCCAAGAGGCCTAGAGAAGGGAGAGGCTTTGTGAGGCCCAGCTGGTGAGCGGGGAAACTCCTACAGTGACGAGTCTTTGGGTTTGTATAGCTCCTGGGCTGCCTCTCACAAAATAAACCCACTTTGGTGGTATCACCCTTGCTCACTTTCACAAGCATGCATTGGTTTTAGCTATCTAACACCATTAACGTTTATAGGAATGAAGGGGGACTTGGCTAATTTTCTACTCCAGCTCCCCAGGATTTGAATACAACATTTGATTGGTGCCCAAGGCATGTTGTGAGCGAGCCTATCACACATAATGGAAATAGCAGTTACAATAGGAGGGAAACTCGGAGAATAATATGTCAGAAAGTCCAGACGAGGAGTTGGGGGGAAGAGGTGAATCTGACTGCTTGTATTTAGCCAGGGAGGATAAATGCCACACACACTTACACAAAAAATATGGGGGGAACCCAGTAATGATATTGTGGGGGGTGGGGGGGAGAGTTCGTTTAATAGTGGGGGGGGGGGAGAGAGAGGAGATGTAGTTCTGTAATCATGTGACCAGATATAGCAACCTACTGGTAGGTAGCCAGAGTAAAGTGCAGGCTATGCTAAACAATCCATACAGATTTAACACATGGCAGTCCTCAAAAGGAAAGAGTCAATCAGTTCTGAAATTAATTAAAGCCCATCACCACCTCTTCAGATTATAAAATCTTTGCAGCCTCAGGGCTCAGGCTGGGTGCAAAATTTACCCTGATCAGCAAAAGTCCTGTTACCACTCAATTGCAGCTAGACCCCTAAAAAATATAGAGCCAGTAGCACTAAAAATAAATCCATCAATCATTCTAGAGTGACCACAGCTCTCTGCAGCTTTTTAGATGACAGAACTATTAGCTAATCCTCCACCAGTCAGGGACAAGGGAGATTCACAGGGCTGGGAATTAACAGCTACTGTGGCCTTGTTTCACTGTTTCTAGACTGGGGAGAAATGAGATTCAGGAGGTGTTTTATTTGCTTGCTAGTTCAGAAAAAAACCCAAACTTTGTTTGAATAAGAAAAGTGCCAAACGATTCCTGGCACCTTCTGAGTTCACTGACTTGGATTCTATTCCTTGTGGGAATATGTGACAACAGACATTAGTCACTGGAGAAGATATTAGCATGGCAAGCCAGCCCAGAAGTGCTTGTACTCATTCTTTTTGCCTTCAGTGCAGACGTCTGTCAATAAGCAAATCCAAATGAAGCCCAGAAAACTAGTGTGTCTCCCCACCCCTTGAGAATGGAATGTGCTTATTTTGATTTTTCTGGAAGAGTGACATTTTCACTCCAAGGTGCATCATGTTGCATTTTAGTTTGCTCGGAGTCTAACAAACTGTACACATGAACGTTGTATCTGGGCACATTTTTACTTAATGCAAGATCCAGGTTAATGTGATTCAATGTGTTGTCATTCTATGAACCTCCCCTATAATCCTGCATTCCCATTTGAGCAGATGGGAATTTGTACCTCTATGCAGTGCTCTGTAGGACTCCAGAGAGCTGAAAATCAGAGTGACGCAGAGCTGAGAATCAGGAACCTAAGTCCCAGGGTGATGCTATAGCCAAAAGGGCTAATGCAATCATTTGATGCATAAACAAGCGAATCTCAAGTAGGAGCAGAGAGGTTATTTTAATTCTGGTTTGACTACTGCCAGACTACTATGACTATCTGGTGTGCACAGTTCAAGACTGGATATTGGTAAATTGGAGAGGGTTCAGAGAAGAGTCATGAGGATGATTAAAGAATTAGAAAACATGCTTTATAGGAGAGACTCAAAGATCTCAGTCTATTTAGCTTCACAAACATAAGGTTAAGGGGTGACTTGATTACAGGCTATAAGTACCTACATGGGGAACAAATATTTAATAATGGGCTCTTCAATCTAGTAGAGAAAGGTACAACACAATCCAATGGCTGGAAGTTAAAGCTAGACAAATTCAGACTGGAAATGAGGCATACATTTTTAACTTTGAGAGTAATTATCCATTGGAACAATTTACCAAGGGTCATGGTGGATTCTCCATCACTGGCAATTTTAAAATCCCGATTGGAGATTTTTCTAAAAAATATGCTATAGGAATTATTTTGGGGAAATTCTATGGCCTGGGTGATAAAGGAGGTTAGACTAGATGATCATAATGGTCCCTTCTGGCTGTGTAATCTATGAATCTGTTGGTAGTCCATCACTGATGAGAATGATATTATCACAATGCTCATCTATGGCTATGCATAGGACTCTGAAGTCTGAACCCTGATGCACAGAGTTGGCCACACTGAGGGCATGGGAAGTCCGTATCTATGATGCAGCTCTGTAGTGCCTTTCACGTGCAGCGTGGAGACAATTTCATCCATCCCACTCAAACCTGTTACATGCTGATCTTGTCAGAGACTACCAGTGAGTCCTGTTCTGAGCCATTTGCTTCAGTTCTTTGAGATTGATGCCAGCCCACTGGAGACTGCTCACTTTGAAGTGCTTATACTGACAACCCATCTTTCTTTTGCCTTGTCTCAGCTCCCCATACAAGATCAGTTTTGGGAGACAATGGTCTTCCATTCTGATGACATGTCCAGTTCACCTAAGTTGTGCTCTCAATAGCATTTCCTCAGTGCTGGTGTTGTTTGCTCTCTCAAGGACCTCAATATTAGTCACTCTGTCCTACCAGTGAATGCTCCTTATTGAGCATTGGGAGCACATGTGAAATTGTTCAAGCTGCTTAAAGTGTCATCTATAAAGAGTCCATGTCTCAGAACCATACAGGAGAAATGTTAGGACCACTGCACTGTAGATCTTCAATTTGGTGGAGAGACGAATGTTGTGTTGGTTAAGGACTTTTGTTCAGAGTCGGCCAAAGACCTGGCTGACTTTACTGATTCTGGAGGCAATTTCCTTATCAAGGGAACTGTCACTCGAAATGGTGCTGCCCAAATACTTGAACTGATCCATATTTTTCATCCGTGTTCCTTGTATGAAGATGGTTGGCTCTGGGGCTCTGGAATAAGGTCCGGTTGGAACAAGATTTCTGTCTTCCACAGACTGATGGTGAGGCCAAAGAGCTGGGATGTTTCAGAAAACATGTAAACGATGACCCAAAGGTCATCATGTCTATGGGCCATCAAGGCGCAATAATCTGCCTCGATGAGAAGTCTCTCCAGAGTCTTGATCTTAACATTGAGTCTTCGAAGATCAAAGAGGGAGCCATTGAGTAGGTAGTGGATGTATATCCCCTGATGCAAGTCCCTCGTGGCATAGCTGAGGACGCAGGTAAAGAACAAGATGAACAGCACTGGAGCAAGTATGCAGCCTGGCTTCACTCCATTTGAGATTTTGAATGCGTCAGAAGAGTCACCATTGGGGAGCACTTGCGCTGTCATGTGGCTATGGAACAGATGATTTGTATTAACTTTCTCGGGCCTTACAGTTATGTTATTGGGCAGGCAATGCTTAGGGCACATTTTATAGTCCCCCTCTCTTAAAAAGGGTGAGCAGTGCTATGCTAGAAAGGGCTGCTCAGTCACTTAGCATGCTGCCGAACTTCTCCGCTGCCCCGGGGATGGAGCTGAATGGCCACTAGCCCCATGCCGTGTTCCTCTGACAGAGGTACTACCCCTCCCTAATACCCTCCATACATCCCATATACCCTATGAATCTATGTAAGGGGTAAATCCGTAGACTTCAGTGAAATTGCACCAAGGAGGAGTCTAGCCAAGTGTTTGACTGTACTCTCCCACAAACCTTATATGCTCAGATTCCTCCAAGAGAGGCTTGTCATTACACACCGGGCCAAACTCAGCCCAGGCGCCACTTCACCGATTATTCACCTAACAGATGTGTCAAGTATCAGAGGGGTAGCCGTGTTAGTCTGGATCTGCAGAAGCGACAAAGGGTCCTGTGGCACCTTATAGACTAACAGAGGTATTGAAGCATAAGCTTTCGTGGGTCAATACCCACTTCTTCGGATGCAAGCAGAATGTGGTTAGAGATCTTGCAGTGCCTGATGATGAACAGGCAGGCACCAGAAGAAATTCTGCCCCTGGGACATTTTAAAAATTGCATACACCTGTTAGTGATCACGTGTGTCCTGGATGGGCTGCAAGTTCTTGTGCTCCTGAGTTGGAGGGATACAATGGTGGACCAATACTATGGAGAGAGGACTGGATAAAAACAGGGAGACATTCTGCCCTAATTGGGAGTGGGGGGGGTGGATTTGTTAACCCCATCTAGAAAGGCTCAAAGAGCAGGCTACTCAGCCCACTGCAAACCTAAGCAAACAGTAGAAGTTACTAAAGCATGGCTTGTGGTGGCTGCAAACTGCAGTTATGCAGGGGGCATCTGTAAATCAATTAGTTTTTTCCTTTAAGCGTATTGAAAGGTATTTTGTACGTTATCCAAATATTGACTCTTCATGATTGAAAGTTCCACATGAGAAGGAGGCCTCCTGCCTCTCAAAAGACATCAGGGTTAACAAGTAATGAATGGCACTGATAGTGTTTGTCATCCATAAAACTGTCCTGCAGTGAATGAATTACTGCCTTTTATCAGTCAATATCCAGTCCTTTGGTATCTGTATGCTTTATAGGCCTTCTCTCCTCCATGGCACGGTTGCACAGTTCTTGTGTGAAATCAAGCGTTTGGCAAACTTGGTTGTGGGGGTGGGAGGTCTGTATATAATTAAACAACCAGCTTAGAGGCAAAACTCCCTGTAAAATTCTCCTGGTGTGCACTGCAGGATGTGATATTTATATAGGCCCAGAGCCTCAAAGGTATTTGGGCACCTGAACTTTCAGGGTCTAAGCCATCGTGACTTTCACTTGAAGATCTCAAAGGGCTTGACCAAAGGAGGTCCCAATGAACCCATTTTGTAGACAAAGAACCCAAGGCACAGAAAAAAAAATCAAGCAACTTGCTTAAGATGACACAGTGAATGCATGGCAGGGACAGGAACAGAATCACATAGTCCCAATCCCCAGTTCCAGGCCTGAACTATTAGACAACACAGTCTCTCGTAATTTTCAGTTACAAGCCACATTGTGTAGTTGCTGAATAAGCACAAATCAGTTTCAGGATTTTGGGGGATATAAAAGAGAGGCGAACAAACCATTTCATCTGAAATAACAAATTGAATTTTGGTTCAAAAACTCAGACTGAACCTTAACCATGAAACTATTCTATTCTCCCGCCTCTATTCGAGTCAGGTTCTCATCGTGACCACCATTATGACATCTAAGCAACCAGTTTCCAGAACTTGTTTATTTTTTAAACTTTTAATGTGCCTTTGCAGTTGCTGATTTCATTAAGAAGTGGTGCACTAAATAAGAGAAGAAACTTTTTCAGAAGTATGTCTGATCTAGCTGAAAACATGAATTGTTCAAAACTCATATGAGAAGGCTGTTCCCATGACCCATTGATTCATCTAGTCTTTCTCATTCCTTGAAAGGGAGATTGAGGGGGAAGTTTATAGAGTAGCAGGACTATTAACAGGCAGTGAGAAAAGGGTTATAGCTCTTTGCTACTGGGCTAATTAACCTAAAAAAAAGGCAGCTATAGCTCCCTAACAATAAAGAACTGGTTAATGTGTATGTGATCCGCTACTCTCCCTTGGAAGGAATTGGAACTGCTTAACCATGTGTCATAAGCCCTGTATTGCTAACAGCTAATGGAGAGTCTCTTTTAACCTGTACAGACTTTTGCTTTTACCCCTGCAGCAAAATTCAGAGTAGCCACTGTGTGTAGCATAGTGACTGTCGTGAAGCTTGAGAGGGCCACAGCTATGCTGCAATACAGAAGCTTGTTTTTTCAATGTACAAAGACTGAAGAGAAAGAATGGAAAGCAAGAGTGAGAGATCACAGCCGGAGCAGCAAGCAGATGAATAAGATCTATCATTGTAACTCCTCAACAAGGCCAGGATTACACTAGCTATGCATGGTGACAGCTTTCAGAGTGGTAGCCGTGTTAGTCTGTATCCGCAAAAAGAACGAGGAGTACTTGTTAGTCTCTAAGGTGCCATGAGTACTCCTCATTCTACTAGCTATACAGTTGGCATTGAAACTGACATCTAGTGCCAATGAGCGTGTTAAACAAGATACGATTCCCAAGTTCTCAGAGATGAGCAAAACCAGTTTGGCCCTTTTATTTATCTACTCATTGTAGAGTATAGAGAATCCCTAGTGTATTTGTTCTGTGCATATTAAATCACTGCTGAACACATCACCAGCAATAAAGCCCAATTCTGCCCTCTCAGCCCACAGACTTCATGTCCTCTCCTCAGTCATATCTGTGCATCCTGTTTGTCTTCATGGGGGTTGCACAGGTGTAAGCCAGGGCAGTCTGGCCCTGCCACTGGAACTTAGTTCATAAAGCTGATAATGGCTGAGCCAGAAGGGAATCTAGTTCCCTCTCCCCTAGCTATGTTTTTATTGCTTCTTGAGACATCTTATTTTTGCCATTAAAGTCACGAGCTCTGACTGAGTAGTCACAAGGAGCAGGTGTGGAAACAGGAGTGGCTGCTTCCTGCAGATGACTCAGTGGGGGAAGAGGGGAGGAAGTCTACCGAAATCCCCAGAGAGAGTGAGCCAAGCTAGCTAAGGTGTGATTCCATGGAGGCCAGGCTGAGTGGATAGCAGACCTAGAATCATAGAATCATAGAATCTCAGGGTTGGAAGGGACCTCAGGAGGTCATCTAGTCCAACCCCCTGCTCAAAGCAGTCCACTACCTTCCCTTCCCACCTAGTCCACTACCTTCCCTTCCCAAGAAACTATGGCACAGCTGAAAGTTGCTGTGGCTAAGACCCCAACCCATGGTGAGGCAGAGAGAGGAATCCATCCCTGGGAAAGGAACATACATTTATCCCAGAGAGGTATGATGGTTTCCTCATACGCATACATCCCAGAAGAAGAGGCTGACCCCTAGAGAGGGCATGCCATATCTGGGGGAAAAGGGAGCTGAATCCCTTCCCCACCTAACAATGGGTAACTAGAGATCAGGAGTTACTGCTTGGTTAAGACCAGATTTGCAGTGGGCAGGCCTCTCCTGACCACCCAATCTATTGGGGGGAATGGGGTGCTTCCTTCACCATCGCAGAGCGGGCACTCCCTGTGTATGAGGAAGTTAGGGCATAATGGGAAAGCTCCAGAATAATGATTTATCTTTTTCTTTTCCCTTACTGTAAACACAGGAGGGCTTGTAGATTATGAGCAAGATTCACATAACACAGCTTTCTGGCTACTCCCAATGTCCCTCGGACTTGAAGCGGCTGGGTTTTATTACAAAGGTCAAGTTATTGCATAGCCCAAGCCCATGGTGCTCATGATCATGCTCAGCATCTAAAGGTTCAATGCAGCGTCAGAGTGGATAGTGGCAGGCCCATTCGGTATGTGACTCAGGGACACCTGGATAAGATTTTATTTGCAACAAGGATTGAGTCAAGAGAGGATCAGAGCCGGTTGGCTTCATTGCAGGCTGGCTGGCAGGCTAGGAGTACTGCCAGCAAAGGAAAAACAGAGATCCTACCCCTCTAATGCTGGTTTGTCTGGAGACTGAGTTAGGTATAGAGGTGGGTATCTCACTTACTATTCATAAATTGGGAGGAGCATTGCAGTTGGCTAGAGGGTCTGGGGACTCCAAAAAGATTATTTTGCATGAACCACAAGCTTGGGTGGTCCCCCAAGATAGGTATTTTGCATGTGGCCATCAGTTGCCACTTCACACTTAGTCAGACCCAATCTATTAAGGGCAAACTAAGAGATGGAGGGTGCATTGATTGTTGGACAACACAACTCAATGCAATAGGGCTTCCTGGATGACAGAGTTGGATCTGAAAACTGATTCAGATGCATGGGGGAGCATTGGGTCTGGGGACTCCACCAGGGCAAGTGGCACCCATTGGGTTTAGGAGAAAGAGTGACAATTCTGAAGTAAAAACTCAGGCAGTGGCCCGTGTTGTTCACTGCCAATTCTCCACATCATTCAGAGTATGAGGTGGGTGAAATTTGCAGGATGATGATGGGAGCCAGTGAGGAACTCATTTGGGTACAGCTAGACCTTGGAACCACAGTTCTTGATCCATTTTGTCAAATGTACAAATCATCTGGCATCTTGAAATTTCAGGTATATATTGTTTACATAATATAGTTTATTGAGCAGCACACTCTAAATGAGGGATATTGGATTAGTAGAACCCTGGTAGCAGGTCTTATTTAGTCTATTGGAGGGATGGGCTATCAGCCTAATAAGGAGTCAGCAAGGGAGACTTTAGAAGAGGCTTTGGCATTTCAGGTATACACAGGGGTGGGGGAAGAGATCGTACATCCTGACTTTTAGAGTGTCAAAAAACAATTAAAAGATGGTGATGTGAGTCATAGTATTACCAATGTGTAGGGAGACTAAGACTGACCCAGTCAAAGCAGTACAGACTTGCTTAGTGGAAGCGGATGGTAGCAGACTACACCTTCCTCTCGGGGAAAGGAGTTATCTAAGAAAAGGAAATTTCAGTTCATGGAGGTATCAAAGAGCATGTATTGTTGAGGCACACATGATGGAGGGGGATCCAGGATTGGAGTGGTCACATCCACAACATAGCTTGGAATACAAGTCCCATGGGTTATGCCTATCAAGGGTAGCATCTGAATGCATGTAAGGTACAGCGCATCCAGTTGGGAAGGTAATTCAGTGATATAAAAGTGCTACATTGTTCCTATTCATCCCTTCCTTTGGGATAATGTGAATGGGTCACAGGAGTGGCGACAATTTGCGGGCACAATATTGTGCATTGAGCCCATACATGGGGGGGCCAATTCCCTAGGGAAGTCCATTGCTGCACCTCAATGTTGAAGTGGTTCTGGAGTTGGCATGGATGGGGGGCATGCTCATGCGTCAACAGATGCCCCTGATCAGTTTGTTGGACAGGGAGGGCCATGTGAATGGATCAGTGTGCACTTGGGGGAAAAACAATTTAGGGATTTAATAGAGGAGTAGAACAAAGATGGGGTAGAGTCAGGTCTTCCCAGGGGTAACTATAACCTGGCCTGAGATGTCACAGTGGAGTTGTCTGGCATGAGAACGGCTGGGTCGTCATGAGTGGACAAGGTCAGGAGAGAGGTAAATTGACTAGCAGCTAAAATTATGTCAGTAGGAAAGGCTTGCAATTGCCCATCATGAAATTGCATATCCAGGGCCTATGTTATTCAAAGAAGAGGAGGTACACCTCTCTGACTGGGAGGTGGATATGACTCTGGCCACCATTAGGGAAGGAATGGTTAACAATTTGGAGTAGGAGGGAGACAACCACGCAAACTGCTTGTGCCTTCTCAGGGTGAGTACACAGGTAATCATTCAGTGGGGGTCCAGTTTCCTGATAAACCAGAACAGGTAGCAGAGTAGGAGAAGCCATCTGCTAAAGAAGGTGTGGAAAGGGGTTGGGGTTCCTAGTATCTGGTACAGCAAAGACACAATCCCCTTCCTCACTCCCTCTACCTCTGTAGAAGGGGACAGAGGTAGGTTCCCTCCAACGGTGCTGGGACCAGGTTAGCGGGGTTGGGGCTGAAGTGAGCCATCAGCAAGGTGACAGCTTACAAAGGAAAAATGACCTGCACTGGGCGAGTTATTGCCAGATCGGTCCCTGATGTGTTACTTGGTACGACTATTGCTTAGTTAAACCACATTCCTAAGTGTCTTGGCTGTGTTCCTGTGACGGTTGGGACAATATATTATTTTTGCCATTAAAGTAATTAGAACTGACTGAGTACTCCGAGGGAGCAGATGTACTGTGTGCGAAGTTGCCAGTTTTACAGTCACTTCACAATGCAACTGCATACTAGCTCCTTAGGGTATGTCTATCCTACAATTAAAAATCCACAGCTGGCCAGTGCCAGCTGACTTGGGCTCACAGGGGGCTATTCAATTGCTGTGTAGATGTTCAAGCTCAGGCTGCAGCCTAGAACCTGTGAGGGTGGGAGGGTCACAGAGCTCTCCAGTCTGGGCTCCAGCCCAAGCCCAAAGATCTACACTGCAATTAAGCCTCTCCTTAGTTCAAACCCTGCTAGCCCGAGTCAGCTGGCATGGGCCAACCATTGATCTTTAATTGCAATTTAGACACACTCAGCCATTCAACTCTGCCTGTGCCCTAAAGTTATTTACCAACTCCTGATTAGGCTTCAACACACAGTTACATTGGGTGAAGTGATGGTAACACTGACTCTTCTCACTCATTTTACAATGCTCTTTGACACCACTGATGTCAGTACACTTACTCCTGATTTCTGTGGAGAGAACCATGCCTGTTAAATCTGGCTGGCACAGTTTGCTGGGCAAGGAATAACTCTTGCCAAAACAGTTGTAAAAGATAATAAGGAACTTAAGTGCCAGGCACAAATCAATCTGTCGCCTCTTGGATAGGATCAGGGACCATGTCATTTCAAATACACAGCACATTTCTTTTCTTTAAACTCTGCAGTGCACCATCAGTTGCCATAATGGATTAGACTGTTGGTTTATGCACAGGGCTGGTGGCCAGGAACAACTTGGTAGAGAAAGGCAACATTTTTTTGTGCAAATAGTTCTCTTTCCACTGACAAAGGCAGATTTGGGGTGACCAAAACTACTAGCAAGTTTGGGTTGATTTTGGGAAATAGTTTCAGTCAAAAAAAATTGGAAGCATCACAGTGGTTCATTTTGCTATTTCTGAAACAAAAATTTTTGATTTTTTAATTTCAGAGATGTTTTGTTTCAAAATTTCCCTACGTTTTACTAAAAATACATGAAAATTTTTTAACTGCTGCTGCCCTGCCCCATGCCACCCCCAATGTTTCATTTCAGGTCAAAGAAAACTTGACCTGAACTGTTTCTTTTTCATTTTGCAAAAAGAAGTAAGAAAATTTTTTTTGGAGCATCAGCTACCACTGTTTGGCTCTTTTATTTTAAGAGCCCAATGGGAGAAGTGGCATGTGGCACAACTGAGCAACCGTTGCTGATGAATGGAGAGTCAAATGTACTCACTGCATCAATTCTCTGCCGTATAAATTATTGTAACTCCATTGACATCAATGGAGCTGTTCCATTTTGCACCAGCAGAGAATTTGACCCATTGTGTTTATACAGACTTGCCACAGTTCCGGAACGATATCCAAGCCTGACTGTGTCTTATTCATGTCTCTACAATTCCCCCTTGGGATACAATTTTTCTCTCTCCTTGTTTACTCCTCTTCAGATCCATCTATTTCTTTCTGTCATAACCTAGATTGACAACTCCTTGGGCCAGGGACTGTCTATTGACAGCATTTCTGTACCGTGTCTATATCAATGGGTCATGAAACCTAAATTAATGTCCCTGGCACTACTCCAACAGAAAAATAAGTAAAAAGAAGGTAATTGGTTATATTATGACTCCTAAAGTGGGATCAGTGTCTGAGTGGCTTCAGGAAGTGTTGCTATGTGTAAGGGCAGGTCACCACAGTAAAATAGCTCCTCAAACGTGCCTACCTATAAATGGATGAAAGGTCATAAGACTGTCCCATCTGCTCCTGTGAATTTCACAGGCTGACTACATTGTACAGCAAGAGCAAAAGCAAATGACTTCCAGACAACAAGATAAGTAATCATTCTTCTCACCTGGATTGATGTTATCATCCACCCTCACTGCATTAGTTATCTTGCAGGTGTTTGTTCCCTGTGCCTCACTTCTCTTGCCAGCCACACACTACCTGAGCACATTAGTTTTGCATCTCCCATAGCTAATGGAGGAAAGCATCACTGTTTTCCCCTCTCACCTGGTATCAAAGTTTCCCACCAAACACTAATGAGGTCACAATGCAGCATCCATCACTATTCTTATCCATAATTCCTTTGAAGGTGTCTAGGCAATATTCAGGGAGCTATTACCTGGCAAAGCAGAAAACTGTAGGAAACATACTACAGACTTATTTCATTATTCAGGAGGGTACACAAATGGACCTCCATACACCCTGTCACATTTTAAGTAATGGCTTGTTTAGCTGCATGTGCAAAAAGGATTTGAGAAACACTACCAGACATTGCAGCACTCTGGTTTGGACTATCTCAGAGAAAGCAACAGTTTCCTAACAACCTAATTAAGGATGTTATGTCTTAATTTTTCTCAGTAATAGAGACTTATTTATAATTTAACATAGGAAAAACAAACTAACAAGCAATATCTTAATGATAGAATCTTCTTTCTACCCTACATCCTTGGTGATTTTCTATCATAGAAAGAGTGCAATGAAGTGGCTAATGTGTACCACTGTCCTGATTCCAGAACACCGGTACATCAGAACAGTGTGTCATAGTCACTATACTGCTAGAAACAACAAGTGGTACAGGCTGGTCCTTTTGGAGCAGGAGGACAACAAGTACTAGTCTCACCATGGCCATAAAATTCTGAGTGGTCATGTCATGTAGCATAGCGTCAACCATCAAGTTCCTACATGGCCAAGGATTTTATATAGTAGCTTTATTATAGATAGCACTTTCAGCTAGACTACTAAAATCATTCATTACAAATGTTAGTTTAAAATATCTATACAATTCCTATATCTATACTCTAGAACATTAAACCTGTGACAGGATTTTAAGAGTCATTTATTTTTCACCATGTCTGCTATCAGTGCTTTCTGGCTTTCCACACAAGTAATGAAAATAGGACAATGGATTTGACTATCTGGATCGCCTATCCTGTTACAGTTTTGCATTACTGGGGCTGTAAGCTCAGAAGAGGGATACAGTATACTCCCAATTATTCAAATAGAATGGGGGACATGTATTTTATTTGGATAATCAGGAGTTCAGGAGCCATTCAGCAGCAGAGTGGCTTGCACATGGCCGGGGGCTCCTCCTCACGGTCTGGCCGGGATCTCTGCTCTGGCCTGCTCAGGAGCAGCGGAAGTGCCCTAAAAGTGTGTGTGTGTTGGGGGGGCACAGGCACCTGAACCGTATCCCCGCCTCCCGAGGCCCTGCCCCCACATCTCCCATTCCCCCCAAGGCCCCGCCCCCTGCTTCTCCTCTCCGCTCCCTTCCCTCATTGCTCACCCTTATGGCCAGTAAAAAGAGTGTGTGTGGGGGGTGAGGGCCCCTGCTCTGGCGCACCTGGCCCTGCTCACTCACTCCTGTGACAGTGGGGCTGCAGAGGGCTCCTTGTGCTGCCACAGGGCTAGTGACACCCGATCCCTGGAGGTGCAAGCTGCCGAGGGGGGAAGTCTGCAGTCCTGGGGAGGCGCAGCTGAGACATCCAGCCAGGACTCTGCTCTGCCCCACCAGGCCTGCAGCTTTCCCTGCACTTTGCACCTGCAGGTATCCGGTGTCCCCTGCCCTGTAGCAGCCCAGCAGTGCAGGAAGCTGTTCAGCAGCAGGGTGGCCTCCCCCATGGCTGGGGGCTTGTTCTCCTTTTCTCAGTCCTAGCCAGAGGTCTCTGCTCTATTATCCAAACCTCTGCATTATCCAAATCCCTTCTTTATCTCCAGAGGCAGTGCTAGCTCATTGGGAGCCCTAAGCAAGAATATTTTTGCCCCCCACACACAACACATACTAAAAAAAGGAAATTCCCCCCTCCCCCTTGAGCTTCTTGGGGCCCTAAGCAATTGCTTAGTCTGCTTATGCCTAGCACTGGCTCTGCTCGTCTCCCAGCATGAGATCTATGCTGCAGAGGGCCTGCATCTAATGCTGGGGGACAAGAAAAGGATGTGGATAATAGAGTTGTGGATAAATGGGAGTATACTATATATGAATCTATCAAACAGTCCTCATGAAAATCTTTTCAGTTAATATTAGTCTATCTGTAGATTGCAAGCTCTTCAGAGCTTTTTGTTTCACTGCTTTAGAGGTGACTTGCAATACAAATAAATATCACTTTTTTTTAAAAGCCTAAATGATGATATTGTCTCTTTAAATGTCACAACCTTTCCCCATCTCCATGAGGTAGGTAAACAGGCTATGCAAAATTGGCAATCTTTTTTTTAAATTATTATGTTTCATTCCAGGCTACTTTATAGCCACAAAGTTTCAGGAGGAGATCCTCAGCTGGTGTAAACTGGTATTGCCCCATTTAAGTAGATTTACACCAGCTAAGGATCTGGCCTTCAGTTTTTCTGAAGTGATCATTCTCCTCACTGAAACGTACAACATTCACTTATTTCGTTTATTTCAATGTGAACACTGACCTTTGGCAAAAAAATTTTTTTGGATATTCAAAGTTTCAAAAATATGTTGTTTTCTGTTACACAATGGGAGATGAGTGAAAAGCCTCAGTTTTGCAGTTTAAAAAAAACACAAAAAAACTTGTTTTCATAATTTTGGCCCTGATCCTGAAAATGCTTACACAGCTGCTTAACTTTGCACTTATGTGGCAGCCCACTGATTTCATGGGGACTACTCAGGTTGCAGCATGGTTGCTTTTTGTTGCAAGTATATCACATTGCCTTGGAAGAGACTGTTATTCCTATTTTACAGGTGGGGAAATAGAGGCACAAAAATTTTACTTGCCCAATATCACACAGCAAGTCAGTAGCAGGGACCTAGCTTTCACCTCCAAATGTGAAACTAACTATACAATTTTCTTATACCATCCCTTTTTCTTTGCTGTTAGCACTTCCACTCTATTGCATTAGTAACATGCATTTTTGGGAAACAAGTGCTGGCAAGCTGATAATAAGTTTCCTTTGTACGTTAACAAAATGAAAACTACTAATTTGACACAGGCGTTGTTAAATGAATTCACTTTAACATTGAAAAATGAATAATTATTAGGACAAGACTCTGATCCAAAGTACAGCAAAGTGTAAACCACTATAAAAACGTCTATACGATTAGGAACCTTAATTTATACCTACTGCAAAAATAAGTCATATAGCAAGTTAATCATGAAAATATGTGCAACATATCCATTATTTTAATTGTTTACTTACATTAGTGTTACTGGCTTTTTAAAAGAATTAATTAAGAGTTAGGTCTCAATTTTGTTATCTACAGAGTTGCAGTGCAGGCCTGGACCTCTGCTAAGCTAGTTTTCCTATTTCATTTGTGCTTGAAATTGTTTCCAAGTCTATTATATTGTCATACATGAGGAATGTAATGAGATAGTGATACTTTCCTTTGATACTTAGTTTTTTTTTAATTATCTGCTTTAAAATGTGGGGAGGAGGAGGGGAATTACAAGTTTCTGTGCTACAAAGCAACACATTAGATAGCAAAATTGTCCACGTTCCATGCTGTTATAAGCAGATGCACACTGAATTATAGTCAATTGGGTCTATATATTGAGACCAGATGTGAAAAGCTGTGAATTTTCACCAGTGAAAATTAAAATTTCCACTAGTCTTTGGGAGAATCTGTGACTTTGGCCAAAGGGGAAATGTTGCCACTCTCTGGAGAGTAAACACCCCATTTTACTCTGTGGAGAGGTTATTTCCTAAGGGCCTGATTCAAAGCTTATTGAAGTCAATGGGAAGCTTTCTACTAATTTCAGCGAGCAGTGGATCAGGTCCTGTTTGGGTTGTTGCACGCACCTGCCAGTTAAGTACATGCTACTGGTCAGAGACAGAATATTAGACCAGATGGACCATTGGATGGATCTACTATGGCTATTCCTACATCCTAGTCTCTCCTAGAAAAGTGTGAAGTTCCCCACTGTAGCTTGTTGGAAGAAAATTAACCCTTCACATTAAAATTCCACCATGCTGCTTCAATTTCTGTGGCCATAATAAAAAAAATGAACCCACAAATTACTGGGCTCAAGTGTGTTCACTTAAGTAGCAGAGTAGAGTAATTCCCTTCTTAGCAGGAATTACTCAGTAAAATTCTCCCGCAGGTCAGACTAGACTATCAGAATACTTCCTCCTGGACACAAAATCTATTGACCCAATAGAGTATCGGAGAAAGAACTGGAGAAAATGGTTCCAGCTTGTGTGCCCATGAGGTTCTCACTCTGAGGGGTTATCTTGAGGTTTAAAGCACATTTACAATTCTCTGTATAACCTTTAGAAGTTGTCTAACTGTGGCCTTCTTTACTTTCTCTCCAAGGGATAGAAAGGAAGAAAAGTTAAAATAGGCTATGGGATGCTAGCGGACCAGGTTCCCACACAAGCCAAAGTCCCCCTGTTTCAACTAAACATTGACAAATGCATAGCAGGAAATCAGTCTGATTCACCTTTGTGTTAGTGTTGTTAAAATAGGTATTAGGATTGTAAGAGTGTGTTTAGACTTTACTGAATGCTTGTCAGTTGCGGCATACGTTTTCCTCACTTATAACATCTGTATCCCATATTGTAAGGTGTAATGAAGTTCACTCCTCACCACTGGTCCGCTTCCTCGTGGTTCAGCTGTGGAACAGCTCGCCACTAGTTGGACACCGCTTCCTGCCGTCACTCAGCCCATTGACTCAATTTTGCACTCCAGGACTCTGGGTAATTTGGCCCTCTGGCCTGGTGACTTTAGTCCTGCCCCTCCAGGAATCTGCCAATATCTTTCAGGACAAGCTGTCCCTTTGCTGTTCCAGACAGTCCTCCATTCTACAACCAAGACTGTGCCACTTCCCCAGTGGCTAGTAGGGGAATCCAGGCCCACCCTCTACTCCAGTTTCTAGCCTAGGGACACTGTGCTCTGTAACTATGGTCTACTTACTCCCAAACGTGGTTTACTAATTCCCTGGCATCTGTCCTACTCCCATCTGCTGGGTGTACAACCTATCCAAACTTCTTCTACTCCTCGTGGCTACACTGGCTTCTTACTAGACCCTGTAATCGCTAACAAACCTCCCGCCCATCAAGAACTGATTGCAGATTATTTCTCCCTGCAGTGCTCTTCTGTTCTCAGTTTTATAGAAGCCCTGCCCATTCCTGCCCAGATGAGCTTTTTCCTTAATTCAGCATTATTGATCCCTGACTACCCTCTAGGTGCAGCCAATGTGGATAATTGGTCCATCTAGCCTACCTTAATGCCTTCAGGAAAGGTATGGAGTGAACACCTCATCACAAAAGGTAATATTTGAGCATTTGCATTGTAAGCCTCCATAACTGTATAAATCAGAGAGGACAGACACATTAACTAGTGTGAAATGTTGGTCCCCAGCAGAAGGTGTTTGGTCTTCCTTGTTGGGCAGGACATATCAACACCAGACAAACTACTATGGAACATCAAGGATAAAAGGCTTTGTTGATTGTTCTCCCCCTCCATGAAGATGAGTCATGTAAGTAAATGCCTCCTATCAGCTGAGTTTGCAGCTCAGAGCATTGGGAGGGGGAATAAAAAAAACCCTAACAAGCAGGAACTGCATCACTATCCTGTTTGGATTCTGGGGGGCAGTTTTCTAGGCATAAGCAAGGCATCCCCAGCAACTTAGCCTGGGTTGGTCCTAAAGAACATATAGAACTTGCTAAGTATAGAAGCATCTATTGCATTCTAAACCTTAAGATTGTAACTCATTTCTATTTTTATATATTTACCTGCTTTAACCTTGTAATTAACTCTCATTTCCTCTTCCTATTTAATAAATCTTTACATAGTTTATTATAGGATTAGCTACTAGCGTTGTCTTTGCTGTGACATATAAGGTGCAATTGATCTGGAGTAAGTGACTGGTCCTTTAGGAATGGGAGTAACCTGAATATTACCGAGATTCTTGATGTAAGGGACCATCTGACACAAAGATATGCTTACCTGGGTGGTAAGACAGATGGAAGTACCCAAAGAGACTGACTGTGACTCCACGTTAAGGCTATTATAGTACCTGAGGAGTTTATACTTGGTAATTGGTTGGTGAATTCGAAGGCCAGGTCTACACTAGGAAATTAGGTCAGTATAACTACTTTGCTTAGTGGTATGAAAAATCCAACCCCTCAGGCAATGCAGTTAAACTGACTTAACCCCCAGTGTAGACAGGGCTAAGTTGACAGGAGAATTCTTCCATTGACAGAGCTACCGCCTCTTGGGAAGACGAAGTATCTATGCCAACAGGAGGAGTCCTTCCATCGGTGTAGGTAGCATCTTCACTGAAGTGCCACAGCAGCGCTACTGTAGCGTTTTAAGTGCAGGCCTGCCCTGAGTGTAGATCTCACAGCCAATTTGGAGCTCATGCCCTGGTTCTTAACAGTCTGCCCTGAGGTGGGTGTTCAGTCTTAAGTCACTGCAGGACAACTTGACAAGCTTAATGTGCAACTTCTTGGAGAATAATTTCCTGTTAAGTAAAAGGTTACATAATTAACCTGAAATGGTGGATAAGAAAGATAGTCTTGTCCTGGATAAACTTGGACTGTGCTTCCTTCCCCTGAGTTATAGACACTGGAGAGGGGAAATCCATTGGAATAGGACTGAATTCTTCACTGAGCAGAGGCAAGCTATTTGCCAGCTCAAAATAAGCTAGCACAGGGAGCAGAGTTGCAATAGGCCGAGAGATGAGAAATGATCCCTTGTTTACAAGAGATCCAGAAGCCCCTCCCCTGGGAGAAGCAGGGACTGTGGCTGCAGAAGCTGTACTAGAGCATTACTTAGAGCCCATTTACTCAGAATTGGTGCAGGGAGAGGAATCTTCATGCTTCAGGGCATGAACCAATCATCATCTGGAATCAGGAAGTAATTTCCCTCAACAAGGCCAGGTCTACACTACAAACTTATATTGGTATAACTATGTTGCTCGGGGGTGTGAAAAATCCATTTCACTAAGCAATGTAGTTATACCAGCCTAGCCCCTGATGTAGACAGCGCTGTGCCAGTGGGAGAGGTTCTCCCGTCAACATAGCTACTACCTCTCCAGGAGGTGGATTAACTATCCTGAAAGGAGAAGCTCTCCCATTGATGTAGGATGATCTTCATTTAAGCGCTGCACCGATGCCACATTTTAAGTGTAGATCTGCGATTCCCCTGATTCTCTCTCCCCAACCTGCACAGGTATCTTGAGTGCAGGGACGTCCTGGGGTATTCTTTGGTGGGGAATCCCTATGCCCCAGCTATCCCTGACTGCTGTGACCATCTATAAAGGCCATTAACAAGTAGGGACATCCCCTGGGGCTCTATTAGCCTGCATGGGGGGGTGGGGGTCTGAACTAGCTCCTGGCAGCTCCTATGTAAGGAAGAACAAAGGGTATGTAAAGTGATCATTGCCCCTCCTCTTTGGTCCCTGTACCACTCTGCTTGGGGGCAAGGGTAAATTTGGCCCATTATATACAGTTTATACCTTTCTCTGAGACATCTGAGATTGGCCACAGGCAGAAACAAGATACTGGAGTGGCTGCTCCATTGATTTCTTATATTCCTAATTAGCAAAAGGGGCACAGTATTAAGAAAACTACAGATTATGGCTGTTAGAGAGCTTGGCAATGTATCCATGTCTCTCCTTAAGGACCTCCAGTTTTCTTCTACCCCTTGGCATTAATTCGCGACACTCTCAGAATCTTACCCTATCAGACAATGAAATCTGACCCTTTGTCTTGGGTAACTGTCTCCTCCTGATGAGCAAAGATAGACAAAAAAGCCTGTTTAATAGATCTGCTGTTTCTACATTCCGTTTCCAATTCCTCACTATTATTTCTAAAGTGGTCCAATTTTCTCTCTTGCTATCTGTAGCTCTCAACCACAAATATATCTGAAAACCCCTTTATGATTACCTTAAATCATCCCTGCAATTTGACTTTTGATATTCCATTTTACTCCTCAAATGAGTCTTTTTAACTCAGCTCTGTTTATTTTTATGGCTCTCTGCAATATTCCTTCCAACTTGTTTATGCTTTTTTCCGTATTATTTAAGGCTTAACTGGGAAACAACTCAGCTGTGGCTCATCCAGCTGTTTGCTTGCAGCTATACTACCCCCCTGCCTGTGATTTTTGTCAGCCCGCCTAAACTGAGCTGGATTGATGCTTGTATGGGAGACCTCACGGCACTGTGGGAAGTAGTGCTGGTGACTCAGTAGGCAATCCTCCATCTGAATCAGTATCAAACCAATACTCCAGAAGCATGTGGGCAACTACCATGCTGCTGGAGGTGCTGTCTTTGGGAAGAAACATAAATCCAAGGCTGGAACCACTTGTAGTCCTTAAAGACATGTGTCACTTTTTGTTAGAGTAAGGACATTAATTCTGCTCTCCTGACTAAATTCTAATTGGGTGACTGCACCCTTTCTACCAGTACCAAACATCCCCCTGTACTTTCATCTGGCTATGCTATTTTTCATTTACTGCAATTATTGTATAATATTACTGTGCTCTAACAGCCACTACGTTCCACCTAAGAGGCAGCTGCATTTCAGTGATCCCTCGATATAAAGTGTGTATACTTTAGGGAAAGCTTTGGCATCTCTGAACGAAAAGGAGCTGTCTAGATATCCACTATAATTTCCAAAAGGGTAACACTTTTCATAGAATTACATGAAAACAACGCCCCCCCCCCCCAAACAACACAGTATTAAGATTGCAAAGTCAAGCACTCAAAAGTTTAAAAATTCCAGAATTAGGTTGCCAATGCAACCTTAATTTAGCCTTCTTCAGCATATGCATTATGAGACAGTTTTTAACTGTTTTGGCTGAAGTTTTCCAAAAAAAGATTCCGCCTCAGACCAACAGCAATTATGGAAAATTTCAGTCTGAATGGTTACTATTTGGCAAAGTTATAAGTACCTGAAAACAGGGTCTCCTTATGGGAAGTGCCAGGAAACCTTAACAGGCAGCACTACTACCTTGCCTATAATACAATAATAATAATGTATATGTCGGCTCGGAAGGATTTGATTTGTTAATATATGTCAATTTCACTGTACACACGCACACAAACTAATGGGAAATATTTCCATCAGTAATAATTGAAATGTATTGATAGGCAAAGTCAGAAAAATGTCGCTGGAAAACTTAGAGTTTGATTAAAGGCTATTTACTTCGTATATTTTGACATACGATGTTGACAATTTGTGTTTTAACTGTTATAAAGCTTAACTTTTTGAATCTCAATCTCTACTGTCATTACATAATTATCATCTGACCCACCCATTGTCTGACCCTCCATAATTTCTTGCAGCTGAAAAAATGTAAAATGAATGAAGTACTTAAAAACCAACACTGATATTATAAAAAATCATAATACAGTTCAAACGTATTGTAATGAATCTGTGCTCCACATAACGGATACAATCACCTGATAAATTACACACTCCTGGGGAATAGGGACTAGAACCCTGGTCCTTTAGTTCCAAAAACTATGGGCTTCTACTGCTTGAACTAAAATAAACCTCTCCAAGGTGGGAATAGCAACTCATATCTTATCTTCCCTATTTGCCAGTTATTAGAAGGCAATATGACACACTCACACAATTACAATAGGAGACATAAGGCTAGTCTCCAATTGGTGCAGATCTATATTTTAAAAATATATATTTTACCCTTGGTGGATTATCTTTCAACAGTCTCATAGAAGAAATACATTTAAAGGATTCTGGATGCTGCTTATTTTTAAAACCCTGCTCATTTTCCTGACTCACCCATGTTTCCTGCTCCAAAATTCGAATGCAAATAGCATGCTCCATTTTCAGTCTATATTCAGGCTATGCTCCTGTTGACAAGACTCCTGAGCTGAATGAAAGCTTTGCCTGAGTAAGGGCCACAGGATTTGGCCGTATACTTATTCCTCCAATTCAGCCATTGTATATATGCCATGTGCGCAGTCAGGGCTAGATTCATAATTATCCTACAGCCCCCTTGCATCAGTTAGGCTAGCACAAACTGGACATAGGGAGTGGGGCTTATACCTGCCCAGGAAATACCCCCAGCACAGGAGACTTCTACCCAGGTGCAAAGCCAACCCTGCCACCTCTTCAGGAGTCCTTCGGCACAAGGAACAGCCCATGTGTTCTTACACTTCAGCTATTTTGCACTGCTGGCACATACAAATTATTTCAATTGTGAGTTAGGCCTACACTCAGGGCTGTCCTAGCCTGTGCCGGGGGCTGAATTGGGCCCTGAGGAGGGGAATCACAAGCTGCTATTTATCCTTGTGCCCTGGATGAGTTTAATTCTCAGTCTGCAAAATGTCTATACCATGCAAGGGGCCATGAACAAGAAACAGAAATAGACTGGGCTGAGAGCAAACAACCTGAATGTGCCTGATTTCATCTCCGTGTAAAAGCTAAGCAGGTCTGGGACTCTTAGCATTTTGGATGAATGACCAACTGTGAGTAGCTGGAGGTCCAAGTTTCGTTGCTTCTGTGTGCCTGCTCTTAATGATTTCACATAAAGAGCCTTTGCTTCAGCTCAGTAGGTAGCACTACTACTTTAAGATGAAAAGGTCCTTGGGTCAGTTCCTCACTGGATTGGATCCCTCACAAATAAGGATAATCCCTCATTTGATGCTTTCTCACTTGGTTGCTTTCCTGTATTCGGGCTTGTCATCTTTACATACTCTTATCCAAAAGCATGCTGTGCTTGGGCAAGAACAGAGAACAGGGAGACCTAAATTCTAATCCTAGCTCTCACAAAGGCTTGCTTATGTCAATCAGTTAATCAATGGTGATGTTGGGTAAATCACTTAATCCTTCTGGTCCAGTTAGATGCCTAACTACTACTGAAATCAATGGGAGTTAGGCTTCTAAATGCCTTGGAGGATTTGTGCCTTTGTTTCCCTGTCTGTACTCTACCTGCAGATATAGTGTGCATGTGCATTACTCTATCAGACAGGAATGTTGTAAGGCTGATTTAATTAACAATACCCTTAAGAGTCTAGAGGTTTTAAGAGTCTAGGATTGAAAGAGATATGCAAGTGCTAGGTATTATTTTTGTTTGCTGTTTTGATTAAGTTAGCTGTTACACAGTAACAAACTTGTGTGGGTGCTAACAATTTTATTTTTCAACATTAAAGAGCCTATGACATTTAATAAATGTTGCATGTTTGTGTATATTTCCTTGACCAAAATTCCTGTTTCCCATTTATGCAGTGTATTAGTCACAGATGGTAACTGCTTTCCACCCCAGAAGTCGCTGCATTTTTGTGGTGGTGAATATGTTAGTATAAAAATCTCTTAGGGAGCCTTCTGTATGTTAACATTGGGCCAGAATGTGAACCCCTGGGTCAAGTTAGTGCGCAGTTACTCACAGGCGAAGTGCCATTAAAATCAGTTGGATGACGTGTGTGTGTGTATATATATATGTGTGTTAATTGCTCACCAGTCTGGTGGAGGGCTTCACAGTCTAACCCACTATTTTTATTAAAGAATTTGTATAATGGCAAATGCTATAGTCAAGCTTACAAAAAAGATTTCTATTGTAACCCCCAGATGTTGCATGCTCACAATTTTCTGAGAAACGTCACCTTTGGAATGAAGCGTTTCCTGGTTTTTTTTTCAGTCCAAAAGGAAAGTTTCAGCAAAAAAATGTATCCAGCCATTTTAAAGTGTCTGCACAAGGAGAAAGAGGTGCCACATTTCCCATTTTAAAACAAACAAATCTAGCCCTATTTTTTTTCTGATGGAGCTAACACAGCTGAGGTTGGATGTTTGAAATTGTGTAGGTGAAAAGGCCTTACTCAGGACTAATGTCTTGCTAAATATGATAAGAGTTGATGAGAGACACTCAGATACTGTGTTAATGGCCAGCATTAAAACCCCATAGATACGACCTATCAAATCTTGGTAGGTAGAGCTGGTAAGACCTAGGGACCTAAGGGTGAAATTCATCTCTATGCAGAGGTCTAGCACAAGGTCTAAGTAGCACTCACATTCCACTTAAGCCCTCTTTTGAGAGTCCAAGTGGTCCACAGTAGAGCTGGGCAAAATTGCTTGGCCAAAACATTTTTTAGTTAAAAAAAAAAAAATGCAGATTTGGCAACACTGACACTTTCTGTGAATTGGTGGTGGTGGGGAGGGAAAAAAAATTAAACAGTTCAATGTTTTCAGCTTGAAACAACTTTGTTTCAAAATTGCCTTTAATTAAAAAAAAATACATCAGAAATGTTAAGTGATCAAAATTGAAACATTTGATTTTGTCAAAACGAGTTTGTTGGACCTGAAATTAATCTTTTTTCCAATTGGTCAATTCAAGCAATTTTTGATTTTGATCCAATCCAAACCAATACCTCCCCACCTCCCCACACCCTCGCCCCTCCAAATTTTAGAAATTGCCAACAAACCCAAAATCCATTATTTGCACATCTCTACTTCATAGACCTTGGGATGGTCCTCTGCATGGGGCGAACTTCATCTACAGTCAAGCTCAGTAGATGCTAGGATTCTTTTGCTGCAGTGATATGAAATTAGTATTGTTCATACAGGATCAGATAATGAATCAGTCTGTCCATCATCTTGTCTCTGACAGTGGCCAGTACTGGTTGCTTCACAATAAAGGGGTAGATATAGCTGTTGTTTTCATTACCTGTGTGAGTAGCCTCAGGGTTGCGAATCTGGATGATGTATCTATCGATTAACATTTTTATTCAGTTGTAGTTATGAATTGCAGGTCCCTGCAGTGCCAGGGCTTGTGAAATGGTGCATTAATGCATGTGCATTATTTAGGACAGGATATGGTGTGACACTGCATTGCAAAGGATAGATTTGCATATGTAATACTTATTTGTCTTGAATGTTTTATATCTAAAAATAAATATTTTTTTAAAACAAAGACCACCCTCTGTCTGGGGAATGAAACGCAATGTGAATTTTCCTCATCTGTCCTCTAGAGCAAAGAGAGTTTGCTTTTATTATCCTTACCTTTCCCTAACCTGCAATATTTACTCTCATCATCTGGACTTCCTGTATGACTAAAAACCATTTGTATTTGAGGTGGCCTGTCAGCATTGAACTGCCCCTGAATCACTTCGAGGTTTGAACGTTAATGAATGCTAAAGAGGAATGGATTTCCTCCACAACTGCCTATTACACCCATAGAGGCATCAAAAAAGAATTCACCATGATTAATAACATTACTCTGGATACCAAGGAAGGCCAATTGATTTGGCAGTTATTATAAAGTGCTGCCCAATTTCCATAGACTATATAAATCCAGATAGCAGAAACAATCTGCTCTTACATTGTGCCTACTTAGTACTGTTAATGTTAACTGAGCTAGTATTTATTGCTTTACAGCTCCAGCACAGACTATGATGATTTTGTTTTATATCAAAGACAGCAGCAAGTATTAAATAGGAGTAGCCAACAATATGCTTTAATTAAACAGATTAAAGAACAGGGATTACAAATAAAAATGGAGGGGCAGATCCTCTGCTGGTATAAATCAGCCTAGCTCTACTGACTTCAACAGTACTATTCTGATGTACACCTGCTGAGGACTTGGCCCGTGAACTACAGTACTTTATACAGATGGATTTTCATCAACTTCAACCATTTCCTAATAAACATATTACTGCAGGCCCAGGCCCCGGTTCCTATTTTTCTATCTGCTAGAAAACAATGGGGCCAACCCACAACATTCAAATCTGGACACAGACACTAAACAACCTACATTTCTGGCATGTCCTGACCAGGGCTGTTGGCTCAGTATATTGGAGAGATGTGGCGGTTTTCAAAATGTACATCCCCAGACTCAGGTTTCAATGGACATTTTTCATTAATATTTTATTCTGCTACAAGAGACCAGAATCTTGTCCCTTATTTAGAAGGCGCTTTTAGCAAAGCAGGTCTCTTGCAAGGCGAAGAGGAGGTAACATTGCATAAGAACACAAGCAATACGTAGCTTTCTACTTTCATACCTCTAATTACTAATTGTAGCTGTTTGACCTAGTGTTGTGGGGATCTACTCCATTCATCCTGGAAAGAAACCAAGATCAATGAATAGTACTTGGTCAGGAGCATGATAAACACTCCACAAGGCAGAGAAGATCCATCAGGAAGCAGTCATAGGCAGCAGGACAGCTGAACATAAGGCAACCATAGTAGGAAAGGAGAACTTGAAGTAATCAATGGAAGTGATTGTGGTTAAGGAACTGGCCTGGGACTCAGAAGATCTGTGAATAGTTCCCAGCTCTGCCACAGATTTTCTGCAGGACCTTGGGTAAGTCACTTTCTCTCTGTCCCTCAGTTCCCCACCTATAAGATGGCAGGGTAATCATGCTTCCTTTCTCTGTCTTACTTATTTAAATCGGAAACCGTTCATGGCAGGGACTGCCTCTCAATACGAGTACGTGCAGTGCATGCCATAATGGAGCCCTGGCTTCAGTAGGGCCTCTAGGCCCTGCTGAAATAATAAATGAGCAGAAGAGGTATCTGCAGTCCAGACCCAGTTAGCCCTGATCCAACAAAGCACTTTAAGCATGACAATAGTGGAGCTGCTCAAAATTTCTCATTCAAAAATGTTTACTTTTAACCAAAAAAATAGCATTTTTGTCAAAATTAGAAATTTTTGCAGGACATTTTCAGTTTCAGGCTTTTTGGTGTTTCAATAAAAACTCAAAAAATTTTGAATAAAAACCGTACATGTTAGTCTTTTTTTGCATGCGTGAGTGGGAGCAAAACCACTGAGACCGGGTTTAGTGAGTCATTCTATTGACTCTAGTGGGTCAATAAGCTGCACACGTGTTTAAATACTTAGCTGGACTTGGGCCTTAATTAGGGAATCACGTCAATGGAAGAAGCAACTAAGGAGTCAAAATCCACTCATCACTGTGCCGGCCACTAGCAAACCAATTCCAGTATCTGAGATCCAGGCAGCGGCTGCACCTTTAAGTTCTTCCATTGGTGTTCATTGAGAGGCAGGTACAGTATTGCCTTCAGGCTCCATCACGTGATGGTGAAATGTGTAACACTTGCTGAATAAAAACCCACAAGAAAATGTTCCTCTTCTTGAAAAATCTGTTCATTTCTCCTGCTGATCCTTACGAGAATCAAAAACCTTTCCAGGCAATTTAAATCACTTCCTCAGCCCTATTTCTTCTCCTGGCCCGGCTGCCAAGCTGTTGTGTTATCCATTTTTTTGATTTTAGCCCCAAGTATCTGTGATATGTTGTCAGAAGCAAATGTCAGCCAGCCACCGGCTTCACCTATGAAGCCTGTTTTTTATGAAGTCTTATATTACACTGGAGATGGAACTCAGCTCATCATAAACCCCAACATTTTTTTCTTAGATGGTTTCTTTTCTTTAAGTGAATCTAGTGCTAGTGAAATGAGACAGAGACAGCTTGGAGAGTGCAGGCCTCTATGTAGCTAGAACACAAGCAGCAGTAGCATGGGTTTCCCCACAAAGACTTCCCCACACTCCCAACAAACACGTGGAATACTCATCCTGAAAAAAATAAAATCTGTTAAGCTACTACCGCAGCCTCCTTAAAGCTCATGACTAGTGTGATGGCCACAGAACACTGCCAGCTAACAATAGCTAAGCAGGCAGAGAGCTGACTGGTGCTACTGATCTTATCTCCATTAAGCCTATCTTTAAAAAAAAATCCCTCTCTACTTACAAACTGTGCACACAGCTAGTCTATAAAAAAAAATGCTCATAGTAGTGTTACCCTACCCTCCTCCCCCAGTTCTCTATTTGGGTCTCACGCATCTGCTACGTCTCATCTTAAACTAAGATTGTAAGCATATCACAGTGTTCCTCTCCCAGGGCCCCCCCATGGGTCAAGACAGGCCTTCACACCCACCTGCTTCCGGGCTGGAATACATTAACTCCTCGCTTAACACTATAGTTATGTTCCTGAAAAATGCTACTTTAAACAAAACAATGTTAAGCTAATCCAATTTCCCCGTAAGAATTAATGTAACTAGGGGGGTTAGGTTCCAGGGAAATGTTTTTCACCAGACAAAAGACATTATGTACATATATATATACACACACACACACACAGACACACACAGAGTATAAGCTTTAAACAAACAATTTAATACTGTGCACAGCGATGATGATTGTGAAGCTTGGTTGAGGTGATGAAGTCAGAGGGTGGGATATTTCCCAGCGAATGCCTTACTGCTAAATGATTAACTAGGATTTGGCTGAGCCCTCAGGGGTTAACACATTGTTGTTAATGTAGCCTCACACTCTACAAGGCAGCACAAATGGAGGGAGGAGACACAGCATGGCAGAGAGAGACGGACACACACCCTGTGTGTGAGAGAGAGAGACGCGCATTGCCCCTTTAAGGATGCTCATTTCATCCAACTCTATAAAAACAAAGGAACAGAAGTGACTGTAATAACGAAAGAGGTATATCTCTTCTTAACATCATGGGGAAAATCTTAAGCCGTATTCTTTTACCTAGACTTCATACTTTAGCTGAGAGAATCTATCCTCAGACCCAGTGTGGCTTCCGCTCGGGAAGGTCCACCATAGACATGGTCTTCTCAGTAAGACAACTGCAGGAAAAGTGCAGAGAGAAGTGTATTCCACTTTACATGGATTTTATAGATTAACAAAAGTCTTTGACGTAGTTAGTTGGTCAGGACTTTACATTGTTCTGAAGAAGCTTGGTTGTCCACCTATATTGCTAAACCTTGTGAAATCCTTGCACAATGGCATGAAGGCAACTGTAATGTATGAAAACCAAGATCTGACTCGTTTAACTTCAACATGGAGTTGCGTACTGGCTCCTACATTGTTTAATATTTACTTCTCATTCCTGCTTCAACATGTGTTCCGTGATATTCGCGATGGTGTCTGTCTTAGCACTAGACGGAGGTTTGTTTAACATTGCAAGGTTCAGAGCTAAGACGAAGGTGAAGGAGATCATAAGGGACTTCTTGTTTGTAAATGATGCAGCCCTTGTGGCTCATAGTTTTGATGCCCTACAACATCGTGTTACCAAGTTTTCTGATTCATGCAAAATCTTTGGGCTAGCAATAAGCTTGAAGACGACTTATCATGCACCAAGGCTCTTCAGAACCAGTTCCCAATATCACCTTAGATGGTATTTGTCTAAATAAGGTTGACCAATTTTGTTACTTTGGCTCTACTGTTACCAGCAATGTAGATCTTGATGCTGAGTTCTCTAGTAGAATTGGCAAAGCAGCCAGGAACTTTAGTCTTTTGCAAGACAGAGCCTGGAACAATAACAAATTGTCAACTAAAGTGAAAATCTGTATTTATGAGATGTGTTTTATTCACTCTTCTATTCGGCTCAGAAATATGGACAATTTACACCAAACATACCAAAAGACTAACCAGTTATATCAGATGCTTATGTAAAATTCTTCGACTAAGATGGCAAGAGAGGGAGACAAATGTGGAAGTGTTAAATTATGCTGGTATGTCATTCATGGGAATGTTGATTAGGAAGAAAAGACTCAGGTGTCTTGGATATGTCAAGCAAATGCTGAATTACAGGATCCCGAAGAGTGTGCTGTATTCTGAAGTTAGTGAAGGGTCTGGAAAGAGAGGCAGACTGCTGCACAGATTTCAGGATGCATGCAAAGAGGATTTAGTATCCTTTGGAATCTCTGTGGATGACTGGGAAAGGAGTGCAGAATGCCGCTCTGGTTGGTGGAGTCAGCTTGTAGATGGAGCGAGGTGGAATGGATCATGCTTGTCATGACCGGTGTCATAGGAGGAAATAATCTTTTGTTCGGATTCAGAGCATTGCTAGTGCATGGGTGTGCCCTACCTGTGGGTGGGACTGTCACTCGCGCATCGGACTCAGCCGCCATCAAAGAACTCATGGGTGCACCACCATGCTCTGTAAAGCCTAGCACAATGTGGGGCCCTGGCCCACGATTGTGGTTCCTTAGCAATGTGATCAATGATAACTAGTATTAGATTAATACAGATAATAGTTTTGTTCTTAGATAGCCAGTCTCAGTGCTTTGGATCTAGGAGCTCATGGTAGCCTGCGACACAACATTCAAAATGACAACATACCTAGGACATTCAGAGTGTTACAGCTCACACTCGATGTTTTGTCTGCTGTCATATGGATTAATGCTGTCATTAGAAACATGAGCTAAGGAATGAGTGTGGAGCAAGAGGACTCATAATGTCCTGGCTTTTGTCAGTTTGCTACTGCCTGTATTTAAATGAAATATAGATTTAATTTTTTGCACTGAGTTTCATGTTTGTTCCTAAAGCAAAACCAAACCATCCACAGGAGGTTATAAAACATGCAATGCTTGCCCAAGAGATGACCTATTATCTGTAAGAATATCTTGTTTTGACTTCTGCAAATGACTAGTTTGAATCCACTTATGTATGTATTTATGCATTTTTAAATGCTTCCCTTTTGGCTATTTAATACATTTTCTGGGTCAGGCTCCGTCTTCACAGCTCTATTCTGGGCCAGTGAGATGGCATCTCATACAGCATTTGGTTCACACATTATGTCTCCCAAAAGATTGTGGTACCGCCTGTTCAGCATTAAGACTTCACTGCATGCTCGAGTTAACATTTGTTTATACCCAATGAAAGTAGCGATGACACTTAGCAGAAACAGTGAGGAAAATTCACACACGCACACACACAAAGAACCACCAAGCAAGACACACAGAAATCCATCTTCTAAGCATGATATATGTGAAAGTTCTCTCTTTAACAGTTAGACTAGAAGGAAGGAACTTTACACACTAATAAATATAAGCACCAAGGGGCTTTAAATAACATGCATTTCAATGGTGCATTTCATCTGAGGATCTGAAAGAACTTCGTGAATATTCATTCATTCTGCTTCCCCAAAACACTTGAAGCATCATTTCATCCTCATTTCACAGATGAGGCAGAGGTGGGTTTTTTAAATGACTTGACCAAATTCATCTGGCAAGATCATGCCAGAGCAGGGAATAGCTCTAATTACTTGTCAACCACCCCAATTAAAATTGCGTTATCATTACATTTATTTATTTTTTTAAAGCAAGAAGGTTAGTTAACAGTCATGTGTGGCCTGCTGGATGGGATGTTAGAATAGGACTCGGAAGACCTGTTTTCAAGTCCCAGCTCTGCCGCTGCTTTTCCAGGGCAAGTTATTGTCCCGCTCTGTGCCTCAGTTTCCCCATTTTAGAAATGGGGATAATGATACCGACCTTTGAGACCTACTGATGAAAAGTGCTACATAAAAGCTAGGGATTATTGCTGAAGGTTCTGTATTAACATAAGGAAAATTCCTTTTTTTATTAAGATGTGCCGCAATATTTTTTTCCTTTCAAAACACTGTATTCTGTTATTACCGTGGAATGGCAGAGAGGTCACTTTCAGTACCCTCGCACACGATGCTGGGCTGTAACACTACACCACTGAACTGCCTCCTTCTCTTCCAACATGCTAAGAATGTGTAAAGACTGCTGCACAGAGCACCTGCACTTTATGATATCACACCTGTAATATCCAGTCCTAGCTTCTTACTTCCCAATGCCTGGCTAGGGCCTAGGAGTGCCTAAAGCAAGAGTGATTTCTGTCCATGTCAAAGCCTTCTGTTGCTCAATAACTACCTCAATAGTTGATTAATGAGCAGCAAGGATGCTCCTAACCACCAGGAAAGAAAGTACAATCCATATATGGCAGTGACACTGCCAACAGCAGCCAACATATCCAGGCTTAGGAAATGCTGAGGGGTTTGCTGCTGGTATTGCAGCACCCAAGGAGTAAAAGGAAATGGCCATTTAAAAATGTCTGTGAGCTGTGATTGGGCATGGTGTTTGGTGAAAGACAGCAGTGAAGGGGCTGCTGTGGTGTGGCCATGTATCTGTTTAGATCAGGCCTGCACAACTCGTAAAGTGGCAAGGGCCATATTACTCCAAAGAAAACAGCTGAGGGCCAACCCCGCCCCCTCCCGCCCCGTGGAAACACCCTCCCTGCCCAGCGCTGCCCACCCTGCGGAAACAACCCCTCCTTCCCCAGCGCTGGGGTGTGGAAACCTGTAGAGGGGAAAAGAAACAGCACGCATAGGGTGACCAGATCACTGCAGTAAAATAGGACCCGTCCCCTCCCCGCTCGGCCCCACCATCACACCCCTCTTCACCCCCCCAGGGGTCACTATATTACTGCACACAACAGTCAATCAATACAGTTGTAGATAAATCTCTGCATTATGCATTTTTGTGTAACTTTTATATGACTTTGTATTGAACCTTGGTAATATGTTATAGCAGGCCCCCAAGGTAGTATAATTAAGGTAAAAGAAAAATGTCTTTTTGCTAGAAGTAGAATAAGATCTTCCCCACACACACACACTTGTGTTCAATTGCCCTGTTGAATGAATGAGGTTTGAATGAGGAAGGTGTGGAAGGCAGGCACCTCCAGACAGCTGCAACCCTTGGAGAGGGGATGGGAACCAGACCAAGGACAATCAAACTTGTCACGTGTGCTGACTAGAGAAGAGCAGACATACCGATGGCCTCGGGGGTTAGAAGCAAGCACCTTCCTTTGGGAACACCCTCTTTGCAGCATTGGGACAACCCCCAGCCCAGAGACAAGCAGCAAAAAGGACCAACGGACACAGTCCCAGCTTTTGGGCCGCACAGTGAGCCCACCTACTCACCTCCCACGAGCTGCACAGTGAGCCCATGTGGGCCACATGTTGTGCAGGCCTGGTTTAGATGTTGTTTCATTTCATTACTGTACCCTCAGACCTCTAACTTCTCTTCTGTCTGCAGCTACTGGCAGCCATTTTGCGCTCACTACAGTGCAGACTGTTACAAAGCACACACACTCACACGGCTCTGGTACTTTTGTTCTTTCTTGTTTTCTTAATCTAAAAGTCCATCTGTTTAAAATGACCACTATGCTTTTTTGCTTATGAAGCATGATGCTGTAGGCAAACACAGAAGAACTTTTCTGAGAACCAGCTCCAAGCAGCATGGCGGTGAAATGCAACTTCACTTTGCTCAGCTTCTTTCATACAAACGCTTTGCCATGTTAAACGATACAGGTACAGATCTAAATAAAAGGACACGGGCCCACACTGAAAATTAAATTGAGTTCAAAATTTCACAGAACTCACGGGTGTTTGGAACTGTGATTTTGGTTCACGTCCATCTCTATAAGTAATAAAAAATGTCGGGAGAAGAGAAATTGAGAAGCAGATATATATAGAGAGAAGTTATGGTTCCAGTTTAGCTCTGAGTCCACCAAACTATGCGATAGCTAACTAACATAACCTCATCATTTTATTATCATTAACTGTCTTCCCTGTCTTCTCCCTTTTCGTCCCTTTCTTTGTCATGCTCACTTGTTGCACCTCTTGTCTCAGATTAGATTGCATGCTCTTTGGAGCAGACTGTTTCTTTCTATGTGTTTTAGCAGAAAGGAATTCTGATCAGAATGGGACAGTCACTACTGAAATACAAACACTAAATTATAATAATGTAATGGTGTAGAGAAATACAAAGAGGCATCTGAAGAAGTGGGTATTCACCCACGAAAGCTTATGCTGCAATACGTCTGTTAGTCTATAAGGTGCCACAGAACTCTTTGTCGCTTCTACAAAGAGGTTGTTCCACACAGAGGAAACTGCCGAGGAGAAGGCTCTCATACAAACAGGAGTGAGGTTGTGGGAGGGACAGAGAGAAAAAAATTTAAAAGGCTAGATTTTCCTATTCACTCTTGAGATGAGTTGTCCCTTACTCAATGAGTAATATCATTGAAATCAGCAGGACTACTTGAGGAGCAACTTAACTTGAGTAAGGGTGGCATGATCTGGCCCGAAGGAGCAAGGGGAGCAGCAGAGGGAGACAATAGCTGTGAAGTTTGGCTGGAGCAGGTGCATGGAAGTTTCACAACCCAGCAAGGCAGTTTTGAACGGGACCCTGAAATGAATGAGGAGCCAATGGAGACAGACAGTGTGCCAGGGGTGATGGGAAGATTAATTAAGAGGCAGAAAATAATACTGGGCCTTTTGTCACAAGGAAGCATCTTACCATAGAGACCGGTTTGTTTAATCCAGTCAACTGGTGCTTAGCGTCCATGACAGACTCCCTCCCTCTGGATATACTTCCTGTCTGCAGTGCAATCCAAGAAAAGGATTAGTTTATGACACAGGGACTATCATTTTCCATGGTGCTACTCTGGCTTGGGGCAGTGCTTCTGCAGCCCTAGGATCATATCTCCTCTGTGTCAGATGATACAAAGCGTGAAGTGCTGTGGTAATCAACCTATGTGATTTCCAGATCCAGATCGAAAGGGAATATATGTCCCGACTCCCAAAAGACTACTGATCAAACTGAAGCCACAGTCTCTGAGATGTGCTGCCTCCTGCCTGTTCCAATGATAAGGTGAGATCCCCAGTTCTGCTTTATAGGTTTCTGCAGGAGAAGGTCTGTGGGAGCAAAGTTCTTCTTAAACGTCTCACTCAACTCTACCAGTTTACCAGACTGAGCCCTCAGGTGAACCAGCAATGGCCTCTTCCTCCGACTCCTGCATCTTGTGACCTCCCTCCTCCTCCTTTCCATACCTTTATGATGGACTCCAAAACCAGTTTCTTTGCTAGGTCCCCGCATAACACCTGCCAACTCATTGCCTATGCAGTGTAGAAGATGTAACCATGTCAGTCCCAGGATATTAGAGAGAGAAGGTGGGTGAGATAATATATTTTATTGGACTGACTTCTGTTGGTAAGACAAGCTTTCAACCCACACAAAGCTCTTTGTCAGGTCTGGGAAAGGTACTTGGAGCATCACAGCTAAATGCAAGTCTGTTTAGCATAATTAGCACATATTCTATGGGACCATTCTTGGTAGAATGGCCCATTTACATCTCTTCAGTCATAGGACAAAAACAGGGGATTGTGGATTTATTACAACAATCTGGGAATGGGGTTGCAGTGAGGACTAACAGATTGGCACCTGCAGTCACAAAAACCTTAGGCGTCCTGTGGCGTATACACATTGAGCTGGGAACCACAGATTCATCTCATCAGTCATCCTCTGTGCTGTCTCCAGTCCAATGCAGATGACTTAGTAGGCACACAGAACTAGTCAGAGTTATTCACTGTGCGCTCATAGGTTTTGAACACTCACATGGAACGAGTATGGTTCTACAGTCCACATTGGTTACTCTAGGATCATTGGATTTTTTTCTTCTTGGGATGTTGGACTATTTCCTCTATGCTCCCCATTCTTGCTCAGCTGAATTTAAATTGGAAACATCCTGCTTTTGTTCCCCAGACAACTCAACCAGATTTAATTCCATCTCCCTAACCCTAAGCACCCTTGTGTTTCACAGACAGATTCTGCTGGGGCGTAGGCTATTCTATTCTGTATAGGTTTTTATATCACCCTTGTCCCTCTAATATCTGCATGCCTTCCAGCATCTGAGACCCCTGCCGTGAAGGGAGTAGAGAACAGAATGGCTCCAACTTCTGACTTAAAATCAACCTAAGTGAAGCCTTGTTTAATGTTTGTATAGCTCAACTTTCTTGTATTTATTTATTTAACGCATTTTTAGGCAAATAGCCCCACTGTAAGTGCTTGTCTGAAACTGTTGTTGAATAAAGCCCACAGCTGTTCCCAGTGCCTGAATGGAACCGAGAGATCCCACGTAAATTATTCATCACAGATTTTGTGCATGCATTTGTCTAGATTGCTCCCAGAGTGGGGGAGTCTTGTCTTTCTCATTTACAGGACTTTGAGACTATCAAAAAGGAATCTATGAGAGGCGGGTGAACCCCCCCTTTTGGGAAGGCTAGCTCCCTGACTCCTCTCCTTCCGCCAAAGGCCCAGCCCCTACTCCCCATCTTTCCCACCAGAGCCCTGAGCCCCCCTACCCCTACTGCTGGAGAAACTCCAGCCAACTGCTCCGGGCCGCCAGCTGGCCAGAGCACTGACCTGACCTGCTGGCCATCTGAGCTCTGTGTTCCAGGCTGCCGGGCTGAGCTGAACCCCTGCCAGTTTCAGGGTGGAGGGGAAGCCCCACCCTCGGGGCAGATCTTGGGCAGGGGTACGGCCTGGGTGAGGGGAAGCTTAGCCTCCCCTGGCCTATTGTACCTGCTGCCCATGAAGGAATCTTTTTCTACAGATGTATCAATAGATTGCCTCTGCCATTGTAGGGGTGCCTTCTCAGACTTGGTCTACACGACATACTTACTTTGCTCAGGGGTGTGAAAAATCCACACCCCTGAACAATGTCGTTATACTGACCTTAACCTCCCGTGTAGGCAGCAGGAGAGCTTCTCTCACGGACATCGCTCCCGCCTCTCACCGAGGCGGAGTTATTAAGCTGACAGGAGAGCTCTCTTCTATTGGCTTAGAGGCTCTTCACCAGAAGTGGTGCAGATGCACCCAAGTACATTTGCAGAGTTGATCTGCTATAGTTCTTTACAGGGAAGCGAAACAAAAGAGCGGGAAGGGACTGGCTGGTGCAGGGGACTGGGGACACTCCAGTGGAACTCCTTACCTCTGTCTGTCTCCATTTGAGACAGAGGTAAGCAGTTCCACCGGAGTGTCACCAATCCCCTGCACCAAGTTCACTCTCATGTGATGGCTGTGTCAAGTTGTCCTGCAATGGCTCAAGAGCAGGAGTGCCAACCTCAGGGCAGACTGTTAAGAAGCAGGGCACAAACCCCAAATTGGTTGTGAGTTCTATACTTAGATTTCACCAACCAAGAATAAAGTTTAAGCTTCTCAGGCACTGTAAGAGCCTTAACATGGAGTCACAGACAGTTCCCTTGGATACTCCTATCTGTCTTGCCACCCAGGTAAGTTTGCCTTTCTAATAGACAGCCCCTTACTCCAAAAATCACAATAATATTCAGGTTATTCCCAGTCCCAAAGGACCAGTCACTTACCCGTGATCAATTGCACCTTAGATCTCACACCAAAGGCAATGCTTGTAGCCAATCCTATAATAAACCATTGTGACAAAGCTCTATCCTTGTCTCCATGGATTCTGCATTTCCTGGCGGATTTCTCTAGCCTCAGAGGCTCACTATGACCCTCCACGTAGCCCTTCTCTCTCTAGAGACCAGGGTCACAGCCTACTGAGCCATTTTTATCATAAGCCAGTGAGGGAGGTGAGGAGAAGCTATCCTCCCTTGCACAGTCTCTGTTATCTCTCAGTGTCGGTGATTAATCGGGGTTGGGGGGGGGGGGGGGGGGACACTCCAGCCCAGGGACCCTAATAGTATCAGCTATGGTAGCTGACCTTTTAGAAACAGGACGTGTACAGACGTCCCTGGGCTACTTCCCCACAGCAGCCTCCACTTCCTCAAGCTCCACTTCACCCTTACCTCGGGGCCTCCTTCCTTGTGTCTGATATGGTGTGTACTGCTCAGACCCTCCAACAGCACAACTTCCTCCCAGAGCTCCTGACATGTGCGCTCATCTGACTAAGTGAGAGGTTTTTAACTAGTTTCAGCCAGCCCCGATTGGCTTCAGGTGTTCCAATCAACCTAGCTGTCTCCGCTGCTTTCTGGAAGGATCTTAATTAGCCCCAGGTATCTTGATTAACCTGGAGCAACTGCCATTTGGTTACCATCGTAACAGGGATTTGTTTAGCCTGGGGCTAACATACCCGTTTCTCACTACTTTCCTATAGCCATCTGGCCTTGCCCTGTCACACTATCTAAAGATTTATTAACTAGGAAAAGGAAATAACAGTTATTTAAAGAGGTTAAAGCAGGTAAACATACACACACAAATGAGTTACAGGCTTAAGTTTCAAAAGGTAATAGAAGGTTCTATAATAAGCTAGCACTATATGTCCCTTAGTGCTAACCCAGGCTAAACAATTGGGATCTCTTGCTTATGCCTAGAAAACCTTACCCTCAAGAGTACAAGCAGCATAGAGATACAGTTTCTCCTTGTCAGGGATTTCTATTCTCTTTTCCCCCTTCTCTGAGCTGACAGCTCAGCGGATGGGGAGAATTCACTTGCACCACTTCTCTTTTGGAGGGATGTGGAGGGGGGAGCAATCAACAAACTCTTGTTCTCGTCAATGTTCCACAATAGTTCACCTGGTGTTGATGGGCTCTCTCTATGGGGGAGGATGTAACGCTTTTTGTTATAGGCCAGCATTTCACACAATTAATGTTTCTCTGTCTGGTGATTTGCACAGCTACAGAGGCTTACAAGGCAAATGCTTAAATATTACTTTACACTATGGGATACAGATGTTATGAGATTAACACATGCAGCAATTTACAAGCATTCAATAAAGTCTTAATGATAATCACATTTTTATAACTCTAATACCGATTTTAACAATAGGAACACAGAGGTAAACCAGATTAATTCCAGCTATGTATTTGTCAGTATCCACATGAGGCAAGAGGATTTTGGCATAAGCTAACACCTGGTTTTCCAGCATCATAGGCTGTTCAGAAGCCTGTATGACATGAGCTTCTGGTTCTTAGTACACTTCCTAATGGGACAAAAACCATCATCATAGTTTACACCCCATTTGGCAGCCTTAGCAGAAAGTCTGAAGACTGTGGAGACCACACATTTCTTTCTCACTCCTAGAGATGGTCCCAGCAAGGAACATAGGGAGGAGTAGTGCAGGGGAAGTTTTCCCAGCTGCACCTGTTCTGCAGCTGTATAACATATGTCAATGTCCAAGTCTGTTCCCTTGTCAGCTTACCTATTGGACAGAGTCCACTGACTCCTTGGACTCCTTCTGAGAACACCGGGTATTGTCCAGAGTTCTCTGCTCAGTATCCCCCTCTGGATCCCTTGTTTCATAGTCAAGATCTTCACCCCCATTCCTGTTTGTTCCATTTTTGTCCCCTGCACTTACTTAAGTCCTGATCCTGTGGGCCTTCCCTCACTTGAGGGGGCAGTCCTTACATTCTTGTGGGCTTCACTCACCAGTCCCCAGATATTAATGCACTAGCAATTTTCACACCTCTGTTCTTGTGTGGCCCCCTCCTCACTTCTAGCAGGGAGGTCTTTGCTGTTACTTTTTCTGTGTCACTGTCCTGCCTTTTTCAAAGGAAGGTCAAACAAGCTGGCAACATTTAGGCCAGGTCTACACTAGGACTTTATGTCGAATTTATCAGCGTTAACTCGATGTAATCCCTCACCCGTCCACATTAGGAAGCAGTTTATTTCGACAGTAAGGGCTCCTTGAATCGAATTCGGTACTCCACCCTGACGAGGGGAGTAGCGCCAAATTCGAAATGGGCATGTCGAATGCGAGGTACTGTGGACGGAATTCGACGCTGATAGCTCCGGGAGCTATCCCACAGTGCACCACTCGGTGGACGCTCAGGGCAGTATTTTGTACTCGGATGCTCTGACCTGCCACTCAGAGAAATCCCCGCGAAAATTTGAATGCTTTTTCCTCTGTGGCCATTTTGAATCCCATTTCCTCTTTGGACATTGTGGCGAGCTCAGCAGCACTGGCAATGATGCAGAGCTCTACAGCGGTGGTTTCGATGCCATCGGTGAATAGAAAGAGAGCTCCAACATGGAGTGATCGTGAGGTTTTGGATCTCATCGCTGTGTGGGGCGATGAATCCATCCTAGCCGAGCTCCGTTCAAAAAGACGGAATGCCAAAATTTACGAGAAGATTTCACAGGCTATGACGGAGAGAGGGTACAGCCGGGATGCTACGCAGTGCCGCGTCAAAATCAAGGAGCTACGTCAGGCGTACCAAAAGACCAAAGAGTCCAACGGACGCTCCGGCTCAGCGCCTCAGACTTGCCGAGTTTACGAGGCACTGCACGCCATGCTCGGTGGTGCGGCAACAACTACCCCGCCAGTATCCGTGGACACCGATGACGGGGTCCATTCTACGGACACATCGGAGGAGGTTTTCGCTGACGGCGAAGAAGAGGATGGAGGGCAGGGGGACGAAGCGATCGAAAGTGGTCACCCTGGAGATTTCCCCGACAGCCAGGAACTATTCCTCACCCTGACTGCGCTGCCCTTCGAACACTCCCAAGCCAGCATTCCTGACCAGGAATCAGGAGAGGGATCATCAGGTCAGTGTGTTAGACATTTATTTTCAATACAATAGTTATGGTGTGATAGCGCTCTGTAACTGTGGCTTCATTGGCCTTATGCGCTTCAGCTTTGAGTCGCTTTCCCGTGAAACTATTCGAAAAGTCTGTCAATATGTATGGGGATAGAGGTGTATTCACCAGCAGATATCTCAGAGAAGCTGTCTTGCAGGTACAGCGATAGTTTGTTTAGCACGTTCACTGGGAGAGCTGCCTTATTGTCTCCTCCATGGTAGGATACTTTCCCGCACCATGCAAGCAGCAGGTACTCTGGTATCATTGCCTTGCATAGCATGGCAGCATACGGCCCCGGGGTTTGCTTGCATTGACGCAGCATGCAGATTTTCTCTGTCTCCGTAATCCTCAGCAGAGTGATATCAGTCATGGGGTCCTGGTTCGAATGAGTGGTATAATTAGTATACTGCATGCTTCCTTTTCCCCTTACAGACAGACACCCGGCTGTTTACGGTAACGCGTGGTGGTAGTGTGTCGGGAGCAAAACCAGTACCACATATCGGTGCGCGGGTAGGGACAGTCCCAGGGAGCGGCAACGCTAAACCGGGGATAGGATAGGCGAGCCGTTCACGCTGAGCGGTATGCGGGCATTTTAGATTCCCTGGAGCAGCCACGCGGAGGGGGGGAAGGGTAGGCGAGCCGTTCACGCTGAGCGGTTCGCGGGCATTTTAGGTTCCCTGGAGCAGCCACGCGGAGGGGGGGGAAGGGTAGGCGCGCCGTTCACGCTGAGCGGTTCGCGGGCATTTTAGATTCCCTGGAGCAGCCACGCGGAGGGGGGGAAGGATAGGCGAGCCGTTCATGCTGGGTGGTTCGCGGGCATTTTTGGTTCCCTGGAGCGGCAACGCGGAGGGGGGGAAGGGTAGGCGAGCCGTTCACGCTGAGCGGTTCGCGGGCATTTTAGGTTCCCTGGAGCAGCCACGCGGAGGGGGGGGAAGGGTAGGCGAGCCGTTCACGCTGAGCGGTTCGCGGGCATTTTAGATTCCCTGGAGCAGCCACGCGGAGGGGGGGAAGGGTAGGCGAGCCGTTCATGCTGGGTGGTTCGCGGGCATTTTAGATTCCCTGGAGCAGCCACGCGGAGGGGGGGGAAGGGTAGGCGAGCCGTTCATGCTGGGCGGTTCGCGGGCATTTTTGGTTCCCTGGAGCGGCAACGCGGACTGGGGGGTGGTCTAGGACAGCCGCCGTAGATTATCGGTTTGGCCAGCAGCATTTCCTGCCCGCCGCCAGGAACACTGAGGGAGACATGGGAGTAGAGCACTGCTGTGAAGCAATCTCGCAGCAGTCCTAAGTCAGCACCTTACCATGGTTTTCAGAGAGGTGATTTTCTGTGTACGGCAAGGCTTCTGGGATCCGTATACCGGGACCCCAGACACTCATTCAGCCTTAAGGCGTAGTATTTGACCTTGTAGTACGTGTACATGTGATAGGCACTGTGTTTGGTCCTATTCACGGTGAAAGAGTATGGTCATTGTTCTTGAAAAAGTATCATTCTGAGGAATTCACTCCCTTTCATTTATCCCACAGCTGTGAGTGTCTCCCACCCAACCCGTGCTTCTCCCACCCACGGCCTAGTCCAGATAAGGCGGCGCAAAAAGAGAACCAGGGACGACATGTTCTCAGAATTAATGATGCTGTCACAGAGGGAGGCGGCACACCGCAGAGAGGAGTTTGCACGGTACGAGCGAGCAGCCAGGGAACGGGAGCAGAGGGCTGAAGCGCGCGAGGACAGGTGGCGGCAGCAGGAGGATCAGCAGGCGACCCAAACAATGCTGGGAATCATGAGGGAGCAAACAGACACGCTCCGGCGCCTAGTGGATGTTCTCCAGGACAGGAGACATGAGGAAAGAGCACCTCTGTATGTTCTTTCAAGCCGCCCTCCCCCACCACCAAGTCCAGTGGCTTCCTCCCCAAAAGTCACTAGGACAAGGGGAGCCAGGGTGCGTGGAAATACTCAATCCACCCCTGCAGACCGCTGCAGTAGTAGAAGGCTGTCATTCCCTAAACCTTAGACTTTTCCCTCCTCTCCATCCAGCAGCACCCCTGAGCACCTCCCTTCCCAGGTCCCATGTTAAGTTGTTGTTCTGTTGAATAAATCTGGTTTTTTGGTTCACCAATGTTTCCCTGACTGTTTTAAATGGGACCGTTTGTATGTCTGGGTAGTGGTTAACATGTTTTGTAAGTGCAGATAGTGGGAGCAGAAACGAGGGTGCACACAGGGTAACTGCTGAAGTGACAAGCACAGTACTCATTGCATGCATTAAGCACACCTGTCCTTCGTTGTGCAGGTTTATACGTTGTAAACCTGGGGATTGGGGGTTTGGTGGTGCACTTTATGTTTGGGGAGGGTGGTCGCTGATCTTTTGCGGCTGACAGTAGCCTGCTGGATAGATCAATGCACCGTGGGATCCGTAGGCGATAGTCACAACGTAAAAGGCACATAGACAACACCACACACACATGGGATTAGGAGAGGTTGATGGTCCCTTTAAGCAAGCGGAACACCTCTTGGCACTGCGCTTTGGGCAGGGTAAAGAGCTTCCCCTTTGAAGGGAAGTGTCCCCCAACCAAACCGCTCCTCAACCGCCGTATGCCTCCACGGTGATAATCATTACCCAATAAGAAGTACAGGAAAAGGTTCACACAAAAAAATCTTTCCTTTACTGTGACTTTACAGCGTTGAACCAAGGAGGGGGAAGGGGGTTGGTAATGGGAGGATGGGCAACGGGACATGTGTAAAGGGACAGGGGAAGGTCCAGTATCTGTTTACGGAAGTGTAGCAGTCAATGGTTAACCCGCTCTGTCTGGAAGCGAGCTTTCAAAGCTTCCCGGATGCGCACCGCCTCCCGCTGTGATCTTCGAATGGCTCTGGTGTCTGGCTGCACCCAGAATTCCAGTGGGCAGGCGGGACTGCGGGAACTGTGGGATAGCTACCCACAGTGCACCGCTTGCAATGTCGACGCTTGCCCCCCTACTGTGGACTCAGACATTCGAAAAAAGATCCCTGGTGTGGATTCGAACAATCGACCTGGAAATATCGGGTTCACAAGTTCGATTTCACAGAAATCGAACTAGTACCGTAGTGTAGACATACCCTTAGTGTCACTAAAAACACATGAAGAGATTAGGGTGACCAAATAGCAAGTGTAAAAAATCGGGACATGGGGTGGGGGGTAATAGGTGCCTATATAAGAAAAAGCCCCCAAAATCAGGACTGTCCCTATAAAATCGGGACATCTGGTCACCGTAGAAGAGATGTAAAGAAAGCAGCCTGGGGCCTTTGGATGGGAAAAGGAGGCATCTCAAAATAAACATTGACACTGCAGCACAGTGATTCACACAACAAACTGGAGGAAACCCCAGTCCTGGCTTCCCAAGGAAACAGTTTCTTTCTCATGATAGAACTACACGTCCTTTTAATCGTAAGGATTAAAGGAGCTGAGCGTAATCTGCTGCTAGTCGATTTGCCTCAACCTCCCAGCCCTGCATAAATGTCTCCCCCTTGATCTCACAGAGATTGTGGAGCACACAGCACGCTGCAATCACAATGGGGATATTTTTAGGGCTGAGGTCGCAGCGAGTAAGTAAGCTTCGCCATCTTGCCTTGAGACGGCCAAAGGCACACTCCACCAGCATTCTGCACTTGCTCAGGCAGTAATTAAAGAGCTCCTTTTCAGTGTCCAGGGCTCCCGTGTATGGTTTCATGAGCCATGGCATTAGCGGGTAGGCAGGGTCCCCCAGGATCACTGTTGGCATCTCCACATCCCCAACAGTGATTTTGTGGTCGGGGAAATAAACCCCCTGTTGCAGGCGTCTAAACAGACCAGAGTTTTTGAAAACACGAGCATCATGAACCTTGCCTGGCCACCCAACATTTATGTTCGTAAAACGTCCTTTGTGGTCCACTAGTGCTTGCAGAACCATAGAAAAATAGCCCTTTCGGTTAATATACTGGCCGCCCTGGTGCTCCGGTCCAAGGATAGGGATGTGTGTCCCATCTATGGCCCCACCGCAGTTTGGGAATCCCATTGCAGCGAAGCCATCTATGATCGCCTGCACATCTCCCAGGGTCACTACTTTCTGGAACAGCAGGTCAACGATTGCACGGGCTACCTGCATCACAGCAACCCCCACGGTAGACTTGCCCACTCCAAATTGGTTCGCTACTGACCGGTAGCTGTCAGGGGTTGCAAGCTTCCACAGGGCTATGGCCACTCGCTTCTGGACACTGAGGGCAGCTCGCATCCGGGTGTCCTGGCGCTTCAGGGCAGGGGACAGCAACTCACAAAGTTCCATAAAAGTGCACTTACGCATCCGAAAGTTTCGCAGCCACTGGGACTCATCCCATACCTGCAGCACTATGCGGTCCCACCAGTCAGTGCTTGTTTCCCTTGCCCAGCATCGCCGTTCCACGGGATCAACATGACCCATTGCCACCATGATGTCTAGGGGCCGGGGTCCAGCGCTTTGCAAGAGATCAATGCCCCTGTCAGAGTTTAAGTACTCCCGGAGATTACGTTGTCTCCTCTCCCGATTTCTCTGCATCAGAGTCTGGAAAAGGTGCGCTATAAGGCGCGAGTTGTTGGCTACGGACAGGACAGCTGCGATAATCGCGGAGGGCTCCATGCTCACTGTCCAGTGGCGTCCGAGCTATCAGCCACAGGAAAAGGGCGCGAATTCATTCCCCGCCGGCGCTTTCACGTTGGGAAGGCGGAAGTGTGGGTCGAGTGACGAAATTTACGTATACCGACCCTTGACACAATTTCGTTCCCACAAGGCACTGGGGGCTACACCCAGAATTCCAGTGGGCAGGCGGGACTGCGGGAACTGTGGGATAGCTACCCACAGTGCACCGCTTGCAATGTCGACGCTTGCCCCCCTACTGTGGACTCAGACATTCGAAAAAAGATCCCTGGTGTGGATTCGAACAATCGACCTGGAAATATCGGGTTCACAAGTTCGATTTCACAGAAATCGAACTAGTACCGTAGTGTAGACATACCCTTAGTGTCACTAAAAACACATGAAGAGATTAGGGTGACCAAATAGCAAGTGTAAAAAATCGGGACATGGGGTGGGGGGTAATAGGTGCCTATATAAGAAAAAGCCCCCAAAATCAGGACTGTCCCTATAAAATCGGGACATCTGGTCACCGTAGAAGAGATGTAAAGAAAGCAGCCTGGGGCCTTTGGATGGGAAAAGGAGGCATCTCAAAATAAACATTGACACTGCAGCACAGTGATTCACACAACAAACTGGAGGAAACCCCAGTCCTGGCTTCCCAAGGAAACAGTTTCTTTCTCATGATAGAACTACACGTCCTTTTAATCGTGTGGGTTTGTTTTAAGCAGAAGTAGGAGCAACAATAAACATCTATCAAAAAGAGTTTAATTAAAATGTTAAATACTTTGCCGTAGAGAAATCTCCTTTTCCAGCAATAAAGCCTCACTACAGAGTTAATTATTTAAAGTAATGTATTTGCTTCTCTCTGTCTGTATATGAGAGATTAACATATTAATGGGAATGTAATTATGTTATACAATTCCTTTTTATTTGCACTATATTTTAAGATGCAATGTTGCAAGAAATCTAATTCCTCCCCCTGCCACCTCTTTTGTAACCTCAAGAGCACAAGCCATAGTTTGTAGCATTGTTGTGGTAGCACAGAAGTTCTGTGCACCATAAAAAAGGGAACATTTCTTATTCCTGTTCTCCAAAGGTCTTGAATTCACCCTTTTGAAACTTCAGAGCATGCTTTCTTGTGTGTTTTTATGAAAATAAGTTTTCTTGGGAGACTAGGTGACTAAGAGGATACACAGCCTTTTCCCTTTAATTTTAACTCCAGCTCAGCTCAACAGTAAATTGTTATTGCTTGATTAGAGTAAATGTCTGTGTCCTGTGTGCAATACATTTGGTGGTTTCAGTCCATTTCCCATTGGATATGTGTCCATGCCACTAAAACCAGTACACATTGCACCCCTCTTGGCAGTCATGCAGAGAGGCCAAGGACTGAATGAACCATGGAGACTAGACAACTTTCTTTCACTAAAGACAGTACCATCAGTTCATGTTTGTAGCACAGTGGGGGGGGGGGGAAGAGGGAAGAGAGAAACTTTCATTGTCACTGTACCTGTTCTGTGGCTACCCAGGGACTAGAGGACTTCAACAATCTGCCACCTTTCACCGGCAGAGAAACAAACATTAGACAAGGAAAACACATTTAATGACTTATTCTCAGTTACATATGCACAGACAACAATGAAAGGGTTTGAACAGAATAACCTATTGGTCGGGTTGTCATCAGTGTGCAGGACTTCTAGCTCCAAAGTACAGAATTCTAATGCTTGAACTAAAGGCCTAAGGCCCACATTTTTAAAGGTATTTAGGCTCCTACAAATGCAAAGAGGTACCTACTTGGATTTTTAGAACTGACTAACTCTCACTGATTTTATTCCCACTCGGTATCTATCTGCCTCTTTAGGGCTAAATACCTTTGAAAATCTGCCCCTAAGTCCTTTAGCTCGAAGCAGAAGCAGACAGAGAAGAAGAATGGTCCAGTGATTATGGAACTAGCCCAGCACACGAGAGAGCTTTGATCCCCTTTCTGCAGTCTTCTCCACATCCCTTCTTTCCTTGCCCCTCTCTCTGTCTCAGGCTGCCATTCTTTTCCATGTACCTTCAACCCTACATTCTGTTGCAAGTCACATTTCCTGAACATCCGCAGACCTTTCTTTTCCCACCAGGTGGCCACTGTTGCATGTGCTCTTCCTGTTGAGGCAGGAACAACACTGCAAAATTTTCTGGGAAGTTGAATGACCATTTTCCTCAGTTTTATCTTATTACTCCTTCCTGTGTGTCACCCAAAGCAACTTGTCTCTTTTGCATGTAGGAATTTAGTCCGAAAAGGTGCCTTTTCTCACATATCTGAAACATCCCCTTTTGGAAATGCAATTAATGATTTCCTGGGGGAGGGGAGGGGAGGGAATTGTAGCACCCGGTCCTGTTTCTTCCACATGGGTTGAACTCCAGGTCAGCAGGCAAGGCCTTGGAAACACAAGCTACAGTCAAATTCTAAACATGGATACATCCAACTATGGAAAATAATGTAAAGGTTAAAGTTAGGTTTGAGTAAAATGAGAACCAGCTAATAAATATCTGGAAGAAGAAAGAGCACCAGAGATGAGCAAGTGCATGAAAGGCTGATACTGCCACATGTAAAACATCAGATTCAGACAAAAGTCAAGCAGGAGAGGAACACTAGTTCAAAAGTGCACGCTCTAAAGCTCATTGTAGTCAGTGGAAAGTCTCCCGTTGATATTCATGGGCTTTGAATCAGGGTCCAATTCCCCCCAAATTCAAGCGGTGAGTGGATAGAGAAGCAAACAGCAATAAAATTTAGCATGACATGAAGTGTGTGAGGGAATGAAGTGCCTATCTCTATCCCAGTTTGGGTGATTACACTGTGCCTGTTTAGCCCCCAACCCCTACTGTGTCAATAAGGGAGAGGTCAGAGTTGCAAAATCTGGATCTGAACATTCCCATACTTCAGGGGTAGAGAGGGACTGGATCTAGGATTTTGCTTCAGCCCATTAGGCCTTCTTTATACTAGGTGAAAATTTCCTGACCATCATGTATACTGGGTCTGGTGAACTGGAGTTAGTAATGTGAAGAGCCATAGTGTAGACAGAATTGCTGCAGCTGACGCCATTTTCAGCACTGTGTTGACCAGTAGATATACGATTCCTAAAACTGTCTTGGCCACAGGAGCCCTGTCTGCACAAGGGCTCTTTGATTTGTTAACACTGGCTCAAAGGGAAATTCTACAAAAAGTTACCAGCCTAGATAAAATTTTAGGGAGTACAAAGGCAGCTGTGAAGTTCTCATCTGGATTCAAATATTGTGTTGCACAGGTGTCAATGAAAACCAGCCAGTTACCAATGTATCTGGATAATTAGAAAATGTAGGTAGCCACTGTGAGCTCAGAAAAATCCTTACATTTTTAAAGGGACCTCTGTCTCTGAGAAAATGGTTTGTATAAATTTCATCAGTTTCTAACTGTTCTCCCCTAAGCACAGGACCATTGACCTAACCCATTAGCGCATGGGGAGGCACTGCAGTGCTGTTTTACAACACCCACCCCTTCCTATTTTAATTATAATTTAGTTGAGCTGATTTATTTATTCCATGTATTTCCCATATTATGCCACTATATGCACATCACATTCAAAGGGTTAAGTACATTTTATTGCTTATCTTTTCTATCATATCTTGTTTTTTAGGGAAGTATTCCCCCCCCCCCCCCCCCCCCCCCGTTTTCTGCTGCAGCATACACATTTCTCTCTTGCGGCATCTCCTTTGGATTAATGGTGTCTGTTTGCAGCATGCCTCTAGGCAGCAACTGCAAGTGGCTCTTGAAGCTATGTCAAATGAAAACTGCTCCTTAGATCTTAAGGAGCAACTCTCCACAGAGAGAGCAACAATATTCCTCAGAGACACAGGGCTCAACGGTCATGGCCTCTCTCTCGCTCTCTCTTTGCAATGAGGTGTTCAGAAAGCATGACAAAGTGTATCCACACAGGGCCAATTATCACCATCATTAAGATCCATTTTCTTCCTAGTTCAAAGTTCAGAATAGAACTAGCATCGCTTTCAAAAGCCTTTCCACACACCTTGTCCCCTGGGAACAGATCGCAGGGCAGACAGGAAGTTCCCTGCATGTCCCATGAGCCTTTGGTCTCTTCTCTTTGATGATGCTGATGGGAACAATTGTTCAGTGTATGCAAAACTCTTTGCTGACAAACTAAGCAGTGACAGTAAATAGTTACAGACTCTACCGTGTACAATTAGTATTCCAAACATGAAATTAATTTGCCTGAGAATATAGAAACCTTGTAATTTGTTTCACTTTTACTTTATTGTCAGATAGGATTCATTTTCTACATGATTTTATGGTTGGATAAGATTCATTAGAAATTTTCCCCAAACTACCTCTATAAAAAAACCTCTTTCTATTCTTTTCACTGCAAATATTGTGCTGGCTTTTCTTCTGAAAATGAGCCTTAACTTGAATCTATCCACACACAATGCTCCGCTCCATAGCCTTAGGATATTTTTTATAGTACTGTTTTAATTTTCAGCTCCAAAGAAGATGTTTCTATACAGGTACTCAAATGAAGACAAATCTTGTTTGAAGACTAGCAAAGGCCCTCTAAATTATACAGCGGACAGAGCAGTCTTTATATTTTTTTAAGTGTTAAATTTTCCAAACTTGGCTTTAAGTTGGTTTACTTAAAAACTTTCTGACCCATGATTTCTAATTACAGAAACAAAATAATGTTTTAAAATTCAAATGGTATGATGGCTTATTGTTCATATTATTTTTCTTTTGTATAATAATCCTTCTTCAGAAGTGAGATATGTATTCATATTTGCACTGCACTTTTGTTACATTTGCTTTATCTCAATTTATTTCACAGTGGCTACAATTGCTTTCACTAATACAGACTCCTGCATCCAGGTAGACCTCCATTGTCTTAAATGGGGCTCTGCAACAGGTACAGGGATCTTGCTGCAAGATCATGGCCTTAATTTATCAACTGCACAACAGTGGTTAGTGATGGATATGTAAATACGAAGGTATAATACCTCTGACCACTACCCCAAGCCTAGTGTACCTCACTCAGCAGTACTATGTTAAGGTTGTAGAATAAACTATTCTTATGCTTAATTCATGATCGGTTCATGCCTTGAAGTAGAGCAAATAGTATACTGGAGAAAAATAATAAAAATTTCATCTCCCTTTCTCTCTTGCTGCTGCTGTTGTTGAAATGCAAAATTCAGCAAATTTTGTCCAGTTCTAGAACTGGAGGAAAAAACAGGATAATTTTATTTTTATTATTTAAATACTTCCATCCTGTTGTTTTTTCCCCTCAGAATTTGATCTGTTGATGAACAAAATTGTTAAAAAAAAAGAACACACACACACCCACACACACACACACACCCTGGGAGAATGTTGATCATCTCTACCCGGATGTGAGATGTCTGTCACTGAATGTAATTGATTCTTTCTTATGTAATTAATATACAGTAAGAGTTTCTAGATTTCCAAACTAGGAATCAAAACATTATAAAGTTAAATTAACCCAAACCCAACTCTGAAGAGTTCAAAACTTTTTTTTCTAAAAAGAAAAAATCTCCTGGACTAATTTCTCATGCATTAAACTTTCCTGGTGGTATCCAACTAACCCCCCTTTCACCTTCCCAGTGGGAAAGGTGTTGTCATGTGGTTAGAGAAGAGGTCTGGGATTTGGGACCAGTGAGCTATATTCCTGGCTCTGCCTTGAAACCCTGGGTGACCATGAGTAAATCATTTGGTTTCTCTGTGTTTCCATTTCCCCATCTGTAAAATGAGGACCATAATAATTTGTGTAATGGGCTTTGAGATCCTTGGGTAGAAGGTGCTATAGAAGGGCAAAGTATTGGTATCGTTGTTGTTGGGGTACATTCTGGTAAAACAATTCTCATTCTGTTTTAAGCTTCGTGCCTTGCCGAGTAACTAAGGGAAAATTATACACTGCTCATGCCTTTCTGAACTAGGAGGGAGAGGAAAGAACTTTCATGAAGCCCCTTCACCATCTGTGCACCCACACTAGAGCAGAATGGGAGACAATCCAGTGCCCCATAGAACACAAGATGAGGGATTCAGCTGGTTTAGTAGTCCCCTGACCATGTGCTTCCATGGTGGGAAGGGTAGGTTGTTCCTTTCTAGAGGAACAATAAGGAGCACTCCAGAGTGCATGTTTCCCAGTCCCCTGGGCAGCCAGGATGGCTCAGGGACCTACCACCACTCCACTCCCTTCCCCAGTTCTCCTCAGACTCATGAAGAGGGCATTCTGCCTCAAACTTGGCGCAACTATAGGGCCCAGTCTTGTTCCCATTAAAATCATTAGAAGTTCCTCCCACATACAGTGTTTTTCACTGGGACAAAGATCAGGCCCTCAATTTGTAGGTTATATAATACACTTACACACTTTATTTAGATTTTTTTTAAAATATTGACTACATTTTCTATTACTAATATATTATTAATCCAGTCTGCAGCCTTTTGCCAATGGGGAAAAAAAAGTCAATACAGGCGAAAGACTGTGCCCCAACAAATAAATAAATAAATGAAAAATGATTGCATCTACAAGTTCTGAAAGTCAATGCACTTTAAGAGCATTTGGCATTCTTTACTGCTCCTCTGATTAGCCAGTCAACCTGAAAGGCAGCCGTGTCAGGGAACTGATGTTCAGCTCTCATTCTAAAAGTCAGGATTAAAGAAGAAATCTAACACTAGGACAGTGGAGAGGATGGGCACCCTCGTTGTAGGGATTATTGATTAGAACGTGGACACTCATGTGAAACTGTTCCCGTGCTACATTCACCGACAGGTGGGTGGGAACTGGGCACCCTGATCTATTTAGAGAGGAAAGATGCTGCAGTGGCTAAGGCAATAACATGGGAACTTGTGAAATCCAGATTCAGTTCCATGATCTGTGATGCACTTGCTGTATGACAGTGGACAAGTCTCTTCGTGTCTCTTTGCCTCAGTTCCCCATCTGTAAAATAGGGATAACGGCACTACCCTACCTCATAGGGATATTGTGAGGTGCTCAGGTATCGGGGTGACGGGAACCATATTCGTACCATTGTTTACCTGATCTATTTGGTGCCATTAGGATCAGATCATCATATCCTTAGTCATGTTGGATAGTAGCTTAGACTACAATTTAATGGGAACACCTTATAAGCAAGGGGTTCAGAATCCGACCCTTAGTTATTAGAGAAGAACTCAAGCCATATAATTTTACTCTAGATCCAGATATAGATTTTAAACACAACAAAGTTTGCTTAAGATGCTGGTTCACCTCCTTATAAAGCAAGGAGTTATTTGCAAAATTAGGATACACATTTTGGGGTGTTCAGATCCAGGATTTTTACTTACACATGCATCTAATACTAATCCTTTAGATTTACTGTGTGGCCATCTTTAATCCAAGAATCTCAAAGCACTTGATAAATATTCATTAATTCAGGCTCACACCAGTACTGCCAGATAGGTAAGGGATATACTGTTTATATTACAGATGGGTAAACTGAGGCACAGGCAGGTTGAGCAACTTGTCTGAGGTCATGCAGAGAGTGAATGGCAGAGTGGTAACACAACACAGGAGTGGCAGGAACTGTCTCTTATTCTGTGTTCATATTGTGCCTAGCACAATCTCTGATCTCAGTTGGAGCCCCTAGTGACGACCATAATACCAATCTCATACCAATTAATAATACAATTATTACAAAATAAGTAATACTAAATCTATATTCTGAGGCCTTGTATACACGATGGAGTAGCCCTGACTCAGTCATTGGTAGCCTCAGTCACTGTAGTTGCACCAGTGTTGATCCCTAAGGTTATGTCTACAGTGCACATTAAGCCCACTGAAGACAACAGAAATGCTCCCATTGACTTCAGTAAGCTTTAGATCAAGCGCTAAGAGAAGACCTCCCTTCCATCCACACACAAATGAGTTTGACTGGGGTCAGCAAGCACTCAGAACCCGGGTCCTAGGACCCTGCTATGGGAGTGAATTCTCCTTACAAGTGATGGAAAAAATGACAGGCAAATGCTGGACCAAGTACTCTTTCCCTTTACACTATGGCAGATGTTGTGAAGGCTGATGACACACAGGACCCTCCAACACCAACACCACCACAGAGACAGGAGGATTAGAGAAGAAAGACGTGGTGTAATGAAAACGAGCAAGAAGAAAAGAACATCGGAACTCTGCTTTGGACTTTGGGTGCGTGTCTCCTTCCCTGGAAGAGTCTCTTCTCTTAGCGCTTGATCTAAAGCTTACTGAAGTCAATGGGAGCATTTCTGTTGTCTTCAGTGGGCTTCGGATTAGGCCCCTAGCCAGGGCTGGCATTAAACTGGTGCCTAGGGCAGAAAACCAAAACCTGAGCCCTTTACTCTGGGGCTAACACTGAAGCCTGAGCAATTTAGCTTTGTGGTGCGGGGCCCTTGTGGCATAAGGCACTAGGCGATTGCCCTGCTTGCCACCCCCTAACTCCAGCCCTGCCCCTAGCCAATCCCAGGATCAGCAATTTCCTTCAGATGAAGCAGCAATGACAAAGAAATGTAGCTGTGCCTATCGGCACACAAATTCATGATGATCAGATTTGTATTTTCTAGCCACCAGTCTTCTCCTGCAACCAGGAGTAAGACTGAGCAGAAGAGCTGTTTTTGTTTTTTTTAAATTAGGAAGTTCCTATATTTCCTGGGTTTCTTGGTCTGAATCGGAAAAGTTGAAAAACTGACATCTTTGGCAGAACAGAAAGTTAACAACATATTGAATCAGAAATGTTAAAAAAAAGAAACATTTTGGGTTGAGACCACATTAATCGGCATCCACCCAAACCACCACCCTACCTCATGGGAATTGCAGATTTTTTGCCCCATGCCACATTCTCCCTTATGGGCCAGGTTCCCTATCTATCTCCCCCACCGTGACTTAGTTTCTATGGTGCACCATTGGAATTCCATGATCTTTGTGCATCATGGGAGACATAATCTGACCAGGGAGGCCACCCATAACAAGAAGGGGTGGGGGGTAAGGAACCCAAACTCCCATGAGGTACCTTGATTGCTCAGGAGGACAGATATTCATGCTGAACCAACCCCAAATGAAATATTATGTTTCAATCTTCCAAACTTCAGCAAAACAAATATTTTCCTATAGATTTTAGAGGAAACCATCTTCCTGACCAGCTGTATGGTGCACATTGCGCAAAAGACAGAGCAGTTCAATATATTTGTTAAATTCCATCATCATACTTACTTCTAGGCATCGATAAATAGGATCTGGCCAGATATTGACTCAAAACTTACACCAAAACCTGTGGAAGTTTGTGTAACTTTCTTCTTTTTTGTTTGTTTGTGCCTTGTGTCTTCATTTCTAACTTCTACTTTTCTGTAACCACACATCAAACAAAATCCTGGTATCAGGGATTTGAATCAGAGCACAACTCCCTTCTCCAATATTCAGGTGGACCTGAATTCAATGTTTAAAAGTTCTGCAGGAAGAGAGGGAAACCTGCACTGGGGACTGAACCACCACCCAGCTGCGACCAAAGGTTAAAACCATAAATCCACCTTTCCCAATTCTCTCCTGGTTCTCTGGCCAGAGCTCCAGCACTCCTGAAGATCCAGGCCCATTTTTCAGCATGAGAACAAACAAGTGCTCAGACTGATATCATGAAGCCAGGTGTGTTACAAATACCAACGTTAGAAAGGGTCTTTCCAGCACACTATAGCCTGCATTGGGATACCAGCAATGCTCCCTCCCCACAAAGAAAGAAGTCAGGTTGCGTTTTCCAGGAGAGGCCAAAGATTGTCAATTAAGGACCTTATCCAGTTCCTTCCCTCATTGTGCTGGACACTAAATTACAGGACAGCAAAGATTGCTGCCAAGGATCAAAAAGGCAGCAAGATGAAAGTCATTTTTCACTGTGTAAGTCAGAGTACAGTGCATACAAAGCTTTCCTTAGTCATTTGATTAGAATAAATGTTCTCCAGACATAATAAAGTAAGCAAACACTCTTGGTTTCTCATTGCTATGTTTTATTTCTTTGCTTCAGCTGGTGTTGTGGTTTCTTTTTCTTTCGCTCTCTGCACTAATTAAGGGTTCCTGATATTTCATCCACCGTACCTTAAACATTTCAAGAGTGCCTTTGTGATTTTAATATTCTTTCTGCTTGCAGGAGAGTAAATAAACCCCACAAACTGTAAAATCAAGGGGTTCTTATTTTTCAGGTTTCTTGTGGGTATCTTCCCTTCCAACGCACATTATGATGTGAAAGACAAGGTGCCAGGAACAGGAAGAGACCACTAAGAGCAAATTAGCACAAGCCTATTGGAAAGATCACGCTCTTAACATGAGGGTGGACATTGCCCATTTGTATTATGAGTGATGGGATAATGCAGTGTTATATATACTCATACGCTGCAGAGGCCCGGTCTTGCTGCTAGTTAATCATTTATTAACCTCTGATGTAGAGACCTGAGTTCAAATCCCTTCTCCAATCAAAACTGAGAATAAGATGGTTGGCCTTATGAGTGCTATTACTCTGCGAGAGTCTGTACAGGAGAGGATGAAGACTCATTGCTCAGGACACTTAAAACTCAGCTGGACAAGGCTCTGCAAAAGGTTTTATAAGGAGCAATCTTGTACTGGAATTAAATGAACTCATAGGTCAGCAATGTTTGGAATAGCAGTAGGTCAGGATTTGGGTATATTGGCTGAATGGGTGGTGGGGAATGCAGCACTGCAGGGCTCCAATAACAAGGGATATTTCAGGTTGGAATCAAAGTGCTTTGGTAGAGCAGTGTGCAGGGAGAGATTTGCACAGCAGCTATTTGCCTTATGTCTGGGACAAGCAAGTGCTATGAGATACTAACTTTCATGATCACGAACATTCATTAAAACAATGACCGAAGAAGCTTTTCCCCTCTCTGGCCTGCTACTTCCATTACTAATTCTCATGTATGTGTGAAGCCCAGCAAGGGCTTCTTCTCCACCCACAAAGACTCCCCTCCTGAGCTCCCCCACTACTCCTATTTCCTTTTCCTATTCATAATGAGCCCACATATCTAGGAATTCAATGCAATCACATCTCTGTGCCTTTATAGTTTTACACAGGCCTACAGTGTCTTCTCAGTGAAGTATAAAGCTGTACAGTGATGCCATAACAGCTGTTGATAGAAGCTAATGAACCTTCATAGGTACACTTCTACCACAGATATGAGATATCAAGGAGTTGTTTAATACAGTCAAAGTGACGGCCGTTTAAAATTCATCCTTTTGCATTCTGGCCAACACCCAGGCTGCCTAAACTAATTTCACTACATACAGTAGCTAAGCAGCCAGACATCATCGGAATGTTTTTATATATTAGCCCTGTGTTTATTTTCAATCAGCTTACATAGCAAAGATAACCAAGGCAGGACGTTTCGGGTCTGCTTATCCAATCTTCATCTGCTGCCGGAGATATAGTGAGCTGATTGAAATCTGAACAAAGAGATTATACAAGGGGAGCGTGGGGAGGGGTAAATGCATTCTTATTGTGTTATTCCATGTCACTGAATCTCTTCCTTGCGCTGAGCTGATTTTTCTATGCTACCCACCTGCCTTTGAATGAGATTACAGGCTCTCTAGTGCTTTTAGAAGAGCCAAGACAGTCCAGTTTAGGACCCACCAACTTCTGAACAGGAGCCCCACTGCCTCTACATTCAAATCCTGCCTGCTGTGAGCTATACGATGTACTTAAGGGTGTGTAGCCCCACAGTACAGGCTGAAACTCAGATTTGGGGAACTCAGCAAATGGGGCTGCCATGGGAATATTTTCAAAGGTTGGTGTGTAGTGGTAGTAGAAAGCTGGGTGGAAATTTGATGGTCAAGTACGGCTAGGGAAGAGAAGCTGAGGTTGTTTTTAGAGGAACATTACAAATGCTATTTACTATCTATCTCTGTAAGAGTATGTCTCCAGAATGGGGTCCTGGTCCATGATTGGGGCTCCTAGGCACTATAGTAATACAAATAATAGATTAATAAAAGAATAATACCAGGAAGTCAAGATTTCTAATCTCAGATCTGACACTGACTCCCTGGATGGCCCTGAGCAAGTCACTGTACTCTACTGCATCTCAATTTTCCCCTTCTCCCCCAGCTATAAAATGGAGACAATATTTCCTACTTCACAGGGGTTCTGTGGGGATGAATTAATGTTTTGAAGATAGAAAGTGCTAAGTATATTTAAGGGACAAGGTTCGTGAGGTGATATCCTGTACTGGACCAACTTTTCTTCGTGGAATGGACAAGCTTCAGGTCAGACGTGAAGAAGAGCTCCATGAAGCTTGAAAGATTGTTCCTTCCACGAACAGAAGTTGGTCTAATAAAAGGTATTACTTCACTCATCTTGTCTCTCTCGCATCCGGGACAACAAACCTACAACAACACTGCAAACAAAGCATATTTAAGACAGTTCTTTAGTGATGTTCCCTTCTTTATAAGACAACATGGTTGTGATCAGATCTTTTCTAAGGCTTTGGGGGGAGGGAGAGAGAGAGAGAGAGAGAGAGAGAATGAGAATGAGAATATGAATGAATTATCCTCTATTGAATGGAATCAGAATTGCCACTAATAATGACTCCTAAACCCTTAATTTCTGACAGGGATTCTCCTTAGGCTCAAATAGCTGGGGCTTGTGCTTTTGCAGCAGTCAGATCCGCCTTCTCTCATCACTGCCAGCATATGGTTCCAAGCAGCCATGTATGCATTTTAGTGACAAACCACAAAGCCTTGTATGGCAACAGATTTGTTACAGTATGTTAGGTGTCTCTGGAATTCATTTGTATTCTTGACTTCATTCATTCACCTTCCTTGGTAATTTATTCCATATGTTTATTATCCTCTTATAATCTGCTCCTTCCTTGTTTACTCCTCAGGTCTTCATTACCTAGATTAAGTTTTTTGACTCCTATACTCGTGTGAACAATTCATCTCCATCAGTCCTCCCCCTTCCCTGTCTCACTGTTCCTGCAACCCTCGCTCAGGCTGCCTCTATGCTCCCTGGCTCACGCCAAGGATGAGCCCCCGAATGGCAGAGAGCTAGCAGAGGGATGTCTTTGATGGATTGGGAACAATACTGAGGCGTGCACGAGCTTGGAGGTCCACCAGTAGGCCATCAATCTCTTGCCCTCCCCACAACAATCATTTCCCTGTTTGAAATGCGTAATCTGCAGTTTGAGAGACTTTATTCAACGTAAGGTGAAGTATTCACACTGTGTTTAAAAAATGAATGAAGTGGGAGGGGAGACATGCAGCTAAGCAGCAGCTGGTAACAGCAGCCGCTGCCTCTTAGGCCCTGGAATCACTTGCTTCCTCAGAAATCAGGAATGTCCAAACCAGCTGTACCAAGGAGTATCCTTTGCATTCAGGTACATTTGTAATTTTCTTTTAAAGACTCAAAAATATGTTGCTTGGGTAGCAATGATGTCCCTTTTATGGGGCCAGATCCTGAAGGACTCAGTCAAATCTCCCACTGAAGCCAGTGCACAGCATGGAGTACAATACTGTGGGGCCCAGATTGTACCATGTAGACACAGCACTTCGTAGTGGACAGAGACTTTGAGAGCTCCCCTCTACATGGAGGCCACATTGCTCATGACTAAATTTACTGGCGTGGTGCAGTTTACTTCTCCCCCTCCTCAATGGCTCTAGGGCTCCATTGGGTGGGGCTTGGTGGGGGCAAAGCCAGGGCCCCACCTCCTACTCATCCCTATCTTCTCTCTTTGGGACACCATGCATCACCAGAGAAGCAGAGCAGGACAAATCTCACACTCCCAGGAATGCCGAGGCAATTGCACCCATCCCTTATGTGAGCCGTTCCAGTGGGGAGAAGATTCTGTAGGACCAGGCAGAATCTGACAGAGTAAATTGTGCAGGATTTGGCCCCATAACAGCATCTCTCATTAGTCATCTTATATGGGACCAAAATCTGGTAAGACCCTATGCATAGTGGCCCTGCCATAAAACCCCCACACAGCAGGAGAATTACAGAGTAGACGTTTATAGCCCCAATCCTCTTTCTATCTCAAAGCCTTCGAAATGGCTGTGCTGCAAGAGGAAACCATGCTCTGAAACAGGGACTAGGGATCAGGAGTAGAGTGGGATGAATTTTTTCTACACAAAACTTTTTTGGGGTGAAAAATGCAGATCTGTCGACACCAAAACATTTTGCAAATACACGTCAATTGTGCCAATTTTTTTGTTATGAAAAAACTTCAAAAGCAGAATAAAAAAATGAAATGGCCAGATCTGATATTTTCTAAATGAAATATTTAAATTGTTTGGGCCAAAATGATCTTTTGTTTCAAAATGTTTTTTAATTTTATTTTTAAAAATTAAAAAAAACGGTAAAAGCTCAACATCAAAATGAAACACTGATTTTGTTGAATCAAACGTTTTGTCTGACCGAAACCATTTTTTTCTGAATTTTTGATTAGTCAAAAATACTAAAAAGATTGGTTTTCATTCCTAAAGGGAATGCTTTTTTCCCCAAAAAAACATTTTCAGTGAACCAAAAAATCCAACTTTTTTTTGTTAAATGTAGCTCTAGTCAGGAAGAGTGGGCCACATATTTTATCCATATGTCCCCCAACTCAGCAATAGCTATCATGCACACTGCATACCACACAGTAGTAATGCCAACTGGAATAGGGGTGCACTTTGAAACTACTGTATAATGTGCGCCATCATTTTGAGGCGCTGTATATGTTGCCCCAGTATCTGGAATCCCCCTTGCAAATTCATGAGGTGAGTCCTCACTCTGTTCAAATACCCAAGCCTTCACTTTTCATCCCGCTCTGGGAGGTTTTGAGCTATCTAAGGGCAATTTATCTTATGTCCTTGATTCAGTTCTTTCCATCACCCGGTTTCTCTCTGTCTTGCCTGTCCAAGGCTCTCAAAGCACTTTCTCTATCTAATCTATTTTAAGTGTTTTGATAGAACGCTTCATAGTAGCATCTAAGCACTGAAATCTAATCTAATCCATCAGCACAACATCTAGCCACTTTATAAACATTAATGGGCAGATAAAGTTACCCTTTCTCAGACTGAAATCAATGGGAATACTCATGAAGTACAAGACAGTGAGTAAAGGCATCAGAATCTGGCCCTAAACTCAAATACCTCATTCAGAGGTGGGGAAACCGAGGTGCAGAGAAGTGAAGTTGCCTAGGATCACACCCCGCAGGTCAACTGGAAATAGACCCCAGGAGTTCTAACTCCCTGTCCCCTGCTCTAACCAATACATGTGAGAAATCTAATAGCTGTACAAGGAGTTGACTTGTGTTTAATGCATGCTATTTATTCTGATTTCTGTCTTTGGTAATAAAGGTTTTAACTGTAAAAGAAATGTCCACAACCATAATGTTTTGCTTGCACTTGAAATTCTCTTTCTAGATGAATAGAAATTGCTTGTTTGAGTTCCCCAGCAACAATCATAATTATAAAAAAAGCTACAGCTGATCAACTTTGTTCTCACCCTTCAGTTATAAGGCAAGTGTGGCCACAGACCAGCTTTTAGGATGCCACGCGCTGCATTTGGCCCTCAGGATGTAACGTGTCATCTTCTGTCCCAAATGGCTACAGTGCAGAATGCCAAGATATGAAATGAATCACAGTAGGTTTAAAAAGGTTATAAATTAAGTCAGAGGCACTGATGCCTCCTGGAGTCCTTTGAACAATTCCAAGAAATTCCGCTGGTAGATAGCACACATTTTCTGTTTACTGCTCTTATTTTTTTAAAGAAAATGATTCCTAAGGACATTTGCATAAAATCAAAATGTTAGTTCTTAAATTGTTTGGCTGCTGCTGCTTATTCCTAACCTGCTGTCATAATCTTCTGTTGAGACTTCACAGTATGATGCTGAGGAAATGGTTATACTAAACAGAAGACTGTAGTTGATTATAATTAGAGCTGTGTACATAACCAATTATTTGGTTCACTGGCCATATTGAAAAATAAAATGTAAAAATAATTGTTTCAGGTCAACACAAAAGAAAAAAAATCACATTTTTTGGTGAAACGGGAAGTTAAAAAAATTAAAGTATTCTGGATCCACCTAAATATTTTGTTTGCCCCCGAACAAAATGTTTTATTTAGTTTGAGCCTTTCAAAGGTTTGTTTTTTCTATAAAATTGAAGTCGAATTTGAAAAATAGCCATTTCAGATAAAAAATTCTAAACATTTCATTTTGAAAATGTCAAAATGACACATTTAAAATTTTTCAGAATATTTTGTTTTTGTGTCCAGACAGAGGGTTTATATTATTTTTTTGGGGTGTGTGTGTGTGTGTGTGTGTGTGTATAAACACAGATAGAAATATACACATATATATAAATTAGGGAGCAGGGTCCAATTCAGGAAAGCATCCTTATTCAAGATAGCACTTAAGCATGCACCATTGAAAGGCACATTTAAATGCTGTTCTTAAAAAAATAATGTGTTAATTAAGTTTGTGACTGAACTCCTTGGGGGAGAATTGTAGGTCTCCTGTTGTGTTTTACCTGTATTCTACCATATATTTCATGTTATAGCAGTCTCGGATGATGACCCAGCACATGTTCGTTTTAAGAACACGTTCACAGCAGATTTGACAAAACATAAAGAAGGTACCAACCTGAGATTTCTAAAAATAGCTACAGCATTCGACCCAAAGTTTAAGAATCTGGCTATATCTTTAGAAAAGATGCTGTTCATCTTGACAGCTCTGGGTGTATTGTAGCTGGTGTGTTAGGTCTCAAAACACTATTCACAAAGAGAGCAAGGAGGTAGGGAAATAGAATATTTGCACAAATTAGAGGCTACTTTGTTCAACTCTTACTTTCATTGGTGAGCAATTAGGGCCTGATAAAGCCAGTGGACATTTTTTCATTGACTTCAAGGGTCTTTGATTAATAGATTTTAAGACCTGAAGGGAGCATTATGATCATCTAGTCTGACCTCCTGTATATTTAGCCTTAGGAAAATTACCCATTGCTGTCAGAGGGAATCAGTAACAAGTCCAGGCTGTTATATAGGAGAGCTATATAAAGGAGTGCATGTAAAGTGTATATGTAGATAGTGAATAAAAAGAGCACCATTTACTTGCATATAATGAACATGTGGCATTGTCCATAAGTGAGTAGGTTTGATCAGATTGTTACTGCTATATACTCCATGTGATGGTCAGTGCTAGTTGGAAGCGCCACCTAATGGTTAGGATGTTGGTCCGCCTTAATGTGGAGGGGGGTTGGTAGAGGAACCCAGCCCTCCTACTCCACCAGGCTCCGGCCCAGGGCCCTCTAACGGTTAGCAAAGGTCTGGTCCCCAGGCATGCCTTAAGGCTGTCCTCCCTGGGCCACTTCCTCCCACCCACTCTATAATCCAAGTTTTGCAGCCTATTGTGAACAGGTAGTAGAAGACGTACTAACTGCACCTTCAGTCTGTCCAGGTCCAGCAGGTAGGGTCCTCTTCACCAAAGGAAGCCCCCTTCTCAGAAACTCCCAAGGCAGGTCCTTCTCCCTGCCTGGTCAACCCCTATCTGAGCTGTTTGGCTTCCTTTTAAGGTCCCTCCTCCATCTGCAGCATGCTCTGCAGGCATAGCTGGGTGGGGTTATTTGGGCCCAGAGTTGCTCTTTAGTTCTAGTGTGGGGTTTATACCCCCATCACACTGCAAACAGATTCCAGAGTCCAGCTGATACTGCAGCTCAACTGGTGCTGGACACAATTTGACTGCAAGTGTTGAAAAGGCAAACCATGGTTAAAACTTGTGATGTTGGGCACTATAGAAAAACCTAAATAGACAGAATGAAGACAAGAGATAGAGCTGAGACGAGATTTGGATCTGTAATTGTAACGCTTATGAAGGACTTGGTTGTATCCACTGGGTGGTCATAATGCCAGAGATCGCATAAGGCCATCTCATCTGTAAACATCTTTAGAATGAATCATTAGGAAAGAAACTAATAATTTTATTTTACTGTGGGTGAGCAAAAGTTCTAAATAAGTGATCTAATTGCGAGATGACCCACTTCTCTGAAATCTCATCCACATACAAAGTATGTGAGAAATTATGCTAGAGGGAAGAGGCAGAGGAAAGGAAAATATGTAGAACCACCAAGTAATCTTTATAATGAAATAGCATTTAAGCAGGAACAATAGTTAATTTAGCGTGATTGGCTTTCCCTTGGGTTTTTAACTTTGTTTTATAGTTGATTTGTTGAACAGAGGATGCTTAATTGCTTAAGGAGCCTCAATCTTATTTATTTCTTAAAGGCAAACTGAAAAGTAACTGAAAATATCTTCCGATCATGAACACATCTCCTTATAAAGAAGAGTAAATCACTACAAGAAAATGTCTTAAAGATAGTTTTAAAACTAATTAACCAGCAGGAAACTGCTATCTTTAATTTTTGGATAACTGAGCCTGAGACATTAGAAATGCTATTTGAATGCATGAGAAAAGCAAGAGACTTTCAAAGCTACAGTGTATTTCTATTGCTTTAGAGACCTTGTGGGAGTGTAAGTTACCAAAAGGGAGGATGGTCTTAGGGGGATAAATGAACCACAGTGTGCTAGGCTGAACCCATATCTTACTGGGGCAGGCATTTCTCTACCACAGACTGTAATTTTGGCCTCTTGCACCCACACTAACCAAATTTTGGGTCTCTCCACACATCCGTTCAATGGCCCTCAGTTCTAACCTCCAGAAACCTCTGGTTGTTACAGTCCTAACTGTCAAGCACAATCTTACTTAATGTCTGTGTTCCCGTCCCATACAATGCTTCCTTTATGAATCGCCAGGCATTGTGAGATATGCCATTTGGTGCTTATTATCCTCACCACATTCTCCCATGCAGGGCCGGCTTTAAGCCGATTGCTCCGATAAGTCCGGCCGGAGGGTGCGGGGCCCCGCCATTGTTCTTTGCGTGGGGCCCTGCACCCGCTAAAGCCGGCCTTGCTCCCAAGTGAAAAGTCTTAGCTGGCCAAAGCCATCAGAACTTCAGATTCTGATATCACTGTATTTTATAAGCCAAGCATGCCCACGCTGAGATGGAAGACCTCTGAAAAAAAACTATTTGCTCCAATGCAAGGAGGTGGTGTTGGTGATTCAGAAAAGTAGATGCTAAATCAGTGCCCGAATACCAGGGGTGCTGTGATCCTGGAGCTGCTGTCTTTTCAATGAGATGTAAGAGAGAGACCACTCTTTACTTCTGTCTTCTTTGTAACTTCTGTTTCTGTTGGTGCCTTTAGACCAGTGGTTCCCAAAGTTTTGTACTGGTGACCCATGTCACATAGCAAGCCTCTGAGTGCGACCCCCCTTATAAATTAAAAACACTTTTTAATATATATTTAACACCATCATAAATACTGGAGGCAAAGTGGGGTTTGGGGTGGAGGTTGACAGCTCGTGACCCCCCCATGTAGTAACCTCGTGACCCACTGAGGGTTCCCGACCCCCAGTTTGAGAACCCCTGCTTTAGACAATCGGCCCTTTGGGATATGGCACCTGGTTTATACTTGTCACTGATCTTCTACTGTGCACTGCCATGGACTTTTACAGTGCTATACAAATGAATTATAAATATGATTAAATAATTAACAGCAGTGCCCTAGTCAAATTGGCTAGTTACATTTTTCCTCCATTTCCCATTCCAAACAGTTGTGTAGTGATGCTGGGTGTCAGCGAACCTCTGCTCTTTACTGAAACAGGCTTGGGTATATGATTTAATGTTGAGTTTTCTCCACCTAGTAGAAGTTTACAAAGTGCTTTGGGGATCCCATTGATGCAACATGCCACATAGATACCAGCACATTTCTAATGGAATATTCCAGTGATCCTCAACCTGTCTGATGCTAGAGCTCCCACAAGCTTCCATAAAATAGATTGGAGTCTAGTGCTCATCATAAATGGAGTCAAATGACAGCTACAGTGTTAAGTGTGTGAAAGCATCCTTTCACTTACTGGTGTAGATCAGGAATAAATCTGCTGACGTCCACGGAGTTATTCTAGTTTGAAATTGGTGTAAATTAGAGCAGAAATAGGCCCTATATATTCAATCTCTCCTGTCTTCCAAGGGTACAGCTCCATTGTGCCTTTATGTTCATCTGCTGGATGCATCTGTTATTGATGGTCAGGCTGGTGCATGGGGAAATGTGTAATGCTGCAACATGGAGTTGATAATCTCCATAGAAAGCATGAATAAGACATGCTCAAAGTACAAAAAGGGCCAAATTCTGTGCAAATGGGGTTCTTGTAAATTTCATTGTGCGTGGCACATATAAATGTTCAAGGGCAGAGTTTGGCTCAATACCATTGCTCCCTTCATTTTGTTCATTTTGAAATCTCTCCTGAAAAATGAGTCAGCTTTGGTCCTTTCTATGCATGAATATTCTGTGTGGTTTTGTAAGGAACAAACAGACTTAAGATGGCTGCTGCCATCCTCCAGTGCAGTAAATGAAAGACTCAAGTCATGCTGTTGAAAAAAGATTGGTTCTGGCTCTTATTGCAGAGAGATCATGAAGTAACATGTTAGGAGGAGAGAGAGAGCGATACGGTACATCCTAGATCTCAGGAGTTTTCAAAAAGTGTGTGTCAGTATCACTCAATATGCTAAATTTATACTAACGTAGCAGTTAAGAAGCTGAACTCCAGTTTAAGTGCCGTCTGAACAGACAAACGTGCTCTGCTGTCTCCTCTTATCTTGTGAATGCTTTATCTCTGGAAGAGGGGAACAGCAGACATTCCCCCAGTCTTTCAAATCTAGTCTTTATGTTGGAGCTAGCGCTCAGAATACATCAAAACCGAAGAGAGTCTAGGAAAATGGGACAGTCTCAGATTTCCTCTGAGGACATCTAAATCATGGGTGGCGGGTATCATAGGCCAGGGGAGGCTGAGCCTCCGCAGACAGCCAGATGTGGCCCCACCCACGTTCTACCCCAAGGTCCCCTCCTGCTTCCCACTCTTCCCCCGTGGTCCCAGCCCAGGCTGCTCTTCTTTCCTGAAGTGGGCAGGGGCTGTGTTAGGGTGGGCCGGCCTGTGACCATGGGACTCAGGCTGCCCCATGCTCGGGCCACCCACTGAGGGCGATGGGGCTGAGGGGTGCTGGGGCTGGCTTTGGTGGGGGGGACGCAGAAGAGGCAGGGCCTCAAGCAGAAGGGGTGGGACTGGGGACTAGCCTCCCCGAATGGGTAGTTCATGCGCCACCCATGATCTAAATCAGGGGTAGGCAACCTATGGCACGGGTGCCAAAGGTGGCACGCGAGCTGATTTTCAGTGGCACTCACACTACCTGGGTCCCTGGCCACCGGTCTGGGGGGCTTTCCATTTTCATTTAATTTTAAGTGAAGCTTCTTAAACATTTTAAAAACCTTATTTACTTTACATACAATAGTTCAGTTATATATTAAAGACTTATAGAAAAAGACCTTCTAAAAACGTTAAAATTTATTACTGGCACGCAAAACCTTCTGAAAGGTTGCCGCCCCCTGATCTAAATAATGGGTAGTTGTTGTCCACTCAGTTCTAGAAGGGGAAGAATTTCCAGAACTCCAGGTCTAAGAAGTTTTGCTACCCTCTATTTTGCCTTATGTATATTGCAATTTTGATGCAAGAGCAATGAATATACAATCCAAAAAGCCAACCAAACCACTTTCACAAACACTTCTTTGCACTCCCTCCCTCTCTCAATGTTCTGCAGATCACATTAACTCCCCGAGGAATCCAACACGATCTTTTCCCAGCAAGTTACACAGGGACTTTTCTAATCATAAGGACTAAATGAAGGTAACAAAGTATTTAGATCAATCTGCATTCCAGTTGAACAACTCACTGGGATTCTGCCATCTTCCCAAGACAGCTACACAGCATGATGTCAAGATCTTATGACAAGTCAGACTACGTAATTTGTTTACCATTGTGGATGCATTCCCTCCCCCATTCCAAACCACTGCAAAGACACTCACTGATAATGTGTATAGTTTGATCCCAAAGACTTTCTGGGGACCTATGCTCAGTCAAGATGTAACCCAGAGACACATGTGAGGTTTGAACTTGTTGAATGATAGTTTATAGTTACTGCACCATCAATGGTAATTATATCCACTCAAGTTGTCCTTCCTGCAACTACTCTACTTAACATCAGGAAAAACATCCCCGTGTTAATTTTTGCTGAATCATTTGCAAAATGTTCACAGTCAGTTATATATTTTACAGGTAAATATGAAGGCATGACTTCTGCTGCAATAATGTTTATATTCTAAGTACCTTGGAAAAGAGTCACTGACCGTTCCCTTGATCCTGGGTATTTGCATGTCCATCCTTCCTTCCTGTTTATTTCTGAATCTGTTTTTTGGAAATTGATTTGAGGCTTTGTTAATAGTATGCTGATTTAGAGGTTGCTATATAGGGTTATATTATGACTATTACACTTAGAGGTATGTGGGGGCAGGGTGTTCAAGGGGAGGGATAGTGGCTGGACTCATATCTGGACAAAGCATAAGCAGAAATATTGTCTCTGGGTTGCTGGGGCTGCAGCAACACTTACTAAAAGGCAAATCCTGTGAATGGATTCTGCAACTCCCAACAACTTCAGCATAGAGGCAGGTTGCGAGGAAAGCACATGCTGAGGACAGGGGTAGGGTGACCAGACAGCAAATGTGAAAAATTGGGACAGGGGGTGAGGGGTAATAGGAGCCTATATAAGAAAAAGACCCCAAAATCGGGACTGTCCCTATAAAATCGGGACATCTGGTCACCCTAGACAGGGGAGGGTTTCTAACGGTGGGGAAGGTTGGCAGGAGGACTTGTCTCAGGAAAATATCCCACTTTGCCACCCCACCCAGCTGGCACAAACCCTCCTGAGCCCTGCAAGATTGTCCCGTAGATACTCCCTGAATTTTCATCAACAGCCAGGTTCAGTTTCCGGGTGCCATGGTAGAGGATTAAGCACGACTGTAAGTTTGGTCGTAGTGGAAAGGTGCCAGACTGACAGCTCCAGCCTATGAATCTGTCTCTTCTTTTCTTTTTTGTTTCCTCATGTGGTTGTATAAACTTGTCTTCACTGGCTGTCAAGATGACAATCCCTATACTTCACTTGTTACCATTTCCTCCCTTCTGGCAGATCACTACAAGTGTTCAGAACACAGAGCCCAGCCCAGAAACCAAAGGTAAATCGCAGTCAGCCAAGCAGCCTGTTCAACGTGATAAATGCTGTTTTCCAGGCTCAGCAAATTCAACTGGCCTTTTTGAAAATGACCTTTCTTAACACAAATGGAATCATCAAGGAGCATCTCGGTCTCACAAGGCAGCTGTTAAGCATGTACTTTTTACAGGAAAGGCCCAGAGTTGGCACTTACCCGGGAATAATAAACACAAGACAACGTATCTGATTGAAACATTTATTCTTCCATGTTTGATTTGTCCAGGCTTGTCTCTTCCACTCGGTTTCTTTAAGTGGGTTGTTTATTTTGCTGTTGGGGATTTTAAGCTGAGGTTTTGTTAATTGGGATGAGAGAGAGGTGTGTGTGTACATATATGTATAAAAGATTGTGAGAATGTGTTTTAGAGGCTGGACCAAGTCACATTAATAACCAAATGTGAATTAATACTATCCCAGAATTCTGCTTGGATTCGGGCAGACAAAAAACAGCTGTAAAATGTGGGTCCAGAAGTGGGTTCAGATACTGCAACCGCCACCTTCAATATTAGGGGGAGTTTGGATCTGGATTTTGAGATGGGATCACGTTTAGTGAGTGACCAGGAGGAAGAAACAGTCATTTATCCTAACAGAAAAGGGACCATTTGGGAGAGATCTCGCCTCTGTGAAGTGCAGCATAAAGGAGAATGTCCACACACTGTAGCGGATTTATCCATTTATTTGAATCATCCCTCCACTGAGTGGACTCACTATGCATGCATCCTGCATGCTAACACAAATCAGATGGGAATTCAGAATGTCATAGTCTGTAGGCAACAGCTCAGCCAGGGAAGTTACAATGCTGTGGCTGAACCCACTGGGGCTGTGCTGAGATTGTCTCAGATTGAAAGCGCTTTTGCATATCTTTCAGTTCCACGATGCAGAACACAGATCCCATGGAATCTGTTGGTATTTCTGATTCTTTCTTGTCCCTTTCCAGGTCTGCTTTTGTAGTGTAGCTTTTGTGTAGCTCCAGCTGTGAGAGGGGGGACAGGTCAGTCAGCTCATGTCCTCACACATGCTACAATTGGCTGAGTGCTGAAATGCTGCTTGGCCTCAGGTGAATGATCTATTTTGATGTAATATGGTCAGGGAATGAACACAAGTTGATCTAACATTGACTCATCTTCTCAGGCATTCCCCTACAGTGTACCAATCCTCTGGATGTATCAAGGACAGAGACTAGCAGGAAAGTTACAGGCTGGGCCCTTTTTCTCATCTCATATCAGTGTAAACCTGGAGTAAATCCATTGAGTTACACTGGTGTAAAAATGCTGTGTCAGGAAAATCAGATCGCAAAGACTCAAAGGGAGAATCAGGCCCACAGCATTCACACTTGGCTAGATTCTGACACCCCTATTCACACTTAACTTCTTGAATAATCCTATTGATTTCAGGGGGATTAATGGCTGCACATGGTGCTACTCAATGTAAGGGTGGGTAGAATCTGGCATTCTGTGGTCATGGAAGACCTGTCTTTCACTATGAGGAGAGGGAAGGACAAAGAAGCCTATTAAAAAGACAGATGGAAGAATAGGCATCAGCTATTACTCCCAATAAAGATACCACACATGTAGGATGCTTGCTGAGAAAGTGGATTATGTTCACATTTATTGATTTTGGTCTCAGTCCAAAGCCCAGTTGAAGTCAAAGGCTGATTGCAGTGGGCTTTGGATCAGGCCCATCAATATTGCACTATATGTGGAGCCCAATTCTGAACTTCTTCCTGAAGCAAAACTCCCACTGGAGTACAAAATTCTAAGACTATAGCTGCCCCATCATATCTTACAAGATAGCATGCTATTACACCACATACTAATTCCATACATTGGATCACAAGACATCATGTACTAATTCCTTTGGAAGAGTCAACTCACTGCTGGTGTGCACCCCCGGACAATGGTTGCTCCAACATTGTGGTGGTCTGAATCTTCTCATGACTCAACCTGCTCACCAGGTCACCATGTATTTCCACCCCTTCCAGAGTAACAAAGTTCAACTAAAAGTCCATAAATGTTCCAACACAAAAGATCCTACTGCTCCTCCTTGGGCTATTCCTCAGCCCATCCTCGAGGCTCTGTCTTCAGCCCCACCCGAGGCTCTATAGGGCTTATGTCCCGCTTGCACGCACCCCTTCCTCAGGGTTGGGGTAAGAGAACCCAGACTCACCTTCTGCTCAGGGTTCTGGCCCAGGGACCTTATATTAAGCAGCTAGGTCTATTCATTCAGACACATTGGTGTTTTCCTGGGCCTCCAAGCCCCTTCTGCTGTTTCCCTGAAGCCTGTGCTTAACAGCCTTTTCTCTGGTTCCCAGGTCTGTCTTCTCCATAGGTCCTCCCAATTCCTCCTTCCTCTGCTAGAACACCGACCCCTCGGGACTGCCTCTCTGTGCCATCCCCTCTTTCTAAGGCCCACCACAGGGACTGAGTCCCTCCCAGTGGCCTCCTTCAGTTTGCCTTCCCAAGGTCCCTCCCAGAGAGAGAGAGAGAGAACTCCCTACCTCCTCTCTCCCAGGTTTCTCTGCTGGGCTTGCCCTACAACTTTCACTTCTTTCTTCTATAAAGACCCAACTCCTCCCCAGCTGGGTAAAACAAGTCAATCCTGACACACCCTCCCGGCACAGCAAACTGACCTAACTGAGCTTTCAGGCTCCTGTTAACCCTTTATTCACTTGTGTGGGGTAGATACCCCATCACAATTCCCTGGTAGCATAACATGATATCCTTTATAGTTGGCACTTGTATAGCATATTTCATCCAAAGATCTCAATGTGCTTTACAAACATTAACTGACTAATCAGACAATGCCTCTGTGAGGTAGGGTATTGTCTCCATTTTAAAGATGGGGAAATCGAAGCACAGAAAGCTTAAGTTACTTGTCCAGAGTCATAGTGTAAATTAGTGTCAGAGCCAAGAGTAGAACCCAGATCTTCTGACTCCTGTGCTCTAACTGGTAGATCACACTGCCTCTGCTTCACTGGGTAATCTGAAACAAACTCCCACTGTGTCTCCTGCTATAGCTGGGATTAGAATAACTGTTTAACTCAGATGGCAGGAAATTGTTCAAACTAAATATTTTGTAAGAGCGCCAAAAATCAAAATATCTGGATTGATACATGAACCTTAAATCACCTCCCTCTAGTCCGCAATTCTTAATAAATATGTTGTTGAAAGATTTCTCACTTGCTGCTGGCAGTCTAAGAAAAAGGCAGCATTACAGATAAGTAGTCATGTATCAGCACAAAAAGACGTCACTCCTTATTCTTACTTATCAGACTCCATTATCACTCCTCTAAGCAATAATGCCCTGGGATTTTTTTCCCCATCAACACACACTATTAACTCAATACCCTATTAAAAACATCAAAGAAACCACTACATGAATGCACTAGCAAATTAATCCCAACACAGAGAGAGTGCTGCCGACCAATCGTGTGTACAGAATGTATCACCTATTTCTCAGTAAGGCTGCATTTAGCCTGTTGAATAGAGGACGCTTAGATAAACGCAAGGAGAGGCAGAGTGTTTTGGGGACTAGAATGTAAATTTTGTTCCTTCCTTCTAGCCACTGACCTGGATCCTCTCAATAATGGTCCACAGATCATAAGGGAGGGCACTCTGTAGACATCAGTCTGAGGCAGTGCTGTTGTTAGTACCCTGTAACATGCTACAAATAGTGCACGCTGCTAACAAAGTTCCAGGCTCCCAGTGAGAAAGAACATCATTAATTTTCCCTTCTGGAACGGAGGTTTCAGTTTGGCCCAGCTCTATGGAGGATGTAATAGTTTTAGGTTCCAGACACCGTTGTTTTCAAGCATGCCGTGTGAGTTTAGTCAGAGCCTGAGGTCAAATCCCTTCATGACCCAAATGCCTTCAATTCACACTACTCTGGATATGTTTATTACACCCTCCAAGCCTGCTGCTTTTCCCACATGTCAGTACCTGAGCATGGAAAGTATATCTTCCCATCTGATCCCCTGGGCCATAGACGTTACAATTTTGAGCCCATAAGGAACCACTCTGATCATCTAATCTGACTTCCTGCATAACTCAGGCCACAGAAATTCACCCAGCAATGGAGGGAATTATATATCCCTACTCTAAAAGTGAAGTCTCTTGAGCCCAGTTATTTAATTATTATTATTTATGTGGCATAGCAACTAGAGGCTCCATCCAAGACCAGGCCCCCATTGTGCTTGGCACTGTACATACATTTAGGAAGACATCGTTCCTACCACAAACAGTGTACAGTCTAAATGGACAAGTTTGATAAACGATGGAACAAACTACACTGTTTTCCAATTCAAGCTTTCAAATGCAATATCCACTTGGGATGACTACCTGAATGCAATTTAAGATTGGAAAGGCCACCTTTATTACTTTTAGCTACAAATATTTATGAAAATTTTACCCTAAGATTTCCATGCTCATAGGGCCTCACATACACACACAACTCAAAGAGAACTAGGCATGCGTATCTGAAGGCATAATGGCTTGAGTAATCCATTTGGGGTTTCCCTTGAAGCAGAGGAATACTACTCAACTGAATCACCTGCTTCATACGAATATATGAGTAAGGCGTAGCGTGACATGTAACCAGCACATTATACAACAGGCTGGCCATCCATGTTTAAAGCACTCCTATCAAAGCCTGGGCACTATTTCATGTTCAGTAAGATCACCTGAACACTGGGTCAGTATTGCCAACCCAAAGCATTAAAAAAACCCTCCCATGAGATATTAAAATAGTAAATGCTAGGTTCTTTTTCTTTGCCTTCTGGTTATTTGAGTCTTTTGGAGCCATGTGCTCAAACTTTGTCTGCAACCACAGGAGGCTAGAGTTGTGCTCTTTACTAACAAAATGAAAGCTGAGATTTTCATGACTCCAGGACTTTCAAGAAAAAGTATAAATCTGTGACTCATGATAGAATTGCCAGCATTAGCAACACTGCAGGATTGAGCAGCTTTAACAAGAGGGAGCACCATCCTTTCAGGAAATCAGTTTCTTGGATTTTGCATGTTCTTTGGGACTACCATTTCCCTCCCTCATTTTTCCTAGCTGTGATGACGTCTTTGGCAAGCACAGGATATTCCTGGAGCAAGCTGAGTTTGGAGGGTTTCTTTACAGATATCTATGAGGCCTGGTGACATAAGTTTTATTATAGCTCATCAGAGCACAGTGAGGTTCCCTGCTCTCTCTCGTGTGTGTCTTCCTTAAATATAGCATGTCTTAAAGAGAGAGACCATCTTAGGCTAGGAGCACCCTTTTAAACTTCTGCTGGAAAGCTACATTCCCACTGTCTAATCTATGTCATCATGTAGGTAGAACCTGGTATTTGTCATCACTCTGTATAGACTGGTTTATAAAACAGACACCCCTGTCCAAGGAAGCAATGTTTGCATTCTCTTGGCACGAACAATTAAACAAAGCTCTGACTAGCTTTGTACTAGTACTAGTTCCAGTACTAGTGCAAGTGACTCTGCACATTTACTGAAGCCTTGCCTTTTGGTGTGGATCTCGCATATCCCTTTTTGGGAAGGTGGGGCACACCAGCTCCTTGCTTAAAGTAATGCTATCTAGTACCAATGTTCAGTTTGAAAGGAAAGTAAGACGGATTTCTCTGCTCCTGCTGGATTTCAACCCTGTTCTAGATACTGTTCATTGTACTACTCTAGACCTCCTTCCCAGGGGGGATTTTTATCCTTAAAACTCTTTAAAAATATTTTAGAAGCATATTTCTTTTGTCTTTGGAACACACCACATTTCACTAACTGTCAGAGTGTTTCAGAAACCTTTCCCAGAGGAGGAGAACCCTAGGCTAGCCTGACCTTCAAATCACACAAGTTAAACACTCTGCTCTATACTGTCAATACACTGTATTTTTCAGGATCAAATGGTAAACATTTCCATAAAGTGTACTTAACAGAGTCCCTTTGCCAAGTAGCAATACTTCTCCTATTGGCTGTGGTGGGGAAATATCATTTTTATTTAAATAGGAGAACAAATTAAGAGCTTCCCTATGCTTTATTCCTCTTCTGTCCAGATCCTCCTGGCAGGCAGGGAGCAGTACTGGGTAAGGGTGGAGTTTTGCTGTGGACTCCATGTTTTAAAGGTTAGCAGCACAACATCAAAATCTCAAAAGTTTTTGGGAAACAGTAAACTGACCTTTTTTGAGTTCAGGTCTATACAATGTTCTGTTTCGATAATTTCAAAAGTTTCATTTCAATTATGACCCTTTTTCCTTTGTTTAGGCCTAAATTTACTAACATGTTGAAAGTTGCTTAAAAACTTTTAATCTAGAAAATGTCAAACAGGATATTTCAACAATTTCACAAAGTTTATTTCCAAATTTATTTTTGCAGTCAGGCTATTTGTTGAAACTGACTCTGTTTCGTGAACAGCTACAGTTTCAACGAATTGGTACTTTGGGCAAAAAAAAAAATGTTGTCCAAAAGTTCCCAGCCAGTTCTAGTCTTAAGGTCCTAATTCACTTGTGTTTTTCAAAATGTTACCCTGCATTCCCATTGATTACAAAGACTTCCAAAACAGGTCTTCCGCAAGGGGCTGTCACTCCACTTGGCCTCTACCAGAGCTCAGAGATGCATAAATCTCCACTCCTCCTTTGGAGAGCACTCTGTGAGCTGTAATGGGGTAAATATCCTTTTCTGGTGACAGTCAGAACCTCTGCGGGCCTGATTTCCCCCTTTCATTTACATCCATTTGGCACCAGTGCAATTTCATTGATGTTAGTAGACTTATTCCTAATTTATGCTGGGGTACATGAAAGGAAAATCAGGGCAACACAAGGTATCACTGTTACCCGCCCACCCTCTCTTCTAGAAGCCTGTGTCGAGGAATAAGATGGATGCAATCCAGCCTTCCCACAGTCCTCTTGATGTTGGCCTCTAGAATATCTTCTGAGAGGTGTAGGGACTAGTGTTCCACATACCTCTTCCAGAAACGATTTGTGGCCCCATGCCCCAGCAGAAGACAGAACAGTGTTTGAGGGCTTGGTAGTTCTCAGACACCATCAGACATTGCAGTTCTGTTCTGCTCTCACCTCTAACTAATAAATGTTCCTCTCTCCCATATCTACAGGTGCTCTAAACTATGGGCTTCTCCCTCACCCACTTCACAGATGTTAAATGAAACATCTGCTGAGACCAATGTGCCACTGTGACAGTCCATTAAAGGGCAGAGATTAAACATTTACTAAATATAGAGAGAAACACACAAACCTCTAGCTCAGAGATTCTCAACCTTTATCTTTCTGAGTTCCCTCCGACATGCTTTAAAAACTCCACGGCTCACCTATAACTAGTGCCACAATAACTGGTTTTCTGCATATAAAAGCCACGACCGGTATTAAGGGGTAGCAAGCAGGGCAACTGCCTGGGGCCCCATACCACAGGGGCCCCCGTGAAGCTACATTGCTTAGGCTTCGGCTTCAGTGCCCGGGTGGCAATGTTCAGGGCCCCACGCTTCAGATCCATAGGGCTTTGGCTTTCTGCCCTGGGCTTCAGTGAGTCTAATGCTGGCCTAGGACACCTGGTTGAGAAACACTGCTCTAGGTCATCTTTCATTAAATCTGTTCTCAGTTTATGCTATTATTGTTTGTGCTGAGGTCTCTAGATTTCATTGCCAAATAAATACATCAGCATCTGTAATGGCAAAATATAGTCAATCCTTACAAAGTTAGAAAGGAAATGGAGAGACTGAGAGGGAAGGATGGATTGATGGACAAGCAAATGTGCCATAATCCTTTATTCACTTTTTGCCTGTCTCTGATCCCTAGAGCTGAGCTGTTAATGTGACATATATCAATTGCCTCACTAGCTGCAGGTTATTTTTTTTAATAATAATAATCTAATTACTGGTGGAGTGTGAATTGTCTCCAGAATACCAGGCACTTGGGGGATGAAAACAAAATTAAACTTCTCCCAATTTAAGCATAAAAAGATAAGTCAGGGCAGAACAAAGAGTGGAATCGTATATTGGTAGGATTATGACACGTGAACCATAAGAGAGGACAGATTCTAGTAGCTACTTTGTTACACTTCAATAAGTCCCTTGACTGTCCTACCAAGAGTCTTCAAATGGAAGGGCCTCTTTCCTTATTTGAAGTGGGGCTGGCTGTATTTGATTGGAAGTGGCCACTGCCCTATTAGTCAAATTCTGTTTAACAATGTTGGACCTTGTGCAAGTCACTTCGCCTCTGAGCCTCTGTTTCTTTCCCCTCCCTTTGTCTGTCTTGTCTATTTAGATGGTAAACTCTTTGAGGCAGGGACTGTCTCTTGTTATGTGCATTTACAGCACAGAGGACCCATTCTATTGGGGGGTCTCTAGTCACAGCTGTAATATAAATAATCAAAATAATTACAAACCTCATAAGATGCTTCTTTTGTTCTTACCTCATCCTCCCACTCCTCTTCCCCTCCACCACCTGCTGTGTCTTTTTGGAACTTAAATTGTGAGCCCTTTGGGGCAGGGAAATGTCTTATTGTTTCTCTGTACAGTGCCTACCCCCTGCATTGTATATTTGGCACTAGTGCAACTGCTGCTGGAATGCTGTGTCCAGTTCTAAAGCTCACAATTCAAGGAGGATGTTAATAAATTGGAGAGGGCGCAGAGAAGAGCTGCAAGAACAATTAAAGGATTAGAAAACATGCCTTACAGTGATTGAGGTCTTTGAGTCTCTCTATTTAGCTTAACAAAGAGAAGATTAAGTGGTGATTTGATTACAGTCTAGGAATACCTATCTAGGGAACAAATATTTAATAATAGGCTCTCCAGTCTAGCAGAGAAAGGTATAACATGATCCAAGGGCTAGAAGTTGAAGCTAGACTAATTCAGACTGGAAATCAAGCATAAATAGGATGGCTTTCTCACAGCTCTGCTCTAGGAATTATTCTGGGGAAGTTCTATAGCCTGTGTTATACAGGAGTTCAGACTAGATGATCACAATGGTCCCTTCTGGCCTTAGAAACTATTTGGAACCCCTATGCATTACAGGTAATAAATAATAACAAAAAAATGTAGTGCAGTAAAGTGGTGCCCATTTGTCTTAGTGGAAAACAAAAGAAGAGAGCACAGGGTGTGATTTGCAGATCTCAAGCACCCCAAACTCCTTCCTTTTGCCTGGCAGAGACACATATTTCCCAGCCAGCTTTGCGTTGACATTAATGCGAGAGAGCAAGTGCGCGAGCATAGAGGACAATGTAGAGTTTTCTCACAAGAATAGCTACTTTAACAGCCCTACAGGGCTTCCACAATCAGGCCATTTCGGGCAGGAATGTAATTTATAATAAATGATGTCCATAAACCCAATGAATTTGCTACTTCAGATGTTCACACTGATTTACATTTAGAACCTCTCTGGTAGCTGGAGAGCCTGGCAGGATAGCAAAGTGGCATATTTCGTGAGGAACAGAAGTCACACTCACAAAGCCTATGGGAAACATAGCTGTCATGGCAATAAAATGATTAGTATACAGAGGAACAGAAGGGCACTCTCTAGCCTGTTTTTAATCTTTTAAATAATTCTGGCTTCTGAAGGTTAAAGGGGTTGGCAGCATGAGACACCAGAGCTTTGTAGACATCCAGCTCTCTCTCTCTCTCTCGCTTGCTTTGATTTTCTTTTGCTCTCCAGATAAGATTTCTATCAGAGGGCCTGATCTAAGCAAAGGCAGTAGGAAATAGCTACCCTGTAATCGCCATAGGTCAGGTCCTTTAGGGAGGCTATTGCCCATTATGGAGGGAAATGACAAGGCAAGGCAGAGGTTCACAATCAGCCCTAATAATTCTACCTTTTTCCAGTGGAAGGCTGGTGGTAAGTGCTCCATGTTCTGTGATCATCACAGTTCTTTGTTGCTCTTAGGTCTCTGTGCATCATAGAGCTTGACATTGCATATTTGCCAGCACAAAGGGCTCCTCCTTGCAGATAAACCTTAGTGAGCTGGTCACAGATTATTCAGTGGCTGCCTTGCATGAGTTCTTTGTTACACGGGTTGGTGAGATATGGACAGAACTGGTCCTTGGTTCAGGGTGCGCTGAAACTGTGCTCCTTTGACTCCTAAGAGATGGTCTGTCATCATTCTAATGATATAACAAAATTGATTGCATGCAGAGTGATGATCTCAGATAGCAAGCAATCCCTGCTCATCTATCATAGATAATTTGTGTACAAGCAATTATGATTTTGTGCATTTATTTATGATTGCTTTAAAATTTTAAAATATGTATATTTTTAATTTTAAAATATGTATAATTCAAATAGGTTAATTAGTTTCAAAATAGGATCAGACATTTACAAATATCTGGAGTATTACTGGTGGGGGCAAAATCACAAGGGCTTTTAATCCTCATGCTTCAGAGCATAAGTCAATCATCATCTGTCATCAGGAAGAAATCCCCTCATGGTAAAATAAATATGTTGACTGAGGGTTCATACCATCCTCAGAAGCATTTTATTAGCCAATGTCAGATGCAGAACACATGATAGGATAGGCTTTTGCTTTGTCCTGGTACAGTTCGTAACTCTTCTCCACTAGAAAGTGACTTCAAACTTTAATCTATATGCAGACTTATCCTCACTTTCCATAGAAATAGCTTTCCCTGAATTCCTCTATGTCTAAAACAAAACTAAGGTAACACTGGAGTGCTTTGCACAGAGTCATCCAAGCTCCCTTTTTCAGGTTGTCAGCTATCACACAGAATGTCGGGTTTAGTGCAAGAGATTGTGTGAAGGGCAGGTGTCCCCAGGAGAGGGTAATGACTGGAATAAGTCACTGAGCACTCCTTAAACTGCTAAAAGTAGCAGGCTTTGGTAAGCAGCACTCATACAGGCGCTCACTGCTCATGTCCCATAGTCTCTCAGCAAGGGAGGGAATTAGAAGTAACAATTATACAGATAAAGAAACCAAGATAGATTATAATATAGATATGCAGTTTTATAGTACCTTTCTGTAGAGGACACTATGAAAAACACTGTACAAATATTGGTTAAATTAAACTTCATAATAGAGCTGTTAGGAATTTTTCACCAAAAAATTTTGTTTTGTTTTTTGATTGGAAAACACACGATTTGTTAAAAGAACACTTTTTGCAGAAATCTATCTGTTTTGACAAAATGTTCATTGAAAAGGTTTATGAATTTTTGGTCAAAAGGAGAGTGAGACACCACACCCAATAGCCTGGTGGTCAGGGCACTCGCCTGAGAGGTGAGAGGCCCGACTTCAAGTGCCTGACTTGGCTATAGAGTCAGTCTCTCTCTCTCTCTGTCCCCCCTCCCTCCCCCCCCCCCCATTGGAGTGGTTCCATTTTGTACACATAATAAAATATTCATTGGGACCAAAAGAAAGGTACTGTCTCTGTAGTCCAGTGGCTAGGGCACTGTTGTAATAATTAGGCCTAGAAATTTACCTTGTGGGAAAGTGGATGGACATTTATTAAATGTCACAATCACCTATAACAATGAACGTTGGTGGGAAAAGGTGCAAAAGGGAGACATAAAAACTGAATTAGTCTAAACAAAATGGCCTCCTGACATAACTCAAGGACTGTTTTTTTGAGTACCAGCTCATGCAAGTGTGGGACCAGAAATTAATCAACCAAAATTAGTGTGTCAAAAATTAAATCTAATTGGTTGACAAAATAACAACGGGGTGGGCTATTCCGCTCTTCACTTCTTTTTGGGACCCTCAAAAAGAAACTTTGGGGGGAAGTTAGCAGATGTGAGCACAACAATTGCTGGCTAAGAAAAGGGGAAGGAGTGAGCTTTACCATCATGGCTGCCATTTACACCTGGGAAGCCAGGACCCACTGTAACACCATTGGGCCTTCATCATCCTGATCCTGAGATATGTCCTGAGTCCTGTCCCAACTGGGCCAGAAAGAGATGGACTCAAACAATGTCACCATTTCCAGTGGCTTCAGCTAAATCCCACACACAACCTGGAATATGAGACTTTGGTTCCTGCTGTCACCTCACATTCCTCTTGTGTGTCCTTTTTCTTCTATTTCCTCTCTCCTTTTGCCTTCTGTTTAATAAAAGTCTGACTTAGACAGACTGGGTATTTTGCATCACTGCTGTAAGCCTGTCACCAGAGACAGTTAAAAGTGGCGCCCTAAACAGCCAAATGCTGATACAAGTTGGCCAGGTTTTGGAGTGGCTGATGGACCATGTGCCAAATCTTTGTTTTCCTAGCAGTGACTCCTACTTGCAACCTCAATACCAGAAGCAGAAGCTGTATTTTCTATCTTTGCTGTTCTTTTCTCTTTCCGTGTGTGTGTGTGTGTGTGTGTGTCTATATATTTGTTTTATCTTTTAGGAAATGGGATTGGATTTTGCAAAAATCAGCAACAACAGTTCCAGCCCATCTCAATTAAACTTCTCTTTTCTCCCAAAAGGACAGTTATTACCTTCGTTAATACCATTTAATGACTGAAACAGGAGTTTTCCCTTCTAAATAGTCTCTACAACTAATAGGAACAAGGGACATTAAAATAATACTCCTGGGGAAATTCTGCACCACTGCGCATATGCAGAATTTATATCCCCACAGATTTCTTTGCTTCCCCACAGAAAAATGACCTTATGACAGGGAAGCAAAGGGAAGCCACAAGAGCAGTCATGCGACCCTCCCCAGCAGTATGTTTTGGATGCCAGGGCAGCCGGCAGAGAGGTAAATCACTGTGGGGTGGGGGATGGGACTGGGGAAGACCCAACTGGTGGCTCCTACCTTGCATCGGGCTCAGCTACTAGTCCTGGCTGGGATGGGAAGAATGGGACTTCTTCCCCTGCACAGTATCCAGGACCGGGTCAGACCCACCCCCAGATTTCTCCCCCAGCTGCAGGAAGCTCTGCAATCTTCCCCGCCCCTCCTGCTTTATGCAACCATCGTTTCTCAGCTGCACGGAGAGGGATCCCTGTACAGGGAGCTGCAACCCCAATCTGCCCAACCTCTGTGCATCCAGACCCTCTCATACCTAGAGCTCACTACCCCATGTGCCAGACAAAAGAGCATCCCTTTCATACGCACAAAGTCTGAGCTGTAAACCAAACATGCTGAGGTTATGATGCTCTATTTACATAGGAGAAGCATTTGCATGGTGCTTTCAAGCCAAAATCTCCCCCCACCCAGCCCCCAGTGACTGGTTTAAGTGACTTGGATGAGTGCTGGGGAATAACACTGGTGCATGGAGAAGAAATCTCATGCAAGCTGCAGCAGGTTAATGGGGGCTAGTGCTCTCACCCTAATCAGGGGAGAGGAGGAGAAGTTTTGGGTTTTGCCCCAACTCCAGTACCCTGTTCTCTTCCTTCTGAACCAGTTGGGGCCCCTTCCAAAACCATGGGGGAGAAAGGAGCTGGATGTGAGCCTTACAGCAGCAGAATTTTCACACTGGAACAAACTCAGGGACCAGGAAGGGCAAGATCATTTAAAAGCCAGACATGAGAATGGCTGGTATATTTTCCTTTTGCTAGTACTGATGCGATTTAGATTAAAAGAAGAGCATTGAATCTCATTCCCTCCCCAACCCGAGCTTCACCAACTGCTTGATCCTACAGCAAAGTCTTCTTCCCCTACAGACCTAGCGTCATGCCTCTACTGCAAGATCAAGTGGAAGGAGCAGAGGAGGCAGGAAGGATAAAACACAAAGCAAGTTTGGTAACTGGAAAGATGGGAAGGGGAAAAAATAAATGATAAAAAACAGCTTGTGAAATGTAAAGGGTGGCGAAGTTTGAAATCTGATGTGTTTGGAAGTTCCCCCTCCCACCCCAGTGTGAAAACCACTCGCTCGTGTCTCCACTATCATTAATTAGAGTAAGGAATTTGATAGGGTGGATACCAACTACAATAATAAATGACTACTGTTAGCTCCATCCCCCAATAGTGAATTATGCAATGTGTTGTCACAATGTTAAATGAGATAAACCAGGTACACACAAGGGGAATTCAAAACTCAGCACATCTGAGAAGCTCGCCGCTCCATGTCTGGAAATCCTTATTCAGTTTGACTTAGTAAGTATCCACTGACCCAACTGAATAAGGACTTCTGAATTTGCCTCTCTGAAAACAAAAACAAGATGAGAGCAGACCATTTATTTGTAACCCACAGAGAATAGCCTCTTTTATACACAGTAATAAAACTTCATGTATAGGCCTGATTCTTAAAGTATACTTAAAGCCACTTTACAGATTAAAGATTGCAGGGGAGATGTTCAAAGGCATAAATCATTGTTAAGAGCCCATTTCCATCTAAAGTCAATAGAAGTTATGTACCCCAAAGCCATTTGTGCCCTTGAAAATCTCATCCTATGTCAATCACATTTAAGTAACTTCATTTCTTCATGCTTCAATATCAGTGACATCATGGCAGAATTTTTGAAAGACTTCACAATCCATCACTAACTTTCAGCCACTCAGCAGCTGACCTTCTAGTGATCTGCCTCACACCATCCATCCATCTCCGGCTACAATGAGCCTTCCCCATTTCTTCCATAATGGCTGTCTTATGGTTATTTCCATCTCTCTGCCTAATGCGACCACAGTACATAAGTTTGTGTCTGTTTATTGCAGAGAAGCAGACCCTCATGTCTGAAATCGTATTTCTAATCTAGGCAAGTGTCTTTTTTTCCCATCCAGGAGCTATGTGCGAGTCTCTATGAGCATCACATTTCAAAACCTTAAATTTTCTTCTGGTCAGCAGCATTTACTTCTTATAATTCACATCCATAAATCACTATGGAAAAATTTAGGCTTTTCCCCAGTCTCATTTTCGTACATGTCAAGTTGCCATGTTTTTTCCATGCTTTCATAAGGGAGGCCATAATTCAACAAGCCATCCCTACTCTCCTTCCAATTTCTTTGGAACAGCTTCCTATCTTGGATATATATGGTCCCAGAAATTAAAAATTCATCTACTGCCTTTACAGCTTGTTCATTAATTGTAGTGTCCGCTAGCATCCTGTTTTTGTTAGTCGTGTCAACGTACATGCATTTTGGTTTTGTCATGTTGTAGAATTGTATTTACTCCCATATTAAAGCCCCTTTATACAGTCAGAGTGGTGACAGATACTCTAGTGTTAGTGTGTGTGTGTGTATATATATACACATATTATATATTTCTTCTAGTATCTTTGTCTTTTTACCAAGTCCTGGAATCTGCACGGAGCAGACAGTAATTGAATATCTTTTGTTCCACAAAGATTCTGACAAGCCATCCCATGATGCCAGAGCCACCCTGTGAAGTGCAGCCCCAATGGGGCTGTGCCTTTTCCACCTTTTATAATGTTTATAATCTTCAAAATAAAATTATATATAGAAAGGGAGAGGAGGGAGACTGGGCAGGGGGTGGGGGGAGGATGAAATGAGGAAGACAGGGAAGGGAGAGCAAGAGAGTATTCCCAGAGTCTGAGGCTCTACTGGCATATCTGTGCACACAGCATTCTAATCACATGCTGTTATTTAATGATTCCATACCAACATTTCAGACTTACTGAATCCCAAAAACAAAAGGGATTTTGCAGAGGGCAAAGGGGCATTGCTTAAAAGTGCTGAAGCAGTAGGAACAAAAAAAAAATGGAACAAAGTATATTCACAAAAGAAAGGGAAGAAAGGACAATCTTCCATTTTTCAGCACCATAATCAACCAGAAAAGGCACAAAAGATTTCAGCAATACATTGCAGGCTTTTCCAAAGGTCCTGAACCAGCATGGATAATCAGTTACCTGCTCACTTTGCTATTTACACTCTCAATATAAGTACCAGCAGGCCTAGTTTCATTTTCATTCATGCTTGTGTAATCTGGAATAAGTCAGGAAGCCAATGAAGTCACAGTGGTGTAAAAAGCATTGAAAGTGAGGTCTGTACCAGCTCCTATAAGTAACATCCATGCCACACCCAGGGTGGTAAAACCACATACTATGCCACAATATAACATCCTGCGTAGACTTGCTCTCCCATCATAATCATATTACAACCATAGCACCTACATGCCCCCATATGAGACCAAAGCCCCCTGTGTGCTAGGTACCACACGTACACAAATTAAGAGGCAATCCCTACCCTAAAGAAATTACTATCCATTTGGATAAGGCAGATAAAGGAAGCTCTTTCCCAGTGTGTGCACGCATGCGCAAAGACACACACACACTCACTATAGTCATATAATATAAATGTCAGTTTGTATATTTCTTTCATACAAACTGCATCTCCAAGCACACTGAAGAAGTAAATGATAAACAGCAGTGGTGACATTAAGAGGTGTAGCCAAGGGAGGAAAAGATACCTTGCAATTGAGATTTGAGAAGAGGGACAGCTGATAAGGCAGTTGAGAAACAGGAAGTGGGATCCGTATGTCAGAAGCTGCAGAGGAGAAGGTTCTCAAATCAGCAGTGTTGAGACTGTATGCAGAGAAAGTGAGTAAAAGGGCATGAGGAGAGATTGACATAGGACAAAAAATTGCTTGTAAGTGCACTTGTGCAAGTCTAGAAGTCACTGGAGTTACTTCAAAGTGGAGTCAGTGGAGGCACCACTGTAACCAAAACCAATCTGGATCATTGTCCATAGAGGATGCCCATTGTTTAAAACCCCCAACCAAAAGCTACCACTCCACAGGAGGTTGAGGCTCAGTTGAGACAGTTTCACAACATAATGGACTAAACCATTCACATCAGGTCATTAATATTTCTGGTTTTTATGTCTTTTTGCTCAGGAAACAGCCAACTACCACTTGTAGAAGCGTCTCTCGGCTTTCAGAAAGCAGGGTTCAATGGATACTACTAGCACCCCAGTAACAAGACAGTAAAGACTTGCTAGAGGGAGCGATCATAGGCAATGTATTGAAAAGTCTGGGAAGATTCACTGAGCCAGTGGACTCAATGATGCAGTTGATTAGGAAGGAGGCTCTGGCAGCTATGCATGAGTTCACAACTCTGGCTGAACAATACTGCACTGTCTGTAGCTGGCTGCTGGGACAGTTCAATAAGTTACCCTAATAACAATTAAACACAGAGCCAACAAGGTCTGTTTGGAGATTTTTTACAAATGGTTTTTATTTATAAAAATGATCTCTGCTTTTGCTCAATGTCTGTATTGCTTCATGTACTGAGTAATGAGGGTTGGGGCAAGATTTGGCAGTTTCTCTTTGCAAGGGTTTGAGCAAAAAAATCCCTGTTTTGATCCATCTACTTTCTAAAAACTCAGGGGGTATTAAGTCCCAGCTCCCACAGCACGATTCACTTCAAACTAGTGTTTTACTGGATTTCAGGTCCAAACCACTTAGAGCTGCCAATTTCACACAGTTATGATGCAAAGACATGCCTCAAAGCTTCCAGTTCCACTCAAAATCTTGCCCAGATTGAATCAAAAGGTTTGTGAACCTCAACAAACTTTATTTCAATGAACTTGGCTGAATTCATAACAAAAGGCAACAAAAATCAGGGAACACTTCATGTGTTTGAGTCATGCTGAACTATAGACGATCAGGTAAACAGAATGAAAATGTCATTTAGTTTCATTTTAACTTCTGTGGGTTGTCTTAACGAAAGCATTAGCACAAAATTGTCCTCTCCCACGCCATGCTTCATAGTGCAGAATAGAGAGGGAAGGTACATATTTCAACTGGTCATTTGCACACTCATTTTGTTGCACATGCCATGGAAGTGCTTATGCAAGTCAGAAGTCCAGCCATGTGTGCAATTTTCTAAAACTGTAGACCCAAATAAGGCCCAAAGTGTTCCCTCTTTAATATGATGGTGCAACCTGCCAAGATTACAGATCCCAGTATACAATACCCCAATCTGTAGTCTCCAGGGCTGCACTTACATATCAGTTATGAGGGCAGGTTCCCATAGTGATGAGTGGAACCTGTAATAGAATGCTAGTATTGTATTCTAATGTTCAGTCACTAGGTAGAGCCATGTGTGACATACCTTACTGGAGCTGGCAACAGCCATACCTAGCAGTGCATGCAAGTATCTCAGAGAGCACATCTTTTGTATCTCTCACCACGATGGAAGCTCTGTAGCCAATCCATAACTGGTACAGAAGCCTAACCCAAGAAAGTGAGTCAGGTGTCAGGAGTGACATTGGTAAGTCCCATGCCCATGCATTTCACCTAGTCACAGCAGGAAAGTCCATTAAGTGTAGATGGGCATCTCCAATGGTTCATTGTCAGTTAAATGTTCTTTTGATAGGCCACTCAGTTTGAATAGTCCCTCCAAGATGTGCTGGCTAGCTACCTTGTGGGTGTTACCCAGGAGCAAACATTTGAAATACAAGTATAGAGCCAATACTTAACTTCAAATACAAAAATGATACATACATACAGATAGCACAATCATAACCAGCAAATCATAACCTTTTCATAGACACCTCACTTCATAACCTTTGTATAAGATTTTCTACAAATATATAATAGTGGTTGCATCAATGATCTATATAGTTATATTTTTATCAGATAATGTCATAACAGTATCTAAGGCAAGTGGAAAAGGCAGTATGGAGGGATGGTGTCCCTAGCCTCTGGGAATGGGCGACAGGGGATGGATCACTCAATGATTACCTGTTCTGTTCCTTCCCTCTGGGGCACCTGGCATGGGCCACTGTCGAAAGACAGGATACTGGGCTAGATGGATCTTTGTTCTGACCCAGTATGGCCATTCTTATGGCTTAGTGGGCTCAGCATGGGGCTGGAAGAAGATGGGCATTTCTGAAATATCAGCCTTGTCGCTGCCTTGTTATTGTATGTCTTTGGGCAAGTCATTTCAGTTACCCACCTAATGGTCATGGGAACTGCCTCACAGAGGATTTATGTGCACTTCTGAAGCACCCATCACATCTGAGCACTCTGCCTAGAGTCCCCTACATGAGAAGTGCTCTCTCCTCCTGCATGGCTTCTCAGCAGAAGGGTCAGACTTCAAGTGGAGTTAAGGGACCTAACCCATATCTTAAGGAAATGCCTTTGAAAAGAGATGGGCCATGCCACCTGCCTTAGAGATGGCAAGGTCTGGACTCAGCCTACTTTCCAAAGCAGCTTCTTCCACTTTGCATGTCCGCTCCCAAGCAGCTCTGCCCCCTTCTCCAGTATTGCACTGAAAGGAGTAAATGATCATCAAGTCAGAGTGTAGGGCTGGAAGAGACCTCAAGAGGCCATTTAGGCCAGCCCCCTGTGCCGAGGCAGGACCAAGTAAACCTAGACCATCCCTGACAGGTGTTTGTCTAACCTGTTCTTAAAAACCTCCAATGATGGGGATTCCACAACCTCCCTTGGAAGACTATTCCAGACCTTAACTACCCTTTATACTTCAAAAGTTTTTCCTAGAATCTAATCTAAATTTCTCTTGCTGTAGATTAAGCCCACTACTTCTTGTCCTACCTTCAGCAGACATGGAGAACAATTGATCACTATCCTCTTTATAAACAGTCCTTAACTTATTTTAAGACTTATCAGATTCCCCCTCGCACCATTCTTTTCTCAAGACTAAAGGTGTCCAGATGTCTTAGCCTTTCCTCATAAGTCAGGTTTCCTAAAACTTTTATGATTTTTGTTGCTCTCCAGTTTGCCTACGTCTTTCTTAAAAAGAGCGTCAGTGCCTGAGGTTGGATCTTTGTCTTTAAAACTTCATTGTGAATCATTCTATGTGGACTGCCCAATCTGAGTCAGCCTCCAGTGCCACAGGGAGGGCAAGCTTTTTTCCTCCACTCACATCAATTACATCTGAACTAAACTGTAAGCTCTTTGGGGCTGGCACCGTCTTCACTCTATGGATGCACAGTGCCTAATACAATGGGGCTTAACCCCTGACTGGGGCTTCTAGGAATCATTGCTGTGCAAATACTAATGCTTAAAAACACTTCTTAAAAAAAAAAAAAAAAAAGAATTCTCAGCTTCAAACAGCAGAGGATTTTTAAGCTGCAAGGGAGCCAGTGGAGCCATCTCTTTATCTAGTGTACCCACGTTGAAATGGGAACTCTGACCCTCAACGCGTCATTAAATAAGTCAGGATGATCTCTCCATATTTAGGTGACCATGGCCTAATTCCACTTAGGTAAAACATTCTGACAGCCCAGATTTTCACTGCAGTCTCTACTGGCTATGGTATTCTTCATATCCCATCTTCAACTGTTGCCAGGTGGTACTGTGAGCTGCTATATAAGATGCTGTTTCCCACCAGTGGTAGCTGCATTTCAAAGGTTGGTGGAGTAGATAGCTAGAAAGCTAATTTGTAACATTTGTAAAGCATCTTTGGATGAAAGGAACTGTGTAAGTATCAGTCTCTATTATTACTCAGGCAGCTGGTTATTGGAAAACCTGTTGTAATATCACTGACACTATTTAACTCCAATGTTCCCAATCAGGGTGGAAAAGGTGTTTATAGAAATGAAAGGAATAAGCCTGTTGTTTTTTTTTTAATTGCTCTATGTGGCTGTTTTCACTGAAGACATGAAAGGCTGGAAGATCCTATACTCCTAAGGGCTTGTCTACATGGGAAAGTTATACCATTATAAAGGTAGGGCTTGAATAGAAACTACTATAGTTATCCTGTTATACCCCTCCACATGGTCACACTTATCCCAGTATAAAAGAGTATGTTTGTTTCTGTTTTGTCACTTTGGAAGGGGGTTAAGCTAAGCCAAAAGAGCCACTCTTTAAGAGCATCTATTGGTATAAGTAGAGTGGTTTAACTAGACCAGTATAACTCATAAATTTTCCAGTATAAACACACCCTAATATAATATATAGGTTTGGACCCTGATTAGTCACCTGCCTGCAGCTAATTCAAGTTCCCCTTTTCACTTTTGAGGATTTCTATGACCCCCATCTACATCCTTTCATCTTCTTCTGATTCCCACTGTTTGTTACTCAGTGCCTGGATTGTACCTGTCAGTATACAGGGGGAACAGAGTTGGGTCCGGAAGTGTCCAACTTATCCCTTGCCCTCAGTTTTAGCTGACACTGGCCTTGTAAGCAGCAGCCTGCAAAGCAAACAGTTGGGTTGGAGGAGGTGGGATTTGTCAAGCCAACCTAATAGCCTGAAAGCAGTGGCGAAGGGAAGAATCAGGCTGTTTTAAACTTATCACTTCCTTACTATACTTGGCTCCCCTTTCAACAGAATGTTTTGTGGCTCCCTGGCCACTTTCCCTTCTCACTTGCTATGATAAGAACGGAAGGGAGAGCCGTAAACACTCCTAGCTGAGTTATTGCTGCAGAAAATGAAAGCCGAAAAGAGCAAGTGCCCTTCCTCAACCCTGCACTCACTGCTCCAGCTGCCCCTTTCCCTTGGAATGGAAGGAAATCGGCTGCAACCCATTCATTGGAGATTCGCCAGGTAATTTAAACAGAGACTCATAGGACTGGAAGGGACCTCAAGAGGCCTTGTAGTCCACTCCCCTGCACTCAATGCAGGATTAAGTATTATCTAGACCATCCCTGACAGGTGTTTTTCTAACCTACTCTAAAAAATCTCTAATGATGGAGATTCCACAACCTCCCTAGGAAATTTATTCCAGTGACCTGACAGTTAGAAAGTTTTACCTAATGTCCAACCTAAACTGTCCTTGCTGCAATTTAAGACCATTGCTTCTTGTCCTATCCTCAGAGGTTAGGGAGAACTATTTTTCTCCCTCCTCCTTGTAGCAGTCTTTTATGTACTTGGAAACTTTTATGTCCCCTCTCAATCTTCTCTTCTCCAGACTAAACAAAACCCATTTTTATCAGTCTTCCCTCATAGGTCATATTTTCTAATCCTTTAATCATTTTTGTTGCTCTTCTCTGGGACTCTCTCTAATTTGTCCACATCTTTCCTGAAATGTGGCACCCAGAACTGGACACAATACTCCAGTTGAGGCCTAATCAGCATGCAGCAGAGTGGAATTGCTTCTTGTGTGTTGCTTACAACACTCCTGCTAATACATCTCACAATTATGTCTGCTTTTTTGGCAATAGTGTTACACTGTTGACTCATATTTAGCTTGTGATCCTCAGATCCCTTTCTGCAGAACTCGTTCCTAAGCAGTCAGTTCCCATTTTGTATGTGTGCAACTGATTGTTCCTTCCTAAGCGGAGTACTTTGCATTTGTCCTTATTGAATTTCATCCTATTTACTTCAGACCATTTCTCCAGTTTGTCCAGATCCTTTTGAATTTATATCCTATCCTCCAAAGCACTTGTAACCTCTCCCAGCTTGGTATCGTCCACAAACTTTTTTATAAAGTGTACTCTCTATGCCATTATCTAAATCATTGATGAAGACATTGAACAGAACCGGACCCAGAACTGACCCCTGTGGGACCTCACTTGATATGCCCTTCTTGCTTGACTGAGAACCACTGATACCTACTCTATGGGAACAGTTTTCCAACCAATTATGCACCCAACTTATAGTAGCTCCATCTAGGTTGTATTTCCCTAGTTTGTTAATGAGAACATCATGTGAGACAGTATCAAAAGCCTCACTAAAGTCAAGGTCTACCACTTCTCCTGTCAAGGAAAGCTATTAGGGTAGGTTGACAAATCCATGCTGACTGTTACTTATCACCTTATTATCTTTTAGGTGTTTGGAAATTGATTACATACATTGGAGCTGTCTACCCTCTGAGGGTCTCTGTCACAGGAATATGGGTGGTGTCCACATTCCAAGGATTCAAGGGAAAAAGGTAAACATCACGTTTGGCTCGGAGGCCTTGTCTATTTGTGAAAACAGAACTAGGTCAGCAATCACTTTAGCTGAACAGGTGCTATCCACAAGTTAGAGTTCCTCCTTGTGTCTGTTCACAGCTGATCAGCACTACTCATAATTAACCCTTGCTCTGACTCTTAATTGAACTGGGGCTAACTTAGTGGCTGCAACTCTGCTAGCTTCCTGAGTATACAAGGCCTTAGTTACACCTTTGTAACTATTGATTTCAGTGGGGTGACATGGGTGGAACAGAGATAAGAATTTGGTTCAGGATAAATAATAATAAACGATAGTTAACTCTTCTTTAGCACTTTCCATCCATAGATCTAAAGCCACTTTACCACAAGGTATCGCTAGCACTGTTTCACAACTGGCAAAACCAAGGCATGGAGAGGAGAAACGGCTGGCCTATAGTAGAGCCAGGAATAAAACCCACATCTCCAGAGTCACAACACAGTGCCCTGTCCATGGGACCATGCTCACTCCCCTCATTCAAACACCTCTTTGAAACAATTGTTGTTTGGATCCAGTTTAGGGAAATGACTTTTGCATACCCCTGAGCGAGCCCCACATTCCCAGAAGCAACTCACCAGCGGTCTCCCCTGGTGGCTGGACATGAGATTGCTGGGACTTTCCCTTTGTCCCCTCTGTCTGGTCTTCTGTGGTCCAGCCTTCCTGCCAGGTCACTTAGAAGTTCAGTCCTCTTTTGGGATACTCAGTTGCAAAAGAAACACCCCCATGACAGTAGTCCCGCATTAAACAAAAACACAAGTCCTTCACCTTTCCTGGGCTCGACTTACCGTTATCTGTTCCTCTTGTGGACCACTGGCCTCAGGACTGCATCCCTGGAACCTGGGTAGCCTCTCTACTTAAGCTGAGAGTCCCGAGCTCTCTTCCTGGAGCAGGGGGGCCTTCCACCTGCTGAAGGGTCTTTGCCCGATTCTACCTCAGATGGCCCCACTTAGTCCTTAGGCTCAGAGGGTAGGTAGCATATACACTCGTCTCTATTTCATTCTTGATTGGATAGCTGAGGGGGAAAACTTGCCCTGCCCTCACTTTGTGGTTCTTAGCCCCTGGTTCCTAAAGATACAGTGATGCAATTGTATCCCAAGCCCCACTCATTCCCAGGACTGCTTCCAGTCTAGCCTTATCTCACTTAGGTCTTTTTTAAGGCATTTTTCAAATCCTTAAAGGACCATGCCATGTGCTGAGATGGGTTGACCACTAGGCTGTATTACCTTTAAGGAACAGACCATGTTGTCACACAATCTATTTGTAACCACACTGAAAAGTTATGGGCGAGGGCAATTGTTGCAGTGTTTTTACTGACTAACATTTCAATAGGCACACTTTGGACACTCGAGTCTGTGCACATTTAAAATCTCTTATGCAAACAAAATTACATGCAATGTTAGCTTTCCAAATTTTTATTCTAAAATTTTACACCACTTACTGTCTTTCTAAATGCATTTGAAGTTGTTTGAGCTATTATAAATTCCTCTCAGTTGGGAGGAGGATTCAAGCCTGTCAGAGACATAACAATAAATAAGCCTTTTGACGATACTTTCCTTCAGCATATAGTCAGTTGAAAGACACTTGAAGCACGCAAAGTTTTAAGTTTGACACCATCCTAAGCCAAAGTGATGCATCACATCATTACAGCTTGTGATGTCATTTTATAGTTTGTGACAATATATTGTATCATTAACAAATTGCAGAATTATCTGTGCTTACAACTCCTAGGTGCAATGATAATACATCTCGTAGCAGTAATCATCATAACTATAAAATGGCATGCAAGGGTCTGTTCTTTTACCCTTGCTAATCCAGACACAAATACTTAGACAAGTTCATTGGTCTTGAAAGAATTTGTCTTATTCTTCACAGTATTTGTAGATGTCAGACTTGAAAGTCCTGTAATGGCATGGGTGGAGAAGATTTAGAAAGTACCAGTAAAAGGAACATTTTCTTTCAAATGTTTTCATGGTGAATGTTTCCATTTTATGACCAATTCTAATTCCAAGTGCTATTTTTTTTATTCCATTTCACTTCTGACATGTATTAGCATCTAATATCTCATGAACTTCTGTAGTTGGAGATTAATGCTTTATACTGTTTGAAAGCTGAGCTACCACATCCTGCAAGAAAACATCAGGAATTCAATTTGCAAGAATCCTAATTTCCAGCAGGCAGGAGGTCAGCACTTTCTGAAAACCTTTAACGTGTGCCAAGTGGGCACCCAAAATTAGAGTGACCCCAAATCATTAGTCATTTTGGAAAATTTAGGTTTAGGTTTCTTGGTGTAGCAGAAACGGACGTTTGTTGATTTTTGTTCATGATCATTAAGATTATGTCAAAAAAACAAGTCGGAAAAAAAGAAATTGTAGCCAGAACGATATGACTGGAAGATTTCATTTTACAATCTGCCCAGACCGGAAACAAAGAGTAGAATCTACCCTGATTAAAATCATATAGTACACACCACCAACTTCAGAATTTGGCTCAAGTGCTTTATTCCAGTGACACTCAGACCTCAGTGGTTCAGGAGCCAAATTAGCAATCAACATTACCCAAAAGAGCCACAGTACTGTGAATTCATTCATGTATATTCATTTAATATATATAATTCTCACAGCAAAATCATAGAATCATAGAACTGGAAGGGACCTGGAGAGGTCATCTAGTCCAATCCCCTGCACTCGTGGCAGGACCAAGTATTATCTAGACTATTCCTGACAGGTGTTTGTCTAACCTGCTCTTAAAAATCTCCAATGATGGAGATTCCACAACCTCCCTAGACAATTTATTTCAGTACTTAACCACCCTGACAGTTAGGAAGTTTTTCCTAATGTCCAACCTAAACCTCCATTGCTGCAGTTTAAGCCCATTGCTTCTTGTCCTATTCTCAGAGGTTATGAAAAACAATTTTTCTTCCTCCTTCTTGTAACAGCCTTTTAATACTTGAAAACTGTTATGTCCCCTCTCAGTCTTCTCTTTTCCAGACTAAACAAACACAATTTTTTCAATCTTCCCTCACGGGTCATGTTTTCTAGACCTTTAATCATTTTAGTCACTCTCCTCTGGAGTCTCTCCAATTTGTCCACATCCTTCCTGAAATGTGGCACCCAGAACTGGACACAATACTCCACTTGAGGCCTAATCCACGTGGAGTAGAGCAGAAGAATTACTTCTCGTGTTTTGATTACAACACTTCTATTAATACATCCCAGAATGATGTTCGTTTGTTTTGAAACAGCGTTACATTGTTGACTCATATTTAGCTTGTGGTCCACTATGACCCCCAGATCCTTTCCGCAGTACTCCTTCCTAGGCAGTCATTTCCCATTTTATATGACCCAGTATTATTTTATCAACTACAATTGGTTAATAACACAGTAAAAGCATCCTAATTGGTTGATTATTAAATCACATAGTGTTTTAGTATCATGTGCTGCAAAGAGCGGCAGGAGACACATTAGAGAGCCATTTGAGGTTCTGGAGCCTCAGTCTGAGTATCACTCTTTTATACCATTTGAAAGCTGAGTATCCCAGCCACTCACTGTATGCATAATATCCAGTGCATCCTAGTGGCTTTCAAGGTAGCTGACCTTAAAATAGCTGCTGGTCCCTCGGTCTAGCAGGAGTTTTGGCCAATGGTACAGGCCTGCACACAGCAAGTCCCAAACCTCTGTTGCGAATAATCTTCAACCCATGATGAGGCAAAACAAAAGGGTGGAATTGATCAGTGAGGTACCCACTGGATGGTTACAGATGTCTATGCCTGGGATGGGAGAAGGGGTGTGAATGAAATATAACATCTGCCAAATTTAAGCCCCACTTGCTTTGCAGTTCAAAAAAGTATGGTTTGTTTTTTAATTGCCTGGTATTTTTTCATGTACCTGCTCTTCTGGAAGAAATGATGTTCTAATGGTGCTTGAGGCCTGACTGGAAGCAGGAGGTATCAGTGTCAGAGGCCTCTTCAGAAAGGCCAGTTTTGCAGATCCAAGAGGTCTGTACTGATGTCTGAACTTTTAGATGATTAACACCATGGGGAAGCCTGTAATCTAAGAAACTGAAGAGAAGAACCTATCCAGACCCAAGGGAAAACTCCATTCTCCAGTTTCACCCATCACTAGAATTCATCACTGCCAAACCACCTCTGCATATCGTTTGTACCACTTTCAATTCATGTGTCGGGATTGATGCACTGCTATAGTACCTAAAGTGCTTCTTGGGTGGCCTGCAGTCTACACATTTCTCACATTTACAGTCCACAAGGCTGCCTCAGAAAATAGATCTCATACACTGTATTATAGTAGGGTCCAAAACAGCTACATCTCACACTTACTTCAAGCTGGTTCCACTATTAAAGATGCCTTGAAGAGTTCAGCCTTTACATTTGGTTCAGTTGGGATAGCCAGTCCTATATGAGAACATCCCGCTTCAGTGCACGGCCCTAGAAAAAGTATCTTTCTCAGCCAAAGATGACCAAATTGGGTTAAATATGCATCAGTGGCATAATACCTTCTGGTACCCAAATCCCCCTGTTGGTCACAGCACTTAGACTGCAAACCTCCCAGTTACTGAACAACTCTAAAAGGGTTACAGAACACCTTCCACTCTTGTTGAAGTCAATGGGAACTGAAAGCTGATGAGCACCTCACAGGCCCGGGCCGACAGTCAGGCTGTATACCAAAAAAAGGCAATATTCTGGAGACGTAACCCTCGTCTGTATAATGGCAGATGTGGTCACAGGGGAAAGTGCTGCACCAGAAGCAGTGGTTTCTACTTTGTCAGAAACACAGCAAATCTCTCAAAATGTAACCTACGTAATAATCATCTTGAGGGTTCTGGGAGACCCTGAATAATATTTTATGTCTACGAGAGATCTTGTTATTATTCACTGGTCATTAGAAACTCTTGAGAGGAGAGAGAGAGAGAGAGAGAGAGAGAGACTGACTTCTGGTTCCAGCTGTGCAGATTCCACTGCATACAAGCAATCATCATTCCCCTATATTCCATACTAATAGCTATGGCTACAGGTTCAGAAGCATCCTACAAATGCTTACAATTGATTTGGCATGTGGAATTTTGGGTGCTCACACTTTTGGATGCATACTTTTGAGTGCCTGTGCTACTCCACACTTACTTTTGCATGGCTATGATTTTGCCCATTCATTGTTTAGTGCCACTCTGTTGCTCACTGCCGGCTTCGTCCTTAAATCAGGGTTACAAATTAGACAGCCTCCATTTCATGGAGACTAACGCAGTTCTATATACTGTGTCTGATCTTGGCTATGTTTTTGAAGGGAAATACTTCTTTTCTTTTTATATTGGAAGCAGGACTTTCCCTGCCAACATGTGTTACACACATACACACACACTCAAGAGAGAGCTTTCTAATTTGCTTTTTTGTATTTGACAGATCACGAACTGCTCTGTTTGAAGGCCTTCAGTAAAGGAACTGAAGTCTCAGCAGGGAGGAACTTAATGGTAGAGAGCTAAAAGCAAAAAATGCAAATATGTCTTGTTGGGAATCTGGCCGGGCAGCCCCATGGCTGCTGAAGCATAGCTGAGAGGGATCATGCCTTTCAATGTCGAGTCGACAGGAGTCCCTTTGTGGAGTGTTACGCAACAGACCTGAAGGTCACACTCTACACAACAGAGAGAAAATGTTGCCCCTGCTGCAAAGGAAATAGAAGGTATGCTGGTTCCCCCCTGGGTGCCAATACATCCAGTTTCCAGAGTCATTTTAAAATGTATGCGCATAAGTTTGGGTTGCAAAATGAAGGTATCTAATAGGCGTTAACAGCATTTGGTAGTGCACAGTTGATTCTCCATAGACTAGATCAGCGGTGGCCAGACTTACTGACCGTCTGAGCCCCATATGACAATCTTCTGAAGTTTGAGAGCCAGGGCGCAGGGCTTCAGCCCCATGGGAGGTGCCTAATGGGGGTTGGGGCTTCAGCCCTGCTCCTGCTGAAGCCCCGAGCCCCAGCAGGTGCACCCTGCGGTGCTGGAGCCTTAAGGCCCCCTGCTCACACTGGGCAGTATCTCCTATTCCACTACCCCACTGCAAGGCAGAGATCCTGAGATCCCCCCTCCCTGTCTGGTAGGTGGAGAATGGGGGGGGGGAGGGTTTGTGTGTGGGGGGGGGGCGTGGTTCTGCGAGCCGCACTTTAATAGTAAAAGGGCCACATGTGGCTCACGAGTCACAGTTTGGCCACCCCGGACTAGATTCTCTATTATGCTCTATCCCCTTTGCCCTATTTGGGTAGCACAATGGGAATGGATTCTGCCTACAACTGGCCAGTGGAGAATTCTTCTGGCAAAGGGGAATTTCCTGCTGACATAAAGTCAGTGAAAACGGCTCCTGCTGAACCTAAGGGTGCTGCTGCACCCCCTGGGCTTGAAGCAGTAATAACAAACACCAAGTACATGGTTTCCATCATCAGCTCCCGCACTATAAAAGTTGTTCCAGCACCCCCGTAGGTACTAGGTGCCTCCATAGGTGCTGGAACTAGGGGTACTGCCGCACCGCCTGGCTTGAAGTGGTTTCCATCATATACAGGGTTTACAGTTTGGTTCAATGGCTCTCAGCACCTCCACTATACAAATTGTTCCAGCACCCTGGATGCTTCTTTACATCATGCCAACACAGGAGGTATGTCACATTCACTAATTCCCTTGGGGACCTTACACCAGTGAAGGTGAAGCAAGTTCAAGTAGCTGCTAGGCTGTTCTAATTGATGTCCAGACTAGAGTACTGTCAGGAACCCATAATCTGTGCAGGGTCATGACAAGGGGCAGAATTGAGTTCCCAGTGAGAAGAAAGTGCTAGTTGTGATTTGACAAAGATCTGTCTATAATATTTCTAAGGTGATCAACACTCTAATATATAGGCACCACTCTCACCTCAAGAAATGTCATTAAAGATACAAGAAAATGGCATGGATGGAGTCCCTTCGAATTCCTGTCCTTCCACAGCTACACCAAAGTGATAGTGTTGTGGAAACTCACCAGATGTTGAGACAATTCCCTGCAAAAGGAAGGTAAAATCCTCCCCAACATTTCTGTCAATAGCCCTCAGGGAAAAATTCATTCTTAGGCTCAATTTAACCTTGTCTATGGGTCACATTCTGGGTCCAATCCAGATCAGTGAGGGGTTGTGTCACCGCTTGCCCTGCAACTTTGGGTTCCTCACAATGCTTTGCTGTTGTAACTCCCAACTTGGGTGGCTCACAATCAGCCTGCCAGCATGCAGGTCACACTCTGAGTGCCTATGTATAGCCACAGCCCTGGTCCAGCAACTGTGACCCCGGCAGCCGGTCAGCGACACTCCAGTCACTCTGGCTTCCAGCAGCTTTGGTTACTACTTTCAGGGTGACCCCAACACACACCCAGTCCCGAATTTTCCCCAAAGATGTATATTCTTCATTGTCTAGCCCTGTCCTGGACAGTTCAGATATTAGAGGTCTGGTGCCCTTGTAAGGGGTCAATTTGTAACAGTTTGCTATTTTAATTGTGGTCAAACTCTTTGGGTAACTCCAACACTGGACTGATTTTTATTAAAAAGTAAAATCAGTTTATATAACTACAAAGAGACAGATTTTAAATGAGTACAAGTATAAGGCACTGAAGTCAGAAATATTACAAGAGAAAAAGTTAAAATGCTTTCTCGTACTTAAACTAGACTGGGTTCCAGGTAAAATCCTCACCACTGGTTTCCAACATTGCTGACCAAATTTTCAGGTCAGAATTCCTCCCAAAGTCCAAAGGGCTGGTTCCTTTGTCTTCTTACGTGAGAAAAAAAGAAATAGAAAAGACTAAGGTGTTTTTGCCCCTCACTTTTGTAGTCCAGTCCCCCTTGGAAGGGGGTTCTCCTGTAGATTACCCCACAAAGCAAAGTTTATTCAAAGAAGGTGATGAAGAGTCCGGGGGAGGAAATGTCTCCATGCGCTCACTTTTCCCCTGTGTATGCTGAAATGCAGATTTGCCTGGTCTCCCCTTTGTTCTCTCAAGGACCTTGTTTACTACTTGTATGTAAATTGAGGTAAACACACACTCCTTTGTTTAAGATAGACCTGCTTAACCACTCCTGCCTAATCAGGGCTATGGCGGTTTACCAGGAGCTACCGACATCATAGAGGGAAAATTCATAACCTTACATACAATGGTGCTCCATTCATTTCACCATAGTATTGAGCAGCAAGTTATTAGGTTCCAAATGATACCTCACTAGGCCAAAGTGTACAAAGATTATTACGGTAGCATATGGTGTGAGTACAGGGTGCATTCTGTCACACCACGTGAGTAAGAATCACCTCACCCTCAACACTACCAGTGAGATATCAAGAGCCATATTCTGCTTTCCTGTACAACGGGGTAAATGAGAACAACTCTCACTGCTGTTAGGGGAGTTACTTACACTGATATAACAGAGTGGAGTCTGGCTCTCAGTCCTCACTCAAGGACAACTCCTATGTGCAGTGGTTAAGGATCCAGCCCAGAGGCTTGGAAACTGTGTGAAATATGGAAAGGAATTCATCTTCCCTAGCCTGCCCATGCCCTGCTCCTTCTAACTTCCAGCAAATTGCCACATACTCTTCCAGGGTCTAAGGGTCCACATGTACTTCTTTGTAGCTCTACAACACCTAGCCATCCTCCATGCACTATCTGAGTACCTTCCTCACTCATGGCAGAGGAGCTTGGATTTAGTCCTTACTGGACTCCGTCTGTGAGAGCTGCTGCCTAGATAGAGGCTCAATCAGAAGAGGAGAATGATGGCAAACAAAGGAATCTGACCAGCAACCACAGATGGAGTTTAGTTTATTTCTTCTATTTTCTTTCCTTTTCAGTGACTTTTTTTTTTTTCAATCCATGTTTTCTTGGCTGTCACTTTTTTGGTGATAAGTGGTTTTCATGAAGGAGAGTTGCTCTAATTAAACTGGAAAACAAATCTCATGCTCGTGTTTGTGATCTCCCCAGCTGTGTAAAGACAGGAAGGGGTGCGGGAAGGGGAGGCTGGTTCTGATCTCACACACCAGTGGAAATCAGAGAACACTTTGCTGGAATCAGTGGAGTTGCACTGACATAAAACTGATAAGTGAAAGGGAAAATCCAACCTTTCTTGCTATCAAAACCAAGATGTACTGGGAGTAAACTAAAGCCTCTTATTGAAAACATTGGTTATTATCATGATATATATGAATCTTTTTAGAGCTTCCCACTTCTCTAGCCCTCTCCCTATCTAAACCTGCCCCACTTCTGTGAACAGGCTGTGGTTTCCCCAGAACAACTTTCTTCTTCCTTCTGGTAGATCTTGTCTTCAGGGAAATGGCTTGACAGCTCTTGCTCCCTCCAGCATCAACACTCCTCTCCAGTAGGCATTCGGAAGGCTCTTCTTTTCGGCTGCCTTCCCTCCACTGGTTCCACTTCCTAAGCACTGGCCTAGTGGCCTGCTCTTCACACAAGTAAATAGTGGCTCTCCATGGACTAGCTAATCCAAACTGAGCTGTGGTGGGATCAAGTGACCAATCCACTGGTTCCTCTGATCTAATTGTTTTCCATCTTTAATGGTACTTTGGTGCTGTCAGAGCACACCCTGGGACAGTAAATCCCAAATCACATGACTGCCTTCCCCTCTGGCTAGGTGTACGGCTAATCTTTCATGGAGGTGAAATCCAGGGAAGCAGAGAGATTTTGTGGGGATTTTAGAAGAGTCCATGTGACTTAGTTGTTTAAGAATTATTTCCTATACAATCCTTTTCGCTCACTGGATGGTTTATGCTACTATAAGTGAACTGCCAGAAAAACAGAGAAAGACTGCTCCCATCAGGCTGCTAAGAAACCCCTGAGGCTGCTCAGGGAAAGCTAGAAGGAATCGGATGAGAGATCTGTGCTTTCATCTAGTAGATTTTCCCCCTTCCCCCACCCCATGTGAATTTTGCTTCTCATTTACTGTCATTCTGTTAGATCAATCAAGGACTTCCACAATACATTACAGTTGTCTTTGACCCTAATTATGCAATCTACAACATTAGTGCTGTTCTGTCATATCTTGGCCATTTAACTGGTTCTTTTTAAAAAAAGAATTCTATTTTCCTCCTGGATCCCCCTCCAGAGGAGTCAGATATTGTGCATTTTGGAGAGTGTGGGAGCACTAGATTTTCTTCCTTTATGCCCGCCCCTCCCCCCCGCTTCAGGTTCACTCATGTCAGCCCTGCATACATTTTGGGCACCTCGCTCCATGGAGGATATTGAGAAATGAGAGGGAATAATAAAAGTGAGCAGAGATCTTGAAGGGATTTTCTTATGAGGAAAGAGTAAAAGATCCAAATGACTCAGATCTAACTAAGGTGGGCCAGGATATGAGAACAGTCTTCAGATGTTTCAAGGGTAAAAACAACTGGGGATTGGGGAGAGAAATTATTTAGGGGGACATAAAGAGGGAGAGTTAGGAGTAAGAACTAACCTAAACTTCCCTTAATTTCTTCCTATCAGGAAAACTCACAAGTTCTGTTAGGTTGTGGAAATGTTAAGGGAAGCAGTAGCGATCATGTTGCTCAGAATGTTTCAAACTCAAGGCATAGCCACCTTGAAAATGTACTGTAGAAACAATCCTTCACTGCATGGAGATAGACAGGATGGTTTAGTAAGAACTCAGCCTCTGGCCACTGGCCTCAGTGACTGCTCTTAAAAGAAAAATGAAATACTTTTAAAAACAAGGAATGTAAAAATAAAGAATATAGAAGATTCCAAATTGTTTAGACAATCTGCTTTGAAGTTCCAAATCAAGACATGGCTTTTGAGTATCCATTATTTCTCAGTGGGCTGGTGTCCATGTGACAAAAAAAAAAAAAAAGAAAACCACTCCATCACAATTGGCCCCGAGTGGTAGTCTCAGCAACAGCGCCAAAGGTTGGATAGGCTCCAAAGACTGAATGCCCCCTTTCAGGCCATCCCTCCAACACAGATGGGGAGGGATATTGGTCAGGCAGCAAGGAAGAAGCATGCACTGCCTCAGCCCTTGTTGTATTTGTTTTCCAGGTCTGTCAGTGCAGTGCCTTTCATAAGCCTCAAACTCATTCAGTTTTGCCTTTGGAAGGGTTAAAGAAAAATACATTTTAAAAAGAGTTAAAAGCTAGTTGCTGCTGTAGTCAATGACACCTTATACAGCCATTAGCCCCTATGGGAAGTGTGGAAGGGTTGACCTCTACTGTGCCCCCTTGCACCCAACATGGCACTGCTCATCTTTCTTTGGGGTCTCCAATGGTTGACTTGTCCCTCTAGCAGGGTCTGGTAGTGAAGAGTCTTAGTCCTCTCAATAAGACACTCTCCAGTTTCACCACTTCCAGGGTATCAAAGTCCCAAAACAAGGAACTCAAATGAGGGTCATCTGGTGAGTCTTCAGTAAGACTCCCCCATCCTTGTCTTCCGGGTCCATCTTCAGACAGTCACCTAGTCAGCCTCCCCATCCACATGGAGGCTCACCTAGCCAGCAAGCTGCATCAGATTCTTGGCTGCACCCAGGCTTCTTTTGCACTCCCCTCTTCACACGAGACCTACTGCGGGTATAGTGGTAGGGGTTGATCGGGCCCACATTAACCCCCTCCTGACCAGTCTGGGGCTTGCATGCCCCATCACAGGAAGTGAAAGTACAACACTACCCATTCAGATTTGGTTCTAGCCCAGCATCTGCCAGACTCAGTGTGAAACCTGCACAGACTCTTCTTAGGCTATTCCAAAGTCCTGGCCAGGCAGCTGGATGGAATATCCCCAGGACTGTACGCATGGCAGCCAGTGCAAAGGTTCCTGTGATGTGCGTAAGTGGGTGGAAACAGGGTGGTCCTTTGTAAGGTTGGGAGGGCTAGATGGGCAGAAACTCCAAAACCAGAGAAGAGCAGTATGGTGTGCTGGCAAGTAACCATAAAAGTGTCTCTGTTATCCAAGTAGTAGCTTCTTACACGTGATGCCCTAGGCAACTGTCTGCTTAGCCTATGCATAAAACAGCTTGTGTGTGTGTATAGCAGGACACTACTGACCCTGGGCATCTTGAGTTTAATTCAAATAAAAGGGGTTATTTCTCTTGACGGGTTGCTTTGGAAAAATAGTATTGTAGCCTGCATGGAAGTCTGATTGCAGGGACATGCCCCAATCAGAACCACATTTTGCATCCTACCGATGTTCTGCCCATTAGAGATTACACTTGTTAGAACTTGAATGCCCTTTCTTAGAAGGGGACATGAGCTCAAAGTGTCATTGATTGTGGACAGACTGGCAGAGAGCTGGGTCCAGCACTGTTCACATTTCAAATTTGTGTGGCGGTGAAACAATCACTCATCCTTTCTTCTTTCTAGTTGCATTCAAAAAAAAAAAAAAAAAAAAAAAAAAAAAGCACCTTGGCTACTGCAAGCTTTTCCTTGTTTCCCCTTTAACTGGGTTGTTGGTTCTTGGAAATGGATGTGGGGAGCTGCTAATAACCTAATTTAAACTATTACAGATATCATACTATAGTACTGTAAAAGCCCCAAGACACTGCTAAGGTTTCTATTGTACACTGAACCGTTGCTGGAGCAGATTGTAGTTCTTTTCAATATCTAGCTGTCTTAGGTTTTTCTATAGCCTTCATCACCATAGTATCCAAGGGAAAGTATATGCCCCACAAGAAAGGATCCATCTGTATAAAGCTGAAGTAGTAGGACAAAGTGGGGAAACCGCAAAATTTTTTGCATTTTTCCATTTTCCATCAGCATTTAAGAAAAAGCACTTTACATCTTCAAACACAATAGCAAATATTAAGCCTCAATCCCCACCCGTGTGGCCATTTGTGGTCCCAGTCCTGGAAACATATGAATTTCTTACTTTTACTCATAAGTTGATCCCCACTGAAGTCAATAGGTTTTGCAAGGTGGAGGCCTCGAGATCATCAGCATTAGAGCTGAGTGAATCACTCTTGTCACAATTTATCTGATGAATGTAGCTACTTTTTCTTGTTTGTCTATAAACAGCTTATTACCTCAAATTTGTTGGATGTTTGAAATCTGAAAACTATATCTAACAGATGTATTTCATGCCCTGATGTTGCAAAGGATTACACACATGCTTAACTTCATACACTAGTAGACTTCAGTGGTGGCTGTAGCGTCTTTGAGAATATTTGGTATTCAGAATTGTAACTGTGTTGATTAGGTTTGAGAGGACATGTACTTTACATGGTATTGTTCCTTTTTGCAAAACAAAAATAATAATACATCTTAGAATCAGAAAAATATTTGCATCTGCAAATTCAAAAAGTTTGCCTCCAGGAAATATTCTCAGATTTACTCAAAAAGCACTGTTTCTGTTTCTCACTAGAATGGAACTAAGGATACAACTTGCTTGGTATGGGAAATGTAGTCCAGCTGAGTCACAGGACTCATAGGGGTGAATGGAGACATGAATGCCCTGGAATTACCACTGCCATGAGGCACTATGGTAGCTCACTTTGATGCAGAAATTAATGTCATCCCAAACCAGATTGACAACACCTAACCCACAATTAAAATGTTTAAGAATTTCAGATTGACAAAACAAAATGACATGTTGATTCAGAAATGTTTCATTTTGACTTTTCCAAACTCATATCTTTCTGCCAATTTTGTATTATTAATTATTATTATTTTGCTATTTCAATTTTTGGTCTCAATTTGGAACAGAAACAGATATTAGAATATTAACATTTCCTATGGAGTTTCATTGAGGGCTTGATTGAATTCACCTTAGTCTTCATTAAAAAAAACAAACAGCTGTTTTTATGGTAATTCATCTCCAGGATCTTTACTATGACTATAGTAAACACGTCAAGAGTCCCAGCTCAATAAAAATACAACACAACATTAACAACACCACTTCCTAATAGTACTCCCAAACATTGCAGTAACAAGAGTAATAGTCTAAAACTCTGCAGGAGCACTACAGTAGACTGTTTAGAGCTGTTAGTGCAACATGCTGTAATAATCATTTTTGTTTTAGAAGGGTAAAGGGTAAAGTATGGATCATTACACAGGAGGTACTTATTACAATCTCATAATCTTTTGCAGAACGGGTTTGTATTGTTTTAAAATTCACTTTGAGCCTGAAAAATGGATGGAATTTATTGGCTGGTGGGATTGTAAATTTAAGCAGTGGATTGTGTTTTTAGCTTTCTTTTACTTTTTTTTTTATAAGCAAGTCTGCTTAGATCAGCAGCTTCTAGATACTTTAGGGTATTACAAGATGTGCTTTTTTCTTACTCTTCATGCAGTGTGTGGGTCAGATCCTCAGCTGTTGCAAATCAGCATAGCTTCATTGATCCCACTGGTGCTACCCTGATTTACACCAGCTGGCCCTTTGTGTGTATAGAGTGGCTGCCCCTTAGCCCTGTATAATTCATGTCTGAAACAAAGGCTGACATTAACAGAATTTACAATAAGCTTGGTAAAGATGAGGAGCAGTCATATCAATTTGTCCCAGTGCTGACGCAGCTTCCCAGTGTAAAACTCATTCATGTAGGGGCCAGTAAAATGCAGTCATAAAATGATTATGACATGCTCTGGCTTTGAGTTACTCCTTTTGCTGTCAGGCTCAAAAGCAGCAGAGTAAATTGGGGGAAATCTCATACATGAAGATTTAGGCAGGCTTTTGTCAAAGTCTTCAATTTCCAAATTTATTTTGTTACGGAGTTTCAAAGCAGTTCCGACAGAGTAGAAATTGACCCAGAATCAGGGTTCAAAACACTTCCTTTAACTCTTTGATGTGATCATTTTAAATATGCACCCCTCTGCAGACCTCAATTTGGGCCCGATCCGAAGCTCAGTGGTGCTGCCACATCAACAGTTTTCCTGTTCTTTCCTCTTAAGGTTCTTTGATTCCCCCCTTTTCTAGTTATGTCATATCCCCCGCATCGTGAGTTGGATCCCATTGTGTTTTTCAAATTTGTCTTTCATATCTTCCCGGCATCAGGATTGTCTTCTGCCGCTAGTATGAAAATCACATTGCTACCACTTTCTGGTTTCTTGTACTCTTTTGCTAGTGAGAGCTCTGGGTTTAACTGAAGATGTTTTGACAACATTTGGATTTGGTAACATTTTGCATTCGCTTTGCACCGACGTTAACAACTACACATTATATAGGGCAAGCAGGGCCAATCAGAGGGGGGGGGCCAGGAGGGCCATTTGGCCTGGGCCTCAAGATCAAAGGGGGCCTCAGATTTAGACACTTGTTAATTTTTTGGCATTTGATACGTTTTGCAACTTGTTTTTATGCACATCCCTCGGACCAAAATGTGACGCACTCTCTCATCTTAGAGCTGCAAATTTAAGCAAATAAGAGATGTGATTTGGTAAAACACAATTGTTTTATTAACTGACAGATTGTCATATTAAAGAGTTAAAAATGTTCATAAATATTAATAAAAATATATCGGTTCTGATGGAACAAGATTAGACCGTGATGAATGTGTCCTCTCAGATCAGCTGATTATATAAACAAACCACTACTAGTGGCTGGTGCTGGATCAAGTGCATGTTGAAAGGTAGAGAATTGTCACATCTTAATATCTTTATAGTTTTACATCTAGTTGACCAAGGAATTATTTATGTGTGAGAATTCCTCATTATCTTCATATGGTAGCTAAAAGAGGTGACTGGTTGGTTTGTTGAGCCCTAGCTTGGTAACTTGGCCATCATCATAGGCTTTCATAGTGTATAGGCCCAGATTCAAGGTGAAAATTTGTGGAGACAATATTGTACAGTGAGTTTCAGGAGGATACATGCTTGAAATTTTTGAACATTATTCCTCTGTGTCTGTGATTATTATATATGTACGTCATCTCTTTGTCTTCAGCTCAGCGTGTTATATTATATCTTTCATGCTTGAGTTTTGTTTCAGTGATAAGGATTGTCATAAATATGAAGGGAAGGGGGAGAGGGTCTGATGCAGTGCTATAAAATCCTCTTTCCAGTAAAGGGTTAAGAAATGCAGGTAGCCAGACTGACACCTGACCTGGCTGGCATCTGACCAATAAGGGGACAAGATACTTTCAAACTTTGGGAGTGGGGAAGGTTTTAGTGTGTGTCTTTGTCTGAGTCAGAGTGATCTTGGAAGACAGAAGGAACCTGCAGAAAATCAAACCTCCCCTTTTCTGAAGTAAGTTTAGATAGCATAGCGCATAGATTTCTGTTTAATTTTGTCTTGGTGTATTCCCTGTGTTAGAAGGGGTAGTGGGGGTGTTATTCATGGTTTTCTGTAACTTTAAGGTTTTGTCCAGAGGGGGAAATCGCTCTGAGTTTGGAAATATAGTGCCCTGTAAAATAGTTACCATCCTGATTTTACAGAGATGATTTTACCTTCTTTATTTTTAATAAAATCCTTCTTTTAAGAAGCTGACTGTTTTCTATGGTGTTAAAACCCAGGGGGTGGGTTTTTAGATCACTGGATTGTTCTCAAGCTTCCCCAGGAAAGGGGGTGTACGGCTTGAGGGGGTATTTTGGGGGGGAGGGAAGTTCAAGTGATTCCTTTCCTGGATTCCTGTTAGATAGTTGATGGTGGCAGCAAAAGAAGCATTTCTCAGGGTGCAGGGAATTTTGTACCTTGGGGGATTTAACCTAAGCTGGTAAAAATAAGCTTAGGGGCTCTGAATGCGGGTCCCCACGTCTTTACCCTAGAGTTTAGAGTGGGGAGGGAACCCTGACAAGGATAATAACCTGTCTGACTGTTTCATTTTGTGATCTTAATTAGTATTCCTTTATTTTAAGTCTTTTCAGCATTTGTGTACATGTTTTCAGTAGAAGATTTCAAGTGTAGATATTCTGCTATAAATAAGTAGCTTATTTCAAGTGTTTATAGGCTACATATTGACCAGATAGATCACTACGAAGAGGAGATTTGAAAGTGGTGCAAGCAAGAGATGGCGAAAACAACTGAGTGAAGCAGCAGCTAAGAGCTCAAAAGACAATAACTTCATTTCTCAAACCACTGGAAAACACACCTTACCCAACGAACAATGCTACAGATAATGAAAACTTCGCAACTGCAACAGATGATATTTCAATGCCAATACCTGAACATGAGGACAGTAGTCAAGAAGGAGATGTGCCAACAGTAACAGATGCAGCAGAAGGTCCTGTGTACGATCAAGAAACTCAACAGCAACATGTAGACCTTACTCATGAATTGCTCTTGCTGCGTACTACAGGTTTGATTGTGACTGACATTGGAATTATTGACAAGATCAATGCTGCCCAAATGCAATCTTTTCTTCAAATTAGTTGTTTTGAAATTCCAAGTAACATTCCACAAGATGCTGATAATCATGCTTTCCCTACTTGTCTGTTGACAAAAACTCTTCCAAATGGTGAGACCTGCACAAGAGACTGATTATGCTGGAGTACAGAAAAACACCCTGTACTATGCACACTGCTTCATTTTCAACAAAAGTGCTGCAAATGCCTCAGTTCTCTCTGATCAATCAGCATGGAGCATCAGAGGTTGGAGGAAGTTGAAAGACCGAATACCATCACATGAGAGTTCAACATCACACAAAGAAAACTATGTTGCATGGAAATCAGCCAGTAGGGCAGCATCAGCTGAAAGTTCAGTTGAGAATTTACTCTTGACTGAATTCTCTACAGAAACTAACAACTGGAAAAAACTTCTTGAGCGCATCCTGAATGTCACCCTTTTTCTTTGAGCGGGGATTGGCTTTCTTTGGTTCCAGTCAACGTATTAGTGATCGTACAAATGGAAACTTTCTAGGAATAGTTGAGCTCCTCAGCAAATATGACCCACTTTTATCAGAGCATGTTAAACGTGTTCAAGAATCGCAAGAGAGTCAAAAGCACATGCAAGTCCATTATCTCTCCACACGCATACAAAACAAGTGAGCTATGTGGGTCATTTGTACAAACAATTCTTGATGAGATTTGAAATGCCAAGTATTTTTCAATCATTGTTGATGCCACTCCAGATTGTTCTTACAAGGAACAGACTACTATGGTTATTTGATATGTTAAATTTTCAGCTGTCTACAATTTTCAATTGAAGCAAGGTTTATTTTGTTTGATAATTTCACAAGAAAAACTGGAAAAGAAATTGCTGCTCGAGTACTAGCAATTCAAGAAGATTTTAAGTTAGATTTTCAAGTCTGCATTGGTCAAGCCTATGACAATGGATCTAATATGGCTGGGAAGTATAAAGGTGTACAAGCAGTTCTGCTTGAGCATAATTCAACTGTATTTTCTCCAGCTGTAGAAACCACACACTAAACCTTGTAGGTGTTGACTGTGCTGAATCATACAAGGAGGCAATTACTTACTTTGGAACTGTTCAGCAAATGTACAATCTCTTCAGTAGCAGTCCACAAAGGTGGGAAATTCTGAAGCAATATCTTCCTGTTTCACTGCATGGGATGTCCAAACGTAGATGGTCTGCATGGATTGATGGTGTTAAACCAGTTGCGCAGCATTTGAATTCAATGAGAAAGGCTTTAAATTAGTTTGAATCTCTCAATCTCACTGCACAAGCTCAAACGGAACTTCAGTCTATTCAGAAGCACATGTTCAAATGAATGCATTCTGGTGTCGTCTTTGTGGATGAAGCTACTTACAATGACCCGCCAAACTAATCTGGTAATTGAAGCACGCAATGCTACACTTGATGTTGAGAGGGATAACATTGAAAGTCTTATCAATGACATTCAACAGATTTGCAAACAGTGGGATGCGATCCTGACTGAGTCCAAATTAGTAGCACAGAATATTGGCATTTCATCTGAGTTCTCCACCAATCGCAACTTACCTACTGAATCCGATGCCGAGCAGCATTATAGGGTCAATGTCTTCCTTGTCATCATTGACTCTATTCAATTAGGTCTTACATGTCGATTTGAGTTACTGCAACTAATTTGTACCCTTTTGGGGTTTCTTTGGCAGTTCAACAGACTGAGTAATGAAGATCTATTTTCTGTAGCTGAACAATTTCAGCAACGGTACAAAAAAGAAATCTCAAAAGATCTCAGTGACGAGGTCATCTTCCTTAAACGAATATATTCCACAAACTTTAAGTTGGATTGCAAGCCAAAGGGATTACTTTAAGAAATACTCGAACTTGGACTCTCTGGGGGTGTTTCCTAATATCACAATTGCATTGTGTATTTTTGTCAGTTTGCCTGCTTCAGTGGCTTCAGGTGAACACACTTTCAACATGTTGAATAGATAAGAAACTATCACCATTCAACTATAGGACAAGAGCGTCTGAATGGGCTTGCCATGCTTAATATCAACTGTGACATTGCACGAAAGCTAGATTTTTCCTCAATAATTAGTGCATTTGCACAGAAAAAGGCTAGAAAAGCATTTGTTAAATAAAAAAGTATTCAAATTATGTCTCACTCTTTTGTTGGTGCCTTATTTTGTTTTCATGTGTCATCATTTTTTATTATTATGGCTAAGGGCACCAAAGCTGTAAGTGGCCCGGGCCTCTCTGGACCTCTGAGAGGGCCTGAGAGGCTCAGGCCCATGGAATCCTTTAGCTTCATCCTGATCTACATGTGATCAACACCATAAAGACCTTTCAAAATCCAAAATGCTCTTTACAAAAAAGGCAGGGGCATGTAATGGGGGGAGCTTGTAGAAACATATAGGCTGGGCTTTGCCGGGGACTCTGACTGGCCTGGGTTCCCAGAGGTGCCAGAAGCACATGTCCCCTACTACACTCCATCAGGGGAAGACACACACACACACCCCACTCTTCGGCTATATCTACACGACACACCAGTGTTGGCAGTGGGTAGGGCATGTGTGATTACATGCCACAGTGAAAAGTTCTGGCAGGGGGTGGGGGGAGAAGCAGCAGGAAAAGGCTCAGCTAAAAACAGCAGTGCAGATGGTGAGGCACAGCTTGGGCAAGTAGAGCACACGTAGGGTACGTACTCTTGTACATACTCACACCCTCCAGGCCTGGCTTTGCTTTGCTTGCCTGAGCTATGCCTCGCTGGCTTCACTGCTATACACACCTGGGTGGGTGGGGACATGCTCTGTACCCTACATGCTGCTGAAAGAATGTGCAGTGTAACACTGCAGGGAAAAACTCTGGCGGGGGCGGGGGGGGGAGGCAGCTGGGAAAGGCTCAACTTTCTCCACTCCTCTGCCCCACCTGCTGCCAGAGCCTTCCCTCACCACAGTGAAAGGCTCCAGCAGCTCCATGCTGCCGAAGTCCTCACCCCCACACTCTCTCCCCCATCAAGGCTTCCATTGACACAGGTAGCTAAAAACCACAGTGTGGATGCAGCAGGCTTTTCACTGCATAGCGTAGCTGCGTGTACACCACACTGTCACCAGTGTGGTGCAGTGGTAGACTTAGCTGCAAGGTGGGTGTGGAAAGACAGGGCCATAGCTCCACCCTTTCCCACCTCCTCACTACTCCCTTTGGATTGAGGCCCCAGATGCACTGGAAGGGAGCTCTCTTTACTCCCAAATTCAGGACCAGCAGTGGTGATGGATACTTATGCAATCTGCAAAGGGATGGGGCAATGCTCCTTGCATGTTCTCCTCTACCATTCATCCATGATCTGGTCCTACAATAATCACGCCATGTGTGTATAGGAAGGGATTAATCTCAAATCAAAACAACACATTTTAAAAAGGCAAACTTCCTCTGGAAGTGCTGGAGCTCCAATCACAAAAGCATTGGTGCCAAGTACACTGAAGAATTAATCCATCTCTCTAGGGAAAATAAAAATGGAGCAGTCAAGTTTCATACTGTCCAAGCTGAACTGAATATAAACAAAACTGTAAAGAGCATAGCAGTGGTGTTGGAACAATTTGTATAGAAGGGGTGCTGAGAGCCATTGAATCAAACTCTAAACCCTGTATATGATGGAGTCCACTTCATGCCAGGGGGTGCTGTTTAGTTCCAGCACCTATGGATCATAGGGAAATGTATTTATACAGCATATTCATACATATACATATATGTTAATTCAGCAAAGTAACAACTGTTGGCACTAAACCAGCATAAGGAATGTGTTTCAAATCTGATTTTAGGGGCAGATTCTCACAGGTATAAATGCACGGTGGGTGTTCAACTCCTACTGAAAGTCATTGAGAGCTGGGCACTCAACTCCCATTTGTGTCTTTGAAAAATCTTCCCCTTAATCCTTATTTTTATCTGGACTCACAGTCTCGCCATCTTTGTAATTAATCACCAATTTATTTATATATCATCTTCTTACAAAGGAGGCTCTTGAAATATTGGATAAGCAATTCAAGCAGGGTCCTAAGAGCAGATCATTGAATCAGTCAATCATTCAGTTAGAAACCAATGCTCCATTTCAAGAGCAGAACAGGTCAATTCAGAGTGGGTGACCTCAGTGCTGCCTTACTTCATTTCCTCAAGGGGTGAGAGAAGGAGTGTATGAGTGCCTCAGACACAGTCCCCTGAAAGCGGAAAGAAATTTAGGTAGGCGCAGGGATCAGACAAACAAAGAAGCGTGTGACAGGGAATCCATTGCACAGATTAGGATTAGAGACTGGCTTTTCTGAACAATCCCTCATTTGCCATATGTTTATCTTTGGCAGCACAACTACTTACAAATGATGTACTCTAGTATTGGGGTCTTCCATAGGTGCTCCTCTTATTTCATATGCAGCTCTCAAGTCTGAGACAGTCTTTTCACACTACAGAGTAGTAGGTCTCTCTTTATATAGCTATATATTACACTTGCAAAAACTATGTTGAAAAAACATTACTAAAGCTACAACACGAGCACCCAAAAGTTGAGAAATGCCAGAATTGAGCCCCCTTGTGCATATGCATTATGTGACAGTCTTTAGTTATACAACCACATATTTTCCCCACAAGACCCCTGCCTCATTTGGTGCCCAGGACGGACCTTCTCTGGTAATCCAAGACGGCCATGTGCCTGCCTAGCCATCTAGATATCAACGTATAGGGCCCTCACCACTATAGTGTCTGAACACCTCCCAGTCAATGGATTTTTAGCCTTATAATACTCCTTATGAGGTAAGGAAGTATAATTGCCATCCTACAAATGGGGACCTAAGGCAGAGTATATTAGGTGACTTCCTCAAGAAGCGTGGGGCTGAGCCAGGAATTGAACCCACATATTCTGACCCACTGAGGTGCTCAGTGTCTCACAGGTTTGGGATAACATGACTATATAATTTCAGGATATACCTTCCCACAGGGAGGTCAGTTGCCAAAGAATTCCAACTAAACTAACTTGGTAAAATCTCTCAAGGTTTAGAACAGAGTTTAAATTGTGAAGCTGGACAGCAGCTTCCTTTGCTCCTTTCTCGCATTATATTATTCTCATGGCTCCTGGACACTGAAAATATAGGTTCCCGCCCTGGTGCTGGGTGAATACTCACCAACATGTTTCAATAAAAATGGAGTTTGCTTTCCTGGGATTGTGACCCCCATTCACTGTAAACTGCTGAGGCCAGGGACTGTCTCTTGCTGGGCATGTGCAGCACTTAATACTATAGAGCCCTGATCTCAACTGCGGCCTCACTCTTAGCATTAACATGAGCATTTTGAAAATTCTTGTGAGCTTGGGAGTCAAGTCAGGAAGCAGAAACAACATCACATGATTTAGGTAACTAAGCATACAGCTTAAATAGTGAATTCAGCTCTCAGGCAAAACTAGATTTGCATAAACCCATGCAGCAATCATTTCAAGTAATGGAAAAAAGAATCAAAATGCCTGTCCGCTCCTTTCTTCCCTATCTCTTTTAAACCATCCTGTCCTTCTTAGTTTTCCTCGTTTCCCTCGTTTCCCTTTCCTTGTTTTCCCCTTATTTTGTGCCGACCACCTACATCTTTTGCATGCTCGTGCATGTTTTTATATCCATCCCTTTCCTCCAACCTGCTTCCAAAAAGTCCTTTAATGACCCTCCTCGCTATCTCCCCACTACTCCTTTAACTTATTCTTTTAAGGAAGTCATGTTTTCTTGTTCTTTAATTATCTGGTTTATGGTGCAAACTATTCTTTTTCCTCTCTACCCACAGCTGTTCAGACTGTACGGGGGTTCAAAAGACTAAGGATTTTTCTCTCTTTATTCTCCCAAAAGGCTGAAAAGCTTTTGCTCAAACTTCCAAAAGTAAACAATAAAATTCACTCAGATATCAGGTCCAGAAGGTTACAGACCAAAAGTTGAATGTTCCTGAAAGTTCTGAGTGAGGGTAAGAGTGTAAGAAAAAGTGTGCACACACATTTATAGACTGGAAACCCTCAGGTAACTTTAACTGACCATACTCCTCTTTTGTATTACGAATATGTTCCTTGACAAATTTGAAGGTAAGAGGTTGGAAACCATCATGCAGCTTAAACTAACATATATTAAGTAAAACTATTTAAAACAGAGTATTTTTGGCACAGCTCTACTACTTTTAGATCATGTTCATAATACATACTGCAAGCTGTCTCTTGGGAAAACATCCTTTCATTCTTTTAAGCATAGATTCCCAGCCTTCATAATATCGCAGGTTGTTTAAAAATAAACCCAGCCCCAATCAAGCTGATTCCAGTCTCTGTGCCGGCATCCATGCTGTATTAGTTATTATCCATGTGCCAGTGTGAGGCTCTGGAACACACTGCAGCTGAGGGGAAGGGAAGAGATCCAATCCACTTTTGAACAATAAGACAATTATTCTTAGAGGTCAATAGTTAAACCCTTAAAGGGGGGCTTTTGAAAAGCTGTCCGATTTCCAGAGTCCACATTTCAGTATGGCTATTCATTATAACAATATCAATTTACTCACCTCACATAGATTTTTCAAAAATAGCAGGTAATGTTGCTGAAGGAGGCTATATCAACAGACCTGGGGATTGACATTCACTGTTCATCTTGAGAGAAGGGACAGAATGGCCAGCAACACTGCACATTTTCCCCATACCATACCTCACTCAGGTGAGTTATTTATTATCTGTAGGGACTAATTTCTAGCTCAAGAAAATCCAATACACTACAGATATTGGACCTTCGTAAAAGTGCCATCAGATTCTCATGACCAGAGGTCACCCTGCAGTATCCTACCTCCATGTCTCCTCTTGGTTCCTCAATAAACTCAAAAACACAACCCAGACTTAGTTAAAACACTTCCTTTTCTGGAGGTCCAATTTGTTCAGTTCTCCATGTACACACTACCACTCCAAACCCAGACCCAGTTCAGTCTCTCTCCCCCACCCTTAGGTATGAAGTCCCAGCTCTACTTCCCAAAGCTGGGTCACACAGCCCTCTCAGCCTTCAAGCAGGAATTTAGCTCTCAAGACCCCAGCCCCCATTCAATGTCTTCCATTCCCTTTAGAAGGGAGTCCACAACACTCCCTTCCAGAGCTGGGTCAACAGCCACTCACAGGCTTTACCTGGCTCAAGTTCAGGTTCCTGGCTCTGACTTCTCCACTCCCCTGGTACCAAGGCATGCGCATGCTCCCGCTCCCGCTCCCGCTCCCCCTCCCTTTCTGAATTTTCCCTTGCTGCTACAGCGTCCTGCTGTTTTTAATAGGGGGAATCAGCTATTCACCATCAAGCCCCATCAAGGCTGTTAATTCAGCACAGGTGGGCTGAAGTAGTTCCTTCCATAATCAGGGTTGGCTGGCCCAGGCCTCTGTAAGGGGCAAGCCCCCCTGCTATAGACATCTTGGACTCTCCACTAGCACTTTGCACAAAGGGGCTAAACATAATTATGATGATGACATTTGTGATGCAGGCTTGATTATTTATTCTTTGTATAACAGTAATGCCTAGAAGCCCCAAATGAGATCACAGCCCCCCATGCTAGGCACTACACAAACACCTAGTCAGAGACAGTCCCTGTCCTGAAAAGCTTACAGTGTAAATACAGCTGGAGAAAGGAAGGATTACTACCCAATTTTACAGACGAGGAAGGAGTACAGCCACATTTTTAAAGGCATTTAGGCATCTAAAGATGCAGACAACCACCTAGTGGAATTTTCAGAAGTGCCCAACTCACATTGATTTCAAAAATCCCACTAAGCACCTACCTGTATCCTTAGGTGCCCACATACCTTTAAAAATCAGTCTCTAAGTGACTTGCCCAGGGTCTGTTACCAAGCCAGGAATCACACTAAGATTGCCAGTGCTTTAACCACACAAGACCATCAAATAATTTCATCCTGAAAAATGAACAGCCATGGGATGGTTCTTCTATGTACGCTGGAACCCAGAGTAGGATTGGCCAGAAAACAAGAAGTCCATTTTGCAAACATTTTCAAGGTTTCAAGATTTTTTTTCATGCTGCATTGGAATGAAAACAAGACCTTTTTGAGGAAAACATTGAAAAAAACATGTTGGAGATAAAGACCCACCCCAGCATAGTCAATGGCCAAGTGGTTAGGCACTCACCTGGGAAGTAGGCATTAGCAATAGAGTCAGTCTCTCTCTCTCTCTCACACACACACACACCTGTTGGAGCTGGTCTAATTTGTTTATTCAATTAAATATTCCTCAAGCCAGTGACTGACTGATCTGATAACCTGGTGGTGGTTAGGCTGCCCAGCAGGGATGTAGGAAACCCAGGTTCAAAGCCCTGCTGTGAATTAGGACAAGCAGAGATTTAAATATAGGTCTCCTGCTTCTCAGGCAAGTCCCCTTATCACTGTCCTATTGGCTTTTCCGGGATGGATGCTGTCTCTGACCAGACATTGCATCTGGGACCGAGAAAGCTCGTGTCAAAACTAACATGTTTTGATTTTGACAAATCCGCATTTTCCAACCAAAAAACATTTAGTTGACAAATTCCTGACCCAGCTCTGACCCAGAGAATTCAGGATAGCTGCACAAAGAGCTCTGACCCCAAGCCACTGTATGGCCACTGTATCTGACTTTAGCGAGGAGGAATTCTGGCCTGTAAAATGAGGGTGAGGCTGAAATTTGACAGGACAGAGAACTGGATTTGTGCTAACAGCAGCTGCCCCTTTAACCACATGTGAGCAAAAGAGCTGCTTCTGGATAAAGTGAAGCCCTTGGTTTTAATCCCAGCAGTTACTCTGGCCCAGGTTTAATTATTAATTGCTTGTCTGGTCTGTGGACCACTCAGCGACTTGGTGCCTCCCAGATTTGTCGGCCGTCCTTTGAAAATATGTCCTTTTCCGTGGGTCATGCTCAATAATATAATCTACTAATGTAGCTGCTGATTTATTCCTGTTTGTGTTTGGGTTATATTCATAGCTTAGGTGCTTAACTTCCTGCTGAAGGCTGGTTGCTCAGCAACCAGCTCCTCTCTCTCTCTCTCTCTCTTTCTCTGTGCAAGTGAGAGTGGCTGATTTTTTAATTATTTTTTTTTAAACAGCCGTGGGTTTAACTTGACTCAGTTGAAAACCAGACACCACTTAATTGCAGCTGAAGGGATGTGAGGGCCAGATTCCCTTGAATGAATCACAAAAAGTGCCTCGTCCTTAAAGACAATTTAAGGCTTATTACCAATAACCAGGTTAGGACCCTCGTTAAAGGAAGGTCACAGCAATACTTATCATAGTAGATGCAGCCAATGGCTCTGGCACTTTCTTTTCTGGTATGGTTTTGCATCCTGAAATTTCTGAGAGCAAGGTCAAATAGCCTTTAGCAGCCATTTATAAAGCATAAGATCAGTGCATAGGCACTGATTTCATTAGGCAGCCCTGTATAAATTAGTACTGCTTCTGTGGCATAGTATTTAGCTATGTTACTGAAAAGAAATGGTCTTTGTTCTGTTTTCTGTGTACTGCACCTTTAAGTTTAGAGGAGCCTTCCTTCCTGTCTTCAATGATACCTGCCCTTGCTTCAGCTGCAGGATGCTACAGAGTGAATTGCCGTGTGTCTGTCCCGCTGTGTAAAAGAGACTTTGTAGACCAGATTCTGAGCTGGTGAAGTTACAGTGAAGTGATGCTGATTTACACCAGCTGAAGATCTATCTATCCAGCAATGCCACACATCACTACTATCTGAGCACCATCTATGTCAAAGTCTATATCACTATCAAAGTCCCCAGTGGAATTCAAGGAGTCTCTTGCGCTTGCTGTTGGGAGCAAAAACTCTGCTTGGGGTAGAAGTTTGGTTTGATTTTTTCCTTTTATTTTTTGTGTTCTCAGCAGAACAGGTGTCAGAGTTGTCAGTGTCGATTTTATGGTGGAAAGGCTTTTTCCAAGAGGAAGGTTTGGGAAGATTTCCTAAAGGCTCTAGATTTGCCTGAGCACCTCCAGAAGTTCATTCCATAGTCACATCACCACGACCAAGAATGCTTTATCCCCAGGTCTCATGTGCTCCATCCCGGGCTTCATGCTCTCCATTGTGCCAGAGGAGTGCAGCTGTTACAGCGGTTCATAGACAGAAATTTGGTCTTTGCTGCAGCTGGGGCTTGATCCACTTACCTACCCATAGATGTTTATTAAACAGCCTGAAACTTCAAGCAAGTCTCAGGTTTGGTTTGGTTCAATGGATGGGTTAGAATTCAGGCTCATTTTTATTTTATATGAGCCAGTTCTCTAATCCCTAATTAGAGGGGCAGAAGAGAACTCTCTGTCTGAACCCCAGGAAAGGCAGGAGCTCAAAGAGGAAGGATTGTCGAGTGGTTAGGGCACCAACATAGGACTTGGGAGACCTGTATTCAATTTCCTACTCTGTCACAGATTCCTGTGTCACCTTGGGTGAGTCATTTAGCCTCTCTGTGCCTCATCTGTAAAAATGGGGCCAATAGTACAGCACGGCCTCATAGGGATGTTGTGAAGATAAATATATTAAAGATTGTGAGGTGCTCAGAAACTACGGTAATGGGGTCCACAATTGTAAATAAATAGGGTGCTGAACAATAACAATAAAATTAGGTAAGAGGAAATTTAGCTAGAATATCAGGAAACACTTCCTAATGGTGACCGCTGTTGGATGTAGAATAGCCTCCTAGGGGAAATGGTGGAAGACCAAATATCTTGATTCAGGACATAGCACTGAAAAACACAGTCTGAGAAACAATCCCGTATTTCCCTATGATGCCCCAAGTGGCCCAGCTCCTTTAGGTGACCTAATTCTGTAATTTCATAGACTCATAAAAATTAAGGAAGGGGAAGCATAATAATTTAGTCTCTTCTCTTGTCATCTAGAGTAGCTACAGCATTATGGTGCAATTACTATGAACTGAAAAATGTGTTCAGGAACTTGATGTTTGAGGGATTGGTTCAATAAAATCAGAATTCTGCTTAAATGAAAATGTCTGAGGTTCTGTGGCAGCTCCCTCATGACATGTGCTTTTTCCAGTGCACTCAGGACTAAAATATTTAGATTCTGAATTTAGTAGTATGTAGATATGAAAATGGTATCTGAAGAAAGAGGTAGTCTGACACATTTTCCAGTGCTAAATAAGATAGGACCACATTCTACTGTCAGGTATAATGAAATGGAATTTGGAATAATTCCACTGAGGTCAATGGAATGGATTCCAGATTTACACCAGTGTAACTGAGAGCTGAATTATTATTACTTGTTTGCTTGCTTCCCCTAATATGTTTGGTGCCATAAATACACAAAAGAAGGCATAATGCCTGCCCTAAAGAGCTTATAGCCTGAAAAGGCAAAAGAGGGTAGTGTGAGGATGATAATGCAGAAAAGTGAAGTTGTTAGGTGACTGGCACATCTTGATAATCCAGACTATATATAAAGGTAAATTGACTATTCACAAATACCCCACCATTTGGCCATGATCAGTCAGTTTCTTGTAGACATCTTGGTAGAATTAGGTCTTCAGGAGGGACCTGAATGTGGAGAGGGTGGTGGTCTTGCAGAGCTCAGGAATCGAGTTCCACACATAAAGTACTGAGAGACTTGTGGGAGAAGTGGGTGAATGGGGCATCAAGGCTGGCACCATTAGTTATATGTGGATTTCTTAGATGTACAGTTCACATACCCCACCTAGTTGCTCCTACTCCTCCATTGACCTGGAGAAATCTCTCAGAAGGCAGTTTTTCCTCTTATAATTAGCAAATTGATTAGCCTCATAAAAATGATTCACACACTGGACTTCCTGAGTGTGTTCTAATTACAACAGCATGAAATATTTTTGCTTCTTATGGGAACTCTGGTTTCCATGGGGATCAAGACCTGTCTCATCTGCTTTTTCAGCATTAGATTTGCAGGCAGCCGTGTGTGTGAAATCCAGTCCAACCCTGGGGAGCCAAAAAGGGAGAGAGAATGCTAGCTGAGCCATTAGCTATCCTGGCATGAATATATGCACCTTTCTAAGACTAGGGATAAGAGATCAAGGATAAGAGATTCACTGTCATGGCTGAGAGGTTGGTTACTGATAACCCACATTATGCACCACCAACAATAATAGGTCATATCAGACAGCACCCACCTTTCATGGAGTCCACAAATGTAACTGGCTGGGAACTGCCATGTTTAAACTGGGCTCATCTTTAATTTCCTCTGAGTGTTCTAATTACAACAGTTTAAAGGTATGTGTGAGCCTGATCATGGGGACAGAGAAGACTCAAATCATTTGGGTTCTATAGGTAGATTCTGTAGTCTCTGCTGTGCACCAGCCACGCCCCTTTGGCATGATACCTCAGTGGCAAACAAGATAACCCAGCACATATACCCAGGACATTCCCTAGATACAGCAGGGCTGATGCCTTATAAATGCAGAACCCAGATTAGAGAGAAAGATGAAAGTTAGCACAGCCTGAAGGCTAGTCTAATACAGATCAGGGAGAACAGACATGCTCTGAGCAAAACAAAGATCAGAGATCTAATCCTCCTTTGTGCACACACCCCGACTTGTATTCTGTGCAATTCAGCCACACCCAAGGAACCGGCCTGTTCTCTCCTGCTCCTACATGAACATCACTCCCTCTGGGTAACCTAGTGCACCTCATCTTCTCTAGATCTGTCTTGTTTACATTGTAGCCACTTCAGAACAAAGATAACTCTACAATCCATACAGCCCCTCTGTGAGGAAAGGATTAATACCCTTTCTTTCAGATGGGAAAACTGAGGCACAAACAGATTAAGTGCTTGCACTCAGCTACACAGTGAATCTGTATCAAAGCTAGGATAAAAGCTCAGGAGCTCGGGCTCCCATTCCCAGTGTTCAGATCACTAGGCCACACTGCATACGGGAAGTGCTCATTGCTTTCACCCGCTGTTATTGGGCTTGTAAACTACTCTCCTTTCAGAAATCACCTGTGGCTGAACAAGCCATTTAATTGGCCATGTAGTGCCTTACCAGCAATACCCTTCTAAGCCAAATGCAGCCAGGTGTCTACTGAGTGCTCACAGTACTAATTATTCCCGCGCCTTTTATTGGATCAGTAAGAATGCATCCTTCCCAAAGCGCCAGAGGTTTGCTACCTATATGGTTTTAGGAAACAAAAATTCCTCTTGAATTATTACTATACAGTTTTGCTGTTTCCAGTGTTATGACTGGCCAAGAATAACAAAGAAAAGGCCAGAGGTTTAGATCAGTTACATCTATTAGAAAAAGGAATTATTAATGATCTCATCCTTCCTGACAACTTAAATAAGAATAAATGTTGTGGGGGACCTCAGGAGTCTAGTTTTTTATATAGAAATACAGGATGTGCCATTAGGACTACATCAATTGATCTGAATAAATAAAAAACAACCCAAATATTCACTCAAAATTCAAACCAAACTTCAACCTACTTTGAGTTTCAAAAAGAAAAAAGCCCAGTGGACTCCCCCTGCCCATTCCATTTTTCATTTTTGCACAGCTTTACTGAAAATTGAGTTGTCTGGGTTCTGAGTGGACAAAGCCGAGCAGTGTCTTAGATTCCCAGCCAAAGGCTTCGGCTTGAGGAAGTTAATGTGAGCTTCAATGTGCAACCCGTCTACCTCCTGGAGGCTTGTCAGTCTCTAATTACATTCAATTGTCCCAGTATTTCAATGTATGTGTAGAGAGAGAATAGATAAATATATGCCAGACATCTTACCCAGTGGTTAAAGTAAAATGAAACAGGAAGGGAAGCTCTCTCTAGGTACCAGCCAAGGAGGAGGGGAAGCAAGGAGAAAGCATTGTTCCTCAAGCCAGCAAGAGGTCCACTGTACTTAACCCTGATGCTAATCCTCCCAAGACATTAGGAAACTCAAAGTTCTCCACCTGCCTTACTCTAGCTGACCAAAGGAGTGATTTTGTTGGCTCACTTTAATACATTCTTTGTCCATGGACTATAGCATGCGTTCTCAGATAGATCTATCTATCTATCACCCTCACCTAAGCTAGATGGACTTGATCTAATGGGTCTTTTCCATTTCTAAGATCCTATTCATTACAGAGAATATCCTTGAAACATAGTGCCTTTCAGGAATGAGATGTAGGAGAAATGTCTACTTGTGTGAGTGCACCTTTATATATGGGTGTTTGTAGATAGGTGTATTGGCAGGAAGGACTGCCCTCATTAAATTACAGTATACTAACAAATAACTTGCATGTTTGTTTCCCAGTGTACAATATGACTGAAGTGGCATTCTGAATTATAACACTCCTACTTTATTTATTTAATTGCTTTTTTTAAAAAAATTATGCTTGTATTTTGAGATAAAGCCAAAGCAAAAAGTGGGGACTTTGTAGTAACATGGCCTTGCTTCTGCTAATTGAGAATAAATATTTAAAAACTTTATGGACTGACTCAGAGAGTGGACTCATTTAATACATATTGTGCTTAATTCTCTATGGCTTATGGTAGTGAGCTAAAGGATTTTCAGAACTCTGGACAGCTCACAATCTGACCCAAGGACTACCGTGTTGAGAAATGCTGCCACCCCACTCTTCAGTGAAGCATGACACATGAAGAAAGACCTCTTTCTGAGACACGAGAGGAAGCACATGAGAGAGAAAGGTGACTTCTTTCCGGGGCATACTGGGAACCCACTCCAAGATATGGAAGAAACCATCCCTTCATGCCAAGAGAGAACCCTTCAGACCAAATGAGAGAGAGACTCCTATTGCAAAAGAGAGGGACCACCCTCTGAGGGACAAGGGAGAGGGAGTGTATCTATCTCAGGATTAAAGAAACACTCCAAGGTAAAAGACCCCTCCCAGAGAGAGAGAGACCTCACAGGAAAATCACTCACTGAGATACAAGAAAGAAGGAAGACCCTACTTTGAACCCTCCCCCAATACATCTCCAAGCTATGAGAGAAATATACTTGCTGTGAATGAGAGATCCACCAACAAAAGGCATGAGAGAGACCCTCAGCATCTGAGAGATTCCTCACTCTGAGATATAGATGATACCCCATTCCAGACACTTGGGGGAAAGACTCTCCATCCTCATCCTAGAAAGATGCTAAAAAACAAAAAGTCAAAGCCCCGCCCTTCACCACCCCTGCAAAATGAGGGAACAACAAATCCCTTCTCAGGAGAAATACCCATCCCACTTCCCCTTCCCAGACATGAGAGGGGGAATGAGAGACAGGAAGGCTCTATTCCTGGGGTCTAATGGCTACAGTAAAGCCAGATTGTAGCTTTAATGGATCTGGAGACTACAAATAGGAAACATAGCAACCGGCAAATTTAGAAGCAAAAATGAAACTAAAAAGCAATGCATTTAATTATGAAATTATATTCTCAAGCAATAAGTCTGCAAAAAAGAGTAAATGACTAACTCACAAGAATGAGATTTGCTACAATAACACACCATGCATGCATGGAGGTTTCTGAGTGCAATTCTGCAAAAGTAAAGCTTAATACATAGCAGCACAATTTACCCCCAAAGTTTTAATTTTAAAATATACCAGAAAGCAAAATAAAATATAAAACAGCTGCTATTGGGAGTGTTTGGAGTATCCTAGTTATTCTGTGTTGCATCTCTCTCTCATGTGCCATCTAAGACAGAAGTTTTAGTTTAGAAACACTGGTAGGGATTTTGAGCAGTTAAGAGACTCCATTTACTTTTGTCTCCCATAAAAAAAACTCTGCTCCATACCTTTCTTAAGAGGACACAACCATTTGCACCACTGATGCCTGCAAGCCATGTCAAGGCACTACTACCCAGATGTCCAAAAGATGTGTGTGAAAGAGAATGGGAGACCCATGTCATGGAATTGACCATGAAAAGTATATGGGCAGCAGAATGACTCAAGATATTTATAATGATAATATTTTGAATTTCTAGAACACCTTCCCTCAAGGTGCTTTACAGGCATAAACAATATAGGTTTAATACCACTACCCTCATTTTCCAGACAGAGAACTGAAGCACAGACTAGGCAAATAGGGTGACCAGATGCGAGGACCCGAAAATCGAGACTTATCCCCTCCCACCGGACATGTTGAGCAAAAAAAAAAAAAAAACCCTCTCCCGCCGCTGGTCAGGACATGGGACAAAAGAAGAAAAATTGGGACGGTCCCGATTTAATCGGGACATCTGGAGGCCAGACTAGTAATGACCAAAAGTTGTTACCATCTGATGTCTATTTAGGGTACTGGATTAATTAAGTTTGGTGGCTTTCAATCCAGCTCTTAGCAGGCAGGTGTTTACATCACAAAAACCACCACCACACCGGTTACCTTCTCTGGTGGTCCCAGCACAAGAAGCCAGAGATTGAATGGGCTATGGAGACTAATGATCATGGTTGAGGCACTTTGGCAGGGTAGGATACAGGCAACTCTGCATGGCTATTGCAACTGTTCCATCAATAGAAGACTTTATTCTTCAAGGATTTCAATCCACCATAATTCACACTTTTGAGGACAGAGCAGATAGGAGCAGTGATATAAACCTCTTCATCCTAATTTACAAAATACAATGTGCAATGCCAGTGATAATATTCAAGAATACAATATTTTTACTTCAGCCTTACTAACTCCATACTGCTTAGGACATCGGTATCTTGAGTGTATATTGAAGATGATAATGGGATTTGTGTATTTGAGTGCCAAGAGCATTGTACCAGAGAAGCCATACGAAGTCAGTAACTGGTGTGCCCGCACTTAGACACTGAGTACAATCCCAAATATCTTAGTGCCAGAAAGATGTCAATAAATTGGAAAGGATTCAGAGAAGAGCAACAACAAAAGATTAAGAGGCCAGATGGATTGATTTATGAGAAAATATTAAAACAGCTGAGTAGAGGCTGTACAAGGCAAAGAGTGCGAAACCCTATAAATTATTGAAGATAAATTATTTAGGACAATATAAGGGAGTATAATTCAATGTCACAGAGTAATACTGAGCTAAGGAAAATTTTGTCTGAGTATCTGGGGGAAATGGTTATGTTGAGATCCATTAAATTGTGAAAGAGTGTCCCAAAGAAAGTGGTGGAAGCTCCATTGCTTACTTCACTTTAAATTTAGACTTAACAAAGACTAGGAGAATAGACTGCAGGGGGGAACAACTGCATTGAAAGAGAGGAATAGATTAGGTGACCTAATAGGTTTTCTTCATTTCTAATTTCAATGATACATTTACATCTTTACTGTAATGATAGTGGATGAAATGGACAAGGTGGGTAAGGTAATATCTTTGATTGGTGTTTGTTCCAATAAGAGGTATTATCTCACTCACCTTGTTTCTCAAATACCCTGGGACTGACATGGCTAGAACAACACTACATATAGTAAATAAAATGGTACATTAAATATACAGCTGAACAAAACATATCTGTTGAATGAAGCCTCCTTTTTCTGCTAGCTAAATATTCATAAGTAGGTTGTGATTCACTCAAAGACATATGTTATTCAGTGAATATCTTTTCAATTTTTGTTTGCACTATAGATTGATCACAAATATATGAAGTTCAAGCTGCATTGCTTAGATGTGTAATTTTTTCTAGTTCATGATTGGATGATCACTTCCAGTGCAAATATTGGCATGTGGGATTTAAAATTTGGTTTCGCAAAAACTCATGCCTACATTTTTGAAAATTGCCTTCTGAATTTGTGTAAGTAATACAGCATTTGGATATATACGCACAAGGGAGTTGTGCTCTATCATGACTGAAACAAATTCCCTTAAAAACATGAACAAATATTCATGGAAACCTCACTGCATTATTTGCCCTGGTCTAATCTCATTTATAAAGCTTACTCACTGTGGCAGAATAATAAATGGGAATGGCATACGACAAGAGCCATACAATAACTATAGGCTTCATAGCACCTGACCCAAAGCTCATTGATGTCGGTGGAAGATTTTCCATTGATTTCAGTGGGGTTTGAATCAGGATCTGTGGATCTAAATGCAGAAAAGCATCTAAACCCAGGCTAGTCAGGATACTATTCAAGATCACTGTGTGCTTAAAAGTTAAGGACATGCTTAAGTACTGACCTATGACTGAAAGCTCTTCAAGACAGAGACTGTATCTTTCTGTGTATGTGGACAGCACCAAGCACATTGTTGATGCTACTGGAACATAAATAATAATAAATAGCTAGATAGATGATGTGAAAAAAATCTTGATGGGAAGAGCAGTGGCACAGTGGGATAGTCCCCTGAGGGAGCTGATCAAGGGTTCATCACTGAAGAGTTTTGGTAAGATGCTTGTGGGAATGATGTCGGAGAGTAGTCTATTATAACACACACAGTGATAAAGCAAGAAAGGAGATTGAGTATTCTGTGTGGAATTCAAAGGTGTATTTTACTGTATTTACATGGGCTAAAATGAGGGGGACAGACTGATGCTGATAATTTCCACCAACTAAGGCTTAAAGGCTAATATTAAAATCATATTTGAAAGAATTACTTTCTCAGCTCAGTGTTGAAATTCATTCTTCAGCTGTCCCCCAGAGATTATTATCTCCCACATGATCAGGTGATTCCATTGTTTTGCGATAACACATTCAATTTAAGTATAAAGCATAATACTAGCACTACTATAGAAATGATTTGTCAGTGTTAGCCTTTCAGTTCCATTAAATTGGCCCATTTAAAGTATTCACTGACTTTCCACTTAATCAGCAAGGAGCCAGATTCTGCTTTCATTTATCCCTGAATAAATAAAGACTAACTCCACTGACTTCACCAGAGTTCCTCCTGATCTACGCTAGTGTAACTGAGGGTAAAATCTGAGGTCCAAGTATTGTTTGCATACAAAAAAGCCCCCTGTATCCATACATCAGCCATGACATAACAGCAATAATTCATACCATAAATAATACTTCTATAGTGTCCGGTTATAGATAGATCCTTTCATCTGAAAATCTCAAAGCACTTTATAGATGTTAATTAATGAAGGCTCAGAGCCCCAAGAATGAGGTAGTGAAACAGAGATGAGTAAATTAAAACAAAAATGGCTTGATTTTTTTCAGAAATATTGAGCACCCAGAGATAAATCAATAAAAGTTGTGTTACACATCACCTCTGAAAATCAGGCCACTTAGTTTAGTGCCTAAACATGGATGTATGGGCCTAATTTTACATGCCCATATTTGAAAATTTTGGACTACGTGTTTTGCCTTACAGCATAGCATAGCACACATTGGAGCTGGGAATAGAGCCAAGATGTCCCAATGCCAAGGCCTAGATAACTATTTCACGGTTTTATTAAGTCAATTATTTTGAATTAATAGCTTACATCTATAAAGCCAGTTTTGGGGGCAGGGATCATTTCTCCTACTTTGCAAGGGCAGCCTCCTCTGGGTTGGAATGCAGCAGCACTATGTTATGTGTATGTATGTGTATGTGTATAAAGGCAGGGAAATGAGGAATACATTTTGCAGGGGGCATCTAGGAACAGAGACAGCATATTCAAGCAGCACAGGCCCCTCCCCCACCATCCTTAGCACTGTGCCGGGTCTTTGGGTCAGTACTGACTCCGAACAAAAAGTGCCATCTACTGAAATACTAGCATACTCCCTGCATGAGTCTGCAGAGGTCAGGCTCCCATAGACTGTACAGTACCTGGTTCATCAATCTCAATCATCATTGTGACAGCTTTTCCCTTCCCTGATTGTGGTTAATGATGGCTGGGCAAACAGGAGGAAGTGGATAACTAGCTCTCAGCAGGCAGAAGGCTAACCCTATTTGGAAGAGTATTAGCAAAATTGGTGGCCCAGGAAAACAAGTACCAGAAATAACAGCAATTCATTCGGTGAGGCAGATCCTGTGCTCACTGATGCATGTAATTAGTGGGAGGAATGGAACATACCTGTCCTAATCCCTCAACATTCAGCCTGTGTTTGTCTAATCCACCACCCCTTTTGTACTCTGGTGGGAGGGGAAAGGGAGGAGCTCAGAACTTCCCTTCCTGACTGGCACCTCTCAGCTATTGGGCTCAGCCAGCTGTAGTCTTGGCTGCAGTCCAACCTGCTGGGAATGCAGGATGCTGCAGCTGTGACTTCTTTCTGCAGAGCTTAGCTGCTCCCCACTCCTTTGGCGGCTGAGTGGGTGGGGGAGCTGGGGCAGCTGGAGAGGAGTCAGCCTTCTAACCAGCTGTTGGTCTTCTCCCCACAGGGTATAGGTGTGAGGGAGGAGGGGCAATGTAGAGGGATGGATGCTGCTCCCATTCTGTAACAGGGTAAATTCCCCAATCTCAAGAAATCACCTCAGCCCTGCTCCATACAGGCTCAGCTTTTTAACATTGAAGCAGAGGTTTCTTTTATTCAGAACTTCCTTGGCTCTTTCCCATACTTGCTTCCACACATGCACATGCACAAAAGTGCCCTAATTTTTTCTAGAGACAAGGTAGGTGGGGTAACCTCTTTTATTGGGCCAGCTTCTGCTGGTGAGACAGACAAGTTTTCCAGCCCCTTATTTCAGGTCTGGGAAAGGTACTCAGACGGTGAGTCTACACCACAAATAGAAACTAGGCTGGCCCGTGCTAGCCGACTCAGGCTCACGGGGCTCAGGCTGTGGGGCTGTTTCACTGCTCTGCAGACTTCTGGGCTCAGGCTGGAGCCCTGGCTCTAGGACCCTGTGGGGTGAGAGGGTCCCAGAGCCAGGACCGGCTCCAGGCACCAGCGTACCAAGCATGTGCTTGGGGCGGCACCTTAGGGGGGGCGGTGCTCAGGGTTGTGGGTTTTTTTGTTTTTTAAAATGTTGCGGCCGGTTGGGAGAGCAGGCCGTGGCCGGGGCCCCCGGCGCTCCGGCTGCGAGAGCGGGGGTGGGGCCGGGCTGGCCGCGGTGCTCCGGCCGTGGCCGGGAGAGCAGGGCCCGGGCCGGGCTGGCCGCCCTCCCAGCGGAGCTCCGGGAGAGCGGGGCCCGGGCCGGGCTGGCCGCCCTCCCTGCAGAGCTCCAGGAGAGCGGGGCCCGGGCCGGGCTGGCCGCCCTCCCAGCGGAGCTCCGGGAGAGCGGGGCCCGGGCCGGGCTGGCCGCCCTCCCAGCGGAGCTCCGGGAGAGTGGGGCCCGGGCCGGGCTGGCCGCCGAGCTTCGGACGCGGCCGGGAGAGCGAGGCCTGGGCCGGGGCCGGGCTGGCCACCCTGGCTGTGGAGCTCCGGCAGGGAGAGGCGCTGGCGGGGGGGAGGGAATTGCTGTGGCACAACACTGAGGGGGGGGTTGTTTCAGTGGGGCGGCACTTGAGGTGTTGTTTTGTTGTTGTTTTTTGCTTGGGGCGGCCAAATAGTTAGAGCCAGCCCTGCCCAGAGCTCAGGCTCCAATGCGAGCCCAGAAGTCTACACAGCAATGAAACAGCCCTGCAAGCCTGAGTTGGCTTTTTTCTTTGATGTGTCGACATACCCAGAGTGTCACAGCTACATACAAAAGTGGAATCGACTGTTTAGTTTAAGGAGTTAACACATGTTGCAAGAGATCAGTAAAGGTGGAATGGGCAGTCAACACCTCTGCAGTCATAGGACAAAGGAAGTTTAGTGGATTAAAGATTGTTATAACGAGCCATAAATCCAGTGTTTTTATTAAGGCCATGATTTTTAGTGTCTAACAAAGTTTTGATTTTAAGCTCCCAGGCTCATCTTTTGAAGGTGTTCTGCAGCTTTCCTTTGAGGAAACGTTCAACCTCCCTATCTTAAAATGTGCAGCTGCCTCCACTCTGCTTCAAATTTGGGGGACAGGCCCAGTTTCCATGGATCTGACCAGCATCCTGTGCAGAATAGTTACCCTTAAGAAGCTAGCTAGTTTCCAAATGACTGTTGACTGGGGCGATGGTAGGAAGATGGGAGTGGGAGGAAGTGACAAACAGGGCATTATTGACAAAGCAGAGGAGGCAGGGTAGTGGGCTGATATGGTAAGAGATGTAGGATTGAGAAGTATCATATTGGGCCTTGAATACATGGGGTGAAATCCTGGCCCAGTTGACTTCAATGGGAAAAAAATCCCATTAACTCTATTGGGACCAGAATTTCACCGCACTCTAAATTTGTAATGTAACCTGAAGCCTGGCAAGCTTCGTGCATTCTGCACAGCTCTACATGTTGCCCAGTGTCAATGAGAGATGGGTCAGACACTGAGTCATAGAGTTCACATCCAGCTCAGAACCTGGGTTTCCTCTACAAAGATGGGGGAAGGAGGTTGGATTTAGGTAGCGTGACCAAACAGCAAATGTGAAAAATCGGGACGGGGGTGGGGGGTAATAGGAGCCTATATAAGAAAAAGACCCCAAAATCGGGACTGTCCCTATAAAAACAGGACATCCGCTCACCCTAGATTTAGGGTGCCAATCGAGCCACGAAGTTCAACTCCATATGGGGAGCTGGATTCCCTGAAAGTTCAGGGGGAGTTCAGGAAGGTCTCTAATGTGCAAATACAAATTGTGCAAACACACAACCCTCCCTGTAAAAACCACCAAATAAAAAACTTCTAAAAACTCTGTCCTGATAAAATAGTTCTAAAAGACGCTTCAAAGAGAGCACTTCCCTACTGGAAACAGTAACAGAGGTCCCTGCTTCCTACATCCCTGTAAGCTAATGGACTTGGAGTGAAGGAAGTGACAGGCAGAGTAAAATTTTAGGAAGCTGCCTTTTGCTTGATTTTGTATTAAAAATTTCTTTGAGTGTGAGGCTTCTATCTATAGAACACCCTTTCGTATAAGGGCATGCGTGTCTGCCAGACACAGCAACATGCGGGAGGCGGGAGGGAAGGAAAGCTTTGAAGCTTCCTAGGGGACTACAACTCTGCCTTAATGAAATCCATTACAGAGCTCCGCTTTCAATGAGGGAAGGCACTTGCAAAACACATGTCTAGCAATGAAAATGAGACTCTCCCATGAAGTGTAAAAGTTGTGACAAGGCAACTACAGATGGAGATGACAAGGTTCTGCCTGCCACAGACAGCTCAGAAAACATCCCAAAGTGTATGAGAGCCACAGGGAGTTCCGGGATTTCAATCAGAGCTCGATGGAATCAAGCGCAGCCTGAAATACATTAGCTGCATGGTGTATGTGTAGCTACATCAATGTAAGGAACGTATTATGATGCTGTTTTCTTTGTACTCGCCCTTTAAATGTAAGGAATTTCCTCACCTGTCTGACGGAGGGATTGGGGGGCAGATGATCGGTCTTGTGGTTGAGGCACTGGGCTGAGACTCAAGAAAGCTGCGTTCAATTTGCAACTCTGCCACATGTGACCTTGGGAAAGTCACTTGGTTCTCTGTCCCTCAGTTCCCCATTTTCAAAATGAGGATAATACTATTTCATTTATCTTGGCTATTTAGCTCTTCGAAGTAGGAAATTGCTCTTACTATGTGTATATTCAACTACTAGCACAATGGGACCCAGCCCTTGCTTGGGATCTCTACATGCCACTATAATAGAATAATAATTATAATGGTGCTGTGAGTCAATTCAAGATGGCTTTTAAGGAGCAAAGACTACATTGGGCTCCCACCTGGTTTAATTTAGATAAAATGGAAGCCAACCTAAACCTCCCAGTGCTGAATCCTTTCCTATTTGGGAACCTTTTATTGCTTTTCATTGCTCTGCCTCTCAGTGCTTTCTGGTTCTGAATGATGAGGATGAGGAAGTGCTGAAATCCTGTGAGAAAAATTACTCTGCCAGACACAGGAAGTCCTGGAGTTCTCTCATCGGGAAGACTGTTCTGGTGAGATTTCCTGTTCATTTCTGCCCATCTAATAGCTTTGGAGAGGGTTCATCTAAGCAAACAGCCTTTCAGAATTCAATCCCTTTCGGGTTTCTCCCATTGTGAAAGGAGAGGCAGCATGATCCAGTGGTGAGAACACAGGAGATCTGGCGTCTTTTCCCAGTTCTGCCACTGACTCACTATGTAGCGTTGGACAAATCACATAGCCTGTCTATGTGAATCTCCCCATCTCTAAAATGGGCATAATAGTTTCCAACCAGACTGTTATAAGTTTTAATTAATGATGGCAAAGTGCATTGAGATCTCTTTTGCCTTGCCTGGCACAGCATTGCCATAACTCATTGCCCTGCAACAACCCTTATAAATTCCATTCTGTGCTGTTCTACAGAATTGGCCCCAAACACTACAGCATGCAGTCATTAGGCGTATTTTTATGTGGGTTAAAGGACAGAAAGCATAGAGCTACCCTCCAGAGCCCCTCTGTGGTACCCCAAGTAAAAGCAGAAGGCATTCCCTTCCCTGCTCCTGGGAGCTGATCTCTGTATCTGTATTCCCAGGCCCTGTCAATCCAGTGAATGAGAGGTTTAGGACATAAGAATAAAAATTCTATATCTCTGGGAAACATTTGAATGCATGAATCACTCTCTGGATTGTCTTTTCAAGTGGATGTGTGAATTTTTCTGTTAAATGCCAGATTTTCTAAAGGGACACTGGCAAATATTCTTCCACTGCAGCCAGTGGGTGAATTAACTTAATACTGCCATGATTGCATACAGAATAATATATAGGTGTTCCAGAGGTTTCATTACTACAAAAGAACCATGGGAAATTCTATTCTCAAGTCGCCCCTCCTCTCCTCTTTTCCCCTAACCCCAGACCTCCAAATCCAAATCAACTTTATGTAATAAAGTCATATTTTAAAGAAATAACAACAAATTACATTTACATCGTTCTTTTTGTCCAAAGATCTTGACAAACATTAAACACTGTATAACAGTGAAATGCAGCCACCTGTCATCACTAAAATGCAGCCACTTCTGGGGTGGGACACAGCAGCTTTTAAGGACTGCTTAAGGACACACCAGTTTAAGATTGGCAGTGAAGAAGAATACAATTGAAAAGTGTAGGGGGCCTTTGGGCAGACAGTGGCACTACCGGAATATTAATATGATCTGATTATCAGGGTTAAGTACGCCCTAGCTTTTCATAAAGCACCAAGGGTTGATCAGAAGTCATCAGGAAGATAATTTTATACCTCATCTGAACGTGAACTGAATTTTATGCCTCATCTGAACGTGAACTGAATTTTATACCTCATCTGAACGTGAACTCCCTCCACATCTTGTAATACAGGGGAGAGTGATGAATTCTATTTTTAATTATGGGCTATGGGGCGGGCTGTAGATTTACAACCACCTAATCCACACTGCAGCTCCCACTGATGCCAGCAGGAGGTTTGTCCAAAGATAAATGTCTAAATATGGTATAGAAATTAAATTTTGAGTTATTATAGAATCATAGAAATGCAGGGCTTAAGAGGTCATCTTGTCCAGTCCCCTGCACTGTGGCATGACCAAGTAAACCTAAACCATCCCTGACAGATGTTTGTCCAATCTGTTTTTAAAAACCTCCAATGATGGAGATCTGACAGCATTCCTTGGAAGCCTATTCCAGAACTTTACTACCCGTATAGTTAGTTTTTTTATATATATAACCTAAATCTCCCTTGATTCAGATTAAGACCAGTACTTCTTGTCCAACCTTCAGTGGACATGGAGAACAATTGATCACCATCTTCTTTATAAGAGACCTTAACATATTTGAAAATTAATTATTAAGTTTCCCCTCAGTCTTCTTTTCTCAACGCTAAACAAGCCCAATTTTAAAAAAATCTTTCCTCAGATGTCAGGTTTTCTAAACCTTGTATCATTTTTGTGGCTCTCCTCTGGACTCTCACCAATTTGTCCATCTCTCTCCTAAAGTGTGGTGTCCAGAACTGGGCACTGTACTCCAGCTGAGGGTTCACCAGTGCCAAGTAAAGTGGGACAATTTCGTCCTAGGTCTTACATATGATGCTCTTGTTAATACACTCCAGAATGATATTAGCCTTTTTCACAGCTACATAATATTGTTGACTCATATTCAATTTGTGATCCACTATAACCCCCATGTCCTTTTCAGCAGTACTGCCACTTAGACAGTTACCCCCCATTGTGTAGTTGTGCGTTTGATTTTTCCTTCCTAAGTGAAGCACTTTGCACTTGTCTTTACTGAATTTCATCTTATTGAATTCAGACCAATTCTCAAATTTGTCAAGGATATGCTGATTTCTAATCCTGTCCTCCAAAATTGCATCATCTGTAAATTTTATAAATATAATTTTCTCCACTCCATTATCCAAGTCATTAATGAAAATGTTGAATAGTACTGGACCCAGGACTGATGCCTGAGAAACCCCACTAGATCCGCCTTCCCAGTTTGATAGAGAGCCATTGGTAACTATTCTTTGAGTATGGTCTTTCAACCAGTAGTCCACCCACCTTACATTAATTTCATCTAGACCACATTTCTCTAGTTTGCTTATGGGAATGTTAGGTGGGACTGTGTCAAAAGCCTTACTAAAATCAAGATATATCATGTCTACAGCTTCTCCCCATCCACTATCATCCTGTCAAAGAAGGACACATCCTGTCAAAGAAGGAAATTATGTTCGTTAAGCATGATTTGTTCTTGACAAATCCATGCTGGTTATTCCTTATAACCTTATTCCTCCAGGTGCTTACAAACTAATAGTTTAATAATTTATTCCAGTACCTTTCCAGGTATCAAAGTTAGGCTGACTAGCCTATAATTCCCTGGATCTTCTCTGTTCTCCTTTTTAAAGATAGGTGCTATGTTTCCCCTTCTCCATTCTTCTGGGACCTCACCTTACCTCCATGAGTTCTCAAAGATATTTGCTAACAGTTCCAAGCTTGTTTCAGCTAGTTCCTTAAGTACCCTATGATGAATTTCATCAGGCTTTGCCAACTTGAATACATCTAACATCTAAATATTCTTTAAAGAGACCTTTCCCTATTTTGGTTTGCATTCCTTCTTTATCATTATTTATTATAAATAGTTAACTTTGACATTGAAAATGTAGTAATTTGGATTAATTGGGGCATGGGGAGTACACAGAGCCATTGTTTCAGAAGGGAGCACATGCCTCCCAGAGCCACTGTTACACAAGGGTACACATCTCCCAGAACCATTGTTTCAGGCTGTTTGCAGACTCAGGAAGACCTCACTGCATAAGTTACACACAGTTCACATTTGCAAGGTTTTCTTCACAACTATGAGGACTAGTTTTTTTTTTAATGAAAGCTTAGATTCTGAATGTGCCCTGTGGGCTACATATATACATAGAACTAGCCAGATCTAGTCCATAGGGATCATGTTTGAAGCCACTGTCCTGAGATGTTGGGACACAGAGATAGTACACTACCTGCTAAATCAGAAGTCCCACTTCCTGTAGCACCCTGAGGTTTCTTGGTAGATAATCCCCCATCCAAGAATTAACCAGATCCCATCCTGTTTAGCATACAAGATCATGCACTGGCATAGCTGCAGAAGGACTGAAAATACCTTTCCGTTGGATTGCTTGGAATCTAGCAAATGGACACAGAATTCATTTTTCTTCATTGCTGTCATGTTAGGTGGATGAGCTCAGCTCACTGTGGATTTTCAGATGGCTTTAGGAGATTTACTTTTGTTGTGATAAAGGGATAATCGCACTTAAAGATCCGCCCCCTCCCATCTGCTGCTCATTGTCATTTAATGGCAAGCAGCAGAAATAAAGGTCAACCTTGCAGCAACAAAATGCAAAATTCAGCAAAAAGGAAATAAAAGCATTTGATGTTGTGTTTTGATCCTCCCATCAATACTGAACGAAAGGCTATATCAAGAGAAGTGATGCGGCTGTGTTCGCATGCGCCTGGATGGAGCAGGAGGGACAAGGTCAGTTTGGAGTCTGGGTTAACCAGACATGTGTTAGCAAATATTGGATCTCAAATCTAATGCTCATGTCAATCGATTCTATTCTTTCACATCTATTTTTTTTTAAGTTGAAAAGTGTGTTTTTCCCAATGTGCAATATTTAATTAGACCTTCATGTGATTTTAAAGCAGGCTCCAAGGATTTTCGTAACTCCATCATCTTGCGAGTTCACATGCCGAATTTACATAAATGGAGACAAAGAGATTAAAACAGCGAGGAGTATAATGAAATATGCTGCAGTCTGAGACCTTTGGAGGAACAAAAGGGATAAAAGGAAAAGATCTTTTTAAAAAGGAAAGTAAAAAGGAGTGAAGGAGATATACACTAAAGTGATCTTTAAAAGAGGAATAGTTACCCACTAAATGTTTAATAATAATAAATCTTTTCGTTCAGAGTTCTGAGAACACTTCATAAAGAAAGGGAAAGATCAATATCCCAATTTTACAAGAGGAGAAACTAAGGCAGGGCAGTGACTTGTCCAAGGTCACATAGCATGTCAGTGGCAGAAACAGGAACAGAACCTCTGTCTCCTCACCATCATTCCAGTTTCTTGCTCATTGGACTATAGGGTCTCATTGATACTATCAGTCACTTGCTGCCTCATTAAAATGCTTTTCTCATTGTCTGCTTGCAGGCAAAAGAGTCTAGATGGCATAAATTTCACAGTCCATTTTATATTCTTGGAATCCTAATTTAATTCCTTTTCAAATGATGAGACCGCACAAAGTTAGATTCCTCTATGGAGAAGCCAGTTATAGTCAGGGAGATAAGATTACCGACTCAGACTGAATTCTTACTCTTAATTATGGGTATTTCACAAGCACCTGGCAGCCACAACTGAGACTGGGGCCCGGGAGTGCTGGGCATGATAGAAACACATAGAGACTATGCTAAGAGTTAACAGCCTAAATAGACAAGGCAGAAGGGGAAACAAAGACACAGAGAGGTGAAGTGACTTGCTCAAGGTCACACAGCAATCCAGTGGCAGAGTCAGCAATACGGAACAGTAAAGGCCATGTAGGGACTGTTCCTGTGCATGAGCCAAGGAGTGTTTTACAGCAATACAAGTGCTGTGTCCCTGGATGATGCTGGGAGCAAAAGACATTTACACAGCCAAACTCAGCCATCCTTTGAGTGGTCTTGCTACACTGAGTTCATGCAAGTTATTTCGTATGTGTCTGTTTAGATTGTTTTCAGACTCAGGAGCAGCAATGGAGAGGGAATATTGGGGGAAGAATAAGTAAGTGGTTAAAGCATGTGAATGAGTCAGGACTGGTGGGTTCTATTCCCAGCTTTGCCACTGACTCAATATATGGCTATGAGTAAGTCATTTCTCTTCTCCGTGTTTCAGTTTCCTCATCTGTAAAATGGGTTTACTTATACTTACCTGCAAGGGAGGCTTACATCCGTCAGCATGAAATCCACCCACATGTAGAGGGCCAGCACAGGGTCTTGGCACCATTTAAGCCTCTAAGTGGGACATAAGGGATGCACAGACCTTGTGCTGGCCCTCTGCACTGGGGTGAATTTCACCCTGCATTTGCAAAGCCCTCTGGGATCCTTAGGCAGAAGGAGCTGTTAGTCGTGCCAAGTAGTCCCCCTCGTTATCCGCGTGGGCTAGGAGAGTGTTGCAGTTACCAGCACTTTATGATACCAAGACATTAAAATTTGTTTGTTGTAATAATCCTTATGCTTGGGTTGTTATTTTATGTAGTTAAAATCCTAACATGCTTCTGCGATACAACTAATTAGTGATATGCACATGGGAGATGTTACAGACTTATAGGCTAGTCTCTGCTGTGACAGGGCTGACAGTGATGGCAACGTGTTCTGCTCCAAATGCAGATATTAGAGAAGAGGAAAACAGTATCACTTGAAAAGGATTTTTTGTCTTTCTGATTGTGATGGTGTACCCCATAAAGCTTTATGGGGAGATGCTTATAAATGTATATATGTAACTAGGATATGTTTTATGCTACATGTGCCATGTAACATATCTGTGTGAAAGTTATGATCTACTGAATCTATTCCTCCTGTTTGTATGCATGTATCATTGTTGCAGTTGGAGTTATGAAGATTGGTTTTATATTTGCTGGTTTTGTACATAGCCTTTGTAAGTGCATGGGATCATGTTTGGAGAAAAGAATGTGCAAGTTAAGTACAAGCACTTAACAGACAAAAGAAGTTGCAGACCCCAATCCACATCAGGGCCTAGTCAGGAATGCACCTGGCTGGACCGGTTAGGGTGCATGGACAGGTGACTTGCCCATTTGATCCCACAACTCCAGGACAACATAATGTACACAGGGAGTGGGGGGGAAAGGCTATAAAAGCCCTGGGAAGACCCCACCATTTTGTCTTCAGCTGGCTAAAGAGAGAGACTCTCCACCCCCAAAGGACACACCTGAAAGAGACTGAACAAAGGACAAAGACATTAGGGGGGTGAGTGATTGCTGGACCCAGGCTAGGAGGAAGATAGCCTGTTTACTGGACCTAGTGAGGTTTTTATCTGTACACAGGGTGATTAGACATAGAACTGCGTGTTCTATTTTATTTTATTTAGTAATTCACTTTGTTCTGTCTGTCACTACTTGGAATCACTTAAATCCTACTTTCTGTACTTATTAAAATCACTTTTTACTTATTAAGTTTCCTGGAGTATGAGTTGTTACCTGGGGAAGGCAAACAGCTGTGCATATCTTTCTATCTTTGAAATAGAAGGCGAACTATTTATGAGTTTACCCTGTATAAGCTTTATATAGGGTAAAACGGATTTATTAAGTGTTTGAACCTCCTTGGGAGTTGGGCACCTGGGTGTCAAGGGCAAGAGCACTGCCAGGAGCCTTACAGTTGTGTGTGGACTTGTTTCGGACCTGGGTCTGTGTTTGCAGCACATCAGGGGAATCTGGCTCAAAACAGACAGGATTCAGGAGTCCCAAGCTGGAAAAGGCCTGGAAGCAGGGGCAGAAGTAGCCTTGGCACACCAGGTGGCAGCACCAAGCAGGTCTCTGTGATCCCAACCCGTCACACTGATAGTCTACGTTTAGTATTGCCCTCCACCCCCTCCCCCAGTATACTTACTGGCCTGATGTATTTGAAAGTGTAAAATTGATTTTACTAGGTTTTTTTTTACTGGTAGTTTTTATGCACTCTAATATATTTACTAATAAAACTCCGGTTATTGTGGGGTCAAATTCTACATACATCCTGATACACGATCAGGGTGAATAGAACAGCCTGGAGTTTAGCATTTGTGTCCTGGTTGTTAAAAGGTTAAATTTTCTAAAAACAAGGGGATCCCAGTTATCTAAACTGCTTGGCCAGTACCCAGTGGGGTCAGATAAACCAGAAATGGGGACAATCAATATAAGGTGAGATGCAATGGCGATTCAGTGTGAAGGTGTGTATCACAGAGATTCTATGGAGCTCTGATGACCCATCACCCCACAGTCTTCTCTAGCCAATTCCTGCTCCCCCAGCTTATTGCAAACTGCTCCCCTCTCTCTTGGTCTCAATTATTATAGGACCCAGTCTCACCACCCTTCTTTAGCCTCAGAATAAGGCAATCAGACCTGGTGCTTTGGAGTGGAAACAGATCAACACTAAGGTCAGGAATGGGGCTGTGAGAATCTCAGAGGATTTGGTCAGGAAGCCTATTTTCTTTTTTTGTTTCAGGTCCTGATTTTTGCTTTGAGGTTTTAGGTTCCAGTGGGCCAAAACATTCAAAATGCAAATGGACACCAGGATGTACTGCATGGTGTCCACACAAAACCAAGGAGACTTTGGGGTTCACCTAGAACTTGACAGAAACACAGTCCAGAGTTTATGAAACTTGGCTTATCTGTGTCAAGGTTGGTGTCCATTTTGAAAGGTTTGCACAACTCTAGTCAGGGAAGACTATTTCACCCTCCCCATACATGTATGCCATTGGACAACCAGCCAGGTACATTATAGGTTTCCTTTTTCACTTTCCTCTTATGCATCAGTTATTGGCCACAGTGGGAGGCAGAAGAATGAACAGGCTAGCTAGGCCAATGGTCTGATCCATTGTGACACATCCTATATTCATATCCACTGAAGCAAAGGACATTTGTTCACTTCTTATTTGGAACACATTCAAAATGTCCATCTCTGCATTTCAAAGAAGATCTAGATAGCCTATTTTTTCAGGCACCCCCATCACCTCCTTCCCTTGTGAAGGCAACTATCAAAGGCAGGTGATAATTCCTATCCCTTCTCTGATTGGCTGAAGGCAGTTCTCATTTACATACCATGTTACATGCCCTATCCTGTGTCATGCAGGAGAGCATGAATGTGCATTTAATGAGTCTTATTCTTCCCTCCCCTGGGCAGGATGACATTGCTGCTTAGTATGGTTGATTAAAAACTACACTGAACTAATTTATTAGTTCCCTTTGAAATCCAAGTGTCTGTCCACAGCTCATTCCTATGGATATTGAGGGATTATAGACTGTTATAATTATTTCTCCAGAAGAGATTTTCCTTTCTTGGTATAGGGGTGAGACTAAGAAGCATTTCTGTCAGAAAGGGACTGGTTACAGGAGAGGAATGTTTCATGGTCAGTGGAACTGGAGCCAGAAGGCCCATGTTCCTTAAAGGGGCTGTTATTGCAGGGATACCAGACAAACAGGGAATGTAGGGAGTTAGGCTGGAAGCAACTCAGCCTTATGGACAGAGCAGTGTGCAGGGTTTAATAAAGTAGCTAAGAGTCTGTTACATAAGGTTGTTTCTTCTCATTCCGATCCCTTGTAAGATTTTTTTGCATGCAGGAATACCCCATCACAGGGGAGCCACAACAGTCCAGCACAGGCATACCTGGGACAAAGGACCAACACCCTGCTACCAATGAGGGCAGACCTGTTGCAGCAAAAAGGATGGAGATACCGCTGATAGGAGACGGCCAACAATCAGAGAAAGCAAACACTAGAGTACAACAGATCAGCTAAGAGCCTACTGGCCCTGGATACATGCACTTCTGTGAGGATTCAGCTGTTAGAGATACATCAGAAGCAGTGGCCTAACAGAGTCATAAGAAGTGCAGTGGTGCCCAGGTCATATGAGATGACTAAGCAAGAGGGACAAGTGATCTGAAGGAACAGGAGACATTTACAAGCCAGGAGACAACATTCAGAGAGAACCTACAGAGATACAGAGATCATCACAGGATAGAGAGACAAAGAACCATCCAGAGGCCAACCCTACAGGGAGGAATGAGACTCCACATAGAAATAGTTCTTACTTTACTCAGAGACAAGTGACAGGGAGATAGAGATGGGTCACTCCAAATATGGTTGCCTACTGAGGCAACCTAATTATCTCAAAGACTGTGTAACCAGCTGAGTTTGTGCTAACGACAAAATTCCATCTCAGCTATCTCCTAACAATCTCTGGCCGAAGGGACATGGGGTGGGAGGTCTGGGCATCAATTATTTGTTTTTAATATTTATATTAAAATATTGGTAAAATAGGGAAGATGTATCATGATCAGAGGAATTGGAGTCAGAGGGCCTATGTTCCCTGGAAGGACACCATAAAAACAGGAAACATGGGGAGTTAGGCTGGAAGCAACTCAGCCAAATAGACAGGGCAGTGCACAAGGTTTAATAAAGTTCTACATTTTCAATTTAACGTCACTCTTTGCTAATGAAACAAGGGGGAGATGGCTCCAGAAAAAGAGAAGGCAAAAACAGACTGGTCTAGGTCCTACGTTATGATGAGGGAGTATATATAATGGTTAGACTGGAGATAAGATGATTCAAATGGAATTTGGAATCACAAGAAGTTCTAAATACACTGAAAATACTGAAGAAAACATAAAATGCCTGAGGATTTCAAAGGATGCATAAGGTCAGTGAAGTTCAGCTGGATTTTTGGGCAGAGGTTTAGGTTGGTCCTTATTCTATCCAAGCAGGTTCACTTCTCCTTGTGGCTTTGTCCTATGGAGGCATGTTGGTGTTGTGAAAAATGGCAGCTTTTCTTCTGCAGGTTGTAGTCTCCAAGACATATAAAGATGTAGTGTGCAGACAATAAAATCACAACAGCCTTAGAGCCACGTATTTCACTATCTTAAATGGAGCTGGGGGAAACAGTGCTTTCAGCTTGTGGGGCGAAAGGGGGAATGTGGGCTGCAGTCAGAGGGTTGGTAAAATGATTTGGGGGTTTAAGTTTGTGTGGATTTATAGGAGTTCTACATGGGTCAAGTGAACCTGAGAACAGAAAGCAAAACAGCCAGAAAACAGAAGAACTTGGCGTAGTCTGGGTTAAAGCCAATCAGAACTGCTGAGCTTTGCACTGTTTTCAGATGATGCCATAAGTCCATCTCCTGAACATATGCAGAAGGCAACAGGTGTTTGCTCAAAGCTTCCCCCAGCCCCCTCAACACTACCCCACAAATTCAGCCCCCAACTGTTCCCTCAAAAGCTTTGTGAACTTGTTGAACTACTCTATGAATCTGGGCTACTATTTGAGTATGCAATGAACTGAGATCGAAACCAGGTGAGTTTTGTGCTCTTTCGGGTGTTGTAAGGAAAGGTTCTCAGAGCTCTAATTATAAATTGAAGTTCAAGTTCTTCTGTGAAGCCGTCTTTGAAGGAGATGCAATTTTGCCCTTAAAACAGTTTTGTGGCCAGAACTCTGGCGAGAAAGAGGAAGGGTGATTTTTCCTGTCTCATCAGTTGGGCAGAGGGGGACAGTTGGCTGCAAAGAGCAAAGCCAAGCCGATGTCCTGCGCTAAGAAGGGGGGCAATCGGGCTTGTGAGTAGTTCAGCTTGGTGGAATTTTTTTTTCTCCTTACTAAATCGTTTGTGGTGAGACAATGAGAGATCACTTAATCTAACCATAACAAGAGAAACTGTTCAGATCTAGTGAGTGCAAATGACACAAAAATGTCATGAAATGTGTGTGAGAGAGAAAAAAAACAGACAACGGAGGAGTGTTTACGGGGGAAGAAGGAGGGTCCAGTAGTTCGGACTCAGTCACCACAGGACGCAAAGAACCACTTCTATAACATTCCTGTTGGGATCAAGCTCACCTACGTGTTCTTATGTTCAAGAGCCCAGCTCTTGCATCAACCCTGATGGCACCTGGGCAAATACAGCAAAGGCTAATTGTGACTATTTGATCAACAAAACCCACAAATTGGCCATGCTAGATTTAAGGGCCCTTTTTGTTTACTGGGCCCAGCAAGAGTCTCATGAGCGATATTTTCATCTGTAAACATTTTTCTAGGCAATGAAAGCTTTGTGCTACTCATGCCAGTGTTATCTCAGTGTAAAGGGTTATGCTAGGAGGGTGGCCATCTTTAAATTCAGCTGCTTTCCTTTCTCCCATTTATAAAAGATTCAGTCACCCAACTGGAGGAGCAGAGACAACATAATGGGTTTGAACCTGCTCTCCTGTTCATTGGTGTAAACCAAGAGTAACTCCATTGAAGTCAGTGGAATTACACCAGTGTGTGAGGGAAACTAGTCCTTTTGTGACTGAGGTAACCAGTCAAACACTACAAACAGTGTATATTATAGTACATGGCAATCCTAGTGGCTGAAATTGGTTTACACAGAATGATTGCTGCACAGTTTCTAGTAATGAACAAAGTAAAATTAAAAACAAATGGATAATTTATGAACTAAAAAAAAGGAGAAATTCATTGCAGGACTTATTCTCTGTGAATTGCGTACCTACCTATAACCCTGATTGCAACTCTCCAGCCTACAGGTGCCTCTGGTCTCCAGGATTTTCTGCTTTATTGATTTAGACTGTCACTCCCTTCAGAAGAGAGAAGTGTGGGAATGTCTGTCACCTTATCAGGAAACATAATAATAAATAACCATATGGAGGAGCTTGAGAGTGGATTGTAGAGCCTTTCAAACTCTAGGTTACTGGTTCAATCACCTTTTCAGGTCAGTTATGAAGGATCAAACCTGAATGAACTACCTGTGTTATTCCCAGACTTCCCAGTGCCAAAAAGGATGACAAATAACTCACAGGGAAGCTACATTACTGCATCATTCTCATGTTCTTTAATCCCTTCCCTACTTCCCTTCCTAGCAACCACTAGCCAGCTTCCCCATTGGGTCTCCAGCAAGATACGGCTCAAGAGGCCAGGTTTCTGTTCTCAGAATGTAATGATACTGATGCTTCTATTGGCAGCTCTCTGCTCTGCATAGCTGTGCCCTGATTTGGGCAGATCCTTCTCTTAACACAGGAGAAAAGTCCACATGGCTAGTTACTCCTGTATCATTTTTAAGAGGCCCATAGGGAGATACATGGAGAAAATCATCATCATTAGTGTCATTTGAAGAATGGAGTGATAGTAAGAAATGAGAATACCACACAGACATCCTATTGAGATGAGCTTTGGTAGGCTTAGCAGCACAAAATCTAATATTTCTCTTATCTGAGAATGAAAATTTGGGACTAGGGGATAAACCAGTAATAAAACTGCTATAAAATCATGGGGGGAGGGGGGAGAGTCCCTATGGATTTCTCTTTTTTTAAAAAACATTCAAGCAAATTAATGTTAAGGCCTTTATTTAAACTAAATTATGGGGGGGGAATTAAATATGTAATGTAATGGCTAGAAAAGCTAAGCAGGAAAAATTACATTATGTGCAATGAATATGTAACAGTCATATTTCCAGAGTGTGAGAAAATAAATCAGTTCCATAAGAGAGACAGACCTACCCAATTCAATTGACTTCAGGTACCAGTTTCCAACTGACATGACTGGTTTCATGCTACGAAGCACAATGCATTTTTCTATCATGTTAGGAAAAGGGGTCCTCTTGTGGTGGTCAGGTTACTTTACTTGTGTCACTTTACTTTACTTTTTCTGGAATTGTCCCAACTGCTTGTAGAACAACAATGGGGCCTGGACTAACTTTTCAGGTCCACCAAATATAATCAAATCACAATAATGTTCTCACATTGTGTTGGGAAGTGAGGATATTTTCACTCTACAGCATGACTAGACCTGGGTGAAGTGTTCATAATGAATATATTATGTGATTAATTTAGCCCCATGTTTTTCATTGTTCACACATTATCCATTTATTTGAAACTATTCAACACATTTTGTGTGAACATCCTTCATCCTATGGAAGGCCCACAGATGGTGTGCTGTGAGCAGGGTAGGCCTTTGCAGGCCCATGGGCCTACTGCTCTGTCACCACCAATTTAAAGAACTTAAAGGAGAATCTTAACTGCCATTGAAACAAATAAACAAAAAGGAAATCTAGGATTTTTCCTTAGGAAAGTCTTGGAAATGTAACCCATGTAAACCAATCACTAGGGGTGAAAGATGGTCACTGATTTTCCTAAAGATCACAAATTAGGCATCCTGAAAGCTATAGCCAACTGTAGCCTTTATTTTTGACAAGGCCAGTTCACAGATGTTAGAGGGCAGTGACACCTATGTTAATGATGACAGCACTAAAGCTGCCATCAGCTCCTTAGCAACTAACTGCCAGCTGAGCAGCCAGTGTGACCTCTAGCCACAAGGAAGGGAAGATCAATAGCCGGTGAAACTCATGGTCCCCTGGAGCACGCAAAGAACGGAGAGCAAGACAATAAATGGAAGTTTTTTGTCTGGCTCCACTTACCACTGCTATAACTGATGACACAAGCTATAGGGTAGTGGGGAATCAAACTTATTCCTTCATTGCCCCCAGAAGGAGGGGAGGGATAGCTCAATTGTTTGAGCATTGGCCTGCTAAACCCAGGGTTGTGAGTTCAATCCTTGAGGGGGCCATTTAGGGATCTGGGGCAAAAATTGGGGATTGGTCCTGCTTTGAGCAGGGGGTTGGACTAGATGACCTCCTAAGGTCCCTTCCAACCCTGATATTCTATGATTCTATGAAAATCTTACTTGTATTATGAAGACTAGGCTGCATCAGGTTTCCCCCAACACCTGTGTTCTACTGTGCATTTTATTGACTGGCACTTTCTGCAGAATACAGCTCTGTGAAACAAACTGTTCAAGACTTCTTTGAAGTCTTCGGTGAGTTAAGAAAGACTTATCAGGAGTCTGAAGAATATCCATGTAACATGAACTGTCAAAAAAAATCCTTAAGTATGATCATGTGATAGATGAATTTATTTATCAAAATATCAGAGCTCCCTCAAATAGTGTGCTGCCTGAGTTTGAGATGCTACAAATGTTCTTGAGAGTTTAATAGCATGAGGTCGTGTTTATGTTTCAAAATAAAAAAAATATTTCTGCATAGGATAATCAGAGTTTCAAAGTAAAAAAACCAAGACCCTGGAGGAAGAATGGCTAGTGATTAAGGCACTGAATTTGGATTCAGTGGACCAGCTCTGCCCCCAAAGTACTTCTCTAAGGCCAGGTCTACACTAGGACTTTATGTCGAATTTATCAGCGTTAACTCGATGTAATCCCTCACCCGTCCACATTAGGAAGCAGTTTATTTCGACAGTAAGGGCTCCTTGAATCGATTTCGGTACTCCACCCTGACGAGGGGAGTAGCGCCAAATTCGAAATGGGCATGTCGAATGCGAGGTACTGTGGATGGAATTCGACGCTGATAGCTCCGGGAGCTATCCCACAGTGCACCACTCGGTGGACGCTCAGGGCAGTATTTTGTACTCGGATGCTCTGACCTGCCACTCAGAGAAATCCCCGCGAAAATTTGAATGCTTTTTCCTCTGTGGCCATTTTGAATCCCATTTCCTCTTTGGACATTGTGGCGAGCTCAGCAGCACTGGCAATGATGCAGAGCTCTACAGCGGTGGTTTCGATGCCATCGGTGAATAGAAAGAGAGCTCCAACATGGAGTGATCGTGAGGTTTTGGATCTCATCGCTGTGTGGGGCGATGAATCAATCCTAGCCGAGCTCCGTTCAAAAAGACGGAATGCCAAAATTTACGAAAAGATTTCCCAGGCTATGACGGAGAGAGGGTACAGCCGGGATGCTACGCAGTGCCGCGTCAAAATCAAGGAGCTACGTCAGGCGTACCAAAAGACCAAAGAGTCCAACGGACGCTCCGGCTCAGCGCCTCAGACTTGACGATTTTACGAGGCACTGCACGCCATGCTCGGTGGTGCGGCAACAACTACCCCGCCAGTATCCGTGGACACCGATGACGGGGTCCATTCTACGGACACATCGGAGGAGGTTTTCGCTGACGGCGAAGAATAGGATGGAGGGCAGGGGGACGAAGCGATCGAAAGTGGTCACCCTGGAGATTTCCCCGACAGCCAGGAACTATTCCTGACCCTGACTGCGCTGCCCTTCGAACACTCCCAAGCCAGCATTCCTGACCAGGAATCAGGAGAGGGATCATCAGGTCAGTGTGTTAGACATTTATTTTCAATACAATAGTTATGGTGTGATAGCGCTCTGTAACTGTGGCTTCATTGGCCTTATGCGCTTCAGCTTTGAGTCGCTTTCCCGTGCAACTATTCGAAAAGTCTGTCAATATGTATGGGGATAGAGGTGTAATCACCAGCAGAGATCTCAGAGAAGCTGTCTTGCAGGTACAGCGATAGTTTGTTTAGCACGTTCACTGGGAGAGCTGCCTTATTGTCTCCTCCATGGTAGGATACTTTCCCGCGCCATGCAAGCAGCAGGTACTCTGGTATCATTGCCTTGCATAGCATGGCAGCATACGGCCCCGGGGTTTGCTTGCATTGACGCAGCATGCACTCTTTCTCTGTCTCCGTAATCCTCATCAGAGTGATATCAGTCATGGGGTCCTGGTTCGAATGAGTGGTATAATTAGTATACTGCATGCTTCCTTTTCCCCTTACAGACAGACACCCGGCTGTTTACGGTAACGCGTGGTGGTAGTGTGTCGGGAGCAAAACCAGTACCACATATCGGTGCGCGGGTAGGGACAGTCCCAGGGAGCGGCAACGCTAAACCGGGGATAGGATAGGCGAGCCGTTCACGCTGAGCGGTTCGCGGGCATTTTAGATTCCCTGGAGCAGCCACGCGGAGGGGGGGGAAGGGTAGGCGAGCCGTTCATGCTGAGCGGTTCGCGGGCATTTTTGGTTCCCTGGAGCAGCCACGCGGAGGGGGGGGAAGGGTAGGCGAGCCGTTCATGCTGAGCAGTTCGCGGGCATTTTTGGTTCCCTGGAGCAGCCACGCGGAGGGGGGAGAAGGGTAGGCGAGCCGTTCACGCTGAGCGGTTCGCGGGCATTTTAGATTCCCTGGAGCAGCCATGCGGAGGGGGGGGAAGGGTAGGCGAGCCGTTCACGCTGAGCAGTTCGCGGGCATTTTAGGTTCCCTGGAGCAGCCACGCGGAGGGGGGGGAAGGGTAGGCGAGCCGTTCACGCTGAGCGGTTCGCGGGCATTTTAGATTCCCTGGAGCAGCCACGCGGAGGGGGGAGAAGGGTAGGCGAGCCGTTCACGCTGAGCGGTTCGCGGGCATTTTAGATTCCCTGGAGCAGCCATGCGGAGGGGGGGGAAGGGTAGGCGAGCCGTTCACGCTGAGCGGTTCGCGGGCATTTTAGGTTCCCTGGAGCAGCCACGCGGAGGGGGGAGAAGGGTAGGCGAGCCGTTCACGCTGAGCGGTTCGCGGGCATTTTAGATTCCCTGGAGCAGCCATGCGGAGGGGGGGGAAGGGTAGGCGAGCCGTTCACGCTGAGCGGTTCGCGGGCATTTTAGGTTCCCTGGAGCAGCCACGCGGAGGGGGGGAAGGGTAGGCGAGCCGTTCATGCTGAGCGGTTCGCGGGCATTTTTGGTTCCCTGGAGCAGCCACGCGGAGGGGGGGGAAGGGTAGGCGAGCCGTTCACGCTGAGCGGTTCGCGGGCATTTTAGATTCCCTGGAGCAGCCACGCGGAGGGGGGGGAAGGGTAGGCGAGCCGTTCACGCTGAGCGGTTCGCGGGCATTTTAGGTTCCCTGGAGCAGCCACGCGGAGGGGGGGGAAGGGTAGGCGAGCTGTTCATGCTGGGCGGTTCGCGGGCATTTTTGGTTCCCTGGCCAGCAACGCGGACTGGGGGGTGGTTTAGGACAGCCGCCGTAGATTATCGGTTTGGCCAGCAGCATTTCCTGCCCGCCGCCAGGAACACTGAGGGAGACATGGAAGTAGAGCACTGCTGTGAAGCAATCTCGCAGCAGTCCTAAGTCAGCACCTTACCATGGTTTTCAGAGAGGTGATTTTCTGTGTACGGCAAGGCTTCTGGGATCCGTATACCGGGACCCCAGACACTCATTCAGCCTTAAGGCATAGTATTTGACCTTGTAGTACGTGTACATGTGATAGGCACTGTGTTTGGTCCTATTCACGGTGAAAGAGTATGGTCATTGTTCTTGAAAAAGTATCATTCTGAGGAATTCACTCCCTTTCATTTATCCCACAGCTGTGAGTGTCTCCCACCCAACCCGTGCTTCTCCCACCCACGGCCTAGTCCAGATAAGGCGGCGCAAAAAGAGAACCAGGGACGACATGTTCTCAGAATTAATGATGCTGTCACAGAGGGAGGCGGCACACCGCAGAGAGGAGTTTGCACAGTACGAGCGAGCAGCCAGGGAACGGGAGCAGAGGGCTGAAGCGCGCGAGGACAGGTGGCGGCTGGAGGATCAGCAGGCGACACAAACAATGCTGGGAATCATGAGGGAGCAAACAGACACGCTCCGGCGCCTAGTGGATGTTCTCCAGGACAGGAGACATGAGGAAAGAGCACCTCTGTATGTTCTTTCAAGCCGCCCTCCCCCACCACCAAGTCCAGTGGCTTCCTCCCCAAAAGTCACTAGGACAAGGGGAGCCAGGGTGCGTGGAAATACTCAATCCACCCCTGCAGACCGCTGCAGTAGTAGAAGGCTGTCATTCCCTAAACCTTAGACTTTTCCCTCCTCTCCATCCAGCAGCACCCCTGAGCACCTCCCTTCCCAGGTCCCATGTTAAGTTACTGTTCTGTTGAATAAACCTGGTTTTTTTGTTCACCAATGTTTCCCTGAGTGTTTTAAATGGGACCGTTTGTATGTCTGGGTAGTGGTTAACATGTTTTGTAAGTGCAGATAATGGGAGCAGAAACGAGGGTGCACACAGGGTAACTGCTGAAGTGACAAGCACAGTACACATTGCATGCATTAAGCACACCTGTCCTTCGTTGTGCAGGTTTATACGTTGTAAACCTGGGGATTGGGGGTTGGGTGGTGCACTTTATGTTTGGGGAGGGTGGTCGCTGATCTTTTGCGGCTGACAGTAGCCTGCTGGATAGATCAGTGCACCGTGGGATCCGTAGGCGATAGTCACAACGTAAAAGGCACATAGACAACACCACACACACATGGGATTAGGAGAGGTTGATTGTCCCTTTAAGCAAGCGGAACACCTCTTGGCACTGCGCTTTGGGCAGGGTAAAGAGCTTCCCCTTTGAAGGGAAGTGTCCCCCAACCAAACCGCCCCCCAACCGCCGTATGCCTCCACGGTGATAATCATTACCCAATAAGAAGTACAGGAAAAGGTTCACACAAAAAAATCTTTCCTTTACTGTGACTTTACAGCGTTGAACCAAGGAGGGAGAAGGGGGTTGGTAATGGGAGGATGGGCAACGGGACATGTGTAAAGGGACAGGGGAAGGTCCAGTATCTGTTTACGGAAGTGTAGCAGTCAATGGTTAACCCGCTCTGTCTGGAAGCGAGCTTTCAAAGCTTCCCGGATGCGCACCGCCTCCCGCTGTGATCTTCGAATGGCTCTGGTGTCTGGCTGAGCGTAATTTGCTGCTAGTCGATTTGCCTCAACCTCCCAGCCCTGCATAAATGTCTCCCCCTTGATCTCACAGAGATTGTGGAGCACACAGCACGCTGCAATCACAATGGGGATATTTTTAGGGCTGAGGTCGCAGCGAGTAAGTAAGCTTCGCCATCTTGCCTTGAGACGGCCAAAGGCACACTCCACCACCATTCTGCACTTGCTCAGGCGGTAATTAAAGAGCTCCTTTTCAGTGTCCAGGGCTCCCGTGTATGGCTTCATGAGCCATGGCATTAGCGGGTAGGCAGGGTCCCCCAGGATCACTGTTGGCATCTCCACATCCCCAACAGTGATTTTGTGGTCGGGGAAATAAACCCCCGGTTGCAGGCGTCTAAACAGACCAGAGTTTTTGAAAACACGAGCATCATGAACCTTGCCTGGCCACCCAACATTGATGTTCGTAAAACGTCCTTTGTGGTTCACTAGTGCTTGCAGAACCATAGAAAAATAGCCCTTTCGGTTAATATACTGGCCGCCCTGGTGCTCCGGTCCCAGGATAGGGATGTGTGTCCCATCTATGGCCCCACCGCAGTTTGGGAATCCCATTGCAGCGAAGCCATCTATGATCGCCTGCACGTCTCCCAGGGTCACTACTTTCTGGAACAGCAGGTCAACGATTGCACGGGCTACCTGCATCACAGCAACCCCCACGGTAGACTTGCCCACTCCAAATTGGTTCGCTACTGACCGGTAGCTGTCAGGGGTTGCAAGCTTCCACAGGGCTATGGCCACTCGCTTCTGGACACTGAGGGCAGCTCGCATCCGGGTGTCCTGGCGCTTCAGGGCAGGGGACAGCAACTCACAAAGTTCCATAAAAGTGCACTTACGCATCCGAAAGTTTCGCAGCCACTGGGACTCATCCCATACCTGCAGCACTATGCGGTCCCACCAGTCAGTGCTTGTTTCCCTTGCCCAGCATCGCCGTTCCACGGGATCAACATGACCCATTGCCACCATGATGTCTAGGGGCCGGGGTCCAGCGCTTTGCAAGAGATCAATGCCCCTTTCAGAGTTTAAGTACTCCCGGAGATTACGTTGTCTCCTCTCCCGATTTCTCTGCATCAGAGTCTGGAAAAGGTGCGCTATAAGGCGCGAGTTGTTGGCTACGGACAGGACAGCTGCGATAATCGCGGAGGGCTCCATGCTCACTGTCCAGTGGCGTCCGAGCTATCAGCCACAGGAAAAGGGCGCGAATTCATTCCCCGCCGGCGCTTTCACGTAGGGAAGGCGGAAGTGTGGGTCGAGTGACGAAATTTACGTATACCGACCCTTGACACAATTTCGTTCCCACAAGGCACTGGGGGCTACACTCAGAATTCCAGTGGGCAGGCGGGACTGCGGGAACTGTGGGATAGCTACCCACAGTGCACCGCTTGCAATGTCGACGCTTGCCCCCCTACTGTGGACTCGGACATTCGAAAAAAGATCCCTGGTGTGGATTCGAACAATCGACCTGGAAATATCGGGTTCACAAGTTCGCTTTCACAGAAATCGAACTAGTACCGTAGTGTAGACATACCCTAAGATTGGGCAAGTCACTCAGGTCCTGATCCAAATGGAAAAATCCCTATTGACTTCAACATTCATTTGATCAGGCCCTCAATCTCACTGGGCGGAATCCATGAAGGTACTTAGGTGCCTAAATGCCATATTTAGGCACCACTGCAGTCCCCAAAACTCGGCAGCCCCCAACCCTATAGGCACAGTAAGTTATTTAACATCACATACTCGAGTTACATTGAGAACTGATTTTTCTAAAGCAGTATAAAAGGCAAGTCAAATGCAGTCTTGGGGGAGTGGGTAAAAGCTGTCACTGCACACCTTGCCTCCCTCCCGCTTCACTCCACAACACAATGCCTGTCTGCTCTGTCAGGAGTTTGACCTCTCCAGGCCATCTCCCCACTGAGGTGCTTAGAGATCTCTGTCAGAAGTGTTTGATCCTGGGGATTCAAATCAAAAGACCTGCCACATCCTGTGACAGGTAAAATTGACTTATTTTAAAGACTGGTCGATTTATCAAGTTGTTGGAACAGTGAGATTGTCACTTGCTATTATCAATGACATATACTGTTCGGAGTAATCCTGGCCATCAAGTGAACCACAGGCAAATTTGCTGGGCGATCAGCTTAAATAAAAACAAAAGCCACATCATTAATTGAGGTTTTGAAATGTAGGCAACTCCTGGTTGAAGTGTGAGAACATTTATAAAATCAGGATGTCGGGGGAGAAGAGCAGAAAAAGGAAAATAGCAGGAACTAGACCCAGGGAAGATTTACTGTTCCTTTCCAGTGTGTCCTGTTCAGAAAATATCTGCCATGACAGAGGAGATAGAAATTACCGTATACAGTTTGATTCTCTACGACGCTACTTCAGTTTCATGCGTGTGCAGTCACAGTGGAATCAGTGGAGTTGCACCAGCATAAAAGTGTGAAGAATCAGGGCCATAGATTTTACCTTAATTTTGTTTTCTAGCTCTTGAGAAGCTAAACCTCTTGAACTTTTTTATATTACAGGTGGCATTTTCAACAATTATCACCTAGTTGTATCTGCAAGATAGCCACACAGCTGTGCAAACAGGTGTTCGTGCATGCTTAACATGTGCACAGGCATGCATTTTGACATCTGTTTTGCATAGCCAATCTATGCATGTACATTTTGTTTTAGCCCTGCTCTTTGTAAAATTGGCCTTAAGAGTCCTCAGTACTTCAAAGCGCAAGTGTGATGAATTAACCCTGATACTCCATCAAAGAACAAAGTACCCTTGACAGCATCCTCATACCCAAGCTCAAAAGCAAAAGTGATTTTGTCATAAGAATGCAGTCACTACAGCATTTAGCCTACTTGGTCTAGAGGAAGAATGGATTAATGATTAAAGCTTATGTCTAGGAAACAGAAGTTCTCGGTTCTAATCCCTCACTTCCTGTATGACCTTCCAAACATCACTGAGGAGACCTGGTCTTCACTGGGGAAAAAGGTGTGTTGCTAACACATGGTCAGAATCATATTCCATGTAAAGTATTTACAGAGTGCCCAGCTCTGTAGTGAGTAGCACCACTTTGTGTTTGTTTCCCCATCTGTAACAGAGATAATTCAAAGGGTTTGTGAAGTTCATCCAGTAATGTTTGCAAAATGCAGTCAAATTCTTGGATGGAAAGATGAAGTATTATTATTACTGCCCTGTATGTAAACATAAAAAATGTAAGACCCAGCCAGTCAAGTATAGAGTGCTACTCAATTGGGTGTTCACCACAGGGAACAATGCTACATTGTTAGGGAGGAGAGGTGTCCTAGGTCATTTTTTGTCTCTAATTTTGATCATCTTAGAAGCTAAATTATTAAAGTGACTAGTCATTTAGAGTGCCTCAAGATTTGTGTGCCCAACACAAAAGTCCTTAAAAGAGCCTATATTAGATATCTTCTGAATATCAAACACCTAGCTATATGTACATTACGAAAAAAAATCTCCAATACCAAAACAAAACATTCCACTACACACACAATTCTCCCCCTGAGGTGAGAGGGAGAAAACCACACAAGACAGATAGTCACCTCACTTTTTAATGCACTACCAGAAAGCATGCAGATACTACAGTGATGAGGGCAGAATAGAAGATGCTGAGCATGTGCCCTCTGGAAAAAAAAATCAGGCCTCTTTGGTTGAGCACCACTAAAATGTAACCACTCAAAATCATTAGTCATATTTTAAGATGGGAGCATGATAGTTAAAACATGAGCACAACAGGCTTCTGAGATCTAGTTAAATAAGATTTGCTTGTTTTTCCTTTGTTTTCTCTCTCCTTTTTTTAGGTATAGAATTATGTACAGGCAAAATACACTGAACCTGTCTGCCACCTATTTCTGTAACATTGTGGTTTCTACCAATCAGGAAAGAACAGAGAGATTTGCCTCCTTAAAGCCTATCATCCATCACCTTTAAGGGCAAATGTATGCCCCAAAAGGGATGTTTTCTTAGTTAGTGTGCTTTTCCTACCTATATTACCTGTCCTTCCCCCTCCTCTTGACATTATCAAGTGTTTTTGTTTTGTTTTTTGACATCTGAAATAGCTTGTAAGAACCATTACCATGCTGTTAGTCTCTAATCACAAGAGACACTGTCAAGGTCAGAGGAAGGAGAGTTGCCAGAAATCACAATGTTTTGTAGCAAATACAACAGGATGCAGCTTAACAGGGTGTGTGTTGTCGTTTCTTGTACAGCCAGTATAAGACCAGTAGAACAACTCAAATTAAATAAGAATTAATCCAAACTCACCCAAAAATGAACCAACCACCCCCCCCTTATTTTTTTCTTTGTCTAAAAAGTTTTTGTTAATTTATTCCTTTGTCTGTTAGTTTTCTTTCAAATGCAGTGTGGATCAAAAGGAGCTGAGTGGTGTGGTGTGGCCATTCTGAATGCAATCCATCCTGAAATGTAGGTCTCCCATTTAAAAACTTGTTCAAATTCCACATCTCCATCTGTTATACAAAACCTAGGATGAAGTTAAATTGGGAAGTGATCCGACCACCCTCTTGCACACCTATCACCCTCTTGCACAGTGGAGTCCCTCATCATGATAATACAAAATTCAGTTGTACTCATTTTCCTCCTCCCCCACCACAACTATTTAAGTGGATGACATGCTTTCTTAATGAGTCCAGGATTTTCTAGCCCCCTTGATGACTATGCGATTGTGCCAAGTAGTTCAGCTAAGACTACTGGCCACACTCTTGATCTAATAATAGGATTAGGGTTGTAGGTGTGGTGACAGTAGCATAGCCGGGGGGGGAGCAGAAGCGGCGCCTTAAAAAGGAAGTGGCGCCTTTTTTTAGCACCGCTTCTTTTTAAGCGCCGCTTCTTGCACTCACCCGGCAGCGCTCCGGGTCTTCGGTGGCATTTCGGTGGCGGGTACCACCAAAGACCCGGAGTGAGTGCTGAAGACCCGGAGCATCGCCGGGTGAGTACAGGGGGAGGCGCCTTTTTATAGTGCCGCTCCCCCTGCGCTCCGGACCTGGCTGCACTACTGTGTGGTGACTGGTCTTTATTTATAATTTTAAGTTGGGGTACACCGTTCCTCTATTGGCCTGCTCTCAGCTGTTGAAACCAGAGGCATTTCAAAGAGAGAACACTGTTCTTTAGAGTGACCATTCAGCTGATGGTTTAATGGGGTTTTATAACAGTCATCGGTCTTCCCCATTCTGGTATGACAGGTCACCTTGGTTTACAGAATACCTTCAACAAGTGAAGCATGAAGGAAGATGGCTTGAGTGCTAATAGAAGAAATCTTGGGATGAAGCTGATCAATTATGGCAGATTTTGATTTTGATTATTTTTTTGCATTCTCTGGCTGAAGCTAAGCAGGAGGCCAGGAAGGGGTTCTTTGCATCCAGTCTTGCATTTGTAAAATCTCACTCCCATTTCTTCCAAGCTGTAGAGAGTCTGGTGAATCCTCTCTGTCTTTACCCAGTGCCTGATGAGAGTACCTCCTGCAGTAAGATAGTCCCTAGTTATTTTTATGGAGAAAATTGCTCAGATTTGGACTGAATTGTCTGTGGTTGCAGAAACAGTAGGTTTTCTTGAACAGACAACCATTACAACATTTCTACTTGAGTTTTGGCTTCTGGTGCTTGATGAAGAGCTGCTGAAGCAAAAAAATAAAAATAAAATAAAAGCCGCGGCTGGAGCTCAAATGTGCCGCCCCAGGAATGGCCGGAACACTGCCCCTTCACATGTGCCGCCCCAAGCACCTGCCTCCTTTGTTGGTGCCTGGAGCCAGCCCTGGTTAGAGTAGATGTAGCAGGTTACAGAGGGAGACATACTGTACTCGCTCCTGGAATCTTCACTTTTGTTTTCTTGTTTTGTCGTTTCCCTCATCTAAAATATAAATAATTTAGAGTGATTAATATAAATATATTTTATATATGGAAAAAGCAGGAAAGAATCCTCCCTGGAAGACCAGAGAGCAGTAGCAGATGACTCGGGAATAGGGCTGCACTGCCTGAACACATCTAAACATGAATCCCTCAGGCCTCGTTCCCCATGCAGAAGATCAGCGCTTGTTCTGCTGTGGGCAGGATTCCCTTCACTGATTGCCTTGTTTTTACTGAGAGAAGGAAAGCGAACCAGAACATATGGGTAATTGACCCTTTTAAAAAAAATGTCCTAGAATGTTTAAAAATCCACTTGGAGAAGCCCTCAGAGATCTCACCTGAATGATAGCATGTTTATCAGTTCATGACACCTCTCCATCCCTACTGAAACTGCATTGCAAATCTTAAAGTGGCCTGGGTGGTACTTCAGCCCTTGAATTTTTGGATTCTGAGGTAAAAGGTTGATAGACTGACCTGTACCATATATTGTTTTTTCATATCCAGTGGATGTGTCTGGGAAGAATTTGACAACAGCAGCATATGGTGATCTCTATCTCTAAACACTCACCCCTTGTTTAGTGTAATGTGCTTACAGCCAAAGTTGAATCTCAGGTGAAGTGTATCCCAGGCTCCTCGTTTGTCCTTATTTGGACTCCTGTTCACACCAGTGAAACTTCTGAATGTAAATATCTGTATCTGTCTATCCATACATGTCCCCTCCCTTATTGTTTGCAACCTACAAGAAAAATCAATCATCTGGAGACCTTGTGTATGAATGCAATAATCTCCAAACTGCTCTTGCCCTCGACCTTGTTAGCCCTGGTACTGGCCACCTACAATAAATCCTGCCTAGAAGGCCATTTAGGTTCAGTGGATAATCCAGAAGAACTCTTAGGTCAAAGGTTTTGAGGTCGCTTTGACCCCGGTGCAGTGCATCTGAAACAATCTGTCCAGATAGACGACTTTGAAGACAGACTAAAAAGGTCAAAGCCAGACTTTATAGAGCTGCACTTCATTATATGCATTTCCTCTGTACCTTTCAATTTCCTCTCTGCCTGCCTCCAGGCAGAGAGATTAACACACAGCAATGCTCTGCTGAAGGTGTTCGTAAGGAGGATTATAGGATTCACAGGAACATAAGAAAATTTAGTAGCAGAAATGTGTCATCCAACCTAATACTCTTTCTTGGGTTAATGTTAATGCTGCTCTCCTTCCTTTTCACCATAACCCCCACTTCTTCACCCAGAAAGAGATCTAGGGGGTCTTTCGATTTCATTGACAGTCTGTTTCGATCTCCTTCCCCTGAAATTTGCTCTATGTATTTACTATCCTCAGTGTGAAATCTGCCTGAACTCCCTCTTTACTCTTATCCTTTCTTACGGTTAGATAATGTACCCTTGTTTTTGAACACTTTTCTACCTGAGATATAGAGCATCTTCTTAATCTTTCGTCTTAATATAGACTCTTAATATTGTAATGAACTGGCAAGTGTGTGTCAGATCCCTATATTGACTTAAACTACAGGGAATCAGAACTGCTCAACTGTGTTATAGGCCTTATACTGATAACAACTAATGGAGATGCTCCTTTGGCTCAAGTGATAGGTTGCCTGGGCTTTTTGGAAGTGTAGGATCTAAGTTCTGTCAGCACTGTTTTTGTACAGTTCTGAGTGACCATAGTGTGCAGTACAGTAGCAACTATGAATTCCTAGTTGGCCACAAGTGTGTTTCAATACTTTGCAATAATAATTTGCACTTATTATAAATGCTCTTCACTGAAGTACCTGAAAGCACTTTACAGACATCAGTCAGCCTTTACAATCCCTCTTGGAGGTAATTATCCCCATTTTACAGAAATAATCTGAGGCATAGAGCAATTAAGGAATCTGCTCTTAGGACAGAACATGAGTCAGTGATAGTAGAAGGGAAAAGCATAGTCCCTTGATGTAACCACTAGATAACACACAGTCTTTAAATCTGTTATCATGTTTGCCTTGAATTATAGTCTCTGAACAACAATAATATAAACAGCCCCAAAATACAACTCATTGTGAACTTCAGTTGCATATTATTGGAGTGAGGATAATTCTGTTCAGTGAAGCTCTCGGTGTATTAGGAGGAAAAAATCAAGGAAGCAGGTGTGAGAGGCCCAGTGTGTGTGGTTTTGTACCAGGAGGTCTGTCCCACCCTGCTCTGCTTGTGAGTTCTGTGTGAAGTAACACTGTGGTTTCTATAGTATATAAATGCACGCTGACAGCTTGCAATGATGGCCAGTCCTAAGGACTGGCCTTACATTTTGTGAGGCCTCAGGAGTGAAGAGGATAAAATAACCACCTTCATTTCTTTCTAGTTATACTGCTGGAAGGGGTGGCTAGGGAAGGGACTGGGGATCTGAACCAGCAGGGAGTTTCTTTCACCTCCAATATAGCCCTAAGGGAGAGAATGCAGTGGCTAGATGTGGCTGAGCAGGCAAGAGCTCAGAGCTTCAAGCCGTCCCTAGTGTTGCTTATCTAGGGATGCAACAGGCCAGTCAGAACAGGACAGGAATTAGTACACCTATGGTAGACTGACATTAGACCCTTTACAGGCCAAATGCGGAGACAGTAGAGCTTATAACAAAATGGTATAAAGCATAAATCATCCCAGCTAAGCTTCCCCAGTATAGCCCATAGCTCATTCCTTCCTGAATCACCATTGCAAACTCAGCCCATGCTGCTCAGAACTCTTATAAAGGGCAGGGAGGCTACTCAATTCCCCCTACCTGGCCCAGTCCTGATTTTTTGCACTCAGGATACGCAGCTGTGGCCCTTGCTCTACTCAGAGAGAGAGAGTTAACCCCTACCTTATCAACCTGTGGATGGGGCATATACATCCTGTCACACAGGGACATGACTATTGCTTTATACAGTGAAAGAACCACTTCTCCTCGGTGGTATTGAAGTCCACGACAAAACGTGCATAGACCTCAGTTCTATTAGGACTAGGTCTGTGTTTTGTATTCTGCTCCTTTGCTTGTACAACCTAGCTTCTTGTTTGCCTTTCTTTTAACTGATAGAGCTTTTAACTGATTGAACTTGAAAGTCCAGGATGAGGTCTAACACTGCATTTGTCATCAGTAAAGAGAATCTCTTTTAATTTTATTTTTGTGTGCCTTAATTGATGGTTCAATACCATGCAGGATGATTCTCCAATAGGAAGACACAGCAAGAGATAAAGAATTAAGCAGGAACAGCCCAAGGAAAGCTGTGTGTGCAGAAAGTTTAGTGAGCTGCTATATAAAATACACAGTCTGTTATCCACAGAGCTGGATTAATAAAACCAACCTCATAGCTGAGTTTTCCCTTTTAAAATGTTCTGAGTCAGAACACTTCAATGAAATATATAGGCAAGTAAATGATACAGTCAATGCCTGTTTTTCATGAGAGACGTATGGGGAGATAGCACAGAGGTATATAATGATGAATAGCATAAAGAAGACCAGACGGACACTCCTATTTATTCCATCCTATTAGGTCAGGGGAGGGCAAACTACGGCCCGCAGGCCGGATCTGGCCTGCGAGCCATTTTAAGCAGGCCTGCGAGCTCCTGCTGGGGAGCTGGGTCGGGGCTGCACCATACGGCTAGGCCTCACTCCGGTGCTCCAGCCAGGGCGCTGGGTTGGGGGCCGTACCATGCAGCTCCTGGAAGCTGCACCATGGCCCTGCTCTGCGGGTCGGGGGTCTCTCCACACCTAGGAGCCAGAGAAGGGACATGCCACTGCTTCTGGGAGCCACTTGAGGTAAGTGCCACTTGGAGCCTGCACCCCTGAGCCTCTCCTCATGCCCCAACCTCCTGCCCCATCCCTGATTCTCCCCTCCCCCACCACTCTCCAAACCCTCAATCCCAGAACAGAACATCCTCCTGCACCCCAAACCTCTCATTCCCAGCCCCACCCCAAAGTCCGCACTCCCAGCTGATACCTGCACCCCTTCCTGCACCCCTGCCCCAGCCCTGATCCTTCTCTGAACCCCTCGGTCTCAGCCCAGAGCACCCTCCTGCACCCCAAACTCCTCATCCCCAACCCCACCCAAAAGCCCGCACCCCCAACCAGAGCCCTCACCCCCTCCCACACCCAACCCCAATTTTTTGAGCATTCATGGCCCTCCGTACAATTTCTATTCTCCGATGTGGCCCTCAGGTCAAAAAGTTTACCCACCCCTGTATTAGGTCAACATTTCATTCCATCTTTTGACCAGCCACAGAGCTACTTCAAAAATGTCAACATTTGATAATGACAATATTGTCAATATTCCAAATTCTGACACAAAAACATAACAAGAATTTCTGTGAAATTTCCCCCCAAAATTGTATCCTGTGAAAAATTGTACCCCATTTTCCAGCCAGTCCTATTTTGCTTCATGCATTGGTCACTGTTGGAGACAGATTACCAGAATAGATGGACTATGGGTCTGTTACTGTACAGTGACTTCTCTGGGTGAGGCGCATTACTCTGCATTATGCAGAAGATAATTATAATAGCTAAATCTGCCCTTAAAAATCTATGAATCTATGTTCCCCAACTGGCTTGAGGAATGGGTTATACTTAAAACTACAGGTTATTGTTGGGTTGTTACATACTGTTCTTTTTATTATTATTATTATTATAAAACATCTCTTCTGAAGAGCCTCAAAGAAAAAGGACAAAAAGCCAATGAAAAGTACTGGTGGATGAGGACCTCTCCCAGTTCTTCTTTCTTTTATTAAGTCACTAGTCTCATGGTTATTTCAATTACACAAATGTAGACGTATTAGTAGAAGTTTTACCATAAGGTGAAAATACCACCTTTTCTGCAGCACTCTCCACAAAAATATTCAGGCTCCTTTGAACACGAGGAGTATGGTCAGTATTCACACACACACACTCGGGGGATGGGGAACATAGCTCAATGTACAGCTCGGCACTCAGCTGGGAACTGGCACAGCTAATTTCTAGCGATGGTCAGAAATATGAATTTGTTACATGGGGAATACCGACATTTTGAATGTTTTCATTCTGAACTGGAAGAAAAAGTTGACATTTCCCACAGAACAGAAATTCTAAACTATTTTTATTTTGAATCATCCACAGGTTTCACTGCAATTGTGTCACATTGTTTTGTTTCAGACATGTTTTCATTTCAATAAAGTAGACATGCATCATTTTGCAAATGTCAGGACAATATAAACTATTAACATTAGAATAGAATACCACCATAATATTTTAAAATCTAAAAAGTCAAAACTAAGTGAGTCAAAATGGTAAACATAAAATGTTTTTCTTTGACTGAAACAAAGAATTTCAACTTTATCAGAATGAAACAAAGTTAAAATAACTTGTTTTGACATTTTTCTGGTGAAAATTTTGTCAGAGTTGACATGTTCCCATGAAATGTTTTGATTTCAACAAAACTGAATTTTCCAATGGAAAATTCTTATCAATTTATTTTGTCCAACTCTGCTACTTTCCTTGCTGTCCTTCATTCCAGGAAAAAGTACACCCAAAAGGCAGGTGTCAATGACATTACAGACTTTGCAAATACATATTCTGGGGGTACTTCTGTCCTCAATATCTTTATTCCTTGTCCTCCCTCTCAAAAAGAACCTGGTTCCCCCATAACAATATCTTAGCTTGTTCTGTGATGCGATCGACTCCAGAAATCCTATGTGGGTTTATCACTTGCTGTCCTTTGCTATCAAAGTAGCATAATGTGGACATCTATAAGGATTTAATTCCCTTTTGGTGTCCTTATTTAGGGTTGGGGGTGGTTTTCCCCCAAGGGTCTTTTCCCAACCCTCCTCCCCCCAATATTTCAATGTTATAAAAGCCTAAGCAAGCTGCTTATCTTCTCCATGAGTATTACGAGTTCTAATTAAGTTCAATTCAGCTCATCTGATTTGAGAAGTCTTATCAGGAATACTTAACCTGTGAAAATAATATGCATAGACTGAAGTATTCCTTCTGAATGCTAATTGAACATCATAAAAGACTTCATAGGTAATCGAATGTCTAAATGTACCAGAGGCCTTAAAGTAAAAAACCAAAAAGATATTTTAGAAGTCGGGACAAAAAAAAACCTGCGTTAGCATTTCCTGAATTGTCAGTGAGAACAACCTCATAACCCCGAGCATGTTTCTTGATCCATTTTTGGACATAATGTTATGTCCTTCTTTTTAAATTGGGAAAGGAAGGAATTGACCCACCCCGGCTACAGACACCGGATCATAGCTATTAGGGGCTCAGAAAAGACCACTTGGATCATTCAGTAGAACCTCTTCTGTATTCTCTAGGACTGCTACCTAAAATCTTAATCCTGTAGAATGGAGGTACAGAGCATGGTATATAAATGCAAGTTAAAAAGTTACAAGCAGGCTAGAGAGTTCAGGAGAACCCAACCCTGCAACAAGAATGCTGCTGCTGCTAACAAAAGCATATAGCTAAACTCCTCATTACTATGCTGAAGATAATGTCAGAGCTTCTGTCTTCCCAGATTTGCCCATTCTGCACCCATGCCTCACTGTCTTACTCCCTGCTCACTTGGCCCCCAAAACATAGCCTCGGCTGACATTTCTGCTGGAGCCCAACAATCTTGTATTGCCTGCTGCATGAGAGTTTGCAGGACCAAGACCTGCATAGTTTCCCCTAATGTCTTCTTGAATCCCTCCTTAAAGCCCTTCTTTAGCATAACTCTATCCTTTTTACCCAATTGCTCTCACTTACACCCCATCCAACTCCATCAGCTTCAGTGTTGTTGGATGTTTGGAAGTGAGAGCGGAATCAGTCTTAAGAACTTGTGCTGCTAACAAACATAAACCCTTCCTTCCACTTTCCTGCTACCTTATGCATTTGTGAATCAATTCCCTTCATTCATTTATATTGTTACCTCAAAGGCATTATGCTTTGATCACATCACATCACCTCTGATTCTTCTCCAGACTATATACATTTAGCTTCTTCAGTTTTTACTCATTTGTCTTACCGTTGTATTTTCCCTAGCCCTTCTATATCCTTCTCAAAACTACATGGAGAGGAACTGTATACTGTATTAGACTGTAAAAAGAGGCACTATTACCAACTTAGTTCTACACGTGATCACACAAAACACAGAGGATCAGACTAAATGACCTAGCTGGGCTTTTCTGTCTCCTACTATGATCCAGTCCCTACAATCTTCATGCATGGAGTGCGCCAGTTGCCTTTCTTTCTCTATAAAATACAAGGCTTGTGCCATACTTTGGTTTTCTTCCATTAACAGGAATTCCTCTGCAATCATCCATTCAGGGTATAGGTATATGTCAAGCTGAAGCTGTAATTTAGATGTGTAACTACAAGTAGTGCAGGAAGGGAGACAAGTTAGCCCCCTGAGTAAGTGTCTAGTGACCCAGGTGGAACTGTTCTTTGGGCGGATAGCACATCCCATTGCCAGCACTGCCGTGGCTATGCTTCGGTTTTCAGCATGCTCGATCGATTAAAGTTACAGTACATACATCTACCTGGAAGTTACACCTCTAGCTCAAAGAGTAGACGTACCCCCAAGTAGGAAGGAGCTCCAGCTACATTTTAGTGCAGCTGTAAATGGTAGGTTTTATTTTGTTGCAAATTCTCCTTTGTTGTTGTCCATTGCAATGTGGGTTGTACAAAGGCTAAGCCCTGTACACTCTATGGTCTGAATGTGGTGGAGAGAGGTTTAGAACTGAATTTCACTTTTGTGAATAGATTGAATCTTTATGGTGTGCACATAGTGGTCACCATTAAAAATGTAACAATTTTTGACTTCACAAATAAACAACACTTCCGTGGTACTCTCTTTCCTTAGCCTGGGGAATATTGTGTGTATCATGGTGTCATTAATTACTTGCAGAGGCAAAAATGTAAAGATATGACTGGAGTTCACTATACATGTTCATGGATAGATAAATAGGCAGAGCGATTAGATAAGTTAGAAGAATTTTGGTGATGGATAGATGGAGAAATTAGACAAACATAGATGTATTAAATGGATGGACTGATGAATGGGCAGTTGGTGTATTAACTAGACTGAAACAATAGGAGGATAATGTGGATGGATTAGATAGAGGGATGGAAAGATTAGATGGTGTAACCAAGTGTCAGGATTCTCCTACTGCTCATTCTGTTAGCAGCTGTTGGAACTGTACAGGGATCAATATGCAGGTTAATTACTGCTAACAAACACGTTGGGATGAATCAGGCTCATTAGACTCCGCCCTGAATTTAGGAAGACGGAAATAGCCTTTGAGCAGAGGAAGCCAATGCCTAGGACAGACAGGCCGTAAGGGGGGAAATCCCTAGGACAGACAAAACTTGAGCGACAGGATTCATTTAGAATATAGTAATCCTAGAAAGAACCAAGCCAGAAGGAGAGGCTTAGACTGGCGTTTCACATAGAATTATTTTAGAATTAACTTGACTCTATGATTGTGTTTTGAGACCTAAGTTACACATTTTTAAAGGTCAATATCTCACATTTTGGTCCTTAATAGATGGAAACTTTGCAAGAAAGAGGCGCTTGCAAGTGTGAATGTGATGCTGTGTTCTCTATTACAACACCAAGGGTGCAAAATGCTAATTTGTTGGCACTCTCCAGTTGACAGATGACATTTGTTTCTAATGATTCCCATAACCAGGATTAGATGGCTCTAGAAGCTGGAAATGGAATATAGGGTTAGATTCACAAGGGGGGTTTAGGTGCCTAACTGCCCCTTTAGGCACCTAAATCCAACACTTAGGCAGCAGCTGAGCGGGGCTTTTGTGAATGCCAGTGGCTCCTATCTCAGGTCCCTTGGTGTCTATGTTCACACCAGGCAAGTCCCCTACATTTCTGCTGGTGGTAGGATGAACAGATAGCAGCTGTGAAAAAACGGGACGGGGGTGGAGGCTAATAGGCGCCTATATAAGAAAAAGTTCCCAAAAAAGGGACTGGCCCTTTAAAAATGGGACATCTGGTCACCCTAGCTGGTGGGCATGTGCAAAACACTATAAATCCTGGTAATGCCAATCAGCCCAGAGGGCTTCACAAATTACGCATCCCCCAGCTATCTCGCCTGCAGGGCCTGATCTGGTAGTAGGTGTGATCTTAGCACACAAAAGCCACACAAGAGACAGCTGGTGCTCCCTCCAGTAGTCCAGTGGTTAGCTTACTCACCTGGGACGTGTGAGAGCCAGGTTCAGATTACCCTACATCAGGCAGAGTGGGTGACTTTAACTCAGATCTCCAAGTTCCTAGACGAGCACCCTAACCACTGGGCTATTGGTATTGTGGAGTTGGGTCTTTCTCAATCTCTCCTGTTGGTGCTGTTCCACTTTTTATAAAATACCTAACTATTCATTGGGCTAGACTACAACAAGCGTGAGACTGACACAAGAGACTGGTGATTTCATATTCACCTCGGAGGAGAAGGGTTCTACCTGCTCCAATCAACATTTAATTATTTATACAAAGAGGAACAGCTCCATTGGGTTATGTCATATAAGGGCACCATCACTACCATTTTTTTCAAGAAAGGATTGACTTGGCTTGGGCACCTGACTCCAGGAGAGGGTTCACAACTATGAATCCAAAACAGTGATAGGGGCCTAGCTCCCTTTGACCGGTGGATGTTAGGCCCTCCCCCTCTCCTCAGCATTTCCAACTAGCTAGCTTAGGCACCTCCCCGCTCAGCTTGCTAGTTTCTGTGAATCCCATTCTTAGGTGCTCAACTCTCCCTAGGCTATTGTATGGGGAGCCTGGGCACCTAACTCAGGGCTGGGAATCCCAGTAGGCAGCAGGGTGGCTAGAAATTAGGTGTTGCAATGATGAGCTTTGTGGTACCTAAGTCCACCTGGTAAATCTAGCCTCCTTTACATCACTGCTTTAAAGCTACCCAGAGAAGTAGTGCTGGTAACTGGAAATGTAATAATTCATTTCAACTTCTTTTCAAATATTCACCCTTTCAATACTCTGGGCACATGTACTGTAAAACCATTTACAAGGCTTTAGTCTATTAAATTATAAACGACAAACACCTCTGTGATGGGCAGTGCTCACTGGTGGTGGCTCCTAGTGCTTAAGGCACTAGAGCTCTACTCAGCCCACTTTTAATGCCACTCATTGGAGACTGTCACACCCTGTGGCAGTCCACCTTTCAGTGGGTGTTGGCACGGTCAGGGCACAAATTAGCCCTATCCCTCTCTTGGGTAACAGATTCCCAAGGAAGATATTGAGTCCCACACCCTCATAATGGGATGGGAGGGGTGGGGAGGACCTTCAGTCCATCTATGGACACCTCCAGAGGTCACATCTCAGCTGTAGCATTTTTAAAGTCCTGACTCTCCCCTGGCTTAATCAAGAGGGAGTCTGGAAGTGAGGGTTTTCATACTCTTCATAACAAGGCTGGTTGGTAGGAGAGCCCAGGCCCTCCCAGTGCACCAGGCTCTGGCCCAGGACCCTGTAAGAGGCAACAACATTCAGCACCCAGGAGTGCCTTCAAGCTGCCTCCTTGGGCTACTTCCCACCATCCACTCTCATGCCGAAGTCTTACAGTTTGACACAAAGTACTGAAGAAGAGTAACTGAATCTCCTGCCTCTCTGGGCTCAGCAGGCAGGCTTTCTGCCAAGCTTCTGCAGCACCCATCTTCAGGGTATCTTAGGATAGGTCTCTCTATTTGCCCTGTGAGTTCCCTTGTGAGCTGCCTGGCTCCCTTTTAAACTCTATCTCAAGCTGGGGCATGCTCTGCAGCTCGGGATAAGCAGAATGATCACCTGGGCCCAGAGTTACTCCTTAACCTCTTCAGTTCCAGTGTGGCATTTATACACCCCATCATAATCTCCTACCACACAATCAAGTAAATGAAAATAAACAGAAATAACCATATATTAGGGTTATTAGTTCTTTCCATGTTAGCCCTCCCTAATGGCTATTCAGTAGTTCATGGCCTCATCTATATTGGGGATTGTAGCGAGGCGGGCTGGCGCCCCACCTCCCCGCAGAGTGAAACACCAGCCCAGTGGCCAGAGTGGGCGGGGCCAGGAGGCTCGGGGCCCGCTCCACCCAGAGACGGGCCGCGACCCGGAAGTAGAATGGCGCGACCCGGAAGTACAAAGGCAGGCCTGCGGAGCTCACTAGAAACCCAGCCAGCAGGGAGACCAGACGCAGCCGGCTTACCTCGGGACTGGGAAACCCCTGTGGCCCCAGGTACTCGCCTGGAGTGGCCGGGCCCGCCGAGCGGCCCCTCTCCAGAGGAGTGGCCGGGCCAGCCGAGCGGCCCCTCTCCAGAGGAGTGGCCGGGCCCGCCGAGCGGCCCCTCTCCAGAGGAGTGGCCAGAACTGCCAAGCGGCTACTTTCCAGAAGAGTTGCCGGACCTGCCGAGTGACCGCGAGTCGGACGAGGAGCCCATGAGGCTAGAACCCGCCGAGGACACCCCCTGGACCCAGGTACCACCCGAGGGGGAGTTAGGAAGTGGCCCGGGGATAGCCGACCCCAGTCTGGCTGCACCGGGGCCAGAGCCCATGTCAGTGTGTTGCGGCCAGGATCCCCACTGACCCAGCGGCGGATCCTTTGCCGCTGTTAGGGCCCCGGGCCGGGACGCAGTGGAGTGGGTGGGCCTGCGTCCCCCCTGCCACCCAAGGTGTGGGTGGCAGTCTCCCCCCTCTCCCAGGTTCCCCAGAACCAGGACCTGGGTTTGCTCAGCCCCTGCTTGAGGGTCTGAGCCCTGAACTATTAGCTGCCCCGCCCTGCCCCAGGGCCAGGGCTCATTGACTTACAGTTTGCTCAGCCCCTGCTTGAGGGTCTGAGCCCTGAACTATTAGCTGCCCCGCCCTGCCCCAGGGCCAGGGCTCATTGACTTACAGTTTGCTCAGCCCCTGCTTGAGGGTCTGAGCCCTGAACTATTAGCTGCCCCGCCCTGCCCCAGGGCCAGGGCTTATTGACTTACTGTTTGTTCAGCCCCTGCTTGAGGGTCTGAGCCCTGAACTATTAGCTGCCCCGCCCTGCCCCAGGGCCAGGGCTCATTGACTTACAGTTTGCTCAGCCCCTGCTTGAGGGTCTGAGCCCTGAACTATTAGCTGCCCCGCCCTGCCCCAGGGCCAGGGCTTATTGACTTACTGTTTGTTCAGCCCCTGCTTGAGGGTCTGAGCCCTGAACTGTTAGCTGCCCCGCCCTGCCCCAGGGCTTATTGACTCACTGTTTGCTCAGCCCCTGCGTGAGGGTCTGAGCCCTGAACTATTTGCTGCCCCGCCCTGCCCCAGGGCCAGGGCTTATGGACTTACTGTTTGCTCAGCCCCTGCTTGAGGGTCTGAGCCCTGAACTATTAGCTGCCCCGCCCTGCCCCAGGGCCAGGGCTCATTGACTTACAGTTTGCTCAGCCCCTGCTTGAGGGTCTGAGCCCTGAACTATTAGCTGCCCCGCCCTGCCCCAGGGCCAGGGCTTATTGACTTACTGTTTGTTCAGCCCCTGCTTGAGGGTCTGAGCCCTGAACTATTAGCTGCCCCGCCCTGCCCCAGGGCCAGGGCTCATTGACTTACAGTTTGCTCAGCCCCTGCTTGAGGGTCTGAGCCCTGAACTATTAGCTGCCCCGCCCTGCCCCAGGGCCAGGGCTTATTGACTTACTGTTTGTTCAGCCCCTGCTTGAGGGTCTGAGCCCTGAACTGTTAGCTGCCCCGCCCTGCCCCAGGGCTTATTGACTTACTGTTTGCTCAGCCCCTGCGTGAGGGTCTGAGCCCTGAACTATTTGCTGCCCCGCCCTGCCCCAGGGCCAGGGCTCATTGACTTGCTGTTTGCTCAGCCCCTGCCTGAGGATCTGAGCTCTGGGCTGTTTGTTGCCCGCCCTGACCAGGGGCCAGGGCTTAGCCGCTACCGCACCGGATCCGACCCGAGGAGATCGGGTCCGAGACTGCCGATTCCCCAAGATAATCGACCGAGCACAGCGAGGCGGGCTGGCGCCCCACCCCCCGCCGTAGACCGAGACTCTTACACGTGGTGGAGAATGCGGGCATCGATCCCCTTAACCCTGTGAGAAGGGACCCGAGGGAGAACGTGCCTGACCAAGATGGACCTGGAGAAGCTTATTAAGTTCTTGGCCGAGAGCCAACAACAGCAGCAGGCTACCCAGCTCCAGCAGCAGCAGCAGCAGGCTGCCGCCCAGCTCCAGCAGCAGCAGCAGCTGGTCCAGCAGCTCAGCACTCAACAACAGCAGCTGCTTGTGGAACTGGGGCGCCAGAACCGGGAGCATCAGCAACAATGCCTGCAGCAACTGGCGACGATGCTACCCCGCTCTGCGGAGCCCCAGTCAGCGGGGGCCACCGGGTCACCCAGCGCGGCCCCCCCAGTCCGATTGACCAAGATGGGCCCCACCGACGACCCCGAGGCCTTCCTAGTGACCTTTGAGAGGGTGGCGCTAGTCGCTGGGTGGGCCCCAGACCAATGGGCGACCCTTCTGGCCCCGTATCTGACCGGGACTGCCCAAACGGTGTATCGGGGCCTGTCCGCGGAGGAGGCCCGTGACTACACCCAAGTAAAGGCGGCCATCCTGGATGCCTTGGACATTAGTCCCGAGACCTTTCGCCAGCGGTTCCGGACCCTAGCCTATCCTACGGGAGCCCGACCCCGGGTGGTGGCTCAGGAGCTTCGGGAGGCATGCAAACGATGGCTACAGCCCGAGCGGCGGACCCCAGGGGAACTCCTGGAACAGATCCTTCTAGAGCAGTTCACCCATATACTCCCACCACGAGGGAAGGCGTGGGTCCTCCGTCATCGGCCAGTGACAGTCGCCGCTGCCATCACCTTGATGGAGGATTTCCTCGCGGCCGAGGCCCCCGTGGGGCCAACTACCCGAGCTGCCCCGCCGGTACCGGGGCGCCCCACTCCAGAGAAGAGGGACCCCATCCGGGGTGAACCGCGAAAGTCCTGGCGGGACACCGAGCCCCAACCCCGGATGACCGCGGGCCCGGTCCGACCAGCCCCGATACCTCGGCCCTTACCCCGGGGGGCCAACCGAAGCCTCCCAAAGGACCCGACCAGAACCCCGCCCCGGCCGGGACGACCGGAGCTCGGACCATGTTTCTCCTGCGGGAGGCATGGCCACTTGCAGCGGGACTGCACCGAGATGGACTGCAGCTTTGGCCAGGTCTGTGCGGGAGATGCCCGTGCCCGGCGGCCCCAAGCTGCCAAGATCACAGTGCCAGTGGTTGTCGGGGAGCGCCCAACTCTGGCCCTGATTGATTCCGGCTGTGGCCAGACCTTAGTGCGGCAAAACCTCGGCCTACAGACTGATCCAGGCCTGGGGACGATTCGTCTGCAGTGCATCCACGGGGACGTAAGGCCATACCCCAGCGCCCGAGTCCGGCTAACCGTGGATGGGGTGACACGACTGATGGTGGTCGGTCTGGCCCCTCGGCTAGCCTATCCAGTGATCCTAGGGCGAGACTGGCCGGAGTTCCCTGAAGTCCTCCGGGCGAACACCGAGGAGGGTCCGGCGGCTACCCCAGCCCTGGAAGGAGATCCTCCCGAGGCCCAGTCAGAAGGCGGTGAGGCACCAGACTATACTAGACCAAGGGAGGAACCTGAAGACTCTCCGCGGGACGCCGCGGATGCCCCCCAGCTGCATACGGATTTCTGTCGTGATCAACGGGCGGATCCTGCGCTCAGCCATGCGTATGAGCAGCTGGCGGCCGTCGATGGAGCCATAACTGACCCCCAGCGGGCGACACAGTGGCCCCACTTCGAGCTGCGCCAGGACCGCCTGTACCGGATCGAGCGGGATCGGCATACCGGGGAATCCCGAACCCAACTGCTCGTGCCCCGGTGTCACCGACGAGCGGTGATGAAGCTCGCCCATGATATTCCCGCAGCTCGGCATTTGGGCCACGAAAAGACCCTGGCCCGCATACTGATGCGGTTTTTCTGGCCAGGTATACATCAAGAGGTGAGGAGCTACTGCCAGTCGTGTCCAGAGTGCCAGTTGGCTGCCCCGCCGCAGACACCTAAGGCCCCCCTGATCCCTATGCCCCTCGTCGAAACACCGTTCGAACGGGTGGCTATGGACCTGGTGGGGCCCCTTCAAAAAAGTTCGGCCGGGTTCCAATACATCTTGGTGATGGTGGACTACGCTACCCGGTTCCCAGAGGCAATACCACTCCGGAGCATCACCGCCCGAACCATCGCGGGGGAACTGGTGAAGGTCTTCGCTCGGGTAGGCCTGCCCCGGGAGATCCTCACAGATCAGGGGACCAACTTTACGTCCCGGCTGCTGCAGCAGGTGTGCGAACTCCTGGGGATTAAACAATTACGTACGTCGGTCTACCACCCGCAAACGGACGGTTTGGTCGAACGGTTCAACCGCACCCTGAAGGCCATGCTACGGAAGTTCCCCCCAGAAGAGCTACGCCAGTGGGACCAGCTACTCCCACCACTGCTCTTGGCGGTCCGAGAAGTACCCCAGTCGTCCACCAAGTTTTCCCCGTTTGAACTGCTATATGGGCGCCGCCCCCGGGGGCTACTGGACCTGATGCGCGAAACCTGGGAGCAAGCCCCGTCTCCGACCCAGGGTCTCTTGAAATATGTCTTCCAGCTCCAGGATCACCTTACGCAAGCCGGGGCTCTAGCTAGGGAGAATCTGAAGGCCGCACAAGAAGCTCAGGCCCAGATGTATAACCGCGGCGCACGAGTCCGCGACTTCCAACCCGGCGATCGGGTTCTGCTCCTCTTGCCCTCCAGCGAATCAAAATTACTGGCCCGGTGGCAAGGGCCGTATGAGGTAGCCCGGAAGGTTGGGCCCGTCACCTACGAGATCCACCAGCCCGACCGGCGCCGGAGGACGCAGCGGTATCATGTTAACCTCCTTAAACCGTGGCGGGAGCGGGAGGGACTCTTTATCAACCCTTCCCCGCCGGAGCCCGAACTGGGCCCCCGGGCCACCCTGCCGGAGGACCCCGTGAGCCCTCAGCTCGGGGAGACCCTGACAGAGGAACAGCTCAAGCAGACCCAGTGCCTCCTCCGGGCGTTCCCGCGAACCTTTACGGTCCAGCCCGGATACACGACCCTCGTCCAGCACACCATCCAGACGGAACCAGGGGTGGTGATCAGAGAGGCGACCCGGCCAGTGCCTTATCACATGCGGCAAATTATTGAGGAGGAAGTGCAGGCCATGCTGGACCTGGGGGTCATCGAGCCCTCGCAGAGCGAATGGCGCAGCCCCGTAGTGCTGGTCCCCAAACCTGATGGCACGCGACGGTTTTGCATCGACTTTCGACGTGTCAACGCCGTCTCCAAGTTTGATGCATACCCGATGCCCCGGGTGGACGAGTTGCTGGGCCGGTTAGGAGAGGCCCGGTTCATCACTACCCTCGACCTGAGCAAAGGGTATTGGCAGATTCCCCTCGACCCCGCCTCCAGGGAGAAGACCGCCTTTGCCACACCCACCGGCCTATACCAGTTCACTCGGATGCCCTTCGGCCTCCATGGGGCCCCTGCAACGTTCCAGAGACTAATGGACCGCCTCCTCCAACCCCATCGAGATTACGCCGCGGCCTATCTGGACGACGTGGTGGTGTACAGTAGCCAGTGGGAGGACCACCTGGAGCGGGTAGCGGCGGTTTTGAGGTCCCTCCGGGCCGCCGGGTTGACGGCCAATCCCAAGAAATGCCGCCTTGGATGGCAGGAAACCACCTATCTGGGGTACACCATCGGGAGAGGACAAGTGAGACCCCTTGTGGGGAAGGTCCAGGCCTTGACGGCCTGCCCGGCCCCCACGACAAAGCGACAAGTGCGTCAGTTTTTGGGACTTGCCGGATACTATCGACGGTTCATCCCTCAGTTCGCCTCTATCGCAACCCCTTTGACGGGTCTCTTGACGAAGGACAGCCCCCGCCGGATAGTGTGGACCTCGGAGTGTGAGGGCGCTTTCCAGGAGCTCAAAGCCAGTCTCTGTCGGGAGCCCGTTCTCTATAGTCCGGACTTTCATCGCGAGTTCATTCTCCAGACGGACGCCTCAGAGGTGGGACTGGGGGCTGTCCTGTCCCAGGAAGTGGATGGAGAAGAACATCCCATCCTCTACCTAAGTCGGAAATTGTTTCCCCGTGAACGGAACTACGCAGTAATCGAAAAAGAGGCCCTGGCGGTGAAATGGGCCTGTGATGCATTGCGCTACTACCTCCTCGGAGCCCCGTTCCTGCTAGTCACCGATCATGCCGCCCTTCAGTGGCTGGCCAAGATGAAGAATAACAACATGAGGCTGACACGCTGGTACCTGACGCTGCTGCCCTATGCTTTTACTGTCCGCCATAGGGCAGGTAAGGACCACGTCAACGCCGACTTCTTCTCCCGCTTGGGGGATTTGGACTGGTCTGGCCCCGATGAACGGGAACCAGCCTTGAGGAGGGGGGTGTGTAGCGAGGCGGGCTGGCGCCCCACCTCCCCGCAGAGTGAAACACCAGCCCAGTGGCCAGAGTGGGCGGGGCCAGGAGGCTCGGGGCCCGCTCCACCCAGAGACGGGCCGTGACCCGGAAGTAGAATGGCGCGACCCGGAAGTAGAATGGAGCGACCCGGAAGTACAAAGGCAGGCCTGCGGAGCTCACTAGAAACCCAGCCAGCAGGGAGACCAGACGCAGCCGGCTTACCTCGGGACTGGGAAACCCCTGTGGCCCCAGGTACTCGCCTGGAGTGGCCGGGCCCGCCGAGCGGCCCCTCTCCAGAGGAGTGGCCGGGCCAGCCGAGCGGCCCCTCTCCAGAGGAGTGGCCGGGCCAGCCGAGCGGCCCCTCTCCAGAGGAGTGGCCAGAACTGCCAAGCGGCTACTTTCCAGAAGAGTTGCCGGACCTGCCGAGTGACCGCGAGTCGGACGAGGAGCCCATGAGGCTAGAACCCGCCGAGGACACCCCCTGGACCCAGGTACCACCCGAGGGGGAGTTAGGAAGTGGCCCGGGGATAGCCGACCCCAGTCTGGCTGCACCGGGGCCAGAGCCCATGTCAGTGTGTTGCGGCCAGGATCCCCACTGACCCAGCGGCGGATCCTTTGCCGCTGTTAGGGCCCCGGGCCGGGACGCAGTGGAGTGGGTGGGCCTGCGTCCCCCCTGCCACCCAAGGTGTGGGTGGCAGTCTCCCCCCTCTCCCAGGTTCCCCAGAACCAGGACCTGGGTTTGCTCAGCCCCTGCTTGAGGGTCTGAGCCCTGAACTATTAGCTGCCCCGCCCTGCCCCAGGGCCAGGGCTCATTGACTTACAGTTTGCTCAGCCCCTGCTTGAGGGTCTGAGCCCTGAACTATTAGCTGCCCCGCCCTGCCCCAGGGCCAGGGCTTATTGACTTACTGTTTGTTCAGCCCCTGCTTGAGGGTCTGAGCCCTGAACTATTAGCTGCCCCGCCCTGCCCCAGGGCCAGGGCTCATTGACTTACAGTTTGCTCAGCCCCTGCTTGAGGGTCTGAGCCCTGAACTATTAGCTGCCCCGCCCTGCCCCAGGGCCAGGGCTTATTGACTTACTGTTTGTTCAGCCCCTGCTTGAGGGTCTGAGCCCTGAACTGTTAGCTGCCCCGCCCTGCCCCAGGGCTTATTGACTCACTGTTTGCTCAGCCCCTGCGTGAGGGTCTGAGCCCTGAACTATTTGCTGCCCCGCCCTGCCCCAGGGCCAGGGCTCATTGACTTACTGTTTGCTCAGCCCCTGCTTGAGGGTCTGAGCCCTGAACTATTAGCTGCCCCGCCCTGCCCCAGGGCCAGGGCTCATTGACTTACAGTTTGCTCAGCCCCTGCTTGAGGGTCTGAGCCCTGAACTATTAGCTGCCCCGCCCTGCCCCAGGGCCAGGGCTTATTGACTTACTGTTTGTTCAGCCCCTGCTTGAGGGTCTGAGCCCTGAACTATTAGCTGCCCCGCCCTGCCCCAGGGCCAGGGCTCATTGACTTACAGTTTGCTCAGCCCCTGCTTGAGGGTCTGAGCCCTGAACTATTAGCTGCCCCGCCCTGCCCCAGGGCCAGGGCTTATTGACTTACTGTTTGTTCAGCCCCTGCTTGAGGGTCTGAGCCCTGAACTGTTAGCTGCCCCGCCCTGCCCCAGGGCTTATTGACTTACTGTTTGCTCAGCCCCTGCGTGAGGGTCTGAGCCCTGAACTATTTGCTGCCCCGCCCTGCCCCAGGGCCAGGGCTCATTGACTTGCTGTTTGCTCAGCCCCTGCCTGAGGATCTGAGCTCTGGGCTGTTTGTTGCCCGCCCTGACCAGGGGCCAGGGCTTAGCCGCTACCGCACCGGATCCGACCCGAGGAGATCGGGTCCGAGACTGCCGATTCCCCAAGATAATCGACCGAGCACAGCGAGGCGGGCTGGCGCCCCACCCCCCGCCGTAGACCGAGACTCTTACAGGGATTTGCCTCAATTTCCACATTCAGTGGCCGGCAAACCAGCGCAAACCTTTAGTGTAGACAAAGAAATCTGAAATTTGCATTCCTAGGGCTTATTCCTGTCTGAACTCAGGATAGGCTGCAGTGATGCAAATTGGGGGTTTCTCCAGCTACCCACCAGATATGCAATGGTGCAGCTCAATGGTTTGCCTGGCACTGATTGCTGAAAGGGGTTTATTCCTTAGGATAGACAATACCTACATGAATGAAGTTGGTGGGTCCCACCCAAGTTCATACTGGAGAGGTGTCCATATCATAAAAATCACACCCACTATTGTCTGTGTGGCAGTTGGGAAGAACATAGGGTGTGAATTGACCAGGGAGAATGCCCGGTCTTCTGGCCCCAGGAGGTGACCCCACCAACTTAGAGTTGAGGCGGGGGAGAGGTGCAGAGGAAGCTTGCCTGCTGCTGCCTTCTTATTATTTATTATGATAATATCAATTCACTTAACCACCAACTCCCATCCCTGTTCCCACATGAAAATAATATGAGAGGAACATCATTGTCCAAGTGTAGAGTTTAGTTGTGAGGTGGGCTGCACAGCCCTACAGGGGAGCGAGAACCCTGTCTCACACTGGTGCACATCCCTCTTCTGAGATTATGGGCAAGGAATAGGCATAGCTTTGGCTCTCCCCCTTCTCAAAATGCCACCTAGCACAGCTAAGACCGTGCGATGGTACGACAGTAATTTCCTAGTTTTCTACCCCCTGCAACCAAGAGGGAAGCAGGGAGAGGATCCTGCCCTACACTGCTCCCGAAGTAGCACACCAATGCACTACTCAGTATGCAGGGCTGGAAGGAAAAGTAGACTCTAGCCCTTAGAATACACTGAGAGTCCTAGACTGGGTAGAGCCTTATCAAATAGACTGTAGAGTACCCAGAATCTACAGTGTAGGGCACTGTACTCTAGAACATGCAGAGTATCCAGTGCTAGTCCTGGGGGATGGACTAGATGGAATATCACAAGTCTTTTCCAACTCTAAATGTTACTCTTTTATACCAAGCCCTATACATTCATAACTATTTTAAAGTCAGGTTGCAGTCAGAAAAATGAATAAATAAAAATAGCACCCAATTTCACTCAGTACCTCTGCTCTGGAGCTAGGCAAAGAAAGCTGGAAGATAATACCCTTTTGCACTTACAAATTAAGCAAATTTGATCTGCAGGCCATTGAGGGAACAAATATGCAATGATAAAAAAAATAGAAGTGCACAATGGTAATCCCATTATCTGCTCTGAGTGTGTCTTCTGAGTCATTTTGGATTAGTTTGCTATCACCATATTTTTTTTTACTTTTGTCAGCACTGCAGAGAAAGCAAGCTGGGCTATCATTTTGTCTTCTGCATTATACAGCATCAGCAATGACCAGCTGATTTCCAATTCCACTCTTTTTCTGACTGCAATGGGATCCAAAGAAGAATGAACACAGCTTGATTTTCAGACACTCGGCTGGGTTACCTTTTTGGCAGGTAGACATATTTCATTTTAAATGCGAAGTTACTGATTGGGAAAAGTGCCACAGTGACAGCCCTGAAGACCAAAGTCTCCACAAAGCAAGTACAGCACAGCTAGCAGGGCTAATGCCAAGATTTTTTTATTTAAAATGCCGTGTTCTGTGCTGACTCAGAGAGAAAACTTCCATCTATGGAATCGGCCACACCATTTCCTCCAGGCTGCCTCAAGCCTGCCTTCAGAGGACCACCTTCCAATGTGAGAAAGTTGATGAGTCTCCATATTCCATTCAGTTCTTGAAATTGCTCACAAGAGTCCAATTAGTGCAAGCTGTAGTGGGATTTTTGTCCACTAGGAAGTGGACCGAGACCACCAAACTCACTTCCCTGAGGCCACTGAACAGCCATCAAATGTTAATAATATTGAGCCCCTTGCTGATCAGGGCATAATTTGAACAAGCATATTTAGCAGAGCTGGTCAGAAAATGGAGATTTTCCACCACAAAAAATGAGACAGTGAGTCTTTGGTGAAAAACTGAAAACCGCAATATGGCAACTCGGAGTTGCTGCTATGCGTCATGGGAGTTGTAGGTTGGGTGCCTTATGCTCCCATTCTCCTGTATAGGATGATCTCTCATGATTCATCATAGCCTTCCCTGTTGGTGAGGGAAGGTCATGTGTCATGGCAGTTGCATGGTCTCCCCCTGCCCCCCACCCCCGACTTTCAGTTATTCAATTAAAAAAAAATCAAACTTTTCTTCAGAAATCAGATGCTTTACCAAAAAAAAAAAAAGAATTAAATAAAAACCCAGTTTTCCAACAGAAACAAATGTTTGTCAAATGTTAGACCAGCCCTAAAATTTACCAGCTTTCATTCTTCCTGACAGTGTCACTGCCAGTGCAGCTCAGATTTATTTGCACATTGTTGTTAGTTGATTGCTCTCAAGCTGCTTGTTGAGGTTGCCAAAAGCGTGGTGTTTTCTAGTCAACGTCTCATTCTAAAAATGAATGAATATCTGCATAATTATGCTTTACTGTACCTGCTAATTTCTCCTGGAAAATGTCTTAATAAATTGATTGCATGTTCTGAACAAACCTCTAATGACAGGATTATTTACAAAGGCCACACACAAGCTTTTATTAAAAAGCAATCAGAGAGAGTGTGAAACAATAGCAGGAGGTCTCTGAGAGGAAACCTGAAGGGGTGTGAGGCGGGGGGTTGGATTAGGTACATGTTACCCTGCTGGACTTTAATTAATAAGTATTTCTCTCATTTCATTAATGTCTCATGGTTTACCCGAATTAACTTGCACATTTGGCTAAGCAGAAAGTTACTCTTCCCAGGCACTGTGACAAGCGTAGAGCCAACATATTTGCTTTGGTTTCTAGGGCCAGAGCCTGACAAAAACTTTATTTGCACAGGGCCAGATTCTGTCACCTTTACTCCAGTTGAATTCTATAGGGACCACTTGCAATGTAAGCTGCTACTCGACATGCATAAGAATGGGAGAATCTAGCAAACCAATTGGCCCATTGACTATTCAATTGAGTAAGGAAAAGATCCTGCCCCAGTGAAGTCAAAGGAAGCTTTACCATTGACATCAAGGCATAGGATCAGACCCCAAGGGCTAGCAGGATTGGGCCGGTAACAATTAACATACAGAAAATAACCCAAACTTTCAATCAAAACCTAGTTTAAATGTTATATTTCCCAAACTCTAACAAATTTAAATTTTAAAAAGTGGTACCTTATGCCAACCCTTCCCATCCAACCCCCCCCTCCACCCCACAACAAGCTCTTATTGTAACTAGGTTATAATAACAAAAAATAATTATGGAGCTAGAGGGTTTGAGCTTTGAGGGAAGATTAAAAGTACATCTATAATTATTTATAATTAATTAGTGAATGTTTGCACAGCACTTAAAAAACCTGAGCTCTGTATAATTGCTATTGACATGGAGAACGAGCCTAAATGATGAACAAAGTGGGGTGTGGGATAATTGCAAGCATTGAAAGGGTGAAACGCAAAAGGAGGGAAAGAGTTTGGGATGCTCTAAGGGGATATGAGTAGATGTGAAGGCATGTGATCCCCACACAGGCCCTGAAGGGGTTAATTTGGACCTGAGAGGCCAATTATGGTATCTGGCTACATCTGGAAGGAGAGCAAAACTTAAATGAACATGACGCCCAGCTGGGCAGGAGCTGATTGATTAGTATAAAGCCAGGAAATTGAGAGAAGGAGGTGGCTTAGGGCTTGAACTAGACAGGTTAGGCCAGTGGTGGACAAACTGCGGCCCATCAGGGTAATCCGCTGGCGGGCCACGAGACAGTTTGTTTACATTGACCATCCGCAGGCACGACCGCCCGCAGCTCCTAGTGGCCGTGATTCACCAATGTCTCGCGGCCTGCCAGCAGATTACCCTGACGGGCTACGTGTGGCCCACGGGCCGCAGAGGCTAGGCAGAGTGAGCTAGAAGAGAACAAATGAAACTAGCCTAACAGTGAAGATAGGGAAAGTCTTGAGGAAGATTGGATATAAAATAAGGAAAAAGAAAAAGGCTAGATTCTCTAGAACCAGAAGGGTCAGCAAATAGGAGGACAGGAGGGGGAAGTGGATAAAATTACATAATAATAAAATCCTTTGGTAAGGACATAAATATAGGAGATATTGACCTCTTGAGGATTGCATAGTGCATCAAAAAACTACAGGAGATATAGTAAGAGCTAAGAAACTACCTGGTAGAGACTTTGTAGTGAAATATAAAAAAGAGCAAGATAGGAAGGCTTCTTAACACAAAGGAGCTAGGTAGAATAAAACTGTCAGCTACCCAAATTCCTTTTGTAAGAGAAGTAGTAGTATATGGTGTGAAAACTGAAATAAATAAAGCACGGAATAGCTGAAGATAAGGTTGATGACTGAAAGGCTAATTGCTGTATGCAGTGTAGATGTAGCTGTATCAGAAAAGGCGCTGATAGAAAACCCTCAACAGGTGTGTGGGCCACTTTTAAGGGAAGAATCCTACCAGATAGAGTAACTTTAGAGTATCACATATTCTGGACTAAGCCCTATATTCCTCCTCCTGTGAGATATTACAGGTGCCGAAGATTTGATCACATAACAAATCACTGCAAAGGGAAAACACAGTGCAGCACATGTGGAGGCGAATATTCATCTGGTAATTGGGAGGAAGGGACAGAACAAATGTTGCAATCATGGAGGAAAACACAGCTCAGCATCAGGAGGATGTACTGAGGCAAATACAACTCCCCTCCCCCCCCCAAAAAAATGACTACAATTTCATATGCAGAAGCCACTAGGAGAGATCTAAAAGAAAAAAATATAGGGGAGGGAAAAAAGAGAACCTGATATGGGGAAAGGGAATAGTCAGCAACAAATTAATGAGAAGGAAGTAATGAGTGACACCCGGGTAAAAGGAGATAACCTACTACTTAGGGAAACAGAGATTCATTGAGTTTATGAATTATGACTCAAGTAATAAACTATGCCTCAAACAGGAAAGAAAACTGAAAATGAGAATTATAATTAAAGTTTCTGAAAAGTACCTATGGGCTAGCAACCTATCAGTGGAACAGCTTCATACTTTCCTAAGTGAAGGAAATATTGAAGGTTAAAAGAATGGTGGTGATTAATTATTTTAGCTGGAATGCCCAGCCTGATATTACCCTGATGCCTATAGCATAGGCAGGAATGAAAAAAATTATTGATATGAAAACAAAGCCTGATAAAATATGCACACAGGAGCCTTGGATAATGGAAAAATTAGACTATAAAATCCCAAGATATGGCATATACAGACATGATAAATAAATAGGAAAGTGTGGGGGTGTCTGTACCTTTATTAAGGAGAACCTGAACTACCTTGAAGTAGAGTTTAAAAAGCTAAACTGAGTATAATGCAACTGAGATACCAATACAAAACAATTCTGTGTTTTTAAGACTTCATATTGTCTATAACAGATGTAGAAAACTAGAAATTATGGACCTGAAGAATTAATTGCAGATGTCAAATATCTGTTCATCTGTGGTGATCTGATCTGTCACACAGATTGTGTGGAAATAAGAAAAATGGAAAACATTTAGAGCAATTCTTTGCAGAGAATAATTTAGTGATATTAAATGATGGAACACCTACCAGGTTCAATACAGCTAATGGTAGCTGGATATGGGAATTGCTTCTAGCACCATAGCAAATGAATGCAGATGGAAAATAGAGAAGGGGCTGGGTTGTGACCACTTCCTGACATTAATTACATATGAAGAAAAATGAAATACTGAAGATGAAATAATATCCCTAATTGGAATCTTTTTAAAAAAACAAATTGTATACTCTCTAGAAACAAAAGTGAGGAATATGTGAATGAGCAACATATACATTAAGATAGAGGACTTCTGTAGTAATGTTACCAAGGGAATCAAAGCCATCCAGCCTTGCTATTTCTACAATACCAACAGTACTAAGAGAAAAAAAATGTTCCATGGGGGAACAGGAATGTGAAATGGTAACTAGGAAAAGGAATGAGGCATGCAAGATAGCTAAAAAAACTCCTTAAATAGTGAGGACTTAATGAAATATAAAAGTACAGTGGTTGTACAAAGGGCTTATAAAAAGACCAAAAAAAGAGAGAGCTGGAGGACATGCTGCAGGAAAGTAACTAAAGATACCAATATAGCAGAGCTATATAAACAAATTCAGAAAATGAATGGAATAAAGAGTAAGAACCACGTAATACCAAGCCTTGCTGTTGCAGAGCACGGAGTAATAAGCTCCAACAAAGAAAACATGGAAATTCTGGACATCATGTTTCCAAAAGTCAGTAATGATGAGGATCAGCAGATAGAAATTAGAGATAAGAAAAGAATATTCATTATGAATAATTATAAGATGATGAAGAAGTGGAAGGAGGATGTGGCTATTTTAAGTGAAAACTTTAGTATGAGAACTCGAAAAAGTGATAATAAGGAACAAAAGCACTGCACCTGACAAGGACGAAATGCACTTTGAAATGCTTTTAACACCTAAGTGATGGAAGCTTGAGGTTGATACTAAAATTATCCAACAGATGGAGAAAAGGTGAAATACTTACGGACTGGAAACAAGCGCTCATTGTCCCAATGAGGAAGCTTGGTAATTTGTGCTCAAGACCTCAGGCATACAGACCAATTGCCCTCACCGCATATTTTGGTAAAACTGTGGAAAGAATGGTAATGGAGAGATTAATAGCACACCTAGAAAGAAATGTGTTCCCGGATGGAATGCAAACTGGGTTTGGAAGAGGTAGGGGTGCCATTGACACAGTCAAAGTATTGAGACAGAAGCACAAAAACCATGAAAACCAAAGAATTCATAACAACATTCTTGACATGAAAAAAGCCTATGATGTGTTATGGAGAGAGAGACTACTTCATGAAGTGGCTTCCACGGTTATTACAGGGAAAAAATATACAGATGGTTATGGGGACTACTTAAGCAAAAGAACTTACGTCCAAACAGGGAATGCTTTTTCCAATATATATTCAATTTCAAATAGAACTCCACAGGTGAGCGTAATTAGCCCAACCCTCTCTAACATCATGATAAATGACCTCCCTAAGGAGATGATGACAGGAATAGGGATCACATTATTTGCTGATGACTGTGTCATATGGACCAAAATCAGAAACCTTGAAAGCATTGCCAAAGGAATCAATGATGCACTTAAGAGAAGTGCAGAATGGAGTGAACAGGTGGGGCTTCAAATTCTCCATAGACACAACTAAGGCAATGATCTTCATGACGATGAAAAATCCTAAAATATGTAAAGTTATATCTATATGACCAACAGATACAGTGAAAAATTACAAATTCTTAGCCATGATTTGAAAACAAGCTCATTTGGAGGGACTGCATTGAAACTACTAAAGATAAGTGCAAAGGTAGAATTAACTTACTAAAAAGTCTTTGGAACATCCAGGGGAGCTGATAAGAAAATGGTAATGCTATACTGAACGCTAATTAAACCAATTATTGAGTATGGATGGCAGGCCTTTGGCTCAGCAGTGAACACAAACCTGAGAAAATGAGACTACATCCAAGAACAGGCACTGCTTATCGCATGAGATGCCTTCATTACTATGCCACTGTGTACTACAAATAGCAGGTGGTGAAATGTCTATCAATCTTAGAATGAAGCTCCTAGACTTAATCTTTTGGGCCAAAGTACTAGGTAATAGTGAAGATGACAACAGAAAGCTAATATATAATGATTGTTGGCAATTAAGTGGAGGCCGGGTACGACCAAAAAAAAATTAAAATTCCCCATGTAAGTAAGTAGATAAAGGATCTTAATAAAAAAGAATTGAGAGAGACCAAAATCAATAGCTATGGGAAAATACTCTATCACTGGAAAATCATCCCCCCTGAGACAGACATGGAATTATATAAAGAATAAAAAGACTGTTAAATATGCAAAATAAAGCAAATTAATATATTTGTGATTAGTGGAGACACTATTGCCAAATATGTACAGATGGCTCCAAAGAGGAAGAAACAGGAAGACTGGGAATAGCTTTCTGTGGGCCCTCACTCAGACTCAAGCAAGCCGCACAGCTAACTATCTGCTTTTATGGCTGAGCTAACAGGGATTATGCTAGCACTAAACTGGGCTTTAGATGTGTGGCTAGCTGCCATGGCCATCCTGTCTGACTCCTTATCGGGGCTGCAGTGGTAAGTGACAGCAGAAATGATATTCTTAATTACATATTACTGCTAACAACTGAACTTGCACAATTAGATATAACCATAGTGATGGCACGGATCCTGGTGCATGTAGGGATAGCAGGCAATGAATTGACGGACAAACAGGCAAAAAGTGTTGATTAATCACGAACAAGCTGATTTAGGAATCCCTTTAAGCAAATTGGAATTTAAACACCTGCTTCAAAAATGAGCTATGGAAGGAATGGCAAGAATTGCTGGCAAATGAAACAAAGGGGCAAAAATGCTAAGTATGCCCCACAGTTGACAATGTTGATATAATCAAAGACCCTGAGAAGGAGAGTGAAGTGGATCTAGTTAGAGTTCTAACAGGGCATTGTGGATTAAATAATTTGTTTCTAATTAGCATGCACAAAAATGGACTATGTAACCTGTCAGGGCCAAGAAACAATAGATCATATCATTTGGGACTGTAAAAAATGTAACAGTGAAAGGAGGTGCTTATATTGAAAACTTAAAAGCCTTAAAACAATTTTCCTAGCACCATCCATCAAAAATGCAAGGAAAATGGGGCCAATAAAAAAGGTCTTCTGCAGTTCTTTAAGAACACCAGGCTGGCTGGATGGACATTTCGTCTGACCCAGTATGGCCATTCTTATGTTCTTATGTAATAGAAGAGGAGGACAAGTGGGGTGAGAGACAAGTCCATGGGAGAGCCTGAAGCAAGTCTATGGAGCGCAGTTTTGAACTGGCTTCTACAGCAATTGAAGTTGTCTGATGACTGTGGTGATGTTTCTTGGTCCATGTGGGAAAACAAGCAGCAACATCTTGCTGTAATGCTGGGTTTAAACTAAAACAATAAATGTTTGTCTTAAATAGCTAGGAAACAACCCAGCTTCTGAAAGAGTGGTGGGATCAAAATAATCAGTCTTTAAGCCACAGCTTGACAAGCTCCTATTGGAGATAAGGTCTACATCTATATGAGCCCAACCAAGAAAAAGCCAGAGGTTGAACTAAATGTAGATGACCTACGCTGCCTCCCTTGACCAGTACCCTCCTACAATATATCTTAAAGCACATTTCCTTATTGCTTTTCTGGGTTTGGATGTTGCTGTGTTTTTGTAGATGAAAATAGATTTCACTCCCAGGCAAATGTCACTCCCACTTGTACAACAAGTTCTCCACCCACCCACAGCAAGTTTTCTACCAACCTATAAAATCTCAGAGGAACAAAATGTGACAAAACCTTAAATCTGACAGTACTCTTATAAAACACACAGACTCCTGGCAACTGGCGTTGGAGGAAACCATCATCATTGTTACACTGCTTAGTTTTATGGCATATTAAACTACTGATGTACTGATTATAAAAAATGCCCTCAGCATGAAGCTCCCTGTGTTCAGACTCTCACTGATTTACAGGAGAACTAACTTCACCCAGGCTCTATGCTGTTGCATATTAAACTCTTATTTATCTATCTGAGCACCTTTCATCAGACTGGGAGTGTAGCAGTCTCTCAAACCATCATGACCCCTAATACTTTAGCCTTTATGGCCTAATTCTGCTAGACCTTATGCAACCTGACCCACTAAAATTATGAGCAATGGTTTTATAGGTCAAAGGTCTTATAGGTCAAAGCCAACACTTGATACTTTACCTGGAAATCCATTTGGTAGCCAGGGCAGTTCACTGAACACTGGTATAACATGCTCCCTATGGGAAATGTTACTTCATTAGCAGGGAGCCATGTTCTATGAAAGGAATTTCCAGATGGTTTAAGGAGCAGGCCTGCACAGAGGATGAGTGCAATCCAGCAGTTCAGAGTGGAGGTGACAAAGATCGCATAACCAAGGCAAGGTCCTCACACCTGAGAGAAAATGGCCTAGTTGGTTTTCCATACACAGGTGATAAAATGCACTCTCAGCAGCCACTGCTCTCTTGATATCAACATGCAACTGAGGACAAAACAAAACCCCCAGGTGGTGACATTTAGCCACAAAGGGCAAGTATATTCCCTCCACTGAGGGCTCATCTTCTCAAGCATTTCCTCCAGTCGTTTCTGCCATCCTATAATCTCTATCTAGGCACTTATGGTACCTGTACTGTAATATTTAAGCACCTCACAAATGTTAATGAACTTTATTCACACAATGGTCTATGCGGTGGGCAGTGATTGCCATATTACTGTGGCACAGATAGACTCACTGCCTCCCTTATTCATGGGTAGTCGTTACAAGAGTACAGAATTGCTGGAGGGCAGGACCATCAGGCATTCTCCCTTCCTCCTCCATCCTGCACCCCTGTGGAGGAAGCAAACACCTAGCGGAGCTGACTCCGTACCTGGTGAAGAGGTCTCCTGCACCAGGAATGTTCCATGGGTGGAGGTATGCAGGGAACTTGCACTTGCCTTATGGCTCCCTTGCACCAGCCTTGCTGACACAGATGGGCCACAGGGTAGCACTGAATAAGGCCCTATGGCCTGTATCCAAAAAGGGGCTTAGATATTGTAGAGCTCAGTATGGCAATGCCTAACTTTTAGGTACCTAAAAAAAATCACAGGAACAACACTACAACCCACAAAGACTGGGTGAGCCCCCTAAGCTAGCCTGTGGCAGATACCAAGGAGAGGGGTGTGTGCTAATCCCTGCCCCCTCTCACAGAGAGAGGCTCCTTAAGCCAGATTGCAGGGAAGAAAACAGCCGTCTCTGCTAACTATCTACAACCAGGAACCCTCTCCCAGAGTCAGATGGGTTAGATGCCCAAGTGATTTTTTTGTGGGAATGAGTGAGATGCTTGCCTCATGTCACACAAAAAGGGGAGGGAGGAGGAAGCAGAGAGGCCCACCTTATAACTTTTTATCCCACTGGCTGGCACGCTCACCTGGGATGTGGAAAATCCAGGTTCAGTTCCTGCCCTCTCCCTGACAGGTAGACAGGATGTGAACGGGGGTCTCTCGCTTAGGAGAGTGCTTGCAGTGGAGCCTACAGCTATGACTTAGGCACCCAAGACTGGGGTTTAGGCACCAAATTACCTTTGTGGATCTGGGGCTATGTGACTTGTCCAAGCCACATAATGCAGAACTGGATATTGAACCCAGGTATTCTGAGTCCCAGTCCAGTGCCTTAATCCCAAAGTCATTCTTCTCTCTTGCATTACCTGTAAGCATTATTTGGGTCTTATCTGCGCTGAAACTCATTCACTTAGCCCCAGTCTCCACTGGATGCTGAGTTTGTCATTCACCTGCATTGGCAGGGTCTGAAGAGATGCAAATGGAAAACTGGGTGACATCAACCTACTGAAAACCCTGCAGGCTATAGATTCTCATGACACGTCATAATGAGCCCACATGCCAGCTGAAAAGGAGAGACTCTGGATTGGAAACTGATGAAACTCCCCACACAAGAGGACCCTCCAAGCAGCCAAGCAATCGCCCACTATTCCTTTCCGGCATCGTTCTCTTAAGGGTGACTTCCTCTACCCATGCAAAGATCCTCAGGTAAGTCAAACACCTCTGGTCATCATCATTGGAAACCGTCGATCCAAACTGGACCACGGTATACGCTTAAGAGGTCTAATCAGGTGCCTGATGAATCCACGTATCACTCCCAAGCCCAATTCGAGAGTGATACAGTCTGTTACAAATGTAATAGATTGTTGTATTGTCTGAGTTAGAGCCCAAGACTATAGCACTCTCTCTTCTTTCTTGTTTTGCTTCTATCATGGTCAACAGTATATGTAATGCCACACCCGCAGCTGCAGTGTTGGGGCGAGGGATTGCCTTTGGGATTTCTGGCTCTAAATGGATGCGCCTCTACTTTCTGAGCTAAAAGACCAGCTCAGTTAGCCAAGGCTGTAACATGCTTATAAACAACTGTATGTGGCCCAGCCACCTCTAGAGAGGGACAGCACCACGCAGAGCTGGTGCAGATTACGTATCAGAGCCTGTGAATAGATGTAAAAGAATAACGGGGAAATGTAGCTGTGTTGGCCTTGCCCCACTCCGGGCCAGTGCTCAGCAAAGACCCAGGCTGCCACATTGTTCACATGGTTACATTTTCACTCCCTCAGCTTTTTGTATAAAATCAGCCAACTCTGCGATTCATTTCTATTTATTTCATGGAGCTTGTCTGAATTACTCTGCTGTCTTATTTGTCCCCCTGCTGCTGTGGGGAGGCTTTGCATATTTCCATCTGAGTTTACGACTGGTGATCCCAGCTAGCTGCCTTTGTCCTGCTAAGCATTTAATGCTCTTAGAAACTGGTTTTGAATCCAATATATTTTTTCAGATTCTGCAGTGTGTGTGTGTGTGTGTGTGTTCACCTAGCAGGTGTGTGTTGTATATGTATGGGTATACACTTGTTTGTATGTGCATAGATCCATGCATATTTACACACAACTATGTTTGCAATATAGTATACTCCTGTTTATCCAAAACCCTATTATTGAAACCTCTGCATTATCTGAATCCCTTCCTTGTCCCCCAGCATGAGATACATAATAGATCAGAGACCCCCAGCCAGGGCTGAGAGGAGGAGCACCCCGCTGCAGGGGAGGCCAACCTGCTGCTGAATGGCTCCTGCAGTAGCACAGAGAGCCCTCTGCAGCCCCCACTGTCATGGGATTGAGTGAATGGGGCCTTTGATGAGCTATTATGTGGTTAATTACCTGTAGCTTCTGTTTAATACAATCTACAGAGAAATATACAGCAACCAGCTACTGTTTAGAAGAGCTCTGGCAATCAAAGGTCTTGTTTAATTTGGAGATTTGATCTATTTCAGCCCTAGCAAATCCTTAGCGTAGGCAGCAAAACTGCTATATGCTATGATTTGCACTGGTGCAACTCATCCTGGTTTCAAGCAGGGACAAATCATCCCAATGCAAAAAGCATCTTTGCCTGTCCGCACGAGAGGTTTGCATTGGTACAGCTACACCAGTAGTTGGCTTTCAATGGCTGAAATCAGGACAAATCCCCAGTGCAGACCAGGTCAGCTACTGCAATGATGGGCATGTTATAAAAACTTCGAACAGAATGGAGCTCTAGGTACCCCCCACGTATTTATGCATTTATATGAAAACTGCACATGTATCTGTATGTCCCCTGCCTCTGAAAGAAGCTCTCCAAGCACAGTGACTGGCACCATTACAACATATCACAATTGAGAAGCTGCTATTTGTCTTCTCTTGGTTGCGCAAATTGTTTGAAAAGCAACTACTTCAGTGATACATTTTTTCCTTTAACATGTTTTGGGACGCGTGGATTTGAGTATAATATGTGATAGTTCCATTAACAAACTGTAATTAAGGCATCTAATAAAAAAGCAGCGATTCATTTAGCAGGGGTTTAAAAAAAATGCCTAACAGAACTGCGATTGAATTCCTCTGTTAAATGAACATTAGGGCTTTTCACAGGACTCCTAATTGCCCTTCCTTACTTTTTTCAGAAATATTAAATAAATTAAATTGAACACAATTGTATTTCTCTAAAATAACACTAGAGTAGAAAAGCTATTCCAAAATATCCATTAATATAATGATTTTTTAAATGTGTTACGCATTTCAATCTAGATAAAGGTTGGCTCATGATTAGTGAATCTTCCAAACTACAGAGAGTAAAATCTTCCATTTACTGGACTGATAGATACTTTTACCTCCAGGGATCCCCTTTATATGCTAGTCAAATGGTTAATTTTATTCTGCCATTAGGGTGAAATACTGTTATGTTTCTCCATACACAAAAAAGCATCCACACATTTTCTGCCTCTATTGCTTTTATTTTAGGCTAAAGGAAATCAAGAATGAACAAAAGTGAAGTCTTCAGGAAAGAGCACAGGGTGTGTATATAGTTTTCCCAAAGTTAAAGGCTGCAGAAACTCTGAAAACAAAATGGCTCCTGTCTCTGTGCACAAGCAGAGGTCTGAGACTACAAAGTCGTTGTGCACAGAAAATAAGTGTCCAAATTGCATAACTTCATACACAACACATGCAACAGCTGCTTAGCTGTACATTTTAAGGTAGGACATGAAGAGGAACCCCAGATCCAACTGAAACTAAAGTCTGAATGGCCTCATTTGGGATTTGACTGGGGAAACAAAAGTTAACATTCATAACCTTGTAAAGTCCCATTTGCAATGTCAGACTCAGGGTTACATCACATTGTCATAGGTGGAGCTGGTAGTGCTGCCTCAAGTTGATTGCTCAACACCTTCCATTGTAGGACCCTGTTTTCAGTTGTTTATAACTTTGCCAAACTACAGCTGTTCAGGCTGAAATTCTCTATGCTGGGCACCTGCCTGAGACGGAATTGTTTTAGCTGAAACTTTCTGAAACAGTTGAGCCATTTCCAAGAATGAGATTAGGGGAAAATATGTTGTTTTGCATGTTTAAAAAAAAATTATTATTTCAGCTATTTTGTTGACAAGCCTCCATACTTTGGAACAGGGACATCAAATCTGGGGTGGTGGTGATGTATTCCTCTGATATCAGGAGTGTGCCTTTTGCCATCCCTATGAAAATTGACCCAAAGTTGGTCAAGTTATAAGCCATTTACATTATCTCAGTTTGCTCAGGCTCAGCAGATACTTTAATGCTCGGCAGCTAAATTCTCCAAAGATTCTGGCTGCACTGAGCACGCTCAATCCCCATACAGCTCCTAGATCCCAGCTGGACTATGCCTCAGCCATTGCCACAAAGCATGGGGCTGTAGGTGCCTGAGCTGGGCTTTCCCTGTGACTGCGTCTCCTGACCACTGCGGACTGCTGTGGCATGAGGCACCAGACTAGAGAATCAGGGAATGGTCTCTTCCGTGCTCAGTTCCCCCTGTTGGTGCCCAGGCAGCATGCAGGAGAAGGAGGAAGCAACCTAATTTGAATGTAGAGAAGTGAGGAATGAATTGAGGAGAAACAGGAGTAAAGTTGGAGCAGGTGTAGGAAGGAGTTTTGGAGAGCAGTATAGGGGGAGTGGGCAGGAACCAAAAGGGGCAGGGGGCATGAGCTGGGGGATGGATAGGTGCAGAATGGGGAGGTGGAAGATGTCAGAGGGTGGAGATGGATGGAGTCAGAGTGGGAGGTGGCTTGAGCCAGGGGGTGGATAGGAGAAGGGGGCAGGGAGAAACAATTTGGAGCATACAGGGAAAAGGGTCTATGACCACTAGAAACACCCCCCTTCAGAACCTGGAATTGAACCCCTGAGTCCTGAATCTCTATATTCCTCTTCTATCAGCAAATCCACTGGCAAAGTGTGTGTGTCATCCCCCTCTAGTGACATGTAGAGGGTAACAGCCAACTACTGCTACTAGTTACTCCCTTGGCTCAAGTGGCAGAGGTCTGTGCTGTGGATCTAATCTCAAAACCTGCTGGTGAACCAAATTGGGGATCAATATGGTTACACAATAGAAATTCTGTTTTCAATTTGTTTTAATTAAAAAAAGGAAATTACATTTAAAACCAAGCCCTATAGTAAAAGATCATTAAGGGTTGCAATGCCAACTACTCAAAAGGTAGGAAATACCATCTGTAAGGTTGCCTCTGTGTGTTCCTCATTTTCTGGGTGCCCTTAAGACTTCTTCCAGGGCCAGGTTTTCAGAAGTGCTGAGCACTCGCAGCTGTAATTGAAGCCAATTGGAGCTCAGCTTTGAACATATAAAATGCTATTAAAATGCTCAGTATTCTGAAAATTCTGACCCTAGGAGTGTCAATTTGGGCACCCAAAACTAGTAGATATGTTTGACAATTTTGACCTTAATCTCTCTGTGCCTTAGTTTCCCAGCTATAAAAAGGGAATAACAGAGTTATCTAATCACACAGGAGTGTTGAGAGGATAAATTCATTAATGTTTGTGAAGCACTCAGATACTGTGGTGAGAGCACCAGAGAAAAGCCCAGAAGAAAATGAATAATTCTGTATTCTGTGCATGGCTGAATGTGTGCATTAATTAAAGCCTAGGACCACATACTGAATGAAGTGGATACAAAGAAATATTGAATAGCTACCCACTTACTGAACTGTCCTAATGATAGTAAGTGGTGTTGTGGAAAAAATAGTAACATAATCTTATTAATAACACCCAGAAAACTTAAGATTCAGAGTCATCCCCTCTTGTCGCAGGCATAGAGTGTCCATTAATTCGAGGGAGTTCAGTCATAGGCGCCGACTCCGTGGGTGCTCTGGGGCTGGAGCACCCATGGGGAAAAATTGGTGGGTGCTGAGCACCCACCGGCAGCTCCCCGCCCGCCCCGGGACCTGTGGCCAGCTCCCCGCCAACCCCGGGGCCCGCCGCCATCTTACCTTAGCACCGGGAGACGTTGCGGGGCCCCGCCCCCGACGCTGGGAGACGTTGCGTCGGCGTCGGGGGCGGGGCCCCGCAACGTTACCCGGCGTCAGGGGCGGGGCCCAGCGTCGGGAGCGGGGGCCCGCCCCCCATGCTGGGCGTGAGCTCCTACCCGCGCCACAGGACGTCGGCGCCTATGAGTTCAGTGGAACAAACGAGAGACAGAATAGACCTCAAGCGTATTGAAATAGATACAAGTGAAAAGTCCTAATCTTGATCCAGATTCAAATACCCCAAAGTTTAAGTGAAGTTAGATATTTGGTTTTGGTTTGGACCGTAATAAAGATAGGGACCTTTAATAAAGCTTGTACCTGGATCTAGGTTTAGATTTCAAACATAGCCCCAAGTTTCAAGGGTATTTGTATGGAGTGTTTCGGTTTGGGCCCAGGTCTATTACCTTGGTAGGGTTTGCATCACTACTAAGCCCCATGAGCATAAAGAAATGAAGCCAAAAAGATGTGGAGTTGTGTAGTCTGAAGAAATATCAGTGATATGTGAAATGTGTTTCTAGGCACTTAATCTTATCCAAATGAGGATATCAGATGTTTGTTTCTCCAACTTGCCTCAGCATTTTCCACCACCAGGAAAACATTCCCCAAGTGTAAAGTGCAAGATAGTGAAATGAAAAACAAGGAACACAAATATTTATCATTTTCTTTCTCATTAGCATTTCTTGCTCATGAGCCAGAATGTGGTCTGTGCGCCTCCTCCATCTATGCAAACTGCCTAGCTCCCTTGTCAGTCTTTCTACAGACTACAGGTAACAATAGCCATCAATGGGTATGTCTACCCTGCAGTTAAACACCCACGGCTGGCCTGTGTCCGCTGACTTCGGCTCGTGGGGCTCGGCCTGAGGGGCTGTTTAACTGTGGTGTAGACATTCAGGCTCAGGCTGTGGGGGAAGGTTCTGGTCATTCTGCGACATTGACATGCTACTAAAACTTAGACTTGAATGGAGAAGAGGCCCAGATGAAATAACTCTACAAGAAGGTCATCAGATTGCCACACAGTTGGAAGACACCCCAAGACATGAAGCGCACAGTCTCTGTTCATCTAGAAAGCGTGGGCAGACAACTCAGAGCATGTCTACAAAGCAAAGAAAAACCCGTGGCTGGCCCAGGCTAGCTGACTCGGGCTCCCAGGAATATGGCTGTGGGGCTGTTCATTACTGTGCAGACTTCTACATTCAGGCCTGAGCTTGGGCTCTGGGACCCTTCCATCCTGCAGGGTCCTAGAGCCCCAGCTCCAGCCTGAGCCTGGAAATCTACACAGCAATAACACAACCCCACAGCCCAAACAGGCTAGCACAGGCCAGTCGCAGGTGTCTAGTTACTGTGTAGACTTACACTCAGAGGTTAACAAAATAATTATCAGTCCTGAGAAATGGTTTATGAAGAAGCTCACTGAGTAGTTAGTATCCTGCTGTCCTAGTCCCAGCCCAGGCTGCACATGTTCAGAGAGTGGTTCTAATTCCTTCATCGGGTTGGGGAGGAACTTAAAAAAACCCCAAAGGGCCTAAGTTTGATCTCACAATGGTTTTAGTTGGACTTCGGTGGAGTTATTTCTGATTCTTACTGATGTATGTGCGATCAGAATCAGATCCCACAAAGATGTTCAGACTCATTAAGGGGGTCCTATTAGATGCACATCTGTTTAAGGCTTTGCTGCAGTATTTAGGAGGTGAATCAGAGGGCAAGTTTGGTGTCCTCAAAGCAGGAATCATACCTGAGTATCACTCTGTTAGTAGCTATTATTTGGATTGAAAATTTTCGGTGGAGCCAAAGGGAATATTTGAAATGTGCATGTATTACAAACCTCGCCTCGTCTAGCCACCCTATTCCCACCTGCATTATTTTCCAAGCCAGGATCTCACAGACCTGTGAGCTTATCTGACAAATGAAATGCTTGCCAGCCTCCCTGTGAACTATCATTTTAGGGCTCAGCAATGCAACATTTTATTTGTTCTATGAAACTTCCTTTCCCTCACTATCAGGCAATGGAAATAGTCAGAGGCTCACATCAAAGAGAATATCAAGGGGAAAAGGCTCATGTAGCCAGTTAGTGCTTTGCAAATCTCATTCCTAGAAAAGCGTGGGGAGGGAGGGGTGGAATTGAATGCTTACACTTCTTTCTAGACGATGGATGAGAAATGAGGGTACATACTGGAATTGCCAGGTGACCCTGGATATAGTGACCACATTTCTCCCAGTGCGTAGTACCCAGATATGCTGGTGCAAGAGCAGGAGAAGCATGTATACACCCCCTCTGCTAATGCAGACCCAGAAAAACAGTATGTCCCAGTGCAAAAGTGTGACACAAAGGTACATTGATGCTAGCAGCAAAGGGCTCACTGTTCATTACAAGCCAGACCTGACAAACTCACTATACCTATGTGACTGTAAGCACTGCTGGATTCACGCCCTACACGTTACTAACATGATTTTTGTACAAAATGTGCTTTTGAAAACTAACACCATACTCATGGATAATATTGTAAAATATGTGTAATAATGCGGTATATGAAAGTATGGATACTCGCTAATATTATGCTTTAAAGTCTGTGACTAAAAGGCCTTTAAACCAGACCTGTCAGGGGAAGCTGATAAACAGGTTTTCTCCAGACAAAGGAAAGAGGCTGACACCTCTAATCAGGTGTGGCCCAAATTCAATGGGCTATTCATTTATGTTAGAGAGTGCAGCAAGAAGAGATAATTTGCATCGTAGCAACCACCAGCGGGGCAGAAAATAGCATGGTGCCTTCTCTTCTAAACCTAATGGCTCCTTTACTTAATAAACTAATACATTTTATCTGGGGGTACCCTTCAGAAGAATACAGTTCACTTCACTATAAAGACAGGAGGAGCAAAGCCTTAAGTGATCTTTCACTTTAAGGAGACAAAGAAACCTAGTGATTTGATCTCTGTGCTGGGTCTTGGCCAGGCTGGCCAATAAAAAGCTAGAAAGAAGACTGCAGGGTGAGAGAAACCATCTTGAACAATGACTGTCTTGCTAGATTAAGTTTTAGACTTTTAGATTTTTGTTTTTTTATTTGCTTGTAACCATCTCTACCTTTATCTCCTTTACTTAGTATCACTTCATCCATGCTCATGTCAACAAACTTGTTTGCTTCCATTATAAATGATCACTGCTGGGTTTGTTTATACTGGTCATAGCTATAGCAGAGTAATTAATTCCACTATAGATAAACTGGTATAAATCCCCCCCTGTGGACATACTCTATTCCAGAATAAAAGTGACTTTATTCTGGATTACTTTCTATAATGATTATCCCTGTATAGTTATGTCAATTTCCACATGTAGACAATCCTGAAGTCAACCTCAAAAACAGCAGCTATTCTTCACAACCATGTGAACCAAGTGTACATGATGCAGAGCTGAATCTGTAGAGAGCCTGCTACCATAGCTCTGAGAAGTGTAAAATGCCCTATTCATCTCAGTATGAGGTTAACTCAGAAGACGATGATATAAACATCACAAGTGTTAACTATTTCATTCCTCCAACAGAGGAAAGGGGATCACATGTGCACCATGTATTATGATGCATCATTTGGCACCACAATGGATTGGGTTTGGAGACACCACCACTCCCCCTCCCACACACACCCACATCAAGAAGGAGCACAGCTCAAGGAGCCTAGCAGAGCCTATGGGTATGGAAGCCCCATAGAGGGGGAGCCAAGCTTAAGGAACCGAGTACAGTGGAATTCAGAGCATTACAATCATATTGGAACATCTGAACTATGTACTGTGAGCCATTTTGGTGACATGCTCGGGTGAAACTTATTTTGTGGGAGGAGCTTAGAATACCACCATTTTTCTCCCAATCCAACCCCTGGGTGGAGGCAGATCCCACAGGGGTGTAAAGGTGTAACAAGTAGGCTGGAGCACCTGGATGGTATGAGAGAGAGAGAAGATTGGGAACAATTTAAAATAAAAAAAAACTTACAAGACATGTAGCCTTGATATGATGCTTATATACCGTTTGTTTATTTTATTTGCCTGTCTCGTCTCTACTGATGCAAAACTTCTATTAAACTCAGTGGGCCAAATCATAAAAAGTCCTCATTTTTGCATTCAGTGCTTACTAGGGCAAAACTCCCACTGACTTTATAGAGATTTGCTGGAGTAAAACCTGAGAAGGGACCCCCCAGGCTTGACCTTATATATAGGAATCATATTGCCCATCAATGTAAAACCAGACAACTTTGTGAGAAAAGGCAACCACATCACACTGCAAACCGTACACAGCAAACTCAAGTAGAATACTAAACCCAATGGAAATGCAGAGGCTAATGTTCCCTACACCTGTAGTGGTACTTGTGCCAGGGTAGTCTGCCTCTTAAGGTCACTATTTCCTAGTGGTCAGAGCACCCCACCACCTGGAGTGGAGCTTTAAGAGGTGGCAAGTCTGATGATAGCTAGAAAGACGTGCCAGATATTGAGGGAGAGGAAGCAGTCCTGGGAGTGAGAAGTGTTTGGGAGGAAACCTTAATACTGTTTAAGGGCTTTGCAGTGAGGGTGGGAAGGCTCTTCTCTCACCTTAACCAATTGGGAATGAGCTAGAGAAGGGGACCAGCATAAATATTGCCTCTCCTCACATAGCAGGACTGATGCTTGCAGACACTGAAAGGAATAAGAAGGCAAGTCAGCAGGGAGCAGATACCAGCAGGAGAGGGCTCCCAACTCCTCTGGGCTTGAGGACTAAGTGGGGCCAGCTAAGGCAGATAATGTGAAACCCAGATCCAGGAGAAGAGCTGGGACTTCTGGTAAGGAGGGGGACAATATTTGCTTGCACTACCAAGGCACCAGGAGGAGAGTTGGGGCTCCTGCCATAAGGAGCAGAGACAGAGAGAACCCTTAGGGGATCGGGAACAGAGTTTAAAGGGCAGGCTTCAGAGGAATCCAGGAAGTTATCAGCACCTTTTTTTTATTTGGGACTTTTTGTTATGGACCCTTTTGTATGAGGTTTTGTAATAAACAAGTCTCAAGGTGGGTATTATTGCATCGGGATTGCCTGAAGTGAAGTTACTGGCTTCCTGAGAAGGAAAGTTGAGGCGAGGAGAATGTGCAGCACTATACTAACTCAGCATGTGGTGCTGATGGCCAAGTATGCTCTATGACAGTACTATGCAGTATTGCTACTGTTGGGCTGCTACAAGTCCTCTTTTAGTTTTGTCTTTTTCTCTACATGAGTTCCCCCCCCCCGCCCCATTTCTGGCCTAGATGACTTCTACAGTGAAGGCCTGGACCCTTGAAATATTTCTTACAACATGCCAGTTGTGGGACCAATGGCTTCCCTTGTGGGACAAAGGGGTTGGAGAACTGGTGATTTAGATCTATAGGGTGGGATCCTCAGCTGGTGTAAACTGCCATAGCACCATTGAGCAAACTCTTAGATTTTGTGTACATTTTTTTAAGGACAATTTTATTTAACTTTTTTAAATCTGCAACATCTTGTTCAAATAGTTTTTTCGGGGTGTTCTTGACTTATTTATATTAAAAACATACGCTTCCTTGCAGTTCTGGAAACCTAGACACAGTGGCATTGTATTAAGTGCATAGAACCAGAAAGTGAAATTGATCTGGTAAGTTTCATTGTGCACACAGAATTAAAATGAAACACTGGGTTTTTTTCTGAATCTTTCTTTATTCTTTGCCCTTGTTAGAAATACTGCAGTGTTCTACAGTAACAGCCCAATGGACTGTAGTACCCCTACTGAACACTGTCTTTAACCATTACTTCAGAATACTGTACTAGTTAAGATAGGTATGTAATTTTAAATGAGTTTTGTGTTATAAGTGTCAGATAAATTAAACCTGATAACTGGATTTCAACTAACACTTTACAGTGGGATAAAAATCAATCCAATACTGCAGGCTTGTAACTAGAAAAGGTTTCTGGCCAAATTCAATTGTGTTGCTAAGGGGATTTAAGGTAACTGAAAGCTCTTGACATGAATTGGGAAGAAGAAACATTTTGTTTCCAACAGGAAATACAGAACGAGACGTTCATGTAATCCAAGGTGTTTTTAATCCTGCCTGAAATCTTGACAGAAGGGTGCTCTGAACAGAAGACAGAGAGCTCTGCTTTCTCAGGGGAAAGGGAGTGAAGGGAAAGAAAAGGGGGGAAAATGAGGACTATCCTTGAGAGGAGAGAAGAAAGTGTCAAGCCCACATACTGAACAATTGTTTGAAAAGGGCTAGTATTACAGAACAGGAGTAGTGAAATGCCAGATAGATGCGCAAACATGCAGGAATCAGAGGAACACAGCTCTCTTTTTCTGGGCTGCTACTATGGGGCTTTGCATCTGAGCTTCATTAAAGCCCCTTTCCATTTCCACAGTCCACCCCCGGAATATTGATGCTATAGAAAACACTTTGGGCCATCCCCTAAAGTCTTTGCTCAGATTTCACTCTGTCCTTACTCAGGCAAAACTACTACTACAATATAATAATAATAAATTTATTTATAGTGTGCTGGATGCTTTTGAAATAAGGAAGTTTGGAGCAGGGAAGTTGTTCAGGACAAGGTGGTTTCTTACTCTGCCTCTACAGTGACTGGAAAATGGTGGGGGGAGGGGGGCAGAGGGGGCACATGCCTCTAGGTATTCCTGTAATACTGATTTTTTTTAAATTTTATATAAAATGATGTGAATTACACCCAAGCTACTCACTAGTCAACTGTGACATTAGTCAGCTCTGTTACAGATGTCCCCCTGCTGCATTCCCTTTTCCTCTCTCCTTTCTGTTGGTACTGGGTGTGGCCGCCCCTCCCAGCCATTGTGCTAACTAAAGTCATAGCCCTATTCATAGGAATGGCTTGTACAGACTGACTGGAGCCATTACTCTGTCTAGGGAGGGGGCTTCTTGCTTCTTGGTTTGGTTCCTTTGTTCAGGCCCGGGCTCGGTGTAGGGGGCGCTGTCCAGGTATGCAAGACCTAAAGTGGCCACATAGCTGAGCATATGAGTCATACCTGTGGCTCAGAACATGCCCAGGCATGCCTATGCTTACCTGTAGTTTTCCCTGCCTTCTCTCCTCCCCCGTATCCAGAGAAGCCAATCAAAAGTACTGGTGGGAAACTGCCTAAGTTTGCCTTTAAAACCAGACATTTTCTGATCAGACCCCTGGAGAAGGTCCTTGCTCTGCCACCTGGTCTGATCAGCTAGGGGTCTTTGGGGGTCCCTCTCCCCACTCTCGTTTGTTTTTGAGCGTACCCCCGTTTTAAACTCCCCTCCCACGAACAACGAATTTGTGCCTGGAGATCTCCTGATTATTGTAAGCGAATCGAGTCTTCTCTCCATCCTCCGATGCTACTGCCGTTCCTGTCTCTGTGCTTGCTGCTGTCTTGGGGATTGGTAAGAAAAAACCTCTTGCACACTCCCCTTGTTCTAACTGCTGCCTTTCTTTCCCCAGCAGGCAGACCCAAGCTAACTCCTTGGTCTGTATCTGTAATCTGCTTTTAGCTCCACAGCAGCGCCTTTGCTGCTAGAAATAAAACTGCTGCAGCCACCACTAGTTAACCGCCCCCCCCTTGGAGCTGTATCCTGGGCACACACCACTCTGCCCTCTGGAACTACCCCTAGTATAAGGTGCACCATTAGTTTTAGTCTTTAGTCTAGATAAATTGTAATTTCATTTTGCATAGCTGTGGTTAAGTTACTTACAGAGAAGCTAAGTCGTTGCATTGTGCTCTGTTACTTGCTCACTTGTGTAATCTTGGTTAAGATAGATCATAGATAAGATTTTGCTGTGTTCTGTATAAACCCCCCAACCTCATTTCTCTCTCTCTCTCTCTTTTAATCCCTTCCACCATGTGCTCAACACCCTCCCCCTCTCCTATAGCTGCCTAACCTCAATTGTCTAGCATAAAAACCCCATTGGTTACCTTTTTCTCTCTAACACACCTTACATTTACACCACTGTGACCCATTTTTACCTAGAGTTGTTGGCTATTTAACACATTTTACCCATAACTGTTAGTTGGTTATATGCTGCTGTGACACACCCTTTACATAGAAATTGTTAGCTACCTGTTAGATTTATACTTCAGTGTTAATTGGTTACCAACTGTATTGTACCCCACTGTATTGTACCCCACTATTGAAACCCCCTATCCTGTTTACTAAAAGAAACCCCTCCCCAATTGTCTACCTTAACAAAACCCATACCTCTCACTATTGAATTTTTCCCTGTTTTTATATTTTCTTAATAAAGTTTATTTTGCACCCCACCAGTGCAGTAATTGTCCCCCAAGATTCCCTACCTGCTGGCAGGGACATGAGCAAGTTTTATTATTGGTAATGTTTTCCATGTACAAAGACAGCAATTCTGTACTTTCAGACTGAATTACTTCTGTTTGGATTAGTGTGGGGAAGGAAAACAGAAGTAAAAAATCCCCCCAACATTGCACATTGTGTGTGTCTTCTCTATAACAGGCTGCATTTGCTGTCTGTCAAAATGGCAGAACCCTAGAAATTAAGAGGCCTGGTATATAGAAAGAAAATCATAACAGTTGCCTATCTGGTCACACAACAATTGCATCATGCTGAAACTGAGTTTGTTACCACTGAACATTTCTCTAAGATTAGCAGATGAACACCACACTTTTCTGCACTGAGCCACCCCATCTGTCATTCTGCCTTTGAGAGAGACTGGGATTTGAAGCTGGGCCGTTTACATGTCTGAGCAGAACACAGCCAAGAGTCCATCTGGTAAATATTCAACATTTTAAGTAGCAGAAGGGTCAATGTAACCTTTCTAGCACTAGATCGTGAGATCTTAAAGCATTCTGTCAAGCTCATTTAACTCAACTGAACAGAGAGAGGTGGCATAAAATATCCCCTGAAGACATTTCTTGTAATCTTAATAAAGTAATGGAAGACAAAAAAATCTGCAGCCTTATCAGAATAACACAATTAAACCAATTCAGCAATGAGCAGAACCTTATTTTGCTATTTGAATTATTTTTCAAACAAGCCCTTGTCCTGCCTAAAGTGGGTATGAGCTGATAAGTCCAAGGTCACTTCACTTGTGCTTCATGAAAAAAGCAAAATAGTGCATACCAGAGAGGTTCCGATTTTTTATTTTGCAAAAGGAAATTGGGTCATCAGCTCTAAAGAGTTGGTGGCCTAAGAGAGGTAGTGTTCCAATAATTGGCCAGATCGTCTGCTGAATTTTCAACTAGTTGTCTTTCTAAGGTCCAGCTGCTGCCTTTAGATTAGTCTTCAGAAAGCAGGAATACACAATTTGGTCTTAGTTAAGAGTCATCAGCATGTCCATCATTTTCATGAGTACAAAATGAAGGCCTGATTCTGATTTAAATCAGGGGTGACTCCGTTGGAGTCAGTGGAGTGAGAATGGTGTAAAACTGGTGCATCTAAGTTCAGAATCTCCCCTAAGAATATAGAAAGTGCCAACCCCTAAAATACTAGTAACAGAGCAGAAAAACGTTGTGTGTTGTGATAGGTGAACAAAGCAGCTCAGAACTCAGGTTTGGATCCAAGACCAAACCAAAAGTTTGAACTCTTCTCCAAAGCCCCTGAAGAGTCTTTTATGGCAGATTTCCAGCACTCACTTCTTTAGATCAAGCCAGAAATAGCAGGAGAGCAGCATTTCTCACTACATTTCATTACTTCTGTTTTTGATATTATCCAGAACCTGGGGATGCAGAGGCAGCTGCAAAAATGAAAAACAATGAACTAATGAACTTTACCAAACTATTTCCAACCTCAGAAAAAGGTTTATGTTGGTGTCCAGTGCTGGATAAAGGGTTCAGTTTTCCCAGATCTAATGCTCTGCTCACATCTCTTTCCTGGAGTGGAGTCCTTTGTACCTTTTGATAACAGGAAAAATGTGTTCATTGGCCCCTAAGTGCAAAAGTCCTTGTTATATTTCTTCATAGATGGTTTTTACACTGTGAAAGTGTTCTTCCCGTGGAGGCCTTTCTCTCCCACACAGAGACTCAAGCAAGTTCAGACACATGAAGAAGTACAAAAGTGAAAATATCTTATTCCGCCCTGCTGTCCTAAATTCAGAGGCTTGAAATCAACAAGATGAAATTCAATAGAGACAAATGCAAAGTACTACACTTAGGAAGGAAAAATAAAATGCCCAACTACAGAATGGGAAGTAACCGGGGAACTACCACTATATCCTGCAGGATATGGTAGACCATAGATCTGCAGAATATAGTAGATCACAAATTAAATATGAGTCAATGTTGTAATTGTAAAAAAAAAAAAAAAAAAAGCTAATATCCTGGGAAATATTAACAAGAGTGTGGTACGTAAGACAGGAGGAAGATAATTGTGCCATTCAACTCAGCACTGGGAGGCAGGAGAATGGGGTCTGTTTCTAGCTCTGTCACAGACTCTGGGTTACTTTGGGGAAAACAAATGATCCGTCTGTTGCTCGGTTCCTCTCTGTAAAATGGGCATCACTTTATCCCATGCAGGCCCGCTGACAGAAATTCTGGGCCCCAAGGCCAGGGCCGTCCCTGGGGGGGGCGGGGTCCAGGGGAAGTGATGAATACATCACTTCCAGGACCGCCCACACCAGCCCACGGAGCCCCCCAAAGTGCAGGGCCCAAAGCGGTCTTGAGCGCCTAGGCACCCTGCGGTCCGCCCGGGGAATTGAAAAGGGCCCGGGGCTCCTGCCACTGCAGTAGCAGTGGTGGCGGCCAGGGAGCCTGAGCCCTTTTAAATCACCCAGGCCCCTGGGAAATTGCCCCTTTTGCCCCCTCGTCGGAGGGCTTGATCCCATGTAATGGGCATTGGGAGGCTTAATTCACTAAGTGCTTGTCTACACTTACCGGGTGATTGACGCTGCGGTGATCCATGCACTGGGGGTTGATTTAGCGGGTCAGTGAAGAGCCACTAAATCAACCACGTATCACTTTCCTGTCGACTCGGTACTCTGCCAGAACGAGAAGAGTAAGGGGAGTCAACGGGAGAGCGTCTCCCATCGACGTCAGGTAGCGTGGACCCCACGGTAAGTAGATCTAAGGTACGTCACAACTCAAATTGCATGGCTTAGATCGACTTTCCCCCGTAGCGTAGACAAGGCCTAACAATAGTGTGGTGTTCAAATGCTATAGCAATGGGGGTAACAGAAATGCCCATAAACAAAAAATATGAACCTTTCCCCGAGCAGCAGTCATAAAAAGGGATTTTAGCTTGCAGCCAATTGCAGAAAAGAAGTCGGGAACTTTCTATAAGTGATAAGAGATTTCTCAATCAGCTGCATGCAGCAACACACTCCCTGTGCTACACCCAAGCCCCTGCAGGGACACCTTAAGCATTTTGTTCTCAGACAGCCTTCTCTAACAACCTGTTAAACCCATGGTGATTATCAGCTTGTGGCTGATATCTCTGTTTGAATGGCCTATTCCCTGTAAGCTATAGAAGGTTAAATTGTACATGACAGTGAAATGAACCATTGCAATACACTGACTATTCTGGCAGCAGATATCAGTGGCCTCCATTCTGATCGGTCTAGGGAGTAAGACAGGGATTGTGAAAACATTCTCTTCACACATACATTGTACATCAAAATGAAGCCAAGGCAAGGGGCCTCTCGAGGAATACGGGGATGAAATTAAGAAAGGGAAACCATTTAGACTGAATACCAGCAAACATGACTGACAGTGAGGTGTATTAGGCTATGGAGCAGATTCCCAAGGGAAGTGATGGAAGCCCCATTGTTTGGCCCATTTAAAATTGGACAGGGCAAAACATCATTATAAGCTGCATGAATAATCTTGTTGTAACACTGCACTCAATATACTTCATAATGATATTAGTATATGATTATATAATAATTATGATGTGTTTTATATAAGATGAGGTATGTGAGGTGCCATTAGAAAGGTTATGATTTTCTGAATGACTATCCTATTTGTATGCATGCATGTATCATTTTTGTATCTGAAGTTATGAATATTGACTATATCTGTAGCTCACATGTAGTTATACCTGGGTAATGCCCACTAGGCAAAATGCTGTCAGTCTAGATGGCTGGCTGGGAAGGGCCCATTTAGGTTAATGAGCCATTAGAGAGAACAATAGGCCTTAGGAGAAGCTTATCTCCCACCTGGGGAGCCTTACTGAGGGCAAGTAATGGCTGCTGTGATACTACAGGGACATGTGACCAGGTCACCTGGTGCTGGACTCCATCTTGGTAGGTCAGTATTTTTCCACTGACTGGCACGGGAACCAAGCTTTGAAACAAAGGGTTCCCACTACAGGCAAAAGCTATATAAGGCATGGAAGTGACATCATCTTGCTTCTTCATGGACTCCCACAGTCAAGAAGACTCCTGAAAACACCTGAGGAACAAAAACTGAACTGGAGGAAATGCTGGACCCAGGCTAAAGGGATTTTTAGCCTGTGAATGGAACACCTGGAGATTCCTAGCTGTAAGCAAGTGCAACTTGTCCCTTAAGAATCTGCAGCCAGTACCGTAGCCAGGGGGGAGCAGGGGGAGAGGCCACTCCCCCCCCACTGAGCAGAAGCAGTGCCTTTTTTGTGCTCTGGCGCCTTTTGCTCCTGCGCTGCAGGCGGAGCGGAGCATTTTTTTTGCTACGACGCTTTTTGCTCCTGGCGCCTTTTTTTTCTCCCAACGCTTTTTGCTCCGGCGCTACCAGCGGAGCGGAGCTAAAAAAAGCACAAAAGCACTCACCCGCCAGCGCTCCAGCTGTTCGGAGGCACTTCGGTGGCAGGTACCACCGAAGACCCGGAGCGAGTGAAGGACCCACCACCGAAGTGCCGCTGAACAGCTAGAGCGCCGCCGGGTGAGTACAAGGGGAGGCGCCTTTTTTAGCTCCGCTCTCCCTGTGCTCTAAACCTGGCTACACCACTGTCTGCAGCCTGCTTGTATCATCACTTAGGGTGAGAATTAGCTATTCATATCTGATCTATGTAGTATATTAAGCTTAGTTTGCATTTTCTGTTTATTTGCTAGGTAATCTGCTTTGATCTGTTTGCTATCCCTTAAAATCTATCCTTTGTAGTTAATCTGTTTTTATTTTGTCTAAACCAGTGTGTGGGAGTCATAACTCAGGGCAGAAAGCTGTTGCACATTCCTCTCCACATTGAGGGAGGGGGTGGATTTCATGCGCTTACACTGCACAGTTCCTTGTGCAGTGCAAGATGGTATAATTTTGGTTTTACACTCCAGAGGGGGTGCCTGAGTAGCTGGGAAGTTCCCTACCTGGAGCCTTCCCATGCAGGGGCTGGTCACAGCAGCTGCATGTAACTGCAGCTGGGTGTGTCCCTACCTGTGTGTGTGCTGGTGAAAATGCAAGCTGGAGCCCCAGCTGGTGGGTCAGAGGGCTCAGTGGTACCCCAGTTCCAGGTGGCACCCTGGGGGGAACCCATCACATGTATTGTATTGCCATGGAGACAGATAAGATGACCTAATAATTTTTTTCCATCTCAGACTTCTTTGAGCCTATAATTCTAATATTAATGTGAGCTATGCTGGCCCCAAAAGAGGTGCTATGTATAGCCAGCCTTGCTGAATCTCCTTCCCAGGATGTTATCAGTGCAGGGCATGAGAACTAGGTTCCAATACTCAGAGGACCCTGCATCTGCCCTTGCATGATACCATTCACTCACTCTGACTTCAGTGGGAATTACTCAGATCCAGGACTCTGGGACAGTTAGGGTCCCCACTGGAGACAGCAAGAGTTTCACAATAATCCCCAGAGCATCATCAGCTGTAAATTTACCTTTTCTACATTTCCCTGCTTCCTCCACTACCTGCTTCCCTTCTCTGTGTGATTTTAAATGATGCAGTTATTGTTGCTTCTGAAAATACATTAGTTCAGAGAGAAAAGAAGCTGCCTTAAATGAGGAAAAAGCCCTCAGCAGAGTGGTTGGTACAAATTAGGATACTTTTCTGGGCCAGGGGAATGTGGGTGGAAAGAACACAACAGAGGGAGAGGAGAGTATTTGTGTGTGAGTGTGAGTGGACTGAGTGACACAGACAGGTGTTTGGAGAGAGAAAGATGTGAAAAGAGAAGAGGGAGTGGGCAGGGTGGAGGAGTGAATGACTGCTTGGAGAAAAAGAAAGCAAGCTCTAGAGAATACAAAAATAAAAGATTCTCCCTTGATCGGTGTAACTGCATGACCCAAGAGAGCAGGGTTACTTTACAGTAAGAGGGCACTGCTGCTTTCACGGGTAATGAATTAGAGTAGTTCTAATCTCGATAAAACTCTTGAGTTACTATGTATTGTCACAACATCAAGGATCAGCCCATCCAGCCAGTCAGGTAACTCTTGTGCTTTATAGCGTGTACAAGAGCAGGATTGTATCTGTTTCAAATCCCCATACAGTTAATCTAACTGAGGTTTTTAAGGTTTTAGCAGGTCCTTTTAATAGCTGAAGTGGTGCTGTGCAGTTAACCTTTATTGCCGGGAGGGCCCTATTAAGAATGAGTTATGTTCATCTTCTTTAAGCAGGAAAAGATTACATTTCCAGATGTGTTGATACTCCTGACATATGCCCTGTGAATACAGCACTTCCAAAGCACCAAAACAGTGCTGTTTTCATAGATCCACAGTTTCTCTTTATACAATATAAACACACACTTTTAATGGTGTAATTCTTGCAAAGCACTGACACTGAGGTGATGACAGCAATGTATGCACAGATAGAGTCAGAGTTTAAGGGGAAAAGGGACTATTACACCATTTAGTCTGACCACCTGTATATCACAGACCCTTAAATTTCATCTAATTGCCACTGTATTGAGCTCAAGAACTTGTTTGACTAAAGCATATCATCCAAAAAAGGTATCCAGTCTAAATATGAGGGCATCAAAAGATGGCGAATCCACTACTTCCCTTGGGAGCCAATGGCTAAATGTCAAAAGATTTGTGCCTAATTTCTAATTTGAATTTATCTGCCTTCATTTTCCAGCCCCTGTTTTTTGCCACTAGAATAAAGTGCTCTTTAGTATTTTTTCCCTGTGAATGTACTTAGACGCTATCATCAAGTCATGTCTCAATCTTCTTTTTGATCAACTAAACAGATTTAGCTTACTCTCTCACTGTAAGGCATTTTTCTCTAGTTCCTCAGCTGACTGAGGGATAGCTCAGTGGTTTGAGCATTGGCCTGCTAAACCCAGGGTTGTGAGTTCAATCCTTGAGGGGGCCATTTAGGGATCTGGGGCAGAAATTAGAGATTGGGTCCTGCTTTGAGCAGGGGGTTGGACTAGATGACTTTCTAAGGTCCCTTCCAACCCTGATATTCTATGACCAGTTTTTATGGCTCTTTTTTGCAACCTCCCCAATTTTGCAACATCCTCTCAAAAATGCGGACCCCAGAATTGTCCACAGTAGTCTAGTATCTATTTCACCAATGCTATTGTCAAGGTTCCCTCCCCACTCTAAACTCTACGGTAAAGATGTGGTGACCCGCATGAAGAGCTCCTAAACTTATTTCTACCAGCTTAGGTTAAAACCCCCCAAGGTACAAAATTCCCTGCACCCTGAGAAATGCTTTTTTTACTGCCACCATCAAGTGTTTTAAACAGGAATCCGGGAAAAGGACCACTTGAAGTTCCCCTTCCCCCCAAAAATACCCTCTCAAGCCCGTACACCCCCTTTCCTGGGAAGCTTGAGAATAATCTCCTAACCAATTGGTTACACAGTGATCTAAAAACCCACCCCCAGGGTTTTAGAACCATAGAAAACAGTCAGCTTCTTAAAAGAAGGATTTTATTAAAACAAAGAAGGTAAAATCATCTCTGTAAAATCAGGATGGTAACTATTTTACAGGGTACTCAATTTCCAAACTCAGAGGGATTCCCCCTCTGGACAAAACCTTAAAGTTACAGAAAAAACAGGAATAACCCCTCCCTCTAACACAGGGAAAGCTCACCAAGCAAAACAAACAGAAACTACTCGCTATGCTGACTAAACTTACTTTAGAAAAGTGAGGTTTGGTGAGAAGATGACTGGTTGAGGAGGTTGATTTTCTGCAGGTACTTCTTGTCTTCCAAGATCACTCTGACTCAGACAAAGAGCCACACACACCTTCCCCCCTCCCAAGATTTGAAAGTATCTTGTCGCCTTATTGGTCAGATGCCAGCCAGGTCAGGTGTCAGTCTGGCTACCTGCATTTCTTAACCCTTTACTGGTAAGAGGATTTTATAGCACTGCATCCGACCCTCTCCCCCTTCCCTTTATATTTATGACCACTATATACAGAGATAACATCACCTTCCTACTCCTTCTCACTACTCCTCTGCTTTATACATCCAAAGATCATGTTACCCCTTTTTGCCACAGCATTGCACTGGGAGCTCATGTTGAGTTGCTCATCCATTATGACCCCAGGAACCTTTTCAGAATCCCTGCTTTCCAGGATACAGTCCTCCAGTCTGTAATTATGGCCTGCATTTCTTGTTCCCAGATGTATAAATCTGCATTGTGCTATTTTAAAACACACTTTATTTGATTGGTCCCAGACTAACAAACAATGCAGATTGCTCTGTCTGACTCCCCTGTGCCCATCATCATTTACCACTTGGCCAATCGTTGTGTCATCCACAATTTGTTATCAGCAGCAATTGTATATTTACATCCAGATCATGATAAAGATGTTGACTAGCATTGAGCTTAGTAGCTGCAGAACCCACTAGAAACTCCCCCATTTGATGAGCATTCCCCATAGACAACTACATTTTGAGATGTCAATTAGCCTGTTCTTAATCCATTTAATGTGTGCACTGATATTGTGCTGTGCTCATTTTTAATCAGGATGTCATGTGGTACAAGCCAGTCACTTTTAAAGGTTTAAGTATATTATATCTATGCAGTTACTTTTATCAACCAAACTTGTAATCTCTGCAAAGAATAAAATCAGGTTTGGATGATAAGATCTATTTTCCATAAAGCAATGTTAATCGGTATTAATTGTATTCCTATCTTTTAATCCTGTATCAGCTTTTCCATTATTTTGACTGGAGCTGATGTCAGACTAAATGGCCTACAGTTATGAGTCATCCCACTTGCCCTTTTCGAATATTGACACAACTTTAGCAATCTTCTGGAATTTCCCTGATATTCCAAGATTTATTAAAAATTAACATCAGAGGGCCAAAGATCTCCTCAGCCAACTCTTTTAGGACTCTTGGGAGAAAATTATCTGGGCCTGCTGATTTAAAAATGTTTATCCCTAGTAGATGTTTAACATCCTCCTCAGTTACTAATGGACTAGAATGTACTTCAGCTTCCTCATGTGATATGAACACATGATTCTGCTTCTTTCCAATTGCAGAACAGCAAGATTTATTGAACACTTCTACCTTTTATCATCTCCAGCTAGTAATGGGCCTATACCATTGCTAGGATTTCTTTTGTTCTAAACACACAAACTCCCTCTTATGGTCTTTAGCCCTGTCAGGCCATGGAAACTTCCCTTATTGATGTTCATTACTTCATAACTTCTAATTCAGAGTGATTTCTATCTATTTTTCCCATTTGCTGTGTTACTTTTTAATTCTAATTGCTACCTTCACTTTACCACTGAACCAGTATGGGCTTTTAGCCAAAGTTATCCTCTTTCTTGACTGTGGAATCCTGGCTTGTTGGCCATCCAATAAACTCTTCTTAAAGAACTCCCAATTTTCATTCACATTTTTCTGTCTAATTTTTTTCCTCCCAGTCAATTTCGCTCAGTTTACCTCAGCTTTGGGAAATAGTGTATAATCTGAATCCTTTCAAAATCATGCTCACCTCACAAAAAGGGTTTTATTTCATAAGAACATGGCCATAATGGATCAGACCAATGGTCCCTCTAGCCCAGTATCCTGTTTTCAGACAGTGGCCAATACCAAGTGCTTCTGAGGGCAGGCAATCATAGAGTGATCCATTCCCCATTGTCCATTCCCAGCTTTGGGCAATCAGACGCTAGGGACACCCCGAGCATGGGGTTGCATCTGTGACCATCTTGGCTAATAGTCATTGAGGGACCTATCCTCCATGAACTTGTTCTTTTTTGAACCCCATTACAGTTTTGGCCTCCACAACAGCCCCTGCCAACAAGTCCCACAGGTTGACTGTGCTTTGTGTGAAGTACTTCCTTATGTTTGTTCTAAACCTGCTACCTATTCATTTTATCCGGTGACTCCTTGTTCTTGTGTTATCTGAAGGGGTAGACAACACTTCCTTATTCACTTCCTCCACAGCAGTCATGATTTTATAGACCTCTGTCACATCCCATTAGTCATTGCTTTTCCAAGCTGAAAAGTCCCAGCCTTTTAAATATTTCTTCATACAAAAATTGTTCCATACTTTTAATCATTTTTGTTGCCCTTCCCTGTACTTTTTCCAAGTCTTTTTTTTTTTTTTTTTTTTTTTTTTTTTTTGAGATAGGGTGACCAGAACTGCATACAGTATTCAAGGTGTGGGCATACCAAGGATTTCTACAGTGGCATCATTATATTTTCTGACATCTATCTCTTTCCTAATGGCTCCTAGGATTCTGTTAGCTTTTTTGACTGCCATTGCACATGGAGTCATTATGGATAGTTCTCTGAAAACATCCACTCAAAGATCTTTCTAGAGTGGTACTAGCTAATTTAGACACCATCATTTTGTACATATAGTTGGGATTATGTTTTCCGATACGCATTACTTTGAATTTCATCTGCCATGTTGATGGCAGGATGACTTTGTTGCCCAGTCTCCCAGTTTTGTGAGATCCCTTTGTAACTCTTTGCAATCTACTTTGGACTTAACTATCTTGAGTAATTTTGTATCATCTGCAAATTTTGCCACCTCACTGTTTACCCCTTTCTCTAGATAATTTAGGAATATGTTGAACACTACTGGTCCCAGTACCGATCTCTAGGGGACACCACTATTTACCTCTGTCCATTCTAAAAACTGACCATTTATTCCTACCCTTTGTTTCCTATCTTTTAACCAGTTACTGGTCCAAGAAAGGACCTTCCCTCTTATCCCATAACTGCTTAGTTTGCTCAAGAGCCTTTGGCAAGGGACCTTGCCAAAGGCTTTCTGAAAGTCCAAGTACACTATATCCGCTGGCTCACCCTTGCCCGCATTTGCTCAAAAATTCTAATAGATTAGCGAGGCATGATTTCCCTCTACAAATGCAGTGTTGACTCTTCCCCAACAAATCGTGTTCATTTATTTGTCTGATAATTCTGTTCTTTACTATAGTTTTAACACTTACCAGCCTCTAATTGCTTGTGGAACCTTTTTTTTTTAAAGGTGTCACATTAACTATCCTCAAAAGAAGCTGATTTAAATGATAGGGTACATACCATTTCCAATTAGCAAATAAAATATTAAAGTTTACTGGTTAAATAGAGTAAACAGAAGCCAGAGCTTGATTTGGAGATTATTTTTTTATTTTTTTTTTTGTGAATGAAAGCACTGAATTCAGTTTGCTCTGAAGCATGGAGTTATATTATTTGTTACGCTCCCCAATTCAAAAGGCTGAGGGCATTTATATAAATGCTAGCATTGTAAATTTATCACAAATGATTATTCAGAAAGAAATTGATGCCAAAACTATGATATTTTTTATCTTGTTTTCAAACACTTCAGTCATCCAATCAGGGAACAGAAGAAAACCACGTGCCCCAGGTGCCCAACTCACACAATATGGTTTCTGGTTAGTGAAGAGTGTGAATGCCTGAAGACAGCAGTTTGAAAACAATCTACTGTTAAACTGGTAACATTATTTATCCCAAAAACAAACAAACAAACATTTGCAGAAATCACGATCAAGCCACAACAATTTACTAAAATTAAGGGACTACATTTGTAATGATTATAATTCATAACCAACAGTTTGACCAGGTCTTGTCATGAGCATTGTGAGAAGAGTGGAGGAGTCGATTCTGGGCTGTGTGAATGTGTCTGGGCTAGTAAATGTCAGGCACATATTAATTCACGCCTCCCAACCCTGCTACACTGGTCCCACTGCCTCCACTGTCAGGATGTCCAAATGGCAACATGATAGCTGCTGCTACACAGGCACCAAGTAATGGTGCTTTAGGTCAACAGTTCCATCAAAATGAGCTGGGGAAGGCTCCATAACTAATTCATAAGTAGTGTCTTCATGATTTCATGACACACAGCACAGTACGATTATTACTCTTCTCATGGGCTCATAAAGTTCCTATACTTATATGAACTACTCGGAGTGAGAGCAAGGAAGCCATCCAACTTAGGAGCTGAGTCAGTAAAATCAGCTCAGGCTATTTGAATTAAGTCACCTTCTGAAATCTATGCAAAAGCCATCAGTGCATTTTCTTTCAAAGCTACAAAATGCTTGGAAATTACAGCAGAGCTGTCATCTTTCCATTATACGTAAGCCTCTGTTTTCAGGTGTTGTCAACTCTGCCTTACAGAATTCATCCTAGGATGAAGTGTGGCACACAGGATGTCAGCCAAGGAAGGATCCTGTATAATTTGGAGATTCTGAACGCATGGTCAGACATCAAGTCAGTTCAAAATTGAAGGTTTTTGCCATATTGAAAGGTCACAAGTATATTTATTGATTGATCAATAACTTAGATTGATTGCAAGTCATCTCAGGAATCTGGTCTCCACTGAGAGAGAGAGAGATTTGGGAAAACATTGCCAAACAGTATTTGTGAAGATTAGTTTACACAAAATCCATGAATGTTGTTTTTGCATTACCTCTGCCCCCTCCAATCTAACAATGACATTAGACCTGACCACCCCCATAACCACCTTCATGCCTTATTCCATGCTCCCATATGCATGGAGGCCAAGACTTTTAAAAATAAGAGCCTAAAATTAGTCTCCTAAATCTATTTTTATGCACCTAAATAAACCGTCAGATTTTCAGAAGCCCTGAGCACCCATCAGTTTCCCTGGAAGCCAGTGGGAACTTCTGGGTGCTCGATACTTTTGAGAAAGTAGCTACTCTCTAGCCGTGTGTGACAGGGCACTCTACTCACCTCTTGACGGCACCTCCTCCTGGCTGTTCTGGGGATTAGCTCTGCCAGGCCGACACCCCTTCCTGCAGTTGCACTCTGTGGCATCTCTGTCGCTCCAGGAGCTGAAGCTTCCTCTTCGTGACTCGGCCTTCCAGCCAGCTCACTAAATGGCTTCCCCTTCCAGGGTAGAGTCCTTCAAAGTCTTTCTGCTCTAAATGGCATCAGACAGTCCTCACACCTGCTGCCCTGACCCTATCACACCTGCAGTGACCCGGGCAGTCTAATTCTCTACCCCCAGCAGTACCACTCTGCATTGGTTGCTAGGGAAACCCAGCCACACCCTCTTCTCTGGGTTCCAGTCCGAGGCCCTTTACCAACCAGTCAAGGTCTTCAGCTTCCCTAACCTCACTGCTCTCACCCCTCGACTACTTCCTGCCTTGCTTCCACTCATTTTAGTCAGAAACCTCCCTGATAGGTCTCAGGGATTCCCTTCTCTCTCTCTTCCCTCAGGGAGAGTGACTTTCACTCTTCACCCTGCCGCCTTATCACTATTGCCCGTCTCCTGGCTTTATAGAAGACCCTGCCTGTTCCCTCACAGGTGAGCTTCTTTCTGATTAAGATTCTCCACACAGCCTAAATCTCCCTTGTTTGCTGCTTCATTGGCTGTTTGGACCCACCTGGCCTAATTCAGCTCTCTCAGGTTTGATGTGGGGAATACACCCCATCACAGTGAATAAGAATAGATTTAGGAGATTACCATTTTAGACTCTTATTTTTGAAAACCTTCCCACACTGTTCCATAATAGCATTCATTACATGTCCTCTTTCAAATCTTTCCTCAAGACCCACCACTTCTCCCATGATGCCTACAAGTAAAGGTAGTATAAAGGCCAGCTGGATTTAGCAGAGGTATTTATTAATTATAGTTTAAAATATATTTACTGAATGTATACAATCCATCTACTTTTGCTTGCATCTCTCTCCTCCATTCCATATGTCACTTGGCTTCTCTGGGGCAGGGACCAAATCTACCTATTTATTTGTACAGTGCCTAGCTCAGCAGTATCCTGATCAGGGCATCCAGAAACTACTGCAATAGAAATACTAAATAGATCTGAATTTAAAAACTTGCTTAGCCCCGATTCAGCAGTCTCTGTCTGTTCCACAAAGCTCTTAAATATGTGCTTGACCTTAGCATGAATTTAAGTGCTTTGCTGAATAGATTCATAGATTCCAAGGCCAGAAGGGACCACTGTAATTATCTAGTCTGACCACCTGTATAATACAGGCCATAGAACTGCCCCAAAATAATTCCGAGAGCAGAGCTTTCAGAAAAACATCCAATCTATCAAATGTACAGCTTAATTCCAGCCTGCATTTGTCTCACTTCAACTTTCAGCCATGTAATCACGTTCTACCTTTCTCTGCTAGATTGAAGGAACCATTAATATTTGTTCCCATGTAGATACTGTAATCAACTCACCACTTACCCCTCTCTTTGTTAAGCTAAATAAATCGATCTCTTTGAGTCCATCACTAAGGCATGTTTCTAATCCTTTAATCATTCTTGTGGCTCTTCTCTGAACCTGCTTCAATTTATCAACATGCTTCTTGAATTGTGGGTACCAGAACTAGATATAGTATTCCAGCAGCAGTTGCTCCAGTGTCAAATACAAAGGTAAAATAACCTCTCTATGCCTTCTTGAGATAACATTGTTTATGCATTCCATTAATTCTTTTGGCCACAGTGTCACATTGGGAGCTCATGCTCAGCTAATTATCCACCACAATCCCCAAATCTTTTTCAGAGTCATTCCTTCCCAGGACAAGAGTCCCCCATCCTGTAACTCTGGCCTAAATTCTTTGTTCCTAGGTGTATACATTTACATTTAGCTGTATTAAAACATATCGTTTGCTTGTGCAGGAGATCCGGATTATTCTGAATCAGTACCTGTCCTCTTCATTATTTACCAATCTCCCAATTGTTGTGTCATGTGCAAACTTTCAGTGATGATTTTGTTTTCTTCCACCAAGGCATTGATAAAAATTTTAAACAACATAGGGCCAAGAACCAGTCCTTGCGGGCCTCCACTGGAAACACACCTGCTTGATGATTCCCTGTTTATAGTTACATTTTGAGACTTATTTAGCTAGTTTTTAATCCATTTAATGTGTGTCATGTTCATTTTATGTAGTTCTAATTTTTTAAAATCAACATATCATGTGGTATCAAATCAAATGCCTTGTAGAAGTCTAGGTATATTATGTCAACACTGTTACCTTTATCAGCCAAACATGTAATTTTGTAAAAAAAAACCCAAACCCATGTACTTTGACAAGATCTATTTTCCATAAACCCATGTTGATTTGCATTAATTACTTCATCCTCCTTTAATTCTTTATTAATCGAGTCCCATGTAAGCTGCTCTGTAATCTTGCCTGGGATCAATGTCAGACTGACAAGTCTATAATTACCCAGGTCATGCCGTTTACCATTTTTAAAAATTGGCTCAACATGAGCTTTCTTCCATTCTTTTGGAACTCCTCCAGTGCTTCAAAACTTATTGAAAATCAACATTAATAGTCAAGTGATCCCCTCAGCCAGCTCTTTTAAAACTTTTGGATGCAAGTTATCTAGACCTGCTGATTTAAAAATGTCTAACTTTAGTAGTTCCTGTTTAACATCCACCAGAGATACTAGTGGAATACAAAGTCTCATCATATGGTGATAACACTATCATCAGATTTCCCCTCCCCCTCAAATACACTACAGAAATATTTATTGAACAATTCTGCCTTTTTTGCATTATTATTGATATTCTACCATGTCCATGTAATAGTGGACCAATACCATTATCAGTATTCTTTTTGTTCCTAATATATATAGTTTTAAATTCCTTATTTTCCTTAACTCTGCTGGCCATTGTGTTCCTTGGCTTCCCTCATCAATTTCCTATAATGCCTAATTTCTGACTTTATTCATTACTATCAACTTCCCCTTTCTTCCATTTGTTTATATATAATAGCTGCCTTCGCTTCCCCTCTAAATCAGGTCTGTCTTTTAACCAGCACAGCTTTCTTCTTCAATTGTGGCTTTTTGGGCATCTAGAAAGGTGTTTTTAAATTATTCCCAATCATCGTTCAAATTTTTCTGATATAATTCTCCCTCCCAGCTGATTTGGCTCATAATTGTTGTCAGCTTTGTGAAACTTGCCCTATTAAAGCACCAAGTATATTACTGGTCTGGACTTAATTCTGCTTGCATATTATAAATGTGATCAATGTGATCTTCTCATCCTCCATGACTTAGTACTTACTTGCATCATTGGGATCTGCAGTATTAAATTGTGGAGAGCCAGGAGAGGTAATAAGGGGAATTTTTAAATAATTTGACTGAAAAGAAATGAAAAGAAGCTGAGCTTTAGAAATGCCAGTATTTCACGTGCACTAGCTGAGCCATCAAACAATGTTATCTAGTATGATGGTACTGCCCGTGGGGCCCCAGTCATGGTGCTGTATGAACGTAGAACAAAGAGAAGTCCCCGGCTCCAAAGAGCTTACAATCTAAGGGCTGGTCCACACTAGGGGGCGGGATCGATCTAAGATACACAACTTCAGCTATGTGAATAGCGTAGCTGAAGTCGAAGTATCTTAGATCGAATTACAAACTACTTACCTCGGGTCCACACGGCGCAGGCAGGCTCCCCCATCGACTCCGCTTACTCCTCGCATCGAGCTGGAGTTCCGAAGGTGACGGGGAGTGCTTCTGGGATCGATTTATCGCGTCTACATGAGACACAATAAATCGATCCCAGAACATCGATCGCTACCCGCCGAATCGGGCGGGTAGTGTGGATGTAGCCTCAGTAAAATAACGAAGGCTGAGATTTTTCAAAGAAGCCCAAGCTAGTTACATGTATAACTCTCATTGAAAGTCTCCTGTGCTCTGTTAGAACCCCACCCTAAATATGAACATCTTAGCGCTCTGATTTAGAGTTTTGGGGGCACAATGACTACTAGCAAGTGTATGAAGTGTTTAAGTACTAAAAAGACAGAAGAATTGTTTAGGGTTTTTCCATGAGTGAGTAATGGGGACAGAAACCTAACAAAGAAAAATTAAGGGTTGAACAGTTAGGCTGAAACACATCCAGATATTACAACGATGAGATCTATTGATGTGTGAACTAGTCTCTGTGGGGAAATGGCAGACCCTCCTCCCCCCTGCTAGTATCATAAAACAAGACAAAGCATCGGAGTATATACTGTGGAAAATGATCCTGCGCTGGCTGCATGATGGACTAATTGATCTAATGGTTTTTTTCTGCCTCTGGTTTCTATGATTCTAGGATATGGAGTATTTTTATTGCCCTGTAGCTGGAGGAATTTGGGGTTTGGAGGAGAACTAGTTGGCTGTGACTGAATCCAGACAAGGCTGTGATAATGTTGGTGGGCTAGCTAGAGCAAGCAGTGGGAAGGATGGATGGAATTTATATCAGTGCCCTACATTAAGGGGTAAAACAGCTGTGCTACTTTTGGGGTGTTATTAGAGCCTGGACTGCCCAGGCAGCAACTGTGACCACTAGCTCCTTTCCCTATCAGAGCCTGGCAAGATGAATATACCCTTTTCTCTGATGTGGACTTTGCCACAATTATCCATGCCTTTGTCACCATGAGATGAGACTACTGTGATTCATTCTACATGGGCTACATGTTGTGACTACTCAGAGGCTTAGGCTAGTGCAGAATGACGCAGCCTGCTTATTAAGCGGAGACGCACATTGGGAGCACTTTGGACAAGTGCTCCACGAGCTGCACTGGCCTCTGAAAAGCTTCAAGGTGATGGTTTTAATCTACAAAGCCCTAAATGTCATGGCACCTGGCTACTTGGGAGAGATGCTTCTATCCTCATGTGATATTGCTGCAGTTGAGATCAGCAGAGGCTTTTGAGCTGGAGATCTCTTAATATAAATGAGAGGGAGCTGCTGGCAGGGTGCTGTCTGTGGGGGGTCCTCCGTTTTGGAACTTGGTCCCCACTTGGTCTGCCAGAGCCCACCTTTGGTAACCTTTTGGGCATGTTGCAAAGGCCATTGGCTTTCTGTCCTCTCCACAGCTGTCTTGGAGGGGCTGGGCTGAGGTGGATACATCTATGGCCACTCCTTTGTTCTGTGATTGTAAGCTGATGGGTGAGGTGAATGGGGCACAACAGGGGCACCTATTGTTACAGTTTAGAAATTGGAAGAAACAAATCCAACAAGATAAATTAACTGAAGGCAGAAAGACTTATGCACAACCTGGATCCCACCTAGCTCCCAGCTGAGGGTTGAGCTCTAATCCCAGTTGTGAGGGGCATAGGCACACAGGTGAGGGAGCTGGTTCAGCAATGTGTTTCCATGTACCAACATCAGACTGGAGTCCTTTCAGCTGCAGCATTTCATCTACTGTCAAAGTCTGACATTGAGTATCTGAGGAGATGAGAGTGGGGGAGGAGGGCGCATTGGTTTCTTCAACTCTCTCCTCAAGCTCTTCCACTAGGATGCTTCCCCCAACTCATTCACTCTCCACATAAACTCCTGCCACTGACCACAATGAGGGTCCCTTGCTCACCTCTCCCCACCAACCATCTTGTCAAAGGAAAAGAAAACCCCACTTACTTTAATACCACTGCCCACAGCCACAGCCCTTTGGCTGTCAAAGGGGACCCAAGAAAAAAAAGTGTGTGTGGTAGGGGGCGGGGAAGGGGCAACATACACAACCAAATGGTTTGCACAGACCTAGATCTGTGCCTGGTAGTGAGACCATAAATGCTCCTGCTTTAAGTGAACTGAAGTTTTCCAAAGGACTCAAGCAAGAGATTTAGCCATGGGCTTTTGGTACAAAATTGACAGATGCCTTAGACATGCGGGAGGGAGGGAGAGACTGGAAGGGAAAGATTTCTTTAAAATTATTGTAATGTCCAGCTCTCTGGGTATTTGGGATCTGAAAGAATGACAGGTCAATAGCTCCCTTCCCATGCATTTTAAAGTGTAAGCAGTACTGACAGATGCCCTATCTGTACATTGGGAGGGAGTGCACCAACTTTTCTGTGGATACTACTGCAACAATTGGCAGACTGGAGACTTCCAACCAGCTGGTTATGCAGCTGCCTCATAACGATCACATGGCTCCCACTAGAGGAGAAGGGAACCCGGGAAGATGGTGTGAGATTAATTAAAACGGAGAACTTTGAATGTGATGCTTGTAACTTTCCACTGTCTTTGTTAACCTGGCACACTGAATGAGTTTAGGCAATGAAAGCAGGAGGAAAGTGATCGGGGGGTTAGGATGGAAGTCACTGGAAAAACTTCACCATCTATACTGTACAGGTCTTTCATTACAATGAGAAACATTGTCACATCTAGAATGCCACCTAATCCTGACATGCAATGAAGGCTTCCAAGATAGGGTAGTGGTACCAAAAGGCCTAAATGCCCCTTTTATCCTAAAGGACCCCAAAGCACTTTAATTACGGATCAAACCCAGAACTTTCAACCCCCTCAGATATAGAAGGGGAGGTGTTGCATTGAAAGTCCCAGATCCAAATGTAATCAGACACAGACTGGAGCCAAAACCAGCAGAACAATTTCAGATATGTCATGTCATGGCAAAACCTGTTCTCATGAGATTTCAGACAAAGATGGAAAAATCTGGGCACCTAAAAATCCCAGTGACAAGTAAAACTAGAGAGAGTGCAGAGAAGAGGAACGGGTGGCAGTTTCAAAAGTGGCTAGTATCACCAAACATCTGCTACTGAGGGCTGCAATCTGAAACACTGTTTGAGATTTCAGCAGAGTGAAATCCATACCCAAACTCTAGCCTTGTTTCAGCCTCAAACCTGAAATCCAACCTAAACCTAGTCCAGATGTGAAAACTCCTCATAAAACACCAGAGTTGCTGAGGCTGGGCTGATCCAAATGAGACTATTTTTGTCTTTAGTGAACAGGGCAATCAATAGGTGCTTTGCACCATGAGGACTGGTCAGTCTCTAGGAGTTTGGAGACGGGCAGGATCAAGGAGCACAAAGGAACAAGGGATGTTTCAACAGAGGTAAGTGCTTTATCACAGAATAACTCACAAGTGACACTTCTTCCAGGTATAGCAAAACATATAATTGACTCTTTAAATGCCTTAACGCATTGGACGTGAGAGAGAAGAGTGAGGGTGGGTAACTCTAGACAGGAGATGCTAGGGTGGGACAGCTAGATCTAGCCCTGTCTACACCTAACTTCCCCCTGCCAGGAACTTCCTTCTTACCCCATCTGGTGAGGGAGGCTTGCTCTGCTTGCTGCTGCTACCAGGCCCTGTTCCTTGCTTTATTCCAAGTAGCAGCAGAAAACGACTCTGTGAGGCTGGGAAGAACCAATATTGGCCCCAGAGCAGCCCTGTGCTCAAAAGCTGACTGCCATGGGAGGTAAAGGGGCATGGATCCTCTTCTGGAAATGCTGGGGGTGGTGAAGGGGAGGAATAGAAAGGCAGGAGGGGTATCTTTGGAGACAGAATAAGTAGGGAGGAAGAGTGGAGAGGTGGGTGAGGATGCAGATAGGAGCCAGAAAAAGGAGCAAATTGATGGGAGCTGAGTTTTCTTTGCTTTCAACCTTCTACTATGGGTGAAAATACTTGCCTTTGGGATTCTAGGCTTTAGAAGTTAATTCAGCTTGCAATCTTAAAAAGGTCATAGAGCAGTTTTTAAACTAAGGGCTGGGGGAAAGCTGACAGGTATGGAGAAGCACGTGGTTTGGACAGAAACACCTCTTAGGGGAGTAGCTTTACTGGAGATTCTCTATGTCCTAGTAAGGCAGAGAGGATGAAAGATGATAAAATACAGGTAGGATCTGATGAAAAACAGTCAAATGAAAGAGGCCCATTCAATTATATCACGTTATGGCAGACAGCTGAAAAGTGACAAGTTTTTAAAGTGCTTATATACCAATGCTAGAAGTCTAAATGATAAGATGAGTGAACTAGAGCACCTAGAATTAAATGGGGATCTTGATATAATAGGCATCAAAGACACTTGGTGGAATGAGGATAGTAAATGGGACACAGTAATACCAAGGTACAAAATATATCAGAAGGACAGAACAGGTCGTGGTGGGGGGGGGGAGCGGAGTGGCACTATATGTGAAAGAAAATGTAGAATCAAATGATGTAAAAATCTTAAATGAACCAAACTGTACCATAGAATCTCTATGGATAATAATTCCATGCAGTTGTAATAAGAATATAGCAGTAGGGATACATTACTGACCACCTGGGATGGTGATAATGACTGTGAAATGTTCAGGGAGATTAGAGAGGCTATAAAAATAAAAAAACAATAAAAATGGGGGATTTCAACTATCCCCATATTTACTGGGTACATATCACCTCAGGATGGGATGCAGAAATAAAGTTTCTTGACACTTAAATGATTGTTTCTTGGAGCAGCTAGTCCTGGAACCCACAAGAGGAGAGGCAATTCTTGATTTAGTCCTAAGCAGTGCATAGGCTCTGGTCCAAGAAGTGATTATAGCTGGAGCGCTTGGTAATAGTGACCATAATATAATTAAATTTAACATCCCTGTAGTGGGGGAAATGCCACAGCAGCCCAACACTGTAGTATTTAATTTCAGAAAGTGGGACTACACAAAAATGAGGAAGTTAGTTAAACAGAAATTAAAAGCTACAGTGCCAAAAGTAAAATCCCTGCAAGCTGCATGGAAACTTTTTAAAGACACCATAATAGAGGCTCAACTTAAATGTATACCCCAAATTGAAAAACACAGTAAGATAACCAAAAAAGTGCCACCGTGACTAAACAAAGTAAAAGACGCAGTGAGAGACTAAAAGGCATCCTTTAAAAAGTGGAAGAAAACTTCTACTGAGGAAAATGGAAAGGAGCATAAACTCTGGCAAATGAAGTGTAAAAATATAACTAGGAGGGCCAAAAAGAATTTGAAGAGCAACTAGCCAAATTCTCAAAGGGTAATAGCAAAAAAAATGTCAAGTACATCAGAAGTAGGAAGCCTGCTCAACAACCAGTGGGACCACTGGACGACCGCGATGCTAAAGGAGCACTCAAGGACACCATTGCAGAGAAACTAAATGAATTATTTGCATCGGTCTTCATGGCTGAGAATGTGAGGGAGATTCCCAAATCCAAGCCATTCTTTTTAGGTGACAAATCTGAGAAGCTATCACAGTTTGAGGTGTCATTAGATGAGATTTTGGAAAAAATTGATAAACTAAACAGTAATAAGTCACCAGGACCAGATGGTATTCACCCAAGCGTTCTGAAGGAACTCAAATGTGAAATTGCAGGACTACTGACTGTCATTTAAATTATCATTTAAATCACCTTCTGTACCAAATGACTGGAGGATAGCTAATGTGACACAACTTTTTAAAAGGGGTTCCAGAAGTGATCCCAGCAATTAAAGGCTGTTAGGCCTGACTTCAGTACCGGGCAAACTGATCGAAACTATAGTAAAGAACAAAATTGTCAGTGACATAGATGAACATAATTTGTTGGGGAAAGTCAACGTGGTTTTGTAAAGGGAAATCATGCCTCACCAATCTACTAGAATTCTTTGAGGGGGTCAACAAGCATGTGGACAATGGGGATCCAGTGGATACAGTGTACTTACATTTTCAGAAAGCCTTTGACAAGATCCCTCACCAAAGGCTCTTAAGCAAAGTAAGCAGTCATGGTATAAGAGGGAAGGTCCTCTTATAGATTGGTAACTGGTTAAAATATAGGAAACAAAGGGTAGGAATAAATGGTCAGTTTTCAGAATGGAGAACGACAAATAGTGGTGTCCCCCCAGGGGCATGTACTGGGACCAGTCCTATTCAACATATTGGTAAATGATCTGGAAAAAGGGGTAAAGAGTGAGGTGCAAAATTTGCAGATGATACAAAACTACTCAAGATAATTAAGTCCCAAGCAGACTGTGAAGAACTACAAAAGGATCTCACAAAACTGGGTGACTGGGCAACAAAATGGCAGATGAAATTCCGTTTTGATAAATGCAAACTAATGCACATTGGAAAACATAATCCTAACTATACATATAAATAAAATGATGGGGTCTAAATTAGCTGTTACCACTCAAGAAAGAGATCTTGGAGTCATTGTGGATAGTTCTCTGAATTCAATGTGCAGTGGAAGTCAAAAAAGTGAACACAATGTTGGGAATCATTAAGAAAGGGATAGATAATAAGACAGAAAATATCATATTGCCTCAATATAAATCCATGGTATGCCCACATCTTGATACTGCATGCAGTTGTGGTCACTCCACCTCAAAATAGATATATTGGAATTGGAAAACTTTCAGAAAAAGTCAACAACAATTATTAGGGGTATGAAAAAGCTTCCATATGAGGAGAGGTTAATAAGACTGGAACTTTTCAGCTTTGATGTAAATAAGGAAGTGTTGTTTACTCCTTCTCATAACACAAGAACTAGGGGTCACCAAATGAAATAAATAGGCAGCAGGTTTAAAACAAATAAAAGGACGTATTTCTTCACACAATGCACAGTCAACGTGTGAAACTCTTTGCCAGAGCCTGTTGTGAAGGCCAAGACTATAACAGGGTTCAAAAAAGAACTAGATAAATTCATGGAGGATAGGTCCATCAATGGCTATTAGCCAGGATGGGCAGGGATGGTGTGCCTACCCCCTGTTTGCCAGAAGTTGGGAATGGGCGACAGGGGGTGGGTCACTTGATGATTACCTGTTCTGTTCATTCCCTCTGGGGCACCTGGCATTGGCCACTGTCAGAAGACAGGACACTTTGGTCTGACCCAGTATGGCTGTTCTTATGTTAACCTCAATCAAGCTTTGGTCTGGAGTCAGTTTGAGATTTTTGCAGTATTTCACTCACCAAACATTCAAAGATCATGTATCATCCCACAAAAATCATGATTTCAAATGATAAATGGAAGGTTCTTTTTCTTTGTCTTCTGGTTTTGGTGATGTTGAAGACAGTTTTTATCCCACCCACATTGGTTCACCCTTCCCCAACAGCAACCTAGTGGCCATTGTCCCACTTCACGGGTTTGCCCCTATTTATTCCAGCCCCTCTACCCTGCACACAATTCACTTCCATTACCGTAAAGACCAAATCATGACATTGAGGTTAGAGACATTGTTATTTATAGGGAAGAAAAAGAATCCCACAGCAACTGATGTTTCCTGGACTATTATTTTTCTTGCTGAGCAAGAAGTTGGGGTGGGAGGGTCCTAGTATAAATACAAAATAAAGATACAGAGATAGAATAAAAATGAAAGGCCATTCCCTGGGTGTTTTGCAAAACTTTTCAAAAATTAGACTCCGGCAGGCCAGATTCTCACCTGGTATAAATCAGCATAGCTCAGTTGAAGTTCACGGTTCTATGCCAATTAACACTAGCTGAGAATCTGACCCCCGTCTCATAACAAGAGCGTAGACAGAATTTCCAGAGAAAGCACCAATGCAGGGATGTGACTACAAACCTTACAATGCACATTGTAAATTTCACCAATGCCCAGACCCTTGGCTCACCTACCCCCTTTTCCCTCTGCTCATGAATTAAGCACCTTGTATCACATTCAGGGATGTGGGGGAAGCTCTGTTATTTTTTCCCTCTCTTATTCCTGTCCCCTGGGAGGAACTTGCTGCCTCCCGTCAAGAGGCATGGGATGGAAAGGAGCCCATGAAGTGTGATTCTAGAGGAGCTCGGGAGAGAAGGGAATGGAGGAAGGCAGCCAGTGCAGAATGATCAGTGTATGCCTGGGTATTGAATATTTGATGAGGCCGCCTGTTCAAAAGAAGAACCAGCTTTGCTTAGTTCAGCCCATAAAAATCCTTTAATGGGGGTCAAATCATTTGTGCTGAGAGCCTCATTCTGTGATAATGTACTATCTGGAAGAGATTTGCAATTTCTCTCTCGCACACGCACACACGCACAGCCCTTCCCACTACCGTATTTCTGGCTGGCATCTTTATAGAATATTTCTAGCAAAGATAATATAAAGGAGCTAACATATCAATGCATCCTTTCTTGTATCTTGATAGAGAGACTGCATCATTAGTTAACTTGTTCATTGCTGGTCTCCCACATCCTCTGCCATTCTACTAAAATAATACCACCACCTATTCTTAGTTAGCACTTTTCATCAGTAGATCTCAGTGCCCCCCCACCCAGTCTTTAATATATACATCCCCCAACACCTCTGTGCAATAGGAAAGTATTATCTCCATTTTACAGATGGGGAACTGAGACACAAAGGGTCAGATTTTCAAAGGTATTTAGGCATTGCTACACCAAACTAATTTAGGAGCCTAAATCTCATTTTCAAAAGCAATTTAGTCTCTTAGAAGCCAAAATCCCATTGACAATGGATGGTATTTAGGCTCATGAGTGTCAAAGTCACTTTTGAAAATGAGATTAGGTTCCTCAATCAGGCCTTGCAGTATTGCATGCAGCAACACCTAAATGCCTTTAAAAATCCAGGCCAGAGAAAAAAAATGACTGGCCCCAGGTCATATAGGAAATCTGTGGTGGAGCAGAAATTGAACCCTACTCCCAGGTTAGTGCCCTAATTATTGGACCACCCTTCCTCTGAAAATGAACAGAACATAGGAACACCTGTGGTGTATTCATCAGCAAAGCAGATTTTTTCTATCTGGACATGGCTGCTACCTCCCTGGACCTAGCTGGTACATCTGGCACTACAGTAGGCACATTCAGCAAATGAATAACGAAGCAATTTTCCTTCCTCACTTTGTTAACTGTAAAGTGTAGAAAACTTTGTCATAAGTGTTATGGAAAAAACATCAAGGATACTGCAGGATATTTCAAGTGTAACGAGCTTACAACTTTCATATCAGGGATATGCCTAATGAAACCATTTTGTATTGGATTCATGTGTGCATTTTGCTGTCAGGAGATGAAATGAAGCTAACTTCAGCTCTCCTCCAGGTTAGTGTTCTCTCTGTCTCTGGAATTCCAGTATGGGGACAATTCTATTTCGGGTCTCAACAGAAATGACGTGGCATCTCTGAAAAACCATTATGTACAAGTGACACCACTTTCTCAGTCAACAGCTCTAGTCCCTGGGAGTTTTCAATCATAGTTTGCTTTGATGTCAGAATAAGTTTGAACTACTTTTTCTTCCTGTTAGCACTGTAGAGCACATCCAACTATGGGAGAGGGAGCTGGATTCTACTGTGGCTTATGCATTATCAGCAGAATCCTTAACTAAGACCCAATTGCAGGGCCAAATTCTGCCCTGTGTCAGACCTATGCAATCCTACTGAAGATAATGAGCTTTCACAGAGGACTGAGTGCAGAATTTTAAGTTAATAAATTTACACAGGGAAGAATTTGAATTGCAGGATTTTTTATTACTAGCGATGACGTGTGGCATTGGCAGCTAGGAAAGCCATCTTTTGCTTGTGAGTTGAGCAGATTTGATGCAGATGTCAGTTGTAAGCACAAAAGGGCTAATGAAATCCTGGGATGCATAAACAGGGAAATCTCAAGTAGGAGTAGAGAGGTGATATTACCTCTCTGTTTGGCACTGGTGTGACCACTGCTAGAATACTGGGTCCAGTTCTGGTGTCCACAATTCAAAAAAAATGTTGATAAGTTGGAGAAGGCTCAGAGAAGAGCCATGAGAATGATTAATAGATTTGAAAACATGTATTATAGTGATAAACTAAATATATTGAGCTCCTAGAGTCTAACAAAAAGAAGGTTGAGGTGTGACTTGATTACAGTCAATAAGTATCTACACAGAGGACAAATATTTGATAATGGGCTCTTCAGTTTAGCAGAGAAAGGTGTAACATGATCCAATGGGTAGCAGTTGAAGCTAGACAAATTCAAGTTGGAGATAAGGTGTAAATTTTTAACAGTAAACATAATTAACCATTGGAACAATTTAGCAAGAGTTGTGGCAGATTCCACATCATTGGCAAATGTTTTATATATATATATACACACATACATATACACACATACATATACACTCCAGGATTTATTGTGAGGAAGTTCTGTGGCCTATGTTATATGTTCCTTTGTACAGGAAATCAAACTAGGTGATCTCAATGATCCCTTCTGGCCTTGGAATCTATTAATTTAAAGAAGCAGATAAAAGACACTGGAAAGAATGTACATAGAATTGAAAGATATGGGGCGAATGCCATGGAAATAGGTAGCACTTACTTAAAATGTCTGATTTTCCCTTGTCTGTGTTGACTGAATGTGTGACGGGACGTGCTCCCCACACTGGCCCCGAGAGAGTGGAATTAGGCCATGTGGTCCCAATCAGCCAATTATGCTGCAAATGGGGGAGATTTAGACTGCAGGGAGGTTTCTAATTAGAGGGAAGCTCACACATGAAGGAACAGTCAGGACTTCTATAAAGCCAGGAGGCTGGCAACACTCAGGCTTCAGGGAGGGAGCCTGCAGTCTCTCTCTCTGAGGTAAGGGAGAAAGGGGTGGGATAGAAACCCTTGAGAAAGGGTCTGGCTAATAGAGAGGGATCTGACTAGGAAGGCTGATGAAAGAGAAGCTTAAAGAAACATGGTAGAAAGTTGTCCAGAGAAGACAACACTAGGATTGGTGAAGTCCTAGACCTTAGCTGCATACTATAGGGCCCTGGACTGGAATCCTCAGTAGAGGGTGGGCCTGGGTTCCCTTACCATCCACTGCAGAGTGGTATTGCTAGGGACAGTAAATGGGAAGACTGCCTGAGTGACATAGTTAGAGGACTGCCTGAGGCTGCTGGTGCACAGGGACTTTGAAAGACCAACCCTCCCACCTTGGAAGGGGAATTGCATGACTTGACCAGAGGGCAGAGTCATGGAGCAGCTGTATCTTGACTCTGTGAGCGGGAGAAGAGCTGCAACGGTGCAAGAGAAGAAATGGGGTGCTGAACCGGATGTCGCTAATCCTCAAAATTGCCAGAAGGGGAGCCACCCAGCAGTGAGCAGAGCTCCCCATGATGAAGTGCAACAATGTAACCTGGGTTTCTTTTGCACTGGTGCTGGGAAAAATCAGTGGGTTATTTACTGCGCTAGCTCAGATGCCCTGAACTTTCCAGGAGCCAAATGGCAGAGACCCAGTAGCGCGCACATCTTGTTTCAGAGATATCTCCCAATCAAAAGTATTCTATTTGTATATTTAGAAGAGGTAGTACAGTAGCTCATGGAGACCTCAGTCAGAATCAGGGCCTCTTTCTGCAAGATATTTTATATTTATATGTAATAAGGCAGACCCTGCCCCAAAAACTTACAATCTAAATTTAAGATAAGACAAGAGGTGGATGAAACAACCAGATGGGGAGGGGAGAACGGATGGAGTATCAGTAATATAAGTGTGTTTTTAGATATATTAGCTTTGCACATGATTTCTATTGGTGGGTGTAGAGGTTGGCTTCTCTGGGTTGGTTGGGGAAGTTTGCGAAGACAAATAAGTAGATCAGTAACAGTCATCTCAGTGCTCCACCTCTCCATTATCAGCTGGCAGTATTCTACCTGCATCAAGACTGAAAGGAGGCTTAAGGAGGGAACTGAGGAAAGATAGGGAGGTATGTCTTTGGGGCACAGGAAGCTTTACACAAGAGCTGGCATGGTAGAAAGTGCAAAGATATGTGTGGGAGATCAATTTTTGAAAGAAGGGATAGTAATATTACATGATCACCAATATAAACAAATATTGACCAGCTCTAAAGGTAGTAACAGTAAAATAATGCCCAAGGGGAAAATATAGCACCTGAGATTGTGCTATATTGCCAAATCTGATGGAGAAAACTTGCAATCAAAGGAATTGAATTTACCATAGAAGCAATTCTGCTACTGATACTGCCCTCAGAAACATGCCATGATTCTGCGTCACTAACCTCTTGGAACACACAGCACCAGAATCTTGATGGATATAAACATGTGTGGAGAAGCTTTTGCATGTATGTTCTTCTGCCTGTAAGGATTAGAATATTCAGAGCGATTTTTTAAAAAGGAAACATTTAACAAAATACATTCCCAAATGGATTTTCCTGACTCTTATCTTCACCATTTTGGTACTTTCTGCATTGCAGCCTGTACCCTAGGCTTAATGAGCAGATCACCCTAGCGTTAGACACTATTTTACCAGTCAATATCAGCAGTATGGTAATTAGAGTAATTAAAACATCTTATGGTACCCAAGCTTCTCCAGCAAACGCCATGGCTTGAGCTATGGAGGCTGCTGGCAGAAAAAAGACAAGCAGCTGCCTGATCTTGAAAATGGATCTGAAGGAGAGATAAAGAGCTCTGATAAACTGATCTGATTATATTCATGCAGAGAGAGACTGGCTTAGCTCTGTCAAGAGCTTCTAATGCTACTACTGCAAACCATACTGACTCAGTAAAAACAGACTCTGAGCTTTAATGGCCTGATATTCTAACCAATGAAATCCCCATTTTTTGTGTCTTGGTTTCATACTGAAAGCACATTGTTATTTGTTCCTCATACATGTGTATTTTTTTCCTTTTCACTTCCAGGTGGATTTACGGTATTGCCAGGGCATGTTGCCCAGCCTGGCCAGGAAGTGTAGTAGGCAAGATAGCACTTAAATAATCCCACTGACAAGCACTTGTAGGTCTAGACGGAGTCCCCTTACATGAAAGGCAGAGTGAGTGTGATGGCACATGGAATAGATTATGGGCTACAGAATCTTTCACCTCCAGGGGGCTGGCTCATGGAAATGGGAAAATAATGCATTCTGGTTTCCCCTCAGAGTCATGTGCAGAAACAAACAAAGCCATGAATGAAAAATAGCTGTTCTGCTGTGTGCCAACACACCTGGTAGGAAAGAAAAGTGCTTCCTGGAATGGCTCATGACCATGAGTGCCAAACTTGGGGCAGACTATCCAAAAGCAGGGCAAAACCTCCAAACTGATCCTATAATTAGAGTTCACCAACCCAGTAACATGTGTGAATTCCTAAAGCACTATAAACAGTCTTACCATGGAGTCACAGACAGTATCCCCGGGCATGCCCATCTATCTTGCCACCCAGGTAAGCTGGACTATTTTGTAGATGGTCACATTACAGCAAAAATCACAATAATAATCAGGTTATCCTCAGTCCCAATGGACAAGTTATTTACTGCAGGTCAGTTGTACTCAGATCTCAAACCAAAGATCATGCCTGTAGCCAATCCTGTTATGAAACTAACAAAAGACTACTTAACTAAGAAAAGAGTTATTTACAAAGTTAAAACAGGAAACATGCACACAAATGAGTTACAGCCTTAGATAAAAAAAAAGGTAATATAAGCTTCCATAATAAACTGCTCTAAATGCCCTTTAGGGCTGACCCATGCCAAGCAACATGGGGATCTCTTGCTTATGTGTAGGAATCTTTGTCCCTCAGAGTCCAGACAACATAAAGATACAAGTTTTTGCTTGTCAGAGTTTTTTTAACCCCTTCACCTAGAGTCCAAGCTGATGGGATGAGATCATCCACAGGTCCCCCCATTTGGAGGCAGTGAGGAATGCAATCAAGGTTTCTATCCTTTGATGCTACACACTGCCTTGTTTTCCTTCAATGGGACATCTTGTGTGCAGGACAAGCACTTTACCTTGATTAATGCTTCCTTTCCTGTTTTGGTGAGTTACACAATTACATAGGTTGACAATGCAAACACTCAATATTACTTTATATCATGGGATACAGATATAAGTAGAATTAATACATGCAGCATCCTGCAAACATTCCATAAAGTCTAAACACATTCTTATAACACTAATATCTATTTTAACTAAACTAACCCACAGGTGAGCCCGACTGGCTTCCAGCTATGCATTTGTCAGTGTTCAGTGAGGGCCTGGGCGTTGACATGAGCTGGCACCTGGTCTGCCAACGGCACACTCCCAATGGTGAAAGCTGCCCAAACTCAAGCATTCCATAATGTTTAATTCCAAACCTGCCTGTTATGCAGAGATACAATAAAGAAAGTCTGGAGGGAATTTGACATAATGGATGAATTCAAAACAAAATGCAAAGATATCGTGTTTATGGGCCGTATTCCTAGTGCTGTAGATATGGGAAACTGAAATGGCTACCAGTTAACCCCACCTCTTGTCTCTAATTAATACACAACCGAGTAATTGAAAATTTTAAAATCTCCTACGCAGTGGCGGAGCCAGGTTTCACAACCAGGGTAGCAATGGGTCATTGGCAGTGTGCTGGAGAGCGAGCCTGCCCCACACTCACCTGGCAGCAGCAGCTCCTGCCCCCAACGGGTTGAACCAGGCTCGCCACTCCAGGCGTTGTGACCTGCATCATGGGGTCACAGTGCCATTCAGGTCTGGGGGGGAGGGATAGCTCAGTGGTTTGAGCATTGGCCTGCTAAACCCAGGGTTGTGAGTTCAATCCTTGAGGGGGCCATTTAGGGATCTGGGGCAAAAATTGGGGATTGGTCCTGCATTGAGCAGGGGGTTGGACTAGATGACCTTCTAAGGTCCCTTCTAACCCTGATATTCTATGAGCCTCTATGGTCTGGCCACACCTCTGTCATGAAGGAGGGGTGGCTTGAGTGAGTGGCATTGCAACCCATGTGTCAGGTCACAAAGCCCCATCATAGGGATCCAGACCCAGCCCTGTGGACAGGAGCCACTGCTGCTGGGTGAGTTCAGGGCAGGCTTGCTCTCCAATCCCACGTGAAACTTTGTTTCACCTTTTTTTTGCCAGTTGCATAATATGTTTGAAAAGGTACCACACATACACCTAAAAATCATGGCGGGGAGTGGGGGGAGGAAGGGTATGGTTGTCCCCCAGGAGCTCTGCCACTGTTCCTACCACCAGTAACTGATGTCATATCTGTTTGCCAAAATGGACCTAGTTGGAAGTGTAACAATTTGCACATCAAATCAGCTTGCTGGATGCCGTGCACTTGGCTGTTGAAAGATGGAACCTGTAAAGACAGTGACTATTCAACAATGTTTCAACAAGAAGCATGTGGCTTCTTTGCCCTTTATATGTCACAATGCACAGAACCTCTCAGATGACAGTAAGTCTATACTGCAGCATCTTGATAAACTGACGTAATGCATAGCAGGTGTCATGCCTGCTACTAATTAAGCCACAGATGAAGAGGATCCACCTGCTTCTAAGGAACTTGTGAAAAAGGGGGAAGAAAATGCACTTCTCACAGCTACAATCCCAAAGGCAAGTTTGCTAGAAGATCTACATAAACAGAAAGCTGACCATGCTATATCCTACAGCACAGCCATTCTAGAAACACAGGAATCACCTGAGCAGAACACCAGTGGACATGCTGGGACAACTGACTGCTTGAGTTCTGTCCTTGGCAGAACTCAATCTCTCCTGTGATTTTGCAAGTCACCCCCCTAAAAAATGGCAACTGTGACCATTCTCGGGGCACCCAGGACTGAGAGTCACCTTGTTACCTTCTTTCTTGTGGTAGTTGGGTGTGAGCTCCCTACCACCACCAGCCTTTCAGGCACTTAAGCAGTCTCCTGTGGGCTATGCCAGCCCTATCTTCACCTTGCTGCTTAATAATAGGTGCACTCTAGTCCTTGGGTCCTTTCAATTATTTCACCGGTGACATCCAGGCCCTGACACTGGCTACTCTCAGAAATCCCCAATCCTCTGCCCCCAATTTACCAGTTTTACTTTAAATCTCCATTCTGTAAACTGCATAATGCTTGAAAGCACTTATAATGAACCAAAGAAGGCTTATTTAAGAAAGAATGAAGATTTAACTATGAGTGAGAGAAAGTGATGGAAACAAATGGTTACAACACAACAAAATCATAATACATGAACCGGGGTCTACACTCACCTTTCCTATATGATAAAGTAGGCACTCCTTCCCCATTCCCCCCACAAAAAACAGGCTCTCTGGGGTCATGAAAGCCCCTCACTCCTTAAGGGGTTTCTTCAGGCTATGGCTACACTACAGCTTAAGTTGACATAAATTATGTCGCTCAGGGGTGTGAATTAACCACCCCAAGTGACATGCGCTTAAATAGGCATAAGTTTAGTCTGGACAACGCTATGTTGGTGGGAGAGCTTCTCCCACCGACTTGGCTAACGCTACTCTCAGGGGCTGGAGTAACTAAACGAATGGGAGAATTCTCTCCCATCGGCTTAGAGTGGCTATAACTACAACCTCACTGAATGGATCTAGAGTGCTTTTCCCTACACTCCGTTATACAGAAATAGTCTTTTGCCTTTATTCATAGCCAGGACATTCTCCTGCCTGCTATAATGTTTCTTTTTCACTTCCAAGTGGTTTCAATTGTTTTCAATTGTCTTTGATGGCTTTCCACTGACTGTTCTGGGATGTGGCAAGGGTAAAATGATTGAACTTTGTATTACCTCTCTGGGGACTAGGGAGGGGTGACAACTGCCTCTTGCTTCAATAGGCTATATCTGATTACCCTGGTGACAAAGTTTTACTCCAAGTCTATAAAGCGTACATTCAATATAAATATTATTCCTGAATTATCCATATATACATCTCACAATGATTGAGTCTTGACAAGTTATGAGCTTTCTGTACATACCTTACATATTGCTCTTTATGGATTATTGCAAACATCTCTCACCACAGACCTGACAAACCCACTCCATCAAAGAACAGGGGACCCTTTGCACAGGGTCACAGCAACATCCTCTTGTAAACCCCAAATGCGCTGTAGACAATCTAAGATAAGTCATGTGTTTTATTCCAAGGTAAGAACATTAGTTTTGCATATGTATAATGAAATACCTTGGCATATGAATTGTTTATTTTTAATATACTGTACACAAAGGGCCTTTGTGTAATGTCATAAGTAAAAGGAATTGTGAACTAAGTTATGACCTAGAGACTTGAAGGCTTATAGACTCACATGCTTAAAGTTAAGCACCTGCTTCAGTGTTTTGCTGGATTGTGGCCACAGCGCTCATCTTCTCACAGGATCAAACTGTGTATGATGTATCCTTCAGCTCTGATAAACAGATTTTGTTTTCTACAGATGTAAATAAAAACAAAAGATGTGTCGGAATAATGATTTAGGTGACCCTATATTAGGCAGAAACCTGTTCTAACAGCTAAAAAACACGGAGTCCGAGAGGTGACTTATTACCAGGTTTTACTGTGTATTGTATTGTGTTAAACAGGGAATAGTTCAAACGTTTGCTCAGCACACAATAATACAACGGAACTTAGTTGTTCTATATCTTTGAAGAAGGAAGGGAGAAATAAATGTTTGGGCACTTAGCTGCCCAGCAGACTCTAGGGGCCTATCACCAGATATGCTGTCAGTAGCTAAGCCCTCACCTTCCCCATTATAGTAGTTTACAGTATCTGGTTACTGGAAACAAGTGAACTAGTTACAGTGGAAAAAAATAAATGGATTTGACAAGTGTAAGCCCTTTTTCCGTTTAGAGATTTATCAACCTGCTTTGGCATGTTTGTTGTTCAAAGTAATTCCACAAATGCTTTCTGCAAAATTATTCCTTCCGGCAGGCTGCACAAATTATTCACTCTATCCTTTCCTTACATGTGTGGACTATTGCTAATCCATTATTCAAGCTATGTGACCCATCATCCATATCACATGCTATTTTTTCTGATCTCCAATTGGCTGACAATTTTTTATAAAAAGGAAGGCTTGAATAAATCATTTGTAGGGCAAACATTCACCCAAACACTCAAGTGCAAGATTTTACATCACATCTGGCCCAAATATGCCTAGATTTAAGGCCCAAGGGGGACCATTAGATCATCTAGTCACACCTCTTTTATATATCTCAGTCCATTTAATTTCACCCAGTTGCCCCTGTATTGAGTCCAACAACATGTTTGACTAAAGCATATCTTCCAGAAAGGCATCTAGTCTAAAACGTAAGACGGAGATGGAGAATTCATCACTTCAATTGCTAGTTTATTCCAGTGGTTAATCACCATCACTGTTAAATTCATGCCTAATTTCTAATTTGAATTAATCTGGCCTCAGCTTTCAGTGATTGGTGGTTCTTATGCCTTTCTCTGTTCTAATAAAGAGTCCTTTAATACCCAATATTTTCTCCCTGTGAAGGTACTTACACACTGTAATAAGTCACCTTTCAGTCTTAAGCAAAACAGGTTGAGTTCTTCAAGTCTGACTGTAAGGCATTTTCTCCAGCCCTGAAATAATTTTTGTGGCTCTTTTCTGCAACCCCTCCAATTTTTCCAACATCCGTTTTAAAAATACGGACACCAAAATTGTCCATAGTATTCTAGTAGCAGTCTCACCAGTGCTTTATACAGAGGAGAAATAATGACATCATTCCTACTCACTGTTCCCCTGTTTATAAAGCCTAGGATCACATTCGCCCTTTCTGCCACAGCACCGCACTGGGAGCTCATGTTGAGCTGTTTGTCCACTATGAATCCGAAATCCTTTTCAGCGTCCCTGCTTTCCAAGACACAGTGCTCCATTTCCTAGGTATGGCTGGCATTCCTTCCGAACTTACAGTTGGCTGTATTAAAACACATTGTTTGAATTGCACCAGGTTACCAAACCATGTAGATTGCTCTGTATGACTGTCCTGTCATAATCATTATTTACCACTCTGACCATCTTTGTCATCTGCAAATATAAAATCGCTGCTGATAAAATTAACTTCCTGATCATTGTTGAAAATTATGAATAGTGTCTGACTAAATACCAGTCCTTGAGGAACCCCACTAGAAACTTGTCCAGTCAATGATGAATCCCCATTGACACCTACTTTGTAAGATCTGTCAGTTAGCTAGTGTGCTTTAGCGTGTGTTTTATTGATACTGCAGAGTTCTAATGGTTTAATCAGAATGTCAGGTGGTACTAAGTCAAACACTTTACAAAAGTATATTACATCTACTCAGTTACCTTTTAAAAATCAAACTTGTCAGCGCAATGAACGAAATCAGGTTTGTTTGACAAGACCTATTTTCCCTAAAACCATGTTGATTGGCATTAATTATATTCCTACCCTTTAATTCCTTATCAGCTGACTCCTGTATCAACTTTTCCATTATTCTGCCTGGGATTGAGATCCAGCTAATTGGTCTAGAGATTCCCAGGTCATCTCACTTGGCCTTTTTGAATACTGGCATATTATTGTTATTTCCATAGCCCCTGGGAGCCCTAGTCATGGCTCACGTTGTAGCACTGTTCCCATCTTCTGGAATTACCCTGGTATTCTGAGACGTATTAAAAATTAACCTCAGCAGGCCAAAAATCTTCTCAGCCAAATTTTTTAGAACTTTTGGATTCAAATTAGCTGGGCCTGTTGATTTTAAAATGTTTATCTTCAGCAGATATTATTTAACATCCTCCTTAGTTATTTGTGCAAACACATGAATGCTCACACCAGAGTGATTTATTCAGATGGGGCCTGATTTCACCACCTTTATGACCACTGAGCAGTACCTTACCCTACAAGTATCCTCCCTCCCCCAAAATCAGCTTTGCTGTATTATGGAGGAGTGAGTCAGCGTGAATTATTCCCTATTTAGCACCACACCACACAGTGAAACCTGTCAGTAGCAGAAATCAGTGGGACTCCTACTGGTGTAAAGCATATCTCAATAGAAGTAAGAGTGGCTGAAACATATCCATATAGCTGATGCAACATCTGTTTGCAGCATCCTCCTTTCTCCAAACAGCCTTGCAAATAACGGTCACCTGTATGAATGTAAACGGAAAGCAACTAGAAAGTGTTGCAAACACTATCTGAACAAAGGTGCTGTTCTTATCTGAACAAATGTTCACACATGGTTTTCACAGTGTTCACCTAGCTCTCTCCCTGGACTCCTTATCAATTATTTTGCCACAGGTTGTGCTAAACCCTCCTGGAACTGCACAACAAAAAAATTAACTAAAGGAATGTTTCCAAAGCAAACAACTCATTTTAGAATAATCAATAACGATATCCAAGTTAAGTCCCAGCAGTCCTTTCTCAGAGATGAATTTGAATTTTACTTTAATTAGGTTTCAACCCCAGCAGTGCCACCTATTGGAGATTTTAAAACAATGTTATGTCAGAGACTTGCTATGCATGTAATATACCTTCTAGGCCAGAGTTTTGTAAGGTAGCCTCTGTTTTTGCATCTACAATTTGCGGATGCAAATAATTTCAAGGACAATTTTAATCCACTATTAGGTGATGGTACCGCTTGGACATGGGATCATGCCACCCCACTCTGGTCACTATATGCTGCTCTGGAAACACACAGGGGCCATAACCAGACAATTCTTCCAATGCAAAAACTGCATTGGCTATTGCACGGCATACACTCCCACACACAAGCCCCAGCAGGGTGGCTCTGAAGAGGCTGCTGTAACTTAGCCCAGGGCTACACTAGGGGAGGGGGTCGATCTACGATACGCAGCTTCAGCTACGTAAATAACGTAGCTGAAGTCGGCGTATCGTAATTGACTTACCTGGCCGTGAGAATGGTGGCGAGTCGATCGCTGCTGCTCCCCCGTCGACTCCGCTTCCACCTTTCGATGAGGTGGATTTCCGGAGCCGACGGGGAGCGCTTTTGGGGATCGATTAATCGCGTCTAAATGAGAAGCGAAAAATCGATCCCCGAAAGATCGATTGCTACCCGCCGATCCGGCGGGTAGTGAAGACCCTCTTGGAACTGCATACACTATGTCATGGGCAGTTTTGGCTCCTAGAGCAGTTCAGAATTGGGAGCGCCCAAATGTAGCTTAAAACCACCTTAGTGTCTCCTCCCTCTGGGCTACTGCCCTTCCTGGAAGCACCGTACAGTCTTACAACCCACATACCTGACTGCATCGGGATATCAGGTACTTAAATAGCTAAATAACGTTAGTTGTACTTGCAATTATTGGTACACACAACTGTTTGAAAAAATCAAAAAGTTCAGTTAAGGTGAAGCTGCAAATCAAACCCTGTGTGTAAACATGTGTTGTCTTTAGCACCTAATAAACATACTACCTGTCCGGGTTCTTGCGTGGCCTCCATGATCCTTACAATACCACTGTCAAGTGGTTAAGGATTAATATACCCTTTTCTAGATGGGGAACTAAGGCATAGAAAGGTTTAGTGATTTACCCAAGGTTACATATGAAGTTTACAGCAGAGTCAGGAACTAAATCCAGATCGGAGTGTCATGCCTTAACTGTCTTTGCTCTCCTATGGAGCCTCTATACACTAGAAAGAAAGTTAAGACACAAAATTCATATCCAGATATGGGTATCAAATACCCCAACGTTGAGAAAGGTTTGGTTCTGGTGGTTTAGTTCAGCCCATTATAAAAAATAGGCTCCATTTGAACAAATTCAGATTTGGGTCCAAGTTTAGATTTAGCTTACATTTCAAGCGTATACCCATTTTAGAGTTATGCACAAACCATTCATGTCTCCTTTCTTCAAGCCGTTCTTTTGACTCCACCTCAACAAAATGTAATAGGAACTGAAAGAATGCACTATGACTGGACTGATAATGGAATTATTTCTTGTTATATAATTCACGGCAAGCCCAATCTCTTACCCTTGAAAAGTGATGATGGGATTGAATGTTTAAGTGATTGTGACAAGATTTTGTTTTTTTCTTCCTATCAGTGCTCTCTCAGGCTGACAGGAAGCAGCAGAATCAGGACTGAAGCAAATTGGGTTTTATCTGTAGTCTTACAACTGGGTCATTTAAAGCCCTAAGCAAGCATTTATTTGTCAGCCATTCGGAGTCAAACCTTCCCAATAGCCAGTGGGCCTCGACATGGTGGCTGGTGCCATAGCCTCCCCTTTCCCGCGATCCTATCCCTAAGCAAGATGCCACTTTACCACAATAGATTTTTATCAAGTTAAAAATAAACTAATGACACTTTCTGGCAGTGAAATGCTCCGTGGACAGCTGGGGAGAAAAGGTTTATTGCCGCTTTATTAAAATATATTAAATAAATTGGAGACATGCTACCCAGCCAGCTGACTGAGGTAGAGCCTCCCTGTAGATGTTTTGGTTTTGCATTAAGAAAGTTGTCACAAGTAATTTGGACTGGAGCGTGAAGTTATAGACTGCCAAATGTTGATTAATTAAGCCCATGTTTGGATTAGTTCTGCTAGATAGTTTCATTAGGAAAAATGACTGAAAATATGGAATAAAGCAACCAAGGGGAATAGAGGGAGGATTTGTGTGTTAGTGAGACCTACGACAAAGAACAGAGACTGGAGTTGAACCACATCTACCACACAACCCCCTGTGTCCCCGCTCTCTCCCATGTACTGGAGCAGAGATAGATACCATGGTCCTTGTCTTCAAACACCCTAAAACTGAGCGGGTACATGGAGTATCATGCTATGGCCAGGGGAGGATGGGGGAGGTTGAGTAACTAGGCATAGGCTAATGGATCTTTTCCCCTTGCTAGAAGTAAACAAACAGCAAAGGAACAAAGTGTTTTGATATCTCATTTTGACCTAGAGATTAACACACAAGGCTAAGAGCTGGAACCCCTGTATTCTAGTCCTGTCTCTTCCAAGACGTTATTAGTAATGCAGGTAAAGAGGAGGATGATTTTTAACCAGATAGTGTCCACTGAAAATAAACTATGACTCAACAGAGAGATCTTGTAGTCTAATATTCAGCTAGGCACCCAGGTGATAAACAGACCCTTCAGTATAGTAGCCATCACAGCATATTGCAAAATATCTGCATAGAACCCATTTTATCTACCTGAAAATTAGGTGCAGGATTCCTAACGCCTCCTAAATCATTTAACTGCTTTTGAAAATTCCACTTGATAAGTACATAATATTTTACACGCACACACACACACCATTAAGATTGCAAAGTCAAGCACACAAAAGTTAGGAAATACCAATATTAACTGTACAACCTTAATTTAGCCCCTTTGTGTGTATACATAATGATACAGGTTTTTAATTACACATACTATTTTTTCAACAGGGCACCTACCCCCTTCAGTGGATAGGATGGATAGTGCTCACCTGATAAGCAGCAATTCAGTGTGTTGTTTTCTCCTTGCTGTTCAAAGTGTGGCCCCAAGCATTATTTATTGCACAATATTCAAACCCTGCTCTGAAGAGAGAATGATTAATTTCCTCCTGGACTTTTCTATGTTGCTTCACAAATATTAATGAATTTATTTTCACAGCACCCCTGTGAAGTGAGCGTTATCCCCATTTTTTGAATGGAGAACTGAGGCACTGAAAGATAAAGATCAAATGTGTCCAGGAATTTTAGGTGCCCAATTTGAGACACCTAAGATCTGATTTTTCAGACAACTTAGCATTACAGAGCACTTTATATGTTCAAAGCACAGCTCCCATTAGTTTCAGCTGCAGCTGTGAAGAGCTCAGCTTCCCTCTCCCCCTTCCCAACTCTAGTCTCCTCAGAAACCGCTGAACCACATTGACTGAAATTTTCCAGAAAACTTAAACCTGAGGCAGAAACCTGGCAAGGAAAATCTCAGCCCAAATTATTACAGCTTAGCATGGGTCTTATAATGGGTAGTGCCACACAACCTTCATAATAGGTGGGGCTACCAGCCCCTCTGATAATAAATCATATATAATTATAGGGTAAATACATATAGGAGTGTTCCTGTTTCCTGGCCTGAGAGTTGGCACTGTCCTTGCAATGACAATTTTGGGGCTAAATTGGTCACTCCTATTTAGCCATTCTCAGCATATAAGGACAAGGTGATACTCAATTAAATTAAAAGGCAACTGATGTGAGGAAGATCTTTAACCTCTCATTATTAACCTGTGGAATTCACTACCACAATATATCATTAAATCTAAGAGCTAGTTAAGAAAAACATCCAGAGTGACGTAGGATAATCAAAATCTAGGCAATATAAACCTTCGTATTTCAGGGCAACCTGAAATGGTTCAAAGACAACCATTAATTGCCTGACTCAGGTAAAAACTTTCCCTATAGGCAGGTTATTCCACAATAGTCCATAGTAAGGGACTTTTATCTTCCTCCACAGCATCTGACACTGATCATAGTCAGTGATGAAATACGGATAGCTCATGAGTCTGATCCACTCTGGCAATTGCTATGTAACAACAAGTAGGGGCAGGGGTTGAAAGAGAAAAAGAGCAAAGACAGAAATAAAAAAACGGGCGAGAAAAGAGGAGAATGCAACAATGAACGGGTCCGATTGTGCCATTATTTGAGGAAACTGCACTCTGGTTTCCACACACTCGGCTCATCATGCGCTCTGCTCCTGGAATTTCACTTTATCAAGGTAGAGTCCACAGCACTGAGCCACCAGGAAAGCAATTGGAAACAGCCACTTGTATCCCATAAGTGAAGTTATAATACAGAAAGAGAACTCATCACGCTTGTCATGATTCATAACAAATAATTCTGCCTGATTCTAAATACATTTCACAGTTGTGCAGCCGCACAGCAATGAGAGATACAGTACTAGGATGGTGCCATACACGCTAATCAGACATCAGCTGCAATATTCAAGCACAGGAAGGTTTGTTACCTATCTTTCAGCTGCTTTAGTGTTTAGATCTACAGACTGCCTTGGCATGGAAGGAACTGCAGAGACTTAACGGTTAATATTCTTATAATTCAGATTTTGCCTCCACGTAAATACTAGAGGATTATTTTAAGGCAGTGGTTGTCTATTTGAGCAGTATTTTTTGTAAAGGGAAGGGAAGGAAAGAGAGGTAAGACCCGGTGGGGCGGGGGGAATGGGGCTTTTCAGAAACTGCTGATTACTCACTCTGAAAAGCTGGCCCATTTAAGGTTTCTCAGGTTTTGTACCCAAAATCATTAGTCACTTTTCAAAATGTAAGCCCCCACATTCACATTGTGCACAACTGTCCTCTTTCTTCAAAGCTTGTTTTTAATCCAGTTTAGAAAATAAGAGTATTGAATCTTTAAAAGGAGATTTTGATCTTAATGAACCGATGGATGCATCAGTAGCGCTATAGCAGATAAGCCTTATGTATAGTCAAATCACCATTTTGACTATAACCACGACATAAACTTTGATCATTTTCAATACTTATTCCCCATTAAACTTACCATCAGGTGGGCTTACCCATCCATGAGCATCACTTTTAGATGGAAGAGAATCATGCTGAGGTCAGGAAATCTCAGGGAGTTTGGAGAAATACTTGCAAAACAACAGCTGAAGAGATTAATGTGAGGTTAAAACAAGTCAACCAACTGACCATTGCACTGGTCTTGACTAATGTGTATTCTTCCCTATTAGCAGACATGGTAAATCAAAGTGAATGGGCAGTATGTTTTTGGAATACACTGCTTTGCTCTTTTCACATGTCACACTGCTCGTATGTTGGGCATAATCCTCTAATGTTATTTCAGTATAACATTGACACAAAAGGCTAAATTTATCCCTTGTGTAACTCCAGTGAAGCTATTTGAAGTCAATGGAGTTAGAGCAGGGATTAATTAGGCCAATTAGGTCATATCAATGAAATGTATAATGGTTGCAAGATATGTTAATGTTTCAACACTTTACAAAAATATCGCTGCTCTATTCATTGTTTGCCCTTGTTCCCCATCCCTAGCCTCCCATCCCCCTCACTGTACCACTTGCTCCCTTTCCCCTCACTGCTTCCATTGTGCTTTCATTTAATATTTTATCTCGTGGGCATGTTGTGAGATTTAACTGTTTCATGTCTCTAATGCTTTTTCAGATGAAAGGTGCAATAGGAGTGCAAAATACTGTAATAAATCCACAGCCGGCTAGGGCATCAGTGCTGTTACTATGCTGCATACCATGGCCACTCAGAATGTCCAGGGGGAAGTGGTGAAAGAACTCAACTATTACAAGTCCAAAAAGCACAGACCCCAGCCCTCTGACTTCAAGGTGAAGCTCCATGAGTTGTCAGCCTATGACACACACCTAGGCAATTCTGAGTCTATCCATCAGATGACGCTAACACATGCTAGCAAGTTCATTACACTATTTCCATTCCATCTCTCATTTACTTTAAGCCCAGTTCATCTCCATGTTATTTCCCTCCTACTTGTCTGTGTAGACTCATGGTACCAGGCTCCATAAAGCCTTCATCTCTACATTTTTTGTATCAGAGGGGTAGCTGTGTTAGTCTGGATCTGTAGAAGCGACAAAGAGTCCTGTGGCACCTTATAGACTAACAGATGTATTGGAGCATAAGCTTTCGTGGGTGAATACCCACTTCTTCAGATGCATTTGAAGAAGTGGGTATTCACCCACGAAAGCTTATGCTCCAATACGTCTGTTAGTCTATAAGGTGCCACAGGACTCTGTCACTTCTACATTTTTTGTGTCATACATCTGAAATGCTATTTGTACAACTAATTGTACCCTATTTATCCAATTTCTAAATTAAATCACTAGTGAAAATTGCCAAATTTCTATATTTATAGAAAGATATCACCAAATTTCTCTGCTTAATAGGAGTTATAACAGATGTAAGCAACAGCATGATTCCATATTTACAAAGTGACAGTTTTCTATAAATACTGAAATTCTGTAATTATCACTCAAACTACTCATCAGAATTCCAAAATAGATAAAACAATGAACAAGAGCACAATCTTAATGTTAAAATTCAACCCACCCACCCCAAAATATCTACCAACCTCTATTCTTGTGATGTACTCAGCCCCCTTGTAATATGAATTGATGCCATGAAAACTGCTACATCTGCACACCTGACAACTAAAATATAGTGGATAAGCAGATTATTTTTGGATTGGAAACCTTATATATCTGACAGCTAGTATCAAACTCAAAACCAAAGCTACCAGTTGTTGGACAGATAAATGAAATCATTTTTAACATCTTCCTTTTAAAATCCTTCTCGAGGAAGAATTCATATTTCCTCTAGTCCAGCATAGTTCATTTTAAGTCATCATGAGCTGAACCTCCTCACTGGTCCCTGATTTGGTCAAATTCTTTTGATAGGGCCCTAACTAACCTCTGGGAAAGAAGGAGGAAGGGTCTGACAGCAAAAGAAATATACCTAGGAGGACTTGAAGAATAGAGGACTTGAAGAATAGAGTCAATGGCACAACTCCCACTGACAGCACAAGAAGCAAGAACAGATGCCCGATTTTCAAAATGGCCTCTAAATTTATGCTTCAGAATAGGAACCGTGAACACATGATTTTGGGTGTTGAAATTTAGAAGTCACACTTGAAAATATGGGCCAAACATTACCATGTATTTGGGCCCTGATCCAGCAAAAAAATTAAGTGTGCCTGACTTGTGCTCAGTGGAAATGCATCAGTTTATAGCTGCGGAGGATCTATTTCTTATATGAGAAATCAGTAATAATATTTTACTTCCATACAACTCCTTTCATCCAGATACATCCCAAACCACTGAACAAACTATGTTCATGCAACACCACTGAAATGTAATAATCTCCGAGGTGGAGGGCAGTAGCCAATTAACACAATACACTGATGCCTGGGCGAAGAGAAAATTTTGGCCATGACAGCAGGATAAATCTCCTTACAAAAAGCAACATGGAATTATAAACGTACGTACAGAGCAGATCTGGCGTCTGCTTTTAAGGCTGCTTCTGATGTTAAAATCATGCAACTATCATTCACACAGATTGTCCTTGCATACTTGAAAACTGCAAATCGGAAAGATTTCTTATGTTTAGGATGGAATTTCTGGTCAAAACCACACACACACACACCTGGGATATTAGAGACCTAGATTTAAATCACTGCTATGAATCAGGCAGAGCAGGGATTTGAACGTGGGTCTTTGAGGCCACAAGTGAAGGGCTTAAACCCTGGGCTCTTCTAGTATGGGGCTCCCTTACTGTGGTTTCCCCCACCCTCCCCATGAAACATTCCTAGAGACTGGTTTCATTCCACATCTGCATAGAAGCAAATACGTTAAAACCTTGACAATTTTTTGTGAAACTGAAATTGTTTTCCAGCCAGCTCTGTCATAACCTCCCATATGGGAGCTCGCAGCAAGCTGTTGAAGTTGACCGTTTAAATTGCTAAACCCGTTTTTGGGTATGAATTTAGTGCTGATGAAGGTGCCAGATGGACAGGACTGGAGCCTAAAGTTCATTATGTATCCACATAATGGGTACAATTTTATGGACAACAGCAAAGAAGGCTTCTGTTAACATGCCTCAGTCCTGACCTAGAAGAATCATCTGAGGGCTTGAGAGATAGTTCAGCCTCCATTCCTAGTCCTAGTCCTTGGCTTCTCTGGTGTGAGTGACAACGGGTATGTCAATTATGGTGGCAGTTCTGAGAATGTGGATATTTATCCACCAGGATCTGAACTGAGCCATCAGCTCATTTCACAAAGGCCTTATGAACATCTTCATTAACAACACTAAGGTTGGTTGGCTGTGATCAGAGAGGTGCCTACCATCCATTGTGTGTGTGCGGGGAGGGAGGGGGGTCCTATTGGACGACAGCTGAGTATGCATTCAAATACTGACAAAGCCCCAACGTGTCAATTTCAGCAGGATGGATTATCCATCTGAAAATTCCTATCCGAAGAGAGAGACTCTCCAGTTCTTGTTGTGGCTGCTGCTCTCCTGGTTAAAAAGTTTCAGTCATCCAATCAGTGAGCAGAAACAATATCACGTGACTTACGTTATTAATCATTCAGCCTGAATAATAAATAGTCAAAGCACAACGTTTCCAACCAACCCAGAGGCTGAAAGCCTCTTTTACAAAGTAGGCAGGAATTACTTCTGAATTGCAAATACACTTTCAGAAATCAGAGTCTATTCTTCAGCCGTGCATAAAGGGAAGAAAAGGGCAACATTTGTAACAAACATCGCGCCAGATCCTCTGCCGCACACTCAAGCACAACTCCATGCAGCAAAGACAGAGGACTGGCAGGGAGCTACTTATAGCTCCCTGGTTCTTTGCCTGGCCCCTGGCACTAGTGCAAGTTGGAGCAGCCTGGGACTTGGCTTGTCCCAGCTGGCAATGATCTCAAAGAGTATGTCTACGCTGCAGTTAGGGGGAGGGATGCCCAGCCTGGGGTAGACAGAAAAGCAGTAGTTCAGCTCAAGCTAACATGCTAAAAATAGTAGCGTGGGCGTTATAGCCCAGGTGGCGGCTCAGGCCATCCGCCTGAGCTCTGGCAGGTTTTGCACTCGGTCAGCTTGCCCAAACAGCAGCCTGTGCAGCGACGATTGGCCCATTAGCTGGAGCTGAGCTAGTGCAAGTTTCTCTACCTGCCCCAGGAATCGCACTTTCCAGATATGGCGTAAACACACCCAGGGGCGGGGAGTTGTACGGGCCCATGGTGCCTGGGCTCTCGGAAATCCAGGGCCTGGGGGACCCGGCTCCACCAATGTTCAGGGCTGAGTCTCTCCCCTGGCTCCTCCTGCCGCCCCCACACACCTCCCCCGGAGTGTCCCTGCCTATCTTGGGCAGTGTGCAGCTGCCCCCTGCATCTCCGCACTGTGCTCCCTCACCGGCCACTGCCAGCTGCAAGGGAGTGGCACCGGGGGCAGGCGAGGCAGCTGCTGCACCTGCGGAGGGAGGAGCCTCATGGCAGTCCACACCCCTCCCTCCCCCGGCAGGTAACTCCGAGTCGATTCCAAGGGGTGGGGGGCTTATCCTGGCTGGATCTCCTGAGCAGCAGCCTGGGGGGAGGCTCATGTGAGTGTTGTGCCGGGGACCCCCGCTCCCCCCGGAGCTTACTGCTGCTGGCGGGGAGAGGGTTGGGGGGAGTCCTCCACTCTAGCCCCCTGCCCCGGGGAAGCCTGCCTGCTGCACCCTAAACTCCTCATGCCCAGCCCCATACCCTGCACTCCCTCCCACACCCCAACCCTCTGTCCCAGCCCAGAGCCCATACCCAGCACTCAAACTCCCTCCCAGAGCCCAAACTCTCTCACAGAGCCTGCACCCCAAACCCCCTCCCGCACCCCCTCCCGCATCCCAACCCCTGTCCCAGCTCAGAGCCCATACCCAGCACCCAAACTCCCTCTCAGAGCCTTAGGCAGTTGTGGGGGGGGGGACTTGGACCCATTCTGGGCACCACCAAAATTATACAAACTTGCCGCCCCTGAACACACCCTAAGGGGCTATCGGCCATGTGAGCATAGTTAGAATGCAAAGCTTTCTGGCCACTCTTCTGCCCTCCCCCTCCCAGACTATGAGACCCTCTCTGCCCACCTGTCCCCCCCTCCCCACCCGGGGCTGCATGGGGGGTAACGGAGGAGTTAGCTATGCTAACTCTACACCTGTTGGGGCCTCTCCCATGTTGGGGGGGTATCCCTAGCAGGGGATTGAGAACTGATCTATGTTCCCTTTGTGCCACAGGGGCAGGATAAGGAGAGCAGAATAGGCCATGAACTCTGGCCTGTTAGAAAGAATAATTAAATTAGCTCTAGTCCCAACCAACTTCCATCTTGGGTAATTACATTCTACTTCCCTGAATTCCCCTGTGCCTTCAATGGAAGAAGTTACTTTTTTCTTCCTACAGAAGTGTTGTTGGCACATTATGCCCCAGAGCTGACTATATTTCAGTGGTAGCAGAGCGATTCCATTACATACAGCCTGCAAAGAGCTTAGGGTCCCTTCAAGATGAAAGATGCTATATCAAGGCACGTTATATATTTTAGTAATATGCACTTAAGTGTAAGTTCTGCATTGTTAGAAACGCTTATGGTCTCCAGCAAGCTGCTCAAAGTTACTAAACTGACAGTCGGCAATGGCAATTACGTACCATGCTTCTTTCAGAGCCCTCAACTTCTCCCAGCAAACTGCACTTTGTCAGACAAAAAGCCTGGCTGGCTACAGTGCCTCAATGTTATCATAAGGCTATCGACACCTTGTCTTTTCCATAGCAGGGTAGTTTTAACATCCCTGACTGCGGCATGGAAACTCAGCCCTTGTTTGGGAATCATTCATTCCGAGAGGACAGCTACACACACAAACATTCACAAAGTGGGAGGGAGGCCGGCAAGCAAGAGGCCTCATCACCTTTGGTTAATCTCTAACAGAAATCTTTTGTTTCCTTGCTTGGTGGGCTGTATCTCCACTATCGGGAAGCAGATGACCTCCTTCATTCGGGAGGGTACCCAAGAGGCTTGTGCTAATGACCTGTTGGAAAGTCTACAGTGCTGAAGCATCAGTGAGCTGGCACTCACGTTTAACTCTCTCTCCCCCTCGGCCTTCTGTTTGGAAACGCGGAAGCTGGGAAATAAAGCCTGAGCCACTAGGATGGTAGCTAGCTGCCTGTGGACTCCAGGCCACAAAACATGCAGCTGGAGAAAGCGAAACAGCAACTACTTATAGCCCTGAGAGCTGCTATGTTGCGATATGTTCTTCGCTGAGTGGTTAATATATTGGCTACCGAACATTACAAAATAAAAAAAATCCCAGAGGTGCCGGTGACAGAGCTCTGTTCTAATTCAGTTGTGTGTAACGCAGAGATGGTCATTAATGTGATTTGGTGGGGCTTGGCAGGTGGTGGGTTTATTTAGGGCAGAGAGCCATTCACAGGAGATGCAAGTGAGCAGCAAGACTCCATCTGGGACTAGCAGAGAGCTAGTGGGACTTGGAATATTTATTTATTTTTTTGCTTATTAAACCTGAGTGGAAGCTGCTCAATCTGGGAATCAGACTTTCCACCTCTTGGTTCACAAAAGCTTCCAGGTTAAAATACCCTTTTTAATTTTTTTTTACAGGAACTTTCAGACCAAGGAAGATCTCCAGATAAATGTATCTTGAAACAGGTTGTGTTTCCTTCCCATGCATTTTACCTAAATACATGTTTCTAATTACAACAACAAATCCAAGGCTGCCTGTTCTATGTCTTCACGGTTGTTAATTTGCTGCACACTGTGGCCACTAGTCAGTATATGGAGAAAGAAGGGCTAAAATTCATGCCTTCCATGTCCAAATGCATATGCACCCCTACCACGTAGGCTGAAGAAGAATCTTCTTTACGTCTGAGCAGTAGAGGGACTATGAGACAGAGCTGAGCAGTTCTGATTCCCTGCAGCAGAGGGGATGTGTACACAGTCAGATCATTGAAATACGTTACATTGCCATAACCACAAAGGACCACAAACTGTAGGCCAAATCACACCCTCTTGGGTGAATAACATACAGGAGGAGCAAATGTCAGATGGAAAACACCATGAACTTGAGTTTCAAATGAGACATAAAAAACAACAGCTCCAGCAGCACAGTGACTACTTAACACACCAGACTGGGCACATTGAGGGCCTGATCCAAAGCCCACTGAATTCACCGGATGCACTCCTACTGACGTCGATGTCCTTTGGAGCAGACCCTGGCTCTGTACTGACGCACCGGCAAGAGGCCCACCTACTGAACTGCCAGCACCCCTTCCTGCAATGCCTGCCATGATGAACCTCAGTGAGTTTGGCTGGATTCTTGAGTTTAGGGGGTTGTCTCTATTTCTCATCTGTTGTCTCTGGGAAGATTTTGTAATCTAGGTTCTGGCAGGAGAGGGGGTCTGTCCAGGACAGGAGTGACATACTAAAACATCCTTCTCCAACGGAGGTATTCCTGAAACTGTCTATCTGCCATCTTCGGTGAACTATTTCTCAACTCTCCTTTGCTTTCTCACCACCTGCTACAACGGTGCTAAAGTATCCAGGAAGATTTCTACAAAGCCCCCCTAAACAGCCATCTGTTCATGGGCTTTGTGTTTTTTTCCCCATTCATTTAATAGTGTTCTGTAATTCTTCCTCTGCTCAAAGCTTAATGAGATGATCTTTTATTCATTCTAGGGGGTGGGGGGGCTCACCTAAGTGTGTGGTCAGCCATCCAGAGTGAGGTGCATCTGTCACTGGCTCAACAGAGGACCGTTTATAAATGTTCCTACAGTGATTATACTCTCGGGACCTGATTATCCTCTCAGACACCCTGGCATAACGACATGGATGTCAGCAGCGTTGCTCCTGATTTACACCAACATAAGTGCAAAGAGAATCTGGCCCCTTTCCACCTTGGTTGAGGGTGTCCCTGCAATGGGTTGGTGGTTTGCTTTTATGGGATTCTACTGACTCTGACCCCTAAATCACCAGACCAGGCTTGCCCTGCTGCCATCCTCATAAACAGATTCATTTCCGCTAGCTCCATTGTCCTGTTCCTTTACTGTTGCAGCATGTGGCGAGCTGCTGTTTAACGCTCCGGCCCAGATTCTGAGCTGCAGCTGAACTCTGATCAGGAGTGAGTGTGGAAAGCTGGCTTCCAGCCATCTTCACACTGGTGGGAGTATCTGACGCTTGGAGTGGTCCTTGGCATAAATTAGAGACTGACCTTTCTTCTGCATGGGTCAGGAGAGCATCAGCATATTCTGGTCCCCGCAGGGTAGAATTAGGGGTGGATGAACCCAGTGCAGCAGCAAGTTAAAACACAAACTAGAGTTTGAACAAACTCTGCAAACTGCTGGACCTTCTAATCTATAATTTAAACCAATGGCTTTTTGTAAAGGATGCATCAGTTGATAAAAGCAATACATTATTCTGGCTCAAGCAGAGTTTTTATAATGCATTAGGGTTAGAAGACCACCACTACCCAGTTCAGCTAACACACATGGATGTGACATGTACACAGTTTGGACCAGATTCTTTCCCCACTTGAGCCACTTTGCACTGCGTCAGTGCCCAAAGGGTCCAGAAAGCCAGCAGATCTCCTCAGCTGGAGATTCCCCCAGCATAAAAGCAGTCCCCAGCTGGTGTAGAGCGAAGGAAACAGTCCTACACATGGAGTGGTGGGGAGAAGAGGGGTGTATTTAGAATATACACTGCACTCCACTCATCCCCAGCCGGCAAATGGCCCATTAGGGATCACAACGAACTGGCACAGATTAGAGCAGCCGGGCAGGACAAAACTCCATTGCCATTTTACCTTTGTCCGAAACATCTTCTGCAGCCAGCCAAACTGGGCACAGAAGAACATTCAGTCCATAAAGAATTGTCCTCTCTCTGCCTCTCTCCTCCACAAGTTGCGGGCTTGATGCAGGAATCACTTGGTGAAATTCTATGGCCTGTGTTATTCAGGAGGTCAGACTAGACAGTCATAATATTCCCTTCTGGCCTTGGAACCTATTAATATAAAAACCGCTCCCCTCGGTTCCACTTTTAACTTGCTTTGCTACAGAAGTTTTTAGATGTTCTCTTCCCTGCTCCTTTTCTTCAGTCTCTTCTAGGCACAGTCCATCTCTGGTAATGGTCACATTCTAGCTGGTAGTTCAGATGCAGGATGTTCAAGCATGTCTGAAGGTAGAGCAAATGTGCCCATTGCTTGTTTATAATCAAATGTAGAAACAAACAAACAACTAGAAGTTCATGAATCAACACACTTGATCAATTAATAGAAGCAGAACTAAACTGTACGAACAAGCTGGAAGGCTGATGTGTAAAGAGACAAAAAGTATAATCAAAGCAGGAATGAAAGGCACTAATTTAAAGGACTACCACAATAAACAATTAATTTAATTTAAAGAGGTACAACACTGAGCAAGATATTGATGGTAGTTTCCACAATTTCTTTTTTTACACAGTTCAAGAAGATCACTGCTCTACTCACAAATCAAGAAAGAAAGATGTAAACTTCCTAAACTAAGTGATACATAATTTGGGTATAGAGTAGGAGGATAATTTGCTTTACATTAAAAGACTAAACCCAGGCAAAATGCCAGGGGCTGATGGGCACCTCACCAGCTTCTACAGTGAATTTAGACTAATTTTAAATGAAACACTTCTGGAAGCATTTAATTCTGGCATTACCACCCTGAACTCTGGGGAAATCCTTAGGCCAGATCCTCTACTAATCTAAATTGGTGTTGCCTCATTGAAGTCAATGCTGATTTACATCAGCTGATTATCTGGCACAAATAATATTCTCCAAATCAGATCAATGGGCCAATTTTCTTAAATAAATTCAAATGCCAAAAATAATTGCCAGAATCCTAGCACTGCAACTCACAAAGATGTTATTCATTAAGATGAATTAGTATTCTTGCTGTATAAGAATGCAAGGGCAGGGACCCTCTCTACCTGCATGTTTGTACATTGCCTAGCACAACAAAGTCCCATCCTACTGCTTTTGGAGTCCCGTCATCTGTGCAGAATCACTATTGGAAAGGATTCACAAAGAACTGGAAGCAAGTGAGGCGCAAGTGGTGTTCTCGTCCATTCTCCCTGTGGCAGGAAAAGGCCGGGGTAGAGACCGTCGAATCGTGGAAGTCAACGAATGGCTACGCAGATGGTGTCGGAGAGAAGGGTTTGGATTCTTTGACCATGGGATGGTGTTCCAAGAAGAAGGAGTGCTAGGCAGAGACGGGCTCCACCTGACGAAGAGAGGGAAGAGCATCTTTGGAAGCAGGCTGGCCAACCTAGTGAGGAGGGCTTTAAACTAGGTTCACCGGGGGAAGGAGACCAAAGCCCCGAGGTAAGTGGGGAAGTGGGATACCGGGAGGAAGCACAAGTAGGTGAGTGCAAGAGGGGAGGGCTCCTGCCCCATACTGGGACAGCAGGACAATCGGTGAGTTATCTTAAATGCCTATACACAAATGCAAGAAGCCTGGGGAACAAGCAGGGAGAACTGGAAGTCCTGGCACAGTCAAGGAATTATGACGTAATTGGAATAACAGAGACTTGGTGGGATAACTCACACGATTGGAGTACTGTCATGGATGGATATAAACTGTTCAGGAAGGATAGGCAGGGCAGAAAAGGTGGGGGAGTTGCGTTGTATGTAAGAGAGCAGTATGACTGCTCAGAGCTCCAGTATGAAACTGCAGAAAAACCTGAGAGTCTCTGGATTAAATTGAGAAGTGTGAGCAACAAGGGTAATGTCGTGGTGGGAGTCTGCTACAAACCACCAGACCAGGGGGATGAGGTGGACGAGGCTTTCTTCCAGCAACTAACAGAAGTTACTAGATCACAGGCCCTGGTTCTCATGGGTGACTTTAATCACCCCGACATCTGCTGGGAGAGCAATACAGCGGTCCACAGACAATCCAGGAAGTTTTTGGAAAGTGTAGGGGACAATTTCCTGGTGCAAGTGCTGGAGGAACCAACTAGGGGAAAAGCTCTTCTTGACCTGCTGCTCACAAACAGGGAAGAAATAGTAGAGGAAGCAATAGTGGATGGGAACCTGGGAGGCAGTGACCATGAGATGGTCGAGTTCAGGATCCTGACACAAGGAAGAAAGGAGAACAGTAGAATACAGAGCCTGGACTTCAGAAAAGCAGACTTTGACTCCCTCAGGGAACTGATGGGCAAGGTCCCCTGGGAGAATAACATGAGGGGGAAAGGAGTCGAGGAAAGCTGGCTGTATTTTAAAGAAACCTTATTGAGGTTGCAGGAACAAACCATCCCGATGTGTAGAAAGAAAAGTAAATATGGCAGGCGACCAGCTTGGCTTAACAGTGAAATCCTTGCTCGTCTTAAACACAAAAAAGCAGCTTACAAGAAGTGGAAGATTGGACAAATGACCAGGGAGGAGTATAAAAATATTGTTCAGGCATGCAGGAGTGAAATTAGGAAGGCCAAATCACACTTGGAGTTGCAGCTAGCTGGACATGTTAGGAGTAACAAGAAGGGTTTCTTCAGGTATGTTAGCAACAAGAAGAAAGTCAAGGAACGTGTGGGCCCCTTGCTGAATGAGGGAGGGAACCTTGTGACAGAGGATGTGGAGAAAGCTAGTGTACTCAATGCTTTTTTTGCCTCTGTCTTCACAGACAAGGGCAGCTCCCAGATGGCTGCACTCCGCAGCACGGTATGGGGAGGAGGTGACCAGCCCTCTGTGGAGAAAGAAGTAGTTCGGGACTATTTAGAAAAGCTGGACGAACACAAGTCCATGGGGCCGGATGCACTGCATCCGAGGGTGCTAAAGGAGTTGGCCGATGTGATTGCAGAGCCATTGGCCATTATCTTTGACAAATCATGGCAATCGGGGGAGGTCCCGGATGACTGGAAAAAAGCTAATGTAGTGCCCATCTTTAAAAAAGGGAAGAAGGAAGATCCGGGGAACTACAGGCCAGTCAGTCTCACCTCAATCCCTGGAAAAATCATGGAACGGGTCCTCAAGGAATCAATTCTGAACCACTTAAAGGAGGGGAAAGTGATCAGGAACAGTCAGCATGGATTCACCAAGGGCAAGTCATGCCTGACTAACCTAATTGCCTTCTATGATGAGATAACTGGCTCTGTGGATGAGGGGAAAGCAGTGGATGTGCTATTTCTTGACTTTAGCAAAGCTTTTGATACAGTCTCGCACAGCGTTCTTGCCAGCAAGTTAAAGAAGTATGGGCTGGATGAATGGACGGTACGGTGGATAGAAAACTGGCTGGATGGTCGTGCTCAACGGGTAGTGATCAATGGCTCCATGTCTAGTTGGCAGCCGGTATCAAGTGGAGTGCCCCAAGGGTCGGTGCTGGGGCCGGTTTTGTTCAATATCTTCATCAACGACCTGGAGGATGGTGTGGACTGCACCCTTAGCAAGTTTGCAGATGACACTAAACTGGGAGGAGTGCTTGATACGCTGGAGGGTAGGGATAGGATACAGAGGGACCTAGACAAATTAGAGGATTGGGCCAAAAGAAATCTGATGAGGTTCAACAAGGACAAGTGCAGAGTCCTGCACTTAGGACGGAAGAATCCCATGCACTGCTACAGACTAGGGACCGAATGGCTGGGCAGCAGTTCTGCAGAAAAGGACCTAGGGGTTACAGTGGACGAAAAGCTGAATATGAGTCAACAGTGTGCCCTTGTTGCCAAGAAGGCTAACGGCATTTTGGGCTGTATAAGTAGGGGCATTTCCAGCAGATCGAGGGACGTGATTATTCCCCTCTATTCGGCACTGGTGAGGCCTCATTTGGAGTACTGTGTCCAGTTTTGGGCCCCACACTACAAAAAGGATGTGGATAAATTGGAAAGAGTCCAACGGAGGGCAACAAAAATGATTAGGGGGCTGGAGCACATGACTTATGAGGAGAGGCTGAGGGAACTGAGATTGTTTAGCCTGCAGAAGAGAAGAGTGAGGGGGGATTTGATAGCTGCTTTCAACTACCTAAAAGGGGGTTCCAAAGAGGATGGATCTAGACTGTTCTCAGTGGTAGAAGATGACAGAACAAGGAGTAATGGTCTCAAGTTGCAGAGGGGGAGGTTTAGGTTGGATATTAGGAAAAACTTTTTCACTAGTAGGGTGGTGAAGCACTGGAATGGGTTACCTAGGGAGGTGGTGGAATCTCCTTCCTTAGAGGTTTTTAAGGTCAGGCTTGACAAAGCCCTGGCTGGGATGATCTAGTTGGGGTTGGTCCTGCTTTGAGCAGGGGGTTGGACTAGATGACCTCCTGAGGTCCCTTCCAACCCTGAGATTCTATGATTCTATGATTCAAGCCCTAACGTTGTGTAGAAGCCTGGCATAAAATGCAAGGTGGAATCATGCACATCTAGCATATGAAGACCCAATGGCAGGAAAGTGCAGTTACAAACATCCAATTTGGAAATCAGGCAGAATATTTTTTAACAATAAGGGTAATTAACCACTGGAAAAGATTACATAAGGATGCAATGGATTCTCCATCACTGGAAGTCTTTAAATCAAAACAGGACGTCTTTCTAAAAGAGATGCTATAGTTGAGGCACAAATTATTTTGCTCAGTTCAGGAATCACTGGATGAAATTCTATAGTCTGTGTTATACCAGAGGCCAGATACCATAATGGTCCCTTTGGCATCAAAATATGTGAATGTGTAGGCACTGCAGGTTGACCAGAAAGGCAGAAGTCAAAGAACCTCTTATATCCACAGCATTACCCAATAGGCCTTAGAGAAGAATAGTGCTGGACTTGTTTAATAAAAAGGGACATTGGTGCCTGGTAGGGTTATGATGAAAGGGTTTGGGATCAAAGGTGTTCTAAAACTTCCTTTTGATCTGACAACACTGAACAGTTAATTGTGGTTCAAGGTTTGTGTAACAGGACTCCGGCCTGCTTGTACCATAGCCACAACATAGAAATCCTTGACATTTATTAAGCATACATGAAAAACAAGCCAAACAGAAACATAATGATACTTGGAATTCAAAGTTAAATGGTTATTTGGTTTGTGAAAGCTCCCTTTTCTTCCATTTGCATCCAGCAAAGCCCTTCAGAGGGAATAATGTTGCTTAAAGGTCTCTAAATGGTACCAAAAGTTTTTCTTGGGAAAATAAAGGAGCTGATTCTCCTTTACACTGAGGCCCATTTAAATTGCTCTATGAGTGCAAAGGGGGTCTTAAAGATGCAAAATACATTTTAGCCTATTTTAAGGCCCCTTTAGACTGCCACAGCTGTGTAAAAGGAACTTTGAATAAATGAGAGTCAGGTCCAAAGAGTTGTCTACTGATGGATTTTGGCTCAGTGATTTTTGCTAAGGCTATTCCTACTCTTGAGACAAACTTGACAAAATGCACATAAGGGAAAAGGGAGAAAAAATAGTTAGGTCACCAATGGGATCTTTCATGTGCTACAGACAGGAGGACTTTAACCACATGGTTCCCACCTTCAGTCTGAGCCAATATCTGCCTGGCTTGCTCTGGCCTCCACTCACTGCTTTTCCTTCATGCTGAAGCAAAGTTTGTTCATGCCTCAGCTGCTCATGCTGGTCATGTTAATGGTATCATGAAGCTCAGTGAATTCCAAAACCGGACACTTCTTGGAATCAGTTTGACAAAAGCCACAGAAGGAGGATAGGAAAGAGAGAACACAGAGTGGGAATGAAATAGCGCACAAGGAAGGGGAGAACAGGAATCTTACATTTTAAATGCCACAGGGGGGCAGTCATTCAGATGATACCATGATGATTAGCCTGATGTTCTTATTGGTACTGTTGTGGCCTAGATGTGTCAGAAAATTCCCCCAGAGTTCACAGGTGAAGATGGAGTCCCTTGAATAAACAGTGCAGACGTTAAGATCCTGAACATGTTAAAGATCGTAGAATACCAGGGTTGGAAGGGACCTTAGGAGATCATCTAGTCCAACCTCCTGCTCAAAGCAGGACCAATCCCCAATGTTTGCCTCAGATCCCTAAATGGCCCCCTCAAGGATTGAACTCACAACCCCAGGTTTAGCAGGCCAGTGCTCAAACCACTGAGCTATCCCTTCCCCCCTCAGATGCCCCTGTACTTCTCTCTCTAAAATATACAGAAGAGGTGTGGTTGCACATCAATCTGACCAATCAAAAGCAGTTTCCAAAATCCGAGACACAGGCATTTCTTTCTGTCTCAATGAATTCTTAGCCCACATGACAATGTTTGATCTCAGAAGAGTCCCTGGAGATCACATTTCAGGCTAAACAAATTCAGTTAATGCAATTCCTTTGACTCCAGTTCTTATATTAATAGATTTCAAAGCCAAAAGGGACTATTATGATCTTCTAATCCAACCTCCCGCATAACACAGGCTATGTAATTTCACCAAGTAGTTCCTGTACCAAGCCCATCACTTGTGGTTGAGCTACAACACATATATTTTAGACAGATATCCCCCTCTTGATTTAAAGACTGCAGTGATGGTGATGGAGAATCCATCGCACCCTTAAGTAAGTTGTTTGAATGGTTAACTATTTTATTATATATACATATATAAACAAACTTCAGTTTACAGCCATAGAATCTTGTTCCATCTTTGACTGACAGTGCAGGGGTCTTTTAATCAATCAGAAATCGACTCCCACTTAGGTACTTGTAGCCAATGTTCAAGTCACCTCTTAAATCTTCTCTTGAATAAGCTAAATTGAGAAACAAAAGAAGCTCAATCTCTGTAAATCTAGTTTGCTAAACCTTGAGTTATTCTTGCAGCTCTTTTATGAACCCTTTCCAATGTGTCAACTTCCTATTTGAAGTGTGAGCCCCCAAAATGGATACAGTAGTCCAGTAACAGTCTCACTAATATCATGCACAGTGGTACATACATCTCTGATATTCCATATTTCTTTACTTATACACGTGTGGATCACTTTTGCTCTCTTAGTCATCACATACCACGCAGAATTCATGTTCAGCTGGTTATCCACCAAGAGCCCCTAAGATATTTTCTGAGTTACTTTTTTCCAAAAATGTATGCTTTTTTTTTTTAAATGGATCAGGATAATTTTCTAGATTTGTAGACATTCTCCCTCTCACTAAACTCACAAGCCAACTGGTCGAAGTTAGCAAGATGTCTTCTCTCATTTTGGTATTCTGGAAGAAAATCACTGGCAATGAGGAACAGTTTGCCAACTCTGAATTCCAAACTTTTGAGATGCAGTATGATTTCAAGCATATTACCTTCCGCCCCACCAGCCACAAGAGAATGGACAGGTGGAGAGAGCAATATAGATTGCTAAGAGAACTCTAACAAAAAAAACTCCATACTAGTTATGTTGAGTTATAACATACGTGCCACTTTTTCCAGTTACCAGGATAAGCCAAGCTCAGATGCTTACAAGCCAACAAATCAGAATAACGCCACCAAATTTAAAAATAAGATCTTCATACTAAGTGGCCATTCTTAATGGATCTGATGCTGAAAAAGGTCAAGTTGAGGAGGCTTTACTCTTTCCTCTTTAACCATCAGACTGCAGCCCAAAAGCATATCCAAACTGAAAACAGAAGACCCACTCCTGATAAAACTGGATGAGGAAAAATATTGGGCAACTCCAGCTATTGTCATTGGCTGTAGTTGCATCTTGAAGACTGATCAAGTATTCAGTATGGAAGTAAGAGGAGGCATCATCAAATGGTTCCAAACTCGGCTGAATTATCATATGATCATAATAGCAATGGTGTTCATGCTATAGCTTTAATGAAGGGAGATAATCCTCTTGAGAAGAGTCCTAAACCTATGGAATAGGACTCCACACCTTTTGGATTTGATAATCCAAATAAATCAAGGCCAGATGATGAGCACGCAGATCTGGATGAGAGGTAGGGAAGTCAGTGATTTATCTGGATCTATAAGTTGTTAATATTCTTTGTCTGAGATTGTTTATGTAGAAGAAAGGGGGAAATAGGAGAGGGTATGTGTACTGTGGCAGGAAGGTACTACCATGGCCAGTCGCTCTAAAGTGGGTCAGAGAGAGTAAAACAGATTAGCTTTAAGACTAATACTGTTTTTTTGCATGCTAAGCAGAGTCCTTGTTCAGTATTTTAGGGAAATGACTTTCTGTACTGTAAGCAGTATATCGGATTGCGGAAGAGTTGACTAGGGTGGTGAATTTGGCATGTGTGGGGAGGGAAGGGAAGGTACTGTGTACATGTATGAGCCATTACTATAAAAACCTCTGAGAAATTGATCAGGGACTGGTTCACCACTTGTGCTTTCTGCACCCATTGCCACTAAATGGATGCATTGTTTATTCCTGAATCAATTGCATTTCAGCTCCATTTCATTCTAATCAGATAGTCAATAACCCCTGGATAGTATTTAGCAGCTGGATAACCACTAGCTCTCTATTTTTTTTTTCTTAATTGCTGTTTGGAAACTAGTGTATTCAGTTTCTCCAGCACAGTCTCCTGCAACCTTATTTAATACACCAAGCAATTGCCTTGTCAATTGCAGCAGAAGGGTTCATACAAGGGTCCTGTTTTTATTTTCTCTGAACTTATGCAAACTGAGACATCTACTAGTGTGACTTTCTTTAATGTTTATTGTAACAAGTACAGATGAGGACAAACTACCCCAGGGATCTAGGCCCCAGAAGCCATCTTCAAGGCTGACAAATGGCCATGTAAGAAAGATGGTTGGTTGTACCTTTATTTCAAATGTTGCTGCTGGGCATATGAGTTGATAAACTACAAGCATGGAAGTAGGGATCCTGAGGGAATATCCAGTTAAAAAAAAATATATAAAAAAATACATGTCGGGGAAGAGCTGAAATGATGTATCTTGAGGTCTCTGCTCTTACTGGTTTTCCCTTTATTTTTTTTATCCTCAGAAAGGTGGATGCAGGAGAACTAGGGACTGATGTTTCTACCTTTGCTCACATGAGTGGTTGTTACTCATGCAAGTGACCACAATGAAGGTCAAGTGCTGGATCCTCTTTGTGCTGCTCCAGCTGGCTGGAAAGCTGGTATCATCAACCAGATGGGGAGCTCCCCAGGGTAGGGAAATCCCTGCATGGCATAAAGCCAGTTCTTTACCTCTGATGTAAAGGGGTGTGGCAGGAAAGGTCACAGCTGGCTCCGTTTTTCCTTTATTTTTCAAATGCAGTGCTCTAACCCCAGGCCAGTTCTATACCAGGGAATACACCCATGGAACCCAGGGCAGATTTTGGCCCCATTTCTACCTTTCCATAAGAATCTGCAGCTTCCATTGCTTCAGCAGGAGGGCAGACATTGGCTGTGTTGCTGTAGAAGAGTGGACTCACTGCAGGTGTAACAGCTACTTCCTCAGCTAGACCCCCACTTTCCCTGACCTTCTTCTTGCTGCTAACAATCCTGCAGAAACCTTTCTTGTTACCCTTCACATCCCTTGCTAGCTGCACCTCCAATTGTGTCTTGGCCTTCCTGATTACACCCCTGCATGCCCGAGCAATATTTGTAAACTCCTCACTAGTCATCTGTCCAAATTACCACTTCTTGTAAGCTTCCTTTTTGAGTTTAAACTCCCTGGAGATTTCGCTGTTAAGCCAAGCTCGTCGCCTGCCATACAAAGGATCCAAACAAAGTCAGGGTGAAATTCACTCCAGTGCATCAACTTAGCACAAGGCAGAGCATCATCATAGTCTATTGTATTAAACCCTCAAAGTATGGCTAAAATGTGACACACGTAATCCACAGGCCCCTTGCTGGCCCCAATGTGCCAGAGTGACATTCACTCTCAAAGCAAGACTCAGTCCAAACCTCCAGTTTTCCCCTCTGGCTTTGTAACTATATTATTGATCCCAATTCATTATGTTCTGGGGTGTTTAGTTCCAGGATTTTGGTTCAGCCCATTATTGTGGAGGTGCCAGCTGCAGCCTTCAGTTAAGGCTGAGAAAAGTTTTATACTTAAATCAGGGAATCAATTTTTTTTTAATTTCTGAAAAATAAACTGTATTTTGCCCCAAACTGCAGTGCTTCCATTTTGAATGCAGAATGAATATAGGCAGGGGCCAGCTGTCCAGTTCACATCTGGGCTTGGACTGTCCCAGCATTTGGTGCGTGTTCCGATGCTGGGTTTTAATCTGAGTCACCCCAGCTGGGAGTGTTTGCAACCCTGAGGAACCTTCTCAAGGAACCTGAACTGAAACCATAAAACTTGGAAAATATCCCTAAGCCTCTTGATCAGAAACTAAAGTTCCAAAAAGTTTTCATTAAAAATAAAGAAATCCTGCTGTCACAGTTTCAGGGGGTAACTGCACCCATATCCATCCCCCTTCTCTGTGGTCCACTCCAGGAGAGCCCAGTCAGGTCTCAGCCAACCCTGAAGTAAGGTTCCAAAGGTCCTGTCTGTTTGCTGAATGAAAAGGTAGACCCTGTGTGAAATTCAAGTTCAGCTTCTTATACCAAAAGGCCTTCCTTTGCTTGAGTCTTTGGAAAACCCAGCTCGAACCAGCATATGCAAACTATCCTGAGGTGGTATCTCTCAGCGACCAGCCGTACTCACCTCCCACTGTTTGTGGTTCCTGGAGGAGTTGTGGTAACCCTCCCCCATGCAACAGAACATAATCATACATAAACCAGTCATAAATTTAATACCATGGTTCCCAAAGCTACTGCATGAGGTTGCAATATGTCACACTTCCAAACACAGAGCAGGGATAGATCATAAAGAGCCATCCCCCACAGCCTCTGAGAGGCAATGAGAACCAGGGCCCTGTCTCTCACATAATCACTGGTGGCCACTACATTCCTCCTTCAGTATGCTGCCATGTTACCAGCTTCCCCACTCTAGACTTCACTTCTACTATAAATCAGGTCTGGTCTCCAGAAGCTTTGTGTAGTGTGACTTCCTTCACGATGCGGAAACAGGGACCCTGAGCATGGGTGGAGGGGGATTAAGGACTGTTTCACTCTTGTTTTACTCACCATTAGATGCGTGCAATAGCCCTTTTCCCACCTCCACCTCCATCCCCTCCACCTCCCCACCACAAGTACACAAGAAGAGCAAGACTAATGACAACTCATCAGGAGCCAGATTCTGTTCCACTGTGATGTGAGGCCAGTGAAATCCCTTTTTAAAAAAAATGTAACATTGTCCTAGTTTTGAAGCCTTTTTAAAAAAAAATTCCTCTATGGGTAAAGTAAGCCATCTCTGATCAGGCTAGCAGAAGGATCAGTCCCTTCCCAGGCAAGGCATCCAATGTACCTTGGTACCAGGACATTGCAAGAACAGTATCTGGGGAGGAAGGGAGAAGTCTTGCAAAGCTAATCCTTTTTTGGTGTCTCCAGATGTCTTACTCTTAAGCTAGGAACTTGACTTTATTATAGAACCATCTGAATAGACAAGTATGTTTCTTCCTCTTTGCAGAGTGTGTGTGTGTGTAATAGTGATAGATATTTACATGTTCTTTAACTTAGCTGTGTCTAAACAATATGAAATCTATATTAGAAGTTCATTAGCGCCTATTCCCCACAGCTGCTTAACTTAACCAATTTAAAACTAGCTGCATTTACTTTGAAAGTAAAATTCTGGAGCTGGTTATAAAAATATTGCTCCTGATATGATAAAAAGCACCAGTACATTAGATTCTGTAGTTAAATCTTTGTGCTGTCTAAAGCTCACCTGCCCACAGAGACTATATTGGAGTCCCAGAGTTCTATTTTCCTTCAGGCCAGATTTCAGTAAATGAAAGAACTCTCCCAGGGCATGCGTTTAAAAATCAACTAAACACATTAATTTGGATATTTATTTTTCAGCTTGGTGAATAATAGTCTAAATATGAATTTGAAGCCCACGGAGTAGCAGTGCGACTGATCATAAAATGTTGTGTGGAAGGAAAAGGATAATTTTTATGAGTTCTTGGAAAACAGAGAAATATGGCCAGAATCAAAGTGCAATTATGGAGCACTGGATGGCCCAGGGAGTGGAAATGCAAGACAGAACCTTCTCCCTCTAGGTCACTGAACTGAATCCAGCCCAGATTAGCAGTCATTGAAAGTTCTTGCCCTCAGCCAACTAACTGCCTCTGCAGAACTGGTGGTTTTCAGGCATGTTCCCAGGGGGAAAGAGGTCTTCACCACAAAAACCCACCACAGTTCACACTTGTTGGCACGAGAGAGGTCAAGCTTTGTATGAATCATGGAAACTGATCTACAGTGAGGGAAACTGGCCTGGCTACTACTACCTGAGCTGTATTGATTCTATGGGCAGTCATACATGGAACTCTAGTCTCCAGGACTGTCAATGTGGCACCTCTAGCATGCAATGAATCTGCTCCAAAAAAAACCCCACCCTATAAGAAAAGGAAATTATAACTTATCATCTGATTGAAGACCACTTAATGAGACTTGCTATGGACATTTGACAGGGAGAAAGTGAGTCAGCAGAAGGATTTTTTCCAAATAGTTACAGGTTTAGGATAACAATGGACAAATCACATTATTCCAGAGGCTGAGTTAGGGTCTGATTAACACTCAGAAGTGCTGATGCTTATCCATGCCTCTTGGAGTGGAACTTTATCCGAACAGGTGCCTTCAGAAAATTCCCAGTATTTCCTGGGCTTGGATGTGTCAAAAATACTCCAGGGGACATTTTTCTTGGCATTTCAGGTCTCAGATGAAACCAGGAAGCACAAAACTTATTTCACATAGAGAGAAAATAAACCAGATTAATAGGGGCTATTGATGAATATATCAGTGGTGAGATTGGCCACGAGCCTTGTTTGGATATGATGGAATAGCAGACTTTAGGAGCAAAGGCTAGATACAGCCACAGTCCTTGTGCTCAGGAAGAGCAGGGATTGCTCCCTCTGTGCATTTCTAGGGCTGCATATTGACCCATAGCTCCGCCTCTACACTAGCCTACGGAGTTGAATGTCCACAGGGAGGGGACCAAATGGAACCATCCATTCCAGAGGACAGTGCAGTGTGAGTGCTCCTTTTGACACTCAGGGGGGCATTGTGCCTTTTGAAACACAACCCCCCACCAATTCCCCTGCAAGGCACTGAAGCCCCACACTGGCCCCAGTAGAGCTGATTCTTCCCTGTCTTGTACAGTCACTTACACCTGGCCAAAGTGGGTTTAAAATGCTCTCATTCTGATTTGGCACAAGCCGCAGTGTAATTAACACAATCAGGCTCGAAGAGCCTATTTCTGCTCTGAGTTACAGCAGGAGTTGCCCTGCTGAAGTCAATGGTATCGATTTTAGCCAAGTCCATGGGATCCACACCTCTGAACATCAAATTACTTTTATCTAAGCACGGATTTAGGCACCTAGGCTTGAAAGTGTTTGGATTTGGTCCCGGTCCTGGGAGTTGCTCCAAGTGGAGAACTCCCCCCCCCCCCCCGCCCCGGGGCATAAGGAGGAAGTTCCACAGGCTGAATTAGGTCTTGTATGAGTTGAGCTGAACTGGCCCATCAGGCTGAATAATCAGGACTTAACTGCTTTGAGGCACAGTATCTGGAACTTGGGGGAAGGTGAAATTTAGTGTACCTGTAATACCTGGTAATCTAAGACAGGGGCAATATTTCATCTACCACATGTACCCAGACTCTTCCAGATCCAGCCTACATGCCCATAGTGGCATTGGCAACATGTACAAATCAATAGTCTACTCCCGTGGTTTCTCCCGGTCATCCTAGTTCATTCAAGCAGCAGCCAACGTCTTCCATTGCGGATTCCTGAAGAGAGGGTGGAAATAACCCAGAAGTTGTCCCAGAAAGAGCCCCTCTAGTATAATACATCCTAGACAGCAGGGGCCTGACATTTATGGCACAGCAGATAAAGTGAATGATAATATTATAAAATATAAAAGGATATTACAAAATTGTACCATTTACATGACAGTTAAAATATATGATCTGACACACCATATATTTTAATCTTCACTCTCTAGGAAAATTGTAATCAGAATCCATTACTTTTCAGAGGGAGTTGAAACACGGTAGAGTCATACAGGCTAGAATAGAGACAGCAGGGGAAAAGTGATGCAGAGAAGACAAGGTGAAGGGCAAGATTGTGAGTCCCCTAAAGGGGATGGCTCCAAGGAGTCAATTGAGTACTACATTTTTAAATCTATGTAACTGAAATGAGCATCTGGCTCATAGGCTGCTGTACCTGCCTGTTAAATGCCCTCCACGCTCTCGGCTCTAGACAAATACATGGCTAGTAATTCATCATTTGGATCCCAACCCTGAAGCAGTTTGGGGAGCTGCACTTGACATGCAAGTTGGAGTGTCCAGGTAGGATTGGGACCTGTGAGTCAAAGTATTTGCCAGAATAAGAGCCACAGCAGTGCACGTGCTATCCAATAAAGAGCACTTGTTGTGTTCCAAAGATGCCCTGGCAGACTGAGCTGCCAAAGACATGGAAACAACCACCCTTCATGTAATATCAGCAGCTGGGATCCTGTCATGGACTAGAAACCCAGCAGGGACTTTGGGCTGTGGGGTAGCTTTGAGGTGAAGCAGATATGGCAGCGTACAGTTAAAGGGATTAGAAATACAGGCAGTGGGGGGCTGTGGCATATCATCCTTCCTAGGCATCTTTTAACTTCCTTCCTCCCTCACCACTGCACAGTGAATAAAGTGACAAGCCTCTGAAAAGAACGGCAGGGTCCTATGGCATATTTAAGTCACTTAAAGTCTCAGAGGTGCATCGGGCATGACAGCAGAGTACCGTTGGGTGGCTGCAGCTGTCACTTGCCACAGTCTCCTCGGTTTTCTGAAAGCTTTATTGTAAATAAATAATTTGCACCAAAATTTTCAAGAGTCTGTAAAAGACATCCATGAGACACAGATGTGAACCATATTAAGTCCCTAGGACACAGTCCATAGTGAGGGGCAATGGGTGGCTGCATCACCCCAGGAGCATTGTGGGGCAGGAACTGTGGTCATAGGAGACAGTTCCCTCCCTGTTCACTCCTTGCTCAAGGGGAAAATATTTGCTGTGGTTTACATGATTACCTCCTCACTACATTGGCTCAGCTGGTTGATGCACTGGGAAGACACAGCTTATCTTCAACGCACCTGCTCCAGCAGGAGGTTAAGCAGGTGCATAGCACTTCGTACCTCTGCACACCCACACAGGGACTGGAGTGGGAGTTCTCACTGCCCCTTACCTTCCTGCACAGAAAGCAATACCACATATACTCTAGCCCAAAGACATCCAGGAGGTCACATTGGGATTTTGAAGTCTTTGGATGACAAATACACAGCGGACAGAGAGGGAGACACACACCTTAAGTCCTCTGCTTTCAGCGGAGTGCCTACCTTTGTCACCCCCTTGTGAGTTAAATAATAGACCATAGAAATAAACATGGATATTATTAATAATCTATCCCCCTCCTTCTACCAGGGGAGGATGGGAAGATTTAGATCAGACGCTGGCTCTTATTTATTATAGATTTGGGAGCAATGTTTATTTTAAACTGGGCTTGTCTATCTGGTAAGCACAAATATAGAAGAAAGCAGGTGACTGCACTGAGATTATGGCCACATTAGTCCTGCCAGCACAGTCAGCCCTGACCTAAGGGGAAGTGACCATGTAGTCTTTTGACAGTTCTGTCTCGCATTTGTGCGAGCCCAGCTAAATTATAAATTATAGCATTGCTTCATTCACCGAAATCCTTCCTTCTCTTTCCACTTGCTCTAATCGCCCGTTTGGCAGAGCAGAGAATGGTATGGAAGTAAGAGAGCATGGCCTTGTGCAGGGACCAGGAATCAGCACTCTTAGGTTCTATTCTCAGCTCTGCCACAGAATTGCAGTCTGAAATATGTCACTTGAACCCCTCTGTGCCTCGGTTTACCCATTTGTGACATGGGGGAGAATGATACTAGAGCTGGCCAGGAATATTTTGACAAATTTCCTGTCAGAAATTGCCAATTTGCCGAAACCAAAACTGTTGCGAAACAGGGGCAGTTTTGAACTTAAAAAAATAATTTGAACAACACTTTTGAAATTGTCAGTGTTTTGCTTTGACATTTTCAAAGGGAAAAATTCCAGCTTTTGGACTCAAAACAACATTTCAATTAAAAATTTCAGCTAATTATACTGAAAAAGGGTTAAATAAACGCAAAAAGGTTGAAATAAAAACGAGACTCTTTGAAACGCTCAGAGCTAAACATTCTGATTGACCCAAACTAAACATGTTTTTGGTTTTCCAATTCGTGAACATTGTTGAGATTTTGACTTTTCATTCTGATTTAGGACAGTAAAAATTTTTGAATGCTCTGATAGTCATGGGGTGGGGAAACGATTTCCATGCAGCTCTAAATGATACCCAGCTACCTCCCTAGAGTAGTTGGAGGTTAGTTTAAGGTTTGTGAAGGGTTTTCCGATTCTCACAGGAAAGGTGTTGCATAAGGCACCAAAAGTGTAATTAAGAGAAGGGGGAAGGAGTCAGTCCAGCAGGGGCTAAAAATACAGTAGAGGCAACACATATAGGAAACTCTCCCTTCTTGGAGCTGTATCCCTCCGGCTGAATCAATGAGTACCTGTGTGACTAAGCAGCATTCAGAGCAAGGTAGCACTCCTTGCAAGGGAAAAAGCAGTAAGAGGAAGAGAAGGTAAATGGTCCTGGGAATAGAGGATGAATGAGAGAGTTTCTTGTAAGCCCCTTAGAGCCTCATTAACAGCTGTTATGATGACCCAATAAAATGCCTTTTGTTGGTTTAACCTTCTACTCATCCTTTGCCTCACCAGAACCTCATGGAATAGGCAACAAACTCCTCAGTTTCCCTACTAAGGGGCACTCAAGCAACACCCCTCTAAGGGGCCAGGGGAGTCATGCAAGGCCTTTGTGAACGAGCATTACAAAATGGGAAGTCTCTCTACCTGCCTTCCTAGTATAGGGCTCCCATCACCGTAGTGTGATGAATCTAGGAGCTGGTCCTCTCCCATCCAACTGAAGAGAAAAATAAGCCATTTTCTATTCTCACATCAGTGAGAATTTGGAGTGGAGAGAAGAGATCCTATGAGCCAGAATATCAGCCCTTAGTCCCCAGATCCCAGACCAACTTTCCAGCTGGGAATTTCACATGGGATGTGGGCACCAAATATAGGCACCTAAATCTGAAAAAGGTCAGGCTTCCCATGTGACTATAACACAGCTGTTTCCCTCCCTGCATTTTTTTTTACCCTCCCTAAATAAGATAGAGGCTATAAAAGCTCCAAGGAAGCAACATCATTCCCTGGAGAGGATGGCACATTAAGGGTCTCAGATATAAACACTCTTGGCTTTATGCTGGGTGAATGAAATCACAGATTCCTAGGATCACTGGAGTGAATGACAGAAAATACCTCTTAGACCATCCAGCCCCGCTGTCTGCCAATGCTGGCCTGGTTTCAGCCCTGTCTCCAATTCACTCCTCTGCTTTGGGAGCCAGGCTAACAGAATCAGATTACACTCTCCGCCTCTGTCAGAGACCAGCTGCTCATGGCAGAGTGCTAACCATTTCAGCTCCACTTGGAATGCCATCTGCAACAGGGCTCAGCCCTGTCTGATTAATACCATTGTCAAGCCTGTGCTTCCTTTCAAGCTTTGTCAAACCCGTGAGCATGATGCGTTTCCCCTGCCAGATTCTTTTCTTGCCTTTTATTTCCCCAAACCTTTCAGTTCCTATTGAAGGGAGAGATTATTGCATAGGGTTTCAAAGCACATTTTATTATCTCAAGTAAGGCAGACACACACAGCTAACCCTTATATAGGCCCTCTCAACTTGCAATACCTTTTACACACCATCTTTCCTATACATTCCCCACATTCTCAAACCCACCCCTTTGTACATATATCCTCCCTCCCCTACACAGGCCCTTCACTCTCAGCCCACTCTCACATTTTTATTTATCACACCTTCTTACACTCTTCTAGCCACTACAGATGTCTATCTTATTCACAATCACCCATCCCATCCTTCACACCCCCTCGTTATCCCCACACACCCCGTATCACATGCCCTCCCCATACACTCACCCTTCTTCTCTCTCCTAAGTACATGCTTCTGTCTCACACCCACCCCTCTCCTTCACACATCCCTCCTCCATGCCATGACACGACACACCCATCTCTGCCAGACTCAGCCCTCTCCTGCACATATACCTGTATTTATTCCAGCTGGCCCATGGATGCCCTCACTATGCCCCTTCACCCTCACTCCCGTGTGTGGATACACTTCATGCCCACTTCTAGCAGCAGCCTCTCCTGGCGGGGAAGCTCAGAGACTCAGGAGGCAACAAAATTGATGGAAAAACAAGGGTGTGGTAAGAACTGTTTGCCAAGATTCATTTGAATGAAGGCTCCAGTGTGCTTTATAGACACACGGCCCCATGTTGGGGGCACTGTATCACCACAATGCCCTAGTGGGAGCTCCAGGAGACCTTATGAGAGAGTAGCATGGGGAGAGAGCACCTCCTGCGACACTCCAATCTGCAGCTAGCCAGCTCTAGTATAGTGGGAGAGGCAGGGCCATGCTTGTCCTTCTCTACCCTTCTGCCCCTTTTGGGGAGGCCAGTAGTGTTAGCTGGGGGCAGTTCTTGCATTCAGGTGATCATGAGGACTGCAGCTGTGGCTGTCTCTTCCACAGAGGGTGCAAACGGGGAAGTTCCTTGCATTTTCCCCTCCTTGCACTTTGCACATCTGTGGGGCACAATCTGGAAATGCCAGAAATAAACAATGATGCCACAGGTTTCCTGAATGAGAAATATTCTACCAAGCTACTCGACCTGTTCTGAGCCACTGCTATTATCCAGCCACCTCAAATGAAATTAATGCCATTCCCACTGGGTTTTTCAGTTACAGACCATGGCTCACCATTACTCTCAGTACAGTCAAGGACAGATTTACATTCTGTCTGCAAAACGAGAGGGTTACGTTAATATCCACATAGAGCTTCTGACAGGCATTCCAAAACCCATGTGGCCACAGAGAAGACATGTGTTTGCAAACAATAGAAAAGGCACCAGGACAAATTCAGGTTGCAGTCATGTCAGTGTAAATTGGAGTAACTCCACTCATTCCAGCAGAGTGGTTTAGTTAAATAAAGGAAAGCTAGACAGACTCGGAAGAGCTGTGTGAGGTTTAATTTATTGCTGTTTGTAGATCACTTTGAGATCCTCAGATGAAAGGTGCTACACAGTGCAATTAAAATGTTTATTGCAATTGTGACAACCGCAGGACCTCACTGAGACCATCAGAAATCAGTCACTGCGAAATGTGACTGTGTCGCCCACTACTGGCTGGCCTCAGCAAACGTTACAACCTTCTGGTGACTCACCGCTAAAGGAGCTCTCTCAGAGGGAGGGCTAGCACTTTCAGTGCTAAAGGACCAGAGTTTGATCTTCATGGACAACCCACAACATCTGTATGTGCGCAGGCATGGTTCACTCACAGATGAAAATTATTGTTAAAACAACATGGGATTCTTAGTTTAAATGCTGCTCCCTCCCTTCCCCCACTTTCAGATGCAACTTAATCAGTTTTTACAAGAAAATATGACTTTTTTTATCTTTAACGAGTAGCCCTGCAACCTCCACCTGGGATCTGATTGCCAAGCCTCTAACAGCATCACCAGCAGTAAAGGATTCTGTGGGCAGTACAGAATTCACAATTTGGGCGAGGATTCAGGGAGCACAATGGAATCCAACTCGCTCTCATATAGTTGTGTTGGATGTTTAGGGCTAACAGATGCAGTGATTTGGTTCCGACGGTACGGTCACCTGGTGGGCCTTGATGTTATTCAGGAGCCAGCACAATCACCCTCACATCAGCATCTTCAGCTAAGCAGGTAACCCATGAGTTGCTATAAACTCTCGGCATGGCTGGTCCACACTGCTCCGACACTTACAGTCTCCTGTAACAGTATGTTGAGATCTGGCAGGTAAACAGATTTGTTTTCTCTCAGAAACACCAATCAGTAATAAATCAGCTGTAGCTCGTAAGTATCTGCAGCAGAATATTCAATTAGTTTGCAGTGCATTCCTAATCATAATTAATTAGGGCATTATGAGCTCAATCACAGGGACTAAAAAGCAGCAAAAACTCGGTTGGATAACAAAAATGGCTGGCCACGTGAGACCAGTGACTGACGCCGACTCTCTCCTGTGTTGCTCTGTTCACAGCCCTCGCTGCTCAGGCAAGGAGCCTCTGAAGCACCACTAAGATTCCAAAATGAGATGCTAACAAGCACACAAATGATGTACAGGCAAGGAGCTGGCATTTGCTAGCGGGTGTGAGGCTGGTTCTAATTAGCACTGGGGTGCACGTGTGCTGACCTTTGCTTTCCTCCAGTCATCCTCTACCAGGCACACACATTTCTCTCAGGCCTGCGTAGACGTCCAGCTCTAGGAAGAGAGCAGAACGGCATATTGAAAAGCTTCTGAAAGGCAGCTGGTGTTTGTAGAGAACGCGACACTCCTCTCATTTAAAACATTTGCTCCCATTGGATGGAAGACGGACAAGGTGCAGATAACAGAACTCACGCTCATTCCCAGCGCCTGGGGGCTTGTTTTCAGCACCTCTTGCCCTTTGGTCTTGGCTCCCCGTGCCCCCGAGTTGTGTACTTGTGCCTGTCTGAAAGGGTTATGAAACAGCCTCCTTGTATCTCTTCCCCTCATTCCGTCTCCGTTTCTTTTCAAATCTCAGCTGAAAACCACTCTTTTCTCTTTTGCCTCAGCCCCACCATTTCTTCCCTGAGCTGTTATTCATTCCTTAACCCTGCACAGTATTCCTCGGGGTGACAGAGCTTTTATGGGAAGATGCTATACAAAAGAAAGTTGCATTGTCCTATATTAGTGTGATAAGATAACAGTTCTCTGTGAGGAGGAAGTGGTGATCAATGCATTGGATTTTTTGTTTGGCAGGGGGCGGGGAATTAGGCCGTTTAAAAGGGAGTGTGGTCTTGTTGCACTGGGAGTGGACTTCAGCAGATGTGGGTTCTCTTCCCAGTTCCCTCAGATTTATCATGTGGCCTGGGATAAGTCATTTACTCTCTGTGTCCTTTGGGTGGAGATCTGCGGGGGGGGGGGAGAAACCCTGTGTCTGTTTTGTCTATTATGACTAAAGCGCTTCAGGGTTTGTCTCTTATTATGTGCACGTATCATCGCTGGGACTTCTAGGCATCCCTGTAATACAATGAAGTAAATAATAATAGCAGCTTTAAAATAAAAGCGTAGCTGTGGTTGAGGAGAAACTGTCTTAAGGATTTTTGAGAGGGAGAAAAGGCTTGAATAGCGGTAGTACCAAGGGGTGGAGAATGGAGCACTGCCATGCTGAGTTTCAGTAACTGAAATTATCTCTGGGTAAAGCTGACTGCATAACTGGTAATCAATAATTTGTCTGATGGATTTCACCTCTGTTTTATAGAAAAATCCACTAACAGACTGATTGTCTCAAATTTCTTTATTTGATGGCATTTTCATTAGGATCCATTAAATCTGCAACTTGTTACCTACAGTCTGAGATGAGAGCAGTGTGGTTTCATTATGCTAAGTGGCATCATTTCTGCTCCCTGATTGCAGGAACATAGTAACCCTTAGCATCAGGATTCCAGGGCCACCGTTTGTGGAAAGCAAATCTAACATTCTCTTTCCACAAGTTCTTGAGCACCGTGAGCAAGCTTCAAATTAACTTTCCATCATGGGCATTTAAACAATTAAATCTAACCAGCTTAAACAAGCTGACGGATGTCTGAAAGGGGCATGAATGTGGCCTAAGTGAATCCATTTAGAAAGTCAAGAATATTTGCAGATGGTTGCTGATTGTATGCAGCCACCTCTAATCATTACCCTTGCCCTCTTTGGTGCGGAAAATCAGAACTCCAAGGCAACAGTCAGAAGGAAAGGAGGTGCTGATTTAGCTATGGAGATACTGTGGTGAATGGGGACCATGTGAGTGTCAGTATACCTCACTAACATTAATACACTCATCCTCACACTACCCCTAAAACAGAGAAGTATTATTCCCATTTCACAGATGGGAAACTAAGGCTCAGCGAGATTATGGCCATGTCTAATCTGTGGACTCTACACATATCCAGGTGCACCATTGTGCCATAACCACCCTATTGTCCACCCAGAAACCCCTGAAGCCTGTGTCTCAGAACAAGCAGATGCTGAGCTAGCTAACATGCCCAAGGGGTGTAGGTAAGTACAAATTAGCTGTAGAATGGCCCCCTACACAGCCCACTCTGAAGTGCAGAGACCGGTAAGGAGCAGGTACCAGGTCTCAAGTTTTCATAGTCTTCCATCCACATTCCCACAATGCGATGGACCCTTTTCTACACATGCACAATCTACACAAAGGTCTCTTTCCCCTTGCATGTTCCAGGAATAGCATGGTGCACTGACCAAATCCGATCACCTTTCCGCTGCACTCTGTAAAACCAAGAGCAGCAGCATGTCCCACCAATCATACCAGAGTCTGATAAACCTCTGGGTGGAACACACCATCCTCCATGATTTGGGCCAAAGCAGCAGGAACATACACCTGTATTGGGAAATTTCACAGAAGCTGGCAGAGTTAGGCATTCACTGGACCCCATTTCAGTGCAGGGAATGGATGAAACACTTGAAATGGCTGTACAGGAGAGCCAGAGACTCTAATTGTCCGTTTTTTTGGGGGGAGGGGCAGTCGTGCAAGATGACCCTTCTACAAGGAGCTCGACCAGGTGCTGTCTACTGAGCCTGCTCACTATGTTTTGCTGAAACCAGATGGCCTAATTGTCCAACAGGACTGTTAGAAAGAGGAGGCTGCAGGGACTATCACAGGGGCCGGCAACCTTTTAGAAGTGGTGTGCCGAGTCTTCATTTATTCACTATAATTTAAGGCTTTGCGTGCCAGTGGTACATTTTAACCTCTGGGGTTCCCGCCGCCAGCTCCTGCCAGCCGGGGTCTCAGCCCACTACCAGCCTGGGTTTCCCTTCACCCAGGCCAGCAGTGGACACTGAGTGGGGCCGGCGGTGGGACCCCGGTTGGCAAGGGGCCAGCAGCTGGAATCCCAGAGCTGCAGAGGACTGAGCGGCTCAGCCCTCCCCCGCTCTGGGGTTCCGGCCACCGGCTCCTGCCAGCGGGGGTCTCAGCCCGCTGCCAGCCTGAGTGAAAGAACCCAGGCCAGCAGCGGGCGCTGGGTGGGACCAGCGGCGGAACCCCTGCTGGCAGGAGCCCGCGGGGGGAATTCCAGAGCAGCAGCGGGCTGAGCTGACACCGTGTGCCATCAAAAACCAGCTCGCGTGCCACCTTGGCACGCGTGCCAGAGGTTGCCGACCCCTGGACTATCAGAATAACAGGAAAACGAGGAAAAGGCAGTTCTTTACCTGTACCCAAAGGCCCCCCCAAGGTCATAGAAGCCCCCCAATGATGAGCCTGAAGAGAGACTGGGTGCCTCAGCAGGTCTGACCCCCCAGTCTGGTAAGTTACAACCCCACCACCTTATTATCCATTGTGCAACTGCCCTGCGAAGAGGGGTCTCAAAACAGGCTTTAATTGGAACTGGGGAGAATGATTGGTCGACTGGCACAATACAGATGTACTCTTCCCACCCAGCAATCCCTCCCCATGTCTTGAAAGTGTGCAGGTAGATCTGACAACAGGGATCTCTGAACAGGTGTGAGTTGTGGCAGGCACTTAAGACAAATCCAGGCAGGCAAGGGCTGCCCTTGATGCCATCACTAGAAAAATCCCACACAGTAAACAGGTTGCAGAGAAGCTGAGGGGAAGGGATCAAGTCAGCCGTTAATTGCATTATCCCACTGGGTAGCAGATAAAATTCCAACCACCCCTAGCAGCCACTAAGCGACACATTAAAAGTGTTGTATAAAATAGTGCTAAGTGGCACTCCCCATACAGCTGTAAACTGGGATGAAAATATAAAGTGACAAGCTCTTCAATATTGCAGTGTCTTCAATTGTTACTGTCAGCAGACCCACCTCAAGACTTAGGGCAGCTCTACACTGCAAGCTGCTTCCGCCGTAGTGTAGATAACTCCTTTCTTTGACATGGGAGGCATCTGCCAATGTAGTTAATCCATCTCTCCCAGAGGTCATAGCTAGTCAATGGAAGAATTCTTCCATCGACCATAGCTGTTTCTACACCAGGTCAACCTACTACGGTGCTCAGGACAAAAATTTTCCACAGCCTGAGCAATGTAGCTCGGTTGATCTAATTTTTAAGTGCAAACTAGCCCTTATGGACCGTTAATCACAGCAGATGGGATGGGTTACATACAGATATCAATAGTGACAAGTATAAGCACATTGAACAATGAATGCATGCATCTCACCAGAGTCTCAATCGCCAACAGTGAAACCCCACCCCAAGGTGTAAACACAATCTTGGTACCCTGTGATGACTGCCTTTAAAATAGATGTGCAGTGTGACATGCATAAATGGACACAGAACTTCAGCAAATGCAAATCAGAGAACAAAAGCCTTTTAAGGCAATTTTGCCCCATTTGTATATCTGTATTTTCTGTCATGTATAGTTAAAGCAGCTTCACACAAAGGCTATAAAGGTGACCCTTATGAGAAGCACTTGGCAGATGTCATCCTCAGCCTCCCTCCAGGAGATGTGACTATATTGCGTCCCTAATTTCTCTAGCCTGCCTGGACCCAGGACCAATATGAATGTGTGTAGGATCCAGCTACCTCTACAGAGCTTGCAAATTTGAATTGTCCGGCGCCCACTTGGGATGGAAATACTCACCTTCACAAGTGTTATGTCGTGTGCAGTAGTCCATGATCATACAAACAGCATTTGCAACACTGGCAACCTGATGAGTTTGTAAACAGTGCCAACAAGGCTTTAGGCTGCCAAACACGCAGTTGACGCAACTGCTGAGTTTGAAATTGAATTTGAAATTTGAAATTTTCCAGGGGCCATAATAGTTTCATGAGCCAACGCAGGAGTGAGTATGTGGGGTCCCCCAAACTAACAGTAGGTGCAAATATACCATTATAACCATATTGTTTCTGGGAAACAAAAGCCCTGCTGCCCCCTTGTCATAAATATACACAGGGCAGCTGTACTGAATTGCTTTACCTGTAAGGGGTTAATCAGTTCAATTAACCTAGTTGGCACCTAACCATAAGGACCAATAGGGAAAGAAGATACTTTCAAATGGGCGGAGCAGGTTTTGTTTGTGCTCTCTTTGTTTTGTTCCCTCTCTGGAAGGAGAGAGAGACCAGGCAGGAAAACATACCTGAAATGAGCATCTTAATGGCAAGGAAATTCATTAGATTATCCTTTGTTTTAGCTTGTGGATTTTCCCTATGCTAGGAGGTAATTTCATTCCTGTTTTGTAACTGGAAAGCAGAGTCAAAGGGGAATCCTCTGTGTTTTAAATCCTTTATTTACCCTGTAAAGTTACCTTCCATCCTGATTTTGCAAGTGTGATTCTTTTACTTTTTTCCCTATAATAAAGTTCTTCTTTTAAGAACCTGATTGATTGTAGTGTCCTAAGGATAAAGGGTCTGGTCTGTACTTATATAAAAGGCAATTGGTTGGTATATTATTCTCAAGCCTCCCCAGGAAAGGGGGTGAAGGGCTTCGGGGGATATTTGGGGGAAATAGGAACTCCAAGTGGTCCTTTTCCTGAATCTTTGTCTAAATCACTTGGTGGTGGCAGCAATACCATCCAAGGACAAGGAGTTCTGCCTTGGAGAAGTTTTTAACCTAAGCTGGTACTTATTAACTTAGGGGGTCTTTCATGTGGGTCCCCACACCTGTACCCCAGAGTTCAGAGTGGGGAGGGAACCCTGACATCCCTTCATATACAAAAGAGTGATCTCCTCAGCATCCTGTCATTATGAATCTTTCCCATGATTTCCATATTAGTATTCATAAACCTGCCCCTATGGTCCACTAAACCTTGCAGGACAATTGTTACCGAAATATCGGGTCCGCCTAGCTGAGAGCCAATAACAGCCAGACAGGGATAAGGAAAGAAAATTACTTTATTCTGCAAAATAAGGGAAGTCTGTGCCAAGTGACAGGACTTCAATTAACACAGAAATTACAGGTCTTTTATACACACTTAGACAAAGCCCTGGTGTGTTAACATTTGATTGGTGCATGCTAGACCTCGAATGTCTGCTATCTGGTCAGTAAAAACCGGTATAGAAATAACTATCTCAGCTGGAAAACACTATTCTTGTGTAGGCGAAGGACAACTGTAAAAATGCAAGGTCTTGCGTAGGCGAGGCATCTACTTCCACCTAGTGGCCTCTGGTTGCCGTAGCTGCTGGCTGTTAAGGGGGTTCACCATAGCTTATGACTTTCACACAATGGAATGGTATTTTTTGCTGTTCACATACTTGCTGCTTGTGGCAAGCAAATGAGCACCATCAATAGCCCCAGAACAGTTTGGGAACCCCATCCTCTGAAAACCAGCTATTATTTCTGGAACATTTATTACGCCAACAACCCCAGGTAAGCCACAGTGTTAATTGTTTTACAAATCTCTACAACCATGACCCCAACAGTGGGCTTTCCAATCCCAACGTGATTTGCAATGGACCTATCGCTGTCTGGGGTAGCCAGCTTCCATGGGCAATAGCAAATCACATCTGAAGCAGCATGGTTTCCCTCAGGCTAGTGTTCTGGTGCTGGAGGATTGGTGCAAGCTAATTCCATGAAGGTCTGTTTCCTCCTGTGGGAGCTCTGCAGCCACTGCTGGCCATCCTAGGTCTCCAGGAAGACGTTTTCCCTACCATTACAGGCTAGCTCTCCTGCATCAGAAGCAATGGTGCACCATAACGGATTGCGTGGTGATAGCAGCATTCAGCATAACCGTCCAGCGTGACAAATTAATTTTCTTCATCCCTCAAGGCCACCTGCCTTCAACCGGTCAGAAATTTCTGCCAAAATGCCATTCAGCATCTTGCCTAACGTGTACTTCATTGTCCCACAATAAGGAGCAGGGTCACCTCAGCCAATTGATCCATGATTGTGATGCACTTTGGCAGATATAAGAGGGAGAGGCAACTTAATCTGGAAGTGCCATCGGCAAATGCGTGAAGGCAGAGAATAGTACCACCACCACCACCTGGGAAGCAGTTCCTTACCTAGAGTGTCTCCATGTGATGCAAACAACCCTGAGATACAACCCCTGTAAAGATAGTGCTAACTTGTGTGCCTACAGCAGCAGTGCAGATCTGGGTAGATGTGTGTACACTGTGTTCTGTATGTGTCCATGTGACACTAAAAGCACACCATATTCCCACCTTACACACTATTGTAATAATCTTTATACAAAATATGCCTTCTGTGGTATCATTTAGAAACTCACTCATCATTAATATTCCTGTGCGATGTATGTACATGATCAGTATAAAGAATGATGAATATATTCTGCTGGAATTATAACTAAAGTGTGCATGAACCAGGTATGTCAGGGGGAGTTGTTAAAACAGGTCTATCCTAAATAAAGGAATGTGTGTTTACCTCAATTTACATTCAAACAGTAAACAGACCCATGAAGCTAACAAGGGATGGAGACAAACCTCACACTGACAAGTGGGGGAAAAGACAAAATGACACCTACACCCAGCTGGAGAGAGGAGCTTGGTTTGAGTTTTGCGTTACAGAAGAATCAATTTCAAAGGTTTATTGGTCTATAAAGACACGGGGGCTGATCCTCAAATGATATGCAACTGAATGAGTTGATTGTATACAATATTACTGTAGTATAGAGTGTGTAGAGTGAGGCCTTTTCTGAAAGCTAATGACACACTGCTGATTAATATAATTGTAAAATGTATTACACTATAAAAGGAATAATGAATACTCACTGATATGTTTTAAAGTGTGTGGGCAAACAAAGGAAGGAACATTTCCTCCTCAGACAGGGGGAGGGGAAACACAGCTATTTACCTGTCTCCTATGTAGATTAAGCGTGGTGCAATCAGAAACAATGGAAGACCTATTTGCATACAGGGGGATGGGAGGCCCACAGGAAGGGAAGAACAGCATGAAGCCATCCTGACTCTTGAAACAAGGTCAAAGACATAAGCCATCTTTGGCATCCACAACTAGATAGAGAGGCCAGGGGTCTTGCAAACTGAGAAAAATGCGCCAGTGGGGTGGGGATGTGAAGCCTCTGGAACTAAATACAGATGAGAAACCTGCCTAGGCAAAGATCTTTCTCCTACGACGACAAGGGACGCCAGCACTTTGTACTTTTGTAGAAGGTCCAGACTGAGGAAAAGTCAGACGTGGATGGGAAGAAGGATGACTGGTGAGAGGAACTATCTTGCTAGATTAAGTTTTAGACCTTTACAAGCGTATTTTATTTTACTTGTAACTCTATCTTCATTCCTTATGCTTGAAGTCACTTAACAAAATACAGCTAGGATTAATACATTAATTTCATTTTTACCATAAACCAACTCATTGCTGTGTGTAAAGGGAAGGGTGTATTTACCCCCCAGTTAAGTTAATAAGCTGTGGTGGGTTTGGGGGTCTTTATAGGAACAAAGAAACCCATGTTATTTCTCTGAACTGTCCAGGAGAGGGCTGGACATTGCAGAGCACATGGTTACGAGAAAATTCAGGACTGGGCATGTGTCGGGGTCACTCTGTAAGTAGTAGTGAAGCCAGAGTGGGGCTGCAGACAGGCTGCTGGGGTCAGAGCTGCTGAACCGGGGCTGTCTAGCACACAGACACTCACCTGCATGCTGATCATCTGTTCGTGAGAAGCCCAGGTTGGGAGCTACAACAGCAAAGCATTGTGAGGCTTCCAAGATTACAGGGCAGGTGGGAACCTGCAGCCCAGATTGCACCCTAGAATGTGACAGTCCAGCACAGCACATGCGGACTTTCAAGGTGGGTTTTGGCTGGTATGTGGCCGCATGAACTTGAGCCATTCCTGGGGTACGCATGCCGGCCTGGGGTATGTAAAGATAGTGTAAATGATTTGTCACACAGGAAATCTTTGGTAAGACCAAGAATTGAACTCAGATCTCCTGAGTACCAGTCCAGTGCCTTAACCAGAAGATCCTGCCACCCTTTGTTTCTCTCATCTATTTCAATTGTAGGCCTTTGGAGTGTTGACTGTCTCTTACCATGAATACATAGTGCGGGGGGGGGGGCAATCTCAGCTGAGTCCTTTAGGCACTACTAGGTGATATAAAATCATCATCATGATCCCAGAAATCCCCACTAAACGCTGCAGTGTCAAAGGCACTACACTTGCATCATGCACAAAGCCTGAACTACACCTAACAACAACAGAATGGTATTTCAAACCCCAGACACAGACTTACCAATGACCTCTGTGCTGGTTCAGCAGCAGGAGTAACATCACTATCATTACAACTGGTCAGAAAAAGTTTAAAGGACACATTTTTTTCATTACAATTTGCTGATTCACTAAGTTGAAACATTTTGTGAGATCCTGGCCATGTCAACAACATTCCATCAGAGATTAGGCAGCCTTCCATCGGAAGCCCACCCCATTTCTTCCCACCCCATTTCTCAGTGGCCTGTCTGGCAGGCTGATGGAGTGCTAAATGAGGAGCCCCAGCTCCCAGATTAGCAGCTCCTTGGCAGCCCAGGATTGCTGGGTGGAGAACAGTAATTTTGTTTCGTTGAGCACGTGGAAGTATTTGGGTTTTGTTCCAAACCGAAATGAAACCAAACTTTAAAATCTTGAAATCCTCCATTAAACACAATTATAGATGAGCTAGTACGAGAAAACAATATTGGTGAGCATAATAGGCAGTGGTCTCAGTGCAAAAACAGCCTAGCTTTGTCAAGCCTTTTTTGTGGGAGGGAGTGGGGAAGACACACATTGTGGTAGAGAGTTTTAAGGAAGGTTTGGAAGTAGGATAGATAACGAGGTACCTTTGTGGATGTTTGCAGTGAGCTCCTCCCAAGCATGTGGGCAGTATGGGAGATAGCATGAAGGTGCTTATTCGAAAATTTAACCAGTGATTGCTGAAGGCTAGAATACTGCTGACATCATTAATAATACTCCTGCATCACGAAGGAAGTAAATAAGCCATGTGGATCTCAACATCCAATGTGGATGAGGGAGACATAGGGCTCAATTGCTGCATGTGCTATACGGGAGAGGAATCTCATCAGGGAAGTATGTTTTATTCTTGTATTCCTAAAGGCTAATACAAATAATGGAGAGTAAGAAAAATAAATTAAAATCCATAAAAAGCACTTGACAGGGTCCCTTTTTATCATCACCATTGATTTCTGAGCACCCAGCCCATGTTCATTAAACTGGGAGAATTATAGCCACCCAATTTGGACAATGGCAATGTTCTCTCTTAAACAGACTCATGATATATAATTTGGCTTTAGTTACCGGAATAGTCAGTGATTTCCCTTGCATGGTAGCTCCAATTTCACATATTAAAATTATACAGTTCTGGAGTGATAAATAATCTCCACTCCAAGAACTCTTTCTTATGAGCACTGTAATGCTATGTCAGAATATCAGTCACATCTTCCTAATGGCTTTTTGATTCAGGTCATTTTCCTTTCCTTGTCTTCCACTCCATCTTCCCTTCTTCCTTCAGTTTTATTTTCCAACTCACACCCTGTGCCACGTCTTTCCATGTAGACAGATCCATCTCCCTAGCTTTTTTATGTACAGGAGAGACTCAAGCAAGGCAGGTCTGTCCTATGGGTGGACAACTTCATTCTTCTCATGGTGGATTTGCTTTTAAAGCTGACATGTTAGACTACTGACCACCAGGTAACAAACTTGCATGTTGTGTGTGTGGAGGGGGCCTCTTCAAATGGATTTGTATTCTTTTACTTTGACCTGCATGCAGAACACATCCATATATGTGCAAATGTGTTAGAACATCTAGGTCCCCTCGAACTGCAGGAAGGCAGCAGGGCCCAGTAGAGGTCACAGTGGGCTAGGAAAAGGAGACCTATGGTCCCTTCCTGATTCTGTCATTGACATGCTGTGTGACCTTCAGCAAAGCTCTTCACCTAAGCTCTTCACCTCTCTGTGCCTCTGTTTCCCCACCTCTAAAATAGGGAGAGTGATATTTACCTTCTATCATACAGTGTTCTGGATTCTGCCTGCAGAAAAGATAATATAAAGCTTCACATGCCAGCAAGATTAACTCATCTTTCAAAATGGCACCAGTGGACACATCTCCACTGTTACGATCAATACTACCCATACAACACCTTTCAAGATCCATGGGTCTTAGACAAATGCCTCCGACAACATGCAGTGTACTCATCTAGTTGCTCCTTCCTGGCAGGGTCACCAGGGCAGCTTGGGAGGAAAATTCTAACCACAGGGTAATCCCCACTTACTTGCCTGATAGTTGGAGACTTCCAAGAAATAACAAAAACACATACAATACATTCAACACAATAATTATATTAAACAGGAGACACATATAACATAACAGGGTAAAACACTATTCTTAGGGTCACCGGTGCCCATGCTGATAATACCTGTGACTTTCCCCAGTCACGTGACCTGATGTAGCAAATGTAAGATTAGTGTCCCGTTGGTACGCGTAGTTTGTTGGGGCCCTTGACCTATGACCACAATATCTTCTCTGCAGTGGTTTCGCAGTGTGGCTGACTGGGTTCAGTACAGCCTAGAGGACTCACAAGTGGGAGAAGGTGGTAAGTCCCTCCACAGGTTTAATACGCAGCAGGTTATAAAATCCTCAAACCCTTACTCCCTGGCTTGAGGACACAGTTCAGAGAGCAGGGAAACAATTTCCCTGACTAACTAAAAGATGCTGCACTCACAAACTCCATGAATGATCCTCAGGTTCAGAGATGAATCTGGACTCCTCAGTCTCTGCAGAGGGGCTGATCTCTGCTGGCAGCAATCCTCTTCAGGCAGGAGTCAGGCTGCTTCGGTTCCAGGATTTCCCCTCACCACAAAGAGGGGCAGGGCTCAAGGTGCAGATTACACAACTGTACTAAAATCCAAACTGTAGTCTCCTAGCCCAGCATCCAGACACATACTCAGCAGGCAGCAGCCCTGGACTAGCAGCCAGAGCAGAGCTGACTATGTGGTGACTAGCCTCACCTAGGGAGCTGGAGGGTGAACTCAGCCTGGCTGGGGAAGTTTCCCAGCAAAACTCTACAAGCTAGAAAGGCAAAGGCACAAAATGAGCTCAAACTAGCTGCAGGAATAAAGGGAAACAAGAAAACTTTTTATCAATACATTAGAAGCAAGAGGAAGACCAAGGACAGGGTAGGCCCACTACTCAGTGAGGAGGGAGAAACAGTAACAGGAAACTTGGAAATAGCAGAGATGCTTAATGACTTCTTTGTTTCGGTCTTCACCGAGAAGTCTGAGGGAATGCCTAACAGTGAATGTAAATGGGACAGGGGAAGGTTTAGAAGATAAAATAAAAAAAGAACAAGTTAAAAATCACTTAGATAAGTTAGATGCCTGCAAGTCACCAGGACCTGATGAAATGCATCCTAGAATACTCAAGGAGCTAATAGAGGAGGTATCTGAGCCTCTAGCTATTATCTTTGGTAAATCATGGGAGACAGGAGAGATTCCAGAAGACTGGAAAAGGGCAAATATAGTGCCCATCTATAAAAAGGGAAATAAAAACAACCCAGGAAACTACAGACCAGTTAGTTTAACTTCTGTGCCAGGGAAAATAATGGAGCAAGTAATTAAGGAAATCATCTGCAAACACTTGGAAGGTGGTAAGGTGAGAGGGAATAACCAGCATGGATTTGTAAAGAACAAATCATGTCAAACCAATCTGATAGCTTTCTTTGATAGGATAACGAGTCTTGTGGATAAGGGAGAAGCGGTGGATGTGGTATACCTAGACTTTAGTAAGGCATTTGATACGGTCTCGCATGATATTCTTATCAATAAACTAGGGAAATACAACTTAGATGGGGCTACTATAAGGTGGGTGCGCAACTGGCTGGATAACCGTACTCCGAGAGTAGTTATAAATGGTTCCCAATCCTGCTGGAAAGGTACAACGAGTGGGGTTCTGCAAGGGTCTGTTTTGGGACCGGCTCAGTTCAATATCTTCATCAACGACTTGGATATTGGCATAGAAAGTACGCTTATTAAGTTTGCAGATGATACCAAACTGGGAGGGATTGCAACTGCTTTGGAGGATAGGGTCATAATTCAAAATGATCTGGACAAATTGGAGAAATGGTCAGAGGTAAACAGGATGAAGTTTAATAAGGACAAATACAAAGTGCTCCACTTAGGTAGGAACAATCAGTTCCACACATACAGAATGGGAGGAGACTGTCTAGGAAGGAGTACGGCAGAAAGGGATCTAGGGGTTATAGTGGACCACAAGCTAAATATGAGTCAACAGTGGGATGCTGTTGCAAAAAAAGCAAACATGATTCTGGGCTCCATTAACAGGTGTGTGGTGAGCAAGACACGAGAAGTCATTCTTCCGCTCTACTCTGCGCTGGTTAGGCCTCAACTGGAGTATTGTGTCCAGTTCTGGGCACCGCATTTCAAGAAAGATGTGGAGAAATTGGAGAGGGTCCAGAGAAGAGCAACAAGAATGATTAAGGATCTAGAGAACATGACCTATGAAGGAAGGCTGAAAGAATTGGGTTTGTTTAGTTTGGAAAAGAGAAGACTGAGAGGGGACATGATAGCAGTCTTCAGGTATCTAAAAGGGTGTCATAAGGAGGAGAGAGAAAACTTGTTCATCTTAGCATCTGAGGATAGAACAAGAAGCAATGGGCTTAAACTGCAGCAAGGGAGGTTTAGGTTGGACATTAGGAAAAAGTTCCTAACTGTCAGGATGGTTAAACACTGTAATAAACTGCCCAGGGCGCTTGTGGAATCTCCATCTCTGGAGATATTTAAGAGTAGGTTAGATAAATGTCTATCTGGGATGGTCTAGACAGTAATTGGTCCTGCCATGAGGGCAGGGGGCTGGACTCGATGACCTCCCGAGGTCCCTTCCAGCCCTAGAATCTATGAATCTATGAATAAGCTGAGAGTCATCAGTGGAGAGAGAAAACCCCAGCTGAGGGATCTTGCTTTCAAGTCCCTAGAGGCCAGTTCTCAGGCGGAACCCTGCATGCAGGCCTGGGACTCACCAGCTCCGCACACAGCCAGTCCTGCCCTGGCTGGCTCCAGACTGACTCAAAAATGGCTTCTCCCTTTTCCTGAACTCCCTGGGAAGGGCCTCTCACTCCCTATTGGTTTCCGGGCAGACTCTGAGTCTGCCTTGGCTCCCCCTCCCTACCAGGGACAGTGTGCCTCTCCCTGAGCTGCCAGCAGACAGAGCCCCAGGAATCTAGGTAATCTCCTTGGAGGCTATATTCCTAACTGCTAGGGCCTATAGAATTGTGAGCTAGTCTCTGCCACTTACTCGGTGCAGCCTTAGCCAGGTCACCTAATCTCCCAGTGCCTCAGATTCCTCATCCATAAAGTGGAGCGAGGTAAGAGCTGTAAGAATATCTACCTACCTCACAGGGCTGTTGTTAATGGGCGAAGCCTCACATTTGTATAAATGGCAACTATTATTACATAAGTGACAATTGCTATGAGTGACCCTTCTATGTATGGATATGAAATCTTATCACAGCACATGTGTTTGCACTGAGTGCTGAGAGTCTGGCAAACTGGCTGTTGCATCCCATCTGGCATGAAATGGTCACATGGTGGGAGATCCAAAACTTGCCTTAAACACAAGAAATGGAAATATGTGCATGAGATCCTGGGTATTTGGAAGCCCATTGCAGACTTGCACTTCATGGGCTCAATATATATATATATATATATATATGAAAATTTCAGCCAAAATGGTTACGCCAATTCTGAACAAGGTTAGGGGAAAATACATTGTTTTGCCCATGTTAAAAAATCCTGGTACACTTTCTTTGAATAGTGCAGCACCCCCATGCTTTGGAGCAGGGAGTTGAAATTTGGCAGGTGGGTAGCCTGTGTGGCAGGGCTGTGCCTTTTGCCCATCACTGTGAAAATTCTCCCAAATCATAAGCGTTTGGACGGGGCGGGGGCAAATCAGTTTGCACATGCTCAGAAGAGACTTTGATTTTAGCAGCTATGTTCTCTAAAGATTCTGTTCACTCTGGGCATGAACCCAGCTGGGCTGAGCAGAACTGGGGACATGGTGGTGGTGGATTGGGGCATAACTGAGAATGGCTGGGTAAAGACTGGGACTGGAATGAGAAGCCTAAGGAGTGGAGACTGGGATTAGCTCAGTGAGGAGAACTGAAGTGGAACAGGGAGCCAGAAGTGGGGAAGACACCCGAGAGGGCAGAAGGGCTCACGTTTGGCGGGGGGGGGGGGGGGGGAAATGGGCAGGAGAATCTGTGCCCAGTAGAGTACACTCCCCTCCTGAACTTCAAATTGAAACCAGAGTTCCTGAGTCTCACCATTCTTCTGTCATCACCAAATAGCTGTTAAATCCTCTGGCAGAGTGTCCACAAAGTACTGGTCTACATATAGGATGACAACTTACTACAGCTATCAGTTACTCTGTTAGCTCTAGTGGCAGAGGTCTGTGCAATAGATCTGTCTAGATTTGGAGCTGGGGGTATGAGTCCCATCTTGAGGAGACATAATCAAGCTAGTTCTCATTGAGCTAACCTGCTAAAAATAGTAGCCTAGCCATGGTAGAAAGGGCAGTGGCGAGAGACGGGAGGCGCTAGCTACCCTGAGTCCAAACCCACCCGAGCACACAATTATATACTCAGACAACTAGCCCAGGTTGCTGCCTGTGCTACTGCAGATATACTATTATTCTCAGCTCTCCTAGAGCTAGTGTTAGTTTGTCTACCGGAGCGCCAAGTACCAGCTTCAAGTGTAGACATACCCTACATTTTCCAGACTTGCTGATAACCTTGTGGGTGTCAATATGATGCCATTTTATACCCTAGTGTAGATGCAGTTACAGAGACTCAGAACCAGAAGAGAGAGCCCATCATTGGCTAACACGTTGAACTCTGAGCCACAGGAAGTCTCCAAAGCCAGCACATTTCAGAAAGGGTTTAGTGGTGTCTCCTGAAAACAGGGAGCTTCTGAATTTTGGCTAGTGGCAGGGATACTGACAAGTCTGAAGTGAGTTTCATCCAGCCCTCCTTTAGAAGAATGGTGTCACAGTACATAGAGCAATAAGAGTAAACATTAAAATGATCAGTTCCTCATGCTCTGTGATATACATCAAGGGCCATGCTTCCACCCATTCTCTCTCTCTCCACACACAGCGCACCTTCGCCTTACCAGTAGTTTGATGCATGCTGAAGAATTTATTACCCAGTAGCTCTCTGAACATAGAGTTTATTGTCCCCCTATTTCACCAAACAATAGTCAAATCTGACCAGACCAGGGCACGGTTCTCTCTCCTTCCCCAGTTCCTGCCATGAATATTAAATATTTAGTGTAGCTTGACAGCAGCTGTATAAACAAGTAATTGATAACATCAGAGTGAATTGAGGTCAAAGTGGCTATGATCTGCATTTGTCAGGATGAAAAGAGGCTCAGTAGTTCACTGCAAACACAAGCACTATCGTGCAACTAAGATTTCCCTGGCTGGCATAAGGAAATAGACTGACATGACAGAGAAAGGAGACCAGGAATGAGACACACAAAGTTGGAAAGAAACATTTGTTGACATAAGATATTTGAAAAATAAATATTCATGGAAAATTCCTATGGATTTCCATGGTGTGAATTCAGAGTGAGGGAAAATTTTCAAAAGCACTTCAGTAGCTTAGGAGTCTAAATTATTTTCAAAAGTGATTTGGGCATTTCGTGTGTACACCTGACTTTCAGTGACAATTAGATGTCGAAGTTCTTAAGTCACTTTTGAAAATGGGAGTTAGACACAAATAATTTGGGCCCCAGTTTTTGAAAGGTATTTTGTCATTGCTGCACCCTCAGTGTCTACACCTAACTGACTTAGAAGCCTACATCCCTTTAGAAAATGAGATTCAGGTACTTAGGAGTCCAAAGCCCATAGGATTCAGTGTGTAAATCCCTTTAGAAGACATACAACCTTTGAAAATGAGATTTAGGCCTCTCTGTCAGTTAGGTGTTGTGAGGATGAGTGTAGCCATACCTAACTATTTTTAAAAATCTGGGCCTTCGGCACTTGAAAGTTTTACTCAGCCTAGTTCAGCTATCTGTGTGGTCAAGCACTATACATTGCCTTTTTTCTGTTTGACTCCTGCCAAACATTCCTGGCCCACCCAGGCATAGTGCTGATGAACACTGCAGGGGCCAGATCTTCAGCTGGTATCAAATGTTATAACTCCCTTCACTTCAGCTGAGCTATAAGGAGTACACAGCCCCCCCAGGGACAGTGCCCCTGTGGTGCTGCTGAACACACTTGGGGAGAACATACCTGAAGTGCTGTCCAAGATTCCAGATACATCTGCTGTGCTTCTGGACAGTGCAGGCATGCCCTCATGTTCCATTTATTTAACTGGAAGCTTTGCTGCCCTTGTGCAGTATAGAAAACTCTGTGGCTCTAGATACATGTGAGTAAAATAGGTACGTCTTTAAATAGGTAAAGCGATCATAACCTCCAGTCGTGTAGTCTACCAGCTCATTTCAATGGAGATAGCTTATTTTGTTAGCTGGTCACTCATTTCCATGATGTATGCAACCCATTTCTGGCAACTCATTGCTCTTTCACCTATCAATTTAACCTCTTCATTTCTAGCTGTACCTCTGTGTGCCATCTTCAGTAATTCAATTCATCGCTCTCTCTGGTATTCACATGCATCACATGTGTAGTGCCCCCCCCCCTTCCCATTTTGTTGTCTGTTAGCTAACAATGTGTGTCTGTTTGTGTGTGTACGTACGTGTGTACGTACACACACACACACTCTCTCTCTCTCGCTCTCTCTCTAGGACTTCAGTGGGCTTTGGATCAAGCCCATGATCTTCCTTCATAAATCACTCGCTCCAAGACTCATCTCTGCACTCCTTCCACTTTCTTTCCTCTTCATTTATTAAATGAAACAGTGCCATGATTTTGCCTCCTCATAGCCTGCAAAATAGTCAGGTCTCTTTTTCAAGCTGAGCTTTCTTCATGCTTTCAAGTTCAGCCAACGTCCTTCCCTAAAAAGGCAGCAAGATGTCTGGCTGACAGAAAGAGGGAGGGAGGGAGGGGGAAAGAAGAGCAGACTTCTAAGCAGAAAACCCCAAATTTCAGAGCCATATGGATTATGAAGATACATATGCCACTCATTCTACATCTGCAAAGGGCGAAGCGAGGTGAATATGAGATTTGTAATTCCTTGTAATTCCTTTTGAAGGCTTTACTGTGTGGATCTGCTGTTCAATTACCTATAGGGCAGCAAGGAGATTAGAAAGGGAAAGAATTCTGTGTCATACAAAGGGACTTAAACCTGAAGAGAAAGTTAGAAGATTTAGCAGGCTGAGCAGTGTGGTATCTTAAAAGGGGACAGACAGAATTTTCCCAGCTAGATTCAAGGGCTTCAGGCTCATTCAAGCCACCACATTTTCAGAGACTTGCATGGGGTGGGAACTGGCCACCCCTGCTTGACCCTGTCTGGTCTTTCAGGGGGTTCATATAGCATGAATGCTGTGCACCTACAGGATGGGTAAATATGTTCTATCACTTGCTTTGATAAATGACAAAATGGGCTTGGAAGGAGCCAGGGCTTAAATTCCAGACTGGCTTCATGTCTCTTGTGTGAATCACCATTGTCATGGAGGGCCATTTTCTAAGAATACGAGGATCATGTGACATCTACAAAATGGGTCATCAGTAACTCAGCTGTGAAGCTGTCCCCTATTCCCAGACAGTTTGAATTGTTCCAACAACAGTGTTTCTGTGTAGTGGTTCATTAGCTGGGACTGCTGTCATTGACTATCCTGGAGTAGGGTTGTCACCTGGCTGGTATTTGACCTGGCTGGCCGGATTTTTTATGAATTTGCCAGAAAAATAATTTAATCTGCTGGGTTTTTTTTATGTGGGTCTAAAGATTTGCATTATCACAATTGCTTGGGATATGAAATGTTAAAAGTTTCTGTGTCCAGCTAAAGGTGCTGCAGTGTTCCCCAGTGGCGTAGCCGGGTTTAGAGCACAGGGGGAGCGGAGCTAAAAAAAGGCACCGGGAGCAAAAAAAAATGCTCTGCTCTGGCTGCAGTGTAGGAGCAAAAGGCGTCGGAGCACAAAAAAGGAGCTGCTTCTGCTCAGTGGGGGAGCGGCCGCTCCCCCTGCTCCGCTACTGGTGTTCCCACTTCTGCAGTTTAAGCAATAACAGATACAGCAGCTGTCTGCCCACCAACCCATTGCGGGGGGGGGGGGGGGGGTGTGTGTGTGTGTGTGTGTGTGTGTGTGTGTGTGTGTGTGTGTGTGTGTGTGTGTGTGTGTGTGTGTGTGTGTGTGTGTGTGTGTGAGAGAAGGGGGGGAGAGGGTTGAGTCATGCAAGAGTGAGGAGACATGTAATGTTATCAATCATCTATATGTGTTCTCTTTCTAGATACTATAAGTGGTTGTTGAAGGGGAGGTTGCAGAGTTGCCTTATGGTTGGGATTCCAGGGGGCTTGCCTTTTGCCTTGTAGGGAGGAGGAGCTAGGTTTTTTGGAGGGCGGGGGTTGCATTTCAAAGGCGGTAATGGAGTGGAGGATGGTGTGGACTGCACCCTTAGCAAGTTTGCAGATGACACTAAACTGGGAGGAGTGGTTGATACGCTGGAGGGTAGGGATAGGATACAGAGGGACCTAGACAAATTAGAGGATTGGGCCAAAAGAAATCTGATGAGGTTCAACAAGGACAAGTGCAGAGTCCTGCACTTAGGACGGAAGAATCCCATGCACTGCTACAGACTAGGGACCGAATGGCTGGGCAGCAGTTCTGCAGAAAAGGACCTAGGGGTTACAGTGGACGAAAAGCTGAATATGAGTCAACAGTGTGCCCTTGTTGCCAAGAAGGCTAACGGCATTTTGGGCTGTATAAGTAGGGGCATTTCCAGCAGATCGAGGGACGTGATTATTCCCCTCTATTCAGCACTGGTGAGGCCTCATTTGGAGTACTGTGTCCAGTTTTGGGCCCCACACTACAAAAAGGATGTGGATAAATTGGAAAGAGTCCAACGGAGGGCAACAAAAATGATTAGGGGGCTGGAGCACATGACTTATGAGGAGAGGCTGAGGGAACTGAAATTGTTTAGCCTGCAGAAGAGAAGAGTGAGGGGGGATTTGATAGCTGCTTTCAACTACCTAAAAGGGGGTTCCAAAGAGGATGGATCTAGACTGTTCTCAGTGGTAGAAGATGACAGAACAAGGAGTAATGGTCTCAAGTTGCAGAGGGGGAGGTTTAGGTTGGATATTAGGAAAAACTTTTTCACTAGTAGGGTGGTGAAGCACTGGAATGGGTTACCTAGGGAGGTGGTGGAATCTCCTTCCTTAGAGGTTTTTAAGGTCAGGCTTGACAAAGCCCTGGCTGGGATGATCTAGTTGGGGTTGGTCCTGCTTTGAGCAGGGGGTTGGACTAGATGACCTCCTGAGGTCCCTTCCAACCCTGAGATTCTATGATTCTATGGTGTTGTGTGTGCACATGGTGAGTTCTGGAACTTAACCATAACACTAGTTTTCCTGTGCATGCAGCTGAATTTAGGACTTAAAGAGTCAGACTCACTCCTGTGCAGCAGGCCAGCACACAGCCTATATTCCTCTTAAGATCTGGTCGGCTCTCTCAGTCAATTTCTCCCAAGGTGGTAATGGGTAACAATGGCTTGATCTGCAAGCCCTCAGCATGTGGCTATCCTATTGACTTTAAGGGGAGTGCAGTGCATGCAGGCCTTGTAGGATAACATGTAAATATTTGGACTGCTGTAGCATCTAGAGACCCCCCCATTAGGGATCAGGGCCCACCCCCATGACTCCCAACACATAATTTAATGTCGAGATATGAGCATTGCTCCCTCATCTTCTAAAGGCTCTTTGCCCTTTGCACAGTCACCTAGGGTTAACCTAACCTTTCTGAGCTAAAACAAGGTCTCCACCGCATACCAGGGTAGGGAGCACCTCTTCAGATGAGTCAAAATCCCTTCCACTTGGCTGCCTCCAGGTTTGTTTTAACAACTCAGCTGTTTGAGTATCATTACAATGGGTCTTACTGGAGCCTGCGATAAGACAGTGATCAGCACATGAACCAAAGTGACTCACTCCACAAATTATATTTGCCTGTATGTTAGGAGAATAACAAAGCTGCTGCTGCCAGGAGTTGTACTGGAGGGGAGAAGGGGAGGAAGTGATGGGGAGGCTAGAGAGAGGGCAGCCAGAGGAGCCTTGACAGGCCCACCCAGTTAGTGCAGGAGAGTTTCCCTCCTGGAAACTGAGGTTCAAATCCTGACATGTGTCACCCATGCCTATGAGTTGCAGGGGCCGGGGGAGGAGATCTCAAGCTTGTCCTCACTTGCATCACACTGCTTGACAGGTTCTTCTCAAGAACGGCCTGAGAGTGGCATAGCAATGGATGCTGCAGGTTAGAATGTGTAGCACCTTTCATAGAATAGGGGATTCAGGACTCAGCTCCAAAGGAGACTCTTTATCAGGGCTGCTGGACACAGCCAGACCTGTGGTTACCCTCCCCCCCCACTCTGTCTAGATCCTTGACCAACACAGCTTGTCCTGCCTAGTGTCACCCCAGAAGGTCTCTGTGAGCCTGGATTAAGCATTCCTGGAAAAGACCACTGACTGTACTACAAAAGGCAGGCGTGTTGACACGGCTGCATCAGTGTAAAAGTGCAGAGCAGGACTGCCGTACCGAGGCAGTTATACGGAGGAAGCTTGCCCAGCACCTGCCTGTACTGATTCTGGCTCTATCCAATGCTCCCTTTCAGGAGCACAAAACTTGATCAGAAATGTAATTTAAAGGAACACTTCAAAGAGCAGAGTAACACATTCCCACCCTGTGTGCAGGGAAGACATAGAACATCTTCATTCAAACTCTGCACATATAATCAGCCATTCAACAGGAGGAGAATGTGAAACCTTCCTGGCTAATCACCAGCATTGTCCCAGAGGGGGCTCTCAGTGTATCTCCACAGCCAGGGCCGGCTCTTGCTTTATGGCCGCCCCAAGCAAAAAAAAAACAAAAAAAAAACCGGACACCCCAAGAATCCCCGGACTGCCGCCCCTTACAAGGTGCTGCCCCAGGCACGTGCTTTGTCGTCTGGTGCCTGGAGCCGGCCCTGTCTACAGCCTGCAATTAAAAACCCATGTCTGGCCAGTGACAGTTGACTCCGGCTCCCAAGGCTCAGAGGCAGTTTTAGTTGCAGTGTAGACCTTCAGACTGGAGCCCGAGCTCTAGGATCCTCTCCTCTCGCATAGTCCCAGAGCCCAGGATCCAGCCTGAGCCCAAACATCAACACCAGGCGTTCTCAACCTTTTTCTTTCTGAGGTCCCCCAACAGGATACAAAAACTCCATGGCCCACCTGTGCCACAACAACTGGTTTTCTGCACACAAAAGCCTGGGCCAGCGTTAGGGGGCAGCAAGCAGGGCAGTTGCCTGGGGCCCTATGCCACAGGGCCCCCACGAAGCTAAGTTGCTCAGGCTTTGGCTTCAGCCCCAGGTGGCGGGGCTCAGGGCCCTAAGCTTCAGCTCCATGCGGCTGAGCTTTGGCTTTCTGCCCTGGGCCCCAGCAAGTCTAATGCTGGCCCTGCTTGGAGGACCCCCTAAAACCTTTTTGCAGCCCCCTAGGGGGCCCCAGACCCCTGGTTTAGAACCACAGATCTACACCACAGTTAAACAGCCTCTAAGCCAGAGTCTGCTAGCACAGACCAGCGGGGGCGGGGGGGGGGGGGGGGTTGGAGGGAAGGAGGCTTTAATTGCAGTGTAAATATGCCCTCAGGGGCTTAAGAGCCACTAATTAAAATCCTGCCAGCATACTGAAAGGAAGGCTAAGGTGATTTCCTGGCCTTTGATGGAATGAGCCCTCCCGGAATAGTGCTACACCACCTGTCCAGAGGAGTTCTCTCTGGTGTTCATACACACACTCAGAAAGAGAAGAGACCCATTGGATTTTCCCCTAACAGAAAATGGAAATTTTTTCAGCAACACTGACATTTTCACATGGAAAATTTTGATTTTGCAAAAAGGATATTTTCCATCTGAAAATTATTCTGCTGGAACACTCCCATCTATCTCTACTGCCAAGGCTGCTCCTGCCAGGTTCATTTCCATTGGACTCCGAGGTTGGTTCTCTCTCAGAACAGTTCTCTTGGCCCAACCCACATAGTCCTGGGGGAAAAGGTCACTCCTCCACAATACTGGGCCTAGAAGATGCTGGAGGGCAGGGTTAGTCCCTGCTGGGCCTCATCTTTCTCCCTCCCCCCATGCTGTGGTACTTTCTGCAATGGCTCCTGTGTCTGCTACTGGCTTCATTTTCTTTGACTGGCCTTCTTTCTCCCTCCTTGGCTATAGTTATATACTTCAAAACAATAGTCCACCACTGTTCATCATGGATATTATGGGAGAAGTCTAGTGGTGAAGGCACCAGACTAGGACTCTGACACAGATTCACAGTACAATCTTGGACAAACCTTTTAATCTCACCTCCTCAGCACCCCCATACATAAAATTAGGATTATAATACTTCTCCCACCTTTTTTCCTGTCCAAAATGATTTAGGATCTTAGGCTGAAAGCTCTTTGGGGCAGGGATTGTCTCTGTGTACATGCAGCCTCTAGCTCCAGGAGGCCCTGATCTTAGTTAGGGCCTTGAAGTGCTATTGTAATCCAAACAAGAATAGAATGAATTTGCTTCAACTGCTGTACGGTCCTGTCCCACAAACAGGTTCACAAGCAGGAATGTCTGGGGGAAATGGTGAAGTTTACATGAGTATGGCATCTGTCCAATCAAGCCAACCAACACACCTCAGTGTTCATGTGTTACTAGCAAACTACTCACAGAACAGAAAGCAAGGGTTATCTGCAGAAATCACTCTGAAAATAATTTTGAACCAGGAATAAAATTTGAAGTAACAATAGGTTGTTTGAGCAGTTCAGGAACAAAGAAAATAAGAGCTGAAATTCATCTAATGAATTATTCACTGTGAATTACCTAACATCATCACCTGGTATTTATATAGCACTTTAAACATACAAAGCACTGTACAGGCACTGGCCTCATCTACATGACAAAATTGGCACTGATTTGATGACTGATTCATGTTAAACCAATGTAGTTAAACTGTGCAAACTCCTATGTGGACTCTCATTTTCATTTCCAAGGCCAAATGGGACCACTGTGATCATCTATATAACAGAAGCCACGGAACTTCCCCAAAATAATTCCTAGAGCAGATCTGTTAGAAAAACATCCTGAATGAATTAAAAAATGGTCAGTGAACCTTGTTAAAATAGTCAGTGACCCTTCTCACTTAAAAATGTATGCCTTATTTTCAGTCTGAATGTATCTAGTTTCAACTTCAAACCATTGGATCACGTTATACCTTTCTCTGCTAGATTGAAGAGCCCAATATCAAATATTTGTTCCACATGGAGGTATTTATAGATCAGTGAAGTCACCCCTTTACCTTCTTTGTTAAACTAATTAGACTGACTGCAAGAGTGATTTATTGCAATTTAACTTAAACCAATTTCTAAATTACTTAAACTAAACAGAAATAAGTTTGGTTTAAATCAAAATAATGCCTACACTGGGGGAGTTGCACTGGTTTAACTATATCAGTTTAAAAATTACACCTTTAATTGGTGTGCTCTTTTCATATGGAGAAGAGGTGAAATTTTCAAGAATGCCTAAGTGATTTATGAGCCTAAATCACATTAAAAGTCGATGAGACTTGGGTGCTTTGAAGATCTGAGCCTAACTGCTATTGATTTCAAATACACCTTTGAGGACCTGGCTGGGCCTTAGGCTCATACGTCACGTTAGCACTTTTCAAAACATTACCCAAAGCCATTAACTCCTCACAACAGCACGACGAGGTAGGTTAGCGAGTAATATCCCTGTGAACAGAAGGGGAAACAGAAGTTGACTTGCCTGAGATCAGAGAGTCAGTGGCAAAACGGGGAGAACTCAGCATCTCCACACTCCCAGCACCTTGCTCATTACTAGCGCTGGTCAGAAATTCTGATGGAATGTCTGTAGAGACCGCTGGATTTTGGTGAAGGTCCAATTTCAGTGCAGGTCTGAGGGAAACCTGTCTGTTTTCCTGCCAGCTCCCCACCCAGTTCAGCAGCTTACTTGGAGGACTGACAGTGAGTCTGGGCTTCCACACTCCCAGCTCTTCAGCAGCCACCGGCTGGACAGATGGGGAGCAGAGAGCCTGGGATTGCTGGCTCTCAAGATCCCAGCTCCTTGTCAGCTCAGGTTCCCAGGGCCTGCAGATCTGGGGCTACCACCCATGCACAGTAACTACCATTCTCCACATAGCACTAATCGTTACTCCAGACTATACGGCTTCTAATTATAGAGAAGAGAAAATAAATGGAGTAGCTTCTCCATGCCTTCATCACTTACTATTAGGTAAAGAGACTGGGTATAGCAGCTACAGTGCCAAGTCCTTTGTAGACAGTCATGAAGGCAAGCTCCCTGCCCACAAGATTTTATCAGTATAATCTACCAGAAGGAATTAAATACCCTGGATATCAAGAGACAAAGGAACACTTCCTAGATAGCTGGTTGGACACTCAGCAGGGCTTGAACCAGAAAAGCTGGGTCTGGAAAATGCCAAAGAGATGTTACACCCACTCCTAACCCAGAATTCCTGCCCCCCTGGAACATTTTGATAAGTCAACATTTCTTTTCATTCTAAATTTAAAAAAAGTCAAAACACAAAGATTTTGAGTAACAACACATTCTGAAAAGTTTATATTTAGAAACAAACATTTTGTTTCTAGTCAGTTTGGCATTAAACTGCATCTCCTTGACCTACCCTGGTGCCTCATGGGAGATGTCATTCCAGTTCTTCATTCACCCCATTCTCCTGTATGAATTCACTCTTCCACAAAGGCCTTTTTTTAGATACCTTGATTGTGGGAAGTTGCTGGGTCCTGCTATGTCTGGATTGGGAAACCTTGGTCATGTACTTGTTGACAATTTGCCCAATCTTGTCACCTCCCTCTCTGTCACCTCCCTCTCCCCAAAATGTTACTTCTGATCAGGGCTGGACTGAGCTGATAAGGGGCCCATCAAAGGATGTGATTCTTTTCTCACTGCATTATGGTGAGCTAGAGCTGGGTTTGCTGGCTGGACTACATCTCCCAGAATGCACTATAGCCACAGAACTCCCATGATGCACAATGGCAGCTCAACACCAGTCCCGGAAGAAAGATCTCAATTTTGCAGAAGCCACATTCCATCACAAGGGCATCTAGACAGAAAAGTCCCAGCAAGCTCACTGGCTTTTGACACTTCTATAGCCAACAGAGAAATCATAAGCAGACACTGCTGAGTGTGCCATTTTGTTTATGACAAGGGTTTTTTTTTAAATAAAAAGAATTGATGAACCCATAGCTACAGATTTGGGTGTCATGAGCACAGCATTCCTCTAGCTCACCATAATGCAGTGAGAAAAGAATCACATCCTTTGATGGGCCCCTTATCAGCTCAGTCCAGCCCTGATCAGAAGTAACATTTTGGGGAGAGGGAGGTGACAGAGAGGGAGGTGACAAGATTGGGCAAATTGTCAACAAGTACATGACCAAGGTTTCCCAATCCAGACATAGTAGGACCCAGCAACTTCCCACAATCAAGGTATCTAAAAAAAGGCCTTTGTGGAAGAGTGAATTCATCACTAGAGTACCCCCTTATGGTATAGCAGCTCTTTCCTCATCTAGTATCCCCTGCCAACAATCACTATGGCCCTGACCTGCAGGGGTCTCTTTTCTCACAACTCAGCCCTCCAGTCAGGTCACAATTTGTTTCCATCACTTCTGAGGTAACAAAGGTCCAACTAAAAGCTCAAAATGTCCCAACACCAGAGATACTTCTGCCCTCTCTTACGCTGTTCCTCAGCTTATATTTGAAGCTCGGTCTTCAGTCCCACCCTGGGCTCAAGAGTGCATACATCAGGCTTGTACCCCCTTACTGAGAGCGGGTACGGAACCCAGGCTCAACCTCTGCTGTAGGGTTGTCATCTAGTCAGGCTTTCCTCAAGATCATCCCCTTTTCAAGGTAGCTGTCCTCGGAAATCTGTAAGGGTGTTCAGTTACACACTGCTAGCCACATGGTTTTAGAATGATTAATCACCTCAATGTTTCTGGCTTTTATACCTCAGAAGTAGCAACCCTATTCTGCTCTGGGGTCTGGCCCAGGACCCCATATGTTAAGCAGCTCTATTTATTCCTTCAGATAGGCTACTGTTTCTTTGGGCCATTTCCTGCCTCCAAGTCCCTTGTGCTGCTTCCCTTCAGTCTGTGCTTAACACAGCCTCTCCTCTGATTCCCCAGCCTCTAGCTTCTCCCTAGATCCTCCCTACTGAAACACCAGCCTCTCAGGACTGCCTCTCTGTGCCTTCCCAAGGCCCACCACAGGGATTAATTCCCACCCAAAGACCTTCTTCAGTCTACCTTCCCCAGGCGCTCTCAGAGATAGAAAACTCCCTACCTCTTCTCTCCTAGGTCTATTTTCTCAACTTATCCTACAGCTTTTGCTTTCCTTCTTTCAAGAAGGCCCAACTCCTCCCCATCTGGACCTAATAACAAGTCAGGCATGACACACACCCTCCAGGTGCAGCAAAGTAGGATAACTGAGCTTGCAGAGTCCAGTTAACCCTTTGCTCTCCCCTGTGCTGGGGTAGACACACCATCACAGTCTTATGCAGTCAAGGTTTGATGCTGATAGAGAGTTTCTCCTTACCGTTCCCTTTAGACCTGGAGTAGGACCCACTTATAGTCTGCGGGTGTAGGGGGCTAATACTTAACTCATCACAGGTGGCCCAGAACTGCAACTCATTAAGCCTTATAATTGGCACATGCAGCTAGCTTTATGCTTCTTTTACTCAGGGACACAGCGCTAACCTGCTCCCTCCTTCCTGACCCTCAATGAGGGCACAAATAGGATGTCTATAAGAGGGCAGGAGACAAAGAGGGTGAAAATGTGGTGGGAGAAGGAACAAGCCTGTGAGTCTGGAGGGGAGTAGTCAGAGATAGGGGAATATGGAAGTGGGAGAGTGACAGGGGACAAGTGAGTAGGAAGGAGCACATGAGGAACAGGAGACTGACATGGCAGGAAGAGCAGATGGGGACAAGAAAGTATCATAGGGCAAGTGGGGGCAGAAGGAGAGGTGACTCTGAGGAGATGGGACTGAATGAGTAGGGAGAGGTACAATAAAGGAGGAGGGATGTAGAGGGCACACACACAACTCTGCAACCTCCCCTTCAACAACCACTTATAGTATCTAGAAAGAGAACACATATAGATGATTGATAACATTACATGTCTCCTCACTCTTGCATGACTCAACCCTCTCCCCCCCCTTCTCTCTCTCTCTCTCTCTCTCTCACACACACTCACACACACACACACACCCCCACACACACCCTTCCAACAGCCAGAGGCGTAGCCTGATTTTTGTACATCTGGGATAACGAGTTAGTCAAAAATAGATGCTTCCTGAATGCAGGGGGAAATAGCTTGCAGGCTGCTATTCCTCTTTGCACTTCCTCTATGTTGTCTCATCCTTTTCCCAGCTTTAGGTCAGTACCTTGTTTATGAGCACATGAGAAGTTTGGTTTAATTGGTAGCACTCAATTCTGTCCAAGTTCATCACAGAAAATGTGGACATTCATTGGTCCTTCTGGGCAAATTAGAGGTGGGTCCAAATCCAAACACACAGGGAGAAAGGGAACAGAATCTGAACCCAGCTTCAGAGCTGAATTTTGTTTCTGGCATTTGCTTTCAGAAAAGGTACTGGACTGGAACTCAAGAGATCTGGTTTCAGTTCTTGGCTCTGACACTGGCTTTCTGGATGACCTTAAATGAGACACTTAATCTCTGAGCTCAGTTTTGCACCTGTTAAAATGGGGATAATAGTATTACCTTCCTCCCACCCTGTGTCTTGTCCATTTAGATTATAAGCTCTTTGGGGTAGAGACTGTCTCAGACTTTGTGTACAGCACCTTGCACAAGGTGGTCATGATCAGAGCTGGGAATCTCTAGGAACTAGTGTAATACAAACAATGAAAAATAATAATAAACCAATCTAAGCCACCACCCCTGCACAGCTCAGACTTAAGGGATGTTTGAAATGTGGGCCCAGGTTTTGTGATTTGAACCTATCAACAAGGCAAATCTATAAATGCCATGGATAGCATGTGCCATGGAAGAGCCATTATAAACCTAGCCAAAAACAATTCTATGAAACTTTTTTGACAAGATGCTGTTTTGTTGAAAGCAAAATATTTCACAAAACGGAATTGTTGTTTTCCAGTCAGTCCTAATTATAATACATGGCCACTATGAACAGAAGGCCACTGCTATTGGGAGTTAATATGATTCCTTACAATGAAATCAATGCCAGTGCAGCTGCAAAGACAAACAACACTGTCCTGCAGGCAGCTTTAAGAAAGATTTGGTGACTTGTTTCAATGAGAGTTAAAATCTCACTCATCAGTTTTGGGAAATCTCACTCATTTAAATTGTCACAGCTCAGTAACCCTGGGATTTAAGTGCTGAAAATGGTCTGGCTCCTCAGCAAAAACTCCCTGCTAATTTTTCAGAGAACAAAGAGCAAACTTTTGGAATCGCAGAAAAGCCCCACATGGATAAACAGCTTGGATCTTGTCCATCCGATACAGGACTAAAAAAACCACTGCAGTGTGTTGAATTATAACCTCAACAAGCCAATGCATTATAAAGGGCCTCCAGCCATTGTCCACATCTGGAATAGTCCTGATTCAGCAATTGTTGAAAAGGACATGCAGGAGTAAACCTCATATAGCTCAATGGGTGCAACCTCTGTTACGTCCGTGGATGCATAGCCTGGCTTGCCTTAGTCTGAACGTCAGGGTCGGAACCAGTGCAGCTACACAAACTGCTGAATCAGCGCTGTTCCCAGGTAGAGATCCCTCAGAACAGTAAGAAATGCCTTTCTTCCAGGCACCCCTCCATTTCCTCCTTGGCCCCTGTTCTTCAGCCTATCTTAGGGATGTGCCTAGCATTCCGCCATTGACTTCTATGGGAGTGATGGAAGCTCAGCAAAGATAGGCCCTCTCCCGAATCTCCCAGACACTGTGAGGATGTGCTCTCCCCGTATGCACTCTTCTCCGCTGCAGTCTCTGCACAAGCCCTCCCAAGCTCTCCGTCTCAAGCGCTTCCCACCCTTTTACTCCACCCTAAGGGCACTTTCTTGAGTTCGTTTCCTCATGTGGAGGTCACATCCATGAGACTGGTTAACATTATCTGCACAACTCACTCCCAGCAATGAGGTTCCAATACATGGCTATAATTATCAAGTGACCATCTGAAACTGGAGACTCATTAGAGTTTGGGTGAGCTTCAGGGAATACTTTTCCTCCTACTCTCCTTGCTAAGACCGAAAGATAGTGTGAGGTCATGAGGAGGAGCAAGCTGGCTTCATGGGGGAAATGGTGTGCAAAAATCCCTATTGGAAATGCCTTTAAATAGCAGCAAGTGAAGAACAGCTCCACAATGTGGAATCTATGCTCCGGGAGTCTGGGCTATGCCATAAATGTTCCAGGAAGAGAGTAAAGATTGCTTTGCTGACTCAGGAAGTTGGCTAGGATAAGGGACTGCTTATGAAGTGTGGAGTTTGTCTCTTCTTGGCAGCTAGCATGAATGAGGCTGAGACTGGAAAAGAATGAAAGTTGGTGGCCTGTGCGTCATTCACTTCCCAGTAGAGAGGTGTCCTATGAAACAAAAATTACCACCACATGAAAACTAATTGGCCCCTTTCTTGGCAGTCTGAGGAGAGAAGCCATGGACTGAATGAGCCAGGGCAGATATGAGTAAGACATTGGCTGGTGTTATGGGGGGGAGGAAGAGCAACCCAGAATTATTTTTATTTTTTTATTTTATTTTATTGAGTGTCATTTTGGGATGCTTTTTGTCCCCCCCCCGCTTTTTTTTTTTTTTTGGTTGTGTGTTATTAAAATACACCTCGCTAAATTTGGAAATGAAATGTCATTTCAAAACAAATAAAATGGTTCATTTTGAAAATGTCAAAGTGAAACTTTCTGACTTTAGTTGGGTTTATTTTATTTGTTGTTGTTTTGATTGGCCAAAAGTATTTGCCAGATTCGACCTGAATTTGCAAATAGTTTCAGTTGACCTGAAACTGAATTTTTCAGCAAATAAACTATTAGTCAAAAAAAAAAATGTCACCCAGCTCTACTCAGAAGCTCCTGCCTTATGCCAGTGATCAGGTCACTAAGCTACGCAGCCTCTCTGGTCTTGTTGAACCACAGAAGTCTGGAGCGTTGGTTCAGATAAGAACCCAAAAGCATATCTAAACTTTTTAGGTCGGCAAAATGAGGCTGGGAACCTCAGGTTTTTTCACCAGATTTCCAATCATTCCTCCTTACAGGCTTACTACCAATACCATAAAAACAGTTACATGACAGCTAAATGCATCATCCTCCATTAATGTAGGCAATGCTAAAAATTATTTACCCCATGCTTTAATATTAATGTTGGCAATGCTAGAGGTTTCTATCACAGAAATGGTAGAAACATAGGGATGGAACCTACCTCAAGACATCATCTAGTCTAGCTCCCAAAGCTGAGACTGGACTAAGAAAACCTAGACCATCCTTGAGAAGTGCTTGTCTAACTAAACCATTAAAAAAACCCTCCAGTGATGGGGATTACATAGCCTCCAATGATAACCTGTTCCAGAGTTTAACTATCCTTACAGATAGAAAGTTTGTCCTAATATTTAACCTAAATCTCCCTTGCTGCAGATTAAGCCCATTACTGCTTGCCCTACCATCAGTGGACATGGATCACTGTTCTCTTGATAATAGCCCTTAACATATTTGAAGACTATTATCAAGTCCCCCCGCCCCTCATCTTTTCTCAAGACTAAACATGTCCAGTTTTTTTAACCTTTCCTCATAGGTCAGGTTCCAGTTGCTCAGGACCTTCCAGCTGAGGATACGCCTCCTAGTTCTCACTCACTATCCCGTCGCCCACTGGGATAGAGGGAGAGAATCCAGACACAAGCCATACCCCATGCAAGGGAAAGGGAACCTCAGAAAGAGGAATGGGAAATGGGGGGTGGCAAGATAACCAAAGGGGAGGTTCAACACTCACGGACTGAATACCCCCCCCCCAAAGCCTCTCCCCAGAGGAGAGAGAGGAGGGACCACCTCCACCCCCACATTTCAACTGAAAGTTCTGGGGAAAGGGAACCAGGGCCATGTCAGCCAGGATGGATGGGAATCTATGAGCAATGGCTGTCATGAGAGCAATGACTTCCACTGGGGACAATCCTGACCTGGGTGATGTGAGACAGGACTGGGGGAGCTCACACCTCTCCCATGGGAATCGCAGCCATCTGCATCAATGACTGATGGCCTCTGTGTCCATTCCTCACTTGTGCAGCTATCCCTCAGGAGCTCTCTTTCTCCAGAGATCTGGGCTCCACTGCTCTTCCCCTTGCTCCAGCTGACAGATCACCCCAGGCTTGGGAACTGGCTTGGTACACATGTGCAACCTCCTGCCCCTTCCCAAACCTGCTGAGACCAGAGCCCTTTCCAGGTAGGGAGCCAGTCCTGGGAAGGGAGGAACACACAATCCCTCTCTGTGTATGAGTGTTCACCCACATCCAAATCCAAAGATGTACATACAACCCATCTGCTCCCCCCGGAAGCTCTGGGGATGGACCAGCATCTCTGCTGTGCCTCTGAATCTCCTCTCCCATGGGAAGGGCCATGGAAGAGACAGTCACCCACATCGGTTCTGGGGACAATGGGTCTGATCCCCAAGATTCAAGGACCAGGCAAGAGCCCTGAGCAGAAGGCGACATGGGTACCTCAGACTCCCCAGCCTCTAGTACCCAAGGGGACAGGAATTCTAACCTAGCAAGGCCACAGTCCCACAATTCTCCTGCACAATGTCCAGTCAGAGAGTTCTCTGACCAGCATCCAAATGAGCCCACTGTCCCCTGATAAAATACACAGCCATCTCCTCGAAGGAGGCTGGCTACAGTATGTAGATGTGTAATATGGAGCTTGGCAGTTTTTACATTAATTTTATTCCCTTCCTAGTCCTAGAAGCAAAGCAAGAATTTTTAAAGGGCAACAATGAGATTATGATATCAGCTCGATAATGTCAGTGAGCTGTGGAAACTTGGGAAGTGTCAAATTTGTCATAGTCCTATCAGCTGTGAATCCAAAACTAAGGACCATTGGACAAGCAAAAAGTAATGATTGGGGTGACTCCAAACCAGCGCTGTCTGAGCCCATCGCCAGTTGTCACTGAGACATTCCGTAAATTGTGAAAAAAATTCAGATTAGATTTCATAAAATCGTCTTTCTACAAGACAAACTCCTTAGCAGCCCCTTATCTTACTGTCTATCCTCCAGCTTCCTTTTCCTCTTTCTCATAAACCATTTTCTCAGCTCCCTCTCACAGCTAACCTCCTCAGTATTTTGTTCTTTCCCTTGCAAATTATTAGTTTTTGTGGATCATAAATCCTCCATTTTCTAGGTAAAACACAGGGGCCCTGATTCTCATTTACACTGTCTCCTTTTCACACCACTCTGGCAGGGTAAAGGGGGCTGAAAGTGTGTAAAACTAAGTCCCACACCCTGTAAGGCCCTATACACTGCTAGAGTGATGTAAAGGGGCTTTAGTGTAAATAATAATCAGGCTGTGTGCCTAACTGGAACAGGCCCTGATAGTATTATTTATGCTTCAGTACTGCCTAGAGGCCTCAGTCAAGGGTCAGGGTTGCACTGTTCTGGGCTTGGTATACACATGGAATCCAAAGACAGTACCTGTCCCCAAAGAGTTTACAATCAAGAATCACGGTCCTACAGTTGGATCCACATCGGTGGACCTTTATACCTTCATGGAGTGCCACTAAATTCAGTGGGGAGCAACACAGGCACAAGGCAAAGTTACACTGGCTGGATCAGGGCCCAGGTTAATGACAACTGGGATAGGTGGATGAAACAAAGAAATGAGTATGGTGGTTTAGGACAGTGGTTCTCAGCCAGGGATGAGCAGGTTTCAGGAGGTCCACCAAGCATGGTCAGCATTAGACTCGGCAGAGCCCAGGGCAGAAAGCTGAAGTCCTGCTGCACCGGATTGCAGCCTGGGGTACCGAGCCCCACTACTGGGGACTGAAACCATAACCTAAGCAACTTAGCTTTGCAGCGCCCCCTGTGGTGTGGGGCTCCAAGCAATTGCCCTGCTTGCTATCCCCTAACTCTGGCCCGACTTTTATATGCAGGAAAACAATTGTTGTGGCACAGGTGGGCTGTGTAGTTTTTATATCATGGTTGGGGAGGGCCTCGGAAAGAAAAAGGTTGAGAGCCCCTGGTTTAGGGAAAAGGAGGACAAGGTAACAACGTGAGCCTGTTTTCACATAGACTAGCAGTGCAACGTTCAGATCCAAGTACAAAGTTCTCTGGTGTTCCAGGCCATTAGGAACCTGCATTTTTTCTTTAAGGGAAATAATAAAACAAGTTCCTTTACATATAAATATTTGTCAACTAGACTTCTGAAGCCAACTGTGGGTTTATGAATTAAATATTCCTTTCAACAATACCTTTGGAGAAGACAGGAACCACCAGCAAGAATTAACTTGGTTGTCAGATCTCAAGATGGAAACTTTAAAATGTCTCCTGAATATAATAGCTTGCATTTTGTTAATTTCCCTTTAATTAGCTCTGCTGAGATGCCTTTTTCTCTGGGCCTTGACATCTTACAATCATATTTAAATGAGGTTTTGGCAGTATAAAAATCTTCACTGGTGACACAAAAATAGATTCAAACAAAGAGCTACCTGCTGTGAATGTAATGCTTTTCTTGCTGCACTCCAGACACCCAGCTAAGGTTCCCATCACTTTAGTCTCTGAGCACCTCGCAAGTTTTAATGTATTTATCCAAACAACCCCCCTCTGAGGTAGGACAGTGCTATTGTGCAGTTAGGGAAGAGGGGCACGGAAAGATGAAATGCCTTTCCCAAGGTTACACAGGAAGTCTGTGGTGCAGCAGATGCATGAATTTCAGTTCTCCAAGGGGCAGGCTAGCACCCTAACCTCAGGCCCATCCTTTCTCACCCAATTGATTCAACATCTGGCTCACAGAGTTTAATTAGGCTGAGCTTTTACAAAGCCAGCTAGAGGATTTGGTTGCCCTATTCTTACTATTAGTAATAGGATCATAATGCCTAGGAGCCTTAGCCATGGCCCAGGACCCCATAGGAGTCAGGCATCCATATCCCTTAGGAATATTGAACATCTGAGCCTTACCACTCAAGAGAGAGGGATCTTGGAGTCATTGTGGATAGTTCTCTTAAAACATCCACTCAATGTGCAGCGGCAGTCAAAAAAGTTAACAGAATATTGGGAATCATTAGGAAAGGGATAAATAATAATACAGAAAATATAATATTGCCTTTATATAAATCCATGGTATCCCCACATCTTGAATTCTGCAAATGTGGTTGCCCCATCTCAGAAAAGATATTTTGGAATCTGAAAAGGTTCAGAAAAGGGCAACAAAAATAATTAGGGATATGGAACATCTTCCGTCTGAGGAGAGATTAATAAGACTTCAGTTTGCAAAAGAGATAACTGGGACGGGGGTGGTATGTGATAGAGGTCTATAAAATCATGACTGGTGTGGAGAAAGTAAATAACAAAGTCAGGAGTCCGGTGGCACCTTAAAGACTAACAGATTTATTTGGGCGTAAGCTTTTGTGGGTAAAAAAACCCCACTTCTTCAGATGCATGGAGTGACAATTACAGATGCAGGCATTCTATACTGACACATGAAGAAAAGGGAGTTACCTTACAAGTGGAGAACCGGTGTTGACAGGGCCAATTCAATCAGGGTGAATGTGGTCCACTCACTACAAAAGCAATTTCCTCTCTCCAGGTATTGACACCTGCTCATCAATTATTGGGAGTGGACCACATCCACCTTGAGCTGCCATTGTTTAGTCATCATGGGCCCTATCCTGAATGGGGTTGAGGTAGCTCAGCCCCCCCCCCCATATCAATCTCCACAGGATCTGGACCTGGGTCCAGTAAATTGCTCTCCCCTCCTTTCAAGCAGGTCTTCTGATCTCCTCCCATTGTTGCTCTGGTTGCTCCCCACCCCTCCCTGGCATGCAGGCAGTTAGGTCAGAGCACAACAGATACAGTTAAAGCTAATTGCAAGGCCTATAAAACACAATAAATGTGCTGGGAATCTCTATATACCCTTGGGCACTCCTATGTGGGCTGCATAGCTAAGCACCTCAGGTAAACTGCTGGACTGGGAATACATGGAGGAGACAATAATGGATTACTAGCTACAACCCCAACAATAAATAAATTTAAAAAACAGGCTTCTGCTTTTGTTCATTATTCTTATAATCTTAGGTTAACAAAAACTCAGGTCTATGATGGGGATAAAATATTCCCCCTGCCGCCCCCACCTGCCTCCCAATTACAGCTTTGGATGTAGTGAGCTGCTTAGGGTGGTTTGGCCAGAACCCAAGCTCAGAAATCACTCATCCTTGACTGACGCTGCAGCGAGTTAGAGCTGTAGCAAGTGGGAAATCTCAGCGATGGGCTGGCCACATGCCCAGAGAGAGGAGGCAGTTCCTGCTTTGTCTAGGCCCCGTTCCTAATCAGAGTGGAGAGCTCTGCCCGCTCCCTCCCTCACCTCTGTGGTGTGCTCCTGAAGAATAAAAGGCTGGCAAGCCTAGAGGAAGAGAACAAATGTGGACATGCGCTGCCAGAGGAATCCTCGGCTTTTGCCTCTTGCATCAGCAGCATCTTAGGAGTTCAGCAGGTCACTGAAAGATTTACAAATGGTCCTGGCTGTTCTCATCAGCCAAACAGCTTCTTCTGAACTCAAACTAAGGGTCCTTTTCTGAGAGATACTGGGCCACCACTGACACTGATGGGACCTCAGCACCTCTGAGGTTTTGGCTTTACGTAATTAGCCAATGGTATGTTTTTCCATACATATAATTTCTCCTTTAAAAATCTTTTTAACATTCATGTTGTGTTGATTTCCCCTTAATTGAAAGTGAAAAGGAAAAGTCTCCTGGAGAGAGCACAGTGTCTCTCCCTCAGTAACAAAGTTCATGTGAATGCAGAAGGGCAGCTATTCCCTGAGACAGCCAACTTCTAGAACTTTAAAGGTGCAGTACACAGAAAACACAATCACAACAGCTACGGAGCCGAACGCATCACACCTTAAACATTGCTTCCAATATGCCACTGACCCAACTCGAGCTTATTAATTACATTCATTTCTTAGGCTTCCTTGGAAGAGGTTTTGAGGAGTAATTTCAACAGGGAGGATGTGGAGAGTGGATTGTGTCACCGAAAGGGTTTGTTGCTGGATTCCTTCTCTTGCTACAATTAATGTGACATTTGGACAGCAGCTCTCGTCACAGAGGGTGCCCTACAAACGCAATAAACCAGATGTCATTCCCAGTGTGCAGTTTCAATGGTGGAGGAAGTGATCCCTGGGTATAGTTTGGACATTCACTTGTTAGGATTCTAAAGAGCTTTGGGCTGAAACGTGCTATAGCGATAGAAGAGACAATTGCTATTACAAGGTCCGTTTTTACTGAGCAGCCCTGACGAAAAACCCCAACCTCACAGACAAGGGGAGCCAATGATGTTGATGGCAAGGTAATGAGATCTGATTCAGTTGCTTTCTTCCTCCCCTGTAAGCCTGTCACTTCTTGCTGTTTGCCATCAGTGAGCCTAGATGGATATATTAGCGATGAAGACAGGAATGCTCTTTAGTTTGCTCACATCCCAGACAGACAGACATGTAGTTATTTATTCATATTTATAGACACACATAGTGCCTTTCACATTCAGATATTCAAAAGAATTCCATATGCTTTAAGGGCTATGGTGTTAAATACTGCTTGTGAAATGAGTGTCTAGCCAAACGGATCAGTGATACCGGAGCTCATATGCAGAGAGTTGAATGTGAGGGATCAGATTCATCTTGGGTATAACTCCACTGACTTCCATGGGAGCTGCAGATGCCCAGCTTTAAGAGTCAGGCCACTCTCACTCAGCCTAAATAGGGGTTGAGGTGCTGTTGCATTCATGTAGATGGAATATATGGGCCCAAAGTGTTAACGTAACCCAGGCGCTGTCCAACATTAAACAGAGTTAAACAAGGTGTAGGGTTTGTTATACAGGGGCCTCAACCTGCTTAGGATCATGGCAGATACACCATTCAAAATCCTTTTAACTTTTTATTAAAGATACAGAAAAGAAGGGAAACCAATTAAAGCATTAGAAATGTAAAGTATGAAATAAGGTGTTTATTTTAACAACATCCTTTGTTCCCTTTCCCTTGAGCTGGAGAGAGTTTTAGGAAGACCAAAAACCCTTGTTTGACCGTCTCTTAGGTGACATCAGGGATGGTAATACCTGTCCTTTGGGGAAGAGAGAAGCTAGTTGAGATGAGCTGTTGTTATTGCTGCTGCTGTTGTTGAAGTCCACTCCTGTTGCTTCTCGGGTGATGTTTGGAACTTAGCTGGAGTTGGTAGCTAGTGATGTCATCTGTGTCCCTCCCTCTGGTCTGAGCTTGTCAGGACATCCCTTGGGATTAGGACAAAGAAGGTTGTGGGTCCCAGGAGATGGTGGGCATGGCAGCCATGATGGTGAAGCTCGCTCCAGTAGTATCCATCTGTTCTTCCATTTGTTCATCTCAAAGTCTTTCTTCAAGGACTCACAAAGGGAACGGTGGGTGGAATAGCCCAACCCTTGTTTTGTCTGCCAATAAGGCCTAATATCCCACACGACACACCAGTTTGGGTTCCTTAATTTGCAGAGCTACGTCTTCTGTTTTTACCAAACATAACTCAAAATCTATGTTAAGATCATATCTGGAAGCCTTTTTGTGTAGGCTAATTTAGTGTTTGTCTCCCTGTCTTACCTTTTCCCCAATCAACATTTGCTGTTATAGGTGTCTGTGACATTTTATGAACTTTTTACATACTTTTTGCAGTTGAGCTTACCATTAGGGTAAATTTGTAGGCCCAACTATTAGAACAGACCCACATTTGAGAATGATGATAGCATAAAAAAAATCTTTGTGAGAATGTTCCCATCAGAAGTGTCACCACCACCATTGGCAAAAGGTCTTATTATTTAGTCAGACTGATGGACAACTATGAATCTTTACAGATCATTTGCAAACAGAAAAGTGGACTCCTTCCATTTACAGAGCTTAGGTCAACACCTGTTTACTCATCTCTTAAACTCCATTGATGGGTGTGTGGCTCTATCTTTCCAACACCCCTCTGAAGTAGGGAAGTACTATCCCCATTTTACAGAGGGGTAACTGAGGCATAGGGTAGATAAAATGATTTACCCAAGATTGTCACACACTGAGTATGTGACTGAGCCAGGAATTAAACCCAGGCCCAGCCCAGTGTGCTACCCACTAGACTATCCTTCTTCCCATCAGCTAATACATCCAGAAACAATACTGCAGGGAAGCTACGTGATTTAGCCAACCACCCGTAGGACCCAAATAGCTAATACTCACAAAGACCAATTCACGATCATCAACCCACAGAGTAAAATATGTCCATTTGCCAAATAATCATGAATAATGAAGACATTCATGGCAATCATAATGACCAGTTTGTAGATAATTTTCCAGCAGAAGGAAGGGTTGAATTCATCAGATGAGTGATTCACAATGAATTTCAAGCAGCCCTAACAGATGAGCCCTTCTCTGAAATATTCTACATGTCAATTCAAATCAATGGACAGAAGAGTTCAAAGGCAGGAAGAAGCCAAGACTCTATTGAGCAAAACAAAACACTGACGTAAGATCCTGTTTCTTCTTCAATCCATTAATTTACAGATACAAAACAAAATAAAACTCCTGCATGGAAATGGACATGTCTCTATAGCAACTGATAATGGAACTTTTCCCAGTAAATACCTCTATCGTGAGATCCAGTAGGGCCAGCCAATGTTCCTGTTTAAAGCTGAGCAAGATATGGTTTTCCCATCGCAAACGTTTTTGAAATCTTGAAAAGGGTTCCCATTCTGCATCAAGACAAAACTGAAATGTTTGAAATTTTTCATGAAAAAAATGAGAGAGAGAGAACCCCTCCACCCCAGAATAGCCAATAGTCTAGTGGGTAGGGACCTTACCTGGGAAGTGGGAGACCAGGTTCAAGTCCCTATTCCAAAGTAGGCACAGGAGGAATTTGAACCTGGGTGTCCCACATCCCAAATGAATACCCTAACAAATTAGCCTCCCCCCAACAAGCACTTTCTCCTTTTCTTAATCAGCTCTATTCCCGTTCTTCTTCGCTTCGGCAAACACACAACTCCACTCGGATGGCTAATTTTTCCTCTTGCTAGACAGTTAAAAGCTTCACTGTGATGTCAAGATATGATATTTTAATGGCACTACTAATGCATCTCTTTCCATCCCTAACAAGCCATGCTGAGAATAGACCTATCCAAGAATATCCCAGTTGAATGTGCACTGAACTCTATATCTGTAAGAAGGAGACATTAATTTTGTGGTCATATGCCCAGAGGGAAAATATTCCCCAGCCTTGTGGACTATCATCCTCTAGAAAGCAAGGTGCATCTAGCAGATACCTTTCTCTGTCCCTGAGGGTATGTCTACATGTCTGGGGGAGGAAAGGAGATTCCCAAGCCAAGAAGACATACGTGCTCTAGGTCTGCTCCAGCAAGTGTGCTAAAAATGGAGTGTGCCTCAGCAGCTCAAGCAGTGGGAGAGGATACCCCACATACGTTCCTAGTATCTTGGGCAGGTAGGTGCTTATTGAGCACACACTAGCTCAAACAGAGCTAGCACAGGTATTTCTCCTTGAGCACATCCCCAGCTCAAAATGTAGACATACCTGAGGTCACACAGGGATTCAGGGTATGTCACCTACAGCTGTCTTTACAGTGGTGCAGAGTCTCCATAGCTCACTGAATTCAGTGGCAGTAGCTGCCATTCAGCAGCCCCTGAAAACCACAGGGCATGCATTTTTGTGCCTCCGTTTCCCCAACTGTAAAGTAAGGCTAGTACACACTGAGAGCACAAGGATGTCATGAGACAATCACTGCTCATAGCGGGGCTTGGAGAGCCTTGGCTGAGAGGGGCTTTAGAAATGCTAATGATTAGATATGAATGTGGAGATTGGGGTGGTGGAAGGCCCCTCAGAAAATGTTATGGCTGACTGAATGCTTAAATAAATAAATAAATAATGGGCTGTAAGAGAGGCTTCTATCTGAGAGGCCAAATGAAATATGAGAGTGCTCCAAAATGGGCTGGTAAGCTTATCAGGGAGGAAATGAACAGAGCGTATATCTGGCTGTCTCCAGGAGATGCAGAAGGTGCCAGTACCATATCTGCTCCCAGCACAAGGAGCTGTGGAGCTGCACCGAATGACAATAACTCTCATCAGAGAAGGATGCCTGAGAACTGATTAAAAAAAAAGCAGCCAAGCTTTTCATTTTTGCAAGTGCATCCCCTCGTTATATTTTCCTTTTAAAAATATCATCTTTTGACCGAATTTACTGCCAGCGTCAGGCTGCTGGCTTGACAGCCCTGGAGACTGAAGATGTCTCTAGTTATCTATAGTGCAGACAAGGGCAATGCAAGCTTCCCTCAAGCAATACTCTGGCAACGTGCTTCCTCTACAGAGGAGAGAAGGTCACTCTCAGTGCACAGTCCATCCTTGACCCCTCTGCAAGGGCATCCATGAATGCAACGTGGTCTCAATGATAGTTTTTGTGACTTGTGGACACCTCTCCTCTAGAAGAGGACAGCGAGCAATCAATTCATTTCACATCAAACAGCAAGCAGCCTCTAATGAGTTACATTGTTTTTTTGCAACAGTGACCTAGTGGCGTGGTATGTGCTGAAGAATTACAAACCTCCACTTACATTGCAGTAAAAGTATTATTTGTATTAAAGTAGTGCTTAGAGGCCTTAATCTACGTTATTCATTGCGCTGAGCCCTGTGCAAACACAGAGTAAGAGACAGTCCCTGGACCAAAGAGTGAACAAACGAAATACACAAACAACAGGGGGAAAGAATTAATATTATCCAGAGTTTGACAGATGGGGAACGGAGACATAAAGAGACTCGCCCAAAGTCACACATGAAGCCTGTGACAGAACCAGAAACTGGACCCTAATCTTCCGAGTCCCTTATCCAGCACTTTACTTACAAGACCTTTTCTTCCTAAATGCTACACAAACAGCTGGTTATGTTGTATAAAATGACACGGAGAGCCCCATTGTAAGAAAAGGCTGCCTCAATGACATGTCCAAATCCCCCCCCGTGGGACTCTCAAATTGGCCTTTACACAACGTTGCAACACTCCTGATATTATCACCACCTGTGTAATATTTGGTGTATTTCTGCGAGCCCCAGCTCCTGGAGTCATACAGTTACATGCGACTAGAGCTGGTCAGGCATCTTTTGTTGGAATGATTTTTCAATGGAAAATGCAGGTTTTGCAAAAATTTCAGTTATGCCAAAAATCAATTTTCTGTCAGGAACATTGTAATGAAATATTTTGTTTTGGGTCAGTTATAGGTGAATTTGGAATATTTCAGTTTGTTGAACTGACCCAAAATGTTTGGTTTTGTGTCATTTCAACGCTAAAATGCATTTCCCTGTTTTGGCACATTGCCTCGTGGGAGTTTTAGTTGGGACCCCATTCTCACCTAGGGGCTGGGTTCCTGACTGACATTTCCCATAATACAATGCAGACATTCCTCTGAATAGGCTGTGTGGTGCAGCAGGTGTATAGTGCTTGGGGGCATGACTGCATGTGCATCTTAGGAGATCATATAGTCCAGCCAGGAATCTTGGCTCATAGAGGAAAATGGAGGCATTAGTCTTCTGACCTCCAACTCCTATGAAGCAATGTGCCGCAATGGGGAGATGCAGTCTAATGCTGAGCTGACTTCAAACAAAATGTTTTGGGTCAGTTCAACAAAACGTTTTGATTCATGAATGTCAGAATGTTTTGTTTCAATGAACTGTGTCAAAATGAAACACTGCAGCACTTCCAAATCAAAGTGGTTTGTAATATTCCATTCTGAAAAAGTTTTGATATTTCACCTTTTTCATCCTGATTGGGGACAAAAACAAATGTTGAAATATCAAAATTTACCTCTCTTTTGGTATTTTTGGCGCACTTTCATTCTGGGTAATGGCTAGATATCACAAGGCTTCCAGTCCTTCCGGACTGAATGTACATCAGAACTACCACTAAACCAGCCTCCCTTGTGATCATTTGTGAATTCTGTTTCTGAATGAAACCAGAACTTTCAGTGCTGTGTGGAAATGGAGGGGCAGGGGAAGTCCACTTTTATGAATCACATTTACTGGCTTCCCTTTCCTATCTCAGCAGAGTCTAGAGTGACCAGATTTTATAGGGACAGTCCTGGTATTTGGAGCTTTTTCTTATATAGACACCTATTACCCGCCCACCCCTGTCCTGATTTTTTACACTTGCTATCTGGTCACCCTAGCAGAATCCAACTGTTGTGGACTGAGTGAATAGGCCAGAGGAGGACCCAGGAACAGAATGGAGATTGTTTAATTCGGCCACAGCAGTATAACATGCACAGAGTAGACCTGTCTACAATTCTAACCAGATCAGAATTGCTTTGGGGATGAGACAGCTATTGTTATTCATAACACTCCCCTTATTCCTTAAAATAAATATCAGCAATGTCTTTTAAATGACAAAAATACTATTTAAATGCCCATATTCCACAGCATTATATAAAGGTCATCAAGACATATCCCTGTAAATCACTTTTGAGCAATATGTTTTAAATGCCAAACCATGGGCCAGATGCTCAGATGTGGCCCAGTAGTGCTAAGTGTAGCTGAGCAAGAATAGAAGCCAAAAAACACCCATGAGGGGGAGGGAGAGAGAGAGAGAGAGAGAGAGGCAACCAGCTTACCCATGAAAGTTATTTATTGCCAGGTAATAACCATACAAAGGGAGCCAAACTAACAAAACAGTTATAATATTAAATCTAACATAAATTTGATTATAAAAGTCAGGTTTAGAAAACAATAACTGATCACACAAGTCAGGGTCAGAAGGCTATACCGAGAGAGAGAGCTGGGTTCTCACCACTCCATGAAGCTTGAATCGATCGGGGGTCCCAGGTGGTGGTGGTAGCTGAGGGTCTGGAGCAGGGGTGGCCAACCTGTGGCTCCGGAGCCACATGTGGCTTTTCGGAAGTTAATATGCGGCTCCTTGTATAGGCACCGACTCCGGGGCTGGAGCTACAGGCGCCAACTTTCCAATGTGCCGGGGGGTGCTCACTGCTCAACCCCTGGCTTTACCGCAAGCCCTGCCCCCACTCCACCCCTTTCCACCCCCTCCCCGAGCCTGCTGTGCCCTCACTCCTCCCCCTCCCCTTCGAGCCTCCTGCACACCATGAAACAGCTGATCAGGAGGTGCAAGGAGGGAGGGAGGGGGGGCGCTGATCGGCGGGGCTGCTGGTGGGTGGGAGTGGGGGAGCTGATGGGGAGCTGCTGACATATTACTGTGGCTCTTTGGCAAAGTACATTGGTAAATTCTGGCTCCTTCTCAGGCTCAGATTGACCACCACTGTTCTGGAGTGCTGGAGACAGGCAGAGCCCCCAGCATGATCAGTCAGGAGAAGATGAAGTCCCAAGGGAACTGATGCAGATTTTGGATCCAGGCATCAGAGCACTTGAGCATGGGTAGGGGTTCAAGGGAGAACACTAGATTTGTTTATGGATAAACTGGTGGCTCAAGGGGGTATAACAAAGTTGTTTTGTTCAGGCTAGACAATAGGAACTGCTCATTCCTGGCTATGGGCGGTGTTCCTTCGAGGGAGCCCACAATGCAGTTAGGCAGCTTCAGTATTTTGGATACTGGATATAAAGGATTTATTACTAGAATTGGTGTGATAACTACTGAGCTGGGTGTGTGCAGGTGTGGGTTCATTAACATCTGGAGCAGAGATTCCCCCATCATGCAGTGCTTCCCTGCTTTTCTGGTCCCAGAGTTCCGTGCAGTTCTTGTCTTGGAACCTCTGTTCTCCATTCTGTATGCTAATGGGGATGCCTCCCTGTCCCATCGTTGATGCAAATGAGGCTAGGGGAGTTTCCTTAATCCTGTCACCCTTGTCCGAGGGGTTTAGGTGTGTCTTCCACTGCCTTTTCATTGCTTTTTGATTGGCTTTCTTTCTTCTTATTGGCTTTGGTTCAAGCAGAGGCTGGTGGGGGTGTCTTTCGTGAGCCAGACAGGCTGAGTACTGCACCCTGGTTCCCCAAGAACACAGAGCTGATAGGTAACAGCCCTCATGAGTTCTCATAACCTGGGCTCCAGCCCAAGCCCAAATGTCTACATTGCAATTTTGAAGTTCCTCAGCCCAAGCCCTGCAAGCCTGAATTAGCTGACCTGGGCCAGCGGTGGCCATGCTGCAGGTCTAAGCCTGGGCTCTGGCTCAGGTTTTAGCCCTAGACTCCCTTCCATCCACACACCGATCAATCTGACTCAGGTCAGCAAGTACTGAGGACCTGGGTCCTAGGACCCTGCTTGGTGGGGGCAGGGTGTCAGAGCCCAAGACTTGCTGTGACTCAGGTCCAAGCCCTGTCATTTTGCAGCGTAGACCCAGCTCAAGCCACGGCCCCAAGTCAGAAGGTCCACATAGTGCAATATGGACTTGTTAGCCAGGCTGTGAGACCCTGGTCCAGCAATTGTAAGCCCAGGTTTATAGTGCAGTGTGGACATTCAAGCACAGGCAGCGCCTAGTTTGTAATGAAAGAGGTGCCATAGCTCAAGCAGTTAAGTGCTGGGACTCTCGGAATTTTTTTACATGAATAACTGAAGCAGCAAGCCGGAGGTGCCAGGGCTATGAACTGCCAAGCGTAGAGGTGCCGGGGCTCAGCCCTGCCTCAACCTAAGCGCTGAGCACAGGCTTAGAAACACAGAGTCTGTACACCTGGGTTCCACAGACTTGGGTTTACAGTGCAGCGTAGACATACCTACGTGTACGTCTCCACTGCAATAAGAAGACCTGTGGCATGGCCATGGCTGGTCACACCCTCTGTGCCGCTTCCCTAGCTCTGCACAACCTGAGGATCCCGTTTCTGAGCAGAGGTCCTCAAGGGGATCTCTATGCCACTGGAGTGATGCAAAGCAGCAAAGGGGGCTGCCCAGGATCAGAGCCTGTGCTTTTACATAACCTGAAATACAATGACAGGGTACGCTACCTTAAACCTGCGACTTGGTGCCTATGTCTATACTGCAATTAAAAACCTATGGCTAGCCCATGCCAGCTGACTTGGGCTCGCAGGGCTCAGGGTCAGGGGCTCTTGAATTGCATTGTAGATGTTTGGGCTAGCGCTGGAGGTCGGGCGCTAGGACCCTGTGAGCAGGGAGGGGCCCAGAACTCAAGCTGCAGCCTGAGCCTGAATGTCTACACTTTAATTAAATAGCCCCTTAACCCCAGCCAGGGTCAGCTGACACGGACCAGCAGTGGGTTTTTAATCGCAGTGTAGACATGCTCAGTCTTGCCACTGTCTGACTCTGCTCAATATACACTTACTCTATTTTTACATCTTGAACATAAGCTGACATGCTTCCTGGATGTGGAAAACTGTGAGCAGTCTCTTTGTGAGACGACTGGGGTGGTACCTCAGCATCCTGTGATTCTGGTGGAGGAAGGATGGTCTGTAGGTTAGGGCCCTAGCCTAGGCCACAGTAGCTGTGGGTTCAATTCTTTCTCCATGACAGTCTTGCTGAACAGGCTTATGTGTGTCACTTCATCTCTCTGTCCCTCAGTTCCCCATCTATCAAATAGATAATAATGTGTTAAATATGGTGAAGCACTTTGAACTCTAATGATGAAATAGCAGTTACTGTATGTGGGACCTCCTTTAAATCAGTGGGTGAGGGTCTAATTTCATTTAGACCAGTTAAAATCTGGATTGTAGTGGGTAGAATTAAGAGCAGACGTTGGCCACGTGTCTTAGATTTCCTTTGTCTGCACTATCATCAGGAGGGGGCACGTTTTCTTTTATGTGAAACAGAAGCCTGTGAGAAAATGGCATCTTGAGGGAGAACAAGAATATTAATAGTTTCTTCGTATCCACCATTCTCTACTAAAGTCGCATTACCCCACTGGTGAAAGGAGCTGGTCTAAAGCTGGTCAATATTTTTAAGCAAGAACTTCTACCTGGACCAACATGGGCTTCATTTGTTGTAGGATGATATCTGCATTTCTTTTCCACTCTTGTAGCCGCAAGCCAGTACTAGATCTCCAACTTCTACATACTTTCTTTTGTTCCCTGGAGGAATAGTTATTTTTTTATATAGCATACTTTATCCAAATCAGGTCTTGTAGCTTCCAGTCTTGCACATAAATGTCTCCTTATTAGTCAGTCAGCCCACGTACATTTTGTAGAACTACACTATGTGGTCTTTGATAAAATAGCAAGAAAGAAGCTATTTTCTGATTTAAAGATAGTTTATCTCTCTTGACAGTTTTCATGGCAGTTTTAAAAGTTCTAACAAAACATTTGACTTCCCCATTAGAACTCAGATGGCAGGGGGCAGATAAAACATGTTAAATTGTATTAACCTACAGAAAGTTATTGAATTCTGGTGATGTAAATCCAGGTACATTATCAGATATTAATTCTTCAGGTAATCAAAAAATGAAGCTGAAATGGCACTGTCTGCATTAAAGAAGGACACACGGCTAACTTATGGGCGCCTACCAAGATCAGAAAGTTGTCGCCTAACAGGCCGGCAACTAGGGTGACCAGATGTCTCGATTTTATAGGGACAGTCCTGATTTTTGGGTCTTTTTCTTATATAGGCTCCTATTACCCCCCCACCCCCGTCCCGATTTTTCACACTTGCTGTCTGGTCACCTTACCGGCAACCTCAATCTGGACTTGGTCCCCTGGGCACAGTGACCATCTCCAGGGATCCAAAACAAGCCTTTGATTGTACAAACTGATGAGGTTTTCCGTTAAGACTGAGTTTCTCCATAGCCTTCCCTAGCCAACTCTCCTAGGTACCTTTGAGTAGCCCTTGCTAGCATCTCGTTATTCAGTTTCTTGCTGCCAAGCATGTTCTCTAGTTGTAGCTCTAATACGAACCATTCCTGGATGGTTTTCATGGATTCTTTTTAAAACCTAGTGTAGTTACTCTTCCAGGCCCCCAGCCAGATCCCAACCTAGCTCCATTGAGATCAGTGGCACCGTGCCAATTTGCACCAGCTAAGGATCTTTAATTTTATTGCAAATCCAATACATTTCTGGATGTTCTTTTGATTTCCTCATCTTTTACTGTATCAACTGACAACTAATTGCTCTGTTCTGAATCACTTCCCTCAGCAGCAGTTTCCCCTCACTGTCACTTGCTGTCTCTGTTTGCTTTTATCCATATCTTTCCTGTATTTAATTTCTTCTTCTTAGCTTGTGTTCATGTTTTTTTTTTCCAGGCTGCTTTCCTTCCCACACGTCCAGATAATGTGCCCAGGCACTTGGCATATGTGACATTTCACATTTCTATAATAGCATACATCAACGGAGTAGTTGTGTTTACCGCAGTGAAAACAGAGTTGCTTTGAGTTTATCTTGTGAATTGGGGCACTGCACATTTTTAACTCATTTGCTTGTTTCTCAGCAATCTTATGCTTGACAGCTGTGTTCACAGCCTTGCATGGTGTAAGGTCTGCTTTTGCTAGTAGCTCCCTTTGTGTTGCAGATTAATGTATCCAACACACAAATCTGTCCCATAAAGCTGCCTCTAAAAATTGTCAAAAACTGGCAACTCTCTGCCATCTTTCTTAGCTCTGCTAAGAATAGTATCAAAGGTTCACTTGGGTTTTTTTTTTCTTCTGATGAAATTTAAACAGTTCAGGCCAGATCCTTAGATGATATAAGTCAGCATAGCACCGCTGACTTCCATAGGGCTACATTGATTTGCACTAGCTGAGAGTTTGGCACATAAGCTGTTGTCAGTGTCTCTTGCATCCGGTGTATTTTAACCAATTTACATCTTTTTTCTTAACGTTTCGATGATGAAACATTTGGTGTCGCTAAGGTACTAACAATGGGCCTGATTCTCCACCGCCTTGCATCTTGCATAATCAGTTACACCGGGGAATTCTGATTTGGCAGCATTTTACACCCACTTTGCACGGGTGTAATTGACTACACAAGCTGCAAGACATGGGAGAATCTCCCCCCATGGGCCAGACACTGGTCCCCACCTCTGCTCCCTTTGTACCTTTCAGGTGGCACAAAAGGAGAGGAACGCAGCTGCAAGGACACAGCTGACAATTCACCAAGCATGGGAAAGTCCTCAGCAGTCACAGAGTTGGTCGAGCTGCTCTAACGCTGCATCCCCCTCCAACCGTGATATAAAGAGTCTGTCCAGACAGAGAAGGCTCTGGTTAGAGCACAGTGTGCTTCTTTGATCCCTAATTAGCAGATGGTCCCTTGGTGCCATAGCCAGTCAACCAGCCAATGAAACAAAACATCTTTTTGGCTACTCCGGGGCCAGGCCCAGAGCTGGCTTAGGTGAGCAACCCAGGATGGGGGAGCCATAATTAACTTTCTTGTGGTCCCCTCTTAGCTGTGGCTGTGACCCTATATGCTTTCCCTTCGCATACAGACAAAAGACTGCATGCAGACTTGATTCACCACTGTATTATTCTAGTTTTATGCCAGTATAACTCAAATCTGTTTATTTCCGTATCACCTTCTATTGTATTAGTTACAAAAGTGTTCCAGTAGTCCTCCCCTATATTTGCCCCAATCTAATCTTTCTCTATCATCTCTTTCCCCATATGTTGTTGTTTCCCCCTATGAAAAGTACCAATCAAAATACGTTGCTGCTCTTTGCTTTCTCAGCTGCCTAGTAGATAGTCAGCCAAGCTGTTTCCTTGGGTTATTTCTTTCTCGGGACACAGAAATCAGTCACTTATTGACGCTTTTAACTCATCCAAGCTGTTCAAAGCTTTTTCTTTTCTTTTGTTGTGTTTCTTTCCAGTCAGCTAGCTGAATTTTCAGCCACAAGAACGGCAGTTACAACACCGTATCTTTCTCTTTCCTTCTTTAAGTTTGCCATAACAACGTGACCCCCTTTTGTTCACTTGCACGTCTTTTTGCCAGTTTGTTGTTATCCCTCTACTTTGACCAAAGGGCCCAGAGACTGCGCTGCTTCATTCTGTGCAGCCACTGGATTTTTTAGTAGTACAGATGGGGGTGTCAGCAGTACGGCACTTTTGGTGGACCAAGCTATTGCATCGCAGAAGATTGCTTTTGGCAGGGAAAAACATAGAATCATTTATGCCACCCTGGCTTGAAAGGTCCTGGAAACTAAACTCCAATCTTACCCCTAGAGGTGGTCTCTCCAAGGGCAGCACTGAAACACATTGGTGGGCAATGATGTTGTTTTTATTATTTATATTTCCACAGCACCGAGGAGCTATGGACCAGGCCCCCATTGTGCTAGGCGCTGTACAGAACAAAAAGAAAGACCCTGCCCTAAAGAGCTTACAGTCTAAGACAAGAGACAACAGATGGGTACAGACAGACCAACGAGAGAGCACAAGGAAATAGTCAGCATTGCTCATCAGGATCGGCACTAGTATCAGCCCACCCGTTGCTCCACCACTGTCAAGCTTTTGTAGGCAACCTGGCAAAGCAGGTTGTAAGAGAGGATTTGAATGAGGTAGCTTTACAGATGTTTACAGGGAGATCCTTGCAAGCTTGTGTGGCAACATGGGAGAAAGCACAAAGGTGTCCTACTCCTGGCTCTGGCACCGACCTGCTGGGTGACCTTAGGCAAGTCATGTCCACGTTCAGGGCCTCGGTTTCCCCATCTGTAAAATGGGGATAATGATACTGGCCTCCTTTGTGAAGCACTGTGAGATTTGCTGATGAAAAGTGTTTATATAAGAGCTGGGTATTAGTATGAATATTATTTTAATTTTAGCATTATTGGCCGACTGGATTGGTGAAAGCGGACGCTGTGACTGGCCACCCTGTAGCTGTTCTGTGGATAGAAACTTCTTCCTGCAGGTCTCTATCTGGCACCATTCACCAGCAGCAAACTCACTTTATTTTAACATAATACAATACATTTTGTTTTGATCTAGGAAGCCAGTGGAAAATCTTGCAGGTGGTTCGGTGTCTGATGTGTCATCTCTCATGCTGCTTTACATTGATGGCATTTTTTAAAAGCTTAGGTGACACTGTACAGTGAGAGGCTGCAGCTGGTCAGCATGGCTATTGTGGACTTGACAGCAGAGGAGACCTGCTGCCAGAGGACATGAGCTTTATCTGCTTGGAGATTTGTTCAGGCATCGGGTGCTAATTTTGCAGGGCAAGGATGATCTTTCATTCTTAGCCCATGGACAAACTAATGATCTGTGCTCACTATCTGCCTACAGCTTGTCTTTTAATTAACTGTCAGAGGAGCCATGCAATGAAATGCAGAATATGCAGTGAATTACTTGCAAAGGCGAAGAGCCAAGAAGGTGTCCACTGGCCGGGCCCGGGAACTTGCTTTGTGGTAAATGTTATGTCTTGGAATTCTGAATGCTAGGAGCTATTGCACTTTGCCTTAATATTCAGGAAGGGTAAAATTCACCCAGGGCTACTGTAACCCACTGATGGGTGGGTGTTTCAGGGCCGCCTCTGTGCCTGAACCACTGAGGCTATGAATCAGGGACAGCCTTAGCTAAAGGGCTTTGACTCTTTCGTTCAGGCTGTAGCAGCACCTGCTTTTAGCTTTGGAGGTCTCCAGTTCAATCCCTGGTATATCGCTCAATGATAATACTCATCTCTTCTGAAGCACTTTTTCATCCATGAAGCTCAAATCACTTTACAAAACTGAGCTAGCAACCATCTGTGACCCAAGAACCTCTTAATGCCAGTTGGCAAGGGAATGCAGAGGGGTTACAGGCATCTCATGGATCTGGTGAGTACATTCCAGCTCATCAATGAGTCTCAGGTGAGGACTTGAGTAAAACCTTTTGTCATTGTGGCATCAAAATTATTGTGAAATGTATGTACAGATGCTATGTAAGGAGTTATGTACATATACTGAACATATGTTCTTAACGTCTATAGATACAGGTCACCAGCAAAAGATGAAAAACAAGGTTTCTGGCAGACAAGAGGTTTATTAACATAGCTGTTCACAGGTAAATTGAGTATTGTCTCATTCACAAAGGGCTTCATATCTCCGGTCTGAACTGAATGTAAATGAAGAATTGTAAAAACTTCAGCGAGAGGAATGAGCAACACAGAGAAACAGCATGGGAGGGAGAACCTCATCTGGTGGGTGCACTCTTGAGAGGTTTGCTGGATTATACTTGGGGAGACTAAGTGGATACCCAGACACTCTTCTCTGAGAAAGTCAAAAGACAGAAGTTTTGCTTCCTGTTAAAAGGAGTCTCAGCCACCCTTGGTTGAAAACACTAAAGAGAACTTTGGGTGAGATAAAATTTCTTTAGCCAGGCAACGGTTAATCTGCTAGTTAAGTTTAGTCTCTAGAAAGTGTGTTATGATTTCGTTTTATATATAACCATTTGTTTACAGTGTTCTTACTCATTAATACTTGAATCTCAGTTTTTTGATAATCAACTTGTTGTTGTTTTCTGTATAAATATATCTGAGTGCTGCATGTTCGGCAAAATGGTGGTCCTGAGCTGCATCTCACAAGCAGGTGTCTGCTGTTCTTTTGGGAACAACAGGCCCGGTAATTCTGCGAGTGTTCAGTGGATAAAGGGCTGGACACTGCATGGAATGCTCTGAGGACTCCGGGGTTGGTGTGTGCCTATCACTACCTGCACACAGAGAGCGAGGCCTGGAATGTAGTGCTTGTGCTGACAGAGGCTGGTGGATTCAGGGAATTGATCCACAGAAAAAGGCAGTGGGGAGGTGCCACACAACCCTGAGTACCGCTGGGTAGCATCACACCATCACACACAAGTCCTTCTTTAAATCTTCAGTAGGTGTCTGCATAGGCCTCAGGACTAAAGTGGTGTGCACCCAACATATACAAAGTTGCTTTACTGGCGGTAGGTAGGAGGAATCCTGGAGCTACTTCAGCTGCTCTGGCCTCAGGGCTGTGCTGCCAGCAGCAGAAATACCCCTTCTCCCTGGAAAATGGACTCCATTCTTTCTCTTTGTTTTTTTCCTGCTTCCATTTCTCAGGGCTTTACGGCTCCATCTCTGAAGCTGTCTCTTTGGAAAGCCCTGTGCCTCCTGCTTCTGGGTCACAAAGAACATGGGGAAAGGGCCTGTTCCTGGGTGTACTTGCCCAGTCTCGGCTCAAGCAGCCTGCTCCAGCCTCCCACACAATCCCCAGGGGAAGTGCAGCTGAAGTCTCACAGCTTCCCCCCAGCAGAATAACTGACAGAAGGCTCGGGGTGAATAAGGGGCTTGCTGTTAACATTAAGCCAGGGAAAAGAAGGCAGTAGAAACAAAGGATAAAGAAGGAATGAGGAAAGGGAAATGGAGGCAAGGAAAGAGGAGAGGAGAATGAAATGAGTGGGAAGTGGGAGGTACAATAGCATCTGGGTGTTTGACATGCTGGCCCATAAATCTAAGGGATTTATAAAATGGTGTCTTCTTTTATTCTGGGTGAACAACCCCCAGGCCATGTGATAGAGAAGTCTTCCAAAGGATGAGGTGGTGTTTTCAGTTGTAGCTTGGAACATGTTTGGCCCCAGGCTGGTGGTTAACCTTGAAGTGAGCAATCCTGGACTTCACCAACAGCAAATGCTCTTCATTACAGAAACACACTGTTGAGTTCACTCCTTACAGCTGTGAGGATCAGGGATGAACAAACAGGTTAGAATAAAATCAGATGGATGTGAACATACTGCCTCCTGTCTCTTGAGCTGAACCCGAGCCGAACCTTTTGGGAGAGGGGGTTCAGAAAAGTGTATGGTTGGCTTTACTTTCCCATTCACATTTTAAATGTCCATGCGATTCTAATGTGAGGTCGCTGTCTTGGCCAACACCAGCAATTGAACCAGGGACTTCCAGAGCTAAAAAGCATGAGACGTGACAGCTTGAGCTAAAGAGCCACCATCCGTAGGTGGGACACCTGTAACAAAGTGTAGATCAGGTATTGCATGGGGTGTATAACACTGACAAAGGGATTTCACTAACCCTTCTCCTTTTCAGCCACAAATGGAAATGCTGACAGGAAAGACAAAACTCCCCTTGACTTCAATGGGTGTCACGATTTCACCCCGGACTCTTAAAACTCTGCAATGCAGGAGATTTCCTTCCCTGCAGGTTGAATGCCATTGAAGAGCACCGTGTTTCCTGTAAAGAAAGACATGCCTTTGCTGTAGGGTAGGGAGGATGCTAAGAACTGTAACTACCGTTCTTACTTACCCGTCGCGTCGGAGGAGTCCAATCGATCTTCTGGGTTCGATTTATTGCGTCTTGTCTAGACGCGATAAATCGAACCAGGAAGTGCTCCCCCGTCGACGCTTGTAATCCTACTCCGCGAACGGAGTAGGCGGAGTCGACGGGGGAGCCTGCGCGCCGCGTGTGGACTCCCGGTAAGTACCTTTTCATTCGAACTAAGATACTTCGACTTCAGCTACGTTATTCACGTAGCTGAAGTTGCGTATCTTAGTTCGAATTGGGGGGTTAGTGTAGACCAGCCCCAAGAGAAACATCATCATAATGTCTGCAGTGCTATATGGGCTAAATTATGTCTGTTAGGCGCAGGTCTGTAAATGGTTACACACAGGCCCATCACCCCAAGAGGCCTCCCAGAACTCCCTGTTTGCACTAAGGGGGAATAATTTACTAGACTCCTTTAAGGGGCATAACATGCCTCCCCTCTATACAGTCATCCAATGCATAGAGATAGTGAGCCATGGCTCTGAGAACACACTGTCCCCACCAACTCCCTTCCCAAGGAGATTTGCCTGAGGAAAGCAGACACTATACTTTTCAAGTGCAGCGGCAATCATTCTGGACAGCCTTTGTGTGGGCTACAGGGTGAGAGAATCCTTAGTCATCATCCCGTCCCGCCCTCCCCCTGACCCTCCCAGTGCAGCCATGTGAGCAGTAGCTCCAGTCCAACACTAAATGATGGAACTGTTCATTTAATGATAGGGAAAGGTGACTGATGGCCTCAGAGACTAATTAGTGAATAACAGCATCACAAGATCCCCCCCCACTCCACCCAGCCAACATGCCTCAGACCTGACCTAGAAGGATCACTTATAGACGCAAGAAGGTGCGTTGTCTCCTGTGACGCATGGCTAGAAAGGGTTAAACATCCTGCAAAATAAATAACCCTCAAAAGACATGTGTGGAGATAATGTTTGTGTTTTGTGTATTTACATATGTATGAGTAGGGTCGACAATGTAATCAACAGTCCCTGTCTATGCTGTATTCTGATATTATTTAAATGAAGTGTAAACACGAGATATCTCAGTATTCATCTCTCTTTGAAATGTATTATGAATGGTGGAGGAAAAAGCAAATGGCCTTATGTTAATTTGTATAGCTAAGTACCAGTGATGGACCTCCTTCAAAGTCTTCCTAATTAACTTTTGTTCCCCGAGGAAATCCCAACTTGTCAAAGAGGGCATGAAATTGTATAAAAGATCCTTGGGTCCTGATTCTGTCATCTCAGATCTGCTTGGGCTTCATCAGGGGAAGTTTGAGCCACAAAACTGAGGTTCCGGTTATGCCCTGAATATGATATTTGTACATTGGACTATGACCTATGAACTGAATTCTAAAGGAACTCTTTGCAACTACAAAGCTCACCATCTATGCTATGAATCTGAACCTTAAGCATTGAACTCATGTTTCTATGTATATTGATCTCTCTTTTGTTTTTTTAATAAATTTTAGTTGAGTTAATAAGAATTGGCTGTAGCATGTATTTGGGTAAGATCTGAAACATTCATTAACCTGGGAGGTAATGTGGCCGATCCTTTGGGATTGGTAGAACCTTTTCTTTTATATGATGAAATAAGATTTACAGAAATTTTCATCATATCTGACATGGGTATGTGGATGGAGGCCTGAGGCTGGATCACTTTGAGGGAACTGTGTTGTTTGGACTTCTGAGTAACCAGTAAGATAATAAAGAAGCTTTTTTTTTATGCTGGCTTGGCAAATCAAAGTATTAGAATATCCACCAGCTTTATGGGGATTGTCTGCCCTCTTCTTTGCAGTTCACCTTAATTGAGTGACCACAGCTGGCTCCCCACTAGGACCTTGGTCACATCTCCATTGCTCACTCGGTCACGAGCCTCACTACTGAGTCTGTCAGCAATGGCAACCATCAGGGCCAGATTTTCCAGAGAGCTCAGCTCCCATCTACACAGCCTGCTGAGCTCTTTAGAGAATCTGGCCTTGGTTTTGTTGTTCAAAATGGGGAGCTCAGCTCTTTTGAAAATCTGATCCTGTCTATGAGTGTAAAGCACTTGAAAAACTGACCCTGAGCTCTACTGAAAATCTGGCCTTTAACGACAGTGCTGGTATTGGGGACAAGTGCCCACCGGGAATTGGACTGAGACCACCTGATTTACTTCAGGCGAGCCTTCAAGTAGTCGTTAGATAGTAACAACTTTGGGTCAGTTACTCTCCTGCATTGACTTTGAACTAATGTCATAAAGGTTAAAGTCTGAGTCCCCATTAGTATCCTCATTAACAACATCTAACTTTAGTCTGTATGCTTCTTGGGGCCGGGACTATATGTTTGTTTGTACAGCATCTAACACTATAGGGTCCTGTTGATCTCCAGCAGGACCTCTAGGTGCTACTGTAATACTAACTATTAGTAGTAGTAGAGGTAGCAGTAGTTTAAACCCTCTCCACCAGCAATAAGATACCATATAATTAGAAAGATCAGATCTATTCCTTGATGCTACAACAAAAGGAACAATGAGTTTGTTCCTATGCAGCTTTGTTATTCTGTGAACGATCATGAGAATTGGGAGAATGTATGGTAGTTGCAAATCAATACCTTGTAAATTAAAACAAATCAAGTCACTAGCAAAAGGGCTTGGATTCTTTTCGGTTTTTACTCTTGGGCATAAGGGAAAAAGTATTTATTAATGAGACGTACATCTGGTTCTTCACACTCCGGAATATACATGTTGGATTTGCACTGCTCTGAGGTACAAGCCAAACACCTTGATTAATCCTATCATGTGCTGTTTGAAGGCAAACTTCATTTTAAAATGTAAATAGAACCTGAAGCTATTTTTCTCTCTTTGCTGACCCCCCCATCCCCAGCCAAATACATATAAGGGCTCCTACTTTCAGTGCCACCATTCATAGCTGAAGGGTTTGCGTCCATTTTCTTCTAGTTTTCAGGAAGGAATCAAGGGTCATTTGGCATAATCAGCTATTGAGGAGTAAGTCCCAGGTATAATTAAGCCAAGGATGTGCTAAGTAGAGGGTACTCCACTTCTGGTAAGAGCCTCGGTACTTCTGTTGGATCAATGGAAGAGTAACACTGAATAACACGGTGATAGATGTACTTTTGCCCAACACAGAGTTGATACAAGCTAGGTATTCAATGGGTCATCCACAGAAGCCCTTGCCTCACTGAGCGGCGGAACATGGTAAGTGAGGCAGGGATCCACAGGGTCCTTTTCTTCACTGAGCACAGTGACTGAGGTGGTGCCTCACAGGGTCATTTGCTTCACGGCTGCACGCTTTGCATGAGGTGGGACATTCTGTAGGTGTTTAGCCAAATATTTCCAGCTAATGGAATTAGCTTTCTCTTTAACAGTAATACTCTAGGCAATGCCGTTAAAAAAACAATGTTAAGAAAACACTAAGTTTGCAGAACTAGAGCTCATCCCCATGGGCTTATGTGGGATGTAAGTGGTAGGTCCTAGGCTTTGTGCTGGTGCCCTGCACAGGGGTGAATTTCACTCAGTGAGACACAGATGAAGTTAACTTGTTGCAAAATTTGAACTGAATATTTGCTGAGACTATTTTACAGTAGTCACCCAGCTCTGGTCATAAGACATGGGTGGCATGCGAGTCCCCCACCCCTTTGGGAAGGCTAGACACATGGCCCTGCCCCTACCAGCCCCTGTCTGCTGGGGCCCCAGGTGCCCCCCTGCAACCAGAGCCCCAAGCACCCCTTATCTGCCGGAGACCTGAGTGCCCCCCACTGCTGGAAGATTCTGGCAGAACTGTTCCAGGCCTCCCACCACCCTCAGCCCCAACCGGAGCACCAGGCCACCGGCTGCCCCCAGCATCAGCCATAGGGTGACCAGATAGTAAGTGTGAAAAATCAGGACAGGGAGTGGGGGGTAACAGGTGACTATATAAGAAAAAGCCCCAAATATCAGGACTTTCCCTATAAAATCGGGACACCTGGTCACCCTAGTCAGCCCCAGCACTGGGTCACTGGCCGGCCTCAGCACCAACACCGGGCTGCTGGCTTCCGTCCAGAGGCTTGGGGGAATGGGTGGAGCATGATTGGATCCAGGGCTTGTCTTAGGGGAAGCTTTGTATTCCCTGGCCTATTATACCCACTGTCCATGTCATGAGGGTAAATTGAGATGTTACAACTGATCTTTTCCATTTCTGATTTCTATCTTTCTGTGAACATAAGTTATTGGAATAACATAAGCAATTTAAGTGAAAGCAACCACTTCAGGCTTTTACTTTATATCCTTAGCAATTAAATATTGTTTGTTTGCTTTTTCTTCTGCCTGGAATTAAATCAGATAAGAAAACCTCAGGCCACTGGTATCAGAGACATGGGTATTAATGGGAGATCCTGCTGGGAAAATGTTCTGTTCATATTGAATTTAGAGACAAGTACCTTCAAAATAAAATAAAATAATGCTTCTTAAATCTCTGTAGTTCAAAAGACAAAGTCAGAGGAATCAATAAGGAGACATAGTTTTTGGAATATTTTTTCATGCTGTTGAAGATCTAAAAGCTAATATTGATTCACACTGTTTGGATTTTGATGGCTAAAAGGAGTCATCAAGGAATTATCAAAAGTTTGAAAGTCACATACAGCACAAGGAGTAATTAACTATTTGGTTAGAGAACATGTTGTGTCTGCCAACTACAAACCAGACAGCAGAGAAGTCTTAGTCTGCTACCCTACCCTTAGTCTGATCCATGCTAGAGTATCTCATCAGATCTCACGTTAAATCCATCCCAGAAAAAACAGCCCTGTATTCTGTACCGTCATTGATCGATACAAAATACACTGACTACCCTTAAGCCCCTATCAACCCAAAAAACAAAAAAATCCAAAATAAAAACCCTATCCCAAGCAGAGTTTTGACTCTGTAAAGGGAGAAGAGCCAGACTCTGTGGCTAGGCTCTTCACCATTGCTATTGATTTTATGTGGGAAGAACTCAGATAATGTGATGATGAGCGGCTGTATAAAACTTTAAAATAAATTGAACCCATGGCATGGATTTTAACCTTGATATCCTAGCGAAATTCCAGTGTGGGTCATCACCACATTCTGCCTGCAATCTCAATCAGACATAGTATTCTTCTTCTTTTGCTTCCCTGAACAGTTGTGCAATGCAGCTGTTCAATATTCAACAGATTCCCACCCCAGAAGCAGCTGCAATGCAGTGATGAAGTGATTTACAGCAGTGGCTTTCAACTTTCAATTTACAGCAGTGGCTTTTTTCATTTGTGAACCCCTAAAAAATTTCGATTGGAGGTGCAGACCACTTTGGAAATCTTAGATATAATCTGCGGACCCCTAGGAGTCCCTGGACCAAAGGGTGAAAAACACTGTTCTATGGTAACGACAACCTTTCACGGACCCCTTAGACATACTTTGCAGACCCCCTGGGGTCTGTGGACCACAGGTTGAAAACCACTGATTTACAGGATTACCAACCCCAAATGTTTAACAATTATGAATCAAGCCACCAAAAATCTTGAAATTGGCTTAAAAATCACAAGATTTTAAAATAATACATTTTCAGTTCTTTTTATTTGCCTTCTGGAGTTGGAGACTTTAGGGTTCAACATAGTCCAACTTTCTTCCACAACCATGAAGGCTAGAAGCTTACTTTTTAAAAAAATAAAAGCAGAGACTCTCGGGTAATAACGTGATTCCAGTAACTGGAGCTTTCAGAAAACACCAGATACAGTGACAGTTGAAGAGCTGGGAACACTGGATTTATACATACTGGGCCAGATCCTCAGAGACTAGAAATTTGTGCAGCTTCACTGAACCCAATGGAGTTCCATCAATTTATACCAGGGGATCTGCTTGTAAGTGCCTTGGTATCTTTGAAGGTAAGAGGTGCTATCTAAATGTCAAGTGTTCTGTTATTGGCAATTCATGCCCCCCACCTCCCCGCAATGGCTGGACTTGCTCTTTGTGTGTCCTGCATGTTACCTGTTGTGATCTGCAGACAGCAGCTTTATGCAGTGATCCTAAAGGATGGCTTCCCGCCCGCCTCTGGTCAAGCAGAGCTATTCTCAGCTGGAAGCAGCTCTCGGCAGGTATCGCTGAAAGCAGAACAGATAAATATAATGGTTGGTTGTCTTTTAAATATTCATAGTAGATGTGCAAAATTCGAGGCGTGCAACATCCCTTTGTGCAACGGAGAGGCAACGAGCAGGGGTAGAAAACCAAGGAAGCGTTATGGAATTGGGAGGCCCCCCCAGCAGCTGCTGCTTCCTTGCTGTGCCATGTGCACTCTGCCCTCTGGTGGAGCAGCCCCAGTCAGAGGCAGGCTCTGGAATGGCCGTTCCCCTCTCATGCCTCAGCACTTTATATTTTTGAGGCACGGTGCAAAACGTAATCTTCACAACAGCCTAGGATAAGGCTGCAGTCGATTCACTGCAGTGTAGCTCACCAGGGGCTGGAGGTGGCAGCACTTGGCATAGGCCCAGTTGCTACCAGGGTTTGAGGCACTGAGAGCAATGTTAGAAGGAGCTCTGTCACCCTCCTGATCACTCACGCACTGGAAGAGAGAAGCAACTCGCTGCCAGGTGCAGTGTTGCCTTCCTTCTGCTCTAACGATTGCTCACTGCTGCCCTTCTCGTGCTGTGTCCACAAGCTGACCTCTGCCTGGCATTGCCAAAAATCCCAAGGCCCTGTCACTGCCTGGTGTTACCCCCCCCCCTTCTCCTCTCACCCCTTTACTCTGACTCAGCTACCAGGATAACATAACCTTCCTGCTCAGGGGCGGCGCCAGCTTTTTTGCCGCCCTAGGCGGCGGCCGGCGGGAAAGGCTGCTGCCGAAATGCCGCTGAGATCCCCGGCGGCCGAAGAAGCTGCCACCGAAGTGTCGGCGGCAGCTTCTTCGGCTGCCGGGGATCTCGGCAGCATTTCGGTGGCCGCCTCTCCCACCGGCAGCCGCCGAGGGACCTGAAACGCTGCCCCCCAAATCCTGGCGCCCTAGGCGACCACCTAGGGTTGCCTAATGGTAGCGCCAGCCCTGCTCCTGCTGTCCTAACATCTGTCCTTCATTCCTGCCTATGGTTATTCTCATCCTGCCCTGACCCCCTTCCTGAGCAGCCTAGTGTTACCTCCCTAAAGCCCTGTCCTGCTATTTGACCTATCTAGTGTTACACACTTCCTGCCCTGCCCAGGATGGCACTACGCCCACATGCCCTGCTCCCCGTGCTGAGCTGCCTAGTGTTCTTCCCTGTGCTGAGCTGCTCTTGAGCATGACCTGCCTGGAAGCAAGCGACAACTCCTGTGAAGGACAAATTGCTCGTACTCCGTATGAACTCCACTTCCCCATCTAACTGTTACACTTCCTATTATTTAAGGTAACAAAAACATAAATGCTCCACACTGAACGAGACTGATAAGAAAAGGAGGCAGCCAGTGGGGCATAGCCGCTGAGGCCAAAAATGATTCCACTCCAGAGATGCCAGTGAATGAAAAGTAAAGAGACCAGGCCCCTCTTAGCCCTGGCTGACCTCGCAGGACTCTGGATAGTGACAGATTCCTTTTGACTTGTAAACTGCAGCTGATATGACCTGGTAATTGGGAAGGGAGCAGACGCATGTCACACTGAATTAACCAAGTGGCCATTTTTTCACACTGACAGGGAAACAGAAACTCTTTCTGGATGCTCAGCAGCAAAGGCTCGGGTCTCCTGTTTCATTGTCTGCTCCTTTAGGGAGAGGGAGTGGCAGAGGTCTGGAGATCTCCCTATCAACTATTTTATGGAGTGATTTTGAATTAATCCAGTAGCGAATGAAAGGTCCCAGATTAATGGCTGAATAAACTGCAATCCATCCAGGAACAAGATGGGAAATGTACACAGTATACATAGGCACGGCACAGACGAATGGGGTTGATTCATTGGATGGTGCCCTTCCCTCTAAGGGTATGTTTACACTGCAATTAGACACCTGCAGCTGGCCCCTGCCAACTGACTCAACTCACCGGGCTCGGGCTAAGGGTCTGTTTAATTGCGGTGTAGATGTTTGGGCTTGGACTGCAGCCTGAGCTCTGGGACCGTTCCACCTCACAGAGTCATAGAATCATAGAAGATTAGGGTTGGAAGAGACCTCAGGGGGTCATCTAGTCCAATCCCCTGCTCAAAAAGCAGGACCAACAGGTCCTAGGGCTCAGGCTCCAGCCCAAACATCTGTGCCGCAATTAAACAGCCCCTGAGTCCGAGTCCCGTGAGCGCGAGTCAGCTGGCAGAGTGTAGACATACCCTAAGTCATTATTGGTCCACTGGCCCAACATCATGTTAAGGGACATTTTACTCCTGGATGCACCATTGTTTGGCTGAGATGTCAAACTAAGGCACTGACTGTTTGGTCATTAGAGTCCGTGGCACTTTATGTAGGATTAGGATGTTTATATGACCATGATCAAATTCCAGCTCAAGCTGTCAAAGATGAGATCCTGGCAGCCTAAGACTTTCCCTTCACTTCCTGTCCTAACATATTGTGTAGTGTCGTAGTGCCTTGTTAAATTGTTGATGTGTTCCATCCCAGGAGTGGCTGTGATGTAATGTTGGGTGAAGTGTAGAGCTGTGTAGGAACTGGAATTTCCCTTCCACGGAAAATTACAGTTCTGAAAAGAAATAAAAAAGAAAGTCATTGTGAATTGGAATGAGAAGTCAGACATGCAACATTTGCTTGGGGAGGGAGAGTTTCAAAACCTTCCATTTCAGAAGAACCTAAATAGAATTTTTCAAAAATTTCTGTCCAAGCTCCCAGGCAACCCACCAAGTGGGCTGTATCAGAGCTGGAAAGCCTGGAAGAGTGAGGGGGGGGAGCTCACAGGAAACTAAGCAGCCTGCCTGCCTGATCTCCAGTGAATGTTTAAATGGAATTGACCCACGAAATATTTTGATCCCATCAAATCGGCATTTGCTGATGGGAGAAGCATTTAGTCGGATACATTTCAACCAGCTCTAGTGACGTGCGTATTCAGGACAGTTTTCCTCCTAGATTCCCAGACAGGGAGGTCATATATTTAATTTGGACTCTTCCATTTTAAACGAATCATGGTTGTTTTTTCACCATCACTTGGCCACCTGAATTTTAGCTGCTGCCCTTTAACTGACTGTTGTCTGCAAGCCCTGTGACCTCTCTGCACTCAGTGACTCATTCTGGCCTCCCTAGTGATACCAGGTGACTCCCAAATGAAAGGAGACCCAGGATACTGATGCGTTAGAGAGGAAAGGTGTGATTTTAAGCCAGAGTGGTAATTTCATTGCATGGTATTACTGATTGCCACCTATAAATAGTGACAACAGGTAGAGCTCAGAGCTGCTCTCAAGCTCAACCCTTCCCTTTATGCCGGCCCTATAACTCTGCTGCCTCATCTGCAGTCTCCATAGCAACCACCCTGCTGGTTGTGAGAGACCCATGAAGTGCTCTGTTTTTCTGCAGCAGTTCTTTAGAATATTGTATATGGAAGGGAAAAAAAGAATGAGCTGAAGGGGGTTGGCAAGATTTTGGAGTGAGGGATAAAGGGAGGGAGGGGGTTGCTATTCACAGTAGTGGGCATTTCCGCACTGCAATGTCAACTGTCCCACCCTGCACCTACCACACTTGGGCCTTCTCAGAATAATAGGGCAGGGCCAGAAAGGCTCAGAGACTTAACTTTGGCACTAGTGACACGCTAACATCAAAAGGGTCAGAGATTCAGCAAAGTATCCAGAAGTTGGGCTGCTTCTCTCCACTGCTTGGCTGGGCATTTCAAAGCCATTTAAGGGATTCCCATTCATTGTAAATGGGAATTAGATATCCTTTAGGCAGATATGAAAATCTTAGCCACTGAATCTGCAAAATTTAAGCTGGAAATCTTTGGAGAATAAGATTTCTCTTGCGGTTCCTGATACATTGGGGTATGCAGGAAATCCTGCAAGACCAGGCCAATGCAGCAGTTCTGGCTGAATGTGCAAAGGCAGCACAAAAATCAGAAATAAAGGGGAGGAAAGACATTTCTGAACTTTTTTTTAACTTTCTGAGTGGCTGGATTTGAGCCTGGAGTTAGAATTTAAATCCATTCTTATTTTATCCAAACCAGTTGCCCATTTTTCAGAGGTACAGTATTTACTGTAAAGTTGGTCAAAAGTTTTCCTATAAAAAGTTTTTTCATTAAAAATGTCTTGGGTTTTATTGAAAAAATTATTTTTTTCACCAAAAACTGTTGACTATTTAAAAAAATTTCACTAAATTTTGCATGAGTTTTTCTTAATAAAAAAAACAGTCTCTGAATCATTATTGCAATAGTTACCAACAATTTTTATTTGCCAAATAACCCGTTTTTTGGTGAACAAAAAATTTTGATTACAATTTCAAGAACTTTTCAATAAAATTTCCAGTGGGAAAAAAAATTGAAAGCACAGGTCCATTTTGATCCCTGAAATTGGAAACAACTTTGAAACATTTTGCAAAACATATATAGCATTTTTTAACCAGCTCTCTAGATTAGCCTTCCTGAAGAAGGTTCTTCTGCATCTTCTCTAACATCTTGCTACATTATAGTTGGGTGGTAACACTGCTGTATATAATGTTGAGAAGAGCTTACATGGTATCTGGGCCCTAATACTGATATCACAGTGTGATAGATTGGACTGAGTCCAAACCTGACTGTGTTCAGATCAAAATGCAAGCCCTACTTTTTTCTAAAGCCTTACTGCAGTATCATCTACCTAAGGGATAGACGAGAGAGAGAGAGAGGAGGAGAAGAGTAAGTTGAAACGTGAGGTAAGGAAGGGAAGAGACAGCACATCCCAAATGTGATGAGATGGACAGCTGAAATTATTTCTTTGGGACATTCATAATGCTACCTACATTGTTCTGCATGTGGCACTTAGAACCCGAGAGAGCAGTACCTTAGAAGTACTTATAATAGATAGAAATGATGAGACAGGTTGTCCAGAATAGGCATGTGGGAAAAAAAGTTTTCAAAATTTACTACCCCAAGGTATCAGTGGGTAATGAGAATTTACCATCTTTGCCAACCTTGTTCCCACTCAGCTTTCTTTAGAGACCTGAAACTTACAGTATATCTCATCTCCAGGAAAACTACTTCAGACAAAGAGCTAGGGCCTTTATAAAGTTATTGTTCTCAGAGGTAATTAAAACTTATATCAGATCTCACCAAGGAGCAAGGAGATACTGAAAGCAAATGGAGGCAAAATAATAAAAATATTAAAAGAACCTCTTGCCTCAACTTCAATTAGCCATGCTGTCTCCGGCAAGTTAACTGCACAGTTCATCACTGACGAATAACTACCATTAAAGTAATGGACTAAAACCTGTGAGACCGGGATCATTCATCGAGGGAATGTTTAGTCCCAGACCATTTGGCAGACAATGAGAGAAGGAAAAGGAGCCACTCTCTCGCCAGTCTGGGTATCGACCGGCATATATGCTGAGTGCACTTGCCCCAATCTCATAAAGTTTTTCCTCATGAGATAGCACTGTAAATATTTTTAACTGGCTTTGCTCTTCTGAAGAATGAGGCGTGGCAATAAAAGCAGACCCTTCCAAGCAAGAGGGACATAAAAAGGGTCATATCATTCTCTCTCCTTCTAGCTGAGATTATGAAGTGCTTGGGAAGATGGGGAAACTGAATGATTCAGAGACCAGATTCATGTTCCAGTTAGACCCGTGTGAATTTGTATTAACTCCCCTGAAACCAGTGGGCCAGACTCTGTTCCCTTTACTCCACAGTAAATCTGGAGTAAATATCCTGAAGACAATGGGCCAAACTCTGCTCTCAGTGAAACCAATGTACAGCTGGAGTAATCCCATGAACACAGCAAGCCAAATTCTAGAGCCTGATTCTCTGCTCTGTTACACCAAGTAGAGAATCAGGCTTATAATCTGTTACCCAGGTGCAAACCTGATGTAAACTCCATTGGCTAGCCAGAATAATTCACACCAAAGTGTCACCCCCTACAGAATAATGATATATAAAATGTTCCCTAGGATTGTTCCATGATCCATAAACTTTACTACAGGTACAATCTAAGATACATAAAGTTAATTAAAATATTACAGAAGAGGTTAGTTTTTACAGCATTTAAACCTTATAGATCTAGAACAAGTATAAGCATCTTCAAATTCTGAAGGAAAGGGGCAGGAGCCAACTTCACTCAGTTTTTATTTTGTTTTTATTATTTCTATAGCATCAGAAATGATCCTGACACTGTGCAGACAAATAAAAGACTCTGGGCCTCATCCTGCCCTGGTATGCACCTTGTGCAGTCATTTACACCCACTTTGTACAAGTGTAAATAACTCCACAAGGCACCAGGCAGTAGCAAATCAGGCCTTTTCTGTGAGTAGGCCCATGGGATTATTCCCAAAGACAAGAGTTGCAAGATCGGGCTTTACATTTAGCACAAGCCTGAGTCTCCTCTCCCATTGTTTTACACTGGGGTGACTGCATTAGCTTCAAAGGAGCAATGGTGTGAAGGAAGCCCCAGGCCCAACACAAACAAGTGATGGCACAGCAGCGGTGGGGCAGGGCCTTTCAGGTGAAGGGCTACAGCAGTGCTTTGATTTGTTATATACAACTCTCAGCTGCGCCAGATCCTCAGCTGCCATCAATCAGCTAAACTCCATCAATGTCAACAGAGCTAGGCTGATATATAATATCCATTGAGGATCTGGCCCATTCTTTTTGTCCAGAAGGCTGTTGATTTTCCATCTTTTTTATTATAACCGAGCGCATGGAATCCAGTCAGTGTCTGTGTCACTATCCCACACACCCTGGGTGTCCCCCTCAATTTAAGGCAATATGCTCTTGCTTCAGGGAGACCTAGCCCCATTTAACATAGACCTTTGGGGTTAGAAATATCCCTTAATTAAATGCCTGGTGCCAAGCTCTGCAAAAGAAGAATAAAATGATGAGAGTCAATCACTGATGATGGGAAATGCTGCTGTGTAATTTTCATGAGGCTGAAATAATACACAATTTAGCTCAATTCAGTCTCTAAAGGGCATTATTAATGTGCGATGTTATAACAAATCTCTGGCTATCTGTGAACTCCATGGTACTTGTCATTATCATACATACAATGGCCACTCAGAAGCTCAAGAAAGCAGTAGGGGTAGAACTAAGATGTTCTGAAAGCAAAAGCACAAGCTCCTTTCCACTTGTTAGCTAAAGGAGAATCTCCATGAGCTGTTAGCAGTACAGAGACAGTGGCACACAGTTGAGCAACTCCGAGTCTGTCCAGCAGAGGGATGTGGTGCACATACATGCTCACCATTTCATTATAATATAATACAGTCTGTGTACAGCCCACACTTTTAGCTCTCTTTATAGTTGTTCATGCCATTGGTGCAGCTCCAGAAACAATACCATTTATTTAAGATGTTTGTCCTGCTCGTGTCTGTCACTTCTTATTCCAGCAGGAGCTGAGCCCTGACACTTCTACTGAATTTTAAGAGAAAGAGGTTTCTTATTGCTTCACCTGAACAGAGAGGCTACGACAGAACTTCTGCAAGAAGGAAACAGCGTCAATATGAAAGCCAGTGGGAGATAAAAGGGAAGGGAACACTTCATATGTGATTCTGAGCAGATGTTTCCAGCTGAGACCTGCCCTGCACCATCACAGATGCTCCCCTGCTTCCCTATATCACCCTGAGCAGCTTTCACTCAGGGAAGACCTGTCCTTGAGCATTGCAAGAGTCCCTTGCTGGCTCAGCCCAGCTCTGCAGCCTCCCAGGAGTTTCCCTGCTTACTTGATCCCACTTTGAGCAGTGGGTTTTAGAAGATAGGATCAGCTGCTTCTTTCAGCTCTAGTCACTATTCTATAACCAGCATGTCCAGCAGACATGACCTGAACTTTGCATGTTGTAAAGAGGTAAAAATCCCCACTGAAGGCTGCCGAGTTCAGTGCCTATGATGAGAACATTAGCATAGTAAGTAACTGAACTAGTGCCGTTCGTATTACTTTCGGGTACTTTGAATAGGATATGATAGGAGTCTTCCTAGATAGCTGGCTTGCACTGTATGTAGCATTAATGAGAGGTCCTGGAGCTGAGCCAGAGCAAGTCAGAGCCCCGGGAGCAGAGGCCTTTGAGGGAAATGACTTTCTGAGACTCTCCTATGTGACTGTGGTTGAGCATCACTCTATCTTGATGTTTCTTTTTCAATTGACTGCTCGGAGTTGGCAGGCCCTTTTAACGAGAGAGGTCATGCTGCTTTCTGACGTGCCTGGAAGTTTCAGTGCAGAAGCCTTGATTCAGCAGATAACTTCCTTTGCAGGGTTAGAGACCATCATGGGATTTATGGCGCAAGAGCTGCAGACTCTTTAACACACAGAGAGAAAACGAATGGAATCGAGATGTCTTACAACTGCTTCTCCCTGGCCTGCAAAATGCCCCACATGACAAGGGTCACCCACAAAGCCCAATATCCACCCTCACCCCTTTGCCAGGGTCACCCCAAACACGCTCTGGGATCTCTACTTCGCACATCCAGGGATCACTGCCTTACACTCCACAGAATCCCTCCACATCTATGCCAGGGTCACCACCCCACACATCCTGGCAACCTTTATGCCAGTGTCACCCCATACACCCTGGGATCCCATTGCCCCACTCCCTCCAGCATCCCCTCCACCTCTCTGCTGGGTCACATGATCCAGGGTCACCACCCCACAGATGCAGGGAACCCCACACCCTTCTGCCAGGGTCAACAGGGTCTGCCACTGCCCATGCACCCCCCTTTTGCCCCTCTACTGGGGTCAGGTCATTACATCCAAGCCCTCACCCCTCTGCCAGGCTCACCACCCCCACAGCCCAGAGTCTCTATCATCCCTCCCCAGGATCATTCACATAATTGAGGTTCTCCACTCCTGCCCCTTATAGTTAGTTACTTACTTACCCATCCCAGGCTCTTGCTTTTCTACAGAGCTCTCACACAGTTGCAGGGTCCCCTTTCCCCACAGTTCATTCACCCTCCTGTCCCAGAGTCCCTTCCTTGTGGTGCACTGCTGCACACAACACAGCATCATTTTCCTTCTCACGGCTCCCTCTCCCTAAGGTTTTCCCATCCCACAAATCGCTCATTCACACTGCTCAGACAGATCAGTCACTCACCCTCTCGCTCCTCCAAAGAATCAGAGCTAAGGAGCAAGAGGGACATGTTACTCCTGATACCATGACTACAAATTTCCAAGAGCTGACACTCTGAACAGCTTTCATCTGCTTCATTACAGAGCTGAGGTGCAGGTCAGGCTATTTATTAGGTACTAAAATTTAAATGGAAGCTATTTTTGAAGAGCAAACTTTCCCGATGTTGCCTAAAAGCGATCAGATACCAAAAGCCACATCGACAGATTTAACACTTGTCTCTGGTTTTGTTTAATAATTTGCTGACAGTATTGTTCTCTTTAAGACACAACAGTTTATCTTGTTTGATTGCAGTGACTGATTGAAAGGAGGGGAGATCATAGAATCATAGAATATCAGGGTTGGAAGGGACCTTAGGAGGTCATCTAGTCCAACCCCCTGCTCAAAGCAGGACCAATCCCCAAAGAGATCTCCCCTAGTAGCCTCTGACTCATTGCAGATTAGACTGTGATGCAAATGGGACACTATGGGTATGTCTACACTGCAGCTGGTGGTGTATTTTCCAGTTCAGGTAGATGTACACACTAGCTTTGAACAAACTAGCACACGCGTGGGCAAGCTGTCTGAGTACGAACCCAGGGTCTTGGACAGGAATGTACTGGGGCAGCTAGCCCATGCTGCCACCCCCACTGCAAGTACATCTACACCTCCAGCTTCAGTGTCACTGTACCTGATGTCAAGTATGATAGACAGAGCTGGTCGCACCACCTATTATTAAGGTTGACCAAAAGTTCCCATTATAAGTCCCTTTTTTCAATTGCTTAAGTTATAACTTTGCCAAACTTAAACTGTTTGGGCTGAAATTTTCCTAGCTGGGTGTCTGCTTGAGGCTGGCTGAATTTATTTATTTTATTATTTTAAATTTCAGCCGAAACAGTCCATTTGTTTCACAGAAAGAGGTGAGGGGAAAATTTGCTGTTTTCCCCATGTTAAAATGCCAAATCTACATGCTATGCTCTGCGCTGTTCCTAAACACTAAGCCATCCTCCCGTCCAGAACTTGCAATAGACCCAATGTTCCTGAGTCCCAACGTTCCTCTGCTGTACAGCAAATAGTTGTGTAGCCCATTGTCTAAATGTGCATTAGAGTTTGCTGAAAATGTTCTGTCTAAAACTTTTCCCAGTGGAAAATGGCTTTTCTGCTGAAATGGAAATTTCCTCCGGAAATGGCCATTTTTAACTGCATTTTGGGGATTTTCATAGAAAACCCCCTGATAATTTTGCAGGTTTTGGCTGCCAAAAACTTTTTTAAAATCAGTTTTTCAACGTCAACAAAGTGGGGAAGAAAACCCTAATTTTTTTCACAGGAAAAACACATTTCCTGACCAGCTTTAGCACGTGTCTCATCTCCCTTTAGTGGCTGGTCCACATAGAGCAGTGGTTCCCAAACTTGGTTCACAGCTTGTTCAGGGTAAGCCCCTGGTGGGCCGCGAGACGCTTTGTTTACCTGGAGCGTCCGCAGGTACGGCCGCTCGCAGCTCCAAGTTTGCCGTTCCCTGCCAATGAGAGCTGTGGGAAGCAGTGGCCCCGCCTGCTCTGCTTCCCGCAGCTCCCATTGCCTGGGAACATCGAACTGCAGCTACTGGGAGCTGCGAGCGGCCGTACCTGCGGACGCTCAGGTAAACAAAGCGTCTCGCGGCCCGCCAGGGGCTTATCCTGAGCAAGCCGCGAACCAAGTTTGGGAACCACTGACAATAGAGGCTAATAGCTTATTACTTCCTTTTGCTCAAGTAGCACAGGTCTGTGCTCTGGATCTAAAGGTCCCAACCGGGCTGATGACCCATGTGGGTGTCAATATAATGCCACATCATGGAATTTCTGATTTTTCAATCTTCTTTTTAAAAAAAAATCATTAAGGGGAAAATATGGGAGTGGGAGAAACCTTGACCGTGTCTTTAAAAATCTGTTTTATCATTTATACCTGTAAATTACTGGCATGTACTTTCAACCTTAACTTCATCTTTATGTTGTTGGTTTTGGTTTTTTGGTTTGTTTGGGGTTTTTTTGGTTGGGTTTTTTTTTGGTCAGGGAATATATATCAAATGTCTGATTTTGAACTTCACAGCACCCCTTACAGTAACAGGAAGGGGAATAAAAAGAACAGCTGGAAAGGTAAATTGCTTTTTGGTCTGAATGTTTATCTATTTTTTAAGTTTGCTCCTGTGTAAAATTCCCCTTTGAATGAACCTTCTGCTGTTTCCTATTTAGAATATGTAATATCCACAGGATGTGATCGAAGACTGAGATTGAATATTGGATATGAATTGGCTTTGGGATGTTGAGCACACTGGAAATTTATGAAAAAAAAATATCTCGGGGCTAGTAAGACAGCACCCCAGCTTGTCATTATGCTCACTCTCACAATGTAAGCAGTGTCGAGCTGGGTTACTATTTGGAGGGAGGACCTCCTAGGAATGCATAGATGCTGCAGAAAGAAGTTCTACTGCTTAATTAGATTGCAACCTTCCCTCTGACTCTGAACGTTACCTGCAGTAGAACTTAGCCAACCACAGACCGGTGGTAGGAGGCGTCAATTTTGGAGGAGAAATACAACCAAAGCCCCCTCCCCGCAGGTATGGTATTAAAGCTCCCATTGCATTTTTCCAAAGACTAGAGGAATTAGCCCCAGAGTCCCTGGCCAAAGTCTAACTCAGGTAGTCTAGGTTTCTCTACATAAAATTCAACCTGCCATTTCAGTTGGATATAGTGTTCTCCTTCAGTTCCTGAATTGCCAGCTAGTGTTCTGGATGCTGTAAAACAGCAGCCGGATTTCACTTTAGATGCATCTGCAGCTCAGGTGTAAATGATGAGAGCCATGTAAATAATTTGTATGTCGGGGCCTGTTGCAGGCAAAAGCAATCAAGGGACCAGAGCACCTGAGGGGTTCTGGTCAAAGAAAGCAAACTTCTCCGCCTTTGCGGTTTGTTTCCCCTGTCGTTCTTCTGGTAGCACAGATACTTCCAGAGGAACTGAGACAGTAACACAAACCCCTACCATTCAAAAACAATGAGTCAAGCCTCAAAAAAATACTTTCTGGATCCCTTGTATTTTTTTTCTGGTTATTATGCCTTTGGGGTGTAGCCAGGGTCACATTCCCAAGCTTTTCTCCACAACCATGAAAGCTAGAAATTTACTATTTTTTTTAATGAAAGCTGAGATTCACACAAAATCATATGACTCCAGGAGCTAGGCCTTTAAGAAATGCATCAGATATCATGAGAGTAGGCAACGCTGATGATTCAAAGTGTCAAACCAACTGCCCCTCCTAGGAGTTCTTTTTTCCTTAGGCTTTTTTCCCTCCTGTAAAGCCAATTCCCCACAAACTGTCATGGTCTAAAACAAGCTTCCTCTCCCATGGATGAATTTTTGAAGAACTCAGGAGAGTGGGGAAGGGAAGAGGGAAACACCCTTAAACAGGCAGAGTTGGCTTCTCTTTTTCTGGAATACTCTCAACCTTTCTGGTTTATAAACTAAGAAAGCTACTTAAATATCCCACCCTCTTCCCAGCATGCTTTTGGGGGTTCTAAACTACAATTATAGCTACCCTGGAACTACATTTCCCAGCAGCCCCTGCATATGGAGGAAGAGGAGTGTTCTTGCCCATCGTTCAACTGGGAGTTCTAGTCTCAGGCAGCAACCTGGAGTTTCTTCTCAAAGTACTCACTAACGTCCCACAACCATGTAATTAATAGGGCTATTCAGTGTTGGAGTTCACCAAACCTCTAGGGTGCTAGTAGCATGCCAGGTGTACCATGACTTGGAAAAAAGCACTGTAGGCACTTCAGTAGCTAGGCCTTGAAGTGGCTAGCCCTGGTTGGTCCCAATAAGAACCCAGACACATGGCTAGGAGAAAGGGTATTTTACTAGGGCTGGCAGGAAAGGGGACGGTTGCCGATACCCTAGGTACAGAGGCTTAAACAGGTACAGTTCAAAGTGAGCAATAGTGGTTCCTGTTTGGGACAGCCCAGTTGAGAGTCAGTGCTCTTCAGACCTAATACCTGGGGTGCCTTCTCCAGTCTCTTTTCAAGCAAATAAGAGCTTGCAGGTTTCCAGACCAGTCTCAGTTAGTGCCTCTCATTGAGACGCCTCTGCACTGGCTCCATGCCCAGCTGCTGCTGGTCCCCCATAAGTCCCACTCAGACCTGCACTCAGCTATAATGTCTGGCACTCACAGCCTGTCCCACATGCGGCTCTGCATACAGTTCCTAGGGGTTCCTCTCTGCATCCAGTTTCTCTGCAGCTCCTAGCTTGCCATAAGCCTCCTGCTTCCTAACAGAGTCTGGCCACTTACTGGTTCAGGACTCCCTCTCCCTTACCTGGCCAGGTGGAAGGGGCTGTGCAGTGGGGAGGGGGTTGATGGGAGTTGTAGTCACCTGCTTAGCAGGGTCATCACAACTATTTCCTCTCTCTGAATACATGCATTCCCTGACTCACAAACCCTATGCCAGGAGTAAAACCCTAGAATGGCATGGTGATGGACCTGACAGTTTTCCTTGACAGCCTTAAAAGGCAAGTTTGCTCCACTTCAGGGCCCAGTCTTTTTCCCATTTTAGTCATTGGGAACAGAAAGAAGGCCTTAATACAGGCTCATCTCTGATTGAGACATTGCTCTGGGTGATTCAGGTAAAGCCTTGAGTCAGTCTACTTAAGACAACTGCTGACACTCAGCCTGGACGGGGAGGAAGATGGCTTCTGCCATGAAAGGGTTTAATGTGGTGTCTTTTAGTAACCGGCAAGAGGCATGAATGCCCTCTCAAGCTCTCACCAATTTTGGCAGCAGGTGTTAACTTACAAAGTGACAATAGGGTTAGGGGTCAAATATTAGAACCTTTTCAAACACATTCAATTAGTTTCACCATGGTTCAGCTTCATGAAATGTTTCCTTTTAAGCTGTGCCCATTAGAAACCCTCAATCATTCACAGTGTTATCATTCACATTTACAGCTGTGTGTCCCGGTGAATAATTTAGATGGAATGGACTGTGAAACTTTAATTTCTAAGCTAACTTTCCAGCAACTCTTCCTGGTTTGCTATTAAAACTCTCTGAAACCTGAGTTGCTGAAGCTGTTGCTGGTGACTCATCGTCTTAGCTAGTATTTTTGACGTATATTAAAAAAATCAATTACTACATGGAACATTATTTTTCTGTTCAGAAATCATTCTTTTTAACTGTTTTTTATGCAGACTAGGCATTGGGCTATTTATGGAGTGGAATCACACTCTCTGTATCTGCTGATAGTCCTAATCACGTAGGTTAGTGGATCTGAGCACAAGAAAATGTAGACTGAATGTCAGGACAAATTTCCTAGCAGTGAGCTATTTCTCAGGGAAGCCGGGAAGCTCCATTACTTGAGCCATCTAAAACAGGACTGAACAAAGCACTGGATAATAGGGAGCAATCCTGCATTTGCAGAGAGGAATGGACTAAATATCCTAAGAGGGGGCTTCTTTTCTTCTCTATTTCTAATTTCTTTGCTATTGAAACCCGAATTGTGTTCTTTCAGGGTGAGGTTTACCCCTTTGCAGAGGGCCTCCTATCAGTTGAAGTGGGGCTTCAGTGTTGCACATGCCTAGTGCAAGCTGTCTGCACAGGGCTGGATTCCAACCTCAGTGGAATAGTTAAAATCCTTAGCAGAAGATTGGATGACTCTAGGTGCTGAATCATAGAATATCAGGGTTGGAAGGGACCTTAGTAGGTCGTCTAGTCCAACCCCCTGCTCAAAGCAGGACCAATCCCCAATTTTTGCTCCAGATCCCCAAATGGTCCCCTCAAGGATTGAACTCACAACCCTGGGTTTAGCAGGCCAATGCTCAAACCACTGAGCTATCCCTCCTCCCAATAGCAGGGTCCTTCAATTTCTAGGTCACTGATCTGAGTTGAGACCAGGTTGGTGAAGACTAATGGGGCCAAATCATCTGCTGATATAAATTAACATAGCTCCACTGGCTTCAATATATCACTTTATACTAGTTGAGAATCTGGCCCAAGAAGATTTGATGGCTATTCTATGAAGGGAATTGATGGTCTGGGTCCATTACCCGATGGACAAATGTCTAAGCCACTTCTACATTCAGTACACTCATTGACAGATAGCTTCAGCTTAGAAATGCCTTTTAGAGTGGGTGAACTTAGAGAAAAAGCCTCCCATGCACCCCAGAGGTAGTCCCCTTCAGGTCATGCCTGAAGTACATTGGCAGGGCAGTATTGAGGAAGTTTTCAGTATCACTGATTGCCCTTTCTGAGTAGGGAACTTCATTCTCCAGCCCTGTCCACCCAGCTCCTTTCACAACTAGCCCCACCTTCATGTATTTAAAATTACATGAATTTATGGAGGGGTGAGCATTCCCAGTGTGCCAGGGTTGAAAGAAGTTAATCTCTCCTCTTTAACAGATACCTCTGCAACTTTAATGCCAATAAAGCAGAAATGTCTCAGGACCAGATTCTCCAAAACATTTCTGGCTGGTTGTGATGTTCCCCTCTGGTGTTATCTGGACCGGTGATCTGTTGGGCCACTCCAATCCTTGACTCTGGGAGCCAGCCTTACCCTGTTCTGCTGTGAGAACCCCCACTCCTGGGCTGTTCACGCCCAGCCTCTGGCATGTAAGTTGCTCCGAATGACACTAGCCAATACCTCCGGTCCCAGACACAACCCTAGGAACCTCCGTCTTGCAGTGTCCAGTTATGCCCGCTGGACACTACAAGCTTATAATAGTTCATCAATTTAACAAAAAAATTAATATGTACCAGGCTTGTTATCCCAAGGGGAGTCTCTGTCATGCTTCAAACCAACCGCACTAGTTCAGGTAAAATAAACAAACACATTTATTAACTATAAAGATAGATTTTAAGTGATTATAACTCAAAGCATCACAAGTCAGATTTGGTCAAATGAAATAAAAGCAAAACGCATTCTAAGCTCATCTTAACACTTTCAATGTCTTTACAAACTTAAATAAGAAAGAAAAACTTGTAGCACCTTAGAGACTAACAAATTTATTTCAGCATAAGCTTTCGTGGGTTAATACCCACTTCATCGGTATTAACCCACGAAAGCTTATGCTGAAATAAATTTGTTAGTCTCTAAGGTGCTACAAGTTTTTCTTTCTTATTTTCGTTTTGCTGACACAGACTAACACGGCTACTACACTTAAACCTATCATTTATAAACTTAGATGCTTCTCACCACAGGCTGGCTGGTTGCTCTTCAGCCAGGCTCTCCCCTTTGATCAGAGCTTCAGTCGCTTGGTGTGGTGTCTGTAGATGTAGGTGGAAGAGAGACAGAAGGCTCCTCATGATTCCCCCCTATCTAACTCTAGAGGGGAATGAAAAGCAGATAGCAACTCTACCTCTCTTGGTTGTGTCACTACCTCTTCTAGTACAAGTAAATTAATGAAAAATGCAATAGCTGTGTCCAGCTAAATTGGGGGCACCATAACTCTAATGGAAAATTTAGTTATACACTTAACCGAGTTGCTTCCCCTTCATCGGGCTCACCCCTGCTCAACTAGTTCATGGACCTAGTTCATGGCACAGTTAGACCTCCCCACACTCATCTGTCCCTATACAGCTCCTCCTCTTCCCCATCCACCTCCTCCTCCTCACTATTCATGGCAGAGGCTTGTGACTCGGGATCCTTGGTGGTATCCACATTGGTGTGTGGGATGGCAGTGGTGGCTATGCCCAGTATGGGATGCAGCTCTTTGTAAAAGTGACAGATCTGTGGCTTAGCAACAGATCGATGGCTGGCCTCCCCAGCCTTCTGGGATGCCTGCCGTGGCTCCTTGGCTTTCATGCGGCACTGCTGCTGGTCCCTGTCAAACAGTGTGTAGATTTCAACATTTCTATGGCTGGTTCGGGGCTGATCCTGCACAGCCTCTTCTTCCCAGAGGCTCAGGAGATCCAATATCATCTGTCTACTTCAGCACGAGTGTGTAGCCAACATGGTCAGCTGGGAAAAACAAAGGAAAGCAGACAGATGTGTGCTCACCAAGCTCAACAACCTGGAAAAGGCATTTAAAAAATTCACAGGAGCTTTAAATGTGAGGAGCTTCCAGTATGTGCGACCCCTGGGCAGTGGAGTTAACAATTGTGACCAGAGTGGTCAGTGTCAGGCATTGTGGGATAGCTGCTGGAGGACCGGTAGGGTTGATATAGGTGATGCAGTGTCTCCACTCCCGCCGTGTCGACTTCCATACATCGACCTTGACTCAGTGCCAGTTGGGGAGCTGGTGTTATTATGTCAGCATAATGGACTACTCCCATCGGTGGGAAACAAATTTAAGTGTAGACCACAAGGCCGCTTACATTGACCTATCGTTGTAGTGTAGGTAAGACCGTAGACTGTTATGGCCAAATTCTGTTTTCACTTATATCACTTGTAACTCCAAAGTACTTCCACTGACATCAATGGAATTACTTTCCATTTACCACCACGTAACTGAGAGCAGGTATTGGCCTCGTATTTGTGAAGTTCTATACATGCCTATGGTGTTACAGAAACAATTGTAACTGAAGAAGTTGCACAGTAACTCTTCAGTAGAGGACACAGAGGTACTTATAAGAGCAACATGAAATCAAATGACCTTTCAATCCATTTACGAGAGCCCCTGGCATCTGTTTTCCAAGGCAAGTGGAACAATGAGTCAAGGACATTAATTTACAACCCAGAAAGCATTCTAATAACTGAAAAAGTTAAAACCAGAATCTATGCAGACTCCTCAGCAGTTCTGGCACCAATTGTTTTCCTTCTGCAGGCTTGGTGCATTCCAGGCACTCATGTCTTTGGTATACCCGGGGCAGTCTCTCATCAGCCTTTCCCCAGCGCAGGATTTCTCAATAATACACTGCAAGCAGAGCTCAAGCAGAGATTTAAGATGGATGAGGATTATCACGATGAAAAATAAGTTGCCATTAGTTGTGCTCCAAATGAAGCTTGTCATTATGCTTTTGTCAGTAGCATAGCCGGGGGGGAGCAGGGGGAGCGGCCGCTCTCCCTTGAGCAGAAGCGGCGCCTTTTTTTAGCAGCACTAAAAAAAGGCGCCGCTTCTTTTTAAGCGCTGCTTCTTACACTCACCCGGCGGCGCTCCGGGTCTTCGGCGGCGGGTACCACAAAAGACCCGGAGTGAGCCGCCGAAGTGCCGCCGAAGACCCGGAGCGCTGCCGGGTGAGTACAGGGGGAGGCGCCTTTTTATAGCGCCGCTCCCCCTGCACTCCGGACCTGGCTGCGCTACTGGCTTTTGTGCTTGGCTGCATGCCTGACACGATTAAATCCAAATAGGAGCTGCCATCTCTATTTCCCAGAGATGCCAATGGTTACAATAATAGCACCCTTTGAAAACTCAGCATCCACCACCCCAGATGCCTGCAGTAACCAGTGTGTCTTCCAATGCAATTACCTAACTGGTCTTGCGCTGTACATTGCCACCAAAGACTGCAGAATGCAGGACAGAACAGAATATGGTGGCACCTCAAAACTGTGGGACAGACAATGCAGATTTGATTTCTATTACCAGGGCACCATCTCAAAGTACAGCCCTGAATATTCAGGGTTCTCACAACCAGGGGAAACTAAAGAAGTGTAATGCCCTGTGTCCCTGCAGTAGGCTTTCTTCTAAGGGGTATACAGGACTCTCCTCTAGGTGAGAGGATTATGTGTATGCGGAGTGGAAAGGGGGATGCGCAGTTTGGAAGCCAAATGTGAACAGGAAGCCAAAGCTGTGGGTCAATACAGAACAAGTAGTCTGCCAGGACAAAATAGAGCAGGAGGGTTACAGCAGGGAGTCAGGAAAGACAAAAGTAGCAGCAGAGTCTACAGAGGGATGGGACGGAGATGGGGATGCTAACACCTAATGGCCATTCAGCAGGTACACAAAGCAGCCCGCAGATAACACCAGGCAGCAGAAGAGGGGCCAGAGACTGGGGGAGAGGCCAGTACACCAGAGCAGCCAGCAGCAGAGATGCATCAGCTAGTATGATTCTCTGAGGAGTCAAACTCTGGAAACAGTCATCCCGGCCCACGATTGGCAGTGGGTGAGGCTGCGCTGGGGCTCGTGATCTACAGTGTGTGTGTCCTGGGGTGGGAGGGGGTTTAGCCACTCAGTCCTGACAGCCACACCTGCAATTAACAGCTCCCTAGAAACTGGTTGGGTAGCTAGCAGCCTCCTGCTGGAGCATGGAAGAAATGTCCCTGGGATCACACTGTGGTAGTCAATGGAATTACACTGGGGGGTGGAATCTGGCCCTTCTCAGGTACAATGTTATTGCTTCCTCACTAGAAAGCGACATCTTTTCCCATGGCTAACAAGGCCCTCCTGCCAGTGGAGTAGCTGCATAAGGAAGGGTCTGCACACCCCCTACATAGAGCGGAGCTCCATTGTGGCACAGTGCTTGCTAGCATGGAAAGGGTGGGCAAAACCAGGCTGAGGGAGAGGCGAGGGCAGAGAATCTGCAACTACCTGGTCCCTCCCATCCTCCTCCCTGCAGTGGAGGGGACAAATTAGGGCCATGGCTATTGCAGCCTCAGTGGGTATGTCTATACTGCAATTAGACACCCGCGGCTGACCCCTGCCTTAGCCCAACTGGGGCTCACAGGTTGAGCTAAGGCAGGGGTGGCCAACCTGAGCCTGAGAAGGAGCCAGAATTTACCAATGTGCATTGCCAAAGAGCCACAGTGATACGTCAGCTCCCCCTCATTAGCTTCCTCCCAGCCCCCACTCCCACTGCCTCCCGCCCACCGGCAGCCCCCCTGGTCAGCACCTCCCCCTCCCTGCACCTCCCGATCAGTTGTTTTGTGGTGTGCAGAAGGCTCTGAGGGGGAGGAGCGAGGGCACGGCAGGCTCAGGGGAGGGGGCAGAAAGGGGTGGAGTGGGGGCGGGGCCTGTGGCAGAGCCAGGAGTTGAGCAGTGAGCACCCCCCGGCACATTGGAAAGTTGGCACCTGTAGCTCCAGCCCCAGAGTCGGTGCCTATACAAGGAGCCGCATATTAACTTCTGAAGAGCTGCATGCGGCTCCGGAGCCACAGGTTGGCCACCCCTGGGCTAAGGGATTTAATTGCAGTGTTAACATGCAGCCCACACTCTGCGACCCTCCCACCGTGCAGGGTCCTAGAGCCTGGGCTTCAGCCCGAGCCCAAATGTCTATACCGCTATTAAACAGCCCTTTAGCCAGAGCCCCATGAGCCCAAGTCAGCTGGCACAGGCCAGCAGTAGGTTTTTAATTGCAGTGTAGACATACTCAGTGGTGCAACTCTGCGGTTTGAAGGGGAGGATTCTTTCCCACTCCCCATCTGCTCCTGGGCTGAGATTTTCCCCATAGAGCAAAACTGGGAGGCCCCAAGGCCTTCAGATGGGGTGAGGAGGAAGAGCTACAGCCTATGCTTTCTTAATGGGAACACTGACAAAATGCACTTTCCACAGTTAGAGCAGGATGGCTTAAGGAAGCCTGCTCTAATCAGCCAGAGCCATTTACAATTCCCCCACTGTTGTTTTGTTACCTTTGGGAAGCATTTCAAGCACGACTGACGCAACATAGTGCAAAAGCATTTACTTAAACGAATTACCAGCAAACCCCAGGCTGCAAGCCAACAGGAATTTTTCTTACCTTCCGCTGTCCCACCTCCAAATGCAATTGGAATGAATGAATATCTTATGAAATACACAAGAGTGTTTGACTTCCTTCCCAGGGCTTTCACATTCAGCTGTGTTAAATGAGCTCTTGACTTAGGGGTCAGACTGACATCCAGGCATACAAGAGTGGGAGGAGAAAAAAGAAAAACATTCTACATTAAGATCATTTTGTTTCCTGCAAGAGATTTTTTTTATATGTTTTTAATTTTATGCCAGTGAAAGGTGCCGAGTTTTTGGAATATTCACTGTGCTGTTTTACATGTGTGCATTTACTAAAGAGACTGTACGAACTGTGAGTGCATTTGACTAGGAGTCAATTTTTCATTAATGGCTTGTTGCCACACTTTGCAATCCTTGCAGTCTTCTTGGTCTGAACCGAGGTCCCAAGCCTGCAAAGACTTATACAGCTGAGTAACTTCACTCACATAGGTAGTCCCATTCAAGCCAACAGGGCTACTCAGGTGAGTTAAGTTTTGCATGTGTGTCAAGCTTTGCAGGACTAGGCCTCAGTAAGATGCAAAGAGTGAAAATAACCAGGCTAGCTTCACTCTCTGAGCAGAGCACAATGCAAAAAGCAAACAATTATAAATAGGGAAAAGTGAGGTTTTAAAAATTATTTCAGTATTAATAATCTAAGATTTTGTTGTTATGTAGGTAAAGAAATTTGTTATTATTAATTAATTGTATGCTTCCATACCTTAGTGTCCCTTTAAACATGTTGCATCAGATACACATCTGGAATACATTGATTCATAAAATCTCTAATCTAGTGAGCCCATCTCTCTTGCTCATCCTCTCACTCTTTGTGTGATAATATAATATAATATTAGTATCAAGCTCTTATAGAGCAATTTTCACCAGTAGACCTCAAAGCACTTTACAAAGGAAGTAATTATTGTTATCCCCATTTTACAGATGGGAAACTGAGGCACAGAGAGATGATGCAACTTACCCAAGTTCATTCAGCAGGACAGTGGCAGATTCAGAAATATAAAGCAGATCTCCTGAGTCCCAGTCTGGTGCTGTAGCCAGTAGGTCACACTGTATAATATAACATACAGTTTTCAGTGTTGCTGTACCCGCATTGATCCCAGGAAACTCAATAGACAAGGCGGGTGAGGGAATATCTTTTATTGGACCAACTTCTGTTGGTGAAAGAAACAAGCTTTCTATCCACACTGCACCCTTCTTCAGTTCACCTCACCCGTCTTGTCAATATAACACATAGTAATTAATTAATTGGCAGAGCTGAGTGTGTCACCTATGGTTAAGGTTGCCCAACACTTCATTATAAGACTCTGTTGGCAGTTGCTGATAACTTTGCAAAACTTTAACGGTTCAGGCTGGAATTTGTCATTTGCCATCTGTCAGCCTCAGGCTGAATTTGTTTTTTGGAAAGTTGTAGCCAAAAAAGGTTCAGTCATTTCCAAGAAGGAAATTAGGGGAAATTACATTGTTTTGCCCACGTTAAAAAATTCTTACAAATGTTTCATTGAGAAGCTCTGTCTCCTCCATTATTTGCAGCAGGTATTTGAAATCTGGCAGCAGAAGAAGGCACCTTTTGTTGTGCCTATGAAAAATTGCCTCCATTTTGCCAAGTTATTTGCCTTTGAATAATCACCGTTTGCACATGGTTGATAGAAACTTGTTAGAGTTTGGCGGCTCCATTTTGTGAAGATTCTATCTGTGCTGGGCATGCTCCATCTGGGGGCTGCAGGGACTGATCAGGTCTTTCTCTGCAATTGCTGCTCCTAGTTTCTGCAGGCCACTGTGGCACCGGACACCCAAACTGTCTCTCCTGTGTTCTCAATGACTCCTGTACTGACCCCCGGGCCGCATGGAGGAGGCAGCTGCCTGACTGGAATGCAGAGGGGACAAAAGTTGGACCAGGGAGGGCAGTGGAGGGAGTAAATTGGGGCAAGAAGTCTGGGGTGGGGAGAATGTAACTGAAGGACGGGCGGCGGGGGAAGGAATCAAGGGTCGGGGGGACTGGAACAAGACTGGGACTAGCCAAGCAAAGAGACTGAGGATGGGAGCTGAAGAGGAAACAGGCAGGGGACAACGGGGAGCCAGTTTTGGGGAAAGAGATTGAACAAGGAGCTGTGGAAGGGAGATTGAGACTGGCTAGGCAAGAAGTCTGGAACTGAGAGCCAGTGTGAGGAGGAGGGAGACGTATAGGAAGAGGAGCCAAGATGGTGGGGTGGGAACTGCAACTGGCTGGTCAAGAGGAAGGGAACAAGGAGCTGGGGAAGGGTGATTGAGATGAAGAGCCCCGGATGAGGGGAAGACTGGGACTCAAAAAGGGAGTGTGGAGGCAGAGTTGAGGACTGGATGGGCAAAGAGACTGGGACAAGGAGCCCAAGAGGTGGAGACTGGGACTGATTCTCCTCCTGGTGAGGAGAATGGGACTGGGACAAGACTGGGAAGGAGACACAGGACTGGTACTGGGACAAATTGGAGGTAATGGGGCAGAGAGGTCAGGCTTGGTAATTCTGGCATTTCCTAATTCTTTAGTGCTTTGCAACCTTAACGTCATTTAACATAGTTGTTTGTATATAATATATTAAATTAAGAATTAACACACAGGCTGATAATGGGACGTGTTAGCCAGCTTTCACTATAGGTGTCATATCCAGACTATAATGAGATTATATATACTTGGTAATGAGTAAAGCAAAATCAAAACAAGCAAACAAAAGCAGTGGAAGGGACATAAAAACCAACAACAATGTACAGCTCAGTCAGAATATTCTGAAAGCTCATGAATATCAGATATAAAACAGAGGAAAAGACAAAACAAAAGTCTTCCCTCCTGCACACTAAGCAAGCTCCATCCATACAATATTCATTTCCTCAGTTCATGAACAGCTTTGAAAAGGAACAGGATATCTTATTTCTTTTAAGCTTCAAGTCTCTTTTAGGAATAACATATGTGATAAAGTGAGTGCTCGATGGGTTTGGGTTTTTTTTCCCCAGCTACATCACCATTAATAATGAAGTTTTCACTTTGATGAAACTCCAGGCTGGAGTGTGCAGGATTCATGGGAATCCAAAGAGAGGAGGGAAATTGACCGTGCTGAATCTTCCACCTCATACATTTAGAGTCAAAGAACAAGAAGTAAGGAAGAGCGGGTTGACTTTGGTTAGTTTAAATAGAAAATGACAAATAGAGAATCTGCCTTTTTTAAGATGAGGCATAGAAAGGAAGTTACATTTGAAAGTGGGTCTGTCTCTCACTTTTTATATTTGCATTCATCTCAGTAAAATGAAAATTGTTTCCTTTGTAGCAGAGCTATAAGCTGCCATTTGATATCTATCATCTATAATAGAAGGAAGTGAAAGTCCTTCCCAGATAATGGCTGTTTGATGACCTATAGGATATGAATTGAGTTGATAGATCTGGGTGGGAATTATTTTTCCCATCCTGTGAGAATTTTTGAAATAAAAAAAAAAATTCTACTTGCAAATTGTGACAAAGTCAAAATCTCTAAAATTTCTGGGAACCAAAACGCTGGAAAAAAATTCAGATCAGGTCAATCAAAACATTTCAAGTAGACAAATTTGAAAAGCTGCATTTTGATCTTGACTATTTTTAAAAAAAATTACCCGCAAAAAGGGAATGCCTGAAAAATTCAAAGTAATTTGGGCTGACTGTTTAGAGATGTATGATTAGCGTAGATCCTGAAGATAGATATGTCACTTCCCCTCCCCTCCCTTTGTCCTAATCCTCTTTATTTACTTTGTGCATTATGATGAATCTGGTATATTTGTTATATTTGGAAAAAATAAAGTAAAAAAAAGAATTTTAATTACAATAATTAACTTACATTTCTAAATTAAAAGTCATTGCAACCCAAAAAAATGAATGTTTTTGCTTCAAAAATGTCAAAACGGGATACTTTGACAATTTCAAACTTTTTTTTTCAATTCTTTTTCAAAATTCATCAGACTTGACCCTTTCTCATAAACAATTTCAGTTTTAATGAATTGGCATTTTCTGATGGGGAAAAAATGGTTTAGTTGAACTATTCCTGATCACCTCTGGTTGCTAGTCTCAGGTCCGGCACTAGCAGATGAGAATCCATGCCTCAAGAAACTCCAACAAGAGTAAAGTTAATTGGCTGTTAGCAGAGGGAGCAAGGGTTGATGGGTCATGGAGACTGAACTACTCACAAGCCTTTAGAGATGGCGTGAGGCACAGGAGAAAAGAGGCATTATACAGAAGGATGTCCCAATGGTTAAGGCACTAAACTGGAACTTGGGAGAGATGGGTGCAGTTCTCGGCTCTGCCATGGATTTCTTGTGTGACCTTGGGCATGTCCTTTAATCTCTGTGCTTCAATTCCTGTCTGTAAAATGGGGATAATAGTGCTTCCTTTGTCTGTCTTGTCTATTTAGGGTATAAATTCCTTAAGGCAGGACCGTCTCAAACTAAGTGTCTTTACTGCATCTAGCACAATGAAGCTGTGACCTTGTTGGGGCCTGCAGCTACTACAAAAATGCAAAGAATAAGGACGGAGAGTATACGTATTACAGGGCTTCATTTTCCTGGGCTGTCAATTCCATACCTTTTGCCAGCCGTAAATTAATTCTCAAAAGATAAATGCAGAATAAGTGATGTCAGTCATCAAGAATTTTGGAAACAAACTGATTTTGGTTCGGATCCCAGCTGTGAATCCAGGTAGCGAAAAGTCTTCCAGCAAAACCAAATGAGATCAGCAATGGGCTTGGCTTGTGAGAGAGGCAGGTGATAGATAATACCCACCAACAGACTATAGAGGCTGGGTCCTTTTCACACACAGGTTCCGGTATCGCTGTTCTCAGACGCAATGCGGAGAGAGTTTGTCCTATCTTTCAGAGCCTCTGGGCGCTCTGCCTTCTTTTTCTGAGGCAGAAGATAACAAAAGCAGGAGCCAAGATGGCTTGGGAAGGAAGAAGGATTTGGTTTCTCTGGCAGTTGCTTTTCAGGGCACAGCAGATAATGTTTCCAGTGATTAGCTGCAACTGAGCCTCCTGAGCCCGGGAGATTCCCAGAGTTGCATAGAGCAGCACTGCTGGCTGTCCCAGCCAAGCTCCCACTTGAGATGGGAGTAATATAATAAACTTCCTTTAAAAAGCAAATGCCTCCGCTCTCTGCAAGCCGTGTGTGATGGAATGAGAAGCCTACCACACAATTATAGGCAATTTATTCTTTTATCCCATCTTCAGCAGGGAAATTGCTGCTGTTACTCTGCACTGAAGTTTCTCACAAAACATGATAGGGACTGGGAAATCACAGCCATGCATGGCAGAGAGAAGCACCACTGTGGACGATGTATCGCATAAAGGGAACTGCAAAAGTGTGGAGAATGGTGTTTCTCCTCAGGGCAAGGGCCATGTTTTCTTGTGTTTATCTAGCACATTGCGGGCACTAACAGCAACCAAACACCAGTATGTCTACATTGATACAGTAAGAGAAAAGGAGTGCTTATTTCTTTTAAAAATACTCACTCACCCTGCAGGCTCCCAAAGTGTGTTTCAGTTTCTCAGCTATCAGTCAAATGCAGCCATCTGTGGGGTGGAATACAGCAGACCTCTTGCAGCTGCATTGCTACAGGAAAAAATTTTAGGAGAGCAACTTTCTGACTTCACTGGACTATTTGCTTCTCAACCCCCTTCATTTAGGGAGAGGCCGGCTAGTTCAGGAGAAATGACCCACAGAACTGTGGGAAGGATGACGGTCTTGGAAACAAACCCAAGTTGCACTGATTTAAATCTGAAAGGAGGAGTGAGTTTCACAGCCTTGGACTGGCCTTCTGAGAAAGCTCTGTCTGCTGCATAAATGAGCGTTACCACTGCAATAGATAATTCCGCGGTGCCAGAGGAGCAGAGTTGATGACTGTGATCTTGATCCCAGGGCATCAAGGCAATGTTTAGGTATCCAAGCTCTGATTAAGTGCCCTGAATATAAGGACAAAGATCTTGAATGTACCATAGCATTCTGTGGCGATACAGTGGACAGGTGTGATTTGCTTGCAGTAACCCATGTTGCTGAAGCACATGTCTGCATTCTGGACAGGTTGTAGTTTCCCTGGGATTGAGGCAGTCACGTGCAGGTAGATTGTGTTCTATTGTCCAGTCAGGAGAGAATGAAGGCAACTGTGAACAAGGCCAGGTCATCATCTTTGCAAGGACAACCTGTGGTCCCTGGGGTCTGCAGACTATGTCAAAGATTTGCAAAGGGGTCTGCACCTCCATTTGAAATTTTTTAGGGGTCTGAAAATGAAAAGAGATTGAAAACCACTGTCCTAGCCTACCAAAGATAATAGAACACATTACTCTCAGACATTGCTCTGTGACAGCACAGCATCAGCAGGGAACCCATGAAAACTCCCTGCCCTGTCCTGCTCCTGGCCATATCCCTTCCCCTTCTGACAAAGGCCCCCCAACCTTCTGGAATTCCCATCACTACTAATGATAACACCTTCGTGATCATGGTTTGAACTCGGAGCCAATGCTCTGTGCCTATAGCCTGGAGTCCAGCTGCAGATGCCAGAGAACAAACTTGGGCAGAAAAAGTCTTCCCTTCCCTCTTTGTCTTTTCTTTGGAATGTGTTTCTCATTCTGAACTCTAAGGGAGGATAGAAAGAGAAAGAGAGGGAGGAAGAACGGGAGCGTGGCTAAATTAAAAATGAATGGAAGGTTATGGACAAGATGCCCAGAATAAATTGTACGTGCAGGGCTGGGGAAATTACACAGATGTCTTCCAGGCCTTGGGAGATTAAACATTTTCAGAAGGATTTCAAAAAGGTGAAAGGAAGAAAGCTTTGCAGCATGAGATCTCAGATATATGTGTGACTATAATAATTGAATCTTTCACCTTCAAAACAAAACAAAAGGGAGAGCATCCCAGGACTTGTCTTTGGGGAAATAGGCATATTCAGAGAGCAGCTTCTGCTGTATCTTGGGCATCTGCTGTTTTCAACACAGGGAAACAACTTGTTCCTCTAGATTTCTGGGTCTTTTCTCTTTCAAACCACTCAATCAATGGGGGTGGTTTGACAGAGCAGCAAAGCAACCTGGTTTGTTTGAGCCCTATCTTGGATTCAAATCCCTCAACCACTCCCACCTTTGCGCCCACACAAATATCTCACTAGTCTATAACAAGTGATGCACATGTACATCATAAAAACAACGAGGAGTCCTTGTGGTACCTTAGAGACTAACAAATTTATTTGGGCATAGGCTTTCATGGGCTAGAGCCGACTTCATCAGATGAATGGAGTGGAAAATACAGGAGCAGGTATAAATACATGAAAGGATGGGAGTTGCCTTACCAAGTGTGATGTCAGTCTAACGAGACAATTCAATAAACAGGATATCAAAGGAGGAAAAATAACTTTTAAAGTGGTAATGAGAGTGGCCCAGTTCAGACAGTTGACAAGAAGGTGGGCCCCTTTTTTAGCAGAGCTAAAGGCACCACTTCTTTTTAAGCGCCGCTTCTTGCACTCACCCAGTGACGCTCTGGATCTTCGGCAGCATTTCGGCGGCAGGTACCACCAAAGACCCAGAGCGCCGCCGGAGGCACCACCGGGTGAGTGCAGGGGGAGGTGCCTTTTTATAGCGCCGCTCCCCCTGTGCTCCAGACCTGCCTACGCTACTGTTACTGAAATGTTTATTAGAAGTTTTTGCTTAGTGAGACCCAGACACCTTTTATGCTCTCAAAAGGAGATAAGAGAGGAGGGCCCATGTGTACAGAAATACGAGGCACAGCGCCACATGCTTAGAACTCCCTCAGGATAACCCTGAACGTAACCTGACTTCCCTTTGTATGGGTTGCAAGGTTCTGATGCAGAATCATATCTGAACCCAAAGTGCTGGTCGAAGCCCACCTCTCATTTCAAGCCAACTTCCTTGGGCATAGCTCATTACACTGAGAGCAATCATAGCAGTCTGAAAACTCATTTATATTGCAGTTCCAGAAGTATATGCACCTTTTCTTTTTAGAGGCCAAAGCCAAGTTGTTCTCAGACTGCCACCTGCTGGCTGTATCATTTCTCAGTCCTTGGTCTAAAAATGTAAGTGACATCCTCTATGGAGACCTTGTCCTTGCCTATGCACCTCTAGCCGCTTTGCACTCACGCACAAGCGCGCACACACACACACACACACCTCACTCCAGCCCCAGGGTCCAAATAGACCAGGCTGCTGCTGTAGCCTTGTGGCTTATTGCTGCAATCAAGCCCATGCCGTCCGTTGCATTTGAGGGCTGAATTGATTTGAATAGCATTCAGATTTTAAAAATGCTACAGAGACAGGCAGGTTAGAATGAGATTATTAGTCTTTTTTATTTTCCTTTGATAGACATTTAAAAAGCTACTTTGTGAGGAGCACTGTGCTTGCACTGAGCAAGGTGCTTGGGTTCTGAGCACCCAGCACAGAGGACTGTGGCTTTGGGTTTGCATCTCTAATCTGCCAGGAACATTATTTGCCCCTACATTTTCCCCTCAGCCTGGAAAGTTTTAGCTGTGTGATTGCCACATATGTGTCTGAAAACGTACACATGCGGCAAGTGTACAGAACTGGAAGGTACATGATGCTACATGGTGAAGGTACTGGAAGCCATGGTGCAGTGGTTACAATGTTAAGATGGGACTTGGGAAGCCAGAGTTCAATTTTTTGCTGTACCACAGACTTTCTGTGTGACTTTGGGCTACTTGATAAGTATCACTGCAGCTCAGGTCCCACCTGTAGAAGGAGGATAATAGCACTGCCTCACCTCACCAGAGTGGTGTGAGAAAGTAGGGCGGTGGACTCGCCCCTGCAGCGCCTCCTGCTGGTCGTCCAGGGAATTAGCTCATCCAGCCTCTGGAGCTAGGGTGACCAGATGTCCCGATTTTTGATCGTTTGTCCCACGTCCTGACTTCGGGCGAGAGGGGGGGGGGGTTCTCAATAACTTCGGGCGGGAAGTCCCGAGTTTCGGGTCTTCTCATCTGGTCACCCTATCTGGAGTGCCCTCCGCAGGCCAGTGATCCGCCTGACCGCTCTGGCCCGTGTCCCTCCCAGGACCCAGTGCCCCTTTCTCTGGGGTGCTGCCCCCCCTGGCAGTACCTCACAGCCTTAATCCTAGGGTCTCCCCCTCCCAAGGGAACCCCCACCCACTATCCCCACTTCACCTCAGTGTACAGCTACTGCCAGTCCCCATCTAGCCCCATGCACTGGGGCAGACTGCAGTGTAAGCCACTCATCATAGGCAAAGGGGGTTTGGACCTGCTGCCTCTGCCTACCCATGGGCTGCCCCTGCAACCCCAGTACCTGGTCTGGCCTTACCAGGCCTGCAGCCTGGGGTTTTCTCAGGCCGGAGCTCCCCAGCTACCTTAGCCTTTTCCCCAGACCTGCTCCACTTCAGGTCCCTGCTTAGCCCTTGCAGCCAGGCCCTTCTCTCTTTACAGGCAGAGGGAGACTGCAGGAGCTCCTGGCTGCCCTGGCCTTTATAAGGCCAGGCTTGTCTGTTTGGGGCATGGCCCCCAGCTGAGGCTACTTCTCTACTCAGCCTAGTTTACCTTCCCGCCCTCCAGTCCTTCCCCGAGGGCTGACTCTGACCCCGTCAGGGCTGGAGCGGGTGGCCACCCTGCTACAGAGAATGAACACATCAGATATGCTCAGATACTGAGGTAATGAGGGTCATATAAGTATCTTAGATAGAGGTGGCTTGCATACAGCAGGGTCGGTGTACAGGTGTGTGGTGTGCACCCAGAATGGAGTGAGTGGACAGGTACCATGGAGACTAAGAGCACAGTGGGCTAACAGGTGCAACACAGACACAGAATGGGATGTGCATATGTAACCCACACTATGAGGCTATGTGGGTCTTTGTCCCTCTCTAGTGGCTGTTCTCACAAAAGAGGATAAGGGTCTACTACAACGAATAGAGCAAAAGCTCGTGCTTTTAGTACTACAAAGCCTTTGTTCAGACCCTGCTGTTGGCCTAGAAGGGTTCACTATACATCCAGGTGTGACAGGCATATAGAAGCAGTGTGAACCCAAAGTGGAACGACTGTACGGGTATGACACAGACCTGGGGCAGTCAGATACGCATAATAAAGACCCATGGTGGGTGTAAGCATGCGAATCAGGTGCGTGAGCACAATGTGGACATGGAGTGCAGTGGGTGTATAAGCGCAATACCAACCTCGAGCAGGTTCAAGGCCAATTCGGACATTCAAAAGAACATGCGTATTCCCAGTCATACATACAGGAAAGCTCTTTAACAAATATAGATCTTGCCTGTTGGCTCCTGGAGCAATTCAATCCATAAAACAGGAGCAAAGTCCTTGTATGAGTCAACAAAAAAATGCTGGCTCGTTAGGCACCAGCCTTATATAAGGCAAGCAACAACTACTATCACCCTTAACTTTTCAGTAGACTTGCCTCCATCTGCACCCTGCTGATGACATGTAAATATCAGCTTATTGGTTGAAAAATATGTAGCTGATATGAGTCAAGTGGGAAGCTTCTACCAACGGTATTCATGCTATTCCCATGAACACAGGATCTCCTGATTTCTTTGGACCACCATAACCTCCCTGATTTCTTTTCTAACACCTGCCTGTAATGCTCTAGGGTGCTGCCTTCCACATCTGATGCTAACACTCATCGAAGTGTTCTCTCCACTGGCTCCTCGCAGGACATTATAGCGATGGAAAAGGTACTCCGACTAGAATGATTCAGAGACTCTAGCAGCTCAGTCACACAAACCGGTCATCTGGCGATGCTGAATGTGGCCCAGAGAGCAGTCAGTCACACAGGTACCATACCAACTACACTCCGGTTTTGACAGGGGGAAAGTGTCTTGGTTTGAGAGCTTGATTAACATTTCATGTTTTTAATAAAACAAAAGGAAGTCTCAGCTCAGCTCCAGGGGTTATTCTGAGAGGTCTTCCTCGTCATCATCCTCATTATTTTTTTATAGGCAAGGTAGGGAGCCACTTCAAACATTTACACATTCCCCTCTCTGAGGGTTCATGCCGTATGCCGCAGTGAGTAACATTTATCCCTTTAGTTCCTTCCTTTCGAGACCTCCTTCCCTTCACAGACATTTGTGCAGGGGACTGTGCATCTATTGACGAACCAGGGAGAAAATAGCGGCCATCTGTATGCATGAATCATGCAGGGATTGCTTCCTTTGTGAGACACGCTATTTACTTGGAATCCGATAGCAGGGACATCACTGGAAGCTAGATGCAGTGTCTCAACTTCATTCACACTGCTTTTTGATTCACTTGCTCCCACCCCCCAGGTTTGTGCTAAGGGGGGGTTGTTTGCATGGAGGTTAAGGGAATGGCTGTTTCTGACCCTCTGCAGAATTGTCAAGAACATTTAGAATGTCAGCACAGTTTCAGGGCAATACATATTTGCTCACTGCACAGCAGAGGAGGGAGGGGAAACCCAGTTGATAAACCAGATGTATAGGAAAATGCAATAAAGCCATACAGAGCATAAACTCATAGACTTTAAGATCACAAGAGACCATCATGCTCATCTAGTCTGACCTGCACATTGCAGGCCACAGAACCTCACCCACCCACTCCTGTAATAGACCCCTAACTTTTGGCTGAGTTACTGAAGTCCTCAAATCACGGTTTAAAGACTTCAAGTTACAGAAAATTCACCACTTACACTAGTGTCAACCTGCAAGTGACCCATGCCCCATGCTGCAGAGGAAGGTGAAAAAATCCAGGTTCTCTGCCAACCTGACCTAGGGGAAAATTCCTTCCTGACCCTAAATATGGCAATCAGTTAGACCCTGAGCATGTGAGCAAAACCCACCAGGCCGATACCTGGGAAAGAATTCTCTGTAGTAACTCAGAGCGCTCCCGAGCTAGTGTCCCAGCTCTGGCCATTGGAGATATTTGAAAATGGAAGTTTAATTGGCTGTAGGAGCAAAAGTCAACTTGGAGCATTTCTCAAACACTATTTCTCCCTCCTCCCTCAATGCCCAGCATCAAAGGCTCTGTTTGGCAGCATCCTTTTTGTTAAATTATGATCCCTTAGCTGGTTACACACTAGCTTGCATTGCCTTCAACAGCAGGAATTCCTCACAACTGAACCAGCCATTAAAGCGGGATAAAGACCCATTCTCTCCTACTGTGGGTCACATTAGCAGAGAGGCCAAGGGCTGAATGGAGTCATCTGTCTACAAAGGTGGGTCACAGCATCATTATCCCCATTTTAGAGTTGGAGAAACTGAGGCACCAGGCAATTAAGTGGCTTGCTGATGTCCACACAGTGAGTTAGTAACAGAGACGGAATAGCATCTAATTCTGCTGACTCCCAGCCCTGTACTCTGTCAACTAGCTTGTTCAAATATGGGCGAACTATGTTCCCAGGCCCTTTGGAGGCCATTAGCTTATCTAATCAAAGACACCAAACAAACACTCCAGAAAAATGTACTCAGCCATTTTGCCTGCAAGCGGTAAATGGCATCAACGCACGTTCAGGGAGCCCGCCAAGCACATGCGTTGCCTTTGTTTGTAGGCAAGTAACAAGAAAAATGTGTGTGCAAGCAAAGTGTCTGCCACTTTGTAATCAAAGGGCACTTTGGAATATTTATAAGTTTTATGGCCAGGAACATATGAATTTTTTAATAATTGCTCTCCTCACGTCCTCACCACTGCATAATGAACTCAGCCCATTTAAAAGCCATTAATTAATCATTTATTACTGATCACACTTCACAATGGCATCCCATATTGCTCCTCTGGTAGCTGCAGTAAACATGTACTGCAATGTGAGGCCATTGCTTCGAATGCCAAAGCCAGGCACATCAGCGATCTCTCATTACTCACCCAGAAGTGCTGCTTTGTCTCTTTATTACAGCAGCAACTCCAGAGCTCAGGGGAGCATTGGTATGTCTGTGATGTACCCCTGTAAAGTCTGGAAAGTCTCCCTGGTTCATGTTTGACATAGACTACATCTGCCTGGATGCAATTAAAATTTAGGGCCAGGTTGAGGCCTGGTTGAATACCTGCACAGGGTCTTAAGGAAAGCATGAAACCTCCCTTCCTAGCCTCCCCCAGATAATGGGGCCAGAGGCACAGGGGTAAGTGATTTCCTCATTCATGTCATGGTCCAGTTCAAATTTATCATCTAGGCTTTTAAAAACTTCAGGGCCTTGTCTCAACTAGCTCTGGCCTCTTTTCTGTCCAAATAGCTGGTCAGGGATGATCTGAGAGCTGTCTCTACAGCCCCTGCCATCTCAAACAGCCTTCCTGTGCCTCTCAGCTCCCTTGTCGCTTCAAGTTTCATCGGAGAACATGTTTTTCTCCTTGGTTTATGCTCAGAACTGCTGTCTCCCTCTGTTCCAGTCCTTGCGAACAAAGGCTTTAATTATTCACCATACGACTTTTACACCACCATTTCTTGTAATTTATAGCATATACTGTCTTGTATTATTTAACTCTGCAAAGCGGTTTGGGATACAGCTTGAGATGCAGCATGAAAGATGCAATGAATTGTATTGTATAAAACCCTAGTCAATAAAATGAAGGACTATTAATAGCTTAATGGCTGTTGTCTTCAAGAGCTGCTAACATATCTCTTTCATGTTCATAACCAACCTGACGTGTTTATTCTGCTGCTAAGGGGATAGGAGGTTTTAGACTTGTTTGGCTGCCCTTGGTAAAATTGCTTTTTTCTTTTTAGCTATCAAAACATATTTGTTAATGGAGTATTAATAACTTCCATGTGATGAGTTACCTTTACTGGACAATATAGTCCATTGTGTAATCTCTAGAAGAGTCTTAATTCTATAACAGAAGTGCAGAAAGTAAGACCACAGCTGCCGGCAGTTTATTCAGCTTTCATCATAATGTCATATCAGACTAAATTATTGAAGATGACTGGTAATTTACATGTCTTGTCTCCAACTAAAACAAGCTAGAGTTCCCTTCACTACATTACACCGCACTGCATTTATAAATCTAGACTTGCAATCCAACTTGTTTGCATATTATACAGTGAGATGAGTGTAAAGCAAAGTTGTATTTGACAGGTGTAGAAGAATGGAAGCATGTTCCAGGGAGAAAATATAAAGATTTGTATCAATATTTCACAACTGGTGCAGAATATTTATTCCAATACTTCTTAACCCTTTAGTTTCAATGTTCCACTTTCAGAATTCCCCAGAAATCAAAGGGTTAACTTCAGTGGAGTTACTCCTGATTTACGCTAGTCTAAATGAGAGAAGAATCAGGGCCATTGATGTATTTTGATATGGACATCAAGATATAGGGTCCAGACTAATATGCATCTTGAGTAACAATAAAATCTTTGTTAATTGAAACATGAAGTTTGCATTGTACATGTATTCTAACATAGATCTCAAGAAGGCATTCAGAATTTATCAGTAAACCCCTACATTATGGCTATGAAAATCAAGTGTCACAGGTTTTTCATTTTACATTAATGTTCCAAAGGTATTAATCTGTCATCCAAGATTAAAAAAAAACAATGTATTATTCAGAGTTGAGAAATAGCTTTCACCAGACTCAGTGATAGTCAGTTCGCATACACCTTTTTGCACAGGCCATCTGATTAGTTAACATTGCTCCAGGTCTTCAGTAGTGTTCCCTACTGAGGTGGTAAATTATAGCAATTTTAAATTCAAGTTTTTAGACTTAGGTGTCTACATTGGGCACCTTTATTTTCAGAAATGCTAAGCACACACAACTTCCATTGAAGTTAATTGCACATCAGGACCTCTGAAAATCAGACCGCATTTATTTAGGTGCCTAGGTGTAGTGCTTTGATGCCCAGTTCTGAGCTTCCTAGTTTGAAAATGTTACCTTTATTCTCATTATATGCTGTTTTAGCCAGCCATGAGTCAAGCCTTTTCTCCTCTATTTAAGAATAATACTCACGTCACAAGGATGTGGTAAAGAGCCGTAATTAATTAATACCACATATCTATTTTTGCATTGTTTGAACCATGGTAAATTCCATTCCATTCCCAGGAAAATGGACCAGCCCTTGTGTTCACTCTCCCAGTTGCATACCAGTGTGGTTAACTCCTGTTAACATCCACTCCTATTCTGAAAGACTGTTCAAAACAAAGAGAACATATTACCTGAGTTATGCCTCACCTTGATGTTGCTGTTATTTCTCTATCTAAAGCCTGAGGGCATAACATTTAATTAAGTGATCAGACTTTCATTGGGGAAGAGTCTTGACAAAAGTGGTGTTGTCTAATCCATGGATTCCCAAAATGTTGCAAATATGGAAAGATGTGAGGAAACAACTAGCACTTTCCAGGGACATTTCTAAATGTACCGCCATGTAAAATATCCCAGTTTCACAAAAGAGCTAAGAGGGAAAATAGGCACCAAAAAAAATTAAAATATATAAGAAAATGTATTTAACAAAACTGAGCGAAAACCTTTCACACAACTAGAATAGGAACATAAATTAGAAAGGCAGTAATTTCTTGCAGTTAAGACATTCCTTACAAAATCATAGATTTATCCTCACCAGAGAACTAGGTAAGGAAATTACAAGATAATCAAATCTCTGATAAAAATAAACCAAATGGGTACATTGTATGCACTTTTTTCTACAGAACTGCAGGGCAATATTGATTATGTAAGGTTAGGTGGGGAAAAAGAAATAAGATAGAAAATTGGATTGGAAGGATAGAACACTAGCTACTATGAGCACTGTTAGTTCTCCCCTGGCCCCACAGAGAGTATCCCAGTGGAAAGTTATGACTAGATGTTTTCACACACCAGTTTTGCTAAACCACTCAAAATTCACAGCAAAATAATGGAGTGGGGTGCCAATTATAGGAAATCTTAATATCGTCTGGGATTGGCCCAAATTTTAAAGACCTGGTGTTAGAAAATTGATAACTGGGTCATTAACGCCAACATTACTGTTACCAAGGTGTTAGGAAAATGTCCTGCTTTGCTGAAATTAAACATCGATTTAGTATATTCATGACTGCAACAAGTATGCTTATTTCATCACTGTGGTTGCAAGAATAAAGGCCATCTATAGAAATATGGTTGACCAGAAGAAAATAACAGAGAGAAGCAGAGCCACTCCACTGCTTGCTTGAGATTAACAGGTAAATTATTTGGGGAAAGAGGGGCCAAATGAGATGAACTGATAAAACAATCATGGATATAACTTTTATGAAAACAATATTAACAGGATTTTCCAAAGCACTCAGTGCCGGCAGAACTCTCCTGCCATTGCCATCAATGGGAGTTTTACTATTGTCTCCAGTGGGAGCAGAGTTAGGCAAAGGTTCAGCAGTTTGGAAAATCCTACCCTGTGTATACCTTCAGCAAGTGCTAGTGCAGGCTATCTCAGTGCTTCTCTTTTCCCTTCCCTTCAGTGCATGTTTCAATGGGAGCAGGATCAGACCCTCAGTGCTTATGTAAGAAAATGATTTGTGCTGTCAACAAACATTTATGTTGAATAAAAAGTTAGTGACTGGAAAAGTGTTGTCACTCTTGCTTTAATGCTGGGTCCCTCATTAAGCACATATCTAACTCTAATCAGATGAGTGAGGCAATGAAGTCAATGGGATTATCCATGTGCTTAAAATTAGGCACCTGCTTAAGTACCTTGCAGAACAGGAGCCTGAATTATCTAGCTAGCAACCAATTTTAACTGATTAAAAGCCAACAACAGAGGGAAAAGACAGTTACAGAAAAATTGGATCCTCCCTCATGTGGCTTTCAATAGGACTCAAACTGGGACTTGGGTATGGAGTCTTTCAGCTATCGGCAGAAAAGGTTGAATGCAGATGATACCATTGTATCATATTCTATGCATGCTACGGATGCAGACTATACTAGTGAATAGGGGAGTTGATGATGAGCACTTCTGAAGAGCGGGTGAAGGGAGTTAAGCCCAGGTCTATCTGTAAATGCAATTAATTACTGAAAGTGAGTCGGGCTCAGAAAGAAAAATGGATATTGGAAATGCAAATCTAAGAAGAAACTCTGAGCATCAATGGAAGCAATGTCATTTTGTTCCATTGAGTTACTCTTGATTCACACCAGTGTGAGGTCAGAATTAGCCTCCGAGTTTGCCGAAATGCAACGGTCACTGTTAGAGATTGAACAGAACCAGATCCCCGCCCTTTAGGACTTTGGGCCAGTCTGCACTGGGACTGGAATTTTGAGGCCTTTCTCTATGACAGACTTCAGCTAGAACTCTGAATCCAAATACCCCCCTGAGCACACTTCAGGAAAGTTCAGATCCAAACTTCTCTGCTTGAGTTTATGTCTATTGAATGTTCTATATACAGCTAGGAATCCCAGCTGATTGGAAAATGGGGATGGGTGGGGTTTCTGTGGAATATTTCAAATTTTTGGCAAAAATTCCAAAACTGAAATATTTAGATACCAAACTGTCTCTACACTGCATCATGGGAGTTATAGATCAGGTGCCTCATGATCCCATTCTCCTCCATAGGCTGGTTTCCCTAGTCAGATTACAGCTCTCATGATGCATCATGAGCACCCCCCATGTTAAGGGCAGGTGAGAGAGGAGATCATCATGAGAGATGAAGTCCAGTTGAGTTGTCCAGCTCATAGAGGAGAATGGGGAGATGAGACAGCTGAACTACAACTCCCTTGAGGCACTGCAGTGGCATAGCCAGACAGAAATTTTCTGGTTTGTGCAGAAATACTTTGTTTTAGGGGCTTTTTTTTTTTTTTTCAATGAAAATTTGAAATTTTCTGTGGAAAGCAGATAATTTTTTCCATACCTGTGAATTTCAGATGGTGCTTGCAATTTCTTCCTGCTCCTTTATGTGATGCAATATTCACAGTTTCATATGTCACTTTATGAAGACTGGGGAATGTACAGTTTGAACTGAAAGTTCCAGAATTACCAGGTTTTGAGGGGAAAAAAATTGTTTGGGTGAAAACCCAATTTTCCATTTTTCTAACCAGCCCTAGTGCCAGCAGTCCTCAGGTTTTCCTTAACTTCCAATCCATTACTCCTCCCATCTTGTTCGCTTTCTCACAGTCTGTGTTGTTTCTCTAGCCATTTCAATTCTTCTCTAAACTGACCCTGGATAAAAATTAACTTTAAATTTTTCTTTCATTCTTTCTTCTCTCTGACAATCTCGCCGCTGCAATTGGATTAAATGTCTCACTTCTGCTACTTCCGCTGGAAAATTTGAGGCTATTTTTTAACCTTTCGTTATCTTCAAGTGAAAATGTTCTCTAGTCACCGTGAAAGCCTGTTCTTGCCATCTCTTTAGTATTTCTAGAATCTGCCTTTTTCTCTCTCACTTTACCTAATCTTCTTGTTCCTGCTCTTGTTATCATCTGCCTTGAGTGCTGTAATTTTCTTCAGCAGCAACTGGCATTTCTGCTTCTTCTCATAAACCACTCAGTTTTTTTTCCACTATGCTCTTGCACATTTCTCAAATGTCACTGTGACATACACAGGGTACAATCCAGACTAATGAGTAGGTGTGTCCTCCTGCCCTGTGACCTGGGGTGCCCTTTACACTGCTTTGCTGCTGTAGCCTCCAGCCTGGACTGCTCACAAAGAGCCTCCATCATGTAAGTCTCTCTCAGCGATGTCTCTCTGTGTGTTTCAGCCAGCCACACATTGGCTCTTACCAGCCTTGTTTTTACTGCAGGGTGGCCCCAGTACACTCCCAGTTTTGAATTTCCCCTCCAAAATGTCTATCCTGTACTGCCTAGCCCTCACCTGGACAATACAAGTTTATACAGAGTCTGTCATTTAATTAATAGAAACGGTATGCACATGCCCTGTTACCCCAAATGGAGTTTCCCCACGCACTTCTATTTAAACACACTGGTTTAGGTAAAACAGTAAAACAGATGTATTAACTACAAAGAGCTAGGTTTTAAGGGAATACAAGTAATGAGGCATAAAAGTCAGAAATGGTTACAAGTAAAACAAAGATAAAAAGCAACTAGCACCTAACTTAATAAACTATGTTGAATTCCAAGCAAGGTTTTCTCACCACATGCTTTAGCAGATTACTGGCCAAACTAGGACCCCCTCCCCCAGTCCAACACTGCTTCCTTTGTCATTCAGGTGCTGTAAATGTGGTGGGCAGAGAGAAAGAGAGAGGTGCTCCTGGGGTGTAGCTCCTTTCTTTTTATAGTCCTGCCCTCCACCCCTTTGAGAAGCATCACCAGCTGGGAGTATGGGGGCAGTCAATCTGTGTGGACAGGAACCCAATTCTCTTTCTTTACTAAAATGAGATTTTTCACCCATATCCCCTTTACTGCCAAAGAATGACCATTTAGCAGCTGATGGTCCATTGACCTTGTTTACACCTGGTTGAGGTGTCAGTTTGCCCTTTGTCTCTGAGGGATAGGTTTAGCCACTCCCCAGATTTGGAAAAAGTGTTAGGTACACCATACAGTGGAATCTTATACCTTTCCATACAATGTTGCCACACATATTTTGCCAGGACAATAAAGATCAGCAAATTATGAGCTTTCAAATGATACCTCACAAGGCATACTTTGTACAAAGATTATTACAATAGTGTGCAAGGGGTGAACACTTCTCTGTCACAGTCTCCACACTGCATCTTTAGTTGCCCTGGCCATCAATTCAGTTCCACATTAAGGATCCAACTCTCCTTTCACTTATAGCAGCTCTACATGGTGTAACTCCATTGTCTTTGGTGGAATCACTCTGGATTTATACTGAGGTGAGGGAAATCTAAATTAGGCCCCTAGTTTAGGATTCTACTTCCAGCCTTTTCTACCTTTCTTGTGACTGCCTCGACCCATCCCTAATAACTCAATATATTGCCTCTTGTTCTCCCCACTCTCCTGCCTGAGACATTTGGGTATCCCTTTTACCTGTTTTGGTTCCTCTGTTTTCCCAGCTCCTATGATGGATTAAGCTTCAACGTTGATTCATTCTACTATGTCTTTGCCTTCCTTTACATTTCTTCTAAAATCTTATCTTAATAGTCCCAATTCTCCTCTCAGTTACACGGGTGTAGCTTCCTGACTTTGATGGAGCCACTCCAGATTTACAATGGCATAATTGAAATTAGAGTCCGGCTGTTTATCTCTTTAACAAACTTTTCCTCTCCCACTCTTTTTATTATCCATGAGTCAGATCCTCAGCTGGTGTAAATGGACATAGCTACACTGAATTCAAGGGAGCTTTTGCCCTTGCCACCATTGTCAATCTGGGTCTATATTTCCTATTTCTCCTTTGAGAATGTACCCAGAATTGTGTCTTTTATTTTATTTTATTTTTTTCATTTTTCATTTTTGCTTGACTTTTCTATTTTCTTTGTTTTCATGCATTGTGCCTTTTTAAAACAGAATCAAAGCATTTTGCAGAATGACTTTTTGTTAAGTCAATAAGCAAGGACACCAGCTGGTGCTGGGGTTTCTTTGTGATGCAGACACCTGTTCACTAAAACCTGGACTGATACCATCATGTCATTGTACACAGGTTACCAAAGAGCTATCAGACGGTAACAACTTTGTGCTTACTGCCAGCCAGGATTGGATTAAAACCAGTGACCTAGCAGTGAACGTTTCTTCATCTCGTTACCAATTCCCTGAGCCATCTAGTCCCAGATCCTCAAAGGTATTTAGGCACTTAACTCCCACTGAAATCAATGGGAGTTAGGCACCTATGTACCTTTGAGGCTCTAGGTCCTAGTCCTTATACGTTTGCCTTTCAGAAATGTCTTAGTTCCAGAACCTGTTCCATGGTAGGGTAGCTTAGGCAGAATCTCTGGAGGACTATTTCTATCTAAGGACATCTATGGCCCCCACTGGCCAGAGTAGCTGAGCAAGTCTCAATTGTTAATGGATTTTTATCTGCACAACACCCCTGTGAGGGAGGGAAGTGCTACTATCCCCATTTTATAGATGGGGAACTGAGATGCAGAAAGACTAGGTGATGTGCCCTAGATCACATGAGATGTCAGTAGCAGAGCTGAAAATTGACCATGAGTCTTCTGATCCCCAGGCTTTAACCAGAAGTTCATTCTTCCTCCCATAAAAGGTTACGTTGTAAGTGAGGAAAGATGGAACAAATTAACGGGCCCCACTGGAGTTAGTCACATATGTTTTGTCAACCTTGCTCACCATGAGCAATATCCACTCAGCTGTGGCACCTTTTCCATTGTCTGAAGCTTTTCTCTCCTCATTCAACAGAACATAAAAAGAACAGGAGAAATGGGATAGAGTATTGAATGCTGCTTCCCACCACACTGGTTTCAACTGCTTACGGGGAGCTTGGCTTTTTATTTCAGGAAGGCACAGCAAGGGAGGGCGGTGAAGGGGGAAGAAGACACATTGGCCTTTTCTAGGATTGTTCCACCTGCAGGCTGCTTTCTGAAAACAGAACATACAGTATATACAGATGTATTTTAAGTGGCTCATTGAATGGAAGAGCAGGTTGCAGCACCAACTGGCCTTCTGCTCACTTTTTTCACATGAATATTATGAAGTGCTCTTTTGTACTTTGTGTAGCTTGTCAAGGACTTTGTATTATTACCCAGAAGTAGCACTGTATGTTTGTATAAAAATAAAATAAACAAACCACTGGTGCTAGTAGAACACATTTTGCTTAACTCCTCAGTGTCCAGCTTTCCACAGCATGAAGCCCTTATTGGCGCCAAGTAGTCGTCAGCATTTTGGAAACCTTTAGCATGAAGCAGTAAAAGCACACGCAAGGTATTTCAAGTGAGAGGTGTGAAATGGAGAATACTTCTTCCATTACTTTACTATAAAGTAAAGGCTTTTCTCTAAGTCACTGGAGATTTTACAGACAGGATGCAGCTATCACTGATCAGCTGCTCTACACAGTTATCTTTGCTCAATGGATCCATCACCTGAAGTCTTTGCTTGCTGCTAGAGATGGGCAAAATTTTGGGAAGCTAAACTTTTTTTCATAGAAAAATGCTTGTTTGAGTCAATCAACGCATTCTGTGAATTTGTGTTGCACTTGCCAAATTGCTTTGGCTGAAAACAAAATTCTGAAAAGGTCAAAATGTTTAGAGTTTTGATTCATCCTGTAAGACTGACTCTCAGGACTAGTTATGATAACATAAACCCTTGGTTTAGAAGTTGCTCTGCAGGGTACCAGCCACTTTCTGTTTGGAATCTAGCACGGTCTCCCAGATGCTGTGATGGTACCTGTTTGCCATTATTGTCATAGTATTTCTTATGTCCTAGTTTCCTGGGATGTTGCTTTTTCGTAACCATTACAGTACGCACTGTCATTGGCTCAGGAAGCCTGTTATATATCGGCACTAGGACTTTTGTATTTCTGCCCAGGAGCTGGGAATCCTAAGACCGGATTGATGAGGTGTTTTGTGATTTGGAGCCCTTGAATCCCCCAGAGATTTATCATCAAATTCTTTGTTATTTGTGCTGACTGCTCAGCGCCCCTATTTGACTGACATACCAAAGGCTCGGTGGGGAGGAGGGAATGGATAGATCAAAGAAGTTTGTTGTATGATGTCATGAAGTCGATACCTGTGTGGACCAGATTCTTAAAGGTATTTATGCATTGCTGCACTCAGTGTTGCTATGCCTAACTAATTAAGGAGCCGAAATCTCATTTTCAAAAGTGATTTAGGCTCTTGGAGGCCTAAATCCCATCAATTCCCAATGAGATTTTGACTCCTAAGTGCATAAAACCCTTCTGTAAATGCGATTTAGGCTCCTAAACCAGTTAGGAATTGCAGCACTGAACACAGCAATGCCTAAATACCCTTAAAAATCTGAGTCTTATAGAAGTGTTTGCCAAAGTGTGGGTGAGCCCACCTGTGCAGGCCAAGCCAAGGGGACACAGACAGATCTCTCATTTGTTCTCCAGAATTTCTAGGTTCACTGCTTTTAAATGCAAGTTTCTAGCTGTTATGGTTGTGAGGGCAACATGAAAAATGTGAACCAAGTGTAACTGATGCAGAGACATCTGACTGAATTTGCAGAGAGCCTGAACAATAGCTCTGACCTTTGAACTGCCCCACTCAGTGAGATGCAACTCAGATGCCCAGTGTTGTTGTTTGCTCTTTACACAATGCACACAATATGTCGGAGCAAGACAGGCATGGTGTTTACTATACCATGGTTTACATAACCATGTTTACTAAACATATAGAACATCAAAATCTAGCTACATTGTATGCACTGCTGCTCAGGCAGGATTCTGCTGGCTTCTGAAACACAGAAGACAGCGAGGGTCACTAGAGAGTTTACAAACTACTTAAAGGGATAGTACCCAATTCCTATACACCACATCCAGTGATGATTTAAATGGCAGCATTGTGTAACTACTTCACTGCGCATCAAAGCACATAAGAAAGGAGAGAATGTATCATATCACAAAGATCTTCCCCAGTGCTGAAAATGTGAAGGACTAGTTGGGGGAGAGGAGCATGGGAGATGTACAAGTTAACTTGTGTTGGTCTTTAGTAAAATATGGCAGCAACAAAGGGGAGACATGACTGGTTTCGTTTTCCCGATGGGGAGCTCAGCTTCCAAAACTTTGGGAAAGACCATTGTATGGGGTGAGTAAAATCAGGCCCCTTGTGAAGTCTGAAGTCAGCGTTGAGTTAGTAGTGACATCATTTCTTTTCTTTATCTCTCCCTTTGCACTGTGTTTCTTTGTACAACGCATCAAGCACTATGAAGTGCCGGGCTCCTGAGTCCCACATTTTGTTTAAATGATGGTATTGCAATCAGTCTTCTCTCTACCTCTGAAAAAGTTCAGCACTAATATCCAGCCATGAAGGAGAGAGACTGGTGCTATACTTATAGCTTCTCACATGCACAAGTAAGAAAGAAAGAAAGAAAGAAAGAAAAGCAAGGCTGAGAGGCAGAGAACTTGAAGGGAAACAGAATGCTTCAGATGAGAACAATAAGTGACTGACTTCTCAGTTCTCAGAGTGTTCTCAGCCTCTAGAAGCATCACATGTTTTATCATTGCTCCATGGAGGCCCAAGGGATGTGTCTGTCTCGTGGGGTCCACACATGCAAACCTTTGTCAGTTAAGGAGCTCAGTGGTGCTATAGTATTCTTGAAGAAGCAGGGGTTCTCAGGTTTCAGTGACTTTGACTGGTGCATCAACAACTCAATAGATAAAATCAGATTCAGATTCAGTGTCTGACTTGGAGAACTCCCAATCTCTGAGTTTCTTCATCTCTCTTTAGCCTACTTCCTGCTAGATACCTGCAGTGTCCATAGGCTGGCACTATGCCACAGGTGCAATGAGTCTGACATAGAGACTTTCACCTCCCCAGATCTGAGTTCAAACCCCCAGCTGAGTCTGTGTTTTTTCTTGAGAGCCCTATCCTGCTTTATGAATAGTTTGTTTGCCCTAGGGAGTGCCAGAAGTCTCTGAGATGATGAGGTAAGCTGCCCTTCAGCTGGCCACAAACTGCACAGCTAAGAAACAACTGTGATCTAAAGACCTATTACATTCAAATCCCACCCAAAGGTAAGATTCAGCATCTGACTGGTCTTGAGTCTTTCTCTTTAATGAGACCACATTTAACGGGGTGTGAGCAATAACCTCTGCCAAACACACACAAGTCAACATGGAGGTAGCAGCTGAAATCCCTTGGAGCCAACTGAGCACATTTCAAAAGTTCCATCTCAGAAATTGGGACCCTCAGTTCAGGTTTTAAAATGTACACACTTTTATAGTTTTGTGGGGTTTATAATTTAAAATGGAGAAGGCCGGGTTCTGATCTCATGTTTCTCTTACACCCCAGGAGGCCAAAAGAGTTACTCTTGATTTACCTCAAAGTGAGGCAGGGCTTGAATGTCTTGAGACTTGCATTCCCACTAGAAGGTGAAAGAGAGATTCTACACAGTGAGAAAACAACAGGGCTTTAACTAAACTAAACTAAACTAACTAACTGCACGCACGCACACACACGTACGTTAGCCCAATTAAGACCTATCAAATATCCATAATAAGGAGGAAAACTGTAACCCCCTTTCTTTGATTTCTTAGTCCCTACTAACTCTTCCTCATGCAGGGATGCCCATTAATAGGAATTTTTCCCACCTTGCCTTTCTGGTAACTGGCCTTTTAAATTTGAAAGCAGCTGCAGTCCTAAAGTGGCCATGCTGTAACTGGCTGCAGCTTGCTGCATTGCCCTTTCTTTCAGCAAGTGACTATTCTGCTATGGTTTTGCCGAGTTTTTTCCTTTCTTATTCTTGAGGCGATACTACATTCTCACAGGCCAACTGCATTGGAGTCAATGTGGTTACTCTGGATTTACATTGGTGTATCTAAGGTTAGACTCTAGCCCACTTCCATTGTACTGTTGTCAGTCTGCTGAAGACAATGGGAATTTTGCTTTCACAGGAGTAAGATTTCATGAGTAAGACCTAGATTTTCATCCAAGGTGGTGAAATAAATGCTAATAAAAGAGTAATAAGTATTGGGGCGGGGAAATAATGAATATGAACAAAATATTAATGTATTTTAATTGCCTCTTGATTTGTATGATTGAATGTATCATAAATTCTCTCTTTGAGGGGCTGCTCAGTATCTGCATACAGAGGGGAGTGTTTGACTTTTCTATACGTCTAATAAAATGTGCTGTGTCTGATTCTTCACTCTGTTATGCTGGTGTAACTCCATTGACTCTGTGGAGTATACAATCGGGATAACACAATGGCAAGTCAGGCCTGCTGGTCCAGATTCTGACCCCGTCTATACCATCATAAGCCTGAAGCAGCACCATGGAAGCCAACAGAATCATTCCAGATTTATTCCAGTGTAACAGAGATCAGATTCTGGTTTTTAGCCTACAAAGTAGGGCCCATATACAGCACTTCCTTGGCTAGCTAGCACATTGTGTTTCATGAGTGTATTTGTTATCAAGCCATTTCATAAAGATTAGATTTTTTTAATGCTCTATTTTTTTCCACACAACCCAAAATTCCTCTGGATTTTCTTAGGCTTGTTAGCAACTTGTATCTCATTATTTCTTTTGTGACTTAACCCTACCAGAAGATGTTTCATTCTCAGGTCATTGTGACAACTGTCTGACATGCCGATGCATTCTCCTTCTCTCGGTTTTTCTGTCTCTCCTTGTTAGCAGATTTCAATACCTAAGCTTTCCACCTTCTTCCTTAGCAACCCACAGGCTGCTTTGAAAGCTGCTGACAATTTTATCCTCTTCTTTTGGCTCCACTCTTTTGCATCCCTCAGCACAGCTGTCCGGGAAGAGTGACTGTGAATGTAATTATAGAAACCAAACAGACAGTGTGAGATGGGTTGGAGTTTTTTTTCTTCTTGTTGTTGTTTTTTTCCTGCTGGGTAAAACCGATCTTTGCTGGAGTTCAAAGGAAGCTACCTGCCTATTCTGATGTTGTTGTGCTTCAACAATGAACCTCTCCATCCTTTTCATTTGAATATGCATGTGGCACTTAATGCCTAGTGCCATGAACCTATGCAGTTCTTGTATTTCTGGATATTTAAAGTGACAGTGAGTGATATAGGTCTGAAATTAAAACTGTGCAGTTGGGGCAGTCCTGGGGCAGTGAACTACTCTTAAGGTTGTAATCTCTGCTCTGCCATCAACTCCTCTGGTGGCTTTGAACAAGTCTTGATTTCACTTCATTGGCTGCAATACAGAGGTGTGTCCCTAGAAAATTACCATTGGTTTTTGGTTGGGTTTTTTTGGAATTTGACTGCTCAGATAACGGTTGTCATCCAGGTCAAATCCAGGACATTCAGCACCGAAAGCACAGGTCTCTATCATTTCAACTAAAGGAGACCTCCTTAAACTGTGCATGAGTAGCAGGCTGTTATAGCTGTCTGGGCCAGCCATTAGAAGGAAAGATGATCACATGCCCTGAGCGTGTGTGTAGCATACAGGTAGGATGCTCTGTCCTTTGGCTGATAGGTCTGCTAGCAAGCCTTGCAGGGATTGTGGTCACATGTTAACTTTGTATTAGGTTCTGCAGCATCCAGAGGACATCTCACTTTACTGATGCTACCATGCAGGAAACAGGCTGCTTCTGGGCTCTTGGGGTCAGAAGTGAGGGATTGGAGGGTTTCTGTGACTGCGGTGGAGGTGGTACTTAGTTTGAGGGTTGTCATGGGGGTGGGGAATTGGAAGGAGAGTGAAAAAACTTTCACTTTGTGAGTTTGGTTTTGGGCTAGGAGCCAGATCTGAGGGCTGTTTGGATCTGAGGGTGCCAGTACGTCTTAAGGGATTAATCTCTTTTCACTTCCTGTATGATTTCCTCTTCCCACCCCATTGGCAGTGCCTGGCTCCAGAAGGGAAGGGGCATTCCACTCTGCACCCTGTGAATGATCGGAGAGGGGGAGAATGCCTTGTTCCTGTTCTGAGGAACCCAAACCCTTTCCACCTGTGGGAGCAAGATGACAATCATCCATTAGCTGCAATCCCTCCAGCTTCCTATGCAGAGGGAGAGACACTTTGCCTGGGTGACATCTCATTCAAATGGGGATTAGCCCTCCAATGCTCTCTGGGAACTCAAGAAGCAATCGTTATCTCTTAGATCAGCTGTTAAGGCCATTTTCAATGTCTCTGGTTTGTCTCTACAGACCCAATTACGGTGCTAGACAAAGAGGCTTCAAGAGAAAGTGGGGAGGTGTGCCAAGGTCTTCTGACCTTAGGTCTCCCTTTCTTCATGTGGGAGCTCTCTTCCCTCGGTTATGACACATGGTAACTGCAGGAAATAGAGGGGCGGGATCGAATGCTTTTGGAATCTCCGTTTTTGCAAAGAGAGAGAAGCTCCAGGATGATCAGCCCCAAGCCAGAATCCTTTGGTGACCTGATTTTGGGGCAGGATCACATTTCCACAGCTTGATCTCTGACAGCACAAAATCTTATCCAGTAAACAGACATGTAGTTGATTCATGGCACATCACGTGATAGGGAAGGAAGGCAAGTAACTGTTCAGCTACTGGCTCTGTGTAAGGCCTGTACAAGCCCAAGTACAAGCACAGTGACTAGCTGCATGCTGCTGAATGGGAGGATCTTGATCTCAGATCTTTGCTATCCAAACAGGTGAGATAGAGGAGTGCAGCAGGGACAGTAGCAAACATAACTCTAAGGAAAGGGGGAACCTGCTGATTCTCTGTCTGACACAATGCAGCCTTGGAGGCAGCACTATAGAGAGGGGCCTACAAGTGAAATGGATCAAGCCATTCTTCCCCACTTCCAGACTCTGGGGGAGTCCAAATCCAAACTTCACAATGTGGGTCTTTCTCTAGAATGGGCCTCACAGGAACCCAGGTGCTGAATACCCTGAATGCTGGAGCTGTTGAGTTTCAGGTTGAAATTTTAGTCTCAGTGCTGGAGGCTGAGCTCCTATCTAATCAGAAGTGACATTAGCTGAGCCCGGAAGGGGGAGGGTCATAGTGACACCAGGAGAGAGTGAGAGGCAAGCTATCCAGAGTGAGGAAGCCACCTGGCTTGAAGGTTGGACCCACACCATCTCCTTGACATCCCAATTGGCCAGAGACTGGATTTTCATTATCAAGTGTAGTGGGGGAGGGGATGTTGTATCACAGGCTCAGGAGTAACATATGAAGAGGGCTCTAATGGGGGAACCTAGAGCTGGAAGGATGAAAGTGGAAGTAGCCAAAATGGCAAATAAGAAGAAAGAAAATGGCGCACACACACAGTGACCAAGAGGTGTGGCTCGCGGGTCCCATGCAGACAAGAGCTGCCTTCATCTTCTAAATAGAGGCACAGCACAGCCAGACTCCAAAGCCCAGCCTGGAATGCTCCATCTTCACCTGACCAGACATGCTGGGACCTGTAGCCTCCACAGGCTGTATTTCCATATTAAAGATAACGGTGGATGCAATCCTCTCCAGTCCCGGGACAGCCTTTAAGGAGATGCGGGAGGGGAGCTACTTCTGATATCCATTGTCCAACTGACCTATGCAACCAACTGGTGAGACAGTAAAGGGTGAGGCGCTGGAGGCTTAGGGCCTGATCCTGCTAGGGGAGGGATCTCCTGGAAGTTGAGGACTCCATGCACCTCACAGGATCAGGCTCATAAGAAAAGGAAGCAGGGTCAGGGGGCACAGAGCATGGAAGCTGAAAGTGCGAAGGATTAATTGCTGCTGCATTACGGGCTGAATGAACAAATTTCACTGAGAGCCACTCAAGTGGTGGAAACAACCTGGAGCCATGGCAACAAATAGGCTGTGGTATCAGCCATGGCAGATCCTTGATTGGCTAGTTACGTGCACAGGTCTGTGGGTGGCCGTTGGAAGAAGCAGGGATTTAAAGAGAGGGCATTGCAGGGCCTCCCCGCCACGTTGTGACAATTCCAGCATTGGGAGGCTCCGAAGAAAAATGACGAAATTGGATTTTAAGTGACAGATTGAAACAACCAGCAACATCCATCCTTGCAAGGGGCTTAAAATCCCACCCTTTAAATAAATACAAGCATGAGCGTGTCTGTCTCTAAGCATATGGGGTTTGTCAGGTCCTCTACAGATGAGGAGCTGGACTTTCCTTTGGAGAGATTCAAACAAATTTGGGTCAGGGAAGTGACTTGTTTAGTAGGGGGTTGAACCTCCTGGAAGGCTCCTAACCACACCCTTCTGTTTGCTGTTCATTGACACAGACAGGTGTAAGTTGCAAGTTCTGTGGGTTTTGGCTCCACCTGGTGCTTTTGATTTGCAGCACTGTGCAAACTGATTTTGTTAGTCTTCAGTTCTGCATGGCTGATCTCAGAGCATCTGCTCTCTGTAAATGTGTGTGTGATGCTGTCACCAATGACACCTTTTGGGATCTGTGTGGTGTCTCATTCCTTGGGTTTCCTGCACAATCTCTGCTAATCACAATGGCTGTTTTGCTTCCATTGGACAGATACCAGTACAAATGGTCTCAAGCCCCAAAATTGCATTTTGATTTTGAACCACTTCCCACCTCTGTGCAGAGGTGTTCTGAGTTCATCTGCATAATGCAGATCCAGATTGAGATTCCCAAACATACAAAGAAAAGTGGTTTTCAATGCTGACGTTCTAGTTAAGCCATGTTAAAGAAGTAGGGCCAGCCACAAAATTCAGACTCAGATCCAAATATCCCCACGGGCCTACCCCCAAATCTCAGAGCTGTTTGAACTGTGGGGTTTGGCTCAGCCCTTTCTCTGGATACTAATGCTGATTTTTTTTAAATTGTGACAAGACTCTTAGACTCAGTCTCATCATTGCAGCAATTCTCAATGTAAGTGTTATGAACAGAAATGAATGGATACTGGAAATAGCTGGTACCTGTGGGCATACCAAAAATACTTGGCTTCCTCAAGTGATAGGGGGGATGCTGCTTCTGACTCCTGATGTTGCTACTTCTAGGGAGGCTGTCACATGCACATGAGGAACTAACCCAGCCCCTTCTTCTTCCTCCTTCCCTCTCCAAAGCAGCAAGGTCTTGAAAGAGTTTCACAAAACAAGGTGGGGGTCTTGCTCCTCAGAGTTGGTTGTGGAGAAAAGGTTTGGGGGGTAAAGACAGTAACCAAGCAGTAATTCTATGATCCTTCCCCTTTTTCCATCCCCACTACTTCAACGATACTTCCACCTTGCTGAATCATTCTCATTCATCTCTAAGTGTACCTGAACATTTCACAAGAACATAGGAGTAGCTGGATCCATAGGCCCAACACGGAAGATAGACTGCCTCCAAGAGAGGCCAATTCATGACGCTTCTGAGTATGGTTAAGCCATTTCGTAATGCATCTAACCCTTTGGGTAATATTATACATGAAGCATAGGGAGAAGAAAATTGGATGTTCCTTCCTGATCCCTGTGCTGATCAGTTGCTTGTATTCATAGACTCCAAGGCCAGAAGGGACCACTGTGATCATCTAGTCTGACCTCCTAAATTGCAGACATCAGAACAGAACACAGTATTCCAGCCGCAGTTGCACCAGTGCCAGGTACAGAGGTAAAATAACCTCTCTTCTCCTACCCGAGAGTCCCCTATTTACACATCTCAAGCTCACATTAATGCTTTTGGCTACAGCATCACACTGGGAGTTCATGTACAACTGATCATCCACCATGATCCCCAAATCATTTCCAGAGTTACTGCTTCCCAGGATGGAGTTCCCCATCCCGTAAGCATGGCCTACATTCTTTGTTCCAGATGTATACATTTACATTTAGCTCTATTAAAAGACATATGGTTTGCTTTGCTTAATTTACCAAGTGATCCAGATCACTCTGAATCAGTGACCTGTCCTCTTCATGATTTACCACTCCCCCAATTTTTGTGTCATCTTTAAACTTTATCAGTGATGATTTTGTTTTCTTTCAAGTCATTGATAAAAATGTTAAATAGCGTAAGGCCAAGTCCAATACTTGTGGGCTCCCACTGGAAACACACCTGTTTAATGATGATTCCCCATTTGCAAATACATTTTGACACTAATCAGTTAGCCAGTTTTTAGTCCATTTAATGTGTGCCATGCTCATTTTATATTGTTCTAGTTTTGAAATCTAAGTGTGACATTGTCCTGAACAATGAGATATGATTACCTATACCTTGGCTTGCACAGTTCAAGTGGTCTTAAGTATCCATCCTTGTTGAAAGCCCAGCTACTACATTTGTCTTGAAGGCTTCCTGCAGCATTGAGTTCCGCAGGTCCACTATGCACTTCACGGATAAATATTTTTTATTGGTTCTTTAAATACAACCATCCTTTAATTTTACTGGGTGGTCACTTATTCTTATATTGTAGAACAAGGTAAAATGGAAGGAATATTCTGGCCTTACAAAATCATATTATGTAGAAAATGCCTATATAGTGTATGGGTAATCCTTAGCATAACAACAATAGCTTGCAAGCAGGGGTGAATCAAACCAAAGTACTCAAGTGCAAGAGAGCATAACCTGCCTTGCTGTAGTGAAGGTTCATCCAGGAATCTGAATGCTGTCCATTTCTACAGAAGAGGATTTTACTCACCGCAGGAGCACATTCCTGACACCAAAGGGCAGCGGCCAAGATGTTCAGAAATGCCTAGTCATCTGGGGTGGTTCAGGTTTCGGGTGCCCAATCTGAGATGCTTTAAAGGGGCCTGGTTTTCAGAAAGTGCTGAGAGCCTGCCCTAGGAAAATCTGGCCCCTTTGAGGGATCTCAAGTTGCATACCCAAAAAGTGAGGCACTCAAGTTCACTAGTCACTTAAAAATCTTGGCTAGCACATTTTAAATGGACTAAAGGAAATACCGCTTAATGTAACATAATTAACCAGCATAACTCTGCCTTGGGATATGATTAAGGCAAGTACCTAAATAAAATTTAGGTAGATATTCACATGATTAAGGATATTCTCTACACTACAGGGATTATGGTGGCATAGCTACGGCTCCATAGCTATGCCGAGATAATCCCAGAGTGTAGACACATATAGCAGCAATGGAAGGGGTTTCTCCATCACTGTAGGAATTCCACCTCCCCAAATGTGTCACTGTAAGCATTCTTCCATCAACATATTTGTGTCTACACCAGGGCTTAGGTCAGCATAGCTACAGTGCTTAGGGGTATGGATTTTGAACATTGTCAAGTGTAGACCAGGATTAAAGACAGTACAGTTAGAAGATCCAAAGTACAAAGAGTGTCACTGGTCAAGATTCAGGTCCTATACTGGTCACCATCTGCAAGAGCAAGAAGAACCCTCCCCTATGACAGAGTATTCGTCAGATGCGTTATGGGTTTTATTTTCTTGCTTGCCTCTGAAGCAACTGTCATTGGTCATGTTGGATATGGTAGGATGCCACCCCAAATGGACCATTAGCTTGATCTGCTGTTATAGAGCTTCCATTTCTAATGATATCTTGAGAGCTCATATATATTTATGACCTTTTCCAGGGACCCTGCAGAAATATAACTGTGATGGTTTTCAATATTGTCTGCACCTCATGTTCACCACTAATTTTCCCATCTCTTTTTTGGTTTGGGGGCAGAGAGTTGTGTAGGAGGGTTTGTTTTTTTGTTTTTGAGCCTCAAGAAATATTTTCTTATGCACCTCACAGCTCTGTCTCTGCAAACACAAAGTGGTGTGTCTTATGGTACATTTGTGCACTTCAAGGCTGATAGATGAGGGATGCTAATGGAATATAAACTATCAAATTAAAAACTTTCATATTGAGGATGCCAACAGTGTTTCTGTACCTGTGAATTTCAGATGGTGCTTGCAATTTCTTCCTGCTCCTTAATGTGATGCAATATTCACAATTTAATATGTCACTTTTTGAAGAATGGGGAATGTACAGTTTTAACCGGGAGTTCCAGAATTACCAGAAATTGTGCATCACTTGAGCTCCAAGCAGCTTCATTGTGCAGTCTGTAGAAACTGCCGGATGATTATACTGTGCTTAAAAACCTGATTCTTCTCTCCTTGGCTATGATGGATTTACACCGCTGTAACCCTTCAGTGGGTGTCCTTATTTGACTGTAACAGAGAGCAGAATTGGGCCCTACGACTGCTAAATAAGAGTGAGTAATCTGATGCTGGCATTTATCAGATAATTTGTTTTTGCTTTTCTCCACCCCCTCTACATTCTTCAGGTGAGGCATTTACTTCACTTTGTGGCAATTTAGATCACCGTGTAAATGCTGCAAAATGTCATAAAGATTAGAGGCCTGATTCTGATTTCACATAGAGCCAGAGAATCATGTGGTGGGTAACAGGGCCAGCTCTGCCAAATGGAGCTGCAAACCATTCACTGACGTAAGCAATAGAGGTGGGCCCCCAACATGTGCCATGAAAATGGTGAGTCGCAGCTCTGCCAGCAGTTTAGCTGGTGGGAAATGGAGCAGGTTAGAAATCGAGAAAGGGAGAAGTCTGGCTGGATTCAAGTCGCTCTGGGCCACATTCTCCTCTCACTGATCGCTGCCTCTCATTTACATCAGTAAATGCATCCATGCATCCGATGAAGTGGGTAGTCTCTAAGGTGCTACAAGTTTTTCTTTCTTATTTTCATTTTGCTGACACAGACTAACACGGCTACTACACTTAAACCTATCATTTACATCAGTGTAACTCCACTGAAGTCAATGGAATTATAAGAGATATTGAATTGATGTAGGAGGACAATCAAACCCTCTGGGGCAGATCTTCAGCCGGTGTCAATTGGCAGAGCTCCATTGCCATTACTCAATGCTGATTTACACCCGCCTAGGATCTGGCCCTGAGTGACTTTTTTTCTCTAATGTAGAGGCTTCTACATTTGCAAGATGCAGATTCGGGTAGGAGATAGGTTCTAAGGCAGTGGTCAGTTACACCTGCGACTGACACAAAGCAAGAGTCTGGATGCACAAGTGTTCAATGACATTTTTAAATCCTTTTTTGAGTGAGATAGTCGGTGACAAGGGGGAAGGATAGGAGCTGGAGCACATTTGCCTGATAATTCCTCTGCTCTCTCGCTCTCCTACTTCAAAACACTGCACATTTTGCTAATCAGGTTTTAGGCTGGATGCTGCTCGCCTACCAAAAGGTAAAGGGAGGGAAATAATAATAGAGTATCTATTTCAATAAAACCATTTACAACGGGGAGTTGCAGGCAAAATAGTCTTCGGTGGGGTACATTGTCTCTCGGAGAGGGTTCCAGAGATGAGATTACCATGGAATCCATCATGGGCAGAGAGGGTAAATATGTTAGCAATATGATGGTGGCTTTAGGCAGTTATTCCTCCAGCTGTCGCTAGTGAGGGTAATGCAATTTGGTGCAACTAACCGCAAGATTAATGGAACTGTTCAAGTATTTAATCCAATGAAGGCATTACACGAAATGCTGACAGCAGCCTGCATGCTTTCCAGCTTTCCGGGTCTTGTTGTCCAGTGATGGGCGGGAAATCGCATGCAGATATTTATGGAGAAACATGGGGAGAGTCTGTTATTTTTAAAGGTCTCCCAGTTTGTCATCACAGCTTATGGGAGCCAATGCTGCAAGAGGCCATTGAGACTGGGTACTGGGGCTAGCTTCTTTAAAAAGAGCTTGGATAATTGTATGGGCCATTCATATCATTGGCAGGTAGCAGGCTAAGAAAATGAGGGTAATAAACTCACATGCTTCCTGCTGTGAGATGACCAAATGGAGGGGTGGGTCGGGAATTAACTTTTGCCCCAATTAGCCAGGTGCGTTATTGGAGTGGGAACATTGCGGCTTTTCTGAAGCATGGAGGTTTTGGTCACCGCCAGGGGGCATATGTCACCGGACTAAATGGACTTAACCCACTGTGACCCGAGGCACCTCGGTATTTGCACCGTACCCACCGCTACAATTATTGTACAAAATATGCCTTATGAGGTATCATCTGAAAGCTAGCAACATGCTGGTTATTAATACCATTGTAAAATGCATGTGTTAATGTTATATGTGAAGTTATGAACTCCCTCTGTATGATGGTGTTAGAACATGTTTAAGACCAGACAGCCTAGCCTAGGTAAAGGTGGTAAACAGGGCTGTGCTAGACAAAGGAATGTGGGTTTACCTCAACTTTACATAATAGCTATAAACAAAGTTATTGAGTGAAACCAGAGGGTGTTATCCTGATCCTGAACTCGAGAGACGAAATTAACATGCTCCTTTACCCCGGAGAGATACAGGAGACTGAATCCCCAGGAGGCCTTCCTGACTTGTAAAACAAAGACAATGCCTTTGGGGATATAAAGAACAGAGAGAGACTCCATCTTCACCCTTCACCTTGGGAGACCAAATATTTTGATCTCGGTGATGGGTTCCTGGCCATAAAAAGGCTGGAAAGAAGACTGTGGGTAAGAGAAGCCATCTTATCAATGTCTACACTACCACTTAGATTGGTATAAATTGTGTCATTCGGGGGGCAGGGGGGTGAATAAGCCACACCCTGAGCGACATAAGTTACCATTGACCTAAGTGCCAGTGTGGACAGCGCTATGTCAGCACGAGCATAGGCGCCGACTCCGTGGGGCTCCAGGGCTGGAGCACCCACGGGGAAAAATTGGTGGGTGCTCAGCACCCACCGGCAGGTCCCCGCCAACACCGGGGCTTGCACTCAGCTCCCCGCCAGCACCAGGGCCCACGCCTAGCTTACTGCAGCACTGGGTGATGTTACGGGGCCCCGGCGCCGGGTGACGTTACGTCGGTGTCGGGGGCGGGGCCCCGCGACGTCACCCGGCATCAGGGGTGGGGCCCGGCGTGACGCCGGGCGACGGCACCCACGGGCGCCGCCGGAAGTCAGCTCCTGTGGGCACGAGAGCTTCTCCCATCGATATAGCTACTGCTGCTTGCAGGGGCTGGAATAATGAAGTTGACAGGAAAGCTCTCTCCCGTTGGCTTAAAGCAGCGCTAGCAGCGCTACCGCTGCATCGGTGCAGCTGTGCTGCTGTAAGCAATGTAATGTCGCCATAGCCTTAGTTCCATAAAGTGTGTGCTCCTAGGAAGCTGACAGGTTGGAGTGTTTTACTGTCTCTGAAGAAGGAGCAAACCGAACACTTGGTCTGTGAGAGTCCAATGAGAGGACTGGTCCCTACAGTACGAAGATTTTGGGACTGGAAGGGTACTAAGATCAACCTGAAAGGAGGAACCAGGCTGGGCAAATTGAGGCTTGTGGGTTTCTGGGGTCAGAGTTCTGGACCAAAACTGCACAGCCACAAGACCCCCTAGCAGACGGTGACCAAATCCCATATTGGCCTGTGTGAACCCCAGAACATCCCACCCACATGGCAGATCCCTCTTGTATGTGCGCCTCTCTTGTAATAATAGCAACGATAGTTAGTATTTCTAGAACACTGTATTGACATTCACTTATTAATGTCTGACCCTCCTACCTTCCAGGGTGTGTTGTGAGTAGTGTCATTATTTTATAGATGAGACACAGAGGTGAGGAGACTAGCCCAAAACTACTCAACAAGTCAGCTGTAGAGCTGGGACTAGAATTCAGGTCTTCCCGTGTCCAATTATTTGGTCACTCCACCAGACTAGCCACCTTATATGGAAAAGTGGTTGGAAAATGGTCATTGTTTTTCACTGAATATTTTTGGTGAAAATGTTTTGTTTTCTTAAAGGAAAAAACCCTCTAAAAATGTTCAGTTTTTGAGAACCAATAATTGTTTGATTAAGGGAGTTTTCAGATTTTTCCTTTCTCTCTTCCCCCGTTCCCACCTTTTCCACTGACAAAAACGGAAGAAAGAAAAAACGGGAGAAAGAGGAGAAAACTGAAAAATGTTTGGCTTTCTGGTTTTGTTGAAACACTGGAACATTTCTTAAGATACTAGTTTTCCATACAAACTTTCATTTAGAAAAAAAGGCCATTTTGTATCAAAAACATTTTTGAATGAAAAATTTCAGCCAGCTGTACTTAGCCATATAAAACAGAATTAAGGTGGCCTCCTTTCTTATTTTACTTCCCCTATCTGTCTTGTAGAAATGCAAGCTGTCCCCAGACTAGCCCACCAGTATAGCTGAACTCTGACCTGAGTGCACCTACCTGTAGAGGTGAGATGGCGAGTCCTGTGTGTGACGGGTTGGGTCACAGAAACCCCTTTGGGGCTGCCAACTGATGTGCCAAGACTACTTCTGCCCCTGCTTTCCCTGCCAGCTTGGGACTCCAGAACCCTGCCTGGTTGTGCCAGACACACTTGCCGGCCACAAACACAGACCCAGGTCTGAACTACAAACTGCAGGCTTAACTGAAAGCAGCTTAAGAAGTGTTCTGTCTTTAACACTCAGATGTCTAACTCCCAGTGGGGTCCAAGCGCCAAATAAATCTGTTTTACGCCCTGTATAAAGCTTATACAGGGTAAACTCATAAATTGTTCGCACTCTATAACACTGATAGCGAGATATGCACAGCTGATTGCACCCCCACCCCCACCCCCCAGATATTAATATATACTCTGGGTTAAATAATAAGTAAGAAGTGATTTTATTAAATACAAAAAGTAGGATTTAAGTGGTTCCAAGTAGTAACAGACAGAACAAAGTGAATTACCAAGCAAAATAAAATAAAACACGCAAGCCTATGCCTAATGCAGTAAGAAAACTGAATACAGATAAAACCTCACCCTCAGAGGTGTTCCAGTAAGCTTCCTTTTACAGACTAGTCTCCTTCTAGTCTGGGTCCAGCAATCACTCACACCCCCTGTAGTTACTGTCCTTTGTTCCAGTTTCTTCCAGGTATCCTTGGGGGTGGAGAGGCTATCTCTTGAGCCAGCTGAAGACAAAATGGAGGGGTCTCCCAGGGGTTTAAATAGACTTTCTCTTGTGGGTGGACACCTCTCCCTCTCCCTGTATAGAATCCCAGCTAGAAGATGGAGTTTTGGAGTCACATGGGCAAGTCACATGTCCATGCATGACTCAGAACTTACAGGTAGCAGCCATGGTTCACATGCTATCTTGATCGTCCTCAAGTAGACTTCTTATGTGGATTGGAGCCTTCTAAGATCCATTGTCCATTAGGTGTTTCTTGATTGGGCACTTAACTTGTACATTCCTTTCTCAGGAAGCTGACCAAATGCTTTACTAAGGCTACTTAGAAATCAAGCAAGTACACAGTCAATATCCATAACTTCAAACACAAAAATGATACATGCATGGAAATATGAGGAATAGATTCAGTAGATAATAACCTTTACAGAGATATGTTACATGGCATATGTAGCATAAACCATATTCTAGTTATGTCATATATGCATTCATAAGCATATTTCCATAAAGCCTTATGGGGTGCAATGTCACACTGCTTATTGAGCCCATTCGTTCCTGGTCCTTTCTCCCAGGACGGTGACAAGCAGCTGTGGTGATGCTTATTTTGTGATATAGACACCTAGCTAGGAACTGTGCAAAGGCCTTCCCCAATCCATTTCACACAGACCACTAAAGAGCCATCAGACTGTCATGGTTTTTGGTCACTACTGATCTATCAGATGTTGATTTATCCTTTGCAAAGTGTCCTGTTCTTGTTTTGGACTTAGCTTCATTGCTTATTTCCCATTACCAGCAGGCCAGAATTTATTGTATTTATCCTAACCTACCATGTGCAACAAGCCGGAGATTTAGAATTGAATCACTCAGCCTTTGTAGATCATCACTTATACCCTATGCATAGCAAAGGCCTCTGGGTGATGGGAACCCGCCCCCGGATGGGAAATAATAACCAGAGTCAACAAAAAGGTGGTTTCATCTGGAATGACTCTGGGCAGTATTACGGACCTTTTTAATGACTCCGGTTAATAGACGCAGAAAGACAAACACAGAGGTGGCAAAGTTCTGTGGTTTACTCATCCGTCCTGGAGTTGCAGTTATGAAATCCTTTTCGGTAATGGGTTTGTTTAACTGTGACTGTTTGTCTTTATTAGCATCTCTCACTTTGCAGTGGTTCAGCCCACAACACTAGAAAGCTTTGTGTGTTTTTCTTCTTGCTAGACCTGGCTGAGTTGGGAAGCTGGCTGCACTGATCTGTAGTAATGGGAATCTGTCAGTGTGTGCCTGAGGCTGGTCAATTCCCTCAGCATGTCTTGCGGAGGATTAAATAGGTGTGTTCTATGCCTCTCCTGGGGAGTTGATATATGTAGACATAGTGTTGGTCCCTGCCCCCAACAGCTGACAGTCTAAATAGATAAGAAAGTTAAAAGGTGTGAGGGAAAGGAAGTATTAATATTAAATGATGCATTTAGTTTCCTTTGACCCAAAATGTTGTGGGGGATTTGTTTTTTTCTTTTTTGTTTGTTTTGTTTTTGCTATTATTTGGATTTACCAGTGAACCAAAAAATGCGCTGTTCACACAGCGCTACTATTCACCCTGGTTTACACGCTAGCTAACAACTACAACGAGGTATTGTTTCCCTGTGTCCTTTCAGAAACATCTCTTCCTTTCTGCCTCTTTGAGCAGGCAGCAAGAAGTATATGCAAATGTCAGCAAAGCGTGTATTTCCGTTCAAAGGGTTTCAGGTCCTTGGAGGGAAGGAGACACTAATGATATTATCTGCCTGCTTAATCTCTTCCCAAATCCCCTGTTTGAAAGACAGCCCTGAAAGGTGTGTGTAGAGGGGAAGTGGAGCGTCACCCAGACAGTACAAAAGAGAAGAGCAAGGGGAGGCATGGAAGGAGGGAGAGAAAGGAAAGATAAGTTCCAAATCACATTTCTTCAGCTTTGGCTAGAATGGAATAATGAGAGCAAAGGGAAAAGTGGTGGCACAGCTCAGATTCTCCCACAAAGCATTGCTGCTGCGGACAGGGGAGTGGGGGAGGGGTGTCTAGCTATCTTGGTGGGAGACTGAGAATGGGCTCCAGAGACACTGGTTCCAATCCAGCCCATATTTGTAATGGCCAAAAAAAGTGAGACTCTCTGATTGGTCTTTGGGGGACTATGTGAAAAGAGGGGTAGCAAGGACTCAGGCCAGTTGCTACTGAATTGGTTTTTGCCCCACACAGCCACCGTCACTGCAGCCCCATTATGCACTTTAGGATTCAGCAGCTCATTCACTGGAGCATGTATCACCAGCACTCCAGAACCTGCACTGGCTGCCCATTGGTCTCTGGGGGTTGTTTAAAGTGTGGGTTCTGCCCTATGAAGCCCTAAGTGATTTGTGACCAGTCTCCCTCTCTCCCCAGGCCATACTGCCAGAGCTGTGGTCAGCAGAGGCACTCTAGCTAGATCCCCCTTGTTATACAAGAGAGGGGGTCGCTGGCAGGGTGTTTTCTGTGAGGGCTCCAGGACTCCGGAACTTGCTTCCCCTAGCCCTTGATCCAAAGTAGCCCAAATCTGGTGACCTCCCAGGCTTGCTGCAGAAACACCTCTTTGATCAGGTTTCTGAAGAGGGCTGGGGGCATGTTTCTCAGAACAATGGTGGAATAGGTGACCAGATGTCCCGATTTTATAGGGACAGTCCCAATATTCAGGGCTTTGTCTTGCATAGGTGCCTATTACCCCTGACCACCACACCCTTTCCGGATTTTTCACACTTGCTGTCTGGTCACCCTAAGGTGGAAAGAAGTCTATCAGTTCCTATTGAAAGGATCACTTTATTTTGTTTTTTTATTAGAACTGGAAGGACCTTGAAAGGTTATCGAGTCCAGTCCCCTGCCTTCACTAGCAGGACCAAGTACTGTCTTCTGCCAGATTTTTTTTGGCCCCAGATCCCTAAATTGCCTCCTCAAGGATTGAACTCACAACCCTGAGTTTAGCAGGCCAATGCTCAAACCACTGAGCTATTCCTCCCCCCTAGGAGGGATAGCTTTAATGCATTAAAGTGACTTGGAAGGTCACTTTAATGCCGCTGGGATTTAATTGTATTACGATAATGTGTTAGGGCACCTACAGCCTTCGACAGTAGCCGTCTTTTCATTATTTTAAATCTAAATGACTAAATAAATAAATGAAAAACTCTGATGCCAAGGCCTGCATGGGCCATGGAGAATAACGTACTGGCTCCTGCCTGGAGTCGGTCGCTTTAGGGCACAGTTGAGGCACAGTAGGAGAAGAAGTGGGGAGTTTGTATGGCTGTTGCCTATGCTGAACCTGTTCTCTGGTTTAAAAGAGGATGTTGCCCTTATGGAGGCATCCTCTAGCATCATAAAGAATGATATGTCTGTGACAGAACGCTACAGAATGGTTTAAAAAAAATTCTAGGAAAGTTAGCATTTCCTATTACATTTAATGGGTTTTTAGAGAAATTTCTATAGAACTCAGTGGGTTTCCATCCCCATGAAATTCAATCGGACTTTGTCCATAATGCAACTCTTTGGGGGTGCCAATCTGGCACCTTGCACCAAATTCACACACAAGAATACATTAGCATTAGGCCTTTTTCTTACACACACAGAGATTTCTTTGATACCTGTAAAGAACCATATATACACAGGCTGCAAAATTGAAATTTAGTTGCTTCTATATACTGTTGACTGAATGCACCTATATGGGATGGTCCCTTATAGAAGGGAACCAGAAGGATTCTAGAGAAATTACTCTAAAGAACGTCCCAGTGAATGAGATCCTTTCTATAGGTTTTTGAACCATCCTATAGAACTCTAAAGCAGGGATATAATTATCTATTCAATTCTATAAAATGTTCTTTTAAAAAACTCATATACACGATTATTTTCTGTTAAGTTGTGTAGAACTTTTCCATGAAGGCGGGAGCTGCCACTGCTTCCCTGTGTGACCTTGAGCAAGTCACTTAGGGTCTGGTCCAGGTCCCATTAAAATCAATAGAAAGATTTTTATCCACTTCAGCGAAAGCTGTATTGAGACCCTAGGAAGGTGCTGAGTATCAGCGGGTCCTAGTTCAGTTGGAAAATCAGGCCCTTACATTCTTTCTGCCTCAATTTCCCCTTGTGTCAAAGGAGAATAATAATACTACCCACCTTTGAAAAGTGTTCTGAGATCTCTTGATGAAAGGCACTATCTAGGCATGAAGTATTTTTATAATTATGTCCCTAGTCTTTAAAAAACAGGGGAAGGAAAAAGCTCTGAAGACAGATGAATTATGGGCAGAACTGTCTCTAAACAGAACCATTTTCAAAATTTTCCAGGAGGCCTAAGCAGCATAATAAAGATGTCAAAATTAGGTGGGAAACTATCTGACCTTTTCTAGAACTGTTCATTCATTCAGTGTGCAGGTAATGTCCCCTGGGAGCCTTGTCACACAGGCCAGGACTATGAGGGATGTGAGTTTAGCTCCGCTGGATCAACAAGGAAGGTGATAAATGGAAGTCTGAATCAAATTTGGTGAAGTGAGAAAAAAATCCAGTTCTCTATTGTGCAGTGCTCCCTAAGACAAGATAGAAATACATAATAGCCCGGGGAATGTATGCAGGGCCAGATCCACAGCTGGTATAAATCAACATGACTGCACTGAAGTCAGTGGGCTAGATCCTCAATTGGTGTAAATTGACTTAGCTTCATTTAAGTCAGTGGGGTCATATCTCTGCTTCTGTGAGCCAACATAGCTTCACTGCTTCACTGAAGATGATGAAGCGATGCTGATTTACAACCATTATGGGTCTAGCCCACAGTGTACAGAAACTTTACCTCGGCCAGCAAGAGCAAAGTGTTAACTCTAGGAGCAGTGAGCACATGGGGGAAATAACTAGCTTGTGGAAACTCTTCCTGCTCCAGTTCTGATAGAACAATCATACAGGTAAAGCTGGTGGGAACATTTTTGACTGCACTTTTTTTGGTCAAAATATGTTTCGCCAAAGCCGCACTCTTTCGTGGAGATGGATGAATTTTCGACCGGAACATTTCTGAGGAACAAGGTGGAGCCTCCAGAGAGAGAGGCAGACAGACAGATCCGAATCATTTCAATCCAAAAATGGACATTTGACACAATTACGTTTCACAAATGCATTAGAAAGTTTTGTTTTGTGGAATGAAAACGAACATCAAAACCTCAGGAGCTGCCATGAAACGGAATTGCAGTTCTCCAGCCCACTCTACGTGCAAGTACATTAGCATCCTGGATCCATATTCCTAAGTCAGATCTGTTGGGGTAACTGAGATGGAGCTAGCGAGGGAAATAATAATCACAGGTAAGTACTTTAAAGAGTATCATCCCCAAAAGAGGAATCATTTAGCATGGTTCAAGGAGGGTAGAAGTGTGTTCAATGGGATGAGATTGAGCAAAGGAAAAATGTGCTAAGAGGGAGAGCTGTTAGACTATGGAATAGCTTCCCAACATAGTAGTGGAAGCCCCATTCAGAGCTGTAACTAGATATTTTTGCACCCAAGGCAAGAAGGACCCTCGCCGCCAAAATACCGCCTAAGACAGCAGCAGCGATTAGGCTGACGCCGAAATGCCGTTGGCTCGGGGAGTTTTCTGCGCCCCTCAGCTTGCGCGCCCAAGGCAAGTGCCTCACTCGCCTCGCCCTTGTTATGGCACTGGCCCCATTACTTTGATCCTCTACATTTGGATGGTTCAAAGCACTGTAGGTTGTATGGTAGGAAGAGATCCTGCACTGACCTCTGGGGTGGGGTGGAGTGGAAACAACCACTGTTTCCCATGTTAGTCAGGAAATACTGCTCTTAGGCTAAGGCCCACATGACTCTCTGAGCTGGAAAAAGTATGTATGGAGGACTGTAAGCGCTCCAAGAATGGAAGTTCCTCTGTGCTCTTCCTGGGCAGTTCCCCTCCATGGGCTCCCCTACTGGTAACTGCTCCTGGAGCCCTCCTTTGGGATGTTTGCCCAGTGCAGCGGTGCGCTGTGAAAAAGTGAACCCAGCCTCTGTCACCATTAGCTTTTGCTTCAGGGGTTGGCAGAGGACGATACTTGCATCCTCCCCACCCATCTTGTCCCGAAGAGTTTCTGCAGGGTCCCAGCGATTGCAGTGCCACAAAGGGAGCACTCCCTGAGTGAAGATCCAAGGGGAATTATTTCCTTTCTGCTCATGGAGGTGGAGGGGAGGACTTGAACCTGCATGAGTGAATGAGATTGCATGTTTATATTTCCAGAATCAGGGTGTTCCCTTGAGATCCCACCCTGACCTCCATGTCCTCACCAATCGCGTATAGTGGAATCAGTGCAGTTCACTCTGTGTGTGGGGAAGGATACAGGCAAGCAGTTGGGAAGGGAAGGATATGGGCAGTCAGTCTGAGGTGCTGGTGCTCTGACACCTTAGGCTGCCTTGCCTTCGTTGGTGTCTAAATCTGGATGTAGGGAGCTAACCTTAAGCACCCAGTTTTAAAAATATTGGCTGTCAAGTCCACTGAAATAGCCCAGCCTCCAGATACTGTTTCAATCTCAGGAAAATAAATGACCCCCAAATTGTCAATTTCAGAAACGATGGTTCCCACCTCCAGAGGGAATTCCACCCCGGTGGATTGTTCGTGGCCCACCAGTAGATGGCAACATTCTTGCGCGTCAAACCCAGACTAATCATAAAGGAGGGGGTGGGGGGACAAGTGGGGAACATACAGGCTTGATTGTTACTCGCTGCGGTGGCCCCCACCTCCCACACAGCAAAATGTGTCAGTGCAGCCCTTGGTGATCTCTCCTTGCACAGTGAACCTTGTTGCAGGATGATAAACCTCCGGCTGTTCGTAGCGGCAGAGATATTCCTATCTCAGCCATTTAGCTTAATTTTTCTTTTTAATCCTCTTAGCCATGTTCACTAATTCAGCTTTTAATCATAAGTCTATTTATGTCGATATATATTTTTCATCAGCATTTCCCTCTGCTAATCTATCCCCTGTTCTCTTAAATACTTTCCTATTCTACTTAAAAAACTCTCTTCATTCTTAATGACTTCTATCTTCCCTGCTTGGTTCTTTAACATTATTATTAGCTCCAGGAAGAGTCTCTTGCCGGCTCCTTTCTAATATGCTCTCTTTTGTTAGCACCTCTGAAGACAGAGCCCATCAGTTCTAGAAGGGCTGTTGAACACACATCCACAGCCAATCCAAATTGCTCCCATCCTGTGCAGAGTATTAAAGTTGTTATTGTTATTTATTTGTATTGCAGTAGCGCTTAAGGGCCTTGATCGTGGGTGAGGGCCCCAGCTGTGCCAGGCACTGTGCAAACCCAGAACAAAAAGACACTCTAAGTATAAGATGAGGGAAGTGGATGCAACAGACAGGCAGCGGGAGTACAAGGAAACAATGAGACAGTACTCAGCGGTATAATGGGCAGTGGTGTCAGTGCACCAGCTGCTTAGCCATTGCTGAGGTTTGTGTTGGTCTCATAGCAGAGGACTGCATTAAAGGGGGATATAAAGGAGAACAACGAGGACCCCTAATGCAGGGCTTAAATATAGCCAGAGCCGTCCAGAGCAGAGATCCAGTAAATATTTTCAAACCTGCAGGATCCCCAGCACCTCCCGTGGGGCTGAAACCCCAAATCCCAACGCCTCCCATGTGGTGAAGCCTCTAGCCCTGGGGGTGCCCCCATTGTGGGACTGAAGCCTCCAGCCCCAGCGCTCCACCCCACCGCTGAAGGGTTGAAGTCCCCAGCGCTGGTGCCTCCTCCCTCCCCGTGGGGCTGAAGCCCCCAAGATCTCCGCCCCGCAGCTGAAGATTAGAGCCCCAAATGGGGTGGGGGTGGGGACATGGGGCCTCCAGGAAATATTCTCTGAGAATGTAAGTCCTGGCCTAATGGATTTTAAGGGGAGCTCCTTGCATACACAATGATGAGCCCTGTGGGTCCTGGTCCGTGACTAGGTCTCCTAGGTAATACAAATACAAATAATAAGGGGCATATGACAGGGTTTACAAACACCACACTAAAGGCTTGTCAACACTTGAAATGCTACACTGGCACAGCTGCAATTGTGCTGCTACAGCGCTTTAGTGTAGACACTAGCTACGCTGATGGGACAGGTTCTCCCATTGGCACAGGTAATCCACCCTCCTGAGAAGCATTAGCTAGGTCGAGGGAAGAATTCTTCCCTCCGCCTAGTGCTGTCTAAACCAAGGGTTAGGCCGGCATAGCAACATTGCTTTGGGGTATGGATTTTTCACACCCCCTCAGAGACATAACTATGTCAATGTAAAGTCCCAGTGTAGACTAGCCCTAAGGCCAAGACCAGAGAAAGGCCGGAGCAGTACTGGGCCAGGGAGGCTAGGCCCCTCGGGCACTGCCGATCATGCTCCTGGGGAGAATACCAGTATAAAGCGAGCTTCAGCAGCCCCAGATAAGGGGAGGGGGCGGGACAAAAGAAAAGAAAAGAGTCCATTTCCTGTAGGGGCACCACTCTGCAGCAACAGGAAAGGAAGCTTCTACTGAGGGGACTTGGCTGTGAGTGTCCCCTTCCCACCCCCGGACACTCCCCAAGGGGGAGGGAGAACCATGGGCAAGGGCTTGAGAAAGTCACAGGCAGTGACCCTAGATTCTGGGGGTTTGGGAGCAAAGACTTTAACTCTACTATGACCACACCCCAAACTGAGAGGCAGGGGTGGTAGGATGCGGCCCAGGGGAAGGTGAGCAAGTAGGCATGGCAAACCTAGGCAGGTGCACACCACTTCATTTTCAGGGTCCTGGGCCAGGACCCGATGGAGAGAGAGAGAGAGAGGGCTTGGGGCCACCTACCCACCTTGAAGTTATGGCCTTGGCCCCAAGGAAGGCAGAGCTAGGGGTTACCACCAAAGAGGCCAGTCTATCTACGACCTCATCTAGAGGACTGGGATAGCTTGAACTAATAGAAAGGCTGGAGATGGAGGCTCAGGCTACCAGGCTTGCTGACCGTCCAAAGCACCTTGCTACAGGGTGGCATGAAGGAAAATGTGCAGGTGCCTAGCTTTAAGCATGTGAGTAGGTCCATTGACTTCACTGGGGTTATCCATGTGCTTAAAGTTAGACACATGCTGAAATGGGACAATTGTGTGTAGCTGAGAGCAGGTCAAATTAATAGCATTGATTCAGAATCTAGCTGAACAATCATTTTCAAACTATGGTATTTCTAGTCTTCTTAGGTTTTTATATGGTACTTGCCACCAAGTTGTTTGCAATCTGTATACTTGACTACTCATTATTCTTATGGTATGGTTGGCTGTCTAAGTCACAAGGTATTGTTTCTGTTTCTTGATTGGATGTCTGAAACTTTTTAAACAGGAGAGTAACAAATAGTGAATAGCATATTTTCAAATAAACAAGATGGGTGAAGTAATATGTTTTATTGGACTGACTTCTGTTGGTGAGGGAGACAAGCTTTCAAGCCACACAGAGCTCTTCTTCAAGTCTGTCCTGGGACCAACACGGCTACAACTACAGTGCATGTTTTCAGGTACAAATTTTCGGATGAAAAATGACTGCACTAAAATTTGTGAAACTTTTTCACCAATACTTGGTGATTAGCCAGACACTGGAGGATGATGAATTATATGGCCTCACAAATCACAGCAAACCAGACTTGGTGCTTTTCTTATTTTATTCATTTTTCAAAACTATTTAGCCAGTTCTAGTGGATAGGTGTTATCTGCGAGGTGGGAGAACCTCAGAGCTGAGCTCTTCTTATACTGTGATAGGATCTGGATCTGCACAGATTTGCAGAGAGTCAACAGAATCCTACGTAGACAAAACCTTCCCTGGGATTTCAGGTTTATTTACAGAGAGGCTAGCCAAAGTAACCCAAACCAGAAAAAAAAACCCTGCCACGTTCACTTAATGCACCATAACAGTCTGTACATGCTTGGGCCAGATCTTCAACTGGTATAAATTGCCCAGGCTCCTATGAAATCAATGAAATTAATCAAATAATCTACACCAGCTGAGGCTTTGGCCCTCTTGCCTTTTACCTCTAGTCAGCCAAACACTGTGCCCTGCTTGTGCCCAGAGCCAACCATGCTGAGCCTCAGAGCCTATTTTCAGCTGCACCTGATTATCTTAAGTGCACGGAGTAAGCCCAGAGCTTGCCCCAGTCACCTTCAGATCAGGGAGGAACTCGAAAAACTACTGCTGGGGTTTAACCCCCAAATCCCCAGGTCACTGTCTGGTCCAGCAGGGCCTCTCCTAGGGGCAATTCTGGAGTATGGTGCATCACAGAAGAGCCTGGGAGACTCAGACCCCAGGCTCCCTGGATCCTCGACAACTTACCGGGAGGACTGCCATGAAGCCAGGGTTTCCAGGCTCCCTGGAAGCCCAGGGAGCATATTTCATTTTGGAGACATGAAACATTCCCACTGCGGTGTTTCCAACATGAAACATTGTGCAATTTCACTGCCATGGGAAATTTCAAAGTTTTGGCTTTAAGTCCTGACTCTATTCAATTTTCCCCCCAAGCCTGGAAATTTTCCACAAAATTGAAATTCAGTTTCCCAGCCAGCTCTGCTAATCACTCTGGCATTTCTGCTGAGGCTGTTTTCCCGTCACAGGCCAGACGTGCTCCCGGGAAAAATTAAGGTGGTACAGGAAGTGATGCTGATGACAAAGTCGGTGGTGCTCTTCCCTTGGAGTCAGTTCTGAACCATCACCCCAGTGTGGAGCTATGGTGAGCACTGTGTGCTGCTGGAGGCGGTGCCTTTCAGATCAGACATAAACCCAAAGAACTCCTAACTATTTATTGTCATTTATTGCCATGGCACTGTGTACGAGAATGGGGATGTTGCCTCACATCCCAGCTTAAGTAATTACATTCTGCCAACCTAATTCCCCATGCAAGTCAAGTGGATACAGTTTTCTTCTTAACTCACTGTCCTACGTGGTTGTGCAGCATTATTGTGTTATTACATTGTATTATGGTTAGTTGTACGCCACCTTGAGATGTCCTGAAGGACACTGTGTGAACAAACTGTGGTGGTTGCGAGAAGCTCCAGAGGTGTGTGACAAGATCTTTGTCTGTACCTGCAGTTTGTAGAGGGGCCCTTAGGAACCAAAGGTGCTATAGAAACTGAAGATATTATTTATTGTTCTCTGCATTTTCTTTGCGTGTGTTTGTGCAGCTAACAACCTTGGAGCCTGTTTATTTGCTGAACTGATCCCTCGAATCCCCCTAATGCAGTCAGGCTACCACTTGCTTTACGTGTGCACCAACACAAATAATATCAAAGGGGAATGAGCTCTAAAGCACTGTGTCAGCTGGCTGACATCTTCCACTTCCAAATGCAAAAGTAAGAAAGCCATAGGGCTCCTCGTGTGACAGGTTGGGGAAGAGCTAAGAATGAGAGTCTCAGTTAACCCCTCACAATTTGGGCATGGTTCTCTATTGCCCTGCACCCTGTGTTGTCATTTACACTGGGTGTAAAATGCTATGAATTATCCTTTTACCAAGAGGGGAGAAAGCCCAGTCCCTTTTTCGAAAAAGTCTAGTGACTAATTCTACACAGATGCAGTCACTTCTCAAAGACAGGTTGCACTGCCACATCTGATTCCATAGCAGGTTTGTAGATGTCCCTCAAGATTCCACTCACCATCTGGTCTCCCATCAGCTTGGCCTCGCACAACGGATCCCAGGAAGTAGGATGCTTCTTCTTTCTCTTCTTTGACTGAAAGACCCTTCCCCATTGTGCCACGGTCATTGTATTCTGGCTATATGGCAATGCTTACAGTGTAACAGGCCACACCAGCCATCAACTGCTCACATGCAGGGGGGAACAGAAGTCACTACAAAATTAGAGTAATGAGGGGCAGCTCTATGATTTTTGCCACCCCAAGCGTGGCAGTCAGGCGAAATTGCCGCTGAAGCCGCGAAACCGGAGGACCTCCCGCAGAAACGCTGCCGAAGGCTGCCTGAGTGTCCCCCTCACGGCGACCATCACGCCACCCCCCGCGGCTTGCCGCCACAGGCACGCGCTTGCTGCGCTGGTGCCTGGAGCCTCCCCTGAGATCAATCAATCTCCCACAAGCAGGTTTCTCTCCGCAGCAGCCTGAAGGATCAACTCACAGACAGTTGAACAGATATTATACAGCCCTGCCAATACAGAGCAGGAGTACACATACAACCCAATCAGACCACCCAGTTCAATGGCTGCTTCCTAAAACTCACATGGAACTTTGCAAAGTCAGGAACTATTTCTAGCCACGCAAAGTGATATGCAGGACCAGAGCCGTTCAAACAGCTATTCTGCTCCTCAGTGAAAATCCCCAGCATTTGTAAAGATTTGTTATGTGGTTTCTCTGCTTCTCAGCGAATGCTTAATGGGAACTACAACAAAAAATGATTCACTTCATTGCTTTTCAATTAGTTAGAAACTCCCATTAGTGATGCAATTAAGGTACTGATTTCAAGACTGTCATTTAACCAGTTTCCCCTGATATTTCACTGGGCTCATTTGTTGTTGCATTTTTTGTTTGCTTGCTTTTGTTTTGTTTTGGGTTTTTTCCATCCCACAAACGCAGATGCAAAAAATTGTTCATTCACAAAAATGCAGACAAAGCAGAAAGCTAATCCAAAGGGAGGAGAGGAAAGGGGAAGAGACAAGTGGGTGGATAAGAATTTGTAGATTTGTTATAGAAGAGACAGGAACGAGGGAAAGATGGGGGAGAACAGGGGAATTCCTATGATGCTGCAGGGCCTGCTTGAGCTGGGGAGCAGAGCACAGAGCAGATGGGAAAGCAGAGGAGCTCCTAGACAGCACAGGTGGGAATGGAGTTGAGAAAGCAGGGGTGAGCACTGCGGATCAGGTCCGATCATATGCTTGAAATAGCAATTCTCTCCTTGGCTCTCTGCCTTTCGGTTGCTTTGACCTTCTAGTCTGGTCACTGAGATCTTTGCATGCCATTTGTTTTTGTCATTCAAAGGGAATTATTTTGTGTAAACTCCGACTGAGAGCTGTTACTCACCTCCCACTGGGAAAAAAGGGCTGGGTCAACACCTCCTTGCCTTTGAACGTCACCGGCATTATAACATCACCAGGCACAACAACAGCAAGCCCATAAATCCTATGATAAAAATATTATTAGCATCCAAGAGCAGATGCTCCAGTATAGGCAGGACATAGAACACGCAGTGCAAAGGCCATACAGACCTACTGGCAACAGCAGCTGGGCTCGGTGCTCCAGGTTCAGAGACTATTGGGAAGCACTCACACCTGTGGCTGGCCACTAACAGTCCCATTCTGGTCTTGGTCTCTTCTTCTGTGCTCCCCCTACACTTGGAATTCCCTCCCTGGGAGTGCAGGGGTGGTATCCCTGTCTGCAGTCAAATCCCTCTCTAAAACATACTCATGTTCTTGCAAAGCCTGCCAACTAGAAATGGGCCCAGATTGACACTCCTGAAACTTGAGGGGTTTTGAGATATGAATCCAAATGGTGCAGCTCAGGCTCAGCACTAGTTATGTAGTAAATATTCCATTGTAAGGGGCCACTGGACCAGAACTAGATCAGCATGTTGTAAGTCTGGCACCTGGTGTGAAGACAAAAGAAGTGCAACAGTTTGCTGTAGAAGTCTGTGTGTCTATTCTGTTCTGCTTACGTTCTTATACCAAAACGATCACTGTGGTATCCTAGTGCCTTTCAAAACCATGTTTGCAGTGTTGCTGTAGCCCGGATGGTCCCAGGATAATAGAGAGGCAACTGGGGGTGAGGTAATATTTTTTATTGAATCAACTTCTGCTGGTGACTGAGGCAAGCTTTTGAACAGGGCCGGCTCCAGGCACCAGCGTACCAAGCATGTACTTGGGGCGGCACCTTAGGGGGGGCAGCGCTCAGGGTTGTGCTTTTTTTTTTTTTTTTTTTAAACGTTGCGGCTGGCTGGGAGAGCGGGCCGGGGCCGGGCTGGCCGCCCCGCCCCCGGCGCTCCGTCTGCAAGAGCGGGGGCAGGGCTGGGCTGGCCGCCCTCCCCGCGGAGCTCCGGCCGGGAGAGCGTGGCCCAGGCCGGGCTGGGCTGGCCGCCCTCTCAGTGGAGCTCCGGGAGAGCGGGGCCCGGGCCGGGCTGGGCTTGCCGCCGAGCTTCGGCCACGGCCGGGAGAGCGGGGCCCGGGCCGGGCTAGCCGCCCTCCCCGCGGAGCTCCAGGAGAGCGGGGCCCAGGCCGGGCTGGCCGCCCTGGCTGCAGAGCTCCGGCAGGGAGAGGCGCTGGCGGGGGGAGGGAATTGTTTCGGTGGGGCGGCGCTTGCCGCATAGGCACCGACTCCATGGGTGCTTCGGGGCTGGAGCACCCATGGGAGAAAAATGGTGGGTGCTAAGCACCCACCGGTAGCCCCCCTATCAGCTCTCTCCCTCCTCCCCCTCCCCCCCAAGTGCCTCCCATTTGTTGTTGAATTGAAAATTCTTATGGGTGAGGATGAAATGGATGAGGTTGGCAATGTGTTTGGGGTGGACATCTGAGTGTGGTCCATTATCTTGTAGATATTTGAGGCAGGCAGCAATGCTGTCGTTGTGAGGGCTGTCAGTGTATAAGAAGGTGACATCCATGACAGCATGGGTGGTGTTCTTTCACACCTGAAAAAGAGCTCTGTGTAAGTTCGAAAGCTTGTCTCTTTCACCAACAGAAGTTGGTCCAATAAAAGATATTACCTCAGTGACCTGGTCTTTCAAAACTAGCAATCCACGTGAGTAGTCTACTATAGACCTGGGTTTTCTCTTCTCATCCCCCTTCTATAGCAAGAAGAATTCTCAGAATTCACTTCACTCCTCTTCTTTTCCCCATTCCTAGAGTTGGCAGGGTAGCTCACTTCTTGAAAAGAAGTCTCACTGGTGTTACAGGAAAGCTTTAGCAAAGCGATGGGCCTTGCATGTTGACATGAAGGCAGCCAGGTTTATGATTCTCTTCTTCAGCTGTGGAAGGGAACTCCACTGCAGTGGACCATTCATCAAAAAGGCTTTGGTCCAGATCTTCAGCTTGTGTAAATGGGTTAGATTGTAAGCATTTTGTGGGCAGTGGCTGTGTTTTGTTATGTGTCTGTACAGTGCCTGATTGGAAACCCTAGGCACTACAACAATAGAAATAATAAATATAGTTCTATTGAAGCCAATAGAGCAACATCAATTAACACCTATCAATGAGCTAGTCCTCTTTCTCCAGTTCCCACTGGTTTTACCCTGTCCATTGAGCCATCTCTGTCATAAGCGAAGAGCAATGTCTGCTCTCTTCCTCCATTGTCTCAAGATCTAGGACAAGCAGGTGACTGGAAACACACCTGGCTTGTGACTCCTTTAAAAATGCATAACTGTGAAAGGGCTGAGAGACTTTTTAAGTGTAATGCAGAAAGTCTGTTGAATGCTTTGCCTGAGGGCATCAGCCAAGCCTGGCTCTATCTGCCTGACTAAATCCAGATTAAAGATGCAGCGCTCTGCAAACTGCTACTTTTTCCAATTTAGACGCCTGCACTGTATTTTCTATTTATTTATTTATTTTATAATATTGATTTGTCAGGAGGCAAAGCGAGGGATGTAGGAAAAATGATGCAGAGTCTGAAATTGTGCAGTGCTCTATATTTACAGGGCTATGGAGTTTTCTTATGTATCTTAGACGCGTCGATTTTGCAATGTATTTATGTAAGCAATGAGGATCTGATTCTGCTCTCATTCAGGTTTATGGCAAAGTCCCGTTAACTTGAATGGGACTAGACTGGGTCAGCTGTTAATAAGGAGTGGTCTGGTGGAGAGGGCACAGGATTGGGACTCAGGAGATCTGGGTACTTGGTTGTGCGATAGATTTTTGGTATGACCTTGGGCAAGTGATTTAGTCTCTCTATTATCCCCATCTGTAAAATGGGGATAATAGCACTGCCCTATCTACTTCACAGGGGGCTGTGAAAAGCAATTAATTCGCGTTTCTGTTCAGATACTACAGCGATGGGAGGCATGTAAATGTGCATTTTGATCTCTTCTCATTTTTCCCACCTTTTATGAGTTTTGATTTGTTAATACATATTCTCCCACAGGGTTATGGTTATGTCAGATTATATTAATAGATGTTCAGGCCAGAAGGGATTATTAGGTCATCTAGTCTGACATCCTGCATATCACCGGCCATAGAATTTCCTCATGACCCCTGCATTATTCATTGCAATGAGAAGCCAATGGAGATATTCTGGATCTATACCTGAGATCAGCATGTGGCCCTTTATGTGTGTATATAATTACATTAACTGTGTTAACAATGTCTTGCTAGTTTCATTCTTGTGTTCTATTTTGGGATCACTCAGCAGCAGCAAAATATTGTGGAGATGGTTAGCGCTATTATGTATGCAGTAATAGGGATACAGGCCACTGCAATGACATGCGTAGTGGTATGACAAGGAGTAACGTGGCTAAAAAGTGTCCCATTGCCACATATTGAATAATAACAGGAGTCAGAGTACACGTCAGCCATCAGCATCTTCCCAATCCATTTTCTAATAACCATTGTACAATTCCTTCCTTGGTGCATCAAGAATACCCCCCAAGAAATCATTTAAATGTAGCAGTTAATTTGAATCAAGTAAATAAGAAAACCCCAACCTTTAAACCTAGATTTGCTTGAAGTACTTCAAATATTGTATTGCTAGTACTACAGTACATAACAAAGTAATTGTGTAATTAAGAGATAATGTCAATGCAATGGAACATTGTTGACAAGATAATAGTCTCCCGTTGCTCTATAAATGCCAAGGCAAAGCTAAAGAATATGCAGGAAAAACGCATGTGGAAAATCGGATGGGTTCATTTGTTTGTGTATTGAACTGGTAATTTCTGACTGGTTTAAATGCAATCAGTCCAGGCTGGATTCTGTCACATATCTTCATGTGGAACAAGTAACATCTCACTCTGGGAGTAAATGAGTTGAAATCATGGGGCCTCCCTGGAGAGCAAAGTACTGCTCTTGTCTTCTGAAAGGAGTGGCCAGGTAGAAAACAATGTGCTTGAGAGGGGTGGGGACAAGTTTGGAAGCCAGGAGCTAATAAGCCCCAATTCTGGGGATGCCACTGACTCCTTCGGTGGCCTGGGACAAGTTACTTCCATTGTCTGTGCCTCAGGCACCACTGTCTGAAAAATGGGGCTATTACCAATTTGTCAGAGATGTTGTATTAGCTAATTACTGTTTGCACAGAGCTATTGACAGGTACGTCTCTAAGCACTGTTATTCAGACAGCACTGGTTGTTATTTCAGAACACTGCAAGGCCCATTTGACCATCGGCCTATTCTTTATGCAACTTTGGTATAGGTAGTAATAGATCTGTTGCACTGGTTACATGTACTTTGGGGAGCAATAATAGACTTGTGGGAATCGGAGATGGAAAAGCCCTATCAGCCCTTCCTGCATTGGTTTTGTGTGTCATCCCAGTGCTGCAGTACCAATGAGTAGAGTATGGCACTGGGGAAAGCAAACAGAATGGGACAGCGAGCAGGGAGTGCTCTGAGAGAGTGTACAAACCTCAGGGATGAAAGTAATACGTCGACAGGAAAGGGGAGACTAGACACCGAGGTTCGTATCAGGCCCTGCCTATGCTTGGGAATAGCCCCAACTCAGCAATTAATGGCCAACTATCAGCGTCACTGCCGACCACTGTTCCCTTTAAGCTGTGCGCGTATGCGCGCGCACACAGATCCTAAACCCCGCGCACACGGTGAAACACCGTGCGCATAAAAATTTGCACAGAAGACATTTTTGGTGCACACGGTCTGTCAAAAATTAGAGGGAACACCTCTCTGTTACACCTCTCTGTGTAGACATGGGCATCCAGGAGTTTACACCAACTGGGCTAATGGAAGCTCACTCTAGCTTCATGTAGGAACCAGCAGCTGAGTTTCTTTGCCAGTTGCAGAATTGGAGCTATTCCTGAATGCAGACATGGGCTAGGACAGGTGATCCACAGAGACTAGCATTTCTCTCTCCAAAGCAAGGCTGTACTGGGCACGAGGGCGCATGGCCCACAGCCCATCTTCAGAGCTTAGACTGAAGCAGAAGAGAGCCTACCTTGCCCCACAGGTGTCGTTGTAGCCTGTGTTCCCCCAGCACTCTTGGAGACCCCTGCCTCTGACAGTTCCACCTGGAACAAGTCACCTCCACCTCCCTGTGCTCCAGATCTGTGTCTATTCAGCCCAAGGTGGGGGCTGCCTAATCTGCATACAGTATGTCTGGCTGCCTTCCAGACCACCAGAAGCTTTCTCCCTCATTCAGAAGTGTTGCCAGCAGCCACCTGACAAGCCGCACACACCTGTATAACCCATCTCCTCAGGCTGCATTGACTAAGCACCTCCATTCTTATTAGCACAGTGTAAGAGGTTCATTCATCTTAGTTTCTTGCTGACAAGCACCGACTCCTGTGATTTGCCTCCTATTTAGGGAGAGAAAATGCCTTTCACTCTGTGCAACGGCTAAGCCCCTTTCATTCACACCAGCTCACAGGAAAAATGGGTCCTGACGTTCACTGTGGGGGCCCGTCTGGCAGCAACATTGTATCTGCACAGAGACACGTGTGCTAATAAACACATCACTGGGCGCATAAGTGCTTATAATTGCTCTGCCTAAAAAAATGCTGCCTAAACTACACAGCCCTTTTGGTGGCTAAAATGCACCAGGTCGTCCTTTGGGTGAAGGGCATATAGACAAATGGTGGGGCTGGCTTTTCTACTGTCTCTCTCTTCTCTACATAACAAGTGCACAGACCCAAGTGCACAGATCCTCAAAAAGCCCACCTAATCTTCCAAGGTGATTTGATTTATTTTATGTTACTGCTTTAAATGGCTATAGGGAAATTTACTTCATCAGACTGAATGCTGTTCAGTTAAACAGGCAAGTTGCAAAATGGCCTCTTCAAACGCCTGAAAATATTTCACAATCTCCTTGGATATGAAATGGGCAGCTGTGGGATTCCTGGGCGATGCCATTTGAATGATAATTCCAGCAGGAAATTCAGCTTGAGGACAGGAAGATTAGAGCTGCTGTCAGCGACACTGGGAGCTGCAGCTAGAGGTGGAGAAGCACTGGAGCCTCCCCCTGGTTTTTATAGATAAGAAATTTAGATGCTCTGTAGATCTACATGCTGAACCAAAAATAAAGACTACCCAGAAAGAATGCAGAACTCAGATTTTCCTCTCTTGATAAGAGTCATCATGCTGATAATATGGCGGCTTCTGGCTTCATTATTTCATATAAAGAGTGCTTCTATAGATGGACTTTCAAAGACATAACTTAATGATTTGGGTGCCAGTTCCTCACAGCACTTAAGCCTGTGCTTAATTCCATCCCTACTTAGCAACGCACTTCAGCCTGGACATGAGCGGGAGCTATACAGATGCGGAAGAACTTTATTTCGTAAGTAAGGATGGAATTAAGCGTGTGCTTAGATGTTTTGCTGGATGGGGACCACAGTCCCGTTTTACAGGATATATTTATTACCTCATCAGAAGGGAACATCTTGTTATCACGTAACTAACTTTGGATGCTATAGACTTGTGAGGGCCTGTGTCCGACCGAATGTATGCGTTCGGAAAAAAAAACGTTAAGAAAAGAAAGTTCCTGCTCCAGATGACTTCTTAACAAGGACAGTTCTGCTGTTTGCGACCCAGTGAATAAATGTTGGAGAAATGAAACATTGAAAATGACTCATGCAGATGTAGAGTCTGAGAGTGGAATTTTTGGTTTGTTTAGTGTGTTGCCTATTGACAAGCAATTTCACTTACAGGGACTCTGCCACTCTGACACAGTCTGACAAGTGGGTGTTATCTCAATAAATCAGACCTTGCACCCAATTCGTCAGCAGACTGGGGAGGCTTTTCCTTCCTCTCTGCAGCTCATGCAGTCTCTGGAAACTTTAGTGCAAGTTCACTGACAGCTGGTTCAGATACCACTTTAAAGTTCTTAATTATGTGCATTCATCTTGTTTATTGACCCACTTGACACAGCCAGCTAGACTACTTTGTATTCTACAATCAGAAATTTCCTGCTTAGGAAGAACTATTTGCAGATATATCCCCAGGTCTAAGGAAGACAATAACACACATTTCTGTAGTCACTAGATATGCAATTCAATTTCAAAAACACAGGGAATGGATCCATTGGGATGGCATGGCACTGTTCCCCTTCATGCACCGGCTTCTATTCTGTGGTATGTGAGAGTCTGTTTGCCTGGGAGAGATGGGTGTGAGGCTGAATGCCAGGGCATGATGTGTTTGTTCAATGTGCACATGCTATTAGTCAAGACATTTGTGACAAGCAACATAATTGTGTTTGGTTAGTAAATTTGGGAAGTAAGTGCAGTGGTTTTCATCAGCTCCAGATGAGTCAAGACCTCTGGTTAGCTTAGTAATTAACCTTGGGAGCCATTTCAGTCACTCTGATGCACACATTAAGGCTTGAGTAGATGCATAGCAAAAAGAGTATAAATATGTAATCAGGAATATTTTGAGGCATATAATTTACCCTGTTACAGCATTATACTTTGGTGCAAGTTTTAGATGGTATTTAGCTATGTGTATTATTAACCTTCCAGACCTTTCTGTCGTGAAGTTAAATGTTGCAGCAGACACACACATTTGTGCACCTAGTTAGGTTATGAAACTACATATGCATATTGGAGTATCAGTAGGTATGCAAATACCCAGCAAGTAAGATGTATGACTAGCCGTTTGCATAAATATTGAATTTTGTGGACACAGTTGGGGTAATTGTGTATGCAAGTTAGCTGGGAGGTTCTGCTTGCATTAGTGTACCCTAGGAATTGGACTTTTGCCTGTGTATTACCTGTGTTTTGATCATTAACACCAAGTGACTCTGAAGGCAAAGGTGACGTGCACTAACTTACTGAGCATCTAAGGGAAATTAATTTTCCAGTAACATATGGCTTGATCTTCAAATCCTAATGGGGTAGGAGGTGTTTCCATCAGATAGTTCATACGAGCAGAATGTCCACAGCAGCCTTTTTATTTCAATCAAATCCATTCCTTTCGCTTTGGTGGAAGTGGCTAAACCTGCTACCCATATAACTACCTTGGTCCATTTACCAGCTTGCATAGCACAGGATAGTGCTGCTGTCAATAACAATGCCTGAATAACACAGTGCTTTGTATTTGTCCTTTGGCTCAGACATTCTTATTCCGTTTCTTTCCAAATTTTGGATCATTCCATATTAATGGTCAATATTTTATAGAATAAGTCATCAAAACTGAGGTAAGCAAATGCTGCAAGATGTGGTATTTGTTTTACTCACATTAAACAGAGGCTCAAATTAACACATTTCTTCATGTTGATTTCTTAAATAGATAGAGCAATATCTGTCTATTATCTCTTTCCCCATCTCTTTGCCTACTTCTTTTTCTATCTAGTACTTGTCTGTGTGTGTACAGTATTTACAATAATCTTTGAATTATACCTTGTTATATCTGACACCTTGATTTGATCAACAAGCCAATTGCTATAGCAACTTCACCAATCAGGCTTTACTTGAAGTCACCGAGAGAATAATATCAACTATTCCCTCTAGTCTGAGTTCGAAGTATAAAAGTCCCGGCTAATGTTCAGTTTCAATTTAAAGAGACTACTCCACAATCAGTCAGAAGCCCTCCCCATCACCCAAAAATATTATGCTTTCTAGCAGGGAACAGAATAGGGAAGAGTTTGGAGGCTGGAAAGGGAGTTAAGGGCTTTGTATGAGTTACCATCTGGAAACAAAAAATAGATTTGCTTATGAGGCCTTTCAGGGGAAGGAGCAGTGACGGTGTTACCAATTCACGTGATTTCATCCTAAGTCTTACAATATTTGGTGTATTTCTTCAAGCCCCAACTCCTGGAGTCATGTGATTTAATGAGAATCTCAGCTTTCTTTCTTTTTTTCTTTTAAAGTACCTTTCTAGCTCTGACGGTTATGGAAATTTTTTTGAAAATGTGACCTAAGTGTGCCCTAAAAGCTCACACAGCAGAAGGCCAATAAAAATAATTCAACATTAATTTTCACTTTTATTTTTAATCTGATTATTTTTAAGCCAATCTCATGATTTTTGAGTGGCCTGACTCATTTTTTTTCCCCCGTGGTTGGGGGTTAGCAGTACTGAGTAATGACAGGACCCATACTAGTGCTCGCGCCAGTCCTCTCACCAGCTCCACCATCTATGTGATGCCATCCAACCTGGGTGTTTAATGTATTAACCCCTTTGTGCCCTTATTATGTTCTCCTTCCCCACTGCTTGGCATATCCTCTTAACCCTCTCCTCAAAGCCCTGAGCCCTGACTCCAAATCCTGCCTTATTTCAGACTGCTTCTCCCTGCATCTTCAGTCCAACTCCTTCTGCATTTTGTTCTCTTTCCCTGCCACCTCCCAAATTTCCTCAGTCAAGATGATCCTAGTATACACAATAGCCTAAGAGGCAGTCATTGGAGGTGCTGCTTTGTGACGCTCACAGCAGCACACTGGGAATTGAGGGCTCAGCTGGGAAGCCCCTGGAGTAAGCCGATGGGCCGATATTTCATTGTAACTCCAAGTTTCAATTGACCCATCAGGGATGGGGGACCTGCTCCTCAAAACTGGGACAAACGTGGTCAACTGGAACTTCTGGTCAGCAGTTAGGGTACAGCAGGGCTCAGGAGGGTTTCATCAGCTAGTAGGGGGCCAGGGAGAGCTTCACCAACTGGGACAGGGCTGGGTGCCTGCGGCTCTCCTCCCAAGAAGGGGGATTACAGCCTCCCTCTGGGTGGGAGTCGTCCCAGTTGTGTGCTGGAGAGGGGCTGGCAGTGCTTTTTACAGCCACCCAGTTCTGTATGTCTCCAACCAGCCCTGGGGAAAAGATTCAGGAAAAACAATGGGGACAGCTGCCATCTTCAGCCATCTCTTGATACGAACCTTGTCAAAGGCTCTAAAATTCATAGACTCCAAGGCCAGAAGGGACCATTGTGATCATTTAGTCTGACCTCCTGAATAGGACAGGCCAGTGAATTTCACTCAGTAATTCCTGCATCAAGCCCAACTGCTTGCATTTAACAGCATTTTTCAAACTCTTCCACCTCCATTAGTTTTCATTTAATTTCTGCCTCTGCATTTCTGGGATCACACTGGGACTGGATATTCCAAAATACCACATGAAAAGTTGTCCTCACTGTATTGTCTGGCTAGATCTGAAACAAGTGTCGCTGGAAATCTCATGAGGAAGTCTGCTTGGATCTTAAAATTTCTGGCCCAGCATCACAAATTCAGGAGCAGGGCTGAGAAAACACTTCACAACAATTTAATTATTCAGTGAATTTCACCCTTTGTCCAAGGGCAGGTTGGGAAATCTTCAGATTTATTCGTTATTCACAATTTTCTGGGGATTTCTTTAATGCTGATTTGAGGTTGGCAGCTCATTCCAACTGTGTATATTACACAGTTAAATATACAATTTTCAGTTCACACCATAGCTTCTGTAATCTCAGGGGTGATAGTGGGGCTGGAGAGGTTATGAAGCTAAATTCATTAATTCATTTTAATGTTTGAAAGGCACTCTGGGGATCCACATACTGGAAGTACCGAGTAATATTATCAAGGAGATGGGTTTTGGGATGGGGAGATTGGTTGTTTTGTTTTGTTTTTGCAAATAGGGTGTAATTCACTCTGCAAAAGGCCTATTACTGATTCCCCTGTCTGGGTTGTCTGCAGGGATTGAACCTCTGGATCTAAAGACACAAGTTGCTACTGTTTGAGCTTAAGGGTCAGTTCTACTAATTTGGAGACTAACACTCATAAAGCTTTTTACGTGAGCCAACCACTAGAGGGGGACAAAGCTACCCTTGGCCAGCATGCACCAAATAAATCCTCAAAATGAAGCTTAAGTGGTTTATAGACTCAAATGTGGACCTTCTGGATAGGGGGAATAATTTCTGATTGTTGCATTCACTTACACAAGGCAACCCTATCACTCCTACCTCACTGAACTCCAACAAAGCTGCTAATATTCATCTTTCAAATTCCATTGGCACCTAGAAAATAGCAAGAGGGAACAAGCATCAGCTACCCCTCCCGCCCCCCGATACACACGCACACTTCCCACCACCGCTCTCTCTCCCCCCCTCCATTAATGTAAACGAATTAATTGGTACAATCATACCGCAGTCTGCGCTTGATTTTCTGATTAATAGAATGATTAGACAATGCTGAGTCAGCAATAAACAGCTGCGGTTCTCTTTCCCGCTGGCTCCTGAAGAGCCACTTTATCAAGTGCTGTTGTTTTTGCCATTCCCCCTCATACAGCTAATCAGCTACATCCCCAGACTAAGGAGGAATCTGGACATCTAGCTGTTCTGCACACTCTTCGATGGGTTCAAATCCATCCAGTCAGACTACCACAAATTTATATTTATAAATACATTTAATAAAACCTAAGAAAACTTTTGTTCCTTTGGGGTCCATTTCTGATTTCATAAGCAAGGCCCCCTGATATGGCACATCCAGATCTTCTTGCAAAATGCTGGGCACCCATAACAGATCGAGTTCATGATTGTGACACCAGCATATTTCTTCCATTCACTTTTCCTAATGGATGGACAGTCAGATTGCAGAGTCAGAAGTCTGATCTGTAAAACGGCAAAGGCAGCAGAAGTGAAATTATCCCCCATATTGCCTCATCTGTGGTCAAGCCTGAAGGCAGCAAAGCTATTTGGCATTTCAATGTACTGGGCACTGCACAATCCCAGGAAGACCACGTCCCTGCCCGAAAGAGCTTACAAATGAATCTGAAGCAAGACAGGAGAATAATAGGAGGAAAAAGCTAAGGGTGGGTAAGGGTTACGATAATCAGATTTGTCAAGTACGTGAGTTTTCTCTGTGCACAACTTGACCTGCTGTTGCAGCTTGAACATGGAAGGGCCACTTCTAGCTTTGGAAGATGAGCTCACTCTCCATACCCTTTCTGTCCTGGGGCTTTCAACTGAGCCTGCCAGCAAGGGTGCCAATTAGTGCCATTGCTGATGGTGTGGTATGCAACTTGGGTTGCTGTTCATCGTCTTTGCACCTATAAGCTATAAGATACAAAACTTCCTGTCACCCTCAGGCTGGGCTAAATCTGAATGGGCGAATTTCAAAGCCAAAGGCTCTGTATGCTATTATTAATCAGTTTCCTGAAGTGTCCACTTCCATGGACAATGTTCTTTTTCTGTGGTCATGGCTTGCAAACCCTCATTTACAAAATGGCTCACACGTAAAGTCTGCCAGAAGGTTCAATAAAGAAATCAGTCATGGCCCAGCTTCTGGACCACGGCACATGGAATACAAGATCAGATTCATTAGTTCCCAAGCCTTCAGTGGGTTCCCCTCTACCCTCTTTAGCAGGAAAAAATATGACACTATTATGTAAAATAAAATTAAAAAATCAATGTTGATTAATAAAAGTAATTTCAAGAAGCTGCACCGAAGAGTATTCAATTTCAAATTCATTTCCCCTGCTTAATTGTCTGAGAATGTCGGCGCGATGGTATGGGAATATGAATGCCTTGCCATTTCAGTCCTGGGTGAACCTATCTTTTCTGACAGCAAATGCTTCCTCCAGACCAAGGCTAGTCGAGGGCACCTGACAGGGAATGGAAAGAGGCTGTGGACGCTCTATGCGAAAGTGTTCTTGGGCAGTGACAAAACTCTCCAGAGAGAGAGCATTCTCATCTCCTCTTCATATCCTGCCAAGATGGCTGCAGCCTCAGATGGTGGGGTTGAAGGAGGCTTTGTTCCTCCCGTAAGTTCGTTCGATCTGATGGGAAAGGAGTCTGTCTGCTTGGAGGTTGATGCAGAAGTTACTCTGCACAGACTGATGGGTCCTGTGGCACAATCAGTCAATGTCACGAACCTCGTGCCTGTGACGCCTGGGGGCTTGTGCCCACAGGCTGAAGACCTGTGGGGAAGCTGACTTGGGTGGGGAAGAATTTGAGGTGAAGGGGCAGGCAATAGAGTTCACACTCAAAAGGCAAAAGGTGCTTTGCAGCTCCCTATGGTTGGGAAACAGCTGCCAGAGGGAGCCTTGGGTATGAAGGGGGTGGAAGTAGGTCCCCTTACTCTGGAAATGGTTTTCAGGGCATGTTATCCATTTCCAACTCTGCATATGGCCTTGAGGAGGGCAGGGATGCTGTAGAGCTTTGCCACACACAGGCTGTATCAGTAATGTAGGGGTAACGAGCAGTTTAGCAGCCACACCTGTGTCTCCCCTTCCCCTGTAGTTGGAAAGAGTGGTAGTACTGTAGTCTCCTCTGTTGCAGGGGCTCCATTCATTTTAAGGGACTCCACTCAGGGGATTACTGAGGGCACGAGTTGAGCAGAAGGAATAGTGGCCCAACAGAGGCATTTTTTAAAATCTGAACTGGGGTCTTTTGTCTTTCTTAACCCTGAGGTTCCCAGCACACAAAGGGAAGCCCCAGTGCTGACCAGGGAGCACAAAGGCCTGTCGTGAGTGAGCAGCTGAGGAACAGCGACAATAAGGAGGAACCTGAGGTGTCTGTTTCCAGCCATGGATCTCTTGAGGCGTTGCCTAAGGAAGAAATCCTATGCAACAGTCACAGCTGGTCAAGGTCACCCTTCTGAGTAAGACTCCTCACAAGGGAGGCACTGCCCTGGGATGCCTCAGCAGAAATATGTGATAGAACTGCGCTCCCCAGGGGGCATGGACAAATGTCCCATGGGGGATTTTGTTGTTGGGACTTTGTTAAAACCCTTCGGATTCTTACCTGCACCATTGAAATCTGTGATACCCCTGCCAGGCAGCAGAGAATTTGGGGTCAGCTTTTTCTCCTATGGAGAGGTGGAATTTTTCTGGGAGCAGTTTGGAATTAGGAAGGGGACTAGGGATTGCGATGATACTGTAGCTGTTTCTTTATTCTAAATTTCTATTAAGCCTGTGACTATTTTTTCCCCATGGTGACAATATACATGACGTGGATGTTCTTCATTGGGCTCCTCATTACGCTAAAGTGTTGCAGCCTCCAGTTAAAGTTTGATCGATTTAGGGTTTGGAATAGTGAATGTAAAGGCACCATTGAACTTTTCCAGGTAAATGGTACAGTGCAACGTCTCCCCAGTACAGATTATTTAGATTCTGAGTGGGATTTCTCTGTGTATCATAGGCAGCCACACACTTCTGCTATCCAACGCTCTACAGAGCATTGTAGCATGGACTGTGATGTAAGGAAGTGCATGTGCTGTAGTACTAATACACACAAGACTGAGAGCTGCAGGGACTTCATTAGATGCAATGTGTGGGGAAAGGGGACGTTGCAGATTGTGACCAAGCCCTCCCAGAGCTATAGATATTTTGGGATGCACCTTCAGTGGTGATTCAATAATTGAGTTGTACTGGGAGAAGCAGTTTGCCTCCTGCCAGGCTAAGGTGATGAGGTGGAAGAGATGGACCCTGAAATTGGCAAAAATGGTGATGTGTATTAAAATATTCCTGTTACCCCTTTGCATTTATGTGCCATTTGTGATTCCTCCTCCTTGAAAATTGTTGGTCATATTGACAGGTGGTTTTTTTTTCAGATGATCTAGGACAATAAATGTATCCCAGTGAAGAGAAGTATAGTCTACCTGCTAGTTGAAAAGGGGGGCAGGGATGGTATTTCCTGAAACGTTCTTGATGCGTAGTTTTTGTGTTTTTAATTTTCAAAGGATTCCTGCAGCTGTGAATAGAGGGTGGCCACTCATTTTCCAGCATTACTAGGAAATGTCACAGGGGAAGAAATGGAATAACTGGTAGGGAAAGGGGGATGGAGACCCTAAAAAGATATTATTTTCTTGCAACAGCCCCGCAGGGTCCCTCTTTCATACAACTTGCTTGAAGGTGCATTTCCCATTGGCACGTTCAAGTGACAGCATTCCAGAACGTTGGCTCACAATTAGAGCTTGCTATACCAGAGGGTGTTTAAGGGAAATATTTTCAGAATGCCATTTAGCAGTACTGAATTGCCGAGGAGATTGTCTCAGTGGGGCATTGCTGTACCTTTGCAAAAAGAGTTCCCTTCAAGCACAGGGATATATGATGGTGGGTACTTCCTGGTAAATTGTATGTTATAGGTAACAACTAAGGGAAGCACTGAGTAGAAAGGCCATGTCCCCATGAAGCCTGCTATGGATAATAGGACACAATGGAGTACTTTTCTTTATTCTGCCCCATTAACGTCCACATCTGGGATTTGTGGGCTTCAAACTGAGAATCCTGCTGTTGCACGGTCAGACTTGTGGACAAGCGGCTTTCGGACTTTTTCAGACACGAGGACTGAGCATCTGACTGCCTCGATAAAGAAAGACAGACACTTCCCATGTATTTTCTCTGAGACTCTGGAAGTTGTTAATGCAGTGGCTTTAGTTTGGGCTACCTACAGCAGAGCTGCTGCTCAGCCTGTCTTCAGGCACAGAACGATGCACCTGAAACTGTAGTTTGCACTGTTTGTGAAGTTATTCCGTCACTAGCAACGGTGGAGAAAAACGGAATGATTTTGGTGGAACGGAGGCTGGCCTGGAGACATACGACACTGGATTGATCCGCTAGTTTTCAGGACAAAGTGGGTCGGGTAGGATGGGGAGGGTTCAGGTGATTTCTCTTTGTATCTGTGATTCGTTCTGACTGTGACTAACTTTTGGGTTTGAAGGTTATATTTCAATAGACATGAAGAGAGAGAGGGATAGATATACACACTATCCACAGATAATATGACCACTTCAGAACAAAAGGGCTCATTATAGCCAAGAGCTCTTTAAAATCAGTGGCAATCATTGGTTCTCCAACTTTTTTCATAGTGGGAACAATATCTTGACAGAGATTCCTGTGTGCCACCTCCTTTCATCTTCCCAATCCTACAGACTTCACTTGTCTTCCCCTTTAAAATCTCACAGACCCCATCTCCCATTCACAATCACTGTGGATCACTATGTCAGCTTTTGCTTTTGCTTACATGGAAAAGTAACAGAAGGAAAGTGTTCAGTGTATTTTTTAGCTTCTTTTAATACCCAATAGGAGCTGGAAAGAGCCAGCACTATGTGACTATAAAGTGCTCTGCAGATCACACATTGGGAACCGCTGACCTAAGACAATAATACCTAGAAATTGACATAAGATGCAAAAATTGGAAGAAAATTTCAAGCGCTTCAAAATTTAGGCTGTTCGAATTCAGGGTCTTTTTATTTAGCAAATCTATAGCAAAATTTGGATCCAGGTTCAGATTCTGAACACCTCTAAAGTTCAGATCTGTAGTTTGGACTTGGGTCCATCTCTAATACTAACTTAAATTTATGTAACACCATATTCCCATTGAAAAAGCCCCAAAGTGATAAACAGACATATATACAGGAAACATTCCACTCTCAGAATTAAGCCATCTCTGGAGTGGACAGGAACTCTGGAGTGCACAACAATTTAGGACAAGAAGTGAAGAGAAATACCGTATCCAGTTAGAACTACAGGGAGAAATTAGGTAGGCAGAATGGGAGAGGGCAGCTTTTTATAGGACCTAAGTAGGGGAGAGATCCTCAGAAGGCCTGAGATCTGTTCTTGACTGATCCTTGAAGGTGTTACTTCCCCTCTCTGTGCCTCGCTTTATCCAACAGTTAAACGGATATTACCACTGACTCCTTTTCTTTGTAAAATACCTTCAGATCTCACAAATGAAGCATGCTATCTGAATGCTGTCAACAGCCTCTGTGTAGGAGTTTGGCCAGGACACTAGAGCTAGTATGCTTGAAACAATTCCTGCAGAACTTTATGACCACAAATGGTCAGGACCTTCTTTCAGTACCTGGGTTTTCCTTGTGGTTACAGATTCCCCATCCATGTACTGATCATACCTGACTCCACTTCGTTTGGTCCCAGCATGAAGTGGTATGGCTATGGGCTTAAGATTGCATGCGTTGCTTGCTACATGAAAAACGAGTTTGAAGATGTGTCTCCTAGGCCTCGACATAGCCTTTGATTTGCTTCTTCATCCCTGACAGTGGGCTGATTTGTTGCTTTCAGCACAGGCTGTCAGTTCGTTATCAGATGGGAAAATAATGCTCCAAGCTGTATGGCACGACAACTCTGTCATCTGTCATGTTGTGCAGGTAGGTAAGGCACTTTGGAAATAAAAAGCTCTGCTGTATTATAACGATCTTGCTCAGCTCGTCTGTGCAGATGTGGAATAGCCAGAGTATCTCCAATGGCTTCTCTGGTATGAAATGCTGAAGATGGAAAACATTAGAAAGAGGCAATTGGATACAGGACAGTACAGGACAGGTGGTGGTCGTGAGGAGGAGGTGATTAGGGGACTGTATCAGAGCAATCTCAGATTGCCAGTGAGAGGGGTCTGTAGTTGTATGTGCATGATACAGACCTTTTTACCATCGCAGAGTATGCAGCAAAGACAATTTTAGTTCTAGTGGACGGTGCTGGACTGAGCACCCTGGAGACTGAAATCCTCTGTTAACCTTCAGAATGGATACAGCAGTGGGCAGCAGCCGTGCCCAGCCAGTGTGGCTCAGTCCTGAGCTGGAGGAAGGAAACCCTCTAGGAATGAGGGGATAGTACAGTCTCTAGGCTGTGGCACCTCTGCTGTGACTGACAAGAAGGGTGCTGATTAGTGCGGGTAAAAGAGATGTGGACACCTGCCTCCTGAGAAGTGGTCTAAGATCCATCAGACTTGTTTCACAGAGGGCACTGAATAGCCATCTGATGGAAAAAGCTTTCAGCCATTGGTGATCCAGGCTAAATTCACAGAGCTTTGTCCTATTGCTGCTCCTCTCTGCCATCCAGGCCCTCAGATTTCTTTGGGCCAAATTCATCTGTGGTGTAACTCCATTGACTTCACTGGAGATACAGCAGGTATTAGTTTGTCACAGTAGGCCAAATTCTGCTCCCAGTTATCTCGGTGTAAAACCTGAGTAACTATTGATTTCAAAGGCGTTACACTAGTGTATATGAAAACAGAATTTAGCCCAATAGACTCTGGGGGAGGAGGACTGTCCACTGCTTAGCATGCTGCCCTCTCACCGACAAGTCATGGTTCCATTTCTTACTCTATTCACCCAGGTTTGTTTCCAGGGGTGGGCGAGCAATAGGGTTGCCCTGGGTGGACTGAGCAGGGAACTTACCCCATATCTTCCCACTGCCAGATACCAGTAAGTTCTGGTCTGATTGGCTGGCCTTCTCTCCCTCCCCCTTGGTCACTGGGGTTGGTGAACCAGAAACATTTTTTGCCTTGGCCAGCTAAACATCCAGAGCCACTGTTCTACCACAGACTTCCTGTGTGACCTCAGGCAAGTCATTTATTTGTTCTGTGCCTCCGTTTCCAATCTATAAAATGCGAGTAGTACTTCCCCAGGATAAATCCATTCAAGGTTGTGGCAGTGATACAAGAGCCTAAGATAGATAAACTGATTTAGTTGTCTCTCTGGTGGCCAAAATCAGAGACAATGTTCTGCTCTGGAAGTTGTATCCGCTAGAGTGTTTCACAAAGGCCTCTTCCATTTCCATGCAGAAAAATAAAAGCATACAGCATAAGCCATTTGATCTTATGCAGCATCCCTGATACACAGTATAACAAAAGATGATTGATTCAACGCGAGAGCCATATAGGAGGAAAGAAAAGTCTGAAGGCAAAAGGAAGTGTCTCAGAGGGAGGGAGCTCCATAGACACAGAGCAGCCCATGTCAAAGAGCAGCCCTCCCCTGTAGTAGAAAACCCGGAGGAAAGGAAGGAGAGATAAGGCCAAGGATGGAGTCTCAACACAAGTGGGAGGGAGGAACAGAGGTGGACGGTTAAGTGTAAAGAGGGATAACACCAAATTCACTTGTTACTGCTGGGGTTTTATACCGGCAATTATCTAACTGGAATTCATTCTAAAACCAAACCGACAATTTTATTTTTTTTATCCTCAGAACTCCCACCAGCCTTTCTTACCCCCATCTCAGTGAAGAGAAAGAGAGCCACTCCAGCTGTGCAGGGGAAGTTGGTGTGGAACCAACATGCCGAAAGAATACTACCAAACAATGCCACTTATCGACAATGCAGTGCCACTTACATGTTTACTGAAAAGAAGAAAGAGATGATTGCAGAGCTAAAAATGCTGACAACATTTAAAGGGTTTATTGTAGTGAATTTTTGTAGTCTTTGTCTGAAGATGATAAGCAGGGAGGTAATGAATCACAATTTTCAGAGATGTTTTCAAAAGTGCAAAATTCACAAAACACCCATTTGTCTCTCTCCACTTCTATTCTAAGTCTGGTCTTCTTAGATTTCTGGTCTATATTGCGATTCCAGTCACATGTCTAATGGTATCATTGTAAAACCTCTAGTGTAGACACAGCCAGGGTACACTTGTGCAGCATGGTTTTTAGCAGTGCAGCATTTCAGAGCTTGTCTAGACTAGGGAAATTTGCATCAGTGTAGGTACAGTGGTGTAGTTACACAAATGCAACTCCACAACATAGGCATGCTGTGTGGGTGCAAAATGGAGTTTGCACTGAGTGCAACTTGCCTCAGTAACTTAATGGGGTGAGTTGCCACAGTGCAAGCCCTATCTTATGCCAGTGTAGTGTACCACACTGTGTGTTTGCAATGGTATAGTATAATGGGTGTAAAAAAAGAAGGAAAGCCTATTATAGACAGGGCCCTACTGTAGTTTCAAGCCAGGTAAATCTGGACCACTGTAAACTGTATCTATGTTAGGGTTTCACACAGGTGCGGTTACTCTAGTGACTGAGATCCCACTTAGAAAGGTTCAAGACGATTTTGATTTGATGATTTTCAGTCATTCATAACTTTCAGAAGCTTTCGCCTTTCAGGGTAGAATTTTCCAGGCCTGGTCTCTGCCCAAGGGAGATTTTCATTTTATTTTATTGAAAGTTTGAGCAAAAACTAGTCAGCGATTGTTGAAAATTAAGAAAAAATACATTTTCCCGATTATTAATTATTATTTCCCGATCCAGGGTGTTGGTGAACCAGCCTCATGGCCCCCTTCTGTCCCCTCCCAATGAAACAAATCGCCACCAGAAAAATCTGCCTTCAGCCTTGTTTCATGGGGAAGCATGTTCAAGTCCTGGTTTTTTTATTATTATTACTGCTAAAAAAATGGCATATGCCTGAGGTAGAGTGGAAATGTCGAGGCCTCAGAACCCTATCAGCTTCGCTAGAGTGATCTGAGGGGAAACAGAGACTCGGGGGGGTTACATTTCTCAGTGTGATCATTTATAACTGCTCCTTAATCCACAAGCTACAGAACAGCTGTACTTTGAATGCCCCTGAAAATTCAACCTTTCCCCTAAGAACAAGCAGTGCAAGTTGGGTGATGCTAGGCATTATTTTTTCAGCCATAAAGGATTTAATGTCCATGATAACTGCAGATCTCAATGGTGCCTTATCTACAGGGCCCTGGGGGGCCTTCTATTATCCATTCCCCACTGCAAAATTGAATGCCACTCTAATATTTGTCAGCTCAGCCACTTCAGTAACCAATTCTGTTGGGCACAGTGATATATGACAGAGTTCTCTAGTGAGAAGACAGAGCGAGCAAGGGACGACACTGCCATGTGGCCATGCACTTCAGCAGAAAGCTTGTGAGTCAGCAAAGAGAGACAAATTTCACTTCCCACACTGCACTTTATCAAGCTCCACCCCACTCGTGGATGGCTGAAGAAACTACATTTGGGAAATTTACACGTATCTGTGAGCCCCATACTGACTGCAGTAATGAAAGACGGGGTACCCATTGGTAAAAGCCACTGACTCACTATTCTTCTTAAAGCTGGACGTAGTGATTCCTCTAAATGGAATCCTTAAGATGAAAGATATAGTATAAGCCAAGCCCCAACCCTCTCCTAGTCACTAAATGATCCCATGGCAGGAGCAGGGGTGTTAGATCAAGTATCTTGGCCAAATTCCAACAGAGATGTGTACATTCTGCCTTCCTAATTCCCGTCCCCCTCCCCCAGATTTAAATGTGAATGGTACTTTTCTTTTATCCTCCAACACGTGTTATGTGGCGATGCACCTTTAAACTGCTGCCGTGTTCCACCCTAGAGGTGGCTCAGTGGTAGGTGAGCGAGTCTTATTCTATCAATTGCTTTGGAATCTGCTGGAATAAAAGAGGCTATGTAAACAAAGTTGTTATTCTTGTTTTATTATTAATGCAATTCGACTTCAAATTCTGATGTCACTGAGCAAGTCTGACAAGCTAAGCAGCAGAGCTGTGGCTTTCCTCCCCTGAATATCTGCAGTAATGATTCCTCTTGGAGATGTGAATCTAGGAAGAGTCCTGTGCTTGGAATTCTCCTGGTTTGCTTTGTCAGTGGAGGAAGCATAAGAGTCCATTGCACAAGTGGTAGGTACATTAGGGATCCATTTGCCTTTCTCTGAGGCATCAGGTGCTAGTTCCAGGTGCAGCGTACGAGATTAGATGAACAAATGATCACATCTCCTATGGCAAATCCTTTGTTCCTACTATCTAAGAAAGGTTTTTTTAAAAGACTCAGACATTTGTACATATATGAATAACACATTCACTGACCTCAAGCCTAGGATAAAGGCTCTCAGTAGTCATGCTTTAGGGCATCAGCTGAGTTCAGGAAGAATTTCCTTCCATTTTTATAGTAAAGTATGGTATAGCTGGACAGTTGCATTATGGGTAAAATCCTGGCCCCTTCAAAGCCAATGGGAGTTTTGCAATTGACTTCAGTGAGGCCAGGATTTCATCCTATATGTTTTTCCACCATCCTCCAAAGCCGCCATCATCAGCCACCATCAGAGACAGGATACTGGACTAAATTGTACATGGGCTAATTCTAGTATAGCAGCCCTTGGCTTCCTATTAAATGTATTCATCTCCATGGTGGAAGGGCAACCATTATGCACCCAGCAACACTAACCAGCAGTGCTCTGTAGGTGAGGAGAAAAAGAGTACTGTATGCAGTTGGAACTGTGAAGTACTTTAGGTCAGAGGTTCTCAAATTATGGGGTGGGCCCCCTGGGGGGAGGGGTGCAGAATGTATTCAGGAGGGTGAGAAGCTTTAGGGGGAAAATATACTGTGCACATTTTACCCACACTCAGCAATGTATAACTAGCAAAACTGATTCCTCCAGACACACGGGTCCTCAAAAATCACTGTGCATTTGACTCTAGATGGCACTGTGCATTTTGACGGGTTTCTGTTAAGCTTGCATAGCATTATACAAAGTCATTGCCATCTGTACATTAATCCGTTTGCTACAACACGGTATTAGGGATGCCAGGTGTCTGGTTTTTGACCAGAGTGGGACCTGACCAGGCCATTAAATGTCCAGTTGGCAGTGCAGCAAGGCTAAGGCAGGCTCCCTTCCTGCCATGGCTCCCGGAAGCAGTGGCACATCCCCCCCCCAGCTCCTACATGTAGGAGCAGCCAGGGGGCTTCGCACGCTGCCCCCGCCCCAAGCACCGGCTCTGCATCTTCCACTGGCCAGAAACTGCAGCCAATGGAAGTTGCAAGAGCGGCGCCTGCGGATGGGACAGCACGCAGAGCCACCTGGCCACAGCTCTGCATAGGAGCTGGAGGGAGGACATGCCACTGTCTCTGGGAGCTGCTTGAGGTAAGCGCCACCGGGAGCTTGCACCCCTGACCTCCTCCTCCGCCTTATCCCCCTGTCCCAGCTCTGATACCCCTCCTGCCCTCTGACCCCCTCAGTCCCAGCCCAGATCACCTTCCTGTACCCCAGCACCACCCCATAGTCTGCACCCCAAGCCAGAGTCCTCCCCCTCCCCCCCGCACCCTTGACCCCGGCCCGTAGCCCCCTCCCTCACCCCAGAACCCACACACCCCCGCCCATGGCCTGTACCCCCTCCCACACTCCAATCCCCTGCCTCAGTCTGGAGCCCTGTCCCATACTCTGAACCCCTTGGCACCACTCCCCCATCCCAGAGCCCCCTCCTGCACCCCAAATCCCTCATACCTTGCCCCACCCCAGATCCCGCACCCCCAGCTGGAACCCTCAGCCCCTCCCGCACCCCAACCCCCTGTCCCAGCCTGGTAAAAATGAGTAAGGGAGGGTGAGGAGAGTGAGCGACAAAGGAAGGGGGGGTAGAGTGAGCAGGGGCGGGGCCTCATAGAAGGTGTGGGATGAGAGGCAGGACCTCAGAGCAGGGCAGGGCAGGGGGCAAGGCAGGAGTGTTCAGTTTTGTGTGAGTAGAAAGTTGGCAGCCCTATGTGGTGTGCACGTTTAATTGTAAGCATCGACCACAATCGCAGTTTTGTTTTTATTATAATTGTTGGAATCAATGCCTTCCTGTTTGTAATATTTAGTGAGAGTTGCATGTTGTTGATTTTTTGTATCGGTATATGCACTTGTCCAGCAGGTGCGGGGGCGTAAACTACTACAGACACAAAGAAGGGGGGCACGATCAAATAAGTTTGAGAACCACTACTTCAGGTCATCAGGATGTAATTACCCAAATTGGAATTAGGTCTGGACAATAGCACCAACAGCCCCACCCTCTAAAAACATTTCAAGGGAACTTTGTCCTGTGTAAGAGAATGTAGTGTTGGTGACAGCTTCCCTTTTCACAGCCCTGCCGACTGACATTCTCTAACCACAGAAAAGGTTCTGCATAAGCAGCAGCAAATAAAGATCCCCACATCAACCACACCTGCCTCAATTTGAACTTGGAGGGATCATCTCTAGAAGTGAGAGGGGACTTCACTCTTCATGGCTTATTCAGTCCTTGGCCTCTCCAGTGAGACAGCCGAAAGGAGGGCAGTTAATGCTACCTGTACTGGCAGGTTCTGAGGTGGACATTTGCACTGGACCGAGATCCATCGAGCTCATTTCTTCTATTACTCAAACAACCTCCGATGTTCACTCTACAACCTGGACTGAATTTGCTCCCGTGGCCCACAAGTGAATGTCATGTGGCTTTGTTCGACTTCCGGTGATGCGGAGGAGATATGATTGTTTGGCTTCCAAGGGAAAGATTTTCAAGGGTTCAGGACCCACAATTGAGGCCAGATTTTCAAAAATGCTCAAATTTTCAAAAAAGCACGCAGCGTGCACCCAAAATGCTGAGCAGTTTTGAAAATCTGACCACTCATTTTGGTACCAATGGGAGCTGAACACTCTTGAAATTTTGTCTCAAGAGACCAGCCAAAGATTGAGATTGCTTGGGCCAATCTTGTAAATCCTAACTCAATGAAGTCCTTGGAATGACCTGTGAGTGAGAACTATTCATGTGAGTAAGGGGGTAGAGTTAGCCCCTTATCTTGCAATTGCAAGTGCAATGTCTTGTGTTGCATTTCGGCCCAATAAACACATTCAAAAGTTAGACTTAAATTTTAAACACTGTGAGCAGGACTCTGCAGAAATTGTAATGCATCATTTAACCGCCCTTTTTTTCTGGGTTATTTTCTTTCTCCCCCTTCCCCTCAGCCCGCTCTTACTTTTTGGTAAACACATAAATCAGCATCATCTATATTCATTAGATAACGTGCGTTGTTCAGTGCAAAATTACCCCTGCTCTGCATGATTTTCCCCCCCTTCTGATTAATATAAATGGCTTAAGTTAATTATGTTTCTCTTCATAGAAAAATGTATTTGTCAAACTGTAAAAACATCAATAAAAATAAACATGTGGATTTTAAAAGGGGAGATACACAAGCAAGAGTGGTGTGACTAATAACAGGAGCTTCCATTCCCCAGTCCTGCCTGGAAAAAGTGGTTTCTGCTCCAGTGTCTGGGGCATCCAGACATAGCCTTAGCTCTGTGGAGAGCCCAAGTCTGGTATGTTACTTAGGAGGGTCAGGCAAAAATTACAAACTCAGTCAAATCTACCTAATCTGATTAAGCTAAACAAAAGTTTCATTGCAGCTGTTTGGGAATAGCCCTTGGAGGAAATGGGCATTCTGTTCCCTTAATCTGGGAATCTCTCAAGATCTGCACAGATCTCAGGATAGGGAAACATGGAGCATCCATAAGGATGTCTTGGCTCTCCTGCTGGCCCTACAGAGTGCAGCTCCTGAAGGACCCACACTTCTAGGGCCTCTTCCAACCATAGCTGCCCTCTGAAAGCATCCTGAAAGGGACGCTCCACAGAATGAAGGGGGAAGCAGCACAACTTAATAGACCCTTAGCTTTTATTACCTTGCACTGGCTTTCCCCCACCAGCTGTTGTGCAGGACCCCTCTCCCACGTCTGTGAATCCTGGACCGCAAGTAGGAGATTCCACACAGTGAGGAGGGAAGTTGGAGCGTGCCACCTAGGCAGAGGTCCATGGCATGGGTATTCCCATCTGCAGAGCATGGGGTCTTAAACCTGGTAGTCTCCAATGATGCTGTGTTACCCCCTTGTGACACCAGCCCAGAAAAAGCCTGCTCCTTGTGAGCCCATCGCCTGAGTGCAGGTGTCAGAACATGGCCGAGGGCACTGGGAAAAAGCCTGCCCAGAAGAAAATCCCTCCACTCCTGTAACAAAGGGAGAAGAGGCGAGCTGGCTGTGCTGGGAACTAGACAGCTAAGAGCATCCCACCATTCACATGTTCAGCCCTTGACAAGCAGGAAATGAAGCCGGATGGCCGTACAATGGTCTTCTGCACTCCATCCCCAAGGCACAGGACCCATGCCACTCTCTTGTTGCATCACGATCATGTTTACATGTTCAGAGTCTGTCAAACTCTGCTGCCCAATCCAGAGCCTCTTTGAATTCACCCACCCTATATACATGTGAGAGGTTGTTCCTATTTCCTCTCTTTACAGAACAGCACAGAGCTGTAGAAACAAGAGATGGAGAAATCTTGCTAGATCACCGCTAGCCCATTCCTCCTCCCAGGGTAGGATTGCTCCCGAGGGTGTCGTGACATCTTGGCCTTGGTGGCCAAAGCAGGGAGCTTTTGGACCTTCATAGAACCGTTTAGTCTGACATGGATTTTCTTAGCCCTGTACTGATTGGCTGTTTGTGACAACCCTCCTCATTCCCCTCCCTTACCGACTCTTCAGTTCAGCCTCACTCAGCCCCCTGCCCCTCCCACCGCCCTATCTCCTTGCCCCCTCCCTCTCTCCAATGGCCCCCTCTCTTCAGTTTTCTTTCCTCTCCTAACTAAACCCACCCCCAAAAAATAGTGTGGCACTAACATACTGCCACTATACTGATCTCCCGCCTTGTGTGTGTTTCACCTCTTCCCCCATCCTCTGTCTGTCTTGTCTATTTATACTATAAGCTCCTGGGGGCATGGATTGTCTGCTATCGTATTTGTACAGTGCCTTGCACAATGGGGCCACATGCTTGATTGACCCTTAGGCACTACTATAATAAGCATGATTAATACTCTCTCTGCCTAGAGCACCAGACCATCAAAGGTCTGCTTTGGGAGAGGAGCCATTTTGGGGTAGGAATTGTGGGGCGAGGCAGAAGAATATTTATTCATCTAAAACTCCTCTGATCTCAAAACTCCGTCAAGCTCGGCTAGCTATGAAGTCTGAGGATTGCTCCCATTCCTATTTGTTCCAAACCACTTCCCCCACCCCTGCTTTATTCCCTCCGCCCCAGGCAGCTTTTAAATCTGAGCAGGCCAACGTGCCTGACATTGGATTTACTCTGCCTGAAGCCAAAATAATTACTGAAATCTATTAGGTAAAAGTGTATTGGGTTCTGATTGACATAATCCTCGTTACAGCAAAATACCTGCCGATCTGTAATTGGAAAGCAAGTTTGCCTTGTGAGGAAGCGAAGCTAGGTTTGTTATTGGCAGAGGTCTTATGTGTGGGATGTTGGTTCAAGCAGCCCCCTACGATGACTCTTAAATGGCCTTGTAGAGCTTAGAATGGAGGCTAGAGGGCAAACTTCACCCTATGATAACACAACTCTAACAGCTGCTAGATCACCACCGGTAACTAACTTGTGTGCTCTCCTCTCTTGTGGAGCAGCGAGCCACCCCCACCCCTATATGAAATGGTGCTTGAGAATGCCATTTACAATATGCAGCTCCTTTCCTCAATAAAGCCAGCCAGTTTCAGGAAAAAACATTTTAAAAAAAAACCTGAGAAGGGTCTTTGGAATTTCTATTCCCTGTTCTTTTTTGTTCACATAAATGAATCTGAGGAGATGCTCTATAGCAACTGGAGTTCAGGCCCCAGTTGTCCTCATGTGGGCTACGAATAACGCTCACAGATGTGACTGACAATGGCAGTTACTCATATCCTGTGTTGGAAGGCTTGGACGCTGAAGCTAAACTTGGCGAAAGTTTGGATCAGGATTTCCATCCAAACTTTGCAGCTCAAAACTGTATCCCTGAATACTCTGTAGCTTCATCTGTAGATGCCAAAGCACATCAACAAGACAAGCCAGTATTATTACCCCATTTTACAGAATGTAAAGGTACAAATGGGAGTTAGATACCCAACTCCCACAGAAAACTAATATGACTTGCTCAAGGCCACCCAGCAAGTCTGCTTTTCAGTCAGGACAGGAACCCAGCAGTCCTGGCGCCCAGTCCAGAGCCACCTCACTGGACCACACTGTTTCCTGACTTTCTCAGCTTCTGAAGCAACTCAAGTATTCTCTCCCTCCCCATCTTCCCATCCCTCCCAGCTTCAGATATAATTGATATTAATCCTCCAGCATTGTAGTTACTTGCAATGCACCATATGGGCCATTGTTTAATTAATAGTGCTGCTTTCATTCAATCTGAGCTTGATTAAATGAAAACTCCATCTGTGGGGGACTGAAAGCTGCATGCAGGAGCGAGGAGAATGGTGCTCCTACCAGCTATGAAGAAGGGGAGAGAAGGGGAGATATGGGTCTAGGCAGCATTTCCAGCTGTTTCTAGAAAGGAGGGAGGGATCTCGTACCTCTAGGCAGCTACTGCGTCCTGTAAGAGTAGCTGGTGAAGAAATAGCTGCAGAGTGGGAGAGGAGAGGAGGGGGAGATCAGTTTGTGGAGGGCTGAGAAGACAGACAGTGGGCTGGATTCTGGGTTGGGCCTCTCAAGAGGTGCAGCCCAAGGAAGAGTGGGAATGAAGATGGCTTCAAGCCACTGTTGTGCCTGCAATATTCTGAGCGAGGCTAAAGTAGCCAACAGTGTAAGTTACAGCATTCCCTTGGCTGTCCCAGTTCAAGGCAGCCTCCTCGCGGTTTGCCATGGGGCTGCTCTGAAGCTCACAATAGCTGACCTGCACCACCCTCTGGCCACATCCCCAACACACCCATTCCCACACCTGCATATCCCACGCCAGGAGGAGCTGCCGAGGGCGCACCCTGCACTGCTCCTGAACTGGGAAAATTATCCTCGGGGTCACTGATCCTGCAATGTGAGCCAGAATCTGGCCAGCTGTACAGGCAGGGGAGATGGAAGGAGAGAGAGGAAAGAGGGCAACAGGAGAGAGGGCTAGACTTGTGTTGATTTTAAGATTTCACACAGCTGCTCCCATATGTGCTGGTGGTTTTATCACTGAAAAGACTGAAAAAGGTGGAATTTACAGCTGCCGGATAGACTTCCTGGCCTAATTTGATCATATGGTGTCCCAGGTGTCCCAGCTCCCAAGGCTTGTGCCTCCTCCACTACTCCTGTTGCTTCTCTGGAGTGGGATGGGTTGCTTTTTTGTTGTCTTTTCTTTCTGGTTCCCCAGCATTCAGCACTCCTCCTCCCTGTCCTCAGAAGGGCATCACCATTAAAAGGCTATGCCAATTACATGCTAGGGCCAGTTTCAGAGCTGCTTACACAAGAGGTTGGTGTAATGTGTGTTGTGTCCTCCTCTACTGGCTCATTGAATCATAGAAATGTAGGACTTGAAGAGATCTCAGTAGGTCATTTAGTCCAGTCCCCTGCACTGAGGGAGGACTAAGTACTATCTAAGTATCCTAATAAAGAATAACAGCATACTACTGCTGTCAGCTAATGGAGTTACTCCTTTAGCTCAAATGGGAGATGTTTGTACTTTGGTGCTGAAAAGGTTTTGCATGCAAACCCTGATGACAAGCACCCACAGCCCATCTTGACTTTAGCTGGACTTTGGGTATAGAAATCTAAAGATTTATAGTGTGCAATATGTCCTCTTCCATCAGGAAACTAGACTGCTCAGGGTTTCTGTGGCAGAACATTAACTCCCTATATCAAAAGCAAGGATTTCCTCCTCTGCCTTCCTCCAGACCCAGCCCACATTCAGGAATGACAGACTGAACCAGCACTGCACATGGGGAAGAGCCAGAATCCTGCTGCCCATTCTCAGAGCAGAGGATTTTGAGTGAAGGGGCAGCAGACTGTGTGGTCAGCAGTAGAACCTGAATCTACATACCTCCGGATTCATCCATCTAATATACACTCCCTTGTTTATCACGTCTCAAGAGGGTCCATTTGGTTACAGTGAGAAACACACAGAGAATTTCCTTTCTGGATATTGATCAAACCTCTGCACACTGGCTGGATTGGAGGGTTCAGTTCCTGACTCTGCAACAAAATCTCTTTGTGACCTTGGGCAAGTCACTTAACCTTTCCATGTTAAGTTCCCCACCTGTAAAATGGGGCAATAATGCATCCGCCCCCGCTCTTTCTGCCTGTCTTTTCTAGCTCCACTGTAAGCTCTATGAAGCAGATAATGTCTCTTCCTATGTATGCATGTACAGAAAAATGCATAATGGGATCCACCTGGAGCCAGCAGAATTTCCACCCAGCGCCTGCCCACCTCTGAGGGATGGATCCACTCTCCTGACCCCCAGAATGGAGTCTTGTTGTCCTTTCTACTGACCTCCATTGCCAACCCCCCTGCCTTGTAGGGTGATTTCCTGCCACCTCCCGCTCAGTGCCCCTGACAGCTGTTCCACCCACAATCCACAGCTCAAGTTCTCAGAACCCTCTTTTCCCCCCTCCCCACAGCCAGGTTGGGCAGGGAGGGGGCTCTAGCGGGGAGGCAGGCGGGATTCTGGCAGCAGTGAAGTGGGATGTGGGGAGGTTGAGACCTTTCCCCAAGTTATCCCAGCCACTAATGCTGAAGCCACAGGATGGCAGCCCTGGTGAATGGGGCAGGTCAGCAGCCCCCACTGACTGAATCCTCCTGTTCTCTCTAAAGCGGGCCCAGCCCTGTCAGCAGCAGGACAAACACCCACCCCTCCCCTGCAGGGCTAATGTCCTGCCGCTGCCAGTTTTTAACCCCACCTGACCCCCTGTGTGGATGTCAGAAAGGTTTGAAAATTCAGCTTTCAGGATAAAACCTGTTGAAACCTCAGCTGCGGTGCAGCCACTCACCATCCCATAAGCAAAAAAGGAAAGAGCGCCGAATGGTGTAGTAGTTAGTGTACTGTACTGGGCATCAGGAGATACAGATGTTAGTCCTAGCTCTGTCACAGCTGTGCTGAATAGTCTTGGACAAGTCACCTGTCCCCGTTTCTCTATATGTAAATGGGGGCTACTACTACTCACCCACTCCCATACCTCACATAGGTACCGCGAGGGCTAGTTACCATCTCTGAAGTGCTTTGAATGTGTAAAGCTCTTTACAAGAGCTTACTTCTGTTGTTATTTTAAAAGAGAGAGAAAAATCCAGAAGAACCAAGTGCAGCATGGGCAGTGCCCATTTCCCCCATGTGCCACAAGCCTGTTGGCGTGGCAGGGGCCGTCAAGCGCTGTGGCCCATTCAGGTGTTGGCTTTTTGGCCGAGACATCCAAGTGTGCCAGTCATGGCGGAGTTTTTGTGCAGCGAATACCTGTCCCCTAGGAACAGGATGAAGCCCTGCATGTGTATGTCACACAGGCCACAGAAGAACCTAGTGCAGCTGCCCACAATGACAAGCTAGGCTGGGATTGAATTTGTGAGCTGGTGTTAAGAGGCCTAATAGGCTATTTCCCTGGTCCCACCACTCCCCCTGCTGATCTGGCTTCTCTTTCACAGTGTGATTCTTTGCTCACTCTTACAGTTGTGGGTTGCGCGTGGGGGAGTTGGAGAGTTATTTTTTCTCCTTACTAGTGAGCCGAATCTCAGGACCTGGCTGACTGGCAGCATTTCTACTCCTGGTTCTTCTCATTTTGTCTACTCCTCCCCACCCCATGCAACTCAGTTTAAAAGAATTAATTATCATATTACATTATTCTTGACTCATTGCTTGCAGATGGTTCTATTTTTCTTTCCCATCTACAACCAAAACTGTTATAGCCATCATTCAAATGGGACTGGCAATGACAAAGCTACAACTTAAAGATAGAAAAGACTCACTAGCTTGTGTCTAGTCCATCCCCCAGCTTAGCTTGTGAAGGGTTGTCATTCACTTCTGTATATTCTCCTCTGCAGTGCTTTCTTTGGCTATGTCCTCAATATCCCAAGCTTTTGTTTTAAGGATCCCACCTTCCTTTGGAAACCATTCCACACTCTAATAGAAAGTTTTCCCTGCTATTCTGACATTTTCATCTGACTTTGCAGAAGGTGGGCAAGTATCATTATCCCCAATGTACAGCTGAGAAAACTAAGGCATAGAAATTAAAGAGCAGACTGGGGAATAGAATTCGTATCTCCTGTCATCTAGTGCCCAAATTTAGCCATTAGACAACTCTGCATCCTTTTAAATTCAGCCTATTATTCCTAGTTAGACCTCAGCTGTATTTTGGATTTATAGGGACAGACTGTGCCCCAGACCTAGCCCTTTTGTGCTGCTGTAGCAGCACAGACAGGCCAGAACTGTGTCGCAAGGAGAGAATTCCCCTGTCACGGGCACAGGATAGATCCATCATAAGAAGTCCTACACTGTCCCCCTCACAAGCAACGATTCGGGGAGTGTGCTGGGGCAAACAGGGTGGAATCATAGCACAGAGCACTACACAGGATTCTGGCCTGCTCTGGGCAGCAGAACAACTCATAGGCAGCCAAGGGGGGAATGCTAAATATTAGAGCAGTTCTTGGCTGCTTTCATTTACTCTGGGGGCCACGCAGAACAGCCCATAATCCTATGGGCATAAAAATGGCTTAAAGTCGCCCAGGGCCACTGTTCCCTCTAAGCTGTGCACGTGTGCACGCGCACACAGATCCTAAACCCTGCGCACAGGGCGAAACACTGCGCGCACAAAAATTTGCACAGAAGACATGTTTTGTGCACATGGCCTGTCAAAAATTTGCACAGAAGAAATATTTTTGCGCACACAGCCTGTCAAAAATTAGAGGGAACATTGCCCAGGGCCCTGCCTTCTCAGCCCCTCCGAGACACACAACACAGAATAGCAGTCATAATATTTAAGAGTCCAGAAGAGAGAGCGTAAGTTTATTAAGAATGAGAGATTCAATTCAACTGTATTGAATTGAAACTGCATGAGCAAGCTGGTCCCACTCCATTCACCAAATCCGTCTAAGCAGGGTAGCAGGTTATATGAACATTGCAGTAGGAGAACAAACTCATTGGCATATCACACCCTGAGGACATGATACCATCATTAAGGAAGCAGTAGCCTTTTCAAAATCAGCCTTTTCATGGCTCTCACATACATCACAGTCTCCTAGGAAACACCTCTGCACACATTTAGCTGTCTCCTACCTCATGCATAATGCTTGTTCAATAGTATTCACAGAACCAAACATCTGATAAATGTTGGCCTGTTTTCTTTTCTTTTTTTTTGGTTCATGAATCAGACTCATTAGCTAGAAATTGAATATTCATCAGCAGGACCTGGGTGGAGTCCCACTTCCAAGCTGTGGCTTGAAGCAGAGATTGTGCACGTCTCCAAAATATGATCATCCCCCTTTTTGCATGGTTTGAGCAGCAGTGAAATAGGAATTCACGAACCTTTCACGATTGGCAAATGTTTTCACAAGTACCCAGCAACCACTGAAATTTTTGTGACTAGTGAGTAGCACGATTCTATGAATATCTGGGAATCTTATCCAAGCTGCTTAATCACAAATAGAGTCATAAAAGATCTGTTGTTATTCAAACAGCTCTACCCACACCATAGCAACAGAACTAGCCACCACATTCAAGTGGTGAACTCTATTACTGCAGATGACGGGTGAGACAAAAAGAGCTTCTCAGATACTGGTTTGACTTGCCACTTAGAAGCACTAGCCCAACACTTCCACACTTAGCCCCATGAAAGTGGATGTAAAATGCTGTCAGATCAGCCTGGTATTGTTTTACACCCACTTCGCACTGATGTAAATAATGCGACAAGGAGCAAGGCCGTGAGGCGTCAGGTCCTTCTGACTTGCGACCCAGGCAAGCTGGATCTAGAAGTCACTGCGGGAGAATAAATATCAGACCCCACCATGTCATTTTTGCAGTCCCTTTTGTGTCTGTAACCATGCATTGAAGATGGGGAAGCAGCTAAGGAATCTAATAATTTTCCAGAGCGGTTCTTTCATTTTCAGTCCTCCCGCATAGTGGTGGGGGGAAGTTTCTGACACTATTTGCTGCTGAGTGGAATGCATGTGGACAATGCAAACCTTAGGAAACAAGAGAGTTTGGTCAGCTGGCCTGTGAAAAACTTCATTTACAAAAGTGGGCAGCTGACTGTAAAAAGGTGAATACGCCCTTATAAAAATATACCAACAAATAACAAGCGCACCCCCACATGTCTGTCCCACCACAGATGAAAGCAGCAGGATGTTCAGAGTTCTTGTGAAGAGCTCCCAGCGACTCAAATGTAGAGAGCAAATGGCCACCAGCAGGATCTAGCACTGCTGCCCCCTGCTCAGCACCATACACTATCTAACACTTTTATCAGTGACCTGGAGGAAAACATAAAATCATCACTGATAAAGTTTGCAGGTGACACAAAAATTGGGGGTGTGCTAAATAACGAAGAGGACAGGTCATTAGTGCAGGCTAATGGGGCTCGCTTGGTAATCTGGCTGCAAGCAAACGACATGTTTTAATGCATCTATATATAAATGTATACACCTAGGAACAAAGAATGCAGGCCAGGCTTCCAGGATGGGGACTCTGTCCTGGGCAGCAGTGGCTCTGAAAAAGATTTGGGGGTTGTGGTGTGATGCTGTGGCCTAGAGGGCTAATGCAATCCTCGGATGCATAAATAGGGGCATCTTGAGTGGGAGTAGAGAGGTCATTTTTCCTCTGTGTTTGGAACTGGTGGAGCTGCTGTTGGAATGTTGTGTCCAGCAACCTTATTAATTCTCTGGTTTCTGCAGCACGTACATTTTTTATACTGTGCCGGGGTGAGTGTTAAAAACAGCATCTGTGGAATGCCATCAAGATGCACCGATGCTCTTCAGACGCCGCTATAGCTGCAGCTGCCATGTCTTTCTAAAGGGGAGCAGCAAATAAAGCGTTGACACTCCATCTAGTTCACGAGTGTGAGCTGGATGCCCCTTTGGGGATTCTCTCTCCGTTGCTCTCATACAAGCTACTGTTTTCACCTCCAAATGGAAGAGCAGTTTCTCCCCCATTCCCGCCATTGAAATAAGGATATGGAGACACAATGGGTATGTCTACACTGCAATCAAAACTCACAGGGCTAGCCCGTGCCTGTTTAATTGTAGTGTAGATGTTTGGGATCAGGTTGTAGCCTGGGATCTAGGACCCTGCGAGGTGGGAGGGTCCCAGAGCTCAGGCTGCAGCCCAAGCCAGAACATCTACACCACAATTAAACAGCCCCTTAGCCTGAGCCCACCCCCCAGCCCCATGCACTGGCCAGCCACGGGCATCTAATTGCAGTGCTCACATACCTAAGGGGGCTCCAGGGCTTCCAAACAGAGGTGGGAGTGGGGAGAAAACAATAAGAACACAGAATCCACATGGGTTTTGCTTAGTTAAACCCAGGGCCTTTGCTGAGAATAGATTTAATCCTTTACAAGCCAAACTAAAAAACATATGACTGTGCAAAGCACATATGTCAGACAACAGCCACCTTTTCAGTTCTTTCCGTTGAGAAATTTCATGAGATGGGACTCTGCAATAACAGGTTAAATGCCTGCAGGAGGCTGCCTCTGTTTCCACTGGGGTGTGGATCTCATTCTCTCTGTATTAAAGAAAAACAAACAAATGGTGGGAAAGATCGCTGCACCTGAGGTCATCTGACTTTGGGACTAATTTACAAATGATTATTTACACCTACTCCATGGTGGCACTCGCAGCTTCCTTTTGTAGTGAAGGAAGAGGAGTGGGGGGAACTTCACTGTGGAAAATAAGGCAGTTTAAATGGTGACTTGGGAAACTGGCCTTGTATGACTCTTGCTCAGTCTGCAGCCAGAAACAACCCCTACAATTAAAGCTCTGAACCTGGGCATGTTGCAGGAGGAGGCAATTCTATTTCAAATGGGTAAGTGACCACATTGCAATAAGCCACCACACAGCTGGCATTTGGGCCCCGATTCAGTAAAGCACTTATTATTTATATTCCAGTGGCCACTGAAGGCCCAGGCTGTGATCAGGGCTCCTTTGTGCTAGGGACTGTACTAACACATAGTAAGAGAAAGTCCCTGGCCAGAAAACCGTCCAATCTAAATACACATAACACACAATGGATGGGAGGGGTCACAGAGGCACAGCAAAGTTAATATGACCCAGCAGGGCAGCAACAGAACCAGGAACAGATCCGAGCTCTCCTGGGTTCCAACACAGTCCCCAGGGCCGGTGCAAGGAAGTTTCGCGCCCTAGGCAAAACTTCCTTGCACCAGCCCTGCACCCCCCAACCAGCTAACGCCGCCCCCTGCCCAGCCTGCCTCCCACCTGCGGGCCGCGGGAGCTAAGCGTGTAACCGAGAGGCAGGGGGGCGGCTCGCCACAGCTGCCTCCTGGCTCCACGCTCAGTGGCTGAGTGGGGAGGCAGGGAGGTGGAGAGGCAGCCGCCTGCCGCCCCCCAAATCCTGGCGCCCTAAGCGACCACGTAGGGTCGCCTAGTACTAGCGCCGGCCCTGACAGTCCCACATCCACTGGACCACACTCTGTCACTCAGAAAAAGCCGCTCATGCTTATGCTTAATTCCTGCCTATTCAGCTGAGCACTTAAGCAGCTGCTTTAACAACAGCATATCAGTCTGAACATGGTACGGATAAAGTAGTACAATCCCCGACTGTGGCCGCAGTTATACCAGAATGTAGCTGCGTGAACCAGTATAGCTTATTCCTGTAAATTTACAAAAGCGAAGCTACACTAATATAAGCACCTTTATGCCAGTATAACGGCACCCCATTTCAGCTCTGGTAGACATACATGTGCTAGCTCTGATTGAGTGGGTGTGCTAAATATAGAAGCGTAGCTGCAGCGGGGCAGGCAGTGAGATGGACTAGCTGCTGTGAGTACAATCCCATTTAAGACCCTAGATACTTACTTGGGCAGCTAGCTCCTCCTACTGCCTGTATGTCATGGCTACACTTCCATTCATGCTAGCTTGCTCAGAGCTAGTACACATATGGCTACCTAAGCTGGAAATTACACCTCTTGCTGGAATGTAGACATACCCTTAGACACATTTGCAAGGCAGCTTGGAGGAAGCTTGCATTACCACTGCTCATGCCGTAGCTAAACTGTAAGAAAAGGAGTTAATTTTCCAGGACTGTCAGTCTCCTTGTGACGTGGCACTCTGTATGATTTTATGAAAATATGCTATTGAGTGTGAATATAATGTAACTAGAATATGTTTCATGCAAAAGGTCTCTTGTAAGGTATCATTACAAAGATTATAATATACTGAATGTGGTCATCTTATTTGTATAAATGTATCACTCTTGTAACTGAAACTAGAAATATGAAATAGAACTCTGAGGGCCTATTGTAATTATGCAAAGTGTGGGCCATTAATGGTGGTTTGGAATCTTGATGGCTCCCATCAACTTGTACAATTGACTGTAAATGGCTATGTTTACTTATAAGTCTTCCTGTATACCTGTGTGCTGGCAAGTGGGTAATGAAGTCTTACAGTGACATGTGATCATGTCAGCTGAACTGGAATCCATCTTTAACCTGGTGCTTTTCCATTTAGAAGGAGGGGTGGGAACCCAGAGAGGGACAAATGATTCCCGCCTTGTGCAAAAGATATATAAGGGGGTGGAACAGAACAAAGGTGGCTGCAGTCATGAGAAATCCCCTAGCTACCACCTGGGCTGGAATAAGGGCTGTACCAGGGGAAAGAATTGTGCCCTGACTTGGAAGGCGTCTAGTCTGTGATAGAAGCTTATTGAAACATCTGAGGGTGAGATTTCATCTGTAATCATTTTCTTACTGTATTAGGTTTAGACTTGAGTGTTTTATTTTATTTTCCTTGGCAATTCGCTTTGGTCTGTCTGTTATTACTTGGAACCACTTAAATCCTACTTTTTGTGTTTAATAAAATCACTTTTTACTTATTAATTAACCCAAAGTATGTATTAATACCTGGGGGAGGGGCAAACAACTGTGCATATCTCTCTATAAGTGTTATAAAGAGTGAACAATTGATGAGTTTATCCTGTATAAGCTTTATACGGGGTAAAACGGATTTATTTGGGGTTTGGATCCCATTGGGAGCTGGGTACCTGAGTGCTGGAGACAGGAGCACTTCTTAAGCTGTTTTCAGTTAAGCCTGCAGCTTGTGGGGGACGTGGTTCAGACCTGGGTCTGTGTTTGTAGCAGGCTAGCGTGTCTGGCTTGAACCAGGCAGGGCACTGAAGTCCCAAGCTGCCAGAGAAAACGGGCTCAGGGGTAGTCTCAGCACATCAGTTGGCAGTTCCCAAAGGGTTTTCTTTGATCCAACCCGTCACACTCCTATCTTCCAATAGCACTAAAATCGTGTAGTTTTAAGGGGGAACAATGAGAATAGGAAAGGCTGAAGGAGAACTCAATTTAGCCATTTAGAACAGCTCATGTCCACTTGAGTGTGCTGCAGCAACAGCCTAGGCAAAATTGCTAAGAACACCACCTGCCTTCTGGCATCTGACTGTAAAATTCCAATATATATTTAAAGAAGAGAAACACCAGCGCAAGCAGGATTAACTGGCAATCCGTCAGTAGAACCAATAACTTGTTTTAATTTTTTTTCCTACAGGGAAAAGGATGAGGTACGGATGCCAGCAATATAAATAAGGTGAATCTACTCGGATGAAAAACAAAAATAAATGTAGTTGCAAAATGAAGTGAGGAGGATGTCATTTGGCATACCGTGAAAACAGAAAGGGACTTAATACATTGTACGGAACACGGCCGCCACCCACCTCCCCCCGCCACCACCCCGAGCTGCAGCGTGCATCTGCACCTGCCATTTCTTTTGGCTGCTCTAGGGTCTTGTATTTCAGGGGTCGTCGAAGCACGCCTGGATTTGTTGTCTCCTTTCTCAGGCTGGGAGGAAGTACCAAACTGCTAGTGCATGTGAATTAGTTTGTTTCATGGGCTGGTTTCTTTCTCTTTTTTTTTTCTTTCTTTCCCACTCTCTTCTGCTTTTCTACATGTCTCTCTCTAAGTCATCCTAGCTGTGGCATTTCATACAGGTCTCTAGCAATACATCCCATTCCCTAAAGTGACAGCATTGGAAGGATTAAGGCAGGATTAACTCAGTAAGCAGTAATAATACCTAGCTCTTATATATATGGCTTATTATCAGTAGATCTCAAAGTGCTTCCCACTTGATAGCAGTAGCGTAGTCAGGGTGGAGCGGGAGGAGCAGCCGCTCCCCCACTGAGCAGAAGCGTCGCCTTTTCTTTGCTCCGGCGCCTTTTGCTCCCGGCGCCTTTTGCTCCGGCACTGCAGGCGGAGCGGAGCTAAAAAAAGCACTCACCCACTGGCACTCCAGCTGTTTGGTGGCACTTCGGCGGCAGGACCTTCACTCGCTCCCGGTCTTCGGTGGCACTTCGGCGGCGGGTACCACCGAAGACCCGGAGCAAGTGAAGGGATGGGACCCACCGCCGAAGTGCCACGCCCAACAGCTGGAGCGCCGCCGGGTGAGTACAAGGGGAGGCGCCTTTTTTTAGCTCCGCTCCCCGTGTACTTTAAACCTGGCTACACCACTGCTTGATAGATGGGTAAAATTGAGGCACAAAGAAGTGATAATGTCTTGACGCAGTTACCCAGTGGGCAAGGGGTGGAACCAAGATTAGAATCCAGCTCTCCTCAGCCCCCCGGTCAATTCATTTGACCACACTGTCTCCCTAAGCACCAGACTAACTTGGACTATAATAGTTTATGGTTGTAAATGTACGGGCCTAAACTACACAGGTATAAACACCTGTTATATTTATTTAGCTGGAATATATGGACCAAAGGTGTGAACATAACTTAGCTACTGTTTAATATTAAACAGTGTTAAACAAGGTTCAGGGGCTGGTATATAAAGGCATTAGCTTTTTAGGCAATATGGAAAACACACCATTAGAATCCTTTAAAACTTCTATTCAAGATTTAAAAAAGAAGGAAAAAAGCAGATAAGGAATTTGAATTTTAAAGTGTTGAGTCAGGTTTTTGTTTTAATATTCTGTTCCCTTTTTTTTATTTGGAGAGTGTTTAGAAGGAAAAGCCCCCTTGTCTGATAGTCTCCTAGTGGGTCTCAGAGATGGTAATAACTATCCTTTTGGGGAGAAGAGAGATTAGTTGAGATGGGCTGGAGCGGTTGTTGCTGCTGCTGTTGTTAAAATCCAATCCCGTTTAATCCCTGATGGTGTTTGGAATTCAGCAGGAGCCAGCAAGGGTGATGATGTCACTGGGGACCCTCTTTCTGGCCCCGTCTGCTCAGGACATCCGTCAGGATGGAGAAGGCCCATGGTCCCAGGAGATGGTGGGGGGTGGCAGCCATGATAGTGAAGCTTGCTCCACTAGTCAATTTTTTTCCCCAAAGTCTCTTTCTTCAAGGACTGCAAAAGGGAGTAATGGGCGGACTAGCTCATCCCCTTGTTATTCTATTTACCAATTAGGCCTTGTTTTTGACACACCAATTTTGGTTCACTGATTTCTGGTTCCAGACTTTTCTTGTGTACCAAGCATAATTTTAACATAGTCCTTGAGTTATATCAGTAGGCCCTCTTGTTTGGACTAATTCAGTCTTTCTAGCTCCCTTTCATACATTTTCCCATCAAAATTTGTTATTATAGGTTATGATGACATCATATGAACTTCCACATACTTTTTTACAATTGAGCTCACAATTAGGGTAAATTTGTAGGTCCAAGCATTACTACATACCTTTATGCCAGTATAACTGTGTCCACACTAGTTTCAAACAATATAGTTAAAGCAGTACAAAACCTGTGTGCAGACTAGCCCATTGAAAGTCTTGCTTTGACCAGATACTGTCATTCTGTACACCTTCCAAATGAAAGCATTGTATTAAATATTACATTTCATCAGTATTTCTGTCACTCTGGGAGAAGTGGGCTGGGTGGGTTAATTGGCATTTCTATTCAAGATCTGATCTGATAATTTCCTAATGTAAACACAAACTATTTGATTTCTTAACCTCTGTGAATACATACATCGAACGTTCTTCCCAATTATTGACATGCAGGTGTTTACCCCACCTTGTAGATGTGAACAATGTGTTATAGCACACACTTAGACAATAAAAGATAATGGCCTTCGGTTTTTCCATTCTCATTGTTAATAAGATGCCTTCCACAGCATTGTGACAGGAAGCAGATACTAGTCAATCAGAATGTGAAAAGGACATTGACAAGGTCATGTTTAATTCTCAGCTCTCCATCACTTTGGACACCCTCTTAGGCAGAAGAAATGTTCAGATTACAATTCTGTCATTTGCAGAGACAGACTCATGGACCTGCCCCCTGCATGTGGTAAACGGAGGAAATTTATGTAGCTGTTTTCATATTAAAGGATGCAAGTTATCCAAGGCCTTATCTTCCCAGCTTGTCTTTGTACAATAGCATCCTGAATATCATCAATGAATAGTGGGGGCCAGAACCTGCTCCCAAGTAAGTCAGTGCTAAAAATCCCATTGACTTCTTCAATGGAAGCAGGATGGGTCCATGCATTTGTTGCATGTAGTAACTTCTGAAGCTGCGGATATTTATCCAAACCGAATGTCTTCGGTGTTTCACCCATCACCAGACACCAAGTTTAATAACCTGTGAGAATTATTATGCTTCCTCCATAGGTCATTGGTAAAATGAGTCATCACCTTTCCACCCTGTTTTGAAAAAAGCTCAACTACCTCTTTTTTCACAGCTTTGTATATTATACATACTGAGAAAAAGAGCATCGAAGAGCAATGCTCTGTAATGTCCTGGAGGCACTGGCTGTGTGTGATTGCCCATGACTCTGGAACAGCTAATGGAGAGAGACTTGGATTCTCTCTCCCTGTGCTGAGACCCACATACGGCACTCCCAGGAGCAGCGAGAGAGAGGAAGGAACAGAACAGCGGCAGGAGGAAATGCAATAAACAGCAAAGGAGAGAGAACAATTCATTTTCCAAATAGGACAGTGCCCTTATCACATTACAGACGTTAAAGAATACACAGAGAAACAACTTTCCAGTTCTTATTTTTCTGTGTAGGCAATTGCTGTCATTGCTACAGGGACACGGAAAAAGTGTGATTGGAAAATCGCGAGGGGAGGTGATACACTAAACAATATGTTAGGACATGTCTTGTTTCCCACTTTGCAAACCAACATTTTCTTGGTGAAGTCTTTGCAATCCGAGGGTGAAAGAAAGAGCATGATCTAAGAAAAGGACTTGGGGAAAAAAGGCCAGTTTAACCAGTCAGATTCACCAGCTGAGTATCCCTTCCTATACATGCAGGGAGTGGGTCTGAGAGGATCACCTTCATGTAGGAACAGGAATATTCTGGACTCAAACTCAGGACCTGATTCTCCTCTGGATGACACCAATGTAAATCAGTAATACATTGGGTGCTGTACACTGAAGTCAATGGAGTCCCGCAGGTGTAAAACTAATGTAAGTGAGAACAGAATCAGGCCCTTGGCCCTTAAAAGGAAACATTTAAGAAGCTAGGAATTGAGCCAACAATTAGGTCCTGTCTTGGGACTCAGACTGGCATTGCTGGATGCCTTTGATGTATGTGCATCATCCGGGGAGATTACACTATTACTATCTGTACTTGTAGCAGCACCTAGAGATGCTAGTCGGGGCCCTTTGTGCTAGATACACATGCAATGTAAAGACAGTCCCTATCCCACAGAGCTGATAGGTTAAGTACTTTCTGTTCAAGACGTGGTCTATTTCAAGGTGAAATATCGTGACCTGAAGGAACTCTCTAGCTTTAACCTTGTCTTTACGTTTAGAGATTTGGCAGAAGCTGACAATTGGCTTCAAGTCACCAATTTGAGCCAAGACTGTGAGAAACCAATTCACATTCAAAATGATGTTTGGCTAGGCTAGGACAAGAAGCAATGTGCCTCTTATATGAGCCAGGTGCCAACTACTTCAATAGGCCTGCTGGCAAATATGGATAGGAAGCCTGAAAATGGGGAGGCGGAGATACCAGTATTTGTTCAGTGTTACAAGAAAACAAGAACCAAAACTGTTTGTCTATGGGTCTTATAGTCAATATGACTACTATAGCCAATTAGAAATACTCAGCGGAAACACAAGAGCTACGTCACTTGCCCCAGGCCTGGATGAGACTTGGAATCTGGCAGGTTTATGAGACTTTGACAGGCCATAGGAACTAAACACAGCCAGCTCTCCTGAGCAGTTTCTTGTCTGTTTCTTCTCTTAAGAACAGTAATAATTATTAGTAGTAGTAGTTGTATTGTGGTAGCACTTAGGATCCCTATTCATGGACCAGAACCCCATTGTGCTGGGTGCTGTACAAACACAGAACAAAAAGACAGTCCCTGCCCCAAAGAGCTTACAATCAAGACAAGAGACAGCAGATGGATACAGACAGATGGGCGAGCTTAAGGAAACAATGAGACAATATTGGTCAACATGATCAGCAGTAGTCTTAGCAGACCAGCTGCCTGACCATTGTCAAGAAAGTCTAGTGGTGCCAAGCACCCAACTATGTTGATGTGTTTGGGTGGCCCACATGCCCTGTTCAGATTCTGCAGAATCTGAGCTTCCAGTTAAAGAAAAAAATGTAAGTTTTTAACTCTGATAGTTGCAAAGAAAACGTTCTAAATGTGAATCGCGTGCAAATCAAGGTAGTGCTGTCTTCCTGAGTCTGCCAAAAGCCTGAAACAATAACTCGTAAACATAAATACCTACAAGAGGAGAATCAGGTTCATAATACTTTGATATGATTTTGTCTGTTTAATAAAACTCTTGTGATTTGAGGCTGCTTTTGAAAAATCAATGCAGCCCATCCCAGGAGAGATCACAAACCTTCTACCTCTAAGAAGTAGTAACAAGGGGACAGCTGGCAGCTAAATTGAGTTCTTAATAAAAAGGGCTAGAGGGAATTGTCCCAGTAGGGGTTGTCAGTTGTGGCCAGTACTACGGCTGGGCAAATTTTTTTCACACATAATTTTTCACCCAAAACATGCAGATTCTGGACAACAGAAATGACTCACAAATTTGGGTCAAATTCAGTGAATGGTTTCGGCCGCAAAAAACAAAATGAAAACAAAAATTTGGAAATATTTTTCCTTTTCATTTTGGAAAGATGTTTCACTTCAGAATTTACCTCCGTTTAATTAAATAAAACATTTTAAAAAATCAAATGAAACAAAACGAAAGAAAAAAAATTCAAATTAATCCAAAATGGTTTTTTTGTTCAACCACTAAACTGAAAAGTCATTTATTCTTCCAGCCCCTTGCCACCACCAGTCATGGGAGATGTCTAAAGACCACCGATGAGAGCCAAATTACAGAATCCTAAAGCAAGGTACCTACTACAATTAAACAAGGAAAAAATGTGCTTAAGCAATTAGAATCATAGAGATGAGAGATAGGAGATGAGCAAGATGAACTAACAGGTCTTTTCTATCTGGCCAAAGCAGGATGTCTGAGTACAGTATGTTCACTAGTCACCTTGTCCAGTCCTTTTTTCACAACAATTAAGCAATGGAGCTTCCCTAATTTCTCTTGGGCAGTTACAGCCAAATTTAGCTAACACAAAGGAAACTCAAACCTGGCTGATTGGTTCTTTTCTGGATTTAACTTCTATTTCCCCTGCCCTTTGCTGGAATTACAGTTTCCCTGGGTCCTTCCTCCACCCGCTCAGCGGGACCCTGTTCGTTATAGAACTATAACCACACAGTTCTTCCACTCTGCTGCAATTCTGATGAGACGCACCAACCGAGGCGCCTTTCACCTGAGAAATATTGGGATGGGACGCCAAGGAAGCAGCTAGATGCTGCAGGGCACAGAGTTAATGGCACTCTTCTCTGATCTCACCTTGAACTGTTGCCTGAGGGTGGGCAATCAGACGTGGAATTGTTCTCTGAGTCCACCCTGAACCATTGCTTTTTTGGTGCTGCAGGACACCCATGTTGCAGGTACACCAAGGCCATGACCTCTTGAGATCATTACATAGGAGTGGAAGGGATCTTCTGGGTCATCATGTCCAGTCATCTTCTATCACAGGCAATCCCATCATATAGTCCCTTTCATAAACGTATCAAGCTCCATCTTCAAATTAGTTGAACTGTTTGCCCCCACTACTTGTATTGGAAGGCTGTTCCAGACCCCCTGGTACTTTTTGCAGTGAGCCCTGGTATCTTGGCCAAATTTCAAGCCAGCCAATACCAGACCCCACTGCATTTTCAATGACAGGCAGAATTCTTCAGTTCCTAAGCTGTTGTGTAGCCCTGCTGTGGACTGTTAAACAGCTGCCAACACTCCAGGGATGGTTGCAGTGTGTCTTGTGCAGTGGCTTCAGGCTAAAAGGCAATATAAAAGGTAAGATATTATCTACTAATACTGTTCGGGCTCCATGAGTCTCACAGAGGTTTAGTCCATGACTTCTTTTACATCTAAGTCAGAGTCTTGTAGTGCCCTTGAGGGCAGGCTGCATTTCCTAACACAAATGCTAGCATTTCCATCATGCCGCTACACGTCCAACCCTGTGCAGTCACATGCCTCCTGGTATAAACTGGTCTCTGTCAGAATCACCCCCATTCCCAAAGAATTTCAGTTGTTTGCTTTTTCCAGGCAAATGAGCACCGCCTTTGTTATTTACTGTGACATAGCAGGTTACCCTTGGTAAATCATTACACTCCTGTTTGTTCCCTGTGATTCTTTAATGCTGCTCTTCCCTCTCCTTTCCTTGCCCTCTCCAAAAGGGACTCTGGGTCACTCTTTGTTCTCTTGTTCCCTCTCCGTGCTGTGCAATGAGATTCCAGCAGGATGTCAAAACATATTTCTTATTCAGGCCTGAGCCTCCCTCGTGCCAGAGTTTTTATAAATATTTGATTTGCAGCAGCTAATCGGTTAGCCGTAAAGATGTGGAGAAATTGGAGAGGTTCCAGAGAATAGCAACAAGAATGATTAAGTGTCTAGAGAACATGACCTATGAAGGAAGGCTGAAGGAATTGGGTTTGTTTAGTTTGGAAAAGAGAAGACTGAGAGGGGACATGATAGCGGTCTTCAGGTATCTAAAAGGGTGTCATAAGGAGGAGGGAGAAAACTTGTTCATCTTAGCATCTGAGGATAGAACAAGAAGCAATGGGCTTAAACTGCAGCAAGGGAGGTTTAGGTTGGACATTAGGAAAAAGTTCCTAACTGTCAGGGTGGTTAAACACTGGAATAAACTGCCCAGGGAGGTTGTGGAATCTCCATCTCTGGAGATATTTAAGAGTAGGTTAGATAAATGTCTATCTGGGATGGTCTAGACAGTAATTGGTCCTGCCATGAGGGCAGGGGGCTGGACTCGATGACCTCTTGAGGTCCCTTCCAGCCCTAGAATCTATGAATCTATGAATCTATGAAAAAGTACAGAGTGCTGTATAGCCAAGAACTGAACATAATCAGGGCGGGTTGCTGTGATTGGAGCAACAGAGGCTGATCCTGCAGTCTCACACCAAGCAAAACTCCTATGAGTTCTGTCTGCTTTAGGTTTTCAAGATCCAAAGCTCAGTGAAGTCAGTGGGAGTCTTGCTTTTTATCAGACCCCATCTCCACAGCATTAAAAACTAGTGCTATTATTAGCTAAAATTAGGTGAGTAATCACCCTGCCCCCGATTCCTCTACAATGAGTGAAAAAGGAAAGAATTTAATCACAAATAAGTTAAACTGGAAGCCCTTTGGGGCAAGGACCATGTCTTTGTGTGTGTTTTATTCAGCTCCTAGAACAACGGGACCCTGATCCTCTGGGCAATACCACACTACAAATTATTAATAATAATCATTCAAAGTTCTGACCAGTCCCAGAGTAACTCCACCCATCCCACTCCTTAGAGTAGTCATTTACATCTAACCAAAGTGTTACCACATCTGAATCAACTGTGTTTGTGGTTCTATACATTAGCAAAATCTTGCTTTGACTCATATTGAGTCAGTTTAGTCCAGACGTCACAGAAAGAGAATGCAGACAGAATGCAACCCAGATTTGATTTACACAGTAACCCTTTCCTGATTACATCCACACTGAACTAGAGAGTGCAGGATGACTCTGGGTCCATCTTGAACACTGATCAGCACTTCATAGTAACCAGCAGATGCAGAGATAAATTTTGTTGTCTGTATTCTGACCAGGTGCTGCGAAGCCCTGGACTAGTAATGAAAGAACATTAGCTCAAGGAGCTAAAACAGGAAGACAGTTTATGGGCAATTCTGAGTTTATTTAGATTATGAATATTCATGGTCTGTCTGGGCAATTTCACATTCATGCTTAGATAATGTAGATTTATGCTCACACACAAACAGTGACTTGTGAATATTTATAGGCTTACACCTGGACATTATCTGACAGAGGCATGAATATTAATGAATACATCATCTGAATGAAAGGAAAAGGGTCCCACCTGGAACCTGAACTATGGTCCTGAGAAGCTAATTTTCAGTGTCCATTGTGGCTTGCTGACAACATGCATAGCCAAAAACAGCCTGAACAAGAGAGCTACAGATATGGCACTGAATGACTCCAACGATTGGTAAAGGGATATGAAACTTTTTACATAGGGCTTGTCACAATTTTCCATCACAATTGCTTTTTGACAGAAAAGTGGGGGGTTGACACAACAAAAGCTTTATGAAAAGCATCTGCTTGCCCTGGAAAATTTCAGTTTTCATCTGAAAGTTTTCAGTTTTTTGACAAATAATCCAAATTGACCCCCTATATTTTTACTAGCTTTACTTTCACCTTTCCTTTACTGGTGTGAAACCAATCCAGGTCCAGTGTGCTTGAAAGACAATTACCATCTGAAGGCTGTGTGGCGCCTGCCTTGGGTGACATGAGTTTGGTGGGCTCAGTCCAATGTTTTTTAGACAGATGTCCACACCACAAAACCCACCACCGGCATCATTAATACTAATGGACATCCTCCAGACTTTTCTTCAAAGAGCCTTGTGAAACATACGTGCCGCATCAATACCATTTGCATGCAGTCCCAAAATGGGACCCTCATTACACAACGCCCCACAAAATCTGTCCACTTCCATCAGTTAATCCTCATTTCTTCTCTTCTCCATCAGTTCTTTTCCAGTCCCTCCATTCCCATCTCCCTCCCATTCCTTCATACACAGGCTAGGCTCCTCTTCCCAGCTTCTGCGTGACTTTGTCTCACACTCTCATCTTCTCCCGTCTGATGATCCTCCCTGCCCCCCTCCCCTTGGCCTCTCCATCCACCCACCTCCTTTTGAGTCTCATTTTGCAGGAGGAGGCGTTGAGGGCAAAGAGGGCACTGGTAATGGAGGGAGGGAGGGGAAGAGTCTCAGATATCAGCCCTGCCCACTCTGAAAGGTGTCCAAAAGCCAGAGACTCCCTAACAGGGTGGCCGGATGAGGCAGATCTGGAGTGGGGATGAGAAACCAAGCAGGAAGGCCAGGAGCTAAGGAAACAGCTGGAAAGTTGGAGGGTAGGCAGATCTGCTCGTCAGTCTTGGCCAAGCATCAAGGACCAAATTGGCCACAGAAACTGAATTCCCTTCTCTCCCTAGAAGCATGTCAGGGCTGGAGAACACAGGTAGGGCAGAGAGGATGATGGGTGGGGGGCGGGTTGTTTGAACTGACACTGTTAATGCTATCTCTGTCCTGTGGATAAATCCAGTACTTCTTGCCTGTCAGTCCAGCACCAGATTCATTCAAAGAACTAAAGATACCCCTAGTGTTGCCCATACCACCTTACAGGAGATATATTAGACATAGTTCTCTCTATCACTACTGACAAGTCCAATGTCCTTGTGACCGGACTCAAGGCTTAAGGTCTTGGCATTGTTTGGCCCTCTTCACTCTCCTTCTCCCCCTATATTCAGTCTCTAAATCTAGTCACTAATTCCCTTTCAGTTATCATCACCACAATCTGCCCTTTCCACTGCTCTCTAAGCTCTGCTATGACACCCTCATCCCCTTATTTGTATACAGGAAGCTAAAAAACCTCTGTGCAAATCATCAGTGTTCTCTGGGATATAGACATGGGCAAGGGGCCGCTTACAATAAGTATCCAAATGGCAAACTTAGAGTAACGAGGCTCACACGTACATGACAAACCCCTTGACCCATCAGTATAAACCATTTTCGTCTTGGGCGTAATTTGCTGGAGAGTTACCATCCAGCGTTTGCCAGGAGTCAACGTCACAGCAGCAAGCGATGTCTAAGCCTTACTAGCAGCTACAAGAGCCGAAACATGATGCCTGAGACACGTGGGCTTGCCTTTGCCCAGGCCCCGTTGCACTTCATCCTGTCTTTGAAAGGGATTCAACACAGCGCATAGCTCAGCGGAACCGTAGGTAACCCGTTCTCCAGTATCCTGACACTGCCCAACAAGTGTTTCCTGTGGACCAAGAGTGCTTCTATTAAGCTGCATGGCAGTTCCCTTGATCTAAATTCATTGAGGCAGTTGAAAGCTATGGGGGCATGTAAAAATACCTACGGGCCAGTAGATGCCAATTCTTCCTGTCTGCCCTCATTATATCTAGGCATCTGGCACTTTCCTATTGAGACTGCCTCCCTCATAAAGGAACGCACAGCTCCTCTCCCTCTTGGGATGGGCAGAGAGGCTGCAGATGAGTGGGGCAGGGGGGTCTGTTCAACGCTGTCCCAGCTGTAGCAATCGGATTGCCTTTACTCTCTTGTCTGTCCCCATCAGGTCTCCGGCATGTCAGCCTCATTTAAGCACTGAACTCTGTAGGGTGATATCTCTGCCTGAAATGCAATCAGGCAGCCTGAAGAGCTACCGCTTAAAAGTTTCTGTTCCCAACCAGCGGTGAACAAATAGCCTTCATCTGCCCTCCTTTACACCTGCAATGGACTGTGATCAGCATTTGTGCCTGGCTACTAGGGATGGGTGACTAAGGACTGGCCTTGACATTTCCTGGCTCCAACGGGAAGTGCCGAAACACCATGAGAGAGGCTGTTCCAAACTAGAGAAACAGAAAGTGGACTAGGGGCTGAACCTCTTAGGGGTAACTGTTGTGTGAGAACACAGCACAACCATTTCACATGCAAAAATGCCTGGAAGCACAGACACTCTGAATTGTGCAAAGGATGCTAGCAATGCTTAGCTGCACCGGCTCATGACTGAAATGGTGCCTCATCTACTGGAGATGGGCCCATACAAACCTCTCCCCACATGCAGTAGGGCCTGTATAACCTCCAACAGAGGCATTCACAACTGAGTCAAATCAAACCAATGGTGAAAAAAAATGCAGGAAAAAATCATGTACTTATCCTGTCCCTCTCTCGGTTTGCCCACTATCATGATTTTTAATCACCAGTCCAGGGGTGGCTCTAACAATTTTGCCGCCCCAAGCAGGGGCGGCAGCCCCGCCCCCGACGCAGGCAGACGTAGCGGGGCCCCGCCCCCAATGCCTGCCTGCGTCGGGGGCGGGGCCCCGCTACGTCTGCCAGCGTCGGGGGCGGGGCCTCATTCCCGACGCGGGCAGTCCCAGTCCGCGACGGCAAGGGAAGGGCGGCAGACCTGCTGCCCATTGCTGCCGCAGCAGGCGAGAATGGGGTGGCAGTCCAAGTCCTGCGGCGGCAATTCGGCCGAATTGCCGCCGCGGGACTCGGACTGCCGCCCCATTCTTGATGCCGCCCCAAGCACCAGCTTGGAAAGCTGGTGCCTGGAGCCGGCCCTGCACCAGTCTCACAATATTTAGCTTTTTAAAAACAAAAACAAAAAAACAAACATCCCCAGCTCTGGAAGTCAGGTGATTATGTGAGAATCGCGGTTTTCATTTACATTTTTTTAACAATTCTAGCTCTCATGGTTGCAGGGAAGAGCTTGAGAACATGACTCTGAAAGGCTCAAGAACAGAAAAGACAAGTCAAAAGAACTCCACCATTTTCGTTTTAAAATTGCCACGATTTTTAAGCCAATCTCATGACTGGAGGGGCCTGGCTGATGATTTTTGAAAGTTTGGGTTTGGTAATACTGCTTCACTGAGAAACACTGCCCTTTAACCAGCATTTTTCCAGCTTTTGATCCTGACTGCTAGGAACATAGAATCATAGAATCTCAGGGTTGGAAGGGACCTCAGGAGGTCATCTAGTCCAACCCCCTGCTCAAAGCAGGAATGCCCTTACCAGATAATGGTCCATGTAGTCCAGTTTCCCATGGCTGATAATGGCCATCATTAGATACTTCAGAGGAAAATGTAATGCCCCTCTCTATCCCCTCCGCATAGGCAATTATTCAATAACAGGTCTGTAGGAAAGTTTCTTCCTAACACCAGGCAGTTGGTAAACAAACAAACAACATTATGAAGTCATTCTAGTGGCACTCATTTAATATCACTCTCCTCCAACTCTTTGTTTGTACGGTGACTAGCACAGATCTTGGTAGGGGCCTCTGGTTGCTATTTAATTACAAACAATTATAATTAATTAGTGGCTAATGTCCTGAAGCATGAAGGATGCTATTAGTTATACAGTTTTACCCTATCCAGTGGGTGATGTTCTTATTTTTCACAGAAGTGTCTAAACATTTTTTAAGAAAGCCTACTGCTAAACTCTTTCCCTCTATAATACCTCATGGCAGGGCGTTCCACAGGTTTATTATATACCGTGGACTAAAAATATTTCCTTTTGCCATTTTAAAAGGTGCTGCTTTATAGTTTTGCGGGTAGCCCCTTCACTTCTGGGACATGAGTTATCAGGGTGAAAATGTGCCCCCTCTTCTCATCTCTGGATGTGATGGAATATATGCAATCCTACTCCATAAAATCTCTTCCGTTGACAGCTTTCAGCCACTATCTTTTTGTGAGTCAGTCTGGGTCGAATCCTCAACGTGATACAGTATGAGGCTTTGCTGAAACACAATTAACAGGCTGCCTTTGATTGTCCAATGTGCTGATATTAGCTATGCAAATCGCAGCAAATGGAGTACGTGGAATACAATGAACACAAAGCTCTCCTGCTGCTTTAATTCTAAGACAGTATCCTGGTGGTTTTTTATGGGATTTTTTTTATTATTTTTTTAATTCTTTTGTACGCCTAGGAGAGAATTAGCAACATGACTGCAATAATTGCTGTATCCTTAGAAACAAGGGAGGGAACGAAAAAAACAACAAAAAACCTGTCATCTTATCTTTCAGAAGCCCAGAGAATTACAGAACATATAGCTTATTCCTCTCTAGCAATATTATTTCCCCTATCCCCAGGGCAGCCAAACTTTGCCCAACTAAAGGATCCCCAAGGGCATACCTACGTCAATTTGAAACCATCTTCATCTTTAATAGGGCCTACAGAGACCATAAATGCCAGCATGCAATTATCCTTCTTCTTCAGAGAGGTTGCTAGCTACCAAAGTGGTAGACACCTTAGTCTTAGGGCTGGTCTACACTAACCCCCCAATTCGAACTAAGATACGCAACTTCAGCTACGTGAATAACGTAGCTGAAGTTGAACTATCTTAGTTCGAATGAAAACGTACTTACCCGGGGTCCACACGCGGCGCGCAGGCTCCCCCGTCGACTCCGCCTACTCCGTTCGTCGAGCTGGATTACCAGCGTCGACGGGGGAGCACTTCCTGGTTCGATTTATCGCGTCTAGACAAGACGCGATAAATCGAACCCAGAACATCGATCCGACGCCTCCGATCCAGCCGGTAAGTGTAGACCTACCCTTAGATAGATGGAACATCTCCTGCTCAAATCATGGAGATCATAGTCACCATACACTACCCTCCATGGACACAGCAGCAGATTCTGTGCAGGACTCCCTGGGTTGCATTTGACCATGGGTTGTCCTCTGGCCAACCCACCCTACAAATCTATTGGGAATTGCAAAACAACTCCACTCTTGGGGCTCTCGGTCTGCATGGTTTTGTCTATCTAGGTTCTGATCACCATACTATCTGAGCACTTTGCACACAGAAGGCAGAAGGAGCAAGTGTGGATACCAACAGTCAATGTAATTACTGCAGTTGCTGTAGGTCAGCGATTCTCAGACTTTTGTACTGGTGACCCCTTTCACAGAGCAAGCCTCTGAGTGCGACCCCCCTTATAAATGAAAAACACTCTTTTATATATTTAACACCATTATAAATTCTGGAGGCAAAGCGGGCTTTGGGGTGGAGGCTGACAGCTCGTGAGCCCCCACATAATAACCTCACGACTCCCTGAGGAGTCTCGACCCCCAGTTTGAGAACCCCCTGCTGTAGGTCGACCTAACTTGTCAATCTAATTTTGTAGTGTAGATAAGCCCTAAGCCCCTTTGTGGATCTGGGTGTCTCTGCTATATTTGTGTGTAGAATGCATAGCACAGTGGGGCTTTAACCCTGGTTTGGGTCCTTAGTACTATCACAACAGAAACAGTAATAATAATAAAAGGGCAGGGTTGATGGTAAATTCGTTTTTTTGTGAGTTGATTTTTATACCTTCTTCTAGAGAATTAAAAGACTTTCCACGCACATTAGTCTCAACAAGGCAAAGAACTGATTAGCTATAATCTCAGCTAAACTAAGCCTGGTGTTAGGAGAGATTTAGGCTACTTCTGCACCACAGGCTAGGGGGTCGATTCCCAGCTTACACAGACAAATTCCTGCTAGCTCTCATCAGAGCTGTGTAGCCACAGAGACATGAGCAGCTGCAGCAGCAGCACAGGCTAGCTGCCCTGAGTACAAACCTGCCTGAATGCCATTGGTGTGTGCTTGGGTGGCTAGCCCATGCCACCGCTTCCTGCTGCTCATTCTATGGCAGCTCCACTACTATTTTTAGCATGCCAGCTCGACGAGAGCTCGCACAAGTACGTCTCCAGGAGCTGGGGGTCACACCCCGGCTTGTAGTGTAGTTGTAGCCTTGGGGAACCGCTGCAGCCCCTGTAAACCTTTCACTAGCTACTCATTTTCCTGTTCTTTCGTTTCAAGGATTTGGCCGTGCTATTGATCCCTATACACCCCTGCTGGTCTTCAAGTATCATGGTCTTTTTGCTAGAAAGGGATTTGTAACCAGCTATTTATATTAGCAGTTTCAGCAGAAGGGCCAAGAACTAAGTGGGCCAAGGAAACTGAACTGAACTCTTGTTGATAGAAGTCATCCTTTCAGGTCCCAGCTGAGGAACACGGACCCCAGGTCTGATCCAAAGTGCATTGAAATCAATGGGAAGACTCCAACTGATTTCAATCGGCTTTGAATCAGGCTCTGAGGGTGGGAGATGTTTGTCCTCTGATGTTCATGCCATGCGTGTTCTGTGGATTAACAGAGGATAATACGGTGCTTATGGTGAAACAAGTACTCTGACAGACAGATGGACTTCAGTCTCCAAAGCCAGCATGTTTTGCAATCACTAACTTCATGCACACCCCAAAGGGAAGGCAAAATGCTACATTTATTCAAGCACACTTATAACAACACTGCTACAAGTCAGATTCACATACACCAAAAGGTTTCAGTGTAGTAGCCATGTTAGTCTGTGTCAGCAAAAAAAAGAAGAAAGGAATACTTGTGGCACCTTAGAGACTAACAAATTTATTTCAGCATAAGCTTTCGTGGACTACAGTCCGCTTCGTCGGATGCATAGAATGGAACATACAGTGGGACGATATTTATACATTCAGAGAAACATGAAAAGGTGGAAGTAACCATATCAACTGTAAAAGGCTAATTAATTGAAAGGAACTGTTATCAGTAGGAAAGAAACTTTTGAAGTGATAATCAACATGGCCCATTACAGACAGTTGACACAAAGGTGTTAAGGGTAGTAGTATTTAACTGGGGGAAATAGATTCAACGTAATGACCAAAAGGTCATTCCATAACTACAGCAAAATGTGTTCATCAGTAGAGCTTCAGGTCCAAATTCTGCTCTCATTTGCACGTTTAGAGACTACAGGCTAACATTGCTCCTTCAGTGAATTTAGACCAGTGCACCAGAAGAGAATCTGTCCCTGCTAAAGTTGACCCAAATCCTTTCACTCACCCAGTCAGGGTTTTATTTTTAGCTGAGCCGCAGCAGGTGAAAACAACAAAAACCTCATATTGCTCCATCCAGATGGCTACTCTGTTGCCTATAGTCTGGCTGACGGCACAGAGGGTCTGTGCCTGTGTTTCTGTCTCCCTTGCTTCCACCTCGTGTTCGCAAGAGCACTGCCTGAGCAGAATCATCCTTCAGCCCCACGAGCTCTACCTTAGCATGGAAACAATGCTGTGCAAAGGAAGCTTGAGCCTGCATGGACAGTCCTGGGCAGCATCCTTTCCTGGGGCACGATCTGCCATTGGCTGGTCTCTTCAATGGCAGGGAGAAGTGCCCCCACGTGTCCATTCTTTTCAAGTTGTCTCTGTCAAGCTGACTGCTGCTCATTTGCAACAGATCTCTGCTTTTTTGGGCTGGGAGATCTGACCCATTTAGAAGGGCAAAGCGGGGAGGGGGAGAACATTCAGAAGAGGAACCAGGATGCAGTTTGATCATTTTATCTGCATTGTCTGGGTGCCATCGGAATACATTAACTCCTTCATTTATCACGGCGCTATCATTAGAAATCTCAATTATTTCTGAATGCCACACTGACAAAATGTTTAATTAGCTACTTCGCTGCGTTAATCACTTCTTGGAAACAAGGAAGAACCAAAGGCACCAGCGTGGGGCCCCATTATATTTTATAGACATGTACGCGGGATGGAGGAAACTGTAATAAATGTCCCCATCATTACGCGGAGATAAAGGTCAAACATTAGTGCAGCATTCATCTATCTTAAGCCATTCACAAGGAGCCCAGACCTGCCCCCAGCACCTTTTATACAAGGGATGACGATAAGCAGCCTGAAAAACATCTCATAGAACCAGCTGACTTTTCACTTTCACACTTCAGAGTGATGTTGTTCTTGTACCGCAGGGGATAGATATGTGGCGTGGGGTTGTGGCTCAGAGGAGAGGACCATGAGGAAGCTTTTATAGAAAGGTTCTCCAAGACTTTTCATTAATTTTAACTGCAGGCTCCATTTTGCTTTGCTTTATGAAATTAATCTTATGTTGGACTGAGAGTGTTAGGAGTCGCAAGGCCTGGCTCATGACTCGCTAGAATGGGTCAGTGACCACACTAGTGTAAAACTAGCATGCATGAGAGAAGAGTGATGCCTAATGGTCCCGTTGACCTCAGAACAGGCACAGTGCCAGCAGCAGGAGTGCAAGCTTCCCATAGACCCTGCCCCACTGATGTGCTTTGAACTTGGGGCATCATTCCAAGGGCTACTTCAGTTTCCATGGTCCAGTTAGTGCTCAGCCTCGCTACTAAGACAGCCAGCAAGTATTAGAAATATGATAGATTGGATCTGTCTGTCCATCTATTTATTTTACTGTATCCATCCATGGGGTATAACACACAGGTATAGTTTCTGTAATGTAGACACCTGTCCGCTAATCAATGGAGCAAGACTATCAAATTCACTTTGCATCGACCAGCAAAGAGCTATCAGATGGTAACAGAAATCAACTAGCAGAGATCTGTGGTGGATTCAAACTAGCAATCTAGAGATAAAAGCCAGGTACTTAGGTGAATGCTGTGAGAAATAAGCTTGTCACTGTGATTTGGGAGTCTGGAAGATGATGGCTCAAGACTTGGACACAGTCCCTGAATGTTCCTGTTCATAAAAAGGGGGACCCGGCCAGAGGTGCTGGAACAATTTTCGCAGTGGGGTGCTGAAGGTGGAAACCATGTATTTGGGTCGTTATTACTACTTCAAGCCAGGGAGTGCTGCAGCACCCCTAGTTCCAGCACCTATGGACCCGGCTGCTTGTGGAAATTACTGCCCAATCTCATTATTGATACACCCTAGCAAAACACTGCTGCCCAGCATCCTGAACTGAATTGTGCCCAAGAGAGAGAGTGTGATAGGGCATTCTCCCCCCTCCCCCGCCCACTATCCCAGGAAGGGCTAATGTGGCTCAGAAGGGATTAAGTAACCCGATAGGCTTGATATGCAAGCGTTGACTGAGGATGGAGCCCAACTGGGCAGGAGCAGGCAGGGCTGGTATACGGTCAGGGAGGGAGGGTAGAAGGGGGCTGAAGTGAAAGCCTGCAGTTACTCTGTGGGTTTAGAGAGGGAAAGGAGGAAACGGGGGGGGGGGGGGAGTAGAAGCCCTGGGAACCTGGCCCTGCAGGAAGGGTTTGCCCAGAGGCATGGTGGAGAAAGAAGCCTGATAGATGTGGATAGGAAGACACCCAGGGAAATGGCAGCAGAGTCTTGCAATGGGGAAGTGGCGTTGCCTTGAATTCAAGAACTGCCAAGAACAGTACCTGGTCAGCCAGTCCAGTGAGACTTTGATACCCTGCAAGGGGAAAACTATACTGACCTTGCTGGAGAGCCAAGCCACAAGGAGGGAGCACCCCCAGTCACTAAAAGGAAGCATTGTAGCTCCTGGAGTGTGGGAGGGGCCCCAGGGTAAACAAGAAACAGAAAGGGGCATCAGACCGGGCAGAGCTACTCCTGGACAGGAGGTGTTCCAGTGGTGAGCAGAGAACCTGTTACAGAGAGAACCTTCTGGCTGAAGAACAAGCTGGATTCAGACCCAAGGGAGTGGTGGAAGCAGAGAAGTTAGGTTTAAAGATAGCACATGAAAAGACAGTGGTGACGATATTCCTACCCAGATCTGAGGAGGCATTGCAGTGCATTGAGCATTTCAAATAGCCGGGTAGCAGGACTACAAGGGCCACTAAACATCACATGTGGTATGTCTATGCTGGAATAAAAGACCCATGGCTGGCCCAGGTCCACTGACTCTGGCTGCGGGGCTAAACATTGCTTTGTAAGTGCCTGGGCTTGTGCTGGAGCCCAGGCATGGGGACCCGCCCCACTCACAGGATCCCAGAGCTCAGGCTCCTTCCCAAACCCAAGTGTCTACAAAACAATTTTACAGCCCCTCAGCCTGAGCTCTGCAAGCCTGAATCAGCTGACCCAGGCCAGCTGTGGGTGGTTAGTTGCAATGTAGACCTACCTTTAGAGATGCAATGTAAACTCGGGCATGTGGTTGCTGTTCTAGCAACACTCAACCACATTTGGAGAAGCAAAGGAATTACTGTGAAGTGTAAAATGAAATTGCTGCCATCTCTTTGTCTTCAATGTCTTGCTACGTGCACGTGAGACATGGGTGTTAAGGAAACAAGGCCTTAAGCAGCTTCTGCCTTTGAATTGAAATGCTGCAGGCAATTGATGCACATTAGCTATATCTCACATAGGACTAACAAAGAGGTAATCGTCCGAATCTACAGCATAACCCGGGTGATACTGATATCAGGAAGATGATCGGACAAAGCAAACTTGAGTTTGCAGGAGAGGTGAGTCAGATGAGCTGAGGAAGATTGCTGAAGCAAGTTTAACAGGGACAGGGTTCGGGGTACACGTAGTTAATATGGTTTGACAATGTGAATAATTGGATGGGATGTGATATGGCACATTTCTCACGGCTACGTGAAGGCTGCAAAATGTAGTGGAAGACTACTGGCCAATGACTCCTGTGTGCTGAGTTTACTATTCATTGTGATGTGTTTTTATGGTGCTTTGAACTATGAGAATAATAATAATTATCATACGTCATTTCTACCTCTGAGTTCTTTCTTTCAAGTGCTGCTGCTGTAGCTAGCTATAGAGTGGAGCCACTGAAAACTTTAGATTTCTGAAACAGATATGTTTAATGCAGGGAGATGTTCTGGCTCACAAACTCCAATTATTTTTAAGATAGGGCCTGCCCATAAAACATACAGTCTCCCTTGTTTTCCGCAGACTCATCAATAAACATTAATGTACAGGAATATAAAAGTAATTCATTCGTTTGTTGACACACAATTGCTTATCTGTGTGTGTGATGCCATCCAGCCCGTTACTGATGCTTTTTTAATGGCGCAGTGTCATTAAGCAGTAATGTTAGTACTTCTATTAATATCATTTGGGCTGGTTCTTAATAACTGTGACTGCGGCATCTTCTGCAAGACTCAGGCAGGAGGATAATATATCTCTCACCAAACCAATAGCACATCAGCTGTAACCATTCAGCATCCTATTAGGCTGCTGAATCACCAGGGTCTGACGTCCACAGGGCTACCAACTTTGAATGAAGTACTTGAGGAAATCTGTAAGTAACTATCCTACCCCAATATCTGTTGGTTTCCTGAAACATGTATATGCTAAACAGTAGCGCAGCCAGGTCCGGAGCACAGGGGGAGCGGCGCTATAAAAAGGCGCCTCCCCCTGTACTCACCCGGAGGTGCTCCGGGTCTTCAGCGGCACTTCGGCAGCTCACTCCGGGTCTTTGGTGGTACCCCGTGCCAAAATGCCGCCGAAGACCCGGAGCGCCGCCGGGTGAGTGCAAGAAGCGGCGCTTAAAAAGAAGCGGCGCCTTTTTTTAGTGCTGCTAAAAAAAGGTGCCGCTTCTGCTCAAGGGGGAGCGGCTGCTCCCCCTGCTCGCCCCCTGGCTACGCTACTGATGCTAAAGCAAATTAGCAGAGGGTTACCACTAGAGCTGGGTGAATAACTAATTTTTGTTGCTGTTGTTGTTCACTGGCAGTTCTGGAAAATCTAAAAAAAAATGAGTTTGGGTTAAATAAAACATTTTGTTTGACCCAAAGTGAAATGTTTTGTTTCAGGAATTTTTAATATGAGCAAAAGAAATGAAGGGCTAAATTCACAAAACGCTCTCAAGGGAGACATGCCCCGCCCCACCTTATAACCTCTAACCAGCTGGGTTAGGCATGCATCTAGGATTTGAGAGATGCAGGTTTGAATCGCTACCCTACAGCAGGGACTTGAAGCTCTGGTTTCCACAGCCCAGGTGAGTGCCCTCAAAAACAGGCTACTGGCTATTCTGGAGTGGGTATTTCTCAGTCCCGCCTGGTGAAGTTGTTCCACTTGGTATGAAATATGTGAATGGTCACTGAGCCAGGAAGAATGATGCTATGGCCCAGTGGTTAGGGCAGTCACCTAGGGGCATGGGACACCTGAGTTTCAGGTAATTAACTGAATAATTAATTATTTATACAATGTGGAACCACTTCAGCAGAAGAGAGAGAGAGAGAGAGAGACACCCCCTCCCCCATGAATAGGTAGTTAGGACACTTACCAGGCAGAAGGGAGACCTAGGGTCAAATCCCTGCTCTGGAGTGGGGATTCAAACTTTGACCTACCACATCACCGCTGAGTCCTCTAACCACTGGCCTCCCTATACCACACATGAGGACTTCACATAGAGCAAGCGCAGGTCAGACTGTGCAGGAACGTGTTCTGCATGAGGTGCTGACATAGCACGGCTGAGCGTGGGATAAATTAGATAGATATGTTACAACACAGACCCCCAAACTCTTGTTTTGGCTGGAAAGGAATTAAATTAGGAACTAATGTATTTTTCCTAAGATGTAACACTGGTCATTTTTCACTCTTAGGTATTTATTCTGTCACTGATTTGGGAGCTTGTCTATGTCTTTTATTAATTATTATTTTAAAAGCTTTACAGTACTTGTGAGGGTCTAATCTTGCAGTCCCTACACAGGACTCAGGATCTAGGTCTAAACCAGGGGTCTCAAACATGCGGCCTGTGGGCCGCATGCAGCCCGCAGAGTTATTTCCTACGGCCCGTCATAGGCGCTGACTCTGTGGGTGCTCCAGGGCTGGAGCACCCACGGGGAAAAATTAGTGGGTGCTCTGCACCCACCAGCAGCCAAACTCCCCTCACCTTCTCCTCAGCCTCCACCCTCCGCTCACCCCCCTCACCCCACACACCCCCTCGCGCGCCACGTCCCTGCTCCTCCGCCTACCTCCCAGCGCTTCCCGCCTCCAAACAGCTGTTTGGTGGTGCTTAGGACTTTCCAGGAGGGAGCGGGAGGAGCAAGGATGCTGCACTCAGGGGAGGAGGTGGAGATTTGGGGAAGGGGTTGGAATAGGTGCAGGGAGGGGCGGAGTTGGGGCAGGGACTTTGGGGAAGGGGTTGGAATGGGGGTGGGGAAGGGGTGGGAAGAGGTGGGGCAGGGGTGGGGCCTCATGGAAGGGGTGGAGTGAGTCAGGGCGGGGCCGGGGGAGAGGGAGAGGGAGGGCATTTATGCTCTCATTATAACAGGGGAAAGCACTTGTTTGACAACAGAGTTGGGCGAACTATTCAGTCATTATAGCCTTCTTCCTGTTTGTGAATTGTCTGCAAACATACTAAGATTTTTATTAATTGAACTTAAATTTATGCATTGGCTTAACTTCAGTGTCTTAAATAAGATACATTCAAAATCAGGTACTCTATTGTACATACTTAAATAGAAATCCTATAGGCTATAAAGGTCTTCCAGTTGTTGTTTTATGATGTTTTTTTTTTTAAATACTGACCATATATCAAATCCTGAGATTCAGGGTTTTTTTAAAAAATTCAGGAGTTTTAAAAAAGTTAATACATTGACTTTTAATAGCATACTATATTACTCTTCATTTTTGATGATACTTTTGTATTGTTGTGTGAAAAGGTTTCAGTGATGCAGCCCTCAGGCCAATGTACTAGTCCTCATGTGGCCCTCATGGTGATTTGAGTTTGAGATCCCTGGTCTAAACAGACCTCAGTAAGGGGGAGCTGTTCTGATTGGCCCATGTAGGCCTTCTATAGGATGCTGCAGTTGTTGTACTGCCTATACTTAAATAAAAGAAAACGGGAACAGCTTTTCTGTTTTTCTAATGCAATGTCCTTCCTAGAGGCCTGATCCTGCAGTCTTTATGCTTCCACCATGCCTTCTGAAAACAAAGAGAATTTTGACTGTTCATGAGCTGCAGGACAGGGGCGCCTAAGTACAGGACTTGGCCTTCGCTCTGTTTTGGCTTGGGATTGCATGGTCCTGTCTTTGCACAGCTTTGTACAGAGGTGCTGAAGAATAAATGGTGGGCTGCATCTAGAAGAGAGCAAGGAAGCTCCGAATGCCATTGTGTGACAGCTAAATGGAGCGGTGAGGCATCCCTCTCTGCAGATTCTATGCCTGCTTTCTGTAGAGCTTTCTTTTAAGGGCATGTTTCTCAACTTCAAATGGGAAGCTAGATCTAGAGAGAGAGAGTAAAAACAATTCCTTCCACAATAACACTCAAAATTACAGGGACTCAAATTGAATGGAAGTGCCTGCTAACCACTAGCTGTTTAATTACATGCTGTGCGCTGCTTAGAGAGAGGTTGATGGCTGATCTCATCTACACCACTAAGTTCAGCGGAGTCACTCCTGCTTTACATCAGAGTATGTGAGAGAAGAATCAGACTCTATGCCTCTCTTCTTATATTTTCATCTGATAATGAAGGTATCAAAATGCACCAAGAGTCTGTTCTTGTGATAGTTCAGACACTTCCAAAAATAAGGCCCCAGTAAATTTGTTCCCCCAACATCAATTTCCAAACAAAGGAGTTTGGAAGAAGAATCTGAACTTTTAGCTGTTTGACTGACCCTTTGGAGGGTCAGACAGTGCTAGTGGCTGCAGAGTTAATACCACGTAAGGACAGTACAAAGTAAATACTTTCTCTCTGCTCCACGGAGCACAGGCTACATAGCAATTATTTTTAGACCCACTAAGTGTAATTACTGAGCCAGCTTCAGCACCTTGCAATTGCTATGTGCAATAATTGCATGCTATTCACCAAGAACTCTTCTCTAGTTGCTATGTGGATAAGGGATAGCTACATGGTATTTGTGCTTTGCAGTTCAAAGGGACACTGTCAAGTCATTTAGGTCTAGGGTGATCAGATGTCCCATTTTTAAAGGAACAGTCCCATTTTAGGGGACTTTTTCTTATATAGACGCCTATTACCCCTCACCCCCATCCAGTTTTTTCATAGTTGCTATCTGGTCACCCTATTTAGGTCCATCATTTAGGTTTTGCAAAAGAAAGAAAATGAAAAAATTATAAAAGCAAATATACATAATCATATTATTAAAAATCTAATAAATCTCTTTGGGGTTTGTAAGGTAAACATCACACACTTGCACAATGTGTGCCATGACACCCTTTAATGGCTGGTCTGCAGAGAAGATAGTGGTCTACTATTGCTTCCAGTTAATGGAATCATATTTTAGCTCAAGTGCTAGAGGGTTGTATTTGGGCATTAAAGGTCCTAGGTTCAAACCCTGTTACCAATCCACCGAGGGGTCTCTACATAAACACTAACCCTGTGCATGGAAAACCAGAGGTTGAAATTGAGAGAAAGTGAAAAGTAAATTAAAAGGACCAGTGGTAAAAAGCAGAGCTGGTATTTTCAAATGTGATAAGTCCCAATGGCAAGCCACCCTTTGTGTGGGTGAGGTGGTAGCAATCCCTATGCACTGAAACCTCACTTGCTCCAAATGAGCTACAGGGACCCTTAAAAAATAAGCCGCTCTGGCTGAAAAGGGAGCATATAGCCTGGTTGGCCAGAGAGCATGCTGACTCAGCGCTTCTTCTCAGCAGACCCGGTGGTGGAGTTCTTATAGCATAATTCAGTTAAAGCTATGGAGCAGCAGAATCACTAAAGGTAGGTGCTACCATCCATGGGGATCCCTCCACCAGTGCATGCAGCTTAACTGGCACAGGCAGGCGTAATTTATATTTCCTTGCTACAGCTTTTCTTAATTTAGTCCTATCTCCATCCCCCTGCAAGGGCGGGAGATAGTGTCCTGATCAAGGATATGTCTGAGACTAGCCTGATCTCAGCTTTATCTCACCAGTGCACTTTTCAAAAGTGAACTGGACAGGTAAAGGCCTGGACAGGTGAAGTGGGCAGGTAAAATGGCTGATGGAAGCCATGAGAGAGGTTGCCTTACAGACTATAAAACCAGATGTGGCATCTGTCTGAATAAAAGGCCAAGCATGGACAACTGAGCTATGGGAAATCCAAGAACTGAGTCTCCCTTTCTGCCAGATGCTTTCTCACTCTGCCTCAGTACATCCAGTTTAAAAGATGATAGTCTCTGTCTACATTACACATTGTCACAGATCCATAGGATCGGTGCGACACCCCCAGTTTTGGAACAGTCTCAAGGAGGAGCTCCGTCAGTGTGCCAGATTCCAAAGGGTCTCACTCATCCTTCAGAATAGGGCACCTGGCCTCACCGCCTCCTGAGACAGAACCTGTGGGGCTTCAGTCCTTCTGCTTCACACCATGAGCTCCATTCAGTGAGACCATCTGAGATAGACTTCTGGCAGAGACTTGAACACTCTTCAGGGACTGAAGCACCTCACCAAATATTTACAGTGACGCTTCCGTAGTGTTGTCAAAACACTTGGGATTATTAGTCAGCTGGAGCACAGCCTAGGAAGTCCAGAGGTTAGCAAAGAGAGAGGATAGTTAAAACAGTCCATTCTGCTCAGCTCAGAGCCCCAGCCAAGCGGTAGTGAACTCCATTTTCAGGTTCTATGTGTCTCTCCCAGTCTGACCTCCTTAGTCAGTTCCCAGAGGAGAGAACCCCCAAGCTTCTTTCCATCTTCAGACTTAACACCTCTCCTTTTTTTTTTCTCAAGATGGGGTCTTTGCTCCACTTCCCTGCTGAGAGGAAGGGAAATCCACAACTCACTGGTGCTTGTATTCTCCCGCTGACCTCATTGTTGATCTGGGTCACTTTCAACCAATTCCTTACCAACTTTCATTCCACCAAGACAGAGAAGTGCCCCACACACACAGCTATGTCTCTTTGTCTGCCTTGAGAGCAAACGTAATCCCTTTTTTTCCCTACTGGGAAGCAATGCACTGTATAGGAGAAACTGAGGCACTCACAGGATTCACAACAAATATTACAAAAATTCCCACTTCATAATACACATCAAGCCCTGAAAACAGCTTGAGAGCAACACCTCCATTGCTGGAGGATATTGGTAAAGAAAGGCCAATAAGCAACTGGCTGAGATCCTTTAGAGTTCATAGCAGGGCTCCAGGGATTATTTTTTTTTAACAAAAGCATCTTCAAAGAGAATACCAGTGGGGAGCAGTGACTGGTGAATGAGTCCACCTGTACCTAAAACCAGTCTTGGAGGTTCTGAAGGAGTCATATTTTTCCCACTCCTGGTTTGAAGCTGAAATGAGAGACAAAATGTGTGAAGTAATACAAGGAAATTTGCCTTTATATGTCTAGATACTCCCACATGGGATTGCAGATATCAATCTCAATAGGCTGCCTGATGCATAGAGGAGTCCCTATTCTAGCAGGCAAAGGCATGAAAAGAGCCAATCACTGAAAGCTGAAGTCAGCAGCATTCAATCTGAAAAGAAGTGGTACATTTTTAAGTGAGGTTAATTAGTCATTGGAACAGATCAGCAAAAGAGATGGTGATTTCTGCATCGCTGGGAGCCTTGAAATCAAGACTGGATGACTTTCTGGAAAAGATGCTCTAGTTCAAACACAAGTTGTCGAGCTGTATGCAGGAACCACTGGCTGAAATTCTCTGCCCTGTGTTATGAAGGAGGGTCAGACTAGATGATCATAATGGTCATTTCTGGCCATAAAACCTATAAATCTGTGAATTCAGGGAGGGTAGGGAGCCTGCTGGTAGCCAACTGAAATCAGCGAGAAGGAGCAAGCCTGCCTGACCACCCCACAACTGTTCTGGGGGTGAGCAGACCCACCATCCCAATCCCAAAAGATTTAGGAAAACTTTCCCTTCATCCTCCAACTAGGAAGCATAGTTATGGGAGCCTGATTGGGAGAAGGTGGGGGGCATATGTGGACCTGTTAAGAGAGGAGAATTGTTGGGGGAATTAAGTAGGTGGGAAACCTTTCCAAAATTTCAGACAAACATCTGACTTTTTGGATTCTTATCCATGTTCCCACTGGAGGTTCAGCTGATCCATGGTTAGAAGACCAGGGTGACGCATTCATCACCAGTTCCAAAACCAGAAGTTGGGAGCATTATTCATCATCTTTCCAACAATGTCTGGTAGAACAAGAAGTCATCTAGGGCTGCTTCTTGCTTATTTTCATTTGGGCAAGAGTCAGGAAAGCATGGCTCTTCCATTCATTATCCAAAGAGGGCATTGTTGTGACTCCAAATATCACTCCACCCACAAATTTACCTCAGGAGTAAAATTCTGGTCTTTCTGTTTCATCCCTTTTGCTTTTTAATCCTTTGCGGCAGCAATACCTGTGTAATTAATAGTTCCCCATCAAGGAATCTGTAACAGGAATACTTGTGAGATATCTAGAGATTACTAGAGGAGTCCATCCCACCCTAACCTACATGAGTCACATTCATCCTGGGGATAACTCCAGTGAAGTTAATGGATGGACCCGAAATGGATTTGGCCGTGTGTGTGTGTGTGTGTATTATCTCAAGAAAGCAATGCAAATTACTTTGTGATACACAAATAATAAATTGCATAAACACCAAAGCAGGAGATTGTGTAGCTCCTTTTACTTCAGCTGCTGTTGCATTTGTATGATTGGCATATCACGGCATTTATTTACTTTACTGATAGAAACTAATTGGCTATAATTGCTGAAGCATCTTAACTAATTCTAAAGACAGGAATTGATTTGGGGATTAAATGGAATATGATAATTGCATAATTGAACGAAGTAGCTGGAGTCCTCACCCAGCTAAGTGGATTTCATGATTGTAGTTGATTGCATCAGAATATAAATCAGTTTGATTTGCATGGCTGACGTTGGCTTTTTTTCCCCTTCTCCTTGGAATTGGTAACAAATGTGTTTTAGTAGGTCTAGTGTCACAGAATGGGCAGTAAGACTAGAGATCTCCGTAACCTAAACAAACTTGGATGTGTTGGTTCAATTACTGAAATGCGTAGTTGGGTGATTGCTCGGTGCCTCCATTCAGCAGGAACTAGAATTCCTAGGTGCCCTGATCAGACACTCTACAAACTGCCATAGTTAAGTAACTGAGTGGCATCCAGTGGATTTCCGTGTTGGGCGTGTATGTGACAGGTGATCCATGAGCTGAACTGGCTGCCTGTGGCCTTCCTACCTGTTCTGTTCATTCCCTCAGGGGCCCCTGGCATTGGCCAGTGTCAGAAGACAGGCTACTGGGCTAGATGGACCTTTGGTCTGATCCAGTATGGCTGTTCTTATGTTCTTAATAGCAACAAAAATTATTAAAGGTCTAGAAGACGTGACCTATGAGGGAAGATTGAACAAACTGGGTTTGTTTAATTTGGAGAAGAGAAGAGTGAGAGGGGACATAATAGTCCATAAAAGGTTGTTACAAGGAGGAGGGAGAAAAATGTTCTCCTTAACCTTTGAGGATAGGACAAGGAGCAATGGGTTTCAATTGCAGCAAGGGAGGTTCAGGTTGGACATTAGGAAAAACTTTGGAACTGTCATGGTAGTTAAGCACTGGAATAAATTGCCTAGGGAGGTTGAGATTTTTAAGAGCAGGTTAGATAAACACCTGTCAGGGATGGTCTAGATAATATTGAATCCTGCCATGAGTGCAGGGGACTGGAGTAGATGACCTCTCAAAGTCCCTTCCAGTCCTACTATTCTATGATTATTGTATGTATGCATTATGACACAGCCTTTAATTACATGTTCACATATCTTTCCATAGGACCCCTGCCTCATTCAGTGCACAGGATGGCCCTGTTCTAGGGGTGGATCAGAGTTGTGTAGTGAAGGAGGTTGTTATTAATAGGACCTCTACCTCATTTGTAGCAGCAATTACAAGGAAAGCTTCACTTCCATAGCCCAGGGCTGGAGCATGCTCCGTCACTCTGTGGCGATGGACATGCACAGTCCAGTCACCAGTAGGAGCTGTGAGGGGACGGAGCATGCACAGTGAGGACAGAACCATTGAAGCTTTTTGTCCATGTTAAAAAGGTCACTGAACAGCTGTCACAAAGTCACTACTGACAAGGGCTGGAGTTCAACTGATGACCAAGAAGTGAAAGGCTCCATATCCTTTTTCTTGGGAAGTTGACTGAGAAAACATATTGGATTTTCTCACTGACACAGCACTTTGGTTCAAGCTCGGATACAGTGGGAGTGCTATCTTCTTCTATGATCTAATGATCTATGTTCTTCTTGGCACAAATACCTTCAGACCTTAGTTGAGACTCCTGAAGTGACAGAAGGAATATAGAACCTGCACTATATGTGGAACTGAAGGCCTCAAGTCAGAGGTCAAGTACTGTAACTTCCTTTATGTACAGCCCCGAGCACACTGTTGGTGCTCAGTTAATAATGAAGTTGCTCCAGTGACTCACTTGGCAATGGGACAAGGAGAATAAATGCCTTGGGGCCTGGCAGTCACATTATCTTCTGTCTCAGTTGCCAGCATTGCTTCTGTTGGCAGGGCTCCCAAATAGGAACACAAGCCCACAGTTTTACAAGAAAAAAAAAACATTTTCTGCAACTGTCTGTTCTCATTACAGCCCTTAAAGTTGTCACAGGAACAGATTAAGGCTGTGTCATTTTCTGTTCTCATTACTGTCTTTGTCAAGATAATGAGTTGTCAGAGAATCTTGAAGCCTGATCTCTTCAGATTGGGTGCTCCTCTCAGCCTAAGACTTGGGACAGTTGTAATGAGAACAGAAAATGATACAGAATGAGCACATAACCAGGAGTGGTATCTCAGTGGCACTTTCTGTGTATTTAGATTTTTTGATCCTGCTGGAATTTGAAGACATGCTGAACTATCCAAATGTAGCCTGATCAATAGTTTATGTATTATGTTGATTACTTAAGAATTCCCAGTAATCACTTTGAGAGTTGACAGGTTTTTGTCCCAATCACATGAATCATCCCACCAGGTTTAAGTAATACCAACTAACTCAAATTTATGCTTGTAAATGAGCAATTCCAGTATCTTTTGTTTATTACCTAGGCTCCTAGCATTGGTGTACAGGGAATTCAAGTATCAGAGGGGTAGCCGTGTTAGTCTGGATTTGTAGAAGCGACAAAGGGTCCTGTGGCACCTTATAGACTAACAGAGGTATTGGAGCATAAGCTTTCGTGGGTGAATACCCACTTCTTCGGATGTAAGCAGTGGAAAAGATTTTCCACTGCTTGCATCCGAAGAAGTGGGTATTCACCTACGAAAGCTTATGCTCCAATACCTCTGTTAGTCTATAAGGTGCCACAGGACCCTTTGTCGCTTCTAGGGAATTCAAGAATTTCTTCTCTTCATGTTCTTTGGTTCCTTGATTAATTTTATTCTCAGTGTCTTGATTGTGTGCTAAATGGGGGTTTATTTCTTCCTTCTTTTTACCCACTTCTTTTATTAGTTTAATGCCCTCCTCACTACTCCTAGCCATACTGCCTCAAGAAGAATTGGTCCCTTCCTACTGAAGTGGAGGCCATTCAAATGATACAGCTCTCTCTCCTTACAGAAAGTGGACCAATGTTCTACAAAACCAAAACCTTCTACCTTACATCACTTACCTAGCCAATGGTTCACTTCCAGAATCTTCTGCCTTCTGTCTTCCCTTGCTTGCAGGACAGGAGTTATCTCCAGGAAGATCACTTGGACTTTCTTCTCCTTCATCAATGTTCTGAGTTTCTCAAAGTTGTCTGTTATCTGTGAGGTATCATGTCAAGCAGTATCATTCGTGCTGTTAAGCACCATCACCAGTGAATCTCTGCTCACCAGCTTCATAAGCCTATCTAGTCTTTGAGTGACATCTTGTGTCTTGTCTCCAGAAAGACAGCTAACTATCCTGTTTTCCACCTGTCCCTTGCAGAACATTCTTTTAGTCTTCTTAGTATAGAAACTCCAACAAGGATTGTCTGTTTTCCTGGATTGTGGGTGATCTCTTCTTGGAGCACGCTCAATTGTCTTGCAGGTCGGGCTGAGCAGCCATCCTCAGATGTCATATATCATTTCCTGTTCCATTTCACCAGCTGGCTCTTCAGAAATATTTTCTGCAGTTTCCACATTTAATGTAACAATTGGATACTTCTAGCTGCCTGTACTTCCTTCTGGTTCTCTTCTTCCTTTGGACCCTCAGTGAACCAAAGCTACCCGATTGCTCATGAGTAATAATTGCGCAATGCTAACAGAGTACAAACCATGGGCTCCAAAGGCCCATCTAGAATAGCTTTCTGCCTTCAGTAGGGGAAAATACCTATTGTGTCGCTGGAAGGCAAAAGGTCCCAATCATGCACCTAGCTAAAAACATCTGCTGTATGGATATGGTGAGAAGGAAAGGAATGCTGACTGACACCTTACCATTTATGGCCGGGGGCATGAGATTTGATTACCCTTACTATTGAGCTTACCCCACCTAATTACCAGTATCACTGGGGGGTCTTAGAATTACGCAATGCAGGTCTCCGATTGAAAGCTTATTTGTTTTTCTTTTGAACTATTTAGCTAGCTTATGGTTTTGCGTTACCACTCATCACTGTTATCTGAATGCCTCTCATGTTAATCACATTGACAGCAGAGAACTCCCTAATAGACTTCATGGAGTGTCCAGCTCTTCTCCTGTTTGGGTTTATAGAAAGCTCTACAGAGGGGAGTGGCTTTCAGGAGGCCTGGGGAAGGGAGGCTGTTATTATAAATGTCATGGTACTTGTGATGGAAGGCATTAAAGAGGCAGCAGAAGAAGTCTGAATGCCAGCGAAGGGACCAGAGCTGGACATGATGTGCTCATGGCAGCTTGAACCAAGATGCATTGTTTTCCATCAGCAGGTACTTGTTCTATTTACAGTGCCAGGTAGCAGTGTCTCTTATATTCACAAAAGTAAGTGAAGTACGTGGAATTCCAGCACGGCTAGTTTCAGCAATCCTAGCAAGGAGACTAAGAGGCAACAGTGACAGGAGGCGGAGGAGGCTCAGCTCTCCTTCAAACACGGGGAATGTGCCTGTTCATTTCAAACTGACGGTCTAGTGCTGACTGAAACAGACTGCACCGATCAAAGGAAAATGACTTCAAACGTCTAATTTCCTAAAGATAACAAAACAACGCTTTAATTTTTTTAAAAAATTGTTTGCAAGAAAATGCTGTGCAAGTCCCCAGTGGGTCCGACATCTGCTGCAGCAGAGAACTGCACAATTATTCACTCCGCCAAGGTCAGCAGCAGTCATGAGGTACACAAGGCTGGCCATCAGGGCCACACCACTGGGCCATGGCCTGTATCATGTAGTTATCAGCTGTAGCAGGCTTCATTTTCACAGCATTTTACAAATATTCACTCCCCTGTGAGGTGAAGAAATGGTATCATCCCTATTTTACAGATGGGAGAAACAGAAGAGAGGTTATGTGATATGCTTAAGGCCTCCAGAGAAGTCCGTTACAGAATACTGGATTCCCTGTGTTCCAGTCCTGTGCAGAGCTCAGCCCACTGCACCAGTCACATTTCCTGTATAACACACATTTCTACACTCTGAATTGCAATAAGCGGGACAGAAACGTTCTGTGCTCCTGAGTCTACGGTACTGAATGTGATCAGGCAACACTGAATCTGGCTTTGTACTGGAAAGAAATGAACAGCAACAACCTACTCCTTTGTATATATAACATAAAATGAAAATCAGGAACGGTGCACCTGGTACTTTACAGACAGGTATGAGAACAAGGCCCCTGCCCTGAGAGTTTTACAAACAAGGGACAGAGTTTAGGGATGTGGCCAAAAGCAGCAGGGCTAAGCACTGGACTGAGCAAGAGTTCCTGGTTTTGGTAGGTGGGTTTCAGTTTGTCCATATTTTAATTAGCGACATAAATCATTCACTGGATTAGCTAGCCCATCTGGGGGAGATTGGGGACCAGGGTTTGTAGGCATTTTGGAAGAGGCGGATTTGAATAAAAGAGTTGAAAAGGAAGCATTTTGTCCTGTAGGCTCCCATAGGATTTTAAAAGCTGTGGGCCACAGGCTCAGGCTATAGCAGCTCATACCAGCTGGGAATCTGGCTGTGTGTATATAAGGCTCACACGTCCAACACTGAAATGCAGCTGCCTCATCCAATTTGCACAAACACTATACAGTGAGATGAGGGTGTTTTAGGATGGAAGTTAAAGAGTAATGTTTCTGTTGGGAACTACAGGTGAAATATTAGGAAGGATGAGAATGTAATTAATCCGCCTTCGATTTGACCAGAAAGGCGAAAATTGATCTTTGATGATCCCAAGTAATTACAGTCTCACTTTCATTTCATATCTGAAAAATGGCACCTCCAGCCCCTAACAATTTGCTGGTGTATCCGATTGGTAGTGGCTCATTGACAGCTATTTAACAACCAACACACCACTTCCCACAGCTCCCTATAACAGGGTTCAAAAAAGAACTAGATACGTTCATAGAAGATAGGTCCATCCTCACTAATAGCCATTCATGGGCAGAGGTGCAAAACCATGCTCTGAAATGTCCCTAGCCTCTGTTTGCCAGAGGCTGGGAATGAGCGACTGGGGACGGATCACTTGATGATTGCCTGTTCTGTTCATTCCCTCTGGGGCACCTGGCATTGGCCACTGTCAGCAGACAGGATACTGGGCTAGATGGACCATTGGTCTGACCCAATATGGCTGTTCTTATGTTCCCCGGATTCCTTGGCAGGTCTCCCATTCAAGTAACCCACCCTAACTCTGTTTAGCTTGGGAGATCTAGCAAGAGCAGCACTTCAGTAGGGATACTAGAGGCATAAGCAAACCCAGTTCGGTCTATCCCAGATGCCAATGATCGTTATATTGTTCTGGTTTATATGTGACTAAAGCTGTGGCAGCCACCTGCCAGCTATTACTATCTCAGCCTCCAGTCCGCTCCCTTTGCTCCCTAGAAACAACTGTAATTATTGGGGCTATTTCATGCCCCAAGCCACTAGGTTGCCAGTAGTGTGCCAGGTGGACCACAACTTGGAGGCAAGCATTGTAGGTGCTTCAGCAGCTAGGCCTTCATAGGGACTGGCCCTGGTGGCTCCCAATAACCACTCAGCCACATGGCTAAGGGAAAGGTTATTTTACTAGGGCTGGCAGGAAAGAGGAAGGTTGCAAACAGCTTAGGTACAACAGCCTTACCAGTTCAAAGTGAGCAACCACCAGTGAAGCCCAAACAAGAGTTAAGGCCCTTCAGGTGTAGTGTGTCCTCTCCATTCTGGTCTCTATTCAAGCAAAGAGGCACTTGCAGGTTTCTAGGCCAGGCTCAGTTAGTGCCTCCCTTTGGAGCCCATCTGCACTGGCTCCCTGCCCAGCTGCTGCTCCCCCCTAAGTCCCACATCGACCTGTACTGAGCTGCAATATCCAGGAGTCACCAGCTATTCCACACATGGATCTGTCCAGGGTTCCTGGGGCTTCTCTCCAGCTACCTGCTGCCAAGTGACGGCTGCTTCAGCTTCCCCACAGCTCCTCTTGGCCATGGGTCGCCACTTCCTGGCTCAGGATCTCTCCCCATACCTGGCCAGGAGGAAGGGGATGTGCAGCAGGGCAGGGGTCTGATGGCAGTGTAGTCCCCTGCTTAGCGGATCCATCACACACACATTAGTCTGTGCTCGCAATGAAAGATGTGAATAATCGGACTGCCTGAAAACTGCGAGGCCCGCGAGTGACAGATCCTGATCGTGACATGGGTGTTTCGTTCATCCTAGTTCGGAGACTGCCGCACCACTGCTCAGCTGCTTCCAATAACTCTCAAGCTGCCTAATACCAACTTTACAAATCCTGTTGTCTGAAGACTTGCCCTGCATATTTATCACCATTACTGTAGCAAGGGATTCTTCTTTTACAGGACCATGGGTTTTAAATGAAATGTCACATGTAATTTGAGGTGTTTAAAGAGCATTCTGGCTAAAGAAGCCACAATATCATCCTGTTGTTTCCAAAGCGTTTCTGTGATATGTCCATCCTTATTATTGATCCCTTCAGCTCAGCTCATGTGTGATGAGTTTGTATCCCAAAGGAAAGACTAGATACTTCATTGGAGTCTGAGACAGCACTGGATGATAACCTGTCACAGGAACACTCAGAGAAAAAATTATAGACATGTAGCTCGGAGGAAAATGTCAGTCCAGCAGCTCCCAACAAATACTTTGATCTTTTATAGCACCATTCATCTAAGGATCTCAGCTCATTTTACAAACATTAACTAAGCCTCACAACACTCTGTGTGGCTCATAAATTGAGGCAGAGATTAGATGATAAGCCATACAGGGAGACAGGACTTGAAACCATGTTTCCAGACTCCCGGTTGGTTGCTCTAAATGCTAGGCAATGCTTAGGTGATGTAAGGAGCATCCCTTTCTAAGAGATGCAAAGGAGAAATCCCTCAGAAGCCTATTCCAGTTCTTAACTTGCAGTTAGAAAGGTTTGCCTAATATCTAACCTAAAGCTCCCTTGCTGCAGATTAAAACCATTTCTCCTTGTCCTGTGTTCACCATGCCCACTGAAGAATCTATCACCCTCTCTTTGTAACAGACTTTAACGTATTTGAAGACTGTTATAATGTCCCCCTCCCTCACCCTCACCCTCAGTCATCTTTTCTCAAAACTAAACTTGCCCAGTTTTTTTAACCTTTCCTTCTTGGTGAGGTTTTCTAAACCTTTTATCATTTTTGTTGATCTCCTCTGGATTCTCTCTCATTTGTCCATTTCTGTCTTGAATTGTGGCACCCAGAACTCAATACCATGTTCCTGCTTTCCTCAGCACTGGGGAGGCCTCAGTTGGCCCCAGGTGTCTTACATGCGGCACTCTTATTAATACAACCCAGAATATTAGCCTTTTCACAACTGCATCACATTGTTGACTCACTCAGTTTGTGACCCACTATCATCCCCAAACCTTTTCTGCAATACTACTGCCTAATCAGTTATTCCCCACTTCGTAATTGTACATTGATTTTCCCCCTTCCTATGTGTAGTACTCTGCACTTGTCTTTATTCAGTTTCACCTGGTTGATTTTAGACAAATCCTCCAATTTTTGTCAAGGTTGTTTTTGAATTCTAACCTTTTCCTCAAGAACTAACAATCCTGCCCATTGTGGTGTCATCCACAAATTCTATAAGCATACTTTGCACTCCATTATCCAAGTCATTAATTAAAATATTGAACAGTACTGGACCTAGGACTGATTCCTATAGGACCCCACTAGATATGTCCCCTCAGTCTGACAGCAAACCATTGATAAACATTTTGTGAATCCTTTCACGATTTCAGATTTTTTGGAGGCACCTACCACAATGGTAAATGTTTAAGTATTTTTCTTTTTGTATAATGTGGTGAGTCTGACATTTTGTTTTATAAGATTCCCGAAGAAACCAATCTGACAGTAATGAGAGAACTCACGTACACGCTCCCTGATCCTTCATCTGATGATGGGAGAGACAGTCTAACTCAAATGTTTCCCCTAGTCTTTGAGTTACAAGGCCAAATAGTAATATCCTACATTTAAATAGCACCTCTCACCCCAGAGAACTTTACAGCTACTTCATAAACTAGCTACATACACAGCAGTTGTAAAATGCAGCCACTTTTGTAATGGAGACCAGCAGTCAGCAAATCACAGTGTGAAGGTCTGGGACTGAGGATCTCAGAGCAAATCCATATCTTCACAAAAAGTTCCACACAGAGCAGGCAGGAGTGTGGTATTCAGTGTCTCATCCAACGTTGCGCACACAGTAAATTGCATGCTGGTTCTTCTTTTAAATACCTCGGAAGGAGGAAGGGCTGAAGAACAGGTGTTTGAAAACGTTGGTATTCCAACTGCACAAACTCCTAAAGCATCCCCTTAAATGTAGCTATTGGGCTTGTTTCTCCTTTCAGTTACACCAGTCTTACACCAGTTGACTGCACTGAGGTTGAATTCAATGGGCTAACTTACACACTTAAAGTTACGCATTTGGTATGTGCTTTGCTGGATTGGGGCCCAGGTGACTTCGTGGTGTAGCTCTAGTATCCTAATATTTTTGAGCTGCAAGTTCCACGGTGTAAAGACTATTTTCATATTGTGTCTTATTCAGAGCTGACCATATTGTCTCTGTTTAGCAAATTAGTAATAATACCCAGTTCTTATACAGCACTTTTCATCCATGGATCTCAAAGCTCTTTACAAAGGCGATCAGTGTCATTTATCCCCATTTTACAGATGGGGAAGCTGAGGCATAGAGGTGAAATGACTTGCCCGAGGTCAACTAGCAGGCCAGTGGCAAAACTGGGAATGGATCCCAGATCTCCTGAGTGTCAGCCCAGTGCTCTATCAACTAGGCCATGCTGTTCTGAAGAGAAGCTAGCATATAAATAATAATTAATAGGACCTCACCCAGCATTACTTACTAAGTAATGTGGCATATTTCAAGTTGTGAATAGTTCTGTGTAAGGTGGCAGTTAACCCCCACCTTCTTTATTGGGCTTGAGTTTGATCTCACATATCCTAGTCTAACTACTGCTGATTTACACCAGTGTCAATGAGAGTAGAATCAAGGCTAAGATGTCTGAGTTAGCATTTAGTGTGATACCTTTGAAGTATAAATCGCTTATATCCAATTCTGGAGCTTTGACATGCCATTCATATTACCTGCAATTACTTGCAAATGTTTGCACACAAACCTTCCATCAAAATACACGACTTTAAGAAATCAGCTGGTCAGCGTTCAGCCTAGAACTTTTGCCTCTTCTGAAAATGCCCTGAGGGCAATGAGAAGATGGCAAAGCTGGCTTTCTCTAAAAGGCTCCGATTTTTAATAGCTACTCTTCATAAAAGAATTTATTTGCTATGGGCTAGTGAATAAAAAGGGCTGGAGGGATTGTACTGCAGGCTGAGTGCAAGATCCTCAGCTCACATAAATCGGCAATGCTGCACTGAAGTCAATGGAATCGTGCCAGCTTACATCATCAGGGGATCTGGCCCTAAATTCCTCCGTTTATCAGCAGGATAGAGGCAACCCATAGGAGTAACTTCCCACCCTGACGTGCCAATGTTCCTCAACTCTGACCTCTGGGCAGGAGAGCACTTCCGTCTCTGTGGGCTCTTGACCATATCTCTGCTGAGATTGCTAATACGGGTGCTATCTACGCTACAAACTTCACTGCAGCCGAAGACCAAGTTACAACCTACTGGATCGCTGATAATACAGCTAAAGTGTGTAGTGTAGCCAGGACCTTAGTGATGTTTGATAACTGACCTAAAGCCTTGGGTATAGTGTTAGCCTTGTTTAGGTATACAGTTTAGCTGGGTCTTGAGCGCAGTGACATAGTTAGTGTCATCTCCACTGCAGTCCATATCCTCCACAGGTGTACATCTGCATAGCTCTATTGATGCCAAGGGAGTTATGTGAAAGGAGGACCTGGACCCAGCACTTTTTGACCATGTTGTCTATGGGTCCCCTGATTCTGTTGCTTTTGCAGTGCAAATGGGGTCTTAGCGAGTTTTGTTTTAAAAATTGTAAATGGATACTGTTCAGCTTGGATCTGGACTGGGCCACCAGCTCCTTTTCAGAGGGCCCACAAGGCACTGGAAGAGAACCAGTGGTCAAGTGGCGAAAAGGTCTTAGCATTGCCAATCACAAGTGCTCAAAAATCATGTCAGGCTCCTAAAGTCATGAGACACTTAAAAATAAAAAATGTTGGGTTTGTTTGGGGTTTTTTGGGGGGGGGTTGTTTTCCCTTCTGGCTTCTGTGCCTTTCGGCTGCACTTGGGTCACATTTCCAAGCTTTTCACTGCACCATGAGGCCTGTTTTTAAAAAACTTGGAGGTTTTACAAAAAACACAGGTTATCATGAGACATCACGTGAGCTGGCAACTTTGGGTTTTGTATTTTAACACCAGTCCCTTGAGCCATCCAGTTCCTGAGAGGTTATCGCGACGCTCACCAATTAGGCTGTTTGGGGTTGAGTTTCACAATGATTTTTTTTTAAATATTAATTCAAACCCAAAAGTAAAAGTAAAAAAGAAGGGACACAAGCCACTACAATTCCAGAATATTAGTTTGCATGGAGCCTTGGATTCCTCACATGGCAATTCTAGTGGGTAGCCAGGAAGGGGGCTCACTAGGCTCTGTGGCAGTCTGTTATTGCAAAACTGGGCTTTTGTGAGGGTTTTACACCTTCCTATGTAGCATCTGATCTCTGGCTTCCAACAGTACCAAATCTGCTGGACCATTGATCTGAACCAATCTGGCGATTCCTTTGTGCCTAAATAGAGGGATTAGATGCACTATACTGTAGAATCTTGCTAATAAGTACTTTGTTATTAAGATCCTAATCATTCTCACCAAAATGTGGTAGTTTCTCCCCATAACCCAGTGAAGATTTAATAGCAGACTAGTCATTTTAGGGTTTCAGATGACCATTATACTTACAAAATATACTATAATAGATTCATGGGTACATTATGAAGTATTAGGATAAGAAATTTAAATGAAAATACGTTTGTCAAATTCAGGTGAAAAGGGTTCTTTTTGTGAGGTATCCTCTGGGCTTTCCCCCCACCCCATGTGTATTTGTTTTATAAACAAAATGTAGCCATCTGCAATAGTACTCCCAGTCATTAGTGTGATTTAACAAGGAACTTGTCTACATAAATAACATGGCAGTTTAAGCAATGTGCATTTAAATCATACTGTGACATTGCACCCCATAAGGCTTTATGGGAATATGCTTATGAATGTATATATGACATAACTGGAATATGTTTTATGTTACATATGCCATGTAACATATCTCTGTAACGGTTATAATCTACTGAATATATTCATCCTATTTGTATGCATGTATCATTTTTGTATTCGAAGTTATGAATATTGGCTATGTACTTGTTTAAGTTGAAGCAGTTGGTCAGCTTCCTGAGAAAAGATTATTCTCAGTAGGTGCCAAATTAAGAAACACTTAAGCCAGCAATGAACTTGGAGATGCCAATCCACATCTGAGCTTTCCCAGAAATGTGGCCTGGCTGGTAAGGAACTCAGTCATGCATGGACATGTGACTTGCCCAGGTGACTTCAAAACTCCATGTAGGAGAGAGGAGGGGGACCACCCACAAGAGAAAGTCTATTTAAGCCCCTGGAAACCCCTCCATTTTGTCTTCATCTGGCTGAAGAGATAGCCTCTCCACCCCCAAAGGATACCTGAAAGAAACTGGAACAAAGGACTGTAACCACAGGGGGTGTGAGTGATTGCTGGACCCAGACTAGAAGGAGACTAGTCTGTAAAAGGAAGCTTACTGGAACACCTCTGAGGGTGAAATTCCATCTGTAATCACTTTCTTACTGTATTAGGCATAGGCTTGCGTGTTTTATTTTATTTTGCTCGGTAATTCACTTTGTTCTGCCTGTTATTACTTGGATCCACTTAAATCCTACTTTTTGTATTCAGTAAAATCACTTTTTACTTATTAATTAACCCAGAGTATGTATTAATACCGGGGGGGGGGGGGGGACAGCTGTGTATATCTCTCTGTCAGTGTTATAGAGGGTGGACAATTTATGAGTTTATCCTGTATAAGCTTTATAGCTTTATACAGGGTAAAACGGATTTATTTGGGGTTTGGATCCCATTGGGAGCTGGGCATCTGAGTGTTAGAGACAGGAACACTTCTTAAGCTGTTTTCAGTTAAGCCTGCAGTGTTCAGGGGACGTGGTTAAGACCTGGGTCTGTGTTTGTAGCTGGCAAGTGTGTCTGGCACAACCAGTCAGGGTTCTGGAGTCCCAAGCTGGCAGGGAAAGCAGGGGCAAAAGTAGTCTTGGCCCATCAGTTGGCAGCCCCAAGGGGGTTTCTGTGACCCAACCCGTCACACATACCCACAGCACAGTGTGTTTTGGACAAACACTGACCCCCAATGAGAGAATAAGGAAGAGGTTCAAGTCACAAATCCCCTGCCACACTCACAGACATTTGGGAAATCCCCATTAAACTGCCATATACTTTGCCTGATTCATTGGTTTGCTACTGTGGCTGATTAGCAGGCTCTCTCTTACACTGGGAAAATCAGGAGTGACTCCTTTGAACTCAGGGAGACATTTATAATGGCATGTTGGTCAACTAATGCCAATGGAGCCATCAAGTGGCTACAAAGCAGCTGTAAATCCCCACTCTCCCAGGGAATTCTATGGCATAGCCCATACGCCTTCCCAGCAGGTGAAGAGTCACCTCCACCTTTTCTGCTCTCTCCACGCGCCCAGGAACTTCTGGTAGATGGAGTGTGTTGGGGGTGGGCTGGGATCAGGAGGAAGCATAGCTGGGGGCTCCTGTTCCCAGTTCCTAGAAGGCCAATAGGGGTCATGCAGCAACCTCAACATACATTAGGGGTTAAAGTGGCTCCTGGCAACCCCAGGATAAGGAAGTTGCCTCCCCTTATTTCTTGCATTGATCTAGCGCTTTCCATCTCAGCGGTTTTCTCCATATCAGTCTGCTCATTCCTCCTGCTTGGTTCATTCAGTGGATGGGAGGACGTGAAGCAGGGCAGGATTTGTCTCACCCTGAAGCCAGACCCCAGCCCTGCCTCCCAGGCACCAGTGACCCTCCCACACACCTCCCCACAGTCACTATCTCCAAACCTGGGCAGCTTGCCTGTTCCTGGCCAGTTCCCTAAGGATCAATAGGAGTCTGGTGGTGGTGTTTTTTAAACGCTTGTGTGTGGCTGTTACTCTTTGGCTAATGCTAAAGCCAATGGGGATGAGTGGTTAAATCTAACATTTTCATGTGCTTTAAGGCTTTGCCAGAAGCCAAAGCAGCAGAGAGCTCTCTCGGGCTCTTCCCTGTCTTTTCAGTCCCATTTCTTCCTCTGTTTGGATTCTAACTGGGGCAGAATAACTGAATGAGAAGACAGAGGTCCCCAGAGTCATTCTGGGTAGTCCTGAGAGACTTTTAGGGAACTGGCAGATTACTACATCTCCGCTACCGGTCGGAAATATAGATACTGACTCATCTGTACATATATTTTACCTGTTTTAACCTCTCAATAACTCTCACTTCCTTTTCTTAGCTAATAAACATTTACTTTACTATAGACTTGGCTACCAACATTGTCTTTGGTGTGAGATCTAGGGTACCAGCTGATCTGGGATAAGTGACTGGTCTCTTGGGACTGGGAGCAACCTCATGTGGTGTGATTTTCGGTTTAATTGACCTTTTATTACAAAGTCCACTTTGTCTGGGTGGCAAGTTACACTGGAGAGTCTAAGGTGACTGTCTGTGACTCTATGGTAAGACTGGTATAGTGATCCAGGAGTTCATATTTGGTACTGGCTTGGTGAAATCAAATTATAAAACACACCACCAGTTTGGAGTGCCTGCCCTGTTTTCTGACAGTCTGCCCTGAGGTAGGCACTCACGATCCAGACAGCGTGACAGCGCTACCTATTATTAAGTTACAGGGGTTTACACAATGTAATTGTGTGCTATAACATTACAACAGGATACAAAGAAGCACAGGTACTGACTTCCGTCGGCGCCGGTGGGTGCTCGTGCCTCCGACCCTGCCCCCATTCCACCCCTTACCCAAATCCCCGCCTCCTCCCCCAGGTGTGCTGCATCGCCCCCCCCCCCCCCCCCCCCAGGCTTGCAAGCCTGGGAGGGAGGGGGGAGAAGAAGCCGAGCACCCACTGGCAGCTCCCCGCCAGTCCCCCATCCCCCCCGCGCCCAGCTCACCTCGGCTTCCCCAGGTGCCGCGGCAGCCAAGTGGCTTTTCCTGAGCTCACGCAGGCTCCTCCGGCTCTAGCTGATCGGCAGGCGGCACGCGGGGAGGAGGGACGGGGGAAAGCACAGGGGTGGCACCTTGGGGGAGGGGTATGGGGAGGAGGCGGTAGGCCCATCTCCACCTCCTCCCCTACCACTCCCCCGAGGCACCGCCCCTGCACTCCCCGCCCTCCACCACCCAACGCGTGCCACCCACCGATCAGCTGAAGCCGGAGGAGCCTGCATGAGCTCAGGAAAATCTGCTTGGCTGCCGCGGGGCCTGGGGAAACTGAGGTGAGCTGGGTGTGGGGGGGGGGCTGGCGGGGAGCTGCCGGTGGGTGCACCCACCAATTTTTCCCCGTGGGTGCTCCAGCCCCGGTGCCTATGCAGATAAGTGAAAACAATGCATGTAATATACCCATACTTTAAAAGACCATGTTTTCAGTTGCTTATATCTTTGTCAAATGTTAATCATTTAGGCTGAAATTTTCCATGCAAGGTGTCTGCCTCAGGTTACACACACACACACTTTTTAAATCACTGATTTAAATGTGGAGGGCACAAAAGCCAGATGAGTGGCGAGGGAAAGGGTTAGGCTGGGCCAGGAGTCTGTTGGGATGGGGGTGGGGGCTATAAAATGTAACTGGGTCTAGCTGGGCAAGGAGAGTGTGACTGGGATCTGGGGGTGTCGAGCTGAGTCTGGGGCTGATTTGGCCAGGAGACTAAGACAGTTAGCTGGGGGCAGAGTGGGAGGGGAGACTGGGACTGCAAGCTGTGAATGAAACTGGGATTTGGTGCCAATAAGGGGAACGGGCTGAAGCCAGTTGGTGGGAGGAGGGAGAACACAAAGATCAGATGAGGAGCTAGGGGGAGAGGGGAAACTGGGGACTAGGAACCAGCTGGGGCTGGGGAATGGGCAGAGGGAGGGGAGACAGGTCTGACAAGCAGCCAGGAGAGAGTTGGAACTGCCTGGGCAAAGAGATTGGGACCAGGAGCCCAGGATGAGGGAGACTGGGGCAAGGAGCCAGAGCCAGGGTGGGGAAGGACATTGGCTGAGGAGTCTGGGGAGGGAGAGACGGACTGGGTGAGGCACCAGGAGAGAGGAACTGGGATTGGCTGGGCAAGGAGGCTGGGGAGAGGGAGTATGGGCAGGTGGAGAAGGACTGGATGTGGATATCTGAAGAAACTGGGAGAGGAAATTTGATACTTGAACAGTGAGCCCAGAGAGAGACCCTGGGACAGGGATGGGATGGGTAAAGTGACTGGGACAGAGAGCTGGGCAGGGAGAAGAAACAGACTGGGACAGACAGGCTGGAGGGGATAGGGCAGAAGGGTCAAGCATGGGGGGAACAAGTAAACGAATCTGTGCTCACTAGAGAATACTCCGGTGGAGAAAAAAAACATGTTATCGTGGAACCAAAACTGTGCCATACTGCATAGACACAAGGGGGCTGAATTAAAGTTGCTCAGAAAGGAAATGTCAGAATTAAGGTTATCTTTTGAGTGCTTGACTTTGCAATTTCAATAATGTTCTTTTAACATAGCTTTTTGTGTGTAATGTAACTATATATTAATCTAGAAGGTAAAGCTGCCTTCATGGGATTTCTAAAGTCAGCTGAATGGTAATCATATTTTCCTTTATCTGTTGATAAATCAATTCATAGATTTAAAGACCCTGAGGGACCGTTACGATCATTTAACTGGAATTCCTGCATAACACAGGCCATAGAATTTCACTCAGACAAATTCAACTATGTGTGATTGTAACACCTGCACAAATGTATTATCAGCTTGAGCACTGAAGCACAGACTGCTACCAAGTGAACTTCAAGACTCACTACAGAAGCAACGACCCCAGTGTGATTTAAACTTATGATCATCTGATCTGGGTCAGACATGCTACCATTAAGCCACAAGGGCCCTGCTGAATAAAGGCAGCACAGAGCAGGGTACTGGGAGTCAGATGATCTGGGTTCTACTCACTGCATGACAATGAGAGTTCCAGAAATAGAACCCAGATTCCCTGGCTCCTGATGCCTAACCACTAGGCAGTGCTCCCTCCAGATGTTAAAGCCCTCCATTCACTCCCTGCACAATGTGCTTCTCCTATGCTGACTGCAGCTCTGTAGTTCACAGGAGTTCACTGTCCTGGCTGAATAATGCAAAAGACTTCCCCTTCTCCTGCTCACCGACTCCTATTACAGTCAGGGAGAAATCAAGGCCATCTTAATGTCAAGGCAAATGTATACAGCAGTAGAATGCAGCTGCGATCCATGGCATCTCTATGGGTTGGTTCTCTAATTAGCTGGTGGAGAAACCAGAAGACTTGATTTGAAAGGGGGTGTTGCACTTGAGGCAGGTCTAAGAGGAGGCCAGGGAAGCAGAGACTATGTCGTATTTAGATACAAAATATACACACACCTCTCCGCTGGGCTGCAAAGAATGGCAATTAATTCATGACTAGCTTTAAAGGAGTCACATCCTTGGGAAGCTTAGCTGTAATAGGTCAGCTGTATTTTGTTAAATAACATAACAAGTGAGGGCTAAAAGTAGATCTTGCTACATCTACTACTGCTACGTAGCACTTCTCTACTGGCTTTGATCCACACATCTCAAAGCACTCTGCAAAAGTGGGTAAGAATCACTGGCCCTGATTCTTATGTTCTTATGGCACATGCATTTTTAGAAGGGCCTGGACTGAAGTGTGAACAATTCTGCAGAGTCTAATGAAAACAGATCTGTCCCTCCCTGTTAACCTGCCCCCTACACTTGGAGAAGTTAAAGCTTCCGTCACAAGAAACAGGAATTTGTTTCCCCAGCACATAGTCAGCTTCAGTGATTCACTGTCCCAGTTACTCAGTGAGACGGTGGCTTGGCTTCTAAAAAGGCTAGATGATAATCAGTGCTTTAAGTGGTCTGAAAAAAGTGCGGGGGAGCATGCTGGGGAGTAGCAGCCGTTTTGGTAAAACAGTGCTTAAAGTGTGCCGCTCAGTGATCCAGCTTGATTTTTAAATTTGTTTTTTGCTGGATCTGCAGCCCCTTGTGACACTACCCTCCTCCCCTCGCCCCCACCCCCACTTTCCACACGGATAATGTATTTAACTGGCATTTGCAGCCATGCAAGTGAGGCTTATAAAGGTAATCAAATCTCATGCTTCATTCTACACCCCTGAAGGGACCCGGAAGGAATTTTCCGCACCTGAATTATTTCACAATTGGCTAAGTGTATTATGCAGGTGTTGGCCACTATATGAGGCAAGGTAAGTTAGAGCAATGGTCTGATACATTAAGCAAATCCCGTGTTCCTTTGCTGAGCAGACCAGATGCCTCTAGACATCCATCCATTTAAGGTGGAAGCACAAGAGAAAGCACAAGGTGGAAGAGGGAGCCAGTGCTGGATGTATTCATTGCTTGCTGATATTTAAATGCATACAGCAAAGCACCTCAACTCTAATGTGTCTCCAGTAAGACGTTCAAGGAAAGAGGGACATTTAGAACCTGATTTTTAAAGTCAAGAAATTACACAATGCTTCAGGAAATTACACATCAGACTCCCATCATTTGTGCCTACAATGACTAGTGCCCATAGTTTCATGGCACTACAAAATTGCAGGCACAAAATGGGAAGCTGTTTCAGAGTTCTGGAGTGAAATCCTGGTCCCACTGAAGTCAATGGCAAAGGTCCCATTGACTTCAATGGGGTCAGGATTTCACCCTAAGTCTAACATAGTCACACATTCCGCTTCAACCAAACTCCTGATTGGTGGGTGGGCAGATACAGGGAGATGATCTGCCCCATGAGCCAGGCCTTGTCTCAGTTCTTTGGCATGCAATGCCCTCCTGTGTGTATGTGAAGCCAGCTCCCTGCAATATCCCCCTGGCAGATCTCCAAGACAAGCCAGACCCTGAGGGGAAAATGTGGAGGTTCACCTGTCCTGGGAGATGTCTCCAGAGGGACCATGAGACAGCCCCCAGCGGTGCCTTCTGATTGTCCATATGACTGGTCAGATTTCCATCCTCCCTTTAGGGGACCTGTGTGGCCCTCATTTCACCGAACCGCTGCTGTGTGTGTCTCAGCCACTCGGTCTGTCTCCTCACTGCACGTTGGACACTAGCTCTCAGGGAACAACGTTCCCGTGACAGGTACGAGCTGCCTCTTGCTGAGGTGAAATACAAAATGTGCCCACAAAATCCCAGCCCACTGCTAATGAAAGCCGCTTGGGCTGACAGCTGCTGCTGTGGAGGGAAATGTCAGCAGTGCTTTTACTGCCAGTTCTCTTGCTTAGCTGCTGGCACCCCTGACCTTTGCTGTGTCCACGGGCAATTTGTTTTCTTAGCCTCTGGAAAGCTGGGAGGCACTAAGGGACAGGATGAAAAATGGTGCCCGCCCCTACCCTCTCTCATCATCATTTGCTAGGAGACGGGTCTCTCCCAGACGCTCTGCCTGCCATGGTTCTTCAGCTTCCTGCCGGCTCCTGCCAGTGACTCACTGAGGTAGCTCGAAAAAGACTCCCTGTCTGAGCAGCCTGCTTCTGAGGAAGGGTAGGGAGGGTTACCAACAATAGGGTTTGAACATCTTTGATTTTTACCGTTTATAGAACGTGCCTCTGTGTTAACCTCCAGGTGCATTTGCAATAATGAACTATGAGGCACCGGGGCTAAATGTCAGCTAGACTTGAGTTCCCTATTGCTGACAAAACAACTCCCCTGTCAAACTAATGCCCCCCAAACCTCCTCAGAGACCCCCTTCAGAATCCGCCTGGAAAACAGATGAGCCGTGCAGGTCAACAAACTCAAGCTGTGATAGATTAAGGGGGAAGCAAGTTCCAGAGACCCCTTTTCCCATGGGCTGCATTCTCATGAGATGCAGCGCAGAATCTGGCCTCAGATGTTTGTTTCAAGCCTTTTGGCTTGGGGAGGGGATGAAGAAAAGGTCACAAATGTTATGGATTCACATATAACCCAGCTTGGGATGCGCCTTCTGCACTCCAGAGCTTTGATGCAGCTGTTCTAAAGAGCAACTGCTCTGCAAGGGAAGATGCTAGTACTGCCAAGAAAGGTCTACTTGGTCTCTTTGCAATCTCCCGCAGGTAGGAATGCACTACCACACAAACAAACAGATGAGACAGGAGGAAACAGGATGTAAAATAGGAAGCTACCAAGAGATAACACAGCCCAAATAATGGGAGGAATGGGAAAGGGTGCAAATCAAACAAGGAACTCAGCTTCAATCAGTGATGGTTTGATTATATGGGATAATAACCTCGCTTTGGAACTCACAACTCAGCTGTCAGTTTCTCCTGTGGGATTTGTCAGCCCGTGTTCCCCTTCTCTGTGACTGGCAGGACCACTGTGCATTAGACCAGCCATTCACAGATGTGCTATATACTCTCGCTTTCAAGCTTCTTCATGCTGTGGATATATGAAAAACTAGAGACCCACCCACAACCCAGCTCTTCTTCCCACCCCCATTCCCCTGCTGTGCTGATGTGAAACGTATAGTAGGACTTTATGATGCAGACAAGGCTAAAATAAACTTGCTTTGATGCAATCAGGGCAATTTTTTACTCCACCTGGCCATGAAGTATCTGGGGGTTTTATTTGCTCCCCCTTGGAAACAGCAGGACTCTGTCTTCATTAGGGCTGAATCTCCCCTCACTGCCTTTTAATATACCAAGAACCAAGCCATATTCTTCCTGTCTAGATTAATTTTATTTTAAACAACAGACAAAACAAATATGGCTCCAGTCCCACACAGAAAACTTGAAAGCCTAAAGTAACAGACATCTCAGTTCTATGCACCATTCTCAATTGCTCATTCAGGGACTGATCCAAAGACCATTAAAGTTAATGGAAAGACTCTGATTTTAATGGGTTTTGAATCAGGCCCTTAACTAGTGTAGCATTTCCATCTTCTGGATGAAGGGCTGGTGAGATGATATCTTGGTGTCCAGTGGATAGGACACTGGACTGGGACTCAGCAGACCTGGTTTTATTCCCAGCGCTGTCACTGACCTGCCATATGACCTTGGATAAGTCACTTCCCCTCTAGGTGCCTCTGTTTCCCCCCTTTGACTGTTTTGTCAATGTAAATTGTAAGCTCTTTGGGGCAGAGACTGTCTCTTACTAAGTTTATGTACCGCACCTAGCACAATGGAACCATGAGCTCAGTTGAGGTCTGTAGGTGCTACTGTTATATAAATAATGATTATTATCATTAATATTTCATCAAACAGAAGCATTGAGCCCCATTTCATCTTGTATGTGCTTCTCTGCCCTGAACCAGAGCGCTGAGCTTTTTGAGAGTCACCAAATAAAACCATGCTTTTGATTCCTTGGCCTCCCAGTCCAATGGTTCCCCCTGGAAACTGGTGTGTCCTGTTAGCATTACCTAGGCTTCCAGTTTAGTCAGATTTCATTCATAAGGATACTGAAACAGGAACTCCATTGAAATCATTCGCTAATTTAAAGAAACCCTCCTGGGCCAGACCCTCCACTGGTGCTGTCAGGGTTCCCTCCCCACTCTAAACTCTAGGGTAAAGATGTGGGGACCCGCATGAAGAGCCCCTAAGCTTATTTCTACCATCTTAGGTTAAAACCCCCAAGGTACAAAATTCCCTGCACCCTGAGAAATGCTTCTCTCGCTGCCACCATCAAGTGTCTAACAGGAATCCAGGAAAGGAATCACTTGAACTTCCCTCCCCCACAAAATACCCCCTCAAGCCCATACACCCCCTTTCCTGGGAAGCTTGAGAACAATCGTCCAACCAATTGGTTACACGGTGATCTAAAACCTACCCCCTGGGTTTTAACACCATAGAAAACAGTCAGCTTCTTAAAAGAAGGATTTTATTAAAACAAAGAAGGTAAAATCATCTCTGTAAAATCAGGATGGTAACTAATTACAGGATACTCAATTTCCAAACTCAGAGGGATTCCACCACCACCCCCCCCCACCCCCCGGACAAACCCTTAAGGTTACAGAAAAGGAAAGGAGTAACCCCTCCCTCTCACACAGGGAACATACCAAGCAAAAATAAACAGAAATCTACTCGCTATACTATCTAAACTTACTTTAGACAAGTGAGGATTTGATGAAAAGATGACTGATTCCTTTTTACTCCAAGATCACTCCGTGTCTGACAAAAAGACACACACAAAGCTTTCCCCCTCCCAAGATTTGAAAGTATCTTGTCCCCCCGTTGGTCAGATGCCAGCCAGGTCAGGTGTCAGTCTGGCTACCTGCATTTCTTAACCCTTTACTGGTAAGAGGATTTTATAGCACTGCATCAGATCCTCTCCCCCTTCCCTTTATATTTATGACAGGTGCAAACCAGCATCATTCCATTGACCTCAGGGAAACTCCATCATTTACATCCAGCAAGGATCTGGGCCACTAATTTCAAGTGATAACTGCTCCAATATGGATGTGAAATTGGCTATATTGGTAGCGTATGCGCAACGTGCCTCAGGTGGCATATGACCATTAACTTACTCAGCCCAGGCGGCAGGTGTGATATGAACGCTGACCCATACCCCCCCATTGGGGTCTCTGAAAGAAGCAAGCTTCAAACGGCAAGCCATTCCCGAGACAGTTCTGCCTGACCAGCCACTGATCCATGTGCTCTAGGCTTTGTCCCCCAAAGGGGTACTGTATTTGGGCCATGTACGTGGACATGAAACCCATCTTAACTGACTAAGTGAAGCTGCAGAAATCAGGTGGCTCTTTAACGTAAAGGCAAAGAAAGCTGTACTGGAAGGCTGGAGGAAACTCTAACAGGGTTGCCTGTTGGAGGTGACTCTTTGTCCAGGCATCACAGTATGTATTAGTGACAACAATCATTATTATTGATCATTCACCTAACACTGTAGGGTGTGCTGGTGCTTTGCAGCCGGTCGGTTGGTCAGCTAAAGAACATAAGCGCTGCCCTGTGGAGTTTACAGGCTAAAAGCACAAGTGGCTAAAGTACAAGACAAAGCATTAATTGCCGGCCAGCCAGTGCATGATATAGTCAGTCTCAGAAGGGGTGTGTGTTGTGTGAGTGGAAGGGTTATTCAGCACGGAAGGAAGGCTCAAATTTGTATTCTGCTCAAGCATATGCAGACATGACTGTATCCAAGGCCACTCCGTTTCCACTGAAAGAGAAAAGCAAAATCTCCCCAGCTCCGTTTTTATTGGAAGCCAGTTGAAGGGAATAAATGGACGAGAGGCTCCAGCCAGGAATAACATGCGGGGAGGAGGAGGGGGGGATATTTGATGAGCACTTCAGACTTTTCTGCTACTTCGTCATTTTTTCCAGAGAGAAGGTTTTTATGTGGTTAGAAAAATGAGAGTGTCACTGTCGGTTTGCTCATGTGCCTCCTCCACTCCAGCCCTCCTGCCACTGAGCTTCCCTCCCACTAAACAAGTCATACAGCTCCTGACATCTCTCTTTTATATGGCTGGACGTAATCCCCCAAGAGCTCACCCCCTTCACTTCCCATTCCCCTCCTCATTGGCACACATCACTGCAACAACAAGGAGGGTGGGGCAGGGCTTGTTCTGAAGGTCACCACTGCCACACTCCGTGCTTTGGATGGAAGAGTGATCACTAGGGAGGGTGCCAACGTCTCTCTGAATGTGCTACCTCTTCATTGGTCCCCTCCAGCCAGAGGGTTACAGGATCTGAAGCTAGATGTTGTACATGGAGACACAGCCCTGTGTCACTAACCTTCCCTCTTCAGTATTCCCAGCTTCATGTCATGTCCCTGCCATTCAATTCCATCTTCACCTACAGAGGGTGCTAGTGCCCCATGTATGTCTGATATATAAGCATGTGTTGCCAGCAGGGGCGGCTCTAACATTTTTGCCGCCCCAAGCAAAAAAAACAAAACCCCAAATGCCGCCCCCCAAACAAAAAAAATCACTCCCCCAACACCTGCCAAAACACGCCCCTGCTCCTACCTGGAGCACCGGTGAGGAGGACGGCGTGCCCGCTGCTCCGGCTGGGGCGCTGGTGGGGAGCGCGGCGCGCCCGCTGCCCCGGCTGGGGCGCGGGCGGGGAGCACGGCAGGCCCCGCTGCCCCGGCCGGGGCGCTGGCGGGGAGGGAGGGCGGTGAGCCCGGCCGCGGCCCCGCTCTCCCAGAGCGCCATGGGGCGCAGTATGTTTTTTAAAAAAAAACAACCCTGAGCGCCGCCCCCCTCCAGGTGCTGCCCCAAGCACGTGCTTGGTAGGCTGGTGCCTGGAGCTGGCCCTGGTTGCCAGGACCCCTATGGTGCTTAGGTATTGTCTGGGGAAGAACATGTTTGCTTTAAATAGATGATCAGTTACAGCCACATTTTATTTTTTCCTTCTGTTTTGTTTTAAGGAAAGGAGAGAGAGAAAAAGAAAAGTAATTAGCTGGATCTTTGCCAGGTGAAAAGTTTCAACTCAGGCTAATCTCAGTAAATTTATGAAAAAAGAAGCCACTCTAAATCCCCATCTCTCATCTCTACCACTGGCCTTTTCACCCCAGCAGAGCAGGGCAAGATGATCTGGAATATGTATTGATTTGCCATATGATTAAGTACTCCAGTGCTAAGGAGCACAAACAGAATGGAGCTGCTTTTTAATTGACTGTAAGTTTGTCAGGGGGAAGCGGGAGGGAGAGCAACATATTTAAGAAGGCTAAGAAAAGGTTCGTTAAGCAGATATGTGAGGTATGAAGAGAAGGATACAAGGAGGGGTTATTTTATATTAAAAACAACCCAGCGAAACAGGAACTGCAGTGTCTCTGCACAATAGACGACAAATGAATTAAAGCCAGTGGCATGGATCCCTGTGCAAATCCAATAAAAGCCATTTGTTTCCTTTCCAGAATACAGATTTTCTTTTATATGCACCGCATTCAAGCCAGTTCATTGTTTGACAAGCCCTGGAATAACAAAAACTTATATTTATATCACATCTTTTCTTTCAAGCAAGCTTAAGGTACTCTGCAGACAAAGGGTCTGATTGCAAGAAGTGGCTTCTCTCTGGGACCTGGACACAAATATTTGCAGGATCAGCGGGCATCCTTTATACATCTAGCTCCTGACTGCACATAGGGCCTGATCCAAAGCCCAAATGCCTTTGACTTCACTGGGTTTTGCATCAGGGCTGCACAACTCAAGTGGTTATTACTGGCATTAAAGGCTTTGTCCGCTACATCCCAAGTATCCGTGCCCACATTTTCGCAAGTGCAAAATGGGAGGCCAGTTTGAGGCCTCTGAAAAAATCAGGCTCTCCCTATACAGAGATTGCTTCACTTGGCACTGATATCCGAGCAACCTTAACTGAACATTTAAAACCTTCCTCCTGCGTCTGCCTAGATTCCAAAGCATCCACACAAGCTCTTTGTTTTTCTGCAGAAATGAGATTGTCATGCAAACACAACTGCCTCTTGGAAGCTCCCAGAGCTGTGAGGGCACAATCATTCAGCACATAAGCACAAACCTATGCACAGCAAATATGCATCTATTCAAAAAGAAGCCTGGCTGCTGGCTATCCACATAATGCAATGTTCCTGCCAAAGCAAACACTAGTGCTTTTGTGACATCCTCGTCCAGGAGCCACATACACTAAATCCGTACAAAATCAGATAATCCGGTCAAAAGAAAACATGACAATTGACTGCGGCGGGATGGGGGCGGGGGCTGCTGAAACAGAAATGTGACAAATATAAACACACTTAAATGTTTGTAGCATTCTTACGGGCTCCTTGACGCAGAGCTGAGAATTGCCCATTGGGTCAGCTGTGTCATCCACTACCTGCCCGGCACTAGGATGGGATTGCTTTTGACACTGATCTCCTCCAGGTTTGAGCTAGTTTGCTCAGGGACGCCTCTCATCCTGGTGATCCCACTGAGCTCGCAGGATACCTGGCCCCTGGATCTCACAAAGGTACTAGCGTGCCTGAAACGATGCAGGGGTGAGCTTTGGGCATGAACGCTGCATCATGCAGATGGCCAGCTGCAACCCGGCCTCTTCTTGTATTCCAATGTGTTCTGATTAGCTCAGGCTCACGGAGCTGGGAACAGACTGCAGAGCTTTTCATTTGATAGATCACTTGTTCCGAAACCCATGCCAGTGCCATCAGTGTCCAAAAGTTGTCCCCCAATGGGCACTGGAAACGTGAAATGAAATTGGTGGATTTCAGTCTCTCTACAAATGAGCAAACGTCAGCATTGCAAAAACCTGGACACCGTTGGTGCATGCAGATACTCTTAGCAGAGGGGCCAACGATTTACTGGCCATGGAGACCGCTTGCTTCTAAAGGAGATTCCCCCAGGTTAAAGCTGAGGCACATTGACCCAGCAATGTGTGAGAAGTATGCACTGTCATAGCCCATGCTGTACCTGGTCTGTTGACTGGGGATTGGAGTCTCCAGGGTTGTAAATCTGACACCTCTCTCCAGTGGTAAATCCACGTGATCTTTTCTTCTCTCTTCCTGCTGTGTAGGTTAAAGGATGCCTTCGACCTTGTTTAGTTCCAAGAGTTAGGGTACGTCTATACTTACGCGTCTGTCGAACGCGTCGGATCGATGTTCTGGGTTCGATTTATCGCGTCTTGTCAAGACGCGATAAATCGAACCAGGAAGTGCTCCGTTGTCGACGCTGGTACTCCAGCTCGACGAACGGAGTAGGCGGAGTCGACGGGGGAGCCTGCGCGCCGCGTGTGGACCCCGGGTAAGTGCTTTTTCATTCGAACTAAGGTACTGCGACTTCAGCTACGTTATTCACGTAGCTGAAGTTGCGTACCTTAGTTCGATAGGGGGGGGTAGTGTAGACCTAGCCTTAGTGTTTGTTAATGAAGCTTATTTCAAACAATTACCCATATCTCGGCCAAGCATCTTAGAAGCTCTGAACAAATGGACCATCTTGTAGTAGGAGAATAAAAGGAACAACGTAAAGGGGCCCCAAGTTTCTCGCTATCCGGAAATAATCTGTGATATGTTCCTTAAGCACCAAGAATGATCAGCTTGTTTATACATTGGTCTTGAAACTGGAAATGTATTTGTTTGGTATGCAGGGCCACCCAGGAGGTGGGCAAAAGGGTCAGTTTGCCCTAGGCCCCCTGCTGGAGAAGGCCCCCAAAATGACAGCAAGGTGGCTGGGACAAATTTGAGGGAGGGCATACAGGGCTGCAGCACCACTCAGGTTTGGCGGTCACCACCAAGAGTGCAGGCTCAGATCTCACCGTTGTCACTGCTAGGCATCAGCATGCCGGGCCCAGGCAACCCACTAGGCTGAGAGCCCAGAGATAGGAGCAGGGTCAGAGGTAGGAGCAGGCCCCCTCTCCCACTGGCAATGGGACCAGAGCTTAGGGAGAGGCAGGACCAGGAGTGCCTTCCTTGCCATATGCAGGGACGAGCCCCCCATCCCCATGGGGAGGACAGTGACTCCACAGGCCTGGGCCCTCTCTGAGCCCCCACATGCCCTCCCCTTTTCTTAAATCTGTCATCCCTTGGTAATTTTTTTGGAGGGGGAGGAGCCTTAGATTCAGATTTTGGCCTCGGGTCCCCCAAAACCTCTGAGCAGCCCTGGTGGCTTGTGTGATTGTGTGCAAAAGGTAGTGACCGTAGAAGTGTGCTTAAATCTGAGTAATGTATGACTGGGGTGGTGTAATTGTATGTGGCATGCATGAACATGCAAGTGTAGGCATGTGGCTGCATGTCTATATCTGGTTCTCTCTGTGTGCACACAGTGCTGTGTGATGGTGTGTAGTGTGTGCAGTTTGGTGCATGTGTGGTTGTGTATACATTTGTGTGTGTGTGTAGATGGCTGTGGGTGTGGTACATGTGTGTGTGTGAGATTGTACTGTGTGTGTGTGTGTGTGTGTGTGTGTGTGTGTGTGTGTGTGTGTGTGTGTGTGTGTGTGTGTGTGTGTGTGTTCCAGGCACACACGCTACACTTTGGACAGTGAGTGGATCCATTGCAACTTCTAAATAAGGAGAAAGGTTGAACTTCAGCTGAAGTATCCATACTACAGCTGCATTCAATTAATTTCATTAGACAAGGAATCTCCCCCGGGCTAAAAGGCTTCAAAGTGGCTAAGGAGATAAATTGTCCTTCCAACCACTGCTTTGGAGCCTGCTTAGATTATTATTAATTTTTCCCTGCTTGGTAACAGTGGAAGATTTCGGTAAATAGATTCAGAAAGAGGGAACATTTCCAGAATACAAACTTCAAGCTTTTCCTTGATTGCTTTCAGACTTGAATTTTGCAACACCTTTGAAATTCCAACTTCCTTCCCTCCCCCTACACCCCAGCTTACTGGGGACTTGTTCAAAAGGAATGCCACACATAACATCACCTTATCATTTCCTTCACTAGACATCACCTTATCATTTCCTTCACTAGACAGATTACTTTGCTGGGGGGAGGGCGGAGAACAGTGATTGTTGCTGACTTTACAAATGGACAGAGACAGAAGGCCTCGAAGGGGCAAAAGTTAGCGTTCTGTCATGAGATGACACCAAATGGCTCAGTGAAGTACAAACTGATTTGAACGTAGGAGGGCAGCTTGGATGTGGAATGACAACCAAAATCTTCGGGAAGGTACTGTTCCATTTTTCAAGAGACAAAAAAAAAATCACCTGTGTTGTTCCATAGGCTGTTTCCGACCAAATTTCTCCTGCAGAGGGTTCAGGAGAAGAGGGAAAATCAAGGGAGAGGTATCTCCTCTGAAGCATAATTAAACACCTTCCCCCCTTTTTATGATGAAACAGTTAATATAAAACCTCTAGGGTGAGATCCTCACCCCATCTGGACCCATTCACAACAGGCAAACGGGCTGGAGTGGCATACAGTGGCCCTAAAAGCCTGCATCTGACCAAGGGAGGATTCCCCCAGTGAATGCAATGCAGAAAGCAGAAGTAGACCTCTCCTCAGCGCACCCCCTCATCGGAGGCATGCCGGGGGGAAGTGGGGAGTGCCAGGGTCAGGCCCTCAGCACTGCAGTCCATAGGGCAGCCTGAGGAGGCTGCTGTAACTTAGATAGGTCTCCAGGGCTGTCTAAGTTACGCTGCAGGCCTCTCCAGTCCCCAGAAGAGCCCACGATCAGCAGGTTGCAAACGTGGCTTAACACCATTGTAGCTATCCCCCTCCCGCAGGGCTCTAAGACATGCAGCACAAAGTCTCACCCCAGGCCATTCACTGGTCCCCTCTAGAAGAAGACTGTCCAGCTCTCACCCCCTGTGAAGTGCTCCACCCGCCCGGCCAGCCTGAGGCCCAAGCAACACAAGTGACCACTTGAGAGCCCTCTTGTGTTGCACTGTCTTGGCAACATGCATATTGGCCCAGAAAAGGGAGCAGATGAAGATTAAAAACTCATGTCCTGATCCCCCTTCTCCAGCATCTTTGGCTCTCTCCTATTCCTGCTTAGTGGCCCAAAAGTTGTAAGATCAGCCTTGGCTTTTCTACGATTGGATCCCCTTCTAATTTCCTTCTCAGCGAGCAGGAGGCAGTCAGCTGATGTAGAGGGAGGTGTGTGACAACAGCCAAGTGGTCTAGCAATGGTCCTCCACACAGTGGAATTAATCCTAAGGACTAAGGATGGACAAAATACAGCCAGCTAAAATAACCTCTCTACCACCGCCGCTCTTCAGCAAACCCATTATTGAGCATAGAGGCCAAAATTAATCTTCCTGGAGAGCGCTGGCTTCTGGTTTCTGGATGGGATTGGAAGCGAAAGTGCCATAAAATCCTGTTTGTGTGACATCCGGCTCAGTTTCTCAGACTCAAAACATTCAGATAGTCTGGATGAGCTTCAGGTAATCATCTACACCTTGGGATGCCTGCACCTAAACTCAACCCTTTTGGAGGTCTTCCCTACTCAGAGCTTGTTGGGCGTCTTCTCCAGCAGGGACAACATTAGCTTTCCTGTGGTTTCAATCATATACATTTAATAGGTTTGGCAACAACAAAACATGTAAGGCATGAAATGAGGCCTGTTTATTAAATATGCCAGTTTGATATCACCGTACTTTGCCCATATATATAACGCTGTCATTCAAAAGGCTCTCAAAGTGCTTTGCAAAGACTAAGCTTCACAATGCCAAGCAGGTATATGGTATCACACCCATTGCACTTGTTGGGAAGCTGAGGCAGGGGGCAGCTAAGGGAGTAGCCAAAGTTCACACAGCAAGTCAGTAGCAGCTTATTGTTGTTCATTTGTATTATAGGAGACACCAGAGGCCCCAATCAGGATTGGAGTGCCATTATGTTAGGCACTGTACACACACATCGTAGGAAGCAATCTCTGCCCAAAAGATCTTGCAATCTAAACAGACAAAGGGAGGAAGAGTAGTATATAAACAAAGGGATCAGGATAATGACAAACACATGTCATTAATTCCAACTTGTCCCCCTTTGCTCCAGGCTTGTGAAGGGCAGGGGGAGGTGAATGGTACAAAATGTGTACAGTTTTACACACACAGTGGAGCCGCTTGTTATCTAGACAGAATATGTGGGATTTTCAAAAGTGCACAGCGTTGGCCTAACTATGAGGTTATTGACTTCAGTGCAGAAAAAGCACTAGTTAACTTGTGCACTGTTCAAAGACCAGGATAGTAGGGAGGAGGACAGGCGAAGCAGCTGAGTGGGCAAGACACCATGCATAAAACAGAAGGGAATATGGTAATCAGCTTCCCTGATCTCCTATCAGCATGTACTCTGGGTGACCTTTGTAGCACTGAGTGCCCAAGAACTATGCCTCATGAATTAGCAAAGATCAGCCTCCCTGTTCCCACTTTGCTTTCTCTTTCCCCATCTGGCTCCCTGGAGAAAACCGATAGCTGAGAGCCAGTTACTAAGCCCAGGCCAGCATATTCCCTGTCAGCTCGGTCTCAGCATCAGACAACATGAATTATTGAAAGCAGGGGCTGCTGCATTCAGAACACACAGACTCCTATTCTCTTTGTCCATCCTTCCCCAGCCCTCACCACACACACATGAGTGTGCACCACACACACACACACACTATAAAGATAAGCTACTAGGCATTAATAGCACTATTAGTAATACGTAATGGAATTGTCAAACCTGCCTGATGCTAACATAATAGGTAATTCTTCTTCATTAACAGAAACTGCCAGAGGAGCAGCTACCAGCGTCCATGTGTTTAATTTTCCAAGCGAAGAAATACAGAATTTTCCCCAGCCTGCTTAGAAGGGATGTGACCCTATGGCTGGTATCTCTCGGAGGCAATAAGCAAGTGTCACAGGTAGGGAGATAGGCGAACTGGTATTGATCAAATCAGAACTAACCGTAGGACCCAAAAGAGACGTTATTGGGATTGGAAAAAGTTTCACTTACATTTTTTTTTCATTTTCCTTATTCCAGCTGCACTTCTTGGCTCCAGCCAGGACTGTGGTCTTTGGCGCTTGGATACCCACAGTCGCCTCCTTGCAGCCAGAATTCTTGTGTTTTTTCTACACGCAGAGAAATTATTACTATGACTGTGCAAGTTGCAATAGCAAATAGAGGATCCACTCAGGGATCAGGGCCCTATTCTGCTAGTGGGATGGTCACCAGCTTGGCCACCGCACCAGGGAGTGAACCTCCAAAGATAAAAGCACCGGCTGCTACAGCTTATGCGAAAGCTCTGTAGCTGGGGCTGTAACAGACTCATCTCCACTGCAGGTTAGCACAGAGGAGGTCCTACACTCACCAGTAGGTTACACTACACACTGTAAACACATGGAGCAAAAACACTGGCAGAAAGAGCTTACAATCTTGGTTCGTAATAAGACGCAAAAGATGGGTGAAACAAATAGGGTGGGAGGGAAGATGTAACAATAATACTGGGATGTTTTCACATAGACTAACTGTGGACAGGTGTAGCCCACCACCTGCCTGATGCCCCTTCAGATTCCACCTTAAGACACTCTTCTGCTGACATTGTTCTGTAGCATCACAGGGTGTCTTAAGGAGGAATTTGAAGGAGGAGAAAGTGGTGGCATAATGGGAGGCAGTGCGGAGAAGCTTATGGGAGACATGGACTAGCAGGCAGCGAATGCTGGCGACGCTGGCAGAGCAAAGAAAGACAACAGAGCTGATGGCCTCCTAGGCTAAACCTCCTGTCATTGGGAAGTAGGGTGACCAGATGTCCTGCTTTTATAGGGACAGTCCTGATATTTGGGGCTTTTTCTTATATAGGCTCCTATTACCCCCTCACCCCGTCCCGATTTTTCAAACTTGCTATCTGGGCAGCCTATTGGGAAGGCTGCCCCTCACCAGTAATTTAACATTCAAGTAAAGTCCAGTAGGGACTTTACTATCCCTGACCCAGCTGAGGTGAATGATGCCATAGTGATGGGAGCAGTATGAATTGCTGAGACAGCTGGATAGTAATATTGGAATGTGACTCGGTCATGAGCAGATTTTTTTTTTAAAGGGGCCTCTGAAAATTCATCGGATAATTAGTCACCACCAATAATTCAAGCCTTTCTGCAGCAGAGTAGCTGAACATGAGAAAATGTTCCCAGGAACCAGTTGGGGCTGAGTCAATGAGATGCACTGACCTCTCTTGTGTGCCTGAAAACCTTCAGAGTTGCGCCCATTAGAGAAAACGAAGGCCCCACTCTGGACATGCTTTGGCACAGGTGAGGCAGCAGTGGGTGGCGTTACCCTGCAGTCACCACTCCACTGTCACGTACAGGCCCTCAGCATCCTCTTCACCCAGCACCCCCACTCTAGCCACCCCCACCAGCCTGGCTGCTGTAGCAATATATGCTAACCAATCACCTATGAAATCAGATTCAATCCTTATAGGAGACGCATCATTTAAAGTACTATGGGAAGAGCAAAGTGAGCTTTAACCAGCATGGGAAGCAGTTATTGCATCTGCCGTGGCTCTAGCCTGGCTCCATCACTGTCAGAACGAGACTGCAGATCTCATGCCATGTGTTCTGTGATCCTATAACCCTTTTATAGCAACTGATGCTTTTCCTCCTCCCTGCTTTCCTAGCTCTCTGTTACTGGTTTGTCTTTAGCAGATGTCATTGGAGTGCATCCCTGTTGCAATCAGAGACATCCATCTGGGGTCTGCTATCCTCTCTCCTTTCATCCTCCCTTTCTCTCCCCGCCCTCTGGGCCTGAGTCAAAGGATACTGAGGTCATGAATCAAAGTCTTTCCATTGCCTTGAATTGGGCTCTTTCTCTGTCTCTCCCCACAATTCCTGGCTCTCTCTCATTCCCTCTTTTTAGCTCCCCTGGTCTCTTTCCCAATCTCGCTTTTCTTCTTGTCTCACTTTTGCTGCACTGACTTTGCCTCTCCTTCCTTCTCTCTCCCATCTTGCCTTGATTTTTGCTTCCTACTCCTCTTCCCTTTCTCTCATCTAATTTTGCACTCTTTCCATTTTTCTCTCAGCCTCTTTCTCACATCTCTTTCCCTCTGCTTATGCCGTCCCTCTTCCTCTCCTAATTTTCCTCTCCCCCCTACCCCATTTCTTTCCCTCTTTCTCCCCCATGCCTTAGCAGACTCTCTATTTTGTAGATTGGGAGGAGAACTAATACAATTGCCACATACATTGTACCGCTTTGTAGGGAGCACTGGTGTTATTGTTCCATCTCCCTTCCATTTGGGAACACCATGGATTTCTTCTGCACTGGGTCTGTACCAGGTGGGAGACAGAAGAGAAGGTTATGCTCTGCTTAGCAGTACTTTTTATTTTTTTAAAAATCAGCCATCAGAACGTTGGAGAAATGAGCAGGGAAGAGATGCTCAGCACAAGGAAGTACCCTCTTAAGGGACTGATTGTACTTTCTAGTGGGACATCGCTGCCTAGTAGTTTCCATCAAAAACATTTGACAAATGAAGGCTTTTTTCCCCTAAAATAAACATTTTCATGGAAAATTTTCATTTCTATTGACATTTTCGGGGTCTTTCATTAAAAAAAAATCCAAAACTGGGGGAAAAAAATCTCTTTTTCTGTTTTCCATTTTGCCACTGGCCAAAGGGAGAGGGAAACATCCCAAAACTTCATTTTTTTGCAAACTGCAACATTTCTAGTTTTCATTGAAGGAATAACAAATTTGCCTGGGAAATACTGGGAGGAGGAAACATTTTTTTCAAATTTTTCCATGAAAAGCAATTGACAGATTCTACCAGTTGCTCTGCCTTGTAAATATTTATATATTTCTTTATGGGACCTGCTTTCTGATTTGGTAGCAAAATCTTTTTCTACCTGTAAGGGAAACCCAAAAGCCTAACTAGATTATATGCAGAAATTATAGCTACCCCTTGCCTGGATTAGGGCTGAGTGCTGCCTGAGTCCTGGACTAGTCTTTCTGAAGGCTATTTTTTAATGGATGGTGTAGTGGTCTGAGCACAGGAGTGGAAGCTCCTAAGTTCTAATGCCACTACGGACACTAACTTGCTGTATGACCTTGAACAAGTCATTGCACCTCTCTGCTTCATTTTCCACATCTGCAAAATGAGTACAATCTTTACCTGCCACACTGGGGTGCAGTTATGGAGGATTAATGTCCTTTGAACATCATAAGCACTATATATGCACTAATTAGTGTTGGTACTTCTGGAACCAGGCCTGCTTCAAAGCGTTGCTGCAACTGCCCCACAGCAGGGACTGCTACCAAAATGCACTGATCACACTCTGCACAGCTTGGGCAGAGCAATCAGAACAGCAAATGGAAGGAGGGTGGAACCCCAGGGGCGGGGAAGGAGTGAAGAGATGACAAGGTGCTCTTTAAGGAAGAAGTGGCTGGAGGTGCCAGAGTGGGTGGTGAGCTCTTTGCGGGTGGCGAGAACTCACAGCCATGTCACCAAGATTTCTGGAAGTGCTCCATATTAGATATTCCCTGTAACAGATACATGCCATTATTCATCAGCCTCATTGACGGATGGATGCACCACAAAGTAAAGCTATCACCAACTCACCTGCCGCTCCCTGAGGCAAAAGCCTGGGATGAGAGAAAGGCCTTCCACCATCTTCTGAACTTAGGGCCTAAATGTCCTAGCTACAGCCCCATTCAAACCAGCCTAGGACAGTGGATTCCAACATCAAGGGCTCTCCAGTGTGACAAAGCCCTGACATCAGGTCCCAGATGCCTAAATGAAGATACTGTTACCTCAGCTGACCTCGAATGCCATGGTAGCATATGGAGGGAAAGGTTGTTTCTTAGGTAGCCAGGCCCCAAATCATGTAGGGATTCACGGAGCAAAGCTGAATTGCCCCAAGAAATCTAAAGGAAGTCAATGCAGCGGTTGAAAAATACAGCTGCAATATGTTTCCTGAGGCAAATACCTCCCAGCAGGCAGACAGCCGCATGCTGTGCCAGTGGAGTTACATCAGGGATGAATTTTGCCCAAAGTGCCTCTCAACATATTTTGCACTGAATAAGTCTGTCAGTACCACTTGGGTTGACATCTTTGTTGTTGTTGTTGAAAACTCTTTTGCCAAAAAATGGTTTTTGACAGAATCTAAAACTTTCAGCAAAAAATTCTATTCCATCAACATTTTTATATTTTGATTAAAAAGTGAAAAAAAATTATTTAGTTGAAAAAAATGAGTTTTCAAAATCAAAAACAAATACAAACCTTTTTTTCATTTTTGGGTTGTCGTCCCCACCCCCTCCTTTCTTTGCTTTCCCTCCCTCCACTGGGAAAGCAGGGGCAAGTAACAATAAAAAAAGTTTTAATAAGTGGAAAAAAGGGTGGGGGAGAAAAAAGAGAGAGAAAAACATCAACAAAATAGAACGTTGAAACTGAAAATCAAAAACTGAAGTGTTTTCAGTTTTCTGAAACCAAAATTAAACAAAATAATCCCAAAGAAACAATTGTAATCATTTTAGTTCAAAACTTTTTCATAAAAATATCATGAAACATTTGGAATGAAAGAATTTTTTACATTTTTCCCCAAATGTTTCATGAAAATGAAATTGGATTTTTTTAATCTCCTCAACAACCTTTAAATCCAGAGGCAAGAGTTTGGCTCATCCATCTGAACTTTCCTACCACGTAACGTAAGGCATGAAAGTACCATAGACATGTTTCCATTACACCCATTCTGCAAAACTATCACATTCCCCAGAAGTACAGCATAGGATTGTATCAGTGTTACAGTGGTTTTTGATATTATACCAGCAGCCAGCCACCCTATTAGCAACACCATAGTCCCTCATCAAAGCTAATGCATTATCTTTGATCATCTTTCTAGTGTACAGTTCTCTTCCATACACATGTCACTGTCCTCATTATTCAACATATTTCACAACTTTCATCTCCCAAATGATAGAGAGAAAACAGTGGGGCAGGAGGAATTTAACAAGCTTTGGCACCATCTTTGATTTATTGAATAAAATAAAAGTGCACCAATAATTTGCAAAGATGTTGAGTCCAAATGAGTCCTGATTGCTAATGATCAGCTGCCTTCTGAAATGCTAATGGCAAAGTGAATCCACCTCATTGCCTCCTCCACTGAGTGGGGAACTAAGCAGATATTCAAGAGCTACAAGGCAGAATAAGAGAAGCCAATTCACTTTTGAGTAGGAGGGTTTGCTGATTCTAACAGCACCGCCCAACCTATTGCAGTGCAAGGGAAGCTCTGAATCTTGCAATCAGGTGTAGAACTGGAAAGGGCTCACCACTGATTTTAACAGAGATGGACAACACTGGAGTGATTTAGATTTTGCAAAATCTTTGTCCCAACCTAGGATTCATTTTATCCAAATCCCTGGAGTTCAGAGATAATGAAGTGGAGGAGTGGGGTTCAGAAAAATGACACCATCTTCAATTTAAAGGGAAAACTACAGAGATTAATTAAATTAAACAAACTTAGGGTCAGATCCTGCCAGGTGCTGAGTGCCCCAGTCTCTAACTGGATTCCATGAGAGTTGAGAGCATTCAGCACCTTCAGCATCTCGAAGGATCTGTCACTTGGAGAGTTACTGCACAAGAATGTAGGTTAAAATATACAAACAGTCAAAAGACAGTGCTTAGGAATACATGCCACTGGTCCAATATCACTGTAACCAAGCCAGCATGGCCTACTGGCTAGCACAGAAGCCTACTAGCCACAGACCTGGGATCTATTCCTGGCTGCCATGTCATTCATTGCATGACCATATGTAACCTGTGCTAGCCCTGTGTGCTCTATTTTCCCCCAGTGGAGAGGGGTTTATGTGCTCCTGCAGCCTGAGCTCAAGTCCCTTGCCCTCTGTGTGCCTCAGTTCCCCCATCTGTGTGTGGTCAATGCTGCTTACCTTCCTTTAAAGGACTGAAGTGGATCATTCAGTAAAGAGGAGAGACTAGAGGGGTATCTCACTTCCCTGATCACTGGGCAGCTTCTCTACAAGATTCAGGAGAAAAAGCCAGCAGTATTCCCAGGAGAGATTCTGCTGCCTTCAGAATTGCAAGAGAGACTGGAAAAAGAGACAAATACTCTGTACCGGGACTACAAAGTAGCCTGAGAATAGCAGGGCTGAATCCTGCAGCTCTTACTTGGACCAGATTCCTGCTGCTTCCAATAACTGCTTGATCTGAGGTCTGACTTGGCTCTTAGTGACTATGGCTTTGGACACTCTTGTGTCCTTCTTGCATAAAGGAGGAGGAGCATTAATGAGGACTTTGGACTCAGATAAATATATGTATAGAAGGGAGCAGGAAAAGAGGCATAGTGGGGATCAGGTCCGTTTGCCTGCATCAGCTGCTACTTAGCTTAGCAGAACTCAGCCTGCAGTCCATGTCTGCATACCCTGGGCTCAATTCTTCACTGTGCCCAAGCTTTGCTGAATGGTGGGGACTCATTTGTGGCTCCCTGATGTTGCTCTGCCCAAGCCCTGCTAAGGTAAAGTTTCAGCAGGGCAGCTTTAAGTTACCCTGCTAATGGAAGACCTCGTCCCAGGAGAGGATCCAGTGTAATGGAGCCTTGCTCTGCCGGGCCCTCTCCCCTCTTCTCCAATACACCCTCTGTCTCCCATCCCTGCCTCCAATGTGCGCTGGTGGTGGAGTGGGCATAGGAGGTTGTGGAGGCGCTTTACACTGGGCAGCGATTCACCCTGTGCAGAGGAAATTCTCTGGGCAACTTCACTCTGCTCTGTGTAAGCAATACAAAGCGAGCGTAGTGACCCACAGAACCCAGCCCCTGAGTCTGAATGAGTCACAGTGCAGTTCTGGCTCCTTCAGATGCAGCGGCAGCGGAACCCCACTAGGGGGCCCAATCCCACCCCGCAGTGCGTCTCAATACACCAGAGTGATATGGGCTTCTTTCAACTCGGATCCCAGCCACTCCTCTGAATGCAACCCAGAGTTGCCTCCTCTGCTGTGAGCTTGGCTTGCTAACTCCTGCCTGGGATGAGCCAGACAGTTTTTTCTGTTCCTTGCACCACTCCGTTCAGGGGCCTTCCCACGGCAGGGCTGAGACTGGCTGCTGAAGGCATCACTCTCTTCCTCAGATGTGATCTGGATCTCTCTCCAGTGAGCATGTTTTGTGCTTGACTCCTGGATCCTGACACGCTTTCCAGATCCTGCATCTTTCCTTCTGCTCAGCTCCTGGGGACACAGGGTGAACTACCAGTCACTTCTGCCATCCACCCAGCTGAGCAGCCTAACATAGGAGTTCAGCATCCCAGAAGTTTCTGGGTCTGAGGTGTGTGTCAGCCTCCCAGGATGTAGCTAAAGTGGTCTCATGCCACCTCCAGTGATCTCACTGGATCTTTGTAGCAGGGACCAGAGTCAGCAGCAGTGTGGGAGATTCCCAAGGAACACCTAAAGGCTGCAGGAAGTGTTATTGGAGAATCAGTAGGTGGCACTACTCCCTGAGCACTGAAACAATGCCCCAACATGGTGCCACTATACAGCTGATTGGTGCCATCTTTGAGAAGAGACATAAACTCTCATTCTCCACCCAGCGTGTCACCAAACTGGATAATTCCAAGCCCAAACCCATCCCCATTTTCAACCAAAGACTGGATTCCTCTCCACTTCCATCACAAAGCATTGCATGGTTTTGCTGTGCACTTTTACTCAGCTGCCGCCTTCCACCACAGAGGTGGTTGCATTTCATCAGTGGACGAAGTGATCCCTTTGAAGGGGTTGGAGGATGAAAGGCGATGTATAAGTGCAAGGTCATGTATTCAATGGAAACATCCATACAGACACAGTGATAAAACAGACCTAGTGACAGAACCGCCAGTCAGACATGGTCGTGTGTCCTGCCTTTTGGTTTTCATTTGATTGGATTAGGCAGACGGCAGCGGAACTGTCTAGTGAAGAACACAGATCTGTCAGAATGACAGCAGAACACTGGGGCAGAATGCAGGTAAAGACAAACATGTGTAGTTGCTATTTCTGTCATTGGCTGTTATGGGAAACATTGAAATGAGTCCCCTACTCTTTATGTAGCCCAAGGCACTGTATGTACCTTACACCGCAGCCTGTGTAATGGGCAAACCCCAATCACCTGAGACAGTCCCTACACTCAGGATGTCAGTCAAAGAGAAGCAGATGTTAGGATGCCACAGAAACCTCCCAGCGCCTGCCTGCTGGTAGGATTCACAGCCTAGAGCTAATGTGCCCCTCCAGCAGGCTGACAGCTCAGCGCTGCTTTAAATTAAGGATCCCAAATGTGAGTTTCACGTGGATATTGTCATCACCCTCGTCAGAGCTGTTGTGACAAACCTGCGGTCAGGTAGCAATGTCACCGTAGGGAACCGCCTAGTGGCAGCCGGGATCAAGCTCAGATTCTCCTCCTGCAAAAGCACAGCTATCTACCACTTACAAATGGTGAGAGCTCACACCTCTGTAGCTCCCTAGCCTTTACCATCCGTAGATCTCAAAGGGCTAGGCATTAGTGACACAGTTTGCTGATGGTTAACAGAGGCAGAGAGAGACCATAGGTGTCCTGCCCATGTGATAGCCGGCCTAATTAATCAATGCCTATAAAGTGCCTGAAGATCCCGAGATAAAACACTAAATCAGTGCAAAGTCCTGAGGATGGGCTCAGCATGGCGGTAGCTTGCATTACCACTGCATGTGTTGTTCCTTGTCTGCGGATGAACAAAGGACTGTCAATCTAGAATATTGTTCCCATGCCAGATTCACTGATGAACACACAAATAAAAAGGGTTTCTCAGCATAAGCTGGGCTGTTTTGGCTTGTGGCATTGAAGATGATGGGGATTTGTGTCAGTGGGGCTCCAGATTACATTAATCCTTAATAAATGTGTTTTAAATAATACATGTGTACTGAAAGAACATGCAATGACTGCCTTATTATTTAGATCGAGATCTAAATCGAAATGCGTATTCGGGGAAGGCATCATTTGTTAAGCTGTTGCCAACACCTTTCAGTCTCCAAGGAAGCCCGCAGCACAAACATTGCTCTCCTGCTTTGCTTAATCACTGGCAGAGCACAGAGATCCACATACCAGCGTGCCTAAGATGAAGCGTAATGTAGTCATGTGTTCACGTAGTGTTTGGGGTGACCTCTAGTGGTAGTTCTAATGACAGTCCTTCGTACAGGAAGTGCTCGTTAGGCTACAATCCCTGGGAAGTGGGGAGTGCTTGCAATGGAATGTGAAAAATATAAAGGATGGGAGATGGCTAGCAGCCAACGTTAAGGTCTCTACTTTCCCTGAGAAAAATCCAATGTGTATACAATATCTCAATACATACAGGTAATTTGGTAGACTTGCTGTCTGTCACTTTTACCTAGGCTCTTATATGTCCTCGTCCATTGAGGTATCAGTGGCCCTGGTCCAGCAAGGCACTTAAGCACCTATTGATCTTTAAGAAGCTCTGCAGTCCCGTTGAAGTCAGTGGGACTACTCTTATGCTTAAAGTTAAGCACAAACTTAAGTGCTTTGCTAGGTCGGGGCCTGAGTTTGGAACTCCAATTGGACATATGCCTTATAGCTTGTCTACATGGAAGTTTTTTTCACTTATACCAGTATAATTAGCCCAGTATAGCTATACTGGTATAACTCCCTGTGTGGACACTCTTATTCTGGAATAAGAGTGGCTTTTTCAGTTTAGCTTAGACCATTTCCACAGTGACATAAAATAACCCAGAAACGGCCACGCTTATGCCAGAACAAGTGTCCACATGGAGAATTATACTGGTATAACTATAGCTATTTACTTTCACACCCTAACCTTACACCCTAAGCTTACGCCAGTATAACCCCCCAGGTAGACAAGCCCCTAGAAACAAAGAGTGAATCTCCAAAACAAGCTGTAGGTTCCCTCTTGGGCCCCAAGCTTTGCTGAAAGTTATCAGAATGATCACTTTTTAAATGATTTATTCACTTTGCACCTTACTGGGAAGGCCGCATCATTCATCAGGCCGGAAGAAGTGAGATGCTCTGGGTGCTGCTCTGATAGAATGTGTGACAAATTCCTCTGCCAGGTCCGGCCCTGCTCCTTGGAGGAAAGGAGCTCTGGCTCAGGTGCAACAAATGTCTCATGCACACATGAGGTCCAGCGCTGTCACAAGGAACAACTTCCTCAATAGGGCCGATCTGATGGCTCCATTCCTCTGGAGTAATACAGCTATTGATTTTAATGAGTGTATCACGTGTAACAAGTGAAGCACAGTGTGGCTAGTTTTATTTAGTGATTTGTGCAGTCCATAGTGATGGAACAAAAGAAAGAAATACACACTCTGCATTGTCTCACACCCATACACGCTCCCGTTTAACAACTGGCGGGTGAATCTGTGATGACTAGAGCCAGGCATAGAACAGGCAGGTGCTGTGCCAGTTTCTCCCACAGAGCTCTGACACCGCAGATTCCTCTCCTGGATACTCACAGAGCTCTGTCGGTGCACCTCAGTCCTGATCTACACCCCCTCCTGCTATTCCAGTCCTAGTGTCCCCATGCAGTTCTGCCAATGCACCTCAATCCAGACCGGCAGCAGCCTTTGCTCTTCCTCAGCCAGGATTCCCATATGGTTCTTTCGCTGGCACAACTCAGTCCTGATCCGCAACAACCTCTTCTCTTCCAGCACTGAGTTTCTTTCAGCATGAGTGTGGTAATCACGTCAGCTTGTGTGATGGTTTTATGACATGGGCAAATTAGAATGGAGGATCAGAGACTCAAAAGCCAGAAGGGACCATCATGATCATCCAGTCTGACCTCCCTCACCTTGCAGGCCACAGAACCCCACCCACCCACTCCTGTAATAGACCCCTAACTTCTGGCTGAGTTACTGACATCCTCAACGCTTGATTTAAAGACTTCAAGTGACAGAGAATCCATCATTTACTATCTGAGACCAATTCGGTTGTGACTTGAACAGGAATTTAAACTCCTTTTTCTTAGAGGTGAAAGGATTGTGCAAAGAAAGACCACACTTTATGGGTGTCTTCCAATTCTTCCCCAGTTCTGTGATCAGTGGGCCAATAGAGCAGGAACAGATATCCTGGGGGAACAGATGTCCTCTCCACCTAGTAAAATATTTGCAACAAGGGGTTCCTTCTGCTCATGGCTTGACCCACCCAACTAGTATTATTAGAACTTAGGACACCTATGACACTTTCCATCTAAAGAGCTGAAAGCACTTAACACAATGCAATGGATTCAGCTTCACAACACCCCAGCAAAGTGTTATCCCCATTTTATTCCCCAAACATCACACAGGCAGTTGGTGGGATTAGAACTCCCGAGCCCTGAGTGAGTGACAGACCTGTGTTCTAATAACTAGGCTGCACTGCCTTTTACAGAGTCTCATTACTGTGACACAGATCTCGTTTAACCTACTTCTCCACAGCAGATTTGATGGGTTTTAATATTGGGTGAAATAAGCTCATGTCCAAAAAAAATTTAAAAAAAAAGACAGAAAAAGAGAGAAACTCCTGGCATGGCCTAATTTGAGGGCTCACACCAAACAAGTCTGTGTTAGATTGGAAATGTTCTTCACACAGCGGAGATCAATGAATGTAATTATTTGGACTTAAATCTCATGAGTTCTGAAGAGACTCTAAGATTACTTGGAGAATAAATGCTATTTTATATGATGTCAAAGCAGATCAGAATAATAACCCTCACAGCAAGGGCCTATTGATGAGAGTGAAGCCTTTCAATAGTGGTATTGCACTTCTGACTTCTTAAAGGGACACTGCCACAACAAATCACATTTAAAAATGTATCATCTCCTCCCCTGGGTTATTAATAAAGCATGTTAGAGTCGCAACCTGACTCTTTTCCAGCCCACATCTCTGATTGTGAGCTAAGCCATTCTTTAAATCTTGTTTACTTTTGCTGATGGTTTAGATGTTCTACTTCACTCAACACAAAAAGCAGCCAAGTCAGACTGGAAATTTAACAGCTCCAAATGGTCTGATACCTTGCCAAAAGCCAAAATAACAATCAAGGGAGAACAAATAGAAGAAGTTGAGCAATACGTCTATTTGGGCCAAGAAATTAACATGTGCCATGATCAGGAAGGTGAACTCTCGCGAAGAAAGAAAGCAGGTTGGTGCACATTCAATTCTATCAAGGATGTCCTCCAAGGAAAAATCAACAAGGCAACACGCGCCGGCTTCTTCAACTCAACAGTACTGCCAGCCATGTTGTACAGCAGCGAAACATGGGCGCTGACAAAGACAGGAGCAGCAGATGTCTGTCACGGGGAGGACATGGAAAGAAGAATTCTGAGAATTTCAATTCACGACTGAGTCCCCAGTGAAGTGATCAGACAGCAGAGTGGAGTGCACGATGTCGTTGTTGAGCGCAAGCATTGTAAAATGCGATGGGCCGGGCATATAGCGAGGCTCACTGACAATCGATGGACTGCAGCTGCCGCCGAGCGGTATCCACGGGAACTGAAACAACCACTTGGCTGATCTCCAAAGAGATGGGAAGATTTTATGGTGAAAAGACATGGCCGCACATGGAGAAGGAAGGCCAGGATACGAGAAGAATGGAAGACGTTGTGATCAGCGCAATCTATACGAGGGCTGAAGGCCCGATCAATCAAGGTGATTTCACTCAGCTCGGATGGTGAAACTGTGGTGTTCTGCTTAGCAGAGATGGGGCCAAAATCCAAAGGATATCTCCACATACCTCCCCACCACCCGGGTTTGGCCCACATCCAGAACCCAGCCCTCCACAGGCTTATGCTGGGATAAACGAGGGGCTCTTCCGCTGATGTCAGTGGAGTAGCTCTGGTGGAAAACTGGCATAAATGAGAGGAGACTCTCCCCCTTAGTAGTTTGTTTTACTTGCTGGACCTCAGGCACGGCGCTGCTGCATTTGGGTTCACAGTACTGCCGGAGCGACAAAGGGTCCTGTGGCACCTTATAGACTAACAGAGGTATTGGAGCATAAGCTTTCGTGGGTGAATACCCAAGTTTATGCTCCAATACCTCTGTTAGTCTATAAGGTGCCACAGGACCCTTTGTCGCGTCTACAGATCCAGACTAACAGGCTACCCCTCTGATACTTGAGTACTACCAGAGAAAGCCTGAAACAAAACACTCACAGCGGAGGTGTAAAACCTGCATTTAGGAGCCAAAATGACTTCTTTATAACTAGTATTATAGTTGGATCATGGTAGCACCTAGAGGTCCCAATAAGATCGGGGCCCTATGGTGCTCGGCATTGTACTAGCACAGAGTAAGAGACAGATCCTAACCCCAAAAGGTTCATTTAACTCTTTCTAACCAGGAGGCACAAATTGGTATGTACCCAACACAGACAGGAAAGGGTTAATGTAGACCTGAGACACTTATCATGCTGCCTGGCTGCACTTGGAAGGTGGGCCAGGCTTAATTAAAGATGAAATCCAGCTGGGGAAGGAGCTGGGCGGTGGCTAGGAAGATTGGAAGTACAGATTAAAAGGGGACCTCAACCTGCAGTCTTCTGCCAGATTAAAAGACAATACATTGAAAAGAGGCATGAGCTATTGTGTAGTTGGGGAAAACATGAAGACACTGTACTCAGTGGAAGATATTATGTACGGGAACTTGAGAAAGCTATTGACATAAGCAAAAATATGTCCCCAGGTAAAGATAATATATGCAATATAATGTTTAGATATCAGATTAAGGGTTATTTTGGAATTAAATAACACTAGATGGGAACAAGGAGTGGTACTAGTAGGACAGAAACATGCAGTAGTAATTCCAATAATAAAGCCAAGCAAACTATCCGCAAAAATGGATGCCTCTAGACTGGTGGTTCTCAACTGTGGTCCACCGATTCTTCAGGGAAAGCCCCTGGCGCGCCGGACCGGTTTGTTTACCTGCTGCGGCAGCAGGTTCGGCCGGTCGCAGCTCCCACTGGCCACGGTTTGCCTTCCGCTGTCAATGGGGGCTGCGGGACGCAGCGGACAGCACATCCCCCAGCCCGCGTTGCATCCTGCAGCCCCCACTGGCTGCGGATGGCAAACCACAGCCAGTGGGAGCTGCGACCAGCCTAACCTGCTGCCGCAGCAGGTAAACAAACCGGTCCAGCATGCCAGGGGCTTTCCCTGAAGAATCGGTGGACCACAGTTGACCACCGCTCTAGACCAATTCCCCTTACGTCCTGTCTGGGTAAAATTATGGAGAGAATGGTGAATGAAGGTTGCCTATTTGGAAAACAGTGGTGTTATTGATAAGGTGCAGAGTGGATTTAGGAGAGGAAGATGCACCGTCAATCATATTTTTAAATTGGAAGCGGAACTACAAAAAAGTGTGAGAAACAAAGGTTTCATGATAGCTGCCTTTCTAGATATTGAAAAAGCGACTGATGTGCTCTGAAAAAGTAGATACAGTAGGGATAAGGGGAGGAATGTATGGATGGATTAGAGAATTTTTGAATGAAAGGACAATGCAGGTCAGAGTTGGGAAAGTTATTATAATATTGAAAATGGTACACAGCAGGGAAATTGTTATCCACTCAACCTTATTTAATATTACAATAAACGATCTTCCAAAACAAATAAGTGCAAGGGTAGGTATCACTCTATTTGCAGGGGATTGTGCTCTATGGGTTAGTGAATATTGAGGTGGCAGAACAGAGAATCAACAAAGTATTACAAGATACTCACACTGGGGAAATACATGGGGTTTCAAGTTCTCCATTGCTAAAACCAAAGGATTGATCTTTATGAAAAGGAAAGTTACAAAGGAATATAAACTGTAACTGTACTGAGAACAAATACACTTAGTTAAAACGTTTAAATTCCTAGGGATAATATTAGATACTAAATTACTTTGGAGAGATCATATAGATTATGTTAAAGATAAATGCAAAGGAAGGATCAACCTGCTTAAAAGTATTGCTGAGCCTAATTGGGAGGCAGATAAGAAAACACTGCTCGTGGTATACAGAGCCTTAATCAGGCCAGTAATTGACTATGACTGCCAAGGTTTTGGGTCAGGATCAAAGTGAGAACTTAAAATATTATATTTAATACAAGCACAGGCACTACAAGCTGTGTGAGGGTGCGCCACCAAAAGACATGTTATAGATAGCTGTTAGGGAAATGCCCCAGTTACACTACAGATTAAACTATTGGACCTAACTGTCTAAGCCAAATGTAATGGGAAGTGCAATGATGGAAGTACAAAATATATGAGGATAGCTGGAAATTCAATAGGTGACCTATAGCACACATTGTTAGAACTCTGCATGCCATTTGAGTTAAAATGCGGATGAAGGCATTGAAAGACAAGGAAAAGCTAAACAAAGTCAAAATCTGTTGCTCTAGAAAATTAGCTTTGGAGGAAAAGCCACATGTCCAAATGTGGATTTTGATTTATTTTATAAACTTACGGTAAAAAGGAGACAAGAAGTATAAAAACTGAAGTGTACCAGGATATAGATGAAAAGTGGAGTCGTTTTTGTCAAATATATACAAATGGGTCCAAAAAGAAAAAACAGGACAAACAGGGACAGCATATTGTATACCAAAATTAGGAAACAGTGCATCTAAAAGACTGTCCGATTTTGTAGCTAGTAGCAATTACGCTAGCATTCAGCTGAATCTGGGATGTACACCCAGCAGCCGTGGTCATTTTTTCAGACTCGTGATCAAGATTATGGCAATAAAAAGGGTGTCTTAGTATGTAGAGGTGATTTAATCAATAAAATTATATTTCTAATAACAGAGTTAGTACAGCTAGGCATACACATAGCATTAGCCTGGATCCCAGCACATATCAGGATAACCGGGAATGAAATGGCTGGATAGAGCAGCTAAAAACACTGTAAGAAATGGAAGGACTGACAAAGAAATACCCTTGAGTAAACAGAAATTCAAAAGCCCAGTACAGGAAAATTTAAAGGAGGAAAGGCAAAAAAACCACCTGATCAACAAAAAAAGAGGAAGCAAATTTTTCGAATTGTGCCCTAAAGTTGAGAATAATGACACACTTCAGTGCCCAGATGGGAAACATGAAGTGATTTTGTTTATAGTACTAACTGGCCATTTTGGTTGAAAAAAAATCTTTTTTGAATGAATAGACACAAAGATGGACTACGTGTGCTCTGTGTGGTAGAAGAAATAATCAATCACCTTTCATGGATATGCCAGGGTTTGCTAAAGAAAGGGAAACGCTTTCTAAGCAATGTAAACGGCTTAAGGTAACAAAAGATACATTACTTTATTTAGTAATAATATCAGGGAACTGGGGTAGCATTAGAAAGACCTTGTTACATGACCTGAAAGACACAGGGCAGAATGAGAGAATATAAACCGCTAGGTATTTAGGAATTAGAGTTGGTGGCGGCTATAGACTATCCAGTCAAGTCTGCAGTGCCGTAAGAGAAAGATAAAAGAAGGAGATTGCAGGGTGAAAGGGGATCAACGTTGCAGTCCCTATTTGGGACTAGAGACGGGTCATAATTCTGGTCCAGCGTGCATCTCCCATCTTCATCCTGCATCATCCTGTCCCCCCTCAGGAGTAGAGCCCTGCGCGGATACAAAAATGTGTATCTGCATCTGAGCTGCAATCCGCAGAAATTGTCTGTGGATATCCATATCCGCAAATGCGGATATCCACAGATATCCGTGGATTTTCAGGGCTCTCCTTGCCGTGGCTGGGCTCTGAGGCACACACACACCCCTGCCAGAGCCAGGTGGGAGAGAGCTGCATGGGCAGCTGTGGGGAGCCGGCGTGGAGTCCACTGCGGTTCTCCCCATAGCTGCCTGCCTGCTATTACCATGGCCGAGCTGTGGCTCCAAGCCCTTTCTCCTCTCCCCGTCCCCTCTGTCAGAGCAGGGTCAGAGAGAGCCATGCTGGCAGCTGTGAGGCACCATGGTGGACCCTCCCCCTGCCATGGGGTGGGGGCCCAAGCAGCCCCTGGCCCATGTCCCTGCCCCCCAGACTCCCCGCCCAGGACATGTGGAGGGTCCATGCCGTGGTTCTCACAGCTGCCTGCCTGGCTTTTACCGTCGGAGCCCTGCATGGATACAAAATTTGTATCCACATCCAAACGGCTATTCGTAAAAATGGTCCAGGGATATAAAGCGGATACCCACAGATCTGTCGGGCTCTACTCATGAGTTCCATCCCACCAGTGATGCCAGTCTTGAGATCCCAGTCCTCTTCTTCCCCTTCAGCTTATGTGTCTTTTTCCGTGCTGCCCTCATTGTACAAAATGTCCTTCCCATCAGGGTCCATCCCCCCTCCACCCTCTCCGCATTCAAGGACCCCCTAAAATCTCACTGCTGCCACAATGCCCACAAGAACCGAAACAAAATTAAATAGATACTTCTGAGTTATTCCTTCATCAGGGCTTCCCATTTTGCCCTCTCTACTAACTCCAGACTGCACTTGTTCTGAACTGAGTCTCATGAACAGGGCTTTAACAAAGGCTGAGGGGGATATGACTGCTGTAAGTACAGCGCGGATTAGGGAGACGAGCTATTTAAGCTAAAGTACAATGTGGGCACAAGAACAAATGAAACACTTTAGGCTGGAGATTAGAAGGTTTCTAGCCATCGGAGGAGTGAGGCTCTAGAACAGCCTCCCAGTAAGAGTATTGGAGGGCAAGAAACCGAACTAGTTTTTAGATACAGCTTGATATATTTATGAAAGGGACTACATGACATGGTTGCCTGTGATAGCTGGGGCCAGGACGTGATGATCCAGGAGGTCCCTTTCAGTCCTATGCCCCTGTGTCCTTCCACCTATAATGTGAAACCAATTCAATCTTTGCGCCAGATTTGTTCATGGTCTAGCCCCTCTCTTGAAGCACAGTGCATCATGGACTGAGTGGCCAACCTACTGGCTGTCATGGCAAAGGGAGCCTGCCAGAGCTGATCACCAAGATTACCTACAGTGGAACAGCTGACTGACATGAGACGTAAGAGCTGTCAGTGCCTCTGGCCTTCAGTGTATGAAATGGATAACAAGGCTCTTCAGTGGGTCACTAGGAGTGAGTTGTCTATGCTGCCATGCTTTGTTCCATCGCGCCATGGAACCCCTGGTACATATTCAGCCATATGCCTCCTGCAGGCTTTCAGTGCACAATAGTGTGTTAACCAAGCGATCTCCTGAACCAACCACGCCTGGATTTCAGATCCACTTTGCTACACTAACCTGGTACCTTAGTGCAACTACTTGTACCATCCGCCAGTATCGCCGCTATGTTCCAGACCAGGACTAAGGAACACCCAAGCAGAGACAGCCCCTGAAATGTACATCGTGGGCTTTACAGATGCTGTGACAGTACTATTGGTTAAGAGTCCTCATGCCAAGATGAATGTATTAGACTATAGGTTCTCAATCTGGGTGAAGGGGTCATGACCCTGGCAGGAGGGCCATGAACAGCTTTCAGGAACTCACAGCCACCTTCCCGTTCTTTGGAGCTAGAACAGAGGGCAAACCCTCCAAGTGGAGATGAAGCTTACGCTGGCAAAAGGGTTCTTCTTGCTGGAATAGCCTATGCCAGTTCCCTGAATGAAACAAACAACACCAGCAAAAGGGCTTTTTTCGCTGGTATAACTGTGTCCGCACTGGGCTTTTTGCCGGCATTGCTATGTCAGTATGAGGATGTGATTTTATCACACTCCTAACCGATGTGGCTATGCTAGCAAAACTGTCAATGTAGGCCAAGTGTCAGTGAGCCAAGGAGTCCTCCAGCAGAAGAGAAAAAAACACACACAAAACTTGCCATTGCTGACATTCCAAAAAACATAAAAGAAAAAATGTTTAAAGAAGGAATAAACCCTCTTGGAGCACCTTTCTACAGGTGAGAGGAGCAAAACTAACTACGATGGGAGGGGTTCTCCCATCTATTGCAGCACCTGTATGCCGTTGCGATCTGCCCCATGCAGGCCACCTTGCCAGCCTGGCATGGAGGGTGTGTCCCCATAGCTTACACTGCTATGGGATTCTTGGTTGCTTTAGGCAGCAAAATAACCCGTAGGCAGCCAGGGAGGTAGGAGTTACTCTGCCATGGGCTGTACCGGCCTTCACAGCAGCCCTGAATAAGGAAGGTGCACAGGTAGCTTAAAGCTGCCTGTAGTCACCGCTTCCCCGTGGCTGTACGTGTGTGTGTTGCACCTCTTGGAGTTACAGAACACAGTATCACCCAGTGGTCTTCAAGCACTAGCTCTCTCACAGCTCATCTTCAACCCTGCTACTTCTCAGCTTCCTTACTAGTAAAACAGGACAAAGAATCCCTGTCTTTCTCCAAGGGGTGTTGCAAGAGTTGACTTCTTCCTGGCAACAGCGCTGTGGGGCCCTTGGGTGAGAGGCGCTGAATAAGGGCAGCACGCTCTGATGGTGACTGCGATTTCAGCTCCCTGATGCGATGTCTCTGTTAATGCTGCTGACAGTCCCGTTGGGGTCTCGTTGGCTGCTATTTATCCGTTTATGTTTGAAGCCGTTCTCCTTTCAGGTGCATCTTGCTCGTGGCGCTACAGCATTGCTTTAAAACATTCCTGTTGCCCTGTCATCTCTGGTGCACTAGTGCAACCTTTGAACACTGCCAGCTGGAATCGTCCAATCTCTCATCTCATCAAGAGGGACGATGTTGAGCCTCCTCCCACAGCTTTCTCTTTCCACTGGCTTCCCGCCAAGCCCATGTGTAGAACTGCTGCCCTCATTACAGACAGAAACAACCCTTCCCTGTTAATGCACTGGGGTCAAATATTTTACAAGTGACAGCATGCAGGAGGAATGGTAAAATAGGCTTGATGCTCCAGCAGCAGGGAAAATAGCATCTAAACTGTGTGACAAGCCCAGGGTGTAACGGGTATGTCTGCTCGTTGTATTAACTTCCCCTCTTACTCTGCAGCATCTACAAATGCACCCAATGAGTCAAATGTTTTAAGCTGCTCGGTTGCGCAAGCCCTTGAGAGAAAGGAAAACAACAGCAGTGGAGGTCAAAAGGGTGTTTGTTTGGGGGGGAATTGGAGGGGCAAATCAGGATCAAGGAATATTACCAAAAACCAGACAAGGACTCTCATGGTCTGCACAGCCAGCAAAGTATAGTGATTTGATTCCCCCCAGAAGCTGGGCAGTGCTTCCCACTGGGAGTTCTGTTCTCTGAGATGGGAGAGCCGACACACAACCTCATTGCCCCCATGGGGCCAGATTTTTATCTCGGTTTCCCCCAATGTCAGTCCAGAGCAACACCCCCAATTTTGCTGGCAGAACTAAGAGCAGAATCAGGTCCAGTGACTCTAGCAAAGTCACTGTCATCAGAGCGCTTAAAAAAAAAAAGAAAGGTTGCCAACTGGTACATGGCATCCGCTGTCTGAGAAGGCTCCACTTCCTAGAAAGCATGGAAGCGGTGGTTTGTGATGGGAGGCAAAATGCTCCCCACATCCCGCCTTTGGCTCTGTTTTTTTCATCTGTTTTTTTCCCAAACAAGTAAATTGAGTTTTTCGGCAAATAATGACAGAGGATCTTCTGGGGATAGATGTCAGAAGCGTCTGTGTGTGTGTGTGTGTGTGTGTGTCACCCTCTCCTTTCTATTATTCCTCCTCTCCGTCTTCTATTTCAATCTGTCTGCATTACAGACAGATATTGCTTTCTATTCTGTGGAGACCATTGCATTTGTAATTGGACACCTCACACATTTTTTCATCCCTTGTTTCCCCTCCCTAAACCCCCCCAGGACAGCCAATAACTTTGGTGTCAGGCTCAAACTGCAGAAAAGGAGTTACACCCATGGAGGACGTGGAATTTTTTTTTTCCTTTCTTCAAGTAAATTTAAGCGCCAGTTAAAGGTCTTGAATAAAGAAACCTGGGTAATGAAGGCTGTAACATATGTAGCGATGTAAGTGAAAGGGGCCATCCCAAAGGAATCCTTTGGCTTTCAGTGTACTGCATCTTTAATATACAGAGGAGTCCCCCTTCCTGTCTATAAGGGGCAGCTTGTCTTTTGTGTTTCAGCTCTGCCTCCGATGAAGAATGTGACTCTGCACGTGTGTGTGTGTTTGTCCCCGGATGTGTTGAGACCACTCCCTCTCATGCTGACCAATATAGTCTCACTGTTTCCTTGTACTCCCCTATCTGTAGCCACCTGTTGTCTAATGTATTATATTTCTGTAAGCTCTTTGGAGCAGGGACCAATCTCTTTGTTCTGTGTTTGTACAGCACCTAGCACAATGGGGTTCTGGTCCATGACTGGGGCTCCCAGGTTCTACCACACTACAAATAATAAATAGTAATTATAATGGAGACTTTATTCATTCTTTGTTTGTTCACTGTTTTCATTAAGCTGACCCAAAAGTCATCAAGGATGGGGGGGAATATGAGGTGATCTTTTTCCTTTGTGTTTGAGCAAATGGAGAAATCTGGTGACTAGGGCGGGTTGAAAAAGAAGAAAGAGGCCAGAGAAAGTGATGAAGTGGGGTGACGAGCTCTCCTGGTTAAAAAGAGGGAGAGGTAGAATGGAAATATGAAAAGTTTCCAGCTTAATGAAAAGAAGGAAGAATTTGAAGCTTGTGTGGTATTTTTATGCAAATACTACTGAGAACTGAGGCAAGAGATTTCTTTGTTGAGCACTAGTGGGAAAAGTAATAGTTGAAGCACATAAAGACTTACGTTGCCATATGAGTGAAATGGAGTATAAGGACTTTACAGAAGCGCTTTAAAAGTATTATGTTACAAAGATGAATTTTTTAGCAGAAAGGTAGGGGAGTTTTGTCTGACGGTGGTTCTCAAACTTTTTTTTTTCACAGACTACTTGAAAATTGCTGAGGGTCTCAGCAGACCACTTACTGATCTTTCCAAATGTTGTTTGTACCGTTAGCTAACTATTGTAAAGCGCTTTGGATAAAAGCACTATATATAAAAAACGTAGTAATAATTAATGTTTTTTTGTTCTACAAATAAAAGCACACAACTCATATTTTAATATCAGTAGTCTTACCTTTCTAATGCGATGGATGCCCCCCCACCCCGCCGCCGCAGCAGCCCCTGAGCTGGGGCTGGGAAGGAGGTGGATCTCTCCCTCTCTCCCCCACTGCAACAGCCCCCAAGCTGGGGCTGGGAAGGAGGGGGGTATCTCCCCGGCAGCTGCAGTCCTGGAGCTGGGGAAAGTCACCTCTTTCTCTGGCCGCTGCAGCCCTGCATGTCCCAAATTCCCCCCACCCCTCTTCTTACCCCACTGCCCTCTCCCACCTATCCCCTATTCCCCCAAGGCCACCACCTCACCTCACATGTGCATCTTCCCCAGGGTCCAGGCACCTAATTAGGTGGGTAGCCCTTCATTCTCTTGTGTGTGGCCACCCAGGCGTGCACCTTAGAGGGACCTATCTACGGACCACTTGAATGGAGCTTAGTTTGAGAACCTCTGGTCTAAGAAACCAGACAGAAGCAGATAATCTCTCTGGATTTCTGGTCAGCCTCGGAAAGTTCTCAGCTCCCTCTCATTTTGGTAGCTCCCCACAAGAAGCCCTTTGAGAGTCTGGGTGAGGAATCCTGATTTGGGAGTTATGAACACTGGTCATCAAAACTGACCCTAAATAAGAGCAATAGCTGTAATTTTTCATGATTTATTCAGAGCAGCCTGGACTATAGGTGCTTTCCACATGCTCAGGAAGGCTGCTCCCAGGAGCTTACACTCTCAGGACAAGCAGGCAAGTAGACTGAGGTTAGAGGAAAAACTGACAATTTGGGTCCGATTCTTATTTACGCTAAGGCCAATGTTCACCCTTCTGGGAGGGTAAAGGGGCCCTAAAGTGGCCATAAATATAATTTATGCTCACTTTAAAGCCCCTTTATCCTGCCAGAGTGGGGGAAGGGGAAGGGGATACTAGGGTACATGTACACTTTGAGGTGGGGGATGTGACTGACAGTGCAAGGAGACAGACTCGAGGGAGCGCTGATGGAGCTAGTGTGCTAAACTTAGAACATAGCTGCAGCCGTGCGAGCAGCAGGAGGGCGGGGCTAGCTGCACCGAGTACGTACCTGTCCAAGACCCTAGGCAGGTACTCAGGGCAGCCTCGCCCTCCCCGCCACGTGTGGGAAGACTGCCCAAGATTGCTGAAGACAGACTTTGATACTCCGGAAGGGGGAAATGTATCTAGTGACCTGGCTGGAGGGCCAAGTCAGGAAGAGGCAGCTCCTGCAGCAAGAGAGAGGCTGCAGACCTGGAGAGGAAGGACAGAGATGGCCTGCAACCACAGGAAGGGGTGTTGGTCTCGCAGAGCTAATCCTCAGAGTGGCCAGGACTCAGGAGGAGGCACCATCCTAGTGGGGAGTAGAGCACCCTATCACAATGTACAAGTCAATTCAGTTCAGTGTAAGCAGGGCAGCAGAAGTGGCTCTTTAAGAGGAATCAAAATGTTTTATTTCAGTTGCAGAATGTTCTCTTGCTCATGGAGACCTGATTTATATTTGTTTGTTCTTTGCTTCTTGATTTCCTTAGTCTCAAAGTCACCTAAGAGGGAAAAGTATGTGCATATGGGGAAAATACAACCACATGTAGACCTCCATCCACATACCCAGGATGATGTTTGCACCGGCAGTACAAAATCATCTCCCACACTGGGTGGATCATGTCTACGGGGGGAACGGAAGCTCAGCCTCCATACTCTGTTGGCATTTTGTCTCTTTGCTAGGCCTGCCAACACGGATACCAATTAGTTCAACTGGGCAAGTTAGCAGCAGACGTTATGCCTGTGGCAAGCAGGAGTCAGGTTAGTTTTACATGTTTCTGAACTCCCTTCTCTGCGCCAGAAAGAGTGACAAAAGTTGTCCTTTTTATAGAAAAACCAGTCTGGAGCTGGATCTGTCCTGGGATCTTGTTAATGTATTCGATTCTTCTCTGTTTATTTATTTATTTCCCCCTCTGCAATCAATACTAAATGTGAACTGGGAAGTTTAAAATCTGCTTAATGCCCCAGAGCACTAGAAAAATACACATGTAGGCTTAAAAATTCACAGATTGCTATCATTCAGAGCTAAACAATTGGAAAAACATTTCCCCCCTCCAATTAACTGAACAAAGCCTGAGTTTAGGATTCAGTGGATCTACCTATGACCTATGTGGAACACCTCGGTGCCTGCCCACACTGTGGGCATCATCTTATAATACCTCAGTCCCCCAGAATGTTATCACATACTTTGACCTTTACTGTATCATTAGAACCGAATGTGGTATAGCCATGCTGTCAAATCACATTGCCCACTCCCCCCTCCCCTTGAAAATATCACAGCTGTATCCATGGTTCAATAACATGTTTAGAGCACGGTTTATAACTGTTATAACCGGATAGTCCTCTGACTCAACAGATCTCCCAACAAAGGGTAAGTGCATATAAATAGGTCCTAACTCAGCTTTCCCCTGCAGTTACTGCTCTGCTGCATATGGTTGTTAACATAGACCCTTTGACTGGTAACAGAAGAAGGGATTGATTTTTATTTGGTTTCACAATGTAGCAATTTGTTATTTTTAAGTATTCATCTATTATTAATTATTAATTATCATTCTTTAAGCACTGGCAGTTTGTTCGCCCGTGTATGAGACTAAGTTATGGGCATGGTCTCAAAAAAGCTACTATTCTAAATAGACTGTTGCCAACGCTCATGATTTTATCATGAGTCTTCCAAGATTAAATGTTTTTATTAAAGACCCAGCTCCCGGAATCATGTGAATACAATAGCATTTCTGATTCATTTTTTTTAAAGAAGTTCTATTTCTAGCCCTTGTATTTGAAAAAATAGCTTGAAAGGTGACCTCTAAAGGCTCAAAAACCAAAAGAACCCCAAATGTTGCTGCTGCTTTCTAAAAATCTCCTGAAGTCAATCTCATTATTTTTGTACTGGGAGACCCAGTGGAAGCTCATAGTGATAAAAATGCAAGGATCCAACATAGAGGGTGAAACTGAAATACACTGGCTTAGTCCATGTTATCCTGTCTCCTGCTGGTGGCTGATCTGAAGTGTTGTAATAACCTACTACTTACAGATGAAGACCTTACCTCTAGAGCTCAAGGCATTGGGGCTTGTGCGGCAGGGGGGTGGCTGAGAGCTCAGGTTTGATCCCTGTGGTGTCTGTGTGGAGTTACAGTTGGTTGTGTGAAAAACAATTATTCAAGGTTTAATGCAAAGATTGTGGCTAGTAAAGAACACGCTTGCCTGTTCCATTCATGGTCCTTGCATTATGCATTTGGGGTTATTTTGCCAGGATAGGAGGTTCTGTCTTAGAGCTTCATTAGAGCATCTGATGAAGTGGGTATTCACCCACGAAAGCTTATGCTCCAATACGTCTGTTAGTCTATAAGGTGCCACAGGACTATTTGTCGCTTAGTGGATTAAGTTGCACAGGCCTTAGCCTTGATTGATACTGGTGCAGCGTATTTTCCTTAGGCATTTGAACAGCTGAAACTTACACTGGTGGGAGCATCTCTAATATAGATGGGCCTTAAAATGCCTTGTGTCTCTCTACGGCTGCTTTGATAGAGATAGAGCTACTATGCCAGCGGTTCTCGAGTTATGGCCAGTGGTGTCCTCAAATTAATTCATGAAGATTTTTGGGAGAGCCACAGAGTATTGGGGTGGCACCATTTTTGGTAAATGGAAAAAGGCATTCTCAGACTCCCAAAGCTTCAGCAGGCTGAGCTGCTAGAGCTGCTTGAAAAGCTCACTGAAATTGATGGGAGTCTTTCAACGGGCTTTGGATCCATCCCCAAATAAATAAAATTCTGTGTTCAAACAAAAATGAAATTCCCCAAGTCCTAATCCACACAATCAGAGTGAACTTCCTGTTGGGGAAACGAGAGAAATGGCAGCTCTGGAAACACCCTTGCTAGCCATGGAGCTAGGGAAAGAGTGGTGGGGATTTCTAGACAGTGTTTGGAAAGTTTGTCAGTAAATAAGAACTGCTGCCTTCCTCCAGTGCTCCCCAGTATTGCCTATATTAATATCCACTGCATTAGGTGGTGAAGAGCCTAACATTTCCTCCACAAAGCTATTTGCATATAGCGTTGAAATGGGGTTACTTCATGCTCTGGCAGAGACCCAAGATTGCACTGTGTATTTACATTTTTTTTTAAACGATATGGCTAATGCATTTTCAATAATAATAATAAAAAATCATCACAGCCATTATAGTAATGGTGCTGTGCTAATTGCTTGCATTTGCGCTCATATATGGTACTTCCCTCTCTGACTTATTGCCATTTGTATGCAAATGAGCTCTAATTAGCTTGTTTGCCAGACTTTTAACTCCCAACTATTTAGGACCTGATTCTGCTCACCTTACTCACACCGAGTAGTATCTTACTCCATTGATTCAATAAGACCACACATGAAGTAATGTACTACTCAGCTTGGCAGGATCTGGCCCGTAAAACATATAGCCTACAATGGAAGATAACGCATGTGTTCAACGGCACAAAAAATATGCTATAAACAATGCACCGTGCCACCACCGATCTCCCCAGAATACCAGCTCTCTAGCGCGCTCAGCCATCACATGGGGCCATTAGAAATCTGAATGACTTCATCAGCTCAACACTTAAGAGTTCATTCATTTTAGTTTCTGTATTATGGGCCAGATTCTCCAGTGGGGCCAAGTTACCGTCAGCCCAAGTCAATAGAAGGGAGCCAAGGTAGCTTGAAACCACCTTTTCACTCCCCCAATCCTGAGCCTACTGCATCCCTAGAGTGAGTGAAGGCGGGTGCCTCTTGCACTGGCCCACTTAGAGCTAAGAAAAACTCTGTTCTCTAAGTGGCTGGATTGAGTCTCCATCCGGATGGGGTTTGTGGTAACTAGCAATCCCACAACAACACCTACAGGGTGGAATCATTTCACAAGCACTGAAGCAAGCAGAGCTTGGCTCAGCACTGGGTCGTGGAGCTGCCAGTGTGCAGCTGGCTGAGGAACCCGGCATCTGTCTGTTTCTGGTCATGGATTGTTGCACTCTCACAAGCAACGTGAGGGCTGGAGGAAGGCGGCTGTTAGCTTTGCAATGTTTAACCATCTCTGTTAGGAGCACCGCTACATAGACCTGAGAAAATGAGAATCAAAAGCAATGGATCCCGGCCGCCTATCGTGAAACCTGTGCAGGAAGCCAGGCTGTGTCAGAGGGTATCATGCCACTTAGAGCGAGATTCCTCCCTTTCTGTTGTGGCCACTCCCCCTTTTTCACGTGCACTTTGACCATCTAGCATTGAGGGCTGGAAAGTGATAGCTACCTTGAGGGAAGAAACGTTCTGTGCAACTTCATCGTTTCTCTTGTGTGTGCCCCCACCACCAGACCCACTTCAGTGGGATTTCTCTGAATTCAGGGACACTGGAAGGAGGAGTGCTGTGGGTGCAGCAGCATGCAGTAAAAATAGCAACTGAATGCTTTAGTTTTGTTCAGTGGCTTTCAGCACCTCTATGTGAATTGGTATGGCTCCATGCCACACAGCAGGGGTAAGCACAGGGACCAACATCTGTAACCACTTCATGCAACTCAAAGTCCTCTAAGTGGCCAGGTTCCACTGGGGGGCATTGTGACAGGATGCATCTATAACCCACTCAGCATGGTGTTCTCTGTCCCCCTCTAGTGGTGGGTGGGGCACATACAGTGGTTGACGTGCCTTGGATAACAGAATAGAGGCTCTTGCTTTAAGATCCAAAGGTCCCAGTTTCAAACCCCACAGCCACCGACCCACTCAATGGCCTGGTGTTATGCATAGGTCTCTTGGTGGAGGGGACCCACAAGCATGTTGTACCTAGCTCTAGTATTGCCCTTCAGGGTAGCCTCTGCCATACCACACAGTGGCATGATTTTAAAGCCACAAGGGACCCTTATGATCATATAGGCTGGCCATAGAATTTCACCCAGCGATTCATGCATCAAGGCCAACAACCTAGACTAAATAAGATTGAACTGGACTATCTCCTTTAAAAAGAGTGGTTGTCTGAGCTGGGAGTAATTGGAGATGTAGCTAGTTAGGCTCAGCACCTTACAAAGGAGCTGAGTTCCTTTCAGGGGGGCAGAACAAGCCAGGGGTCAAGACACAAGGCATCGCTCTAGATATGAGTGGACCCATTTATATGCTTTTTTATTATTAATTAAGGACTGTGAAACTGCATTATTATTACTTCTAGTGCTGCAATACCTAAGGACCCCACACACACACAAAAAGAAAAGAAAATTGTGCTAGGCAATGTGCAAATGAACACAAAGAAATGATGTATCCATTGTAAGGCCAGAAGGGACCTCCTGAATAACACAAGCCACAAAATCTCACCCCGTAATTTCTGCACTGAGTCCATAGCTTCTCTTTGAGCTGTCTGGTATATTAGAAAACTTCTTCAGTCTTGATTTGAAGGCTTCAAATGATGGAGAATCCACCATGTCTCTAGCCAAGTTATTCCAATGGTTAATTACCTTTGCTGTTAAAAAAATGCACCTTATTTCTAGTCTGAATTTGTCTAGCTGCTGCTTCCACCCACTCGATCTCAATACAAGTCACCTTTTAACCTTTTTTGGATAAAATAAATAGATTGAGCTTCTTTAGTCTCGCTATACAACAGGTTTTCCAGACCTCAAATTTTTCTTGGAGCTCTTTTCTGAACCCTTTCTAATTTTTCAACATCCTTTTTGAAGTGTGGGCCTCAGAGCTGGACACAGTGTTTCAGTAATGGTCTCACTAATGCCATACACAGAGGTAACAGCACCTCGGAAGATACTGGCCAGAGATTTTCTTTTCCTTAACTCAGGACTCCTGCTGAGTTTCTGCACATGCAAAAACTCTGATTCAGTGTCAACTGTGCAGCTGACAATGGAGGTAGCGCTCATGTCTTTCAAAGGTCTTGGTGACAATCAGGTATCAAGTGCATACTGAGACTAAACAGCTGCCTTTCTCTCAATCTTGTTTCGTTTACATTCACTGTGCTTGGAACACAACACATCCTGCAAGTGGCTTTGGTAATAAATGTTTCTTCTCAGAAATGAATTTGTAATCTGAGTTGATTTTAACAAACATCTTTTAATGGATGAGAAGAGAGATTTTTGACTGGGAGTCGGAAAGCATTTTATGTAGAAACCTACTCAGAAAAATGCAAACTGTGCTGGGGAAAGAGACCCATAATCAGGACATTTTGCACTCCTCTGAGATTTGCTGAGATTCACCTATGACTTTGGCTGTTAAATCCAACCACTTGCAATTAAATCATCACTGCATTTCTGCCACATAAAGCAGTGTGTTTTGAGTTACTTGGTGCCTAGTTTGAGTTACTCACCTTCCTCTGCAGCATGGGGCACGGGTCTTTACGTCTTGAAGTCTTTAAGTCTGCATCTTGAAGTCTTTAAACCATGATTTGAGGACTTCAATAGCTGAGACATAGGTGAGAGGATTATTGCAGGAGTGGGTGGGTGAGATTCTGTGGCCTGCATTGTGCAGGAGGTCAGACTAGATGATCATAATGGTCCCTTCTGACCTTAAAGTCTATGAGTCTATAAACCACAGTGATAGGAGCACTAGAAATGCATATTTTATAACCCCCCACTTGGTTTGGCAGCAGGGCTTGAACCCAAGCCCTTCAGATCTGCAGAGCAGATGTCTACTATTTGAACTGAAGGAGTAACTCCAGTAAGTGGTAGCAATAGGAGGCTTTATCCACTAATGGACCAGCCACTAGAAGATACCATACCCTAAGCAGTGGGTTCCATATAGGTAGGTTAAATCAGATGTCAGACCTCATCTCCATATTAATGCTCACATTTATCAGAGTGTGCGGGCTTCCGCTCACAATAGAAGAGCTGTTGGTTTCCAGACCATTGCCTTATGTTTAGACATTCTTTGTTTAGACGTATCTCTTGTGACATTCTACAGCAAAACTTTGAATACATGAGACCTTTCCAATATAAAATAAGCCATACCACACTCAGGGATGCAGGTGGACAGACTTTCGCATCTGCCCCAGGGCATGGGTAACCTGCAGTCAGAGACATGATGATACGGCTGCTATTCTGCATTGGTTTCCCCTGCACACACCCTGCTGTAATGTTCCTGTCAATGTCTCCTCCACAGAAACAAGACCTGGGTGAGGTGAAGACTTATTTACGCATGAGAAGGTAACTCTATTAATGAAGATGCTTCTGTCCACAAGAAGCCCCATGATGACTAGTAAAAGTTCCAGCACTTTAAAGAAACGACCACCTTTTATCAACATTGATAATAGTGTTTGGAATAATAGTAAATAAAGCCGCATGTACACTAGAAACTTCTTTGTTATGGAGAATTGGTGATTGTGTCTTGGTCTTTGAGTTAAGGAACTGAGATTCATCAGCAAGGTGCCTAAATGAGTTTTACTGACCAGGTCTGCACTGCATAGATATCCATGTAGCACTGACCATACGCCCACAGTTCTGTCTCAACCTGCACCGTGATCAATGTAAATGTTAGGAGTGATTTTCTGTGAGCTACAATCTCTTCTTTGGTTGTTCTAAAGTCCTGCTTAGTAGTCTGGACATTCTGTAGGCAGGGCAGGCTTTAGGAAGTGCGGGGCCCGATTCGAATGGTTTCGACGGGGCCCCAGCCCCTCCACCGAAATGCCGCCTAAGACAGCGGTGCGGGGCGGCACGGGGCCCGATTCAGAGGAATCGGGAGAATCAGCCTAAAGCTGGCCCTGTCTGTAGGTTACAAAAGTAGCCCCCTGACATGGGTTAAAAGACCTTCTGTTCTTTCCCCTTTCTGCACATTTTAATTAGCCTTTCACTCAGCGTGGACCTAGTGAAACTAGACTGGTCAGTTTCACTTTCAAACCAGTGTCACTTTCTGGTTTCCATGCAGCAGTTCACAATCCACCCCACCCCATTCTGCTCAATCTGTCGTGATAGATCTTCCCTTCTCAAGAAAATATTTCTATGTGTGTTAGGTTTATACAAAGCCTGCTCCCCCTCCCCTTTCATTTATTTATTTGCCAAAACATAGAACAAACCCTGCAATCTTTACTCTGGCAAAGCACCCATTGGAGTTCCAGGGAGCTTCTTCAGCAGGCTGAAGTACTTGGCCCCTTAAATGCTGGGCCTACATTACTTGATTGTGTCCTTTTAAAATTAACTTAAGGGTAGTTATCCCTATTGTTATGTTATATTGCTATGCAGGCAGGAGTGAGCGGAGCCTTTTTTTTCATTGGCATGCCAGCTGGGGGCAAAATTAAATGAATATCTCCCAGATCTGCATTCCCAGCATGGAGTTCACTGCTCCACATCTATCTGTCAATTTCCATCATAAGCCAGGGCCCTTGCTGGCCCCAACATTTCTAAATTAGCTTCCCTTTTTGGTGTTTAAATGAAAAGAGACATCTAATTTGTGAGTGAAAGCGTTTGTCATTTCTTAGGGGGATCCAGACACGCAGAATACAATTAACATCTCCAAAGAACATCGTACAGAGGTTCAGCAGCAGCTGACGGGGAAAATTAAATGAAAACAAATAAAATCAGTTGTTCTAATACCGTAACTCAAGTGGCAAGTGTAATCTTCTCTTTTTATCTGAGGTTGGAATTGCTTTCCGACAACAGCTTTCATTATGAAAATGTGGCACTTCTCAGCCCCGGAATATTAAGGCAACACATGCCCACAGGGGCCCAGATCATTTTAGCAAGGAACAAACAATGCAGAATGCAGCGTTTGTTTTTTTTCAAGCTAACACCTGCTTTGCAGCAAATGAACAATTGTAATAAGTATTACAACTCACACGTGCCAGTGCAATGCATCCCAGCCCTGGTTTGTAGGGGTATGTCTAGCTCTCAGCATGGTCCTGGACTCTGCATGGGGCTGTGGGGGCTCTTTAAACAGAGCTAACAGAGTGAAAATATATGGACTCTCTGCTGGGCCACTTGGAATAAAGGCCTGATCACATCATAGGCGCCAACTTCCCCCGGCGCCGGTGGGTGCTCGCGCCCCACCCCTGGTCCCGCCCCGCCCCAACTCGACCCCTTCCCTGCCCCCATTCCAACCCCTTCTCCAAAGTCCCTGCCCCTATTGGACCCCTTCCTCAAATCCCCGGCCCTGCCTCCTTCCCTGAGTGTGCCACGTTCCCCCTCTTCCCCCCTCCCTCCCAGCCACGCGAAACACTGTTTCATGCCGCATGCACTGAGAGGGACGGGGGAGAAGCAGGACCCAGAGGCGCGCTCAGGGGAGGAGGCAGAGCAGAGGTGAGCTGGGGCGGGGAGCTGCTCCCACCAATTTTTCCCTGAGGGTACTCCAGCCCTGGAGCACCCACAGAGTCAGCGCCTATGGATCACATCATGTGGAGGAGGGGACAAGAGAAAAAAAGACTATCTACTGTCTCCTCCTGACCACAAGGAGGGAGACAGTAAATGGAGGTGCTCAGATCCCACAGTGCTGGAGCACAGTATAAGACACACAGCAGAACAGAGACAAGAAGAAGAAGGGAGTGTAGAGAATGAGGATTTATTGGTGGGGGAAAGGGGAATCATAGAACTGAGCAATGGGAAGGTTCTGTTAATTATACTTTACCCTTTTCATCTGTAATTCTCAAAGCACTTCACCGACAAAGGGAAGTACCTTTAGGCCCCCATTTAACAGCTGAGGCCACTGAGACACAGAGCTCTTAAGTGACTTGCCCAGGGTCACACAGTATGTCCGTGGCACAGCCAGAAAAATAATGCAGTGCTTCTAACTCCCAGCCTGCCCAACTGGAGCACACTGGCTTCCTGTTAGCCCCTCTCTAGAAGCAAGCTGGCTAGTTCCTTGCAGTATTCTCTGTGTTTGGCCAGTCTAATTTTTACTAGCTACTAGAGACTGAATGAATGGGGTCACTGCGCCAGAAAAATTACTTCATTGGATTTAGAACTTAGTTGAGCCTCCAATCTTATTCTCAACTCCTTTCCTAGCGGATAAGCATCTGAGATGGTCCCTGGGCTTCTAAGTGAAAATCTAAGGATCTTGATCTGTAACCTAGTTATTAAGATAGACTGTATAACTCCTATTGGAGGTAGTGACAGTTTTTTATATGCCTATGACGCTGTCATTCAGTGGGGACTGTGTAGAATGGTGACACTGGCTCCCCAGATATGAACATCCAGATACACACTGGAAGACCATAGTGAAAGCTATTAGCTTCAAGGATCCTACCTTCTCTCCAGCATGTCACCAGCCTTGTCTTGCCAGAGCTGGGAGTTACCAAATCAAAGGGCTATAAACAGTAAAAAGTTACTTGATTCCTGTGAGGGGGCGTTACAAGAGGACTGGCCAAAATATAAAGATACGCTTCCCTCCTCCCTCAAAGCAGGGAGGGAGTGTATTGGTTTGAGTGTTATGGGAAGAGACTGTCACCCAGCCAGAACGTGACTTTGCAGAGGAGTCCATAGGAAGTTAGAAAACCAGGGTCACGCGGGGAAGATGGTTAGATAGCCGGTAAGCCAGACATGCAGATAGTCTGTTTTATTGTTTTAAGAGCTATTTTTCTCTTTAAGTCTTTTGTTGTAATAAATAAGAGTTTGCTTTAGGAAGACTGTCTGGTCACTGGGTATCACTGTCACTGCTCCCAGAAGGGACAGAATCGTAGGGGCAGTCAGACCTGCTGAGGTAATCACAGTTGATACACCGCGGCCTGTCACCCAGATAGAGGTAATGGCTCAAGGCCTGAGACGTGAATATGGGTGGGCGGGGGAGGAATCTGCTCAATGAAACCAGGAGGAGTCAGAGGTGCAGTTAACTTGGTAACTGTAACAGCATCAACATCACTAAAGCACAACTCTCCCTGTGGACCCCTGTTCAGCAGGCTCTGCAGAGAAGCCAAGGACTGAATGGGACTGTGACTTATCTTCCCTCTAGGTTAAGACTGAATCATAGTGCCTAGCATGTAGGCTAAGACAACAGTCATCACTTAAGTGGGGGCCCATCTCGGATTTCAAATGCTATGGAACTCAGATGCTTGGAATGAGCTTCCTCTGTCCAGGGGAAATGTTATCCATGGGCCACTCTGTGTTGTGTGTCGTCCCCCACTCACCCTTACGTGCCTCATACACAGAGAATATGGCCCTGTTACAGAAGCTGGCTCTTTAGCCCAGTTTGTAGAGCCATTCATGCTTTTAGCTCTGAAGTGTTCCCAGCTCAAGCCCCATTGGCTGAGATGGCATCCATCCCACTTAACTGCTGCTGTCTGTGCAGTACCTGCTCTGGTGATGAACAGAGGATTTCAATTGTCGGAGCTCCCCCTCAAGCACCGTTCAGTAGCATTCCATTCACTTATGAAAACAAAGCTGGACGGAGACCGTAGTATAAGCTGTAGAGATCAGTATGGAATATTGATATTGCTTTATGCTAGATAATAAATCTGTATGCACCTTACTTGGAAACCAAGCGGAGGCCTTAAATGGGATGGAAGAGAGCAAAGAGGCTGTCACAATTCACATACACCCCATGCAGAAAGGAACAAGGCCTGAAACTGACAAGATCAAAAGGAAATATAGAAACCAGTGCATGGGAACTGACTGAAAATATGTGAAATAATTTCTCTGCCTCTTGGTCATTTTTATTTTCTTGAGTAATCCCACTATGGTTGGAGAGAACCAGGGAAACAGCAATACCTTTTTGTCGAGAGTTTTCTTTGTGCTTTTTTTTCCCTCCACAGCATCCTTGGAATGAAATCAAAACACTGCCACTCCTTCCTCCACAATCTCATTTTCACACTCTTTAAAGATGCACTTCAAGGCATGCTCGCTCGCTCTTGCTCTCTCTCTCTCTCTTATATATATAAAAATACTAACAAGGAAGCTAACATAGTGGAATCCAATTTTGCTGGATGAAAGATAATTGGTGTTAACCATGTGTCTTCCTTTCTCCCTTCCCATCTCTCTCATTAAGTTCTGGAACTGGCATCTCCTGTTAGCAAATAGAATAATCTTTCCACAAGACAGAGGGCAACACTTTTATTTAATTTCTGAAAGTAGCATTGACACTCATTGAAATTGTGTTTAAAGATCACCTGGTGAAATGCTAAAGAGGGAAATGGCAATCAGAGATGTTTCACTAGGGACTCTGAAGTGAGTTTGAATAAAATAAAAACTCTTAAAAATGAACTTATTTCACTGTGGCAAGAAGTTGATAACTTTTTCCTTTCCACTTCCTAACGTGATGCATAAAAATCACAGGACATCTTAAATGTGAAGTGTTTTCTTTAATAAACAGCTACTACATACAAACCATCAAACAGGCTTCCACTCAGCTCACATTCCAGCTTTGTATGTCTTGTTTACCAGGGACCACAGTTTGCCAGCTATGCTATACAGTGCACAGAGACATGGAGTGGCTGAATAATATCACTTCAAGTAAATATTACAAATGCTTAACACTTTTCCTTTTGGTGTTTGTGTGTGCGGAGTCTGTGCTGGTGGAAACTAGCCAGACTGATAGCTCTGATTATTGAAACCCTCTCTGTATCCAGAGAAAACAGGTTCAGTATGAACCATGTAAGCTAACCTACACACGCTGACTGCCTCAACAGTGTGTCTCAATGCTGCTCTGAGGGGAGAGGGCCATTCAGTCTCCATTCACTCCTTGGCTACTCTACAAGGCTGTCTGCAAGGGAGCCAATTAATGTTAATGATGGCAGTGAGGGTTCAGTGACGTGGACATTTGTGTATGAAGAAATGATGGGTGCTGTCAGAGCAGTGATATATAAAATTCACATAGCAGTGAAATCCTGCCAGCTAGTTAAAGGCATTCTGGTGTCCAAAGACAAGTATTGAAATTCCTGCTATCTAATCAGTCACAATAAGTATTTCTAATGTACCTATCACAGGGTTATAGTGCGCTGATCCAGCAATGCCCTTAAGTATATGCTTAACTCAAAGCATGTGCATAATCTCATTGAATTAAATAAGACTGCTCCCATGCTTATAGTCAAGCATGTACTTAACTGTTGTGCAGGATCAAACCTTATGAGTGCTCAGCACTAACCTTTGCACTGTGGTATCTTTAAGTGCAATGGAAAGACCACTTCCTGACAACTCTCCTGGCCAGGCACCCCATGTAGCAGACATATTGTCAATCACTCAAAATATAAGAAAAGGCCTGAGATCCTCTGGCTGCTGTAAATGATATTTGCATCAATATTTGGCACCAGGATATGATGACGACAGACAGAGATATTGGATTCTAATTGTAGTGACTCCCTAAAAGCTTTTCATTGATGCATCAGGATTTAGAGGGGAAGAAAAAAGCTGCATTTTGTTTTTCTGTTTCCTAGAAGAAACTATTTCCCTTTCTTGCATGCTTTCTCTTTTTAGTCTCTTCCCCACTTTAATAGTTTTTAATACCAGCTCAACGTGCAAACACTTCCCAATATATATCAGAGATTAAAGTCTCCCTTAAACATCACCCAAAGAGGGTGCAGAGCAGGGAGGGCAAAGCCAGGAAGTTGCAGGGCTGTTCATTTTACCTTGGCACCACATAAAACACTAGAAGAAACAATCAGGTTCTTGGCCTGAAGAGTTACAGGCTCAGCTCCTGGGGTATACTCACAAATAAAAGGTTGCAAACTAACTTGATTTACTTTTTTCAGACAATAACAGACTCCGGTGACAAGTGGGATGCTGTGAACATAGCAAAATGTACAGAGCATATGGCATGGTTTTATGCAAAACCTAAACACTAGAAAGCATCTGCAATATGTACCTGTGTTAATGGGGCCTTCTTTTCCCATTGACTTGAATCGTTACTTGTAACTCTTTGGGAGGAGGTTTGTGTTGATATTCCTTGTGGTGATAGATAACATGTTTTGTCCTTCATCAGGCCCTCTTAGATCTATTTAGTTCACTACATCTGCTGTGTTACTGATCACAGATCCAGAGGACAAGCCACTTAGGATACATCTACACTGCAAAACAAAAAAAACCCACAGCAACAAGTCTCAGAGCTGCAGAATCACAGGATCAGTGCTTCGCCCCCAGCTGCGGAGCAGTCTCTAGGAGTGTGCCAGACCTCCAAGGGTCTCACTCTTCCTGCACAGGGTAAGCCACACAGCCTCACCACCTCCTTAGACTGAACCTCTAGGGCAGGCGTGGGCAAACTTTTTGGTCTGAGGACCACATTGGGATAGCAAAATTGTATGGCGGGCCGGATAGGGAAGGCTGTGCCTCCCCAAACAGCCTGGCCCCGCCCCCTTTCTGGCCCCCACCTACTTCCCGCCCCCTCACTGCCCCCCTCAGAAGCCCCAATCCATCCAATGCCCCCTGCTCCCTGTCCCATGACTGCCATCATCTGGGCACCTCCATTCCCCTCAACGCTAGTGACCAGTAAATAGCTCATCAAAGACCATCTTTGCCACCATTATTATTCCTAGAGTTTGTGGCTGAATTCACTATTTATGATAAGAAGAGTTGGTACAGGTATAGTGCTGTCAGGTGCTATATACATTTTCACCATACACAATGGACAGGGCCGTCTTTAGGATTTATGGTGCCCTAGGCGGGATTATTAAACTGGTGCCCCTATGCCTGACTTGCTCTTAACAACACAACATAAGCTTACAGTTTTGGAAAACTTCTTCTTCTACTTCTAAAAATGTGATAAACGATTCCTTAACTGTAATCTGTGCTGAATCACTAATGTCGACAAATCTCACTACTAACGACATCTGTTCTTGATTATTTATGTCCGGAGTGCAATCCACCGGAGTGTGGTGCCCCAGACCTAGTGGTGCGCTAGGCGGCTGCCTATTCTCCCTGACTTCATAAGAGTAGGTCTTGCCTTAAGGTAACTCTGGACAGGTACAGTTCCCTTCCACCGTGCTCCAAACAGAGTTCAGCCCCATTTTATAAAGTCCATATTTACCCTCTTCCTGGGGTTTGGCCTTATTGGTAACTGAAATAACATAACTCATAACCTAACCTTTCTTCTCAAGTGTTGCTGTTTTAGAATTTCCTTACAGGTCCTCACTGTCTTTGCCTCTCATGCCTTCCCCCATTAAGAGAGGGGGAATTCAGCCCTTCTAAATCCCTAGAGAAGAGCTAATTGGACAAATCTCATCTAACTTCAGCATGAGTCAGCAAAAATACCTCCACATCCAGATGTGTGGCCCTAGAACTCCTCCTCCCCCCCCCCCCAATTACAGATGTGTGCACACTTTTGTGTGTAGGCTACAAACTTGCCATGGAGCATAGACAATATCAAGATAATGAAGGATTCATGAATCCAGACAGATAGCAGATCCACCAAGCTACAAAACAAATATCCTTCTGACTTGAATCTGAGCATCCTCACCTCCCATTCATTTCAGGCGGCCACAGCACCTGGCATGCTCAGGCCCTCAGCCAGTATCATTCACACTAGGAATTCTGTACGAGTGGAACCCTCATGGGGGATCTGTCTTGGAAACACATGCTGCATCCACACCGGAGAAATGCAGCTCACTGGTCCTGCAAAATTAAAATGAATGGCAAGGTACTGAAGGGAGAGGCAAAGGAATTACGCTGGAATGAGCTGTAGTTACAGCACTGAAGGAGCTAAAGAGCCCCTGCTGATCTGTTTCATAAAGCTCATTTTTTAAAAGACACTTGAAGCCAGTGCACAAAAGTCTCTGAGGCTGAGGCTAGAGGAGCAATTTTGTTCTAAACATTTAAAGCAGGGGATCTTTTTTATTCAGGGTTTTAATTTCTTCTCCAGTTTCTATGAGTCTCATCCTTTATTGGAGACTAGGGTTTGTTGAGGGGAACTGGTTTAGTAAGTCTTTTCCATCAGAAAATTCAATCAATGGCTAGACAGCCACAATTGTTTGCATTGTCTCGAATTATTGTCTGAAATGACACTGTATGAACCTGAGAGGTGACAGCTGAATGGTCAGAACTGGGGCCAGGCTTCCTGGGTTCTACCCTTTGGCTGCTGAAAGCTAGGCACCTAAATCCATATTTAAGCACTTAAGCCAGTGGTCTGGTTTGCAGATGCTGCGCACCTATGGTTAGTGGGCGTTGTAGATACTCAGCCCCTCTGAAAATCAGGCCACTTTTATTCAGATACCTAAACAAAGATTGAGATGCTGTACTTTCAACGTAACCCTCAATGGGGGCAAAAAAGGGGCATATGCCCTTGTTTGGTTCTTTATGGTGCATAAGAAAGTCCCGAACGTTATTTTTTGCTGTTTTAAGTCACTAACCTTTTATTAAAGATTAACAAAATCAATATGGGTGAGATGTTTTACATAAAGTGTTCAAAGAGTTACAAGTACATAGATTTCTTTTTTACTTCAGAACTTCAGGTCTCAGGGGGAAAAAATGGTATCAAAAGAGTCAAGAGATTGAAAACTGACCACCAGAGGGGAAGATGGGCCATTTTAAATTCTGCTGTCTGTTTTGTTAACACCCATTGGACTCCACTCACTAATGATTATTTAAGAGAAAGGATGTTTCTGTTAAAGGTCCAACATCACTCTCCCTTCAGTGGAGAGGCAAGAGTTCGCACTACACATGCTCTGATCACCTAAAGATTTCTTCTAGCAAAGCCAGAGAAGACCACACTTGACATTCCTGTTGTTTCCAAAGTTAAAAAAACATAAGACCCAAAACAAAAGCAGGGTTTATCAATTGTTTTAAAAAACAATTACTTTTATGACCTTCCTTATCCACCATTAAAAAAAAAGCAGAAAAAGGACAAACGTGCCTTTTTAAGGAGTCCTTTCTGGGTCACCTCTAATATGTACCCAGCTTTGCAAATTTTGGCTAATGCACAAACAAATTCACTCTCCGCTCACACACAGCATGATCCTGCTCCCACTGAATGGCAAAATTTTCTTTGATGCAATAAAAGCAGACCAAGCACAAGTAGTGGAATACCCCTAAGGCATTTGAGGGGATACTAATGGAGCTGTTTGCAAATTAAGATACTTCCTTGAATGGCATTTGGAAAGAAAATGGGGTGGAACGGGACTCTCAGACCTTGTCTTCACTGCTAAAATGATATGTTTTTTAACCTCAGGCAAACATACACATGAGCTATCCTGAGGTAAAAGCAAGGCACTTCCATTTTATCATGAGGCAAACTCACTGAGGTCAGCCCTATACCCTCGCCTGGGGTTGACTTCATGGTAAAACTCAAGTGCCTTGTCTTCATGGTGTTTTACCTCAGGATAGCTCATGCACATGAGTTTCCAGGAGGTAAAACACGCATCTTTTTTAGAAGTGAAGACAAGGTGTCACTCCTTAGGTCCACAGTAACGTAGCCAAGTTGTTTGGAAAACTTTAACCCTTCCTTCCCAGACCCTCAGGACCAGACAACAGAGGGAGGGCCAGTGGTGCCATAAGAGCACTGGGTCCTTGCACTCCTTCTCTTTGATGGCTGTGTGAGTGCCAGCTCTGAAGGCTGGATGGTGCTTGTATGCAGGGCTTGCAAAGGGAAGAATTTTCCCATGCCTGCTCCTGATTAAAACAGCAGTAGGCAGAGGAGACCAGGAACGATTTGTTTTGCTGCATTTCCTCCACAATGGGACTTGCCTTACGAGATTTTCAGTCAGAGCAGCAAAGTTGACTGTCCCCAGATCCTGCTCCCTCTGGGATTCCAACTGTCCTCCAGTTTCACAGTGCATGATATCCTGTGCATCCAACTGAGAGGAGAATTGTTTATTTTCATTCATTACAGTAAACCAGTCCTTAGGCCCAGCCCAAGGGCTACAGTGGTGACCGCCATCTTCCTCACAAGTCTAGCAACAGTCTCCATGCTCTGCTCACACAGAGGCACAGAATCCTGCCTGGTGTTCAATCTCTGATGAGCGAGATTTGCACCAGGCCCTTTTTCAGCTCTGTCCTCCTCTGGGGGCTGCATCACAGATGAATAAGCCTCTTATATAAGACAGGATTTCATTGTCTATTTCTCCTGCGGCATGAGCCTGCCCAGCTGTATGCCTGGTGGGATGCGATCTACAGAGCAGATCAGGAGGGAGGTCAGCAGATGAATAGTAGAAGTTCAAAACTCACCTGAGATACAATCTCCACGTGCCCCTCACCTGAACATAAGTCATCAGCATTTGATCTACACAGACCAGTAAATTAAAGGGAACAGCCAAAGCGTCCCCTGGGTGAAAAAATCCCACACTGGGAACTGGAAACTCCATGAGTTCCCCCCACCAGCCAGTGCTCCACCCAAAGCCCTCTTATAAGAGGAGTCCCATGTAAAGAAGGGACAAATTGACCCAATGGCACTGATCAAATTCCCCTAGATGAAGTGGGGCAGCCCTACCATCATTATAAACCTTAGCCCTTCTATATGGCATCTTTCATTCAAGGGTTCCAAAGCACCTCCAAATTTCGGTTGTTTGACATTTAAGAAAAGTTTTTTTTTAATGACATTTTAAAAAATTTGTCCATTTTTTCACTAGAAAAAAAATTTGCTTCCCAGCCGTGTCTATTTTATTTATCTGAGAGAGGAAAAAGGCAGCGGGGTTTAGTGAGAAGCTGGATATGGGGGGAAAGAGAAGAGTCAAACAGGACTCATAGACTTTAAGGTCAGAAGGGACCATTATGATCATCTAGTCTGACCTCCACCCCAAAACTGAGGTGAGGAGAATGGACTTCTCAACAGTCATGAAAAGAAGAGGAAGCAGAGGAGGACTACAGGAAAGGAGGGGTAGTTCAGGGTTAGAGATGTTGAGCTGAAGGGGGTCGGTCATTCAAGAGGAGAGGTCAGAAAGAGCTGGGGATATAAGAGAGGTCAAGGGTGGAAAGGCAGATTTGAGAATCATCGTAGAAATGGACAGGCTGGAAACCTAAAGGACACCAACAAAAGGGGAAGACCCTTTAGAACATCAAATCCTCCCCCTCGCCTCCCCTCCCTCCAGCTGGGCAGGTTCTAGCCTCAGATAGCAGGCATCTTGCTTATTTCACCAACACTGCAACCCTGCAAAAACAATCAATCAGCCTTGGCATAGAAGTGACTCAAAGCCAAGCTGCTCCTGCAGATGATTTTGCATCAGAAGGGTGGCTGTGTGAACAGAGGTTGCCTGCGGTCCAGTGAATCTGTGTGTCCTCCAAAAAGGAGAGGACTGAGACAAATGAGAACAAAGTGCTTGCACCAAGGGATCCTATCACACTTCCTACCGCACACACCGCTGGGCCCAGAGACGATCAACGCTCAAAGGGGTGACTTTCCAGCGTCATCCCCTCCACCCCAGCCACAACAACAGCACCAAAGGGAACACAGCACCCAGCAGACCCCAGGGGAGATTTCATCAGTGTGAATAATAACAAGGTAGTTTTCTTTCTTTTGAGTGTTTCCATAGCAACAAATGGAGGCGACTCTAATCTCCAGTTTAAAACCCCCATTGAAAATGACAGAGTTTTGGTTTTTTTAAACAAATTCCTGCACTGAAATTTTCCTCCTGTCTATAGGCTTGTTCTAATTCGCACGTGTGCAGCCAGTGCCACCGTGTGGCCTAAGGGGAAAATTTCAACCCAGCTCCAAAAATGTAAAACTCAAGTGCTTCTAACATCAGGTTTTAGGATCACAGTAAACAGATGGAGACGATTTAGGGGAGTATTGAGTCCACACTCCTTCATGGAAGAGCGTAGTGCCACCACAGAGTTCTCATCAGATATTAAATGCTCTAATTTCTAGCAGGTCGAATAGGTGAGGCCACCACATATTCTAAAAAGGCAGCAGAATCCTGCACTGCAAGGATCCCAGCCACAGATTTGATGCCAGTGTTAGATTAAAGCACTTGCCTCTAGGATTCTGACCTAGAGTTGCGTGTAAAGGCCACTATCTTGATGTTAGCCGGGAACTTCATTTACCTTTGGCTCCCTATTACAACCCAAGCTGGTCCCAACTCAGCTACTGGTATCCCCAAGGGCAGCGTGGGAGAAACGTTCAGGAGAGGAAAACAGAGATCTCAGCATGTACATAATGGGAATGTCTCTTTGCTCCCACTCCACCATTCCCAGTCAAGCATCCCACAGACATGATGCCCTAAGTCAAAAGCAAAACTCCTCTTGACTTCAAAGGGAGCACAACTGGGCCCATTGTTTTCATCCATTTTTCCCCATTAAGTGAGAGGGTATTAGGTTTAACCTGAGGGTAGATTGCTATAAATAGCCCAGCATTCAGGGCCTTAGCTACTGGAGTAGAAGGGAGTTAAATCAGGACATGAGTTAGCTCCTGCTTCGGTGCCACTGCCCAAGATGGGGCCTTCATCTGGTCTGGTGATTATTTTCTTCTTCCCGGGACACGGTGAGATCGCGAGGCTGGCCCATGAGTTGCTGAGTCAATACAGTGCTACTGTCCCAAGTTTAGGCTTGCGCTGACTGCAGGTTTAGCATGATTGACTTGCTTTATGGGTCTGAGCAATGTTGCTCCCCTTGTGGTTGGTCAGAAGATTTTCTTTAGGCCAAATGACAGAGCCCTTCACTTTTCTAACCTCCCTGCTTTGCTCCACATTCTATTTTTAACTGTCTGGTGAGGTCACCAAGTCTGAGCAATAACTCTTCCATCCCTCCATTACTGGGGGATTATGCTCCCCCTTCAGTCACTGCAATCCAAGCACTACTTACTCCACGATGGGTAAGGAACGTGCTCCTCTCTCTCTCAGCCAGCAGCACTAGCAGGCTAGCACAGGAGACAGGTGCCAGCCATGCCTGACTACGGCTCCTTGATGCTAATACAATAAAGAATAATAATGCTTCTGAGGCATTGAATTGCTTATGCTGCATAAGCAACAGAGCCCCAATACAACATCTTGGGCTCACAGGGGCTAATTCTTCTGGCACTAATGTAAATTGGGTGGTACCCCCATGGAAATACTTTGGAGTATTATTCCCAGCCCTCACTACCTTTTTCTATGGTGTTTCTAATGCCCACATGGCCTGGGTAATCTACTCAGCTCTCAAGCAGACAAGTGCTACAAACCACTGGGGTGCACTCTGTGCTACAGCACTAGTATTACAGCTTGCCCAAGTTCAACAGCTGGAGGGATGTTTATAGGGAAGCTTGCATTTTAAGCCAATCCCCATTTCTCCCTCTTCTCCTCCCCCTCCCTCCCCTACACACACACTCTCTCTCTCTCAATTTCACCTTTGGGACTGAAATTTCCAGAGATGGAATTTTTATTTTCTTCGGACCTCCCTTCAATAGAGTAAAAAGAAAAGGATTTGCATTTCAAGCCACCTTTTGCTCCCCTGTAACACAGCCCGAGTTGCATATTTCACTTTTATACATTTAAAAAAAAAACCATTTTAACTAAAATACCCTTCATCACCCACTAGACACATGCCTTAGCCTCAGCAGTGAGCCTCTAATCTGATTGCCCCTTCCACTCCACCCCACCTCTCCGTTTTGTTACCCATTCTCTTTGCAACTTTTAAGTTCTTCCAAGTGGGGAAATCTCGATCTTTCTGTAAAGCATCAGGCACATCTAAGGCAGCAAGGCTGGTCTTGAAGTTAAGGCTCAAGCTACAGAGGGATTCTGAGCTGCATACAGAGGCTCCTGTGTAGGTGTTTCTTATTTTGGGAACCTTATTTTGCCGCAGGCAAAGCCCCGTCTGACATTGGTATCCAGATGGGAGGCTAGGGAGAGCTTTCAAGAGAGAGAAGATTTGAGACCTCAGCATATATATATAAAGGGAACTTATCTGAACTGCCCTTCCTCCACCCCTAATCAAAACACCCTACAAATATAGTATGGAGCAGGCTCACCAAGTCAATAGCAAAATTCACTATTGATTTAGACAGCAGGGCAGATCTCTGCCAAGACCAGAGTTTTGTCAATATTGTGCACTTTGGCCATCCACACTATCACTCGCAGCCAGAAACAGAGGAGAGGAAGAACAGGCAGCCAGCGAAACTGGAGGATTCTGAAAAGGTTAGTTCAGCACAGCCCCTTCCCAAGAGTCAACAAAAACAAACAGTGGGAGAGCTCCTTTTCATGATCAAGTTGTTAATGCACCAATTCTAACTCCTACCATAATCTCGCTATGCCCATGGGTCTATGGACTCCTCAGACGCAGCGCTAGCTGCTATGAGCCCAGGCAAGCATTAATGCATAGTAAAATCTTGTTTGATTCCTCAAAAGAGCACATTGTCCATATTATCATTTGCCCAGTGAGGCTTGAAATGTCACTATTTTGTGCATGATAAATGTCTTTGTAAATCTATGGACTGTTCTAGGGGAATTACTTGCCCAGAATTTAAAGCTTCCATCCGTAAAAGAGAAAGAAGCACCAAGCAGACAAATGTCAGAAGTGACACTTAGTATAAATGGGGGGGTGAGAAAGAGAAGGTAAAGATTTTACTCTGCTATCATTTTTAAATGTACAAGGTACGCTGGTGCATTTCTAATCTCTGCATAAACAACCCTCAAAAAAGAGAATCAATAGCACATCTCTGCCACTGCAGCTACACTGCAGAATCAATACAGGGTGAATTTGCACTGTATTTAAATATACATTAGAAGCATGCAGGCCTGGCTTGTTACAGAGTGTGTATTATGGGGAAAATGGGTGTGGAAGGGAAGCAAAGTACAAAAACATGATTAAAAATGAGAGAAGCACATGTACTTGGGCAATCTAAAAAAAGCACTTAAGAATGAGGCTTAAAAGATTCTTCTAAAGCTCCAGAGTGTGGCAGATACTCTATTCTTTCATCCTTAGCCAGTTAAAGGTCCTGAAAACATTCAGTGGCCAGGGCTCTCCTTCCCCATTCCATCCAGCAACAATCCCACCCAGTTATAATAGTTCCCATAATACGTTTCATCAGAGGATCTCAACATGCTCTATGGATATGAATTAAGCCTCACTCCACCACTGGAAGGCAGGTAATACTTGTGATGTTGCACTCCATATTGTTTATGGAAATATGCTTATGAATATGATGTAACTGGAATATGCTTTATGCAAAAGGTCTCTTGCAAGGTATCATAACAAAGGTTATAACCTAATGAATACATTCCTCCTATCTGTATGCATGTATCATTCTTGTATCTGAAGCTAGAAAAATGAAGTATAACTCCTGAGGTCCCATTGTAATTATGTAAAGTGTGGGCCATTAATGGTGGTTTAGAATCTTGATGGTTCCCGTTGACTAGAACAATTGGTTGTAAATGGTTTATTTACCTGAAAGCCTTCCTGTGTACATGTGGGCCAACCCAGAAAGAATGGAGACTAGGGGTCTTAGTGACTTAAATCTAATACTTTTCCATTTAGGAAGGGTGGGGACCCAGAGAGACAAAAGATTCCCGCCTTGTGCCAAAGCTATAAAAGGAGGTGAAGCAGGACAAAGGGGGCTTCCAGTCATGAGAAAGCCCCTGCTTACCACCTGAGATGTCTGGTGGAACTAACAAGGACTGTACCAGGGAAAAGGTTGGGCCCAGACTAGGAAGGAGTCTAGTCTGTGAAAGAAGCTTATTGGAACATCTCTGAGGGTGAGCTTTACTTGTAATCAGTTTCTTAATGTATTAGGCTTAGACTTGGGTGTTTTGTTTTATTTTGCTTTGTGACTTACTTTGTTCTATCTGTTATTACTTAAACCCAGAGTAAGTGATTAATAGCTGGGGGGAGCAAACAGCTGTGCATCTCTCTCTATCACTGTTATAGAGGGCGGACAATTCATGAGTTTACCCTGTATAAGATTTATACAGAGTAAAAAGTATTTATTTGGGGTTTGGATCCCATTGGGAGCTGGGTGTCTGGGTGCTGGAGATAGGTAACCTGCTGCGCTCTTTTCAGTTAAGTCTGCAGCTTTGGGGGCATGGACCAGACCCTGGGTCTGTGTTGCAGCAGGCTAGCATGTCTGGCTCAACAAGACAGGGTTCTGGAAGTCCCAAGCTGGCAGGGAAAACAGGCTCAGAGGTAATTTCAGCACAGCAGGTGACAGTCACAAGGGGGTCTCTGTGACCAAACCCATCACATTACTTTTCCCTTTTTATAAGTGGGGAAACACAATCAGTGGGGTTGCATCTTCCTTAGGTTACAGGAGTCACTGACAGAGCCGGGAACAGAACAAAGATCTCCTGTTTCCCAAGTCCTCTGTTTAACCAACCATGCTTTAAATATTTGGATAGTCTTTAACCACTAGACAGTACCTTTAACATTGAGACAACAGTTTTTAACAGTGATGACCATGAAACCCTATTGCCACCGAGTCTTATTAGACACACAGGAAAGTTTTATTTGTTTGGCTTCTATTTCTGTACAATGAACATGAAATACAATCAAGAAAGAGAATTAGGGCCATGACTGTTATATAAACAAACAAAAACACCGTGCCTAGAGCTTGTTCTTTCAGAAGATTAATGTGCAATTGTAAGGACAAATATGAGGCTCGGTAAACCTCCCTTGAACCTCCCAATGGGTTATAGGTATAGAGCTGGTTTAAGCCAGTGTTCCTACTTGACTCATGATCATTCCAGCTTTTGTTAAGAGAGACACTTAATGAATCAAATTAAAGGCTCGGAGTTGAACATCAGCTGTGGATCCACAGAATAAAAATAATTATTGCCATCAATCAGCTACGCCATTTTAAAAAAAAACAGGAACCAAAACAGAAGCTATTTCAAATTGTCAAGATAGCAGCTTTGAACAGGGCAACGCAGTTAGGTTGAAATTGCCACATACAATCCAACAAAATAAAGGAAACTGTTTATTACCGGGGCCAGCGCTAGGTAAGGCTAATTGCTCCTGGTTCCGCTTTGAGACGCTCACTGTCAAGATACAGCCTTGACCTCCCTGGCTCAGTGAGTATAAACAGCCACTGTCAACAAGACTACTAGCCTGCTTTCTCCCCCGCACTCCCACCCTGCCAGAGATCCGGTGACACTGCCATGTTTGCAGGATGGGGACGGGTCCCATTTTGAATTCTCCTGCAATCTCGTGGATGGGAAGAGGAGTCATGGGCAGAATGAAGATGGGTGGGTTGATGTGCACTGCAGATCGAACCTCACATGATAATTTCACAGACTGTTCCCCCAAAACCCAGGGCCAGCCCTGTTTATTATAGTCCCCGTGGTACCAGGGGCCCTATTGGCTCATTTCAAGCCACTGTCACACATTAGCAGGATTCGAAAGAAAAAAGCCCTCTTCCCTTTCACATCTTCTTCATCTTCTTCTTGCAGCGTTGGTTGAAGACAGGCGAGGATCCCATCAGGCTATCAGGGGAATGAGAGCCATAACTGCTCTCAGAGCCATTGGGGCTCTGCGGCATCCCAGCTTCGCTCATGCCCGACATGGGCTCCTCGAAGACATCGCTGCCTAGGACCCCATGCCCATGAACATTGCCCTCCTCACTTTCCTGAGGCTCCATTTTCACCTGAGCCAAGTTCCAGAGAGGGGAAGCATTGACCTCGGCACCTGGAGAGAGAGAGAGAGAGTACTCATTAGTCACGAAGTAAAGAGTGCATGGGAACAGATGTACAGGCGCAAAGGACAGCAGGATTAGTGGAGAAAGAGCAAGATCAGGCTAACCCCTAAGGCTGGGCTCGCAAGGTTGGAGACAGAACAGTGGTGAAACAAAAAGACAAAGCATATAAAAGCAGTATTTACTTTGACCACCTACCTCTTAGAGCAGGGGCTGACTAAGCCCCCACTGCCCCTCGCCTCTTTTGCACTGCAGCCCTGCGTGGAATTTCCCAAGAGAATGAGTCCGTTTTAGAAGGGCCAGGCATCCTCCAAGAACTCAGCAGCATCAGCTAGTGCCAAGAGCACTGGGGTCTAGGCAAGATGCTCAGGCCCTGCATGGAGCCAGGACTTGGAGGAGACAGCAGTATCACCATGGGGTAATGCCTTTATGGCCTCAGCAGGCCTTATAGTGCCAGCAGTGCTGGACTCCAGGCTGTTCTGTGAAGAGATGAGAAATGGGGGATTCTTCTCCTCAGTGATTCCGAGGCCTGCAGAGGCCGTAAAGGCAACACCCCATGGAGATACTGCTGTGCCCCAAAGTCCTAGCTCCATGCAGGATCAGGGCATCTTGCTCTTGGCACTAGTTGATGCTGCTGAGTTCTTCCTTCCCAGTGAAGATGCTTTTTTCCCCAGATAGTACCTTCCCAGTCTCAGAACGCAGGGACATCAGAGCTCCACAAGTGATCAATGGACTTCCTGCCCCTCAGCACTTAACACCTGCAGGGACCCATCCCTTCCCTCCACAGGGCCCAGAGAAATCCTCATGACCCTAGTGGCTTCCCAGCAGATGCCCTATGGTGGGGGGCACTGTTTATGGGAGCTGTGGGTATAGCTTGTATTTATTTTAAAGGAACTGATCATTCTAGGTCGGTGCCAACTGGGGATAGTCTGTATAGAAGGAAAAAAATGAAACTAGGTAGTGAGCCCTAGGTCATGTTTTCAGGGAGGAGGAAGGGCAGTTGTTAAGGAGCCCAGGACTTCATAGGGAATTTTAAAAGTGGTTAAAAAAATATAAAAACATTCTTCATTATTATTGGTCATGCACATTGTTCACCCATGCCACTGTGTGATCTTAAAGTCACCTTCATTTTCTCTCCCATCCTTCCCTCCTATTGTTTGCTACACTCATGTCTTGCATCTACTCTTCAGTTACACTGAGTGCTTCAGGTTAGGGACTGTAATGTCCTAGGTGTTTGTATAGCAACTAGCACAGTGGGGTCCAGAGTCTACTTGGGACTCTTGGGTGTTACCACAATGCAAAAAAAAAAAAAAAGGTAATAATTTCTTCCCAAAACTTCAACCAAGAACTCCTTTAGGAGGTCAGTGAAAACTGGGTTAATGGCTCACCAAACCTTTGCCCATTTTTCATTTTTATGCCAGCTCTTCTACTTGATTCCAGACAGGACCAGAAGAAGACCATTCACACCACATCCATGGCTTGACCAGAAACAAAAAAGCATCAGTTTACAAGCAAGTCTCTTCTCAGAGGCTCAGAAGATTGGCCATGACATATGGAACCTTTCACTTCTTGGTCACTTGGTTCAAACCCTATTCAGGTAAATAGTGATTAATGACTTAATCATCTGATATCTGTTCAGTGGCCCATATGAAAGGAACTGGGTGGTTCTTAGTTCAGGTCATAGTGGCTAAATGTCCACATCACAAAGCCCAACACCATTAAGAAGTTAGTTATTTTATTTCTATCCTAGGATCGATGGGCATTTTGATGGCCTTTTGTGTAAGATTATATCCAAGTTGCTGTTTTTTCCCAAACACAGTGATGAGTGGATTTTGTTTTGTTTTAATCTTGTCCTTAAGAGGGATAAATATAAATGTTGTTATTTCTGCAAATTTATTTTGAAAGAAAAAAGGACAAAAAACCCACTACCACAACTGATACTAATTGGGCCCCTTGTTGAAAATCTTAGCATAACAATCAAGTACTGAAGGGAGACTGAAATCTTCTCTCGCTCCTCAAATTTGATCCCTGGAGGTCAGGGTTAAATTCACATGAAAAATAAAACTAAGAAGCTAGCTTGGGAGATTTCCAAACCTAGTTTGCAGACTCCACAGGCTTACCTCAAGTTTGAATAAGCATCTAAGCTTCTGGGTGCTGAGCCAAACATTTTGAACTTCCCCAGCTACTAGCCTTATACAAAGAGAATCCTTCCATTAACATCACAATAGTGTTTGCATTGTAAACCTTCCACAACTGCAGGTTTCAGTGTAGTAGCCGTGTTAGTCTGTGTCAGCAAAAAGAAAATAAGAAAGAAATACTTGTGGCACCTTAGAGACTAACAAATTTATTTCAGCATAAGCTTTCGTGGACTACAGTCCGCTTCGTCGGATGCATGGAATGGAACAGTTCCATTCCATGCATCCGACGAAGCGGACTGTAGTCCACGAAAGCTTATGCTGAAATAAATTTGTTAGTCTCTAAGGTGCCACAAGTATTTCTTTCTTATTTTCTTTTTGCTTCCACAACTGCTTAGCCCAAACCAGGGCTTAGGGAGACCTTATGTGGTAGGCAGCAGGCAGCACAGGCTGTGTTGGTCTAGGAGCTAGACAGCCACGAAAAACTACAGGGCCTATTGGTGTCCAGAAGCCTCACTAAAAATCCCCATTATATTCATTACAAGTGAATCTACCCTCTTCTCAACCATGAGGATACATCATTAACATGCTATCAGGTTTAAGGCTACAGCCCCAGTCTAAGCAATAATCGGAGGGTTTCCTTCTTTCACCAATTTCTCTTCACCATTAAGGCCTATTCCCTTTAGCGCCCTTTGTCATTGAGTGTTCTCACCAATGAGTAAAACTACTTAACGTTTACACAGGGCATTTCATCTTCAGAGCGCTCTAACATCAAAGCACATAACAAATTAACGTATTAATCCTCACAACACTCTCACGACATGACAAGGAATTAGTATCCCAATGTTTGTCTCCGTTCCCCCATCTGCAAAGAGATGAAGTGATTTGCCCATGACCACGACAAAGGGCATACTCAGAGGCAGAATTAGAATTCAGGAGCGCCCGGCTCCTAGTTTTGAGCTCAAACCACTGGACATTGCTGCCTCCCTATTTTGAAGATGCCCATATCCTAATTCCAGTAGCTTCCTCTCCCACCATCTGATGTTATGCACTCAACATTGTACAGCTCCACAATGGGACTCCTTTAGAGAGATGTGGTTTCCAGCACACAGAGGCCCTTGTGCAGTGAACAGGGATTTTCAGAGAGGAACAGAACACTTATATTCGTAATTAGAAAACATCAATCTGCTATCAGAGGAGCACAGGGCATTTAATATACAGCTAGTAGGTTATCCTATCGGTCTCAAGTGGTAGATGCTAATACGAGCTTTTCAGATGAATCAGTCATAATCCCTTATGGCCCAGGAATAGTTCACCATTCCCTCCCACACAAAATAAGAGCACTTCACATTTCAGAGGCACTGCAGAAAACAATACAAGTTCCCAGCAAAACATCTGAGGGATTGGTGTTTTTTAAAACCCAACAGTGTGTTATTCTTTAAACAACTAATAGACTCTGACGTCTAGTCTCCCCTCAGTGCACACATAATTTGGATTAAGGTTAATAGAAGAGACCTCATCACTTTTAACTGGGTTTCTGAGTGAAACACTTATTTCTGCGGGGAATGGCTGAGTTCAGGTGGTTGTATATACGAATCAAAACACACATTCTCTGAATGTGGGAATTCTTCATAATTTTCCAGAGAACGCAGAGTCAGTACATGGAGCTGGACTGATAGCCACAGAGACTGAAACTTGAATGTAGATACAGAACAGGTACAAACACAGGCGGTAGTGGTACAAGATTCTTCCACACCGCCAATCAATATGCCTCAATTCTGACCTGGAGCAATGACTTCTAGGAGCAAGAGGGGAGTTCAGTCTCCATGGCCCAATCAGTCCTCGCTGTCACTGCTGAAGCTGCTAATTGTAGTGGTAGTTTTGTGATGTGAACACTCATCTACTAGAATGGGACAGAGCTGCCAGCCCATTTCACATAAATGATCAAATAGCAGTCAGAAGGTGATGACGATCAATCACTACCAACTTGGGCCAAATTCAATCCTGGAGGTGAGCTCTAAGTCCCATTAACAATTTTTGACTCAACCAGTTCCCCCTTCCCTCGTTATTTGGTTCTTGCTCTTATACCCAGGTCAAAGAATGTGGACCACAATTTTTCAATAACATGAAGTTCTGGCCTTGAGTCACGGGCTACCTGGCAAGTCTGATTAGTGTGTTCAGCACTGTAAAACTTCACAGAAAACTAACAAACTAGAAGCTCCCCTAGAAGCCAGCTGGCAGAACTAAACAAGCCCAAACTAATCCAGCAACAGGCATCCTCAGACAAGCTCCTCATTGCAAGTGAAACTATTTCTGTGCTGATCGTTAAAGTGGTAAACTGGCACCTCAAAAACGGAAAATCAACTGGATTCTTTTTGTAACTGTTTATTCATTAGGAATCAGAATAAAGAGCAGCTTTTTTTGTGTGTGTGTTGCTTCATATGCAAAAGGAAAGTCTGTTGGCCCTCCTCTTATACACATTTTTCAAGTGTTCAAAAGTATTTTCCCTTTGTTATACTGGATTGGCAGAAGGTTACCCTTAGTCAAACATATACTACCATAATTCTGTGCTCATAGCAGCAAACACTTGAGTAATATTATTGTAAGCTGCAGTGCTTGAACCATTACTGTCGAATAGAACACCATAAGGGCTTACATGCTTCCAGTGACTGCAGCCATTGCTGTAGACTATTTTGTACTGTATACTTTTTATGCTAACACAATGGCTGCTATCATTAGAGTAACATTAGTGCAAACTCTGCATCTTGCAGTAATACTGCCGAATACTCCGGTCTATTTGTATGGGGTAAATCTCTAGCACTTCATTAACTACATTACATTTTGCTCCCTGTTTTGTATCTTGTATCTGTGCAAGGTTTTAAACAAACCTCACAGCTGCTTTTTAATTTAAAACAGAACCCTCCTCCAACAGAACCAAAACTAACCCCCATGAGCTGTATCTTTGCTAAAGTAAAATACATGAGACCATTTGGAAAAGCTGAGGGAGTGTTTACCACAGAAGGCTGTCCCTTACCAGTAGCTTGCGGGGATGCCTCTACTTCCAGATTGGCAGAAAAACGCTCACTCTGAGCCCCAAGGACTCCCACGGGTAAAGACTGGTCGCCAGATGCCAGATCTCCCTCCAGCTCCTCACTTATGGGAAAGGTGATATCACTGACTGGCTCCTCCTTAATCTTCACGGGTTTTGTGTCGTCTGCTGCCTTTTCAGGGTTGACAATCTTCTCATACTCTTCGGAGAGCTGCTTGCTAACCTGCCAGTGATCATTGGAGACAAAAAGGCCAGAGTTTTCAGACAAAGCAGTGAAAGCGACTGTACTGCAGTGTTCCCTCTCCCCAGCAGATCACTGGTTTCTAATCAAAGGAAACAGAAACTCGAGCAGATATAAATTATACACATTAATAATAATTATGATGTTTTGTCCTTTCAGAACTTCTTCCATCTGATGATTTCAAAGGACTGCAACAGGGTTAATTCATTACAGCTTCAATAAGGTTAATGCACCCCTGTCTGGTGAATAAGTATCAGCAGCCCTATTTCATAGATGGGGAAACGGTGGCCCAGAAATTAACAAACTCACCCACCCAAGATCACATAGCAAGTCTGGGGCACAACAAGAAATAGAACCTATGTGTGTCCTGAGTCCCACTCCTAAACTTTAACTACTTAACTTCAGAGCTGTCGGTCACCATTTTTAATCACAACCTTACAAAACCTGGTTATCTTCTGTTCAATCAACAACAGAAAATGCAGTGAACATTTTCTCCAGCCATTTGAGTGAAATGAATATAGGGATGAAATTCAGCAGCAACCCTTCACCTCTAGAAACTTAGGTTCTTATCAACCATACCTCACCAATGAAGTGAATTTTGCAGTCGAAGTCTAGCTACTACTAGCGTTTGTCTGTATCGCACATTTTTGTAATGTTCAGTAGCCTTTTGCTCCGAATAGGCCCCGGTTGGAATTACAGTGACTGTTACAGGTCTAGACTGAGGTGCAGTGGCACTGCTGTTTTAAAACAAAACCTACTTCCTTGTCTAGACACACCCCAAAGTAGCACAGGTTACTGCAAGTCAAGAGTGAGCTGTAGTGGTCCAGCTATGCGGGAAACCCAGACCTCAAAACAGCAGGGAGTGCTGTAGGTGGGGATTGAGATTACTAGCTCAAGTCCGTCTGTTTTATAAACATTTAAATTGAACAAAAAGGTATTCATAATGCAAAAAGAGTCTATTTTAACCAATACAATCTGCATTTTTGAACAAAAAAAACCTTTTAGTGAAGAGGAATCCAGACGATGTAGCTTTTTTGATAAACATCAGAACCACTCACAATTTATATGCCACTGACATTTGCAGGTCTCTGATTTATGCAAACTCTGTGCAAGTCACAGGGTGCCAGGCAGGAAGAGTGTGGGAGTGCAACTGAGCTGCTCCAAAAGTCTCTCAAATACCAAGGTAGGCAGCACAGAATAAATTCCTAGCAAGATCAGATGAGGCAGATTTTGCCTCAGGTCATGGACTCTACAGGGGGTACAATTCTCTTCTCAATGAAGATCAATATTATTCTCCTTCACATTCATAGGATTTACATTAATTCCATGAAGGGGAGAATATCTTTATGTCTATGTCACTAAAACAATATGCCAGCATTTAACTCCGTGGAAAAACGAGTTCAAAAGAAACCAGTTCCCTGCAGTGGTAACAAGACATTTATACTGCATTTTTCACTCCAAAGACCTTTATCAAATCCGGAGTTGTTTCACCCTGAAACAGGAGTTGTTTCAGCATTCACTGAAAAATGCAGCCACTTCTAGGAATAGGAGGCAGCAGCTGTTTAACAGCTCACAGAAAAACTACACGCCAGCGTATTCTCAGACTAAACTTTCTGTACAGTTTCAACAAACCACCTCATTTCACGAGCTGTATGTTAAAATGAGGTTGGTTTGTGCGCTCACTCCTTTACACTACTAAAATACCAATGACCCGCAGAAATAGAAATCAAGTTGATAGATCAGTACTGACTTTTTCCTTCTTCTGAATTTTGTTTTCCTTACATGGAAACTGTTTCACTTTGTATGTCAAGCTGAACACTGTTTAATTCACTCCGTCACTCTGATAAATACCAGGGGCTTTCTAGTACTGTGCATATCTCCTCACTCACCGCATGATTACCATTCTATTCAACTCGACTCTAGAGAACCAAACAGGAAATCAAAGTATCCTCTTTCTGTTGTTGGGTGGTTTACACAAATCCATGGAAAAGTAGATAAATTATGGATCCAGTATTTGATGTAATTTAATCACAAATTCTCTGGTTGAATAGGCTCTCTCTGTAGAAGAATGTACTTGTTTGATCATTTATTTTCAAACAGTAGAGCTCTTCAATATTAAACAAGTTGTGGGAGCTTCTGGTGGAGAAAAGAAGATGGGGAAGATCCCAACAATTTTCCTTTCTTATCTCCTTTATTGGGCTGACCCACTTTTCTGGACAGAAACACAGCTTCCTCCCGGGCCAACCATCTGCATACTTCTAGATCGGCAAAAGGGCAGACAGCTAAGGGCCTTCCTACATTAGAGGGCGGGCATGCTACTACAACACTCCTAGCCCCCTAGCAGCCCACATGGGAAGGTTATTGCCTTCTGGTTGTAACTCTATATGATTTTATGAAAATATGCTGATGAGAGTGAATATAATGTAACTAAAATATGCTTCATGCACAAGGCCTCTACAAAGTTTATGATCTACTGAGTGTGATCATCCTATTTGTATACATGTATCACTCTTGTATCTGAAACTAGAAATATGAAATATAACTCTGAGGGCCTATTGTAATTATGCGATGTGTGAGCCATTAATGGTGGTTTGAAATCTTGATGGCTCCCATCAACCAGGACAATTGACTGTGGATGGCTCTTTTTGCAGGCAGGCTTTCCTGTGAGTCAGGCTGGGAGGAATGAAGGCTTGGGGTCTCACAGGACATGTGACCATATCACCTGGTACTGAAATCCATCTTAAACTGGTGCTTTTCCATTTAGAAGGAGGGGTGGGGACCCAGAGAGACAAAAGATTCTCACCTTGTGCCAAAGCCATGTAAGGGGGTGGAACAGAACAAAGGGAGCTGCAATCATGAGAAATCCCCTAGCTACCACCTGAGCTGGAACAAGGGCTGTACCAGGGGAAAGGATTGTGCCCAGACTAGGAAGGAATCCAGTCTGTGAAAGAAACTTATGGAAACATCTCTAAGGATGAGATATTATCTGTATTCAGTTTTATTACTGTATTAGGCTTAGACTTGTGTGTTTTATTTTATTTTGCTTAGTAATTCACTTTGTTCTGTCTGTTACTACTTGGAACCACTTAAATCCTACTTTCTGTATTTAATAAAATCACTTTTTACTTATTAGTTAACCCAGAGTCTGCATTAACACCTGTGCGGGGGTCGGGAGGGCCAAACAGCTGTGCATATCTCTCTATCAGTGTTACAGAGGGCGAACAATTTATGAGTTTACCCTGTATAAGCTGTATACAGCGTAAAACTGATTTATTTGGGGGTTTGGACCCCATTGGGAGTTGGGCATCTGAGTGTTAAAGACAGGAACACTTCTTAAGCTGCTTTCAATTAAGCCTACAGCTGTCAGGGGACGTGGTTCAGACCTGGGTCTGTGTTTGTGGCCAGCAAACGTGTCTGGCATAACCAGACAGGGTTCTGGAGTGCCAAGCTGACAGGGAAGCCAGGAGCAGTAGTAGTTTTGGCACATCAGTTGGCAGCCCCAAGGGGGTTTCTGTGATCCAACCCGTCACACTGGTTGTTTACTAAAACCCTCCCTGGCCCCCCAAAATAAGGGATCTAGTTGGACGTTAACTCACTGATCCAGACAGTTCTCTACATAGCAACAAGAGATTGCACTGGGAGTGTCTTTCATTAAGCAGCATTTTTGTACATCTCTATCCTCACCTGCAGCATGTAGCTGTGATAATCCTTGATGCGGTGCTGCCAGAACTTCTGCAGAGAGAGAACGCTGCCAATGCCCACTTCGTGGAACACCTGTTCCATTACATCTGGGAAAGGCGTCTGCCCAAGCCGAGCTTCTCGGTCCACAGTGAAGCGCAGCAGCTTGGTGAACTTCAAGCAGTACTCATGAGCAATGTCTGTCAGGGTCTCCAGGACGCTTTCATTGGCACACTCGAACCCCGCATGGGCCAGGATGGTGGCCATGGACTGGTAGAGAAGCTGCCGGCAGGAGATCCAACTCAGCTCAGTTACTGGTTCCCCTTTCCCTCTGAAAGCAGAGAAGACAACATGAGCAGGCCTTTGCCCACCTCAGGAAAATGGGGAAGAGGAAAAAACTGTTGCCTGTTAAAAGGTCTGTGCCGTTAATTTAGCAGAGGTGACCTGCAAAGGAAAAGCAGTTGGGTTTGGGTCCTTTATGGCATCTCTGTTATGTATGGAGGAGGCCTGGAAGGTTTATGGCTGCTTATTTTTTTTTTCCTTCCAAATATCAGACATGTCAAGTCTCATCTTTCTTTTTTACGCTGGAAGACTCCTTGGGTGACTCAAATGCGGACTGAGCTTTCTCAGCTCTTAATTAAACCAAGAGCTTTTCTCCCAGAGGTCTAAATTAAACAGGTGCTAAACACACAAAAAAGGAGTTTTAACAACCTGAATGCAAATCTCTTCCCCTCTCAGTTAATCAGGTTTAACTTCCTTGTTATCTCTAATGTCACAGGCCTATTAGCTCTCCAGTCATCCACAGAGGCTTCCAAGACAGACAAGATGTAAATTTGTAATGTAAAAAAACCAAGCAGAGCACACACACTTTGTTAAATCAAAGTATACACAAAAAGGTACAAGCCCATTTTTTCCAGGTCACCTCTAAGCAATGCACTTGGTGCTATAGAAGAAGCAGGAAGAGAGAGACAATACAATTTGCAATGTAACACAAAGCATACTGGGAGATCCAGAGGAAGGCGCTGTCTTAGAACAGGGGTACACAGCTATGGGGTTGTGACCACACTGCCCTTCCTCATATTGCTAAATGGGAGAGGGGGGGGTCCTGGCTACATCCCGGCTGGATGGGAAGCAGAGGGTAGGAGAGGTCCCAGTATGGAAGAGGCTGAGAACCACTGGCTTACAACATTTACAATATCCTCGTAATGAGTCGGTGAGAATTTTGTACTGAAGTGGGTTAGTATTTGAGAGTTTCACAGGGGAAAGAAAAGCTTTGAGGAATTTGAAAGACAAAAGAGCATGTGTCTGGCCCAACAGACTTTAAAATTCATAGTTTCTGTTTGCTTGGTATGGTTTTTGTTTGCTTTTTAATACTTCACTCAGTTCCAGTGGTTAAACTAGACCAGTCAATTTCACCTTCAGTTTCTGATCTCCTTACAAACCCAACTTCCTAATTCCTCACCTCCTCTACAAACAATCGCACCACCCAGTGTTTCCAATAACTTGTCACCAGCTGATACCTTACAGATCTCATCTACTAACTAGTGGCTTACTTAAGACAAGAGATTGGTCTCACTGCAGTGCCTAGCACGCAGGTGTCTACACCATAGAACATACCATCACAACTGGCACCTTTCAGTCTCAGAAAAAAAATGCATGGACCTCAGAGCTTCAGCTCCCCTCTGATCCTTTAAGAGGGCCCCTGCAAAACAGGGCTGAGCATCAGGTAGTGAGAAGGAAGCTTGCACTATTGATATCAGTACCAAAACCCTTCTGTGGATAACTAGAGGGCTTCATTTGCCAGGCTCACAACTCCACATTTTTTCACTAGTATGAAATTCTTTTAAATAATAAAGTTAAAGAAAACAATTAGTAGTACAGGAAAAGCCTCAGATCAGGGAATGACCTGGGGCAATAAGAATAGCTGTGTGGACCTCAGGTCATTAACTCCTCCTAGTTATTAATCTCTATGAAGTGACTCATCTGGATTTTTATTTAATTATGTCAGGAGAAAGCAGGTACTCTGATACACCAATTGAAAGATCATCTAGTTTCTTTTTAACACAAGCATGATCCATGCTGTTTTGTACCCTTTTTGTATTGCCATACTCTTCATTACCTCACGGAGAGCCCTATGCCTCTTACAACATCAGCACAGGGGGACTAGTTCTCCACTTTCTTCCACAGCGGAAGAGAACCACTGTGAAAGCCAGGGACTGGTCCTTTCTTTTTAGGTGGGTAGAGGGGCATGGTTAAATATAGTTACTAGCTGTCAAATGAGGCACTTTGCAAGCTAAAACTAATACACTAGAGAGACATAATTCAGTTAGCCTATTTGGGTACACTACCACCTCCAGCTACTGTTTAACAATGCACAGCAATATTTAGCAGCAAAGAAAAACGCTGGAAAAGAACCTAATTACCCAATTAGTATGTGGCCAGGACACTGAGGTGAAAGGAATATAGTCAATTTAAAATATAATCCATTTAGAGAGAGAGAAAGAGACAGAAACAGACAGTTTCCAGGCACTGTGCCTCTGTGTGTGTCTCCATCCCAATTTTTGTAGTTTTATGAACACAGCTTCCTGGTTGGGTTTTTTGTTTGTTTTTGTTTTGTTGTTTTTTTTCTCACAGGAACAACAGAAGATGATTAATGAATTAGTTATATAGGGGAAACAGTGAAACTTCCCATACACAAAGTGCTGTCAAACACGCAGTGTAAACAGACTGGGGGCAGGGAGAGGGAGGAGAGATCGAAAGAGAAAATTCCCCCACTCAACTCCTTTGAGATATACTCATATTTGCCAGTGCTTGTATCAACAAGAAAACATTTTCAGACAGAAGAGCGAATTTTAAGTTGAACGTGTCCCTGTAGCAACAAACCTCTGCAAAAAAGGCCATAAGATTTGACCATAACTAGTAAGAACCTTGGCTTTACACCTCATTCAAAGTTTGGCATCACCAGAAACACAGCACTCCTAAACATTTATCCCTACTGACTTTGACAGCAGAATGCCACTTCCTACAGCTTCTAATGCTTTCCAAGAAGTCTCCCATCCAGCTACCAACCAAACGTGAGCCTGCTTAACACTTAATCAGTGTCACATAGCTGGTGAATAAACTGAAGAGTCTTTACCCCTAAGATTTAGTTACCGTGGGTTGGCAAGTCCCAGACTTGCAAATGTGTAATTTGGAGGCTTAGAATGTGATCATCTCTGCAGAAGAGGATCTAGGCTATTTTCAGGTACCATAAATACTATGAGATACTGGCCTATTTGACAATAATAGATCCTCACTTACATCAGAGATCTACAAAAAGATCTAGGAACACCTCTGCATTTTAATCGACCACCAGTGCGGGAGACAATATGGAGGAAAAACCAGCTACCCAACCAAAGAATATATCAACTGAAATGCTGTTTTTTCCCCATCCCCGTCACCGTAGTGTACAGAATATCACTTTAGAGCAGATTGACAAATCTGCCAACTCGGATCAATCAAACTTAACCTTCAGAGTGAATGAGGTTGCCGGCCTCATAAAATGGCACATTTTCTGTGGCAGTCTCTTAACATGACAGCATGCCATCTATCTACTGCCCCCATATGAAGCAATCAGAAGCATTTTTGTGTCCAAGCCGCTCTCTAGCAAGGCCATTTCCTTTAAAGGAAGGAAAATCTGGTGGGCCATTTCCTGTTTAACTAGCATGTTAAAGTGAAGGTAATTGGGACAATTCAATATGTGGAGCAACAACTGAGGTTCACTCACGTAAAATAATGGAAGGAAGTCATAGGCTGTCAAAGGTGAGCACTGAGCTAGCAGCATGTCTAGGGAAAGAAAAGATTGCGTTCTCACGAGCACTTCAATTTTATGAAACATTACACTGCTGAGCTGATTTCTACCAAATGAGGTGCAAAAATTCCCATCACTTGAAAACCATTTTCCTCCCATGCAAAAGAGCAAAAGATGACACTGGAAAAACAAGGTTAAATTAGTTACAAAGTGTGCTAGAGCAGTGGTTCACAACCAGGGGTACACGTACCCTTGGGGGTACAAAGAGGTTTTCCAGAGGGGTACATCAACTCATCTAAATATTTGCCTAATTTTACAACAGGCTATATAAAAAGCACTAGCGAACTCAGTACATGGCCCCACAATATGCCAACATTTTTATGGCTGACCTGGAGCAACGCTTCCTCAGTTCTCGTCCACTCACGCCCCTTCTCTATCTACGCTACATTGATGACATCTTCATCATCTGGACCAATGGCAAAGAAACTCTGGAAGAATTCCACCACAATTTCAACAGCTTCCACCCCACCATCAACCTCAGCCTGGACCAGTCTACACGGGAAATCCACTTCCTAGACACCACGGTGCAAATAAGCGATGGTCACATTAACACCACCCTATACCAAAAACCCACTGACCGCTATGCCTACCTACATGCCTCCAGCTTCCATCCCGGACACACCACACGATCCATTGTCTACAACCAAGCTCTGAGGTACAACCGTATTTGCTCCAACCCCTCTGACAGAGACCAACACCTACAAGATCTTCACCAAGCATTCTCAAAACTACGCTACCCACATGAGGAAATAAGAAAACAGATCAACAGGGCCAGACGTGTACCCAGAAGCCTCCTGCTGGAAGACAAACCGAAGAAAGAAACCAACAGAACTCCTCTGGCCATCACTTACAGTCCTCAGCTAAAACCTCTCCAACGGATCATCAGTGATTTACAACCCATCCTGAACAACGATCGCTCACTTTCACAGGCCTTGGGAGGCAGGCCAGTCCTCGCCCACAGACAACCCGCCAACCTGAAGCATATTCTCACCAGCAACTACACACCGCACCATAATAACTCTAACTCAGGAACCAATCCATGCAACAAACCTCGATGCCAACTTTGCCCACATATCTACACCAGGAACACCATCACAGGACCTAACCAGATCAGCCACACCACCACCGGTTCATTCACCTGCACATCCACCAATGTAATATATGCCATAATATGCCAGCAATGCCCCTCTGCTATGTACATCGGTCAAACTGGACAATCCTTACGCAAAAGGATAAATGGACACAAATCAGATATAAGGAATGGCAATATACAAAAGCCTGTAGGAGAACACTTCAACCTCCCTGGACACACAATTGCAGACCTAAAGGTAGCCATCCTGCAGCAAAAAGACTTCAGGACCAGACTCCAAAGAGAAACTGCAGAGCTTCAGTTCATTTGCAAATTTGACACCATCAGCTCAGGACTAAACAAAGACTATGAATGGCTAGCCAACTACAAAAGCAGTTTCTCCTCCCTTGGTGTTCACACCTCAACTGCTAGAAGAGGGCCTCACCCTCCCTGATTAAGCTTACCTCGTTATCTCTAGCCTGAATCTTCCCTGCACATTTATATCTGCCTCTGGACATTTCCACTGCTTGCATCCGAAGAAGTGGGTATTCACCCACGAAAGCTTATGCTTCAATACCTCTGTTAGTCTATAAGGTGCCACAGGACCCTTTGTCGCGTCTACAGATCCAGACTAACACGGCTACCCCTCTGATACTTCAGTACAAACTAAAATTTCATACGACTTGTTTATACTGCTCTATATGCTATACGCTGAAATGGGAGTACAATATTTATATTCCAATTAATTTATTTTATAATTTTATGGTAAAAATGAAAAAGTAAGCAATTTTCAGTAATAGTGTGCTGTGACACTTTATATTTTAATGTCTGATTCTGTAAGCAAGTAATTTTCAAATGAGGTGAAACTTGGGGGTACACAAAACAAATCAGACGCTTGAAAAGGGTACAGTAGTCTGGAAAGGTTGAGAGCCACTGTGCTGGAGAACAATGATTACAACAAGGAGAGCTTTGCTGGGGGTGGGGACTCTTTTCCCTTTCTGAATACACCTCTTTTTAAGTGTCTCCATTGTCTTTCAGCTGCCTGCGCCCAGTTGTCGAGGGATAGCCTGCAACTGGTATAATTAGTGCTGATTTCACCCTTGGAAAAGTGACTAGTTCCCAGGTGGGTTATATACCTAAACCGGCTGGGATTTGGGGATAAACTGCGGTACTAGTCCAGAGAAAGAGGGCTGCTCTGCATCTCCCCACCCCCCACTCTCTACTATCAGAAATCCTGATCCTCAGCACATTCTCCCCATGCAAGTTGCCACCCCATTGGAAAAAATCAATTTCTAACCATTAGTGGGTACTTCCTGCCTGCTGCCACTCCCCAACCCGCGAGGGGTGTGGAGCCTGCACCTGAACCAGAAGGTCAGGGAGGCATCTAACAGAGGCAGAGAGAACAGCAACGGAGGCCAGCTAAGAAACCATCTACTGACAAGTGAGGAAAAGCATTTGAGATGCTTTGGGGGGGGAGGGGGAGGGAGTAGGTTGTCTCTCTTTTGAAGATGGTTCCATCACTGATATTTATAAACAACTAGGTCCTAAGGCTTAAGGCACCATACTGAAGTACACATTACTATCACTATTTTAACTTGGTGACATAAATAACTAAACTATTTTCAGATGTAGTTGGCTTTCCCGATCTTATCTTTATCCAGCTGACCTTTTCTTCTTTACAAGATGATGATGTTCTTTCAAAGTGATTATTGAAACAGTGCCCCAACATAGTGTATGGGGGTCACTGCATTACTACAGCTAGGACTTTCCAGTTCACTGGCAATTGAAAAAAATTGTTTTGGGTTGAACCAAAAATGTTGTTTGTTTTTTTTAATTATCAGTACATCCAACGGCCAAAAATATTTTCAGTTAGGAGCCAAACAAATTGTTTGGTTTCAACAAAATCAAAATATTTTGTTTTGATTTAGACCATTTTAAACATTTGACTTAGTTTTAATTGTTTCAAATAAAAAAAAAATATTGTTCCGAAGATTCAAAACATTTTGATTTTTTCTCATTTTTGTGTTTTTTTTTTTAAACCAAACAATTTGGCAAAATCGATACAAATTGGCAAAACATTTTGGTGTTGCCAAATCTGCATTTCTCACTGAAAAAAGTTTTGGCTGAAAAAGGTCACCCAGCTCTACTTTCAAGTGAGACAGAAAGTAGAATTCTTAGCCATTTGTGGTCATTAAAGATCCCACAGCAGGAGTAGGAAGGGTGTTAACCCTAGGGTCCTATCCAAACTCAATTGGTTAATCACTTTCTGTTGACCTAAATTCCCCCTATTTCAATAGAAGTTATTCTTCTCGCCTACAACACGTATGGAGTGACTACCTTATTCCACCTAAGAGCATACTGTATTATAATGGTGAGAGAGTGATCTCTGTATATAAAACTATAGTCTGTAAAGCACCTCAGCATTCTATAGAAAAAGCATTCTCTCTTGTTAATGTAGTGCTGGCAAAATAAAAATTACTGTTTGAAGACCCAAGGGATTGGACCCCTATTATTTACCCAAAGAACAGGTGGAGCAGAGCAGAAGCAATGCAAGTTTCCGACAAACTGTCCCACTAGCCCTCTGTTGGAAAAGCCAGTTTTAGGGAGAAGGGAATTCAGTGTCCATAACTATACAATTCTCGACCTCTCTGCTAAGATTATCAAGAACAATGCCAACTGTGGTGCAGGAAACAATGCCAACTGTTGTGTAGACATTAGGAACTGGAGGGATACCATCAACTATTTTCATCATTACGGGCCGCCGAACAGCCAAACGCTCACACATAAGGCTTATAGACTTTCAGTCATTATGAACCTAAACTGGATTTGAATCAGCAACTGGATTTAAATAGTCTTTCATCTTTAGATTCCTTATCTCCCATGGCAACCAATAATTGGACTTCTACAGCTCCTTCCATCAGATGTCAAAACACATGCATAAACACTAAGGCCTTGGCTACACTTGCAGCTGTACAGCGCTGTTAGTTAAACCCGTGTTCGTACAGCTGAGTAGGGAAAGCGCTGCAGCCTGTCCACACTGGCAGCCGCCAGCGCAGTAACTAGCACTGACGTGGCTACATTTGCGGCACTTGCAGCTGTATTGGGAGCGGTGCATTATGGGCATTCAGGTAGCTGCAACGTGCTTTTCAAATGGGGGGGGGTGAGGGGGACTTTGACAAGGAGCGTTTTTGGAGACAGAGTGGGTTTTTGAAATCTCCACAGAGCGTCAGCTCATTATTTCCACACCTCCACATCCCCTGCCTCTCTCTCAATCACTGAAAGCAAACAGCAGGGGCTTTGTTTGTTTTTAAAGAGCAGATAAAAGAGAGGAAACGGAGCCTTCCCCCTCCCCCCCCCCCCCCGCCGTTCTTCTCCCCTCCCCACACGCCGTCTCTGTCCAAGGCAACTTTGCTGCCGGCATTCCTAACGGAGCCCCTCCCCTCTCCCCCCCCCCGCCTGCAAACAGTAGCTGTGTTTGGTTTTTTGTAAAGCACCTCAACAACGGAGCTCTGAACTCCAACCCGGAAATGCCGTTTCAAAACAAAGCAGCTTCCGGAGATCAGTAACTGCGTTGTTCCTCGGCTACACTGAAAGACCAACGTTCCACCCACTTCGCAACAGTGGTTATTCCTCTCGGGGAGGTGGAGTACATGCAGCGCTGTATCTGAGGAGATACAGCGCTGCATGTGCCTTGCAAGTGTAGCCAGTTAATGAGTTACAGCGCTGCCGGCAGTTATATTGCGCTGTAACTCGTAAGTGTAGCCAAGGCCTCAGCCTCGCCCTGCTGAGAGATGAATGAGAATTGCTAACCACCTTTTACAGATAGGAAACGAATACACAGGCAAGAGTAGAATTCAGGATTTCCGACTTTAGTCTCCTTCTCTAATCACTATACCTTAGTCTCCCTCCCTCCTTAATGATCCTCTGAAACAGCCACTCCCCAAAAAGGATCCATCTGACCGATTCTGTACATATAAAGTTGCCTGACTTCATTGCAGCAGAAACTTAATCCAAAGTGACACCAACACACCTATAAAAGTCGCTCTCTGGGTCACTGTGCCTTAGCTGAAATGGCATTTTGGGGGTTTTGCTATCCAAAGGAAGCAGGTCATCAGGGAGGGGTGGGGAGGCAGGACAGGATGGCAGCGGCTCGCTCTCGTCCGTCTTTATGCCCTCTACTTGCTGCTGGTTCTGGGCCTGAGCCATGGCAATGAGGCTCCGCAGCCGTCTGTTGTGCTGGATGAGCTGAATGGTGTGGATGGTGAGGCTACAGGGCTCCGAGGGGATGTCCAGCATGGTGGGTGGCCTGGGCTTGTTTGCAGAGGGCTGATGTAATGGAGGATCTTGGACTTCCACAGTGCGAAACTCACGCTGAAGCAAATCAAAGGAGCTACGGTTGGCCTGGCTGGTCGACACTGGAATCTCACCCCAATATCGCAGCATTTTGACACAAATAAGGTATAGTACCTAAAGTAACAGAGAAAGGCTTTTGAGAAGACGGTGGGCTTTTGATAGAAGAAAAACAGGAGTTAGGAAACTCCAAGCACCCTTCTAGTTATCAACAGCAAAAAAATCTCATTCAAGGACATGCTGAGAAGTATGCTCTTCGGAACACTTGCAAGATGATGCTGTTCTTAAGAGATTACATGGCTGCTGCTGCCCCTAGAGAAAAAGAAAGACAGCCGTAAGGTTGTTTCACATTTATAAATGCAGACTTTAGTTCTCCCTGACCTAAAGAAAGAATTCACAGAAGAACTGACAACCCAATCTGCGTTATCTAGGGGAAATTTCAGAAGTTTACAAGTCCAATGGGTCCCAAATCCACAGTGTGTATATGGAATTAGCTCCTGGGGGTGTTCCGTGATCAGTCATCGGAGCACCCCACATAGATCTTTCTTCGGTAAATCAGAGCAGTAAGAACTCAGGACAAACCATACAACTTACTGCTTTAGCTTGCTCCCCCACTCAGCCGCCAGAGAGGGTCTCTAACACCCCCAGGAGATGGAGCCCCAGCCTGGGTGCAGAGAGGTACAACGTATTCATCCCAGCAGCGCCTTGCACGTGCGCAGCGCTTTCCCCCGCAGGCTTTCGGCGCGCATCTGCCGAGAGGAGACGGACCAGGACCGCGCAACGAGTCCGCGGCCAAGCCGGGAGCCGCCCCCGGAGCGCTGAGCGCGGCGGCCCGGCGCGAGCGGAGTCAGGCAGCGGAGCCGCCACCGGCTCGGGGTCAGGCTGAGGCCTGCGGGGAGCACAGGGGGAGGATCCCGCCCCACCCTTACCGAGCCCCGGCCCGCGGCAGCCTCCCGGGGCTGACACCTCGCAACCGACCGACTCCGATCGCCCCTGAGCCGCTGACCCGGATGCAAACGCTGTTCCGTGGCGGAAATGGCCCCCCGGGGTCCCGCGCTGCCCGCCGCGGGGAGGGGTTTTCGCTGCGCTCTTCCTCCCCGTCGCTGTTTGGTTCCGGGGCTCTGCGCCCTTGCGGCGCTGAGACGTGGGCGGAACCCGAGCCGCCGTGGAGCAGGTTTCCGGGGGGGCGGCTTCGGGGGACTCGCTAGGCTGGTAGCGGACGAGCCCAGCGGGATGGAGCCGGCGGGCGAGGGACCCGACTTCGGGGCCTTCAAGAGACCGGCGCTGCCGCCGGCGGCCCCGCTCCGCGGCAAGGAGGTGGGCGCCGCTCCCCGGGACCCCGAGGGGGAAGCAGCGGGTGGGGAGCCGCCGGCGGAGAGCCCGCCCCAGCCCCGGGGCCCGAGCTCGGCCCCGGGCCCTCTCCCCGCCGCGGCGCCACAGCCCCGCTACCAGGAGCCGCCGTGGGGCACCTGCCCCCCCGCCGAGGCCGGCTACGGCCTGGAGACCCTTAAGGGCGGCGTCATCGTGGGCACCCTGCGCCTGGAAGGCAGGAGCTGGTTCGTGGTGGGGCGGCTGCCGGGCTGCGCCCTGGCCCTGGAGCACCCGTCCGTGTCGCGGCACCACGCCGTGCTGCAGTACCGCGGCCAGGCCCAGCCCGGCTTCTACGTCTACGACCTGGACAGCACCCACGGCACCTTCCTCAACAAGGCCCGGCTCCCGCCCCGCACCTACTGCCGGGTGCGCGTGGGGCACGCGCTGCGCTTCGGGGGCAGCTCCCGCCTCTTCGTGCTGCAGGTGGGTGCGGAGCGGGGGCGCTGAGAGCCATTGACCCAAACTGTAAGCCCCCTATAGGATGGAAACCACTTCAAGCCGGGGAGTGCAGCTCACCCTTAGGTCCAGCCCCTATGGTACGGGGGGGAAGGGTTTTGGGAGCTATAAATCCCCAAAACTGTCCAGAGGCAGCACCAAAAATGCCTCTGAAAGTGGAGCTGCGCTTGTAGAGATGTGCAGAGTACAGCCTCTGCGTGCCCAGTTAGCACAGGTATAAACAGCAGTGTAGGCACTGCTTAAGGAATAGAGCAAAGTGCCCTATGTGTACCCTAACCTAGGTATGTGGCCTACAGGGCTTTACCCACCCAAACCATGCCCCTCAGGTCTATGTTGCTATTATTAGCTGTGTAGCATCCTACTGCCACCCTTGTAGCTAAGTGGCATCTAACAAGCATGGATGCAGCCTGACTTTCACTGTAGCGGGTATATATTCATATGGTTCCTGTGCTCTACATGCTGCCCTAAGAGTACACAGAGTCTGACTCTCACTCTTTGCAGTTATAGCTGTGTCAAACCTATGTGTTCAGAAATCATGAGTTAAGCCCTTAGCATTCATGACTTTGCAAAAATATTTCGGAGTCTCTCTCTTAGTCTTCTGGCTTGGCTTGGCCAGAAGACTTGACTTGTCTTTGCAACCGCGAAGGCAAGAAACTCACTTTTTTAAAAAGCTGAGAGTCTCTCACATTCATGTGATTCCAGGAGCTGAAGCACTAAGAAATGCACTAGACATTGTAAAAACATAAGAACGACCTTACTGGGTCAGAACAAGGGTCCATCTAGCCCAGTAGCCTGTCTTCCAACAGTGGGCAATGCCAGGTGCCCTAGAGAGAGTGAACGGAAAAGGTAATCATCAAGTGATCCATCCCCATCGCCCATTCCCAGCTTCTGGCAACAGAAGCTAGGCACCCCATCCCTGCCCCTCCCGGCTAATAGCCATTGATGAACCTATCCTCTATGAACTTATCTAGTTTTTATTGGAACCTCGTTATAGTCTTGGCCTTCACAACATCCTCTGGCAAAGAGTTCACAGGTTGACTGTGCATTGTGTGAAGAAATACTTCTTTTTGTTTGTTTAAATCTGCTGCCTATTAATTTCATTTGGTGACCCCCCCCCCCCTAGTCATGTGCAGGGGTTCTCAGACTAGGGATCAGGACCCCTCAGGAGGTTGTGAGCTGTCAGCTTCCACCCCAAACCCTGCTTTGCATCCAGTATTTATAATGGTGTTATACATTGAAAATGCTTTTTTATATATATATTTAAGGGGGGTCACACTCAGAGGCTTGCTATGTGAAAGGGGTCACCAGTACAGAAGTTTGAGAACCACTGTTCTTGTGTTATGAGAAGGAGTAAATAACACTTCCTTAATTACTTTCTCCACACAAGTCATGATTTTATAGACCTCTATCATATCCCCCTTAGTCGTCTCTTTTCCGTGCTGAAAAGTCCCAGTCTTATTAATCGCTCCTCATATGGTAGCTGGGCTGTACCTGTTGCCCTTTTCTGAACCTTTTCCAATTCTAATATATATATTTTTGAGATGGGGTGACCACATCTGCACGCAGTATTCAAGATGTGGGCATACCAGGTATTTATATAGAGGCAATATAATATTTTCTGTCTTATTATCTATCCCTTTCTTAATGATTCCCAACATTCTGTTCACTCTTTTTGACTGCCATTGCACATTGACTGGATGTTTTCAAAGACCTATCCACAATGACTCCAAGATCTCTTTCTTGAGCGGTAACAACTAATTTAGACCCCATCATTTTATATGTATAGTTGGGATTATGTTTTCCAATGTGAATTACTTTTAGTTAATCACCATTCCGTTTCATCTACCATTTTGTTGCCCAGTCACCCAGTTTTGTGATATCCTTTTGTAGCTCTTCACAGTCTGCTTGGGACTTAACTATCTTGAGTAGTTTTGTGTTGTCTGCAGATTTCGCCATCTCACTGTTTACCCCTTGTCAAAGCTATGATAAAGTTGCAAGAGTTGACAACCCTAAAATTGACCAGCTTTCAAACTGACAGCATCCTTTTAAGGACACTATTTCATGTAGCTTAACTTACTTATTCAGCAACTTAAAAAATAAGTTAAAGACTTGTGGAAAATGGGAAAGAATTTGATTCACCACCTGTAAAAATGCTCTATAATTGGCTTGGTTGATTATTAACTAGAAAAAAAAATTACCTTCTGAAGCATGATGTACCTGTCACTGCTCGGAAACAGAGCATCAAACTAGATGGAACATTTTTGTTGTTGTTTTAGTATTTGTTTTTTCCAAAGTGACAAGTTAGCTATATGGTCCTGTAGTGTAGATTGCATGGGGGGTGCCTTTGTTGTCTTCCTTGTATGATTAGTTCTTGCAACAAGATTTGCAGTGAAAGAATTGGATGCATATCTTGGAAAGTTCCATTTTTGCAGAAAAGCTTGCATGTGCTTTTTTTTTTTTTTTTTTTTTTTTTGGCAAATGCAGAGTTTATTAAAGTAATCTAAATTAAAGAATCAAATTTAGGAGTTAAAATCTGTTTTTGTTGGGGGGGGTTGTGTTGAAAGAAAAAAGAACTAAAGCATTCAGTTTCATTTTGAATTCTAGTTTAGCAATATGATATTTCTAGGAGTTAAAACACTAATGCCTAACAGTCCAGGAAAAATTTTATTAAAAATAGCAAGGCTCTTTTGAGGCCCTCAAAGCACTTCATAAGCATTAGTTACTCATACTTAACAACACCCTTGTGAATTAAAGGATATATAGGGGTCACCTGTCCTACCATTAAAATGCAGCCACATCTGGAATTGAATGCTGCATCTGTAATGCTGCTCTTCTGTAGACGGGAAATGAAAACTACTGTGTCCGTTAGCAGGGGATTTAGGATTGTGGAATACAATAGGTAAACTGAACTCTTTATTAAAAAATAAATGTAAAGAGAGATTGACAGTATCATAGAATAATTTGCTTTTCTATTGCAAAATGGTATCTTTTCCAGAGGCACTCTTTAAAGGTATTGTCTGTGTCTTATGCTGCAGGGACCTGAGGAGGATCAGGAGTCTGAGTCGGAACTAACTGTAACTCAGCTGAAGGCTCTGCGCAAGCAGCAACAGGCAAAGTTAGAGAAGACAATGTTAGGCGAGGACTCAGATGAAGATGAAGAAGAAGAAAAGGAAGAGAAAAGAAATGAGAGCAGTCAGAGTAATGATATGAGTTGCTCATGGGGAATCGGTAAGAGATATTGTACCTGTGAATAAAGTTGCTAAAATAAGAGCTAAAGTTTTTTGAGCGAAAACTAGATAGATGAAAACTAAGCATTGAATTCCAGCTGCAGTGGTGTTTTATGAGTGAGATTTTTTTGAAGACAAAAATCATTTTCTTTTTATAAAAAGGATTGCTGGTGTAAGTAAGTTTGTGTGTGGAAGAGACAGAGAGAGAGATCTATTCCACACCAAAAAAAAAAAAAAACCCACCACAAATGTAAGGGTCTGACTTCAAACCAAAAAGGCAAGAAACTAATAATTGAAGTTTATACTCTCTCCTTAACTTCTGCTATGTTGTGTATATTATTGCAACAAATGTAGTGTATACAATTGCTTGAGACCCCTACACAGTGGAGTTAGCCCTAACTGAATTCTTTGCATCTGTGTGTTTGTTTGGCAGGGTTGGGTTTTCTAACTTTTGTGGTTTAATTCTGAAGAAAACCGAACCTCTCAAGTCAGCATACAAGAGCTGACAAAGTGGACCATAATTTTAAATAGCTAAAGTTCCAATACTCTAAAGTATGTCTTTAAAATGATAAACTACTATTATATACTTAACCTTACTAGCAAAAGGCAGGTGAATCTGTGAGGGTAACTTATCAAAAGAATGTAAAAGTTAAGCAAAACTTGTTATACAGGGATTTTTCTGAATTGTGGCTCATATCTTTCACCCTGATGAATTCTGAATTTTACTTACATCTCTTCCCAACCTCCTTTCCTATTTCATCTGCACTTCTTTGCATGCTTTCCTCCAGGGGAAGATGCTGAAGAAGATGAAGTTGAAGAAAATCCTATTGCCATCGAGTTTCAGGAGGAGCAAGAAGCCTTTTATTTGAAGGACCCTAGGAAGGCACTGCAGGGTTTCTTTGACAGGGAAGGTATGTGTCTGTCCTTTGTCAGCTGAGCATTTCCCCATAGTGGTGCATGCAGTGATGCCATACTTGTCACACTCTGCCTTGTATTTGGAATGTAGGAACTGAACTTTTCTGTTCTCTTTTAGTGTATTGTATCCATATGAAGAGAGATTAAGACTGGGACTTTTCAGCTTGGAAAAGAGATGACGTAGGTGGGATATGATAGAGGTCTATTAAAATCATGATTGGGATGGAGAAAGTACATAAGGAAGTGTTATTTACTCCTTCTCATAACACAAGAACTAGGGGGTCACCAAATGAAATTAATAGGCAGCAGATTTAAAACAAACAAAAGGAAGTATTTCTTCACACAACACACAGTCAACCTGTGGAACTCTTTGCCAGAGGATGTTGTGAAGGCCAAGACTATAACAAGGTTCTAATAAGAACTAGATAAGTTCATGGAGGATAGGTCCATGAATGGTTATTAGTCAGGATGGGCAAGGATGGTGTTCTTAGCTTCTGTTTGCCAGAAGCTGGGAATGGGTGACAGGGGATGGATTACTTGATAATTACCTGTTCTGTTCATTTCCTCTGAAGCACCTGTCATTGCCCACTGTTGGAAGACAGGCTACTGGGCTAGATGAACCTTTGTTCTGACCCAGTTATGGCTATTCTTATGTTCTTATTGAAACTCTTGTCTCTGGATCCAGGGCCTTAGTTCAGAGTTCAAACTTTGTTCCTGGCTCCCAGGCTGGGAATTGTGTAAGCACCTTGCACCATTCTTGAGTGACACCCCTTCTACAACCAACTCGCAGAAGTAATGTTTAAGGGATCCAGAGGCATCATAGTTCAGACCCATCTGATTAGGGGATGGTGGTTGTGATATGAGGTTTGATGGGGAAAGTATTATAGAGCAGCAAAAACAGAAGGCAGTGACAAGTTGACGTAAATTTAAAATCATTGCTGGTAAAGTTTGCAGATGACTCAAATATTGGTGGAGTGTTAAATAATGACAGCTTGGTTCTACAAAGAGATCTGGATCTTATTGTAAGCTTGGCTCACTTTAACAGCATATGGTTTAATACAAGTAAATGCAAGGTCATAAACGATGAACCAAGAATATGGGTCGCTCTTAGGATGGAGAGGGACTGTGTTTGGGAAAATCATGACTCAGAAAAGAACTTAAGGTCACAGTGGATAACCAACTGCCCGGGATGATGTGGTGGCTAAGAGCAAATCCAATCTGTTGATGTATAAGCAGGGGAGTATCAAGCAGAAAAGGGGTTATTTTCCTCTTAACCCTCGCTGTCGTCCCCTACCACAAGTTTGCTGGTTATTACAACGTGAGCAGCTGCATCAACTTTTTTCTTTTATTTCCTGTGCAGGAGAAGAACTAGAGTATGAATATGATGACCATGGACACAATACCTGGCTCTGCAGGGTTAAGTAGGTATACTGTGCATTGACTTTCTGAAATTAGAGGCTTTCTTTTCAGTTTCACAAGCACAAGCGGAGAGAGTCGTTTGCTTGATTGGTACATCTGCAGCTGAGACCAAAATGAGATTAGGCTTAAGCACTGAAATTGGAATAGAAGGATGATGGATGAATCACTACCCAGTTTAGTGTCTGTACTCTTTCCCCAGTCTTTCTTGCTTAGCTATTTTCCATCCTCCAGGAACATCAAATTGTGACAACTCTTTCAATTGTCCCTGCTATGAGAAACTCCACAATTTGAAATATTATGTGAGGAAGAAATTAGCTAGCAGTATCTCACAAACCAATGGAGATAGAAATTCATGCTTTATACTATTTGAAATCTGATTCCTGCCTTTCAGATGGTATGAAACAGTGGTTTCTAGCTTCAAAGGTTCTTCAGAGAGGCCACTAACATCATGTTGGTATTGGGGAGGGGAAAGCAAGTAATTGGAATGACGTGTCATTTAAGGGGTGATAGCTTATGACCAAGTAGAATGGCTTGGAATGGCTTATACCATTTTGAGAATCTCTGCTCCAGTATGGCATAATGTTAATTTCTAGCATTGGTAATTCACAAGATACAGGTGCTTAAAAGTACTTTGGGGCCTAAATTAGTTCCTTTGGCTTGTCAGTGCTATTTTGCTATTGCCTGGGATTGGGTGTAGGAAGTCCTGTTCCTCGGGCTAGTTAAAGATTTGCCAGAATGTTTTGTGGCAACTAACTGCTTTGACTAATGTTGTAAAAAATTGTAATATGAAAATATTTACCGAAAAAGAGAATAGGGTGGGATGGAAAGAGTGATGTCCAACATAAAGAACATAGGAGCCTAGTAGTGTCTCAGAGCTGTTCTGTAACTCTGAATTGAACAGGTTGCCTGTGGATGATGCATCAGGGAAGCAGCTGGTGGCAGAGGCTGTCCATTCAGGAAAGAAAAAGGAAGCAATGGTACAGTGCGCGCTGGAAGCTTGCCGAATCCTGGATGCTAGAGGTGTGCTACGGCAAGAGGCAGGTTGGTAACTGGTCACATTCTTTGGTGTCTATTTAGAAGATGTTCTCTGAGGGGGGCTTCTAGTTGCTGAGAAAGCTTGAGCCTGCTGCATATGCCTAGAGTTAATTTAAACAATCTTGCATTCTCCTGGGTATGTGTTACATATTTGGTCAATTGTGTGATACTAACTAGACTAGATAGGCTTAAATCAATGATGTAGATGACTAGCTGCAGACCGTTCTCTTTTTCAAGAGCTTTAACTCTTTTTTTGCTTCCTTGCCTTTTCCCCCTCACCCTTCTCAGTATCCCGGAAAAGGAAAGCCAAGAACTGGGAAGAGGAGGACTTTTATGACAGTGATGATGACACCTTCCTTGACCGAACTGGGGTTGTTGAAAAGAAACGACTGAACAGAATGAAAAAGGCTGGGAAAATAGAAGAGAAGCCGGAGACTTTTGATTCACTGGTAAGAACCTCGGGTTAACAGCCAGACAGGGCATTGTTGGCTTTAGGCTATAATCAGTCTTGCATACGCTGTTGCTGGAAAGAAAAATCAAAGGGATTTTAAATGGCTGTGTATTAGACAGTGCTCTGATACCATCTCAGGCCTGCAATTGCCAATTGGTCAGCCTAGAGTGGAGTCAGTAGGGTTCAGTGTCCATAGAACAAGAGACTTGGAGGGTGGAAGATTGATGTATGCATGGAGCCTTTTGACTCCAGCACATGATGGAAGAGCCAGAAAGCTGCTGCTACCAACACTTCAGTAGCATGTGTGCATTTAGTTGGTGGTCCCAGTCTAACTGAGTGAACACAGAAACTTTTGGTACAACTTAGTTTCTACTAGCAGCCTCAGCAAAAAGGAGGAGGATTGATTGTGCATGGAGAACAAGCCTTCTCATCATAGAACTGTTCCTGCTTAAGGTTGAGGCATATAGGGAAGGCAGTACTGCAGAATTTTGTTCTGCTGCTGTCCCTGCTATGCCTGCTCTGTGGATAGAGGACTTCAGTCCTCAGGCCAGTCAGTCATCTGGCATGAGCCCTAAATTCACACATGCAAACTAGGGGAGGCAAGAGGAATTTGCAACTTCATTGATCAGAGCTGTGAAAATAATTAAATACATTTCATCTAATGAGTTACCAGAATGTAGTGCACACTCTGTTCTAGGGAAATGTACTATATTGTGCGTCCCTGTGTAGTTTTCCTTCCGCTTATCAGAACAGGGTAGAGAGGTGGGTGAATTGAGTATCAGAACAAAGACACAGAAACAGTTTCAGGCCATCACAAAACAATTTCCAAGTGTCAAAAGTGCACGTGGTACCTCCCAAAACAAGATGATCTGATCCCTGCTTCAATACAACTGGATTGAACCTGGTTTGACAAGTTAGTATCATACTCAGACAAGAAGGGTGAGAAGGAAGGACAAGGGTGACAATAATATAACATGGTTACCCAGGCATGTGCACATCTTGATGCTTCAGGAGGAAAATGAGACGAGAAATTGTTTAGGAGCAGAGTCAGTCCTTTGAGCCAGTAACCTCCTGGCCAAGGATCAGCACTGTAAAGATGGGATAATAATGTGTAGAATGTTGGTTTTAAAAATAACTTATTTTAAAAACATCTTTAAAATGAAAATGTTTTTTAATTGTGTGGCTCTTTGTAGGTTGCAAAGTTAAATGCAGCTGAAAAGGAACTTTCTGAGATAACAGAGAAGCTGAAGGTTTCAGGGAAAGGTAAGGCACCAAGTATCCCTGATTGAAGAGCTTTAGGGAGTGCTGTGGGGGAGAAGGCAAAGTTTGTATATATGTCCTTACATATAGTTGCTAAATGAAAATGGAGGAGTGGAGTCTAGAAGCAGGCATACTTGCAGGTCATTTTGCTGGCTATTGTTTCACACCGGTCCCAAAGAGAGTACCTAATCCAGTACGCAGGATCAGACAGTATACAACATGGGTGTAGTTACCCTGCATTGTTATTAATGAGTATCTTAACAGAACATAACATCTCAGATAAGGGGAGGAGGGTGTACTAGCTAGATGAGTTTAACAAGGTAAACTAGTGCTCCTCAGTGTTAACCATGTTTGTGAAACCAACCCTATTTGAAGATAATTCTTCCACAACCTCCAAATCCTTTTGCAGGAAACAAAAGACCAAAGGCTTCTACAATTGCAGATGATCTCTATCCAGGTCATCTTTGTCACTGTTTTAAAAGTTTTAAAGGAAAGAAAAACTGAAAAGTACACAGTGAAAATACTTGAAGTTTAGGACTTCCCTGTGTCCTAAACCCCTGTGTCTGTCTGGTGAATTTGCAACTTGCTGCCAAGTGAGGTCAGAGTTTGGGTTTCAGACTTGCTCTTCTGGAATGGGTGGGGAGCCTCTTCGGGATTGGGTGTGTGTAGTGTAGGGGAAAGCTACTGTCAGGTGAGATGGTCATATTCCATAACTCAAGTCAGATCTAACCTTCCTCAAAGAGAGGAGCACTATAAGGTATAGCTTCTGAGACTCTGTGGGGAATAGGTTAGAGGATCCCCTCATCCCCTGCAAACGTATTTGGAAACAAAAGGTTCTGTCTTCAGAGTTCCTTGTGGAATGACCCCTGAATATAGGTGTATGTAAATACGTTAAATTTGTCTGCCAATAATGTGCTCTTGCATTTCTTAAAGGTAGTTAAAAGGACGCTGTCACTCAAAAATCCTACTTCCATCTGCAAATTTTATACCTCCTTTTGTTATAGTAACTGCTATGGTTACTAGAATGAAAGATCAGAGGGGAAAGTATATTTTTGTCTTTTTTTCAGATTTACTTTGCATTTGACAGCACTTTTTTGAGTAGTCAGTTACACTGCTTTCTAATGGTCAGTTGCATCACTCTCATGAGATGTTGTAGCTGGGAGGGAGAAGATTATACTCTTCCACAGGCTCTGCAAGCAGGTATTTATTGTTAGCAACAACTGAAAGTGAAGAGGCAGCAGGCAGATGCATTCCCAAGGACATTTGGTGGTATTGCTCTTGGGCCCACTCAAAAGACCCTGATAATGCGGCAAGGAAACGCAAACTCTCCTCTCCTCTTTTTTTTTTTTTTTTTTTTTTTTAAATCAAAAGAGAATTTAAAAATAAATATCTTTCATGAACAGCCTTTAAATTGTAAGCTGAATTTCAAAAAATTCAAATTGACTGTCTCTTTAAACAAAACAAATATTGGGCACATAAAATGCCCACCAGAAAAAGTTGAGACAAAATGTACTTGTAAGCTATGTGTTGTGTGTGGCCAGGTGATATCTGGGGGAAATGTACTTAGGTGTTTGTTTATACATTTTCTACCAGAAATAGTTTGCATAAACAAAGAATGGGGCTTCCCTGTGTGAGTACGATGTCTCTGAGAATTGTAGTGTCTTCCAGGTGGTAATATATTTCAACTTATGGTAGCTATACTTTTATGTCTGCATGATATGGTGAGCTATTTCATTTCGGTAAACCAACCCAATACCAGTGCCAGTTTGGATCAACATTTTTGTTTCTGGTCATTTGTCTAGGATCATAGATTTTCCAAGCAATCTGAACCTGAAAGCATTTAGTACTGTTAATTCCAGTGTGTCATGACTCACTGGGGTGGATATGAATGCTTTATAGCCCTGGAAAACTGGGAATGCCAGCATTTATTGCTAGACCTGTCAGACTGCGAGGTATCAGACCTTACTTTGAAACAATACTGGGGCTACTTTGGTACCTCAGTTTAACAATGCTTTCCTGACATTGGGCCAGGATAGACTATTAACTAGTCTTATATCGCTGCCCAGTCTATTTTAATCCTTGTATTGGCTGCTTGCTTTTTTTTCTTTGTAATTTAACTTGGTAGCTCACATTAACCATAGGTGCTGGCCTACAGCTTCTGAGAGCACGTACACCAATGATAGGTGATTTTTATCATTCTATTGGTAGTCTGTCAATACTGTTACAGCACCTAAGATTGTGAAACCTTATCAAGCTTTGGGTTTCTCTAAGTGATTACATGCCTGGCCTCTAAGAGCAGCACTCCTGAAAGATGGACGAGTGAGTGACAGGCTGAATTACTGCACCTCTTACCCAGCACTTGTAGAGATTAAGTGGTTGTCAGAGCGACATTAATAGAGGTTTACAGATTGCTTCCTAAACTCATTTTGAACTAACTATTGATGGGGAAGCTTGATAACTCTCTCATATTTCAGTGCAGCTGAATGAAAATCTCTGCGTATTTGATTTTCAGTTTTATTTTTTGTTAGCAATAATGTTCTTCATGGACAAGCTGATAGTGAAGTAAATGGCCTTAGAGCTTTTGTCGCTATAACATAAAATACAATATCCATGATTAATCCTGCTCCTAGTGATAACTAATTTTAGTCTCCCCAGCAATTTTCTGTGCTACTGCAGATATCACATCCTAAGAAGAAAACTGTGAACTACATTTCATAGCCTGAGCTTGGGAAATCTGGTCCCTCAAGCGGCAGCGGGGGTAGAGATTCCCTTTGTGATGCTGAGGTAATAGATCCTGCTGTGCATCTGCTCACCAGAGGACAGATTGGTTTGTCCAAAGCTGTATTTACCTGGGACACAGCTGCCCTCTGTAATTGCCACTCAGTGCTGAAACTGCCACATCTGCTGACACATTGCTGAGTCTCTGTGTCGAAATGGTGGCAGCACTTTAGGCAGAGACAACTAATCCATTCTACATTGGTGCAGGGTTGTATGTATCCATTTTCTGGGCTGGTCCATTGTGCCCAACTTCAGGCCCAATCCTGTGAGGTGCTGAGCACCTAATTCCCATTGACTTCTTCAAGGTTTTTCCCAGGTCAGGATCTTTTTGAGTCTAGAGCATGCATGTCTATTCACTGACTTACTTTGAAGTTCAGATACTTAATCTGGTGGTACGCTAAACATCTGTCTAAGAATGCATCATATAGTGCAGAGCATGTGTAAGTTTAGTAGTAAAAGTGCTCTGTCTGTGTGTGTTTGTATATATCGATATACACACCTTTTAATTCAAGGTTGTTTTGTAGGCATCGTGCACATAAGGGCGAATATTGCCATACAGTATCTCTATCTTTTAAAAGGTTCAGACAGTCAGTTCGTGGGTAGCTTTTGTCCTGATTCACACTCAGTTTAAAGTTATTAATTATATGAGAGAAATAGACTTAATGAGAGCTCCTTTGGCTGGACTACTTACATCAACGTTAATAAAAATGTATTGCATCTTCCTAAGGGACATTAGGGCACATAGCATACCAAGTAACAATAATTCCTTGCGTCCTATTAACTAAGTGATCATTGAGTAATTACCGTTACATGCTGCTGCAGCTTTTGTGTGTTTGTTAAACTTGAAACTATATTTTGTTCTATATCAGAAATATCCAGTTTATGAATTGAGGCCTTTTATGAAATGTTTGTATAACTAGAAGAAATGCTTAATAGTTCCTTACAATCACTTTCAAAAATATACTCATCAGAAAAAATTTAAACAAAGCCAAAAAAAAAAATCTTTAATTACATTCAACCAATTCTGATTTATAATTAAGGCTGAAAGTTAAAATACTTAGGGCTGTCTTATAATTAGGGTTGGGATTTAAAAATTTGCAAATTATATAATTGTGTACAGACATACGTACATATCTACATGAATGCTTAATCATACAGTTACAAAGATTTAAGTTTGCCTGAATTTTAGCATAGCGTATAATAGTGAAACTAAGGCAGAAGTTCTTACCGGACAACAAGGGGATCAGAAATTCTGACAACACAGAATTCGTTCTCTTCATTGTCTGCCTCTGACATAACTCAGAAGATGCAAATTCTATAGCATTGTCAAAATCCAAGAAAATAACTTTTCTGATCTTTGCTAAGTCATGGGTTAGCAGGAAAAACCTGAGGCTCTGAAGCTTAATGAACCAAAATTTGAGATGCAAAAGAAACAACTTTGTTTCTACATATATGGGAGGAATCAGCAATGTCTGCAAAGAGATGGACTCTCACCTTTGGGAGGAAAAAACCCCATACCTTTATTTTCCCAAATATAAATTGGCCTTCCCAATTAGAAAACATAGCCTTACATACTGTTGTTACTTTGGGAATCTGAACAGGAGTCACAGATGAAGTAATTGTTATGTAAGATAGGAAATACTTCAAGGGGGTGATTACTTGAGTTAACGGTCACGAATTCAGAAATGGGTTTACACAGACTAAAATGTATCGAATCAAATTAATCCTTTAGGGAACTCCATTGAATTCTTCCCCAGGGACAAATTTGGCCCATTATCCAGCTGAATAGTGAGGGTTTTGCACAGAGGGTGGTGTATTAGCTAGTTATCTGTCTTGGGTACTTATATGGCCCCATCACACGCTTCACAGTCTTTAAAGATTAAATTTGGTGGGTATGAGACTCATCTTTTTTTCTTTTTTTTTCCCCCCCTCTACCATGTGCATTTTGCAATCATCTTTCCCAGCCCAATCCCAGCCGGCTTCTCAGGATTCCTTGGATGAGTTCATGACTGAAATAAAATCAGGCTGCTCCTTAGACAGCGTAATGAGGAAGAAGCTTCATTTGCGGTCCTTTGAATTGAGGAAAGAACAGCAGAGACTGAAAGGGTTAATAAAGATTGTTAAACCTGCGGAACTGCCAGAGCTGAAGCCCCAGTGAGTCTACATCAATAATCATTGTATATTGTCCCTATGAAATTGTGCTGTCCTGGCAAGTGAAATGCTGCCAAAATGTAGAAAGAGCAAAATATACAATGGGTACCACCTCCTATGCTATATCTGAGATGGCACACTGACACGCCAAAGTGACATTGACCCATAGCCATGTCAGAAGAATGCTACAGAGAGATGCAGCAACCATGGTCTTAAAGCAGTAAGATTAACACCTGGGTTTTGTGTGTGTGTGTGTGTGTGCGCGCGCATACACACAGTGGTGTTTCTTAATAACCTTTCATGCAGAAGGATCACACAGCACAGGTTTGAGTTCCTGTTTCATAGCATCACCTTTGTTCCGCAAATGTTTCTGTTCTTAAATAGAAGAGATTGATGCTTAGGTATTTACTGTAGGCTGTGCCATGTGCTAATTGCTTTTCTTTGTATCTAATTTTGTTAGGACTGGGAGTCATGGTCCGGAACTAGAGAGCAAGCCTAAAAAGCTAACATTGCCTCTCTTTGGTGCAATGAAAGGGGGAAGAAAATTCAAACTGAAAACTGGAAACCTAGGGGTAAGTTGGATGAAGAGAGCCGTTTTAAGGTATTCTTTGCTTTCATTTCCTTTGGTCATTGGCTTCCCCTTCACTTTCTTTCTATTTTTCTTGGCCTTTTAGTTAAATTCAAATGCATTATTGGTTTAATTCCCAAAATGACTATTAAAAAACTATGACCTGCTCTTCTGGAGACAATGACTCTATCTCTTTTCCCTCTTCATTTTCACCTGCACTGATACCTTTCCTTAGGACAAAATAGCTCTTCGTCCATTTGACACTTCTTTCCTCGTTCTTCCTATGAGTGGAACACACATGCTGTGTCCTGTCTTGTCTGTCTGTGGCCATTCTGTATCAACCTGTCTATATATCTTAGGGTTTTTTATAGCACTCATCACCAGATTACCTAAGCACTGCTACATCAGTTTGCTTTTACGCCACAGAAGTTGCCTGTCAGGCGTCCAGATATCCCTGAAAGCTTGTTAAAAATGAAAGATGATGGGCCTGAAGTGGAGGAAGAAGAAGAGGATGAAGATGAGGAGCAGGAAATCAAAGCAGCAAAAATCGGCACACAAAAAACAGAGATGAAAATGGCAGGAGAAGAAGTAGATCAAGAGACTAGTCTTCCTGCCACTTCTCCTAGCAAGAATCTGGAACCTACTCATGGTAAACAGTGACCGCTTTTTCCCTTTTCCCTTCATTAGGTTATGTGAGTAGAAACTACTGGATTTTTCAGAGTTGCACAAAGCTATGGAGGTTTGCTTCATAGATGTTCATGTGACACTTTGCAGATTTCCTTTTCACAGCTTTGTGCCTGTGAGCTCAGCATTCTGGGCACAAACAGATCCAAGAAACAACTGAGTTTCACCTGGTTTTGTATTAAAGCTCTGTACAACAGCAAATTTCCCATAGTTTTGGGATTAAAAAGAGAGACAAGAAAAGAAATCTTTCTGTATTGACAGGCCATATTGATAAACCAGTGTATGCAGCACTTGAATGACTTACAGTAACAAACTAGTACTTGGTATTGTTGTAAGGGAACATCATTAAAAAGAAAACAGATTTCAGAGTAACAATACATTTGAAGGTTTATAAACTGAAGAAGTAAAATGTTTTAAAAGTCATAATGGCAGGATCTTGACTGTCTCTATGTAGCTTGTATCCAAATTGAAACCCTTTTGCATTCACCAACTCCGTGCAAGTGAAAACTCATCCATGACATTGCAGTAAGTTATTTTGTTCCCTCGTATCTGCAATTCTGCCTCCTTGCCTTAATGTATAGTATCATGTGCAATATGGCCATGTTGTTGTTAGTTTAAACTGGCTCTGTTGGTTAATTAAACTCCCTTCCCAATGTTGCATTGAAATAGTCTTTCAACATTTAATCTCTTTGGGTGTTTATAGAGAATTGTCCCTTTATTTGAATGTCAGTGCTGAAATGAATGCAGCTAAGTTTACTCCAATGTATTGTGTTTCAGTGATGCTAGTGCTCTGCTTCTTAGGATGCCTGATAAGTGTATTCTGTTGACTTTTTGGCTGTTTTTCACAGGGATTGGTTTTCAGTCTCAGCCCATCAGCAAGCAGCTAAAGACACCAGAGAATGAATATCAGGTGGACCTATCACAAGAGAAGTCTCAAGGTGAGCAATGCAATGTGGGGCTCAGCAATTGTGCAGGAGATTATGGACTTAAAAATGTATCCAAAGGAGCTGTTGTCTATGTAAATTAGCAAAAGGAAACAGCATTGCCTAGCTTCTGAAGCAGGGAACTAGGAATCCAGGGGGCATAAGGGCTATTCTCAACTCTGCCACAGCCTAAATATGTGACTTCTGGGCAAGTCACTTCACCTTTGTGTTTCAATTCTCCTCGCGCCTCCAAATCTGCAAGGCGCTTTGAGTTCCTTGGATGAAAGACACTGTATAAATACAAAATTATTTTAATGCAGTAGAGTGACAGCAGGATCTTGTGAGGAAGAACCAAGTGTAAAAAATGATGCACCCTTTTTCTCCTACTTGTCTAAAGAGTTGGTCAGAGGGGAAGTGCGTGTGAAGATTTGTACCAATACAAATCTCGCGTACCATATGGCAGTAGCATGCACTCTTAGCTGCTCAAATGTCACCACGCATTTTACAAAAATTCATCTGATCCTCAAGATCAAGGCCTGACTTGGCATGCAAAACATTTGGAAGAGATCTGTGTGGATTCTTTTTCTCTGCTCTCCCACCTGACAGTCTATGGCAGCCTAAGATTCCTCAGGGAGACTGTCCTCTTATTGTCTCATAGAGGTGAATATCAATGTCGCATTGGATTGAGATCTTGAGTCTCTTAAGTTAAACGGCAGGAGAGTCAAGGCTATTCATCTCACATGCTCCCTCACTGTTCTCTTCCACTTACTGATATTCCTGTACCCAGCAAAGTGACATTTTTGTATGTTGGTTCCATGTATTTCCTAAAGTAGTTTTCGGTCTTCATGGCCCAGTGTACAGACCCTTGATGGCCAAAGTCCAAGACACATCCATGCTCCATCTTCAGTGTTGTATCCTCTTGTAATCTGCAGGGAGAAGATTGCTTGACTACTAGAATTTATCATTATAATAACTGCAGATGGAAAAGACCTATTAGATCCTAACCCCTTACAAGTGTGGATATATGGAGTGCCAGATAGATGATCGAATACATTAAACTACGGTTGTCACTTAAATGTATTTAATCTCAATAAATTTATAACAGTAGGATCCTGTTCAACAGATAAAAGAACTGAATTTTGGTACAACAAGGTTAAGGCATTTCTTTTGACAGGTCAATTTTAAGTGGGCCTTTTGTGAACTTATTTCTGATAGAGTTGCTGGTTCGTGATGTAGGAGCAATATGGTGTGCTAAAAAACAGATCTTGTTTCTTCCTAGCATCTGAGAGAGCATGCAGGACACTTGAAGAGAGCCCCAAGAAAAAGACGAAAGTTAATGCCCCAGGCAGGGTAAGTAATGATACCTGAAGCTCTCTCGTGCATAGGAAGACAGTCCCTGCCCCAAAGAATCAATAATCTAATTTAAAAGATTCCCTCTGAGTGAAATGGGCTGGTGACTTGGTTGGAGTACAGCTTTGTGACAGTGATGCCTCTTCCACAGTGTGTGAGACTAGTCTTCTAGTGCACTGCTGCTGCAGGAGACATAGAGAGCTATTGCAAGTCACCAAGTCGTGTGCCTGCTAAGAAGCTATGAGCTAGCATTTCAGGATTGACAGAGATTCGTAAAAACTAGTGAAACTAGACCACCAGTCCATTCATCAAGGCTTCCCTTCCAACTGTATTGATAACACTTTGTGCTGGCTCACAGTGATGTGATCTCTCATTTGCTTGTATGTGCTCGAGCTTGCCATAAAAATTGGCATGCTCTAAGGCCCAGTCCTGTGACTGCAGAGCTTTCTTGTGGATTAGCGTGGGATGTGCACGCACTGGCTTACACAGCAAAGGTCTTAGTCTGGAAAACTGGTACTGTTGGACAAAAACCTGGGGACCACCTCTGTAGTCCACGCATCTTGCCTTTAATATAACTTAATCCTTTGGGGAGTTATGGAAAAGGGTCATTGTTAGTGTTGTGGAATTTATTGTAACTGGGAGCCAAGGTGTAAGTGGCCTTCGGTGCATTCACAAGGAGGCTAGAGTTGTTTCTAGGAAAAAAATCTGTAAGGGATATAAACCCTCCATGTTTTGGAGCATAAAGATAACCACTTCTGCCTGGGGTTAGAAAGAACCTTTTCCTGGGGGCATATTACTGCATAATTTAGCATCATGGGGGCTTGTACCTTTCTCTAAACCATCTGGTACTGACCATTGTTGGGGACAGGGTACTGGACTAGATAGACTACAAGTTTATCCAGTGTGGCAATTTCTACGTAGCACATTCTGGTTGTAGTTTTTGTAATTGATGGAATGCTATGCAAATACACTGCATCACGTGACAAAGAGACGTAATGACCATCAGCCACTAGCAGGATCTGCTAATCCAAAAAAATACTTCCATTGGCATTAATTGATTCCATTGTTAGCAATCCCAGCAAAGAGGCCAAGGACTGAAATGGGAACATCCTTCAAAGGTTGTCTCTCTGTAGCTAGGTTGAAGCATATTAGTGAGGGAAGTGTCAATACGTTTGCTACAATCTATGCTGTACCCCTTCTGTGGATAACTAGAAGATAACCGTCTCCAGGGCTGTCAAACCAGCACTTCTAACCAGCACTAATTCACTCCAAGCAGTCTAATATTGTAGCATTCTCATAATATTAAATGCCTTAGGTTATCTTCAGGTTCCCATTACAAACCACTTTTTGCACATGCTATTTTTTAAAAAGTCTCCTTTTGGTTGATATTTTCCATAGTGGGTTTCAGCCCAAAGGTAGCATTTTTTTAAAAAGTTTGAGGAAAAAAAATCTTTTTATGCACTTTTGAGTCATGCAAAACTGGAAAAAGTCTTTTCTCCTTCTGAAAAGATTTTGACTTTTTTGTGCACAAGAATAAAAATAGCTGAATTTTACATGCTGACACTTTCCAGGAGGCTAGATCTTCCAGAGGTCTCTAATCTAGGTTAATTTTAGAAAATTAAACAGATTTGAGCGACTGAAAAATTGCTTTGATCGTGCTGGTAGATCTGTATTAAGGTTTTCTGTAATAACCAGTACATACATTCAATGCTTAGTAAATATAGACTTGTAGACTTTACGGCCAGAAGGGACCATCATGATCATCTAGTCTGACCTCCTGCACACTGCAGGCCATAGACCCTCACCTACCCACCCCTAACCTGTAGCTGAGTTACTGAAGTCCTCAAATCATGATTTAAAGACTTAAATATAGGTGATTTTTTAAAATTGTTTTCAATATTTCACTATGGATTTGTTAGGTTTTGACTACATAATCATGGAAGTAAAAGATGAAAGCCGTTAAAAGATTAGTGCTTCGGCCCTACATTTTCAACCTAACATTAACTTGCTATCTACATGTTTAGGCTTCGATGAAAATAGCCTGATTTTTGAGGAGCACTTAGCAGTCACAAATTCCACTGAAGTTAATGGGAGCTGGAAGCATATATCTCCTTGGAAAACCAGGCCACTCTTATTTAACAACATAACTTCAGGCATTCAAGTTTGAAAGTGTTGGCCTTAATATAATTTTTTTTCCAGTGTAAATTGTGCTCCTAAATCACTTAAATACTCTTGAAAGTCTGACCTTCATCTTTTTCCTTAAACAGGGACATTCACTGTAAAATTGACATCAATGTAACATTAAGCTTACACATTTAAATCCTCAAGAATCAACAAATACCAAAATTAACATTTTCATTGTAACCTTTATTTGCACACACCATGGACACAATCCTTTGTTTTGTATTATCTGTAATACTAGTAAGTGCAACAAACAGTTCTGCCCTCATTAGTACACTCAACTCCTGCTGACTTCTTTGTGGATTTCATGGCTGTATTGGAAGATGGAGTTGTCCTTCGATCTATGCTCTGAGACCTGCTCCATTACCCGCCCACTTCACTCCTGTTGTGTTTCCTCATTGACTCTTCACAGTAGGGAAACTACTCCCACCTCTCAGTAGCTTTTTTTTCTTCCACACCACTTCTGTGAGCTTAAAACTGACTATTTGAAACACTTGATAACTTTATGCTAGGAATGCTGTATCTTTAAAAATATATGCTCAATTTTTATTTTTTGCAGCTCCAGCAAGCGCTTTCCTCCTCGCAGTACCCAGAAGATGACCCAGACTACTGTGTGTGGATGCCTCCTGCAGGTACCAAGCAATTTCCTCTAACTTCTTACTCCAATAAATCAGGACTCCATTTGCAAAATAGTCCTGAGGGCCCTGAAGTGTGGCCAAAAAAAATCAATCAGTATGGATATTTCATACATACATACGTGATATTTGGGATGGGTGTAACACAAACATGTACTTTTCACACTGTTGTGTGCTACTATTAGTTCCTGCAGTTCTGTATCAGCTTCATTACGCCAAGTATGGTGGTGGTTTTATTATTTGAAAGGGAGATCAAAGCCTGTGAGGTTTTGAGCAGCCTCAACTTTCACTAAAGTTATTGGGACATTCAGCAACCTTTCAAACTTCTTGAAGACTCTTTGGCCAAAACTTTGAAACACAAACCTTCCTACAACTCGTATCACATGTTTTGGAGAGACAAGCCTTATTAACTTATTGTGGCAGAGATATGGAATGACTTTTAATAGGGGCACAAATCCAATTTGTGTGGAGGGTGAAAGGTAAAGATTAACTTTTTTCTAATTAACCTTCAAATCGTTTTGATTTAACCTTCTGTGGTTATTTTTAATGATGCAATGAATTTTCAATTATACTTTTTTAATGAGAGCATGGATTATGCATATAGCTTTTCATATTAAGTGCATAGATTAGATTTCATATGGTTTCATGATAGTCTTACTCAAAATTACAGATAATTAGGGGTTTAAAACATTGCTGAGCCTGACAGGGAGGGAGGAGACGGGGAAGGAACTTCACTGAGGAGAGCTCTAACCCAGATCTAAGTGAACAAAAAGACTGCACTCCATTAGCACTAGTAAAAACTAATCAACCAGAGCAAAATTCCTGGCTCAGCTGACCAGAAGAGGGGCTGAACAGGGTGTGTCTAGCCAGCTTCCTTTTTTTGAGGGATCTCTCTTTTCCTGTCTCCAGCTACTAATGGGAGGATTTGTCTCCTGTCTGAGCTGGCATAATGGGGACACTGGAGGAACCAAATAAACAGGAAAGATATTATGTAGTCTTGTAAAGGCATATGACTCCCAGCTGTCAGGAATTATGTATCAAAGAGACTATTATTGTAATATCCATTGTGTGGGTTGGTATACTTTTTCTGTCTGTCAAACGTATGCTCTGTGTAGACCGTTTCATTCTTTGCTCTGAGTTGATCTTGGAAGAGCAAATATATATTTTTGTCTCTTGTCAATCAGGTCAAAGCGGTGATGGCAAGACTCATCTGAATGAAAAATATGGTTATTAAGCTTCACAGGTCCCAGGCAGTGGCTCTGAGGTCTAAGGGACCGTGCTACTTTGGACAGCTTCCTGCACAGAGTTGAGTGAGGGGTGAAAGAGTTGGCTTCTCAGATGCTGTTCCAGACTGAATGGCATCAGCACCAATTCGGACGGTTATCTCAAGCATTGCGTTTGTTCTTTGTTTTTAAAACACTTCTAAAGATTCCTGAGCCTTGCCCACAAATTTTTCCACCTCTTCCTTCTGCAGTTGGCCTGGTCATTGTATTCAGTGTGAGAATGTTAGACTTGTAAGGGCTTTATGTGTATAAGCATGATGAGGTGAGACCAAGCTGGTTTTAGCCAATAAAAATGAGAACACTAGTGTTTTTGCCTCCAAATTATACATAAAATGGCATTATCAGGGCAAATGTGACCCAAAGTTCAAGTTTTTATAAAAACCTTTTATTTCAAAGGAAATATATTTTAACCCCCCCCAAAAAAAAATCCTTTGGAACTCAAGCACTTCAGCACTGAATAGTGCAAGAAAACCAGAGAATGAAATTGACTGGAAACACTGAAAAAAGATGCAATAATTAGAGGCATGGAAAAACTCTCATATGAAGACAAATTGAAAATATTTGGATTTCTTATCTTTCAAAAGAGACAAATTTGAGGGGACATGATAATAAAATCCCCTGAAATAATGAATGCTCTAGAAAAGGGAGATAGGAGTTTCTGTTCACCTTGTGTCATAACACAAGAACATTGGGACATTTGAGGAATTTGAAAAATGATACATTCAAAATTGATAAAAGATGATGATCCTCTCAGTGCATAATTAGACTGTGGAACTCATTGCCACAGAATGTTGTTGGAGCCAAGAATTTAGTGAGAACTAAAGAGGGATTCGAGCTTTCTATGGATAAAAAGAATATCCAGAATTATAAAAGTTAATGCTGAAAAAGAGTATTGGAAAGAATCTAATACCTAATTTATATAATATGAAACCTGCTTCTTAAAATAATTCCAAATTATAAGAGATTAGGAAGAGACCTTGACGGGAGCAGATTACCCTACATCTGCCTACTGTGCAGTTTCTTGCATCATCTTCTAAAGCAGTGGTGGGCAACCTGCAGCCCAGGAACCGGCGTCTGGGAACCTGGCAAACCGCAGCCACCGGGAGCTGTGGGGAGCCTTGCCTGCGGACAGTCAACATCAGCAAAATGTGTCACGGCCCACAATCAGATTACCTGATGGGCCGCATGCGGGCCGCAGGTTGCCCACCACTGTTCTGAAGCATTGATGCTGGCCACTGTCAAGAGATAAGATATTGGATTAAATCGACCATAGGTCTGAGCCTGTCCAACATTTCCTATGTAAAGTAGCTCTATAAAATGCTACAGTGGTGGTTGTATTATACATAAGGAAATTCTTCTTTAAAAATACGGATTTTATCCTGACCATGTCTCTTCACCTTCCTCTTTCATCAGATGTGTTTCTAGGATAGTCATAATAGTTCAGGCTTTTCTGTCTTTTCAGCATTGTGTGTTTGGGCAGGTGCCTTTCATATTCCCCTATTCAAGCCACCACTTAGTTGAGAATGTTTCTCCCTGGTAACCAAAGTCCACTCGCATCAGTGTCCCCTTACCAGTTCTTTCAAAATCATAATTAAGTAGAAAATACCTGCAGATGGAGCTAGCGAAGCACAGACCATGCTGTGTTATAGGTCTCTTCCATCGATGAGTTGTATTATGTCAAATTCCTTTCCTCTGGACCTCTGAAGTGTTCCCTTCCTAATTATCTCCCCCACACACACACCCTTAATAAAGCTGAAAATTCACCCACACTTATGCCAGTGGCTTTAAAATCAAACCCTGGTGTAGAAGAGCGATTTCATACCCACCCATTCAGTTGCCCAGCTGTTGAGACAGGTCTTTGCTTCTGCAGTAAGCTACAGTATCTGCACACTTGTTCTCACTGCTTGTGCCAACATGTGGCCAGGATACAGTGCTTTCTCCAGCATTCAAGGACCAATTGTCTAAAGCTGCCATTTCCTGTGCAGCGCACATGATTATTGTATTCTCTGCCACATGTTTGCCTCATCGTAATTACTTTCCCTTGCTACAAAACTTCCTGTTATGTATTCACCTGATAAATACATTTTAATTTATAGGGCATACCCAAAGCCCTCTAGGCACGTAATATCTGGCCAGCTGACTTCAAGATATTTTGGTTTGGAGCTCTGTGCGTGAAGCAATTCGTTTGATAATTTGCATAACAACACATGCTGCTGTTTCAAGTCAAACAGTTATACATTTAATATAGTTATATAAATGCCATAGGTTTTTACAAGCTTTTACATTCTAATTTAAAAGTGTGACATTTAGCGTTGGAATGAAATGTCAAAAGCTCTCTTTTTCTGATACCCCGGTGTGTGTGCCTATATGTATATACATGTGTATGTATACTTTCCACCATGAATATATTGCATTGTTTCTGGGTTCTGATGACCTGTTAAACCTAGGTTCAGTGTCATGTTTTCACTAGACAAACTCAATAAAAATGCAGCCTAATTGTAGTTCAGCAGACTAGTCTTTCACTTGCAGCCTGGCTTCCAATCTAGTCTTTGATCGCAAGTGAAAATAAGATTGTTCTCTCAAACGGCCATACAATTTGACCCACTCTGGCACACAACTGCTCAAGAATGACCTAGACTAGAATAGTGGAACTGCAGGCACAACTGATCTGCACTGGCAGAGCTGTATGGAGGGAGCACAGGACTTCAGCAGTTGTGAAATTCCAGATCAGGAGAAGTGTGCATAGTGCTTATCTGCACTAATCTGACTAGCCCCTCACTTTCATAGGTACTGGCTTCACACTCATAGAGACAGGTGTAATTGACACATCTCAACCCTTAACTGTATAGGGGGTGTTATCGATATTATTGAGTTAATATAGTGCAGATGGTTTCTGAAGAGAAAACGTTGCCTGTGTGAACTGTCTGTATTACATCTATATGTAAGAGGAAGATAGTCTTGCCTTTATCCTGCAGTACAGAAGTGGGTACCCTCTAGGCACTCTAATTGAAAATAGCTTCTCCTGATTTCATTTGACTTTGCATCCTATGCTCCCTGCCAACGCCAGAGCACTACTACTAGCTTCCTCTCCCTGATCTGCCCTGTCCCACCACCACCCCCTTGTCTTTAGATCAAGTTCAAGCTTCTCATCCTCCCCTCTGAGGCAGAGCACAATTTTACCTACCAATATCTTTGTGTTTACTTCCTCCTGCAGTCTGAACTCCTGAGGTTTCCTCCAAACCACCCCTTTTATACCCTTCTCCTGCTCCCCCTTTGCATATTATTTTGATATCACCCCTTTTCTTTTAGTATATCCTCCCCTTCACTCGAATTATTCTCGGAATGCACTTTCACAAAGCCTTTCGTCTGTGATCCTTCAAAGATGCCCACCTTGCTTTGTGATGGTAACCTATCAGCTGATCTATAGTGTCTGTCTGGTTTAGGGCCTGGGCCTGGAGCTAATTCTGTGTGGGCAGAGCCCTGCAGCTGCCTGGAGTCAGTTACAGGACTGGAGTCTCAGTGCAAGCTCCTAATAGGAGGGGCCATGTCTGCCTTTGTACACCGCTCTATACATAAAATTGTAGTAATGTGAAGTGAAACAATACAAGAAACTATGGTGATCTACTAGCGAAATATTTCCCTTTTAGAACGGCCGTGCATCTGTTCTGTTCTGGAAGCAGCAGCGTATTGTGCGTGGGAATTTCCTCAGAAAGTAGTTGGCAGCGCTATAAGCCCATGATAGGAAGTGAGTGATGTTTCTCTGATGTCAGAACAAAACGGTACTATAAATCTGTAAGTCTTGTAACTTGCTTATCAACCTTTTTATCCCCCTACCATAAATAACCTTCCCAACAGTCTTTAAGAAACATCAACCAAGGCAGATTCATAACAGCAAGGCAGTAACACCCTAGCAGCTCTTACAGGCTATTGTATGTAATTATGCTGGGGTCTGTGTTGAAATGCTGATTTATTTTCCAGTGTTGAAAGCACAGCTGTAAGCACCGCAGACCATTTTGTTCTTGCTTCTAAAGCAGCTCCCTTAGCTTCAGGTGTTTCTCACCACAAAGCGGATACAACCGTTTTCTTTCTGAAAATTAGCGTCTCTGCCTGGAAACTGTGTTCTGGCTTCTGTTTTTGTGAAGCAGTCATACAAGGAAATGTACTGTGATGTGTTGATAGTTGATAAGCTGCAGTATCTCTTCTGTGTCTCAGATAAGTGGTAAGTGTGAGCCAGTGGCTTAAGCTCAGGCCTGGGTATTAGTAACTCCTATATTCTGAACTTGACTCCTATTCTCTCTCTGACTTCAGGCACGGGAGTCAAGATCAGAATGCAGGCATTATGAATGTCCAGTTAATGGGACATGGGAGTTAATGTCCAGTTAATGGGAGTTTTGCCATCTCTGCAAGAAGTTACTTATCTCCATTTTAATCATTTCCCCATCTGTTGTAAAAGGGAGATAAGTTAATTATCTCAGAGATGTTGAGAGACTAAGGCTATGTCTACACTACAGTTTGTCGGAATAACTTATGTCACTCTGGAGGGCTGAATAAATCACACACACACACATGGAGTGACATAAGATATATTGACATAAGCACCGCTGTGCACAGCGCTATGTTGGCAGGAGAGCTTCTCTGCTGACAGAGCTTCTTCTGCTAGCAGGGGCTGGAGTAGTTAAGCCAACGGGAGAATCTCTCTCCCATTAGCTTAGAGCGGCTACATTAGAGAGCTTACAATGGTGCAGCTGCATTGGTGTAGCTGCGCTGCTGTAAACTCTATAGTGTAGTCGTTCCCTTAGCAGGTGAAATCTTGACCTCTGTGACATCCAGGGCAAAACTCCCATTAACTTCAGTGAGGCCAGGATTTCATCTTATGCTTGGAAAGTGCTTTAGCATCCTCTGCTGAAAGGTGCGATGTAAAACGTATTATTAGAGCAGTAGAGGAGGGTAAGTATGGTTGAAGGGCAAATGGATCTCTGTTATTTAGGAAGAGGAATGTGAACAGCAGCTGAAGCTACAGTGAGAAACCAGTATTGAGGACCAGGATGAGATCATCAAAAGGAAGCCGCATGAGGAGCAATGCGGCAGCTGGAGATCATGGAGATGCTGGGAAGAATAGAGCTAGAAAAAAGAGAAAGCTGAATGCATTATTATTATTTAGGGGTCTGAACTCAAAGGATGAGGAGGAGGCCTAGCACCTTGTGGTCACACCCAAAATCTGCACGTATTGTTAGAAGTGGTGTGAATACCCATGAAAATAGGGAACTAATCCAATGAGAGCTAGAGCATCTGCCTAGATAAATGCAAGCTGGGCCACTTAAGGGAAGAAATATGCAGGCTAGCAAAGGGGGAGCAGATGGGTGAAAAGCAGACCTTCGAAAGTGGTGAAGGGCCGCTGGGGGACAGCAAATGGGTTGGGTGTCACATTCTGGGGTTCAACCCAGACCAGTGAGAGGCTGTATCACCGCCTGCCCTGTAACCCTGGATTCCTTAAATGCTCTGCTGCTGTGGCTCATAGGCCAGGAACAGTGAGCAGGCAAGAAAGCAGTTCCCTCAATGTCCATGTGCTGCACAGCCCTGGTTCAGCACTCAGACCCCAGCAGCCTGCGTACAACACAACAGCCCCACCCTGGTCTCCCCCAGCCTTGGTTACTACTTGCAGGGTGACCCCAATGCTCCCCAAGTCCCTCCAAAACCATCTGCCCTGAAACATCCAGACCTCTCCTGAAAGATTTGGAGGAGTAATAAGGTCCATTGCGCCTTAAAGAGACAAAAGCACAGCAGCTTGTTGCTTTAACTGGAGTTAACAATCCCTTCAATTCAAACACAGCACTAGATTGGTTTGGATTAAAAGTAAAACAGGTTTATTAACAAAGAGGTTTTAAGTGAGTTCGAGCACAAGGGGAAAAGACAAAATGGTTACAAGCAAACAAAAGTAAAAAATGCTTTCTAGTGTCTAAGACTTAATCAGCTGCAGCCTTGGTTCAAGGTAGATTTCTTACCAACCTTTCTTCTTTGCAGCCATGTCTGACTTTCTCTGAGTCAAGACCTTCCACAGAAGTAGAAAGTGCTGGTTCTCTTTGTCGTCTTAGGTGAGAGATCTTTGCAGGTTTCTCACCTATATTCAGTTCCCAGAGACTTCAACGCACCCTGGCTGAAGGACCCATCTTTCTCAGTTTGCAAGAGCTGTGGTCCCTTGTGTCTGTCTAGTGATCTGTTACATTCTGCCTTTTGGGTATATATCATGACACCAGTTTGTTAGGTATAGTTAGTATGTCCAGCCTGACAAGAGTTGCTGACACAGAGTAGTGTTAGCTTGATGGCTTTGTTTACCTTATATGTAAGTTCACCTTCTTTGTCTCTGCCTGAAGACCGGCTGCTCAGGCAAGCAGATACACATTCTAGGGCTTACTGGGCTTATGCATTGTTTGCCAAACACATTTTAAGAACATAACTCTAGCACACATCCATAATTCTTTGTACACACATCACGCAAGGCATGAGTTACTAATTTTCTAATGATCTGTTACATGCTGCCTTTTGAGTATATATCATGACACCAGTTTGTTAGGTATAGTTAGTGAGTATGTCCAGCCTGACAAGAGCAGGCGGTTTCATTCCACTTGGGGACCTACTCCCAAATCCACCCAAACAAGAACACACACAGCTTTATCTAATGCATTATATGTAGCCATGTTCTGATATCTTGTTATTGCCATTTGGCACATCTGTGGTGTTTGCAGAAGGTGGCCACTATGTAATTAGGATTATAAACAGTTTTGAAATCTTATCTGAATAAAACATTTCATGCTCTAAGGCATAAGTCAATCTCTAACTGATGGGGGTTAGGAAGAAACCTATGGTGGCTCTTGGCTTTAACCAGGAGTAGCTAATACGTTTTAATGATGATTTACCTCAGTCTGTGTTAGATGCTAAAATGTACTTAACATTGTGTTAGTGAACATGTTTTCCAAGATAATCCCAGTGTAGACAAAGCCTGAGTTGATTAGAGAGGGTTTTAGCTGTGAATGTTCAGTTTGTTTTTATATCTCTAGGGTTTAAAGGGAAATTAGTGTCTGTGTGTTCAGAGCCATGAAGGGGCGTGTTTTAGATAAATCTAAATAAACGATACAAAGGAACTGGGCTGGGCAACACTGGAAAGAGGTAAACATCAGAGTTATTCATCCACAGCAAGGCAGACTCTATAGACCAGGGTTTCTCAACCCATGGATCGGGACCCAAAATTGAGTTGCCCGAACATTTCGAAGAGTCGCGTGGCAGTTCCTGTCTCACGGGGCTGGCTGGGCTCGTCTCCCTGCTGCAGGGAACTGCAACCGCTGGGGTCTCAGCGCCACCCAGGTTTGGCCCAGCCATCATAATGACAGGAGTCAGGGTCGGCCAAATTTGAGTGAGTGACACTTCAACCCCATGAGGCAGGTCATAACTCCACTCGCACAAATTTGATCCAGTCGGGGGGGCAGGGCCAAACCTGAGCAGCGCTGCAACCCCATAGGTTGCAACGCCTGGAGCGGAGATCCAAGCCCAGCCAGCCCCACAGTGCAGGAGTTGCCACTGTGGGGTGAGTCAGTGCCAGGCAGGACCCAACTCCCGCGAGGGGCAGGACCTGCTGAAACCACCCCAGGACCCCACCCCGAGACTTATTTACTGGGTTGTGACAGGCCATAAACATTTACAAATGGGACCTGAGCCCAAAAAGATTGAGAACCACTGCTATAGAAAGTTGGACTGTCTCCTCAGGGAAATAGCGGAATCCCCATTGGTCCTGATCCTGTAGCATGCATGTTAAGTAGTATTACTCGTGCAAATAGTCCCACTGAATGCAATGGGGCCACTCCTGCGAGTAACGCTACTCATTTTTGTGTTTGAAGGATCTGGCTCATGGCTAGTCATGTAACAGCAGACTGGCGAAAGCAGTGGAGAACATTCTGTAGGAAGCTATCCTGTCCTGGCAGGAGTGGATGGACAAACTAATCTTCCATTGTGATTCTATCATTTGGTGCAATCTTCTGGCCAGATGTGATGCAGTGGGAATGTTCTTAATGTTTTGTCTGCACTGTGTTTATGTCTCAGTTTCCCCTATGTGTTACTCAAGTATCTAAGTGGTGAGACAAGGGTGTGTGGTCATTGCAGAGACCCCAAGAGGGCATGTGTGACTGCCATCTGGCTGCCGGGCACAGACAAAGGCCAACACTGTATCCTGGCAGCTGATGTCTCAGACCCATCCTCTCCAAGAATCAGCTGGAGGTGTTGGAGGTGCAGGCCAGATAACCCATTTGCCCGGGAAAGAGACAAAGGATGGAGATGGGGCAGGGGGTCGTGACCGAGGCTGGGCTGCTGGAAGCTGGTCAGTCTCCTGGTTTGGGACTCCGGGGCAGATCTCTGGGCTCTGGATTTCCCCCTTCCCCTCCAAGGTGGACTTTGCTGTAACTTCCTGCTTTCTGTGGTGGCTCTTTTCATATGCTGTGTATTTATACCTCCCTACTGTATGTTCCACTCCATGCATCTGATGAAGTGGGTTCTAGCCCATGAAAGCTTACGCCCAAATAAATTTGTTAGTCTCTAAAGTGCCACAAGGACTCCTTGTTGTTTTTACACTAGAGTCCTGTCTGACTTCATTCAGAACGGTTCCAGAGCACCAAGACCGTGACTCCAAGACACCAGTAGATAGTTATTACGGTTTAATTAAATGATCAGCTCTCTGGACTAATTAAATGATTCTTTTCTGTCAATAAAAGAGTGTTAGAAATTAGCACTGTATGAGGTAGACAGCATGGTTGCCCATTTAACGCCCTTTTCATTAGATCCTGGATATGGCCTTATTCTTCCTTCAGATCCTGTCACCTTTTGCACAGAAACTTAGGACATTTCTGAATTCCCTTCAGCCTGAAATGATATCTCTTTAATATATAGCTCTGGTTCATCCCCTTGTGAGTGGGTGGGAAGCTCTTATTTCAGAATCCGTTAAATAACCAGAGTAAATGTGAACTCCAACACACACACGCCTTTTCTAAACAAGCAAATATTTTCCCTACGAATAATTCCTAGGTTAACCTTTTGTCAGGAAAACATGAAGGTTGTATCGTGATTGAAAACACTTCTCTCGTGTTGACAGAAAGAAAAAGGCTGCGCTTTAGAATGGTTTTGGAAATGTCAAGTGGGCGACTGCACGGCATGAATTATAAAAGCCAGTGAAAGGCAGAGAAACAACATGTGAACAATTATTACACTGAAATAGCTGGTAATTCATTGTGTACATAACACATCCTTCTGTCAAGCTGCGAAATGATCTTTAGCTTAATTTAATTGCGCAGTCAATAGTTTTCTATGCAATGGGTCGAAATCTGATGGGGTAACCTCATTTGGTCAGCGGGAGATTCCAGCTTTGAACGTGGCTTGCAGCCATAGTGCCTCAGATTTTGAGCTCGTGTCAGTGATTTGCACTAGCTTTACCTTCAGTAGATTTTGCCATGTTCTGGGGAATTTTAGGATTCTCTTATTCAAATAATTGGATCGTTTGGGAAACCATTATTTGTGGTCCCACGGACTGGGAAGTAGTTCCCAAGATGAGGATCCCTAGCTATTGGCTTCCTTTAACAGTGAAATCCAGTGCCGGTCTAAGGTTAGTAGCAAGGTGGTAGCATTCGTCTGAAACTCCCCACCCTGTTAGCAGGGATTAATCCTGCTGGGAAAGAGTTAAGTAGGATCTGCTGACTGAGCGAGGTAGGTGGTGTGGGTTGAACAATCCTGTGGTAGGAACCCTAGGAGCAGCCAAGTGTGAGCAGAAGGCATGAGCGGAACTTTATCCCACTGTTGTGGTCAAACCCCAGACAGGCAGTGAGTTTGCACTTTATAGAGGGGGTGGACTGTGATACAATGGACCCAGACACCTCCAGGCCAACTGCTACCCAAACCAATAGTGCCAGTAAACCAAGGCAAGGAATTTTCTACAGGCTGAGAAACAGCTTTCCTTGGAGACTCCAGATTCAGTATCAGAGTGACAGTCCCCAGATAAAAGGGCAGCACAACCTGTGAACCAGGGCATGGAGGATTCTGCACTAGAAGATTGCATGGGGAACACGAACTATCTTCAGCATGTGGTCCTGCTCTTGCTCCCATTGGAGCAGGATTGCGCTCTTTGTGAGCCTTATCTGAGAAATCCTAGTCGTAATCTGCTCAAATTCCAGCCCTTGAGCACCACTGAGCTATGACCCAATACCTGTCACTGATCGGTCTATCAGCCCTCACAGAGAGAGCGCCAATCACAACACGTCAGACGTGTTGTTCTAGCCAGTCCTCCAACTACCCGCTGGCCAGGCTGTCAGTAGCACCGGACACCCGATTGACATAGCGCACAGCAGTCTAGAACTCCTGAGCGATCCGCCAACCGCAGCCTCCCAAGCAGCTGGGATTACAGGCACTCGCCGCCACGCCGGGCCTGACTCAATACACATTTCCAAATGGTAGCATGTTCCGTAGGTGATGGTGCCTGACAAGGGAACCAGGAAGGAAATTAGCTACCACTCCAGAATGAAAGAAGCTCCTTTTTGTGGGAATTGGAGCCAGCTATTTGCTGACAAAGCAATTCCTCTCCAATCAGCAACACACGCCAGCCTTCTCGGAGCCTCCACTAGGAGAATCAGGGCCAGCAATGACAAACCTGCAGAGAGCCTGGCTTTAGAGCATGAATTTCCAGATGGAGGAAGAGGGATTTATTCTCTAGCCAAAAGCTTGGTATTAACGGAGCACCTGTAGTTGTGGGCCTGTTAGCCCCGGAGTTCTCCCTCCTTGAAAGGGAATAGGAGCATCAGAGTCCTCAGCTTCTTAAACCGGTTCAATATGCTGTTGCCATTCCGTTGTGTGAACCAGAGCAGCGGCCTTTGTACCATGATATGTTGGAACCAGCCGTGACATTTACATTATGTGCGATCCCCTCCTTCTCTTTTTCTACTTGCCACCTCCCACCCACCCCCAGCGGTGCGTGCAAGGCTGCCGTGATACGTGCACAGTGCAACATTCATTACCCAGGTGTGGCACATAACATTAATGAAATGAAGTTTGTCATGGGATTTGCTCCGGAGACTTACTGCTCCATTAGCACCCACCATTATCTGAGGGGGAGCTTCATGTGACTGCTTGCTGCTGAGCTGCGTGGGTAACACACCAGTGGCCCTGGGTGACCTCACCTTCCCAGCTCCCCCCGGCTGTCTGCCTGCCTTTATTTGCCATTTATACACAACCCATTAAACTGCAGCCTTTGAATTCACAAAGCTGAACTGGATGCACCTGGGAAACATCACATACCCTCCCATTGTGCATCTTGTTTGCTTTTAACAACCAATGAGTGGGAAGGGGACATTTTTGAAGAGACACATTTGGATGGAGTTAGTCCTTTTCTCCCATGGGAACAAATCTCCTTGGCTTACACTTGTTAACTTTTACTGACACAGGGGATTGAAGAAGCCAAGAGGAAGGGAATGTAGTGGAGAGTCTGAGAAGAAGAGGGAGGGTCCAAATTCATCCTTGGTGTAACCCTCTTGAGTCAAGTGGAATATTTTTGTTCCAGATAAGCCTACATACACAGTCATCAGCTGTGTTGTTGAGTCTTAATCAAACAGAAAATCTCTGGGTGAAGGGGTTGAACCATGTGCATGGGTATAGAACACTGCTATAATGGGTGACAATGTAATAGGCGCATAATTCCAGGAGCGTGGGAGATGTGTCATGGGCTGTTGGTAGTGTTACAGAGCAACTTGTGATGACCTGCAGGCATATAAAATAATATAAGGCGTCACTGTACAGTCATGCACCTGCCTCGTACTGATCCCCTATGGAACTTACAAGCCAAATGAGAATATTCTCAAGTCAATTGCAATACACGATAGGGAGCATCAGAACATGGGAAATCGGAACAGTACCTCTGTAATCCATGCGAGGCACCTTTTAAACATATTGCTCTCCGTGCATGGCCAAAAGCCTTGCAAATGTCACTTAGGGGACCTTGCCTCTTGCTATAGTATGAGTGTGATATCAGTACCTTGCAGTGTGTCCAGTCAGTGGGGAGCAGGCTTGGAGCCCACACTCCAGGATTCCTACATGACGAGAGCTTGCCCCAGAGTTCGTGTGTGTGCGCTGTAATTCACAGGTAACGTTATTTCTAGCTGTTTTTCCCGCCATAATAAACGGGGAGTGTTTTTAAAGGAATTAATGAAAGACTTAAATAGTAAATCAACATTTTCAAGGCATTTCACCTTCTCTGCTTCAGTATTTTCAAGACTACTAGGAAAGCAAATGCAGACACAGGAAATAAGGAACGGATGCACAAGTGCATCGTGGGATATATAAATTAACATGCAAGTGAGTGGACGTGTGTGTAGCAATAAGGAGTAATAAGACCACACATGTGTCATTGACAAGGGGCTGTAATTTCACATGCTGCCAACACCCTAGAGTACCAAAGCAGAGCAAACACTGTTCTGGCATTGGCCCTGGTAAGCCTGAAGCCAGGTGCATTGGCTAAAAGTACTTAGCCCTTTGCAGACATTGGCTAATCAGTTATCACACTGGCCTCCCACAACTGAGAAACTTTACGGGGGGGCTCACAGACAAACAGGTTCAGCGTGACTTGCCCAAAGCAGCTCCGGGACGGGGTGTCAGAGCTCCAGGCATTCCAGGCTCCCAGCCCTGTTCTCAGGAGACACTAGACTGTTCCTCTCCCTCAGGACCAAATCCCGTTTCGCCTTTGCAAAGACTAAGTACATGAGACATCCCTAGTGGCAGGGAATGGAACACCAGTGCAGTCATTCTGTTGCGACTATTCCAGCCCATGGGCCATAGTGTGGCCTGCACTTCCTTCACCTCCCACCCCATCCCCACGTACATAAGAAAGTGGTTTGGGCCACTGGATGCATATAGGGTGACCAGACCATCCCGATTTTTCATCGTTTGCCCCGCGTCCCGACCGATGTTTGGTCGGGACGCCTTTTGTCCCGATTTCCGGTTTTCTTCCGGTTTTCCAGTTTTGTTTTTTTTTGCTCAGTAACTTCGGGCGGGAAGTCCCGATTTTTGGGTCTTCTCATCTGGTCACCCTAGATGCACATAGGCAGCAGGGGTGCAACTATCTCCCCAACACTCCAGCAACCCCTTCACCTGAAAAAACACTTGGGTGCCACTCTGGGATGGTTGCCAGACCACTGCTGTGCAGCATGCGTGGACAAGGAATGCCTCCTGCAGGACTTCTCTCTGGCCTGACTTCCCTCACTGCAGAACCGCTGCAGAGCCCATGTTTTGCAGGCATTGTGCGCCCATTCAAGAGGGCACAAGGTTCGGTCCTTGGTGAATAGCTAGAACCACTTCAGGGATGTCTGCTCCGCTTAATTTCTTCTCCCCTCCCGAGGGCGGAGTGGCTTCCGCAGTGCACCGTGTGCTCGATACTATGCACAGAAGGAAGGGCAGTGGCTGAGCTACCAGCAAGGCATCTGAGGCACTGCCCCACTCAGAAAAAGCAGACTAAAGTGCCATCAAAATGAATGCACCTCCATCGCAGTGCTATGCTCCATTCACAGCTGTTAACAGCCTAGCCTAGCCATCTGTGACATCTGTACGTGCACCATTGCCCTGTGCCGTGTGAAATTAGACCGCTGGAGTATTTGGGCCAGATCACTGCTTCCCCCAGGGAAAGCGTGTGGAAGGAGAGACAGGAGTGGAGAGGATTATGAGTCAAATTCCATGTGGTTCCCCTATCAGAGGATTGCCCCAGTTGTTCCATCAAGGGGTTAAGGTTTGCCACCCCCTGAGACAAGCAGCGCTTCACCCCTAAACTCTGCTGATCCCCCAAGAGCCAGGAAGCTGTAGCCTATTCTATAGCTAAGTATTCCACACTGGGGGGTTATGCTAAGTAACATCGTGAATCATGAGTGAGTAAAGTGAGGGGAATGATAGAGACCAAGAGCTAGGGCCAGAAATAGGGGGTCTCTGAGTTACTGACAGGAATGTGTCACCCTCCCTTGCTCCAGGTAGCAGATTTCCCCAGCACGTACTGGGATGAAGGTGACACGTAACACGTGTATGCATGTGGAGTGGGATGGCGGGGAGCTGTGAGAGGCGGATATTCCACTGGGGCCTAAACATGCAGTAGAAATCCCAGAATGGGCAGGGGGAGGCAAAAGCAAAGGGAGGAGGATAAAGAAAGCAGAAGCAGTGAGTCCTCATTGGTTGTGGGCGGGGAAGACGGTGAGGGGGGCTTCTTCTGGTGAAGGAGCCACAACACTTTCTAATGATCTCCAGCTGAAGGAATGAAAATCCTGCTCTGGGATTTATTAGTCTGAGTAAAGGCCTCCAGTCCTTTTGTAGGGAGTTTGGGTTATTGGCGGGATCAATTAAAAACCCAGAGAGGGGAGGGTGGGATTATTTTAACATCTGGTCTGTGAAATACTAGTACCTTGTTTGGAACAGTGGCTGGCCGGTCTGACTGTGCAGAGTGCCCCTCCGGGCAATGTATTCAGCAGGCATTTCTTGGTCTTCATGGGGTGGCATGGGGAGGTGGCATGGGGGGAGGGGCGTGAACATTGGTGGCAGGAGCAGGATTAGAACAGACATGAGGCAAACACCCAAAGCAGTCAGCACTTCTATCAGGGAATGTGAAACTAAAGAGAAGCCTCCTATCCTAACTCACTGTTGGTGCAACTCCATGAGCTCTAGGGTGGGGGAGCCTGACCCCTGCAGGGTAAATCTTGTCCAGTTTTCCTCCATATAGCCATACCCCTCCACAACACCCCATCCATCACTTTTAGAACTGAAACCTGACGCTTCAGGCCAGTGGGCTATTAGTCAGACAGATGCTGTCTGGCCTGTGAAGAGGAATGGGGGAGGTAGGAACCTAATGGGAAGTGAGCCTCCGTGATTTGCTCAGAAGCAGCCTTTGGGCGATACACAGAGCCTATGTCAGGGAGCCACCGAACTGTAGGTCCTTATTCTGTGGGAATAGATTGGAGAGCGAGGGCAGTGGGGTCTGTCCATCCATTTGCTACGCCTCGCACTGGAGATCTTCAATGGAGCTATGGGAGCCTTTTGTTCAAAAGCCCCCAATTGCTCCGCTCCACTGGTTTCAGGTCTGGGCCTCTCTCACCCAGTTCCAAGTGAATCCCTGGCTTCCAGGAAGATTTATGGTTCCCTTTGAAACCACACAGCAACTAGCAGTTTCCAATGAGTATAATTTTAAGCCAAGCCCCAGACTCAGGGTATGAACCCATACACCCTGAAAAACAAGGCCGGGGATGAGCAGGGCCAGGGGTTTCCACCCATCTGCAGGGGTTTGCAGACTGACACGTGTCATAACCCCTGCAAATGGGAACGGTGGCGTATCATGCGCTGCTGCAGCTGATGATGTGTCAAGTCTTCATTAATTTAAGGTTTTGCGTGCCAATAATATATTTTACATTTACAGGGACTCACGGATAGAACCCCAGACTGGCAGGGGACTGAGCGGGGCCAGCAGCCGGGACCCCAGAATGGCAGCGCGGGCAGCAGACGGAACCCCAGACCGGCAGCGGGCCCCTGCCAGCCGGGGTCCCAGCTGCGGCCCTGCTCAGCCCACTGCCAGCCCGGGGTTCCGTTCACCCAGGCCAGCAGTGGGCTGAGTGGGGCCAGCGGCCGGGACCCCAGCTGGCAAAGGGCTGGCGACCGGGACCCCAGACCAGCAGCAGGCTGAGCGGGGCCGGCAGCCAGAACCCCAGACTGTCAGCAAGCTGAGCAGGGCCGGTGGACAGAACCCCAGACCGGCAACAGGCTGAGCGGCTCAGCCTGCTGCCAGTCTGGGGTTCTGTCTGCCGGCTCCTGCCAGCCGGGATCCCAGCCACCGGCCCCGCTCAGCCGCTGCCAGTCTGGGGTTCCATTCATCCAGTCAGGCAGCGGGCTGAGCATGGCCGGTGGCTGGAACCCCGGCTGGCAGCAGAGTGCCACTAAAAATCGGCATGCGTGCCGCAGGTTGGCAACCCCTGGTGTAGGGCCTGAGATGCTCAAGACATGGGCCTGAGCCACATAGTGCAGAGCCAGACACAGACATTCCCCACACCCACGGGAGGGTTGGGATATGGGGTCCTGCTTCTAGAGACAGGTCCACGCCACCAAGTTTGGATCAGAACTTTCCCAGGTTTGGGGGAAAAAAAACTGTGGTCTTCCTCATGCACAAATATGGAGCCCCACCCTGCATAGCAGTAGCAGTGATGCGAAGGCCAATCCTGATTGGTTAGGAGATGGACTGACCAGACAAGCTGGCCTCTCTACCCCTTTCCCCTGAGCCCTCGTTGGGTAGTGTAAGGCGATGAGTCATTCCTGTGCTAGACTCCAGCCAATCCACAAGCTAGGAACTGGTCTGGTGACTCTCAGGGCAGGTATATAAGCCTCACAAGAGGCCTAGCAGCTCAGTCTGCTCAATGTCACTCTAGGGTTTGGAGCTTTTCCCTGCCTGACAGTGGCAACAGACTCCCCAAACCTTAGTCTACTCTGGACCTGTTCCTAGTCCTGCTCCAGGCTTGCTCTCACTCTGGCCTTGCTCCAACCCTGCTCTGGACTTCTGATTCTGGCTCTGGCCCCACGGCTCTGACCATGAAGCCTGACCGTCCCCATCATGGCTTCCGGTAGGAAACATTAACCCTGTCCTGTTGCTAGCTATACTCTCATTGGAAGATGGGAAGGCCATTCTATAAAAGACCATAAGGGGTGTGTGTGTGTGTGTGCGCCTTAGTATGTAGTCACTAGGTTTGCACTGCACTTCACTCAGGAATCAGCCTCTGGTCTGAGAGCTGGTGAGTTGAAGCTGGAGGAGCCATTAGACTTTACGGTCACTGATGGAGTTAGAGCTCCTTTGTTAAGCCCCTTGGATTTATTCATTATACTTGCATTAACTCTGCCAGTTAATGACAGTGTGGTTCTGGCCATGCAGATAAAGTTGTTGGACTAGCTCTGTGACTCTGGGTAAGTTCCCAGCTCCCCAAAGGCTGTAGGAAGGTTTGCCACCCCAAAGCAAGGGGTGGGAGTTTGAAACAACCTATCTTTGTGGGGGGGAGCCCCTCACAAAATTCCAGTGACATTCAGACATAGGAGCCCATCTACACATACGCGCGCACACAAGCTCACTTTCTTTCATGGATCCTCCTCCTTTCTGTCTCGCATCGAGCTATTCTTAACCTTGCTCTCAGGTCCTGGATGTATTGGCTTTTCTTCTCCTCGGACCTCTCTCCCCACGCAGCTGCACGTTCTTTGTATGTTTCACAACTCATTCTCTCTATGCCCTTGACATTAGGTGGGTTTGGTAAGTTCTCTGCCCCCAGAGGCATGCTGGGAAGTCATTTGACGGCTCGTAAGCACAGACCAATACTTAGTCTGAAGAGAGGTCACTGTTTCCATTCTGAGGCGGCCATTTTGTGTCACGCCCTGAAGCTTCTTGGAAGGAGGAAAAAACTCGATTTACTCCTTTTCTGTCTCCCCTCTCCACCCTTCCCCCACACTTTTTGTGGCCTCTAGAATATAGTGACCAACACCCACAAGGCTTAGGGTGACCAGATGTCCCGATTTTATAGGGACAGTCACGATGTTTGGGGCTTTTTCTTATAATAGGCGCCTATTATCCCCACCCCCATCCTGATTTTTCACACTTGCTATCTGGTCACCCTACCAAGGCTAGAATATCTAACCCCAGGTGCTAGAACAATTTTTATAGTGGGGGTGCTGAGAGTCATTGAACTAATCTGTAAACCCTGTCTATGATGGAAACCACTTCAAGATGGGGTGCGGCAGCACCCCTAGTTCCAGCAACTCTGATCTACCCTTTTCCTCTGTGAAAGCTGAGCCCCTGAGGTTAGTCTCGTGTCAGACTCCATATTTTCCCTGAGTTAGTTAAGGAAATATTTAGCGAAGGAGAGCACCCCATCTCTGGATCTGGATTCAGGTTGAAGCTTGCTGAGCCAAGTCTAAACGCCAATTTCCATCACCCTGAAATCGGTGACAATTCAAATTTGCAATCCCAATGTTTAGGATTGCACAGATCCAGGCACGGTTTGGCTCGTTCCCTTTGCAAGATGAGAAGTTTGTATCTGGATCTGCAGTTGGGATCGAGGGTTCTCATCTTCTGCTACGTTATATAGACCCTTTCATCCAAATGGATCCCAAAGTGCTTTATAAACCTATATAAAGGTTTATAACTATCACTTTGTCCATTGCTGCGATGAAGCCACTAGTGGGGAGTATTGCAGATCCAGAAGAACACCCCCCAGTGATGCTAAAGAGTTTCATTCATGAGATGATGAAGGCAATTGCATCCAGTTGTAATTTTAGGGGGAATTTAAGGTAGGCAGAATGTAACTATCCCAACTGGAATTTTCCGAGAACAGAGTAACACCCCCCTCTTATCATGGGATTTCCATTGTCCTGGCACGGTCAGGACCTTGATCTCACCTGTACTCCAATAGACTGCACCCCCAGCAGCACAGTGCCTCCCACCAGCATGCTGGGACATGGCTCTAATAGGGAGTCAGAGAGAAGAGCGCCACCTACTGTGAAGCATCGACAAGCTTCTTGTCAGTCTCATGACATAGAGAACCATGGTCTCAGTATTTAGGGCACCAGCCTAGGGCTTGGATGACCTGGGCTCAAGTCCCTGTCCTGCCCCAAACCTCCTCTGTGACTGTGGGCAAGTCACATAGGCTCAGATCCACAAAGTTATTTAGGCTCCTAATTTCAATGGAAGTTAGGAACCTAAATACCTTTGTGGATCTGGGCCTTTGCCTCTCTGTTCCTCAGTTCCCGTCTGTAAAATGGGAATTATAGTACAACCCTACCTCCCAGGGGTGGCATGGGATAAATGAATTAAAGATTGTGAGGCACTCATAAGTGTCACAGTTAAGGACAACAGCACCTGTATTCCCCCTCCATGGTCCAGCAAGAGCACCCCACACTCATGCTCCCAGCTTCTCCGCCATCACCTTTCTTGGGCAGAGACACACATCTTGCTCCCTCCTGACTCGGGTATCTTCAGGCTAAATGATTCCCTGACTACACTGTGAGTTCCCCAGCAAGTTGGACTGCCTCAGGAGGCCTGCTTTGCTTTCTTCTCAGAGGCTATAAACAGTGTAACTACCCCTAGGTACAAGGCACCACACAGCCCTTTCTCAGCAAGCACATTTATGCTTAAGGTAAAAGCATTACCAAGACAACAGCTAAACAATAAAAGAACCTACACAAGTGCTAGCCAGTTTACCAGAGATCACCCCCAACTCCAACAAGGACTCTGGCCAGTGAAAAGTCTTTCAGACCCTGCCCAAGGGGTTTTTCCAAGCTCACAAGTTCATAACAGCTGTTATCTCACAATCAGAGTTTGAAGAAACTATGAGTCTAGAACCTGAACAAGATCCATATTTCTTTCAATGTATTCACCCTATAAAATACCATTTCCCCCAATCCCTATCCTCCCTAATCAAATGGTTCAAAGTAGAACCTCGCTTCTCTTCGGTGTCCAAGGCATCACTTAGCAAAGATCTCTGGGATGCATAGGGCCTGAAAGGTGCTAGAGAGAACCAAATCTTGTGTTATTCATAGATACTTTTGTCCCAAAACCCATCGCCAGAGCTAGACAACACAGTTACAGTATTCAATAGCAGGAGGGGTAGGGGAGCATGTTAAGAAGCACTGGTATAGAAGTAAAGATTCAGCATGTTTTCAAAAGAGAGTTAGAGAATAAGTGAAGAGATGGAGAATCAAAGAAGCCAAAAGATACAGGAAGGCTGCTCCAGACTTTAGGAGCTGCAAAGGAGAAGACTCTTGCACCAATAATGCCAAGATAGTGAGGAGGGAGTGAAAGGCTACAAAGGGCATATCTGAGTAGAGAGGATGGGAGGGCTGTAAAAACATATTCAGAACCTTAATTCTCCTTTCTCCAGAATATTACACCCTTGTAACTCCATTGACTTCTGTGGGGTTGCTCTGGATTTTCACTATGTACGTGAGAGGGGAATCAGGCTCCAGGGTCTTGAGAGAGGTGGAGTTAGCTCAGTCATGGAAGTTTTTTAAAAACAGTTTTAATCTGGACCTTGAAACGAGCAGGGCGGGGAGCCAGTGGAGTTATTTGAGGCCAGGTTTGATGGTTAGAGATGGCGAGCACTGACACACAGCGTGCCCCTAGCTGCACAACTTCAGAAAACTGGCTCGCAATAATCTGTTGTCCAGTGCAGCGTTCGAAACCCAATCTTAGTAAACTCCAGTATCAGCTCTAGATTTCAGTAGTAGTTGTTATGTGTATGCTAAACAATACCAGTGCCTTATTGAAAGCACATTTGCAGAGGTTTAACAGCAATTAAATGCACATGCATCTCTCGCATGGGAGTTTAGTCTCCAGGAATATGGTTTTAATAATCGAGTGGTATTTAGTTTACATGCCGTGAGTGTGATATTAAGTCTAAATGAAAACCTCATTGGAGATGCCTATTTTTAAAGTGTGGTGGCCTTTGCAGCTGGAAGCAGGATCCAGGGGTAAGACACGAGAACTGCTTTGGAGGCGCTCAGACTGGTAAAAGTGTGAGGATCACACAAGTGTAACTAACCTGCATAAATATAAGAGCACAATGGTCATGAATGGGGATTGAACCCAGTATGTTCCAAAGCACAGGACTTGAGTCTGAACTTAAATAGTGTAGACTCGTAAAAGACTGTTGAAATCACGGTGACCAGCCACTAGAGGGAGACATGATCACATGCACTATGGTAGATGCTAGACCATGTCTCTCACTAGTGGCTGCTGGCCACAGTGACTTTAAAAGCCTGGTAAAAGTTCCATCAATTTTGCCTCGCTCCCTCTTGTAATTTTTCATTTGGGGGATGTCTCTGCACATCCTGGCTATGGGCTAGAGAGGAAGCAGAAGGCGCACTGTTTCCATTCTGGCTGGAAACAGGCAATCCTAGAAATCTCACCTGAGCCCTTCTCAGGAGATGTCCAGCCCCATTTTTGCAGACCAAAGAAGTTCCAAACTGGTTCTGAGCACAATCTCCATTCTTGTTCACGGGAGTTGCTGGTGCTCAGCACCTTTCAGGGCCGGGCCCGCAGTTGGGGTACAGGCATCTGTTCTTTGAGTGCTCATCTAAAACAAGTCTCTGAAAGCCCTGGGCTTCATCTGTTATGCAAACACACTTCCCTGATCCCTGGGGTTACAGAGTGTGCAATCATAAACCTTAGCTCTTTAAAATTCCTCCAGTCCTGGAGGAAGGAGCTCAGTGTAACGCAGTGGAATTCACCCAGCAGGTAGGCAATCCTCTGTAGGACGGGAGGAATTTTAAAGGGCTCCCAGAAGTGGTGTGAGCTAGTGATTAAGGCACTGAACTAGGAGTCAGGAGGCTTGGATTCTCTTTCTGACTCTCCCAGTGAGAGCAACCTTCAGGAAATCACTTTGCCTCTCTGTGCCTCAGTTTCCCCATCCACCCGGTATCTGTCTTGTGTATTTAGAGGGTAGGCTTTTTGGGGCGGAGACTGTCTCTTACTATGTGTTTGTACAGTGCCGGGCACCATAGGCGCCAACTCCCTGGGTGCTCCCATGGGAAAAAAAGGGCATGAAGAAGCGGGGCGGGGGCTTGGAAGAAGGGGTGGAGTGGGGGTCAAGCATCCCCTGGGATCTGAGTTAGTCAGTGCCTATGCCTTGGCACAGTGGGGTCTCAATCGCAGCTGGGGGCCTGTGAATGCTAAAGTAATACAAATAATAAAAAACAACAGGACTTCTTGTCTCCATGTGTAGGCGAGTGCGATTTCGGAAGACAATGCCTATTAATGCTCCATTCCTTGGAAGCCTTAAATCAAGGCTGAGTATCTTTCTAAAAGAGATGCTCTACCTCAGCCAGAAGTGATGAGCCTGATGCAGAAATTACGGGGTGAGCTTCTCTGGCCCCCGCTATGCAGGAGGTCAGACTAGATGACCACAATGGTCCCTTTTGGTCTTAAAATCCATGACCACTGCTTAGCGTTAATTTCTTCGCCACGTATTGCGTTGAGGACTTTCCTGCAAGGAACATTGCTGTGGGAATAAAGGGGTTGAGATTAAACGGTACCTTCTCTTCTCAGTAATAAGAACCAAGCCGACTGGCCTGTGCTGAGTTTTTCTGCCTAAGAGCCATGCCTGGCTAATGTCAATGTTTACCTCGGAGATAGCAGCGCTGTCAGGATACACTCCATGTGGCCACACATGGAAACACATGGATTCCTTGGCTCAGAAGGATGAATGAAGGGGGGGAAGGGCTACAATCACAGCAAAAAAAAACCCTAACAAATCACAAAGTCCCACAGCCAGCTAATGCAACCGCTCCTATTTTTACTTAGCAATTTATATCCCTGGCTCCCTTCCTTAATTCATCCATTATTAATCTTCTACAAATATCTCCCAGTTCTGCTGAGACAGTAAATCAGAGGCTCTTTGAAGATGTTGGGCTGCAGTACAGCAACAGATACACTTTTTGAAATAAACATTTTCGGGATGAATTCTCCCTTTGATGTGTGGCATGCAACCTCCATCCTACACACCACTGTAATTAACACATTACTTTCTGCTAGCACACTGATACTGTGTTAATGGACATAGCAGAGTTCTAAGCATGACAGAAATGTATAACACACACACAAAATACTACATTAAAAGAACATTATTGCGGTTGCAAAATCAAGCACTCAAAAAAAAATGGCAGCAGTGGTAGCACAACACCTCCTAGGCCTATGCAGGGCTAATGGTCAGTCGTGACTCAGAGAGAAGAGTGCCACTTGCTGATCTGACATCACATCATGCAATATCCAGGCTTTCCCTTTAAGGATTCACATCCGTGTACTGACCTGGACTGACCCTGATTAATTGATATGAACTGACAGGCTCTCGGCAGGAGGTAGGAGAACTGTGAGTTTATTGTCTGAGCTGCAATCTGATGCCCGCTCTGTCTGCTGGGCGGCCTGAAGCTGGGAGTATGACGTTAAGGGAGGCGAGATTCTGTGAAGCTCTGTGTAAGGGAAAGTCACTGCTTCTGATTAATATTCTTAATGGTCAAGCCCCCGTGTATTCGGCAGTATGTTGGCCACAGAATTGGGTTTCTAGAATCCAAGATTTCATTTTAAAAAATGTTTCTAGCCCTTATGGTCATGAAAAAGACACCTTGAAGATATGAGTTGGGTGTAATTGATACATTGTTGTCTTCCTGGGTCTGCAGAGAGCCTGAAACAATAGCTCTGAGAGTGATGAACTTTTTCCGTCTCAAAAAGCTTGTTAACTCTGAAACCTAAAGATGATGATTCAGGTGTCAGTTTTGTTTAACTGTTTCACTGTTGGGCATTTTGTCAGAAACATGCAGCTGAGGTTTCAGTGCCACAATCCTAACCAGCCTCTCACACCTCCCCTGGTACCGAAAGCCCCAAGTGCCCCTTGCTCAACTGCCAAAACCTCCAGCTTCTCCCCTGACAGCATTTTCAATGCAGATGCTTGTTGTCAACACAGGAATCTTTGGCATGTCAAAAAATGAGAATGTGGCAACAGCTGGGGGTTGCGTGGGAAGCCCCTGGACACCACTCCAGACTGACTGGGGAGGCCCCCTGCACTGGGGACATTCCATGGGGCTATCTCTGCCAGTTACCCACCCAAGGCATAAAGGCGTGGATCATAACGAGTATCAGGCCCAAGCCTTTCAGTTCCATAACCTCCCACTCCCATTTGCCCCAGATTGTAGGAGGCGGATAGGAGTTAGGGGGTTCATGTCGTGCTTTGAGGCAACCACCCTGGCTTTTAGCAGCCAATCCGGTGGAGATATGTTCCCAGAATCAGCATGCACTGCAGCAGGGACAGGGTAAGTTAGAATATCAATGGCTTATTGAATCAGTTTCTTCTTCATATTCCCTTCCTCTGCTCCCCCAAAAACAGCAAAGCAAAGGAAGGACCAAAGAAATCATCTGATGCAAATTAATTTCCTGCAAATACTGCTGAGCGAGTTTAACCAACCCCTGACATCCGACACAGTTCAAGTCCTGGTGAGACAACTTGACAAGGGGGATCCGGTGAGCTGTATAGGCCTCAGTGTGAGCTGGAAGCAAACCATGCCGAGCTGTTGTTGATTCATCTCAGGGAAGCGGAGGAAGGGGCTGGTGTTTAGACAGATGTAGGTTGTATATCACAGGCAGAAGGGCTGAGCAGAATGCAGCGTTCCCAATAGTCTGTTATGGATTTTTTTTTCCATTACGGTTTTAACTATCTCAAAAGAGCTTTCACTCCAGCTGCTTCTCAGCCTAACACTCCGAGCCGTTGAAAGCTGCTTTGATTGAGGTTTGTGGATGAGATGCTCTCTGCTGAGGAGTGGACTATGCCTTTTCTGTCAGGCAGAGATCAGTGAGGGATAGTCTATGATGGCTGCTGGAGAAATGGAGACACAGAGAAGTTGTGACTGGCCCCAAGTTGCAGAACTGTGAATAGAACTCACGAGTCCCAGGCTAATGCTCTAACGGCTCTCTCCTTTCTCTTTTGAGATGCTTAATCATTTAGTTTTTTGCTTCTGTCTCAGGAATCTTGCCATTTCCTGCCTCAGGATTCACTGAAGCCTACAGCAAGGAGGGCTGACTTCAGTGTGATTGACGCTTGTTATGGGAGAGAAGAGCCCATGCTGTCCTCCTTCCATACAGCAGGTTAGGACACAGGAACTAACCTTCCGGTCCCATATCTGAAGAGAGACTGGAAGGAATTCATGGGCACTCTATTAGAGGTGGACAAACATCATCAGGTCCCAGGGGTTCCATTCAGGGGAGCATCCAGAAGTCTGGCGGCCTGATTCTCTTCTGACTTATACTAGACTGACACTGGTCTGATGCCATTGACGTCGCTTGAGTTACTCCTGATTTACATCGGTGTCAGTGAGAGGAAAAGGAAGCCCTGGATTCTCATCTGAACCTGAGCCAAGACTCTTAGCTCTGAAAACCTCTCTTAAAACCTTTCTCATAATACCTCTCTTAGGTCAAGTTAGAAATGCAATGATACCAGCTCTTCTCAGGACATTAAAATGAATGCTAGCGCTAATGGTTATAGCGCAAGCCTGGGGATGGAGTTGGAGAGCTGAGTTTTGTTTCTAGTGCGGCCATTGACTTGCTGGATGGCTACATCATTGCAGCACTCTGTTCCTCAGTTTCCCCATGTGTAAAAAGATAATAGCACTAACGTCTCACAGAGGATGGGGGTGGGGAGCTTGTGAGGCTTAGCTTGTGCATGTTGGTGCAGTGCTGTGAGATCCTTACATGGTAGGAGCTACAGAAGGGCAAAAGTTTTAAAGAAATACATTTTTAATTGAAGTATTTCCACTCTCACTTCCTATCAAAATTAAGCAGTGCAGAGGAATAACAGAGACATGGGCCCAAACCAAACATCTGAGCTTGCAGCTTGAACCTGTCTCTATAATAAGCCAAATCTGACCATGCAAAACCTGGAGAAAATTCAGGTTCAGCTATGGATTTTGAACCCCTGCCCTCTCCCCCAAAGAACCCATGAGATTTAAAAAATAATAATAAATGTGAGGTTCTTTTTCTTTGCCTTCTGGTGTCTAAGCCTTTAGGGGTCATGTCTTCAAGCTTTTCTTTACAACCACGAGGTCTAGAACTGTGCTTTATTTTTAAAGGAAAGTTGAGATTCTCACATAATCACATGACTCCAGAAGCTGGGGCTTTTGTGAGACATGAGATAGCATCAGGAGCGTTGGCACCAGTGGGTATGTTTGTGTCCGGTAGCCCAGTTTAGAGATGTGGGGGCCAGATCCTCAAGTGGTGTGAATCAGTGTAGCTCAGCTGGCGCCCAGGGAACTATGTGGATTTACACTAGCTGGGGATCTGGCCCTCAAAGTTACCAAACCTTTCAGAACTTCTGTAAAAGGTCCCAGTTTGGGTGGCTATTGGTGGTCGGTATTCTCCCCAAACTGATTCTTCTGTTCTTATGCTGTAGCCATTGAGATGAACAGCAATACTTCTGCATGGGAGTAAACACCAGCCTGGTGCCTATCTCCGCTAGCAACAGAGACTCCAGTGAGAGGTAGCCACCCTCTGATCTTGACTTGCTTCAATGGACTTTCCCAGGAGCTGTCAAAAGACATTTCCCTGCTTACATTTTGCTATCCCAGTCTCACATGAATGCGCAGAGACATTTGCACTTGGGTGGTTTAATGCCACATTGCAACATTACAATGCCAAAGATCACAAAGCAGATGTCGGATATTGTATTGTCACTGAAGATGTTTCAGGAGCTTTTCAGTGCCTTGCCTGCAGTATGAAGGACTATCAAAAATAGTAGGGCTGGCCTGGGAATGCCGTAACAAACCTCAGGCAGATGTTGGACTGACAGAGAAAGTCAGGACAAAGTGGTGGGATGCCTTTACCTTTCACACAGGAGGGAGTGTGAAGACAGATTCCAGTCAAGAACAAAGAGACAGAAACATGGGGAGGAAGGGGAGAGCTGTTGATGCTTTTCCTTGCTTCCTTCAAACCTCCATGAGCTTCACATGGTTCCATCCGTCTCTCTTCACATTTGAAACCTCAAGAGTCTTCCAGATGGGCCACCAATGAAGGTCACCGCTCTGAGGTAATATCACCACTAGGCGTCTGAGGGAAGTAACACGTGCGAACTTGGCTATAAAACTCAAATCACCGACAGAAATCTGGGCTGATAACACTGAGTGTAAGGTTCTGATGGGAAAACAGGTCACTGACTGTGTGGCGCTGTTCCATCCTATGGAAACAGCCTAACCCTGACTAGGTCCTCAGACAACGAGATGCTTTTATTTCTGTGCGTTTCATAAATGCCGAGGGCCTGACTCTCCACTGCAGTGCTCTAGTTTCATCCTGGTGTAAATCCAGTGATTCCAACGGAGTTACGTTGGTGTAAATCTGGAGTAAGGCATTCATTTTGAATGGGGAGAGTAATCAATCATTGGAATCATTTACCAAGGGTCATGGTGGCTTCTCCATCACTAACCATTTCTAAATCAAGGTGGGATGTTTGTCTAAAAGCTCTGCTCTAGGAATTACTTTCGGGAAGTTCTCAGGCCTGGGTCATACAGGAGGTCAGACTAGATGAGCACAATGGTCCCTTCTGGCCTAAAAATCTCTGAATATATTAATAAACTCTGACATTACAACTAATGTAGGTATTGGCTTATAATCTATTTTCCCAGACATAAAACTTACTTCCTGGAGTCTCAAACTTTGTTTATAACTAACCCCTTTAGATTTAGATTGTAAAGTCCCAAGACAGAGACTTTATCTTCTAGTCTTCTGTTAAGTATCATTAATATTGATGATGCTTATATAAATACTATCATCCCAGATTACATTGTAACAAAGCTGTGCTCCCCTGGGATTTCACAACTGTTGCCTTCCTGCCCACTTGTCACTTGAAACTTCACTACAAACAATGAGGTTAAAACTCAGGTCTCTCTGCTCTAAAAAGCATTGGCTGCTATCAGTCAAGCAGAAGGAGGATCCCACTTATCTGCTTGCAAAGTAGGGCCTATGACACACAGTAGAGCCATTCTGATTTTCTCCTATAGAGGGCAGTAGTGGTGCACATTTGCAAGTTCATTCAAAATGTCATTAGCCGGGTTCTATTTTTCTTGCTTGATTGAAGCTCGTAACCCCTGCCAATGGTTCTCCAGAGGTTCACGTATCTATTTGGATCTTGGTTAACAAACGTATGAAGCTCAAGCAGGAATCTGAGGCCTGTTTTATTTCCTCATAGAGCTCGTGACGGGGACAGGGCTCTATTGATTATCTCAGGATGCTCTTTGACAGCTCAGCCAAAGCGCAGATGCTTTGTGTTCTGACCCAAACACTGAAGTCAATTCTTGCTACCAGCTTTATGGAGAAAAGGAGGAGCTTTGGAGCTCTGCTAGTTGCTTGCTGAGGGTCCCTTTTAATTTGGTTTAGTAAACTCTAGCAATGCTTTCAAACACAGCCTGCTTTAATTCACAGCAATCTCTTGAGTGCACCATGAAAGGAGAGCTCCATATGGGCTGGATTATAGGGTGATGCAGTTACTTTTATAGCTACAGATTCCTGCATGTGTTTCAGAGCTGGGCATACATACGCACAGAGAGCCTCTGGAGATAAGGGCCGACATCCCAGCTTGAGACACCTTAAAGGGCAATGGAGTGTCACAAGGCAGGTGTGCCACACTTTTGAAAATCAGGCCTAAATTGTGTCAAATCAGGCCCCTTAAAAAAAAAGTTGAGGCACCCAGAATCACTCGAGTCACTTGAAAATATAGGCCAATGGGTGGGAGACAGACACACCTGTGTGAAATGGGTGTGAAAACACTATCATGCTGATTTGTGAGCATTTTACATCTACTCTACACTGACTTTACCTGAGTGTAAATGAGTGCCCCAGATGAAAGGCAGTGGAGAATAAAACCCAGAGTAACACCATTGAAATCAATAGTGTTACACCAGATTTACACCCATTAGTAAGCCAGGGCTAAATTCTGCTTGCAGTTATACCATTAATTTCAACAGAGTTACTCTGGATTTATGCCACTGTAACCGAGATCAGAATCCGGCTCCTAGCCTTTCACCAATACCTCTGTTTCTCAGATGTCCAGAAAAAGCTTCTTGTAGTTGCTCTAGTGTTTTAAGAAAGGAGACATTGATAATGTGTGGATAGGAAGGCAAAAAAATAATAATTAAAAAGCAGTGAGGCTCCAAAGAATTTGCAGCTGTCCCTCCTCTCCACCCCCATCCATTGTCAGCTGTAAATATTTATCTGGCAGGCTCTAATGAAAGACATGGACCAAAATAATCATAATTTCAACATGGCTGCCCTCCAGGGCTCTGAATTCAGAGGACTGCATTTTTGACCAGGGTTGTGTTAGCTAATGGTGCTGTGGGTTCGTATGCAGTCGAATGAATTCTTTGGAGAGAGTTGCATAACATCACAACGTGTTTTGTTTACAAAACAATAAAAGCCTGAGTGTGGGAATGCAAGTGAGCCCTGCCACCCTGCAGTTAACAAGCTGGCACTGGTTTGGAATAGAAATGGTGAAAGTCAGAGGAAATATGAAGTCAGATGGGGTTAGTTAAGGGCATTTGTAAATCTTTCCCAGAAGCAGCAGACTTACTGTACTGATCTTACATTTCTATAGTTCATCCCAAAGTGCATTACAAACTCGGCAGAGAGGGGCATCACTTTGCTCACCATTGGCAGGTGGAACTTGCTACCTGTTCCATAGTGTACGGCAATGCTGTGCAGCGATTTAGGACCAGTGCAGGAGAATACCAGTGACCAGCAATTGTGTGCATCTCAATTTGGGGGTATCCCATTTGCCACTTTTGTTTTTCAGAAAGTTCTGCTCGCTTACTGCCTGAAAATCAGGCCATGGTAATGTGTCCCCGTTGGGCACCCGAAATCACTAGTCCCTGGACAGTGTAGGTCACTGTCTCCAACTGAAAGTGCGAAGGGGATTTTAGGGAAATAGAATGTCGTAACTGAGCTACAATTTGGCCAGGAGAGTGGTGTTAATAGCCTTGATCTTGTGTGGGAGCATTAGGTGCAAAAGTGTGCAGGACCTCTTTTTTTTTTTTGCATCTTATGTGTACAGTGGAAGGCTGGTTCTGTGGTTAGGGCATTGGTCCGGAACATCAGAGACCTGGATTCAATTCCCTGTGCTTCACTTCCCTGTCTGTCAAGTGGAGCTAAAAGCACTGCCCTACTTCACAAGGGGGCTGTGAGAGTGAGTGCATTGAAGATCATGAGGTGCTCAGATAGTATGATAATGAGTAGGCAGGAGCTGTGTAAGTAGAGAAATAAATGAAAGTGAAGAATGGTACAGAACCCCTGGCTCAGGGATAAAAATACCTGCCAGCATTTGATGGGGGTCAGTGGCGTATGTGAGAGGAGTGGAGTCCTTGGGAAGACCATTCTTAAAACTCTGCCTCCATATGAGAGGATGTTCTAGCTTTTGATGGAGTTACCTCCTCTGTGAATGCTGCAAAACCATCCCAGGGGCTCCAAAAATATTTCTGAAGTGCAATTATTTGTGCCTTTGGAATAGACGATTGCAGAGATTTTTTTTGAAATGTCCCAAAGGAGGATTCTCTCTCTCTCTCTCTCACACACACACACACACACACACACACACACTCTCTCTCTCTTCACCCGCACTGCCAACAGCTCTAGCAGAGCACTGTGCTATATCTCAGCATGCTCAGGATCTTTTTCTGGAACAAAGTCTAAACATTCCCGGCAGCAAGGGCCCTGACTAGAGCTTGGTTTGCCAAGTGGCCCTGCCTCCTTCTTTGGTTGTGGTTAGGAGAAAGCATTTCTGTTTAAATGGGAAAACAAATAACTAGCTTCCCATGTCCCTCCACAGAACGCCTCTGCAAATTCAGTTCCACCCCCCACCGCCCCCATGGGGTGCAGGATTCATCACTGGTGATGGGGGTGCTATTTCTAGGGGAGCCCCTTCTTAAAATTTGGGCGACACATCGCTGCACTGGGTGTCTAAGCACAGGGCGTGGAGGGGCTGTTTTTATCTAGTGCTCTACCCTGCACAGACTAGTCCCATGCTCTTCTGTCTTAACCACCCCTCCTTTTTACCTTTGCCTGTCCCTCTTGCCCCATTCACGTCCCTTCCCCCTTTGTATCTCTTTCGCAATCATTAAAAGTGCTAATTAAAATGGAGTGAGGGAGTCTCTATCCTGCTCTGGCCCCTCTATGTTGCTGTGGCAGCCTGCAGGGGCCATAGATAGCCAGCAAGGTGAACATGAGGAATTTCCCCAGAGCAGAAACTATGTTGGACCACCATGGAGGATCCTGTGCAGGTCTTACCCTCAGCTTGGACACAGGGGCTGTGTTGCGGGTCGGAGGAGGCATGTCATACGGAGTGGGGGCAGGGCCACCGCATACCGGGCTTTGGCCATTGTGGCTTTGTCCTGCAAGCCATAGGCCACCCTGGGTATGGGCGGTAAATTAGAGCAGCCTCCCTGGTGGCATAAATTACACCAAGGTTTGTTTCAGCCCCCACAGTAGCTTGACCCAAAGCCCATTCAATTCACTGGGAGCCTTTCCAGGGGTTTGGATCTAGCCCTATATGTACAGAGTTAACCAAGCCCTCGCTACTTGCCTGCTAGAAAGGCAGGAGGCTGCATTAACGTTGTTCCTTTACTTCCAGCGTCACAAACCAATCTGTTGTACAGCTTCCTTTTGTAAATGTATTGAGTGAGCCAATAATTTGGTCTCTAATTAATCTGTCTGCAGGGTTGCCTACTCTTGCAATTTTATCACCAGTCTTGTGACATTTGGTGTATTTCTTAAAGCCCCAGCCCCTGGAGCCAGGTCATTATATGAAAACGTGAGCTTGCATTGTTCAAAAAGTAAGTTTCTCTCTCTTGAGATTGCAAGAAAAATCTTGAACATGAGACCCAAGTGCATCCTAAAGGTAAAAGAAGAAGAAGAACCCAATGTTTTCTTTTTTTAAATCTCATGACTTTTAAGCCAATTTCATGATTTTGGAGGCCCAACTCATGATTTTTGAAGACTTGGGGTTAACAATACTACATCTGTTACCTGTTCAAATGGACACAACTGTTCACTTTATTACTGTACCTGTGTCTGGAGCATGATGGTCAATGGTCAGTCAGTCCAATAAACGATATTACCTCACCCACTTGTCGCTCTAATACCCTGGGATTAAGATGGCTACAACAGCACGGCATGCGATGATCTCAACTGGTACTAGCATCTCGTAATGAGTGTGCCTTTCCAAACTGACATACTGGCCTGGATCAATGGACTCTTGACATTTGTGGATGTACATTATGATCTGTACTGCAGATTTCCAGCGCCACTGGACCAGCCACATGCAGCGTGGAAGATTTCCCTCTCTCTGACTTGTCTTCAGACCAATTTTCCCTCAGGAGCATTTGGAAGCATTGTAACCACATCCTCTGGATTAATCTTACTCCTGACACCCTGGAATAAAAGAGGATACACAAAGGAATGCTAGGACAAGACTGATGTTGCTTGATGCCAGTCACATGACATGGGCCAAGGTTACAACAGATTGTTCCGCTGTCACACGGCAAGGATCAGCATGGACTGACTCCAGTAGCTACCGTGACAGCAAACCTCCTTATCTGAGACCGGGGCAGGACTATGACCAACTGGGTGTTCTGTCTGCCTATCAGGAATGGCTCCTGCTTGCAGGGCCAGCACGCCCACTAGGCAATCCCAGGCAGTCGCCTAGGGTGCCGGAGCCGGGGGGCGGCTGGCCACGGGTGCCTCCCGCCCTCCCGGCTCCCTGGCTGAGCCGGGAGCTGGGGGGGGGGCGCCGCGGGCGGGGGGAGGCTGCCGCAGGAGGCAAGATGAGCTGCTGGCCCGTGGGGGGGAGCCGCCGCGGGGGGGGGACTGGCTGCTGCGGGGGGGGGGAGGTTTGGGGGGGGCGCAGGGCTGGTGCAAGGAAGTTTCGCCTAGGGCGCAAAACATCCTTGCACCGGCCCTGCCTGCTTGCACCCCCATCGGGTTAAAGCTGTGCCCGGCTCCCTCAGCTGTACTTCTAATCATCTGTTTCGTAACAGGCCCGATGTCTTGCAGGCCAGAGCACGAGGTAGTTGGCTCCTCTATCATGCTAACGTCTTTCAGGGCTGACCGTTACCACAGCGATCTCCAAGCCGAGGCAGACTGCGGCGGGGCTGAGGGTGATTATTTCACTGCAATATTGAAAGTGGTGCCGCTCTGCCAGCCGCCAGCCTGAGTCTTGTTATCCCACGATCCCTTCACCTCTCTTTCAGCTCAGTGGGTGAGATGCCAGCTCAGACTATCACTGCTGGCTGCCTGTCAGTTTGCGGGGAGGCTAAAGGGCTGCTTGGCCTCTGCTCTCTCGTTTCTAGCCCAGACTCTGAGCAGGCTGCCCTTTCGGTGATGCACTTTGTCCTCCTGCTTTACTGAGCCAACAGTTTTAACCTTAATAAAACCTCAGCGTGGAAACAACTCCTTTTATCTCTACCTCTGTTGGGGCCTGGTGTTAACTGGGCCCACATTAGGGTTCTAGGCTCTGCGTTTGCTGGGAAGGAAACAAGGTCTCTATGCAGCGTTTTTTAAACCGGTTCTTTGTTGTTCGGGGCCATCGCTATTTCCGATCAGGAGCACTTTTCATTTTGCATGACACTGTCAGTTGATTGTGAAACCAGAGCTAATTCAACCCCAAATCTCATTTTGATCTCACTCCTCCAAGTGTGCACCAAGAGAGGGCTGTTGGAGAAAGCGATCCAGTTTTGCCCCATTGATTTTTTTCTGTTGCTGTTGTGTATACCAAGCTGCTCAGCTGGGCCGAGTTCATAACATGAAAGGACAATCTGATCTATAGCCTGTGTGTTTTCATCTCTGCTCTTTTGGCCCAATCCCAATCCAGATTGCTAACCAGACACTGAGGGAGGGGATGGGGAATGATTTTGTGATCAAGAAACCTTTGATTTTAAGGAGGAAGAAATATTGCCCACTCTGTTGCATTATATAGCTATCCAGCCCAGCCAGCAACGAAAGGAAATCTGTCACTCCCTTCTGCTAAATCTCATCAAGAAGCATCCAGGCCCAGGGGCTGGCTTTAAAAGACACGGCACTTGGCCAGAGACTGTTCCACCTCAGGCTAAAGTGGCCATGGCTGGAGAGAGAGGTTCATTGTAACAATCTCTATAAAGCAAGATGCCGCAGTGGAGCCAACCCTCATGGGAAGACTCAGTAGAGCCAAGCAACACACAGGCAAAATAGAGGGTGAAATCCTGGGGCCGTCATCAATGGCAAAGCCATTGGCTTCAATACGAAAAGGATGTTACCCAAAGGGCTGGTGTAAATTGGCATAACTCCATTGACTCTTATCAATTTGCACCAGCTAAGGATCTAATGCAAAGGGTCAAATCCGACAGGGCTTAGTGCAAGGAATCCATTCCTACCCTCATTGATATAGGTGCAGCAGCCATGACCCGAGGCCAAGGACTGACTTCACAGGGAATTGCGCCCAGGGCCGGCTCCAGGCATCCACCTACCAAGCACATGCTTGGGGTGGCACCTGGAGGAGGGCGGCGCTGTTTCTTTTTAAAAAAAAAAAACATACTGCACCCCATGGCACTCTGGGAGATCAGGGCAGCGCCTGGGCTCACCGCCCGCCCCGCGGCACTCTGGCCGCCAGGGAGACCGGGGCCGCGGCCAGGCTCGGCACCCTCCCCGCGGCGCTTCCCGCCGGCGCCCCGGCCAGGGCAGCGGGGCCGCAGGTGCGCCGTCCTCCTCGCTGACGCTCCAGGTAGGAGCAAGAGGGGTTGTTTTGGCGGGCGTTATGGGGGTTGTTTTGGGGGGGGTTGTTTGGGGGGGCGGCATTTGGGGTTTGTTTGGGTTTTTTTGCTTGGGGCAGCAAAAACATTAGAGCCGCCCCTGATTGCGCCCCCCACCCCCACCCCCCAACAGTGAGGGCAGAATTGGGTACAATGGGCCAAATTTATCTCTTGTGTAACTCTGTTCAAGCCAGTGGGATTACACCAAGAATGAATTTTGCCCTGAATTTACCCTGAGTAAAGCCTGAAGCACTACAGGGTTATTGCAAGGAAGGAGCTTAGTTTTGCCAGGCAAGTGCTAGAAATCTCCTCTAGTCTAACAGGCCCATGCAAGGAGACAGCGGTGATGAGTATAGCTGTGTGAGGTGACCTGGGTTCTATTTCCAACCCGCCACTAGCTCCCTGTGTGATCTTGGGCAATAGAGTCACTTTTTGCCACAAGCTCTGAGCGGACCAGTGTTCCCAGTGAGTAAGTGTGAAGCCTGACTATTATTATGTTAGTATTAATATACCTAGACAGCACTGTCCTGAGCCAAAAATATATGGACCAAAGCCCAAGAGGTAGGGTTCCCATGATCCGCGAAAGGTAATACACATTTTTCATTTACCATAACTCCAGCTGGGGATACTGCCAGTTATCTGGAAGTAATTTGGATGGTTACTCATCCTGCACGATCTATCTAACGCTTCCTGGATAGAACAGACACGTTAATCACCCAATTCCATTTCTGCCACAGTCATAAATTCCAAGTCAGCCACTGGAGGAAATTCAGCATCACAAGATGCTTGGATCTCTCCGTTTTGGCCAGTCATGCCCAGCATGTGGCCAGTACTGAATTGCTTCCTGTACATTCCTTTTACATGTCAGGAAAAAATTGAGTTCTTCTTCAGCCGTCTGCGGGACGCTCCGAGGGTTTGTCTAGCTGGAGAGGTCGTGTGCGACAAGTTGGGGGTGTCAAGCTGGAGAGCATGAGCTGCCAGCCCACTAACTGTCTGTGTGGACCCTACTGCCACACACTATCCATTCCCTAGTGCACGCTGGCCTAATCCCCTTTGAAACAGCAGTAGATCAAAGCTAAATAAGCGTCCTCCTGAAGTTTGATCAGCTGCAGTCCAGGTCTTGGTTCAAGATACCTTCCATAGCTGCTCCTCAAGAGGAAAAGTCATGAAAAGAAGGAAGGCAGTGTGGTATAGCAGTTAGAACAGGGGTCTTGGTAGCAGACACCTGGGTTCTTTGTCTGACCCTGCCACTACCTTGTTGTGTAACCTTGAGCCTGTCATTTAAATGCTCTGCTGCTCTTACCGGCCATATGGGCAAAATAATATTCCCCCACCTTTGCACAGTACTTTGAGATCTTCACTGCAAGAGGCCAAGTTTTATTCTTAACACCATTAGTTAATGCCCCCGTAGCTGGGGCTTACATAAGGAAGCAGCGCTGCATATGGCGAGTGTACTGCTCTTGGGCTGTGCAGCGAGGTGCACAGACTCAGCACTCTTAGGCCCAAATCCTCAACGGTATTTAAGCTCCTAACTGCCACTGAAATTCAATGCCTTTGAGGATCTGGGCTTTACTGGCTGAATCGTCACCCGCTGTCTTAGCTGGTATCCTACTGGCTCATTTTTCCAGTGTTAGTGGAGCTTTCAGTACAGATGGGCCTGAGCCAAAACCCTGAAATTTGGGAGGGGGATTGGTTGAATTTTGCAAATAGCCCCTTAACATGCTGGGCTGAACTATAAACCCAGAGCACCTCAAATTCAGGCTCCGAACCTCCTGATTTGTGTCCCTCCCTGTTTTTAGAGGACTCACCTGGCTTTGGGCTAGTTTATGATTATGAATTCAGGTTTGCGAACTTCTCATTGAGCCTTGGAAGGAGGAATGGCTGAGCCTTGATGGTATGGTTTTGCCTCAACATAAAGCTTTTTTTTTGGCTGAACTTAGCTTTGAGTTTCTGGGACATTTGAACTGCTGATTCAAGGGCTTCAAAGCCACGTGAACCAAAGGAAGAAGGTTTACACAACTTTCTGCTGACTAAACCACCAGGATTTGCACCGCTCCATAGGAGCATTTGTGGGGCAAAGGGATGGTGCAGGCTTTGGGGGGAAAGTCTTTTTTTGATCACATCACCATTAGGAGGAGATAGAGAACCCATCAGCGCTTTACCAAATTTACCAGCCATCCACCACTGACTCAGCCAGCAGGCAGCTGAAGGGGACAGTTCATCTTTTCCCGGTACAACTCCAGCTTTGGCATATTCACCCTCAGAGAGCAGCCCACGTGAAAATAGAAAACAGCTCTTCTGCAGTGCTATAGCACCTGGCTGTATGTGCCTGGGGGGCGGGGCACTTAAATTGCTAGTCTTTGAATGAGCGCATGATCCAACCATTGCTCAGCTGTGTCAGGCGCACTGTGCCCTGGAAAGGAAAGGTGGTGGTGAGGTTAATGTGTGTGGGGGCATTAATATTTTGGGGTTTTAGTCCTGCCTCTGCTTCAGACTTTCTTTGTGATGACAGGCAGCTTGTGTCACATCTCTTTGTCTTCCCAGTCTGGGAAATGGAGCTCCAGCTATTATGCTGCCTCCCTGAGGGGTTTGGAGGCTTTGATTACTAAGGCTTTGCAGTCCTTGGATGGAAAGCTCTGCCGCAGGGCAAAGTGTGGTTATTAAAACACAGCCACTGGCGGATGGGATCTGTGAACGTCCCACTTTGCAAATACTAACTAAGCCTCACAACATCCCCGTGGAAGTTGAATGCACTCAGCGCCTCGCAGGATCCGTCCTATGAGGACCAATAGCAACACCTTGAATTGCTCCCAGAAGTAGACAGCCAGTGCAGCATATGCCGCATCAGCATGCTGTGCTCCCTGTGGCTGTCCAGTGTTAAGCAGGGCTGTATGGGTGGAGTATTAGGGCTGAACCGCTGACTGAGCTGCCCCAGCGTACAGAAGCTTTTACTGACCAGGAAGGTCAGCTTTCAGGGTGAGTGCTGAAGCCGCCTTGTTTTTGGCAGGATGAATTTTCTCATCCTTGGGGGAGATGGCAGGGCCAGTAAGAAATCGGTGTAACACCCACTCCACCAGCAGAGGGTACACACACACCATGCCGGGCCTCTAGTTCCTTCACCGCTTCCAAGTTCTGGGCTCCAGGGTATGTAGGGCATGATTTTCAGGAGCTGCTGAGCACTGACACTTCCCTTTATTATACCTGGAATTGTGGTTGCTCAGCGCCCATGAAAATCAGGCCCACCCAGTTGGGGAGGGGTTGGGGGGATTTGTGAGCAAATGATACAGCCTGGGAGTAAGAAACATGAATCAGCTGAGCAAACAGCACAGGCTGCCTCTGGGGCACAGTTGGATGGTCCCCTGCATAGGGCAGTAGCCTGAGATTTGGTTCAATTCCTGCTTCTACCGTGATTTTGCATATGACCTTAGGCAAGTTACTTAACCTACTAGGTGTTTCAGTTTTCTGTAAGGTGGGGCTGATACCTCACAGGGGTATTGTGAGGCTGAAATCTCATAATGAGGATGAGAACTGTATAAATACCACTAGAGAGAGAGGTTCTATGGCATAATATGAACTGTGTATACTACCCAAGGAATATGTACTGGTGAACTCAGCATCCTAAGTGGCCCCTTGCACTGGACCTAGCCTGAACCACTGCATTTCAATGGTTGCTGCAGTCGTCGTCGTCTTCTTCCTTGTGTTAATCCCATCAAGTGGGGTCTCCTCTATGAGTAGTCTTCTCCCTCCAAAGTGCTCTGTTCAATGCCATATCCTCTATGTCTTCCTCTGTGGCATGCCATCACTTCTTGGGTCGGCCTCTGTCTGGTTCCTTCAGTCTTGATCTGTTGGACTGTCTTACTCACATAGTTGTCTGGACTGCACTTTACTTGACCAAATAGTCTAAGCCTGCACTCCCTCATTCTTTTATTTATGGGTGTTGCTTCGAACGTGTCTCTAACATACGCATTCCTCACGTGGGTCTTCCTGCCTACACCACTCATCCATCTTAACTTTCGCATTTCTGTGGAACAGATCATTTGTTCATGTTTCTTCTTTGTTGCCCAGCATTCAGCACCATATATTAAAACCAGACAGACTACCGTTTTTATAGACTGGCATTTTCCTGTTGCATACTATACTACGTATGTCTCTCTCATTTGAGCCAGGCATTTATTATCCTAGCTCCAATTTCATCCTCCATTTTCCCAGATCCTGAAAAATTTGTGTTATTGGTATTGTGTGCCCATCTAGTTTCAAGGATGATCATCAACGACCTGGAGGATGGTGTGGACTGCACCCTTAGCAAGTTTGCAGATGACACTAAACTGGGAGGAGTGGTTGATACGCTGGAGGGTAGGGACAGGATACAGAGGGACCTAGACAAATTAGAGGATTGGGCCAAAAGAAATATGATGAGGTTCAACAAGGACAAGTGCAGAGTCCTGCACTTAGGACGGAAAAATCCCATGCACTGCTACAGACTAGGGACCGAATGGCTGGGCAGCAGTTCTGCAGAAAAGGACCTAGGGGTTACCGTGGACGAAAAGCTGAATATGAGTCAACAGTGTGCCCTTGTTGCCAAGAAGGCTAACGGCATTTTGGGCTGTATAAGTAGGGGCATTTCCAGCAGATCGAGGGACGTGATTATTCCCCTCTATTCGGCACTGGTGAGGCCTCATTTGGAGTACTGTGTCCAGTTTTGGGCCCCACACTACAAGAAGGATGTGGATAAATTGCAAAGAGTCCAACGGAGGGCAACAAAAATGATTAGGGGGCTGGAGCACATGACTTATGAGGAGAGGCTGAGGGAACTGGGATTGTTTAGCCTGTAGAAGAGAAGAGTGAGGGGGGATTTGATAGCTGCTTTCAACTACCTAAAAGGGGGTTCCAAAGAGGATGGATCTAGACTGTTCTCAGTGGTAGAAGATGAAAGAACAAGGAGTAATGGTCTCAAGTTGCAGAGTGGGAGGTTTAGGTTGGATATTAGGAAAAACTTTTTCACTAGTAGGGTGGTGAAGCACTGGAATGGGTTACCTAGGGAGGTGGTGGAATCTCCTTCCTTAGAGGTTTTTAAGGTCAGGCTTGACAAAGCCCTGGCTGGGATGATCTAGTTGGGGTTGGTCCTGCTTTGAGCAGGGAGTTGGACTAGATGACCTCCTGAGGTCCCTTCCAACCCTGAGATTCTATGATTCTATGATTCTTCAGCATTTAGATTATTGAAATTATATACCACACTCTGTTTGTCCTTTGCTTATTTTGAGTCCATGTCTCTCCAACACATCAATTTATCAAGATCTCCTTCTAGACAGTCTTTCTCCTCACTACATAGAATATCATCCGCAAACTGCATGCACCAAGCTGCCTCCTTTTGTATGCTCCTTGTGAGGGTATCCAGGACAAGAATAAACAAGAAAGAACACAGATGCACTCCCATCTTTACCGACAGTTCATCTGTTTCTCCACTAGAAGTTCTGAGCACTTACCTACATGGCTGGACCAAGTCGCACATAAAGTGCTGGTACCATTTTCTTGCTTATTCCCTGCCAGATGACTTTTGGAACTTGGTCAAAGGCCTTTTCCAGATCAATGAGCACCATGTGGATATCTGTTGTCTACCTTCCTGGCACAAAGCCATATTGATTTGCACTAATATCTACTTCCCTCCTTAGTCTCTTGTCGATGACTCTTAATTGTGTGACTCATCAGTTTTATACCTCTATAATTTGTGCAGTTGCCAGCAACATTTTTTCTCATGTATATCCGCACCAAGATACTTTACCTCCATGTGTTAGGGATCTTTTACCATCTCATGATTGACTTGAACAGGAATGGCAGCAGATGGATGCCTTCTAGTCCAAGCTTTTCCCATGCTTCAGAATGAATTCTGTCTGGGTCTAGGGTCTTATTATTTTTCATTTATTTTATGGGATTTGCCATTTCATCTGGTGTGATAGGCTCCACTACACCAAAGTTCATTATTTTGAAGTCACATTGTGCCCTTGGGTTTTCTACATTTAGAAGCTGTTCAGAATACCTTTTCTGTCAATGCTTTATTTGATTATCATCAATCAGCACCATACCATCTTTGATGAACCTCACTTCCTTTAGAGCTTTGTTACTTCCATCCCGTGTTTTCACTAGTCTGTGTGCTTCTTTTCCCACTTCCTTTGTTCCTAGTCTTACTTAAAGTTCCTTAAAGACCGATGCTTTCACTTTTGCAGCTATGTTCCTGGCCAGTCTTTTTACATCTTTGTATTCCTCCAGCTCTTGTTTGCTACTACTCCCTTGCCAGAATTTAAACTTTTTTCTCTTATCTTTTATCACCGCTTTTACTTCTTCACTCCACCACCAAGTTTCTTTTTGATGAAAGGTTTTTCCCTTTTGATTTACCCATAACTTCCTTAGCTCTCTCCAATATATTTGTTGCCATCAAATCCCAAAACGTATCCACTCCTTCCGCGTGGTACCAACCTCTTCTTCTCCATAACTAATGCCTTAAAGTCCTTCTTAGCCTTACCCTGCAGTTTTTGCCACCTTATCTTTGGTGTTACACTCTTTAATTTCCTCTGTAGCTTCATTCTAAAAGACATATATAAGTTGAGTGGTATATTGATTAGTAAGACTCCCTTCTGCAATCTCCTTGCAGTCTTATATCTTTTATTTTCCACCAGGAACCAAGGCAGTCATCAATCTGGCTTCTAGTCCTTCCACTCTTGTAAGTAATCAGATGTTCAGCTCTTTTTGTAAAGAATGTGTTGGATACTGGCTCTGTGGATGAGGGGAAAGCAGTGGATGTGCTATTTCTTGACTTTAGCAAAGCTTTTTATACAGTCTCCCACAGTATTCTTGCCAGCAAGTTAAAGAAGTATGGGCTGGATGAATGGACTGTAAGGTGGATAGAAAACTGGCTAGATGGTCGGGCTCAACGGGTAGTGATCAATGGCTCCATGTCTAGTTGGCAGCCGGTATCAAGTGGAGTGCCCCAAGGGTCGGTGCTGGGGCCGGTTTTGTTCAATATCTTCATTAACGATCTGGAGGATGGTGTGGACTGCACCCTTAGCAAGTTTGCAGATGACACTAAACTGGGAGGAGTGGTTGATACGCTGGAGGGTAGGGATAGGATACAGAGGGACCTAGACAAATTAGAGGATTGGGCCAAAAGAAATATGATGAGGTTCAACGAGGACAAGTGCTTAGGACGGAAGAATCCCATGCACTGCTACAGACTAGGGACCGAATGGCTGGACAGCAGTTCTGCAGAAAAGGACCTAGGGGTTACGGTGAATGAAAAGCTGAATATGAGTCAACAGTATGCCCTTGTTGCCAAGAAGGCTAACGGCATTTTGGGTTGTATAAGTAGGGGCATTTCCAGCAGATCGAGGGACGTGATCATTCCCCTCTATTCGGCACTGGTGAGGCCTCATTTGGAGTACTGTGTCCAGTTTTGGGCCCCACACTACAAGAAGGATGTGGATAAATTGCAAAGAGTCCAGCGGAGGGCAACAAAAATGATTAGGGGGCTGGAGCACATGACTTATGAGGAGAGGCTGAGGGAACTGGGATTGTTTAGCCTGCAGAAGAATGAGGGGGGATTTGATAGCTGCTTTCAACTACCTGAAAGGGGGTTCCAAAGAGGATGGCGCTAGACTGTTCTCAGTGGTAGAAGATGACAGAACAAGGAGTAATGGTCTCAAGTTGCAGAGGGGGAGGTTTAGGTTGGATATTAGGAAAAAAAATTTCACTAGTAGGGTGGTGAAGCACTGGAATGGGTTACCTAGGGAGGTGGTGGAATCTCCTTCCTTAGAGGTTTTTAAGGTCAGGCTTGACATAGCCCTGGCTGGGATGATTTAGTTGGGGTTGGTCCTGCTTTGAGCAGGGGGTTGGACTAGATGACCTCCTGAGGTCCCTTCCAACCCTGAGATTCTATGATTCTATGATACATATACATATATGCTGCACTTTCACCCCTTATTCTTGGATTTGTAAAGGATGAAGACACTCCCTTGTACAATCGTGATGGCTTTGAATTCCTTTTCTGCTTCTATTTGTATTGGATTTTTCTCAGCGGTCTCAGGTAATTATACTATTGAATTGCCATTGACTTGGCTCCTCTGTCTTTCCCCTCTCGTTTAATGTCTGCTTTGAAACAGAGGTGGGTAGATATGTTTGAATAATATTACATAGGCCACAAATGATGGGGTTTTTTGGTAAAATGTTTTATAATCTAGTTAATGCAATATTTATCATCATAGACAGCAGCACGTGGTGCCACCATGGGTTTTATGTTTATGGGCCTGATGCAAAGCCCTCTGAAGTCAGTGTGTATTTTTCCATTACTTAAATAGGCTTTGGAGCAGGCCCTGAGCCCCCAGTTCTGCCCTTGGAGAATTTCAGAGTTATCCCCATCCAACTGAGAACAGAACTGGGCTCAGTATGGTTAGGCCCCAGTGCTGGATCAGTGCATAGCAGAGTACCCAAACACCCTGGTAGTTTACAAACTTCCTGCCAAGCCATGGAGTGACAGGGGAGCTAATACTTGGCCACTTTTACCATCTCAAGGATGCAGTGGCCCCTGATGTGACTGTGAAAACCCTCCTCCTCCTCTTGAGGGTGGGGAGTGGGTGGCAGATCCATGTACTCAAGCCAGATTGACTCATTTAGTCTGACTGCCATAATCACGTGTGACTGTGCTCACTCGTGAAGAAAGGGACTCAGCAGTTCTGGGTTCTAGCCCTATCTCTGCCACATATACCCTATATGATCCTGGGCAAATCTTTAACCGCTCTGTGCCTCAGTGATCCCATCAGTAAAATGGGAATAACAATGTTATTTGGAGCAGGCTTTGGAATGGGGCCCGGAGCTGGAGCATGGAGCAGCTCCAGAGCAGTGGAGCTGCAGGTTTTTGCCTGGAGCTGGAGCAGAGACAGAGCCCTGCTCCAAAGCCCTGAATAACATTGCCTTGCCTTCCAAGATGCTGTAAGGCTCAGTTTATCAAGATCTCTGAAGTCCTTCACTGTTCTTGGATAGCAGGTGCTATGGAAGCTCCAGGTATTATTAATACCATAGCAATAAGCCAAAACCAGGTTTCTGACCTGGCTGGTTACAGCTTGCCTCAAGCAAGGATCAGACCCAAAGACTGAGGGACTTTAACAACTCCCCAAGTGCAAGAACCCGTACAGCCTGAGTATAGCTGTTCTGACATGTCATTGCCAAACAAAGTTAACAGGCCTGGATATCTTGGAGGCTTATTCATGGGAATAGAGAGCTTTTCACCTGTATATCACTGGGGCCAGTCCTGATGTAGGTCAGGAGAGCCTTAAAACTATCACTGTCTATTGTCCAACAGCCTGTTTGGTGACTGATGTTGAAATGGTGGTTTCTCGAAGCTGAACAGCACCAGCACTTGACCCCCTTATCGGCAGGCGCAACCTCACAAAGCCAACGAGAAACAGGCCTGCTGCGTTCACCGTTACCATTCCTGGGTGCTGCATGGCGGAACAGCACCCTTCGCAGCCAGTGCATCAAGGACCATTTCGTAACTGAGGTAAAGTTGTCTCTGCTGTCTTTCCTGCCTCGAGGACACCGCTCCTGCTCTCTATGCCCGGGGGAGGTGGGGAGAGAACCATGTAGAGCAGACAGATGGCCATACAGCCAGCTCAGTTATTACCCAAGTAAATTAGGTAAATCACAGGCTTAACAGGCACTCTCCCTGAGGTAGGAGTGGAGCTGAGGCCATGATTGAAAATTAACAGCCTCTCAGAGGAGGCAGAGGCGAACGCAGCTGGGAAGCTTGCAGTGCTGGGGAGTTACACACTGAAAAGGGTGTTGCATGCAGACTGTGTTATTATTGCACTTTAAAGCATGAGAACAAAATGTTTGGGACATGCTAATGACACCAGGAGAAACAGCCGCACTTTGATTGGGTAGTAATTGTTCTAATTATTTTCTACCAGAGCTGACATGAATATAACATAATTGGCCTGATTATTTGTCAGCACTGAACACGAGGAAGGAAACAATGCCCGTAAATAGTGGTGGATTTATTCCGGGGGATTAGTTTAAAGCTAGAAAAGGGCAAAGCATCTCTTCAGGAGAGGGACCAATAACCCACTTGCAGGCTGGAGAATTTACAAAGGCACTTCGGATTCAAAGGAGATTTATACACTCAGGGCTCTGCTCTATTATAGGTGGATTGGTAGCACTGCCTAGTGCTAGGGCTGCCCCACACTTCTCGCCATAAGAGCCTGTTTTCGTTTGCCAGACTTTAACCGTTCAGGCTGAAATATTCCATGCCAAGTGCCTGCCTGAGGCGGAATTGTTTTTGGAAAGTTTCAGCAAAAATGGCTCAGGCATTTCCAAGAATGGGGTTAAGGAAAACTACATTGCTTTGCCCATGTCCAAACTTTCTTACAATTGAGACTGGGACAAGGCACCCAGGGAGGGAGACTGGAGGGGAGAGTGTGTGGGAGAGACACTAAGATCAGATGAGGTGCTCTGTGGGGGAGACTGGGGCTGGCTAGGCAAAGAGCCTGGGGGAGGAGACTGGGACTCAGAGGGGAAGGTCTGAGGGGGACACTGGGGTTGCCTATGCAAGGAGACTGGGATAAGGAGCTGGGGTGGGGGAAGACTGGAGTGAGGGGTAGAAGATATAGGGCTGTGAGAGGTTGGAGGGCACAGAGCAGAAAAGGTTAGTCTTGTGGGGAAGAGGGACAGAAGGGTGTATGACCATTAGAGAACACGCCCCCTTGGAGCCTGAAATGAAACCCACTATTCCTGAGTCTCACTATTCCTCTGCAGTCAGCAAATTCCTCTGAAATCCATTGGCAAAGTGTGTCTCATCCCCCTCTCATTCCCACGTAGAGCACACAGGTGCGGGAACTAGGGGCGCGGGGGGTGCTGCAGCACCCCCAGGTTTTGCGCAGGGTCTCAGTCACCAGCCCCACAGCTGGGGGCTCTGCTGCCAGCCCCGCGCCTAGGTGCTCCGCTGCCGGTCCCAGCCCAGGGCTCCACACCTGCCCCCAACCATGGCCCCAGCCTCGGCCGCCTTACCCGTGTCCACGTCCCCCCATCCCGTAGCCATGGCCCTGCTCCTGGCCCCTGCTCCAGGGGGCAGTGAGGGGTGCAGACAAGGGTAAGGGGGGGGGCGCAGCTCAGCACCCCCACTCTGAAAACTGGTCCAGTACCGCTGATAGAGGATGACAATGTCCTACTGCCATCAGTTACTCTGTTAGTTCAAGGTGGCTGTGGTGTGTAGCATAGTGATTATAGTGACATTCCCAGAGGGCCACTCTGTAGAAAGCAAATTTCCTTCTATTGAAGATGACGAATGTTTTGCCAGTAGAAGTGGTTACTCTTTGCATTTGTCATAAGATGCTTTTTGAACACATCCCTCTATGCGTTTCTCGGCTCAGTGCTCCGCCCCCACAGCAGTTTCAGTTCTTGCACTCGTTTGACCTCGGAGCTAGTAGGCTGTGAACATGTCGCATTGGGACAGGCACTCGATACCAAGCTGGCCAACCCGCTAACAGACAGAGCTATTATTACAGTGGGCCGTGATGTGCTGCAGCCACAGAAAGGAAAACAGATTGTTGGGCTCCTTGTATGTCCGGAGAGATCTGCATATCCTGTCCCGGGCTAACTGAAAACATGTGGTCAAGCACTGTCAGCATGGCTTACAGCTACACCATTTGCTAGCTCCTGAACTCTCAACTGTCTTTTCTTTCCTTATCTCATTGCTTGTTCCTTGAATAAGTCAATTAAAATCTAACTGACTATTTGCCAAGATGCCTGTTGTTTAAACGCATTTGTTCTCTTCACAAATACTGACTAATTTTCCTTTTGAGGATGCCATTGGCCTTTGAAGATTCCCTCTCTCCCTTTGTGAGTCCACTTGCCCATTGCATCATGGGGCAGTGCGTTATCAAGGGAAGCCTGCCCTTGCTTGGCCCAAATCCCAGCCAATAGATCCTTGCTCACCTGCACTATGCCCATGTGGAATTCACACATAAAGCACGGTGGCTTCTTGCCATTTCTCAGCAAAGATTCAAGGGCAGAGTCACTAGTGAGGTCTTGCTTTGCTAAGACTGATTCTGCTCCCATTTAAGTGAGTGGGAATTTGGCCCCTGGCTTCAAGGAAAGCAGAATCAGAACATTGGGTAGCAGACTGTGACTTCTCATGAAACAGAATTAAAACTACTTTTGTCCAATGGCGAAGTACAGTTTGTGATGGAGCATCTTTGTTTTTAATTATAGTTGCCCATTTAAGGCCCAGATCCTGTGTCTGTTAATGTAAACAGCAAAAACACCCACTGACTTCAAAGGTGTAGAATGAGGATCTCAAAATTCTTGACTTTTCAGTCAACACCATACGAGGAGACTTCATCGGTGTGACAAGTGGTGCAAGGGTTGCCAGAAAGTCTGCCACTTCATAGTGCAAACTACTGAAATGCTGCAGGATCCCATTCCAGAAATGATGCTGTCTCCCCTGCCCCTACAAACGGACCCAATACATGTACACATACCCTGCATGCATACACCTCCACCTATAACCCTCCCCAAACATACATGTCCTGCCCACCCCCCATACCCTTCACACACATCCCCTTCCCCCCCGCACCTACAAACATATCTTGATAGAGCTACAAAGCAGGGGACCTCAATGCCCATCAGCCCCTCCCCACTGTATAGCCCCTTCCTCCTGGCTAAGAAGGGGTTATGATGGTGTGTTTGTTTTTCAATTAGTTATCTTGGGCCTGATTATGATTTCACTGACCCAGGTTACACACTGGAGTAAGTCCCCTTGCTTCAGTGGCATTACTTCTGTTTTACCTTTGACTTTGCCTAATGGTGGGTTATTAGCGAGAGCGACGTGCTGGAACCCCAGCTAGCGTTTAGAGCAAGTTTTTAAATGCCTTGCATTTCCTATGTGTGGATGATGAAAAAGACATGCCTACTGCAGGTGTGACTCAAACCAGTCGTGGTAAAGCAATGCATAGGATGGCCTGGGGACACGGCTCAGCGTATTTAGGGGGGACTTTGGATGGTCAAGTGGATAGTAAATAGATTTCTATAGGGATGGATGAAACTCAAAAGGATTGGCAGTTTGGAGAAGCAGCCTAAAGGTTGGATGCTCATCTCAAGCTCTTTGCCCTGGAAATGGGGCCAGTTAAAGTTGATAGGATTGCTGGTCAGGTGATACATACAGCAGCCCAGTTTGTAATGCCCTGGGCCTCATTCTCCTCTCATGTCACTGAAATTCATGAGGAACGCCACCAAGATCGATGGAGTCCGGCTCCCCTCTCCCCAGCCACCTCCCCAGGGATGGTGAAGGCAGCAGAATGGGAGCTTCTGGGCCACACTGAGGCACAACGAGGTTGTTTCCCACGCAGAGCCCAACAGTCTGTTTTCTGCTCTGAGGGGAAACACCTGCATGGCTCCAGCTGAGACACTAGTAGCAGGGGTGAGGGCTGGAAAGAGAAGTTACAGGCGCTGCCCTGCTACTCAACCACAAGCAACGCCTCCCCTTCCCACCAGCGGTGTGCAATAGGGGAAGGGCTCATGCTGAAGCGGTGAGATCCCAGGAAGCAGGAGGAGCCAAAAAGAAACTCTGCTGAGCTAGAACGTGCTTTGTTCACACATCAACCCCCATTTTTATAGTGGGTGACATGATCCCTGGATATAGTTTGCACAAGGTGCTTGGGAATCCACAGGGCTGAAAGGAGCTTGTACACATGCAAGCTAGTTATTCGATTACTGTTAGTGTAGCTGACTGAGAAATGCCCTTTTGCCAGCTCTCATGATCTTAGCACAAGAATTGTGATATTTGACGTTTAACTTAAAGCCCCAGCTCCTAGAGCCAACCGACTCGGGGAGCCTCTCAGCTTCCATTTTGTTAAAGTAACCTTCTCACCTTCATGGCTGTGAGACAAGCTTGAAAACACGATCCAAACGCACCCTAAAGGCTCAGACACCAAAAAGCAAATCCCACATATTTATTCAGGGTTTTTAAGCCAATCTCCTGCTTTGGGGGCAGGGAGGGGGCGTGACTTATGATTGTTGAAGCTTTGGAGATGGCCGTACTGCCTCAGAGCTTGTCTCATCCTCCATCCCCTCTGTAAATGCACCCAAGCCTTAAAAGTCAAAGAGACGAGCTCAACAGCAGGCGTGAATAGAGCAGCTGTTAACGATTAACTTTATTTTTCCTCTGATTGAAAAAGAAAAGAGAGAGAAAAGTTACAAAAGTACTAAAGAAAGGCAACGATATTGACAGGAACTCTCTGTTCTCCAGTCCCACCTCGTGGAATATCGTAAGAGACAGCATCTCCTCGGGCCAATAGAAACACCTCACCTTGCTGGGCGACCAGGGTCTGATTCCAGCAGCACCGACTGAAGCCTTAGAGTTGGGGGCACCCAAACCTTGCCCAACTGAGGGCCACGCTGGCAGTTTGAGGCCCATACCTAATATGCAGAAAAGGGAGCCAGCATATGGCTGCCCTCGTCTTTAATATGGAGGGGTGTGGCCCCAGGATATGACAGCTCTCAGCGTGCAATGCTCCAGCTCAATCCAGCAGCAGTTAACCATCATGTGCATCATCAAAAGAGGGTATACACAGAAACCCCTCACCTCCGCCTGCCGCAGAGAGGAAGATCAACGAGGAGCGACATCTGTTTTGAAATGAGCACGCCCTGCCGGTAGCCACTAGAGCTTCCATTCCCAACAGAAGCACCCAGAGAATAAATCAAGCCAATGCCCTTTATTTAATGCTGGTGAAAGGGGCTTTATCTGCAGCCCTGAAATCCTCTAGTCACAGCACGGGCCGCGTCAGGACACGATTCCCCCCCACTGCCCTCTCCTGCCAATGTGCCCCAGCTCAGACCTGCAAGGAAAGAAGGGGAGTTCAGTCTCCCTGGCCCAGCTGGCCTCTCTGCCTAGATTCCCAGAAAAGAGGCCAGCTCAGTGGCGTAGCCAGGTCCAGAGTACAGGGGGAGCAGAGCTTAAAAAAGGCGCCTCCCCCTGTACTCACCCAGCGGCGCTCCAGCTGTTCGACGTGGCACTTCCGCGGCGGGTCCTGTCCCTTCACTCGCTCCGAGTCTTCGGTGGTACCCGCCGCCGAAGTGCCGCCAAAGACCCGGAGCGAGTGAAGGACTTGCCGCTGAAGTGCCGCCGAACAGCTGGAGCGCCGCCAGGTGAGTGCAAGAAGCGGCACCTTAAAAAGAAGCGGCGCCTTTTTTTAGCTCTGCTCCCACTTTAAAAAAAGGTGCCACTTCTGCTCATAGGAGGAGCGGCCGCTACCTCCGCTCCCCCTACCTCCGCCCGGCTACACTACTGGGCCAGTTAGTACTGGTTTGCCATGTGAGCTGTCCATGGAGAAGGGACTGGGAGCTCACCAGCTCATTATATATGGGGCACCAAAGAGCTCTCCACATGAGAGCGTGTGGAAGTTTTTCAGAAACTCACAATTCCTCCACTGGGCCCCTCATGCTCCAGAGAAGGAGAGGACATTACTAGTGCCCTGCAAAGGATGCAGCTTCCACCCCCTTGCACCTGCCCCAGGCTCAGAACGCTTGCTCAGAGCTGGGGAGCATCCAGGGAACAGGGGCTTCTGCACCAGACAGAGCCACAGGATCTGAGCGCACCACGTACGGGGCCTCCCCAGCTCAGCCAAGTGAAATTAGAGCAGCCCAACGTGAACTGCACCTTTCGTGGCACAAACCAGCTGGCTGTCCAGCGAGATCTCAAAACTGCTTCAAGTCTCACTGGTGCCGAGGCCTTGTGACATACCTACCCTCTGGAAACTGCAGTGGTTTGACAACAAGAGCTCCCACTTGCCATACCTGTGTCAAAATCATTTGCTCTGCTGGTGTGACCGGACTCAAGTGAGCTCAGCATCCACCACAGCACAGTTTACAAGGCACTGGCAGAACGAGGGCTCAGCAGGCTTCCCAGACTGGACTTTGCTGAACGTGGTTGGTGTCACCCAACTCAACCCTGTCTTGGGCCAGTCACAGGGAGATACCCAATGCCAAACCCCACAACACCTCTAGGGTAGACACAGCTCCAGTGGAGATGGGCCCCAAGGATGCCTCACCCCACTCAGTTTTTCACTCCAGCCCTGTAGCATGAGGACTGAAAGCAGATGTCTCACTGTATCCAGGGACGGCTGAGTACAGACCTTCCATTTCCCTCCGCAAAGCCCAGCAGAGGACATGGGGATTCCCTTAACGCTGGCGCTCTCTGCCTGCCCATTTTAACTCTCTTTAGACTGGATCAATGCCCCAACAGCAAAATAATCAGGGTAGGCACTTGCAGGCTCTACATTCACACTCCCCACCCCCAATTCCCAGGGCCCCTCAACTGCAGCAGGGCTTCAAATGGACATCATTTCAATAACCTTGCAGAAGGGCCCCATTCTCTTTGTAGGGCGCCCTAGGCAACCTCTGTCTCCAGCCCTGAGAACTCCTCAGTTTGGGGGAAGCGGCTGGCCCTCCAGCAAACCATTAGAAGGCAGAGCATTGGGGAGAAATCTACTCAGTTCTGGTGGGCATGCGGTAGCAACCTGCCCGGTCTCCACCGCTGCCCTCCATGCAGTGACTGCCTGCTAGCCCTGGAGGGCTAAATACACCTGGCATGTCCATGTGGCTGACGCCATCTTCATGGCTCCACAGTAGCTTATGAAGCAGACTTGCTCATTTCACTCCGAATGATGTGAAACTGGGCACTGGTGCAAATCCACCTATTTCTCCACTGCCACGGAGATTGCTATTGCAAAGATGTCCCCGGCCCCCCCACATCCCAGCCAGGGGAATGGGTGGTACGACAATTCCTGAGGTTTTGGAGAAACTCCTTCAGTAGGCACATGACGGTTCTTCAACTGGAGCTATTGGGCTCAGGGGCTTCAAGGTGCTGAGGGAACGGAAGGCAAAGGTTGATGGGTCGTACACCAAGTGGGATGGGGGGCGGCTCCCGTTCACACTCTGTGTGGAGAAAAGAAAAGGCAAAAGGAATTTGTCAGTGCTCATGCAGGCTGCAAGCAGCAAACTGGCTAGTAGGTACGTACACGACTGCCCTCTCCTGGATGCAATCGTATCTTCCCCAACGTGTGTCACAGGCCCTACACCAACAGCTAATAGCAACAGCACAAACGGTACAGTTCTTTCCTCTTTTTTTCTTCCCCAGACCATGTCACTAGACTGACGGCACCTGGGTCACTGTGTGATTAGGACCCCTGGCCTCCGCCAGTAGTTCTGTAATGCAGCAGTGAGAAATAGGGGAAAGGATGTGCAGCATGCAACCAGAGTCAGGGGGCCAGAACAGGCCAGCAACCACAAAGCATCCCAGTTCGGGCCAAGTGAACTTGAATTTAGCTCCTCAAGTGGGTGCTGGGTTAGGATGTGAATTTAAGAATCACCGCTCCCAGGCCTGTACATTCCAAGCCACCCACTACACACCAGATTATCACCACAAAATAAGCAGCTTCTGGTATTTCAGTCAATATCTGTTAGAGACGGCCCTGACCCAAAACCCTGGGCTCATGCACCCTGAAATGCTGGGGATGTGGATCCAGGTTCTGCACCCTGTGCCCATCTCTACCATCTCCCTCTCAAGTCTCCCATCTAGTCTCTCTCATCTCTCTCTCTATTCTGTCTTTAGCTTCTCTCTAGTACATCTCCTCTCTTGCTCATCTGTCTGATCTCTCTAATCTCTTTCTATTCTACCCCATCTAATGTCTCTCTAAACTTTCCCTTCTTTAGTCCACCCCACCTCTTGCTTTCTGTTGTCTACCTCTCCAATCTATCCCATCGCTTATCAAATCCATCTCATACCCACACCCACCCACCCACCCTACCTTCTTACCTTGAACCACGTCACCCTTTCTCTGGCTCTAACCGGGATTACAGTTTGCTCATTAACCTCTTGGATTTGCACTCTCTCTCCCTCCCGAAGGACTTACCCTCTCTCAGTTCACTATAGGCAGGATCCTCTGTATGCGCCTGATTTTCAGAAACTCTGAGCATCAGCAGCTTCCACGGAAACTTGGCTGGAGCAGCATGTGCTCAGCATGTCTAATAATCATGTCCTCTCTGGATTTTATACCTGGCAGGGAGACATCCAGCCTACCATCCCTTCTGGGCTATACTGAGCCCTCTAGACCAGTTCACTGCCCAGGCTTCCTCCGAGGGAACAAATCCACATGGATGAACCAGGTTTAATAAACAGGAAATAAAATAACAACCCACAAAGCTGCAAAGAGCCCTGGATGGAAAGCGGGTGGGTGGTGACCAATGGAGCCAATCTTATCTGCAGAGCTAGGAGAGAGCCCGTCCCACGCAGCAGACAATCCAATCCCAAAATAAAGCACACTGCCTTCAAAGAATGCCCAGGAGCTGGCTGGAGCTCACTCAGGGCCCTACAGATCACAGTCAGGGCCTCACAGCCTGGTTTGTACCAAGACCCCCACAGACTCCTTCCCCCGACCCCCAGCATGGCAAGTACAGACTCAAAGTAAAGGCCCTGCAGTAATGATGTATTGCACCACCGGATGGAAACATTGTTCCCTGGGAGACTCTTTGGAATGCAGGGCTGGGACCTGTGGATCAGCCAGCTCCACTGCTGGCCAGGGGTGGGACAGGGGATAGAGGCGGAGATCCACCCACCTTAGGGAGGCACAGTCTCTCCCTTTCATCTCACTGTTGTTTTCTATTAGAGCTACATAAGCTATCCAGAAAGACCACAGATGCCCCCCAGCTCCGTTCCACACTCCCGCAGCCCCACTCCCAGCTACGCTCCCCAGCTCTGCCCTCCACTTCCACTCCTCCTTCGGCCTTCAATCATCCCTCTGGGGCGGCCCTCTGCACTCCTCCTTCCTCCACTCTCCTAGCTAGCTAATCTGGCTGCCCCTCTCCGCTTTTATAGAGTGCCCGGCACCAAGCGCCCCCTTCTCACTGCCCCACTCCCTTTTCAGCCAAGCATCTTCTGCAGTAATAAAAATGTCTAGAAATCCTGCCCTCACACTGCGGGCCCGCAAGTCACATTCACCCCCAGAGGCACACCCACTGAGGACACTTTAATCCCGTCGAACCCAGGCTACAGCACAGCGCAGAGTGCCTGTCTCCAGCCTATCTGGCATTCAGCCCTGTCCTTGCAAAGCACAAAGGTCTTCTGCCCCTGAGGAGGTAACAACGAACTCCCCCTTGGCCAGGAGTGGATATCCATTAGCACCACCAGCGGGCAGAAGAGCATTCAGGTGGAAATCCTGTGTAGCCCCACAGAGAGTTTATGCACTGGAATCGGGATATTGTCAATTTATGGTTAGCGTTCCCTGGTCCTCTCCTTCCAGTCCCACCCTGCTTCCACTGAAGCCATTGGGAGTTTGGCTATGGGCATCGCTAAGAGCAGCGTTTGGCCGGGAGAGAGGGCAGCTGTGGGCTACACCTTAGGCCACCACGGGCTACATTTGGCCCTAAGGCTGCTGGTTGGATGCACCCCCTGCAGTCTCTCCTCTGCCTTCCCTAACAAGGACGCCCCGTTTTCCTGAATGCTAGTGTTACTCGCCCAGCCTGGGTGGACGGCCCTTTTGTGGAGGGAGCAGAGCTTTTAGAAACAATTAGCAGCTCTTTTGTCCTCTGGTACAGAGACATGACCTCTGACACCTCAAGGTCATGTCTAACATGTGGCCCTCATCAGACCCAGGGGCCTCAACCTTTGATCCCCTCTTCCTACTCCCTGATGGATTTTAATTTGTGATCAGCAGGGGGACACAGCCTTTCCCTGCAGGCTTTCCGGCCAGCTGAGGTAGTCAATAGGGTCGTTACACCTTAGAGATGGAAAAAATCTGTTAGATCATCCAGCCCCTGCAGCATTTACTCCAGTCTAGCGATGAGAGCAGGGATTAGTGTGGGATGCAAGGGGTGTGGGGGGGACTCAATGTTTCTAGGTTCTATTCCCAGCTTTGCCACTAATCCGCTGTGCCCCCAAGTGACAGCATTCATTTTTATGAGACCCGCACAAAAGCATGTGTGCACCCTGCCTTGCACGCACGGCTGCCCCCTCAGCCCTAAATCGAGGTGGTCCGTCAGCATGGAAGATGCCAAGGTTGTGCCTGGCATCAGCTCGGCCCAAAGCTCCAGCCAACACATCGTGCCCTGCTAACCTCCCCTGGCACCTCGGCCGGCCCAATGAGAAACAAGAGAGGCAGATTTAAGAGCCTCTGCTCAATAGACACCTGCTGTGGGGTTATATATGGTGCGTGCTCTGGCAGGGCTTGGAGCTGGAGGGTAACGTAGCAACCCCTATTCAGAGCTAAGGGGGCAGAATAAATCAGCAGATTTGTCCCTCTCCTGAGCAAAGAAGCTGCCTGTCAACACTAAGAGGGGAAGGGAACAAAGAGCTGGCAGTGCCCTCCATTTTGAAATGCCAGCTGCAACTAGGGGAGGTGTCTGAATGAGATGATTTCTGGGGGGTAGCAAAGACCCAGGCAGCAAGAGAAAGATCTGGGGAGAGAGGGATCCAGAGGACCTAAGAAAAGCCACCCACAAAACTCATCACATCTTGGGCAGAAAGGAGCTCTTTCGTCCTCCGGGGTCCACATGTGGATGAAGCGGCCTTCACACTGCCCCCCCACGGAACCCAACGTGAGGAGCACGGCACAGAACGAGAGCAGAGGTGGAGCCGAGAATGCAGCAAAAGACATGGTGGGAAAGGAGTAGTTCTCAGGAGGCTGGTCTGCTCCGAGTGTTGCTTCTAACTAGGGTGACCAGACGTCCCGATTTTATACGGACAGTCCCGATTTTTGGGTCTTTTTCTTATATAGGCTCCTATTACCCCCCACCCCCTGTCCTGATTTTTCACATTTGCTCTCTGGTCACCCTACTTCTAACTGATCCATTGCTGCCCTGCCTTCAACCCAGCCTGTTTGTTGTATCCAGCTGCTGTTTCACATCCCACTCAGTTGTAAGGGATTTGGGGCGGGGGCTGTCTGTTTACTACATCTATGTACAGCACCTTCTACAATGGGACCCCATCCCTGAGTCTGGCTTCTTGGTCCAGGTAATAATGACATCATAAAAGAATAATATATAATGTTACGTTTCAGTGTAGTAGCCATGTTAGTCTGTGTCAGCAAAACGAAAATAAGAAAGAAAAACTTGCAGCACCATAGAGACTAACAAATTTATTTCAGCATGTTTCATTCCATGCATCCGATGAAGTGGGTACTAACCCACGAAAGCTTATGCTGAAATAAATGTGTTAGTCTCTAAGGTGCTGCAAGTTTTTCTTTCTTATTTTCATATAATGTTACGTTTGTGTCACTCCTTTAAGACAAAGGCACTGCAGAGACTATACTGTAAGAAACACTGGAATGCAGCCACCTCTGAGGTAGAAGTTGGTTCACAGTGCACAACAGCCCCACACAACAGCTGAGGACAGGAAGTGAATATTGCATCCAACTGAAACCACAGGGGAGACAGAATCCTAGAATTGTAGGACTGGAAGGGACCTCAAGAGGTCATCTAGTCCAGTCCCCTGCACGCACAGCAGGACTAAGTATTATCTGGACCATCCCTGACAGGTGTTTGTCTAACCTGCTCTTAAAAATCTCCAGTGATGGAGATTCCACAATCTCCCTGGGCAATTTATTCCAGTGCTTAACCACCCTGACAGGAAGTTTTTCCTAATGCCCAACCCAACCTGCCCTTGCTGCAATTTAAGCCCGTTGCTTCTTGTCCTATCCTGAGAGGTTAAGGAGAATCATTTTTCTCTCTCCTTCTTGTAACAACCCTTTACGTACTTGAAAACTGTTATGTCCCCTCTTGGTCTTCTCTTCTCCAGATTAAACAAACCCAATTTTTTCAATCTTCCCTCATAGGTCATGTGTTCTAGACCTTTAATCATTTTTGCTGCTGTTCGCTGGACTTTCTCCAATTTGTCCACATCTTTCCTGAAATGTGGCACCCAGAACTGGACGCAATACTCCAGCTGAGGCCTAATCAGCATGGAGTAGAGTGGAAGAATTACTTCTCGTGTCTTGCTTACAACACTCCTGCTAGTACATCCCAGAACGTTTGCTTTTTTTGCAACAGCGTTACACTGTTCACCCATATTTAGCTTATGATCCACTATGACCCCCAGATCCCTTTCTGCAGAACTCCTTCCTAGGCAATCAGTTCTCATTTTGTATGGATGGAATTACTCTAATTGAAACTTACTTAGGACACCTGTAGCCTTGCAGAAACTGCCACTGGATCTTTTAAAACCTCAAGTGATCAGGATCTGTTTGATGTCTGATCAACAGCACCCCTGAGCACCATGGATTCAGTAGTGGTTCCGAGGGAAGAGCACCCTTGATTGAATTGCTATTACCACTTCCTGCCGAGCTGGCGTTTTCATTGGAGTTCAGCCTCCCATTCTCTTACTGACCAGACCTGAGCCTGTGAGACCATTTGGGGGTGCGGCGTGTGGTCATCTCACACGAATACTCAGGATGATGTGAAGCCCTACTGATCTCCTCCCAGAAAGAAGGACTGCCAGGTGGGAGAACAGTCACCCTCTGGTTCTGCCTAGTGCCGTCACCTAGTCAGGGCAGCTTTCCTACCAGCCCCGTCCTTCCCTCCGGCATCTAACTGTGCACTATGACCACGGTGAGGCGAGATGACTCTTGCTGATAAAGGAGATCCAAGTCACTCCCATGTTGGCAGGTCTTTGCAGAGCTTGCCATAAACCTGCTTGGCAGCTGCTGCGGTGCAGCCACAGCCCGATTCTTGGGGCGGTTCCTTGGAAGGCAACGCTTCGGCGTTTGATGCTCCAAGGCAATGCCTCCACCGTAATGGCATTCTGGGCAGCTGGGAGACTCCTACAGGCCGCAGTCTGATGTGGCTGCACGTTCACTGCAATCATTAACCGGCGGCCTTAATGGATTAAGCAATGTATGTACACAGCTGGAGAGCAGACCGACATGCCACAACTCAGCTGCCGACAGAAGGGCGCGCACTTGCTTGGACCCACACCTGTTCAAACACACACACATCTGTTCACACACTTGCAAACTGACAAGCACACTTGCTTGCACAGGCTCACTTGCACACTCGCACCTTCACACGTACACACTCGTTCCCACACATTCACATGCATGAGGACACGTACACACACACACACACACACACACTGATTCGCTCACCCTGCCCCCCACACACGGTGACACGCACGCACTCACAGGGCTAGTCTTCCCTGCAGCGTTGCCCTACCTTGAGTCCCAGCCACACACAAAAGCCTTCGCGCGGGTGGGGTGGTGCTTTTAACTCCAGTTGCCTGGCCCGGCAGGGGGTCTCGGCTACAGTTTGCGTGATCGGCAGCTGCTGACACCATCGCCCCGGGCAGCTGGAGTGCTCCTTCACCGCACAGCGAGGCGAACTCGCGTGTAGCTCGCTCAGGGGAACGCTGCAGTGAAGATATATGGCACGTTTACACCACAGCTGCCAGTGTGAATGGCGGCTCCGGTCGCTGTACCTGCGCTCGCCCTACTCTAGCCACCTCACTCAAAATAGCAGGGGGGACGCTGCAGCCTGGACATCAGCGCGGGTGGTGCAAGTGTGTAGGTGACCGGGGGGGACCAGGCAGGCTTATGCAGCTGGTACTGAAGCCCCCGCTGTGGCTCCATCGCAGCTATTTTTAGCGAGCTAGTTAAGAGTCCAACTAGCAGGAGCTGCCCCCTCATACCCTCACCTACAACGTAGATGTACCCAGAGCCTCAATCATATACACTCCCGAATGCCGGGGTTCTCAGCCTTTTCCTTTCTGAGGTCCCCCAACATGCTATAAAAACTCCACGGCCCACCCGTGCCACAATAACTGGCTTTCTGCATATAAAAGCCAGAGCCGGCATTAGCAGGTAGAAAGCCAGGCAATTGCCCGGGTCCCCATGCCACAGGGGTCCCCACGAAGCTACATTGCTCAGGCTTTGGCTTCAGCTCCGGGTGGCGGGGCTCAGGGCCCTGGGCTTCAGCCCCAGGCAGTGAATCTTCCGCTTTCTGCCCTGGGCCCCAGCGAGTCTAATGCTGGCCCTGCTTGGCGGACCCCCCTGAAACCTGCTCGTAGCCCCCCAGGGGGCCCCGGACCCTGGTTGAGACCCACACACAAACTCACACACCTGCCTTCTTTGTATATACTCACTCGACACACTTGCTCACGCGGACGCCCGTTCTCCCACATGCACACTCTTGCAAATCTCGACCAGAACAACAGTCGGTTACCAGCACTGTATAAATGCAATAAATAAGAAACCCGTCTTGAAACACATTAACTAAAGATCAACTAGAGAAAGTCTGCAGGACGACTGCCCCCAGGGGCCCCAAAGGCAGCCAGGGACACCACGTAGATTCAAGATGACAGAAGAAATCCAGAATTCCAAAGCCCATCAGATTAGCCTCTCTGGGAAAGCAGAGGAGTTTGCAGCCGCCCCACAAATTGGCTTTCTGCCTGAACTGTACCTTAGGCACGAATAAAGAACCATGGAAAAAGCTAAATGGGGAAGAGATGGTGGGTTTAGAGTTCAGGGCTGCAGAGCTTAGCCCCCTACAGAGTTAAAACCTGAAGCTACCCAGGAAAACCCAAGGACAGAAAAGGATGAAGCCAGTGCTGTAGCACACTGCTGTAGGGTGCTGTGCTGGAGATGCCATCTTTTGGAGCTGATAGAAAACCAGGGTACCTGACAGCCTAACAAACTCCTGGTCCTTGTCATAAAACCAAGGGACTTAGCCCTGGTTTCCCCGCCAAATTCAAACTCAGGTTAATCCGCACACTCTGCCAGCCTAAATTTCCTTTGCGGTTTCAACTGGACACAGGAGTCTTCTTTTCTCCTTGATCAACGTAGCTGCGAAGTGCTGCTGTGCTCTATTGAATAGCTGCTGCATTGCACACCAGAGGTGGCTGCCTCTTGGTGGTGGGTGAAATGTGTAGGTCCATTTGTAAAGTCCTTTGAGACGAAAGGCAGCACGTAAAGGCTCATACAATCCCCCCACAACGTATGGAAAGGAAAAAGTCTACAGTGAGGCCCCCGCAAAGGAAGACCATGACTGTCCGTGGTGCTCCGCCTTCGTCAGTGGGCAGGACCAGAGGTATGCAGGAGGATGTTTCCCAGTCACAGCTTGCAGAGGAGCCTGCAGGAAAGTTGGGGAGAGTTAATGCTGCCTGAGTCCACGTGACAGCATTGGCGAGCGCAGTGTTTTTAATGCCAGCTCCTTCTCTCCTCCCTGTCAGCCCTGCAAGTGTCACAAAACACCAGAGACCTTTCAACTTCCATGTGTAAACGTATACACTGTGGGTGAGGAATCAGGGATCTAGTCCCAGCCCTGTCGTGGACTCGGTGTGTGGCACTGAGCAAGTCACATCACCTCTCCCGTGCCTCAGTTTCCCATCTGTAAAATAGGGGGATAATCCCCATTCCACAGGGGTGTGCTGGGGATTAATCAATTAATGTCCATGTGCTGAGATCCACAGAAAGGCAGTTTCCTATCATTTACTCTCTTGCTTCAAGCACTTTGCAAAATATAGATCCTCAGGCAGGGTAAACTGCGATAGCTCCATTAACTTCACTGGGGAGTCCAATGGTTTGCACCAGCTGAGGATTTGAAGTGGATCAAAGAATATTCCTCTTTACAAACCCAAAACCCCATCCTCCAATGTCTTTCCCCCAGACACGTTTACTTTGTCTGGGATAATATCCAAAATACGTCTCCTGAAAAGAACTTAACTTTGGGACCATGGTTATACGTAAACACAGTTCCCGCTATTGGAGTTAGGAATGAAATCCCAGATCCAAACACTCCCTCGCTTGAGGGAGTTCAGATCCAGAGCCGAAGTCTGCAGCTGTGGCCTGTCCCTATGTTTACAGACATCTTGCTGACTTTTCCATCTCCCCACACCCTTCTGTACAATCATGGAACTCTCCGGATCTTTTCCTCCATCAGTTGAGAGCTGCCCAGAACCCACTTCACGCTGTACAGCAATGTTGCTAGGGCCAGTTCGACTGGTGAAGGTCACGTAAACACACCGATGTCCTCGTAGAAGGGAGGAGAAAAAACAAAACTGCCAAGTGTTTGCAAATGTGTTTGCCAAGTTGTCAGGTGGCAACTGGCAGTGCTACAAAGGTGCAACCAGACAACAATATGTGAACTTCTTTGGAAAGACCTTCAAAGAGGCCTAACAGATGCTTTATGGTCAGTTACCCATAACCCAGGAGAGCAGGAAATGTGCCAGATCTGGGTTCTTGCTGACGCCATCCTACAAGATAAGCCTTTTCCTCCCCTCTTTCTGGCACGTTACTATGCCTTTGAGAAAGCTGATCACAGGTCCTGATTTAGCCTGCCTAATAAGCCGAGGCCCAGAGGGCATGTGATGAAATGAAAACGGCAATACATTTAGCAAGGTATGCTTCTGAATGCAATCTGACTCAATTGCCACGGAGACTAAATGAAGATCTGCATTCTGGACACTGTTCTCGCTACGCTCCCATGCGCCGGCCAGTGCGGAGCACGGCAGGGTCACAGCTCATCTGCTTTGTCCCTCTCTGCTTTGGAATAGCTAGTGCCCATGGGGTACTAACTAACAAGCTGCAGCCTGTATAGTGCAGAGACTGCAATTAAGCCTGGCCCCTGTGCAGAGGGCACAAGGCGGGATCTCCTAGCACACCCAGGCATGGACAAGAAACAACCTGGTCCTTATTCTCTCAATTACAACTCCACTGAGTCTTCCCTGATCACTCGTCTGTACTCTGCTGAACGTACAGTGCCCCCCTATCCTCTTCCTATGACAAGGACATCCACCCCCCATACAAAGCAATATGGCCTGGGTCTGACACTTACACTCACTTTTAGTTCCATTCAGAGGCTGGCCCTGGAACCTGCAGAGCAATGGGACCAATTGGTTTGCACATGTTGCGTGCTTATGTGTGACCTCCATCCTCCACTCTGTGTTAGCCCAGGGCATTGCAATTCTACGGAACTAGGTAGTTTGGCAGGGAGGAGATTATCCCTCCAATTTAGAAAGAATCAAAATTAACAGTGCAAAGTGAGTGTTAATCATCCTGGCATAACTAGGCCGCTGGCACAGTGCACTTGCCTCTGGACAAACAGCCTCGGTCATGGAAGCCAAGTACAGTAACTGGGCATAGGATGACACGAGGTACAGAGGGAAAGAGGATTACTCTGCTGTGGATTGTGTGAGCGCTAATGGGAGCCAGGTTCTCACAAGCCTCGCAAACAAAGGGGCGCCTGGAAACCACTGCAGCAGCAGCACTGGATGCAGAGAACAAGGAAAGTGCCCCACCACCTCTGATTTTACTTCCTGCCGGCAAACAGAGGAGTTCTGATGGAGCACCACTAGCCACGGTGCAACCCTTATCTCCTCCCCCGCTTCCCACCCCAAACATTCTTGCTGCGCCACCTCATGGGCCACTCATTCCCAGAACCCACCAGGTGACCTCACAGGCCCCATTCCTAGTCGTGTAACCCTATGCCCCCTTCTCAATTCCTCTGTACAAACCTATAGGTCTCTCCCGCCACCTCACTTGTGATCCCGCAGGCCCGTTTCATTCCCCCTCCCCCCCACAACTGTCACAGTCCTGGGCTTTTTACTCCTTTACTGCGGCTCTCCATGTGGACGGCACTTTCCAACTCATCTTCGCAAGTCCCTCACGTAGCAGCACAGCAGCAAACGTCAAGGATGGCGCCTCCGTTGGTGCTGCGCCAGCCTCAGAAGGGGCAGGGTTCAGTTTGGAGGAGCAGCCGAATATCCGGATACTTCTCTACATTCAGATTCAACAATGTACTGAAAATCTCAAGGAGAGTTTGGGCAACCTTAATATCCACTTCCCACTCCTTTCTCCATGAGCCACTGGAGCGCCTTACGGTACACGACAGTGCTGTCAGCCCAAGCTCCCCAGAAGGGAAGGAAGGGGTGTCACAATATACTGTATGGGATGAACAATGATGCTCCGTCACTAGAGCCATTCCTCCCACATCCACGCGATTAGGACGGAGGGTCTTGGGACTAAAGCACAGGACTGAGTTCACCTCATTAAAGACTTCTTGGTTCTCTTCCTGTCTCGCCCAAGGTCACCCAGCGAGGCTTTGGCAAAGTCACTTCGCCTGTCTGTGCCTCAGTTTGCCTCTCTGTGAAATGAAGATCATGACGTTTACCGGTCTGTGAGGCTGAATTCATTAACGCTTGCAAAGCGCTCATAGATGTGCAAAATGCTATTGACCTCTAGCTCCTTGGGAAGGCACATTCCTTGTGCCCCATTGCAGAGCGGAGATGTGCACCAATGATGCTCTGCCACCTGGCATACTTCTCAGTTGAAACAGCCCAGGCCTTTGGCAAAGGGGTTAAGGCCGATACATCTTCCTTTTGGGTCCAAGATGAAAGGTTCCCTTGTTTTAAGGGAAGAGAACAAGGTGCGGTTCTGCAGCAGCCATTTAGGATACAGATGCCAAAGATAAGAGGCAGGGAAGTCATTCCCGGGGCCTGGCCCCTGTCCAAGCAGGGGACATTCTCAGGCACTGATAAGACTGAAGCAAGAACACAAGGGAGTTTATGTTCTGATTTTTAATCCCTATTTTATTTTCACATTGCAGAAAACATCTCCCTGATCGGGCAGATTATCAGATTGGCCCAAAATCCACACTCCCTCTCTGCCTGCCCCCACAAGAGCTCTTGAGACACATGGGCACTTAGAGGTTGTGTCCTCTACATGCCTGTTGCTGCTGAGATAAGCACAGCTGTGTCAGGCTCCCATTCAGGGCTCCTGCACCCACGGTAAGTGAGTGAAGAACAAGGCAATAACGCCGGGTGACCCCCTATAGGCAGGGGACAAAAGATTCTCCAATATTATCACGCAGACACCTTCCTCGGCCAATCTGATGCCTCCTTTCACACACCCACACCCGACCCCACTCATGTGCATTACCCACAGACACACACACGCTATTCAGCATGCGTATGTACACCGCACAAAAATGCACTACTCACACGCACTCACGCAAATCCCCAACACACACATCCCCGCACTACACCACAGCTGCATATAGACATTACAAACGTTGCACGCAGAGAAACACAATGCACACTTTACCACACCTTGTGCATATGCATCCCCATTACCCAGGAAGGGATAGCCCGGACACATACCCCTTATGCACACATCCATATTTCACACACAGTTTGTTACCTCCTATTTATTTGTTCGCTCCTGCCTGTGGGTGGCGAACCTCCTACTTCATTATGCCTTGAACCCTCTCTGGGGGTCTTTCCTTCCACCACAGCACCTGGTGCCTCAGCATTGCTCCGCTGGTGCTTCTGCAAGTGTTTCCTACAAGGGCAAGCCACTGCAGTGTTTGGGGTTTTATCTATCAGTCTCTGTTAACCTGCCTAGGTTCCTGATAGCCCATCACCTTGCTTGCGGAAAAGAAGGGCTGCTGCCTCACACGCCCTGAACTGGCACAAGGAAAGCAGCATCTTAGTGCAACTGGCCGGAGGAGACAAAGTCCATGCAAAGGTAAAACCCTGGCTAGGTCAGCAGCCCACTCCAGGGAGCACAAATGTTTCTAAATGCTAACGCAGTGTGCGTGCTTCAGAGCAGAAGGGCCAAAACCACTGCTGCTCATCCTGACCTCTGCTCAGCGGTGCTACTTTTCACAGGATGCTCTCACGTCCCTAATATTCCAGGGCTGCGGGCAACATCCTCACAATGTCTCACTGAGACATGGCAACACTGGCAATGGAGCCCCGAAGATGTCATGTCACAACAACTATTTACAAGAACAATATTTTTGAAACGGCAACTCTCGCACGGAGATGTACGCTGCCCTCCTGTAGAGCATTACATCTGGGATCTCAAAGTGCTGCCCTGACATTACAGTGCTAAGCATCAAAACCCTCTGGGAGGTAGATCAGTATCACTGTCCCAATCTCACAGATGGGGAAACTCAGGCATGGAGAGGTGAAGTGATTTGCCTAATATTACTCAGCAAGTCAGTGGCAGGGCTAAGAACAGAACCCAGGAGCCTTTGATCGCAGGCCTCTGTACAAACGATTAGACCACACTACCTCTCCACCTGCCTACACTTCAGGCTGACTCTGTTGCAATCTCTCCTTATGCTGCTACAGAATTTGGGCAGTAACTAGCGATCTGAATTTAAAGAGGGATTGTAAGCTCTTTGCAGCAGGTACCATCTTTTTGTTCTGTGTTTGTACAGCACCCAGCATGATGGGGTCCTGGTCCTTGACTGGGGCTTCTTGTCGTTACTGCAATGCAAATTGATCTCACTTAGGACTTATGCATCTAACCTGCTTAGGCACTTTTGAAAATCCCACCAGATGCACACCTGCACCTTTACGCACCTAAGACCTCGAAAAGCTGGCCCCAAATGATCATTTTTTCATCAAAGATGCACATGTATTAAATTTCTGCCTGCTTCTAGTATCAAACCATCCTTACTTGGAAATACTCCCATTTCCACTCAGGACCCAGCACTCTCAGTGGGAGGAGCAATCGTCTCAGTTAACTGTGAAGCTCACTGACTCCCAAGGTGGATTCATGGGCCATCAAGAACAGCAAGCCACGCACAGGAGCGGAAATGCAACCGGCTTCCTTCCAGTAGCCCAGCCCCCTCTCACAAGCAGTAATCATGGAAGCACTGATGGTAAATAGAGCCTTCACCTGTGATTCTGACCCTGCCCTTCCTGGATGGCAGAAGAGAGTAGAAAATGTTTGGGGCCCTTACGTGTACAGATTGTCAACGCCTCCTTTGCTGAGGCAAGTCTACCACTCATCTTCAAAGAGTCTGACCACTACAAATGAAACCATCACTCAGTGATAGAGTCCTATGCAAATTACCATTCAGTGTCTCATCGGCTTTCTCCAGGCAAGCGGAGTCGAACACCTAGCAAAAAAGTTTCTAGAGCCACTTGTCAGCTGCCATAAATCCTGGATCCCTCTGAAGTCAGGTTTCAGGTCGGGCCGTGGTACAGACAGAACCCTTGCTGCTCGGACGGTTGAGTTCAGTAAGCATCCTGCTAGGCCTCCCTGCCCCTTTTATACTGTTCATCATCAAGTACTCCTGTCCCACCAGCTGAAGGGGGGACAGAAATGCCCTGAAATGACTCAGATTCTTCTTCTCATACCAAACCCAGAAGGTCATTATAGGCATCTTTCAAAGCCCTCACCTCTGAGTCACACATGCTTCAGTTCTCTCGCCCATATTCTTCAACATTTATATGATGCAGTTAGGGGAAACAGTGCGACCACAAGGGCAGACGTGCTAGTCCAGTTCAAGGTGTCTCCTGATATTCAAAGCTCTTAATGGCACTGGGCCTAGCTACGTGAGGGGTCACCTCTCCCACAGTAACTACATTCCACTGGAAAATTGAAACTATTTGCAAGGGGGGAGAAATGAGCATGGGGTACAGACATTGACAGGATCGGAGCCTACACTATGGAACTCACCCTCCACAAGAGGTAAGGATGACCAGGAGTGTCACCTCATTCAGAAACAAATGCAAAACCTATCACTGAAATGGCTTCCCCTCACGTACACAAAACCCCAACTGTCAAATCACAAGACTTGCTCCTTCCTGCAGAGCAGCAAGAGAGAAAGGTGCTGATATTGCTTCTTATTTTACATCCCTGGATGGTGTCATAAGAACCCAAATAGACAGATTTCCACTTCTGTGAAGTCCATGTGAGTGCCACCAGAGCAAGGACTGAGTAAATGCTTCAGGAGTTGGACCAATACAAGAGTAGTAATACTTTGCACTCCGATAGGGCCTCTCACCTAAGGATCTCAACATGTTTTAAATATTATCTCCATTTTATAGATGGAGGAAAACGAGGCCCAGAAAGGTTAAGAGATCTGCCTGAGGTCACACAGAGAGACAGTGGTTTCTGACCCAGCTCTAACCATTAACCACAACACTACCTTTCGAACATTTGGTTCTTTTCTGAAATAAACCTCCAGATGGCTTCCTTTTAGCCCATTACCAATTAGGACTGCACTGCATTGTTATTTATCAGCAATGCTGCTACAGGACTGACCCAGCCCGAGCCGCTACTGAACCAATATCACACAAAACCAAGGCAACCACCCAACTCAATGCTGACCATATGGCACTAGAAATCTTAAGGGTAAGAAGCTGGTTATGAGGCTAGACAACAAGAATGGTCCAATGGTTAGGGTGCCCCTGGGACTTAAGTGACCTGAGTTCAAGTCCCTGCTCTGTCACAGATTACCTGGGTGACCTCAGGCAAGTCACTTAGTTGTGTGGTGCCTCAGTTTCCCAGCTATCAAGTGGGGATAACAGCACCTCATGGGGGCGGGGGGTGAGAATAAATCCATCAAGACAGTGAGGTGCTCAAATCCTATGGGAATGGGACCCACATAAGTACCTGAGATTGAGAGATGCCCTTATCCCTGTTTAACTGGGGTGACTTCAGAAGCATGAATCTCACCCCGCCTGTCAGAAAGGTTGCGCTCTACTTGTTTGTTTTAGTGAGGCCTGACAAGGGGCTCAATAGGGAGGGAAGGAATAATTCGGTCTCAGATTCTCCAGGGCATACGAAGTGAGCTGGAGTAATGAGCTCACAGCGCTCGGGGAAACCTCACTTGAGTCTCTCACCTCCCTTAGTAGGTGCCACTGAAACCCATGGGGAACTGTTACCCAAGCAGCACAGGAATAACCACCAGCCCAGGGACAGAAAAGACAAGCAGACTGAAAGTGTGTGCGCATAGGTGTATGGAAAAGAAGGAAGCTGATAAACAGCTTGCAGCAAAATACAAGGGCCACGACTAGACTGTCAGCGTGTGTGTGTGCAGGACAGATACAGCCCTGGAGAAGCCCAATACTGGAACAGCAAGAGATGGTTGCTGGAAAGGAGTGAGCTGCACTGACAGAGCTCTCTAGAGGTTCAGGCTGGAAAAAGAGGGGGTGCACTTAAAGTCAGGATTAAGAGACTTGATAAGAGTTGTGCTGGGTCACAGCTGGGGTTCCTGTAGGGCAGGACTGAAATGCTCTGGCAGAGGGGATTAGTATGGCGGTGGGGGGGAAATGATGGCAGGGAAAGGTAGTGCAGTAGATTTGGGTACACAGAGGGCCTCAATGCTCCAGTTCTCAGTTCAGTTTGCTTTTGGGGTGAGATGTCATGAGGATACAGTGTAAAGCATGAAGACACTATCATGCATGTTGGTTTGTATTTACCATTCATCACCTACGGCTGTCTAATTGTTGAATGCAATTACTGCAAAGATAGCGGCTGTTTTTACACAAGGGACATGTGCTTCTCTCTGGTTAGCTGATGGTGTTGTTTTCGCCTGTATATTACAGTTACGCTGCAGATCATCTGAGGATCATTTGGGACTCAGCTGTTAGCCGACTGAGGCATTTGGTTTAGTCTCAGGAATGCTAGAGTGTGGGATATCATACACCAATCTCCCACAGTGCCCTATAGATATAATGGCTAGATACCGTTCACCAATATGGAGCTAAGATATCTCTGAATGAGATGGTGGTTAGTCAAAGTGTCAGCTAGAACAAAGTCAACGTATTAGGAGACTTTGTAGGAAACCCTCCCATGAAGCTCTGCCAATGGACCTTGATGCCAATGTCCCCTTGGAGAAGGGCAGCATGGTCCAGTGGTTAGGGCACTGGCAACCTGGGTTCAATTCCCTGCTCCACTACAAAATTCCTGTGTGACCTTGTGCAAGTCACTTAGCTGCTCTGTGCCTCAACTCTTCATCTGTAAAGTGGGGGTAATAGTGCCACCCTGCCTTACTAGGCTGTTGTCAGGATACATTCATAAAGAATGTGAGGCGTTCAGATATTCTGATAATGGGGGCCACATAAATACTTAAGATAGTCCTGACCTGTAGCTCCCATCCCTGGTTATTCCAGTCCTGAGTCCCACACAATTCTCTTCAGTTGTAACCTGCAGACACGCTCCCTACTACTCTATCTGGGACTCCCGCACAGCCCTGCCGATGCATCTCACTCCCGCACTGCTATAGCCCTGTTATTGCAGACCTCGTCCCCTCCTGATCGAGGAGGATCTGAAGTGCTGTGTCAAGAGTGGCTTTGTGTAATTACATGCATTTACAGGATGCCATAGACTTTCGCTTCAAGCAAGATTCGACCCCAAAGTCTCCAAAAGCAGAAAGGCCAATATATGATCCCCTTTAGCACCACGCCTCAATTATGTTGATTACAGTCCAGGCTCGGAAAAATCCTCCAGATTGACAACTCAAAGGAAACCCATCCCAAAGGAAACCTCCACAGACCAGCTTTCATTTGTAGAGATTCAAAGGGTGCCACCTCATTCGGACACATCTGGAAACACAACAGAAATAGGCAACTTACGCGAATTTTAATAACCCTTGTCTTTGCTCCACAGTTCTTCTTGAGCAGCATCTTCTGGAAGAGAAACAGAATGCAAGGATTAGTAGCAGTGGTGTGGTGGGAACAGATACAAAGCCTGCATAGAGTCAATTTACGTCAAACAGGATGGATGGTTCAGAGGAGTAAGATAAGACAGGAATATCAGACCAGTAGTCCATCTAACATAGTGTCTTTGATGGTGGCCAATACCAAGTACTTCAGAGGACGATGAAAGAAACCCTCTAGAGGACAATTATTGAAGAACTTGCCCACCGGGGAAGGTTTTTTTTTCCAAATTTCCATCAATCGGTGATTGGTTTAGGCCCTGAAGCAGGAGAGTTTATATTCCTTTTGGAAGAAAAAATTATCCTATTTAATATAAGTGTGGATGTTCCCATTATCCGTATTTATTTTTATTATATTTATATTTATTTATTTAGAGAGTTACATAATAGATTTTAAAATCACCTACTCATGGCTCTAGGTTCCTCCGGCATATATTCAAAAAGCCATCACACTTGTCAAAAATATAGACCCATACACCTTGAACAGGAGGAGTTTGTTACAGAAAACAACTACAGGGACAACCAGGCTTCCACACAACTTGAGTCCCAGCTCTGTCTCCTTTGTTCACCAGGAAGTTTTATACAGCACCCAGACAAGCAAGGGCTGAATAACATCAGAGTTAGTCCAAAAAAATCTGACAAAAACTTCTTTAGTTGGAAAATAAGAGCTTTATTGAAAACCAAATCTTTTATGGAAAAATATTTCAGTGAAATATTTCAATTTTTCTAAATGAAAAATTTGGAGGAAACACTAGTTATTTTATTTATTTTTGTATATAAATAGTGGATTCCTCCCCCCCATTTCTGTTTTCCACTTTTTACTAGCTGGAAAACAGAAACAAAAGTATAGAAAAGTGTTTTCTTCCTCGCTTTCCTACACTTTGCTATTGTTTTTCAACTTGAGACACTTTCCCCCATTTTCTGTCTGATTTCCAACTTTTGCCAATTGGAAAATAGTAGCAAAGTGAGAAGACTGGGATACTCCCCAGTTTTTCACACTTTTTTTAAACCTTTCTCTTCCTTTTTCCAGTGAAAAAACAGACAAAATACATAAAGGGGGAACAAAGCATCTGAAAACTAAAATAAAAAACAAAAAAACACAAATACTTGTTTTAAAAAAACTGAAACAAAAGTAAACATTTGAGGTTAAAAAAAAAAAAAAGGTTTTTTGTCCTGAAACAAAACAACAAATTCCCACGGAAACCAAAAAAATTTGATCCACAGGGAAAACATTATCCCATTTTTTCACCAGCTCTAAGTAATCTACTGCAAGTAAATACACCTTTACAATACTAGTACAAACAAAGAAAACAAAGCAACCTCCCCAAACTTGGAAAGGGAAGAAAAAGCCACCCACCACCAGTACAAATACCAGGGCAGGGCACCCAGCCCTCCACAAAAGCATCCCTCCCCAGATACCTGGGAAAAGAGATGGGTCTTGCAATATGTCTTGAAGTTAAGTTGAACCTTTAAGTTAAGGTTGCTTCGCTAATAGATTTGGGGTTGTTTGGACCAAGTACACTTCAAAGTGTAGGTGCTCTGAAGACTGTTAATAGCTGACAAATATAATTAGTTACTTGCTTGAATCCACCATTTTCACTGGCCATCAAAGGGCTTTGTTGCAGCTACACGTATTAGTTCCCGCCCCAGAATTCTGCCCTGTAACTACAGCCTGTGGTGTTCGTGCAGCCTCAGGTCTCTAACCCTGAAGGGACTCCAGCAGCGATTAGCACAAACTAGGTGCAAGCAGATAAAGAGAACTGCTGAACTAACCCAGGCCTGTGCCATCCGGCTCAGCGAGTAATTCTTTGGCAATTCCTATAAAACAATGCAGGGCTCCATTCCCAGCACTGCTGTGAGGGAGTTATTGTAAACTTGGAACCTAGTGGCGCTAAATGTCCTTTTACAAAAGAGACCGACTGCATGGTACAGGGTATGCAGAAGTGAAGAATCGTGGGGTCTTACAGGGTTCTGTCCTCACCACAAGCTTCTCTTACAAAGCCACTGTGTGATGTCTCACGCTCACCATATCTACCCACTGGCTAAGAGGGTAAGGTGAGTCCTAAGACAAAAAGTTTACATGCTGTTTGGCTCTGCGGGGAGGAACTGCATACAAGGGGGAGCAGCATAGCCTAGTGGTGAGAGCCTAGGTTTTAATCCAGCCTCAGAGGGGAATGTTGCTAAAGCAGGGAACCGGGCAGCCAGGACTCCTGGGTTCCAATCCCAATTCTGCTATAAACTGTGTGACCTTGGGCAAGTCACTTGACTTGTCCATGCCTCTGTAAAACTGAGTTTATACTACTCAGCAATCCCCCATGGGGTTTTGAGGGGAGGGATAGCTCAGTGGTTCGAGCATTGGCCTGTTAAACCTAGGGTTGTGAGTTCAATCCTTGAGGGGGCCATTTAGGGATGTGGGACAAAAATCTGTCAGGGGGACAGTACTTGGTCCTGCTAGTGAAGGCAGAGGACTGGACTCAATGACCTTTCAAGGTCCTTCCAGTTCTAGGAGATTGACATATCTCCATTTATTAAAAAATTATTATTAAACCCTTAATTCAATGATGCTTATAAAGCATTTTCCACAGCTGAAAGGCGCTACAGAAGAGCAAAGCATCGTCAAGCAGCCTGCTTAGCCCAGCCCCTGCTTGCAGGAGGCAAGCATGGTACCTCCCAGTCTCCTCTGCACAGCTTCCACTCAGTAGCGCAGCCAGGTCCGGAGCGCAGGGGGAGCGGCGCTATAAAAGGCGCCTCCCCCTCTACTCACCCGGCGGCGCTCCGGGTCTTCGGCGGCACTTTGGCGGCTCACTGGGGTCTTTGGTGGTATCTGCGGCTAAAAGGCCGCCGAAGACCCGGAGCGCCGCCGAGTGAGTGCAAGAAGCGGTGCTTAAAAAGAAGCGGCGCCTTTTTTTAGTGCTTCCGTTGCTTCTGCTCAAGGGGGAGCGGCCGCTCCCTCTGCTCCCCCCCTGGCTACGCTACTGCTTCCACTGATTCAAGGGTTCCCACTCATAGATCCCTTTACTCTGGCGAGGCACCATGTATTCACACCCTTCCAAATAGCCAGCTTCAAATCAGCATGGACACCAAGGCCCTGATGTTTACTCAACCCAGCCTCTGACTAAATTAATTGTGACTTCAGCTGCACTTACGTAAGTACCTAATGCTGTTAAAGAAGAAGCCAAAAATTACTTGCATAAATACTATATATTTTAATGAACTGGCTTGGGGGCGTGGGGAGTGAACAGATAGATGGATGGACAGAGCCCACTGAATGGAACTAGTATTGCTCAGCTGTATCATAAGCCCTATTCTGCTAACAGATAAATGGAGATTCTCTTTTACCTAAAGTAGTAGGGTTAAGCTTTAAGAGGGAGAAGATCTTAGTTCCATCCCTGCTTCTGCCATGAAGTTCCAAGTAGCTGTGGTAGACAGCATGTTGGTAGCTATGAAGTCCTAGGCAGCCATCGACTTGTTACTTGGTAATGACCTCTCTGGTATGCCCCCTGCTGGACTTTCCCTTGGTACAGAAGTAAAATCTAGGGATGAGGAAACTCCAAGAGGTTCTGAGGTTTGGATAAGAACTGGTGCACCTCAGTCCCTTCGATTCTCTGCCTGTCACACATAATGGTCTAGTTTCCTGTGGGCTGTAATACTTTGGTCTCTTTTTAGTTGTCTTGTCTAGTGTGTGGCTGTTGGAGTGTGCTGGTGGCCTGTGATGTACAGAAGGTCAGCCTAGATGGAGCTAGTGGTCCCTTCTGGCCTTAAACTCCATGCCTCTATGTGGGTCCCACCCAGGTTCTTAGGTCTGCAAAGATGGGCCATAAATCTCTGCTGAGAAGGCGCTTTCCTCTGAGGCTGCAGAGATGTCTGGCTTCTGCTTAGGATGTCTAAGGGGAGATGCAACTGTGTTGCAGTGTTTCAGCTTTGCCGTGAGGGTGCAGAGGGGCATGAAATGGTGGGAAATTAAATGGTTTTGCTCCTCAAAATAAAGCTGGGTCCAGCTGTTATTTTATCCAGTGAAATTTCTTGCTGCTTTGCTCCTAATCACACCTCCATCATCCCTCTCCCTGGTGGGCTGCAGCACCCCAGTAATGGTACAATTACAAAATAAAGTCAAGCCTCTTTGTATGGTTTTACGTCCCTCTGGTTCCCTGTTCCAGAGCCAGTTCACTGCCAAGCCCGAGCGCTGCCTTTCAGATTAGGAAGCTAAAGCATGCTGCTGCCTAGCAACAATGTGGGGACTTTCCAAGGCAGCCCCTTCTCATCCTGGATCTCCAGAGCTTTCGGTCCGGCTCTGAGAAGCAGAGACTCATTAATTAATAGATACATAGGTACAGACATGACTGAAGTAACATTAACGTGGCTGCATGACTTGGAGCAGCTTAAAGCCAGGGGGAAAGGCCCATAAGAGAATTGGCACACCCAGTTACCACTGTGTTACCCTGCTAGTAGACCTTAATTTCCCATTTTGCAAATGGGGAAACTGAGGCCGGGATCGGTTCCGTGATTTGCCTGCAGCCACAAACTAGCAAATGAGTGGCAGAGCTGGGAATAAAACTGGACGCTGATTCTGAGGCCTTTTAACCACAAGACTGTCCTTCTTCCCTCTGCAATAAAGGGAATGGGATGAAAGAGGCACCTTTCCTACTCCCAACCCCCTCATTTAAACTAAAATGTCCTTCCTGTCGACCTCAAATTGGCTGTAGGCTTTAGAAGCTGAACTACAATTATCAGAGCAATGGAAAGCATATTGTAACATGCCGGTAGCTCCCAAAGAGAAGGCAAAACCAAATTGACTGAAGAAAAGAAAAGTTTCTTCCAGGACCACATGCTGAGCCGCTCTGAAGTGAAGGCTGAGTGAGCTGACTGAGGGTTAAATTTCTGAGCACAGCATCATCAGTTCAGCCTAAGAAATCCTCCCACCCACTCCACCTCCTGCACACAAGAGCACGCACAGCGATTCCCTTTATCCTAGACTGGGATTTAAAAGAAAATTGCAGTGATTCAATACAATCACTTAGAGAGTTACATAGCCACTGAATAAAATATTGCAACTAACCCATGATCCCCTAGGACTTTGCTGTATATCACAACCATTCAGAGTGGCATGTAAACAGCAGAGACAAAACACTGAGCCTGCTGCTCTTAAAGCACCACTCTCCTAAACACTTGTGCTACAGCAAAAATCTCCATGTAGGCATTAGCAGTATAGAGCCTATGACATGATTTGGAGCAGTTCTGTTTCTGTCCAGTAGAAATCACTCCACATATATGTTTATACAACCACACACACGCTACCATGCTACCAAGTTCTTTGCAATCTATATTAACAGACAAAAACATGATTACCCTTTAAGTTAAGGTTGCTTCGCTAATTAACATGAATGCTAAAAGATACGAATCTTTTACAGTTACAGTTTTTAGAAAATGAGCATTTAAAACTATGGAAATGAACAGTGAAAGGAAAGTGCCGTGGGTTAATAATATTCAAATTCACTTGCAGCTGAGACAATCTCTTCAATGTACAAGGGTAAAATATCACACTACACGTTGAAAACCAGCCTTAACTCTCTGCCCATATGCCTATTCAGCCTCAAATATTTACACATGAAACAATGTTTATAAATCCTGTTTTCATTTTTACTATCTCCACCACTGTTTCCTCTAAGCTGTGCGCGCGCACACAGATCCTAAACCCCGCGCACACAGCAAAACACCGCGCGCACAAAAATTTGTACAGAAGCACAACAATTTGCATAGAAGACATTTTTTGCGCACACGGCCTGTCAAAAATTAGAGGGAACACTGATCTCCACAACTTAAAACAAACCAAAAAAGATTGTTTTGTTCTTTTTTTAACCGCTGGGCTTCTTTCCACTCCAGTTGCACTTGGAGAACTAAAATTGGGTTTTACATCAATTTAGTTAAATTGGTGCAAACTCCTGTGTGAAGAATCTTAATTCAGTTTAATATTGGTTTTCACCAAGTTAATTTAAATGAACAAGAGATCAGCTTACAATAAATTGAAATAAACCAAGCTGAAAGTGAATGAAGAATGTCCATCTAGAGGTTTTGCACCAGTTTAATGAAAATAATTTTAAAACACACCTTTTAGTTTAACTGCTGTAACTATATGTGCAGATCAGGCCTTCATTATAATACAAGGAATGTCAGATCTGCCCTTCCCTGGTTTTGTGGAGGACTGGGAGTGGTCTCAGCCTTTATTGAAGGAGGGTGGGTTTTTTGTCAGGGGTTGGAGTTAAATAGGTGTTCACAAAGAAGCAAAAAAATGTAAACAGCCTGAATAAAAGTCACTTGTCCTCAGCCAGGTTAACTTTCCATGCTAGAGAGGATATCATACCCTTACTAGTTCTCCAGTAGTCCATAGAGTCTTCTAGGAAAAACAGAGCAGGCAAGATCTGGTTTTCTAAAGTAAAAATAACATGCAGGGAAACAGTTGTTTGAAAAAGAACTTTTCAGGGGTTTTTTTCATCCATCACAAAGAAGTAAAAAAGGCAGAGACCATTCCCCCCCCTTTGCGGGTCACCTTTAAAGAATCACCTTGCCTCCAGTGTCTTGCCCTGTGCATTTTGCCTTCTAAGACATCCACTTTAACTTATGAAGCAAAGGGAATGTATGGCACTTGGCGACATCACTGTAACTGGCCATTACATTTTTTAAGCATAGCAGAAGCTTTCAAACTTGCAGAGAGTGGGGATCAGGATGATTTTGGGGTGAGAGAGAAGGGAGAATATTGAGTAAGTAAAGGGGAGGGGAAACATATATAAAGAACTGGATGGACCCGTGGAAGGGTTGAGGACTAGATTGCTCAGGGGACTGGCAATGGGCAATCCTTTCACCTCTAGATCATCAGGTCAAATGAGACCCAGGGCACTAGCGGTGGAAAGCCATGGCCCTCCAATGGCTCCTTGGCTGATGCGAAAGGAGTGGGGGGCTCACTGTCCAGTTCCCACTGGGTGGGCGTCCACATCACCAAAACCACAATGACGCACTGGCCCCCTTATTGGCAGAGCCATCAGAGAAGCAAAGGACTCAATGGGGCCACCGAAAGAGCTCCCCTCTTGCCCCTAGAGGTGGGATGAGAAGCTCTCCTTGTCCAGGGTTCAGCCTCGAGGGCTGTCGCTTTTCAGGGGCACTAATCCGCTTTACAGACAAGAACTGCCGCTGCCAAAAAGTAAAGTGCAGCATGTGACCAGGTAAAGGTTCCTCTAGGGCAACCACACAGTGTCCCTCCTCTGCTGGTGCTCCAGGAGACCAGGGGCTAGCCCGGTCTCCCCCCACTGCCCCAGTGGAGACCAGTCCGTCATTAGGGTGGGAACAGCAACCTACTACACCCCAGCCAACAGCACCAGCGAAAGAACAAAGCAACTCCCTCCCACCTCCCCAGCAATTATTGCGTCTGGCCCGGCCTGCCGAGGGTTAACGTCCATGCAGGGGAGGGAGCAGCTGCAGCTTGGCGGACAGATGAGGTCAGGCCCCAGCACAAAGTGGCTATTGTGAGGCACGCTGCTGCTGCTGCCGGCTTCTGCTTGACCGAGCTCCACCTACGTCTCACCGCGTGGCAGGACGCAGGCGGGGTCAGGGTGGGGGGATGGGATGCCCGTGCCATCTAACATGCTGCAGCCTCACCCCATTCGCACAAAATGGGATTTCAGCTGGACTCTATATAAAATAAGGCCAGAAAGAATGATTGAGGACATGGGGATAGGCCATGTCCAATAACTGGCCAAGGGCTGCTCTCCCATACATTGCCCTCCCCGCCAGCAGCCTCCTCTAAAATAGGGTGACCGGATGTCTTTTTTGGGGGGGTCTTTTTCTTATATAGGCTCCTATTACCCCCCACTGCCTGTCCCGATTTTTCACATTTGCTGTCTGGTCACCCTACTCTAAAATGCCTGCCGGACACAATCAGTGCTCAGCGTCAGACCTGTCTCCTTCCCCTGACACCCCACAGTTTCTCCATAAAACCATCTCACCTGGTGCGGTCATGTACACCGCAGCACAGCGGTGCCAAGCTGCCAGATCACAATCAGGAGAGCTCGAACAATTTGTACAGTGGGGTTGCTGAGAGCTATTCAACTAAACTGTAAATCATGTATATGATGGCAACTATTTCAAGCATGGGGGTTCCGCAGCACCCCCAGTTCCAGCACCTCGGATCACAATAGTTGTGCTTTGCACTGTGTGAATCACTGCGCAGGGCAACAGAGAACCAGGCCTCACTTGTCTCTTCATTTCATTTACTTGGCAAGAGGTTTCCCTGAAGCAGAAGGCAGGTTTCACCTTCTTGTGAGTCTGGTGAGAACAAAGAGCGATTTCCCTATTGTCAAGACTTGGGTTGGGTGTTTGGTTTTTGAATTCCTTAGCACTAAGCAATGTTGCTAGAGCTTGGGCACAAATGCTTCGGTCTGATGAGGAGCCTACGATGCAAAAAACATGGGGGGAAAGGTCAGATTCTGATCTGTATTTCACTGGTGTAAATCTGGAGTAACTCCACTGGCTACAGATTTACACCAGGTAGTGGGATCAGAATCAGGCTCAGACTGGATGATGGGGGGGAATCAGAGAGGCAAGTTGACAGATGCAGATTAGACAGATTATTAATTAGCTAGATTAGATTAGACAGACAGGCAGACAATAAATAGACCATTTTGCTCCGCTCAACACAGGAATCAGGGTGGGGTAAGGAAGGAAGGCTAAGGCGGCTTTACACCTCCCCTATTCTCAGGGCTGCCTTAATTTATCCCAGGCTATCTGTGGCCCCAAGGGTGCCATTGAGGCAGCTGGGAATAGCCAGAGGCCACTGTCACTGTGGTCATACACTCTTTCCCTCAGCTACGCCCCCTACAGCAGGAGAAGGTTACAAGGGGGGGGAAATCGATCCCTTGCTCTAGATCAATTCCCCTCTATGAAGCAAATTCCCCAGTGGCTGGATCCACTGGCTTTATGGCTAGCACAACAATAAATCAAGCCCCGTGAGCTCATGTCCCACACTTGGACTTGGGTCCCGGCCCGAGGCTAACACCGCAGGGCAGAACTGCAGGGTGCTGTCCTTCGCATAAAATGTTACACCAAAATCTCTTCTACCCAGCTCTGGGAGCTGCTCACCTGGAACTTACAGACATCCTGGGACTTTTGGAAAAGGAGTATGGGATAATTCAGGTATCCTGGCCCATCCCTCCCCCCCCCCCTCTTTCTGTCTTGCAATAAAATAGATTCTAATATCCCTGGCTGCATATGAGCTATTGCTACGCATTAAATGGCTGCTGGATTCACCTACACAGTCACTGCTCCGGTAGCCCTAACAAAAATAATACACTATCAGTCCATAATCCTGGGGAGAGGGGTAATACTAGAAAAAGCTGCAGTGATTTTGACCTTTACCATGGAATACCGTTGAATTTCTGTAAGGGAGTATCAGAGAGACAAGGTGGGTGAGGTAATATCTTTTATTGAACCAACTTCTGTTGGTGAGAAAGACAAGCTTTCAAGTTACACACAGCTCTTTTTCAGGTCCCAGAAGTTGGTCCAGTGAAAAACATTACCTCACTCACCATGTCTCTCTAATAGCCTGGGACCAACACGGCTACAGCACTGCATACATGTGAGGGAGTATCTCTTTCTTGTGTATGTATTATTAATCACAGGTTTCCCATTATGCTTATCTCCAAAGATAGTATCTGAGTTCCTCAAAACCATTGATGGACATAGCATCACAACACCCACTGGAGGGAAGGAGGGAAGTATTACCACCCCATTTTACAGATGGGGCAGCAGCTGAGACACATAAATGTAGGAGCCTTTATTTTTGGGTGGCATATAGGGCCTGAATTTAGGAGATATGGAGCACCTAAAGTTCCCCTTGATTTCAGTTACAGTTGTGGATCTTCAGCACCTCTGAAGATCAGATCCTATGTGTCATCTGAGGTTAGAGAGTCAAAATCAGGGGGCACATATGAAAATTTGAGTTTAAGTGTGAGGAAGCATCTACCTCACTACACACAAAATTCTCTCCCCTTAGGGAGAGGATGAGAGACTAAACAAACCATAGGTGACAGACGTTAGTCACCTCACTTAATGCACTGCTGGAAGGCACTCAGATCCTATAGTGAGGAGGACACTGTAAGAACCAATCTAGAATAGAACAAAATAGAATAGAACTCTAATTTCTGCATCACAACTCAGTGGGGTCTGCAATCCGACAGTGCTTCTGGATACCACTTGTTATTAAAGTCCAAGATAGCGTCAGTGACACCAGACAACCCCACCGACTTTTTTTGGGACCACCCTTGAATATCACTTGGAAGCTACAGCTAGTACAAAGCGCAGTTAGCCACTTGCACAGAGCTATGAGCTCTCTAGGGAATGGATTGTCTGAATGTACGTAGGTGACTGACTCTCTATTGTTTTTGGGTTGTCTCTATGACGTATGGGCTCCAGGTATCTTTATAGACAGCTCATCTCCTTATGCACCGCTGAAACTGGCAAGATCAGCAAAGGCATCTTTGCGAACAGCCCTAAGATTTGATTTTTGAGGCCAGGGAGCTGGATATCTCAGAGGAGAGTCCTCAGCTCTGCATTCACTTCCTGATTTGACCTGACAATTTGGCCCGTGCCTGTTGATCTGCAGAGCATGTCATCAGGTCCATCTATTCACTTACAGCCAAATATTAAAGTCCTTTCTCAGTTTTCTCTCAGGCCTTACGCAAGCAAAACTTCATTTGCACATGGAAATGGCCCTGTTTGAAAACACAGACACCTGGAAGGTGAAAAATAAACACAGAGGCAGCATTCATTAAATCCCTTTCACTCCAGCTCATCTGTACAGTATGTGCCCGGATTAGCCACTGCTCAGACAACCAGTTAACTCTCCTGTTTGCTAGACCCTGCTGAAATGTCTGGGGCTCTAGTTTCACAGCTGTCAAGCCTGCAAGGGGGCTCCTCAGAAACAGCTCACAGGCTTTTGATTCATTGTTGGCAATGTGACATTTCCTCCCCAGGATCCTGGTGTCGGCTCCAGTGCAATCCATAGGGAATGTCCAGTCTCGCCTAACATATTATCTGATGTCTACACGGTTCATCTCACTTTTGCAGTCACCGCCAGAGACCCTTGGAAATATTAACAAATACGTCCTGGCTTAGATGTGAGCTGCAATCCTGCCAGCAATGTTTGCCATTGGCAGAGCTGTTACACCAATGGAGACATCTCCTGCACCACTTTCAAGTGCTGCAGCAGCACAAAAGAGAAGAGGAAATTCGGGGGGGGACCTCTCCTCCACAAGGCCTAACATGTGCCCATCCAAGGTTATCTTGTTAGTTGTTTGCATGATGGCCCCAAGCGCTGTGAAAGGGTTCAGTTGTTACCACCAATCAGGCAGAAGAGTAAATTAAGGTGTATATGCAGGATTGTTCCTTCAACAGCAACATGGGGACTTCTCGGGCTGGGGAACCTCCACTGTAGTCTATGGATGGGAAAGAAATCACTGCAAGAACAGACTTCCTTGTCAACTGCGATCTTTTAGCTGGACATCAGGAGGGACAAAGTTCAGAAACTTCTGCTCCCAAAATAAAAGTCACTTACAACTTAAGCAAAAGGAGGGGCTTATTTAGGCTTCATGGGCAACATAGTTACATACAGCTGAGCAGGTTCTCCCCAGGAGAAGGAAGCATAGACGCACACACCAATCCACACAAATGCCTAGCAGTTGTACTGGGAATACTGGGATTTCTAAAGTTAATCATGAGTGCCAACCTGCAAATAGCACTGGGACTTAGAACAAATACAGGCTGGGGCCATTAGGGGGTGACACTATCATCTAGACTTGAGACTAAGCCCTTGCCAGAAAAGCAACCAACTTTTAGGCAACGCAGGTTCGGTGACTGCATTATGCAGAGCACAAGAGGCTCAGGGATGTAATGATATGTCCTTGCAGTTTTGCTATTCAGGCACTAGATGTCCCTATACTGCATAGATGTTTCTAAAAGGGGAGTGGTCTTGGGGAATCAACAAAAGGTGGACACCTACACCTTTTGTTGATAATTTGCTGCTCTCTTCCACAGTAAATGCCTCCTGATCAAGGAAATCTGTGCCCCTGAGTATTATAATGGGAAAGGTGATTCCCTCAGCCTCAACAGCACTGCTAAACATAATCTTTTGGCGCCCAAAATAAAATCCCTTCAATTGCTCCAAATCAAACTTTCCCCTCCAGAACTTTGCACTTCTTCATGTATATATGCAACACTGCCCTCTGCTGAATGGAAAGTCAGACCTGCTGATGCCTTTCTGCACATGTAGCCCTCTAGTGGCTGGAGGACACTAGTGATAACAAATCAGACTAGTACTGGGCCTTAGGGTGCCAGCCTAGGACTCCAGAAACCCATGTGCAATTCCCTGCTCCACTACAGACGTCCTGTGTGATCTTGGGCAAGTCACTTACTCTCTCTGTGCCACAGTACTCCATCTGAAACTTGGACAATAGCACTTCCCTACATCACAGGAATGTTGGAAGGAGAAATACATTAAAATTTATGCGGCACTCATGAAAAATCAAAATTGAAGGAACGGGGGGCGGGGAAAACAGAAGGTTTAAACCTACAAAATAAGCTGTTAAACCATCTGATTGCATACTGTGTTATTATATTATAAAATATATCAAGTAAGGTCTTTTATGAAAGCTTATAATATTCCGAACTTCTTGTTCATTATAAGACATGTATACAGACCATGGTTATGAATTGATGTATTTGTGTATATAGAAAACTGTGCTCACAAACTGCAACTCCACCTCCCTGCAGGGTGGTGAGCAGTTAAGCGAGGAGAGGCGCTTCCCAAGTCAGATGTCTACACAGAACTAGCTTCAAATAACCATCCAATGTCCAGCCCAGGTCAAAAAATGATGGACCATTAGAGTTAATGTGAAGACATTGAGACATCCTGGCAATCATGCCAAGAGGGAATTCCTTGATGGGAATTCCCCACTCTGAATAACCATGAGGCAACATGGTCTGAGGGGGTGGGGGAGAAAGGAAAAAGCCTTTTAAAAAGAGGCTTGGAGCGGAGGTTGGTCATCCAGCAACTGAGAACAGCACGTAGGTGGATCCATGAATGTTGGATCCTCTTATAGCTAACGGATACTCTGGGAAACTGTTCAAAGGCGTTAGGTAGCTTGTATTAGAAAAGGGATTTTGTCTATTACCAAAGTGTAAAGCCTGAGGTTTCATCTTTATGTTTATTTTCTGTGTAACTTGTATATGTTCGCTCTCCCTCGCTATTTCATCTTTGAATCTTTTGGTTTTCTATTAAATACACTTTTGCTTTATTTTTATTCCAAACAGGTCTCTGTTGTGCAAACTGTGTGGAGTATGTGTGTCAAAATGAACGGATACCTGGAAGGCAGGTTTCATGCCTTTGACTATTCCCTTCTGGTTTGTAACCCCCAATGTGTCTGGTACTTAAGAACACGGGGAGGACAGATTTGGGGAGACCCAGTACGGGATGGGCTGTTTGTATCATCCTGCAACGAGTAACTAGGCTGGTGAGCGCGCCAGGCTGAGACCTTATGCTTGTGGGCTGGCTACTGGCGTCAGGGATCGGAACCATAGCCATAGGGTACCATGGCACCCTGAAATTACAGGCCAGGTGGTGACAGAACCCTTTACAGCGCTGCGTGGCATTGGGGCCATATAAGTAGATATAAGCTAATGGAGAATCTCGAGTCTAAGTGGCCGAGGCTGGTATTTTGGAACTGTGGGTTCAAAGTTCTCTTCTCCATACCATACATATGCAAACTAGACAGTAACAATGGGGCCCAATGCTTAAGTCACAAATCCATTACATACTCTGAAGATATTTCTGTTATTACATCAGAATTATAAAACTTTTTAAAGAAAACAGGATCGAAATGTTAAGCTTTAAAACTATCGGAGAGCAAGTGCCCCTTTAAAGGGCAGGTGTACTCTGAAAAGTGGCTCTGTAAGCACCACTGACAATGTTTATTGTCGTTCAGTGATACCAGACCAAATCTACTCACTTTGCAAGGTTAGAAAAGGTTGGGTTTTTTTCCTAACTGCCAGCCCTGAAACCTTTCCACTCTGAGTCTGGTCTGATCTGGTCCTTTCTGACTCATTCATCACCTGTAGTAAGGAACCTGTAATCTGAATGTTGTTAAATCCAGCATTTAGAGTGGTGTTTCAACTCAAGTATTCACTGCTGTCAACTCTCACAATTTTATTGAGCACCTTATAATATCAGATGTTTTGTTTCTTAAAGCCCCAGCTGCTGGAATCAACAGATTGCATGAGAATCTCAGCTTTCACATTTTTTAAAGTAAGTTTCTAGCCGCTATGACTGCAGAGAAAATCTTGAAAACAAGAAGCAAGGGCAGCCTAAAGGCTTAGAAGACACAGCAAAGCAATCCAACCGTTAACTGTGTGTGAAATCTCATGATTTTTTGGACCCTGACTTAAAATGTTTGAATGCATGTGGCAGACAATACTGTGTATTTGTGTTTAATGGGCCGGATCCCTGGGCCCTGAGGCAGCTCAAAGCAGCCAGAAGGCTATCCCAAGGGGCAGCTAGCACAGGGGAATCTCTAGGTGGCATAAAACCAGCATTACAAGCTCTATGGCACCTGCCTCCATTCCCCTCCCCCACATAGGGGTGTATGAAGAGACTGTCAAGTATGGGACTGGCATTTGATCTAGCGGATCCATGATCAGCACAAAGATCCCTTTAATGGGACCTCTCCAGCCAGTGTAAAGTGTAGCCCTCACACTGCTCTGAGTTACACCGGGGTCTTTCAGCAGCCTCAGGTAACTTAGGACCATCTTCCTCTCCTCTTTTCAGCTCAGGATCTAGCCCACTGAGTTTATGTTGCCACCGGCTGCTTTGTTAACCCAGGAGACAGCCATTTATGGGGGAGGGGGGTCAACAAAAAACCCCACAAGATCTGATCTTCGCCTAAGATTTAAACCCCTGCATGGGGTGGAGCAGCTTTGGTGAGGCCAAAGCTCACTATTTTGACTGCATCAAGGGCTCTGTGAAGCCAAAACAAGGCTGCATAAAACAGACACACAGCCCGCTGCTGAGACCCTGGGGTTTGCTTGATCTCCTGAGCACAAGGCTCTAAGCGCCATCCCTCCCTCCCAACATACACGCACCCACATAACAACACCCCATCGATGTCTTAGCGAGCCTTTCACCTTCACATGACTGGGCTTGTTTATGAAGGATTAACTTCATTTGTGTATGCAAATGAGCACAATTTTGCATAAATAAGTACTATATTAGAAATTACAGGCCAGGATGATTAACAGACTGAAGGGACTACTTCTCATAGCATTATGAGCTACCAGGGGATGAGAATAATAGAAGATGACGACTAGAATAATAAATAAAATAATAAATAATAGAGGGAAATGCTGGACTAACTCATTTGCTCTCCACCATTCCCTTCTGAACACCATGTACATAATAACGACACAGGGGAACACACTGGAGTTGCTGGCTGACTAATAGGATAAAAGGATCTCACTCTCCAGTGAGCTAATCCATTTATACGACACGTAATTAACCGCTGTGTTTGCAGAACATTCTCCCCAGCACTTGCTCAGCTGCCTGAGACTTGCATGAGGCCTGAATGCAACGGAACCCTGTCTGCACCTGCTTCACATCACAATCGTTTCACTGGCTGGCAGGGTTGGGGGAAACCATCTGTGGCAATAGCACATAGGGCTGTGATGGAGTTTGATCTCACGTGCTAAAAGGGCTAGACCATGCACCTGGTTGAGTAATCACTACGGAACACATAGGACTTGCTATTCCACTGCCTAGCACTTTGTCTGTCTTTCAATGCATGTATATATATATATATGGCCCTCATCACTGTAGTCTCCAAGCACTATGTGGATCGGGTAACATTTTACATCCACTTTGCTCTGTTCTAAATCACTGCAGGTGGTGCACGGTGGCGGAGAATCAGGCCAATAGGAGCTAGATACTGCAGGAAGCGGAGTGGGCAATTCAGTAGGCAGCACTCTTCCCCGTACTCACATACACACTTCAACCCATACAGGACTCAGCTTCAGCAATTATCCTTGCCCCTGGCTGTTAGCACACATCAGCTGCCACACGTCACACCATTTTAAACTTCTTATGGCAAGAGAGATCCATTTGGACTTCATCAGATCTCTCTTGAACCTACTTCTGCCTCTCTTTGCCTAACTCCATCCTCAGCATTAGTAATCTTCGTATATGTCAGTGCCTTATTTCAATCAAGTTCATTCTTAGCACTTTGACTGAAACAAGCTGCTGCCTTAGTGATGCATTTGGAGCCAAGATTTTGATTCAGTCCAGAATAGCAACATTCAGAGGACAGATGCAAAACTGAACTTCACAAGTCGTGTTCCGGCCCTTATGCCTAACGACATTAGGATAAAAAAAAAAGGCATGAGCTTATGTGGAGGGCAAAAGAAACCAGTGGCTGAATTTAGTGGAGAGTTCTGTACTGCAAAACGAGCAATGGATGCAAGTTTCAAAATTGCTAACTCCTGCCGCTTTCTATCTCACTCAACAGCCCCACCACATACCCAGCAGCCGCACTGGGCGGAAAATAACCTGGTGTTTTTCAACCTCTTGTGGTTTATGGTTTCACCCATCTCTGAGGTCTCCCTGTAGAATATTCAGAGCATGTGCCTGTAGTTGGAGAGCTTGCAAAATGTAGCGAGCAGAGGGGAAGGACTATGGCAACATAAAATGCCTTTCAAGCGCCCCATACAGGATGACTCAGTTAGGTATTCCAGAAAGAACAGTATGGTGATGATCAAAATTGGAGAAAAGACACAGGCATATTTAAGAGGATCCTGTACTATCGCTATCTTGATCAGTGCACGATGTATTTTCCAAAAGCCCTGAAAGCATTTTCCATGTGGCACCAATTCCATCCTTGGCAATTAGACTCACGCCTCCAAAAAGCATTTCAAAAAGAGACAAGAGGGCTAAATGTGTGATTTAGGGAATGATGAGAACCCTGATTAAACTGAAAGAATGTTTTAAAAACACTTTGCCCATGGTGTCTTTGTGTTAGAAATAAACAACAACCAAACAGCACCCATCATGATATCACAGCGACATGTCAGGCAGTGAGTACTGAACAAAGCACTCCAGCTTTGCTTTGGAGGTTTGCATTAAGATACGCTGAACGTATAGTCTTCTCACCTCGCTGGGGAGAGTGTGTTCTTTCTCTCTGCATTGGTGTGCATGCGTCTCGTCTCTTTCTTCGGTACAGAGTGACACTAGACTCCTCAGCGGTAAAGGCTGAAACAAGCCTTCCATTATAAACCTCATTATACTCTCTGATCTCCAACAGCTTCACCAAACCACCCTGCCTGCAATGTCACAAGCGTGAATTTACAGCAGCACCAGAATTTATCTATCCAGGAAAACTGGACAAGGTATTTGAATGAAACGTGGCGGGGTGGGGAGGAGGCAAAATCAGAGGTGCTCTTACTTTGTGGACATTTCCATAGTGCAGGCCCAGTTATATGAGCTTCAGAAATTATCTACCAACCTGCCAGATGCTTCCTGAACACCACATTCACCCCATGCACCGTTAAGCCAAAGGCTGCAAGAGCATCTGGCGAATGTACAAGGGGATTTCTACCCTTCAGAGCTTGCAAACTCTGCAGGAGTAGCCAAAGGTCATGTCCGCACAAAGAAAAGTGTGTGTTTTTACAGAAGATAGCTAACATGTTTTAAAATCCTAATGTAGGCAGGGCAAGCTGTAGTTTACCTTGATGTACCTGGGCAATGAAGGTTCACCTTAACCAGCTACACAGAGGTAAAACTACAGGTTGACCTGGCTACACTAGGATTTTACAATGTTAACTAGCTCGTTGTAAAAAACACACCTTTTTTCCTGGTGTAGGCATGGCCATAGATTTTACAACACAGGCTACAGGATTCCTACAGCCCTTAGGAGAACTCCAAGCTTTGCAAGCTCATTCCTATGTGAGACCACTTTGTATAAGGAATAGGCATGAAGGGCACGGGGCAGGGAGGGAAGCGGGGGAGATCTCCCAACTCTACCCTCCCATTTTTATTCTTTTCACTTCCCTTTAGCCTCCAAAAATTCTACATTTTCTCGATGTGTGACTTTAAAACTGCAGTTTGCTTTTCAGGGGGTTTCCTTTAAACCACTGACCTTTCTCCACATTAACTGCAGCTCACCAAAGAGCTATGTGTATGGGAACAGAGCCTGGGTGAGATTTTCAAAGGCGCTCAGCATTAGCCTAACTCTGCTCCCATTAACTCCAGGGGGAGCAGAGTCAGACCAACACTGAGGGCTTTAAAAATCTCAGCCTAGGGGTTCAAACACAAAGGTCCCAGTCCTGCAGGCAAAACACCCACTGATTTCAATGGGTGCAAGAAAGGCAAGATGGGCCCACAAAGGTGCAGTTTTGTAACTTTAAGAGTCTCCTTTGAACCAACAAAGAGATGGGCTACTCAGAGTTAAGAAGGAAAAATCTAAGTTACGAACTCAGCCCATACTACAACAGCTGTGCTAGTAACAGCTGGGCTGCACAGACTCCCAAGCCAAACCTTTCCCAAAAGATTATTTCCTAGAGTATTAACTCTAGTTACAGGACCGATGGCACAGCCAGTCCTGCCCATCAAATAGGAACGACAGAGACTCTCAAACTTGGCACAGGCAAGCTTTGTAATAAGTCTCTCTAATTCTGTCATGGCACAAGGGGAGTGCAAAAGCCTGGCATTACTTGCTAGTCCCATATCGTCATGAGACCATCCTGTTTCTACCGCTTCCAAATCCAAGCCGCGGTCTTTCCCTCGCTCCCCTGCTCTTCTCCATGGGGAGATTAGGTGATCCAGACACATCTGTGCCATGTCTCATTGCAGCAATGCTTGGTGCTGTCAGTTAAGTGCAGGAGGGTGCTAGAGCAAAGATATGTCTTCTGGGGTTCTGCTCCCACATCTGCCACCAACTCTGTATAACTTTGGGCAAGTCACTTACAGCCAAGAGCGCTCAGCAGCCAGCTCCCACTGTTCCTCTGTCAAAAGTCTGGCCACTGAGTTAGGTGCCTAAATAGGACCTGGTCTCTTGAAAATCTGGCCCGTAACCTCTCCGTTTCAATTTCCCCATCTAGGTAATGGAGATACACAGTAATGCACAGGGGTGTTGTGAGGTTTAATTAATGAGCGTAACGCGCTTTGAGACCCTCGGATACAAGCCAAAGTGCAACATATCACTGACAGTAATATTGGATTAGCCGAACTATGCGGAGAATAGCTGAGCATGTTCCAACAGCCACGCGCCTTGCATTGCCCAAACACCTCCTGGTCCTCAGCCACCAATGCTTTCCCCTGGGGATTCCATTTGGGGCTCAGGCCTTTCAATGCTAGCAAAAGGTGTGGCTTGCCAAGCCTGGAAACGGAGATCGATTCACCCACAGAACAAATACAACATGGGCAGCAATAGCATATGGAGGGGCCGCCTGCCCTCTCCCGCTCCCACAGTGCAGGGAGGAGCGTGCAGAAAACGTGTGGTATTTGCATCGCAATGAAGCACCCACACCAGGGTGGGTTGGGCCCGGCAGACAAACAGTCCATTCAGAATCCAAGCTGTCTCCCTAGCCCTGATATGCCAAGGAGAATGTCGGTGGGACAACCCAACCCTCCCCTCTCTCTATCCAAGAGCTATAGTGCACAGGTCAGACCCCATCTGTACATTCCCAAGCAGCATCTACTAACTTGTCCTGCAGGAAAGTACAAACAGGTTCCAGCAAAAAATGTTAATCCGCCAGAGCCCTCAGAGCCAGCTGGGGCGAGTCCAGAGCCAGGGAGAAAGCTGGCATTGTCCTCCTGGGCTGTGTCGAAAGAATGCCTTTGGGAAACCCTCTGCAGAAAGGAAGCACCCAGCTATCTGAAAGCGAAGCAGGGGGGAAATCCCAGCAGACCGCTGCTCCCAAGGATCCACCCTCGCGTTCACTCAGTGAAAGTGGCTCGTTCCTCAAGTCACCAATTTAAACCAAGTCACTTTTGCATTAGGACAGATTTACAACCCCACCCCGAGGACCTGTCTGGCCTGCACCCGGCCTGCCAGTCCAACACGGACAATTCCAGAAGCTGGCAGACAGCGGAGAGGAGGAATCAGGCTTTGCCAAGCCCTGACATACGCAACAATATGACTGAGTGACAAAGACACTAAGGTTCAGACCCCAACACCCTCCTCCCATATGCAGATTCACCAATAGCCTCTTGGTGAGAGGCCTGTCTTTTTGCTCGGGGGCAAAGTCACTTGCCATTCACCAGCCAGGCCAGGCCACCTCTCACGAGTAACTTGGACTAGACCACCCATCTCACAGATCTGGTCCCAAGAGGCACATGTACATCTCAGCTCCAGCACAGCCATAGCTACTGGAAACACTCCGGACATTGCCCAGTGCTGTTTCAGCTCTGAAGTATCCATGCCAATGTGCCCATCTGACCTCCTTTCCCTCTGGCCTGCAGCCAGAGCACCAGTCTTAGTCTAATGCCTTCTTACCAGCCGTTAGGGCTCAGAGCTAAAGGAAGACAGCAGGGCTGGAAAGGTTTCCAGCCAGCCTGCCAATGCCAATTAAAAGCCAGTAACTTCAACTTCAGGCTCACAGTTTAGTGTCCCTGATGCCAGGAGCTATTACTATCTCTTTGAAGATCCCAATACACCCAAGATGGCTTCCTCTCTCGCTCCTCAGTGGGCTCCTCTGGGTCTCCGTTCCCTTCAACTCATTCTCCCCCAGCCCATGCACATCCGATTTCCTTCCCTTCTCAAAGCCCTGCGATGCTGCCACAAGCATCGTGAGGACTGAACAAGACTCTCTTTGGGACTTGCTGATGCCGCCCATTGAGTAGCCGGAAGGGGTCGCTGTTAGGTCACTGCCTTTCTCCATGGGGGCAGAATGCATTACTGTTGCGGGACTCCCATTCTCTGCTGTCCTGGGGAAGGAGAGACTGGGACTATTAATCCCCCCAAGTGTAACCTCCCGCTTGGTATATGACCACTAGATCTCAGGAGACTGACTCATGCTCCCTCAGGAGACACCCAATCCAGGAACCAAAGCAGGAGCTCATCAAGGCAACAGGCTCCAGATGCTCCCAGAAGGAACAGACGTGAGTTTGCTGCTGCTAGTTGGCAATAGCAAGGGTGGTGTTAAGACAGCATGATGCTCAGAACAACTATATCCACCACGCAGTTCTCTCAGTTGCACAAGCTCACGGGGATGGAGAGCACAGAGGAGGTGATACTGTGCTGCTGGTCGCTTGGGGAGAACAAGATCGAAGCACAGCTGTCCTTTCCTGACAAAGGCACCCATGCTGAGACTCACCCATCCATCCTCTTTCAGCCTACTCCTGTTGCGTGTATGACAAAGGCAACTCTTAACTTGCTCAAGATAGGCCAGGACCTAAACCAGAAGGAAGGCACTGAGGGACAGTAGCAGAGACGTGTGGGCCCAGGCATGGTAACAGCAAATTTATTCCACATCAGGACTGACGTGTGCTGGTAGAGTTGTGGCAGGAGATGCTAGAAGGTGGGAACTGGGGTTCATTAGCAGCGCAGCTTTAAGGAGACCTAGAAATGGAGCAACAGCGGCTGCTCCAAGTCAGCACTGAGGGGCAATAGCAGAACTGACTGGGTGCAGGAACTGGAAGAGCAGAGGGGTGCTCACAAATCAGGATTACTGACGTGCACCCAGAGAGCTGTGTGAAGGGAGCCCACGACTGGGACAGCAGGAGGTGCTGCCGATCAGAGCCACAGGAGACGTTCTGAACAGTAAGTCACTGAGGTGGAGACGCACCAAAGGATTCGTGGCGACCCATGCTCAGAGGCAGCTTTGCTGATCAAAGCGAGCTGCTGCTCCTGCAGAACAGTGGCTAATCTCTAGCTGAGGAGCAGCTCTCCTCCCGCTCTGACTCAACCAGCCGTGCCAGCGCACAAGAGCTTCCATTGTCGTGTGTGTTTGCACAGAAAACATCTCCCAGGTATTCCATAATGATAACCATCCACAGCACACTTACAGGGCAGAACAGGAGAGAGAGAGATCTGCTGGCTGGCAGAATTATAATCACCTCCTCAGAGGCAGGGTGGGGATGCCCACACCCTTCCCACTGAGCCGCTCTCTACTTCCCAGCACCTGGGTGTTCTCAGATGGCACCCCTCCCTCCCCTGCTATCTGCCTACACGGACTCTATAAATGTCTTAATCAGAGAACCAGACGTCAGCTCTGAGGGCACAGAGCCAGAGATTCTCTCCAGTGGACACTGGACCAAGAGAACAGAACAGCCGCCATCTCCCTTCCTCCTCCAGGGAAACGGAGACAGGGGGAGAGAGAGAGACTGGGAACGGTCTGCCATTCCTCGCCGGCAATGAGTGTGGTAATGTCTGATCCCTTCTCTGCTGCAGGGCTATAGATCTTTGTGGGCTTGATGGATCGGATGAGCTAATAAATCTTTTCAGTCCGAAACTGCTACAGTCCTAGGATTGCCTCACAGCTGTCAAGCGCCCCCCCCCCTCCCATCCTCCCTGCAATGCTCTGAACCCCTCCTTGTGACCAGCATATCATCCCGGAATGCTGGCTGGGGGGAGGAGCACAGAGCGGCAAGGAGACCCCCCCCCCCACCCCGCTGTGATAAGGCAGAATTGCAAGATGCAATTTGGGGGAGGAATCCAGGATTTCATAGTTGCAGAGGCCAGAGGGTTACGAAAAGCAGGAGTCAGGACACGGATGGTGCATTGGGGATCAGGCTGCTGCTGTCATGGTTTCTCACAATACGGCTCCAACCAGAAAGCGAAGCAGCACTTAGACACAACAGCAGCGGAGGCCCACATTTTCAAACCCCGGGCCCTATCATTACGCCACTCGGTCAACAGCTTGATTTTCAGAGCTGTTGAGTGACGACAGATTTCACTGAAACCAATAGGAGCTGTAGGGGCTAGAGTCATAGATTTTTAAGGCCAGAAGGGACCACTCGGATCATCTGGTCTGAGCACCTGCAGAACTCAGGCCAGGGAATTTCGTGATGGATGTCCCTGGAGACTGAAGTCCGCCACTTAACCACAAAAAAAGAACAACATAGGTAGTGGCAAGTTAGCACCAACTGTGGCAACTGTTTGGCAGGGTCCATCAAGCAGCAGATGAAGGGCTCCAAAGAGTCAGCAGATAAGCAGAGTAAGTAATTGATTCTGAGCCGCTCAAAGGGGCCCCTATTCACTATTTAGTATGTGTTGGGGGGGCACCAAAATACTCCTGCTTAGGGCCCCGAATGGGCTCGCACAGCCTCTGCAGCAGACGGTAATAATTTTCAGTCATTAACAACCTGGGCTTGATTCAGACTGGTGACCTGGAGGTGAAAAGGGCTCTAGAGCCCTCTCTATCCAGAGGCCGCTTTTCCTGTCTCCATTTACCAGACAAGGGCAAGCCCCAGCCGCCATGGGGATTTGTAAATCACTGCCATCCCGCAATCCCCTTTTACTTAATGCAGTGAAATCAGCTGCGTGTTTACAGCTCAGCAACCCAGAGCTAAATCTGTGCCGAATTCCCATCACACTGGGGTAGACACACACACAATTCCCACTGTTTTTCTGCTCCTTCATATGACCGATATGAGGGCTAGGTGAGCTTTCAATGCTGCCCCACATGCCAGGTTCATTCCACCTGAAATGCCAGTATTTGTCAGCCGTAGAAAGGAATGGCAATGTGACCTGCAGCCATACAGACGCTGAAGCAAAGGAGCTAAAGGGTGGGTTTCATGGATAAGTCCAGAGGAGAGGATTGCCTCAAGTAGTCAGTGGAGCAGATGTTTCTCAGATCCTTCACATTTGGTATGAGATCACTAGGCCCTCCTCCCAGCTTGGTTTGCTCGCACACTGGAAGTTTGTCCGCCCGCCGGAGAGGATACAAAGTCAACAGGAGGAGCTCCATTTCTCCCCCAGGATACACTCCTAATGAAAACACCGGATAATGGTTTCCTCTTCTATAGCCCCTTGCATCTGAGGATTGGAAAGCACTTTACAAATAGGAATAAATTACGCCCCAAATCACCCTCTGGGAGTTAGATATTATCCCCTTTAATAGATGAAGAAACTGAGGCACTGAGGTGCAGTGACTTGCCCAGCGCTTGAGAGTTCCAAATAAACGCCGCACCCATCCCCAGAGGCCAACAGCGTCCCCAGCCTTTCAGGGACATGCACAGCCCTCATTGAAATGCATGCAGCTGGCATGGACGCTGCCCAAGGACAATGATCAAGCGGCAGCTGGGACAGGCTATTCACTGGAGCCGTGTGTGCCTGCGCATGCCAGGGCATTTCAGCCCAATGAAAAGAAAGAATGGAAAAAGCTCTTCTGGGCTCATTTTTTTAATCCTTTGCAATAGCAAAGAAAGAGTGTATTGACTGCCTCATGCCAGCTCCAAAGGGCAGAGAGACTGTGTGGCAACCAGGCATGGCAGGGAATGGGGCTGCCACTTGTCCAAGCTCACTGCTGTGGCACAATGCCTCATCACCACGCTGTGATGTAATGCTGGGAAGGGAGGGCCAGGCACATGCCCAGAATGATTTTCTTTTAAAACTCCACCTGTTTAGGTTGGACTGAGAGGCCAGACCAGAATCCTCTGGTTATCCACAGGACCAGTAAGGGGTGGGGAGCAGCAGGGCAGGCTTCCCCCCATACACTGTACCTCATAAATGTTTCAGTCCTGACCCAGGGGCACCATACCTCCAGAGGGGAGAGGGGAATTCAGACTCAACATCCATTATTTGTATTATTGTAGCATCTAAGAGCTCCCCCATCATGGCCCGGGACCCTGTTGTGCTAGACATTGTATAAACACAGAACAAACAGACAGTCCCTGCCCCAGAGAGCTTAGCCAGCCTGTCCTTGGCCTCTCTTCAGAGACTGTCAATTTCTTTGGACACTGGGAACAGGACTGAGACTCACCATCTCATTTCACAGAGACCCAAGCGACTGTCTGGATCCACTTTGTGTCACTATTCAACCTAGACTGGGTTTGACATAGGGGTGAAGGACTCAGCATCTCACCTCTGCCTCTAAGCCATGCAGTCCCCACTCCACCAAAACAAACAAGCACCTTCTTGCTCAGCCCCACATCTTTGCTCCCTGCCTGTCTGAGTCCTACCTGTCAACTTCCAACACCCACTGCTAGCCATGCAGACCCAATGCAGCCGGGGGAAAGCAAGCCAGCTTATTTTCCTCCTTGCATCAAACAAAACCATCAGCTACATTCTGCTGGCTGAATTTGTATTAGTAAAGGTAATGAACAAATCAGAAGGAACAGCTTGATGTTCAAAGCTCAGGTGGCATCTGCAACTCCTGGCCATTTTTATTACTACTCATTTGAATTACACCAGTATCCAAAGACCAGGGCTTCATTGCTCCAAGTGCTGTAGACGTGTATCAAAAGAGAGAGTCTCTGCCCTGAAGAGCATGCGATCTAAAGAGTCAAGTCAGACAAAGAAAGGGTTATTAGGTTATTCCCGTTTTATGGATGGGGAACTGAGGCACTGGAAAATTAAGTGACTTGCCCAAGGTCAAACAGGAAGTCTGTGGCAGAGCAGGAATTGAAATCAGATCTCTAAAGTCCCAACCAAGTGTCTTAATCACAAGATCATTGATTTAGCTGAAGCAAAATGAATCTGAAATGACTGGGGGAGACTAAGGCCTGGTCTACACTTAAAAGTCAGGTTGACAGTTACAGCACTCAGGCACATGAAAAATAAATACCCCTGAACACCATAGCTATGTCAACCTAAACTCCAGTGTAGACACTGTTAGGATTACAGAAGGATGCTTCCGTCGACGTAGGTATTGCCACTCATGGAGGTGACATTCCTACAGTGATGGAAAATCCCCTTCCATTGCTGTAGGAAGTGTATGGCCCCGTAACTGAGCCACTGCAGTAGCTGTAGTGTAAACATGGCCTCACAGTCCACTCAGTCATGTTACTTCTATACTGATTTTTCTGGCAATAACCACCCTTCAATGGTGCTTTTAGACCAATCTTCAGAACACAGGGGAGTTCCCCTTGACTTGGGTCTGTCCTGCAGAACTGGGCACAAGTAGCAACCAACGAGAGCATAAATTAGAGGCCAGGCAGCCCTTCTGAGCTGTGATCATGAAGCTCTAAGTCTGCAAGTGTTTGGTTAGCTTATATTCAATATTTTTAAAAATTAAATTGTGAAAAAATTCATAGTTCACAGGAGTCAAGATGGACTGACCCATTTTTATTTTTATTCCTCCCCACCCCCTTTTTTTTTTAAATCAAAACCATTATTGAAGTTTTTCATTTACCAAAACGTGGGGTTTCTGAAAATGAAAAGCATCAGTAATGTTCTCAATCAAAAATTTTTTGAAGGGAGTAAAAAAAAAAATTCTAAAACGGCAACTTGCAAAATGTTTCATTAAAAAAACAAAAACGTCTTGTTCAAAATAATTCCAGCCTCCTCTTCTTTTCCAGTTCTCATGCTGTAATCCAAGCAGAGAGGAACGACTGTGAAAGAGGCCTGACCGGTGTAGCTTCCATCCTAGCTGGAAGCAGGAAGTACCAGGAAGAAGTTTGTTTCTGCAAGATTTCCCAGCTCCACTTCATGGGTTCTGAAAAGCCTCGGCAGTTTGGGTAGCTGAATCGAAGGAGCCTCCAACCCTGTTGGAGTTCACCCTTTGCCAACGCACACTCGTAATCATGGTGCTGCGCAGTGACCAGGGGAAGAATCAATTCATGTCCCTGACTCTGAGATTAGAAACATGTGTCAGGTGCCAAGAAAGGGTCCCTGTCCCTCCAATCATACACGCACACCTCCCAAAACTGACGCATTTTGCTCAGCTGAGCACTGACTCTTCTATTTTTTCTTCTCTAACTATGCAGGGCCCAGATCTGTGCTCCTTGCACAGCTAATACTTCTGTAGTCACCAGTGGATCTTTTGGGTGCACCAGGAGTACAGGATTGGGCCCTCTGAAAGTTCTGTCATTAATTGCTTGCTGAGCAGGGCAGAGAGGCGGGCGGATGGGGGTAATGTGCTGAAATCACGAGGCTGGCCAGGCATTATGCATTCATGGAGCACATGATGCTAGCCGTGATGGAGAGGAACAGCTATTGTGATAGGGGCGATAATGTCTTGGAGACAATGGAAAAAAGGGCCCTTTGTTCTGTTTTTTTTTGTTTGTTTGTTTGTTTTTTAAGATACAGAACAAATTTGATTTTTCTTTTGGAGGGACCCTCACACAAGTCGAAAAGGGGCCTTGTTAACAAAGTTAAATTCAGTACACTGAGGCAAAAAACAGAGCATGAAAAGTCTGAGTTAAAAGCCCGAAGGCAGGAAATTCAAAATTAAAATAAGAGGCTTTGTCCTTAACCTACTGCACTCTACTAGGGTCACCAGATGTCCAGAGGCACATGACACCCATTTTCCACCTGGTGGGAGTTTAAAACTTGACACTACATCAGTGCAGGAAGAAAAGCAAATAATAAAGTGAGAGTTGGGACACTCAACACTGGAATAATATTCTAGTAAAAGAGACAGATCAAACAGGCATGAAACAGACCAGCCAATCCTACCAGAAGCAGGACATCTATCCAGCCCATAAATACCAAGTTTATTTATACTCAGTAAGAGTCAGTGCAAGATCCAGTGATTTATGTGTCTTGATCCCGCTCAGCTACAACATTGTGAAATCAGGAGGAATGCCTTTTAAGTCAATAGTTACACCTGAGTAAAACCCATACGTGTCAGTGAAGAAGTAGACTCAAGAGTCAAAAACTTTAGAAAGGAATTCAACATTGTCTGACTTACAGAACTACATTTATTCATCCAATGAGACTTAAAAAAAAATACTGGGCTACCAACAATCCCTGCCTCTGAATAACTGAATGTTGTGGGTGAACCTAAATTATATCTACTATATCTAAATAGTAGATATAACTCCACTGAAGTCAACCGATTTGAATCTGGCTCTCTATAGTGCAATGAACTGGCTAGTGTGGCTGTGTCACCTCTGCCCTCTTAATGGATGGAAATCAGGACTGCTCAACTGTGTCGCACAGAGTCAATACAGCTAATGGAGACTTTACCTCAAACAAGAAGTCCTAGCTGGCCACGGATCTAGAATTCTAGAGAGGAGAAGAGGGATGGACCGATGATGCAACTGGAGAGATCTTCACATGAAGTCATGCAATGTACTGAGTTACTACCTGTACCTCAGCAGCAACCAGGCCTCCATTTACCCTCTGCTTGCAATGGTTCCTTCTCAAGTCATAAGAACATAAGAACAGCCATACTGGGTCAGACCAATGGTCCATCTAGCCTAGTATCCTGTCTGCTGACAGTGGCCAATGCCAGGTGCGTCAGAGGAAATGAACAAAGCAGGGCTATTTATTGAGTGATCCATCCCCTGTCATCCAGTTCCAGTATCTGACAGGCAGAGACTTAGGCACATCAAGAGCGATGGGTTGCATCCCTTACCATAGATTCATAGATTCTAGGGCTGGAAGGGACCTCGAGAGGTCATCGAGTCCAGCTCCCTGCCCTTATGGCAGGACCAATTACTGTCTAGACCATCCCTGATAGACATTTATCTAACCTACTCTTAAATATCTCCAGAGATGGAAATTCCACAACCTCCCTGGGCAGTTTATTCCAGTGTTTAACCACCCTGACAGTTAGGAACTTTTTCCTAATGTCCAACCTAAACCTCCCTTGCTGCAGTTTAAGCCCATTGCTTCTTGTTCTATCCTCAGAGGGTAAGATAAACAAGTTTTCTCCCTCCTCCTTATGACACCCTTTTAGCCCTGGGCTACACTAGAGGCGGGGGAATCGATCTACGATCCGCAACTTCAGCTACGTGAATAACGTAGCTGAAGTCGGCGTATCGTAATCAACTTACCTGGCTGTGAGAACGGCGGCGAGTAGATCGCTGCCGCTCCCCCGTCGACTCAGCTTCTGCCTTTCACCGAGATGGATTTCTGGAGTCGACGAGAAGCACGTTCGGGGATCGATTAAGCGCATCTAAACGAGACGCGATAAATAGATCCCCGATAGATCGATTGCTACCCGCCGATGCGGGTATCTTCAGGTACCTGAAGACTGCTATCATGTCCCCTCTCAGTCTTTTCTTTTCCAAACTAAACAAACCCAATTCCTTCAGCCTTCCTTCATAGGTCATGTTCTCTAGACCCTTAATCATTCTTGTTGCTCTTCTCTGAACCCTCTCCAATTTCTCCACATCTTTCTTGAAATGCGGTGCCCAGAACTGGACACAATACTCCAGTTGAGGCCTAACCAGTGCAGAGTAGAGCAGAAGAATGACTTCTCGTGTCTTGCTCACAACACACCTGTTAATGCAGCCCAGAATCAAGTTTGCTTTTTTTGCAACAGCATCACACTGTTGACTCATATTTAGCTTGTGGTCCACTATAACCCCTAGATCCCTTTCTGCCGTACTCCTTCCTAGACAGTCTCCTCCCATTCTGTATGTGTGAAACTGATTGTTCCTACCTAAGTGGAGCACTTTGCATTTGTCCTTATTAAACTTCATCCTGTTTACCTCTGACCATTTCTCCAATTTGTCCAGATCATTTTGAATTATGACCCTATCCGCCAAAGCAGTTGCAATCCCTCCCAGTTTGGTATCATCTGCAAACTTAATAAGCGTACTTTCTATGCCAATATCCAAGTCGTTGATGAAGGTATTAAACAGAGCTGGTCCCAAAACAGACCCTTGCGGAACCCCACTCATTATACCTTTCCAGCAGGATTGGGAACCATTAATAACTACTCTCTGAGTACGGTTATCCAGCCAGTTGTGCACCCACCTTATCGTAGCCCCATCTAAGTTGTACTTCCCTAGTTTATTGATAAGAATATCATGTGACCATCTTGGCTAATAGTCATTGATTGACCGATCCTCTATGAATTCTAATTCTTTTTTTAACCGAGTTATACTTTTAGCCTTCACAACATCCCCTGGCAACAAGTTCCACAGGTTGACTGTGTGTTGTGTGAAGTGCTTCTTTTGTTTGTTTTAAAACTGCTGCCTATTAACACAAAAACCAGGGGTCACCCAATGAAGTTATGTGAAGGGGTAAATAAAACTTCCTTATTCACTTTCTCCATACCATTCATGATTTTATAGACCTCTATCACATCCCCCCTTAGTCATCTCTTTTCTAAACTGAATAGACCCAGACTTTTTAATCTCTCCTCATATGGAAGCTGTTTCATACCCTTAATCATTTTTGTTGCTTCTCTGTACCTTTTCCATTTCTAATATATCTTTTTGGGGGCATGAATTGCATGCAGTATTCAAGGTGTGGGCAATCATGGATTTATATAGTGACATTCTATTTACTGTCTTGTTATCTATCCCTTTCCTAATGATTCCTAACATTCGGTTAGCTTTTTTGACTGCTGCTGCACATTGAGTGGATGTTTTCAAAGAACTATCCACAGTGACTGCAAGATCTCTTTTTTGAGCAGTAACAGCTAATTTAGACCCCATCGTTTTGTATGTATAGTTGGGATTATGTTTTCCAATATGCACTACTTTGCATTTATAAACATCGAATTTCATCTACCATTTTGTTGCATAGTTTTGTGAGACCTCTTTGTAACTCTTCACAGTCTGCTTTAGACTTAACTATTTTGAGTAATTTTGTATCATCTGCAAAGTCTGCCATCTCATTGTTTACCCCTTTTTTCAGATTATTTATGAATATGGTGAACAACACTTGTCCCAGTATAGACCTCTGGGGGACACCACTATTTACAGCTCTCTCCATTCTGAAAACTGACCATTTATTCCTACTCTCTGTTTCCTGTGTTTCAACCAGTTACCAATCCATCAGAGGACCTTCCTTTTTATCCCATAAGTGCTTACTTTGCTTAAAAGCCTTAGGTGAGAGACCTTGTCAAGGGTTTTCTGAAAGTCCAAGTGTGCTATATCCACTGGATCACCCTTGTCCACATGTTTGTTGACCCCCTCAGAAAATTCTATTAGACTGATGAAGCATGATTTTCCTTTACAAAAACCATGTTGACTCTTCCCCAACAAATCGTGTTCATCTATGTGTCTGACCATTCTGTTCTTTACTGTAGTTTCAACCAATTTGCCTGGTACTGAAGTTAGGCTTATCAGCCTGTAATTGCCAGGATCACCTCTGGAGCCATTTTTAAAAATTGGCATCACATTAGCTATCCTCCGGTCATCTGGTACAGAGGGTGATTTAAGTGATAAGTTACATACCACAGTTAGTATTTCTTCAATTTCATATTTGAGTTCCTTCAGAACTGTTGGGTGAACCCCATCTTGTCCTGGTAACATTACTGTTTAATTTATCAATTTGTTCCAAAATCTTTTCCACTGACACCTTAATCTGGGACAATTCCTCAGATCAGTCACTTAAAAAGATAGCTCATGTGTGGGAATCTCCCTCACATCCTCTAAAGTGAAGACAAATGCAAAGAATTTATTTAGCTTCTCTGCAATGGCCTTTCCTTCCTTAAGTGCTCCTTTAGCATCTTAATCATCCAGTGGCCCCACTAGTTGTTTGTCAGGCTTCCTGCTCCTGATGTACTTAAAAAAAATGTTGCTTAGTTTTTGAGTCTTTTGCTAGTTGCTCTGCACATTCTTTTTTGGCGTGCCTAATAATATGTTTATACTTGACTTACCAAAGTTTATGCTCCTTTCTATTTTCCTCAGTAGGATTTGACTTACAATTTTTAAAGGATGCCTTTTTGCCTCTAACCACTTCTTTTACTCTGTTGTTTAGCTATGGTGGCATTTTTGGTCCTCTTACTATTCTTTTTAATTTGGGGTATTTAGTGAATTTGAGCCTCTATTATGGTGGTTTTTAAAAGTTTCCATGAATCTAGCAGGCATTTCACTCTTGTGATTCTTCCTTTTAATTTCCATGTAACTAGCCTCCTCATATTTGTGTAGTTCCCCTTTCTGAAGTTTGGTGTTTTCCTCCCACCCCCACAAGGATGTTAAACGTAATTATATTATGGTCGCTATTACCGAGCGGGGTTCAATTATAATCACCTGTTGCACCAGATCCCTGTGCTCCATTGAGGACTAAATCAAGAATTGCCTCTCCACTGTGAATTGCTGACTTTCCTGTGTGAAGCTGACTTACCTGCTGCATTTTTTCCAGGTCAAGGCTGGGTCTGCTGACCTTGTCCCCGTAACCTTGCCGGTGTCTCTTACAAGGCATGACTTGCTCAAAGCCGGCCCCAACACTTGTGAATATCAGAGGCCTGGAGGCTGGGTTCCGCACCAGGGGCTGGAGTCTCTTAGGAGGGGAGGCACTGAACAGCACTGGGCTAGGGCTAGCATGCAGACCATCGGCTTGTTCCACCACGGGCCGAAAGGACATGCCGCACAAGTTTTTCACTTCCTCATCACTGGAGGACGTGTTGTTGCTGTCACCACAGCAAGAAAGCCTGCTGACCTGAGACCACTTCCGCTTCTCGGTGGCAAACTCTCGGTTGATGCGCTCCAATTCCTCTTCTGAGCTGTGGCGATCTAGGCTAGCATGGAAAAGGGCCCGGACCTTACAGCATTGATTCTCCTGGTTCTGGAGCTGATTGGTCGCAAGAGGGGTCAGTGTGCAATTCCGTCGTCTCTCTGAGGGAAGGAGGAGAAATGTGAGTGGTAGGAAGAGGTGGGAATCACACCTGCTATATAATGGGGCCTATTAGCTTCTGATCTCCCCTCCTTGCTCCTCCAAATAACCACTTCAATTGCTCATGAGCATATGGCTGGAAGTCCACAGATCGCAGCTCAACTTTAAGCTGGCTCACTCGACCCCAGCCGGAGAACCACCAGTTGGACACACACTGTACAGCAAGTATATTGACACAGCAGTTATTTCAGCACCTGAATCTATTAAAAAGCTGGGTCCCTATGTAATGTACTGGTTTTGTGTGAACAAGTGGATGACGTTGCCTTCTAGTGGCTGACTCCATGAGACAATATGGGACTTATAAGTAGTGTTATTTAAAGGAATTCGCCTGAGACTCTAACAGCTGAAGGAGTGTTTCTGAGCTACGTGTGTGCTACCAACCCCCTTCCAATTATTAAAGTTGCTGAACACTTCATTATAAGATCCTGTTTTCAGTTGCTTATAACTGTGCCAAATATTAACCATTTGTGCTAAAAATTTCCATGCCAGGCTTCTACCTCAGGCTGAATGTGTCCAGAAAACTTCAGCCAAAATGGTTAAATGGTTTCCAAGAACAAGGCTAGGGAAAAACACATTTGTTTTGCCAGTGTTAAAAAATTCTGCCGACCTTTTCTTTGAGAAACTCTAGTGCCCTTGCAGAGCAGGGAGTTAAAATTTGGCATGGGGAGCCTTTTATGTCAGGGATGTGCCTTTCGCCATCCCCATAAAAATCCACCCAAATTTGGCCCCCCAAAAAATCAATTCACAGAAGCTCAGCAGAGGCTTGCTAGAGTTTTGCAGCTAAATTCTCTAGAGATTCCATTGCACTGGGCCTGCTCCAGTTTGGGGATGAGCAAGACTTCCCTTGCACTTGTGGATCATGCCCTGGAGCTGAGAGCTCTCAATGACCCCCCTGCTGGGTCCAGACAGTGTGGAGATGGAAGCTGCTTGTTCAGATGCAGAGGGGCCAAGAGCCAGACCTCAGAGGTGGGGAGCAGAAAGGAGTAAGGACAAGGAGTCTGGAGATGTGGAGACTGGGACTATTTGGGCAAGAAGACTGGGAACTGCTGGGAGAAGAAACTGGGAATGGTTGGACAAGACTGATACAGGGAGCTGGTAGAAGGAAAAGAGTGGGAAAGGAGATGGGGTGCGGGGCAAGGAATCTGGAGGGATGAGACTAAGACTTGCTGGACAAGCAGACTTGGACGGGGATGAGAAGCCTGAGGAGTGGAGAGAGGGATTGGCCAGGTGAGGAGAATGGGGTGGGACAAGGAGTCAGAGCGGGGAAGAGACAGGACTGGGACAGGTTGGAGTGTATGGGGTAGAAGGGATCAAGTTTAGGAGGAAATGGGCAGAAGAGTCTGGAATCCCCTCTAGAGCCTGGAATGGAACCCAAGATGAACCTCTTCTGTCAAATATCTGTAAAACCCACTGGCCGTGTGTCTCATCCCGCTCTAGTGCTGGTCCACAGAGAGGACAGCAATGTGCTACTGCTACCCGTTACTTTGTTAGCTCACGTGGCAGTGGTCTCACTGGTGGATCTCAAGGTTTCGCCCTGCTGCTGACCCACATGGGTGTCAATCTGATGCCACATGATGGAATTTCTTTTTAGAAAACCTATGAAATGGCACCCCCAAAACAAACTACGTTAAAAGAACCATATGAAGGGTTGCAAAGTCAAGCTCTCAAAAGTCAGGAAGCGCCAGAAGTAAGGTTGCCTGTGTTTGTTTAAGTCGGCCCCCTTGGTGTATGCATTATGAGATGGTCTCAATTACATGAGCGTACACTATTTTTTCCACAAGACCCTGCCTCATTCAGTGCACAGGATGGATCCTGTTCTGGGGATGAATCATGGTTGTGTAGTGAAGGAGGAGACTGAGGCCTGTACAACTCCTGCCTCGTATGTGGAGTGCAAGAGTGGCTAAAAATCACTCCAACAAAATCAGGTATGTAGTGACCAAGGCAGGGGATTATGCAAAGAGAAGGAGTGAACTCATGATGTAGGCAGTTGAACACTGCTCTAGAGAATTGGATTCTATCCCTGCTTTTGCCATAGAGTTCCTATGTGGTGCTGGACAAATCACTTCAACCAGACTTTTCACAGGTGGCCATGAATTATGTGTTCCTCATTTTCTGGGTGCCTGACTTGAAAACCTGGGATCTGATCTGCAGAAGTGAGTGCTCATCACAGCTGCAACTGAAGTCCATGGGAGCTGTACTTTGGATATAGAAAGTGCTATACAATGATAAGATCACTGAAAAAAATCAAGTATTATGTATCTCAAATGGGGCACAGGTGTGATGGGAAAATAAATTCATTAATCTTTGTGAAGCACTCCTATACTGTAGTGATGAGCACCATAGAAAAACCCAGGAGGAAATGAATCATTGTGTCTTCACAGCAGGGTTTGAACGGTGTGCAGTAAATAATGAACATTCAACAATGACGAGAAAACCAAATATTGAAGAGCTCTCATTCAGTGAGTATTGTACATTCTGAGCACTCAGTGAGCCATGGGTCCCGTGGAAAAAAAACAGTATGTACTCGTGTAATTAAAAACTGTCTCATAATGCATACCCCCAGGGGGACTGATTTAAGGTAGCACAGGAAACCTTACTTCTAGCACTTCTTAACTTCTGAGACCTAGACTTGGCAACATTCATCATGTTCTTTTAATGTCGTTTTTGTGGATAACATGGTATTATATAAAAACTAGGTCTGTTATCTGAAACTTCTGAAGATAAAGCATGGTCCAGTAGATAGGGCTCTGGATTGGAAGCCAGAAGACTGGGTTCTAAGCTCTGCCATTGACCTGCCCTGAGACCTTCTCCTCCCTGAGCTACTGTTTCCCTGCCCTTAACAGGAGGTTACTGGTACTTAGGGCTTGTCTCCACAGGGGGACACAATTGAATTAACTAAAAGGTGTGAAGTTAAAGTGCCTGAACCCCACCACATGGATGGCCTCATTCAGAAGTAAAGAGGAATTAATTCACTTTATCTTTACTCCTTTTAAAGGAGGATTAAGGGCTTTGTCTACACTTGAAATCCTACCCTGTGCCACAGCTGCACCACTGCAACTGCGCCACTGTGCACTTCAGTGTAGACACTACCTACGCCGACGGGAGAGGTTCTCCCATTGCTGTCATTATTCCACCTCCCCAAGAGGCGGTAGCTAGGTCCCTGTGCAGATAAGCCCTTAGTGAACAGCTTAGAGGACTGCAGCCTTGGTGCTGCAAACACTTGCACAATTTCATTGATGTGAGTAGCCCCATTGACTTCAAGGCTCCTCTGACTTACTCCGGGGGCTGAGCAGGTCTATGCATGGTCTCAGAATATGTGGGTGCAAGACTGGCTTAAAACCAGTCGAACAGAACAACTGAAATTAGTCCCACTGTGTACTTGTACGCTGGCAGGGACCTGTTCATGTACAGGGAGCTTAAGAAGGATCCTTTCTATTGATACCCTTGCGAGCTGCTGTTTACAACCCCTGCTGATTCCAGCAGCCCCATAGGGCTTCCTGAGCAAAGGAGGATGTGCATGGAGATGGGAGCGTATGCAAAGCGTCCACCAGGGAGATGCGGGCGGGACGGTAGAACTGGCTATGGTGCAGGAGGGATAATATGAACTGGAAGGCAGGTCTCTTTCAGGGCAGAGGGGCAAGGCAAAATGCACTTCCACCATGGCAGCCCTGATTTATGTTCTTGACTCCCTTGTCCCTTTACCTCTGTCAATCTGAGCAAGCTCCTGGTTCTCTCCCTCAGAGTCGTCGCTGTCCTCATCACTTGGGGGGTAGGAGATCTAGGCGACAAGTCAGAAAGGAAAGGTTTCATCGTTGGTGTTAAATATCTGATGCCCCCTGCACTGCTGCTGTCCACACCCACTTCCCCAACCTCTCCCACTCATAACCTGCAGCCACTCACCCCCGTGAACCACACTCACCCTGCCACCACGCAGACACCCTGCATAAACATCTTCCTCCCCAACCTCAAACTCCACCCCCACCTACACATACCCAGCCATCGACACCCAGTACAAACGCACACCGCCGGCTTCCACCTCAGCTCCCCAACCAGTCCTCGTAACTCAAATACATCTCTTCCTCCCAATCCCCCCAAACAAACACACCCTGTAACCACACACAACCTGTCTCCACATCCACCCCACACGTACGCCCACTTCCCCAACTCCTCCCCACCATGCTGCCACTAACTCCCCCCAAACACACACACATCCTGTCAACAACCACACCACCCTACAAACCACACACATGGCCCTACACCAGTCACCCAACGTATGCACCCACCCTCTCCTTCTAGAAACACACGAACCACCTAAGAACCTCCCTTGGGGGAGGGATAGCTCAGTGGTTTGAGCATTGGCCTGCTAAACCCAGGGTTGTGAGTTCAATCCTTGAGGGGGCCATTTGGGGATCTGGGGCAAAAATTGGGGATTGGTCCTGCTTTGAGCAGGGGGTTGGACTAGATGACCTACTAAGGTCCCTTCCAACCCTGAGATTCTATGAAATACATATACACCCTGCCACGCTTTCTGGAAGAGTCCAGTGCAATTTACCAGGGATGACACAAATTAGATCCTATAGAAATGTAATAGGGCTGTCTAGAATTTACTCCCAAAAGCCTACAGAATATGACAGAAAGAGAGATTCTTTCTATAGGCCTTTTAGAACCACACCCCAAAATTTCATAACGAATTAAATCCTATAGGACAGATGAAAAAGATCTTTAGAAAGGTTCTCATTTGCTCTATAAGATTCTTCCATAAAGGACCTTACACATGGCCATGCAACATATACAACTTTTTCTCCAAAGCCAAAACACCCAAAATGCCCCTTTCCTACAGGCACACATGCCATGCCACCGCACACCCACAAACGCACATGGCCTGCCATCACTCAACCCACACAAACACCCCACCAATAGGCTTTCCCCACTAGCAGTGCCTGATTTAGCAGCCACTCTGACTGGTGCTAAATTTTCCAGATATATTTGGAATAGACATTTCAAGTTGCTGACAATTCCAGATGTATCTGGATCTGGCCAGCCAATACGCCTGAACCAAAACCCTATATCCAAGCACCCACTAACATGGGGGCTATGGGTTTGTTTGGAATTTTTTAATCTAAATTGGGTGGCTGGCCCCTATCCCTGAGATGGACTGAAGTGGAGCCCTGGATCAAATTGCTGCAGTTTGGGTCCAATTCTAGATAGAACACATCTGATATTCTGCTGAGCATTCCACATATAGCTGGGTAAAACACACCTATTGTGTTGCCAAATGTGCTGATACGCCTATGGAGACTGTGCCTGAAACGCAGCTGAATGTGGCACACATAGGAATTACCATAGTGCTCAGACCTGATGTCCAGCTAGCCCGTATCCCATCTCTGCTAGTGGCCAGCACCAGATGCTTCAGAAGAAGATGCAAGAATCCCAAGAAAGCCCACATAGTGGGCAATTTTGGAATAAACTGCCTGTAGAGAAATTTTCTTTGTAACCCCAAGCAATTAGTGGTTGCCCAAAGTCAGCTACTACAGGACAGGCTGAACACAGAAAATAACAGAAGGCCACCAGCCGTCACCTTCAGCCCCCAACTAAAACCTCTCCTGCGTATCATCAAGGATCTACAACCTATCCTGAAGGACAATCCCTCACTCTCACAGATCTTGGGAGACAGACCAGTCCTCGCTTACAGAAAGCCCCCCAACCTAAAGCAAATACTCACCAGCAACCACACAGCAAAAACACTAACCCAGGAACCTATCCTTGCAACAAAGCCCATTGCCAACTCTGTCCACATATCTATTCAAGTGACTCCATCATAGGACCTAATCACATCAGCCACACCATCAGGGGCTTGTTCACCTGTACATCTACCAGTGTGATATATGCCATCATATGCCAGCAATGCCCCTCTGCCATGTACACTGGCCAAACCGGACAGTCTCTACACAAAAGAAAAAATGGACACAAATCAGACATCAAGAATTATAACATTCAAAAACCAGTCTGAGAACACTTCAACAGCATGAATGTCTGTAATTGAGTGTCCAGGGAGGTTGAAGTCAATGCAGTTGCTTGTTTCTCCACAGCAGCTAAGATTATATTTGTGCGTGCGCGCACACACACACAGAATTTAATAAGGACATTTAGCCCTGAGAAGAGGTGCCAAGTTAACAGCCATGGAGTATGAAGTCCTCCATTTGTCCACAGAGACGGTACAATATGTAGCTATTATTTGTATTAGAGCAGTGCCCAGAGGCTCCAACTGAGACTGAAGCCCCATTGTGGGACATGCAAATCAAACACACAGTGGGCTTCTCTTCAATGCAGAATTAACTCAAGTTGTAACTCGACTGCTGCCTCTAACTTGAGTTCTGTCCACACACACTAAACTCAAGTGTGGTTGCTGTTAACTCAAACTGGATAGGCTAAAACTTGTCAGCTGCTAACATGACCACACTGCAGTATGGAAGCAGGCTAGCTCCTCAAGCATCACTCCTCCAGGGCCTTCCCACAATGCCCCATGTGCCCAGAAAGAGCAGACAAGTTCTCCCACAATTCCCTGGGAAAGAATACACGGAGCGTCTCAACTTACTGCAGTGCTAAGAAGCATGGAACATGTAGGGTTGCCAACTTTTATTGGATGAATTCCTGGAGGTTTTATCACATGACATTATCTTTAATTAAAGGTTAATCTTTAATTCCTGGAGACTCCAGGACAATCCTTGAGGGTTGGCAACCCTAGTGACATGCCCTCAGAAGTCTCAGCATGCCACACACCACGGCAGCTGGAGTGTCATTTCACGTTGTAACTGCTCTTGCTCAAGCTGAGTAACTCCAGTGGACATAACTGGAGTTAAGGCTTCAGTGAAGGCATGCCCAGCAAGAGACGGTCCCTGCCCCATAGAGCGTACTCTGTGCTTTTAGCGATGATTAGCATGGAAAAACTGAGCCTGTGACAGTAATACCACGGGAGTGCCCATAAGTGCTCCCATACTCTGGTATGACGAGCAGTGTGATATAAATGCCTAAATCAGTAGTTCTCAAACTTTTGTACTGGTGACCCCTTTCACATAGCAAGTGCGACCCCCCTTATGAATTAAAAGCACTTTACAAAATATATTTAACACCATTATAAATGCTGGATGCAAAGCAGGGTTTGGGGCGGAGGCTGACAGCTCGTGACTCCCCATGTAATAACCTTGCAACCCCCTCAGGGGTCCCGAACCCCAGTTTGAGAAACCCTGGCCTAAATGAATAGATGTGGCTTCTAGCATCCATATAACTATTTATCTTACTGAGACAATCAGGTTTTTAGCACTAGCCATGAGGCAACAAGCTATGCGCCTTTCTACCTCACGTGGTGTTCACAAAACCACCAAATGCGGTCTAATTCCAGAATCACAGCAATTAGGATGACTTAGTAGGTATTTTCCATCTCTATCTCTCCCCCAGCACTTCCCTGGGGAGGCCATTCCACCATCCAACAGATCTTACCAGTAGAACATTTCACCTGATACTCAGCCTCCAGACTGAACAGACCTCTATAATTAGACCTCTAGAGGCCACACTCAAGAGTTACTCTCCCTCTTTTGGTCTTTCCGCCTTACAAAAATCTGCAGACAACTATCATGAACCTCCATAGTCGTTATTTAGCCACGCTAAACCTGTATTTTAATTCTTTTAATCGCTCCTTTTATTACTAAACCTCTCCATATCTTAAATCATAACTAGGCTTTTTTTTAAAAAGTGCAGAAGGTGCTAGAGTGACAGCCCTGGAAATTGAAGTCCTCCATTCATCTCCAGAAGTGATACTGTACAGGCAGAAACAGCAGTGATGCTTCCCCTGCACGATACCCAAGAAATGTGCCTCAACCCTGACAGATGGGCTACTTTCATGATAGATTGAATATTTTTCCACACAGCATATAATTAGCCGATGGAACTCACTGTCACAAGGTATTGCAGAGGTCAAAAGATTATCAAAGTTGGGAAAAAAATAAGGGCTGGACATTTAGATAGATAAGAATTTCCAGTATTATAGTAAAATTGAAACAAACATTTTGGAAGGATACAAACATTCATGTTTCACGCCATAAGCAACCTCTAAATAGTGACAAAGGGTCCTGTGGCACCTTATAGACTAACAGAGGTATTGAAGCAATAAGCTTTCGTGGGTCAATACCCACTTCTTCGGATGCAAGCAATGGAAATGTCCAGAGGCAGATATAAATGTGCAGGGAAGATTCAGGCTAGAGACAGGGGCGGCTCTAGGCACCAGCAAACCAAGCACATGCTTGGGGCAGCACATTTTCAGGGGCAGCATTCTGGCCATCCTTTTATTTTAATTTAATTTAATTTTTTTTTGCTTGGGGCGGCAAAAGGACTGGGTAAGGTCTGGGACACTCGGGCTGGGGGCCGCCCCGCAGGGCACACGGTGCTGCCCGCAGGTGCCGCAGGGCAGCCGCCCCCCCAGCACCACAGCCGGGGATGGGTAAAGCGCCCGAGCCACTCGGGGGCTGCGGCAGGGTGGCCAGGAGCAGCAGCAGCAGCGGCACCATAGAGGGGACCGGTGCCCGGGGTGCTGCCATGCGGGGCCTGCGTCCCCCTCTGTGGGGCTGTCCTGCCCCGGCTCCTCAGCCCCCTGCCGGGGTGGTCCCCCCGGCTCTGTCCTCCCGGGTCCCGGCCAGTCCTGGAGGCGGGAACCCCAGCTGGAGGGACCCTGGGCTGACACGCGGCCCGGGAGCCCCGCTGCTTATCCCAACCCTGCCGGCACCGGACAGGCTGGAGGTGAGGGGGGAGCAGGCAAAGTCAGCACTGGTGCGGAGGAGCCCAGGGCTGGGGCAGCAGAGGGTGCAGGGAGGGGAGAGAGAGAGCCCAGCACTGGGGCGGCAGGGAGTGCAGGTGAGGAAGGGCACTGGTCTGGGGGGGGGGGGGGGGTGAGAGCCATGGGCTGATGTGGCAGGAGGTACGGGGGGGAGTCCAGGGGTGGGGTGGGGGGCAGCCAACATTTTTTTTGCTTGGAGCGGCAAAAAACCTAGAGCCGGCCCTGGCTAGAGATAACGAGGTAAGCTAATCAGGGAGGGTGAGGCCCTCTTCTAGCAGTTGAGGTGTGAACACCAAGGGAGGAGAAACTGCTTTTGTAGTTGGCTAGCCATTCATAGTCTTTGTTTAGTCCTGAGCTGATGGTGTCAAATTTGCAAATGAACTGAAGCTCTGCAGTTTCTCTTTGGAGTCTGGTCCTGAAGTTTTTTTGCTGCAGGATGGCTACCTTTAAATCTACTATTGTGTGTCCAGGGAGGTTGAAGTGTTCTCCTACAGGCTTTTGTATATTGCCATTCCTTATATCTGATTTGTGTCCATTTATCCTTTTGCGTAAGGACTGTCCAGTTTGACCGATGTACATAGCAGCAATGCCCCTCTGCCTGTAGGAGAACACTTCAACCTCCCTGGACACACAACAGCAGATTTAAAGGTAGCCATCCTGCAGCAAAAAAACTTCAGGACCAGACTCCAAAGAGAAACTGCAGAGCTTCAGTTCATTTGCAAATTTGACACCATCAGCTCAGGACTAAACAAAGACTATGAATGGCTAGCCAACTACAAAAGCAGTTTCTCCTCCCTTGGTGTTCACACCTCAACTGCTAGAACAGGGCCTCACCCTCCCTGATTAGCTTACCTCGTTATCTCTAGCCTGAATCTTCCCTGCACATTTATATCTGCCTCTGGACATTTCCACTGCTTGCCTCCGAAGAAGTGGGTATTGACCCATGAAAGCTTATGCTTCAATACCTCTGTTAGTCTATAAGGTGCCACAGGACCCTTTGTCGCTTCTGCAGATCCAGACTAACACGGCTACCCCTCTGATACTCTAAATAGTGGAGAACACATTCTCATAGACTCAGACTTTAAGGTCAGAAGGGACCATTATGATCATCTAGTCTAACCTCCTGCACAATGCAGGCCACAGAATCTCACCCACCCACTCCTGGAATAATCATCTCACCTATGTCTCAGCTATTGAAGTCCTCAAATCATGGTTTAAAGATTTCAGGATGCAGAGAATCCTCCAGCAAATGACCCGTGCCCCATGCTGCAGAGAAAGGCGAAAAACCTCCAGGGCCTCTGCCAATCTACCCTGGAGGAAAATTCCTTCCTGACCCCAAATATGGCGATCAGCTGAACCCTGAGCATGTGGGCAAGACTCACCAGCCAGACACCCAGGAAAAAGTTCTCTGTAGTAACTTCTAACATCCCATCACTGGCCATTGGGCCTATTTACCACTGATAGTCAAAGGTCAATTAATTGCCAAGATCGTGTTATCCCATCAAACCATCCCCTCCATAAACTTATCTAGCTTAATCTTGAAGCCAGATAGATCTTTTGCCCCCATTGCTTCCCTTGGAAGGCTGTTCCAGAACTTCACTCCTCTGATGGTTAGAAACCTTCGTCAAATTTCAAGTCTAAACTTCCTGATGGCCAGTTTATATCCATTTGTTCTTGTGTCCACATTGGTACTGGGCTTAAATAATTCCTCTCCCTCCTTGGTATTTACCCCTCTGATATATTTAAAGAGAGCAATCATATCTCCCCTCAGCCTTCTTTTGGTTAAGGTAAACAAACCAAGCTCCTTGAGTCTCCTTTCATACGACAGGTTTTCCATTCCTTGGATCATCCTAGCGGCCCTTCTTTATACCTGTTTCAGTTTGAATTCATCCTTCTTAAACATGGGAGAGCAGAACTGCACACAGTACTCCAAATGAGGTCTCACCAATGCCTTGTATAAGGGTACTAACACCTCCTTATCTCTACTGGAAATACCTCGCCTAATGCATCCCAAGACTGCATTAGCTTTTTTCATGGCCATATCACATTGGCGGCTCATAGTCATCCGGTGATCAACCAGGACTCCGAGGTCCTTCTCCTCTTCCATTACTTCCAACTGATGCGTCCCCAGCTTATAACTAAAATTCTTGTTATTAATCCCTAAATGCATAACCTTAGACTTCTCACTATTAAATATCATCCTATTACTATTACTCCAGTTTACAAGGTCATCCAGATCTTCCTGTATGATATCTCGATCCTTTTCTGAATTGGCAATACCTCCCAACTTTGTGTCATCCACAAACTTTATTAGCACACTCCCACTTTTGGTGCCGAGGTCAGTAATAAAAAGATTAAATAAGATTGGTCCCAAAACTGATCCCTGAGGAACTCCACTAGTAACCTCCCTCCAGACTGACAGTTCACCTTTCAGTATGACCCGCTGTAGTTTCCCCTTTAACCAACTCCTTATCCACCTCTCAATTTTCATATTGATCCCCATCTTTTCCAATTTAACCAATAATTCCCCATGTGGTACTGTAGCAAATGCCTTACTGAAATCGAGGTAGATTATCCTTTATCTAAAAAATCTGTTACTTTCTCAAAGAAGGAGATTAGGTTGGTTTGGCATGATCTACCTTTTGTAAAACCATGTTGTAATTTGTCCCAATTGCCATTGACCTTAATGTCCTTAACTACTTTCTCCTTCAAAAAATTTTCCAAGACCTTGCATACTACACATGTCAAACTAACAGGCCGGTAGTTACCCGGGTCACTTTTTTTCCCTTTCTTAAAAATAGGAACTATATTAGCAATTCTCCAGTCAAATGGTACAACCCCTGAGTTTAGAGATTCGTTACAAATTCTTGCTAATGGGCTTGCAATTTCATGTGCCAGTTCCTTTAATATTCTTGGATGAAGATTATCTGGGCCCCACAATTTACTCCCATTAAGCCGTTCGAGTTTGGCTTCTACCGCGGATATGGTAATATCTACCTCCATATCGTTATTCCCATTTGTCATGCTGCCATTATCCCTAAGCTCCTCATTAGCCTCATTAAAGACTGAGGCAAAATATTTGTTTAGATATTGGGCCATGCCTAGATTATCCTTAACCTCCACTCCATTCTCAGTGTTTATTGGTCCCACTTCTTCTTTCTTTGTTTTCTTTCTATTTACATGGCTATAAAACCTTTTACTATTGGTTTTAATTCCCTTTGCAAGGTCCAACTCTACATGACCTTTAGCCTCTCACACTTTATCCCTACATGCTCTGACCTCAATAAGGTAGCTTACTTTGCTGATACCTCCCATCTTCCACTCCTTGTATGCTTTCTGCTTTTTCTTAATCACTTCTCTGAGATGCTTGCTCATTCATCTTAGTCTAAAACTCCTGCCTATGAATTTTTTTCCCTTTCTTGGGATACAGGCTTCTGATAGCTTCTACAACTTTAACTTGAAATAATCCCAGGCCTCCTCCGCCTTTAGGTCCATAAATTCTTTAGTCCAATCCACTTCCCTAACTAATTTCCTTAATATATTAAAGTTAGCCCTTTTGAAATCAAAAACCCTAGTCTCAGATTTATTTTTGTTCATCTTTCCATTTAGTTTGAACTGAATTAGCTCATGATCGCTCGAGCCAAGGTTGTCCCCTACAACCATTTCTTCTAGGAGGTCCTCACTACTCAGCAAAACCAAATCTAAAATGGCATCCCCCCTTGTTGGTTCAGCAACTACTTGATGAAGGAATTCATCAGCTATCACATCTAGGAAAATCTGAGCCCTATTAGTATTACTAGCACTTGTTCTCCAGTCTATATCTGGGAAGTTGAAGTCTCCCATGATCACACAGTACCCATTAGTATTTACTTCATTAAAAACATTAAAGAGGTCTCTATTCATATCCAAATTAGATCCCGGTGGTCTATAGCACACCCCAACCACTATCCCAGGGGAGGTTCTAGTAGTTTTCTTCCCCAATGTGATTTTGGCCCAGACAGACTCTGTCTCATCCATTCCATCACTTTTTATTTCTTTACAGTCTACCTCATCATTGATATATAATGCTACTCCACCACCTTTACCTTTATTTCTGTCTTTCCTAAACAGCACATACCCTTCAATACCTACATTCCAGTCATGATTACTATTCCACCATGTTTCTGTTATCCCTATAATATCTGGTTTCACTTCCTGGACCAGTAGCTCTAGTTCCTCCATTTTGTTACCTAGGCTCCTCGCATTGGTGTACAAACATCTTAATTATTGCTGTTTGTCTTCCCTAGCTCCTACTGACCTTTACTCATAATACTTTGCTCTCTTAGGTATTCCCTTGAACACAACATCAGCTTCATGCCCCTACCCTCCACTGAATGACCCATGCGTTATATTAGCCTCAAATTTGCCGCTGTCCAAACAATCCTCCATGTTAAATGACAGCATCCATCAATGAGCTGTCTGCATCACAAACATAGGATTGTGACTTTGAGGTGATGGAAACGCTCATACATGCCAAAAAGGCCAACTAGCTCCCCCTTCATTCACTGCATAAGAAATGGTGTTTGCCTCTGTGTGAGAAACTAGCAAGAATGGGGGAGTCTCCAGTTCTCTCTCTCACACACACACACACACACACACCCCTGAGTGTTCCCAAGCTACAGGTCACGGGGTGGAGCGCAAGGGCCAAATGTGTATATAATGTCTGCGGGTGTGTGACTGGCAGTTCGTCAGTGCACATGTGTGACAATGCAAGCCAGTATGTCTGGAAGGGTGTCTGGGTGCAAGTATAGATGTGTGGCTGCTGTGTGTGTGGGGGAGCATCAGGGAGTGAGAGCAAAGGTACGTGCTTTAGGTGTGGCCGTGCAAGTGTTTATATGGGTGGTTGCGTTCGCCTCTCTGTGCTAGCAAGCACGCGTCTCTGTGCACAAGCGTGCGTGTGACAACATTGCTGTGCCTGCATTCAGGACAGAGAGGCTGGGAACGTATGCAAGTGCACGACGCACACATGTGCTGAATCGGAAATCTGCTCCTGCTTTTTCCAGGACTCCCCGTGACGCACACATTGGCTCAGTGGGAAGCTGGGGCTATGCAAATACATTTATGAAACAAACCATCCTCGTGGCTGGAAGGGCAGGGGATTAACTGCAAATCATCCTCCGTCTCGCTCGTTCACTCTCCCCCTTCAAGCTGGAAAACTCCTGCCTCTCCTCAAGCAGCAGCTTGTTCCATGCAAACTGGTGACAGTGAGCGTCTGAGGCAGCTGGGTTCGCTACAGATGTTCCGTCTGGACCCCTGGCCTGCACTCCCAGATTGCATTATGAATGTGTGTAGGCCATGGGACCTCACCCCGGACACACCAAGGAAAGCAGGCCACTTCTGGAACGCTGGCTTCCTAGGAGAGTTACCGCTGTGTTTCAGAATGCCGAGCTCCTTCTTGCACAGGCTTAGCTCAGCCCTGGCTCTCCACAGAGCACCTCAGCCACTACTAAATGAAGGCCCAGATCATGTGTGCTCATGGAGCCACAAAGCCTTCAAATTCCTCCTGTCCTGCTGGGCATTTCCTGCTGTGCAGGGTGAATGCCGCTGAATACCACCGAGGTCCTGCAGGCAAAGACAAGGCCTGCCCTTCCTGCCGGGCAACAGAATGGTATGGGTCCAGTATTGTAGGGTTCCTATGCCTTGGAACGCACCAACCTTAGAGGTGACTAGTGAATTTGCAGGCGGTGAGGGGCAGAGGCTTTGTCTCCTCAAACCAACCACCTGTTGTTAGCCTGAAGGGCTGGTAGAGTCTAGCGATTTATTGTGGGGAGGAGGAAAATTGTGGGATTCCCTGATTCTAGTCTTGCCTTTTTCTAATACCCCACCCCCCGGATCCAGCCCAGAGCAAACACCCCTGCCACAGCCTGGCCTTGGCCAGCAGTTAACCACACATGACACTGCCACACAATAAGTCTCTCTCCACCTTTGTGTCTCAAAGCTCATGGCTTTGCTGATGTGGTCAAAAGATTTCTGGGAGCAGCACAGGAAGGAACAGGGCTGGGTGGGAGGGGGTTAGTGGAGGAAGGAACTTGCAGAAAGTTGCTGCATTCACTTAGCAGGGGGAACGAGTTAGGGAGAGGGGAAAGGAGATGAGTAATGCCTGTAGAAGTCCTAAATCCAGACTCAGTCAAGTTATTAATTGCAGGACCGATGCCCAAGTGAAGACTGGGAGGGGGTGATACCTATTCTCAGTAGTGACCTCAACTCATGCAGCTATGGGGTGGGGAGATGGGTGCTGCCTACAGCGGTCCCATCCCCAGATCCATCCAAGGTCAGAGAGGAAGTTGAGGAAGCCGTAGGACATTAAATACACACGCCTCCCTCTCCTGAGACAGGCAGCCACCCTCCCAGCCTAACCTGCTTATTAAGTATTTGTGCCTAGCAGAGATCATTTGGCAAGAGGCCAGTTCAGTTGACGGTTTTCAATGACTCCCCAGAATCTCCTGGGCCCCTCGGTCAGACAATCGCAGCCAAACAGTACTTGGCTCAAACAGCGTAATTGATAACGGTGCTTCTGAACCACCCAGCCCCCTCCCCTAGAGATCCAGCCAAGGCGCCTGCTGTCCCCGAGAGAGGTGTCGTTAGCTGACGAGAAGCTCCCTGCGTTGGGAGATCTCGCTTGACACTCATCTCTACTCAACCAGGTGGAATCGCATTAGAGACACAAACACACACACACACACACACACACACACACACACACACACTACAGTCCAGCTGGGAAATGCATTGTAAGGGGCAGGGCACCCCAGATAAATCCCAGTTTAACCCTTTCGGGGCCAGAGGATCTAAGTGCCCTTTCCCCTAGGGATTTACATCAGGCCTCTTGCGTTTCACCGTCACGAGAGCCAAGAACGTAGGACTTGCCGTTCAGGATCAGTCCTTGGGTCCACCTGCTCAAATGTCTCCTAAGTAAAACTCAGAGCTTTTTAGCCACACCGTTGTCCAGTTCTGGTGCCCACAAGCTCAGATCACATGAGATTCTGCTGGCAGGAATCAGGACCATCCAGAAATTTGGGGTGACCCTATGTGCTTTGGATCCTTCCCAACCAGGCAGCAGATTTTCCCCAGGGTCTCCCACTTGGAAGAATTTGACCTTGCAGCACAAGAACCAGCCAGCAGGGTTTCCGCCCCATCACACACACGATCTGGTCCAGTGGTAACAGGCCAGCACAACCTAGCCTCTGCATGGTTACATCCCAATGTTGCATTGCAATCCAGTGATGCCCCAAACAGAAACTGGGATTGCTTTTATCCTTGCAGGTTAGACTCATGCAATTCAAGATGAGTAGCAACCCTGCTAGCCAACCTAGTGGCCAATGCAACACAATGTGCATTGAGCTGGAGCCCTGGGCTCGTCTTCTCACTCACTCAGGATAGCAGAGGGCAGGGCAAGCTGTGGCAGAGAAAAAAAATTGCCTAGTCTCTGGAAGAGAGGAGGCAAAAAGAGTGGGAGGGAGCTGCATTGCTCTACAGCGACCCCTGCAGGCTGATTGAGGAATGCCACCGACAGGTTTCCCAAGAGAGAACTGTCCAATCCGAACCAGCTGAAGTGGCCTTCGTTTCCCAAAAATATATACATAGAAACTGTTGATTTCTCAGTCTATCAGCTGGGCTTCCTCTCCCCCTAGCGCACACATCTGGCAGCAGCAGAGTCCCCTAAAAGCCACTGGCTATGGTGCCAACAGCCATATTAATTCTTAGTTGCCACACTGTCTTGTTGATCTCCTCCAAATAACGAAGCTGACTTTAGGTGGTCGCCTGGGACAAACAAGTTATTTGGTATGTAATAGGTAAAAGGGCAAAGGAGGAATTATTTTCCCCACAGCTCAACTGCAGACCCTTTCCCACCAAACTGCGGTATCTGGCTGGCAGGCTGGCACTCCCATATCGAGAAAGGAAATCCCCCATTCCACCTCACGCCCGTGTACACCACTGCAAGCTATGACCTCCAACACAGATAAGAGACATCATCACTCAGACGAACCCACTCCAGCCTGAAAAGGACAGAGATGCCAGACTTGCTCTGGGACTTTTAAGGATGGGGGTGAAAAATAAGGAGGAACTAGGAAGGTTGCTTGGACCAGCAGTGAGGGCCAAACGTGCAAAGCCAAACACAGATAGAGGGCTTCGGGTAGCACCTTGAACACTTGTGGTGCATTTCAGACACACTTCTGTGCAGGTTAGCTGCTGCCTGACATCCAGGAAGTGAACCCAGCTCAAAATGGACCATAAACCAGACCAAATGGACCAGTCTATTTTCATTGAAATGCAAAAAGTAAACGAATAGTGTTACAATGTGGGCAAAGTATATTAGGATTTTTTTTAATTTTTAGATTCAATAAACTCAGGGATTAGTAAATATAGGGACAAACCCTGAGGTCCCTTCTTGACCCACAGCTAAGGACATTTCTTTTTTAAAACGACAGGTTAGATATTTATCAGATATAAATCAGTGTTGATTCACTGGCTTCTCACATTACACAAGTCTCACACTGTGATATTTGTCTTAAATCCCCAGTTTCTGAAATCAAGAGATTATATGAAAATTTAGCTTTCAGTTTTTTGTTTTTGTTTATTTAAGTTTCTAGCCCTCATGACAGAGGATAAAAGCTGGCAAATGTGAGTCCTAAAAGTTCAAAACCTAGAAGCACCCCCAAATTTGTTCAAGGTCTCATGATTTTTAAGCCAACCTCATGACTTTTGGCAACCTCCTGAGCCATGATTTTGAATGGTTGTGGGTTGGCAATACAGTACTGCAATATAGATCAACTAAGGATCTCATTTTAACCTGCTGGTGTTATTTTAGGCCCCAATTCCACCAGGTACTTAAGCATATGCTTAACTTGAAGCACATTAACAGTTCATTTGAAATCAGTAGGTGTATTTACACGCTTAAAATTAGGCACATTGCTTAAAAGTACCTCGCTAAATTGGGTTCTTAGTTATTGCTTGAGTCCCCAAAAGTGCTTCATAAGTTTGAAACTAACCAAAGTAACATAAAGCTATGAAGAGTGATGAGGAAAGGAAAACGTCTTCAGTTCAGATTTTAAAATGGAGCCTGACAATCTTAAGGGAATGAATTCTTTGTGATGGGAATAACTAAACAGGCATGAGCAGCAAGCAGAAAGGGATGGGAGAATAGCCTCCTAAGGAGACAGGGATGAAAATAAATTCCATTGAGCAAGACTTTCATCAGCTGAATGAGCAATCTGGTAGGAGGCCAACGGTTAGATGGAGCACACAACTGCAGCAGCAGCAGAAAAATCAGAAAGCCAATACTCCGCCCTGACGAATAATAATCATGAGCCCTTATGCAGCGCTTTGTAAGGGAACCCATTCAGCATTAGTAATGAGCTAGGTGGTAAATACTATTTTCCTCATCTTACAGATGGGGAAACACAGAGAGAGGGGCCAAATTCAGACCTGGTAAATGGCTAGAGCGGTTAAGTGGCATGCCCATGGCAATACAGAGTAGTGAGTCAGAGCAGGGTCAGAAATCCCTGTCTGCCAGTGCCATGTTTAGCCCACCCGACCAGTGGTTCTCCACCTTTTTCACCCAGGACTCAAAATCTGTCCATGGCTTCTTGCCAGGACCCATCGAAAACCCAAAGGGTCACAGCAGAATCCCACAGCTGATTCTGGAGGCAGATGCCAAGGAGAAATAATTGAAAGAGTGAGGGGCTGATGAGGTGACTTCTCTACTGACTAGACCATGTTGCTCTATGCACTGAGCAGCCACGAGAGGCTGTTCTCTATTACAATGAGACTCAGATGAGAACATAATTTGCCTTCCTTTCATGGGCTAAAAAGTGGACACCCTTTTCATTCCCCTAACCAGAAAATAGCACTTCATGCCAGTACAGAATTAGTACTCCAGATACAGAGTCATTTCAATATTTCTGGATTAAAATAATATTAAATGTGTTGATGTTACAGTCATTCAACAATTACTGTGTTGTCAATAAAGTTATTCACTGTTGTCGTGGTGTTAATAAAAAGTGATTGGCTAGAACCTGTGATGGATGCACCAAAGCTAATAATTTTGTGCAGCTTGGGCTAGGTATTTCAATCTATTATTGATTATTTGCATTGCAGTAGCATGTAGGCGCACCCATCAAGGCCCTAGTTTGACAGGCATTGTATAGACATGCAGTGAAATACACAGTCCCTGCCCCGAAGAGCTTGAAATCTAGGCTTAAAAACTAACTCGTAAACTGCACCAACTCCATATGCATGCAGTGGTGCAAACAGTTAATTGTGGATGCAAAAAAATGCATCTGTGTGATTTGTATGAGTAAAAAGAGTGCTACAGTTGCACATGCAAACTCGTTTGGACACAATTAGCCATTTTGTTCCTATCGCTGTATATTTTTGCATGCTCGGTTACCTGTATCTTATTTATCCCATGTACCTAGGTACAACTTCATGGCATATTTTTGAAAACTGGCCTTCTATGGTTAGGCCTAGTTCTTCCAAAAGTGGTCTCCAATGCAGCCAGCCCAAAACTGGAGTGTGATGGTTCTCTGCGTACCCAGGACTGTGAGTCACCTTATCATCTTCTGCTTCTAGCAAGTAGTAGGCTTACCCTGACCGTGATCACTGGGTATTAGCTCCCTAATACCACCAGCTTATTAACCATTCACTCTCCTCTGGGCTAACCCAGCCCTGCCTTTGCCCTGCAGATTAACAAGAAGTGCACCCCAGTCGCCAAGTCCCTTTGAAGCATTTCCCTGTGACTCCCAGCCCTTGACACTAGCTACTCACAGAAAACCCAGATCCTCTGTGCCCCAGTTTATTAGGTTTCCCTTAAACCACCACTCGTAATAATATACAGCACTTGTAATGAAACAAAAGGAAGGTTTATTTAAGAAAGCATAGCGATTCCCCTAGAAACAAGAGAGAGTGATGGAAATAAATGGTTACAATACAAAACAAAATAAAAAAACACAAACTAGGGCCTATACGTATTAATAGTTACCTTTCCTATCTAATACACCAGGCTTTCCCCCCCAAAGTTCAGTCTGTTGCAGAGCTGGCTAGTTTCACAGGAACCAGGATCCAAACGTACATGAAAACACCCCAGCTCAACAAGATGTCTCCTCAGTGAATGGATCCAGAGTGCCTCTCCTCCCTCTGTGTTATATTGAAACACTCATTTATCTCTATTCATAGGCAGGGCAATCCCCTTGTCTGTTGTAATGGTCCTTTTTTACCTCCAAGTGGCTTTGACTGTTTGCCGTTGTCTTTGATGTTTTTCCATTGTCTATTCTGGGATGGGGCAATGGTAGAAAACTGAGCCTGGCATTACCTCACCAACTAACTAGGGAGGAGTGGCAACTCCCTCCCGCATGAACAGGCTGTCACCGAGTAATATCGTTCCCTGGTGATGCCTTTTAACCTTAAGACCACGAGGGCATAAACTTCAATATAATTACATTATTCCTTACATACCACACATACACACGTAACACTATGTTTATGAATGTCGCTAAGTTGCAAGCTTTCAACAGAGACCTTACATGTCACTTTTATGGATAAATACCCTGTAAACAATGTACTTGATGTAGTGAGTTTGTCAGGTCTGAGATGAGAGTTGTTAGCAAAGAACAGGGGAACATTTGCCAGTGTGTCACATGGGGGTACAAATAACTGCACTCATTTGGACGTCTAACTACCTGCTTCAGGGGTTCAATATTGGTTGAGGCCCAGCTAAAAAGCAGGATTCTTGGAGGGGTATGGTTCTCTCTTACTCCCTCACTTGGAAAATTTCAACAGAATGCTGCTCACAAATTTAAATTCTCTTTCTCATTCCCCTAGACACCCTCCCCGCCCCTACAGAGTCTGTTCTACAGCTGCCAGTTGTTACTAAAGATGGGTCCCAAACTGTAAAATTCAGATCTGGCTTTACCTCTAGATTTCTAACACTCCACCAAGGTTTGGAGGGTTTTGTATTTCAGGTTTCAAGTTGGGCCTCCCCTCTAGCAAATATGATCAAATGACAGAGGCAATAGGTGAAGGTGTATGGGACGATTCAGTGTAAGGAACATATGGCCACATGCATAAAGACACCATATTTAGTAGGAACAGAGCCCAGGGCCTCCAGCACTGACAAGCAGCGCCTGCATGAGCTAGAGTAGTAATTCCATCAGCTGCTATGGCAGCAGGTTCTTATTCTCAATGAGGCCAGCCACTAAAGCAACATGACCAAACACACTAAGCTCATTTATTACATGCAGTGCCGTTAGTTAGATCCACAAAATGTTCAGGGGCTCTACTCTGAGAGGCATCCAAAAGTTTGAGTGCCAATCTAAAAATCTTTCCAAACTTCTTGAGTATGCAAAATTGGGCTGGAAATCCACTGAAGAACGATCTGAGTTGCAAGATTTCAATACTGCCTGCTTCCAGTAGTGCTAGAAATGTAAGAACAGTCTGTTCCATGGTATTAGGAACTTCCAGCAAGCATGTGAAGTGCAGAAGCGCATGACAATGTGGGTGGAATCAGCTAACCAGATTAAAAAAAGCTCAGAAATTGCTCAGTTTGGGTTTTGGCTGGAGGTCAGATCTTATTTTATTCAAAGTGATTCACTCATCCTTAGTCTGACAACCATAGACCTGATCTTACTCCCATTCATGGCAAAACTCCCACTGACTTCACTGCCAACGGGACTGGCCCCTTAAGACTTTCGAAACAGCCTTGGGCAAGTAATTGTAACCCAAGACTACATGCATCACGCATGCAGCAAAATGTGCACATCGGGAAGCTGAGGAGATGCTGACGTGTGCTCCAAGAATGTGGAGCTTAGAGGGCCCGTTTGTGACCAGCTGCTCGCCCGGAGTGTGTAAGGGAGCGGGCCGGGGGTTCGGGCAGGCCCCAAACACCAGGCACAACTCTCCAAAGCACAGGGACTCCATGGGTCCCTGGTGGTACCTTCCCCAAGTCAACAGCCGCTAGAAGATCTGGCCAGACACACAAGGGATAGTATTGTGTACTCCATGAAGCAGTGGGGAAGGGTTGCTGGCCTGAGGTAAAATCCCAGCCAGAGCTATCCCCGCAGTGGTTCAGCTCCACATTGTCCCCAGTGGCCATTAAGGCATGTTTGAGTCCAGAGTGTGGAAAATCTGGCTTCGTGCCCACGCACGTTTGTGCCAGTCATTGTACTTGCAACTCGGGCAGGTTGCAATGCCACTTGCACAAGCCTAAGTGTCAGGCTTTGGAGACACTGAGATTTAAAGGCTGTATCAATAGGCCTTCAAAAATGCAAGTTGCTTGTTTGCACCGCAGAACCTTGGCACTTGTGTGAATAAAATGGCTGCTGATGCCCTATAGCACCGGTTTCTGTGGATGCATACGTGCATCCTGAAAGCCTATGGGACCCTGTTGGTTCTCAAAGTCTCATTTGCAGCCCCAAAAACCTTGCAGGTTTTGGGATTCAAGATTCAGAAAGAGAGAAAGAAAATTAAAACAAAAAGGTAGCTAGAGCCACACAAGGCCCAAAGAAATAGTCCTGCGCATTGCCCACGCACAAAGCGTGTCCTGCATGGGATCAATCCACCACAATCTAAAGTAATGTCCCTATTGCCTCCAAACAACTCCCTCCCCCCCTCCCAGAATCTACAATCCAGACTGGAAGAAGTGAACGGGACACAGAACGTGGAGGAAATATCAGCCCCATTTCTCATAAAGTTGCCACCAGTCTAGCCAGAGCAACTATGCAGGAGCACAGATGCATACTACAATCTGCCCCTGTGTAACGCATACAAAAGACTCCACCGGAGACCGCTGCATAGCGCAGCCCCTCCCCAAACCAGGCAATAAAGGCTGCTACTTTTCCCTGGTCCCTTCTAAATGATTTGGGGCCAGATTCTGCTCTCACTGACACCAATGCAAATCCAGTGAAACTCCACTGATTTCAGCGGGATTACTCCAGATTCACTCCCAGTGTCCCGAACCAGAACCTGGCACTTTTTGTATTCCTCTCACCATGGCTCCATTTTTATTTCACAGCATATGGTTGATAAATTCCTCCTTGCCTTTTGCAGAGGGGGCTTGGCTATACATTGTCCCGAGTTTGCAGTCCCTAGCTTTCCTGTACAAACTAAACAAGGATAGAAGCAAGGGTCAGAAAGCCTTGGGTCAGTGAAGTGAGCCAGGCTGCAGACTCCAGATCTGATTCGGGCCTTCAGACATCCAGGAGAAAGAGAACTGCAAAAATATTGGAGAATGGAGCTCAGAACTAGTTTTGTTTACACAGTGCCTACCACAATGGGGCTCCAATCTGGCTGAGATCTCTAGGTGCTACTGCAACATCAAAGAGGTGTGATTTTAGATACATATATAGATATAGATACACACACGCACCCCTGCTAGGCAATTCTCTAGCACTCAAACATGCACCTTATTAAAAATATTGCTAGGCTAAAAGACCAATAGATATGTTTCTCCACCATGCACCCCTTCTGTATTATATCCTGCCTTGGCAAAGGCAGGCCTGCATTCAAAGGAATAGCTCTTAATAACATTAATGCAGTACAGGCCAATTCCAACCCTGACTGGCACTGAGCAGGGTGAAAGGCAACTGACCCAGCACACAGAATGTTGAAAGTTAATAGCTTTAGTATCCCTATTATTAATTAGCTAGACCATGCCAAAAAAAATACATGCTGGGAGCTTTTCTTACCTTTAGCTGGAAAGGCTGGATCTCATTCAAACTCTGGTCCCTGAGCTTTTTGGTTAGGCTCTTCAGCATGGTATAAATCCAGGGAGCAAAGAAAGGGTTAAGCATGCACACCCGCACACATCTACATCTGCTGAGCTGTTGCTGCTGCAGCTTTGCTTGGAGGCGCTCAGAATAGCTTGCATTCAAGCACCCCCCCACCACAGGTACACAGACCTCCTAAAGGCGGCCAAGCTTCAGCTACCCCGATTTCTGCACTGCCCCTCCCCTGCCTCCTCCACCACTCTCTGTTTTTTGGCCCTCACTTAAAAAAAATCCCTTTTTCAACACTTAAAAAAAATTAAACTTCCCTTCTTTCTACAGGCTGCGGAAGGAGTGAAGATACCAGCTGGCAGGGTTCTGCAAGGGACAGGAGACATTTGGTGGAATATGTTTTTATTAAGAAATGGAAGAGCTGTTTAGCAGAGGCCCCGGGCTCTGCTCATGGTAATGGTCTAATATGCCATCTCTCTCTCTCCTGGATGCCTGCTGCTCCAAACAGGCATCCTCCCTCTCTCTCTTTCGCTGTCGCGCCCCTCTTCGCTCTCTTCCCCCCCTCATCCACGCTCCCTCACACACACACTGACTCTCTGTTTCTCTCTCTCAGTCTCTGTGTCTTCCAGCAATGTGAAACTTGTAACAAACAGAACACCCAGCCAAGGCTCCCATTGGCCAGCCAAGGAGGACTGTGTCAATTTCAGTGGGCAGGGCTTCCATTTAAAGGGAAATCGAAGGGGGCAGAGAGCCACCCCCTCCCCCAAACCACTTTGTGGGTCCTGGAGTGGCAGGATAACAGGTCCCCCCCCCCCCCCCCCCACACACACACACACACACTCTCTCTCTATAAACCTTGAAAGGGGGATTTCTACAGAGGGGTTTCAAGAGAGATCTCTTGCTATGTAGCAGAAGGAAGTGTTTCTTATTAAAACAAAAAAGAATCAAGGTGGGTTTCTCCTATCCTTGCCCTCCTCTCTCATACACAATCTGATCCTGCGGTACAGGATCATATGCTGCCCGTGTTGTCCTGTGGCGACAACTGACAAACAGAGGGGGAGCTGAAATTCAGAAAGTCCATCAGCTCCCTGAACCCCCCCTAAGTGCACACAGAATGTCTGGCTTTCCTTTTCTAGCAGGGCCTATTCTGGGAGTAGGGAGATTGGAACTACAAGGCAGTGAGGGCAGGCAGGGGTGAGCCCACCTGCCAGAATACTGGGAGGCAAGGGTGTCATCTGCTCATGGACTGAGACTCTCAGAGTCAGGATGGCTTTAGGAATCAGTAACGGGACACGGAGCCTTTCACCACTGGTTTGAATCCACCCACATAGTGGAAGTGACAGAAAGTCCCCCTTAACTAATGGGCACTGAGTGGTCTTTGTCCAGTGCCTAGTGGGCAGGTGTATCCATCACTATGGGGCACCCTTGTTAGCAGTCTGCTCACACAGGAGAAGGAGGGAGTGGGCCACATGAACTGACCTCCTGGAATCTGTCCATCCAAGTCACATTCAAACCCATGACCCAGCACTGAAAGGTGCCCTATCTAACCCCTCAGCCATCCAGGCCCTTTTGGGAAAGGCACCACAATGACGGCCTTGGAGACAACCCTTCTCTCCGCAGCATGGGTTCAGTATGGGTAGTGACAGCACAACCTTCCCCCGCACCATGGTGCCAATGTGTCTGCAGCGACCCCCTCTGTGGGTAAGGGGGTTGTGCAGGCTCCAGGAGCCATTCGCTTCTCAGCCCTGCTGGCAACCCTGCCAGCAATGGTACCAGTGGTCCTTGGCCATTCTGAACTAACGGGCAGCTAGCTCGTTTCACGTAGGCTCCCATGTGGCCATCAGGATCAGTAATGACAAAGTTATTTCAGCCACTCCCAGTGTACACTGAATTTGAACCATCAGTTTATAGATGAAAGGCCCCGTTTGCCCATCCTTCGAGCCAACCAAGCCTTTCAGCCCCACCTGCTAGTGTAGGAATCCCAAGGAAGGCTGGCGTAGCTAACATGTCAATTCTCTGTTCTCAGCCAAAGCGCCTGTAACAAGATAAAGCAAGAACTGATAATCTGCTGGCTGTGGAGAAGTGAAAGAATGTTTTAGCTTCACAAGAAAGGGACTGAGTTCAGCTCCAGTCAGCAAAGCTAGTTTTCTTAAAGGGCCACCATACTCCCTGAGCCTGCATCATGAAGACACCCCCTTCATCGTCCAATGGTGCTTCCTTACAAGGTGCTGGGACCGGAGGACTTCAACACGTGTATCTGGTATAGTGTACTCAGAGTGTACTCCACCTAAATCAGAATACAGGCCTGATTGTTTCATTTTCAATGGATTTTCCCTATGTCTCTCCAACAGGCACTCCCAAATTACACCAAAGTGAAATCAAAATCAGACCCTATAACTATGCTTCAGCAAATATCAGGAGACTGTCTAGATATCTCTATCTATGTGTTTCATGTACACAGGAACATGGGTATTGGTATCTCAGATCAGACCATTGGTCCAACTAATCCAGCATCTTGCCTCCAACAGAGGTTAATACCAAATTCCAGAGGAAAACATAAAACCTCCACAAAGCTGTGAGATATTATGTCCTGTTGGCAAGGAATTATCCCTGGCCCCCATATGGAAATAAGCACATGCCCTGACGCATGAGGATTCAGCGCACCTTCTAATTTTGTTGTTCTAGTGAGTGTCACTGCAGAAGTTTACGCAGGGCCAGTTCCCGAGGCCTTTATTCACTCCATATTCAGGCCCTGGAGACATGAGAGCTTTGCCTAAATAAGGAGTATGAGCTGTATAATATGACCCATAAACCTCAGTCAGCTAAAACTACAGCGTTTGACTCCTTTCCTGTATTGGAGCAACCCCTGGGACCATGCCAGGCTTGTTCACACTTCCTACCAGGAATCAGGACAGGCGCGTTCCAGAGCTCACTTGTTTGCTTCAGGGCAGAAGAGGGGATAAAATAACTGCCTAGAACACAGCGCCATTCCGAAGGGCCTGCAGGTTGTGATAGAACCTGCCATCTGACAGGCCTGCGGCTGGCAGCCTCTGTGTAAACCCGCATAGGCGCAGAAGAGCTGCCGCGAAAGCGAGTGGCAGGTCCAGCACCAGTGGAATTTAACACAGTTCCTGGGCTGGTGCTGCTAACAGAGCATGCGAGAGCAAACGACCGTGAAGGATTGTGATTGTGCCTGAAACATGAGACAGACCAATAATAATTATACTTTGTATTGACACAGGGCCTGATTCTGCAGCCCTTACTAACGCTGACTAGCACAAACTCAAACAAGCAAGCTCGGTTTGTACTTACGTTGGGCAGTACATCTCACTTTCAGTGCCTATGTAACACACAGTGACCCTGGTCGTCGGTGGGCAGGATCGAACCTGTGACCTCTGGAGCTTAGTGCATGAACCTCTACTGCATGAGCTAAAAGCCACGTGCCTGTAAAGCAGAGTCATTAATCTCTCTCGCTAAATGGTCTCAGTGCCACTACATGGGCCAGAACAGCACACCCCGTAGGTGTGTGGGTTACACTTATGTAACCCACACACCTGAGTGGCTCATACTCGCACGAGTGGTCCCACCACTTTCTCATGCTGGCAAACACATACTCCCACAGGCAGTCCCAATGGCTTGTGGGATGTTGCACCTCAACGTGCGTACGGGTTGCAAATTCTGAACATAGTAACTTTCACACAAGGACTGCAAAATATTTTCCAGTGGTGGTGAAGTAGTATTATCTTCCCAAAGGAGAAAACTGAGGGAAAGAGAGGTTAAGTGACTTATTGAAGGTCACACAGGAAATCAGTGGCAGATCCAGGAACAGAAGCTATGTCTCCTGGTTTCCAGTTGCATGCTCTAAGTATTATACCAGACTGCAACCTAACCTGTTGTTCAATGAAGGATCATAGTGCTAGAGCTATGCAGAATGCAGTGGTTTCACTTCCCAGGGTTTCGTACGAGCATTTGCTTTGTTTTGATTCTTGTTTGATTGTTTTAAGCATTTGTTTTGATTCTTGTGGGTTTCTCACCCCTGGAGTTTTGCTTTGAATACTGGGTTCACACCAAAGCTAAATCTCAAAGTGAAACTCAGTCAAAGAGGTTTAGTTCCATCTGGCTGCACAATGAAAACACAACAAAATGGTGAACGATGCACAATGATGATGTAAAACGGAACCCACAGATCGGCCTCAGCACCACTGAAAAGGTTAGTGAAAATAGCACATTTCTTGTGTCCAGCCCAAGAGAAAGGGGTGAAGTAGCAGGGACCCCAGAACACTATCACCTTAACCACTCTACCCCATATTAACTGCGTTGTGACATTTTCACCCCCAGATCCCCAGGCTGTGTTGCAGCATCATAAACAGTCTCAGACCTGGAGATAATTTCAAAGTCCAGTGAGCCTCAGCTCCTAGGACATGAGACAACCCATTAAAACCAGACCCCATCCCCTGTGATAGGATCTGGATGGAATGGAGACTAAGGAAGGGAGAGTGGCTAGTTCCCTGTACAGCACGACATACAACATTGCAATTGCACAGCCAGGCCAAGGATGATGCCGCGAGCTGAGCCAGCTATCTTCGGTGAGACCCATCTGTTGCATTTCTTACTGTCTTGGGGAAGGCAGCTCCTGGAGAACGTGCCTTAACTCTCTGTGTGCTGCACCTTCCTCATCAGAGATGCTGCTTTATGGGAGCCATGCCAGAGCAGTGCAACTGGGGGGGGGGGGGGGGGGGGGCGTGTGTGGTTAAGCAAGGATTAGCTTAGGGCACGGATTCCCTCTACATTCCCGTCCATTACACCCCAGGGGACAATGTGATACCTGAGGCAGCTCATCCAACCCATTGTCCCCCTGACTCCCTTGTTCCAGACACAAGAGCAGGAAGCTAACGAGTGGGGGCGCCACATCCATGCAGCAAGCTCAGGAGGCAGGCCCAGACAAAGGATTCTTCTACGAGAAGAGCCGCTGTGGACATCACTAGGGGATTTTTTTGGCCCACAGCACTCTGTAAACTGGTCTCCTACCTTCCCTCCCTCACCCACCAAGCCAAACTGCACCGCACTCTTCAACCTAGGCTGTGGATTGAACAGGCCAGGCTGTATGGGAAATGAACTACAGGCCAGATGGTTCAAGCGCCATCTAGTGGGCATCTCCCTTCATTACACCAAGAGAAGCTGCAGAATGAAAAGCTGCAAGGTTAAATTCCACCCCTAGGAGGAGTATAAGGGGAATGACCCCAGGGCTGCATTTGGTCCCAAGCATGGAACCATGGACCCAAATGGTTTGCAAAAGTTCCCAAAAGTTTTGCAAAAGTTGATAAGCAGGGGCAGCAAAGCAAAATCAGGCTGGAAGCTGGAGCTGGAGCAAGGCTGCATAGGGATACTGGGCCAAAAGGAGGTGGATCCAGGGGAACATGACGGTCAGCTTTCAGTGTCTGTAAAAAGAAATGGGGGAGGAGGGTTGTTTACATAGCCCTGATAGGTATAGAAATGTTCTCAAGAAATTGTAAGTGGTAAAGGAGAGGTAGTGTGGACCACTGGCCACAGCACTGTACTGGGCCGCATAGGCACTGGGCTCTGGCTTTGCCCCTAATCTACCATGAGCAACAACAAAAACAGAACTGTCCGGCTAAAAACTGGACAAGTGGCCTGCCTGGGTGCAATTCACATCAATCCCCTCTGATGTCTGGTAGCATGAATTCGGAGGCAAGCACCGTGCTCTTCATGCTGCAGCCCCCAGTGGCTTCCCCTAAAACTCACACACTATGAGACACTGAGGATTCCTTCACCCGGACTGCTAGAAATAAGAGATGCAAACAGCCTAGGCACAAGATCCAATCAATTGAGTAGGTCACTGTCAAAAAAATCCTATTTGGAGAACAAGGAATGGGTGTGTGATTAGAAAGCCACGTAGGACTAGACACTGAGAATGTCTAGTTATTGACAGATGCTCACGCCATCCTAGAGGTCTCTGTAGAGGGTGTTTGAGTAGTGTCTATTTATCTCTGCTGGCTGGTTTGGGCTGATAGTATATTTTATTTGCATAGAAAAGAAAAGAAAAGAAAAGAAAAGAAAAGAAAAGAAAAGAAAAGAAAAGAAAAGAAAAGATGTTGTAACATTGGGTTCAGTGGCTACTGACCCCTTCAATGTGAGTGCACCCATTGTAACCCTGATTCCATGCCATGTGACTGGGACCAGTCTCTTAACAGCACTGTTGTGTCCCCTCTGCTTTATTGCAATAATTCAGGCTACAGCTGGCTACTCATCCCTTCCTCTGCTACTGCCAGTGTGACAGACACTATCTCGCCAGCCCACCAGGGATCGAGCCAGGGACCTCCAGAATAAAAGCACCAGCTGCTACAGCTTGTCCTAACACTCCTCTAGTTGGGGACTGTAGCAGACTCATTCTCTGTGGATTAGCATAGAGGGGGGTCTTGTAATACAGTTACACTCACAGTGGCTTACACCAGTAGTGCTCATAGTAGGCCACAGACAGGCGCTTAGCCCAGCTAGCAGATGGCATCAGGCCCATTACTATCAAGGCTACCCTGCACCTCACAAACTAAGGCAAAGTAGTAGAGAAGACTCTCCCAACCCTAGGAAGCTGCTTCCTTTTAACCCTTGGAGGAGGGGGTGGCTTCCCCTCCCCACATTATCTCCTTCCCCAGCAGCCTTCACAGATACACACAGAGCTGCAGAAAAGGACCCTGGAAGGCTGCCATCCACTTTGTCCCTATGCACTGTGCCATGACCTCTCACTATCCCCGCCTCTCTTGCCATAGATATCGGAAAGAACCTGGCTGGGGAGCTCCCCTCTCCCCTCCTCCCTCCCCCCTCCCACCGTGCACTTCCTTGGAACTGTCTGGGCTGCTCCCCTGCTTCCTACCCTTGGAGGAATGGCAGGGAGGCAGATTAAGGCTTGCTGGGTCCCAATCCAAGTTGTGGAGGCGAGTGTTTTGCAGAGGGTGTGTGTGGAGCAGCCTGATTTCAGTGGGAGTTAGGCACCTAAGTAGCTTTGAGAATCTGGACCAGAGATGATGTTTGTAAGCTGGGATCCAAATATCCTCCATGGAATAAGGCCCATATACATAGCATCAGACTGCAAATGCCAGCCTGTTCACCGGCCATCAGCAGGTGCAGGTAGGAGAGATGTGGTTCTGCCTCTTGGAGGCCTTTGAAGTGAAACAAATGGTCTTTAAAGTGGAAAAGAAAGAATGAACCCAAGAGATTGAGGGGATCCTTTTCCGTAAGCCTGCAGCTCCCCAACCCCCTTCTCCTTCTCCCTAATAAGCTAAGAGGGACATCGGCATAGCCCACTACGTTTGCTGCCAATGCACTGGCATTTCATAATAAATAATCTTTCAATTTAATTCTGCTCTGTCGATGTCGTTATATCGCACCGGTCACTGTGCTATCAGAGCACCTTCCATCACTAATTCTCTCCTCCACCAAGTGGCCACTGAGATGGGAAAACTCCAGTTACACACTGCAATATACTCTAGGTCTGTCCAAACCCAGCAAGGGTCGCCCCGGATCACAGCAGTGCTCTTTCCTCTGAATCAGTGCTGAACACAATGCCCCGGCACAGATGCTTAGATACTACGGGTGACGAGCACATTATGGATAGTTAAGATAATGCCTGAGCTAAGATAAGAAGGAGATAGTGATAAACAGTTATGATGAGAGAGACAGGGACTGAAACCCTGCTGCATGTGCAACTAAGGAATCCTTCCTGCTCCTCCATAAAGCCATAGTATGTCACCGCAGGTGCCATCTGTCAGATGATACATAAAACTAAAATCTTGACCATTTGAGCTTATTGAAGCCCCTATAGCACTTTTTCCAAGAGATGATGTGTGGTAGGACCAATATGAGTTAATAATAGGAAGACAATAATCTCTCTCTCGAGCTAAGGTTGCAACCACATTCCTTTACAAGCTTTAGTTAGTCCCTCTATAATTTTGGCTACTAAAATTGATTGGGCCAGGCTTACTTTGAAAGCAAAGGAAGTTTTTTCTGAACATTTTGAAGAAGATTGGTCAGACTTTTTTGAGCTGCAAGTCATTATAATTACCCTGATCAGAATGTTATATATATATATATATGCCTTATCTCATAGAGCTGGAAGAATCTTGGAAGGTCATCAAGTCCAGTCCTCTGCCTTCACTAGCAGGACCAAGTACTGTCCCCTAACAGATTTTTTTCCCCCCCTAGATTCCCTAAATGGCCCCCTCAAGAATTGAACTCACAACCCTGGGTTTAGCAGGCCAATGCTCAAACCACTGAGCTATCCCTCCCCCCTTTATTTGGGGCTGTCATTTTTGGTCCGATCTAGCTAAAAACAACATGCATGACCCATATACAATATTTTAATTAAGTCTGTAGTTGTGGTAATTACAATGCACAGAAGTATGCACTATAGTTGTAGCTGTGTTGGTCCCAGGATATTAGAGAGACAAGGTGGGTGAGGTAATACCTTTTATTGGACCAACTTCTTGTTGGTGCGAGAGACGAGCTTTCCAGCCACACAGAGCTCTCCCTCAGGACTGGGAAAGGTCCTCTGAGCGTTACAACTTTCCCAGACCTGGAGAAGAGCTCTGTGTGGCCCAAAACTCGTCTCTCTCACCAACAGAAGTTGGTCCAATAAAAGGTGTTACCTCACCCACCTTGTCTCTCTAATGCATGGTAGAGCCGTTTGCCCTGCGGCGGCTATTTGCTGTTTTGCAAGAACTATAAATGTTCTTTACCACTGTAAGAGACAGTTTTCTTTAACTCAGAGAATAGACGCCCATGCTTTAGGAGTTAAAGGACCAGGCTTCGAGTCTCGGATTTGCCACTTGGTGAGATTTATGTAATAAAAGTGACATTCCCTATTTAAAGCAAAGGATTAGTTGCAGTGCTACCCAACTGGGGTTTTGTTGGGTTGTTGGTTTTTTTCCGTGTGAAGTTGGAAGAAAATTGGCCAAGCTGCTTCTGAGTTACAGGCCATCGAAAAACATTGTGGATACGGAGGCATTTGGTAGAAACTCCACAGTTAAGGTTGCAATAACTTATGCAGCATCCCTTTTAGTGCAAAATCAGGTTCCCCTAAAACATCCTGTCCTGATTATTGCTATTTACCCTGCACTGAGGTGAGTGGTTCTCTGCACCTGTGCCATGTAGAAAGCAGCCTGAGTGGCAATTCAAACCTGTACGGCTAAGCAAAGATGAACAACTGTCTGGATTAAAAATAGAAGGTAGCACTTCAATACTATATTGGGGTCCTGGACTCACAAAGTCTTTATGGCTCCTTAGGCATTTCATTCCCTCTGAACTCATGCACGGCACCTGAATCTTCAAGGGATTCCCAGATATAAATGTTTGTAAATCCACAGCAGTGACTCACACACACCATCTGGAGCACTGGAGTTACACACACAAGAGAGACTTGAAAGGCAGGAAATTCAAAGTTTAAAATAAAACACCAAAAGTTGGGAAGTCAGGAAATTCATAGGTGAGACACCATAAACAGCCTTCACTCTGAGCTCAAATTCCTGGCCACTGGGGAATTGTTATCAATTTGCCATACCTATGATTTATCAAAGGATTTGAGTAGGATTACAATCTACAGTGCCAGACCTGCATAGTTTCAGTAGGACCTGTCAGATACCTTTCTTATGGTATCTTCTGCCTAGGTATTCTTATGTCCCTCTTCAACATAGCATCTGAGCACCTCACAATCATTTCTGGATTGTTATCCTCACACCACCCCTGTGAGTTAGGGAAGCAGCAGATTTGACAGATGGAACTGAGACACCGTCTACATTAAATGACTTGTCCACACTCATGCAAGAAATCTGTGGCTGAGCCAGAAATAGAACCAAGGTCTCCTGGATCCCCGCCCAGAGCGCTGGCTGAGCCATAGAAGTGGGTAATTGAGGGGGCTATCATGGGATGTGAGATGCTTACAAGGGTGCTGACATAAACTGGGGTGTTGGATCTGAGACTGTGGCATACTCACCATGCCTAACACTCCTCCCCATCTTTAAGATTCCCCTTTTCTTCCAGCACCGCACTCAGTACTTTCAAAGCACCTCATAGGGGCAAGAAGCCCCCGGGTCCCTCCCTATGATCCAGCGCTGTGGACTGTGTTCGCTCTCCTGTCGCTATGCGGGGTTCATTACCCAGTTCAGCAGTTACCAATGTCAGACTGTCTTCATTCGAAGAGGAAAAAATTAGAGAGACAATCGGTGAAAGTGGGGCCAACAGCACCAGAAGTGTCTCTCGGCATCCGGCAGCCTGTGTTACAAGTGGGGAACATTGTCTAGGGGATCACTCAGAAGTCTGAGCCACAGTTTAAAAGGCAGTCTGTGTACCGAGGGGACCACCACATAGACTCTGGTACAAGAGTCCATTCATAGCCAAGCTGTCAGCTCGGGTCATGTGGCTAACGCCTCTGGGTCCAAGAAGTGACTGAACATTAGAGAGAGGCGTCGTTTTGTTCCTGTCAAAGGCCTTCAGCCTCCCACAAGTTCTGTCATGTCCCCAACACAGCGTTCTCCAATAGGCAGTCTTCCATCTGGTTGCCTCCTTCCAAGTGGGCATATTTCTCTTTCTCCGAGCATGGCCAAGTGAAGACAATTTATAGGCCAAGGTACACTTCCCTTGGCCCTGCCCCTCATACTGTAGCCCTATGATTGCCCCACTCCTCCTTGGGATGGCAGCAGGTTTCAGAGTTAAGATGAGTGAGGCAGTTCAAACCTCTTGGAGCTAGTGTTTCAGGCTGCCTGCATACTCAGGTGGAAATCCAGCAGGCTCGGTTCACATTGTCAAGCTTTTCTTTGCTATAAAAGCTAGAAGCAGGGGTTTTAAATGAAAACTGAGACCCTGAGCTCACCACACTACTCCAGGAGCTGGGGCCCTAAACATGGGCTTACAGTGCCTGTGTCTGACAGCTGCTCGGCCCTCACCAGAGGGCCTGCTTACTTTACTGTCTGTTCTTAAGGAATGTTACACCCTGTTACAAGTCTCACCACCCAACAGCACCCCCTAACAGCACGACTCAGTACTGCAGCTCTCCCACCAGAGATTCCCCAAACACCCTACAGCCTACGCCCACTGAGGAGGTGACTTGGCCCTCCAGCCAAGTCACTTTAAAGCATTCAGCCTGTACCAGAGTAAGAGTCCCTTAGTCTAAGCCAGAAAAACATCAAAACAAGATCTTCTGCCCCCTTCCTTACAGGAAGGCTCCAAGCAGCACTGGCTTGTTCCACTGTCTAACTCTAACCATCAGTTCTAGGAGTCATCTGGGTCAGGTCAACCTCCTACAGAGCAGCCTGCCCACTCTCCTAGCCAGCCCACCCTCTTCCTCTTCCTCTTTTTCAGTCCCACATGCTGCACTGGTGTAGCAGGGTGGGGCTAATTTAACAGCGCTGCCTGGCCCTGGCCTCCTGGCCCTTAAAGTGGCATGCCATCCTAACACACCTCCAGGATGATGTTTTAAAATAGAGATGTTCTCATCCCATTTTTCCCCACCTTCTCCAAGACCAGGGTGTGCAGAACCTGAGCAGTCCCCAAAAAGTTTATGGATCCAGCGATCTCTTGAATTTCATACAGTTATAAACTTAGAGCAACATCATACTCCACTGGCCAGATTCTGCTCTCCGTGACACTGATGTAAATCTGGAGTTTATCAATGTAACTCAGAGCAGAATCTGACCCCATCATTTCAAATATCTGTGTCACATCCAGATTTCTAAGAACATTCTGTCTTCAGATCTGCAAACCATAATACCTCAAGTACGGTCGGTCCTTGGCCTTAGGAATGTGTATGATGCATAAGTGAGGAGGTCTTAGGCAAAGCAGAGCAGTGTTTGGAACAGGAGTTTGTGGGTGATGATGACAAAGGGGGTGGTAGATCAGGATTTCCAGGGTGGGCAGTGCAAGAAGTAGAATGAGGAAAAATGACCATGGTTTGGTGAATTGGAAAGGGATTGTTGGTGAAAACATGGAGGATGGGTCAGAGTTAAGGTTGCCTGTGGTATATTAAATATCATTCATGCTTGCCCCTACTTCTAACTTTGGGAGGGGAATGAGAGTTTTACCACTGACTTTAATAGATGCATGCCCAGGCCCAAATCCCTTAAGAGTCAAGGCTCCAGTGTTCTGAAAGGGACAAGAGAAACACAGATAATTTATTTATTCATTCATTTTAAATGTGTATGAAGCATCCATTGCCTCCTCTAGGAGCATGTGCAGATCAATTAATGCAGAGCCAGGCTGATGCCAAGAGGCCCAAAGAGAATGCCCAGTAAAAACACAAACTCAATACAAATTCACACATATGCCTAGGTCCCACTGTAAGAGTTGCCATATAAATACTAGGCAGAATCACACACACCCATCAAATCACCCCTTAGGTGAAAGCCTTAGCAAATATATAGGCATTGCCTGAATATATATAGCAAATAGATAGGCTCTGCCAGCCTAAGGGGAAGAATATTACAGCATCAAGGGGTCAGCACTGACATCCCAGCTTTGAGGATTGTCAGTGAGAGTCCTAGCTGCCCATTGGGTACAGGATGAGAAAGGTGACCCCTGTGTAAGCAGGCTGCAGAACAGTGCATTGAAATGAATTAGAAGCCAGCATGTTCTACCGTGGTCAGTGTGGGGAACGCCATGGAGCAGCTGCATTCTCCGCTAGCAGAAGTTTCTGAGTGCTCTTTAGGAAGGAGCAAAGGCATGGGAACTAGGGCCAGGCCTGTATCCAAGAGGAAATGTCACACTCTCCTGGCCAAACAAAGAGCACTCCTTGAGGAAAGCCCTCTGACCCAGGAATCATCGGTCTAGCAGGGTGATATTTTCTAAATAACAGGAAGTTACTCCTGGGAGCTGCTGTCTCCTTTTTAACTACAATTAATGGGCAACGTTAAATGATCCCACTCTTACTGTGTGTGTTTTTATTCAGTGGGACTCATCGAAACAGCTGGAATTAAAGGACACTCCAATATTCCGGCCCCTGTCGCACCAGGCAGGGAAAGCAAAGTGGATGCTTGTCACTATGACTGGTACTGAACAGCAGGGGGCTGCCAAGCCCTTCAGAACTCACCCAGGCAGATAGCAATGTGACTATTAGCCACCAGGGGTCAGCAAAGGAGCATGATCGCGAACCAGTCACATTTGTACATAAGACACAGTCCAAAGTTATCAGTAATTATATCTTTCACTGGAGTAACTAAAAAGGGAAACTTTTGAGCAGTTTTAAAGGCAATGGGCCAAATTCAGCCCTAATTAATTCAGTGCCAGCTCTTGTTGAAGTTGATGAAGTTTTACCTTGTCTAAATTTGATTGATTCTACTTTGTTTTATTAGCAGTTAGAGCAGTAAATGTGTTCCCAAGAAGAAACTGCCCCTTCCTAGGAACCTAATAATCCTGGGTAATTATATACTCTTACATTTGAGGATCTCGGAGCACTTTGAATTAAGCCTTAACAAAATGCCAGGTGGGGAATATTATCCCCATATTACAGGTGGAGAAACTGAGGCATAGAATGGCAAAGTGACTTGCCCAAAGTCACACAACATGGCTGTGGCAGATCAGGGGTCTCCTAACATCAAGGCCTCCCTTGACCACTAAAAAATGCCACCTCCAAAAAGACATATTGAAGATCTCCAGTAAACCAGACTGAACTAGGGCCCTGTTTAAGCTTTGCTTTCATTAAATAAAAATCAGTCTCGATTCCTTAGCCTGATGGAGCAGCTCAGGACATCCCATCACTACGGTCACTCAGTGAGATTAGCTATATGTAACTGGGGCCTCAGGTCTGCTCTCCTGTGTATCCCACCATCTGAGAGCTCAGTAAGACACGCAGTTCCAGGCATGGGGATGGTGTAGCGTGGTTGGGTTTATTATTTCCTGCACACACCCTCCTCTGTGCTTCCCTTCTCAGATAGCTGATGAGGTTTTGTGAAAGCAGGATGCTGTAGAGCAATAAAAGGCATTGTGTCACCTCCCCCTCTAGGATTCCCGTCTTGGGTGAGTTGGGACGTTAGATGATGTCGCAACCCCTTGCCAAGATTTTCCCATTGTGATGGCTTGCAGAGTTCCTTCCCCTTCCCCCACCCACCAGATCCTGCTAAGTTACTGGAATTACTGCAGTCATAATATTAGCATCTCCAGACCACCCGTGAGTTCCCCTTGGAAAGTGACTTACACTCACAACTCACTACAACACTAGGGCCTTGTCTAGCCCCTACCTTGTCATTTGCCACCCCCCCCCCCCCCATTTTTCTCCCTGAACGCGGCAATGGCTTTATTCATAGTTCTGACATCACCAACTACTAAAGCAGGCCCCCAAAGCAGAGCTGAATCCCACTGCCCAAGCGCTGGAGGTACTGCTACAATAGGAGCCACAGCTGAAGCGCCTCTAACTTTGACAAACAAATTAATCAAGGAGGGGAGAGGAGTTGAAAACCCAAACCCAGTTGTGTACCTCAGCCACGCACCTAGATTGTCAGCACAGTCCACCCAGAGGCAGGCGAGGAGGCGTGCAGCCTGCATAGAGATGATCACAAAATACACTGGAGAGGGAGAATAAAAATTGAAGCTGGTGTGGTCTAGGGGTAGTGTAACCCACACACCTCCTGGGTGTGGTGTTCTGTCCCATCTAGTGGCACCAAGGCCATAGGCGCCAACTTCTCCAGGTGCTGGTGGGTGCTCGACCCCCCCCCTGACTCCACCCCTGCCCTGCCCTTGCCCCGCCCCCATTCCAACCCCTTCCCCAAAGTCCCCGCCCCCTCCCTGCCCCTATTGGACTCCTTCCCTAAATCCCTGGGCCGGTCCCGCCTCTTCCCCACCTCCTCCCCTGAGCACACCGCGTTCTCGCTTCCCCATCTGTAACAATGTGACAATAATTAATTAATGGTGGTAAAGCACTTGGAAATTGTCAAATAAAATGCGCCACCTAAGTACAGGGCATAAACGAAATCTACTACTGTGATGGCAAGAAATATGCCAAATAAATAGCCTCTGTTTACGTTAGGCTCTAAAGTAAACGCTCACTTAGGTGATAGTTCTACTTCTCTGGATCCCTTGTTTCCATGCTTCACCCCCTACGTGGGACAGAAAGACACAGCCCATGCCAGTTCACATTGCCCACTGCCTCTGGTCTCTTCCTACTGCCGCAGGCTCTGTTTCTGTGGCCTTTCTGCGCCACCAGAGACTGAAATCCTTATCTGCAGCCAGGGCCACTGCTGGACACTGAGAATGTAGCTCCTTTGCACAGTGTTACAAAAAAGCAATCCAACAGCAGCAACCTGAGAGCAACTCCTTTGCCTGCAAACCAGGGCAGCTTGTCTGTGCTCTCCAGTTTCACTGCCATGGCAAAGGCAGTGCGGTCCAGTTAGAATAGGATTCAGGGTGTCTAGTCCCACCTGGGTGTGATCTTGGCTTACGGCACCACACCTCCCTGTGCTTCAGTTTCTCCTTTGGTAAAATGGAGCTAATACCAATCAAAGAATGAGTGCGGGGGACAGGGGAGTTAGGTAATTCACGTTTGGAAAGTGATTTGAGTTTGACATAGGAATAGCCAGTATCCACCTAGTCCAGAGTCCTGTCTCTGACAGTGGCTGCTTGAAAGGAAGGTGCAAGGAACCCTGCACTCCAGACAGTTATGGAGTGACCAGCCTCCAGAGCAAGTTTTAACACAGCAACTACTGCCCATCAGGGTTGACCTAACCTGGAATGAACCAGATTACCTAGAGCTAACTCTTTGGGTTCTGTGCATGTACACTCCCTAGCACAATGGGGTCCTGGTCTGTGGCTGCAATACAAATAATACAAAACAATAACCCCTTAGTCACCTCACTTCCTCTTTGCTAGCTTCTAAGTGCAGAATTGTGATCGTCTTATTAGCCAGCAGAGCTGGCCTATGTGCCATTGGGTATTTCAGACCTGATGACTCACCCAACATTTCTAAAGAGGTGACTGAGGATGGAGAAGCCACCTATTTAATTAAAGCTGCACATTATCTTGCTGGGGTTTCTCAAAGAAGAGGTTTAAGGAATGTAAATCCCCTGGGTGTTTTACGAAATCTCCGGGGGGTGTTGATTTTGCATTCACCCTCTCCCTTAGTGGTATATTTGTATATCTTCCACAATCAGTCATGCTGTAGCTCACAACCATAAATATTTTGGCATTGCCTGACAGCTGCAATGTTCCACATTGTTCCACTTCAAGCTTCACATCATCCATTATCCAGGCCCCTTTATAGCAGAGTTTCGGCACGGACTTCCTCCTGCTAAGCCCAACAGAGTGAAGACCTCCAGCTGCAACGCTGATCAATGCCAGGTACATTAAGAGGCAACTTCAAAGGAAGGAATGATCCCACCCCATGTGGTGTGAAGGAGATGCAAACGGCAGGACAGAACCCCTAGAAATATTAGAGGTGTCCACTCACGACCGAGGAGATGGGGTGGTTGGAGAGAAAGGAGGAAGACAGAGAGGTGGAGTAGTTTGGGAGAGAGGTTGGAAGGAGAAAGGGAGTTGAGGAGGGAATGGAACGTGTCCTGGGGAGAAGGTGGCGTGGGGTAGAGGGAGGGAATAGTGTGCATTGGCAGAGAGACTGGGATAATTTTGGAAGGAGGAAATGGGATGTCTGGGGGAGAAGGTAGTTGATTTGGGGTCATAGAATGGGGCTGTCTGTAGAGAGAAAGCCTGGCTTGTAGGAAGTGAATGGAGGTCTCAGGGGAGATGGTGGAGTGCTTTAGAGGAAGACAATACTGGACATAGTTTGGGAGGTATAGGGGCAGACCGGTGGGAATCTGGGTGGAGAATGTACAGGGCTGTGAGGGAAAGAACGGCAGTGTCTGTGTGGAGACTATGGATCCCACTGTCCCCAGCCTCCTTTCAAGGTAACAGCTCCCTCCAGTTGTGTGCAAATGCCCTAGAAGAAGCCAATTTTGCTGCAGGCCTTGCAGCTGATGCCTCGGTCGTTTCTGACATGTCGCTAGCGGGGAGAGATTTAACATGTACTTATTCAGTGTCGCTAAAAATACTTCAGCAGTTGCAGGGAAGGATGGGGGAGGCTGATTAATGGGGAAGAGGAAAGGTACTGGTGACTTGCAAGTGCTGAACCGCAGTGTCCAGGTACTGAATTTGGAGGGCTCCCTGATGAGAAACCACCGAGTATCCAGGAAGTCTCTGTCCATACGATTTGCTGTCAAGTGTCACTTTATATCAGGAATAATGGACGCCGGGGACCAGAGATACCCTCCTAGTAAATAAAGACTGATCAAAGGGTGGAAATTACAGCATTAGGAAATTACAGCATCTAAACCAATCAGGTTCCTGCTTGGAAGGTGCTAACTCAGTTTCCCTGGCCAATGCAGAGAAGCTCTTATCTGATTTCATTCCAGACAGGCGTGTAGGTTTCTTTGTTACAGTGAGTCCCTTTGCTGCCGTGTCTGGACTGACTCACAGCCCTGCAAGCCTTTGTCCACTTCCCAGTTTCCCCATGTGGTTGAGGGAGTGAACGGGGCAGAAGGTCATCACTCACACTGACACCCTGGGGCACAGCTGGGTAGACCATTCTCTTTTCCTTCCTTCACTTGATAGATCCCAACCACCCGGTGTATCCAAACCCATATTCTCCTGGGTTGTGACGCTTGTTTCTTCCCCCAGCTCCACAACTAGGTTTTTCTCTTCAGCCCATCCAGGCCCAAGGAGGGGAGAGATTGTTCTCTCTCCTGCCCCCATGTGGTGGAGAGAGAAGATCTATGGGGCATTTGAGATAGGGGAGCACCCCAGGTAGAGGAGTCAGCAGAGCACAGAGAGTCGCGGCAGTCAGGTGATGCCAAATGCCCGGGAGACGATCGGAAATGATAGGAGGGTTATTCTTCCACACCAGACAGCTCCGTTCCCATCCCTGTTAATGAGAGATGGGCCTAAATGAAGAGCTAGGATTCAAACATCCTTGAACACTGAAGGAGCTTGGACCCAGATCAGAAAGTGCTTGGATGCCATGGTGACTGGCACTTTAAAAATTCAAGAGATCGAGGGAGCACATTAGAAATAGATAGCACTTTGCAGCCTTGGCCCTTCACTGCTAGTTATTATTATTAAAGATGATGTTTCACATCAGCTTCAAACTCCTGTGCAGGGAGAGAACAAGCAATCTCAGCCACCTAGAAGAAGATTGTCTGGATATGACAATGTTCAACCCCAATGGGCTCTGCCATGCTGCATTATTTAAGCCCGGTAACCAAATTTAGTAACCACCCCCTGAGGCGCTCTGAGAAAAACGCAGCTCCCAGAGTTTCATTCCCCAGCAGTGGTAAATCCAGCAGTAGCTGTTGGCTTCTTCCCTTAAAGGAACCACACACTTTTCCTCTCCTTCTCCCCCTTCTCTAGGCAGGCTAGGGTCTGATTCGCCATTGCCATGTACCTTGTCATTTACATACATGCAAAGTGAGCACTGAGTGAGTGTGAAATGCTACTACGTCCAAATGACTCTTTTACACCCCTGTGCACAAAGGTGAATGGTGCCCTAACATGCAAGGCAGTGGAGAATCAGGCCCACACAGTTTTTCTAGCAGCTACACTTGGTGGGACTAGAAGTAATTAAAGCTTTCAACCCTTATGCTTCAGGGCATAATGGGATCACCTGCTGGGGGGTCAGGAAGGCCACTCCTCCCCCACCCCCACATGCCAGGGTACAGCACTTTACAATGAGGTGCACAATGGAGGCTATTCTGTTGTAAATGAGCGGTGGACCTAGCCCCAAAACCCAGCTCCAAATATCCCTCAAAGCTGGGGCCTTTTCCCTATTATAAAGAACAGCAGAAGGACAAGGCAGGTGATTATACAATGCATTGCAGTGAGGGGGGATCTTGGAGGGCTTCCATGTCCACATGCACCCTAGGCACTCGCCCACCCCACCACCATTTTCCTGCCTGCTTGTTTTTAGGCTTGTTCCCTTTCCCAACAGCATTCTGTTTCCCTGTCTGGGCTGCAGCCTGGGTCTCCTGGAGTATTGCTAGGAGACAACAGCGCCCAAGGCAGGGTTTGAGACCATGCTGCCCTAGGGGACCTGGGGGAAGGAGGGGTGGGATAAAGTAAATATTTAACCAGCACCAGGCCTGATGTGAACACTCGTCCATTGTTTTATTTATCATTACAGCGGTGACCTCATGTTTACACTGAAGGCAGCAGAAGGGAGCTCTCCCTGGATCCCAGCAGAGCTGGCTTCAGAGTTCTGGGATTTACCTTGGCATGCGGACAGGCTGTTTCATTAAAAGCTGAGCTCACCCCCCTCCAACTCCCCCTCGGAGCCAGGGAAGGATGCTGAAACCTGCCTGGACCAGAGGTGACTCCCACTGTAATAGCTATTAACTGCAAGGCGTGTCGGCTCCAAGGCGGCGAGCGGACGCCGCAGCCTCTTAAGCCCATCTGCCATCTCTCGCATCCCTCCTTAGCCCCTGCCCGGGGCCCGGCGCGCAGCGAGATGCAGACTGGTGTTTACGAACGCAGGCTTTTATAACCCTGTGTGGAATGGGGGAAAGGCACGAGCCCAGCTGAATGGCTCCAGGAAGAGTTTGTATAAATAGCGCGCATGGATTTGTCATCCTGATCCACCTCTTGTGTCCCAGCTGAGCCACTTCCGAGCTGCTAGGGGAAATAACAATGGTTTCAGGAGGCTGGTCATTGCCTTTTTCCCCGTGGAACACCGCACAGAATCAACTCTCCTGCCCAAGCTCCCTTTGGTCTCTGGCCATTGTGTCAGATTGACTAAGCTAAGAACACGTGGGCTATGCTTGGAAGGGAGACCCTCCAGGCAAGGGATAGCCTAGGGGGCTCCATGAAGCAGTGTTGATAACTCAGCAGGCAATGCCGTCTGCTTTCCCACGCTGCTAGGGGTCATCTGTGCTGCTGCAACTGCCCTTTTTCAGCCGAGATGTATGGTCACTTGACCAGCTGTGGTTATTAAAGATTCCTTGAAGCGACAAAGGGTCCTGTGGCACCTTATAGACTAACAGAGGTATTGAAGCATAAGCTTTCGTGGGTCAATACCCACTTCTTCGGATGCAACATCTTGCATCCGAAGAAGTGGGTATTGACCCACGAAAGCTTATGCTTCAATACCTCTGTTAGTCTATAAGGTGCCACAGGACCCTTTGTCGCTTCTGCAGATCCAGACTAACACGGGTACCCCTCTGATACTAAAGATTCCTTGGCATTTTTTTCAAAAGCATCTATATTAGTCCCACTGTCCTGGCCAAATGCCAATGCGGGTCATTTATGACCTTCCTAGGACACTATTTCAAATATGGCCCACACAACAGTAACCCAAACTCATCCCTGTCTGTCGGTCATTTGATTCGTATGGCGTTGGGTGGGTCTCAGTCTTCTTCCCAGCGGACAAGTGTCCACATCACAAAAGTGACCACCATGGTTGGTATCAGTGTTGGCCCCTTTGTTGACACCCCTAGCACAGAGGCCAAAGTATAGAATAGACCATGGAGAGTGAGCTACTCTCTACTTCTTAGACGTGGCCCTGTGGCCCATTCTCTTCTTGCCTTCTTGGCTGAGACTGCCAACAAGGTGGTGAGTTGGGACAGCAAGGGCTTTGGTGATGGGGAGACTGGCCCATTGGGAAGGGAACCCATCAAACTCATTCCAGGCAGGATAGAGATGATTTGCAGCCACTGCTGAACTATTCTGGATTTGAAACCACAGCCTGGAGATGGGGGAAGTTCTGGGATTAAGATCTACTAGCAGCCATCCGTTTTTAATCTTTTCTGCAGCCTTGTCTACATAGAGAAATTGATCAACACAGCTATTGTGGACTAAGCTATTCTGTAATTGCTATTCCAGCATAGTTTTGCATATGGACATTGTACTCTGGATTAAAAGTCACTTTTATTCTGACATAATGACTCTGCTTGGTGAGTCTGATGGATTCCCCCTCTTTTGTTACATGAGGATGACTAAGCCCTTTAATATCTCATAGAACTGGAAGGACCTTGAAAGGTCATCGAGTCCAGTCCCCTGCCTTCACTAGTAGGACCAAGTACTGTCCCCTGACAGATTTGTTTTTGCCCCAGATCCCTAAATGGCCCTCTCAAGGATTGAACTCACAACCCTGGGTTTAGCAGCCAATGCTCAAACCACTGAAATATCCGTCCACCCCCCTTTGGAATTAGATTGCAAGGGGCCATGTTTGGAGTGTGTTGATGCAGTACCTAGCATCATGGGGCTAGAGTCTCAAACTGCTACCGCGAGACCAATAATAAACTGGGTACCCATGCAAGATTAGCATGTAGCTGCCATGGAGTCTCAGCCCTCCCACGTGGAAGCCAGGCTGGGAAAATAAGAATAAAGATCTTAGCATGAATACAGCAAAGGCTTCCAGCAGCCGTAACTAACATAAGCCTGTTTGGCAAAGGGTGAGGGCTCCACCTCGCTCTCTCTCTCCAGGGAACCTCAGCAAGGGCACAACTGGGCTCCTTATCTGATGAAAGCGAGGGTGGGGAACATGTATCCGCCCAGCCTGGGATTTCCTTGAGACTATCACAGAGCTAGTGCTAGTCCCAGACAGACCCAAGCCAAGTGAAGCAGCTCCAAAAGCAACCCACAGGAAGGGGAAGGCGTAAGGCTGTGTGTGTGAAAAAATAGATGCGCTCAGGCCAGTCCAAAGCCATTCTATTAGATGCTCTGAATGCAAGGCCCAGCATACAGCCAGCAGCCCCAGACTGCTCTGCCATGCCAGCTGGGGCAGGCAGGGCTCTACCTGCGAGGGGGGAAGTCCAAGCAGAGGGTGTTTCTGGAGTGGGTGGACTGGCAGGCAGGGAGGGGAATAGTGGCTGTTGAACAGGCCAAGGACAAACTTGTGATGTGTCTCAGCTGTGATGTGGGAGGAGGCCTCCCATTTCCTGCTGGGGCTCAAACTGACTTGTACAGTGCTCTCGTCAGCACCCAGCAGCATGGTGGGTACTGGAGCATGCGTGGGAAATAGCAATCTTTCCGTGGAGGGATGGGCCCTCCCTGGGACGGCAGGCTTCACATCCGGACCCTGGGGCAGGCTTCCGCTGGGCTGAATTGGCCAGGGTACAGCCTAGGGTGTGGTGCTTCAGGGCGGGAGGCAGAATGAGAGGCACAAGCTGCTGCCCTGCACCAGCCCAGGGAGGAGCGTGCAGTGACACAATGCAGCACAGGCTGTGCTAGTTGGCTTGGGAGCTAGAGAACCGCAGGGCAAATGTGCAATCCAGCAGGCTCAGCAGAGACTCCCCTTTTAGATTCATTGCAACTGAGTCGCGTCTCTTCTCTACCGTGGGACACCCAAACGCTGGTGTAACTTCCTTAGCTTCAGATGAGTTACACCGGGGGTGAGCTTGGCCCACAACTGATTGTTTTTACAGCTCCTGGAGGAAGCTGTTTCCAAACTGCAGCCTTCGCATTCCTTGTCAGGTTCCCTCTCTGCGGCGCTGACATCCACCTCTGGGGGGGGAAATCCTGTCAGAGCATTCAGCCCTGCAAACTGCAGGCCCAATGCTGCTCCCACTGGTGTCCAAAAGGGAGCAGCTTTGCCATTGACTTCAACAGGAAGAGGATCGGTCCCTTGGCTAACTAACCTCTGAGCCCCAGTTGCAAGAGGGCTGGGGAGAGAATGTCTAAGAGGCAATGATAGAGAGGAAGTGGGTGCAGGAGAGCGGAGGGGGGCCAGGGAGGTGGAGAGGAGGAATACGTATGTCATGGCTTACCTCAGAGCCAGAATTAGAAGCTGGGTAAAAAAATAAAATCACAGCAGGAAATAATGTGTTGCTTAAAATAGCAACATCAAATGGGAGAGAGAATGGGGAGTGGGTGGCGTTTGAGGTTGCTGCTCAGTTCCGCCCTCAATGGCAGGCTGATTAATATGTCTGTGCTACTTGTGTTTATGTAAGAAAGGCCACTAAAGGCCAAAGCTGTATTTTTGCTCACACTGCAGGGGAGTCTGTGAGCCTTTTCTCCCCCCTCATAGCACTAAGTGGGAGGATACGCACTTGTACTTCCTGCCCCAGAAAATCCATGCTTCGGCAGCATGCATGCAGTTAGGTTGCCATGGCTTGGACGGCTGGCGCAGAGTTCCTCAGTCCTCGCACGGCGTTTTCTTTCTTCCCCACAGAAAGCTTCTGCTCTCCAGAGCATATCTGCAAGTGCAGTGGAGCCGCCGGCAACCGCCGACAGCTCTGTAATAGCACACGAGGTGCCGGTGCATGTTACTACACATTTCAAGCCCACTATGTGTGTTTTGTAATGAATCATTGATATGTGAGACAGGTCAGGGAGTCCATTTCCCTGCCAATGCAGGGCTGTTCCCTACAGTGTAGTTAGTCCCCGGCACGTCCCTAGGGAGATTATTCCACACTGAGTTTTTTCCTGGTAAATACATTATATCCTGATAAGTACGTTAAAGATTGTGAGGTGCTCAGATACTAGGATAATGTGGGCCACATAGGACCTAAGATAGATATTCAGCCTAAGGATTCCCTCAGTTGATCACAACTAAGTTGCTTGAATGTGGAGGAGCAGCCAAATGTCCATATGATACATAGTCTTAGCCATTTCTAAACTGTGGCCCATCCACACGCTAATGTGCTGTGATCTCTGCTGATCTCACACACTAAGCCGAGGCAGCTCTGGCCAGTACCTTCAAAGACAGATGGGAACCCCCCACCAAGAAAACCCAAAGTGCTGTAGAAAGTTGGTGTTTCAGCGGGTCTCACTGGCCACCGCACCTCTGAATGGTGTGGGAGGCTGCGTTGCTAGAGACACCCTCTCTCGGCTGTGTGGTAAAACCAAGGCCCTGGCCACCAGTGACTATGACAACTCCCCCAGCGATATTCATAAGGTTAGGAATGTTAGCGCTGGTGTCCTGGCTACATTCCAGCTGAGGGGATTACATTTAGCTTCATTACAAATTCTCCTGGCAGTTTCAGTGGATACATTTTTTAACACCGCACCCCTGGGTGGGTGCTTGGCAGAGGGGATTGGCCTCTGGTGCTAAAGAACTGAGCCACTACTGGGCGAGCTAAAAAAAAACCTGGCTCTTTTACCCCAACCTGAAGCAGGCTCATCAGCCACCAATAAAGGCAGCTGGAGCACCACTCTGGGTGGGTGTGGGTCGCACACACCCCCTGGCTGAGGAAGCTCAAGCCGAACTTTTAACACTGCCCTGCGACAGAGCGCTATGCGGAGTAGGTGTGGGTTACCCAGTATTCTTCTCACTTCCTGCCCTAAGCTGTTGGCTGGCATTTCTGTAAGATGTCAAACAGCTGCTGAGTTCCATCTCTTCAATGGCTGCAGTTCAGTGGCAGGTGAAGCAATCTCTTCTCTATAGTTTGTAAGGCCCCAGTCTGCAGTGAGCACTGGTGGCTGGGACCCCTGTGCCATGCGCCCTTGGCATGTCTTTAAAGCCAATGTCAGTTTTGGGGTGTGCCAATAGGGCAAGATCGGGTCCAAAGTTGTGGGATGAAAATTATGATATAAATATAATGGACCCGATTCCCCTCTCATGTACACCGTGAGAATCGTCAAAGCCAATGGAGTTAATGCTGGTGTCAGTGAGAGGAGAATTGGACTCAGGGCTGATACACACATTCCCACAGAAAGAGACAGGTCGAGCAGGATGATTTGTTTAGCCAGGGCATGCAGGAAGTTGCGAACAGCAAAAGTTCCCAGAAAACTCAGTCAACGTGGAGAAACATGTAACTTTCTGGTAATTAAATCCAATCATAGTAAATAGCTCCGTCCTCTATGTTATCCTTTCAGTCAAATATAGTACCTTCGTGGAAGAAATTTCTCAGTATGTTTCCTGTCCGGGGCTTGCACTTGTCAGGGATTGAATTTCCTGTAAATCTAGAGTAAGGAATGGAAAGCAAACAAGCTAAAAAGGAAATCAGGAGCTACGTATTTTAACCTGCTCTACAAAGATCAGTTTGAACTGATGCACTTTCCCCCCCTCTAAACATAAGCATGAATCACTTGGGTTTACAAGTATTAATGGGATTAATTTTCATAGCAAATTCTTATTTTTACTTCTCTCCCCCAATTTTTATTTTTAATTTCCAGCTGTGATTCTGTGACTTATACAGCCTGCAAATGAAAGAGGTTGCTTTTGCCAATAGCAAAGCGCTGTGTATCCTCTCAACCATCTGGAAATGGGCTTTTTTTTTTATTCCCCGCCTCTAAAAAAAAAAAAAATCTTTGCCTTCCGGAAGCTTTTCAGGCATCAGAGTGGATGGTTATGTAAAGAATTAATGAAAGAAAGAGGCTTCGTGGTAACATTTAAAGGGCCGAAATATAACAAATCTCATGGCTTTTTGAGTAGCTTCTTCTGACCAAAACTGCCACCTTCAAGAAAAATAGGTGGAATGGAGAGTGTAGTCTAGCAGCTAAAGCATAAGACAGGACTCCTGGGTTCTATTCTTGGCTGTACTGTGGACCTCCTTTGTGAACCTGGGCAAGACATTTAGCCTTTCTGTGCCTCAGTGTCCCCATCTATAGAACAGAGATAATAATACTTTCCTACCTCATGGAAGGATAAACCCATTAATGTTTGTAAAGTGAGCGGAGATCCTGGGGTGAGAGAAGCTATTAAAATGGAAATTGCTATTATAGCTATATGCAGAGACTAACAGGGCTGTCTGGGAGCCAGAGACTAGACTTGAACTTGATCATCATTCACCCCAAGGCAAGTGTTACGTGACCACACTAGCCAGGAAATTGCAGGTCTGCAAGAGGAGACAGAAAAGGAGCTGGAGCCATATTGACTGGTACAAACATGCTTTTTTGTCCAGCTGAGAATGAGTAACAGCTGCTTTTTCATCATCCTGAATTCTCTGTCACTACTGAAATGCTGCTGTATGCTGAAGCGTCCTGTTGCTGTGACTCAAGTCTGTGAGTCATGGGCTGCATCGCTAGCAGATAGAATCACTCACTCACTCGCTGGGATGAGACCGCAGAAATCACAAATCATCTCAGGTCTCCTATGGTGACTAGTCATAGAAATATGGATGGCTATTTACAAACAGGTCCGGAACAAATTTCATTCTGAGTGCGACTCCATTGACTCTACATCAGGGATCCATATTAGGGCCGGGCAGGAAATTTGACCAGGGGAGGGGGGAAAGAGTCAGCAATAAATAGAAGTTTCTTTTTTTTTGGCAAACATTTAATTCCCATTCCCCAAGCAGCTCTAGTGCATTTGAACTAGGTGAGATGCAATACATGTAATTCTAAGCCTTCCGCCATTCTCGCTTTTACTGGTCACAGCTCAAAGCTGGGCTGGCAGTTGCAAAGTAACATGCCAATTGTCACCTTTCAGTATTAATCAGAAACCAAAGGGGGAAAAACCTAAGTGAAAGGAGTGGTTGGAGTGAATGTATTATAAAGAGTCATCAGGCTTACCCCAGGCATGTGCATAATGAAAAGCTCAGCTCCTTATAGGGTGACCAGACAGCAAGTGTGAAAAATCAGGACAGGGGGTGAGGAGTAATAGGAGCCTATATAAGAGAAAGACCCAAAAATCGGGTCTGTCCCTATAAAATCGGGACATCTGGTCACCCTAGCTCCTTGCTTGCTGTTTGTTAACCCTTTTGTGGCTGTCCCTCGACTCCTTGCGCTACTAGCGTTACTGCTAGGTTGCATCTTCCTAGGCATACCTGTAATATTTAATAAGCCATCTGGTGCTGTCTGGATATTGTGTGCAGCGCTGCCTGACACTACAGCATACACCGGAGCACGTAACTCTCCCAGCCCAGAGCTGCAGTAGTAACTTGCCAGGAGTCCTGAGCCTCACATCTAATTTATGTAACCTTCAGGTTGCCCTGCTTTTTGACAGAGGGCGGCCAACGCATGCAATGCTTTGTCTTGAGCTGAGCACTGGCCACTCAGATCAAACTGGAGCAATGCCTGCTGGGACCTGCAGTATCTTTGAGACTCACATCTGCATTGAAGAAAGACTGGCGCAGATCCACATCTGGTGTAAATTGTTGTAGCTCAATTGACTTCAGTGGAGCTATCTATGGTGACAATTTACCCTAGCTGAGGATCTGCACCGCTGTTGGCCTGTGCATCATCTGTTCTGTGGATACTTAGGCCCAATCTACACTAGGCCCAATCTACACTTTCGCAGTATTAGCTGAGTTTCCACAAGCAGGGTAACCAATATAACTATACAGGCAAACCCTTTCTTGTATAGGGTTCTTTTGCTGGCATCGCTTATACCAATTCCCCAAACAAAATAAGCTATACTGATAAAAGGAATTTCCTGCCTATATAACTGTGTCTATACTATGGCTTTTTGCCAGTATAAGAATGTTGTAAAGAATCACCCCCCTAGCCAACATTATTATACCAGCAAATGTTTCTTGTGTAGACCTGGCCTTAGATGACCTCAGCATTCAGTGCTATCAGTCCTTTCCTTGTGTCTGTGGGCTCCGGTTTCTGAGAGATTATTCCATATGCTAAGAGAGGCCTAGAGTTTCAGTTTCCTTTCTTCAGTACATTTGGCTTGCCCAGGCATCACTCCATTAAATTTGTGAATCTGGACCAGCCTAGACAAGCTCCCAGACACATAGTGGAAAAGCAAATCCAATGTGAGGCAGAGCGGGTACTCCCAAGTGTCAGGAAGTGACTTCAGCAGTACCAAGTCCTTTGTTCCTGTAACTCTCTGTGGGTTTGCCAGCAGCCTTATCCTCCCTGCAAATAAAGGGCTGTTTCAGCCAACTGATTACATCTTTTGCTTTCCTTTGCGGCCACCCTGTTGCTAGTTATTCCTGACAATTGGTGCCATGGATAGGTTAAAAAAGATGCTTTTGCATGTTTCTCTGTTTGCTAACTGCACTGACCCAACCGCCCTTGCTGAGCTGGAATAGGAGCTGGGCTGCACTAGGAACTATTCAATCCTTACAACATTCAAATGTGTAGGCCACACGCCGAGGGAAAGGGTGAAAATTGATGAGGGAGCTCAGTCAGGTTGAGGTGCCAGAATACGGAACCAGAACTATACTAGCAGGAGTTGATTGATGCAGGTCCGGGTGGAACTTTGTTAAGGGAGCCAGGGGATGGGAGAGGGACACAGACAGAACAGCAGGTTGTACAGGTTAGGATGGAGGAGCACTGGCAAACAGGTGGGGGTGCCCAGAGCTGGGATAGTGGGGAGTGCGACAGATCAGGTGGCGCACAATGGCAAGTGCTATGGAGGAGTCCAGCTACAGTTCCGCAGGAGGAGCGGCAGCTTAGGACTCAGATGCATTAGCGGAGCTGGGGGTTGCTCATTGTGATAATTCATGCACCAGATCTACTCACCGATTGAAAATAAGAAAACCAATGTATTTTGGAGCTATTGGCAGGGACAGTTTAAACACAGATATTAAAGAAAGCCAGCCTTACTGCATACGAGAAAAACAGTGAAGGGTAAACGTGCAGTGCTACATACATGATTGTTATTATATAATAATAATACTAGTGTGCCAGGGAATATCAGACAGAAATCATACTACTAAATCAGCGGTTTTCAATCTTTTCCATATGGCAACCCCATGTTTCAACGGCAAAGAATTTGGAGATCCTCCCCCCATCTACCCATAAAAAAGGGAAGGGTGATCTCAAACCAGCAAAGACGTGTGCCCAACCCCCCAGAATGAGAATTAATATGCATGGACAATTAATTTTTTTCATTAAGAACAGACAGATAAACATGCAGGGTGGCTTGCTTTGCATTTGTTCTTGAACGTTACGCTACAGTATTTGATCGAAAGGTTTGTGCATCTTGATCTCAACACTTCCCAAAGAGCCTGACACCTTTATTTAAAATCCCTGGAATGAAATGATAGGGTTAAATTAAAAGATAGAACTGCTCAATCGTTAACTTTCACTTAAGAAAAATAACACCATGAAACATGGGCCAAATTCCTTCTTGATGTGAGTCACTGGAGTGACGCCACAGATGGCTTTAACCCAGTTTGCTGAATGACTACAAGATGGTCAACTTGAAAGTGTTTTTTTCCTCTCTAAAATAGTTCCTGGAATCCTGCTTGCAGATGCATCACTGTGATTTTAGTTGATGTAACAGAGTGGGTGGTGCATTTGAATAGCATTTTGTTTGACCTTTTGCTTTCAGAGGGTTGCTTTTTTTGTTGTTGTTGATTTCTTCTAAGAAACTCTCACACAAGCCTCTTTCCCCCACCCCCTTGAACAGCATCCGCAGCATCCAACCACGATCCTTCCAGAGAGCGGTGTGACTTGAACAATGACGACACCACACTCTTAATTTGTTCCAGCCTGTTTCACGCTGACATTTTAGAACTGACGTCATCAGCTGCTGAGATTTCATTGCTGCTGCTAAAAATAACAGATCTGCTCATCCCCCACCTTACCCCGAATAACAATTCATTAATACAATCTGGCCCTCGACTTATCTTTCCTGCCACAAAAACAGGGGCAGGTATTGGTGGCTAAGAAAACAGCAAGCAGAAAGCACTAAGGACACCTAGAGACATTCTGGCAGGCTGCAAAAATACAATAAAATAAAGTAAAGTGATATTTTTGTAAAGAGGTAGATGTGCTTTAAAAAATAACATGAAATCTATACATGTGGAAGACCAATCTTTTTTAAGCCTACCTCAATGTATAGTAGGAGGCACTGCTGACTGTCAAATGTCTTGGGTCAAATTCTGCCTGTGCAGCCACCCTCTGCCCCAAAGCCCAAAGGAGCCTGATTCTCCGTCGTCTTGCACAGCCTTGTGCAGTCACTGGCACCTGTGCAAATCAGAATTCACCACTCACTTGCATGGAGCCTTGTCCAAATCCTGGTGAACTCAGTGGGAGATTTTCCATTCACATCTGTGGGCACTAAATCAAGCCCGCAGTTGGCAGGGTTTGACACCCCGTTTGCACTCACTTGGTGACTGTATAAGGTGCGGGGCCATGGAGACTGGCCCAAAGTCGCTGAAAAGAGTTTTAAATGAGAGCACAGCGTGCTGGATGGGGAGTTTTTTGATCCTTCAATCAACCGTTCAAATTTGCTCCATATTGGTAGGGATTAAGGGCCAGATTTACAAAGGTATTTAGGTGGCGAGTGGGATTTACATAAGTGCTTAAGCAGGTTAAGTGCCTAACTCCCACTGAAATCACTCAGTTGCCTAACTGGGTTTGAAAATCCCACTATGCATATCTTTAAACACCTAAATTCCTTTGTAAAACTGGCCCAAAGTCACAAGCCTCTGAGACAGGGCTGGGCAAACTTTTTGGCTCGAGGGCCACATCTGGGTGGGGAAATTGTTTGCAGGGCCATGAATGTAGGACTGGGGCAAGGAATGTGGGGTATGGGAGGGGGTGCGGGGTGCAGGAAGAGGCTCAGGCCAAGGAGTTGGGGCAAAGGAGGGGTGCAGGATGTACGAGGGGGCTCAGGGAAGGGGGTAGGGGTGCAGAAGGGGGTGCGAAGTATGGGAGGGGGCTCAGGGCAGTGGTGCAGGGAGGGGTGTGGAGTGCGGGAAGGGGCTCAGGGCAGGGGATTGGGGTGCAAGAGGGGTGCGGGATGCAGCAGGGGAATGGGGTGCAGGCAGGGGGATTAGGGCAGGGGATTGGGGTGCAGACGGTGTGCGGCAGGAGGCTCAGCACAAGGGGTTGGGATGTGGGGTGCAGGAAGAGTTTGGGCTCTGGCGCAGCGCCACTTACCTGAAGCGGCTCCGGGGTGGCAGCAGCGTGCACTGGGGCCAGGGCAGGCTCCCCACCTGCCTGCCCTGGGCCCGGCCCGGCGCTGCTCCGGGAAGCGGCCGGCACCACGTCCCTGCGGCCCCTGGGGGAGGGAGGGCAGAGGGCTCCGCGCGTTGCCCTTGCCTGTGGGTACCTCCCCTGGAGATCCCATTGGCCGCAGTTCCCTGTTCCCGGCCAATGGGAGCTGCGGGGGAGGTACCCACAGGCAAGGGCAGAGAGCTCTGCGCGCTGCCCCCTCTCCCCCAAGGGCCGCAGGGACGTGGTGCCGGCCGCTTCTGGGAGTGGTGCGGGGCCCACGGCACCACAGGGGTGGCAATCCCACGGGCCAGATCCAAAGCCCTGAGGAGCCGGAGCCAGCCCCCGGGTGGTAGTTTTGCCCACCCCTGCTCTGAGAAGTGTTTGAGAACTTCCGTGACAGGAACTAGTGTCATTGCCACTAGACAGGGCCCCATATTCTAATAACACACCCAAGGAGACAGAGCTGAGTATTATCTGGATACAAAGGACAGCTCACCCCTTTTCTTCTTACTAATCATCTGTTACGGTTCTCAGGGGACCCAGGACTGTGAACCACCTTGTTCCCCCCATCCTCCCTCGCCTCCAGTGAGGGAGAGGCTTGCTTGTGCTAACCTGGGGTCAGCTCCCTGACACCCCCAGTCCATTGGCCACCCAAACAACCTGCTCTGGGCTCTGCCAGCCCTTACTTGGCCTTGCAGGTTAACAGTCGATGCACCCCAGCTCTCCAGTCCCTTTGAAGCATTCCCCTGCTGTGTCCAGCCCTTCTCCACAGAACACTCACAAAATTTCCAGCTGTGCGGTCTCCAAGGGGACAGTATACTCTATAGCTTACTTGGCTTCACTCAGGAGCAGCACTTAACAGCACAGCGATAAGATATATTTATAGTGAAAACAATCATTTATTATCAACGAACAAGATGTAACAGGTAGTGAGTAAGGATAAAAGACACAACAGGTTACATAGAAGTATATACTTTCTAGAGCCTACATTTAACTTAACTGTACAGCAAACAGGAGAAGATCAAGAATGAGCTCTCAAAACTGGAGACTCTCATACAAAACCAACCTTTCACACAAACTCCCATGTGGCTGGACTTTACAAAAACGAGACAAGCCATTTACAACACACACTTTACTTCTCTACAGAGGAAAAAGGACAGTAAACTATTTAAACTCCTACATGTCACAGGGGGCTATAACAGTGGTACCCTTAACTCACCCAACAATATTGTTAATCTATCCAACCACACACTTAGTCCGGCAGAATAGTCTGTCCTATCTCGGGGCCTCTCCTTGTGACCCACCACCCCTATGAACATGATACAGTTCTACGGTGATCTGGAAGCCTACTTTTGCCATCTCTAACTCAGGGAATATTTTCAACACGCCACTGAACAGAGCATTGACCCACAGGAACCCTCCTGCCAACACTACAAGAAGAATTCTGTGTGGACTCCTCCTGACGGTTGAAATGACAGACTGGACTTCTACATAGAGTGCTTCTGCTGATGTGCACAGGCTGAAATAGTGAACAAACAGCATCACTTGCCCCATAACCTCAGCTGTACAGAATGCAACACCATCCACAGCCTCAGAAACAACTCTGACATTATAATCAAAGGGACTGACAAAGGAGGTGCTGTAGTCATCATGAACAGGTTGGATTATGAACAGGAGGCTGCCAGGTAGCTCTCCAACACCACAGTCTACAGGCCACTATCCTCTGATCACACTGAGGGGTACCAAAAGAAACTACACCATCTGCTCAAGAAACTCCCTGCTATAGCACAGGAACAAATCTACACAGACACACCCCAGAGCCCCGAGCAGGGGTATTCTATCTGCTACCCAAGATCCATAAACCTGGAAATCCTGGAAGCCCCATCATCTCAGGCATTGGCACTCTTACAGCAGGATTATCTGGCTATTTGGACTCTCTCCTTAGACCCTACACTACCAGCACTCCTAGCTATCTTTGAAACACCATGGTCTTCCTGAGGAAACTACAATGCATTTGGTGATCTTCCTGAAAACACCATCCTGGCCACCATGGATGTAGGAGCTTTTTACACCAATATTCCACACGAGGATGGACTACAAGCTGTCAGAAACAGTATCCCCGATGAGGCCACGGCACACCTGGTGGCTGAGCTTTGTGACTTTGTCCTCACCCACAACCATTTCAGATTTGGGGACAACTTATACCTTCAAGTCAGAGGCACTGCTATGGGTACCCGCATGGCCCCACAGTATGGCAACATTTTTATGGCTGACTTAGAACAACGCTTCCTCAGCTCTCATCCCCTAGCGCCCCTCCTCTACTTGTGTTACATTGATGACATCTTCATCATGTGGACCCACAGGAAGGAGGCCTTTGAAGAATTCCACCTGGGTTTCAACAATTTCCACCCCACTATCAACCTCAGCCTGGACCAGTCCACACAAGAGATCCACTTCCTGGACATTACACATGGTCACTGACCGCTATACTTACCTACATGCCTCCAGCTTCCATCCAGGACACATCACACGATCCATTGTCTACAGCCAACCCCTAAGATACAACCGCATTTGCTCCAATCCCTCCAACAGAGAGACACCTACAAGATCTTTATCAAGCATTCTTAAAACTACCATACCCACCTGGGGAAGTGAGGAAACAAATTGACAAAGCGAGACGGGTACCCAGAAGTCACCTACTACAGTACAGGCCCAACAAGGAAAATAACAGAACATCACTGGCCAACACGTACAGCCCCCAGCTAAAACCTCTCCAGCACATCGTCAACGATCTACAACCTATCCTGGAAAACGATCCCTCACTCTCACAGGCCTTGGGAGACAGGCCAGTCCTCGCTTACAGACAGCCCCCCAACCTGAAGCAAATACTCACCAGCAACTACACATCACACCACAGAAACACTAACCCAGGAATGAATCCTTGTAACAAATCCCGTTGCCTTCTCTGTCCCCATATCTACTCTAGAGACACCATCATAGGACCCAGCCACACCATCAAAGGCTCATTCACCTGCACATCTACTAATGTGATATATGCCATCATGTGCCAGCAATGCCCCTCTGTCATGTACATTGGCCAAACCAGACAGTCTCTACGTAAAAGAATAAATGGAACACAAATCAGACATCAGGAATGGTAACATACAAAACCCAGTAGGAGAACACTTCAATCTTCCTAGACACTCAATAACAGATTTAAAAGTAACCATTCTTCAACAAAAAACTTCAAAAACATACTTCAAAGAGAAACTGCTGAACTACAATTCATTTGCAAATTTAACACCATTAATTTGGGCTTGAATAGGGATTGGGAGTGGCTGGCTCACTACAAAAGCAATTTTCTCTCTCTTGGTATTGATACCTCCTCATCAATTATTGGGAATGGACTACATCCACCCTGACTAAATTGGCTTTCAACATTGGTTCTCCACTTGGTAACTCCCTTCTCTTCATGTGCTAATATGTATTTATGCCTGTATCTGTAATTTTCACTCCATGCATCTGAAGAAGTGGGTTTTTTACCCACGAATGCTTATGCCCAAATAAATCTGTTAGTCTTTAAGGTGCCACCGGACTCCTCTTTGTTTTTGTGGATACAGACTAACACAGCTACCCCTCTGATACTTGGTACCATAATAAATGAAGATTCCTTGCCATGGACCCAACACAAAAAGGTAGAAGCTACAGAAAAAATAAAGAGAATGTGAAAGAGTTATAAAGGTTTGACTAAAAAGAAACATACAAGCTAGAAATTTTTCCTCTGACCTTTGTCAGCCATTCTAGTGCAGCATGGAACAGTCAGCAGGGTCACATGCCTTTGGGCTGAAGTGAACCTATCTTTGTGCTGACGTGCATCTCCTTGCTGACGTCAGGATTGGTCTGGTTTGAAGCCCCGAGGGATCTCTGAGGCCACCTGATTTCCTCAAACTTCTGTGCTAACCTTTGCAACCATGCTGAAACCATCAGTAATTCAACACCCCCACCCCCACTCCCGGCTCCTCACCCGATGCATTTTTGCTTCACTAGCTGCTTGCTGTGTGGCACCTTCCGTTACAGATTGAAATAGGAGTGAGAGCACTTGGCAGATCAGCTAAGGGGAATGGGGAGCTGTGGAGGAGCACTGCTCCTTCAAGCAAGAGAGAGAACAGGGAGCTCCATTTTGACGTTAATAGATGAAGGGGAGCTGTGCTCCTCCCCATGTCCCCTTATTGTAACCCTGCCTCCTGTGAAATATAGTTCAAAAATGCTGAGTTGAGCAATCACATTTAAGTTGCTACAGTATTTTTTCATTAAAAACCTGCAGCCAAATTCTGCTCTCAGATATCTCCGTGCAATTCTCTTGAAGTCAATGGGCCCAATTCTCTTTACACTGGTGGAGCTCCAATGGATTTACTCAAGATTTACACCAATGAGAGCATAATCAGGCCCAGGAGATTTGCCTGGATGTAAATGAATCAGGTTTTGGTCCCCTGTGAGTATTTTACTTGGTTTTGCTGACATCTACAAAAAATGCTTTCAGCTTTGGACTTGTGGGCCTGATTTTGCTCTGACTTCCCCAGTTTTACACTAGCAAACTGCCACTGAAGTTATTCCTGACTTTCACAGGTGTGAGGGAAGAATCAGACCCACAGCTTTATTTGTCACTTACACCAAAAAGAAGCACCTCACCAAAAATCCCTGTAAACCACATGTATTTGAAAAGATAGCTCTGATTCAGAGGAACCTCTCAAGGCAAATAGCTTAGTAATCTTTTAAGAGTTTTGACATTTATGAGAATAGTGCCTATAGTTACACTTGCTAGGATAAAATTACAAGGGTTTTCAATCTTCATGCTTCAGGGCACAAACTGATCCTCAGCTAGGGGTCAGGAAGGAATTTTATCCCGTGGGATACTCTTGTGCTGTGAGGAGCATTATGGGAGATTTATGCATTCCCCGAAAGGCTTTGGTCACCATTAAAAAAAAAAAGATACTGCTCTAGATGGACTATTGGTCTTCTAATATGATAAAGCCTATGTGCCAAATTCTGCCCTTAACCATGCAACCCCACAGATATATGTGCAGAATTTAGCCCTGTACTCTTCTTTTACCAATTAAAGGCATGTGGGGAGCATGTTTAAGGTAGAAGAAATACACAGAAGTGCCAGGATGGTATTATTTGTTCTATGATACACCAGGGGCCTGATTCTGCACTGTCTTGCATTTTCTGTAGACATTTACACTGTGGCAAAGTGAAAGATAAGGTCATGTGTTCAAACCAGGTTTTTATTATTTGTAGTATAGTAGTGCCAAGAGGCCCCCATCCATCAGAGTCCCATGATGCTTGGAACTGAACAAACATAGTCACAGACATTCAAAAGATGGGAGAGAAAACAGAATCCCAGGGAGGTGAGGTGACTGGCCCAAGATCAGACAGCAGATCAATGGCCAAGAATAGAACTCACATCCTTGGCTCTGTGCCCACTAGGCCAGTCTCCCTCCTATATACTCCCCAGTTTTAAGAACTTTCAAACTCAGCATATTATGTGTATTGATCAGGCTGCCCCGTTATGAATGGCATATTCCAGTGTTAAGGCTCATGACAATTTCATTCACTTTTTTCCCTTCCTTTGCCCTCCATGGCTGACAGTTATTTGAAACAACATTTACTCAGAATTAGTTGGGCACCCCACCCCAATACACAATCACACACAGTGATCCCTCATCTCCCTGGTGTAACGTACAATAAAAGGGGGCATGCCTGTTAAAACCGTGTCTGATTCTACTCTGACTTGAAGTCAGAGTTATTCTAGGTTTATGTAGGTGTAAATGGGATCAGATTTTGGCTGCAGAGCTCTGAGTATACATGAACCCAAGCCTGTTCAGAAGAGTGCCATTTCTGTATATAACTCTGTGTTATTCCACCGACTTTGTTGGGGTTCCACAAAGTGTGTCTCAAAGAAATGTTTTTGCCTAACAAGGCATTTTATTTCCATTGTTTGCAGCACAGAATACTGATGCAGAATGATAAGGATTAGTACCCAACACACCAACGCCCTGATCTGGCACCTCCTGGTAGCGATCTAGTTGTGAAACTCCTGGGTGAGTGGAGGGAGTCAGAGAAAGGTCTCCCTGCAACAGACCAAGGTACCTAATGCCTTGTATCCAGCAGATGACAATGGAAACCACAGAAGGGGGTGTCCCGCCTGCCTGGTAAGCTATTGACCCACACTGAAAGCCAAGGGACAGTTTAGAAGAGGAGGTTCCCTAATCCCATCACTGATCAGTGGTCTGGGGGGCAGGAGAGAGAAAGCAGGACTTGGTTTTCTACAAACAAAAGCCAGAGATAAGCAATGACTCCACCCCCACCCGTTTTCCTCTCCCCCTTGCCCATGTGCGTTGCACAAGTCCATATATGTTGCCTTTGGGAAGATGTTGAAAGATCCCTTGGGAAATCCGGGAAAGGGGATGGAGTCACCGCCGGATAAAGCTGCTGCTCTTTCTGGGAAAGGGCCGTGAGTCACCACCTCCCACCGGCACCTCCAGCCTTAACTAGGGGCAGATTTCACACCTGCATCCCCGCCCTGGGCAGGGTTCACCCCCCAACATCACAGGGGGAAGCCCCTGCTGGCTACCAGCTCCCCACTATGGGCGGGGGCAGATCCACAACTAACCCCTCTTGGGGGCGACAGTCACCCCCTCCCGGGGGCATCCCCAGGCTGGCTCCCTTCCCAGGCTCACGCCCCCCACAGGGAACAGGGTGAGGGACAGACCCCAGCCCAGCCCTGCGCTCAGCTGTTAAAACACCCACGCCTTGGCCGGGGCCCTTCTCCCTCCGGCAGCCGCGGGGAATCAACCAATCAGCTTCAGCAATATTTGCATAAAGCGGCTGGAGACAGCTAGGTAGGAAAAGCGTGAGAAAGGGGGCACTTAGGGATAGTTTCTTCCAGCGAGGTGAAGGAAAAAGCCCTGAACTCCACTGAGTGAAGCCTCTCTACAGGAAGTAATAAGTCTAAGCTAGAGATGGGGGGGGAGAGAAAGACCACTATTCACCCTACTTTGAAAAATAAAATTATAGCTGTGGTTTATATAGCGTTGTAATTGTATTCTTTAATTGCCCGGATGATCCTCAGTGGTCTGGGGTGCAGGCTTCAAACCTGTAGCTGTCTAGCGACAGAGTGGTTCAATTCCACCTTTCGGGCGTGTATGCTCCCCATTTTCACTTCCCTGCTGGGTCTCTCGCAGCAGGGAGCTTCCCTTGGGTAGGAATAATATTGGTGGGTTTCCTTCTAATTATATTGCAAGTACTGCTGATGGGTCAACTCCACTGTTACTGATGCAGGCCCTGATGCTGACTGATTATTGGGTGTTATTGATTTGTGAATTTCCCTATCGATTATCAGTTGATTAGTGATGCTTTGCAGAGAGTTCACCAGTATTGATTGGTATGGATGGAGTTCTTTATTATTGATAGTTGATATTATAAACTGGTGAGGTTCCATATTATCAATTAATGGGTGCTGTTGATAAAGGAAATTATAGGTTTATTGATTGGAGAGATTTCCTGTTCCTGAAGGTTCCTCAACTATTGTTTGATTAGTAGTGCTATTTGATGGGTGAGGTTCTTGCTGACCGGTTATTTCATGTTGACTGCTGATGAAGTTTCCTGGTTGTTGACTTGTGGGAGTTGCTTGATTAGTAATATTTCCTTTTATTGATTGTTTAGTGAAGGTCCCTGTTACTGATATTAGATGAAGGGTAATATTGATTGAGGAGAATCCCTATTATTGAGTGATTGTTGGGAGAATTTCCCTATAAGTGATGAGCTGGTGGCTACAGGCGGATATTTTTTGCACGTTCATATATATATATATATATATACTCTTGAGTTGGGGCATGTCATCAAAACAAGCTTACCATATTTATTACTGTTCCCTGAGTTTTATACCCACTGTTGTTGCCTTCCTCCTTTGGCCAAAGCATGCACTGGTACTCAGCACTGCTGGAGTAAATTGACAGGACTTAGATAGAGTATGCGGAAGGAAAATCCAAGTTAAATTGGATTCTGCTAAGCAGATCTTGATTAGTGTAATTTCACATCCTACAAGAGATTTAGATCTGCTCCATATTGAATATACCCTGTCTCCCACCCACACTATCATGAAGATTCTTCACTCCAGCAATAAACATCGGTGCCAACGATGTCACCCAGAACCATGAAAAATAAAGGTTAATGTGATGCTGAAAATTATATGGTCCAGGTAGGAAGCATTAATTCGGTGATGTCCAATTGCAGAACCTCCGGCATTGACCTTAGGATTTGCAGGGCCTGAAGCAAGCGGAAGGCTCCAAGCTTCCCCAGACTGGGGCAGAGCGAACTTGGACCATCATTTCCTCCCCGCTGGTCACACTGCCAGGAGTGGGTGCTCTGACTGGTGAATCCCACTGCTTCAGGGCAGGAATGGACTAGCCCACGAGATACTGTGACAATACAAGATCATGAGGCCTCAAGTGTTTGTTGTTGCCGGTTGTGCCTATTGCTGACCCTGAGTGACTCTGTTTCCATTACACAAATTGACTCATTTGGTCTGATGGATGTTGGGGTAATAGAGCATCAGGTGTATCCAGTACCATTATTATTTGGCTGAAACCTAATTGCCTTAGATCTACTGAATGCTGCCACCAATCAGAAAACCTCCACTTTTGCACTAGCCTGTACTATCCTTTTTATGAATAAACTGGCCTACGGGGCAACAGTTTTCTGATGCTCTGAAGTGCACATGTCACATCAAGGCTTTTTATTTATGTGTAGGATATTTGCGTGAGCTTTCCACAATGCAGCTAGAAGCGACATGAATCCCAGATGGCTATCCGCTTTGTGCCATTCCATCTGTTTCTGTAAATCAGTCAGTTTGCGTCCTCTGCTCATAATGCACTTTCTGTGTGAAATACCACCATGGCCTCAAACATTAATTAATGTAATGCAATTTGGCTTTGGGCTTTTGTTTCCATCAGGGATAGCTCTGGAACGGCCTTTGCCCTACAGTGGGCAGCTGAGAACGGCAAAGCTAGCTGCCAGCTTCATAACAGAACATAATAAGGCTCTTTCATGTGTGGTTTATAAGGGAACATGCTGTTTGTATCTGTTTTGTTTTTTTCCAAGAAGTAATCTGGGATTAAATTATGACAATCAAATTCTTATATTCCACCCCATGCCTCACACACAAGCACACAAATGGGGGTTATGTGCTCTGAGCTAGAATTGAACTGCACAACCAACCAGTTTGCATCTGTTTTTGGCATGGACTTTGCTTGTTTCGGCAAAGCAACAAGAACAAACCTGCGCCTATCCAATCATTTTGGAAGACAGTAGCAGATTTAGATTGTGTGTAGTAGTCTACCCCTAGGGGGAGCTAGTGGGTTCCTGACTGTCAGACACATCACCCAAAGGACACTGGATCTCCTGCTTCATGAAGGTTGTGGTAAGCAGAGTTGGGCGTGGGATTTGTGGGGTCCTAGGCAAAGTAATATCTGAAAGCCAGCCCCCACTTGCTGCTTCCCTAGAAGGCATCTCTCCCCACCCCTCTGCACTTACACATTCCACATCCAGCCCATCTGTGATCCCTGAGGGCAGACCCCGCACACTTCCTCTGCTCTGCTGCACTACCAGCGTTGTCTGGGAATCCAGGAGTGGAGCTTTATAAACATCGTGACTGGCTCTTACCTGGGTGCAGCAGGGGAGAGGGTGCATGGAAAGGGCCTCTTTCACCCGCTCTACACAAGGGCTAGGGACAATTGCAGTCCCAGCATTCAGGATTCCATGAGGGGAAACCAACTGCACATCCGGGAGCTTGGGGAGGGGCAGTGTCTTCTACTGGGGCTGGGTGCCATCCCCAGCACGGGATTGTACCTTAAGGGCACAAACCAATCCAGTCAATGTGGAAGGGTAGGTAGTGGACCTATTCTCTGCTGTACTGGTACAGGAGACAGAATGGCCCACAGATGGGGGAACTGGACGCTGGCTTTCCAGCTGATGTATTGGAGGGGTGTGGGTGGCGCCAGGCCCTGGGAAGAGTGGGAACCTCTTTGTGGCTAGAGTAGAACATTAATGCTGAACCAATTGGTTGCATCATGTTGGACAAGCAGCTAAACACTTTGTATAAACTATGGCCATTTCACACGATGCTGTGCATGCATTGCCAGCGCCAGGCATTTGGATTCAGTGATTGGTCTGGTAAAGTGTTCAGTGTCTGAACCAAATAAGTGCTACTCCCTACGTGCAAAGGACTAAGCTAAAATTAATTGAACAATCTAAAAAATGTTTAAAATACAAGCAATGGAATCTTTGGACCCACATTGCACGAGAGTTTTGCTTTTGCTGAAATAAAGTCACCTCGCTTTGTTTTCCAAGCGGAATCACAGTGTGGTGTGGAGGAAGTGTCGGTGTTCATGGGTGAATGTGTGTGACGTGGCTCCCTGTGCGTATGGCTGACTGGGATCTGACTCAGTGAACATGTGTTTATGGGTGAGTGTACGACCGCATGCATGTGCTTTTGTGTGCAGATAACAATGGCTCTGCCAAGGTTGCCTGTGAGGGCTGAACCCAGGACTTCTGGATCTAAAAGAATAAGCATCTAAGAGTCAGTCCGATTAGTTTGGAAGAAGTAGCACTCACAAATCTCTTTTGTGGTCCAGCCACTAGAGGGGAACAAAGACCCATGCTGGGTTAATGTGAGGTACAGATGCACAAACAGGCCCAGCTCAGCAGCTACAGTTCAAGAGCACAGAGCAAAGCTTGGGAAGTGGGGGGTGCAAAGCAGTAGCGTAGCCAGGGGGGGAGCAGGGGGAGCAGCCGCTCCCCCGTGAGGAGAAGCGGCACCTCCCAAGCCCCGCTGCCGGAGCCGGGCTCGGGCGGGAATTTAAAAGGCCCGTGGCTGCAAGACCCGTGGGCCTTTTAAATCCCCACCCGAGCCCTGCTGCCGGAGCCGGGCTGGGTGGGGGCGCTTTAAAAGGCCCGCGGCTTCCCGCAGCGGGGAGCTGCAGGCCTTTTAAAGCGCCCCCGGAGCCCCGCTGCCGGAGCTCCGGCGGCACTTTAAAGGGCCCAGGGGCTCCGCAGCGGCTGGAGACCCAGGCCCTTTGGGCCCTTTAAAGCGCCGCCAGGTGAGTACAGGGGGAGCGGGGAGGCACCTTTTTATAGCGCCGCTCCCCCTGTGCTCTAAACCTGGCTACGCCACTGGTGCAAAGCTGAACTCTGTGCCCAGCTGATTTTAGGCTGCCTGTGTGCTGGGGCCATCTCCCTAGGGACTAATATGCAGGGCCGGCTCCAGGCACCAGTCTAGCAAGCACGTGCTTGGGGCGGCACCTGGGGGGGGAGGGCAGGGGCGGCGCTCAGGTGTGGTTTTGTTTTTTTATTTTTTTAACATACTGTGGAGTTGTTGGTATGGGTGGCGGATGGGCTGGCCGCCCTCGGGGCTGCGGCCGGCCGGGAGAGCGGGGCCGCGGCCGGGCTGGCCGCCCTCCCTGCGGCGCTCCGGCAGGGGGAGGCGCTGGGGGGAGGGGAGGAATTGTTGTGGCGCAACACTGGGGGGGGGGGGGTGTTCCGTGGGCGCTGGGCGGGGGGGTTGGTTTTTTTTTGTTTCGGTGGGGCGGCGCTTGGTTTGGGTTGTTGTTTTTTTTTTGCTTGGGGCGGCAAAAAAGTTAGAGCCGGCCCTGCTAATGTGGCAGCTAAAAATGATCAGGGACGTCAAAGCCACCCCCTCTACACAGGAGCAGGGGCAAGTGTGGGTTTGAGAGTTGTCATTACGCTGGTTCTGCACCCCTGGAGAGGCTCCCTACACTGGGCTGATCCAGCTATGCCAGCTTTAGGGCCCACGTGCGCTGGTGGTGCGGTGCAAAGCAGCTGCACCACAGCAGAGGATTTGGGCCACTCTGTGCTTACGTGTGCAACCTTTTTTCTTTTCTTTTTTTATGAATGGGGAAAGCTGAGTTCTCAAGCCTGGGCAAGTGCCAAGGGCTATTGTTGTCTGTGTGAGTCACAGACGTCACGGAAACACGGCAGCCAGGGTTTGATTTTGAACAGAGTGTACCTGTGTGCATCCCACACGCACGCATACAGCTACAGCGGCCGGAACACAGCAGAGAGGCAAAGAGTGTTTGCTAGTAGCATATTGACCTGAACTCCTTAAATGTCATTAGATACACTCCCTTGGCAAAACGGTGGCTGGTGTGACTCACACAAATGGGTAGAGCTAGACAGTCCCCCATCCTGCAAGGCTTTCTTTGGAACTAGAAAGGTGTCAGTCACCTCCCCTCCAGCGCACTTCCCAGACCAAATCCAGGAATGATCTCTTTGGTTTTGACAAGAGCTGGTCAGAAAATGGTGTTTTTTCACCCCCATGGGAAATTTCAGCCTTTCGTCAAAAATCTGAAACATCAAACCCTGAAATTCTTCCCTGAAAATTGCCACACACACACACACACAAACCACTCAGAAAACAAAAAACAAAAGGAAGTGCCAAAAATCAAGGAGTTTTTGAGTTTCTGGGGTTTTTTCTGCTGAAAAATCAAAATTTTCAAGGAAAGCAGACCCTCGCTGTGAAAACATTCATTGTGTTAAAAACCCAATGTTCCACCAAAAAAAAATGTAGCAGAAAATGTTTTGGCCAGCCCTAGTTTTGCTAGTTGGTAAGTCATTCTATGCAGGAATAAAAAAGAGGAAAATATAGTCAGGAATATAAATCCTTTATTTCAATCTAGGATGCACAGGATATACATTCAGCGGGATTTAGGGACAATTCTTCTTTCCCTACTCATGTGAGCAGTGCCATTCACATGAGCAACAGAAACAGGATTTGGGACCTGGTTTTAGGAGGTGCTGAGCTCCCAGAACACCATTTGACTTCAATGAGAGCTAAGAGCTCTTAGCAGTCACAGGAGGTACTGTGCACTTCATAGGATGCAGCTGATGGCTCTAAGAGAAACAACATGTACTATAAGATATATAGCCAGATCTTTTATGAGTTTGTTGCCAGCCTATAGACTCTCAGAAGCACTGTTCTAATGTCTTCAGATGATTCAGACTTCTTATAGCCAAACTGTTGTATAGATCTGACTTCTCTGTCTCTTCTTTACTTTCCATGTTAGCCTGCTTTGCTGAAAGTTACAAATAGCACTCATGTATTTGAGTGGGACTAAGTTTATAATATGTTCCAAAGTTTTTACTGAATGTTAAATAACTGGTTAGAGTTTAAAACTGAAAGATTTTAAAACATATATATTTTTTACCGCTGATGTTCAATTTCTCTTTGCATTTCACTCCACTCAGACTTGGAAACTATGCTAGTCCTTTGGTTTATAATCTGTCAAATCAGTTTCACTTCCTGGTTCTCACACACTAGCACAAGGCAATTCTGTTGGGTCACAACAAATCAGAGGTTTTATTTAAATCCATAACGATTCCTCTATTCCCTTCAGTCTATGAAAATCTTTCTGTTCCTATTAAGGTTTGCAAAACAGCCTTTTAAAAAAAATAAATCTGAATTTTGGACCTAAAGTTTGTTGATATCTTCCCTTTAAAATTGAGAAAAGGAAAAGGAGGTGAATGTCATTGATAAAATAATAGTCATGAAAGGCGACTATATTGGAGAACTGTATTAACATGGTATAGCCTGTGTATGGCAATAATATTTGAAGGGAAATTGCAGGTTTTCTGATACAGAACTCTTCTTCTGAACCAAGACCGTTAAACGGTCTGGAGGTGTATGCCTTGATTCTGTTCGTGAGTAACACCCACGAAAGTTTATGCTCCAATACCTCTGTTAGTCTATAAGGTGCCACAGGACCCTTTGTCGCACCAATAGAAATAGAAGTCATGGCAGGGATGCAGCGATATAGGTAGGCATTAGAACACTGTGCACACACTGCTGAGCTGTATCCATATAATCTCCCAACGCTTGACCTGCCATTATATGCACTCTGTCTCATCCTTACTAAGAGAACGGCTGCAGTTGCAAAGGGAGTCCCAGCACGGTGTGGATAAAAGGTCTGATGGATCATCTAGTCGCCACAGAAATGTAGTGCTGGGAAATTAAACATGTATAAGCCAGGGTATGTGACTGCTTTCACCCAGGCCCCTCAAAGCAAACCTTCCCAGGGAAAACCAGATTCCAGCTTATGCCTGATACTGTAGCTTAAAGGCACATCCGGCTGTTTACATCACCGGCAGACTGAGGTGAGATGGGGGCATATCCCACAGCCCATGAGCATCTGAGAGATAACTAAGAAGCTGCTGCCTCAGTGGCTCAGAGCACTCGAGCCCATGACACTTCACTACATTTTCCCAAGAGACTGTCATGGATGGTTCCACCTCTGGAGCAGTTGGGGAGCTGCCACAGGCAGAGGGAGGAGAAAATCACATCAACATAAAGCCAGTTTGCCTTCATCCCAACTCTATATAGGCCAACGGTGGTTGTTCATTGAACAATGAATGCAGTGCTTCCATTTTGTAGTTGAAAGAGCCATGCTGGGGCAGCCCTGCCTGTGCCTTGGCTTCTGTAGCTTGTACAGCAGTAGGGGGGCCCCAGAGCAGCAAGAAGGATTTCAGAGAGGGCCGACTAGCAAGCCCAGCGGGGGGAATGAGGGGCACTTTCACAGTGACTTTAGTTAACGAGCACATGTGCAGCTGAGGAGAGTTACAGCATCCCACGCAGAATGCGGACGTGGAGCGGTTTCTGGAGCCAGCCATATTCTGTTCGGTAGGAAAGCGCTTTTGGACTGCCCATGGATTGGACAGCTCTTGGACAGCACCGCAAGTGCAAGTCCACGTACGGGCTGCCTGCCTTTCAGCTGCCAGCTCCAAGCGGGTTGTTTTTCTTGTCTTCTCATTTTCAAGGCGTGCGCAGCCAGATGGCCTGTTTTCGAATGCACTGTGCGTTGGTTGGATGTGTGTTTGGAGAAGCTGCCAGCTTCACGAGAAGGAAGAAAGAGCAAAAGAAAGGAAAAAGCGCCATTTGGTATCTCTTGCTGGGATCTAGCCAGCGTTGAGGCTCTGTTCTAAGAAAGGGGGAGTCTGAAAAGAAAAATTGTAGGCAAAATTGAATGCTGGAGAAACTTTCATGCTCAACAAACTTAGAGACTGAAGTTCTCCACGGTGCCTAGCCCATCATCTGTCCTACTCAAAAGCACAGAGCAAGTACTTCAAGGACAGCTTCAGAGCAAGCTTCATGCACACACCCTGCTTGCCTGCCAATGTGCCTCAGTCGTGACCTGGAGCGGCCATCTTTAAAGTTGAGTCTCCATAGACCATTCAGACCACGGCCTATCTGCTGAGACTGCCAACACAGAGGCTGGCTGGTGCCAATTGTTATGGTGCCTTCTGTGATTTGGCCACTGGCAGACCATTCAAACCCTGACAGGTCACTCCTGGAAAAAGGAGCCTTCATGGACGGCTGCCGAACGGTCTACGAAACTTGTTCTGATTTGGAGGAAAGGAGCAGCATTCCCCTCTGGGATCCAAATGACATGTTGAGATTGAGATTCTTGTCTCTCTGTGTGAACAGAACTATCCCCTATGTGGATCTGGAAGACTACATTAGCCCTCGCTGAAAAAATATAGACCTTTCAATATGTGGGATAATTTATTTAATGCCCTTTAATAGATAATTCTATGGCACTGTTTTAATCTGGGAGGGAAAGTCTTTTGGAGGGACGGGTAATTCAGAAATTTGCATAGCTTTAGGATTCAATTAGCCTTGTCTCACTCATATAGGTATCTTGTTTTGGTGATGGCATGCCACAGTAATCAGCAGCAGCTACTGGTATTTTGGGCCAGAGGAAGCCATGTCTGCAACCATCCCCTCCGGCTGAGATGCCACTGTGTTTTATAAGCAGATTCATCTGCCTCCTTGCTGAAATCCTGACACGGAGGAGATTGTGTGTATAACCGCAAACCTCATGTCGCTCCTGATTGCATCAAATTATTTTCCCTAAAACGATCAGACTTCAAGGGTCATCAGGGCAGACAGTGTCTCCATGGCAACACAGGCTGGGCTTTACAGAGCAGGTATTCTTCAGGTAACAAGGACGAAGATGGATGTTCTGACTCCTACTCTGGTTCATACACCCCAGGCAAAGCCTTCTTATATCTGTAGTATTGTAGTACATCTCTGGCTACACACCATGTCCTCTTGTAACTTCGCAGCAGGGACAGAACTCACAGTCTGTGATGCCACAAAGCACAGGCACCTGCCACTTGAGCTCAAGGATCATCTCCATCAGCTGCCACACTCTAGACACACATATCTGAGCAGTTTTGATGCCACTCACTACAAGGCAAACTAACCACTTTGCTACAATGCATGCAGAGGACACCTTGCATATACCACTCCCATTATAAATGAGTCTTTGGGCCAGAAAAGTGCAAAGTAGAATTGAATGAGATTGCCTCCCAAAGAAAAAAGAGGCACCTTTAGGACACTGGGCACTTTTGGTCTGAACCACTGGCGTAAAGAACAGGATGGAATCACCTTATTTGAAGTGGGAATTAATACAGAATATTTGCTTCCTTTTAATCAGAACGCAACGTGGAAGAATCCAACTCTGAGCTCCACAGCTGTGAGGCGGCAGCCAGTTTGCACACGGCTCGGGCTTGGGATGACTACTTAGTCAAGTGATCTAACTGCCTGATCTTCACTGAGTGCTGTGTAATAGGACTGATAAAGTGGGTAAGTTTTTCCATACATTGTATGGAAAATGCAGAGCACGGGGAGTCAGGACTCCAGGGTTCTGTTTCCAGCTCTTCCACTGACTCACTGCTGACCTTAGGGAAGTCACCACACCTCTCTGTGCCCGTCTGGCTGCTGGGGATCATCAGACTTACATCTTGCACTTGTGGGGAGAGGTGCAGGGGAACGTATGAGGTTTAAATCTTTACAAAGAGCTTTGGGACCCTTGACTGCAAGGCGTTATGTGCTGTGAGTGCAAGGGATTAGTACCAAAATACACACACTGGCCACCTAGTGCAGCTGTGTCAGTCGGCCGTTGCAACCTGTGCGTTTGTGGCGTGTCTCTTCTTCCCACTTGCTTTATTTTGTCACTTCGGTGCTTCTCCTTTCCCAGGCAAAGGCAGCATCTGCTCCAGTTTAGTTCCCAGCAGCTGTTGCATCATGTCTGGAATGCAAACTTCTGCATAGTATTTTTAACTCAACAGGCCAATCGAAAAAGGGTGAGACAACTCGCTGTAGCTGTTTGGCTACCTGGCCTAGAGGTGTCCAGTGACCGGAGGCTGTACTGACTCCCTAACCCAGGGGTGGCCAACCTGAGCCTGAGAAGAAGACAGAATTTACCAATGTACATTGCCAAAGAGCCACAGTGATACGTCAGCAGCCCCCTCCATGAGCTTCCCCCACCCCCGCTCCCAGCGCCTCCCGCCCACCAGCAGCCCCGCTGATCAGCGCCTCCCCCTCCCTCCCCGCACTCCTGATCAGCTGTTTCGTGGCATGCAGGAGGCTCGGGGGAGGTGGGAGCGAGGGCACAGCAGGCTTAGAGGGTGGGAAGGGGTGGAGAGGGGGCGGGGCCTGTGGCAGAGCCAGAGGTTGAGCAGTGAGCACCCCCAGCACATTGGAAAGTTGGCGCCTGTAGCTCCAGCCCTGGAGTCGGTGCCTATATAAGGAACCGCATATTAACTTCTGAAGAGCTGCATGTGGCTCCGGAGCCACAGTTGACCACCCCTGCCCCAACCAATGAGCTACAAGAATTTTGAAAAGATGTTAAGTAATGTAAAGAGGAGCAACCTTCCTTCCCGGTGCCACTCATGTCTGCTCTGCCCCACCATGGGGTGTGATCTTCTTGGAGTTTGTGACACCGAGCAGCGTCTGGATTAGTCACTATTTGGCTAGGAGAGCTCTGAGAAGAGTTCAGCTGCTGCTGGATGTGGGGTTGGCAATTCAGTGGCTGTCCCTCTTCCCTCCAAGTTAAAATTCAACTAATACCCCAGCATGGCATTAGGATATGCTGCCTCTTTCTGGCATTGTGGTGGTGCCCATAACTGAATGCAATATTACAGGTGGGGTTGGACCCCAGCTGGATAGCACCTGCTCTATCAGATGGTCCCTTTACCTATTGAGACTACATATAGCAGAAATTATCATGTTTCAGAAAACCTCAAAGGCACTGCCGAGTGCATAGTGGAAGCTGTTTGCTTCGTGGAAAGGAAAAATCTGGCTTCTCTCATCCAAAGTTAATGAAAGCTGGGATTTTCAAAGGAGTTGGTTCCTATCTCACTTGGGCCCCATGTTGAATGTTTCTTGAGGAGAGAAGCCACCTGGCTGAGTCCAGATTTGCAACCATCTCTTTTGAAGTTGGCAAGTAGAAATTCATCAGAGAGTGACTTGCAGCTAGGAGCAGCTCAGCCAATCAGATTCAGAGATTCCCTTTTGGCTCAATCAGCTGAACTGGTGTCTACAGCCCATGGCAGCCCCACTTAGAGTGCTGGCTGGCGGTAAAGAGAAAGACACAGATACACACATACAGCGAGTCTAGCTACCAGATGGGAGACCCCACAAACTGGTTGCACCCAGCTGGAGCAAGAGTTGAAGAACATTCGTTCAGATCAAAACCCACAAATTGGCTTCAGCCGTATTCGCAACCCCACTGATTGGCTTCTAAGGAAAACTGGGGTGAGCAAAATTATGTTCACAAGTCTGTTCCAAGAAACGGCGTGTATCTATGTGTATTCACATTGCATTAATATTCATGCCAAAATTGTCTAGCAGCCATTTTGAAAACTCTTTGTGGACCTGGGAATCATCTAATCGGTGAGCAGAAACAAGACCATGTGAGTCTAGGGACCAGTCACACAGCATGAATAGGAAATACTCCAAGCAACAGTGATGGTGACTCGCTTGTAGGTGACCCATAGGCTGAGATGTGTTTGTTGAAACCAGTGGTTCTCAACCCACGGTCCATGGGCCGCTTGTGGCCCAATCGGCACACAGCTGCGCCCCGTGTGACATCCTCAGGGCCCATACAGGTAGTATATATATTGTGAGAATGCGGCCCACATAACACATAGAGAGCTGTATATGTGGCCCACAATGGTAAATAGGTTGAGAACCACTGGTTTCATTGCATATTTGTGACACAAACAATTGAGCAAAAATCAGCCTGTTTGTAGATAATACACAGAGACAAGGGTAAAAATGGTTCAATAAATTGTTCACTGCAAATAGCTCACCCAGTTCTGTTTAGTGTCAGGATATCTGTTGGTACACCCAGTGAGTGAGTGTATTTTTTACTCATGAAAAGGAGCCTAGCTGCTGATTCTGTTAGAAATATTTCCTTGCTTATTTCTATAGATTCATCCATCTGAGATCTCCAATTGCTTTGCAGGTATTAATTAATTCAGCCTCACAATGACCCTGGGAGACAGGGCAATATCATCCTGCCTCCCCGCTTTTTTACAGGTGGGGAAACTGAGGCACGGGATTGGTTCAAACTGAGTGAGTCAGTTGCAGAACCAGAAATAGAATCCAGGAGTCCTGGCTCTCAGTTCCCTGTTGTGATAACTAGGCAGTGCTCCTGCTCTGCTGAATTGCATCTAAGCTCTTTGTACAATAATTAGAGCAAGTTTATTTCCTCACTCGTTAACAATTAAATCTGACAGGCTTTGTACTAGGGGTGCTGAAGCTCTGGTGAGGGGAAGGGCTCTTCCCCATGATGGGAAGCCTGGAATGTCAGCTTAGGTGGCTTAAGTAGGGGCCTGGTTCCAGCTGCCAGATATTTGAATTCATGCCCAAATCTCTGTGGCAGGGTTTTAGGAATGGGCAGGAATGCAAAGCACCAAAGGTGGGGGGAGGGGTGTCCCAAAATGGTGAGGGGGAGATTTTAAATAAAATAATGAATGTGGTTGTAATCACAATGCGTTGTCCTTAGCTAGCACCTTCCATCCACGGAACAAACATGAATGGATGTTTACCTGGCTACATTACTCTCTGCCTCTGAACTAAACAGGTATTTATATGAGTCTTACAGATGACACACCAAGACACAGAGAGGGGCAGGCCAGCATTTTCAAACATGTCCCCTAATTCTGGGTGCCGTGCTTCTTGGGTATCCAGTTTGAGGCTTGATTTTCCGCATGCTGAGTGCTCACAGCTCCCATTGAAAGGAGCGGGAATGGCAGGTGCCCAGCACCACTGAACGGCAGGCCGAAGTGCCTCAGGTGGGACCCCTGCGAGCTGAGGCACCCAGGATTTGATGACACGTTTGAAAATGGTGGCCTTAAGTGACTGGCTCAAGGTCACCCAGGAAGGCCATGGCAGATCTGGGAGCAGAATCCAGCTCTCCAGGCACAAAGGCCTGGGCTTTAACCACCAGACCAGCCTTTCCTTCTGTTGGAGGAAAATGTGGCAAAAGAGGGGCTGCTCCCCACCCATAAGGCTTTTGGGAGAGTCCTGTGTGGTAAAGAAATACAGAGATGGTATTGCTCCCAACCCCCTTTCATTTGTGACTAGCTGAAAATGCTCTGTGGGCTGAGACGGGCTGTAAACTCAAGATGGGGATGGGCTATTGCCCCTAAACTCCAGAGAGCAGGGAAGGCTGGAAACCACCTGTAAGAAAAACACTCTGGGAGATGGAAAAGCTGATGAGAGGCAGGACCTTCTGCATCTCTCCCTCTGCATTGGTCCCAGCTCCTGAATGGCCCTGAGCTCTGAATGGCCCTAACCTCCAGGCCCCCCTGAGCAAGAGCCATTGCTGGGAGAGAATGGCAGGAAACCCTATTGTTTAATGTGCCTTAACAAATTCCTCTAAGCTCTTTGGGGCCAGGACTGTCTTTTCATTATAGGCATGTACAACACTTAGCACCAAGGGGCCATGATCCTTGACTGGAGCCTCTCGGCACCCCTGTAATACCAATACTAATGACCCCACAGCATCCTTACTTCTCAGGGGCATCCCAACCTCTTAACACCATGTGCCTGATTTTGATCTAATGAAATCAATGGCAAAGTTGCCACTTATGTCAGGGGGCCAGTGTTTGGCCCCAGACATGCAGTAGAAACCCTTGAGTAACAAAGGACCACCATTCAGAGCCCTCTCCTTTGTCTATGTCAACATGTAACTGCCCAGTTGGAGCGCCGAGCGTGGGGATAGTGTGTGATTCCTGCAGTGTGTGTGCAGGGCCTGGGCATTTGGCTTTGCCTCTAACAAAGAGACTCCTGGGCCTGGCCCCCAGGCCTCCCCTGCTGTTTTAGTGTCCTGTGGAGCCGAAACTCGGGTACCTCTGCTTCCTGGGGAGGACAGGACAATACTCCCCACTGGCTGGTTGGTGAAGGTGGAGCATGGGGCAGTGGAGGGAGAAGCATTTTCAACTGTCTAGCTTAAAGGGAGAGGTCTGGTGAGCCAAGGCTGTGGTCCTTAGATCTGGATGCAGATTAGGGCAGCGGTTGGTTGGGGGTTCATTGGGGCCAGGCCCTTCTCCTGAGAGTTTGGCTCAACATAGCAGAAATCTCAGAAATCAGCTCTTTCTGCAAGATCTCTGACCTCGTAGGCTGCTTCCCAAGGACCCATGCTGAAGAGAGAGAGTGAGATCCGAGGATTCAAATTTGAGCTTCCTCATCAACCTTATCTTTGATGGGGTTTGGATTCGAGCTTCTGGATTGGGCCCATTTCTTAACAAAAATAATAAAATACAGTAAGTATAAGAAGCCACGAGTTGGATCGTTATCTTTTCTGGAGAGGGGCTAAGCCAGCCATGGGGATTTGGGGAAGTGAGTGCTACAAATAGAGCTCTCCAGCCGCTTCCCTCTCACAGGGGCTCAGGTTCCAAAGCAAGCAGTGCTTGACTGTGTCCAAGCATCTGGTGACATCGGCTGCATGTAGGTGTGTTCTGTGGCTGGCTAGAGAGTTCAGGGCAGCAATACAGCAAGGGCTTGGGAGACCCAGCACAACTGCAACTGACTGTGTGGTTGTGTGGGGTCAGGGGTGGCTGTGAGAAAGGACAAGGGGTTTTTATGCAAGCAAGCTCCAGATTCAAGGGAAACGGGCACTTTCAAGAAAGGAGAGTTCAGCCAGAGCCCAGAGTGTGAAGTCGAGCAAGTGGCTTTCTAAAGAAAAGCTAAAGGGGACTTCCATGGCCAATCACACTACAGAAAATGACACCAAAAAACCTGCAGCTGATGAGAGGGAATCAGGCTACTTTGCAACTTGACGGATGCTACAAAAATGCCACTGGCCTGAGCTAACAGCCATGTTTGTTTGCTATATCAATACACATTTCTCCTGCACATTATTACTACGAGTATTTTATTATTTGTACTGCAGCAGTGCCTAGCAGCCCCAGCAATGGACCAAACCCCAACATGCGAGGCACTGTACAAACACAAAGGTGGTCCCAGCATCTGGGCCTGCCAGTTGCCCAGGGTGAACAGGCTGAACTAAGATCAGAACCTCCTACACCCTGGAATCTTTGCTCTAAAGTCAAACCACCCCTTCTGCTTAGGTGTCAAGGCCCCAGTCCTGCAATCACTTCGAGCCATGGTCTGTACTGCTACGTTTAGCCTCAGAGAAATCAACGGGATTGATACAGTAGGGAGCACTACCCCCAGGGCTGGCACGCCCACTAGGTGACCCTAGGCGGTCGCCCAGGGCACCAAGATTTGGGGGGCGGCGGGCAGCTGCCCGCTGCCTCCCCGCTCAGCGGCTGAGCTGCTGAGCGGAGAGACAAGGGGCGGCTCGCCACGGCTGCCCCTCGTCTCCCCGCTGAGCTGCTGAGCGGGGAGCCGGAGGGCAGCTGCGGCGAGCCGCCCCCCTGCCCCCCCGCTCAGCCTAGGGCACGAAACTTCCTTGCACCGGCCCTGACTACCCCTACAAACAAGTGTTTATAGAATCAGCCCTTAGATAGAAAGCTCCCCAGGACAGGAAACACACCTGGCTTTGAGCAGTTTTCCAATGATGCACCAGGAGCTATACGTATTGCTAATAAATAATCTAATATTATTATTATTATTTATTTGTGTCACCATAGCATCCTTTCTCATGCACCACTGGATTTTGCCAACCCCTAGAAGAAAAGAACTGAACAATTACAAGGCAGCTGGTCTTTGTCACGTTCCCCCATGGTGCTAGGACATTTGGCATTGTGAAATGTTGACTTTTCATCATGGTTCAGCTAGAAAAAGTGGCAGGCAGCATAGTGCCTGCCTGGAAGAAAGACAAAGAAGGCATGGAACTGTTTCCCAAGGCCCATGTCTTGTAGAAGAAGTGGGGTGCGTGCCCTTTCATGAAATCGATTGTTCACAAATAATTTATCCAACAATTGATAGGGGGAAGTTACTAGCAATTTATTTGACAAATATGATTCAACCATCCAAAGAGCTGACTGGCTGATGGAAAGGTTATCTGTGAATAGATTATTCAACAATTGATGGAGGAAGGGAAATTTTTGAATAAACTATTCACAAATATTATTCAGCAAACCCTTAGAGCTAGTGAGACCTCTCTGATTGTCAAGAGCCAGGGGGTTGAGCTCGCTCAGCTGAACCTGGGGCTACCCAGTTCAGACTTCAGGCAGTTAATGAGCCCAGCTGGGCTGCAACAAAATTGCCTGATTGGCTGGCCTGCCCGACTGTCTCAGCAGCAGGGTCCTGGCTGCTCAGTGCTTAGGCAAGCAGCTGTGATTGCTCCGTCCTGTGCCTTTTACCCAGTCCTGCTTCTGTCCTATTCCAGTCCTGCTCCATTCTGCCTCAGGCCTGCTCCCTTGCCTGGCCTGGGACTCTGATCCCTGGCTCCAGTTATTGGCTTCTGACTCTGATGCTGACCCCTTGCTCTGGTTATTGGCTTCTAGCTCTGACCTTTGGCTTGATTCCTGGCTCCAGCTTTGGCCTATGGCTCTATGGCCTATGGCTGGGCCTTGGCTCGAACCACTAGGTCAGACTGCCCATGTCCCAGTCCTGTCAATAATATTGAAAGCAGGGCAATGGAAGTCAGGACAGCGGGGGTGATATCCTGGCTCCATTGAAGTCAATGGGAGTCCTGCCATTGACTTGAATGGAGCCAAGACATCACCCTTGGGTTCTATTCCTATCTCTGCCATAGACTTGGGGGTCTGAGCCAAAGCTCACTGAAATCAGTGGAAAGTCTCCCATTGGCTATGTTACCTCAGGTAAACCACTAAGGGCCAGATTTAGAGCGGTCTTTAGGTGCCTAAAGATGCAGATGGAATTTTCCAAAATGCCTGAGCAGGTTTGGTGCTTAACTCTCATGGGCACTTTTGAAAATCCCACTAGGAGCCTATCAGCATATTTAGGGGCCTAAATACCTTTGTAAATCTGGCCCTTAACCTCTCTGTGCCTTGGTTTTCTATATGTCAAATGAGTTTAATAATACCCGAGAAGGGGCTCAGAAGGCTTAATTCATTTATGCCTGTAAAGTACTTTGAAACCGTGAAGTAGATGGTCCAACCAATGTAAACTGTATTCCAGGCCTGTGTTTCTCTACCTGCTTATTCCTTTAGCCAGAATAAAGTAGAACATTGCCTCCCTTTAGTACCTTGTGGGTTCTGCAGTAACAACTTTAAAAATAGGTATTGGCACAGAATTAACCAAAATCGCAAGTGTCCCAATGAACCAAGCATTAGACAAGGCTGCTCGGTTTGGTTAAGTCAGAGGGAAATGAAAAGTTCCTGCAGTTATTAGAGTGTCTCTTCTCTTTGAATAAATACAGTGACTGTGTAAAACATTCTCAGCTCCCCAAAGCTGGAAAAGACACGCAGCTCTTGCTGTGGCCAAGTGCAGGAGCCGCTCTCTGGGCCATGAGATGATACCGTGAGGGTTTGGTCTAATTCATCAGAAGAGGGGGAGATTTCATATTGGTGGGTGAGGCAATTCAGAAAATTGATTCAGCCTTCCTTTCAAAGATCCCCAAGCCCTTTACAAACGTGGCAGTTCACCCGCACAGCTATTATTGTCTCTCTTTTCCAGCTGGGGAAACAGAAGCACAGAAACATGAAGCAACTAGCCTGGGGAAAACACTGTAAGCAGAGCTGGGACCAGAACCCAGGTCTCCTGCTTCCTATCTACACGTCCATCCTTCCTCTTCTCTAATTGCTTACTTAATCATCCTTAAACAGGCAAAGCCAAGATGCAATTTTAAACCTCTTCTTCACTGTTTGCATCTCTAAAGTTCAGCCAGTTAGCAGGGCTTTCTCTTCTCCATAGAGTAAGCCCTGAACAGTTTCCCTGATGACGAAGTGTGGCTTGGAAGTTCTTCATTGCGCTCTGGATCCAAAGCCCATTGGAACCTATGAAAAGACACCCAATGACTTCAATGGGCTTGGATCAGGCTAGGAAGTTGACGATCCATCCTTGGCTATTTTCATTTCATTTTGGAAAGTTTAGTTCAATACACTGAAAACATTTCTCCCATGGCAGTTCCTCCTCTAGCCTCCTTACTTCTCAGTTCATCAGTTTAGCTCAGGCCATGTCTATACAACCTAACTTACACCGGCATACAGCCACCACAGTTATTAAATCTCTTGTGCATGCACACACTTGGCTGCTTGTGTCGGCGATGTGCGTCCCCACCAGGAGCACTTGTACTGTCTGTGTGGGGCATTGTGGAGCGGCTCTTGAAAGCCAGTAACAAGCAATATAAGCAGCATAGTGTCTACACTGACACTGCATCAATCTAATTACATTGACTGTGACACTACGCAGCTCGGGGAGGTGGTATCACTAAATCGGCATAGAGAGGTATTTACATTGGCGGGAGCCAAATTTAAGAAAAGATACTGCCACAGCTAGGGTGATGCAAGGCAGATTACATTGACCTAACCCTGTAGTGTAGACCAGGCCTCGGAGATCCCTCTCTGAAGGTGATGTATTGAGATCCAATCCCTTGGGATAGCAGTCCATGGAAAACAAGCCTTCTACCTCATGCATGCCCGAGAGGTGGTAGCTAGGTCGTTGGAAGCATTATCCTGTTGACCTGGTGTCTACATTGAAGTTTAGGTTGGCTCAATTACATCACACAAGTCGTAACATTTTTCACAGCCCTGAGCAATGTAGTTAAGCCAAACAAACTGTGTAGTGTAGACCAGCCCTTAGCCCTTGTCTTCACTGATCTAGTTATACCTGTGCAAATTACTCAGTTGTAGATGGGGCCCTGGTTCATGTTTTCCTGTATTAACATTCACATTTATCAGATGTCCTTCTAAGGCTACGTCTGCACTTAAAACACTACAATGGTGCAGCTGCAGTAGCGCTTCAGTGTAGACCTTTCCTACAATGACAGGAGGGGTTCTCCCATCATTGTAGGCACTTCACCTCCCCAAGAGGTGGTAGCTACGTCGAATTCTTCCATCGACCAAGCGCTGTCTACACTGGGTGTTAGGTCGGCTCAACTACATCTCTCAGGGGTGTGGATTTTTCACATCCCTGAGAGATGTAGCTATGCTGATGTAACTTTTCAATGTAGACCAGCCCTAAATCTTGTCTCAAGACAAATCCTACTTGGGGACCTGAGCGTTGGGGGCTGGGGGGAGGAATCCCATATGCTCTGTGTCTTTAAGGATCCATGTACCCTAAAAAAATAACCTATGGTTGTGTCAGCACTAGGACCCGCCCCCAACCTGAGGTTTGAAAATGGTTTAATTTCTGACGGGGATGGGACAAACCCGTCATCGGTATTGTTCCATTCAGCATGAGTGAGACTGTGGGTCACCTTTTCCAGTAGGAGGTGTAGAGGCGTGGTGGTGTGGGGGGCAATGGAAACTTCCCTGCCCAGAAAAGAAAGAAAGAAACAAATACACGTTTCGACTCAGGAAACTTTTCTGGGGTCTGTTCCATTTGAGATTTAAATATTGAATCAAGTTTAGAGGCAATCCTTATTTTTTCCACACTGATTCACCCGTCCCTCCCTAATTCCTGCCAATCAACTAGTGAGTCACAGGCTCCTCTCTGGAACCAAGACCCCTTCACTGATATTTCGGAAGCAAAGACAGGTGACTGGCTGCTGCAGTCAGCTAATCCATTTATTCTATTAACCTAAAATTGCAACAGGATTATGAGGATTACACACGACTCCCAGACGGGATTTGCATTGCTGATTGCTACTCCTTTCCTGAGTGAAATTTGAGTCTGTGAAATGGTCTTCATTTATTTAATTTCTTTTTTATTATTTGACCTTTACATTTCAGCAGCTCATTGAATGAGGAAATGAGGGCAAAATTGGTAACGAATATATTTGCTTGGAAAGACTACAAGATAAATTGCATCTGGCTGAATCCGCCTGGAAGCATGGCTTCCCCTCAGTGATTTGCCCTGCTTCTAATCTTCAGGCTTTATTAAAAAGTCACAATTAAATGGTATGAGCCCAGGGCTAGGACCAGGAGCTCCTGAGTTCTTATCCTGCCTCTGACACTCATGCCATCTATGGCCTTGGGCACATCGCTTCATCTCTCTACCGAAATTCCCCCTGTGCACAAGACGGGGCTCACACTCCTGCCTGCCTTACAGGGGTGTCATGTGGGATATTGTAAAGCATTTTAAGACTTTCATCTCACGCCCTGGATATTTTCAGGACTGAGGTGACCATATGATGGAAGGATAATATCACCATGTTGCAACACAACAGCACTACACTGGTGGACAAAGCTGAATGACAAGTGGCATGTATAGCACATCCAAGAGCTCTCAGGGCAAATGTAATGGTGCACGTGGGGCAGAAAAACCACGGCAGCATTACCACTGATTTATGAAACAGAAGTTTGTGGCCAAGTCTGAAATTTTGGTATAGAATTAAAAAAAATTTTTTTTTTAAACTTGCTATAAAAAATACTTACCATTTCTTCCTTCTCCCCTTTCCTTCCTTTTCACTTTTCCTCCTATTTGCCACTAGAAAAGGGGAAGGAGGATCGAGAAACGGGGAAAAAACCCAGATCTGGAAATAAAACCCAAATTTCATGATAAGTGAAAATTTTCATTCAGAAAAAAAGCCACCTTTTTTGTTAGAAAAAAAATCTCGAACATACAGTTCAGACCAACTGTGGAGCCTGATCTTTGTTACTAACCTAGCCAGCCACTTAGTAACTCAACAGTTACAGAAAATAGTTTTGCCGTGGGGAGCTAAGTACTTCCATTAAGAACCACTGTATATAATGACAGGTTTCAGAGTAGCAGCCGTGTTAGTCTGTGTCAGCAAAAAGAACAGGATTACTTGTGGCACTTTAGAGACTAACAAATTTATTTCAGCATAAGATTATGCTGAAATAAATTTGTTAGTCTCTAAGGTGCCACAAGTAATCCTGTTCTTTTTACTGTATATAATGTCCTCAAAGGGGAATTAATCAACACATTCTTGTGCCAGAAAACAGGGCTAACCATGAGACTGCCTGCAGGCCAGATTGGTTGACATAGAGAGGTTCTTTTTCAATTATGACAATAACATTCTGTGAAACATATCAATTTTAAAATATAAGGAGCAGGTCCTAGAGTTATGTACAATAGAGGATTCTCTCCCAGTAGCGGCTGCTGCCATCACATGTATATGGCAATTCCTTCCTTAGCTGGTGACTGGTAGTTGGTGAGGGATCAGGTGAACATGCAGCCATTCTACTAACCCGGAGATGGATTCTATGACAAAGCAATCATATGGTGTTTGGAGTTTGTCAGTGTAACTGGCGCTACCCTTCCTATATGCTTCCTGACAAGCTGCTGTTTCTACTCAGCAGCTAAATCTTCCATCCATTTAGCTTGTATTTTGATTATTCGTTTTGGAAGACTCTTATAGATCCATGACAGTTCATTTGCCTAGAGAGGGCATGAATATGGTTTCAGCTGGAGAGTTATATTTTTCAGTGCTATCTTTAAAGGGCAAGGCTTGGAAGCTATGACAGTCGTACGTAGTGGAAGTAATTTAGCCTTCGAGGGGTGGAATTCTTTTTTAAAGCTTTTCATGTAATCTTTGTTATTGCTAAGAGATCTCTACCCAGGAGCAATTGGGTCCAAACTGATGCTGAACTATAAATAACTAGAGAACCTGGGGCCATTCTTTATAGAGCCAGAGTGGTTGCCAGACACAGTTGACTTCAGATGCTTGTCTAAGTGTGAATGCCTTTGCCTGCATTTCATCCGATATGTATCATAGAATGGAGGCCTGATTTAGAGCAGCATTTCTCAAATGCGGCCACCACGACCACCAGGGGTTTTTCTTGCGGCCACAGCCCCCTGGACTGGGGGGGGGGGGGGAAAGGGGTGCAACGCAGTGGCCCCTCCCCCGACCTGTTGTTCCTGAACGCACCACCTTGGTGTTGGTTGCTGGAGCCACCAGCAGGGGTCGGGCCCTGCCCCCTCTGGAGACTCCTGGGGCTGGAGGAGCAGGTAGCCAGTGAGTTCCCCACCTTCCCAGGGGCAGTGGAGCTCAGGCTTTGGGCTCCAGCACTGGGCTCCAGCTGCGTCCCCAGGTCCCGTCCCATGGCCGTGGAGCATCAGGCTCCGGCCCCCCATCCAGGGCTTGTCCCCAGGTTTGCCGGGACTGAGTAAGTCTTCTGTGAAAAGTGATATTTGTATGTTTGTTAATATTAATTTTCACAACGGACTTACTAGCTAGCAATAAGTAAATGGACATGTAGCTGGGCATATTTCATTGTTTTTCCTAAAGCTAAGTAAGTAGTTTAGGAAAGAGTGTGAGAGCGGCCACCAGCAGGAGTTGGTGGCCGCACTCTGAGACCACCAGATAATTTGTCCTGAGAACCCCTGATTTAGAGTGTTCCATGAAAGGGACCGAACATAACAACACTGGCTCCCAGAAATCCCAGTCAAAACTGGGACCCCATTCAGGGGCGCTGCAACAATTTGTATAGTGGGGGTGCTGAGAGCCATTGAACCAAACTGTACATGCTGTATATGATTGAAACCACATCAAGCTAGGGGCTGCTGCCGCACCCCCAGCACCCCTAGTTCCACCTTATAATCCCATTGTGCTAGATGCTGTACAAACACATAGGAAGTTGCCTTGAAAAGTTTCAATGTAAATAGACAAGACAGGAAAAGGGTGGGAGGGGAAACAGAAGTGATTTGCCTAAGGTCACACAGCAGGTCAGTAGCAGAACCAGGGACAGCCCCAAGGCCTCTGGAGTCTCAGTTTAACACCAAATCCACTAACCATAGTTACTCTCTAATGAGCACTTCTACTTCACTTGTCGGAGTAAAGTGTACAGGGTGATATCGAGATATCAGATGTTGGAGTCATGTCACTAAGAAGGAAAGCTGAAAGTTAGTGCGTGTGAGGCTGTTCTGTGGGTGTGGTATCTAGGCAAGAGTGCTGATTGCCTAGTGTAAAGGATATTAGCTGATTAAAGTCTCTTCAACCACACAGCAATACCAGTGAGAGTCCTGAGTGGTGAACATCATTTTGCTACTAAATGAATAATCTTATCCCAACACTGTGGTTCGAAAGTAAGGTTCAAAGAGTAGATACGATCTTGCATTACCACTGACGCTGAGATAGTTTTCTTGGAAGAAAAAAATAGGTCATTAGAATATAGGGCAGGGAGGGGCTAGGACTGACCTGTGGTCTGGAAGGTTGGCTGGGTTCTGAGAGTCATCCAAGGGATTTAGCTAGGTTTGCGTCCTCCACTACTAGATCATCAGCATACAGTGATTGGGTATATTACTGGTATACCAGGGAGGAGGGGCTTTCTTGTATTAGCATAGCTTGGGCCTGTGTTGCTTGAGTGAAAAGAACAAGGGAAAGTGGAAGGCTTCTCTTGTACCTCTGTGCAGGTGAATTTTGGGGAAAAGATTGCGACTCATATTGGTTACGCTCTGTGGGTAGTCGTGAAGGATTTTGATGCCTCTAATGATGTAGGGAAAAGGCCTGTTGTTTTACGGGGCTGGGAATATTTCCAGCCAGGTTAAAATACAGGCCATTTACTACAGAGGCCAGGATGCTTTGTGGATCCCAAAAGCTCTAGCCACATCCCCAGACTAGTGGTCCCAAACTCTAGCTTACACTGTGTGATCAGTTAACACTGTAACAGACCACACACGCTATCCCTGCACCCTTCTTTTGAGTCGAGTTCTGCATTGCTCCACAAGAGATTATGTAATCCCGTCCCTCACTTCCAAGGGTGTGACAGGGGAAGGACAGATGGGCAGCGCTTATGCAATAGAAAGAGGAAAGATGATCTTTGGCAGGGGCTATGCAAAGGTCATATCGTACTCAGCGTGCGTCATCAGGGCTTTCAACGGCTCAGATGTTTCTAGGTAAAGTGGGACAACAGTGACTCTGCGGAAGAGAAAAACTAGTTTGGGGAACCAACCCGAGGCAGACTCTTATGCAAGAGTCTGCAGCGTCCAACGGATTGTTACATTCGCACTTGCTTCACCTCTTTGTCCCTAACACTTGCGCCTTTGAATTTGTTTTTAAATATTGCTCTCTGTAACCAGCTGAAAGATGGGCTAAACAGCCAGAAATAAAGGGATCGCTGCGCTGCTTTGGTTTGTTTTGTTTTTCTGTTATCCTGTCAGGTGTAAAAGGCCACCTGGCTTCAGAGTCAGAAAGGCATTGAGAAAGGAGCGATGATGCATTAAATACTTGCAGTGAAGCACACCCGGAGGCATATCACTCTGGAGTTCTCAGGGCGAGCAACCATCAAGCCACAGGACACTATGTATTTAGTCTCCCCCAGCCCTCCGCCCTCTGCAGAGCCCATCAATAGTCATTCTCCAAATCTCCAGCAAACCCATATGATTATTAGACAAGGCAGATAGACTGCTGTCAGCAAGCCAGGGAAAAATCGCCCTATCTAAAGAGTGCACCAGGAAGTAGGAGGGAAGGATTGCAGGTGTATTATTGCAGTCTCATTTCCCAAAACTGCACACAAAATAATACATTGTTTGTAACAGTTCCTGACATGAAGGCAGCACCGCAGAACAGCCACTAAAAAATATCTTTGCACCCCGGAGCATCCTTCTCAGTAGAGTAAAGGTGAGACTTTAGTCACAAACAGACTTTCTCTCAGGTTCTCTAGCTTCCACACTTACTAATATGTTCTCTGTTTATCTGGGCTTGGGTAGTTCCAGCTGCCAATTTTTGTCTCCCTTAAGCTCGAGGGACCATCTCCATCCAAGGCTGAAAGGACAGCTCAAGCTCCATTCTCACTGCAGAGATTGCTAACTGTGCTATGGTCGCTTGCCCATTGGGAAGTGGAGTAAGACAGCAACTCATTTTACAGTAGTCTCCCAATACCAATCAGTCACCAGATGGCAGCAGCATCTAGTCACCATCAACCAGGTTATAGGTCAGACCTGATCTGGTAATATAGAGCAGTGGTTCCCAATCAGGGGTCCAGGGCCCCCTGAGGGGCTGCAAGCAGGTTTCATGGGGTCTGTCAAGCAGGGCCAGCGTTAGACTTGCTGGGGTCCAGGGCAGAAATGTAAAGCCCCATCGCATGGGGCTGAAGCCCAGGGCCCTGAGCCCCGCCACCCAGGGCTGAAGCTGAAGCCTGAGCAACATAGCTTCGTGGGGGCCTCTGTGGCATGGGGCCCTGGGCAATTGCCCAGCTTGCTGCCCCCTAATGCTGGCCCTGGCTTTTATATGCAGAAAGCCAGTTGTTGTGGCACAGGTGGGCCGTGGAGTTTTTACAGCATATTGGGGTGGGCCTCAGCAAGAAAAAGGTTGAGAACCCCTGATCTGGAGGAGGAAGAAAATCTCTATGAGCCAAAGCTAACTCCTTGAGCCAGCCCATCCCCACACTCCCTAGTCACTACCTCCACCAGCCCTGAGATAATAGATTTTAATAGCATCATTGTCCACTGGTTGGTCTTGTGGTGGTGTAACTCTTTCTGAGGCACTATTTCTTCTCCGTGAAACTAAAGATGCTACTTCTGAATCCCTTAGTTCTCTTCTGAAACCTCTTCCGTCTTGGTTTTAAACTGCATTAAGTAAATGTTGCCACCTGTATGATTGCCACACACGGCTCTGAGCAATGTGTGTTACAAGCCTGTGATGACAAATGATGACTTCTTAGGGAGGAATCAAAAACCCCATAAGCTGGATACACCTGAATCCTTTGAGAGCCAGGCATCTTGTTCCACCTGTTATCAAAAAGCACCTTGCATTTGCTACCAGCATTCTGCCTAGGAAATAACAGATCTTTGGCTTTCTTTTTCTTCTGTTTTCTGACTGGCGTTAACACTTTGGTATGTATTTTTCCATTTTTATAGTGCCTCTCACAGACAAACTCCAGGTGCTCCAAAAAATAATATTGAAAAACACAAAAATAATCCAAACCTAAGTAGACAAAAACAAACAGTAACAACAACAACAATACACCACCTCCTGTCCAAAACAAATAACTAAAACATGACTTAGAGAAGACCTGCATAAGTGATTAGGCCTTACAATATGTCTATGTAATGTCTCTACAGGTGCGATCATGCCTCCTTCCACTGGCTGGCCCCTGCAACTATAACAGCCTCTACTCACAGTGAAAGGAATCACCTTTTTTAGCATGGGAAGGGCTTGTGTTTTGAGGGCTGAAGGTCTCAGGTTTTCTCCCTGCTAATGACTGTGGTGTCTACATGTATGCAGCTACAATTCATTATACCTACCCGGCCAACAAACTTGCGTTCTGTTGGACTAAAGAGGGGAGGATGTTCCAGAGGTGGGGGTCTTGCTGAGAACAACCTGCTGCCATTCACAGGTTGTATAGATCTACAGACTGTTGTCTTAGTCATTCACCACTTATGGTCGCTCACAAGCCCTAACTGAAGACTTAAGTGGTGCACAGGTCTTGAGCTGGCCCACTGCACAGGAGTGAATTTCAACTAGAGAAAGGTCCCGAAACATGAAAGCCCTTCCAGGGCAGAATTGGTAGTTTGAATGGATCACTACCTGAGTGTTGTATCACTGATGCTGTATGTATGGCATCTTTTTTGTCATGAAAACTCATAACAACTGAAACAGCAACAGCCTAGGAATTGGCACAAGCCCTGTTACATGGACTCCAATTTGTATAGCAGGAACTATAATTACAATGAGACATGCCCAGGCCATCGGGCATCCCAGGCGATTTCAGTCACCTGTTTACAAAGTGTTTTGAGTTGCAGCTGTTTCACTGCTGTGACGTTTCAGGAGGTGGGGGCAGTGTGAAAGGATGTTGTTCCTTGTGCTGTCTGCTGGGCCATCAGAATTGGGAAACAGGTGTTTAAAAATTGCACAAGGAAACTGGCAATAGCTGCCTTTGTTTTTCCCCCTTAGATCTGAGTGACTTCCGTGTTAGTGAGCGGTAACAGACCCAGAGACCAACGTTCCATACTCGATAAACAGAGAACCAGGCAAAGCATGGGCAGTGCAATTATAAGGCTGCCCCTGCCTGGCCCACCAGTGTGCCCCACGCCTGATTTGGAGGGATCCCCTCTAGGGCTGAGAGGGGAAAGTCTCCCAGGTCCATTCAGTCACTGGCTTTGCTGTTGATGTTGTCAGCAAGAGATCAAAGATAGTTTTTGTGATGTGAACATCTTTAAGAACTGGATTGGGAACGATCACCAGCTCCTTTCAAACAGGCCATTGAACAGCCAGCAGCTGAAAATGACTTTTGGTTACTATCAACCTGACTCAAATTGATCTAGCAATTTAGAGGACTCTCTCTATCATTAGCTTTGCCTTTCCAGTCCTGCTTTAATAATAGCTATAGTGAGTTAATTCTCACCTTCTTCTCCCAGCCTGGCCGTGCTGGAATACTGGAGGCAGATATGCAGAAAGAATTCCAAAACTCAGTTAGTATCTGGATCAGTGATTTGTACAATGGTGTCTGTCTGTGCTTAGCAGTGCTGGGAGAAGGATCCTGCTAAGTTGTAACAAGCAGAGAGAGGGGAGAACATAGGGTACCTGAAGGAGATGATATTACGTATCACCTGAGCTGCGAGCATTTGGCTGGATTAGTTGTTTGCTGGTTTTTGTGGGAAACCACATAGGATTGGTGGAGCTTTTGCAGGGATTTAGGACACTGATCTTTTGTTTCCAATATTTATTCAGCAAGATATTGTAACTGACAGTCAGTCATGTATAAAATACAGTGCCAAGCCAATATTTACAATGCTCTGCAGATATAGTTAGCCTGCCGACCCTCTCCCTATTGCTTTTTCCAAACGATGATTCACTGCAACCGTCATGTGCAGGTGAAGCATTGCCTCTGCCAATACGGCAGGTGAGTCCCTTGCCTTCTTAGACTGTGCCAGGAATCTAGCCATAGCCACACTCTCTTGGCAAAGAATGAAGATCCGGTCATCTCCTGAAAGCAAAATGGGGTGAAACAAAAGGCAAAGATCAGTTAGATCGCAACATGACAATTCATTGTGTCGCTAACTAACCAAAAAAGACATGTTTGATTCTGAATAACACTGATTTGTTGGGCGCTGGCAGCTCCTCCTCTGTAGCCATGAGTGACTTCTCTTTTAAAGTAGGCCCAGAATGATCTGGGCTGGTGCTACAGTTCATCATGCTTGTTTTCTCTAGGCAACATCGAAGGAGAACTTTGTATTTGCATAGCACATCTCCAAGGATCTCACAGTACTGTGCTACTACCTCTTATATAGCACTTAATACAACAATTTACTTTGCCTGGGTGCTGAGGTCTGTCTGTGCAGTCAGCTGCAGGCTCAAGGACTAAGCATCACAGCACACCAGCAAAATAAATATTATCACCCCTGTTTTACAGTTGGGGAGAGAAACCGAGGCAGAGAGCCATTAAGTGACTTGTCCGAGCTCACACAGTGAATCAGTGTCAGAGCTGGGAACAAAACCCAAGTTCCTGACTCTCTCACTTTTGCTCTAGCCAATAGAGCACCCTTCCTCTCTCTCAGGTTATCGGTGACAGCTGCCATCCTAGATATGTTATGCTCTCACCACCTTGCCCTACAGGAACGTTTTCAACCCCATGTTTTTCACTGATGCCTGTAGAAAGCTGTGTAAAGAAGAGGCTATAAGAGAGGAAGGTGAGGAATGCTGAATTCTAGTCTAATCCATATTTATCTATATTTATATGGCCCTTGTTGCTGCAAAGCAGAAAAAATGTCATTGGAACAAATTTTTTTGCCACCAGACAGGATATTTAAAAGACCCAGTAAAAACTCTGTTTGATGGTATCTTTGTACAAATATTTAATTCGCAATTTAATTTAAAAACTGTCTTTAACGTTGCTTTTGTGCCTGGCAGTTAAATCGGGAGGCTGGCAAACTGATCCCTTTTCAGCTGTGTTATTTTGACTGAGGCAGCAAAGGGGATCAAAGATGAGAAATCCAACAATCGTAGCATTTTATCATCCTGAATATTTGCTCTCTCTCACTCTGATATTCACAGGCAAACTATTATGTGACTAATGGATTTGTATTTCTGAAGTACAAAGAGTACAGATCAGAACATTTGTAGCATTAAAAAAGCAAAATTTGGTATAACTGAATTGAAACAAGGAACATGTCAGCCGAAATCAAGGGTGCCACCCGACACACACAGCAGTGCTTTCCCAGAGAGGATGTCATGTTACTCCCGTCTTTTTACTGTCAGCCATTTGTTTTCATGCCACATAATATCACATTAACTGGATGTTATTATGCATTCCATCTTAGTCTTGTTAGCTTGCTTTCAGCATGTCAAGCTGACATATTTTTGTTGCACAGTTAATTGCTGAATACTCAAGGACTTTAATTCCTACATTAACAGTTTCTCTGACTAGCAGAGAAAATAAATGCTGGATCCATTGTCGATTCTTTAAAGTGTAATAGCCTCCTGAGTTACAGTTTATTACCTAGAAGGGTAGGAGAAGTTGAAATGTCCCTTGTTATTTATTTAAAAACTTTGCTATTGCACATAGCACCATCGCATCTGAGCACCTCCCAAGTATTAATGGATGTAGCTTCATAACATCTCTGTAACACAAGCATCTATTAATGCCTCTGTTCTACAGAGAAGGAAACTGAGGCACCCAGAGGTTCAGGGATGTGCCTAAGGTCACATAAGTCTGAAGCAGAGTAAGGAAAAGAACCCAGGTCTCCTGATTTGTGATCCACTGCCTTAGGCACAGGATCATCCTTCCTCTCATGCCCATGCATAGGAATTGCTAGTGTGTGTTACAACATGATCAGGTGCCCCTCTGTGTAGACATTGCGAGTCTACTGTGAGTGGATTCAATCACTGAGTCCCATGTGCTCCTAAGCCAACTGAGTCTTGGTAAAGCCTAGTTACTGTTTCTAGCTCTGAAATTCCAGGACATACTCACAGGCTCAAATCTCTAGTCTGATGCCCTTCTTTGGGACATGATGGCAGTCAGTCGCCCTACGCCCCACAACCAGTGCCTCAGACCTCCCAACCCCCTTAGTTGCTTACACGTGCTCCCCCAGAGTTCTACCTACATGTGAGCCCTCTGGCTTCTCATTTAACCCCTTCAGGGACAATGGGGCAGGAAAGCAAGGAATATAGGCTTAGGAAAGGAATTTCTTAACCACAGCCACTTTACTCTTTAAATGCACTAGAGCATTACAGAACTTTGCAAAATAATAAAAGTCTAGAGATGCACCTTCCGATAGTCTGATCTTACCCATTCTGAGAGTCTTGTCAGCATTTCAGGCTAGGCAGAGTCTCTCTGGGCTTCCATCTCTCTCTAGCCTCTTCTTGCATGCCGCGATGGATGACCCCCACTTTTCAGAGAAGAGAAACCCCTTCTTAAATACACTGAGCTACAGAACCACCTGCCATGCTGGCACTCAATGTAGAAAATCCATTGTTCTATGGGGTTGGGCCAGCAGTTAGCAGACAATCCAACTTGATGGTCCTAGATTTCTCTGTGATGGCTTCCGAGTCATAGCCCTTCAATCAGGTGTCAAGCATCTTTCCTGGGCATGCTAACTATCTAGAATACCTCATAAGAGCCCTGCCTTTGGTTCTTCACCACATATCACAAAATGGCATTCCTACTACAAAATGGAATTTATAATTTGAACCAGACATATCCGTCCCACTCTGTGACAGAATGTACCTATTACAGTTCTTTTGTTTGACATTACTGTTGATATTTGTATTACTGTTTTTATTTGTATTGCTGTAGGACCAAGGGGCCTCAAACAGGGGATCTGGGCTCTCCCGTGCTAGATGCTATACAAACCTATGGTTCTGACAGTCTCTGTCTGATAGCCCACAATCTCGGTCTATAGCAATGTGCAACAAGTAGATGAAAGAGATGAACAATGAATATGCAAAGGACAAGGCAAAATTCAAACATGTTTGTTTTGTATAACATGCAGTACTCTGAGCTTGCCACCCGCCCAACTACAGGCAAATTCAGCCCTGGTGTAATCACGCACAACTTCCGTTGACTTCAGCAGGAATTGCATCTGCTTATGACAAGGCTGAATTTAGTCCTGTATCTTCCATTAGAATTCTAGCAATTGAATGGGGGTGCCAAAGCGACAAGAAGAAATTCTTTTAGTCAGATATATAAAATTGCAAGGTGATGGGGTTTGCAAGGCTTGGAGCCACAGACCTAGTCATGGGCAATCAGCACCTGCTCCTGTGAAGTGCTGAGCACTGAGGGGGTTGAGTGAGCTCAGCACCTCACAGGAAACCACAGGTCTATTCAGTCAGCTGGTAGGAGTCCCTGTTACTGGGATGTACTGATATTACAAAGCTAGCGTTTTAGAGGATGCAGGTAACAAAAGCACCTTTACACTGCACCTTAAATGGAGCTGAGGTTATTAAAGGCATCTCAAATCACCTTAGCCCTGACCTTGAGGTCTTTACAGGCCAGAGAGATCAATTTCCACACATAATTCACTCCTTAATTTATTGACCAACAGCCGCAACGGTGCCTTTTATTTATACATTTTAAAATAACAAGAGGTGCCTATCCGAACTCCCTAGGCCACTATGAAAAATACTCAAGAAAGAGCAATCCTATAACATATCAGAGTACTAAATAACCAGGCAGTACACAACGCATTGACAATTGTGGTGATGGGTAACCCACTGGGTGTTACGTGTCCCCTTCTGTGCCTGATCAACAGAGGAAATGGGCCTGTTAAAACTTTCAGCTCTTTAGCTCCAGCTGTAGGGACTTGGGCCCAGGCCCCCAGTTCAATCCCTAATGTCAGCCACAATGGCAGCTGTCATGTAAGTTGGAGTTTGTCTGGGATTCAAACTGCTGTGGGCTTCCTTTGCCCAGAGAGAGGATGCATGTACCATGCACTGGCCAGCGTCTTGACCAAGGGAGCTTGTTCTACATATCTGAGTCCCAATTCCCACAGCAGTTTGAATTAGGACTGAATCCCCATTTATGTGGGGACTGACACTGGAGACCTCCAGAGTTGAAAGCATGAGTCTGTACAGCTTGAGTTAAGGAGCTAGGTTCTGTAACAGCCCCATATCCCTGTGGATAAGGGACACAATACACACACTGACCAGTGGGTTACAATGCCTGAGATCACTGTGAATCAGATATCACAGGCTCCCAGACTGCCATCTCGCAATAACAGCTGTTAGTCACTAGAGACCAGGGATAGATTCAGACTAGCAGCCTAGTGCCACTTCTCTGTTATTAGTCCCTTGAGTCATAACGTTCCTCAATTATCCAGAAATGTTCATATGTTTTCATATCCTTGCTCGTATTTATTGTGCAAGTCATTAAAAAAAAACTGAAGTGCAATAATTAATCTCCCCTTTGGGTCTGTTGTGTCTTCAACTGGCAGCAAATGCAGTGAGCCCAGCGAGCCCAGCCTATGGAACTCTTCAGAACCAGCCATTCCATGTACCTCCATCTCATCAACTCCATCTCATTTCAAATCTCCTCTGAAAGTATTCCACATCTCCCTTGCCTATGCCTGTTAATTTCACTCTGCAGCTATTACTGTGTTATTTATGATCTAGACTGGGATCTTGAAGGGGGCCTAAAGGGATCTAGCACCCAACTCCCATTGAATTGCAATGAATGCCTTTTGGCTCCTTTGAAAATCCCAATTTAACTCTGCATAGCATTTTGGGTAAGGCTTGTATAATACAGCATAATGTACTATACGGGGTCTCAAACATGCGGCCCGCGAAGTTATTTCCTGCGGCCCGCCATAGGCGCCAACTCCACTGGCAGCCAAGTTCCAAACATTACTGAGTGTTTATATTTTATTAAAATCCCTCTTTGCATTACAGTTTTTAAAAAGTTAATACATTGACTTTTAATAGAATACTATATTACTCTTCATTTTTGACCAGACTTTTGTATCGTTGTATGAAAAGTTTTCAGTGATGCGGCCCTGGGGTCAATTTACTAGTTCTCATGTAGCCCTCATGGTGATTTGAGTTTGAGATCCCTGTACTATACTGTACTTCTTTTGGGACATGGGAGATTTGTGATATCAGTCAAAAGGGTCTAGGTTTAAAGCAGTATTGCTAAACACAAGCATTTAAAAATGATGAGTTAGGCCTCAAAAATTACAAGATTGACTTAAACATTGTGAGATTAAAACAAAGTTAAAACTCTGGGTTCTTTTTATTTCTTTTTTTGAGATTTGGGGGAGGGTGTCACATTTTTAAGCTTTTCACCACTACCACGAGAGCCAGAAGTTGCTTCTATTTTTTTTTAAATGAAAGCTGAGCTGCTCATGTAATCACAGGACTCCAGTAGCTGCAGCTTTTAGAAAAACACCAAGTATTGTGAGGTTTGGTAGCACTGTATGGGAATCAACAGCAATTTGTGAATGGTGGCTGAAGCAAGTATGAGTAAACACAGGGGACAGAACACATGGACTGTCCCAGCTCAGTAGGTGGGGCAGTCCCAGATCTTATTTATTCAATGGGCTAGATCAGGGGTGGGGAACCTTTTTTCTGTCACGGACGATTGACCCACAGAAAAAAAATCAAGCATGGGCCACTCACCCGCTTGGGGGGATGCGAAGGCTTGGCGCTTCCCCCCACAGTGGGGGAGGGGGGAGAGGGGGAAGAGAGGAGCCAGCACTCACGGTTCCAGCCCCGGAGGGGGATGTGGAGGCTCAGGGCTTCCCCCCACAGCGGAGCAAGCTGGCACTCACGGCTCCAGCACCGTGGGGGAGCACCATGGGAAATTAACCAAAGGGCCAAATCTGGCCCATGGGCCATAGGTTCCCCACCCCTGGGCTAGATACAGGAGTTAGCAGGCCAGCTTCCCTGGCCTGTTGTGCAGGTGAACCTCAGTTATCAGAATGACCCTTCCTGGCCTTAAAAGATCTATTAATATTATTTTAAAAAGGTATTCCCGCCCTCTCGTGCGCTCCTTCTCCAGAAAGCTCGGCTACTGCCAGGCCTTGCAAGGAGCTGGGCTCGCTGCATTGCCCTGCTCTCTTCCCCCAAGCCAGGAGCCATCTGCAAGGAGACTGCTGACTCCCCACTCCTAGATGGCGAGCGCCTCCCTTGTGGCTGTACAGCACCTAGCACAGCGGGGTCCTAGCAGCGCCTAGGCCCAACCCCCAGACAACTAACGAAGTAGGAGTGGGTGGGACCCCTGCTGCACCCGCCCTGCGCATTGGGATGGGATTGGCAGTGGGGGAGAGCCTGGCTTCCTGGCAGCGGCCGCAGCCGCGGCTGGAGGCGGGGCTTTATCGTCACCAGCCCCGCCTTCTCCGTCTGCCGGCCGCTTTCTAGTGCCCCGGAAGCGGTTGCGCCCGCGGCCCCGGAAGTGGTTGTGGCGGCGCTTCTGGACTCCGGAGCCGACCGGCGGAGCGGAGGGGGTCTCACGGCGGAGTAGGCGCCATGTTCCTGACGGTGGCCGCCTGTGAGTGGAAAAAAGGGGATGCGGCTCCGCGCAGCTGCTGCTAGTTGGGGCGGCGGGGGAGGAGCGAGGGGCAGCGGGAGGAGGCTTGGGCCTAACGGTGTCAAGGACGCACTTGGGCCCAGGCTGGGCCACTGGCGCTCCCCTACCGGCACTACATCTCCCGGCGGGCACTGCGGCACCGCCTGGGACTACATCTCCCGGCGGGCCGCGCGCCGCGGAACCACGTGGACTCCTGCAGTCAGCCAGGCCCCGCCATGGCGCGAGGCTCTGCGCTGCCTGGCTGCAACCTGTATGGGCTCTGGGTCGGGCCCCAGGGGCGTGGTCACGGAGGGGGGTTGCTTTGCGCTGTTCCCTGCTGGCTCCTGGGCACCCCCTGTCCAGGGACCCTGTCAAACTGAAACCCGTGGGGCGAGTGACCGGGGTCGGGCGATTGAGGCCGAGCAAACACCCCAGCTAGGGGGGAGAGAGGAGTGGCACAGGGGGCACCAGTCCAGCGCCCTGCCCGCTCCAGCAGCACCTAGGCTGCCACTGCAGAGGGGGGCAGTTGGAGGCCACAGTGGATGTCGCACGAAGGAGGGTGGGGGATACAGGTGAATTTTAAGAGATCTGCCTGAGTGGCGTGGCTGGTCTTTCCCATCTGCTTCTCAGGCACGTATCTGTAAACCAGCCGTCTCATCCTAGGAAATGTTCGAAGCCCCAGCCATGAGCGAGCGATTCCAGGGCTAACAGTTTTTAATTACTAGAAATATCACATCTTATTCAAAGTTTACCTTTGAGTTAAGTCATTTTAAAAACGACCGGATGGTTTGGCCATTTGATGATGAGGACGCTAATCCTGAACTTGGCTGAGTCCCTGGTCATCAGGAAACCCATATGGACATGTCTTAACAGGCCCTAGTGTGGATTAAAAACTTAAAAGGGCAGGGAGGAAAAATAGCTGAACTCCATAAACTACTGTCAGCAGCTGTGAAAGAAATGCTTACTTAAAATAATGAAAGAAAAGGAAATGGTTAAACACATTACTTAGATTGTATGATCTTTGAGGTAGGGACCATCTTTTTGTTCTGCATTTGTACAATACCTAGTACACTGAGCTCATGGTCCATGAGTGGGGCCCCCATAAGTGCTACTGCAATACAAATAAATTACAGATGAAACATGAATGTCCAATATAAGGTAACTTTTGGGAAATTACTCACGTTGTGGTGATATGTGTGCTGCATTATTGTATCACAGATTCTGGATTGGACCCCTTTGTGTTGAGGGCAGTATAAACAGACAGGGACAGTTCATGCCCCAAAGAGTTTCTAGTCTAGTTTAAGAAAATATTCTTGTGAGGGTAACAATCTCAATGAAAGAAGAGGGTAACAAACTCATGTGCTTGTAGATCCCTCCTTTGCTCTCTGGAATGGGAGGTCTGCGGTACTGTCCCCATGGAGGGCATTTCCCAGGATTGGATTTTGCATGGAGGTTAATAGTGGATGACCCCGTTTGGGTGGACCTGCCAGGGATCCTGCCCATTCATCAACTCGTCATTAGTTGTGTGATTTCTTGTAGGTGTTCCAGCAGAAATGGACCTTGAAGAGAGATTTGAAGAAGAGGGTAGCTGCCTTATGTTTCAGTTCAGGAAAGGCATTCTTTGTGAAAGGGGCAGAATGCCCATATTGGTGGGAGAAGTGGCTAAATGAGTGTTGCTAGAGTGCTGGAGGGGCTTAAGAGATTAAAATAAAGAAATAGACGAGAAAGGCAGAGCTGAGAAGGGCCTTAAATGTGAGTGCAAGAAGCTTGAGCTTTTATGCAGTGGAAAACAGGAAGCCTGTGGAGGGATTCTGAGATTGAAAGGATATAGGGACAAGGGATCTGATCTTTGCAGTATTTTGAAAGAACCTGAAGTGGCAGTAATCAGAAACACTAGGGCTTGAACAAGAGCTTTGATTGTTCAGACAGAACATGGAGTGGATTTTGCTATACTTTTACTTACATTGCAGTATTGCCTGGAGGGTACAAGCAGGCCAGGGCCTACTGGGCTAGGCACTGCGCAAATGATTTTTAAAATAATATGATGGGGGAAATAAAGCTGGATTTTGGCGTGGCCTAGCTATACAAGACCAGAGGAATCTCCTTTACAACTGTGATTCTTTGCCTGTAGAAGCGACAAAGGGTCCTGTGGCACCTTATAGACTAACAGAGGTATTGAAGCATAAGCTTTTGTGGGTGAATACCCACTTCATCGGATGCAAGCAGTGGAAAACAGTGTCTTTGCCTGGTTGCTCTGGGACTGTTCCAAAAACAGCTTTTGTGCAAAACTGTAATAATTTTTACATGGTAAAAGAAAACAAGATGGTAATGTAACTTTCTTTCTTTTTCTTCCTCTCATCGTGCTCCAAAAACAGTGGCCAAGAGCAAATCCAAGTAAGTGACATTTTACTGGTTTGAGCTATTGCAAATGATCTGCTTCCCACAGTTGCAGCCTACAATGACACACAAATATGGGGTTCTCGCAGAATCTCTGAATGTACATGAAGTATTTGTGGTTTTTCAGCCTAGGTGCCAGACTGCATCTCCTTTTGCGTGTAGCTCTCTCCCCCACGCTCTGGAATGGGAGATCTGCAGTACTGCCCCCATGAAGGGCATTCCCCAGGGTTAGATTCTGCATGGAGGTAGCATTGGGGAGCGGATGACCCTTTTTGGGTGGAGGCAGGATCTGGCAGGGTGCACATCAATGAACTAGTCCTGGAAGAATTACTTGAGTACGTTCTAGCGCTCTGGGGCTGTGCTGCTTTTCCTGTAGGATTGTCTCTGTGGTGGGGATCTAATTTTAATGGAGTTTCTGAAGGCAGCCATAGCAGAGGGATCCCTGGCAGCAGTGCTCCAGAAAGCTGGGTGAGAGAGTGAAGAAGCACAAGGCCTCCATGCACATGGTCTTGTCCCCTGGGTGACCTGAGAGGGTTGACCCAGTGGTGACCCAGTCTTGTCTTGTCCCCTGGGTGACCCAGTGGTGCACTTTGTGGGGAGAACTCCATGGCAACCCTCTTCCCTGAACAGTACAATTAGAGAGAAACTCTCTGAGGGATCCTCATAGTCATGTACTTGCTGAGCCTCATTCATCAAGAGGGGGCAATCTGGATGCATATGTGGTCAGTTTGGACCTTTATGGGGTCCAAGCTAATGTGTGTGATGTTTTTATCAGCATTACCTTCCTAGTAGGGTATAGAATGGTTCCTTGAACTTCTATAGCTGTTGTGTATAATGGTCATAAAAGAGTTGCTTGTCTATTTTGCTGAAGAAGTTTCAAGGTGGGTGCCATCACTTTCAGTTCATAAAGTAACTGTTATAGCAGGCAAAGCTCTAACACATTCTACATCTGGGCTGGAAGTGCAGCAGAGACAGAGTTCTGAGCATCTGGCCCCTCTCCTTAGCCCTACTCAAGAATGGTGTTAATGGGCTGTGGAGGAAGATAGATCCGGATCCCATGGGCTAAAAAGAAGATTGGCACAATTTAGGGCTGGGAAGGAAATAAAGGACTCTGAAAAATTTGCCTTTGCTCCCCCAGAAGTGAGGAGACAAGACTGAATAAATAAATAAATAAATATATATATATGAGGGGTGAACAATTGTGGCTAAAATTGTATTTGTAAGGTATTTAGACAAATCCAAGAGGCTAAAGTGATAGAGAAGGTCTGTCATTGAAGAACCATCATTAAAACATCCCTGTCGTTTCCCCTGGTTCTCAGAAGGTGCATTCCTGCATGGATTTGTAATAGTTTGTACTGCAAAGCTCTGGAAAGAGGACCTCCTGGCATGCTTCTTGTTGAAGATTTAAAAATCATCCCCAAATGAAGCTGGTGCCAGGCACCCGCTGGGTTTGAAATGTCTCTCCTCTCATGGTGTTTCTGCGGAATTGTCAGGGCTTGACATTCAAAGTGCAGTTTTAAAGTACATGCCCAATAGAAGGGGTCTCAGTTTGACATCAGCCTTAATAGCAATTATGTTCTGCCATCATCCCCTCCCACCAATGTACAGAGCATAGTGAAGTTTCCTCAAGGAGGAGGTAGAAATACAATTAATTTCACTAACCTAAAAGCTTTTTATGCCTTTTTTTCCCTTGTATTTCTCCCCTTTTTATTCTGTGTTTGTGCTGCTCCTCCTTAAGAAATGAAATTTATTATTTTCAAATCCAAGTGCTTCTGTTTTTGGTTTTGTGTTCTCTTCCCTTCTTTCTTGGTCATTGTATTGGTCCTCCTCTGGCCCTTTTGCTTTCCCTTTTTGGGTCTCTCCCCTAGATTTCCTCCCTTCTTGTTCTGCCTACACCTCACTAGACCATCTGGCTTGAGTTACCCGATTAAGTTGTTATGAAAATTTCCAAAGTGTCTTACTCAAAAAGAATCTGCCCTCAGACATGTACCAAATGGGAGTTTCAAACTCTGGTTACATTGATATCACTGGGCTAGAAAGAGGAAACTGACCAGAAGGCGTTTGAGGAAGTGGGAGAGGTATGGGGGAAGGAGTCCCCTACGTGGTTACAGGTGCTATGTCTGACACCTGTAGTGGGTGTACAGGAGGTGATAGAAAACAGGGTCATTCGCTGGGTCTTTTCGCTCAGGGAAGTCTAGTGGTTACCCTTCATTTGAAAAACAAAAAAAAATTCCATGTAAAACTAGACTTTAAATCAGACCAAGCAAAGCCATATGTACTGTATATGCTGTTGGGAGTGACATTGCATGGATGAGCAAATAGGGATTTTCTGTTTAATTTCAAGGGATCATATTGTCTGTAAGCCAGGAAATTGAATGTGGTTTCTACCTGCAATGCTTCCTTCAGATCATTTCATTGTGATGGAAGAGGAGAGATCACCACTGGAGAAATGATCAAGGGGCTTGACCCTCCTTCCCTAACCTCCAGATGCCCTGGGGAGTACCAGAGAGCTGGTAGTACTTATGGATTTGCAGGGAGGCTCAGTTGCCTTCACATTATACCCCAGTTTCTCCTCTTCTCCTCTCTACAGTACATGGCTGCTGCCCCAACTCCTCCACTGGGTTAGCATCATCTGGGGGTTTGATGGGGCATGATGCTGTGGAGAGTTACCATCCTACCAATCTTGCCGCCACTTGACCTGTTTCTGTGGCATACCATGCTGAGGAGCTCTGCTTTCCCTTTTTGTATGCCCCTCACGTCATCTGTATACTGCTTTAGGTCCCTGTGCAAGTGGAAGAGACAGTTGGGCTCTGTATTCTGAGATCGTGTATTGGCTATAACCTGGATGCCTTTAAATATGATCATCCTCTGTTTCTTTTCTAAAAAGGAGCCACACTGAGTCAGTTGTATGCGGCTCTTTTCTTTTTTTTGTCTTATTTCAGTGTGGAAACTACTTCTCTTGGCCATGGTCTATGTTCCATTCGATAGCAATTAACCTGAGGCTGATGTTGAAATGTACAGCCCTGCTAGGGACTCTGCACTCTAAAAGCATCATTTTAGTGGGGTGATTTTCAAACCTCCCAACCCTTGGCCCATAGATTTCCCCCTCACTCACACCACTTTTCCTCTTAGGCTCCCTGAACCCTCCCCCTTTCAGATTAATAGATTCTCTGCTTGTGCCCCTCCTATCACCCTTTCCAGGCGGAGTTCCTTGCTATTCATGGATTTGCTGGTAGGAGGTTTTAATTAGAGCTAATCAAAATTTGGAATTTCTGTTTCACAGGAAAATTTGGTATTTTGAAATTTTTTTGTTCTGATTTGGACCATGTCAGCAGAAGTAGTGTGTATTATGACATGGCATGGCAGGATATGACATGTTGTCTTATGCACTAATGCTACAGACATAATGAAATAATGTAAAACTAATAGAGAGGTGGGAAAAAACCAAAGTAAATTTCAAAGTTAAAAATTAAGTTTTGAAATGAAATTTCAAAAAAAAAAATTCAAAATGAAATTTTTGGAAATAAAAAAATAGTTTTGAATTTTTTGTTGCGGGAAATTTTGTCAGTGTGATTTCATAAAAAAAAGTGGTTGTGTTGAAACACCTTTTTCAAATAGAAAACTGTTCAGACAAAATATTTCCAAGCAGCTTTAATGTGACTGTTTCAAGTTGCTTTCACTGCCTCTCTTATACTTGTCCTGTATGATGTGCCTGCTGGCCTGGGAAGAGAGACCTGGGTCTGCTCCCAAAACTTCATCTCCTGACCTACAGCACTTGTGCATCAGCATTGCTTAGCATTATTGAGCATCAACATCATCTGTTGAAGTTGCAGGTGCTCATCACCTCTTGCGATCAAACCCATATAACAGCTCAGCTAAATTTAGTATTTTATTGACACCAAATTGTCCCTAATAGGCACAAATGGTGACATCTCAGTTCACTTAACTGCACATGTCAAAGGGGAATTTCTGCAGTGGAAACAGTGACTAAAAACAGTGTTCCCCACCACTGTATACATTTGCCATTGGCCATAATGATGTCCCTTGTTATTTTAGGTACATCCTTGTGAGGATGGTGAGTGCAGCAGGGACGGGCTACTGTTACAACATCAAGAGAGCCCGACTACAGGAGAAATTGGTCCTGCTGAAATATGATCCCATTGGTAAGAATTTAAGAAATTAGATGCTGTCTGGAAGATGCGCGCGCACACTCTTCAGTTGAATGTAACAATGTATCGAGTATAAGCAGAGTAATACTTAGCATTTTAAATGCTCAAACCGCTGTACTATTCCTTAAAATGTCCCAGTGGGGGAGGAGGTAATATGAACCCCGTTTTACAGACTGTGGCATTGACACAATGAGGCAGTGACTTGCCCAAGACCTCACAGCAAGACAGTGGCAGAGCTAAGATTAGAATTCGTACATTCTACTTCCATGCTCAGTTTACTAGACTAGGCTCTCTCGTAAGAAGCAGCAGAGTGTTACGCAGCTGCAGAGAAGTTCGTTGGGACACTTAAACCAGAAGAGCAGTAAACTCTCAACACAACGTCAAGATGAAATGTATTTAAAGTATGTCTAATATAGAAATAAATGCAGGTTCCCACATTTGGAGAAAAGTTGTTCCACTCTTCTGTGTTCCTGTGACCCTCATAACACACTCAGTCATTTTAAACCTGATTCATTGTAAGTCATGGGTGTCAATAGCATTTGCCAAAAGTTCTTCTTCTTCTTTTTTTTTTTAAAAGTATTTTAAAGGGTGGCTTAGAGTCTGAGTTTCTTGGGAAGGCACCAGTTTGTAACTAACACATTAAAGGCTAAATTGGGGACATTCTAACCTGCTTTAGCTCTAAAAAATGCATGGGAGAGTTAAATCGGTACAGATCCTAGCTACCTATTGCAAAACACCTAGTAATCTGATATTTATCTAGGGCATAATTTAAAAAATCACGTTGCTCTGAATATGTAATATAACCATTGGCTGATTAATATCCTATGACTATCTTCAGTGCAGTCTTGGTGGAAGATTGACATTGATATTCTCTGTTGACTTAAGAATGCAGGAGTTTGATGCCTGTGGAGAGAGGCTCCTGGAGATACAAGCTGATTTAATCAAAATCTGCTAAAAATATTCATGTTGGCAGAAACTGAAATTCATGTCCAAGGGAAAACCTTAGATCAAGCAGTGGTGGGATTCATTTCCTGGGTTGGAAAACGAGTGTATTAATTTCATATTAACTTTATTGCTTCAGAACATTCCACAAACCCGCCGCCCCTCCCCTGCCCCGCCCCACTAGAAACACTATCCAGTTTGTGTGCAGTGTGCTACAGAGTGGCGCTCCCAGCCTAGCAGGAGTTTGGTGGCAGAACAGCCTGATGCAACCCATAGAATAGAAATGGGAGGTAGTTTGGAATGGCCAGGGGTTCACATTTGGTGGAGGAGAAAAAAATCCTATAGCCTATACCAGAGGGAAAGTGAGACATTGAGGCATGTGTGAAAGGCAGGTAAATTTGAGTCTGGCCATCCATGGATGTCAGATACAGTATTAGATGTACTTTTGGTCTGTGTGCACTTTCACTTCATTTTTTTGTGTGCATTTCATAAACAATGGGACCTGCATATAACCTTTTATAGTGAGGTGGAAAGTTCCAGATTGTTGCAGTGCATAATGTAAAGGCTTCAGTCACAACTAGGCTGTGATATGTTGGGGAAATGACTTCAATCCACCATCTCTATGGTGTAGTGTCACCCCTACATAGTTTTTCAGTGTTAAGTTACTAACATTCATGTTAAGGTGATTGCACAGATGGCATTGTCGTTTTCCATTCTCACTCTCTCATAGTAACGTCTGTATCACATGTGCACAATTGAGAAGTAAAATGATTTTCCTGACTTCAGGTTGAGGACTTATAGTCCAGCTCAGTTTGTAGTTCACTCATCACTTGTAATAAAGATTCAGCAGTTGGTCCTTGAAGGATTCTCTTGACGATATGCGAGGCAGATTAGAATCCAGTTTACTCTCCCATAGCTGTCTGGACTCGGCCGTGCTAAGACAAGGAGAAAAGCCGTAAAAACCTTTCTTTGTCCCTATGCAGAGCAGACTGACTCAGAATAGACATGGTGAGCAGCTGTTGAGTGAAAAGATTCCATTTTCACAGTCACTTAAATCCGAATGTTTGCCCTTCATGGAGTAAAATAGATACCTGTGTACTACAAGTTATATGTTGTAAAATGAATGCAGTGCTAAAGTCCTTTAAAAGCAGGTTGGCCAGCAATGGCACTGTGCCAGTAATCAGTCATTTGGTATTTGTTTAAGCATTGAGGCCAGCAGGAGGTGGGTGTGTGGATTTTTTTTTCTTGTAAATCCTAACACTTGAGCTTTCCTACCAAGTTGTTTTCTCTCCACAGTGAACCAACGTGTTCTCTTCACAGAGAAGAAAAAAATACGTTCCATCTGAACAACGACTTGTAAATGGACTTGTTTTATACGTGAGTTGGACTCTTGGGGGAGGGAATGCTGCTTCTGAAATCCTGCAGCGTGTGGTAAAAAGAGGAAATGGACTCGATCAATGCCTCCTGTGATTTGAAGGCCATTGTGAATTAGAACAATGTAGAGAGAGAAAAGTCTGTGTCTGGACGTAGATCATCGCATCAACATTTATTTATCCTTTGAGTTATTTTTACAGTCCTTAATAAAAAAAATTAAAATAGCAGATCCCATTGTCTGTGTTTTCCATTGTGAAACTGGCTGTAATTGTCAAAGAAACTGACTATTGTTTCACATGGCAATAAAAAATTAACATTTTCTACAAGGGAACTTCAGTGGAAGGGTTGCTAGAGGTATTCTAAACCACAATCCACAGATGAGATGGTAGGAGCACCAGTGTTTCAGAGCTTGTAGTAGAGGTGGGAAGAAGAAATATAAGTAGTAAAGTGACCTGTAGCACCCTGTAGAGCTAAAGGCGGCTGCCTTTGAAGCCAATGGCAAAACTCCTGTAAGACCAGGATTTGACCCATACAAAATAGAGCTTTTTATCAAGTCCATGTATATAGGATTTATTTTTCACATCTGAATTTATGCCTGAGTAGGCACATGGTAGATGTCTAAGCCAGCTTTTTGACTAGTGCATGATGGCTGATGATTTTGGTCTTTAAAACTAGTTTATTTGTGTTTCTGGCCAAATCAGACTGACTAGGCATCTTGGCATGTGTTTCCCTGGAACACTAAACAGCTAATGAACTGATATGTACATCTAGCTCACCTGAGGGCTTTATCAGCAGCTTGCCCAGAACCAGAAAACCTCACCTAATGGACACAGAATGGAGCCTACTGCAGCCATCATGCAATAGAGAAACATAACCAGCAGATGGTGCAGGACCCAGCATGCACTGCTTCATTGTGATCTGAGTGGACTATGGATGAGATGAAACATCGCATGCTGGTACATGTGGTCTCCAGAGGGTTGATGAGTCTCACTTTGGGCTAATGGACTTGCCGCAGAGAGCAAGGACAATAAGAATTGGGTTGAAAACTCAAAGCTAACTATAGTTCACATTTCAATAGCGATGTCCCTATTTGGCAGATTTGAAACTTCAGCAAAATCAAGGAGAATCTTAATCAGCAAAGTCTGTGAAGGCCACTGAATTTCAGAGCTGTTATCCCACTCCTATTGTGGAATGTCTCTCTAGTTTATAGACATGAGTTTGTGGAGTGAAATGTTGAACGCATCGACTGCTAAGTTTTGCATTGCCATGAGAGTAATGGTTGTCCTGCACAGTGTGCAGGGCAAGGGACAGATCCACAATATTTCACTGGAATGAAAGAGTGCAACCCTAGTGCTGTACTACAGCCCAGAGTCTAACAAGGAATCAATGATTGAGAAGGGAGTAAAAGCTTTCCTGCTCTCTACTCCTTTAGTAGCTGAGTACCTGGAATCTCTTAGGGAAAAAAAAGTTTGCCTCTGCACAATCAGAACTCCCTTGCCTAGCATATTGTACAATCAACACATACAGGTGTCTGACACCATGAGTCAGAAAAGATCCTGTGGCAGGTCCTTCCTGTAGGGATAGGAAGACTGTGTCCCTGATGCCTGGACGCTCACTGATGCGATGAAGTTTGACCTCCTGATCATGTCTTCCATGGACAGACTGGGATAGCGAGCCATGAAGAAAGCCAGTGCGCCCACAAAACTATCGCCAGCCCCCTAATATGAAAGAAACACACAAAGTTAGGCAGATTCCTACACAAGAACACAGTTCAGCTGCATTTACCTGAAATGCAAAAGGTGGTCTTTTAATGCAGCAGTCATTGGTGGTGTCAGGAAATCCTGCAAGGCCAGGAGCTGAACTGGATTTGTCTTTTTCTCCATTTCTAATTTCTAAGAAATTGCAAAGCACAAGGTTGCTGCCACAACATTAACTCTTGCCCCCCTACCCATCCGACATGTTAGGGTATACAATATATTGTAGCTTACCTTTTAGAAGAGAAAACAGGCCTATAAACAGACTTCAGTGCAATGGGGCTGAGTTACCATGCTGGCAGCAACTTTTGCTTTTGAACTTTCCTGTCATTGGAGTGTCTGATTTTGATTTCTCAACCTGAATGTTGCCCGAATGCCATTTTCATCTCCTTATTTAACTTCTGTTTTTCTGTAAAACTGGGAGGGGGAGGGGGAGTGGGGAGAAATTAAGCTATGTGGCTTGTAAATTCCTACTTGCAGAATGATGTAGCAACCAGCTGTCTTTAACTGTGAAATGCCTATAACTGAAGCTCCACACTCTGCATAACTTGCTTCCCTTGCCTTAATCCCTAGGGTAGTGTTTTTCAAAGCAGGGGTCGCGACCCAAAACTGAGTCACAGAATGGAAGGGACTCAGTCCTCGCAGCTCTGGTCAGCACCGCCGACTGGGCCGTTAAAAGCCCCGGCGGCAGTACTGCCCAGCTAAGGCAGGCTAGTGCCTACCTTTCTGACACCGCGCTGTGCCCCGGAAGTGGCCAGCAGCGGGTCTGGCTTCTAGGCAGGAGGGCCACGGAGGCTCCGTGTGCTGTCCCCGCTCTGAGCACCAGCTCCGCACTCCCATTGGCCGGAAACCGGCCAATGGGAGCTGGGGGGAGGAGGGGAAGTGCCTATGGGCAAAAGTTGCATCTCCACCTAGGAGCCAGCCCTGCTGCTGGCCACTTCTGGGGTGCAGCGCCGTCTGCGGTGGCAGGACAGGTGGGAAACCTGGCTCTGCACCCAGGCTGCGCTGCTTACTGGGCCCCAATCCCCAGCCCTGAGCCCCACAAACCTGGAATCCCCTCCTGCACCCCAAATCCCCCAGCCCAGAGCCCTGACTCCCTCCCACAATCCAATCCCCTGCCCCAGCCAGAGCCCCCTCCCACATCCTGAACTCCTCAGTCCTGGCCCCACCCTGCAGCCCTCATCTCCACATCCAACCCTCTGCCCCAGCTCTGAGCCCCCCTCCTTCCCCCCCACACCCCAAACCGCTCATCCTCAGCTCTGTTGGGTCATGGGCATCAACAATTTTCTTCAACTGCGTCCCCAGAAAAAAAGTTTGAAAACCACTGCCCTGGGGACAAATCCTGGCCCAAGCCTATCTAGAGAGGAATGCAGGGGGGAATGCCCCAGGGGCCTGAAAAAAGAGGAGTGTCTTCCTAACCCAGACTGTGGTAGCCTGTCTCTTCGTTTACCACACTCTACACCCTCATGGAAGCAAAGGTTGGTGTAACTGAGTAGCTGACCCACCCACTCTGCATCCCTACGAGCCCCCAGGTAGCTGAGTTCCACAGTGCGCTTCCCGCGGCGGCTTCTGCCATGCCCCAACTCATCCTCCTGGAAACAGCACTGGTTTTGCTGGGAATAGCAGGGGATGGAATGCCTTTACTCCTCGAGTGCTTTTAGGAACAACTTGTTTGTGGAGATTGAGATCCCCACACTGTTCTAAACCACACGCGTGTTGCATCACCAGCTAACTGAAAGTTTTAACTTATTTAAAACATTGTGCAATATTTTTGTTCCAAACCTGGCTTGATTTCTTAAAACTTTTTCTGGTATAACAACATTGGTTAGGGATATGAGATTTTTAATAACTTTTTATACCAGCAAAAGTCCTAGGCAAAATGCAGTTATACTGGGAAAAATAGTCCTTTTCCCCCCCAAAATAGCTTATTTCAGGAAACTGGTATAGTTTATACAGGCAAAAGCACTCTCTTACCAGTGTAAGCTGCACTTACACTAGGAGGGTTTGCCTGTATAGCACTAGTGACAAGCCTTTTCTAGTGTAGACTAGGTGTAAGTCAGAGACAAGTGTGAAGCTTCTGGCTTCAGCTACTTGAGAGGAAATTTGAGATAGGCAATGTGGTTGGTTGGTTTGTTTGTTTTTTCACACTCTAAAGGCTTAAACTATTTTGCTCCAGATCAGAAGGAAATTTAAAAAAAATCACCTTTGTGTTGAGACTACCCACAGAAAATACCACCTCCCGTAGAAACGTTTGTCAAGTTATCAGCAAGTGAAAAGGTCGGATAGACCGGCAGTTGAGGTGACCCCTAATGCCAGAGTAACATGTACTGGGTGGGTTTCTTTTCTGCAAAGTGCTACTTTGCAGTGAATGTTCCAGTCAAGCATCTTTTCGTAAGTAAAGACCCTGGCTTATTCTGTATCTTGGTCAGCTCTGTCCTGCCTTACTTTAAGTATCTACAGTCAGCACAGCATAGAACTGGAGTCTGGTAAAAGCAAAAGCTAATAGTTACACTTTACAATGTAAACAAAGCCCCTGCTAGAGTCAACAATATTTGAACATACACCTGCCTGATTGATTAAGGTTTTGTCACTTTTTGTTCTGCCTCTGTCTCTGCTTTGGTTTCTATAGTTTGACTGCAATGGCAGGTGGACCAGAAACAGGTGATTATTGTTAATTCTACAGCTCGTCTTCATTCATGCTGCTGTGCTAAGAAGGGGAAATGGTAACACAGTCGTCATTCTTACAAAGTGATCACGGGGGTAATGCAGCATGCCACCAGAGCATTTTAATAAAGAGCCCTCAAACCTCCAGTGTGAACTGGCCACCTCACATACAGAACATCAATGCGATAATTAACTCTACCATACATTAGGGCAGTGATACGCCGCCTGAGGCTCGCGAGTCGCAAGTGGCTCTTTAATGCGTCTCCTTTGTAGCACATGATCTTAAAGCACTGTGTGATTTAATTATCAACCAATCAGGATGCTTTTACTATGTTATTAACCAATTGTAGTTGATAAAATAATAATACTTGGTCAGTCATTTTGGTGTGAGATATATAGATATATATGAGGGGACTAATATGTGCTCCAGCATGGAAGGCAGCTGGAAAACTAAAACTAAGTCATATGGAGAGCAGCAGCAGAACTGATTCAATTAAAGGGTAACTGCAGCAAAAACTATTGTTGGCCTACAGACTCCTCACCTCAACACTATCCTGAACACACCAGTGCATTGTGATTGAAGCATATATTACCAAATTTGGCCTGTTATATCCAGAATAGGGGACTCATAGAGCAGGAGAGAAAGCAGGGCACAAAGGGGCTAAACCTCAATGGCATGTTTTAAAATAAAATTGAGATTATTCAGTACAGTAGAACCTTAGATTAAGAAATGACCAGGCAACCACACACCTCATTTGGAACTGGAAGTACACAATCAGGCAGCAGCAGAGGCCAAAAAAAGTAAATGCAGTACTGTATTAAACATAAATTACCAAAAAAAATAAAGGGAAAGTTAAAAAAAAAAAAAAAGCCACAATTTGACAAGGTTTGGAAACGGTTTCTGTGCTTGTTTCATTTAAACTAAGATGGCTAAAAGCAGCATTTTTCTTCTGCATAGTAAAGTTTCAAAGCTCTTAAGTCAATGTTCAGTTGTAAACTTTTGGAAGAACCACCATAATGTTTTGTTCAGAGTTAGAAACATTTCAGAGTTATGAACAACCTCCGTTCCCGAGGTGTTCATAACTCTGAGGTTCTACTGGTTAGCAAATGTTAGTTTATTTATATTCACACGTTTCAGAGTCTACTATAGTCAAATATACAATGTACTCTGCATGGAGATCTCTGAAGCTGACAAGGTATACCTAGTTTTACCTCCAATTCTCCTCATGAGAAAATTAGATAATGGATTTTATTGTATAGCAATAATACTTTGCACTCCTGTAGCGCTCTCCTTCTAAGAATCTCAGCGTGCTTTGCAAACATTAGTAAAGTAATCCTCACAACACCTCTTCTATAGCCAACGTATTTCATAATTGTACCGTCAGGATTTCTTAAACCATTTATTGGAGCATCAGTGTTGGTCTCTGGAAGATAAAATACTAGACTAGATGGATTATTGGTCTAATTTGGTATGGCAATTCCTAAATAAATATGGTTTTTATAGACATAGAACTATGTTAGTTATATGGCTTTGAACTGTTTTTATTTGTAATCTCTTTCTATAGTCTCTATTACAATCCTTGCAGTCCCTTGTTGCCTTTCTTTTGTGCCTGTGAAAGGAGCAATTTTGGTTACTATTGCCCAAAACTGCTCAAGAATTTGTATCTTTGGGGGAGGGAAAACCCATGAAACGTTAGTCTGTTTATTTTATACCTTAGCATATGTAAATCCCGATTAGTCAGTGGCGGTTCACACCTCTAATGTAACTATTTTTATATAATGGTCTGGGAAGTTTTCTTAAGAAAAGTGCTTTGTAAGTGGAAACTATATTGTGCCACAGCTGATTTCCCCACAAGTACATCACTTTTCAGTCAGTCAGACCTGGAATAATGGGATACATTTAATTTGTACAATAAGGTGATTTTTACTGTTTTACCAAAAAATATTTTGTGCCATAGGGGTAGCAGTATAATTCACAGTACTGCACCAATTATACTCACTTCCACTTTTTTTCCAGAGAGTCATTTCCTCTTAGGGAAGAGTCATTGTAACCAGATAAAAGAAAAAACCTGAATTTGGCAGCATGAAGCCACAGTAAAACTTTATAATGCTGCTCTGGTGATTTCGCAGAAGCCACAATTCATGTACTTTTTGGGTTGATCACACTGATTCAATTCAAACCATAGTAAAAGCATGCTCGCAAATCCTGAAAGGGATGGGTCACTTTATAGTTCTATGGTAGAAGCAGCACAGAGTCAAGTCTGAACCGCATATTACTGAACTAGTGACTAAACCAAGACACCTAATAGAAGAGTCAATGGGAAAATGCATCACAAAATGGATTTAGCACATTTATTGGACAAGTGTAGTTCAAATTATGAATACGGAGCAGTCTACAAGGGAGTGTACAGAAGTATATTTTGCAAAAATAGTGAAGTCTTATGATTAGATTGTGCTTTTGCACTGTCTAAAGCAGAGGTCCCCAAACTGGGGTGCAGAGGAATGTTTGGGGGGGGGAGGGGACAGCTGATGCCTAGGCCAGCCCCCCTGTGGGGCAAGGAGGGAGCACTCTGTCCCTGCCCCCGTCCCCAGCTGTGGCCCCAGATCCTGTGGGGAGGGGTGTGTGGACAGGAGTAAGGTGGGTGCGAGGTAAAAAGTTTGGGGACCACTGGTCTAAAGCATATGGCCGTGCATAGGTGCCCCACTCGAAGGAGTTGTGCCTCAGTACACTGGCAGTGGCATGTAGGGTACGCGTAGCTACATGCCGCAGTAACCAGCAGGCTGCATCCGCACTGCAGTGTGCAGGGACGCACAGCCGTCCCTACTGATGGAGCCTTTCCCCGCTGCTGGAGTCTCTGTGGTGGAGAAAGGCTCTGACAGTGGGACCCTACACTGCTAAAAATCACTGTGTAGCTGTGGGAGGCGCTGCTAGGGTGAAGAGAGAGCTGCGTAGGGTACATTCCCTAGGTTCAGGCATGTCTTTTTAACCTCACCGTCTACACTGCTATTTATACCTGTGATAGGGAGGCGTGCAGCGTATTTATGCAATGCACTTCCATTAAGTGTTCTCATAGCCTCAGAGAGGCTCAGTTTCCTCCCCACTCCTACTCCGATAGTAATGTGCTAGTCAGCCATACAAGTAGTAAGTTATCCCCCCAAGCCAGCTCAGTTCTGCTGGTTGACATGTTGAGGGCGGAGCCAAGGCCGCATCCACTCCACACCCCTCTGTGGGGGAGGGAATAGTGGATGCATAGTCCCCAGTCTGCTGTCTACACCCACACTACAAGTGAAGGCTCTTACTCTTTTTTATGCCACTGCAGAGGCACATAGCCCATAATTTGCTCAAAAAAATCCATAGACTTTCCCCATTTCCAAGAACAGACTGAGCAACAGCGTTGCTATAGTATGTCTCATTACTAAGGGCTAGATTGGGGCTCAAGGTCTCTGGATTGGTGCAAAGTTAGTGAGGGTCCACTATGGGTATGGTGGAAGAGGCATTTCCACTCTTAGGGCCCAATTGAGCTACCCGCGCAGTGAGAGGTACCTCACTTCCTGTATGGTCCCTGTGATTGCAGTGGGACTGCTCATAGAACAAGATCCCACTCAGAGTGATTAAGAGTGGCAGAATCAACCTCCTTTTTAAGGGCTTATTTTGAACCCCTTTGGGTTGAAATGGCCCATGCTTGTCCTCAGTGTGACGGAGGGCAGAAATCTCGCTGATTTGTCCTTTCCTCCTCCTCTCCCCCATTTATCAGACTGGGCTAGAGAGAGGGATTTTTCACCCATTTCATTATGCAGAGGCCTATGGGGCACTCAGGTGACTGAGAATTGGGGTATTTTCCATCTGGAAACTAATCCACGTTCAACGTTCAGTGAGGGCAAGTGTTTCCACCATCTTAGAACAATGTTTAGGGCCCCAGTCCTGCAGGGAGGACTGCACAGGTGGATCTATGCGCCCACAGTGAGCCAGGGAAGTCAATGGGGCTTAGCCCAGGCCTTTAGTTCTGAACCTTTGAAGCCCTAAGTATTTGAAAATGGCAGAGTGACTTTCCACTAACGCCGTAAGTGCTTCCTCCTACAGCGCCAGAACAGCACATGGGGTATCTACAGACGTTAGTCTGGAACAAAACAAGTATTTAATGGACCACCAAAATGTCATTCCAACAGAACTGGGAAGTTTGGTCATTTAAAACTTAACACAAACTCTGAATGTCAGCCCTAAGGCCCCCATAGACCTGGAATTGGGGCTTTTACACCGCAGGCCACAGCAAAGCAACACAAGCCCAGAAGAAGCACCAGGGAGATTAGGTGGAGTCACAAGGCATTTAGGCACCATACTGAAATCAGTGGGAGTTAGGCACCTGAGCACCATTGTGTACCCCATCCACTGAGCCTCAGAGACTCTTTCTGGTGGCTGCTCATGTTCATGCACAGTGAGCACTTTGTGCCAGCCTCCCCCTGTACTCCATGAGCTGGCAGAGGAGAGAGGGGTAATAGCCAGGCCTTCTTCCTGTCTCCTTTTCAGATACCTGTTCCCCAGTGGTAGCAGGAAGGAGCAGTCCCTGCCTTCCCTACACTGCTTTTGCATGTGGTCCTTGTATAGCCTTGCAAAGAGGGAAGCTTCTTGTTCCCAACTGCAGCTGAACAAGGGCAGCACATAATTTGGGCCTTAGTGTCTTTCGATAGCTCAAGTATGTCCACTACAGATCATCCGTTGGGCAACATCAAAAACAGAACACACCACACAATACTTGGCATCAGCATTCAGGAATTCGTACCCACTTCCTGACAGATTTCCTGAAGGTTCATTAGCAGCGATTAACGGGCTGTGACCATTAACCCCTGCATTCCTGAGAGATGAGTGTCTTAACACAAGGTCTACTGTGTACATGGGTTATTTTCTTCTTGAAACCCCTTACAAGTTATTCACCAATTCTAACAAGATCAAAGACCAGCCTAATAGAGACCTGAATTCCTCTGGAGAGTTATCAGGTTTGTGGTGGATGTCGGGAAATAATTTAAAAGACATATATATACACAACAATCACAACCTCAGGCATTTTTTCTTTTATACATAAATCTAAAAGGCACATTCAAAGAATCTAAGAGGTTTGAGGTTTAATAATACATTACTTACATAGCACTTTACATTTTCAAAGCCCTTACACATCAGCTGCCTGGGAGGTAGGTAACTTATTGTCCCCATTTCATAGGAAACAGACAGAGAAATTAAGGAAGTCTCCACTAATTTTGAGTGTCCACCTCAAGACACCTATGCCCTGATTTTCAAAGATGTTGAGAATCGACAGCTTCCGGTGACTTCAACAGCGGATTGTGGGTTCTCAGCACTTCTGAAAATCAGGCCCAAGATGGGAACCCAAAAACTGAGCTGCACAAAATGACTGCACACTTTTAAAAATTTAGGCCTAAGTGAGTTGCCCAAGGCTCCAGCAGGATATCAGTCAAAATCGGATCTGAAGAGTTCCTGCCTCGCCTCTTAGTTTGCAAGAAAAGCAACCCAAGGCATTTGTGTGGTGGTGACACTGTCTCAGCCCAAACTGGTAAAAGCAGCAAATGTTCATCAACTACAAAGAAAAGCTCCATTCTATTATGTAGTAATATTCTGAACTGTCATTAACTCAGGAAAAAAAGAGGCCAAAGAGAAATGGTTAGACACTTGACAAGTTATTTAATCTTTGTTACACAACAGCTCCTGAAAGCTAAGGAGGTGTCGACCTGCAAGGAGTCTTCTATTTTCTGATACTCCAAAGCAGTCCCCAGAGTGTTGATGCTCATACAAACTCCCTTCAGCAAAAAATAGCATTAATAAGAGGCGATAAATGTCTTTGTTACTCAGTGCTGTGAGTATGCTGAACCACTGAGTCTTAGCTCAGTTCTCCAGACACAGATTTATCCTGCTGAATCTATGAAATTCTCCTTTCAGCTCAAACAATTCACCACTAATTTGGTTCCAATCCTGGTACACTGGGTATAGGATATTTTGGTTGGGAACATTTCACTTTAGGATACGTCGCTGGGTAGGTTTTTAGTTTAACCTACAATTAGCCTTTCCTTTGGTATCTGCCACTTCCTTAGTTTCACACTTGAGCTGTGATCTGTAGCCTCACGTTCACTCAATCTGGAAGTTCATATAGCGAACAGTGAAAAACAAAAACAGGGGAAAAAACTTCTTTCTGGCTGAGGTGGATGTACAAAGAAGGTACAAACATAGTGCAGAACACTTCTTGGCAAACTTCAGCCCCACAGAAATGTCCTTCAGCAGAGATCTTGGGATAAGCAACACATACAATAAGATTTGAATTATGTACATAAAAGGGCTTGGGATGGTAGCTAGGCATCAGTGACAATGATCATGAAGATGGCCCTAACATGCTACATTTAAGAATGTTCAGATATGGAGTTTTGGTTCAATCTACTACAGGCAAAGAGACTAGTTGTGGATCTAGATCCAAACTTTACCCAAGTTTGAAGGTATATAGATCTAGAGTTTTAGTTCAGGCCTGGCTCTAACTATAGCATCTTCTATGCAGAAGGTCCTCATAGCACTTCACCAGCTTTATTCTCAAACCTCTATACAGCGATTCTCAATCAGGGCCGGGGCCCCCCTATGAGGCCGCCAGCAGGTTTCAGGGCATCTGCCAAGCAGGGCCAACATTAGACTTGCTGGGGCCCAGGGCAGAAAGCCAAAACCCCAACGCATGGGGCTGAAGCCTGGGACTCTGAGCCCCACTGCCCAGGAATGAAGCCAAAGCCTGAGCAATGTAGCTTCACGGGGGGGCCCTGTGGCAATTGCCTGGCTTGCTACTCCCTAACACCAGCCCTGGCTTTTATATGCAGAAAACCAGTTATTGTGGCATAGGTGGGCGGTGGTGTTTTTATAACATGTTGGGGGGGAAGGAGGGTGAGGGCTGAGAAAGAAAAGGTTGAGAACTCCTGCTCGGTAAGACACAACCAGACTCTCACCTCTACCAACAACTTTACTCATCTGACTTCGAGAAGTATTTCATCTTCAGCACTTATACCATACCGTGTAATTTTTTCCTAATCATGCTCACTCCTACTTAATTAATTTGTAATTCCCATTTAACAAAATACTTCAAAACAAATGGAGCCAGACTCCAGCCTCTCACCAGATTGCTCTGCACCATTCTGGCAGCACAAAACAGCTGGAAACTCTGTGGACCCCGCTATTTGGGGATTCCCCTTGCATAAGGGGAATTCACCAAGCAGGAGAGCGCCAGTGCTGCTACTCTATATGCCACTTCTTCTAGTGGCCCCCCCTCAGGCTACTTTAAATTGTGCCAGGGGCTGAATTAGCCTTTGGTTGGCTTCGGGATCTGGGATCCACCAAGGTGGTCCCCTCTCTGGTCTTGTGCTAAGTGCAGCTTGGGCCAAACCAGAGGATCTGGTCTGTGACCTGAATGCACACACAACACCGTATCTTTACTGCATGGTTCTGGAGTTCAGGTTGTAGGTTTGGTTGCAAGTCTGAGTGTAGGGAGAGAGCCTAGGAGAAGGTGTGATTAAGTGATGAGGTTGGGTCATTGTTTGAGAATCGGAAAATACCGACGTAGGCTGTCTATTTCCTGGATTTTGCTTGTTTGCGGCGACGTGAAATGCTGTTCAGGAACTTTAAGTTAATGTAGGCGTTTTGGGGTGTGGGGAAAAATATAAAAAAAATAGTTCACTTCTACAACAGCCTATTGAACAGAACAAAGCAATGTAGCACAATGGTTTGGGACAGGAAGTGATCTTGGCTATCTTAGTTAAAGAAAAGAATCACATTTTAAATGGATGAAAGTCTGGGTCATTTCTATGAAACGGGGTCCTTCGGTATAGTGATGTTAATACTAATGTTATAACATCAGAACAACAGACGGACATGCAACACAGTGTGCAGAGAATGGGAGCCTACGCCTGCACTTGCAACTAAGTTCTTGTTTAACAAGCTGTTTTTGTGCTTTTTGGTTTCTTTCTTGCCTATCTTTCAGAATAAAAATAGGTTTATATGGGGGGGATGGGAGGAGGAGGAGAATTTGGGAGGAGAATGATTGAGGTAGGAAGATTGCATGCTTGTAAAATTTCAGTAGCCACATTTGTTTTTTCTCTCGCAAACTGAAAATGAAAAATGCCTCATGGTGACACTACAGTCTGCCAAGAACTCACCCGATGCCACACACAACTGCCGTGTGGCCTGGAATTGATCAAAAGAGCATTTTTTGCAGTAAAACTCCATATGCGTGAATGCCTCCTCTAAAACCACAGTATCTAGTGCCTTTGTTAGATGGCCACAGCTCCCTGCTATCTCTGGATAATATATTCTGGAAAAGCTTTGGTAGTTTTTGCCTTTGAGTTCTTTGTGGGAGTGTTGTCTTGTCAGCTCTTTTCATTTTTTTTCCTGCCAAGCTGGTTTAATCATCCTAATGAATGTTCTTGTTGAATCTTCTCTATGCTTAATTCATCAACATCTGATCCATAGAACGTAACTGCTCTTGTACTATATAATATTATTCTTCTGTATCGATCAGTTTTCCAGTTCTCAAGCTGTGGGCTTTTCACCAGAACTCAAAGCTACAGAGGTTTCCATTCCCCCATTTATGGTCTTCCGTTGAAGGAGATCTGGTCAGTCACTTCCAACCAGATCTTCTGCAGATGCCAGGAGTACACCAGATACAAGTCACTTGATCCCATAGTAGCTTCTTGGAAGCTCAGTGGGAATGAGCACAAGATGTTTCAGGGCAGATCTGGAGAGGATCAGCTAAGTGCGAAGTCACAGAATGAAAAGGGTTAAGAATCCCTGCTGTAGAATCCTTTGGCAGGGCTTCCTTTCCATAGTGCCGTGCTTCTTCTGTCAGTCTTAGGAAAGTTGCTGTATTTGTGCTCAGGTTACTTTACCCCACAGCATTGTTACTGCACATGGAGATCTGGTAAATTAATAGTGTATTTAAACAAACCCAACAATGTGTCAGCTGGGCTTGAACGACTGAGATAGTGATTGAGGGCAACAAGTACAAAGGTACTTCCCCTGACTGGAGAGATGCTGCTTGCAGGATACAACTGCCTACAAAATGGATTACTCCGTCTAAGGGCAGGGTGCCTTTCTAACTGTGTAAGAAAGTCACAGGCTTCAGTAAGCAGGGCACAAATCTTCATAGACTTTTCCCATTTTTTCCTTGTACTTCTGTCCAAATCTTTGTTTTTAAAGAATAAATAATCTGCCCCCTAAACATCTGGACAGCTGGCAAGTATCACAGCTACAAGCTGGAATCTGTTTTTCCACATCCCATTTGTGCTAGGGCTGCTGATTTTTTTTTTTAATTCTAAACAAATCCCTGAGGAATGTGACAAAATCATGATGTGCATCCACAAACTGGCCCTAAATCTAAATATCCATCCTCACAGGTTACTGCCATTATTCACCCAAACTTATTATGTTTTTAGCATCCTTTCATTTGCCAAAACCCAATGAGGCTGTAAAATACCTTCTGTCCAGGCTGATGGCTTAACCCTTTCACTCTCGACAAGGGGAAAAAAAACCCTAACTCTTGACCTTTTCCTTGTTTTTTAACTGAGAGTTTGCAAAAGCAACAATCCTGATTTCCACATCATTCTCATTTCTCTGTTCTTGTTATTTTAAAACACTTATGAGGCAATATCATAAATCAAATTCAAAGCTTGCTTGGTTTCTGTGGTGACCAAAACTAGCTACCAGTGGAAAATGTGTTTGGTAGGAGGCGGAAGGGAAATTAGATCTCAGTTCAGTTTCAACATTATTGCAACTGGCAATCTCAGCAAAGAGGTGAGAGACCCTGGAGCCTGACCTACCCTCTCCTTGCTGGGGCAAGGCTGAGGTATTCAGAAGCAGGGGGATACTTCTTGCTCCAGAATGTGCTGTACCTGGTTCTGTGCAGACTCCAGTCTCCCAGAAAGTCAAGCCAGCACTTTTAACCAAATTCAGTTCCCTTTAAAGGAGGCGGAAAGGGGTCTCTTGACATTTATAGGATAACTAAAATATAAAATCCAAAACTTGTAGTGTATTAGCTTGGCCAAGGATACTTTGCAGCATGACACAGTGGCTCACATTTTTAACTTCAGCCTTTCCTGCTGCTCAGGTCAGAAAAAGGCATTGGGAAGGTGAAGTTCATGGTTCACAAAGAGTCCCACCTTCGAGTGGCTATTCTTAGCAGCAGGAGCTTACACCGGCTGATGTGGCTGCGCCGTGGTTTGGCCAGTCTTCCTTCCTCCCAACTCTGTGCAGTAGCACACCCCAGAGTGCACTGCTCCATATTGCTATTGAGGCTGTGCTGCGTGCCTGTTCTGGGGGTGCTGTACCTTCTGCTGACACAGTGTGAGAGAGCTACTCAGGGTGGATTATCCCCAAGGGAGAATCCTCTTAGGGCAGACACTGTGTGGACTGCCATTAGCACTGAGGGTGTGCTGGGGAAAGGAGTAGGTCAAGGATGTATCCATGCCGCTGTGGCCATTTTGGCTTGTGCTGCAAGTCATATGCAGGCTTGGGGAGGCCAGGATTTAGAGCAGATCCCAGGGCTATATAAATTACACTTGCCTATTTCAGCCTTTCGAGCAGCCTAGAATTGGGAGGGCACAAAGACACCTTTGCCCTCACCTTCCCCTGGACTGCACCTTCTGCAGTGCACCTTCTGGAGGCCCAGCACAGAATCTCAACTCAGCCCCCTAATTTTATAAGCCTTGTCTAGACTAGAGGATTCTGATGTTACACCTCCCTGCCGTTGTGGGGACACACCTCATGTTCACACACAGAAAGGCTTGGATAGGTGCACAGGTGCTGCCAGCACGCCTACAATTCCATTTGCTCGAAACAAGGCTCACTACCGTTGTAACCTAGACTAGGGAACTCCGGGAGAGAGAGTAATAGTGCTGCAGCCGGTGTTCCCAGCACAGTCCCGATAAAGCCCCTGCAACTCCTTCTGTGAGCACTCTCTGTGCACTGCATAGCAATTCCTATACTAGCAATTGATTTCTTGTTTTGAGCTACTCCAATTGCTGTAATTTAATGCACGTAAGTTCTTTTGTTTTGGAAGGCACAATGCAAATGGATCCATCTTCCCAAACCGGTCTGGCCCTCAGGGTTCGTCTCTCATATACACACTGTATTTTTTTATTTATGAAAATGCATTGGATCATACAATGAAAAATATATACAGTTCATATTGTTAAAAGAATTTGGTGTGGCACCTCTCCACCCGTGCATTACTATTCCCGCAACACCCTGCTTTGGGGATCTATGGGATAGGTGCCCATAGTACACTGGTACTGCAGTGGTTGGAGAGAATGCTGTGTGTAGACACAGCACAGTTGGGCACCTGGAACAGGAAGGCTGGTGTGGACGCACTACTCTGTTGGCCCATTACAAAAGTTCATTTGAACCATTGTAAGTTGCAATGGTGCCATTCTCTAACATAGACAAGACTATATGAGGTACATCCTACGATAGCCCGAACAATGTGACATTTTTGCACCATTCCTCATTCACCCTTATTTACCTTTGAACAGAAGCATGGTCCAATACTTGGGGCTCTAGCCTGGGCCTTGAAAGCCCTGGGTTCAAATTCCTGCTCTGTCACAGACTTTCTGGGCAACCTTGGGCAAGTCACAATCTCTTTGTGCCTTAGTTCCCCCATCTGTAAAATGGGGATAGTAGTACTGCCCTTCCTATCTACCTCACAGGGAGGTTTTGAGAACAGATGTTTTACAAATTATGAAGTGCTCAGTTATTACAGTGATGGAGGCCAAATAAATACCTAAATAAAGCCATGAGATGATCAGAAAAGAAACAGGAGGGAGAACATACTCCAATACTTGGAACTTCTGGGCAAGAGAGCCAGTTCATTCCCTGCTGTCGAACTATCTGACACAGAAAGTGGGTTCCAGCTGATGTTTTAGCTACGGGTCATTAGAGGGGAGAGAAGTCTCAATATTGGTTTTAACACTGTTTTCCGTTCTACATCTTTATTAAGCACCCCTGTGAATTTAGTGCCAGTTATGGCAAATGCAGGCACTGCTTAGAGCCGACTCTCTCTCATCTGTATCTGTTAAATTATGCATTTCCATCTGGAAGGAGACTATACAGGGCTGTATGCTCTCTTCCACTTTTTAAAGTAAGGAATGGAGAGGGATTTAATTAGATTGCTGGGTGGTTGAGAAGAAGACTAGAGCAAGGCCTGGGTGGTCCTTCAACTGGAAAACAAAGCTGCAAGTTGTATTGTACAAGCCTGCTTCTGTTTGGTCATGTTGTTTACTTTGTTCATGTGCATTGATTAAAATCCAGTTACCAGTCAGATAAAAAACTCTCCTTATAGGACAGTATGTCTAGCAATTTGTACCAGGGACTGAGATCCAGTACTCCTGGCTTTATTTCTGCTGTGCTACACTGTCTCTCTTTGTGACTTTGGCCAAGGCCTATTTGGCCCGATTTTCAAAGATGATCAGCACCTTCGAAGATGTAATCAGCACATTACGTTTTGTGCCTCAATTTTCCTCTCTGTAAAAAGGGGATAAACAATCTTTCCAATCTCAGATGCTTACGTACTTTGCAAAGTACTTGGAAATTCCTAGTTCTCAGAAAAGCACAGGATATTATCATTCCTCCCTCTCCTCCTCCTCTGGCTTCTGATCCAGAGGGATGCAGTATATTCCTAACTTGGGTTAAATTAAATCTCTCAAGCTTTTAATGATCATCTACATATGCTGATGTGTATTTAAAGGGTCTGAATCAGGAGCAGAAGCTATGATGAGCAAATAGATTCCCATTTACACTTAACTGTGAGTCAAGTCACATGCAATGTTTCAGTCATGTGCCCTTTCACAGTTAAACTGAACTTCAGAAAATAAACGGGTGCATCTTTAAATAGATTTACAATGCAGATAGGAGTGTCTTGCAGATTCATTTATTCCTTATTGTTTCTCTGTTCCAAAAGTCAATGGGTTCCATATTAGTAAGAGAGGAAAAGCAGAAGACTAAGTCAGAAAGTGGGCTATGACTGTAAATAAATGTATTCACTAACTTATTTTGGATGCATGTTAAATAAAAGAAACTATTATACACCATTAGCTTGTGGGACATTAATGGGAGCTCTGTACATAATTTTCTTGTGTTTATGTGTGAATAAGCCCTACTGATGGCGAAGCTGTTTGCCTGATAGTTACCGGACTTTTTAAACAGGCCCTCTCTTTTGTGGTCAGTGCCCTTTCCCATCTCACGCTACAGCTATGGGTGGGAAAAGGTTAACCACACAACAACATTTTTCTCCTCTTAACAAGTTACAGACGTTTCCATCAAACACACTGTCTGCCAAATATTTCATTTACTAGCAGCTGCATTTGTATTTTGTTGAGAGGTAGTTGAAACAAAGTCCCTGTTCTTTGTGCAAACTGCATGTTAAATAATGTGCAGCTATGGGAGATTATTAAATAGCGAAGACATCTGATAATATTAGAGTCAACCACAAGTTCCACTTCTGCTGATGCACAGAATTTTGAGTAATTAGTCATTGCATGGAGTGTTGTATTTATATCCCCTTGTGCCACAGCCGTTAGGCCATAAAGTCAGAAGACAAAGAATTGCTGTTATTAAAAGGCTGCGCTCTGGTTTATTTATATGTTAGAGCTTTATTTCAGTGTCCACTTCACTTTTCTGGTTTGGGCATTCTCCAGACCAGGAGATAAGTCTAAATCAGAGAATTTTAGTGTAAACAAAGTTGCTATATACAAGACCTCTCAACTTCTAAGAGAAAAAGCTCAGAGTTTCCATAAGGCCACATGAGTAGAAGAATGGTCTTGAAGTCAAGGGACAACTCTAGCAATAAGGATTCCTAGGTTCTCGCCTTTGCCATAGACTTCCTGTATTTAATACACATAAATTAATATCTCCATTTTACAGATGGTGAAAATGGAACTCAGGGATATTATGTGACTCAGCAAGTCACTGGCAGATGCAGGACTAATCACTAGACCACACTGCCTTCAATAGACAATTACACTACAGACAATTGTAATCATGGGTATTGTGGCCTATCTAATAGGGCATAACCATCTACTTACATCAGTCTTTTTTTTTTTTTTTTTTTAAATAGAAAGATAAAGTGCATGACAACTTCAAAGTTCAGGACAAAGTCACTCTTAATGTGCTTTCTATTTCTTTAAATGCAGTCTCTTTACTTCATTTCAATAGTGCAAACAAGGGCAAGATTTAATTCATTGTAACCAGAAACCAGAAGAAAAACTAATATGACTGGAACCTAAAACGTCTGGGGACAAATTCACATTGTAACAATGAGCTTTCCCTTTGCATCTTGTTATAAAAATATAATATTAACATTTATGGCAAGGAAATTCAGAATGATGACAAACAGCATCCATAATCTGTCCTAGATAATGATGGACTCTCAGAGCAAGGGTGACTGTACAGGATACATTATATACCTATTGCAAGTAGTAGGCATAACTGAGCAGGGAAAAATTGGAATTTTATCCTAGCTCATAAGTGATATCCCTGTTTATGAGCACACGTCACCTCAACCTGTGATCTCCACAGCTCTTATTTCAAAGCAGGGTTGAGTCTGGTCAGTACTTGGATGGGACATGCGAGATCTTTATGGAAAACCTTGGTAGTGCAGGAAGTGGTACTAGAAATTCAGTAGCTGCACTCAAAGGGCACCGTGGTGCTAGAGATGCTGTGTTTTGCTTGGCATAAAACAGACGCCTTTGACTTCTTGTGATTAATATGGGCACAGTTTTGAAAATTGGCTATAAGTTTGCCAGTAAATACTGTGTGCGCACAAACCCACCCCATTTGTAAGCACACACAGTATTTGGATGTGTAAATCAGGGACACAGACATCTAACTACCTGATTCTAAGTGCCTGAATGTGGGGTTTTGTGCACAGAAAATTGCAAAGTGCAAATTTAGAAGTCAAACGGAGGTTACTAAAAATGCAGCCCTAAAAGATACCGTGATGCTTTTCACAAAGAGGAAGGGTGGTAGTCCCAGTTCTGGCCATATTCCAGCTTGGATAATTATATCCTCCTGACCTATATACCTTGGCGGTCTCAATGGAATATAATGAGGTGATGCAAATGGTTCTGTAAATTACACTTTACTGGATGGGCATGAAAGAGGAAAAGGGCAGGATTACTGTGGAGGAGATAATAAAAGGAGGGTTTGAAAAGATAAAATGATGGGGAGAGTGGGAGACTTTTTTGTTGCTGTTGCTATACACTAGCAGAGGCTGCACTGAATCCATACACTCCCCAGTGCAGGGGAAGTTGTGGCCCACTTGTGCCACCCTAATCTTCCAGCTTGGACAACTTTTTATGTTCCTACCACCAGGACTGGCAGCGGCTATCATCATAACCATGGCCAGCCTAGCTTTCAGACACTAAGTTATATTGTTGCTCAACATAATGATACATTCCATTTACATCACTTCTAGATTTGGCCTGATACTAGTCAGTTCTTGCTCTACACTGTTACATAGTGCTACTGTGTACTGTTGCATTCCCCCTCAATGGGCTGCATTTCAGTAGTTGGCCATATATGACATAACGTAGATATACCCACAATACACATTATGTGTCATCTATTTCTATGTAAAGGTTTGCACAATTGTAGTAACTCTTATGAAGTGTTCTGGTGCCCATCTGAATAAAAAATGCTATATAAATGGAAGATCATGATCTTTTAAAGCTGTTTCAATATAGTGCTGTATATTTAATGACATTTCAAGTAAGGTGGAAAATAGCTTCCTCTAAAAATAGGTAAGGAGAATCCATAGATGTAGTTTTAAATAGACATAATTGATCCTCTGGAGCGTGTTATGTTATCCCATAAATTAATCTCACTTGAGAACACCTGAACTAAAATCCCTTAGTGTGTGTGCTCAGTAGCCAATATTCAATGGCTTGGCTGTATATATTTTTATTTTCTTCTCAAATCACAAAAACTGGATATTACTTTTGCACGGTCACCTAATACTGTGTTCCTGAAATTCAGCTATATACAAAGTGAGCAAGAACAAGTAAACTGAAAAGAAAGCCAATTCATTCCAATAAAGATTTGTTACAGTATGTCACGGTAACAGGAGAAACAGACATTTGGGTCTTACAACACCCTGTCTTGCAAAACTTCCTTCTAAATCACTATTGGTGCACTAGATATATTAAACAGTCTATGGAGAAATCTGCTAGCAATCATAGGATGTATCAGATACATTAGTAAAGCCCTCACTAAGGTAATTAGGGACAAATAAATTCCACAGAGTTATTTTTTTCTTTATAAAGTGTGGGTGAAAAGAGTCAGATTCTTAGGCCTGGAGGCTGTTATGCCTATTTATTCACACTGCTGGTACGGCAGTGGTGCAAGGTTTTCCCATTGTTCTGCAGATGGGCTTCAATCCTGACCTAGAGGGACCATTTCTAGGACCGAGAGGAGAGTTCAGATTCTATTGTCTGCTTGGTCCTTAGCGTGTCTGATGAGATTTGCTAATGGGGTGGGGAGACCTGTCCATACCCTGGGAGGACTCTGCTAAGCTCCACACACGTTTTGTCTGGGCTTACACAAATATGGGCAAACATTTTCACCATTGCTACCACTGGTGCTGCTGAACTGGTGGCAGTTCAGTAATGATGGCAGCATTACTGTAGATACCGTTCCAGGCAACTGCCCACACTTAGAGGTCACAGCAGTCCAATAGGACCTGGTTTTCTAGCAGTGTTGCCAGTTCTTGTGATTTTATTCGGAATCTTGCAATATTTGGTGTGCTGCTTAAAGCCCCATTTGCTGGAATCAAGAGATTGCATTACAATGTCAGCTTTCATTTAATTTTTTTTTTCTAGCTCTCATGGCTGCAGAGTAAAGCTTGAAAATGTGACTTGAGTGCACCCTACTAAAGGCTCAGAAACCAAAAGGCAAATAAAAAGAAACTAACAGGTGGGTTTTTTTCCCCAAAAATCTCATGATTTTAAGCTTATGTCATTATTTTTGAACACTTGGGGTTGGCAATATTGTGGCACTTAAAACACAAGGCCACCAAAACTTTGTCTGCACTAGAGGTTCCACAGTTAATATAGTCAAGTCATGACGTTCTGAACTGCCAAGCAAGATAAAAGGCACTTCTCAGCCAGTGTGTGGTTTCAGTATTGCTGTATTATCCCACCAGCAGCAAATCACTTTAGATATCAAACATTCGCTGACCTGGCAGTAATTTGGGGCTTCTTTTGAAGAGGGAAATCACACATTTCTTCACTTTTGTGTGCTGTTTTGTGAAAAGACACTGTTACAAAAGGACCTGGGGCATGGAAAGATTAAATGATTTGCCCAAGATCATAAACTCAATGGCACAGTCAGGAATAGAACATCAGTCGTCTCTTAATTCCTTGTCTATGGCTTATCTGCAACACAATGTTGTCTCCAATAAGAATAATGATTTGAGTCATCATAAAAACCTCAGGATATTCTAATCACTAGTGTTGGCTTCAGGTGACTTCTTAGCCAGGGGGAGAGGGAGAAGAATCTGACATATACAATAGAATCTGCTTAGAGTTAATTTGAACATAATGCAACTTAATGGTGAAGGATAAAGTTCCATATTGTATCAATAAATCACAATGCAAATCTGGTCATAATGATCCTCTGCTTTGAGTGAAGTGGATTTTATTCCCAGCTCTGCCACTGGCCTACTGAGTGACCCTGGGTAAGTCACTTCACCGCTCCATGCCTCAGTTTCCCCATCTAAAATGGGGATGATATTTACCTCCTTTATAAAGCACTTTGAAATCTACTGATAAAACCACTATATAAAAACTAGATCTTATTATTAATACAGTTCAGATATGTGATGCACCAGATGGTCAAATCTCCAAATGTTTCTATAATGGATTATTGTGGCAGAACATATGTAATAGTATTCTATTACATCCATCAGCTAAACATATAGCTAGTACATACAGTGAGGCAAATTCCACTCTCAGTAACGTCAATAGATATAGTTTGGATTTATATCAGATGTAACTGAGCACAAAATGTCCTAGTATACACAATGTGGCAATATTATTTTGCTATGAGAACTTTAACTGTTGCTTTTCATTTGTGGTTCAATTAGCAGTCCTTATTTCTGTTAAGGTAGGGGAAAATTTCATTTTGAGTAGGAAACAGGGAAAATGCCCTAAAAATTACAAAGGATACCTGGTCACTGACCTTTTAATCCTTACCTATCATAAAATGATTAGTCACAACATATTATTTCTGCCTTTTCAATGTGTTCTATGGAAGTTGAGCACCTGATGCAACTTATGCTGGACTAACTAAGGGACTTTGTGGGAGCAGTTCAGACTTGTGTAAGAAGAGACCCTCATGCATTTCTTGAAGGGCAGAATTCTTGGGTCTCTCCTTTCTCCCATTGCACTAATTGCAGGGTCATGTCAGTTCTGGAGATGCTGAATTAGATGACTGTGCAAAGGTAACAACCATAGGGCTGCTGATGCTGCGGGCCTCATCCGTAATGGAGTGAGCGAGAGAGAAATGTACCAACTCCAGTGACAAAGGAAAATGAAGATATCAGTGTATACAACAACTTTAGCGTATCTACAGCACAGCCTATAAAACTTGAGTGAACTGGCATTTGATATATAACAGACTGGAAGCAACATATCAGTTTCACATCATAAATTAGCCTTTGTGTTAGTGCCCAGGGATTTGCTTGATTACTCACTGCTTTGCTTTAGTGCTTAAGTAGTCTTTTCCAAGGCAAGACAGTTAAACCACAAAAACATACCGTAGTGTCCACAGCCCTGACCTTCCCAGCAGGAACATGCTTTGGAATAGGCCCGTCCGCTGATATCATCACACAGCCTTCTGCTCCCAGAGTAACGATTACTAGTTTGCAGCCTCTTTCTAAGAGCACGAGTCCCACCTTCCCAGCATCTTCAGGGCTGCCCACTGGGATGCCTGTTAAAATTTCTGCCTGGAAAATAATCCAAACAAATCAAAATCAGAACCAGATAGCACTAATTTATCAGAAAATGGTTGAACTTTAAAATAACATTTAATTCTTTTTAATTTAACTAGGTGAACCAAATATTTTATCTTTCCTAACTATATTCAGAGTTGTGTTTACTGAAGGATTTTTTCAAACAACTGACTGGGTCAAATTACTGAACCTGCGGTGAATTTGTCCTGTTATATGTATGTCCATGTTTTATGATGATGGTATATGCATTTCAGTGTAATTCATAGATTCATAGATTCTAGGGCTGGAAGGGACCTCGAGAGGTCATCGAGTCCAGCCCCCTGCCCTCATGGCAGGACCAAATACTGTCTAGACCATCTCTGATAGACATTTATCTAACCTACTCTTAAATATCTCCAGAGATGGAGATTCCACAACCTCCCTGGGCAGTTTATTCCAGTGTTTAACCAACCTGACAGTTAGGAACTTTTTCCTAATGTCCAACCTAAACCTCCCTTGCTGCAGTTTAAGCCCATTGCTTCTAATCACGCATGTAATACAGACAGACAGACAGACAAACACACAGGTTTGGATCAGAACTCTTTGGTGTAGAGTTGATATAAAATTTAACTATAAATAAACACATGGGTGCTCACACATACACACACAATCAAACAAGCAATGTTTTTATTGCAGGACCATCTTGAAATCATTTCCCCCACTCCCATGCAACGTACTGAAATACTCTCAAGCCTTGATTCATATTGGTGTGGGTCTTCTACAATTTAATATCCCTTCACGCACGCTACATTATATTATCCTCCTTCAAATCCCTTCATAACTCACTTCCGTTGTAATACCCAGCTGACCGTGGCTGGGCAGGTGGTGATCTGTGGCTACTGCTTTCCATAAGTAACTTGTTTGTTACCTCCTGCTCATCACTGTTAACTCCTTCCCCCATCTGTTTGTTTCATCCATCTGTTGCATCTTCTCATAAATCAAGATCATTTACTTTTTGAGGCAGGGACTGTGTTTGTAAGTCAGGGCTACACAGCCCTTAGCATAATGGGCTCTGATCCCTGATCAAGGCCATGAGTCATTACCAAAAATACAGTAATAATAGACTTTGAAAACTTTCTATGAATAAAATTAGGATTAATACTAAGGCTGTAGAAGTAGGTCTGAGTGCAATCCAGCTCCCACTGAAGTCAATGGAACACTTCAGCCCGGTCTCTCAGGCCTGGTCTACACTGGGGGGGGGAGGGGGAAATTGATCTAAGTTACGCAACTTCACCTACGTGAACAACGTAGCTGAAGTCAACATACTTAGATCTACTCACCGCGGTGTTTTCACTGTGGTGAGTCGACTGTTGCCGCTCCCCTGTCATCTCTGCCTGTGCCTCTCGCAGCGGTGGAGTACCAGAGTCGACGGGAGAGTGCTCGGGGGGTCAATTTATCGTGTCTAGACTAGACATGATAAATCAATCCCCGCTGGATCGATTGCTGCCCACCGATCCGGGGGGTAGTATAGACATACCCTCAGTGTCTGTCACTGTTGTTCCCTGGTTCTCTGTCTGCCCCACAACTCCCGAGTAGGGTAGCCTGCCACCCAAGACCTCCCTCTCTGGCCTTAAATGGCCTATATACCCCGATACGCTGCCCCAGAGAGTTTACAATATAGTTAATGAGATTCTTAATGGGGTTTGTTTGTACATATGCTTGGGATCAAATCCTGCAGCCCTTACTTAGGCAAATAACCCACTGATTTCAATGGGGGTTTTGGCCTTATGCTAGCAGGATTTGATTCTGTAGACGTTTTCAGATAAGCACATTTTATAAGTGGGGGTGGCAAGGTGTGGTAACAAATTCTCACAATTCAGTGTTTTTTGGCCATGCTTAGAAGCTCTCCAGTGGGACAAGAATGTAATACATTTTAGATTGAGGAGAAGGTTACTACACCTAGCATGGTTTCTGTTTGGTGGATTAATGTCACCACACTGCTCAAGGCCCTCCAGAAATGAAGAATATTTAAATAAATTAAATCCATACAATTTTTTAAAGCTAAAATTCAAATGATCTGCAAATAAGCTAATTAAAAATCAGCATAAAATGTCACATAGTACTTCACAAAACTTGGCAACTATGCCTCTTCTGTGACACTTGCAAGAAACTAGCCAGCCAATAATAGCTGGGCAGAGGGGGAAGTTAGGGATAGTGGATAATTATTTTTTATTAAAGTGTATTTAATTTTATTGTATCAACATAGCCCTTTCTAAATTGCTTGTGTAGATTGTAAGATCTTTGGAACAGGGACTACGTATTCCTTTGTGTGCACAGTGCTTTGCACATTGTAGGTGCCACTGCAATAAAAATAAATACAATCATAACAACAACTGTACCAATACAACTGTGCCACTTTAAGCTTGTAAGTGCAGACATGGCCTAAGTGACTTTGGAATTTGCTCCACCACAAAGGCCAGATTTGTTAACTTTCCAGGCATGCTATTTTTTCAGGCCTTTGGGAAAGGAGTGGGTTTGATTTGGGTAGGGAGACAGTCAGTTTGATTTGGGTTTAATTGGGCTGATTATTATTCATTTTTCCTGCTATTTGGCCAGTGATGTAACTATGGGAATTTCCTAAGATCGTGAACAACATGAATACATTACTTCAGTTTGTATGAATAATGGTCGTTTTAAATTTTTAAAAGTGTCCACAAAATCTTGAGCTTGGCTCTATAGAAATCAAAGCAAAGAGGAAATTGATGCTGTCCTTTCTAAAGCAAAGCTCTCATTCTGTCTGCTTAGGTTTTTATGTTGTGGCCATCTTCTGGCACCTAAGTCAAGCAGACTTTTGCCTGAGTAAAAAAGAGCAGGATTTGCTCCATTGTTTTGTGATTAGTGTTTTTTTGGTTTAACGGAAATTCTTCCACTTCATCTGCTTTGTTGATTATGTCCATACAACAAATATTTCTTAAAAGAGATTCTTAAGCAGATAGCTTTGCTGCTACATATGTATGAACATAGCACTCCAGCTGTTTGTTACCACAGAGATATAACTCATCTCCAGCAGGATGGTGAAACTAGAACACACTGGAACAAGCTAGGAGCCATTTTCCCACAGAAGGGGCAGAAACCAGACTGATACTTTGTGCCAATAGTTAGAATTTTACAGTAAATGTCAACTGATGTTAAATATAAATCTGCTGTGCTGGGTTATAAATTTCCTCCCACCAATAAAATCTCATTTAAAAAAACAACTGTGCTACAATTGAAGGAAATAACTAATGGTTGTCTTAAAAAAAACCAACCCCAACACTGTACAATAACAATACCAAATATCCAAGATGGAGTTTTTAACAGCTTTTGATTGAACTCTATACAGCAGCATATAAAGGAGTCTACTTTTCTCTGATTAAATCTCATAAAACTCGTACTGAGAGACAAAGAGACTTATTATATAAGGGTAAGTCCCACAAAACGGTCAATAAAATAAGTTCAAAACAAACATTTAGATTATGAAGCTACTATTTTATTCCAAATATGAAGGTTAACGCAACGGTAAGGTTGAAGAGCCAAGAACTCAAACATCAGGAAAAAAGCAGAGTTAAGGTTGGCTGATCAACCTAAACTCTGCTCCCTTGTTCTTATGCCTTAAAATATTTGTTACATAGTGCAATTTATAATTCCATGAAAAGAATTCAATTCAAAATTAAGGCTACATACAATTATGATAAACACGCTTTATTTTGCAGTATTTATTTTAATGTCAACTATATAAAGCACATTAAGTATTTCTATCTAATTTAGTTTTCTACTATAGTGCTGAAATATATAACACTTTAAAGAGAAGAATACAAATACAACATCCATAGATAATAAGACTATCATTGTGACATTTGTGAATGTACTGCATCCATTATAAAAAGGTATATACAAGCTGCAACCTAGATGCTAACTTGTAGAAAAAGATAATATAATCTGAGAAACAGTGTGTGATCATGTTACAAAAGGCTATATTCAACCTCACTTTTCATTTTCTATCTTTTGAGTGCTTAACTATGTTTATGTAATTGTATGGCATTATATTATATATGGCATTATTTGACAAATATATAATTAAAGACAGACTATATTTTAAGTCATAAACAAAAAGGCAAAACTAAGGCCGAGTGTTCAGTTTTACATTTGTTTTTCTTGACACCCAAGTGCTTGGTATCCCAAACATAACATTATATTAAATATAGTGTTTGGGGCTTAGAATTGTCTTGATTTGTTTTGTTTTGAAAGGGGAAGATACATTTCAACTATTCAAATTGTGGATCTTGTAATTTAATTGATCAGGAGCTATTTGGCTTGAGGCCTCCATAAACCAGTCACGCTTAGCCAAGCCTTCCTAATCATGCCAGATTTTGGGGTCTTTCTGGCTCATCCAGAAATGTCCAGGGCCAGCTTGTCAGCTGGTGTAAATTGCTGTAGTAACAGGGAGTGTAAACTCTTTGGGGAAGGGACCATCTTTTTGTTCTGAGAGACAAAGAGTGTTTGTACAGTACCTAGCACCATGGCCTACTGAGTTCATGACTGGGCTTCTGAGGTGCTGTTGCAATAAAATAATGGAATTGGGCTGAGTTACACCAGCTGAGGACATGAGCTGCAGTTCTTAAGATTGTCCCAGTTCAAGATGTGTCCATTTTAAATATTCCGCGTTTGAAACCTGGTGAACCAATTCATTTCAAACTTGACTTGAACCTTAAATTGTATTGAGAACTACATCACAAAGTCTTGATTGTGTGAATTCTTACAGATGAGTAGTTCCACTGAAGTCACTGAGACGCTGCTCGTGCGTGAACGATTGTAAAAGCAGGCCACAAGTCAAGTTAGTTATTTGTAGCTTTTAATTGTTTCAAATTACCAAGTTTCTAATCAGAATATATGGGGGGAAAACACTTCTCATGCTAGAATAATTCAAAAAAGGCTGACGTGCTTTAGCTTAAAGCTCTTTCTCCCTTCTGCACCCATAACACTGTCCAAAGACTCACATATATCGTTCAATGACTAAATATGGAAAAATGTCATTCCAAAAGTTATAAACAACTGATAAAGTGGGTTTAGAATGAGGTTGGAATTCAAACCTAATTATATTGTGAAATGCCCACACCCTCTATAAATAATGCAGCAACAGTAATTTCCCAATATATTAACTCAGCAAATGCCAGATCATGCAAAGCTCAGAAGGGTGTTAAGCATGTGGGACAGATTATTGCTTTATGCATCTGATATAATATCTGTTATCTATTGCTTAGTAAAACTTCTCCCTATTGAATAAATCTCCATATTATAAAGCACTATTTTGATTCCCAATCAATGACAGACATATTGCCATAATCTCAATATACTGCATCACTGACTCTGATAAATTATCAGTGATAATGAATAAACTCTTGATTCCAGACATTAATTATTCCTTAAGAAACTATTTAGCTTTCACTAACACAAATAATATGGATAAATCAATGTAATAATATAACTGTGTAACATTTTTCATGATTTTTTCATGACAGGTTGTTGATGGTAGGTCTGTCTCTTATGTAAACTGTTTTTTATATTTATATAGTGCCTTTCACTCAGGCATTTCACAGTGCTCTGCAAATATTAACTAATTAATCTTTGCTTGACCTCTGATAGCTAGGTCATTATTATTCTACTTATTTCACAGATGGGGAAAGCAAGGGCCAGAAAGATTAAGAGAGATTGCATGTCACTGGCAGAGCTGGGATTACAACTCATATGAATCATAATTTGAACCTTTGCCCCAACACATAAGCAACTTTGCTTCTTCTGAAAAACTTTTCAATACCCTTTCTGCAGAACCAGATGACTCTAAGTATACTTAGGGTCAGACTTGAATCTCAGATGCATGGGATGTATTGCTACCTATTCTTCAAGGCTAGGCAGCAATACAGACAAATAGCTCATGTGTGATTGTTTTTATTATTTGTATTGTGGTAGCACTTAGAGGCCAGAGCCTCATTGTGCTACGCATTGTACTATAACATATAACAAAGAGATGGTCGTTGCCCTTGAGGAAGTCAACTTGTACATGTCAGTCTTCTCAAAATTTAAAACGATGAAGTGTTAAAAAAGGTCTCTCTTGTTTTCACTATGATGAAACTTGATACATTTATTCTGCATTTCTTTCATTAGAAGAATTAGGAGAATGGAGAGCTAGCACATTCCTGCAGAAACCTCAGGGATTAAGCTATGTTACATCTGGTGTACAGAGAATTAACAAACCAGTTTCAACAAGCTTGATCTTTCTGGGAAAAGAAGAGGGGGGAAAAAAATTAAAATACAAGCTAAGCAAAGAAAGAACTGATAACCTTGCAAGATTTGTTTTGAGTATTTTGTTCATAAACCACATAGAAAGAACTGTCAGATGTAAAAAATATTTATTACTGAAGCTAGCAAGAGTAAAAAGAACAGCTTGTGAAAACCCTTCTAGACAAACTAATGGTAGATGTTCCACTGATAGCATAACTTTGTTTGCTTCTTTCCAGCACATGCATCCATAATGAACAAGATATGCTGTTATACCATATCCTGCATGCAGAAGCATTAATATCTAAAGTGTTTAATGAATGACAGACATTAACGTGTGAAATTATATTAGATACACACATGTTTAGGATCTGATATCACGTGGTAAAGTTTGCAACTACACCTGACACCTCCAAGCCTTTGATATTTTGTGAGGGAAGAGGCTGAAAGACTTCACAGTCAAGACTGCTGACCTATGAAAAGGTAAACAATAGTCGAACATTCCTGACTCAATCACATGACTGTTTCCAGACAATCCTGAGCTGTTTTTCCTTTAGTTATGTAACAATATGAATTATAGTATGTCTCGTACCACTGAATGCTAGATGCCAGACTCTAATTGGCTGTTTCATCATTTCTGCTGATTTAGTGAAAGCAGTTTCAGTAGAGTGGAGAGGGTGGAAACTGGCTTGAATGGGATCAAGAATGGAGCTGGAAGATTGGAATTTAAGACAGCAATTGTAGATGGCACATCCAATAAGCTTGGTGAGGAAGGGGAGAACAGAGATATGGCAGTAGATGGAGAGGCAGGAGGGGTCAAGATTGGGTTGAATGGAGGACAGGTAGTATGATTTTAAAAGAAAATGGATGACATACCTAAGATATATACAAGAAACAACAGGAGAGTTGTAGGTTGCCAAAATGTGTCCATCCAAGACGAGACGTAAGATAAAGAAACCTAATAGTTAAAGACTATGGGATAGAGAGTTTGTTTTCTATTCTCTCTTTAGTGGGATTCCTACATATTAAACGGTTATTGCTACATTATAGGTGGAACTTGTAGTGACACCTATACTTAATGTTGCCAGACACTTCCCATTATAAATTACTTATTTAAATTACTAAGTTACTTATAACTTTGGCAAACTTTAACCGTTTGGGCTGAAATTTTTCATGCCAGTGTCTACCTCAGGTTGAATTTTTGGGGAAATTTCAGCTAAAATGGTTCAGCTGTTTCTGTAAACAAGGGCAGGGAAAAAAGGACAGTTACCTGTTCTGTAACTGGCGTTCTTCGAGATGTGTTGCTCAGGTCTATTCCACCGTAGGTGTGCGTGCTCACCACGTGCATCGGTGCCGGAAGTTTTTCCCTTAGCAGTATCTGTAGGGGGGAGCGCCGCTGCGACCCCTGGAGTGGTGCCGCTATAGCGTGCTATATAGGGGACTGCGTGCTCCCCCCACCCTCGGTTCCTTCTTGCTGGACCAACTCCGACAGAGGGGAAGAAGGGCAGGATGTGGAATAGACCTGAGCAACACATCTCGAAGAACGCCAGTTACGGAACAGGTAACTGTCCTTTCTTCTTCGAGTGATTGCCCATGTCTATTCCACCGTAGGTGATTCCAAGCAATACGCATGGAGGTGGGTAGGAGTTCACACCGTGTCTGGCTGGAGCACCGCTCTACCAAAGCCAGCGTCATCCCTAGCCTGGGAGACGATCGCATAATGTGCGGTGAACATGTGAACCGAGGACCAGGTAGTGGCCCTACAGATATCTTGGATAGGGACATGGGCTATAAAGGCTGCCGACGAGGCTTGTGCCCTGGCCGAGTGTGCCCTCATGATAGGCGGTGAGGGAACCTTCGCTAACTCGTAGCATGTGTGAATGCACGAAGTGATCCACCAGGAAAGCCGCTGGGTAGAGATAGGCTCACCCTTCATTCGCTTGGCTGAGGCAACAAAGAGTTGCGGGGACTTATGGAATGGCTTAGTCCGTTCCAAGTAAAAAGCCAGCGCCCTGCACACGTCCAACGTGTGGAGGCGGTGCTCCTCGCCCGAGGCATGCAGCTTGGGGCAGATGACAGGGAGGAAAATGTCCTGGTTTATTTGAAAAGCTGACACCACTTTGGGAAGGAAAGCTGGGTGTGGACGGAGCTGGACCTTGTCCTTGTAGAAGACCGTAAACAGGGGGTCTGAGGTCAGAGCCCTGAGCTCCGACACTCGTCGGGCTGACGTAATGGCCACGAGGAATGCTACCTTCCAGGAAAGGTGAGACCAGAAGCATGTGGCCAGGGGCTCGAACGGGGGTCCCGTGAGGCGAGACAACACCAAATTCAGGTCCCACTGTGGTACAGGGATCCTGGCATACAGGAAGGACCGGTCCAAGCCCTTGAGGAAGTGTCCGGTCATGGCATGCAAGAAGACCGAGCAGCCCTGGACCAGCGGGTGGAATGCCGAGATAGCCGCTAGGTGCACCCTGACGGAGAAGGGAGCCAGACCTTGGGTCCTAAGGTGGAGAAGGTAATCAAGGATAACCTGGAGTGGGGCGTCCCTCGGGGAGGTACCCCGCATGTCCGCCCACCTGGAGAACCTGGCCCACTTCACAGAGTCTCCTCCGTGTCTAACCACTGAGCAGCCACGCTGTCAAGTGGAGGGAGGCTAGGTTGGGGTGAAGGAGGCGGCCCCGATCCTGGGACAGGAGGTCCGGTTGAAGCGGTAGCGGACGCGGAGGGGCCGCCATCAACCCCAGGAGAGTCCCGTACCAGTGCTGTCTGGCCCAAGCTGGGGCGATCCACAGGACGTGGGCCCTGTCCCTCTTTACCTTTTCCAGGACCTTGCCTATGAGGGGAAAGGGAGGCAACGCATAGAGGAGTCGGCGACCTCTTACGGGAGTCCTTTTCCCGGTGCCTCGAGGAACGGGAGCTGGAGCATCGGCGGCCGTGACAGGAACGGCTGCGATAGCTCTGACTCGACCGGGAGCGTCTATGGCACCGGTGCCTGCCATGTCACGACTCCCTGCTCAATCGAGAGTGGTGCCCGGAGCTCCGATCCGACGGCACCTTACCCGAGAGCCTCACCATCGGTGACCGTGGAGGCTGCGGGCTATGGTCAGACCGAGCACTGAGGGGCGAGCGGTCCCGGGACCGGTCCCCTGATCGGGATCTGCACCTGGTCGGGGTCGACGGCCTGGAGCCCAATGGCGGCTTGCCTCTGGAACGAACTCCTGGTGCCGGGACTGCCGGTACCTGGATCATGAGCAAGTCTTTGGCCGCCTGGAAGGCCTCCGGCGTCGAAGGCATTCGGGTGTCCGGAGAGGCCTGCATCGAGGAAACCGGGCTACTCCGCTCAGCACGAGTCGGAGCGATGGGGCCCGGGAGAGAATTGCGGCTGCCGCACACGGGTCGAGCCTCTCCCTTATCCTTGCCTCGACGACGATGCGTAGACGGTGCCACAATGGTGGTTATATGGGACCATTGTGAAAGGAATGGACGCAAGCGGTTGCTGAAGGCCAACTTTATTTGTGGGATGGTGTCCTCTGGGTTCACCCGGGTACCCCCCTGCCCCCAGTCAAAACCTCCGCCTGCCCTGCTGCTTGCCCTTGGAGGGCCCAGGCTGCGGGGCAGAGTGGGACTGCCGTTGAGGTTGCCTCTTCTGTGGCCTGGACCTCTTATAGGCTGGCTCGTAGCGCGGGTGGGGCGCCTGGGCGGGAGCCTGCGGCTTTGACTTTTCTTTGGCTGGCGGGACGTAGAGCCCGAGCGTTTGCAGGGTGGTACGGGAGTCCTTCATCCCATGAAGTCTCACGTCTGTTTGTTCCGCGAACAGGTCCTTGCCGTCAAATGGGAGATCCTGCATCACGGACTGCACCTCCGAGGATAGTCCCGACAGGAGGAGCCACGACGCCCTGCGCATGGACACCGCCGAGGTGATGGATCGCGCTGCTGTGTCCGCCACATCTGATGCCGCCTGTAGAGCAGCCTTCGCAGCGGCAGCCCCCTCCTCCGCCAGCGCCTTAAACTCCTTGCGTTCGCGCTCTGGGAGGAAAGGCTCGAATTTTTGCCAGGACCCCCACAGGTTAAACTCGTAGTGGCTGAGGAGGGCCTGGTGATTTGCCACTCTGAGCTGGAAACTTGAGGACGAATAAATTTTCCTCCCAAATGAGTCCAGCCTTTTTGAGTCCTTATTCTTAGGAGTAGGACCCGGTTGACCCTGGCGCTCCCTGTGGTTGACGGATTCCACGACCAAAGAGTTGGGAGCTAGGTGGGTGTACAGGAATTCGTGTCCTTTCGTAGGGACAAAATACTTGCGCTCTGCCTTTCTAGATATAGGCGCAAGTGAGGCTGGCGTGTGCCAAAGGGCTTTTGTAATATTGGCGACCCCTTCATGTAACGGGAGCGCCACTCTGCCCGATGCCAAGGACGAAAGGACATTGAAAAGCGAGTCTGAGGGCCCTTCCATCTCCTCAGCTTGGAGCTGGAGGTTTGAGGCAACTCACTTTAATAGCTCCTGGTGGGCCCTGTAGTCCTCCTGTGGTACGGAGGGTGGCGGGGCCGCGACCTTGTCCTTCGGTACGGGGGAGGAAGCCGGCATGGAGCTTAGCGCATCTACTGGCATCACGGGCTCAACACCTTGCTCGGAGTCCGCATTCGGTGCCGAGGACCCTTGGTCCACAGATGTAGGTCTGGGAGCCCGGGATATGGTGGCCGAAGGAGCCTCGGACGCCCCTGCGACCGATTGGGTATCCGGCTGGGCGTGTCCCAGGGGCCAAGGGGTCCACCGGCACCACTGTCCCTGCCATGGAACCCCTTGCCACTGACCCTGCTGCGGCACCGGTGGCACCAGCTGGTCAGGTTGGAACGCGGAGGCCCTGGAGTGGCTCACCAGTGGTGTGAACGCCGTTCGGTCGGTGCCGTGGGAACGGTACGAGCTACGGCGCCGACGATGACGTCTACCTCGGGACCGTGACTCCGACGATGAGGTACGGTACCGTCTCGAGCTACTGCTCCTTGAGACGCTGCAACGCCTATGTCCGCGGCGGTGCGGAGTCGGCGACCTCTTACGGGAGTCCTTTTCCCGGTGCCTCGAGGAACGGGAGCTGGAGCATCGGCGGCCGTGACAGGAACGGCTGTGATAGCTCTGACTCGACCGGGAGCGTCTATGGCACCGGTGCCTGCCATGTCACGACTCCCTGCTCAATCGAGAGTGGTGCCCGGAGCTCCGATCCGACGGCACCTTACCCGAGAGCCTCACCATCGGTGACCGTGGAGGCTGCGGGCTATGGTCAGACCGAGCACTGAGGGGCGAGCGGTCCCGGGACCGGTCCCCTGATCGGGATCTGCACCTGGTCGGGGTCGACGGCCTGGAGCCCAATGGCGGCTTGCCTCTGGAACGAACTCCTGGTGCCGGGACTGCCGGTACCTGGATCATGAGCAAGTCTTTGGCCGCCTGGAAGGCCTCCGGCGTCGAAGGCATTCGGGTGTCCGGAGAGGCCTGCATCGAGGAAACCGGGCTACTCCGCTCAGCACGAGTCGGAGCGATGGGGCCCGGGAGAGAATTGCGGCTGCCGCACACGGGTCGAGCCTCTCCCTTATCCTTGCCTCGACGACGATGCGTAGACGGTGCCTTCCCCTGCCCTTGCGACAGTGAGCGGTGCCGGCCACTCGAGGACGCCGGGGGATTGTCGCGCACCGAGGACAGGGTACCGGGTGCCGACTCCGCTCGGCGCACCGGTGCAGGAGCCAACGCGGACTCCATGAGGAGGGTCCGGAGACGAATGTCTCTGTCCTTTTTCGTGCGAGGTTTGAAGGACCTGCAGATGTTGCAGCGTGCGCTGACATGGGACTCACCCAGGCAGCGGAGACAAGCTGAGTGCGGGTCGCTTCTAGGCATAGAGCGCCTGCAGGACTCGCACGATTTTAAGCTCGGGATTCGGGGCACGACCCGGCCCTGACACTTACTAAACTGAACTAACTCACAAACTAACTAACTAAAGATACTAGTAACAATGAACCACAAACAGAGTTCTAGGAAAAAGGCTGCACCAAAGAAGCTGGAGCAGAAGTTCCGACGCACCTACACTGTTGGCAAGAAGGAACTGAGGGTGGGGGGAGCGCGCAGTCCCCTATATAGCGCACTATAGAGGCGCCACTCCAGGGGTCGCAGCGGCGCTCCCCCCTACGGATACTGCTAAGGGAAAAACTTCCGGCACCGATGCACGTGGCGAGCACGCACACCTACGGTGGAATAGACCTGAGCAATCACTCGAAGAACTGGTTGTTTTGCCATATTATTATTATAATTATATTATTATTATTATTTTTAACAACATTTTCATTGAGAATCTCTAGCATCTCAATGCCACATATCAAATGAGGAGGATAAAAAGAACTATTGAATAACTTTGTTGTCAGGGCCGGTGCAAGGAAGTTTCGTGCCCTAGGCGAAACTTCCTTGCACCAGCCCTGCGCCGCCCCCAGGAGCTCAGCCCTCCCCGCAGCCCGCGGGCTGGGAGCTGAGCGTGGAGCCGGGAGGCAGGGGGGCAGCTCGCCACAGCTGCCTCCTGGCTCCACGCTCAGCAGCAGGCAGCCGCGGTGAGCCGCCCCTTGTCTCCCCGCTCAGCAGCTCAGTCGCTGAGCGGGGAGGGAGGGGGCAGCTGCGGCGAGCCACCCTTTGCTTCCCGGCTCCACGCTCAGTGGCTGAGCGGGGAGCTGGGAGGCAGCCACCCGCCGCCCCCGAAATCTTGGCGTCCTAGGCGACCGCCTAGGGTCGCCCCGTGCAAGCGCCGGCCCTGTTTGTTGTTGTTGTCCTTTATGATCGAAGATAACATTGATGATGGTATTATCTCTTGTGAGTACAATTGTGGTTAAAAAGTCCGATGTGCGAGTGGCAGTCCTTTCCACATTGAGTGCATATGTAGCTCGATTGGGAGGAAGGGATTACAGTCTATGCCCGTGGAATCTAATGCTGTTTACGACTCAGCCTTTGTGCCTCAAGAGCCATATGGTAATTAATCTCGAACTAACTCCATCACTGCTTGCCAGAATGATTTGTCTGTTGCTGACAACTCCCAGCTGTCAACGTCAATGTTGCACTGCTTCAAGTTATGCTTCAGTGTGTCCTTGAAGTGTTTCTTCTGGTTGCCTTGTGTGCAGTTACCCACTTTCAGTTCACCATACAGCAACTGCTTTGGCATTCTGGAGTCATCCATCATCAGTTCATGACCAGTCCAACGTAACCGTGATGTGATGAGCAATCCTTGTAGAGTGGCTGTGTTCCAGAACCTCGTTATTGCTAATTTTATCCTGCCATTTGATGTGGAGAATGGCACACAGATGTTGTAAATGGAACTTATCTAGAAGCTTGATGTGATGCCTGTAGCAGATCCAGGTTTCACACTCATACAACAAATTGGACAGCACAACCGCTTTATAAACTTTTATTTCGGTTTGAAGCCTAATACAATGTTGCTGCCAGACTCTGCCCGATAGTCTGCCAAATGATGACGTGACTTTGTTATGAATTGTTCACTGAATGAGGCAGAGGCCCTGTTAAAAAACTAGTACGTAATCGTGTCATTAGACTGTATCACAATGCACATGCACATGAGGGCCAAAGTAACATTGCACTGGCAACCTTAATTCAGGCATTTTCTAACTTTTGAGTGCTCAATTTTGCAACATTAACATTCTTTTAACCTAGTTCTTTTGGATGTAACACAATGTATGTGATACTATATATACATCGTACAGAAAAAAAAAAGAGAGATATATACTATGCTGAAATTGGCTGAATTGGGATTTGCACTGAAGCTAAGCATTTCTCATTAGTGTTATATTCAAACAGAGGTTTTTGAAAGGAACTATTAAGCCACATTTTTTTAATTACATCAGTGAAAATCTGTAGTAACTCCACTGAAGCCAACAGATTTATATTAGTGTAACTGAGATCATTTGCACCACTCTCTCCCCCCAAATACAACACTAAAGCTGTGAAATATGTATTTGGTATATGCTGCCATTACATGACATATTTTTGTACATGATTGATGGTCCTGGTAGAGTTAGATGTACATAAATCTACCTACCAAAATTCTCAAATGAATATATTCAAGTAATCTGAAATTTAAGGAAGTCATATGGAACATGGATATATAACAATTGATAAATAAAAACACACTGATATAAAATACCTTTTACATTTCTGACACGAAAAAAACAAATGCTTCGACTGCTTCTGTTTTCTTAACAAAAGAAGAAAACTCTGACAGAAGCTCATCCCTGAAAAGCAATTCTAACAATGAAAAATCAGCATGGATGGGATGAAGGAAGATATAGATGATTACTATACTTCTGGTAAGGAAATGGATTTCATTGTGAAGTGCAAAAGGTTACTGGTATAAATATTAAGTTGTAAAGAAAACTATCTACCTGTAATTCTCATTCATAGAATCATAGAATCTCAGGGTTGGAAGGGACCTCAGGAGGTCATCTAGTCCAACCCCCTGCTCAAAGCAGGACCAACCCCAACTAGATCATCCCAGCCAGGGCTTTGTCAAGCCTGACCTTAAAAAACCTCTAAGGAAGGAGATTCCACCACCTCCCTAGGTAACCCATTCCAGTGCTTCACCACCCTACTAGTGAAAAAGTTTTTCCTAATATCCAACCTAAACCTCCCCCTCTGCAACTTGAGACCATTACTCCTTGTTCTGTCATCTTCTACCACTGAGAACAGTCTAGATCCATCCTCTTTGGAACCCCCTTTTAGGTAGTTGAAAGCAGCTATCAAATCCCCCCTCACTCTTCTCTTCTGCAGGCTAAACAATCTCAGTTCCCTCAGCCTCTCCTCATAAGTCATGTGCTCCAGCCCCCTAATCATTTTTGTTGCCCTCCGTTGGACTCTTTCCAATTTATCCACATCCTTTTTGTAGTGTGGGGCCCAAAACTGGACACAGTACTCCAAATGAGGCCTCACCAGTGCCGAATAGAGGGGAATAATCACGTCCCTCGATCTGCTGGAAATGCCCCTACTTATACAGCCCAAAATGCTGTTAGCCTTCTTGGCAACAAGGGCACACTGTTGACTCATATTCAGCTTTTCGTCCACTGTAACCCCTAGGTCCTTTTCTGCAGAACTGCTGCCCAGCCATTCGGTCCCTAGTCTGTAGCAGTGCATGGGATTCTTCCGTCCTAAGTGCAGGACACTGCACTTGTCCTTGTTGAACCTCATCAGATTTCTTTTGGCCCAATCCTCTAATTTGTCTAGGTCCCTCTGTATCCTATCCCTACCCTCCAGCGTATCAACCACTCCTCCCAGTTTAGTGTCATCTGCAAACTTGCTAAGGGTGCAGTCCACACCATCCTCCAGGTCGTTGATGAAGATATTGAACAAAACCGGCCCCAGCACCGACCCTTGGGGCACTCCACTTGATACCGGCTGCCAACTAGACATGGAGCCATTGATCACTACCCGTTGAGCACGACCATCCAGCCAGTTTTCTATCCACCTTACCGTCCATTCATCCAGCCCATACTTCTTTAACTTGCTGGCAAGAACGCTGTGCGAGACTGTATCAAAAGCTTTGCTAAAGTCAAGAAATAGCACATCCACTGCTTTCCCCTCATCCACAGAGCCAGTTATCTCATCATAGAAGGCAATTAGGTTAGTCAGGCATGACTTGCCCTTGGTGAATCCATGCTGACTGTTCCTGATCACTTTCCCCTCCTTTAAGTGGTTCAAAATTGATTCCTTGAGGACCTGTTCCATGATTTTTCCAGGGATTGAGGTGAGACTGACTGGCCTGTAGTTCCCCGGATCTTCCTTCTTCCCTTTTTTAAAGATGGGCACTACATTAGCTTTTTTCCAGAAAGTGCTTTAACAGGGCATCACTCTTGGGTCTGCACGCCAGAATGTGACAGGCAGGAAATTCCATAAAATTAGTATTTTAAAATGAATAAACCTCCTGACCAGCAGAAGTTGTGTGCCTATACTTGCTGAGGGTATAGTGTGATCCCCACTGTCTCCACCTGGTAGTTCCTTTTTTAAGCAAACAGTAGAAAGCAAAAATTATGCAAATTGAACCCCCAACTCTGCAGGCAATGTATGTGAGAGAGTGGGGCTCTATTATAATTATACACCTGTATTTCTTCTTCTCAGAAAGGAAGTAATTTTCTTTTCTCCAAGTGGTGGTAAGAATATACCCCTACCCTAGCAGACTAAAAGTCTCAAGGGATGTCTCTATGAAAGCTGAAGTTGTAGCAATAAATTGTAACATAGAGGAAACAGCAACATTCATGTTGGAAGTAGCAGTGAGAGAACAGTAATAAAGAAGTAAGTTTTTGTATTTAACAAGTAGGAGATAAAATCCCACAGCCAAACAAACAGTCACAACTAGGAAAAAAAATCCTGAAGTGAACTAGAGGAGTGGGAGAGTTGGGCTGCTCTCAGCTCCAAAATAGGTCCTGTAGCACAGTTAGGCAACTCTTGGGTTGATGGCCTTAGGGAGAGCCAGGGAATAAAACTTTCAGAGAACTCCAAATGTCTACCCTGCAAATTGCCCGGAAAGGAATGATTAGAGGCTGGCGCTGAACATTCTCCATCATCTCATGTAGCTGAGTTGTGATGGCTGTTAGATTTGTCTGAGCCACAAGAGATGTCACTGCCAGTTGAGCTGGAAAATCAGCCCCCAGACTCTTGATGAGCCACAATGACTGACCTTGCAGGAAAGGGCTGACTACTTTGCAGATATCTAAATGCTGCGGTGCGGGCTAACTTAACAGACCTACACCAAAACAGGTACTGCTGACACAATTTTGATACCCATTTCGGTCATTTAGAACTGGGAACTCTGGCAGACTTGTCCACTGATGTCTTATGGGCCATCTTGGCATTGGTTTTAGCAGAAATTTTGAGTCTAGATGTACAACCTTCAGCAGATGTTGGGATGGTGATCCCACAGCAAGCTGAGTCATGGTTTCCCCTAAACCCTAAGTCATGTTTACCAGGGATCTCTTACAACCATATTCAAGGTATGGCTTTTACCTGCTGGTTGCTCCTCACACGTCTGATAAACAAGGGAGAAAACCATAGCAACAGTAACAATAATATACAGCAGCAAATTCAAACAAGGGCCTTGTGGGACACTCAGACCAACTTGTTTCCTGTGACACACCCAATCATTTGTTTTTGGATAAATATTATCCTGACAATGGCAGAGAAAGGGGATGGGGAGAAGAGAGAAAATCTTGGAAATTGACAAACTGGAAAAACAGAGGGTTCCGTTGTTGTACACTGGCAGCAGCAGCCCATAAAAGTCCCTCTGCTATGCGCACTGAAAAGGTAACTAACAGGTAGGGACACACGGAGCTGCTTGTACCCTCTCAGCTGCAGGACACACACAAACACCATCTCTGGCAAGGCAGGTTAAGAGCATCACAATGATTAGACATCTAATGACATTCCCATTATTCACACAGAGGGAAGACAAGGCTGGGAGTGAGGATCTATTTTAATATGTACCATTTAGAGCAAAACACATTTTAAGAGTGTCTCATTTATGGATCTTGTGTTCACTCAGCCACTCCCCTCTTGGTAACCGACCTTATGGCCAAGAAGGGCTGGCCTCAGCTCTCTTGGGAGCCTATTAATTCTGCTTCAAGTGCTATCTAGAAGGGTTATTCAACAGTAAAGCAAAGTATTCCTCCTTCCTCAGTGGCCTCGGGGCCAAGCCTGCTGCCTCCCCAGTGTTTGAGAGAGAGGTCTCAGGAACATGGCTTGATTCCCCTTATGATGTACCACTGGGGACGAAGTCCCTTTTAAGTTTCACTGTCCACGTCACTGTTCTCTAACATGACTGCTGGCCATTACCTCACTTTCGTTGCAACAGAAGATGTCGGAATGGGTGTAAAATTGTGGATCTAGTTCAGCATGAGCTGGAGCAGGATTAAATAAGGTCTTCACTGCAACAGAATGGAAAAAGTTGTCTAAATCAATGGCATTTTTGCATAATACATTTACAAACCACTGCCTGGAACCCCAAACTCCCTATTGGGCCAATACATTTCAGCTCCTCATCTTCTCCCTATAGATATGCAAACTACTCACAGCCACAGAAAACCCAGAAAAACCCAGTTTTTTTTATTTTACAAAGTATTTAACCATTTTCTTCATTGTATTACAGAAAAATATATACACACCCCCCCCCCCCAAATTGACATTCATTCATCTGCTTTTAGGAGGAAATGAGAGGAGAGCAATAGGCAAGATTGAAGCTGTATTCAACAAAAATTTTAACTAAAAAAAAATATCTAAATTTAGATATCTAATATAAATCATTTCATTTGTGGAGTGTCTTCCCTCTGAGTATTTACTAACATGAGCTTTACTAACATTGATTTAGCCTCAGAACATCCTGGGAGGAAGAAGGTAAGCATTGTAATCTTCATTTTACACATGAGGAAACTGGGACACAGAGTGACGAAGGCTTTGTCTAGACTACAATTTTAAAGTGTTAGGTGGTGTTAGCTAACGTTCCAACACTAGTATAGCTGGTGGAGATGATATCTTAGTTAAAACCTTTCGAAGTGTGTTAGCTAATACCTCCTAACAACTTGCTTTTAAACGGACTCTAGACAAAGCCTCAGGCCTCGTCTACACTAGAAAAGGTTTGCCATATCAAGTGACTTACCCAATGTAACACATAAATCTATGGATTCCTTGCTCTGCCAATCTCCTGGTTGGTACATCTGTTCCTTAGCTATAAGATCATCCCTTCTTCCATATGAAACAACCTCTTAGATTAGAAATTTTACTTATATTCAGTGACAAAAGTTTTCAAACTTGCAAGTCTGGTTCTTAAATCTATATTTAGGCACCTGAGCATAAGCAGCCTGAATTTCAGACATGCCAGCACTTATGAATCCCATTTATTTGAATTGAAGTCTCAGGTAATCAGAAACTTCAGGAATATGAATAAATATGAATGTAGAAGCTGTACTTTAGACACTCAGATTTGAAAATTTAAGCCAGTGACTACTTTTCAACTTCACAATTCCTCTCTATCTTCTTATCATTTGAAAAGACAGTTACCTTTTCTGTAACTGGTGTTCTTTGAGATGTGTTGCTCATGTCCATTCCACAGTAGGTGTGAGTGCTCGCCACGTGCACCGGTGTGGAAATTTTTCCCCTAGCAGTACCCATAGGATAGCGCCCCTAGCGACCCATGGAGTGGCACCACCATAGCGCGGAATAAGGGGCACTGCACACTCCCCCCACCTTCAGTTCCTTCTTGCCAGACAACTCTGATAGTGGGGAAGAAGGGCGGGATATGGAATGGACAGGAGCAACACATCTCGAAGAACACCAGTTACGGAAAAGGTAACTGTCTTCTTTTTTGAGTGATTGCTCATGTACATTCCACAGTAGGTGATTCCAAGCTATATCTGTTGGAGGTGGGTAGGAGTTCACAGACACTCGGGATGGAACACTGCTCTGCCCAACCCAGCATCCTCCCTAGTCTGGGAGACGATTGCATAATGCAATGAGGTGAACGTGTGGACCGATGACCACATAGCAGCCCTAGAAATGTCCTGAATAGGGACATGAGCCAGAAAGGTGGCCGACGAGGCTTGCGCCCTGGTTGAGTGCACTCTCACAATCGGTGGCAGGGGAACTCCCGCCAGGTCGTAACAAGTACGGATACATGCAGTGATCCAGCTGGAGAGCCGCTGAGTGGAGATTGGCCGACCCTTCATGCATTCAGCCATGGTGATGAACAGCTGTGAAGACTTCCTGAACGGTTTTGTTCATTTCAGGTAAAAAGCCAGAGCCAGTCTCACGTCTAGCATGTGGAGACAACACTCCTCACTAGACGTGTAAGGCTTGGAACAGAGCACTGGAAGGAAAATGGCCTGGCTCAGATGATAGGTGGAGACCACCTTGGGGAGGAACGAAGGGTGTGGGGGGAGCTGGACCTTATCTTTATGAAATACCGTATATGGGAGTTCGGAGGTCAGGGCCCTGAGCTCCGAGACCCTCCTAGCAGACGTGATTGCCACAAAAGGTGGGACCAGGAGCATGAAAGGTGGGACCAGGAGCATGTGGCAAGCAGCTCAAATGGAGGTCCTGTCAGCCTGGCCAGAACCAAGTTCAGGTCCCACTGTGGAACCAGGGGCTTAACATAAGGAAAGAGGTGATCGAAACCCTTAAGGAATCGACCAGTCATGGCATGAGAAAATACTGTGTGGCCCTGGACGGGCGGGTGGAAGGCCGATATGGCCGCCAAATGCACTTTGATGGACAAGGGCGCTAGGCCTTGGGTTCTGAGATGAAGGTGGTAATCCAGTATAAGCTGGAGTGGGGCAGCCACTGGTGAGACGCTGTGATCGGCAGCCTACTGAGAGAATCTTGACCATTTTGCCAGGTAGACCTGATGTGTGGAGGGCCTCCTGCTTTCCAGGAGGACTCGCTGGACTCCCTCCGAGCAGGTCGTTTCCTCTTGGCCTAACCATTGATCAACCACGCTGTGAGGTGGAGGGCTGCAAAGTTGGGGTGGAGGCGGCGACCTTGGTCCTGAGACAGAAGGTCTGGGCAGGTTGGTAGCGGCCACGGGGGCGCAATGGACAGATTCACAACAGTCCCGTACCAGTGTTGTTTGGGTCATGCCGGGGCAATCATAAGGATATGAGCCTTGTCAGTCTTGATTTTTTCCAGGACCTTGCTGATCAGCGGAATTGGGGAAAAAGTATGTAGCAGCTGACCCGACCAGGACAGAAGGAAGGCGTCAGAAATTGTGCCCTTGCCCAGGCCCCTCCTGGAGAAGAACCAGGGGTACTGGCGGTTCTGCCTGGTCATGAAGAGGTCCACTTGGGGAGCGCCCCATGTTCGGAAGATCATGTGAGCCACCTCTGGGTGTAGCAACCACTCGTGCTGGGAGAAGTCCCAGATCAGGCGATCTGCTCGAGAGTTCCAGATGCCCGGTAAGTGGTGGGCTTCCAAGTTGATATTTTGGGAGATGCAGAAGTCCCACAGCTGGAGGACTTCCTGGCAGAGGACTGAGGACCGGGCCCCGCCTTGCCTGTTGATGTAGAACATCAAGGCCGTGTTGTCCATGAGAACTCTGACTACCCCACCCATAAGGCATGAGCGAAAGGCCTCACAGCCCAGATGGACCACTTGGAGTTCTTTGACCTTTATGTGCAGGGCTAGTTCCTGTGCAGACCACAGGCCTTGGGTCTGGAGGTTTCCCACATGGGCTCCCCACCCTAAGTCTGATGCTTCGGACACCAACTCTATAGTTGGGGAGCAGTTCCTGAACGGGACCCCTCGGAGCGTGTTCTCCATGGTGGACCACCAAAGGAGGGAGGCTAGTATGGACTCAGACACAGTGAGGACTTTGTCCAACCTGTCTCTGGACTGGGAGAACATCGAGGTAAGCCAGAGCTGAAGGGGTCACATCCTGAGTCTGGCATGGCGTACCACATATGTGCATGCTGCTTTGTGACCCAGGAGTTGGAGGCATGCCTGGCAGTTGTCACGGGAAACCTCATGATTGCCTTGATGAGATCCCTCAAGGTTTTGAACCTGTCTGGTGGGAGGGAAGCTCTGGCTGATGTCGCATCGAGAATCGCGTCAATGAACTCTATGCGTTGTACTGGTACCAACATGGATTTGGTGTTGTTTACGAGCAGCCCCAGTGTGGTGCATGTGGACAGGAGGAGAGTGACGTGGTCCTGTACCTGTGATCTGGAGCTGCCTTTGACCAGCCATTCGTCGAGTTAGGGGAAGATCTGGACCCCCCCGACGCCTGAGGTAGGCCGCCACCACAGACATACAGTTTGTGAAGACTCTGGGTGCAGTCGAGAGGCCAAAGAGGAGGACGGTGAACTGGTAGTGTTCCTGTCCTACTGTGAAGCAGAAGAAACACCTGTGGCCCTCGAATATGTGAATGTGGAAGTATGTGTCTTGGAGATCAAGGGCAGAGTACCAGTCTCCAGGAAGGGAATGATGGAGGCCAGGGAGACCATGCGGAACTTGAGTTTTATCATGTACTGGTTTAGGCCTCGCAGGTCCAGGATGGGCCTGAGGCCCCCTTTGGCCTTCGGGATAAGGAAATAGAGGGAGTAGTATCCTTTGCATTTGACCTCCGCAGGCACCACCTCCACCGCTCCCAGGGGGAGGAGCCGCCTCACCTCTTGCTCGAGTAGGCTCTCGTGAGAAGGGTCCCTGAAGAGGGACGGGGAGGGAGGATGGGTAGGTGGGGTATAGCCCCAGGAGATGGTGTTGAGGACCCATCGGTCCAAGGTCAGTAGCGACCACTCCAGAAGGAAAGTACAGGGACAGTTGGAGAAGGGCAGCTTGGGCAGATCCCTGGTGCAGACTGGTAAGTCATCTCTGGGCGTCCCATCAAAATTGGTGCTTACCCACCTGCTTGCCCTTGGAGGGGCCAGGCTGGGGGGCAGGCTGAGACTGCCGCTGTGGACACTTCTTATAATCTCTGAATTTTTTATAAGAAGGTTCATATTGGGAGTGGGTGGCTTGGCTGGGGGCCTGCTGAGGCTTGAACTTGGTCCTGGCCGAGGCCGGGACATAGAGACCAAGAGTCTTTAAGGTCGTGCGAGAGTCCTTGAGACCGTGTAATTTCACGTCTGTCTGCTGCGCAAACAGGGCCTTGCCATTGAAGGGGAGGTCCTGCAGGGAGCTCTGTGCCTTGCTGGACAACCCAGACAAGAGGAGCCATGGACACCACAGAGGCCATAGTTCTTGCTGCTGTGTCCACTGCATCCAAGGCTACCTGAAGGGCTGCTCTGGCAGCAGTGGTGCCCTCCTCCACCAGGGCCTTATACTCCTTCCTATCACTCTCCTGGAGGGAGTCTGTAAACTTTGGCACTGAGGCCCACAAGTTCAAATCATATCTTCCCAGCAGGGCTTGGTGGTTTGCCACCCTCAGCTGGAAACTTAAAGAGGAATAAAGCTTTCTACCAAACAAGTCCAGCCCCCTCGAGTCCTTATTCTTAGGGATGGGAGTGGGCTGGCCTTGACACTCCTTGTGGTTGACCGCCTCGACCACTAGGGAGTTGAACTGAATAGAGATATTCGTGCCCCTTGGTGGGCACAAAATACTTAGGCTCTGCCCTCTTAGATATGCGGGGGCAAGGAATACGGAGTCTGCCACAGGGGAGTGGAGATTTTCGCCACCCCTTCATGGAGAGTGAGGGCCACCCTGGCCGGCGCTGTGGCTGAGAGGACATCAAAGAGGGAGTCTGAAGGCTCCTTCAGCTCTTCAGCCTGTAAATTGAGGCTTGAAGCTACCCTTTTCAGGAGCTCTTGGGGGGTTTGTGTGTCCTCCTGGGGAACAGGAGGAGGAGGCACTGTGATGACCACATCGGGGAGGATGAGGATGGAAGTGGGGTGCCCTGCATCCCCACCGGCGCCGCAGTTCCCAGCGCTTGGTCCCCTTCTGAGCACGGGGCTGGGGAAGAGCGCTCTGCTGACCCCTTCCTGGGGGGCTGAGACAAGGAAGCCGACAGTCTGTACGAGGCCCCACCGGGGGCTGTGTCGGGGTCCATGGGGTCCATTGGTACCAGGGCGCTGGCCAGTCACTCGTCTGGTCCGCTGACTGCCGGCTCTGGGGAGAGGTTGGGCTGGTATATGAACAACCACTATCCTGGGATGGGGACGAGTAGTGTCGTCGTGAGTGGTGCCGGGCTTGAGACTTGAGTCTGGTGTAGAGGAGCGGGAGCACCGTCTGTACCAGCTGCTCCGTGAATGGCTCCGTCGGGCAGATCCGTGACAACCGGTTGCCGGAAATCTACGCCTGGGGCTGTGAGAGCGGTGCCATGCCAGGGACCTCGACCAGGGCGAAGAGCGTGAGTGGCATCGACGTTGGTATCGCGAGGGGCTATGGTGCTTCTCGGAGTCGGCCACCTCTGGTGCCGTAGGTCCCAGTCCTGGTAATGTATGCTCTGACCTCAAGGCCTGTGCTCCCTCGATGCAGAACAGTGCCTCGATTCCCTGCTGCTCAGCACCCAGTGAGACAATCGGGTCTGGGTTGACGGGGACCGGTGTGGGCTGCGAGCCCCCTTGTGGTCACACCGTGGAGAGCAGCGTCAGGAACCTTCCCTTGATCACGAGTGGTACTGCCCGGGTGGCGACTGTGGCAGTCCGAGTGCCGGCTTGCCTCTGGAGCAGGGAGCCGCTGGGGTCGGTGCAGCCGGTACCAGGAGAGACATTACGTCTCGAGCCGCTTGCAGGGCCTTCAGCGTGGAGGGCACCGATATGTGGCCACTGGCATCTGGGGAGGTCGGCTCGGAGTGGGCTGGGCTACTCTGCTCTACTCGAGTCAGAGGCCGCGAGGCTGAAGGGGATTGAGAGCTGCCCAGCGCGGGTCTAGTCTCGCCCCCCCAGCCTTGCCTCAGTGCCTTGACAGAGAAAATCGCTTCTTCGTCTTCTTAGAGTGTCCTGTGGATGGGGAGCGGTGCCGGCTGGTGGAAGGCACTGCTGGGTTGCCACGCACCGATGCTACGGACTCGGCGCGGCAGAGTGGTGTCGGGGTCAGGGACGACTCCATCAATATGGCTCAGAGCTGTCTATCCCGCTCTTTCTTAGTCTCAGGCTTAAACCATCTGCAAATTTTGCAGCGGTCGCTGATGTGGGCTTCCCCAAGACAGCGTAAGCAGCTAGTGTGCAGGTCACTTATGGGCATAGGCCATTTACAAGTGTCGCACGACTTAAAGTGTGGGGCATGCCCCGGCCCGGGCTCAGTTCTTCTACTCTATCTATATAATCTAAATAATCTAAACTTTAAAAACAAACAAACAAACAACAGTCCAAACAGGGAAAGCTCCAGCAGAGAGCTGGAGCACAGCAATTCCGAAGCACCTTCACTGGCGGCAAGAAGGAACTGAGGGTGGGGAGAGTGCGCAGTGCTTTTTATACCGCAACATGGTGGTGCTACTCCAGGGGTTGCTAAGGACGCTCCCCTATGGGTAGTGCTAGAGGAAAATCTTCCGGCACCGGTGCACGTGGCAAGCACGCACACCTACTGTGGAATGCACATGAGAAATCACTAAGAAGAAAACGCTGTTGCAGACAAAACAACTACATTACAAGAACGTTACTGAAGTTGCAAAATCAAACACTCAGAAGTTAGGAAATGCTAGAAGTAGGCTTGCCTGTGCAGTCTTAATTCAGCCCCCTTGTGCATCTGATTTATGATATAGTCTAATTATATGATTACATCACATTTTTTTCATAGTTTTTCTTAACTTTGAGTGCTTGTCTTTGCCACCTTAATAACGTTCTATCAACATAGTGTTTTTGTATATCATTTCCTAGTATTTTTTTGTAAAAAGCAAAATGAAAACAGAAATGCCATCATCTGGCATTATATTGATATACTCATGTAGAATCATCAGCAGGCCTGGAACTTTTAGATCCACTGCACAGACCTCTGCCATATGAGCTAACAGAGTAATTAATAGCAGTAGTAGTTTGTTATCCTTTATGTGGACCAGCACTAGAGGGGGATGGGACACTTTGCCAGTGGGTTTCACAGATATTCGCTGACAGCAGAGGAATGTGAGACTCAGGAATCTGGGGTGCCATTCCCGGCTCTGGAGGGGAGTGTGTCTAGTGGGCACAGACTCTTCTGCTCATTCCCTGCAAGCGTAACCCCTTATCCTCAGTCCTATCTCTTCTCCACCCCCGCACCACCACATTCCAGTCCTGTTCTCCTTACCTATCTGGAGTCAGTCTCTATTCCTCAGCCTTTTCATCCCAGTCCTAGATTCTTTGTCCACCCATTTCTGGTCTCAACCCTGTGAACTTCCTGTCCTAATCTTTCTTCCACCACTCCCAATCTTCACCACCTCCCTGTGCTCTCAGTCCCAGTGTGCTTGCCCAGTCCTGGCCTGGAGCGACCAGGAACAGGAATTATAAGGAAGTCTTGCAAACCCCCAGCTGGATACATTTCTATCCATAATTCTCCTCCAACACAGCATTAATGGGCCTGATATTATTAACTTCCATTTTATATTGTCCATCATCTCCAAGGCACTTTGGGATCCCCACAAACTTTTCAAACATGGGAAGAACTGCACTCACTACTGAAATGGAGCCACCTCTGGGAAGGGACATGGCAGCACACAATAGCATTAGACAGCAGTTAAAAGGAAGAATACAGTATTCAAGTCAAACTTCCAGGGGAATTTATGCACACTCAACATAGTTCCTCAAGATGGAGTCTAACTAGGATAGATCAGATGCTAACACCCTTGCTCTTATACAAACTGTCATAGAATCTTTAGCTACCAGAGACATTGGGAAAACCGATCTTTTCCATACGTACTCTGGAAAACCAATAGAAGTGAGATTAACTGAATGGAAACATAGGGCTCCTAGGCCTCCATCCATCCTCACCTCCTTTTTCTTATTCCTTTTAATTAAAAAACAAAACCAAAAAAGCACCAAATTCAAAACAGAGATTTGAGGCATCTGGATGTGCATCTGTTAAACAAAAATAGTCTAGTGTACTTCCTAACATATAGTATTGCATTATACATGAGGGTGCTGCAGGCTAAACCACAGGAAACAACTGACAGCCAGGATGGGTTTAAGATTCCACAGTGTTACAAAGCAAAACATTTACTTAGATTTGACTGTACAGAGCATTTGCCGACGTGCAGCATATTGTCTATGGCAGAGTTGGCCCACATATTAGCAAAGGTTTGACTGCACAGCAATTCCAGACTGAAGACTCGGAACAGTATCAGTCCTAAGGCTGCTTCTGTCTCTTGCCGACACACTGTACTGCCCAATGTTGCTAAGGCCACGTCTACACTGCGTACCTTACAGCAGCACGGCTGTAGCGGCACAGCTGTGCTGCTGTAAGGTACGCAGTGTAGCCACTCTTTATCGGCAGGACAGAGCTCTCCTGCTGACAAAAAAAACCAACAACCCACCCCCAATGAGGGGCGGTAGTTTTGTCAGCAGGAGAGCGACTCCTGCTGACAAAGGGCTGTCCACACCGGTGTTTTTCGTTGGTAAGACTTTTGTCAGTCTGGGTGTGTGTTTTTTTCACACCCCTAACAGACAAACGTTTCACTGATGAGAGTGCAGAGTAGACATAGCCATAGTCTTTGCTGGTCCATTCAATGTGTTGTTTTTTCACACTTCCGTTTAATAGTGAAACACTCCATTTCTCCTTTGTCAGAGACTCATCTCTTAGCCTAAGCAGGTACAGAGAAGTAAAATGATTTGATCAAGATCACACATTCTGTCAGTGGCAGAGTTGACACCATAACCCAGGAGTTCTGACTTCAAGTCCACTGTTCTAACCACTACACTAAAATACTTTGACCATTTGGATATAGTGCAATCAGTAAAGGCCTTAAAAAAATCCCCATCTCTCGTGTATTCCAGGTATTCCCTAAATAGGTTAGGTCTTCCAAGGATAACAGAATTATCTGAAAAATAAAATTTATCTGCAGGAAAAAAAAATGGAAAAAAGCTAAAGTTTACATTAGCCTAAAAGAAACATTTCCCCACCCCTGCATTTATCATTGTTAAAATATTTAAGAGGATAAATTTTGGGGACTGCCTGTTCAGATTGCCCCATGCCTATCCTGTCATGACAATACAGCTGGTGATTGGCATGCTAAAAAGCTGCTGCTGTATAATTGATGAAATTATGCATGTTGGTTCTGGTTTGTATATATTTATTTCAAAGCAAAGGAACCCGTTTGACAGAAACATTATAAATAATTACAATTATAAAACTGTCAAGGCTTAAATTCAAGGTCTCAGAGAAAACTTCTTCCCATGCTAGTTTTGTCCTTTTGTATTTGGTAAAATGGATTTTTTCCCTACTCTATGAGCTTTTGTTTTGTTTTGTTTTTTAATGGAGAACAAGCAGCACGGCTCTGGCTTCTTAACTTGTCATCCATGATGTCAGCACATTACTGGGAATGGGGTTTGGCAGTTAACTTGTACTCAGTTTTCTAGCTGGCTCTACAACACTGAGAGGGTAATGTGTAATTAGCAGCCACTATTTAATTTCCCAAATATACTGATTTAGAAACCAGAAAAACATTCCCCATCAGATTTCACAATTTTAAGTTAGGTATTTGAGAGGGTCCCTTTGAAGATATTTTGCAGTCACACAATATGAAGTTTTTCTGCTGGGAGACTGTCCTATGCCTGCCCTAGTGGCTTATAGGGAGTTGTTTGACAGTTGTCTCAGAGCAGAAACCCAAATGGGCTGAGAAGATAGGCTTCCATGGATGGAAATGGATCCAAGTTAAGAAACTGTAGGGGATCTTGTTGGACCACCAAAACAGAGATGTTAAACTGCAATTTGGACAGTGCTTGGTCTCATAAAAGTTTTCTGATTGATAAACCAAATGTAGGGGTAGAAAGGAGTCACAAACAAACTCATTTAAGTCATATTTGTATCAAAGTAATTTTGAATTCATGATACTATTATGTGGATTTTTGTTCCAATGTGCACAATCCTATTAATGATATCCATAAACACTTATAACAACTGAAGTTTCAGGGCCAGATTCTCCCGTCTTGCACTTTACACAGTTGTTTAAGCAGTGCAAAGAATATGCAAAATGTGTTTAAAATGCCACTAAATCTGATTTCTCCCCTCACTTACACCTATGATAACATTTTAAACCCACTTTGCACTGGTATAGATGACCTCAAGAGGTACAAGGCAGTGGAGAATCAGTCCTCAAATCCTTCATTGCATCACAACCCCCTTTTGATAACAAAAATTACTTCACGATCCCGAAGCCTGAGCCCTGCCGCCTTGCAAAACCCAAAGGCAAAACCCAAGCCCCATCCCCAACCCATGCAGGAGGCCTGTAACCTAAGCCCTGCCACCCAGAGCTGAAGCCCTCAGGCTTCAGCTTTGGCTCCAGGCCGCAGGGCTCAGGCTTCAGCCCCGAGCCCCAGCAAGTCTAATGCCAGTCCAGGCGACCCCATTAAAAAGGGCTCACGACCCACTTTGGGGTCCCGATCCCCAGTTTGAGAACCTCTGTTCTAAACTGAAGGTATCATGATTTGGTAGCAAGAAGCTGGGGCTAGGAGCAAGGAAATCCTGAATTCTAATCCCAGCTCTGTCACTGACCTGCTGCGTGACTTTGGCCAAGTCATTTACTGGAACCTTTCAGGCTCAGTTTCCCAGTGGGTAAAATGAGAACAAAATTTTGAATCTTACATAGCCTAATGGCCATGATCACTTAATCTTTCACCCCGTATTGTTTAAATCACTGTGGTGGATACACTTGGGTAGTTGAAAGTGCTACAAACAAACAAAACATCACACCAATACTGAAACTCCATTCTCTAGGAAAAGCATAACAGCTTTTATCCATACGCTTCTTCAGTATAGAAATCCACTCTCACAAAATAATCTGCACTGAAAGGCACAGTAACAATTAGATGTAAATTCCTGCCTGTGACATTATCCATTCTATGGCAACATGCCAAATACACTGAATACACATGGAGTTCTTGCTAATCAGTAAATTATCAAAGAGACTTTATGGAATTTTATTATTTTTAATACTTGTATATAGCATCACAGGTGTGAATGGTGCTGTACTGGAAGAATAGAGACATAAGCCTAATTCTGAATGTAGTGCATACCTTTTATATAAACGTAGCTCCATTTACTTTAACTGAACTACTCCTGTTTTGTACTGATGTGAGATCAGAATCAGGTCCACGGTCCTACTCCCTGCCTTGTATTTATGACAATCTTGGTTAGATATGACATGACATTACACAATACAGGCAAAGACAACATTGCACAAGGAGGCTAGATAAGGGAGGATTACACAAAATGAGATTATGTGGATGTTTGTCTGCCATGATATGCACTGAGGTATTTTAAAATTTAATTTAGGTTTTATTAGAGTGGCATGAGGTTGTGGTCACTGTTTCACCTGTACTACAGGCTAGTGTGACAGAAATTAAAATGGTTTGCAGAAACCACGAAGAAAGCTTTTGTAGAGACCAAGACGAAGATGTAAAAGCATTAACCTAATGGATGAATGCTTAAGGTAAATTACCTCCATTGGAGTATGCCATTTTTAGGGCTTCCAGAGAAATAGCAGGTGTTATTTCTAGCTGGCAGATGATCACTTTGGCCTTGCAAATGGCATTAGCAGCCCTCTTCAGGTCTTCAGAATCCAAAAGCAAATTGGCACCTGCGACTATGACAATAACATTCTGTCCTAGAGAGAAGATTCTGTGTTTTAAATTATATACTTCACTTCACTACAATAAATTAAGGTAAATAAAACAAATCTTTGCCCTTTTCCAGGGCCTTTCACATGCGGATTTCAAAGCGCTTTCCAAAAAAACTTGGAAAGCTGCGTGCTGGTGCACTTAATCATCCAAAGATTTCAGTGACAGCCCACCACGACCTGTGCATAAAAGATGTTATATTGTACTTCAAACACAATGGAGTATAAGCATTTTTTGAGGATTTAACATGCACAGATTTTTTCCAAGTTTGATTTTCATGTTCTGTTTGGACTAAAAAGAACCACTAAACTGTACCAAATTGGAGATACCGGGGTCTTGAGAGTTTCCTAAAGACATTTGTGCCTTCCTGTGACATTACCTTAGCAGAAGTAATCACATTCAGAATTTTAACTGTCCCTTCATCTTAGGATCACTGGATATTGGATCAAATCTGTAAAAATTATGAGCATCCTGTGAATTTCAAGAAGAGAGGCAGCCCTGCTCCAGTTATCAGGGACACACCACATTGTCAGTGTTTTGAAGCATTGTGAGAACCTGAAACAGGCCCTAGCACCAATGGCATGAGTTTTAAGACAGATAGTTAATATTTGACTCATAAAAACTCTTTACAGAATATCGGGAGGGAATAAAAATGGGCAGCCAATCCCTTTGAGGGCTCGCAGATGGAATGCTCTTCCAATGGCTATGCTGTAAAGCACAACTAGGGCAACAGTTCAAATCCTTTCTGGTGTCCTTTTTATTCTGGTTGTTTGTTTAATGTATACAACTGGATGGGGAGGTTCATTACCCTAGGCTCTTGCTATTGTGGGTTTTTTTAAAAAACAACAACAAGCATATTGACTTTATTTGATTGCTGTTCTGTTTTTAGTTATTCTGTTAAGATACTGAGAGACCTTCAGGCATGGATGCCTGCTAATTAAAATGTATTATTAATCACTAAGTATTACATTCAATAAACCAGTTGCTCCTTGATCTACAGCTCCTACCTCCCGCCTTTGCTGAAGATTCCTTTAGGGGCTGCCAATCACTAAAGGCCACTGATTCTGTAATGGATTGAGTTACTCGGTGAATAAACGGCTAGGTTTTAAAAATGCATTTTTTTCTTGAATGAGACTTCAAAGTCCCTTGTGTAAGCACATGGAAAGCATGTCTCCATGCGGACATTCTGAAGGGAAAGCAGGACAATGGAACAATGATCTCAAGCTTTCCAAAGCAACTCCACTGTCAAAGGCTTTGTTGAAAACAGCTGCATTTGAATAGCAAAACCTCAGCATTTTGGCTGACACCCTGTTTTTCAACAGATATGGATGGGCATCTTGGTTGCAGGAAACCTTGCCAACAAATATATGTCAATCAAAAGCATCTGGATTTTGCTATAGGAATATTCAAAGGCAAACAGCAGTTATTTTGCCCAACATCCCTTCTGAAAGTTTACATGGTGAGAAGCTAAAAATGGTGAATTGTAGGGGTCAGATGGAATAAAATTGTGGTGGCCCTTCGCCTGAACTGTGTGCTACCTACAATCCCAAATTCTACCCACTGGAATACCTGCATGGTCCTGCTGAAATAATGAGCAGCAAAATAGTTAACTTTAGAGTTAATGGCATATTAAGATAATTGCAGCTGTTTGTTTCAACCTGTTTTTGCAGATTCAAGGTAGACAGTGCTGCACTGGGTCACAGACAGAAGGGTTTTATTTTGCAACTGTAAAGGGCTAGAGACTTAGGGTACGTCTATACTTACCTCTCGCGTCGGAGGCGCGGGATCGATGTTCTGGGTTCGATTTATCGCGTCTTGTCTAGACGCGATAAATCGAACCAGGAAGTGCTCCGCCGTCAACGCTGGTAATCCAGCTCGACGAGCGGAGTAGGCGGAGTCGACGGGGGAGCCTGCGCGCCGCGTCTGGACCACAGGTAAGTTCGAACTAAGGTACTTCGACTTCAGCTACGTTATTAACGTAGCTGAAGTTGCGTATCTTAGTTCGACAGGGGGGGTTAGTGTAGACCTAGCCTTACATTTTGCTTTAGACCAATAGTCCTACTAGAGAAATACAATATTACTACATTGTACCAGCCAGTACTGGCTCAATCGAACACTTAGAGAAATAATGGATCACATTCTGCTTTTAGCTACACTGATTTTGTCTGGAGTAACACCACTGAAGACAATGAAGTTACTTCAAATGTATACCAGTATAAATGAGAGCAGAATCTGGCTCAAAATATTCAAAGTTAGCATTTCTGAGTCTAGTACTATGGCAACCAATTTGCTTAAACAAGGACATTGGTGACAAGAAGCAGGTGGGAACCCAGCACCAGAGACAATAAAACAGTATTAAATAGCAATGGACACTAACAGTCAGAAAACGATCATTTCTTTGCAATGTTTATCCTTCAATTCCCTTACTTACACTAGTAGATCTTGATTTCAACTAAATGACTAAGCACTACTCATGTGAGTAAGGGTTTGCTGATTAGGGTTTTAGGCATTTCATTTAAAATAGCAAGGGCTACATTCTCAACTAGTGCAAGCTAGCATAGCTCCACTGAAGAGATGGAGCTACACAAATTTACACCAGATGGAGATTTAGTCCTTATTAAAAAAGTCCTTCTGATACTTAAACCAGTATGAATGCTGAGTACATAGATACTGCTTTCAACTGTGCTTCTAACCCTGCCAGCATCACTTGTCAGACAGATGGTGGCCACTAGCAGTAGGCTGTGGGCTACATGGAGACACTCAGGAAGGTTAATCTGAATTATCTATTTTTTGTGATGAGGTTTTTTTAATTGATTTTCATAAAGAAAACAGACAATGACAAGTACAAAAAGGTTAATTAACTTTTTTAATGGATTGTTTAAACCAGTGGCTCTCAACCTTTCTAGACTACTGTACCCCTTTCAGGAGTCTGATTTGTCTTGCGTATACCCCCCAAGTTTCACCTCACAATTTGCTTACAAAATCAGACATAAAAATATGAAAAAGTGTCACAGCACACTATTACTGAAAAATTGCGTACTTTCTCATTTTTACCATATAATTATAAAATAAATAAATTGGAATATAAATATTGTTTACACATTTCAGTATATACAGCAGTATAAATAAGTCACTGTCTGTATGAAATTTTAGTTTGTACTGACTTGGCTGGTGCTTTTTATGTAAGCCTGTTGTAAAATTAGGCAAATATCTAGATGAGTTTACGTACCCCCTGGAAGACCTCTGCCTACCCACAGGGTACGCGTACCCGTGGTTGAGAACCACTGGTTTAAACCACATTAAATTAATACAGATTAATTATTCTGAGTACCCCTATGTAGACAAACCCTGAAAACTGCCAAATGAATTTAAAGTGTTATTTTTAAATACATTCGACAAATGCTTTATGATAGGAATATCCAAGGCATGTCTACCCTTAAAACGCTGCATCAGCGCAACTGCACTGATGCAGCTGCGCCACTATGGCTCTTTAATTAAGATGCTCTAAACTGACGGTAGAGAGCTTCTCCCATTGGCTTAGCTAATCCACCTCCGCGAGAGGCAATAGCTATATCGGCGGGAGAGGTTCTCCCCCCAACATAGTCTGTCTCCAGTGCAGCTTAGGTAGGTATAACTACATTGTTCAGGGGTGTGGATTATTCACACCCCTGAATGATGTAGTTATACAAAGTAATTTTGTAATGTAGACCAGGGCTCAGAACACACTACCAAATACAACAGGGGCACCGTTTTTCTTTAGAACAAATACATGTGAAAGAGCCCTCGAGCCATCAGTGGTGTTTAAGGGCTTGTCTACATGACCCTGCAGTGCAGACTATGGGGGCATGAATTGAACTATACACTAAAGTATTGCCCTGTAACTGCCCTATGTAGACCCTGCTAGTGTGAACTAAAAGGGACTAATGGGACGACCTTAATATAAACTAGGTACCTTTTAGTTCACATTAACAGGGTCTATGCAGGGCAGTTACAGCGCAACACTTCACCCTGCACTACAATTCACACTCCCGTAGTCTGCACTGTGACGGTGTTCCCCATAAAACTTTATGGGGAGATGCTTATAAATGTATATATGTAACTAAAATATGTTTTATGCTACATGTGCCATGTAACATATCTCTGTGAAAGTTATGACCTACTGAATTTACTCCTCCTGTTTGTATGCATGTATCATTGTTGTAGTTGGAGTTAGGAAGATTGGTTTTATATTTGCTGGTCTTATACATAGCCTTTGTAAGTGCATGGGATCATCTTTGGAGCAAAGAATGCCTGTTAAGTGCGAGCACTTGACAGACAAAAGACGTTGCAGACCCCAATCCACATTGGGGCTGGGTCTGGAATGCAACTGGTTAGACTGGTTAGGGCGCATGGGCAGGTGACTTGCCCATGTGATCCCAAAACTCCAGGGCAACTGGATCCTACGCAGGGAGAGGAAGAAAGGCTATAAAAGCCCTTGCAAGACCCTTCCATTTTGTCTTCAGCTGGCTAAAGGAAGAAGCTCTCCACCCCCACAAGGACATTCCTGAGGGGAACTGAACAAAGGACAAAGACATTAAGGGGGTGAGTGATTGCTGGGCCCAGGCTAGAAGGAAGATAGCCTGTTTACTGGACCTAGTGAGGGGTTTATCTGTACACAGGGTGATTAGACATAGAACTGCGTGTTCTTTTTTATTTTATTCGGTAATTCACTTTATTCTGTCTGTTACTACTTGAAATCACTTAAATACTATTTTCTGTACTTATTAAAATCACTTTTTACTTATTAAGTTTCCTGGAGTTGAGTTGTTACCTGGGGGAACGCAAACAGCTGTGCATATCTTTCTATCTTTGTAATAGAAAGCGAACTATTTATGAGTTTACCCTGTATAAGCTTTATACAGGGTAAAACGGATTTATTAAGGGTTTGAGCCTCCTTGGAGTTGAGCAGCTGGGTGTCAAAGGCAAGAGCGCTTCCAGGGGCCTTACAGTGGTGAGTGGACTTGGTTCGGACCTGGGTCTGTGTTTGCAGCAGATCAGTGGGATCTGGCTCAAAACAGACAGGATTCGGGAGTCCCAAGCTGGAAAAGGCCTGGAAGCAGGGGCAGAAGCAGCCTTGGCACACCAGGTGGCAGCACCAAGCAGGTCTCTGTGGCCCCAACCCGTCACATGCACTGCGGCCAACAAACCCTACTACGTCTTAGCAGTCTCTCAACCTACCAGTACAACTGCAGTAAGGGCTGCAGAGCTCCTGCACAGTATTTCATAGGAAAAAATGATAATGTCTGTGACTACGAAAGAATATGATGAGAAATAGTTGCCTGACAAATCACACAGTTCAGGAGCATAAGGACAAGTTTTGGGTGTGCCCATGGTGATGTAATTTCTCTAGTCACTTGCTGAACACATTAAAAAGCCCCATTTGCCAGTATATTAAAATAAGGTGCTATATATCCAGGTACCAGTTTCCTATTAGCCCACAGGACCAAAACATGTTTTACTTTATGCAAAAGGATATTTTAGGCACATTGACATTCATGTTCTGCACATTTTTTGCCTTGTTTTGCTAGTCACGTCTAAATGTATATTTTGAAAAGCTTTCTGTGGGTACATGTACATGTAGTGCTTTGATATTGAAGTGTGCCCACGCTTTATAAAACGTGTGAGAATTCAGTGTTCATGAAATGACTGAATAATAGCATTACCTATAGTCAACGTTAATTTAGGCAGGCACTCTGCTTGCTTTTCCACACTGTTCTGCCAGAGCACCTCACTTCTAACCCGCAACAGTCCCTGCTATTCCAGTCCTGTGCCCTCACTTTGTTTTGCTAATGCACCTTGACCACTGCCTGCCACAGTCCTTGCTGTTCCTTCTCTGGGCTTTTTCTATGCATGAAGGAATTGCCAAACTGGATTAGACTAGTGGTTCATCTAGTCTGGTATTGTCTCTAGCAATGGCCAGTGCCAGATATGTCACAGGAAAAGGAAGGTGCCAAAACTGTGAAGGGGATAATATGGAATAACCTACCCATAGAGGAAGTTTCTTCCCTATATAGAGATTGCCTTGTAACTGCTTCTTTATTTATGTAAAACAAAACAGAAACAATATGCATAATAATTTTACAGAGTTCCTATAAACCAGTAATACATTGTTAGGGGACAGGGTGCTGTAGGAGTGGTAAAAGCGGTGGGGGAAAGGGATGCAGCAGTAAGTGGGACGGGAGTGGAAAGTGGGACTACACATCCGAATTGGGGAAGTGTTCAGAAAAACTGCTGGGGGCATGTTACAGTTCTTTGCTTTGAGGGGAGCAGGGAATGCCACCATCTGCAAGGTCTTGGTTGACAAGCCCACTTGGGAAGCTGGAGTTTATGCTTGGTAAGCACCTATCTGGACGCAGTGAAAATTTCCAGAAAACACAGATTTCTAAGGCTGCCACAAAAGCTAAACTTTATAATGTGTCTGAATTGTGGATTTCACAGGACCACACACATAATGGAAATGTTGGTTGTGACGCCATATATTGAGTTCCATTTTGCTCTTAAAGCAGAGACTCAACCTCTTTATTTTGTATGAAAAATACTGTGCCTGCTCCCCAAACTATAACTATATAGTTATATAGCCACTATATATAACTATAGCCACACGGGTGGGTCGTACTGCTTAAACCAGGGATCTCAAACTCAAATCACCAGGAGGGCCACATGAGAACTAGTAAATTGGCCTGAGGGCCGCATCACTGAAACCTTTTCATACAATGATACAAAAGTATAGTCAAAGATGAAAAAAATTAAGAGTAATACAGTATTCTATTAAAAGTCAATGGATTAACTTTTTTAAAAATTTAATGCAAAGAGGGGTTTTAATAAAATATAAACACTCAGTAATGTTTGGAGCTTGGCTGCCAGTGGAGTCGGCGACTATGGCGGGCCGCAGGAAATAACTCCGCGGGCTGCATGTGGCCCGCGGGCCGCGTGTTTGAGACCCCTTGCTTAAACTATACCAGCATAGCTATAGCAGTAGAACTTGCATGTGTAGACAAGCCCTTAGATGAGTACGGTACAACTTGATGGGTCGAATCTGCCAGGCTTCTGCAAATAAAATAGTCTCGCTTGTAACAGCACAGAACACAAGACTGCTATTTTATTGTAATCTACTCAATTTTGGCCCCAGATGGTTTTGACTAAAAGTAACCACCATTACCACTACCAATTCCGTATATCTGTCTGCTTTACAGCACGGTCCTGACCTGCTTTGCTCTAGCGCAGCAGCTTCTATGTAAAATCTCAGGCCAGTTTTAGATTTGGTAACTTAATTTAGGGACTTTCCATTTTTGACCGAAATAACCTATGTGCCACAATGCATTGTTCAGTTCATCTTCCATATCACAAAACTTCTAATGCACTTTCATACCAATATAAGTTTCTAGGAAAATCCACGGAAACTTCAGAGCAATGAACAATGGTCATGGCTCTGTTTCCTAGTGCTTCAAAAGTTTTTAATCCACAAGTTTTTGTCCATTATCCCTCAGAACAGATCACAGGGTTCTTGAAAACCCAACAGGTCACTCACTACTGTTTCAAGGTTAGATCATGCTCTTTCTTAGCCCAGGGCTACACTAGGGGAGGGGGGTCGATCTACGATACGCAGATTCAGCTACGTGAATAACGTAGCTGAAATCGGCGTATCGTAATCGGCTTACCTGACCATGAAGACGGCGGCGCATCGATCGCTGCAGCTCCCCTGTCGACTCCGCTTGCGCCGGTTGATGACGTGGTTTTCCGGCGCCGACGGGGAGCGCGATCAGGGATCGATTAAGCGCTTAATGAGACGCGAAAAATCGATCCCCGATAGATTGATTGCTACCCGCCGATCCGGCGGGTAGTGAAGACAAGCCCTTACTGTGCCCAGCAGAGGACTAAAAGGTTAAGTAAGACTCCATCCCTTACTCAGCCAACCTGAACCTTGTGTCCAGTGAAGAGTGTAGACAATATTCCTTGGATAGTCCTCCCATGGGAAGTGGGGAGGGAGGGGAATGAGGGGCTTGGAGTAGGTGATTCCACGGCTTTGTCCTCTGCCCCCACTCACTGACCAAAGTAGCTGGCCAGGTATGAGAGGGATGTAAGCTGCACTCTCTTGAGAGCTTCAGTAATTTACTTCCCAAACTTACTCCTCCAGAATGGGGGAAGGGGTGGGGGGTCATGGAGAAACATCAGGGAAGGAACTGTGACTTTGGTATGTCTAGCGTAATTCACTGAACTAAAGGGAACTAAGGCCCCTACTTCTGAACATGAGTATCCAAACTGGGGTTTAATGTGCTTTAACTAATACACTTAATATTCGCACCTCTCCAACTTGCCCTAGTCACAATTCCCGTTCTAGGCCTGCTCCTGGGATGGATTTGTCACATCCTGACCCTTATTCCGGGCTGAGTCAAGGTTCAATCTAGACCATCATTTTTTTCAAAGAGTTCACAGGCTAGCAAGTATGAGGCGGAATTTGTTTGAAAAGAAAAAAAAAAATCAGCAGAGGTTAAATTAGTCGCTATGAAAGACAATATGAAAAATGGTCAATTACCTCTTTTCTACCCTGTCTGAAAATATGAAAGCAAAGGTACATGCTAAACTAAAGAACAATTAATATGTAGGTCAACTGATGCTTTTGGAGCATACGCACTACAAGGAACTCTGAGTCAAATATTATGGCAAGATTTTAAAGACAACTGGATAACCTGAGAACCAAAATATCTGTAGCTATGCAGACTAAGATAATAAGGATAATCATATTTCATAATTCCTGGCATAAATTCATCATGGGCTGGGGTCAGGAAGGAATCCTCTTTTCCCATTGTAAATCTGCTAGGTACATTACGGGGGAAAGTTTTTTATATTTTAACACCCCCCCCCCGATGCACCATGTACTGGCCAGTGTCAGACTAGATCAATCAGTGGGCTAGTCTATTTATGGCTATTCGTATGTAGATATGATAAGGGTCAGATTCTCCCACCCTTACTCACATTGAGTGGCACTGTGCTCCACTAGTAGTCCATAGGATGAGTAAGTGTGGAAATGTTAGGATGACAGAATTTGTCTGTAAATGAGGGGAAAACCCACAACTAACAAGGGCCAATGAAAAGTTTCTTTTGCGGCTTACAAAGGCAGAACTTTTGCTTACTAGGAGGACCACTCAGAACATGAAATATGTACCTTCGCTGTTAACAATTATTGAAGCAGCTCCAGTAGCAGCATCCTCAGTCTGACCTACAAATTCTAAGAAAGGGAAAAGTTACCGTATGTATTATTTCAACAACAGTATGTGATGCAGTTTAACCTCCCATAACCTCCAACACTTAAAAATGCTAATAACTATTTCATGTGTAACAATGCCAAAGAAGGTTAACAACAACAACAACAACGAAAGAAGAGTTAACTTACACCCACAAAAAAGCAAATGTGAGTCCAACGTTCTTTAATGTAGCTATGTCTCTGCTTCAATGACAGCACACTTTTATCCAGTGAAACAACAGATTCTAGGCTGGAGAAAATTAAAGCATTGAAATCATGCAGCATATTTCCCCCTCTTAACTCTCTGTTGATTTACATTTCAGAAGGAATGGCAGCCTACATTAATGAAGATGGAGGCTGTGGTGAGGCTGTACATTTCCTCTTTGGATTAATCCATTCCGTTAAATTATTATAGGCTGAGCTGGTAGTGTGGCCTGTTATTATGGTTTGCCCAACACTTTCTGCTATAAACCCCAGTTTTCAGTTACATATAACTTTGCCAAACATTAACTGTTTAGAATGAAATTTTCCATGCCAGGTGATTGCCTCTGGCTGATTATTATTTTTGAAAAATTCAGTCAAAATGATGGTTGTTGGCAATTCAGAGCTACATTTGAGAGATGATCCTGCTCAGCTCCTTACAGCCCTGGGCTAGAGTAGACAATGCTCAATGCAGATGGAATCTATGTGGACAATACAGGCGAGTCGCATCTTAGGCGCATTTAACATGCGCGAATTCAGCTTTGCGCGGTCGGCAAAAACAGAAAAAAAAAAAGAAAAAGAACCATTTTAAAACGGCATCGGTACTGCGGGCAATTCCGTCCGCCATTCAACTCAATGGCGTTTCACTATACGCGGTTTTTCGCTTTACGCGCTATCCGCGGAACGGAACCCCCGCGTAAGATGAGACTTGCCTGTAGCTGCAATGCTTTAGCAAGTTTCTACTGAGCATGTGTGTACTGCACTTTTTCAAAGGCTTATTCCTTGGCCAAATTTGGTTGGATTTTCACAAGGGATGGCAAAAGGCCAAACCAAACCAAATGAAACCACCACAATTTTTTAACATAGGCAAAGCAATGTATTTTGTCCTAGCCTCATTCTCTGAAACAACTGGACCATTCTGGGCTGACATTTTCCAGAAAAATTTATCCTGAGGCTGATACCTGGCATTGAAAATTTCAACTTGAACAGTTAAAGTATGACAAAGTTATAAGTAACTGAAAATTGGGTCTTACAATGGGAAGTGTCAAGCAACCTTAACCAAAGGCAGTACTAGCAGCCCTGCCTATAACAGAGAGGGAAACTAGGATTTAGAGACTTCCTGAAAAAAAGTGCATTTAAAAATGTGGCTGAACTCTGAGATATGTAAAAATAGCACTGCAGAGTTGGACTGTTATTTCTTCATTATACTATACGGGTCAAATGTACTCAGTTTACAAGCAAAAATATATTTTCCTTAACTGCCAGCCCTGTAAAGTTAGCCTGGGATGTGAGAATCAAGCTAGATTGTTACCTCCCTGTCTGTCCAATTATGCCTTCAGTGACACTTGTGCAACCCTACTGCTTTCAATTGGGCCTGACCCAACATCCACTGAAATCAATGGAAAGACTTCCATCGATTGTAAGATGCTTTGCATCAGGCCATTGGTGATCCACAAGAAGAAAGCAGCAGTTATCCAGGTTCAGGGGTGGCTCTATGCTTTTTGCCACCCCAAGCACGGCAGTCAGGCGGCTTTCGGCGGCATGCCTGCGGGCGGTCCGGTGGTCACGTGCCCTCTGTGTGCTCACCGCCGAATTGGTGCCGAAACTGCATGGCCAGCGGACTTCCCGCAGGCATGCCGCCAAAGGCTGCCTGACTGCCGCCCTCACAACGACTTGCCGCCCCAGGCACGCACTTGCTGTGCTGGTGCCTGGAGCCGCCCCTGGCCAAGTTGGCTTTGCAAGGCTAACAGGAGTAAAAGGCAACAATTTACTTTCATCACTGAAGTGAATAGATATGACTCAGGACACACACGTATGCTGAGTAAGAAGGTTCCATTTATATAAATTCACATTACAGAGTAGAACCAAACCACACTTTAAGGAGCGACTAGTGTCTTTGTAGTGACTTTTACGAGAGCAGAAGTCTTTGAAGTCTTCCATCCCCTGACAATGATTTAGATCCTGCTATTTACTGCTGTAAATCAACATTGAACATTTAGGCTAAAAATTAAGGGCAAAATTTTCAAAAGTGGACACTAATTTTGGATGCTTCAGTACTTGGGTGCTCAACCTGAACCTCATTTTTCAGTCATGCTAAGCATGTGCAACTCCTATATACTTCAAATGGACTTGCATGTTCCCAGAACTTCTGAATGTAAGGGCATGACTACACTTGTGAGTAGAGTGCATTAAAGCAGCCCTGTGCGCTCTAAGTCATGACCCATCCACACTGGCAAGGCACTTAGAGCGCCTGGACTCTGAAGCTGGAGCGCTCCTGGTAATCCACCTCCACGAGAAGCACAACGCTTGTTGCGTCTCGGCTGAAATGCCCCAGCGTCAGTGTGAACGAGGTGTTGCATTACTGTGCTTTGATCGGCCTCCGGAAATGTCCCATAATCCCCTTAAGTCAAGTGGCCACTCTTGTCCTTGTTTTGGAATGGGTTGTAGGAATGCGGATATGCCCTTTCAAAGCTCCGGTTTCTGACATCCGGCATGTTTATCTGCTCCGGGACAAAGCAATCATTACTGAGGAATGCGGCTTGCTTTGAGTGAGAGAGAGAGAGGCGAGGGGAAGGGGGTTTGAACTTACAAGACAGCATGCTGACACACTCTCAGCACCCCAAAAACCCACTCTCTCCCCCCACATACACACAACACACTCCCTGTCACACACCACCCCACCCCCTGCATTTGAAAAGCACGTTGCAGCCACTTGAATGCTGGGATAGCTGCCCATAATGCACTGCTCCCAATGCCGCTGCAAGTGCTGCAAATGTGGCCATGCCAGTGCGCTTGCAGCTGTCAGTGTGGACAGACTGCAGCACTTTCCCTACTGCTCTATTCGAAGGCTGCTTTAACTCAAAGAGCTTTACATCTGCAAGCATAGCCATGCCCTTAGTCTCTAGGTGCCTCAAATTGGGCATCCAAAATTAGTGGCCACCCTTGAAAATGTTGGCCTAAAGATTTAACATAGGCCAATTCAAACCAGACTGGACAAAGTAATGGTGAATACACTGCAGAGAACCATTCTGCACCAGAATGGGTGTGTGAATTAGACAACCTAGCCAATCTATCCTTTCACCTCCTCCATCTCTAGTTCCAAATTTTATCTAAAAAATAAACAAATTATTTTTTTAAAACTGAAATTTTACCTGTAGAAATCCCATTTCTCTTGAAATTTTCAATATAATCATTGCCAAACGAGTCCTTCCCAACCTGCAAAGAAGTTATGAACATTAAATCTTTTACAGTCCGCAAACTGGTGTAATGCAACCATCATACACTAAACTTTATTTTACAGCTCTTTTATCTCATTTACTTGATCAAATAGCATTTTACAGCTCTCTCCCACCTCTAAAATAAAAAGGTGCTTCACAGCTTTCACACTCACCTTGCATCACTGGTGTGACATTGCACTCTATGATTTTTTGAAAATATGCTAATGAGTGTGAATATAATGTAACTGGAATATGCTTCATGTAAAAGGTCTCTTGTAAGGTATCATTACAAAGCTTATAATCTGCTGAGTGTGGTCATCCTATTTGTATAAATGTATCACTCTTGTATCTAAAACTAGAAATATAAAATATAACTCTGAGGTCCTATTGTAGTTACGGATATTTCATTGATATGAGTGTTTCATCCAGCCCTTAGCGACCCATTCATATCACCCCACACAGTTACCTGACCCAAGCACCTCATGTCTCCTGCTCTGCCCCAAGACCATCTTACCCTTCTGCACCCACTGGATAACAATCCCTAGTCAAGTAAATTACCATGCATAAAAATATTACAGAAAATTCCCACTTCATCACAGGGGGATTGTGATTAATTTATCCTTAGTTATTTTAATTGAAGGTGAGTTCACAGCAATAAATCTCAATGGGGTCTGTTGGTGATTCATCCTGTACCTTTCCGTTTCACAGTACAAGCTTATAAAATGGCAGGAATGGAAACCCTCCAGATGTTTTTCCTATATTGGCACATGCAACACTTTAAAAAATTGTACATTTTCTTAAATACTATTTTCAGTTTGGGCCCCCAAAGATTTAGTGAGTGCCATGCATGGACTACCTTGGGTAAAACTCAACAGAGTGAGACCATATTGACCAGCATCAATATTTATTTATTTCTAGCTCTGTACAACAAAAATCCAACCCAACCAACCAACCCAAACCAACCAACCATTTCAAAATGTTTTTTTAAAAAGGTCTATTTTGGAGGGAATTATATGTCCAGAACCCCTGGATCAAACAACTCCAAATTTGGACCTTTAAACAGAAGTAGTGTTGCAACCTTAAATATTGTGGCACTGCCACATCACAATAATTGTATACTGCACTTTTTGCCATTATTCAGTTCCAGACTGAAATATTAATAGTAATTCCATTGTTCTCTTTAATTGCAATCCACATTTTGAGTTTTAAAATACCTTTCTAGTTCTAAGTCTCCCCCACTGCAAAAATATCAGGTGTTACTAGGGAGGCCACTTGTTTGGTATTAAACCAGATGGTCCTCTTTTTGAGAGGTTTGTCTCTCACTGGTAGTGGGACAAAAATGGATGTGGTTTTGTCCGGTATCAGAGGGGGGACAACACCCCCCCTTCCAGCTCTTAAAATGGCACCCCCTTGTATGGCATGACCTTGCAAACCATGCGTACAAGGTCATACTGGCAGAGGCGGGGCAGTATGCTCTTAAAGATGGTGTGACCTCACATGCACCATCAAACTATCAGGGGCAGGGTCACACCTGCAGGGTTGGGCCCATGGCGTTCCTGGAAGTACTGGAATGATGTGTTCTGGGAATGTATGAGTGGCCACCTTAGGTTTTATACATTTTATGTGTATAGTCTGGAAAGTGAGTCTGTAAACATGTTATCATAGGATTCTATATTTATTTTCCCTCTGGGAGTTCCAGACCAAATGCACTCAGTTTACAAATCAAAACATGATTTTAATTTTAACTGACGATGCTGAAAACTTTAAATAGGGTTTGAGAGTCAAGCTGTGCTCTTTTCTGCCTCTTACATCACCATAAAGAGAGTCTGCAGTTGGAACTAAGCTTCTCATTTTGAGTACCTCTACAGGGCTGACAGAAATAAAAACTTTTTTTCAGTACATTAAGCAAATGTGACTCAAAGACACACAGGGAACACATGTGGAGAAAGAAGGTGTCTCTTTTACATGATCTAAAACCACACTTTACATATTTATAAAGCCAATGTAACTTTTAATTCATCCAACTGGGCCTATGTATTCAGCAGGATCAGTTTCTACATGTGAGCATTGCTGTGGTGTTTGTACTCTCAACTTCTAAGAGAGCAAATTGTGGTCTCAAGTCCCACACCAGAAACTGGGCAACAGTGTAATGCAACAATAAATGTTACTGCATGAGTCATCCTTCAAATAAGTTGTTAAATAAAGATCCATTCTTCCCATCCTGGTTGCTGTCTAGTGGCCAATGAATTGGGCAAAGAATTGGGAGAGAAGCCCAGTGTCCGAGCCAATGGTCTTTGTGTCCATGACACAAGTGCTAATACTCAAAACTATGTCTGAGCAAGTGGTTGCCTTGTTGTCTACTGTGAGGTACGTATGTACCTCAGCTCTGCAAGATACCTTGAATACAAGAAACACTATATAAAACCAAAATCTAAACACACATTTAAATCATAAAATGATTCTCTTCTTTTGCTCATCCCATTGTACAGCCATATTTTGAAGTGCACTTCAATTTACAACATCTGCAAGAGATTTATATTAAAATGTCACTAGGGACAGTCAATGTCTCTAAATAGCAGTTTGTAAGGCAGAAAATTGATTGAGGACAGACCAGGTCAGATGAAGTTAATGCTAACGAGTAGGATAAGCACCTGCTCTGATTTGTTAGGGTGCATACAGGGCTGGCACGCCCACTAGGCGACCCTAGGTGGTCGCCTAGGGCGCCAGCATTTGGGGGGCTTCCCCATAGCTGCTGCCCCTGCCTCCGCCTCTGGGCGAGGTAAGCTACCGCGGGCGGGGGGCTGGCCGCCACAGGGGGCGCTGGTGGGAGGGCGTGGGGGGCCACGGGAGGGCGCGAGGAGCCGAGCCCAGCCCGCCCCACTGCGGGGGTGCCGAGCCCCGCCCGCTGCAGGCCGCGTGGGGGATGGGGAGCCGAGCCCTGCGCCCAGGCCACGGCGGGCAGGGCTGGGAGCCGAGCCCAGCCACAGCCCATGGGTGGGTGGTAAACCTGCCGCAGGCTGGGGTGGGGGTGGAGGGGGGTGTTTGCCGTTGGGGCGGGGGGGGGGGGGGGGGGGCGCAGGGCCGGTGCATACCCATTGTTTTCAATTGGGGATATTTCTGGATTACTGATTATCCCTGGATAGAGTCTGTGGTCAGGGACCTCATCAAAGTTATCCATGTTTTTGTGATCTACCAATTGTGTTCTTATAATGTGCTTTACCTGGGGATAACCATGAAGGCTTCTGTGAAACTTCAGCTAGTCTACAAGGCAATAGCTACACACTTACTTAGTTACGGAGGCATTTCATAGCGTTCTCCAAAAGCTGGATTGACTTCGTATTCCCTTCAATTTGCTGGTTTTAATCTATAAAGTCTAGAAAGTTTGGGTCCTGGATATCTTAGAGACCTGCATCTCTTGCTACTCAGCTGTCACAAAAATTGAGATTAGGGAGGGAACTTTTGTTTACAGCTCCTAGATTTGCACATCTTGATGCTGAAAGGAAGGTGTTCTTGGTGAAGGGCCCTAGACCATCAGCATCCATGTCTGTTTATCTTCAGCGCACTGTGTAAGGCTCATCTATTCATTCAAGCTCTGCCCTCAGGGAGATGTGAAGATGGGGCATCAAGATCATTTTAGAATTGAGTACATTTAATCTGACATCATCAATAAATGTAATATATTGTTTTAAAATGTTCGCTATGTGTGCTCAGACCCTGCTAGATGGAATATTTTATAAATAGAAAAACAAACACATTTCTTGGTCTATTGACTTGCAGAAGATACTATGTACTGAAATATTGTTTCTTTATTCCAGAATCACTACATTTATATCCCTTTCTACTAGGCTTGTAGCTACACAGTGTTTGATGTAATTCACACTCATTCTTATTCACAATTTTTCAACATGTGCTTTTGCTGGCTTGCTATCAGCATTTTTCCATGTGCCATCAGGAGGGTTGACATCATCACAGATGAAATTCTAGCAGCCTGAGAGTCAAACTCAATCTGTACCTGCAAATTAATTGTATTGAAAAATATCTTTGCTGACACATCTTTTGTTCCATCTGTTCAGTATGCGAAATTCTGTCATTAACTTTTTTTGGAGAGTGTTTACTCTTTTCCTTGCATAGGGAATGCAACCAGTTTTTGCTACTAAAAATAACAGAGCTAGTAATGTGGAGAAAAACATGGTTTAAAAGGTGATTACATACTCTGAGCTGAATTATAGATGCAGCTACACTTTTATAACAAAGTAAAGGTTTAGGCTCACTGTTTCTAAGTTGGGCTCACAGACCAATCTGTGTGTTTAAACGGTTAGGAACTATAAAAAGGAAAGACTATATAAATGGCAATACAGTATTTCCTCTTTTTGAGAAAAAAATCAAATGCAACTGGGACACACAAGCAGAATTTAACTCATCAGCTGCAGAACAATGACACCAAGATTAGAGGAATCAGCTAGGATCATCCCAGGATAGCTGCTAAAAGTGAAACAGTCAAGACCTATTCAGAACACATCATTCTTCCCTCCCCGCCCCCCCCCCCCCACCTGAACAGCTTTAATTTAGATTGTTAAGACCGACTTTTTTTGTGATGGCCAATAAAAAAAAGAGAAAGGATGAGCTTCAGGGTAAGGTAGTGGTCTGGAACTCAAGAAACCTTAATATATTAATCTCCCTGTCCCTCAGTTCCCCATCTGTAAAATGGAGATAATAATTATTAATTTTTTCCACCCTTTGTCTGTCTCATTTTCGGGACTGTGACTATCAGTTAGTATATCCCTCTACAGGGTCTAGCACAATGGGTGCTACTGTTATACATATAAAATAATAGCAGCACCCACTGCTAGAACTACGCAGATCAAAAGACAGAAAGCAACATGCCACTTGTCATTCAGACTGGGTCAGGGTCAGTGTTTGGTAGTGAAAACAAAATCCATAGCAATTTATGGTATCCATGCTGCTCTTTATGTGGATCCATTATATTCATAACTTGGGGCACTTATTTTTCTTCACATCGTATTTTTACTTGTAAGCTGAGAAAATATGAGCTGGACTCTTTAAGAGACAATAAAGCTGGAAATGTATAATAAGATGTGCACAGAGGAGACTAACTAAACTGACACAAGTCAGACATTTTTCCTGCTGGACTGCAACACACTATCTTCCGACTGTGGCCAATGCCAGGTGCCCCAGAGGGAATGAACAGAACAGGTAATCATAAAGTGATCCATCCCTTGTTGCTCATTCCCAGCTTCTGGCAAACAGAGGCGAGGGACACCATGCCTACCCATTCTGGCTAATAGCCATTGATGGACTGTTAATTTTCTTTTTTGAACCCTGTTAAAGTCTTGGCTTCACAACATCCTCTGGCAAAGAATTCCACAGGTTGACTGTGCGTTATGTGAAGAAATACTTCCTTTTGTTTGTTTTAAAGCTGCTGCCTATTAATTTCATCTGGTGACCCCTAGTTCTCGTGTTATGAGAAGGAGTAAATGACACTTCCTTAGTTACTTTCTCCACAGCAGTCATGATTTTATAGACCTCTATCATATCCCCACTTAGTCGTCTCTTTTCCAAGCTGAAAAGTCCCAGTCTTATTAGTCTCTCCTCACATGAATGCTGTTCCATACCACTAATCAGTTTTGTTGCCTTTTTCTGTACTTTTTCCAATTCATCTTTTTTGAGATGGGGCGACCACATCTGCACGCAGTATTCAAGATGTGGGCATACCATGGATTTATGTAGAGGCAATATGATATTTTCTGTCTTATTATCTATCCCTTTCCTAATGATTCTCAACATTCTGTTTGCTTTTTTGACTGCTGCTACACATTGAGTGGATGTTTTCTAAGAACTATCCACAATGACTCCAAGATCTCTTTCTTGAGTGGTAACAGCTAGTTTAGATCCCATCATTTTATATGTATAGTTGGGATTATGCTTTCCAATGTGCATTACTTTGGATTTATCAACATTGAATTTCATCTGCCATGTTGTGGCCCAGTCACCCAGTTTTGTGAGATCCCTTTGTAACTCTTCACAGTCTGCTTGGAATTAACGATCTTCAGTAGTTTTGTATTATATGCCAATTTTGCCACTTCACTGTTTACCACTTTTTCCAGACCACTGGGGACACCACTGTTTACTTCCCTCCATTCTGAGAAGTATTTATTCCTACCCTTTGCTTCCTACCTTTTAATCATTACCGATCTATGACAGCTTACTTTGCTTAAGAGCCTTTGGGGAGGGACCTTATCAAAGATTTTCTGAAAATCTCAGTACACTATATCCACTGGATCCCCCTTGTCCACATGCTTGTTGACCTCCTCAAAGAATTCTAGTAGATTGGTGAGGCATGATTTCCTTTTACAAAAGTCATGTTGACTCTTCCCCAACAAATTATGTTCATCTATGTGTCTGACAATTTTGTTATTTACTATAGTTTCAACTAGTTTGTCCGGTACTGAAGTGAGCCTTAACGGCCTGTAATTGCCGGGATCACCTCTGGAGCCCTTTTTAAAAATTGGCGTCACAATAGCTATCCTCCAGTCATTTGGTACAGAAGCTGATTTAAATGATAGCTTACAGACTACAGTTAGTAATTCTTCAATTTCACATTTGAGTTCCTTCAGAACTCTTGGGTGAATACCATCTGGTCCTGGTGACTTATTACTGTTTAGTTTATCAATTTGTTCCAAAATCTCCTCTAATGACACCTCAATCTGGGACAGTTCCTCAGATTTGTCACCTAAAAAGAATGGTTCAGGTTTGGGAATCCCCTCACATTCTCAGCCCGGAAGACAGATGCAAAGAATTCATTTAGTTTCTCTGCAATTGCCCTATTGTCCTTGCGGTGCTCCATTAGTATCTTGATCATCCAGTGGCTCCACTGGTTGTTTAGCAGGCTTCTGATGTACTTAAAAAATGTTTGCTGTTACTTTTTGAGTCTTTGGCTAGCTGTTCTTCAAATTCCTTTTTGGCCTCCCTAACTATATTTTTACACTTTATTTGCCAGGAGTTTTTGTGCCTTTCTATTTTCCTCAATAGGATTTAACTTCCACTTTTTAAAGGATGCCCTTTTGCCTCTCACTGCTTCTTTTACTTTGTTGTTTAGCCACAGTGGCCATTTTTTGGTCCTCTTACTATGTTTTTTAGTTTGGGGTATACATTTAGGTTGAGCCTCCATTATAGTGTCTTTAAAAAGTTTCCATGCAGCTTGCAGGGATTTCACTTTTGGCACTGTATCTTTTTAATTTCTGTTGAACTAACACCCTCATTTTTGTGTAGTTCCCTGTTCTGAGACTAAATGCTACTGTGTCTGGATGCTGTGGTGTTTTCACTGCCACAGGGATGCTAAATCTAATTATATTATGGTCACTATTACCAAGCAGTTCAGCTATATTCACCTCTTGGACCAGATCCAGTGCTCCCTTTAGGACAAAATCAAGAATTGCCTCTCCTCTTGTGGGTTCCAGGACTAGCTGCTTCAAGAAGCAATCAGCGTCAAAAACCTTTGTCTCTGCATCCCATCCTGTGGTGACAGGTACACAGTCAATATAGGAATAGTTAAAATCCCCATTATTATTGAGTTTTTTATTTTTATAGCCTCTCTAATCTTCCTGAGCATTTCACAGTCACTGTTACCATCCTGGTCAAGTGGTTGGAAGTATATCCCTATTGCTATATTCTTATTATTCAAGTATGGAATTACTATCCATAGAGATTCCATGGTACAGTTTGGTTCATTTAAGATTTTTACTTCATTTCACTCCACGCTTTCTTTCACATACAGTGCCACTCCCCCACCAGCACAACCGGTTCTATCCTTCCAATATATTTTCTACCCTGGTATTACTGTGTTCCATTGATTATCCTCATTCCACCAAGTTTCTGTGATGCCTCTTATATCAATATCCTCATTTAATACAAGGCATTCTAGTTCACCCATCTTATTATTTAGACTTTTAGCATTGGTATATAAACACTTAAAAATTGTCACTTTTCAGCTGTCTGGCATTACGTGATGTAATTGAATGGGACTCTCTTTCATTTGACAGTTTCTCATTAGATCCTACCTGTATTTTATCTTCCATTCTCTCCTCCTTACTAGGATATAGAGAATCTCCATTAATAGATCCTCCTCTAGGGGATGTCTCTGTCTTATAAAGCACTTGGAAATTTTGGGATCAAATTGGCTATGAACATGTAAACGTCTCATATTATTATTAAAGAATGTGAAACTGAAAACAAATTATGAAAAGCAGAATCTTAAGACTGAAGTTTCAAAAAGCTGGGATAATCCATTAACATAGGCATTAACATTGTTTGATGTTAAGCACTTTGATTCCTTAAGATGACTTGTTTGTGACCCCGTAGTGCCTAGGGCAGCCCTCACTGGAAATGCTAAGGTCAGGGCAGGCTGCAAAAGTGAGAGTAGATACTCCTAAGACTGGTGGGTAACACTGAAGTTAAATTCCCCAACTAGTCACGAACTACGCTCCTGATCCCCCACACTGGTTATCAAGAAGCAAATAAATAAACAAACAAACAAACAAACAAACAAACACAGCTCCCTTTATTGCATTCCAGTTCTCTGGCTCCCACTCAGCACCTAGATGCAGTAAGGTGAGGTGTTATTTAAAAACTCTTCTCACTATACAAAATGTTCTTCTGAACCCCAAAGAGCCAGCCATATTGCCATTGCCAAAATACCACACGGCCAGCCAAACCTTTAGCATCTAAGGGCTAGTCTACACTGGCAATGTTAAAGCGACCAGCGCTGGGAAAAAACAAAAAAACACACCTCCATGAGGGGCACAGCTCCCAGCGCTGGGGCACTGTTTACACTGGTGCTTTACAGCGCTGCAACTTGCTGTGTTCAGAGGGGTGTTTTTTCACACCCCTGAGCGAGAAAGTTGCAGCGCAGTTAATTGCCAGTGTAGACAAGCCCTAAAACTAAACGTTTATTATAAAGAAAAAAAAGAAAGAACAAGAAAGAGCTGTTAAATGGTAAAGCAGTCACATACATACAAAGACTTCGAAGTTCATATATCAGGTTCTTAGCAGTACAGTGAAACCCTGCTATAATGCGCCCCACGATAACGCGAATTCAGTTATGACGTAGGGCGAGTCTGGCCCCGGCGGCTGAGGGGGGCGCGGGGCAAGTCCAGCGGACGCAGGGCGTTTGGGATCCACGCCCCGGCGGCTGCAACAGGAGCGAACCTCCCTGCAGCCGTGGCATGCTCCCGGGGTTCTCGCTTCTGTCCCCGGCAGGCGCGGGGCATTCAGGATCCATGCCCTGGCGGCTGCAGCAGGAGCGACTCTCCCTGCAGCCGTGGCACGCCCCCAAGGTTCTTGCCTCTGTCCCTGGCGGGCGCAGGGTGAGTCCGGCAGGCGCAGGGCATTCAGGATCCATGCCCCGGCGGCTGCAGCAGAAGCGACTCTCCCTGCAGCCGTGGTGCGCCCCTGAGGTTCTTGCCATCCTGCTCCTCCTGCTCCAGCAAACCTCTAGCTTCTGAATACTGTACCGTGGAACCCCGCTATAAAGCGACCCCGCATTTACTACGATCGATTTTCTTGGACTCCAAATATCGCATTATAACGGGGTTCCACTGTATTGGTGAGTTGGCTGGTTTGAAAGTCCCTCTGGAAGACATCCACAGCTGGGATGGGTCATTCAGTCCTTTGTTCAGAGCTTTGTTTGTAGAAAAGTTACTCCAGAGGTAAGAAGCAGGATTGAAGACAAAATGGAGACAGTGAAGCTGCCTTTTATAGTCTTTTGCCATGCGGCCTGTGCTTCCTTTGTTCCAAACACAAGCTGCCCAGCACATGGCCTGGAATCTCTAGAGTTCTGTCCATAAGCATACCCCTCTGCATGCCTTGCTGAGTCATAAGGTGTAGCCCCTGACACTTTCAATGGGTTCATGGTACAGTTGCTGTCCCTTGACGGGCCATCAAGCAGGCTAGACAGTGCTGATGCCAACCTGTCTGGGGGTGTCATCCAGATGCACAGCACAAGTTTGAAATACAGATATATCCTACATATCTATAACTTATAATACAAAGGTGTTACAAACATATAAACAAAATTATCATACTTGGTGAATTGTAACATTTTCGCAGATACCTTACACAGCATATCTGGTCAGATTCCTTGCAATTTTATAATATCGGTGTCAACAATATCATAAAGTGTATCACATATTCCATACAATGTCAGATTGTTAATGTAACAAATAACTAAAATAGCAATGACTTATTGAACTGCTATTTTACCTTGAATGTGTAGAATTATATAATGCAGGTCCCATTGACATGTGCAGAAACTGTATAAATGCTATCTGAGGTAAGATCATAGGCGCGGACTTTAGTTGGCGCCAGTGGGTGCTCGCACCCCTGTCCCCGCCCCAACTCCGCCCCTGCCACTTCCCCAAATCCCCTCCCCCACCCCCTTCCCCGGGCATGCTGCATTCCTTCCCCAACCCCGGCTTGCAAGCCTGGGACGGGGGCGGGAGGGGGAGGGGGAGGGAGGAGAAGCAGCAGAGCACCCACCGTGCCCGGCAGCTCCTCGCCAGCCCCCCTGCGCCCAGCTCAGCTCACCTCTTTGCCGCGGCCTCTCCGCCTCCCGAGGGCGAGTTCCGCTCGACAGCCAAGCCGAAGTCCGCTTTTCCTGGCTCCAGCTGGTCGGCGACCGCACGCCTGGGGCAGCGCCTTGGGGGCGGGATATGGGGAGGAGGCGGAGTTAGGCCCTCCGCTCCATACCGCTCCATACTGAGGTGCCACCGACCAGCTGGAGCCAGGAAAAGTGGGCTTCGGCTTGGCTGTCGGGAGGAGCCCGCCCTCCGGAGGCGGAGAGGCCGTGGCGGAGAGGTGAGCTGAGCTGGGCACGGGGGGGCTGGCAGGGAGCTGCCGGTGGGTGCTGAGCACCCACCAATTTTTCCCCGTGGGTGCTCCAGCCCCGGAGCACCCACAGAGTCGGCACATATGGGTAAGATTTATGTGACGCTATAAAGTGAACTCTAATTTTTAAATAAAATCAAGAAATGTTGGTGAATTCTAGAGAGCTTAGAAAAATGCTTGCTTCTACTTTGTCTTCCTTTTTGCCATCACATAAATAACACTAAGGAAAAACTGTTAGGAGTCTCTCTTCTTAAGTCTATATAATTTTTTTTTGTAAAGTTTATAGCCATACCACCGGCCTATGGAATTTGACTAATGAAACAAACATTTCAGGAAACACATATTTTACCTGTGGCAGTAAGTAAATTCTGCACCATTTTCAAATAATTCAAGATACGTATCACCACAAAAAAAATTAGCATTCAGTTAGGAACATTAACAACAAATTATTTATAAACTTTTTAAATACAAGAATCTGAAAGCTACTGAAGAAAAAGAGACCAATTATCTATGACTTACTAGATCTGGGACAATGACAACCCTAACATAAGAAATCCCTAGAGAACAGCTAGTGACAGGTGAACCTCAGAAGATTTGCAGCTATGATTTGGATACATATCTATACCTCATTAACCTAAACACTGGGTTGGAAAGCTAATGAGAAAAGGCTCTCTCGGAAAATGTATCCATGTCTTACTTGAAAATGTCCTTTCTTGGAATAATGAGGTCAACAGATCCATGACATTGGGTACTCTGCTCTGTGCAGCCTTAGAGGGAGACCAGAACTGTCAGTCAGAGGCACAAGAGATGAGGCTCCACCTCTGCAAAACAGCCAATTGAGACACTTTCATAGTGTAGGCAAAAACTACTCAAATACTAGTTATCAATGGTCTGCTGTCAAACTGGGAGGGCATATATATAGTGGGGTCCCGCAGGATCCAGGATTTTCATTAATGACTTGGATACTGGAATGGAGAGTATGCTTATAAAATCCGCAGATGACACAAAGCAGGGAGGGATTGCAAGCACTTTTGAGGACAGGAATAGAATTCAAAACAACCTTGACAAATTGGAGAATTGGTCTGAATTCAGCAAGATGAAATTCAGTAAAGACAAGAGCAAAATACTTCACTTAGAAGGAAAAAATCAAATGCACAACTACAAGATAGGGAATAACTAGCTAGGTGGTAGTACTGCTGACAAGGATCTGAGGGATACAGTGGATCACAACTTGAATAAAACTCAACAATGTGATACAGCTGCAAAAAAGGCTAATATTATTCTGGGGTGTATTAACAGGAGTGTCGCATGTAAGGCCTCTCAGGTAATTGTTCTGCTCTACCCAGCACTGGTGAGGCCTCAGCTGAAGTACTGTGTCCAATTTTGGGTGTCACACTTTAGGAAAGACATGGACAAACTGGAGAGAATCCAGAAGCAAGCAACAAAAATGATAAAAGGTTAAGAAAACCTGACCTATGAGGAAAGGTCAAAAATTGGGCATATGTAGTCTTGAGAAAAAAAGACTGAGGGGGGACCTGAAAACAGTTTTCAAATATGTTAAGGGCTCTTCTAAAGAGGATGCTAGAAACCCTGCCCCTGCCTGAGCATTTGAGAGAGAGACCAGGGTCTCCACAAAACAGACACTGATCTCCATGTGGGCAGATACTTAGTGAGGGAGGGAGGTGCAGGACATGCAGCAGCTGGCTTTCCCTCTCTTAGCATGCGGCACTCTGTGTGAGTTAGCAAGGACAGAGTCCTGGTGACTGAGGAGAAAAGGAAACTTCCTTCCCAACAATGGCAGACTCTGACAGCCTGAAGATTTTAAGCCTCCCCTGTTCTTTTCCCCCCCGTCTTGTTCATAATTGCTCTGCAGCGGGGAGGAGCTGGAGCCACACCTCTCCAACCACTGATTGACAGGTTTGGTCGGCCTCCAAGGCTGCCTAGAGCACAGTACCCCAACGTCATGGATCTGTGGACCTCACTACGAATAAAAATTCCATTCTTTCCTATCGTATCTGCCCTCTTAGAAGAGACATTGGTCCATCAAACCTGGTTTCCAGTCCCTAGCCATGGCCAATATCTGGTACTTCAGTAGAATGGGGGACCGGTGGGGGAGAAGGGGGAGCAGTGCATCCGGTCAAGTGTGGAATGCTCTGTATCATTACAGCAGGGCGGGTAAAGGCTAGAAGGGGAGGGAGTTCCATCTTAATCCTAGCAGCGATCAGCCCTGAACCATAACATTTAATTATCCTTATTGCTCCCTGTATACCAACAGATGTTATGAACAGTAATAAAATTATCATCCCTTTCCAAAATCAAGGTGCAGTAACACAGGAATGTAGGAACTGCCTGACTGAACCAGACCCACGATCCATCCAGTCCAGACGCTTGTCTCCAACAGGAGCCAGCACCCAGATGCGTCAAAGGAAGATTCATGAAATTCCACAGTAGGCACATGTAGGATAATCTATGGTTCTATGCTCCCTGCACAGATCTCATTCTAATCCCTAATAAAGCCTGGTTTAAACCAGGCATCGGCAACCTTCGGCACGCGGCTCACCAGGGTAAGCCCCCTGGCGGGCCAGGCTGTTTTTTTTACTTGCCGCATCTGCCGGTTCGGCCGATCGTGGCTCCCACTGGCTGCGGTTCACCATCCCAGGCCAATGGAGTCTGCGGGAAGTGGTGCGGGCTGGGGGATGTGCTGGCCGCTGCTTCCCGCAGCCCTCATGGCCGGGGGACGGCGAACCGCGGCCAGTGGGAGCCGCAATCGGCCAAACCGGCGGTGGCGGCAAGTAAACAACCGGCCCGGCCCACCAGGGGGCTTACCCTGGCGAGCCGTGTGCCAAAGGTTGCAGATGCCTGGTTTAAACCATGAAGAATGAAGTTTTATATCCCTTCCAAAATTTTTGTTAGCCGATCAGTAATTGACTATGACCAATTATGGCAGTGAATTCCAGGCTGATTATATGTTATTAAATATATAAATACAGTATGGCTGGTGAATGCAGAACCAAAAAATATCATCAGCTTACCTCTCCTTCTTGCAATACAGGACAAGGTAAAAAAGAGGGACTGGTCAAGTTTAACTCAGTGTAATTCTGAATATCTGAAGTTTTCTCAGGTGACATTATTGTAGGCTTTGTGGTTTCTCATTACATGCAATTCCCACCAGACCACTAACCAACTCTTTGTTCTGGCTGTCTTGTAAATACCAGAAGAACAGTTTATCTGGCAGTACTTTGTTAATACATTTCTAACCAAAACCAGATGAGAAGAGATGCATTAAAAAGAGAGTTAACTTTTCTATCAACCACATAAAAGTTCCACTGAAACTTGGATGAACATTTGGCTTGGTTGTTATCCAGTGGCTTCAAGTCAATGCTTACCTTACAAATCATCAAGGTCTTGGCCCCAAGTCGAGCAGCCTGGATGCACTGATTGGCTCCTTTCCCCCCAAAACCAATGAAAAACTTATGGCCATGGATAGTTTCTCCAGCTTTTGGCAGACGAGTGGTAAGGCTATTGCAATTTAAAAAAAATATTTACATATATTAGTAACTGATAGGTCAAGAGTCATAAAAATAAGAGTTACATTGATACAATCCTAAGTGGCACCAATGTTCAAGTTGGTGCTACAGCAGGAGGCAGTGATGAGTTAGCCTTTCATTCAATAAATCACAAAAACTGATGATATGAGAGACCTGTTAGGTTATTTAGTTCATCCAGTACCCATGTCAGATTGTTTCCTATCATGTTTTATAAATGCTTTGTCCAATCTAGTTTTATAAGTGGTAAGCAAAGGAGGAACCGTTTTTTTGTCACAAGTTTATACAGCACCTAGGACAATGAGGTCCTGGTCCATGACTGGGATCCCTAGGAGCTACTACCATATAAATAAATAAAACAATAGATCTCACTGTTAGAAAGTTTTACCCTGATATTCAGCCTAAGTTTTCATATTGTTAATTTCATCTCATTACAGCTAATTATACCTCCTTTGACTACCCTAGAGTAATTTTTCTCTCACATTGGTATTTATACCCTTCAGAGAGTTGTAGATCATTACCATGTCTGACCACCTCTTAGCTGCCATTCAGACATGCTGTACATATTTATCTCTTTTAATCTTTCTTTGTAAATTATACCTTCCAGCCGCCTAATCATTATGTTCTTCTTTGCATTCCCTCCAGTTACATCTACATCTTCATGGGACTGGGTGCCCTGAACTGAATGCACTAGTACAGGTGCAGATTCACCAGAGTTGTATTCAAGATAGTCTGGAATCATTCTGTTTTGAAAAGATATATTTTGTTAACCCTAGCAGATTTTTTGAATACTCCAAGAAACCAAATGAATAAATCACCTCTACTCTTGGGTAAAAAATTCACCTGAATTCATAGGGCTCGTCTCCCTATGTCAGTTGTATTAATAATAAATACAGTCTACAGAGGTTATATCCTATACCATGGCAGAGCAGCATTATTACCCAAAATTCTGCTTCTTTGTGGGAGTGAATACCAAACACAAGGTTAAAAAAATAGAATACATTTTACCTCCTAGGCTACCACAAATGCAACAAGCTCAGCACCTGTTGGGAGAGAATGCCTTTTGTCACTCAACAGCAACTCATCCAGCTGACAGAACACTGGTGCTGACAAGCTCCAAAAGATGGTTTGAAGGCTGGTGGCAAAAAGATTCTCAGAGGGGACGCTATGAAGTAGGGAAAGGGGAAGTTTCAGAGCTTTTGCAAGAATGCAGCGGAGCCTTCCCCAAGGAGGAGCAGAATACCTGTGGCTGTTTGTAATTACAGAGCATTAAAGCATGTTCAGCCAAGTAGATCTCACCACTAGCTCAACATCCCTAATCCTTTTATCTGGAAGAAAGTTGAAAAGGGACAGCTCTGTACTACTGGATCACTCCTAAGTACCTGTTGTGAAGGACATGGAAATTGCCTACAATAGGTTAAATATTGTATTTTCTTTTGAGTGTTATTTGCTACATGATTCCAAAGGATTAATTCCTGCAGGAGCTAAAGGCATGTGAGCAGGAAGGCAGATAACAGCTTCTGATGGTCCTTTTTACCAATACTTAAAAGACAATGCAGGTGTCATTCATGTTAAGTTTAATCTCTGACCATGCTGAATTCAACCTCTGGCTTGTAACCATATAAATAAATATGAATACCATATATGGGTAGAGGGGATCCATGTAGAAAAATGAAACAAAGAACTTTGTGGGGGATAAATAGACAGTCCCTGAAAGACATGAGAGAGACACTGAACCTCCAGTTCCCAAAGGTTGTGATGTCTAGGATATAGTAGGCCTACTTAAACCTTTAGGAAAGCTCACTGCTTTATAAACAGGAAATCCACAGGATAGAAGCGACTTTGTCTGTACAAAGTGCAAGCTGATCTCCATATTGGAGAAGAAGATTCAAGGTCTGGAGAAACGAGTATCAACCCTGTGTTCCATAAAAGAAAATGAGGAGTTCCTGGATAGACGTCAGGATAGGCTTCAGCGGGCGCAGTGTTGTGAGGATTCAGAGCAGGCTGCGCAGCGGGGACAGAAGGCCAGCGAGGATAATTGGCGGCATGTGACCTCCAGAAGAGGAAAGAGTATGAGACAAGTCCATGTACAAGAAACGCATATTCATATGAGCAACCGTTTTCATGTTCTCTCCACAGGCACTAGTGCAGAGAGTGGAGAGAATGATGCATCTGAGGGAACAGAGCAGAAGGAGACTCCACTGACTGGAAGGCATGAGATGCACAGTCCTAGGGATGGGGGTTCCACGACCACCACTCCCAAGAGGAGGAGGAGGGTGGTGGTGGTCGGGGACTCTCTCCTCAGGGGGACTGAGTCATCTATCTGCCGCCCTGACCGGGAAAACCGAGAGGTGTGCTGCTTGCCAGGGGCTAGGATTCGTGATGTGACGGAGAGACTGCCGAGACTCATCAAGCCCTCAGATCGCTACCCCTTCCTGCTTCTCCACGTGGGCACCAATGATACTGCCAAGAATGACCTTGAGCATATTACTGCAGACTACATGGCTCTGGGACGAAGGATAAAGGCGTTTGAGGCGCAAGTGGTGTTCTCATCCATTCTCCCTGTGGCAGGAAAAGGCCGGGGTAGAGACCGTCGAATCGTGGAAGTCAACGAATGGCTACGCAGATGGTGTCGGAGAGAAGGGTTTGGATTCTTTGACCATGGGATGGTGTTCCAAGAAGAAGGAGTGCTAGGCAGAGACGGGCTCCACCTGATGAAGAGAGGGAAGAGCATCTTTGGAAGCAGGCTGGCCAACCTAGTGAGGAGGGCTTTAAACTAGGTTCACCGGGGGAAGGAGACCAAAGCCCCGAGGTAAGTGGGGAAGTGGGATACCGGGAGGAAGCACAAGTAGGTGAGTGCAAGAGGGGAGGGCTCCTGCCCCGTACTGGGACAGCAGGACAATCAGTGAGTTATCTTAAATGCCTATACACAAATGCAAGAAGCCTGGGGAACAAGCAGGGAGAACTGGAAGTCCCGGCACAGTCAAGGAATTATGACGTAATTGGAATAACAGAGACTTGGTGGGATAACTCACACGATTGGAGTACTGTCATGGATGGATATAAACTGTTCAGGAAGGATAGGCAGGGCAGAAAAGGTGGGGGAGTTGCGTTGTATGTAAGAGAGCAGTATGACTGCTCAGAGCTCCAGTATGAAACTGCAGAAAAACCTGAGAGTCTCTGGATTAAATTGAGAAGTGTGAGCAACAAGGGTAATGTCGTGGTGGGAGTCTGCTACAGACCACCAGACCAGGGGGATGAGGTGGACGAGGCTTTCTTCCAGCAACTAACAGAAGTTACTAGATCACAGGCCCTGGTTCTCATGGGTGACTTTAATCACCCCGATATCTGCTGGGAGAGCAATACAGCGGTCCACAGACAATCCAGGAAGTTTTTGGAAAGTGTAGGGGACAATTTCCTGGTGCAAGTGCTGGAGGAACCAACTAGGGGAAAAGCTCTTCTTGACCTGCTGCTCACAAACAGGGAAGAAATAGTAGAGGAAGCAATAGTGGATGGGAACCTGGGAGGCAGTGACCATGAGATGGTCGAGTTCAGGATCCTGACACAAGGAAGAAAGGAGAGCAGTAGAATACAGAGCCTGGACTTCAGAAAAGCAGACTTTGACTCCCTCAGGGAACTGATGGGCAAGGTCCCCTGGGAGAATAACATGAGGGGGAAAGGAGTCGAGGAAAGCTGGCTGTATTTTAAAGAAACCTTATTGAGGTTGCAGGAACAAACCATCCCGATGTGTAGAAAGAAAAGTAAATATGGCAGGCGACCAGCTTGGCTTAACAGTGAAATCCTTGCTCGTCTTAAACACAAAAAAGCAGCTTACAAGAAGTGGAAGATTGGACAAATGACCAGGGAGGAGTATAAAAATATTGTTCAGGCATGCAGGAGTGAAATTAGGAAGGCCAAATCACACTTGGAGTTGCAGCTAGCCGGAGATGTTAGGAGTAACAAGAAGGGTTTCTTCAGGTATGTGAGCAACAAGAAGAAGGTCAAGGAAAGTGTGGGCCCCTTACTGAATGAGGGAGGGAACCTAGTGACAGAGGATGTGGAGAAAGCTAGTGTACTCAATGCTTTTTTTGCCTCTGTCTTCACAGACAAGGTCAGCTCCCAGGCGGCTGCACTCCGCAGCACGGTATGGGGAGGAGGTGACCAGCCTCTGTGGAGAAAGAAGTAGTTCGGGACTATTTAGAAAAGCTGGACGAACACAAGTCCATGGGGCCGGATGCACTGCATCCGAGGGTGCTAAAGGAGTTGGCCGATGTGATTGCAGAGCCATTGGCCATTATCTTTGACAAATCATGGCAATCGGGGGAGGTCCCGGATGACTGGAAAAAAGCGAATGTAGTGCCCATCTTTAAAAAAGGGAAGAAGGAAGATCCGGGGAACTACAGGCCAGTCAGTCTCACCTCAGTCCCTGGAAAAATCATGGAACAGGTCCTCAAGGAATCAATTCTGAACCACTTAAAGGAGGGGAAAGTGATCAGGAACAGTCAGCATGGATTCACCAAGGGCAAGTCATGCCTGACTAACCTAATTGCCTTCTATGATGAGATAACTGGCTCTGTGGATGAGGGGAAAGCAGTGGATGTGCTATTTCTTGACTTTAGCAAAGCTTTTGATACAGTCTCCCACAGTGTTCTTGCCAGCAAGTTAAAGAAGTATGGGCTGGATGAATGGACGGTAAGGTGGATAGAAAACTGGCTGGATGGTCGTGCTCAACGGGTAGTGATCAATGGCTCCATGTCTAGTTGGCAGCTGGTATCAAGTGGAATGCCCCAAGGGTCGGTGCTGGGGCCGGTTTTGTTCAATATCTTCATCAACGACCTGGAGGATGGTGTGGACTGCACCCTTAGCAAGTTTGCAGATGACACTAAACTGGGAGGAGTGGTTGATACGCTGGAGGGTAGGGACAGGATACAGAGGGACCTAGACAAATTAGAGGATTGGGCCAAAAGAAATCTGATGAGGTTCAACAAGGACAAGTGCAGAGTCCTGCACTTAGGATGGAAGAATCCCATGCACTGCTACAGACTAGGGACCAAATGGCTGGGCAGCAGTTCTGCAGAAAAGGACCTAGGGGTCTCAGTGGACGAAAAGCTGAATAGGAGTCAACAGTGTGCCCTTGTTGCCAAGAAGGCTAACGGCATTTTGGGCTGTATAAGTAGGGGCATTTCCAGCAGATCGAGGGACGTGATTATTCCCCTCTATTCGGCACTGGTGAGGCCTCATTTGGCGTACTGTGTCCAGTTTTGGGCCCCACACTACAAGAAGGATGTGGATAAATTGGAAAGAGTCCAACAGAGGGCAACAAAAATGATTAGGGGGCTGGAGCACATGACGTATGAGGAGAGGCTGACGGAACTGGGATTGTTTAGCCTGCAGAAGAGAAGAGTGAGGGGGGGATTTGATAGCTGCTTTCAACTACCTAAAAGGGGGTTCCAAAGAGGATGGATCTAGACTGTTCTCAGTGGTAGAAGATGACAGAACAAGGAGTAATGGTCTCAAGTTGCAGAGGGGGAGGTTTAGGTTGGATATTAGGAAAAACTTTTTCACTAGTAGGGTGGTGAAGCACTGGAATGGGTTACCTAGGGAGGTGGTGGAATCTCCTTCCTTAGAGGTTTTTAAGGTCAGGCTTGACAAAGCCCTGGCTGGGATGATCTAGTTGGGGTTGGTCCTGCTTTGAGCAGGGGGTTGGACTAGATGACCTCCTGAGGTCCCTTCCAACCCTGAGATTCTATGAAAGAATCAGATGTATGTAGACCTTTTACTATGTCAAACCTTCATTGCTCTTGCTATGTTGTGCTCCTACTGCTATGATTAAACAATACCCTGTTTTGAAAAGGCTTTTTGTCGTCTCTGTGTTTAACACTGGGCACAGCTCAAGAAGGGTAGACTTGTAGACAGCCAATCCCTGTTGGGCATGCTGGGCAATCGTGGTTGGCAGGGCCAGCTTTAGGCCGATTCCCCCGATTTCATAGAATCGGGACCCGTGCCTAAAAGGGGCCCTGCAACGTCTAACAGGGGCCCCGCAACGTCCATCGGCAGCACTTCGGCGGCAGTTCAATAGCTGCAGTTGTCTTGGGGGCACTTTTCCGGCGGGACCCCGTCGAAAACGGGCCCTGCACTTGCTAAGGCCGGCCCTGGTGGTTGGTACACAGGATACTGGAGCCATGAGCCCGGTCTAAGAGTGGGAGAATCATGGGATTCCAGCCTGAAAGAGTTGGAGGAACAGGGTTTATCATCTATGTGGATGCACTTGGAAAGACTAGAGAGGGATCAAAGGTGTAGCTAGTCCTGAACCTTAACACCTGTTTCCAAGGAGATGGGAGTGGAAAGACAGGGTGGAGAAGTGGAAGGGTTCCAGCTATTTTAAACAAAAATACATAGATTTTTTAAAAAATCATTCAACGGATGGGTTATGAAGTGTTGAACTAAAGTCAGCATTTACAAATGATTGCCACCCAGAGGCATGTGACATTCTGCAGTGTTTTCCTATACTGAGAAGAGGAGATAACTGCAAGATCTCAAATACCATTGTGTAGTTAATGTGGGTGCATGCTGACTTTTAATGGCAACCATTACAATTGACTGCTAGTACTTGCAGTAATTCATGTGTCATCAGAACAATGCCTTGTAGGGAACCAAAATATTGATGGCTGTGGAGCTGAGCATGTCTGTGTTTTGCAGCTTTCAAAAGACTCCCGTTGTGACAACATCATAGGTAAGTGCAGGCAACCTTCTAAAGCTATATGTCATTTCATAATGAACAGTCATTTCACTCAACTTTGAAATTAGATTAAGAAAGCGTGTATCCACTGCTAATTCACTTTCATCCCTGAAGACTTTTCTAGGTGACGGATTTATTCTAGATATGATTAGGCTCAACAAAAGCTACAATATATTTAAACAAAGGTCTGTAACCACAGCTTCCCAATAGAAGTCAGCTAGTAGCCCTGCTCTCTGAGTTCATGCACTTTCCAAGAAGCAGACTCCCATATATATTCTTGATTTCACAGTGAACAGAGCTGTTCTTCTCAGTCACACTTCTCAGTAAACCAGAAGTAACTCACAATTAAGTCAACAGAACTGAACTCGTGCGAAACTAGGGTAAGTGAGATGAGAATCCAGGTCTCAGTGTTTAAAGCAGCAAAGCATAACTAGTGCCTGTGGGAAGCAACCAGCTTGTTTAATATGGGAAGAGGACCTTTGTTGTTGATGATGAGAATGTGCAACATGGAGACCAAAGATCAAGGTAGAACAGTGAATTACAATTATGCAATTTTACAAATAGTCCAAGCAAATTAGGCAAAAATATTCAGCTAGTTCTAAGTAATTCACAGTAAAAAACTGATTTGGCTTCAAAGAATGATCTTTGATCATTTAGGACATTTCTCCACTTCAATCCTATTATTAAACACATTCACAGTACTGATCTATATATATAGATCTGGAGGTTTCACTTTTACTGAAACAGGTATTCAATCAAAAGAAACATTGTTCTAATGTAATGCTATTATCTTGTCATTTAATTCTGCAATGATAAGCGAATACTAGATTTTGATTATCAGACAATCTTAACATGCAGTTCAGGCTTCTGTTATGAACAGGAAATGATGAGTAATCTGTATGATTAAGGAACCATATGAGTTCTTGGGTTATTGATGGTGCTACAAAGAGTACTCATAATACCTTAAAAATGATGAAACAGCTAATGTTACTAAAAAACTAGGCTAAACAAGTTAATTAGAAAAACTGTTACACCAACTTTCAGAATGGCTATATACAATGTTTTATAACGCAATTTACAACTTTGACGTAACTTGAAAACATTAAACTAGATAGCAAACGGATTTAAGTGGAAAACTGTGAACAGCCTACATCTTAGCTTATGGAGCAATTTCTGCTCAATTCTGTGAAGAATAAAAGCTATATATTGCACACCAACTACACACTGAAACCTTACATGCTACGGATAACACTGTCCAGTTTTGACATATTTCTCCATTCAATAAATGAAAAATAAAATTGTAAAATACATAACATGTTTTGCAAACTGTGTGCTTAATTATATTATTTCACATTTATAGAGCACCTTTCATGCTGAAAGATCCCAAAATGCTTTACATGCAACAAGTAGAGGAATCAGTTAACTTATCACTGAAATACAATCGTTTCTTGGACAAGATGCAGCAGGTGTTTAATGGTGTGCAAGAACAATTCAGTTTTGGACAGGAAGTGAAGAATGCCACATTGAATTGAAACTTCACAGAGGATTTAGTTAGGCAGAATGAAAATACATAAATTAGAATTTCTCTTCTACTATGTAAGGTTCCATGAGGTCCTTAAAGGGTACAAATGGTTAGCTTTTTTTTAAAAAAAAAGATGGTATTGCGAACAGTACAGAGCCCCTCAATACCTTGCTGGGGGCACTAGTTCAACACTCTCATAGGGAAAAGTTCTACCTGTTGAGTCATTAATGCCACTTTCCACAGTATTCTGGAGTTTATTTGAAGAGCTCCCTTCCAAGTAGTGGTGAGACCATAGCCAAAGATGGAAAGACTAAGGGAGTGGGGGGTGGCGGGGAAGCTGTGCTTGCATAAATCAGTTTTTAAATTAATCAAGCTGTAAGGTTTTACTTCTAAATAAAGCTTGAAAATTAATTTGCTAATGTCTACTCAGGGCTTTTAATGTGTAAAGTAATACAAGTGCTACATATTAAGTATTATCAAACAAATACTTAATTTGATAAGGGGGAGGGGGTAGCATTGGCCTGCTAAGCCCAGAATTGTGAGTTCAATCCTTGAGGGGACCATTTAGGGATCTGGGGCAAAAACTGGGGATTGGGCCTGCTTTGAGCAGGGGGTTGGACTAGATGACCTCGTTAAGGTCCCTTCCAACCCTGATATTCTATGAAATACAGTATATAGCTTACTAGTTTTGTGGAGGGTAAAAGTACTGACTAACAATACATTTTACTTTTAAAATTACATGTTCTTAATAGGCAATTTAGAGGGGAACAAGAGAATTTTCATGTCCACTTAGGGCTAGTCTACACTTACCAGCTGGATCGGAGGCGTCGGATCGATCTTCTGGGTTCGATTTATCGCGTCTTGTCTAGACGCGATAAATCGAACCAGGAAGTGCTCCTCCGTCGACGCTGGTAATCCAGCTCGCTGCGAGGAGTAAGCGCTGTCGACGGGGGAGCCTGCGCGCCACGTGTGGACCACAGGTAAGTTTGAACTAAGAGACTTCGACTTCAGCTACGTTATTAACGTAGCTGAAGTTGCGTATCTTAGTTCGACAGGGGGGGTTAGTGTAGACCAGCCCTTAGATACATCATTATTTAAAACAAACACCAATTACACTATAAGACAAAAAAATCCAAGCATTCTTCTTGAATCACAAAGTGAGAGTAGAATTTGACATAGCTAGTCATCTGGCATGCTGTGATTCCTGCTTATTTTGCCAAACATTATTGTCTCATTTCTTTACTGTGCTTCTCCTTCTGTTTGTTGTAATTACTTACTGTGTGTGATGTTATACTTCATATGTACATATATTGGGGCAGGGACTGCCATGCTACTTTATTATACATTTGTACAGTGCCTAGCATAATGGGATCTTGGTCTCTAGGTGCTACCTCAATATAGATAATAACAGAACAATGCAGGAATGCTGCATGCAAAAGTAAAGTAATAACATATATGAGCTAGAACCTGGCTCTGGTCCCTCTGAGTCACTCTTTCAGTGCAAAGGGGGAAAAACTGGCTGTATCTCCCCTGCTTGGAATTCTCCAATATTGGGGAGTCCCATGTGGGTTTAGAGACAGTGTAGTGAGTGCTATCCAGCTCCCATAACCACTGGACCCCATTAGACCAAGCACCATACAAACACTGTTGAAAAGTGGTGAAAAAACCCCATCACTCGAGTCATTTAAAATTGAGCTAGTCAAAATGCTAGAGAATATGCTAGAGGAAAAAATCCTGCATCAGCTGGGATTTAAACAAAAATATAGCAATGCTTTTCAATATCTGATTTCAATGATCTACTTATATTCTAATCCATTTTCATGGAGCTGAACCTCCATGATATGTGGAGAGAATGGCTTGCAGGATTGAGAATGGATTAGGGAAGCCTTTCACTTGTATATCCCTGGTTTCAAGCCAGTCCAGGTCAGTAGTGACAGAAAGTTATTATAGCCAGTTGCAAAATGCAGAAAAAATAATCATCAAAAGTCTTGGAATTTTTCCATCATTTTTTGTTGAAATTTCAACAAACTGGCTAAAAAATAGGGGGGAGAAATCCAAATAAATTCCCACCAGTTCTAGTTATCTGATGGCTGTTTGCTGACTTCCAGTCAGTTTACAGCAGACCGTTATTGGCATCACAAAACCACCACCAAAACTGGCACTTGGCAAACCAAAGGGACTGTGAAGACTCATGGAGTGCCTTTTCCCCCACATCTCTAGCAGTTTACATTTTTGAAATAGGTGGGCATAGCACTGATGATGTCATTTTCTGTGGAATGTGTAACTGCTGTAAATTCTAGGCTGTAAGGAAATTAAAAATATAATATGAATCTATCTTCAAACATTTAAGGCTCAGAAAACATTCCATCATTCTTACCAACCATCTGCCCTGTATTTAAAAAGACTATGGAAATTTTCAAAATTACCACTCTCTAACTTGATTTCCCTCCCACGTTGTTCTTCCTTGATGTCTCTCTCGATTACATTATTTTTGGAACTGCAATTGTGTATTTTTTTTTTAGGAGATTTTATTGCAATGTTGGCACAGAACACTTTTTAGATTTCTTCAGTTTGTCCAGTGTTGAAGACGACCGCTCACACATTTAGAAGAATATTATAACATGATAAAATATCAGTTACTTAAATTAAAAAGCCTCATAGTCCACCCCAAAACTGACTGTGTGTCCTTGAGGACAGATCAGGGTAGGCAAGACATATGTGGACATAAAACCATTCTGTAATATTGTGAGAAGGGATTGAATGATAATCATTTAAGAAAGTGGAAACAATGTGGTCTAGTGGTTAGGCCAGGGAGGTCGACAAGGCAGGACTCCTGGATTCTATTCTTCTCTATTATTGCCACGCTTCATGACTTGCCTAAATCACTGAAATGCTCTGTGCCTCGGTTTCATTATTATAAAAGAAGTACAATATTTATCTATCACATAGAAGTGTTGTGAAGCTTAATTTGTTAATACTCACGTTCCAGCTGAGGCTCTCAAAACAGGTTATAGAAATGTCATTTACTGAAGGGGAAACTAATATACTTGTGTGTTCAATTAAATACTTTATGGCAACAATGGGATGTGAAGCGTGTTCTCCCTGCTTCCAACCTCCAACGCTCTAAAATCAGGGCTGGAACTCAGTATATGGTTAAATAGCTATGTCTTTGACACACAGTTTGCTTTATTAAAGTTACAATCTATAGTAACAAAATCTAAATGTTATTACTATCTAGTCACACTTCAGAAAACTAAAGATTAGGAGGAGGAAACATGGTCATCACAAATATTTCCCCCAATGAGTTGTTCTGAAATTATGCACCCCAAGACAAGAATTCTGATAGGTGTACAACATTTCATTAGGTTCAGCTGTAAAATGCTTCTTAAAGAATCGACATACAGGCTGCAAATTACTAGTACCACTAGAACAATATTCACTCAGCCACCATGTCACAGGGATAATACAGGATAATAAACATATTCAAGTATAGTGTATCAAAATCCCAATATCTCCACTAGATCAGTCTCATTATTTTGAAACAAGCCCATCTCTGACTCTATAATAGGATTACAAATCCATTGAGAAAGGCAATCTCTGGAGAACAACAATTAATAAATATGGTCTCTCAAAGTGTAGGGCCCTGAAATAATTTCATTCCACACTCCAGAACATACCCAATGGGATATTTTGTTGGTGAGAGAATACTAAAAAAATCTACTCATCCTCTGCGACAAGTAGGAAGCTTTCCTAGGTGAATACCTCTCTCTTTTTAATTATCTGAGCTTTTATCAATGCAATGCTGCCTTCTGAAATCTGCTGACAGACAGCTCCAGTGCCTCAGCTGGTGCCCAGGATTTTTCCAAGCTATAGCAGAAAGAAAACTGACTAGACTCTTGATCATTTTCACTGCCTCTGTGGCAGTGCAACTGAAAAGAAATAGGTCAGTTTCATTCTACAGCTGCTGCTTGGGAAAGCTATGAGCAACAGTGAAGGAATGCACTGGTGCTGTTCTGGGAAGGAGGAAGCTGGCTCTCATTTCTCTGTAGCTGGGGGTATGAAAGACTCTTGGGTTCTCAAATGGGCATTGACCCAGGTCAGTGCCACCCCCTCCCTATCTTTCATGTCAATCTTGGACGAATAGTTTAGTCCTTCACTTAGTAGATATCTGGTAAAACTATGAAGGTCTACGTACCTATGCAGGGACAGGGATGGGGGTAAGCAGGAAAATGCAGTACTGAGAGAGTGAAAGATTTTTGGGGAGATCAGCGGTAGGAGGAAAAAAGACAAAATATATAGGAGGAGGTAGAGAATAAAATGCAGAAATAGAGAAAGATAAGAAGTGGAGAGAGATAAGAGGAAAGTGACACTAACGGCAACTCAGGAAATGATATACTATGATCTATTACAAAAAAGATAAGGAAAAAATGTGGACTGAAGCCAGAAAGGGAAAGAAGGTATAATAAAAGAGATGTAGTAAATTACATATAAAAATATTAAATAGAAATTTGACTGATGTTAAAAAACATCACACAACTCTTGTATTCCTTTTTATTATTATTGAGGGGAACGTTTGGCCATCAGAGTGTGACAGTACAGGTATGTTTGACCTTGGGCTAGTAGGCTTAAGTCCTTTGGCGCATAAGTGTGGGGTAGTTTTTTCAAACCCTGCATAGACACACCATGATTCTCAGCAAGAAGCAAAAGGGAGACTTTCTGTGTTAAGAACACAAGCCCCTAATACTTAAGCTACAGAGGAACTCCTTTTTGCTATGGTGCACAGATCTAGCTGCTAGAGCAGTGGTTCTCAACCTGTGGGCCACGTGAGGCCCAATCAGCACATAGCTGTGGGCCAAATTGACATAATCAAATAGTTAATATATATTGTGTGGATGCAGCTCACGCGGACAGCATGCAGAACCCCCTGGCCCGTCCACCTAGTGGCCGGACATGCCGGCTGCTTCTGAGAACCACCTGAGGTAAGCACTGCTCGGCCAGAGCCTGCAACCTGAACCCTCGTCCTGCACCCCAACCCCGTGCCCCAGGTTGGAACCTCCTTGTGCACCCAAACTCCCTCCAAGGGCCTGTACCCCAACTTCTGCCCCAGCCCTGATCCCCCTCCCGCACCCAAACTCCCTCCTGGAACCCACACCCCACATCCCCTCCCATACCTCAACTCCCTTCCCCAGCCCTGAGCCCCCTCCTGCACCCTGAACCCCTCATTTCTGGCCCCACCCCAGAGTCTGTACCTACAGCCAGAGCCCTCACTCCCTCCCGCACACCAACCCCCTGCCCCAGCCCTCTGAAAGTGAGTGAGGGTGGGGGTGAAGGAGTGACGGAGGGAGGGGGGATGGAGTGAGTGGGGGGGCCTCAGAAAAGGGGCAGGACAGGGGCTTTGGGGAAGAGGCAGGGCATGGATGTTTGGTTTTGTGTGATTAGAAAGTTGGCAACCCTATATATAAGTTGAGCACCACTGTGCTAGAGCGGAGACATGATAAGCATTGAAGGGCAGGTCCAGGTTCACAGGTGACAAAAAAAAAAAAAAAAAAGAAAGTCTGAAAGCAGAAGGCTGTGTTTGAGGACACAAAACCAACCTACTCTGGGACAATACCACCTTCTTTCACAATAAGCTTCCACAAGGATCTCTTTATTCTGTAAAATACCCTCACCCCTTTGTTTAGGCAACATATTGGTAAAGAACCCTGTTCTAGTTCTGTCTGTGCACATAATACATCATATATTAGGCTAGGATGGAAACAGTAGATGTCACATTGAAAAAGCTTACTGTGTGAGACAGCGGGGAGGGTGGGGCAGGAGGGAAGGGGCGCTAACAATTAGGGCTTCCTCCCCTTTTTATTTTTAAAAAATTCCTTGCTAGTAAACTTCTTATATGGAACGAACAGCTCAGACAATTCCTAAAGGCAATGTCGCATATATGCCTGTCCAGAATGTTTTTACACACATTTGTTTCCATCAATTCTGTAAGATTTTTTTACTGCAGCTTCTGATTTGTGCCAGCAGCTCCTTACCATCACAACTACTAAAATTCACCAAATGCTAGTAAAGATATTTATGTCCATAGATGGATCTAGGAAGAGAATTATTTCCATTACTGGTAGATACAGTAAGTAATTTATAAACAAAACAGAAGGGAACTATTCACCATAATGTTCCACATTTCATAAAGGAGAAAAATACAATGTTCTCAGTATTTAGTGTTATATCTCAAATGCAATAGATCTTCATTGAGTATGCGATGTCCTATGGACATTTTAACAAGGGGTTATGATAGAAAATGTCCCCTTTAATCTATGATCAACCTTGTGTGGCAGGAATACAAGTGCTTCTAGAGACAAGGGGTGAAGGACAAGGAAATCTATCCATTTAAATAATAGCCTAAGAAACAATCAAAACACACTTGCCAACAACAAGTGTCATGTGATGGAAATCTTTATATACTACTTTGTTCCTGGTGAGTATATTGACAATGCAGCATAGTGTTCATTTTGCATAATTTGGGGTGAAGCAAAAATCTTGTAGGGGGTTCAGAGTATACATCTGAAGCTGCCAAAGCCCAGTCAAACTCATTATTTGATGTAAATAACTGAATATAAGAATGTAAGAGCTGCCATACTGGGTCAGACCAATGGTCCATCTTGCCCAGTATCCTGTCTTTCAGAGTGGCCAATATCAGAGCTTCAGGTGTAGTGTACAGAACATGGCAATCATGGAAACCATCTTACACTCCTAGCTTCTGGTAGTCAAAGGGTCAGGATTACCCACAGTGTGTGGTTGTTCCCCTGATCATCTTGGCTAACAGCCATCAATGGCTCTATCCTCCATGATTTTATCCAGTTCTTTTTTGAACCAGTTATACTTTTGGCCATCACAATATCCCATACCAATGAGTTCCACAGCTTATTTGTGCATTGTGAGAAAAAGTACTTCCTTTTGTTTGTACTTCCGCTGCCTATTAATTCCATCAGGTGACCTCTGGTTTTTGTATTGTGGGAAAGGATAAATAACAGCTCTCTATTAATTTTTTTCCACACCATTCATGATTTTATGGACCTCTATCAGCTCCCACCCCTAGTCATTTTTTCCAAGATGAACAACCCGTATCTTTTTAGTCTCTTCCATGCACGTGGTCATCTTTGTTGCCCTTCTCTGAAATTTTTCCAGTTCCACTATTACCTTTTTGAGATGGGGCAATCAGAACTGGACACAATATTCAAAGAGTGGGCACACCCTAGATTTATATAGTGGCATTATGAGATGATCTGTCTTATTTTTTCATCTCTTTCCTAATAGTTCCTAACATACTCTTAGACTTTTTGATCGCTGCTGTGCACTGAGTGGAAGTTTTCAGAGAATCATCCACAGTGACTCCAAGATCTCTTTCTTGTGGAATAACAGTTAATTTAGAACATATCATTGTATATGTATAGTTGGGATTATTTTTTACAATGTGCATTCCTTTTCACTTATCAACACTGAATTTCATCTGCCATTGTGTTGCCTAGTCACTCACTGTTGTAAGATCCCACTGTAACTCCACACAGTCTGCTTTGGACTTAACTATCTTGAATAATTTTGCATCATCTACAAACTATGGCACTTTACTGTTCACCCTCTTTTTCAGATCATTAATGAATATGTTGACCAGCACAGGTCCTAGTACAGATCCTTGGGGGACCCCGTTGTTCATGTCTCTCCATTGTGAAAACTGAACATTTGTGGATAAGAGTGATCCAGTTGATATAACGTACTGGGATTTTCAGAAAGTCTTTGACTTCATCACAGGTAGTGAAATCACCCCAACCCTCCCTTCCATTTGGTGCCTCCTCCCCCAATGCCTTAGGCATAGACACCTACATATCTCTGTTGTGTGTCGCAGCTCCCTGCATCTGCACAGTGATCTAGAAATTCTGTGCAATCAGAAGGAAGCAACAGTACTTCTGTAGCATGTGAGATTATGTAACATACAACAGTGTATGGGCCATTGTGTCAGAATGCTATGCTTCCTTCAAGCAGCAGAAATGAACAAACATTCTTCACTTGTGATGCTGTTAACCAAAGAAAAGAAACAGTTGTTTGGATGAAAATGTATTTGATAGATCTTGATGTTTTGGCCCCCCCTTACTAACTTTCCATTTTCTTCAATCAAAGACACTGATTTGTGGGCTGTCGTGAACCTAATAGCTTTATAATGCTAGTCCCCATCTGGAATCTACAATAAACATTCTCTTCTTTGACTGCCCCATTCCAGTCCTGCATACAGAAGGCCCAATTCTGTTTCCACTGATTTAAGGGGGAGCAGGATTGAGCCCGTAGTCCTTAGTCTTAATGGTTCTTTAATAAAAGTTGTAAGCACGCCTTTATTTCACTCTAATGACCCCAAATCCCTTCAGTGCAGATGGACAACATTATATGGTGTTTTTTCCCCCTTCAAATTCACCAGTTCAAGTTATTTAGAAAGAGACTGCATGAGAGTTCAGGTTTCTGTGTGCGGAATTAACTATAATCAAAATCCATAAATAATAATAAAAAGGTAAATCTTTATTTTCCATTTCCAGGATCAAAAATCATTACCTTTTTTATAAAACCTTAAACTGAACTTCACAACTTCTGTATTCAAATCTCCTTCACCTATTTGGCTTTAAGATTGCTGCATTATTTCAGGAAAGAAATGAATTACACCTCAAACCCACAATTTCAAGTGTATGGTTTTCATCTACAGTAGTAGCAGTAGCTGTGACATTTAATCGTGGATTTTCAATTAGCTAATTTACTTTCAATATTAGATGGCAGAAAACAGCCTCTGCTGTGACCAAGCTAGCAGAAAACACACATACCTCACAAGGTTAACGACATAAAAGAGATTGAGCTACTGATAGTTGACAAGTAGGGCACCAATAAAATAGAGACGAAAGGAGCGATATGTGTTCTGTTTCTGGGGGTAAAGCAGGATATTTTACAGTATATTTGTTTAGCATGGACTTCCTTAAAAGGAAAAACACAATAGTGTGACTGGAAAATTGTGATATTCTAAGCTGAGACATTACAGAAGTGGTTCTGTGTAATACAGAACATACTGGGATAATGTACTGTCAGACTCAAATGTGCTCTCTCATCACGTGAGGAGCAAGACAGAGTGACTGATTTTTTTTTCCTTTTTTTTTTTTTTTGAAATGCAACTTATCACCTGCTAGAATCAAAAGGCTTCCTAATTCATTTATTCCATTACCCGATGTGAACTCTCTTGAGAATTAAGCAATAGTTTCCCAGCCTCATGTGAACTATGTTTAAAAACTTGGTAAACACAAACTTTCTCTCACAAACTATAATTTGTAATTGCGAACACACACAGGAAGGGCATAATCCTCCACTATGCCATCATAGTGTACTGCCATGGAAATGACTGTTATCACAAACATAGGTTTCTAGTGACCTCAGTTTACTAGAAAGGAGAGAAATCTGGGTGGAATGGGAAAGACACTGGGAATAAACACATACATACACCAAGATACTACGGGGAAAATGTTTTATGACTGTAAACAGTGAAAAAATGGAAAGATACAGTTGGAGGTGCAGTTGACCCACTAGATGTTCTCCATCTCCAAGACTCAGCGGCATTATGATTTTTACTTATATAGGTCCATGAGTGTCAATGGTTCTGTATCAGGGGTGGGCAAACTACGGCCGTGGGCCACATCCGGCCTGTCAGACCATTTAATCCGGACCTCAGCTCCCGCCGGGGAGCGGGGTCGGGGGCTTGCCCCGCTTCGCGCAGCTCCCAGGAAGCAGCTGGTATGACCCACCCTTCGGCTCCTATATAGTACGCGCAGGCATGTCCAGGCAGCTCTGCGCGCTGCCCCACAGCTCCCATTGGCCGCAGTTCCCAGCCAATGGGAGCTGCAGGGGTGGCACCTGTTGATGGGTCAGCGCCGCCTGGCCACACCTCACAGCCGGAGGTGGGACATGCTTCCAGGAGCTGCCTGTGGTGAGTGTCGCCCGGAGCCTGCACCCCTGAAGCCCCCCCCATGTGTCCCAATCCCCTGCCACAGCCCTGTTCCCCCTCCCACCCTCCGAATCCCTCAATCCCAGCCCAGAACCCCCTCTTGTACCCCAAGCCCCTCATCCCCAGCCCCACCCCAGAGCCCTCACCTCCCCCATGCTCCAACAGCCTGCCCCATCCCTGATCCCCCTCCCGCCCTCTGAACCCAGCCCAGAGCACCCTCCTGCATCCCAAATCTCTCATCCCCAGCCCCCACCCCCAGCCAGATCCCTCACATCCCTCCCCATGCCCCAACCCCCTGCCCCAGCTCTGATCCCCTTCCTGCCCTCCAAACCCCTCAGTCCCAGCCTGGGGCCCCCTCCTGCAAACCCCCCCATCCCCAGCCCCACCCCAGAGCCCTCACCCCCCCACACTCCAACCCAGAGCCCCCTCCCGCATCCTGAACTTCTCATTTCTGGCCCCACCACAGAACCCGCACGCCCAGCTGGCCCCTCCCGCACTCCTACCCTCAATTTCGTGAGCGTTCACAGCCCGCCATACAATTTCCATACCCCGATGTGGCCCTCAGGCCAAAAAGTTTGCCCACCCCTGTTCTATATAATAAATTCACTGTGCCAAACAGACATTAAGTCTCTGCCCTGAAGGGCTTAAAGGCTAACTGCATGAGCATTAACAAAGAACTGGGCATGGCTATTATATCTGGAATCCTTCATGGAACAAGTAAGTTTTTAAGGAGTGGGAGCAAGGGAACTGTAAGGCTGTATCAGGCAACACGAAGCAAGGTATAACTTCAGAAGCTGGAACTCGATCCTGCAGAGTACTGAGCATTCTGGCCCCAATCCTGCCAAACACATAAGCATGTGCTTAACTTTCAGACCCTGAGTAGTCCCATAGGTCCCGAAAGAGTTGGTGAGATTACTGAAGGGTTGTAAAGTTAAAAGTTGCGTTTAAGTGCTTTGCTACACTGCTCGGTACCTTGCAGGATCAAGCCCTAGGTGAAAGAGAGAAGTCTGAGCAGAGCATAGGGAGTGGAGGAATGCTGGAGGAGATAATGATCTTACTTTTAAGTAGAGCCTTTTATCTTGAAGGATCCCAAAGCAATTTACAAACTAGATATACGAATCTATAAAAGGGGATCATGTAACCCCTCACTAAAATATAGCCACCTCTGGGATGATAGGCAGCAGTTTGATAACGCACAGGCACACTACACAACAGTTCAAGACAAGAAGTGAAGACACCATACCCAAATGAAAAGGCAGGGGAAAATTTAGTTAAATGAAGTCTGATAAGTGGCGTCTTGTTGGACTTCTGCATTAAAAGATAGTGTACAGATAGTTTCATCTTTATATTTCCTTCAGTCTGTTATAAATGTGACAGATATGACAATTTCCTGAAACATCTTTAGAAAACCTAATTGAAATAAGTTTAAGTATCTTTGGAGTCCATTGTATTAAACACAAATGCTATGTATTATTATAGGCCTGGATGATCAAAAGACTACACCAAATAATGTGGCAGACAAGAATGCTCTTTTGGACAGTATGTGTGAAGTGGATTTACTGGAAAACGTGTAGGGGGGAGGTGAATGCAAATGCCTTCCTCCTGGTTATGCAAAAATCCAGCCTTTTGAAGCTATGCCCTGAGGATGGGACCATTGTCTATTTATTACTGTTTCAGAATCTGAAAATCAAAAACCCAAGCTGTACAAAGAAACAGACTGATCTGCCCAGTCCGTGTGTTTGTTCTGAGTTGAGACTGTTATGAACTTGTAACCACAGGAAGATCTCTGCATGTGGGTTGAAGGACTGACTCCTACCAGAGCCCCTGTTGGATTTATGGGGGATGATCTCTGGTGAGCTTATTAGCATGCGTATAAGTTTTTTAAAATTGTTTTGAATATGTTTTTTTCTGTAATGCTTTCACGTTAGGAATAAAAGTGTTTGCTTGAGGCCCAATTAGCACACAACTGTGGCCCAGTTGTGTGCTAAAGGCCACCAGGCCGCATAGGGTCTGGGTTCCCAGCTGCCTGGCAGCCCAGCGAGGCGGGGTCCAGGGCTGCCCTCGCAGGGGTCCAGGATCGTCAGCCGCCCCAGCAGGAGTCCAGGGACTACCCCATGGGGTTGGAATCCAGGGCTGCTGCCTGACCCCACAGGGACTGTCCCACGGGGTTGGCATTGGGGCTGCCGGATGGTCTTACAAGGTTGGGGCTGCCGGATGGCTGCCCTGTCACCTGGCCGGGTCCAGGGTGAGGGCTGCCGCCCGGCCCCACACAATAGGGTCTGGGATCCCTGCTGCCCAGCCCCCCATCTAGGGCTCCACTCCTGGCCCCCACTCTGTGGAGGGGTCTTTGGGAGAGATGTGCTGGGCATAGGGGAGCAGTTCGGGGTGGGGGACGGGGACGGGGACTGCTGTGGTTCTCATCCTGCAGCTCAGGGTGCACATTGTTGGTCGCATATGTGGCCCACAATGATAAATAGGTTGAGAACCACTGGCTTAGACAGAGCTGTGTGGTAACTTATAACTGTGGACAATTACACTGTGTACAGTCTCTGGAGAGAGAGCTAAGTGAAGACACTGGCCTGTCTAGCTTGCTAGGAATAACACAGTGTAGACAAGGAACTGTGTCCTCATGCAAAAAACCCAGTCAGGAGGGAGAGAGACATGGGTATCTGCCTAACAGAGGCGAGGGCTAGGAGCCAGAAGCCTAAAAGTGGGTGCTCTTGCTGGATCACAGAGGGGGAATACTGGTGCAGTAGTTGCCCTGAATTATGACACAACCTTCAGATGTCTATTTTAAAAACAAAAAAGTAAATGTTACTGGTAAGAGCCAGGGGCAATATTTGCAAGTATTGAGCAGGTTTCCTGAATACTACCAATGCTCCTTAGTTAATATCCATACCATCTCCTGTTTTGCCAGACAACAGCTTCTCTTAGACAGTGAATGTTGATCATGATAAATGATGCAACATTTTTCTATTGCGGGTAACAGTAACAGCTTTGGTCACTAATCACATTTTAAATTGGCCACAAAAGCTGCATTTGCATTCAGGTTTATCTACGAACCTAAATGACACCTAGCCAGGCCTCTTGCCCATTGATTCTGCTTAATATGTAGATTTATTTTAAATGTCATTTTTGTTAAGTTAATTTTCTTTGGATTTAAAATTTTCATCTCCAAAGTATCATAGCAATGATTCTTAGTGCATGTATCACTGAAAAACAAAACTTTAGTCTGAAGACTTGGGTTTCAGACTAAAATGCAATGGGGTGCTTATGCCCTGAAGACTCAATCTAATGACTATTCAAGTCAGTGAAAAGACTAACTTAAATGAGCTCTGGCAGGCACCATGTCAGTAAATCAAAGTTCAGAACATTTAAAGTGTTCAAGAACTGTATGTGCAAGGTACACCCCCTCCCCAGATTTCATTATATAGGATTCCATCCCACTGATGTTCACCCTTCATTCCTTCAAGAGTCCCAAGTCACATCATTCTTTCTTACAGCCAAGAAAGAGCAGATGGGACTTCCTCTGGAGTTCATCAGTGCCATTTTGAGATCAGCCATAGGAGTCATTGCAGAACACACAACACAGAAGCTTTACCCAGGCCTTGCTGGGTCAGAGAGAACAAGACATAGAAAGAGTTCAGGTTCTGAAATCAAGCCCAGATCTCTCATTACTACATAAATAAAAAAACCCTCACAGATGACACATTCTCTCATGCCTTACTAACTTCTCTGGATCCAACAGAATAATTCTCTCAGCTGTACTACACTTGTACTCCTTCACAGTTGTGCTTTCCTCCCACTGCAGGCAACAGCAGTTTGAAATTAACAAGAATTAGGTGCCATTGCTGCGGAGATTGGTTGTGGGAATTGAGGAGGATTTTTCCTTTGCTGCTAGTGGCACGTGGGTAAAAACAGAAAAACAATAAAACCAGGAAAGGATGTTGTAAAGAGATGATGAATGTGCAGGTGTGTGAGCTTGTGGAAATGTGCACACCTGGAAAAGACATGCATGGAAACCAAGAAGGAGAAGAGAAAAGGAAAAAAAAATGTCCATTTGAAAGAGAAGAGGAAGGAAATATTTTCCTCTGTCCCCCCAAAAAAGTGAAATTAAAGATATATTACATTATTTACCTTTATTTTTATTTATTTTACAATTTTTAGCAAGAACATAACTTAGGAACAGGAATTTCCATACCAGAACTGGCCAACAAACCATTTACTCAATATCCGGTCTGGCAATGGCCAATTTTGAAGCTTTAAGAGGAAGGTGTAAAACCTTCCAGGATGCATATCAGTGGCACTCCCTCAATTTACACTGCAGGGAATTTGGCCTTTTATTGGCAAGACAAACTATGCAAGTATTTCCAAAGTTTAGAGGGGACAGAAGACTCATGTCTCCGTCAAAAACAGACACAATACATCCACCATCTGTCAAATAAAATAAGGCTTCACAGTGTGCTTGGGGGTTACTCCCATATATGCATTTGTCATCACTGTTTATTCTGATTTGGGCTCAGGCTGCTCTGTAGCTTGATGCTCTCTTTACCATCTCTTTAAATTTCTTCCAGAGTCAGTCAGCCAGCTTGTTATAATAATTAACAATAGTGGATATAGCAGGGGGCTGGGAGCCAGGACTCCTAGTTTCAGTTCCCAGCTCTAAGAGGGACTATACAGACTGGAGGGGAGGGGACGACATCCATAGGAAACAAAAAATTCAAATTTTGAACATCCAAGGAAAAAAATATTGTTCATTTTTGGGCTGTGGTCTCATTCTCTCAAATTAAAATGAAATATTTTTGCCGCAGAGATTGTCTAAAGGGATTTCTCTGCATTTGCTGTTCTGGACCATTGTACTAAAGTTTCTTGTGTTTACTCTAAGTGTTTTTAGTGTCCGACTCTCATTGGGCTTATGTGTTTACTATCTTGCCCTTACAATATAAATTAAAATGCTTCTGCCACCAACAGCCTGGGAATGTGAGTCAGAACAAAAACTTTGAAATTAAAGTAAAATGTAATATTTAAATGATATTATGGATCATATCCATTTTGATATCTAGATCTGATTCATACAGAATAATGCTGGTCTTGTCTTCCACTACTACTGTCTGCTATTGCTGATGACGTGTTGATTGTGACTGTGCCCACAAATATGTTTTGTTCCTGGTCTCACTAGAAGCTGCAAGAGTGTGGTTTACTGCATATATGTATGTGAGTTTCTTTTGATTATGCTAAAGTAATTATGGAAAACCCAGGTTCTGCCACTGCAGGGCTGTAGGGCTATGTGACAGCGAGAACAGAATTTCTACCAAAAGCAGTCTTAAAAGGCAGGTGGCTTGGTGGTTAAAACCCTTATATGCATGTGTACTACCATTTCTAGTGAATTTGATGGTATTTAAATCTAATTTTAGAAGCAATATTTGATCAGGGCACTCTACCTTTTCCTTCTCACTCACTACCTGTGTAAATTGGCCTAGCAGATTTCAATTTGTACACCCCGTAAAGGGCCATCTTTTGGTTTTTGGGGTTTGTTTTTAATTGCTAGACCACTGTATGGAGTAAAGCATTGAATGGTTGTTGCTATAGCCTGGTGAATCTGGCATCCATATGTTTAATGGAAGCCTTAAGCATATGCATCTGATATTTTTTTCTTACTTTGTCTCAAAGATCCAGAAATGTTTATTCCTTCAAGTCTGCCATCCTTAAGGTTAAGTGTTCAGACAGAAGATTGTATTACATTGCTGTGAATCACAGCATAGCATTTTATAGCTTAGGCAATCCTCAACAATAAGATTCTCTTCTAGAAAAGTAAGATAGAATTCAGGCTCAGTGGTGAATAAGTCTTTCATTAAATGCAATGTCTCAAAAATGTGTCTCTCTTGATCTCCTTAAGAGTGCCCCTAACTTGGGCTACGTCAGCTCCTGATTTAATTTTTGCAATATGTTCCTAATAGTCACTGTCATCGATCGGTCTATCAGCCCTCACCGGGAGCGCGCCGATCACAACACGTCAGACGTGTTGTTCTAGCCAGTCCTCCAACTACCCGCTGGCCAGGCTGTCAGTAGCACCGGACACCCGATTGACATAGCGCACAGCAGCCTAGAACTCCTGAGCAAGCCGCCAACCGCAGCCTCCCAAGCAGCTGGGATTACAGGCGCGCGCCACCACACCGGGCTTCAAATAGGTGACAAATAACTTTATCACTGCCTTCAGTATTCTGTCCTCATTAGTAAACCAGCATACATTGGGGAGACCTCACAAATAGTTCTCAGTAACCAGTAAATGCTTGAAGTTGCCATCATTCTTTGGTACTGTGACCAGGTGCCTGGATGGGCCGCACAGAGAATGCCATACTCAGGGCAGACTGCAAGAAATAGGGCAGACAATCCCCAAAACTGGTTCTTTATTCTATAATTAGATTAATCAAGCCAGTAACAAAATAAATTCTGCCATACAACACTAGTTAGCCAGAAGCCAAACAGTTCCCTTTAGGCATTCCAGCCCTTGGTGCCCATCTGGGCAAACAGATCAAATATAGGTTACAGTGTAGTAGCCGTGTTAGTCTGTGTCAGCAAAAAGAAAATAAGAAAGAAAGAAATACTTGTGGCACTTTAGAGACTAACAAATTTATTTCAGCATAAGCTATCATGAATAAGTTGGAATATGAACAAGAAGCTGCCAGGCAGCTCTGTAACTCCACATTCCACAGGCCATTATCCTCTGACCCCACTGAGGAGTACCAAAAGAAACTACACCATCTGCTCCAGAAACTCCCTGGAAAAGCACAAGAACAAATTTGTACAGACACGTGCCTAGAACCCCGACCAGGGGTATTCTATTGGCTACCCAAGATCCATAAACCTGGAAATTCTGGACACCCCATCATCTCAGGCATTGGCACCCTAACAGCAGGATTGTCTGGCTATGTGGACTCTCTCCTCAGGCCCTATGCTACCAGCACTCCCAGCTATCTTCGCAACACCACTGACTTCCTGAGGAAACTACAATCCATCGGTGATCTTCCAGACAACACCATCCTGGCCACTATGGATGTAGAAGCCCTCTACGCTAACATTCCACACAACGATGGACTACAAGCTGTCACGAACAGTATCCCCGATACTGCCATGGCTAACCTGGTGGCTGAACTTTGTGATTTTGTCCTCACCCACAACTATTTCACATTTGGGGACACTATATACCTTCAAGTCAGTGGCACTGCTATGGGTACCCGCATGGCCCCACAGTATGCCAACATTTTTATGGCTGACTTAGAACAACGCTTCCTCAGCTCTCGTCACCTAACAGCCCTACTCTACTTGCGCTACATTGATATCATCTTCATCATTTGGACCCATGGAAAAGAAGCCCTTGAGGAATTCCACCACGATTTCAACAATTTCCATCCCACCATCAACCTCAGCCTAGACCAGTCCACCCAAGCGGTCCATTTCCTAGACACTACTGTGCTAATAAGCGATGGTCACATAACCACCACCCTATACCGGAAACCTACTGACCGCTATACTTACCTACATGCCTCCAGCTTCCATCCTGGACACACCACACGATCCATTGTTTACAGCCAAGCTCTAAGATACAACCGCATTTGCTCCAATCCCTCAGACAGAGACAAACACCTACAAGAACTCTATCAAGCATTCTTAAAACTACAATACCCACCTGCTGAAGTAAAAAAACAGATTGACAGAGCCAAAAGAGTACCCAGGAGTCACCTACTACAGGACAGGCCCAAAAAAGAAAATAACAGAACGCCACTAGCCGTCACCTTTAGCCCCCAACTAAAACCTCTCCAGCGCATCATCAAAGATCTACAACCTATCCTAAAAGATGATCCCTCACTCTCACAGATCTTGGGAGACAGACCAGTCCTCGCTTACAGACAGCCCCCCAACCTGAAGCAAATACTCACCAGCAACCACACACCATACAACTGATGCACACTGATGCACACTAACCCAGGAACCTATCCTTGCAACAAAGCCCAATGCCAACTCTGTCCACATATCTATTCAAGTGATACCATCATGGGACCTAATCACATCCGCCACGCCATCAGGGGCTTATTCACCTGCACATCTACCAATGTGATTTATGTCATCATGTGCCGGCAATGCCCCTCTGCCATGTACACTGGCCAAACCAGACAGTCTCTACGCAAAAGAATAAACGGACACAAATCTGACAGGAATCATAACATTCAAAAACCAGTAGGAGAACATTTCAACCTCCCTAATCACTCAGTGACAGACTTAAAGGTTGCAATTTTGCAACAGATAAACTTCAAAAACAGGCTACAACGAGAAGCTGTTGAACTTGAATTGATATGCAAACTAGATACCATCAACTCAGGATTAAATAGAGACTTGGATCGGCTTGGCCATTACGTTAATTGAATCTATTTCCCTTAAGTTAATGATCCCATTCACACCTGTGTGTCAACTGTCCGCAATGGCCATCTTGTTTATCACTTTAAAGGTTTCCCCCCCCCCCCCCCCCCTGCTGTTATGGTTCCTCTCAATTAATTAGCCTCTTAAGGTTGGTATAGGCACTTCCACCTTATCATGTTTCTCTGACTGTATAAATATTTGTCCACTGTATGTTCCATTCCATGCATCCGATGAAGTGGGTTCTAACCCACGAAAGCTTAGGTCAAATATAGTGATAGGTTACTGAAAACCCTATTCATCATACTTAGAGTTCTACCAATCCCAAAGGACCAGACACTTACTCTCAGGTCAATATATATTTCAGATATTACTCAAATATCACTCTGTCATCCAATCCTTAGTAAACTAAAGATTTATTAATAAAAGCAAAGCAAAGCAGTTATTAAATGGTTACAGAATCATATACATACAAGTGATTTTCAGTGTTCATAGATCAGGATCATAGCAGTGATGCTATATATGCTGGCTTGTAAAAGTCTCTCTAGAACCATCTCAAAAAATCAGAATCCAAATGCTGCTTAGATGTAAAGTTTGATAGAGAGTCTTTCCCAGGTATTCCAAATAACTAATTGGAAGATCTCAGTCCCACAGGTTAAACTTTCCCTGTTCAAAGTTCAGCAGACTACAGATGAAAGGATCAGGCCCCAGGTTTCACTTTTATAGCTGAAGCAGGCTGTTAAGTGTTTTTAGCACAGCACCTGACTGAAGATTCTTCTTTGTTGAGCACACACTGTCCCATCACATTCTATTTACCTATGCATACACAGGTAATCGAATTACACTGATTAACATAAGGCAACTGCTGGGTCCTTATATCATGGATAGATAAGCTGAAGACAATATATGCAATATTGTTAATTTCATGCAGTGTCTCGCATCTTTGATCTTAAGGTTGACTGAAAACAGTTGCATACATAACGTAAAGGCAATTAAGATATGAAAAGGAATTTGGTTACATCGTTAAACATTTCATAGTATACAGGTAAACACAGACTAGTACACTTAGCATTTACCCTTGGTTTCTATTACTACAAATGAATCAGTTAATGATTGCTGGTCTAGTACATCTCTTTGAAATTGACATACAAGTGAACTGTCCTGATACAATTGTAATGCCTCTTGTTAAGTGGTTATGGGTCAGACACAGGTTAGCTGGGTTGCCAGTGTCACAGAAACTTAAATGTCTTTCATCACAAACTCAAATGTTTCAAGATAGGATTTTTTTATATAGAAGATCCAGAATATAAAGCACAGGCTGCTGCTTTGCATGGCATCAACCACAACATGAGCATCTTGTCTAAACATGACCAGCACACTACGTACGATCTTGCTATCTAAATTCAAACTGAGAGCTTGTCTATGCAGAAAATTATTCTAGAATAAAATAGGTTGTGAATTTAATCAGGAATACTATTCCTGATTCACTCCCAAATAAGAGCATACAAATAGGCAATTAATCAGGAATAGTATTCCAGAACAAATATTTCAGAATAGCTATTCCAGTTCATTTCCCTGTTTACACAAGATCTAACAGGTTTTGATTTGATATCCACAACTCTCACAAAGCTATTATTCCACACATGATAACACCAGCTTTCCCCAATTCTGTTTTTATTTCCAGATGGTACACCAGCAAATCTGATGCACACTGATTTAGCTCCGATACAAATTCATCACTGGATCCATCAGCAAGCACAGTAATACATCTAGCTTTCTGTATGCATTTCTGAGACACCTCCCTCAGAGACTTTGAAATTGCCCATATAAAGTCTTCCTCATTATGGATATTAACGTAATTTAATACACGATTAAAGTAGTTTTTGGCCTGCAAATGTAGAGCATTTCAAAATCGCAGACCTCTGTAGACTTAGAAAAGGGGTGCTTTTTCAATCAAGTTGGCTTACAAACTCAATTGAAAACCCCACTTGCCACCAATGTAGACACAGTTTAAATGGAGTTTCAAGCAAGTTAAGCTAGCTCAACTGAACTAACTTTATCGCAACCTTCCACATTTTTTTTTTTACACTACTTTACACATAGGGTCCAAGGTCCGGTGTACTGAAGAGCAAAATGGGTAGGTATTTCCAATCATATTAGTTAAATCAAGTTAGCTTATCACAAGTGAAAAGCCCTCCAATGCCCATTAATGTGTAGGCTAATATGTTTTAATCCAGGGGTCTCAAACTCAAATTACCACGAGGGCCGCATGAGGACTAGTGCATTGGCCCGAAGACCGCATCACTGACCCCGCCCCCTCGCTGCCCCCAGCCCCGCCCCCACTCCACCCCTTCCATTAGGCCCCGCCCCTTCTCTGCCCCTTCTCCGCCTCCTCCCCTGAGCGCGTGGCTCCCCGCTCCTCCCTCCCAGAAACTGCGAAGCCGCCAGACAGCTGTTCTGGAGGCGGAACTGCCTGGGGATAAAAATAAAACCTTTGAGCAGCGCGGAGGGAATGGGGATCTTAGCGGCCACAGAACGTAACTGGGGGCGGGGGTGAGGGGAGTTGGCGGCCACAGAATGTAACTGGGAGGGGGTGGGGGTGAGGGAAGTTGGCGGCCATAGGACGTAACTGGGAAGGGGGGCGGGAGGAGCCTGGTGGCCCGCCTCTTCTCCCCTCCCCTGTGTGCGTTCTTCCTGCTCATCCCCCCTCCCTCCAAGAAACCGCGAAGCCACCAGACAGCTGTTCTGGCGGCGGAACTTCAGACCGTAACTCGGGGGAGGGGCGGGGAGCCCAGCAGAGTGCTTCCCTGCGGGCCGCCGGGCTCCCCGCAACCCCGCCCCCAAGTTACGTTCTGAAGTTCCGCCGCCAGAACAGCTGTCTGGCGGCTTTGCGCTTTCTGGGAGGGAGGGGGAAGCGCGCACACAGGGGAGGAAGGGGGGAGCTCCGCAGGGAAACGCTCCACGGGCCGCGTGTTTGAGACCCCTGTTTTAATCCATCAGCTATAAAAGGTCCAGCTAACATGATTTCAAATGTGTTATCCTATGTGTTTTAACAAGGGCCAAGCTTTAATCGCATTAAGCTAACACAGTTGAAACACAGAGGTTTTTTTTCCAATCAGGACATGGCTTAAGACCATAACTGCATTTAACAATTGTGACAGTTGTGTTATATATGTGACAAACTATTGCATCTCCTTGTATTGCATTTTACAGAACAAACTAGTAACAGGAACTTTTCATGGATAAAGAGCCACATTTTCTATTTTAGTACTTTTAAATCTGCGTTGGAGCATTCATGTACATGTAGTGATCAATTCTAAATGGTCTTACCCCTTCTTGATGCTTTCTACAAATTATACAAAACACTTAATCTTCCTGACACAAAACCCATAGACAGTTTTTCATGAATTCTGGAATGGGTGTCTGTGTCTATGTTTCTCACATTCCATATTCTTCTGATCCATGTATTTTATACTTTCTTGACCATCAACCTCAGTATTATCCCATGCTGATATTGGTTGATGGGTTGGTTTGAGGGGTGTGTGTGTGTGTGTGTGTGGGGGGTGTTAACCAGAAAACCCAGTAGGGTCAGTTCATCTGTTCCAGACATTTTTCAAGTCTTATTTTAATCAACCAAGTCTGCTTGTACATAGTTTTAAAATGTGTGTTTAAAATAGTGCGCAAGTCAACTGATTTGCAAGTTAGCTGCTGCTGACAGGGCCAGGCACTTTAAATTTGTATTTGCACTGTTGCCAACTCATGTGATTTTACTGCAAGTCTTGCAATATTTAGTGTTTTAGTGTTTATCATAAAACCCCTGCTGTGGCAATCAAGAGATTTCATGAGAATCTTAGCTTTCAGATTTTTTTTTAAAAGGAGGTTTTTACCCTTTGTAGAAAAGCTTGAAAACGTGACCTGAATGCACCCTAAAGGCTCAAAAACCAGAAGGCAAAAACCAAGAACCAAACTTTTTTTAAAAAATGCTCATGTTTCTTCAATACTTGAGGTTGGCAATACTATATTTGTGAGGATGTAAAAATACGAGAGGCTATCTCCCACCTTAAAATTAAATCAAATGTGTTTCACAGGAACAACAACTAATCCTACTATAGCTCTTTTTACCATAAAGCTTACTCTGGCTTGGTTACCATATTAAACTATCTCTTGCCTATGTGGTAGAGAAAAATCACCTTTGAATTAGCTGAAGATTTGTTTGCATGCTTTATTTACTCTCTTAAGATCAAATCAAACTGTCCTTCTGGTAGGCTTGCCTGGATCTAAGAAAGGGTTTACAGACTACTATGGTCTGAGTGAAAAAATTAATTTGCCTTTCTGCCTAAGAGAACTTTGAACAGCCCGAGTACAGCTGGAAACCCAAGACTCAATCTTCCCTGTCGTCAGGTTACCACAGACGGCTGATCAAAGCGCTAGCAGCCAATGCATTCAAACTGAGGCTCAGCCTCAGGCATTCTTCTCAGTGCACTTCTCCCTGGGTCTACACTATTCTCTCAAAGCATTGCTTGCGTGGCTGACATCAGCTAGAACCAGCCTTCTGACTAGCAGCTCAATTACATTGTTCTGCTGAGCCTCTGCGCCTTTCCCTCTACACCCGAAGCAGGTCTTTGCTTCACTCCCATTCATCCCCCCTCCCTTCTGACTGGTAGCTCAGTGCTGCTCTCCGGATGACACTCAGCCTGTTCCTCCCCTTTCATCCACGCACAGTCGGCAGGAAACCTGGCACTGGTTTTACTAGCACCGGCTCGTCCTGGGGCACGAGGATCTGTGGTTTGGAGCCAGGACCCCTGGGTTCTCTTGCAGCCTCTGCCCCACTGTGTGACCGTCTCCCCCCGTGCCTCAGTCTAGCCCCCCGGGCAATGGGGGCGGGGTGGTGCTGCCCAGGATGGGGGCGGCGGGCTGGGGCACCGAGTGGCGCTCGCTTGTCACCGCACCAGCGAGCGCCGCCACGTACTAACCTGACCAGGTCGGTCATGCAGGATCCCACCACCACCACCTCCGTCGGGCCAGAAGCTGCCATAGCCCCAGGGTCAGCGGCGGGGTCGCTGTCCTGTGAACTTTGACCCCCCCCGGCTGCCTGGGCAGCCACTTCCGGAGCTTTGCTGGTTGCCAACGGGGGGGGTCCTTCGGCCAGCCCAGGGTTGCTCCTCTCAAATGCCTGATTGCAGTGCCCCCTCCATTGCCTCTCTCCTGTCCTGCCCTATGGGTCACCCCCTCCACTCTCTCCTCTCCCTCTTGGCTGCGGGCGGCCCGCGCTACTGGGAGACGGGGACATTAATTCAGGCATTTGTGCAGTCCGCTACAGTTACGTTGACTCCCCTCCCGCTCTCCCGGTAACTGCGGGCCGGGAGCGCGCACGCCGTAGGCCGGGGGCGCGCCCGTAGGCGAGTGGGTGCAGGGGTAAGGCGCGTGCCCGCGGCTGATGCTAAGGCTTTTTCTACTGCCCCGTAGTGACCGCAGGTACCTGGAGACAGCGCTGGGGAGAGGCCCGAGGGAGCAGCGCCCCCAGTAGGTTGGGGTGGGGAACGGGGTAATGGGGTGGGTCTCCTCCCGTGTCGCTCTCGCCCTGGGGGGCGTGGCGTAGATATGGAGGGGAACTAGGGGAGGGGCTGCCCCATGCGGGGCCCTGCTATAGGTTATGCTCCCCCCATCCCCCACCCAACGTGGGTGCGGGAGGGGTCCCAACATATTGGATGGCACGAGGGACCCGGCGGTGGTGCGAGGGGTCCCAGCGTGGAATAGGTTTGCCACTGGACTGCGGTGGTTCCTGGCGTGGGCTGCACTGGTCTAATCTCAGGTGTGGCCTGTGGTGACAACAGGTTTCAATATGCAACATACCATCCTGATCCCAGTTGCCTGTGCTGGTGGTGATGAGTCTCCACATTCAACACTTCAGCCTGAAGCGGTGCCTGATCTTGATGTTATGTGTATTGCAATGGCAACTAGGAGACCCAGACATTTACCAGAACCCTACTGTGCTAGGTGCTGTACAAACACTGAGCGAAAAGATAGTCCCTGCCTCAAAGAGTTGACGCTCTAACCTGCAGCCTTGCTCAAAGCAATTCTGTTAGATTGCTGTGTTGCCCCTTGTGTAAGTGACATGTTCCAGCATCCATCCTGCTAAGAACAAGATCACTGCTACAGTGCTTTATTAAAACGGGAGTTTGTGAAGCAACATCCTGATCCGAGTGGCTTTGTCTTGGATCAGGATGTAGCATTGAATATTGAAGACTTGTTATCTCTACAGTCCCCACACATATGTTAAAGTTAAGGGCATCACCAACCTTTCAACAGATCATCAATGCGACTCTTATTTAGGAAACCCTGGTATATTGTTTTTTCTCCTGCAGACCCATGTAAAAGAAGGTGGGGAGAGGTAACATAGTGGTCTGTACCATATTGCTTATCAGAAGACCCCATTGTGGGACAATGTGAACTTTAAAATGTGTGTTATAAAAGATCCTTGGAATGAAGGACATAACCACAAAGAGCAAAAGGAAAATTTGGTGGAAGTTATAGAATCAGGGATTAGAGGGAAAGGATCCTTTAAGTAATTTCAAATCCATTCCCTCTGCCAGTTTAGAATTGTTTCCTCCAGTATATTCTTTGCTGCTTTCATATGGATTAATTTATGTAATACCCATAATGCTGCCATCCAGGTTGAAGGGAAGGGCGTAGCCTATATTAGGATCCCTCATGCTGCCTGATGCAGTTCCCATTCATCATTTCCTCAGGTCTAGTGGGTCATTGTTAAGAGTAAAAAGCATATGTTAGTTTTACCTGTGTTACTAGTAACAGATTATTAAAACTGCAAGGACTAAAAGAAATTAATTTACTTTTCTTCATTTGTGCTTTTTGTTTTCTTTTTTCAAGTATTTTGTTTCAGGTAGTGAAACTTGACTGGTTACTTTTGCTCTCTGGTCACTTTCATTTCACTTTGGTTAACTCAATACTGTTGTGTTTTGTTTTCAGTACTGAGGATTAAATTGGGGGAAAACATTTCAGTGTGAATTAAATTTTTTTTAAAAATCTGATGTAAACATATTGTATTTTGTAAAACTTCTGTTTACAAAACTTGAATGTTATTTGTAAATTTAGTTGATAGTATCTCTTTAAGCGTTGTGTGATGTTGATAAAGAGAGCAATAACTCACTTGTGTAGTGTGGAAGTAAATATGGGTCTAAAATAAATGATGTGCTGTACCTCATAATCAGAGATGGATGAGGAGAATGAGTAGGCGCTGTTAGCCCTTTATTCTGACAATATCTTTGTGTTTTGTGACTCAAAATAAAGGGCCTGATCCTGCAAGGTTCAGCTTCAAGTGACTGAAGATTATGTTGAATCAGAAAAAAGATCACCCCACATAATACAAAGTCAAAACTGAACTCACTTTCTTTTGTATGCAGAAAGGTGAAAGGATCACCCCTCTCACATTGTAGAGGAAATGGGTGAAAACGACTATCTTTCTCAACACTTACGTCCGGGTGTTCCTATGTGTCTTTTCAAAGAGGCTATGGGGACGTAGTCCATGACAATCCATCCATGCTGAGCTGAAAACAATCACAGATATTTGTTGCTGTGCCTTCTGGAAATGCCACGAACAATAGCATACTGGCAACCTTATGATTTTCAGTTGAGATAATTATGTAAGATAGACACTAATGTAATTGTCTCTTGGTTGCCATAAAGTGCTAGGCCTTTGCTTTAATACAATGTTATAAAAAGTGCTAATTGAGGCTCTGTTTCTTGAAGATTTATATTTTTATGTGAATGACTTTCGTAAAAGCTAATTGTTTAAATCAGATGCTTCACACTGCTACCAATTATAGGGAGTTATCAATTTGTAGGAATTAGCCATTAGTCGCCTACTAATGCTTGTAATTGGGATTTGATTAAAATTGGTGAATGTTAAAACAAGAGAAAAACATGATATTGTGAAGGTTTTACTGCAGGGAGCTAATTATTCTCTTTATGGAACACCTGATAATAGCCACAGTCCATACATAGCATTATTGTTGTCTTTGTCTTGTTCTCTGGAAGAAAGATATAATAGTAACAGCAGTTACAAGGAGCAGAGTTAATAAGAGAAGGAAAAATAGCATAAATGAAAGTGGAGAGAAGGGTGAAATTTCAAATCACCCAGATTTTAGGTTTATTCTGTGTGTATTTATTTTCTGGAGATGCTTTTGTTTATGTGAACTCTACTGGGTTGTAGATAGAGGATGTGAGATATTGTCCAGTCAGGGGCGGCGCCAGATTTTTTGCCGCCCTAGGCGGCGGTGGGAGAGGCTGCCACCGAAATGCCGCCAGAGTACTCGGCGGTAGCTTCTTCAGCCGCCGGGGACGTCGGCGACATTTCAGTGGCAGCCTCTCCCACCGGCGGCCGCCAAGAGACCTGAGATGCCACGCCCCAAATCCTGGCGCCTTAGGCGACTGCCTAGGGTCGCCTAATGGTAGCGCCGGCCCTGTCCAGAATAACTGAAGGCAGTATTGCAGTAAGAAGGTAAATAGAGCATCAGTTGACCTTTTCAAACATATAAAAATCTATGGTCTAGAATCAGAGTACAGAATTTGGGTTCTAATCCCAGCTGTGTCAGTGACTCTACATGATCTTGAGTAAATCATTCAGGGTTACATTTTCAAAAGCACCTAAATGGCCAAGGCACCTAAGTCACATTGACTTTTAATTGAACCTAGGCACCCAAGTCACGTAGGCACTTCTGAAAATTTTACCCTTATGTCTTTGCGCTTCAGTTTCCCCATCTTTAAAATGGGAATAGTGATACCTTTGTAAAAGTGCAATGAGATCTTTGGATGATAAACATTATATTATTTGTTACTAATAAGTAAATCTGATATGTTCAGTGAAGTCTTTCCAAACATGTATTTAGTAAAGAAATGGAATTGCAAAAGTGATGCCAGTCCTGGTTGTACCAGCTGTAGTAGTGAAATTAATCTATTTTCTGATGTTTTGTTCTCATTAGAAATTACATGTGAAGATATACCTAGGGGGCCATATCCGGTCCCATTGAAGTTAATAACAAAATTCCCATTGACTTCAGTGGGGCCAGGATTTGTTACGTATGGATTTTTAATTTGCAAGGGCTGTAAGCATTGCTATGTTTTTAGGAGTCAGGCTGGTCCATTTCAGTTGATTTTGCGTACTGATAGGAATTGGATCTCTAGTAAAAGCAGAGAGCCAGGAAAGGTTCCATTATTTTGTTTAGATTCAATGAGTAGCCTTCCTGATCTGACCTCTTGCCCATTATTATTGAGTTAGGAGGAGAGAACTGCCTTATCATACTCTGCTCATTTCTCTTATAAACCTGTATGTACTTCTGTCTGTTTATAATTACGGAACATTCCTGAACGTTTGAGTTCATCACTGTGTTAGAATAATAGTTACCTAACACAGCAAATTTATTGCTTTAAAAAAAAACCCTTTGGTATCCCAGTGCTTCCTTTGAGTTACTTACGTTGCATGGGAATTTGCGCCAGGTAATTTCTTGATTTTTCCCATGCAGAGCTCGGTACAGCAGGAAAGAAGGACAAGTTAAAATGTCTCCTGAAGTCGCCTTGAACAGAATTTCACCGGCACTCTCTCCTTTCATTTCCAATGTGGTCAGAAATGGAAAAGTAGGATTGGATGCTACTAACTGTCTAAGAATTACAGACCTGAAATCAGGGTAAGTATTTGAATAATGTATTTGAGAAGAAGGCCATATGTCTTTATTTAGAGTGCTGATTTTACTGTGTCAGTATGTATTTTAATTTATCTGGAGCAGAGAGATTAACTAGATTTCTTTTGTCCTCCACTACCATTCTCTAGTATTTGTGACTTTATCTGTTGAGCTATTGGCAACAGCTTTCTTTCTAAAACATTTTCATCTTGATAATATGATCCTTAAGCAGTATACCCAGAGCTGTGAAGATTTTGTCCTTTGCTTGCTTTCTCACTTTAACCTGGATATTGAATGCTCTAGGTTAAGATAAACTTGAATAGCCTTGCTTCTGGCCATGAACATGACATCTCCATGCTGTAAGGGAGGAAGAATAGCTCTTCCTTCCAGTCTGATTTCTCTCAAGAGGTCAGTAAGATACATTTGTAATATGTGCCAATTGTCAGCAGGGCCATCCATTTGCGTAGGGTTTACTAAATTACTAGATTCATATCTGCTTTTAATTTTTATTAGTATGTGGACTTGGGAAACTCAAGAGGTGTACATGGCATTTTACTGAGATAGTAAAGATGCAATCTCTGTCCCAAGGAGTTTACAACCTAGGTTAAACATGACTTACACAACAATTGACATTAGGCAGAGGGGAATGAGGGAGAGGTGTACACAAAACCAAATAATGGTTACTTGACTGTGTTTTTTCTGGCTGCTTTTTTTTTTTTTTTTTGAGGTATTGTGTTTTTTATAAAAGAAAAATGATTTCTTTCATTCTTTATTTCTCTAAATGTTCTTTTTGGTGAGTTTCTTCTTTTAGGTAGGATTTTTTATATTGTATAGTTATGCACAGTACTTAGTGTATATGCACAGGAATCTAGGACTTGAAAGTAGTAGCCCCAAAGAGAGGGCCTATGTCCCACTGCATGATGAATGAGTCTAGGTTCTGCCATATAACAGGGCTAGTACGTATGTCCTGATATTTTCTTGTTCCAGGGCTCAGCTGTGTCTTGATACTTGCTGATTGCTCCTCCTATTCAAACTTGTGTGTGGGCTCTTGCTGAGACTGAATTGGATTAATTCAAGATTCTGTGTTTTACTTGAAAAATCTCTATTAGCCCTACTTTTTCCATGCTACCAGTTTTTCCAAAACATCAGGATTTAATAGCTATTGCATTAGGGATGTTAATTACCCCTCTTTAGGGATGTTAATTACCCCGAATAATTCCTCTTGCCCCTTAAGTATGTTAGCTGCAAATGTTTTTAATATATGTAAAGCTTGTGTGCTTTCAGCAGGGTTGCTGATTTTGTTATAGTTTACTTATGGGGTATAATAATATGTTATCAGTAGAGCACTGTGAGAGTTTGCAAGGCACTTCAGAAATGTAGAACAGACAAATTCCTTGTGAATTTTTTCCTTATGATCTAACAATAGATATAATGGGATACAATTACAAGTACAAAATGGCATGGAGGCATCTTGAGTGATGAGATGAAAGTTTGAAAATTTTGTAAAAGTAGAGGGATTTGGAGGAGAAGAGGGAGAACACTTAGTGCCTAGAGGAAATGGGAGGCTTGTTCCAAGTGTAGGTGGTAACATGAACAAAAGGAGCCATTAGGAGGAAGGACTGGGCACGAATAGGTGGAAAAGGAAAGATGAACTGTAGATGGGGACAAGGACCCTGCTTTTGCCTCCTTTGAAGTCAGTCACAAAACTTCCATTTTGTGATTTCACTGATGCTGGATCAGGCCTGAAGTTAAAGTGAGTGTTGAAAATGAGGAAAAGGCATTTGAACCTGATGCTCGAATGTTTCGAAATGACTGACTGAACCGACATTTTTGAAGTCTCTGTGGAGTAAACATTTCTAGTTTTCCTGTAAATGTTGTAATTTCAAAAATCAAAAGTTAAATTAAAAAAAAGAGAGGTCATAGGTTTGTGGGAATACGAACAAAGCTGTGGACACATGATGTCTCTGCCAAAGCACTGCCATGGGTTTGTTTAGTACAGGGCACATAAGAATTTGTAATAATAATTCAAAAACCCTACCCTCTCTGCATAGATTGACAATATTAAAAGAACATCAAAACATGCTACAGAAAATAAGTTATGTGACCCTAAAATTTTGACAAGTGGCCATTTCAGTAACTATGAGCATAGATAATAGAAGTTTGCAGACACCTCTTCCACAGTGTTTCAGGGATCTGCTTGGTTAGTCAGACTGTTTATATAAATCAGGGGTCTCAAACTCCTGGTCCGTGGGCCATCTGCGGCCCGAGAACCTCCCTAATGTGTCTTGCGGGGCTCCAGCAATTTTGGGGCTGGGTCTCTTCCTTGGCCCTGCCTGCCACCCCCAGGCGCTCCCCCCTCCCCCCCCGTGCGTCCCCCAGGCGATTTACAATGGCCTGGGACCGCACCCACCACTGGCAGTGCAGCAGAGCACCCCCCAGCCCCCTCCCAGAGCCTGCACCCCCACTCCCTCCCACATACCTGCTCCTTCCCCCAAACTCCCTCCCAGAGCCTGCACCCCTCACCCCCTCCTGCACTCCCACCCCCTGCCCCATCCCAGAGCCTGCACCCAGCACCCAAACTCCATCCCAGAACCTGCACCTCAGACCCCCTCCCCCACCCAAACTCCCTCCCAGAGCCTGTACCCCAATCCCCTACCCCAGATCTCCTCCCCCATCCAAACTCTCTTCCAGAGCCTTAGGCAGGTGCTGGGAGGAGTTTGGGGGAGTGGGTTCTCGGCGGCATGAGTGACATTATTGGCCTGCTGGGAGGATTCAAGGACTGGCACTGGCACTAAGGTAAATTGAGTTTGAGACCCCTGCTCTAAATTCTGTGGATTGCACATGATCAAAATGTGAATGAATTCTTATCTTTTTACTAGCCATCCAGTTCTTATGTTATAGGTTTTTATAAATTAGGGTTAACAGTGTTCTGCACTGGGCCATAGTGGTAGAGTTTTGAATACTTGTAGCATTTACAAGACATTGCATATTTTTATTGCACGTTATGGGATAGTTATAAAACTAACTGAGATTTTCATCAGCATTTTGGAACTGTGGGTTCCTCCTTCCAATTCAAGTCAGTGGAAAAATTCCCATGGACTTGAAAGGTACAGGATCAAGCTCTAAGTTTCTATCATATCATTCCAATCAATTTTGAGTTATAAATGATCAGCAAGATTAAAAAGTGTTTTTAATCATTGTGCTATTTTGAAGTCAAACCATGTGTTAGATGTTTTCAGTAAAGAACATATTTACCATTTACTTTTCCAAATTTACTGTTTAGGTTCATGGTAGAGTTAAGGTTTCTCCATGTTTTGCAAACTTCAGTAAAGAACTGATGTGCAGCTAAGCAATATGATTCAGCAGATAAAATATAATAGGTATGTTAATTCATGCTGCTTGGGAGTGTGGGAGGAGAGTGTCATGGTAAGGAAATCCCTCATTTTTTTCCTGCAGTCCTTGTATGTATATGTGTTTTTATAATAATTTCTTACAGTTGCATAATGCCAAGTGTGTTACAAATGTAGAGACATACCATCTTTAGCATGAGCCTAATATTTTTACTTATGTGAATAGGTCCTTCAGGATTCGGCCCTATAGGGACCACTTTGTTGAAATGCAGACATCTTTGGAGTGGGTTGTGGCAATTATTTAACAGTGCTCAGAAACACTGCATAACAAGAAGAGAGGAATAATACTGTATTCCAAATGAAATAGCAGGAAGAATTTAGGTAGGAAGTGCATACTTACTCAAATCAGAATGTTGCACTCTCATCCCTGCCCTTGTGAAAAGAGCCATGTGAAACAAAAGAGCCTCAGTGAACAAAAATAGGTCCTTGATACTATAATACATCTGAAAGATGTCACTTTCAACAGCATCAGTTTTGGTGTTAAAAAAGACACTATCAGGCATCTCTAGTGTATTAATAAAAGCCCTACTCTTCAAAAAGTGTTTGAATGAATCAACACACTTCACACTTTGATGGGTTATCAGTTCATTACTGACCCAGAGAAGAGTGCCTCCTGGTGCATCAACATCACATCCTGCAGCACTGAATTCTTTAGAGGTCTTTCTTCCATGTGCTGACTACTTCCTAACCTTGCTGTGTTTTAAAAATCTAACGATAGAACAATGAGGTGTGGCTGAAGGCATTTTTCATTGAGTTCAATATTTAAGTAGAGCAGAGAACGTAAATGGGGAAAGTCAGTCATCAACCAGATTGATGTAGAAATGGAATGGTCTTCCATATGAAAGCCTCTCTTTGAAGCCTTATGTGTTACTGGGATCCAGTTATTTAAGAGGCTGCTGTCTTTCCTATCTCATATTACAACAGTTGAGGTCTCTGGCCTCAAGCATTTGTGTTTCTGAGGTTGCATACGCAGTAGAGGGTCTTTGCCTATGGAACTGGTTTTCCTTGACTGTACACCAGAGCCCAAGGTTGATGAGCTTCAGATCATACTACAAGGCTTTTTTATTTAGTCAATATTATTATTATTTTATTTGTTTTGGTTAGTTAGAGGTCGTGGACCAGGCAGAGTTTTAAAAGCAGAACTATATGGACTAGATTTGAGCTCTGTATACTTTTCTTCTAGGCGCTACATAATCATATACATAAAATATGGATGCTATACATATGGCAGAAAACACAAAATAGACTGTATGAGAATGGAAAATTCTCCTCTTGTAATCCCTTGGGAGTAATCAGTTTTGGTATTTTGATGTTTCTACCTGTCCAAATCTCTCATTGGTCCCTGGATCTCTGATATCAGTCTTTCTTTACAATCATTTACATTCCTAAATAAGAATGTACATACAGCAGTGGTACAATATAATGATGTACTTTCTGGAGCAGATGCTGGCAACATGCAAGTTCTATATAGAGCTTTAGTAGGATGTTCATGAATTTATTGCCCTGATTCCTGACCGACAATGTTACTTTGCAGTCTGTTTGCTAAACACAGAAAATAATGTGTTTTGGTAGTTCTTTTTTCATATGGGTATTTCCCTTTTTAATGTAAATGCACATTGACATTGTAAAGTCTTTCAGTGTATCATTTTGGAATGTACTGTGAAATACTGAAATAATGACTCCCTTATAGCAATAGTGTTTCCCTTAACCCTTTAATCTCCTGGCATTGTATCAGTTGAAGTGAGAGATTCTGCTTCAGGTACTGGAGAAAAACTGCTTTCCATCATTCACATTACTTTTTTTAACATGTAATTGATTGGTTTAGGATAAAGTCTGACAGTCCTGACGGCTTTTCTTGATGGACAGATACTATTATGAAAAATGCTTGCGGCTCCAGCCCCATGGGGGGAGGGCGCTGAGGCTTGGGGTTTCAGTCCTGTGGGGGGTGGTGAGCTGGCGCTCGCAGCTTCAGCCCCGCTGGGGTGGCACGGAGGCTCAGGGTTTCATCCCGTAGCGGGGTGAGCCGGAGCTCGAGGCGTCAGCCCCGCAGAGGCAAGGGGGCTGATGCTTGGGGCTTCAGCCCTGCAGGTGGCGCCTAATTTCCGGATTCAGCTGCACATGCTCATTATAACAGGAAATTGCATCACTGTAGTGCTGTGCAGACTTCCTGTGCTGTCATCTCCCTGCATGCTGCACACAACAGGCTGTGTGTACTGTTCATAAGTCACATTTGAATAGTTTTAGATTTAAGTGTTAACCCTAAACTAATTTCGTGGATGACAATGACATCCTCAAACTGTAAGAAATGCAAGTGTGAAGAAAAAAACTGAAGTTTCCAGCCAGAATGGCAGGAAGATTTTGCATTAACTAGTAAAGGTGGCAAACCCCTGTGCCTAATCTGCAATGCATCACTCTCTCATTATAACACAAGCAACCTGAAAAATCACTACAAAACGACTCGCAATAATTTTTTGTCTAAGTACCACAGTCGGAATTAAGGAAAAACAAGCTAACCACATTAAAATTATGCCTCAGCAGACACTACTTTCTGCGTTCAGTAAGGAAGCTGACACAATGACTGAAGCTAGTTTTGTTATGGCATGGAATATCGCTCGGTGCTAAACATCCATATTGTGATGGAGAATTTATTAAAAATATTGCAGAAGTGGTTGCAATTTTAGATCCAAGTAACACAAAACTTCAATGACTAATACAGCAAATTCCAATTTTGCCCCACACTACAGAGAGGCAGATCTCCCAGATCAGTGCTGATATTGCAAACAACCAGCAAAATGATCTAAAGAATTCTCTAGCATTCAGCCTAGCTGTCGATGAGTCCACAGATATTCAAGATTAACCACAACTAGTGATATTTGTTCGCTGTGTTTCCATAGATGTAATTGTGAAAGAATAAATGTTGGACTAAGTGGCGCTAAAAGAAACAACCCACGGTGTTGACATAAAGGACGCACTTGACAAAGCATTGACAAATGCCGATGTACCACTTGTCAGTATTGCAATGGATGGAGCACCTGCAATGGTGGGGGAAAAAGTAGGCTTTATTGGACTCTTGAAAAGCGATCCCAAATTTCTGGGGTTTCTCTCTGTTCATTGCATCATCCATTGTGAACATGTCATAGGCAGATACTTCAAGTATAAAAATGTTACAAAAATAGTCCTAGAAACTGTCAATTTCATCGGCTTGAATGGGAAGATTCATCGACAGTTCAAAAATTTCATTGAAGAGCTGAATCTTGAAGACAAGCCTAATGATGTCTCTTTCTACTGTACTGTGAGGTGGTTATCAACCAGCAATGTCTTAAATAGGTTTGTGGAACTGTTGGAACCTATCAGTGTTTTCCTTGAAGAAAAGGAAAAGTCCTATCCACAACTGAAAGATGAGCAATGGATGCAGGATCTGATGTTTTTCACAGATATTATGCAGTATCTACAAACTCTCAATTTGGCACTCCCAGGGAAGGATAAGATTATTTCTGACCTTACTCAGACAGTCTTCAGCTTCCAGAACAAATTAAAGCTTTTGCAAAGAGACATAGTGTCAAGAGACTTCCACCACTTTCCCCATCTCAAGAGTAGTGTAAACACGTTCCCTGAAATCACAGAAGAAGATCACAAACTCGAGGAATACAGAGGTAAATTACAAGGACTGCTTGATGACTTTAAGGCCAGGTTTGAAGACTTGCAGAAGCTGAGATCCTGCTTCACCTTTGTTGTAAACCCTTTCATGGTTGATGTGATCAATGATGGCTGTCCAATTCCCAAAACCGTGGTTACAGAAACATCTACTGTAGAAAAGGAATGATTGGAACTCCTGGAAGATTAGGCTCTAAAGATGATGCATAAATCACAGTCTACAATTGAATTCTGGAAGCAAGTTCCAGGAACGAAGTATCCTTAACTCAAAAAGACTAGTGTGCGACTCATTTCAATTATTGGCACAACATACTGTTGTGAATCGCTGTTCTCTTTGTTGAAGTTTGTAAAATCATAACATTGTGCAGTCCTTACAAAGTAACATCTGACCGAGCTCCTCCTTACTGCCTTGACAACGTATCAACCAGTTTTCCAAAGACTTACGACTAGGATGGAGACCCACAAGGCCTTTAGCTCTAGCAGTAATTAGCAGTGTTACAGTAAGTAGGATAATATTTTAAAAAAGCATGTGTAAAGGTTGCACATGTCTTGCGGCTCTTGAACTTCCGAAGATTATTGTATGTTGCCCAGAGGGACAGTAAGTTTGGCCACTCCTGTAAAATGTATATATGTGATGCAAGTAATAACTTTGAAAGAAAAAAGAGCATTTGTTTGCCTGTCTAAATGGAGTGAGTAGATAAAAAGATAAGTGTTTATAAGGTTTACAAAGAAATTTAGAACATTGAAATGAATTATGGTTTGTAACTGCCATTGCTGTGTTAGCCTGGGGTCTGTGGTTTAACAGCTTCATGAAAGACCACTTACTTCTCTCTTTCTCAGTTCACCTTAAACTTTGTCTTGCATGTTTTTATGTTGATATCTTTAGTTTCGTAAAGTGAGAGACTTCCTCCTGTCTGACCTTACAAATGCTGACTATTTTTTCAGCCAGGCGTACACTTCAATAACAATGGGGGGAAGCTATTTGTGAGGGTGCCAATTGGTCTGATGTAGTCTAGTTGAAGAGATTTTGACATGATATAGCACTAAATCTACCTGCTAAATGCACTTCTACCTGATTGTTATAGAGAGAAGACTTTTTATTTATTTTAATTGTCCATACCTGGTTGATCCATACAACTGTTTTTGAAAACTAGAGATTTCTGCCAGGAGCTTTGTACTATGAAAACTCCCTTCCTTTTTCTCTGCATAGGGCAGCACTGAGCAAAAAAAAGCTCCTGTCATAAAAGGCTTCCTTTCTGTGTAAAGGTGGCTGTTAATGAGGAGATGAAAACCATAATAGTCAAAAGCCTGGTGCAGCTAAATATCTGATATGGACAAGTGACATTTAATTACTTAATGACTGTTTTGTGGTGTTTTACAATGAAACTGAGGCAGAGGAGGCTGGCTCTTATTTTCAGTCTCCGGTCAGACACATTAGTCAATAGATGCATTTAGGAGTTTTAAGTGCAGGTGAGATGAGATCAGCAGCTTAACCCTGAAGGGCTGACATTCATGTGCATGAACTGGATACATAAGCGGGGTGGGGGTGGGGATCTTAAGTACAGTTAGAGAGGTTATTTTATCTCTGTATTTGGCTGTGGTGTGAATGCTGCTAGAATACTGTGCCCAGTTCTGGTGTCCACAGTTCAAGAATGATGTTGATAAATTGGAGAGGGTGCAGAGAAGAGTCACGAGAATGATTAAAGGATTAAAAAACGTGTCTTGTAGTGATAGACTCAAAGAACTCAGTCTTATTTAGCTTAATAAAGAAGTTTAAGGGGTGACTTGATTACTGCCTATAAATACCTACATGGGGAACAAATATTTGATAATAGGCTCTTCAGTCTAGCAGAGAAAGTTATAACATGATCCAGAAGCTGGAAGTAGAAGCTAGACACATTCAGATTGGAAATAAGGCATAATGTTTTACAGTGAGAGGAATTAACAGCTGGAACAACTTACCAAGGGTCATGCTGGATTCTGCATCACTGATAATTTTTAAATTGTACTGGTTTAATTAAATCAATTTTATATCAATCCAGTTAAACTGGTGTGGGCACTCTCTAACAGGTTTAGCTCTTGCTAAAAAGATTTTAGCTTGCGTTGGTAACTTAAACCAAAAGGTTAAATCTATTTGAGCATGTCTTTATTAGGGGTCGGCAATGGATTAACTTGTTTTTAAAATTTACTTTGTTAAACTGGTGCAGTTTTTCTAGTGTAGATAAGGCCTGCATTTTTTTTTTTTAAATAAAGCCTTGTCTACATGCAGAGTTGCTCCAGTTTGTCTAAAGGTATGATTTAAAAATCTATGTAGTTAAACCAGTGCAAAAACCGGCGTGAACCCTCTTAAATTGACATAAACCTGGTTTACATGGTTTTAACTTAAACCAATTAGGAACAGGTTTAAAGTAAACCACAATTAGTCACTTGTAAACCCAAGATATTGATAAAGGGTTTGAATTGGTTTCACTAAATCAGTTTTAAAACCAATTCAAGTTAAACTGGGGCAACATCTGTTTCTGTAAATATCTCTATTCCTTATAGGTGTAAAGAAACCTTGAAAACCTTAACTGCTAGTGTTGTCTTTAGTTTGCAAACAACCTGAAATCAGAGGTTGTTAAATATCAACATTAACCATATTTCACTGCTGATTAGCTAGATGTTGCTGCTAAAATAATGTGCTTATCTCCTAACTCTAAGCTTGGGGGGAAATCTGGGTTTTTCCCCACTCTGGGTTTGTAATGCCTGGTCTGGAATAATTACAACATTTCTTTCATTTTTTTAATCCTTAAATTATTGATACGGACTCTCAATTATAACTCCATCTTCATGTCCCCACAACCCACACACTAGGTACTGAACCCATAAATTCTTATTGCCACCTCAAAATGTAGTCACCAATTCTTGTGACTTTATCTCAAGTCTCATGATATTTGGTGTCGTTATTAAAACCATATTCCTGAAGGCAGGTGATTATGGAGAATCTCAGCTTTCATTAAAAGTAAATTGAGTTTCTATTCCTCATGGTTGCAATGAAAAGCCTGAAAATGTGAACCAAGTTCACCTTAAAGGTCCAGAAACCAAAAGGCATATAACACCCCCCAAAAGTATTTTTTTTAAATCTTGTTATTTTTAAGACAATATCATGATTTTTGAATGCTTAGTGTAGACAATGCTGCTGGATACCCTAAACAATGGGTTTTTTAAAAATAATTTTTGAGTCCATTTTTAATGGCGGCGGGGGGGGGGGGCGCTATTCACCATGGCAGTGATAGTTCAAGAGCTAGGAACTATTAAAGTTTTTGTCATTGGCCTCCCACCTAGCTCTTTTGCCCTCATTCCTAAAGCAGCTTGTACTTGTAGTGTCCTTTATGAACACACTGTGAAAGTACAGTAAGTAGAGCAGAGGTACACTGTTGAAGATCTTAATGGTCAAAGGCTAGGGCTAAGGCATAGCCTCAGAATTCCAAAACATACCTCTGGTGCTTTCCAGTCAGTCTAGCTCTCGGATCCAAAGTATTGGATTCCTAAGCAGTTCTGTATGACAAAGGGTTCATTTCTTCTTTTTCTTATGGCAAGAGAGGTGATTAGCAACATTTAATTAACCAAATCTTGATTAGTGAGCCAGTGAATAGCTTTGGAACTGGCTTGGTGTAAGTCTGAGATGCCACCAGCAAACTATTGAAGTGGGCACTGATTTACAATATGATCCATAATTTGCAACTGGTGTCCATAGTCACATTGTGCATTATCTTCCAGAGGTGTAAGAGATGATAGCATCTGCCATGTAATGTTCCGAAACAGTTCAATGTGAACCATTGTTTCCAGGGTAGGTTTCAAGCCTGGAAATTATTTTGTGGTGTCAGCAATCAGATGTTTGTTTGGGACATTAGGATTATCCCAGAGTTCATTTCAGTGTGCCCCAAGATTGAATTAGTGTACTTTAAAAGCTTTAGCCCAATCACAAAGGAGCTTGCAAGATTTCAGACATGTCTTTTGAAGCTTCTGGAGGTCCTAATGAATTGGTAAATTCAAGCTGGGCATGGTTCGAGTGTACTAAGGAGCTGTTTGTTTGAGTTCCCCCGAGATTAACGAATGGAGTTTATGGGGGTGCAAGACACAAATTAGTTTCAACATATGCATTAAAAACAGAATTGGAAAAGTTGGGAACCAGACAGGGCCGGTGCAAGGAAGTTTTGCGCCCTAGGCAAAACTTCCTTGCACCAGCCCTGCGTGCCCCCCCGCAGCTAACGTTGCCCCCCACTGCGGCAGCCAGCTCTCCCCCCCCCGCCCCGTGGGCCGCAGCAGCCTCCCCCCGTCAGCTCCCGGCTCAGCCGTGGAGGCGGGAGGCAGCCGTGGCCAGCCACCCCCCCAGCTCCCGGCTTAGCCATGGAGCCGGGAGGCGGGAGGAAGCCACGGCCAGCCGCCCTCCTGGCTCAGCCGCGGAGGCGGGAGGCAGCCGCGGCCAGTTGCCCCCTCCGGCTCCCAGCTCAGCCGCAGAGCTGGGAGGTGGGAGGCAGCTGCGGCCAGCCGCGCCCCCCTCCCCCCCGCCCCCAGCTCCTGGCTCAGCTGCGGAGCCGGGAGGCAGGAGGCAGCCATGGCGAGCCGCCCTCCACACTCAGCCGAGGTGGCGGGAGGCAGCCGCCTGCCGCCCCGCAAATCCTGGTGCCCTAGGCCACCGCCTAGGGTCGCCTAGTCGGCGCGCCTGCCCTGGAACCAGAGAGGAGGGGAAAGTATGAGTTTAAAAAACAAAGGCTTTAGTGTTTTGAAGGAACTCCTTTAACAATGAATTAGTTAAGTAGTTTAAGGAAAATGTTTCATATAAACCTGTATGCAGTCTTAGTTATGTTGTATTTTCTAACATTAACTGCTCTCTTGGTCCCAATGATACATTTTCAGTAAACAAAAAAACCTAATTTGAAATGTAGTCTGTGCTTTTAATAGAGAAATTGGTGAGATTTTTGACTACTACGTGGAATTCTGGAAACAATGCTTACTGTCTAATGAAAATTGCATTTATGATAGCGTAGCTTTTGGAACTTTCTGTTTGAATCAGTTCTGTCCATGAACATCATTAAGAGGATCTGAAACTGCAGGTGGTAAACTATAATTTCATACCGAATACTCCTCTTTTTGAGAATAATGTATAAGTGGTAATATTCACTGTCTATTGATTTTCTCAGAATTGGAGTTCACATTTGTAAAGAGCAGAAATGATTACAGTAGTGCATGTGTGACTATGTATTACCCCATAATGAATAAATACATGGCAAAGAGAACAGTAATTGTGAAAATATGTCACAAGAATTTTGAATTTAATTTTGCTCGCAAGCAAAAATCCTTCTAGTGTAGGATAAAATTGACCTAAGTGGCAATTCTTCAACTCCTTCATTCCAATGGAAGGCCCTCCCCATGAGCTCCTTTTTACAACTTTATCCCCATCTGAATTTGCAGAAAACGAACCCTATGTGATGATGCTAGATAAATCAGGTCAAGTCTGGAATTTTCCATCTAATTTCAGCCCCTTGGAGCATATAATTTAGCCATTCCCTTAAAATTTCCCTCTTCGTCTGTGATTTTAAAAATTTAATTCCTTCGCTTCTTTTCTTCTTAATTGTTAACTCCTAACTCTTGTTAGGAGTATATTAACCTCTTTGTACATGTGTATTAAATGCAGTTACAAGCACATTCCAAGTCTTAAATGTCTCTCTTACAAAGTAATGAGCTCAGCTTTTATAAGGTGTTCAAGAAGACAAATTATTACTTGAACAAAATTGTGAACCTTTTCTCTGTTGCTGGACAAACTATTATTACTATTTATTTGTAATAATAGCTGCTAGAGGCTCCAACTCAGAATGGGGCCCATTATGTCAAGCATTGTACAGGCACAAAGTGTGAGATGGTCTCTGCCCAGAAGAGCTTACATTTTAAGACCACATACAAGCAAAGTGTTAAAAGGTACAAAGCTTGTTAGTTATTTATTAGCTCCCCCAACCTATTCCCCTCTCTCCCTATCCTCTGTGCAAGTATTCCTGTCAACCTGCACCACCTTTACTGACCCAGAGAGCACTTCCTTCAGCTTGTCAACATGGAAAAAAAGTCCTCAGTCCTAAACAAAATGAGCAGGGAACTGCTGACATTAAAATGTTCAGGGTTTCTCTCTTTTAAATATTTAAAATATATTTATTTTAAATAATATTTTAAGTTCTTTAAAATGGCTCTCTCGTATCTGAAGGTGTGCTCTCTCTCTCTCTCTCTCTCTCTTTTTGTCACCCCTTTCCTGCAGCTTCTGCAAAGCAGCTGGGTTCTAATCCCATGCAAGGAAGTGGGGGGCTCCTGCTCCATTTGGTGTCCCCAGAATGGGGATAGGACTTTGGGCTGTGTTCCATATCTAGGGATGGGTAGGAGAGGAGGAATGAAGAAGATCGACTTAGTGCGCTCTCTCCCCACAACCGCTAAAGCTATTTCAGCAGCAGTCTGGAAGCAAAATGTCACTGATGTTATGTAGTAAACCTGCATTTGCCATTAGTAAATTATAATGCTATTAAATTTGCTATTTTATTAATTACAGGAAATCACTGAGCACTGTCACTTTCAATGACATTTCACTAATAGTATACTTTGTTAGCAGCTACATTGACCTAATTTTAAATTTAGCCTGACCTTCCATCTGAACAAATGGCATGTGTTCTTTGCAGTATTAGGCAGTATATTTTGCATAGTATAAGCTTTATACAGGGTAAAATTGATTTATTCGGGGTTTGGACCCCATTGGGAGTTGAGCATCTGAATGTTAAAGACAGGAACACTTCTTAAGCTGCTTTCAATTAAGCCTACAGCTGTCAGGGGACGTGGTTCAGACCTGGGTCTGGGTTTGCAGCAGGCTAGTGGGTCTGGCTCAAACCAGCCAGGGCACTGAAGTCCCAAGCTGCCAGGGCAGGTAACCAGGGGCAGAAGTAGTCTTGGCACATCGGTTGGCAACCCCAAGGGGGTTTCTGTGATACCAACCCGTCACAACCGTAACTACAATACTACATTATAATTGTCATTAAATTAAGTAATCACAAAATTGCAATCTTTTTATCTTCGCATACTATACATCAGACCAAGAAAAGAATACAGAGTTATTACATACTCCAATTGATTTTGTATAAAAACATTATACTATATATTTATATTATAATAAAAAAATCAGATAAACTATACAATCCACACTGTTAAATAAATCCATACAAAATATTATTGAAATGTATGCATCCACACTGTTTCATACATATATTTTAAATATTAATTACTATTTGCATTGTGGTAGCACTTAGGAGCCCTAGACATACACTTAGGTCACAGTGTGCTATGCGCTATACAAACATACCAAAAATACAGTCCCTGCTCCAGGACTTATATAAACTAACATACTTAGATTGTGTTACATAACAAATTAACATATTGACGTTATGATTGTTCTTTGCAGTGTGGTTCACAGTTCTTCAGTATATGTACTGAAGATGATAGTATTTCTTAATTGAAAGTGAATGTATTACAGAGGGCATTAGTGTTTTGGCGTCCTTAAGTGTTGGGAAAGAACTGGGCTAATGCCTGGAGAGGTGTATTGAGATGGGTGTGATGTTGTTACCTTAGCTTAAGATTTCCTTGCTTTTTAGTATTTGTGGTGTTGTGAAGATATACACTTGAGCATACTTAAGTCTAAATTCAGGTGGTGGGTTTTTTTGGTTGAAAATTGTAGGTTTAAAAAAAAAAATCTATTAACATAGCTGAGAATGGCAGGGTTAAAGAAACAGTCCGAAGGTACTGAAGATGCCAAATTGGTTGACTAATCCTAACTGCCATTTTAAATTTTGCATACTTGGCAGAGGAAGTTTTAACTGGATCCACTGTTTTCACCATTAGCTATTCAACACTATTTATATGTAGTGGTAGGAGCCTGGCAGCCTTTGAAAAGATGACATACTGACTAAAGTTTTTGCCATCAGGAATTTCTATGGTGCTTGTCTGTGTAGTATCTGATTGCATTAAAAACATTAATGATTTTATCTTCGCACCCCAGTGAGGGAAGGTGGTGGTATTATAAAATAATGGAATAATAGAAATGTAAGCCTGCAAGGAACTTCAGTGGTCATCTAATCCATCCCTCCGTGCTCAGGCAGGACCTAGTTGGCGGGTCACATGAGGTCACATGAGGACTAGTACATTGGCCCGAGGACTGCATCACTGAAACCTTTTCATACAATGATACAAAAGTATAGTCAAAAATGAAAAAAATGAAGAGTAATATAGTATGCTATTAAAAGTCAATGTATTAACTTTTTAAAAACGGTAATGCGAAAAGTCAGTGCTAATTTTGACAATCATTTAATTTTTGTCCGCTCAACTTGCAGCATTTTGCATCAACCAGAGCATCAATATTAGGTTTGATATCCTGAGACGAAACCAATCTCAGTGTTGCTTGCAAATTGTACCACATTCCATACAAAAAACTACACTAAGAGAATGTTAAGACTGCGCAGTTAAGCACATGTGCCAAAATTAGGGTTGCGCACACAACTTTTTCTCTGCCCCTTTGAGACTGTGTTATCATGTAATCTTTTAATTACAGGGTCATGCACTGTTTCTCATATAATATATACCTTTTTTTCTACACCCTTAAATTGTATAGCATCTTACAATGATTTTTCTACTGACTTTTATTGCATTGTCACAGTAGCCCAATATATGCTTACTAGCAAAGGACTTGCCACTTAGCCACTCAAGTTTATGGTAAGTATGAGTGAGGGTGGGCAAATGTGTGTTGTGATGGGAAGCTGTGTTGATTTGTGCCTGGGTTGTGTTGTGAGGAGAGATTTTGGTTCATTTGTGTTGGTGGCAAATAAGGGGTGTGTGCTGGGGTGAGGGGCTATCTGTATTTGGACTTCCTGGCTGTGTTGTTGTGTAGGTGGTTTGTGCTGATATGTGAGGTGGCAGCTAGTCACAAGGGTGTGGCAGTTGGGCCAAGTAATCCACCATCTGTGAAGTCTCCCTCATACAACCAATGAAACTGTAGCATGCAAATTAGCTATTGAGTAAGGGTGGTGATTGGTTGAGTTATCTCTGATATCACAATGGTCTAGTACTCTTGGCACAGCACAGATACACACCTTTCTGTAGTTGTACAGCAGTTGTCAAGTCAAAATAGCTGAGAACTTCAAAATTGGTTGGTAACAGACTGCAAAACCCCCACTCCATCCCTTCCACGAGGCCCTGCCCCAGCCCCGCCTCTTCCCACCCCTTCCCCGCCCCCATTCCAATGCCTTTCCCAAAGTCCCCACCCCAACTCCGCCCCCTCCCTGCCCCTATTCCAACCCCTTCCCCAAATCCCAGCCCCACCTCTTCTCCGCCTCCTCCCCTGAGCGCGCTGTGTCCCCGCTCCTCCCCCCTCCCTCCTGGAAAGTCCTGAGCGCCGCCAAACAGCTGTTTGGCGACGGGAAGCGCTGGGAGGTAGGCAGAGGAGCAGGGATGCGGCGCGCTGGGGTGGGAGAACTTGGGGGGTGAGGGGAGCTTGGCTGTTGGTGGGTGCAGAGCACCCACTAATTTTTCCCCTCCAGCCCTGGAGCACCCACGGAGTTGGCACCTATGGCGGGCCGCAGGAAATAACCCCACGGGCTGCGTGTTTGAGACCCCTGCTCTAGATTATCCCAGACAGGTGTTTGTCTAAACTGTTCTTAAAAACCTCCAGTGACGGGGATTCCACAACCTCCCTTGGTAACCTAACTAGCCTTATAGTTTTCCCTAATATCTAACCTAAATCTCCCTTGCTGCAGATTAAGCCCATTACTTCAGAACAATTGATCATCATCCTCTTCATAATAACTCTTAACATAGCTGAAGACTGTTATCAGGTCCCTCCCCTAATCTTTTTTCTCAAAACTAAATTTGCCCAATTTTTTTAGCCTTTCCTCACAGATCAGGTTTTCTAACCTGTTTAACATTTTTGTAGTTCTCCTCTGGCCTCTCTCCAGTTTGTCCACATCTTTCTTAAAGACTGGCACCCGAAACTGGACATACCAGCTGAGGCCTCATCATTGCTGAGTAGAGTGAGACAATTACCTTCTCTGTCTTATGTACAACACTCCTGTTGAAACACCCCAGAATGACATTAGCCTTTTTTCACAGATGCATCACATTATTAGCTCATATTCAATTTGTGATCCACTGTAATCCCCAGATGTTTTTTGGCAGTACTAATGCCTTACTCTTTTCTAAGTGTAGTACTTTACACTTGTCTCTATTGAATTTAATCTTTTTGATTTCATACCAATTCCCTGATTTGTCAAGGTGTCACGGCTGGGTTATGGACAACCAGATCAGGTGCTCAGAGACTGAGTCCATGGTTACGAGTCAAGAACCAGAGTCAGGCTGGGTCAGGAAACTAGCAGGCCAGAGGCAGGAGACAAACTGGAGGTCAGGAACCACAAGTCAGATACCTGAGAGTCCCATGTTGGGATGCCAGGAAATCAAGCCAGGGAGAGGTAGCAGGAAGTGCAAGGCACACAGTCCGAAGCAGAGTGCAGCCCAGTTGTTCAGACAGCTTTCTGTTCTTGCTGCTGGCTTAAGTGTAGGGCCAGTAGGCCAATCAGCTGCTCTTGGACTGTGCCAGTAGGACCTCAGGGGAGCAGTCTCAATTGGGGAATGGACTTTGTGGGTCCTAAGAAAGTAGTTGTTAATAGGCCAGCAGGTGGAGGACTGGAGTGTGGCTGCTCCCATGAACTCTGCGGTTCTGAGTTCAATACATGTGGGTCATGACACAAGGTCACTTTGAATTCTAATCCTGTCTTCCAAAGTGCTTGCAACCCCTCCCAAGGTTATCCTTGGTGTCATCATTTTATAAGCATACTCTCCACTCCATTATCCAAGTCATTAATGAAAATTTTGACTAATACTGGACCCAGAACAGAACCCTGCAGGACCCCACTAGATATGTTCCCCGTTTGACAGCAAACCATTAACTACTCTTTGAAAACACTTTCTTCCAATTGTGCACTAACCTTATAGTAATTTAATCTAGAACTTCATGAGTAATCATGAGTAATTTCCCTTGTTTGCTCATGAGAATGTTAGTTATTTTATACATGGGAATGTCGTCCTTTAATTTTGAGTGCCCAATTTAAGATGTCTAGGATCTGATTTTTCAGAATACTTAGTATTCTTCTTTGAATGGCCTCTGCATATTCCCACTCTTGGGATGTGCCAATCATGCAGACTGGATCAGGCGAAACTTACAGTAGCAGTGTCCTTTGGAGCTCTCTTGCACTCCCTCTTCTTGCCACTGAATGTTTGAGAGGGCCAGGCTATAAAAGTGGACATGAAGCACTGCCTGCCTCAGTTCCTTTCCTGCCATGGTAGCAGGTGGTAGCATGGTAGCAGGTGAGCAGGGATCCTCAGACCAGGATTCTTCTGATTGGATTGTTCCCACAACTTAATTCTTTCATTGTTTTTGTTTTTCATTTTCTCACCTGTCATCTGAAGATCTTCTCATTCTGGCATGGGTTCTTAGTTCAGCTAAGTCAGAAACCCGCCCTCCCCGCCCCCCAAAGTCAGGGTTCAAGAGGTGCACCTCTTGTCCTGGTGTTTTTCCTGCCTCAGAAACACTGGTGCATTGCTTGGGGTTGCTGGGGGAAGGTCATTCTGCTTCTCATTGCTCTATGTGCAATACCTTCACCCTCAAGGCTAGAAAGAACATCAGTATTCTCTAACCTATGCTATTTCAAGAATCATTAGCAGCTAAACCTTCCAGTTTTGAAACTCAGGGATCCATACTGCTGGGGCACCAACCTCTGCACCAACTCCCAACTAAGTTAAAAAACCCAGCAAAGGCTTGATTCAGGTTTTGGCCTCCTTTGGCTGGAAAGATTCGATCCAGATGAGTGCAAATGCTTGGCCTCCCAAGTGTCCGCCTCTGCTGAAGGAGCCAGTTCTCAATAGCATACCTCTAATGATCCCGTACTTCAGTTCTGTTCACTGAAGTGCAAAAGCATTTCCACGAGACTCCATTCTTAGAAGTCAGAGCTACAGCAAAGGGTGATCTTGAGGGCCAAGGTTATATTATGGATCTGCGTCCTGTTCCGGATCCAAGGCCATCAGTTCTGTGTTCAAAATCTCATTGCAAGAGTTGTCAGTTCCTACAGGTTCTATGCTTAGCATGATGACTCAGGTTGATTGTTTTGAGTCTCTGAAACACTCACTCACTTGGATCTGCCTGTAGATCTGAAGGTCCCTCATGCTGCAACAGATAGGTTATCCTTGGTGATTAAAGATAAAGGCAAGTATAAATGATGAACCAGCAAAATAGACAGAGGGCAAATAGATACTTAGATATTTGGTTGCAATTTATTCAATACTCAAAGTACATTCATTTGCAAAAAAACTCAGCACACCTGTCCAATTTTTTTTGGAATATGAACATTTGGTAGACATGCCTGGTTTGTTAAATATGTGTAATCAAATTTCACTCAGTTTAATGAAATCACTAGAAACGACGTGTCATGGGTAGTATAAAGAAACTCCATCTGCAGTATGGTAACAGCTTGTTAAATAGAGATTTAATGATTATATTACAGTATAATGTTTCTCTAAACAAAAGTTCACTGTTGTAATGATTATTGTTTTGTCTCCGATATTTACATAGCAAGGATTTTTAAACCTGTTAAAACTTCCTAAACAAATAAATAGTTTAAAGGCAAGAAGTGTAAGGCAATGGTGCCTATTGTTCCTCCTCTGGGAAAGAAAAAGGAAAAAACCAACAACTAAAGACTAAATCTATTTTCTCAGCTATGCAACCTACCCAGAGATATGCAAAGCTCCTCTCTAGGGGCCCTACTGGTTCCCTGGGAAAATTTGGTTCACTGCTTTCGGCTTTTTAACCAACCCACATTGTCAGCTTTGGAAACTTCCTTGCATCCACATTTTGGATCTGGAGTCAGGCCACAACTGACCGGATTCCGTGCAGATACTGTGGTGATGATGAACATGGTATAAAAACATTCATAGAACAGAATAGAATAGAATAGAATTTCCTTACCATCCCAGGGAATGGATCAGGAAACCTAGAGAGTATTATGGGGACTCTCAGTTCCAACTTCTCCCTCCCTCCCTCACCCAGGCATTATGACAGGGATTACCCTAGAGGGTACTAACAGAACTGGTCAGGTCCCACCGTGGGCAGTGTGGCCATATGAGTCTTCCCTTAAGTATTACCCTGATTCTAAAAGGGCTGAAGAAAGGCAGCCACTAAAGCAGCTGCCTAGGGAGTCTTCTCCCAAAAGGTTTCAAGGGAAATGTCACTCATTGGCAGGACCATCCCTAGGGGAGTGCGGGGCCCGGGACGTAGGTGTCAAGTTTGGGTGTTCCCCCTGGCTCCGGCCAGGCCCCGTCCCCACTCCACCCCTTACCCCCAGGCCCTACCCCCGCCCTGCTTCTTCCCACCCCGCCTCTTCCTGCCCCGCCTCTTCCTTCCTCTGTCCCGCCTCTTCAACGCCCTGTTCCACCCCCTCCCCCGAGTGCGCTGCACCCTCGATCCTCTCCCCCCCACCCCAGCACCTCCTGATGCAGCGAAACATCTGATCTGCGGCAGGTGGTAGGCTCTGAGAGGGAGGGAGAGGTGCTGGTCGGCGGGGCCCACCGTCGGGCAGGAGGCGCTGGGGGGAGGAGGGAGGTTCTGGCAGGGGGGCTCCTCCTCGCCCCTGCCTGACACTAGCCGCTCGCCTCCTCACTCCACTCACCCATCCACCTCACTTCTGCAGCTACCTCCTCACGATTTTATAGAAGCGTGGGGCCCCCCAAAGCACAGGGCTTGGGGCAGTCGCCCCGATTCGCCGTACCCTAGGGATGGCTCTGCTCATTGGAACATTCTCTCCCTCACTCTGTCACTGTACGTGTCCCAGTGAAACTGGCTGAAGAACAGCTAGTGGGACCTGTCAAGCCTCTGGATGCATACAGTAGAACCCCAGAGTTACGAACACCAGAGTTACCAACTGACTGGTCAACTCTACACACTTTTTGGAACTGGAAGTACGCAATCAGGCAGCAGCAGAGACAAATGAAAAAAAACAAACACTGTACAGTACTGTGTTAAACGTAAACTATTAAACATATAAAGGGAAAGTTTAAAAAAAAATTAACAAGGTAAGGAAACTGTTTCTGTGCTTGTTTCATTTAAATTAAGATTGTTAAAATCAGCATTTTTCTTCTACCTAGTAAAGTTTCAAAGCTGTATTAAGTCAATGTTCAGTTGTAAACTTTTGAAAGAACAACCATAACTTTTTGTTCAGTGTTACAAACATTTCAGAGTTACAAACAACCTCCATTCCTGAGGTGTTCATAACTCTGAGGTTATACTGTATATGTATCCAGATGTTCAGACCTCTGTGGATGACAATTTGGGTGCAACATCTTCGTCTTCTTTGTGTGATACAGGAGGGCCAGGGAGCAGCAGTAGTAGAGTGTGAGAGGGGAAATATATAAGCCCTAGGCTAATTAAGGCGTGGGTCCCTGGAGACTAGGGAGGGTGGCTACAGGTTAATTGGAGCACCTGCAGTCAATTAAGGCCCTCACAGGAACCTAATAAAACCCCCTGCTTCGGGCAGACAGGGGAGGAGGAGGAAGGAGTTGGAGCAGAGTGGTTTGGAGTGGAACAGAGAGCAGTTTGGAGGAGTTGAAGCAGAGTGGATTGGTGGTGGAGCAGAGAGCAGTTTGGAGGAGTTGAAGCAGAGTGGATTGGTAGTGGAGCAGAGAGCAGTTTGGAGGAAAGCAGAGGAGAGTTTGGAGAAGTGCTGTGGCGGGCTAAGAAGACCAAGACCCTAGGTAAAGGGACACCTGGCTTGTGCAGAGGGAAGGCAGGAAGCCCCACAAGCAGGAGAGGGAAGGAGCCCAGGGGAAAGTATCACTAGTACAAGTGGTTTACCCGCTAACCTAGGGCCCCTGGGCTGGGACCCGGAGTAGAGGGCGGGCCCGGGTCCCTCCCTCTCCATTCCCCCTCTCTGGGATACTAGTGGGACAGCTGATACCCCAGTTCAGGGGCAAGAAACGGCGGCCTGAAAACCCCCCACAGGAAGAGAAAGTGCGGGACCCTCATAGTAGTGCCAGCAATTTGCCACATTTGTAAGATGTGCTTCAATTGTAAGAACTTGTAGACAACATAGATACTGTACAGACCCGTTTACGCGCGAATCCGCTTAAGGCACGGTAGCGCCATGTCTCCCAGTGCTACCTATTTAACACGCGAGACTCGTTAACACGTGGTACAGGAACTTGCTATGTAGCACTACAGATTTGCTCACTAACTCACTGACATAGAAATTGTCAGGAAGTGCGGAGCAGAAACATATTGTAGGCCTACTGGCGTTTCCTTTCCTTTTGATTGCCAATATTGGTAAAGACATATCACGCACGCTTAGTCATTGTCACGCTTAAACTGGTACTTTTCAAAGTTTTAGGGATTTACTGCGTATTTAGTGTTTTTATTAGATTACACATTTGAATTTATATTCTTGCAAAGCACCGTTAACAGATAGGCCTGCAGTATTTGGAACGCTGTGAATACGTATGTAATCCTAGATAATTATACATGTGTATATATAGATATCTTAAAATATTTCAGCATGGCCCTCTTAACCCGCAGTCCGTTAACATGCGGTCGTGACGGCTTGACTCCCGACATCCGCGCCTAAACGGGTCTGTACTGTACTACTTTAGAAGAAACTACATTCCCCCCTTCCTGTGCCCGGTATTTGATATTCTTGGTTTGCCCTCTTACAGTAAGATTACTGTACTGATTATGGGCAGTTTATTACAACCTGCAAAATATATCTGGATATATCCAGCATCTGGGTCAACAGTGTCTAAGAAATTGGTCGAGTTATACCAGTTGGCTCCTGGGGGCTTCTCATTCTTCAAAACCCACCTGTTCCAAGTTCACTAGTGTGGCAGCTATCAGTCAATGAACCAAAGGGGGACAGGTCCCTTCTGCCCCTTCCAACAGAGAGGGTATGAAATTGGATGCTGTGGGCAGATAGATGGTCTCCTCTGCTACGTTGGGCTTTAGAGAGATGAACTATTAGGCAGTAATGTCCAGATATCAATACTACCTATGGGAAAAAATGGTACCCTTTGCCCAGTCATTCCTGGAAGACCAGAAAAACTGGCCAAGACCTTTATTATTGAAAGTTTATTAGTTGTTAAGCACACCTTGAGAGCATCTCTCAGTGCTTCTTGTTTGTCATTTAGAGCTGTTTCATCTATGATTACTTTGAGACACCACTTGTGGTTGCATTCATCTGGCCTTCCTTCAGTAACAAGACTCTGGAAAGAAGACCCCCTGTTTGAAGGTGAAGGGATATTTTAGCTCTAGAATAGATGAGGTACAGCAGGTCTTCTGCAAGATCTCTGAGGATTTCACAATGCACTAGGAAACGGTTTGGTGTACCATTGTTTTACTACCAGGGATGACTGTATATAGCCTCTATTTTCTATTAATTTCAAAAGAATACATTCCCACATCAGCACAGATATAAACCCCCTGAACCGTGGACTAAAGGGAGATCCACTTGAAAGCAGACTCTTGGCCTCAGGTTTGACAGAACATCTGAGAACCCCGGACAAGTTTTAGCCCTATTAGCTTTCTGTTATCTCCTTTCTTTGGAAACTCTCTCATATTTCTTAGCTACATGGAATACTGTCACATAGGCTGTTGGATCTTGGAGATGATCCTACAGGATTACTCTATTTAGTTCAACACTGTCTCTTCACTCAACTTTCCTTCCCTGTCTCTCTTCAAGGATCCTTCTCATGAGAACTTGCTACGATCACAAGTTCATTCACTGATAGTTGGGTACCACAGAAGAACTTCTCAAAGAATTTTAGGGAAAGGATTTTATTCCAGATACAAAGAGATTTTATTCCAGACAGAAGCCTCCAACACATTCTAGGACTTTGAAAGCTCAACTCTTTCATCAAAAAGTTAAAATTCTATATGCTTACCCTAGCTTTGATAATCTTTTCTTTATCTACCTGCCACAGTATCCACTCACTGGAGGTCATGCCTCTTCCTGGTCACTCTGGAGATTAGCTCTGGCCAGGCATTGCTACCTTCTCTAGCAGTGTATCTCCCATCGTCCTTCATCTTGTGGACCCCTCTTGCTCCAGGAACTGCAGCCTCCTCTTCATGACATGGCCCTCCATAGTTTCCCCTTCTGGGGGGAGGGTGTGGAGGTGTAATAAAGTCTTTCCCAGAACAAACAAAAAAACCTCTCCATATCTACGTTTCAGACGTAATAGCGATACATTGGACTCCCAAATCCTTTCTCCACTGTCTATGAGCCAGAGTGCTTCAAGCAGTCACTGACAATATTACAGGGATGTTTTATGTAAACAAACAGGAGGGAGTGCATTCTAGCCAGCTGTGCAAAGAAGTGGGACTGGTTCATAGTTAAGGCTAAGATTTTATCATGGATATTTTTAGTACAAGTCAGGGACAGGTCACGGGCAATAAAGAAAAATTCACGGAAGCCTGTAACCTATCCCTGACTTGTACTAAAAATATCCATGATAAAATGGGAAGGGACTGGGCAGCTGAGGGGGAACTGCTGGGGTTCCCCCTTCTCTGCCGCAATGGGGAGATGCGGGGGTCCCCCTACCCCTCTGTGGCAGCTAGGGGCTGCAGGGGTCCCTCTGGCCCCCTGTGGTGGCGGGAAGCTGCCGGGGTCCTCCTGCTCCGCAGCGGCTGTGGGGGTACCCCGTACCCGCGGTGGTGACTAGGGAGCTGCAAGAGTCCCCCTGTCCCACCGCCACTGGCGGGGAGCTGCGGGGTACCCCCACTGCCCATGGAGGCTGGGAGTTTGGGGGCACCACTGCCTCAGGCAGCAGGGGTACCTCCCAACTCCCTGCCTTTGCAGGAGGTGGCAGGACCCTGCAGCTTCCAGCCGCCAGGGCTGAAGTCACTGAAGTCTTTGGAAGTCACGGATTCCATGACGTCCGTGACCTCCTTAACAAAATTGTAGCCTTATTCATAGTATACCAGATTTATCCAGTAGTTCCTCCCTTGTGCGCAAGGACATTACACTAGTACAACAGCTAAGCAGAGTCCATCATGATAAGCATGAATGATCACTCAATAATTGGGTAGCAAACGTCTTCTCCTTATGAGGATATTGAGAGAGAGATAATCTGTTTGCCTGTAAGAAGACACAGGTCCAGCCGTCTGGGGATTTGACCTGGAGGAGGTTGTAGAAGGAGCTGATGAAGTGTGTGTAATGCAGTCCCTTTTTGTAGCCTTACCTCTGAACTTTTGGATCTGCAAGGGAGGTAGCAGGTAGTGTGAGTGTGTTCTAACAGGCACTGCTACTAAAAGGTTTCACCAGTCCATGCTTCACCACTGGCACATCCCAAGAGTATGAATGTTCTGAGTCCATCTCAAAGAACTGCGATTACAGATGAGTAACTTTCATTTCCACAGAAACTGTATGTTCAAAGTATAGCCCCCACTGAGCTCCGTTGCAACTGTGAGTGCTAAGCTGAGATGGACTCTGCACGTTCAGGTGTTTCAAGCTGAGCACCCAGAAAATGAGGAGAACATAGCTAGTGTTCACCTGTAGAAAAGAGTGGTGTAAGTGATTTGCCTAGTGTTACATTAAAATTCTGTGGCAGAAGCAGGGATAGAAAGCAGTTCTTCTGGGTGGTATTCAACTGTGTCAACCATCAGACCATCGTTTCTCTTCCTACAGTTCCCTGCCTCATTCATCACAAACCTTTTTAACTTCTGCAGTAAATGAGACAGGGGTCATAGAAAACAATAGCCGCCTTCACTTCACAACCCAGAGCGCTATCCCAGAGTGTTATCAGACACAGCCGCCAACTTCCCGTTACGTCGGTGGGTGCTGACGCCCGGCATCAGGGGCGGGGCCCCACCCCCGATGCCAGGCCCCGCCCCCGACGCCGGGTGACGTTGCGGGGCTCCGCCCCTGACGTCGGGTGACGTTGCGGGGCCCCGCCGCAACGTTGCCCAGCGTCGGGCGGGGCCCCGCAACGTCTCCCGGTGCTCTGGTGAGTTTGCCGCGGGTCCGGGGCGGGCGGGGAGTTGCCGGTGGGTGCAGAGCACCCACCAATTTTTCCCCGGGGGTGCTCCAGCCCCGGAGCACCCACGAAGTTGGCGCCTATGTTATCAGATTTATGCCAGAGCGCTATCTATCCTGTGCACTGAGCAAGACAGGAATCCTTTGGAAAAAATATGATGTGATCATAGAAATGTAGTGCTGCCCGGGCATACCTAAAGTATGCTGCCCGGAATTGAGCACAGTACTCCAGCGAAGGCCTCACCCATGCAGAGCAGAGCGGGACAGTTCCCTCCCATGTCTTATGTAAGACACTCTTGTTCATGCACCCCAGAATATTAGCCTTTTTTGTAGCTACATCACATTATTGACTCATATTTAGTTTGTGATCCATTATAACCCCCAGACCCTTTTCAGCAATACTACCACCAGTAGGGACTATAAAAGCAGAACAATAGGAGTATAGATTTCACAGAGACAACTATTGATAAGTGGTTTCTTCCCAGACAAAATGTTATCAAACAAAGTTTTCTTTAAACATCTTAAGATCTGTTTCTTTATCTGGTGATGGTGGGTACTATTAGGGCTGGAGTGCCTTCTTATCAGCCCAATATTACATTGTTTGATGCAATTTAGATGGAATATGAGGATGCAGCTCTGCAACTTTTCTCATGGTTGATGTTTTTACTGCAGAAGAAGACCTCAGATCTTACACCTCCAGATGCCTACAAATTGATTGTTTAATAATTTGTTCTACTATCTTTCCAGGTATCTAAGCCCTGGTCTACACTATGAGGTTAGGTCGAATTTAGCTGCGTTAGGTCGATTTTATAAGCAATGCATCTACACAACCAACCCCCTTCTGTCGACCTAAAGGGCTCTTAAAATCGACTGCTGTACTCCTCCCCGGCGAGGGAAGTAGCACTAAAATCGACCTTGCTGGGTGGAATTTGGGGTAGTGCAGACGCAATTCAACGGTATTGGCCTCTGGAGGCTATCCCAGAGTGCTCCAATGTGACCGCTCTGACGAGCTCAGAACAGGTGACCATGCAGTCCCAGAATTGCAAACGCGCATCAGCATGGACCGAACGGGAGACACTGGATCTGATTGCTGTATGGGGAGAAGAATGTGTGCAGGCCGAATGCCGATCCCCCCACAGGTGCAAATGTTTCTACGCTTCCCTTATCATCTCTGTCCCAGAGGTTATCGCAGATTAGAAGGCGAAAAAAACGCACTCGCGATGACATGTTTTCCAAGCTCATGCAGTCCTCCCGCATTGATAGGGTACAGCTGAATGCATAGAGGTATACAGTGACAGAGGCCAGGAAAGCATACAGTGAGCGCGATGAGAAGAGGCAGGAGGCAATCCTGAGGCTAATGAGGGAGCAAATGGACATGCTCAGGCATCTGGTGGAGCTACAGGAGAGGCAACGAGAGCACAGACCCCCGCTGCATCCACTATATAACCACCTGCCCTCCTCTCCAAGTTCCATATCCTCCTCACCCAGACATCCAAGAACATGACGGGGGAGGCTCTGGGCACCCAGCCACTCCACTCCAGAGGATGGCCCAAGCAACAGAAGGCTGTCATTCAAACAGTTTTGATTTGTAGTGTGGCTACAATAAGCAATGTGGCCTTGTCCTTCCCTCCTCCCCCACCTCACCCAGGCTACCTTGTCAGTTATCTCATTTTTTTTTAATTAATAAAGAAAGAATGCATGGTTTCAAAACAATAGTTACTTTATTTCAAAGTGGGGAGGGGGATTGGCTTACAAGGAATTAAAATCAACGAAGAGGGCAGGTTTGCATCAAGGAGAAACACACACAACTGTCACACTGTAGCCTGGCCAGTCATGAAACTTGTTTTCAAAGCCTCTCTGATGCACAGCGTGCCTAGCTGTACTCTTATAATCTCCCTGGTGTCTGGCTGCTCAAAATTGGCCGCCAGGCGATTTGCCTCAACTTCCCACCCCGCCATAAACGACTCCCCCTTACTCTCACGGATATTATGGAGCACACAACAAGCAGCAATAACAATGGGAATATTGGTTGCGCTGAGGTCAAACCTAGTTAGCAAACAGCGCCAGCAAGCTTTTAAACATCCAAATGCACATTCTACCACCATTCTTCACTTGCTCAGCCTTGAACTGCTCCTTACTACTGTCCAGGCTGCCTGTGTATGGCTTCATGAGCTAAGGGAGCGAGGGGTAGGCTGGGTCTCAAGGATAACTATTGGTATTTCAACATCCCCAACAGCAATTTCTGGTCTGGTAAGTAAGTCCCTTCTTGCAGCTGTTCAAACAGCCCGGAGTTCTAAAGATGCGAGCGTCATGCACCTTTCCCGGCCATCCCACGTTGATGTTGGTGAAACGCCCCTTGCGGTTTACGTACTGGTTGGCAAGGTGGTCCGGTGCCAGGATAGGGATATGCATCCCGTCTATCGCCCCACCACAGTTAGGGAACCCCATTGCAGCAAAGCCATCCACTATGACCTGCACATTTCCCAGAGTCACGACCCTTGCTAGCAGAAGGTTAGTGATTGCCTTGGCTGCTTGGATCACAGCAGCCCCCACAGTAGATTTGCTCACTCCAAATTGATTCCTGACTGACCGGTAGCAGTCAGGCGTTGCAAGCTTCCACAGGGCTATCGCCACTCGCTTCTCAACTGTCAAGGCAGCTCTCATCTTGGTATTCCTGTGCTTCAGGGAGGGGTAAAGCAACTCACAAAGTTCCAGGAAAGTGGCCTTACGCATGCAAAAGTTTCGCAGCCACTGGGAATCATCCCATACCTGCAACACTATGCGGTCCCACCAGTCTGTGCTTGTTTGCCAGGCCCAGAATCGGCGTTCCACTGTATCAATCTGCCCCACTCCCGCCATGATGTCCCAATTGCCACATCCTGTGCTTTCAGGAACGTCCGTGTCCATGTCCGCCTCACAATCATCATCAAGCTGGCGGCTCCTAGCCAGATTCTGCACATACTGCAGGATAATGCGCGAGGTATTTGCAATGCTCACCACAGCTGTGGTGAGCTGAGCGGGCTCCATGCTTGCTGTGCTATGGCATCTGCACCGGTAACCCAGGAAAAAAGGCGCAAAATGATTGTCTGCCGTTGCTTTCACAGGGAGGGAGGGAGGGGAGACTGACGACATGTACCCAAAACCACCTGCGACCAGGGCCAGCTCCAGGCACCAGCCGACCAAGCACGTGCTAGGGGCGGCACCTTCGGGGTGGCCAATCTTGGGGCGGTGCTCAGGTTGTTGTTTTTTTAAAACACACTTTGGCGGGGCGGTGCTTGGGGGAGGGATGGGTTTGTTTCGGCTGGGCACTGGGCAGGGAGGAGTGTTGCGGCTGGCCGCTCGGGGGTTGTTGCGGCAGGGCGGCGCGGCCACGCATGTTAAATAAAGAAACAACCACAAAAATGAACAAAAACAAAAATTAAAAGCCAGAGGCTCACTCCTGGATGGGAAGTTTCAGCCAGAACAGTTGAAATATGGCAAAATTATAAGCAATTGAAAACAGGGACGTATAGTGGAAAGTGGTAGGTAACCTTAATTGTGGGCATCTATAAAACAAATTGGTACTACAAGAATCTACATGGTGAGCTTCTTTGGCCTGCAGATAATTAGCGATTACACTTTACTTTCAGTTTTACATAGTGATGCTAACCTTGTATCAGCTGGAGTCAGGCTGTTCTGAAATCTGGCTCCATATTTAGGGTAACTTTTAATGGTCTGTAGCTCAAAAACAGTTTGATCATGTTTTCCATTCTGTGTGCGTACACGCATGCACACACAGAGGTTGTCATTTTGCAACCAATTTATTGCTACAGAAACAATTGTTAGATGAATCACACCAACCTGCAGAGCCAGGATTTAGAATGCTAGACATTTAATTCCAAAATTTACAAGCCTTTACCACTTGAGCAAAGGGAGGACCTTTGTTGCAGTGGCAAACGTTAGAAGGACCCTTATGTCCTCTCTAACCTGTAACCCGTCACCAAAAAGCAAGCTATTTATACTGAACACAAACTGTAGCTATTGCAGTTAGGTACAGCAGTTAACAACTTTGGTTAAATACAGCTATTTTCTTCAAACATAGCTGCTGTGCAAATTTTCAATGAGGTGTAACTGAATGGTGAAGGGTTGATAACAAGTACTTTTTTAATTAGAGGACTACAAAGTAACATTAAATATAAGTCCCCTTCAAAGCATGGTAACATGTTCATGACCTATAATTCAGAAACTTTTAGAATAATTTTCTTCAGACTTTGTAGAGTAATTCTTAGTATTTGGAATAAATTTAGCAATTTTCAGGCAAGACCATGCCTTCATGTGTGTTGGATTTAAAACTATGGATCATACTGTAACTTGGTTATAATCTTAACTACTGTATATTGACAAGAGAATCTACATAAAGTAAATTGATTTCCACAAAGGGCTATTGAAAACAACACAAATGAGACTTATTTTAATGACTTGGACATCAGACTGGAAAAAAGGTGTAAATTTTTACTGGTTGGAGAATCCACAATGGCCCTTGGTAAATTGCTTCATCACTGACAATTTTTAAATCAAGATGGGATGTTTTTCTAAAAGCTCTGCTCTAGGAATTACTTTGGGGGAGTTATATGGCCTGTACTATTCAGAAGGTCAGACTAGATGTTTGCAATGGTCTCTTCTGGCCTTAGAATATAAAATCATTATTTTCATGTTTGGTGCATATTCTAGCATGTTGCTTTCTTCAGGCCCATACGTGATTTTAAACAAAGATAATTACATGCAACAAAGAGGCAAGAGGAGCTCTGGTGGCTGGGCTGCATGTTTCTCTTTTTTTGATAGATTGTGATGGCTATTCAGTCATCTGGGGACAACCATTTTACTTACAAACTGGCTGACAACCAGCATTTAATAGATGAGTCTACAGCCTTCTGGTTGGCCACTAACACAATGTCATCAGCAGACAGCACAGGTACTGATTTGCCTGGCCACATGAGAAAACTTGAAGCAGAGACACAACTGAAGAAGGTACAGGGGAGTCGCATCTTATGCAGGGGTTAGGTTCTAAAGTCAGCGCGTAAGGCGAAAATCGCATATAGTCAAACTCTCATTGAGTGGAATGGCGGGTGGAATCGCCCGCACTACAGGTACAGTATTTAAATTGTTATTTTTCTCTCTTATTTTTTTGCCAAGCGCGTATAGTTGAATTCGCGTAAGTGAAATGCGTGTATGATGCGACTCCACTGTAGTACTTAACCTCAATTAAGGTTAAGAATCTTTGTGTGTTTTGGTTTTTATTTTTTTCTTCATGGTTTTGACTCTGAAATCAGGTCTTATGGAATAAAGTATAATTGGTATGTATCAGTACTTTGGAATAGTTAGAGTGTTTATCAGAAATGGCAATATAAAATGTTTTTTTCTATTTTAGTTACCTTAAAGTATTTAAGTATCTTATTTTTTCTTTAAAATGCCTTAAGATGATCAATTAAAATTCCAATCTTGCACCTGCCCACATGATTAGCCCTCTTAAGTTCAGTGAGACTACTCCGTGTGCGCGTGCTTGCAGGATTGGTGTCTAAATAATTAAGGGCTATGTGATAAGTTTATAGTCTGCCCGGGAGGCGGGGTGGGCTTGGGGAGTGGAAGGGAGTGGTGCATTGTTGCAAAGCCTTTGGAGCAGCTTAGAGGGATATTGTAACTCTGGGGCTTCCAATAGCCTCACCCCTCTGTAGAGGGAGTACATTGTTGACATGTCTATAGCTGGTGCAGTGTACTCTTCCCAGTATGCCAGTGAAGCTGTGCCACTGCCAGCCTAGAGGGGTCTGTGCCAAGACCATGCCTCTTCCTGCCAACCTGCACATAGCAGGGCACTTGAAGCAGTGGTATGCCACATCAGCTCAAGGCAGTAAGAGTGTGACTTACATCTCTTTATTCCCTTGCATTGACATGCAGGATGGACTGCTTGTATATCCAGTTTTGTTATCCATTTCATTCTGTTCGACTTGTGTTAACATCTTTTGTGACAAACTATTTGATACATTCAGTACTTTAATTTCAGCTCCAGATCTTATGTATGCACTTGTCCCATTGAGAAAATTATCTAAAAGTTTTGTTTTTTTCCATTAGACTTTCTGTATCAAAATTCTGAATTGCTTTATAGTGTTATTTTTTCCCTTTCTGTTAGTGAGAAGTAACTAGTTCCCTTTAGATGCACCTCTGAAAGATTTTTGCGTAGTTACTCAGCCAATCGCAGTGCTTGAAATCTCTTGTGTAGCCTAGTCAAACGGGTCATTTGCTAAAAAATGATGGTGAAAGCTGTCACTTTCCATCACTTCTAGATCAGTAAAATTTTAAAACATGCTAAGTGAGCTATAATAACCTAGGAAAAATACATAGTGTTGCTTTTAGGGACATTAATATCATCAGATCACTTTTTTATTTTAATGGAACGTATATTGTACTTTTCCCTCAAGTATTTCCAAATTGCTTAGTGTGCTAAAAGTATTGGCAAAATCAGAAATTTTGGTGCATATTTTAAAAACTACCAGAATAGATTGTCTTAACGGTAAGGGTGACAGGACCCCTAAGATCTTGATATTTCAAAATAAATTGCCATTAAATATTAACTGCTGTTGATGCGTTGTTTTGAAAGCTTCTACACTAATTTAAAAAAACCCAAACCTCATCTATGAGGGTTTGGTTTAGATGCTATGGTGATGGGTGCCTTACAGATGCTTTGAAACTATCTGGATGACTGACTGGTCAAGGGCAGCTCCCGGTCGCAGGTGCGGGATCATGTGGCGCTCCTTCTGTCCACGTGCGCCACTCTGGGCCTGTTGGTAAATAACACCAAGTCCACATTAGTCCCGGTACAACTCATAGAGTTTATCGGGGCGGTCCTGGACACCGCGTCGGCCAGAGCCTCCCTCCCACCAGACAGGTTCAAGACTCTGAAAGGGCTCATCGACACAGTTTCAAGGTTTCCAGTGACAACAGCCAGAGCGTGTCTCCAACCCTTGGGTCACATGTCAATGTGCACATATGTGTTTTGTCACTCCAGACTCAGAATGAGGCCCCTACAGCTCTGGTTGGCCTCGGCGTTCTCCCAGGCCAGAGACAGGATGGACAAGGTCCTCACTGTGCCTGAACCGGTGATCGCCTCCCTACGATGGTGGTCCTCCCTGGGAAACATACTCCGCAGGGTCCTTTTCAGAGGCAGGCCCCCGTCAATGAAGCTGGTGTCCAACGCATCGGACCTGGGGTGGGGAGCCCATGTGGGAGACGTTCAGAAACAAGGTCTGTGGTCTGCACAGGACCTGGCCCTCTACATAAACGTCAAGGAGCTCAGGGCGGTCCGACTGGCATGCATGGGCTTCCACTCGCACCTGGAGGGCAGGGTGGTCAGGGTTCTCACGGACAACATGGCCTCGATGTTTTACATCAAGAGGCAAGGAGGAGCCCGATCCTCTGCCTGGGAGCCCTCAAGCTGTGGGACTTCTGTATAGCCCACGACATTTGCCTACAGGCCTGTCACCTACCGGGTGCCCGGAATTCGCGGGCGGATTGCTTGAGCAGGGACTTCTCCTCTCAGCACAAGTGGTATCTTCACCCAGAGGTGGTGTACAGACTTTTCCAAGAGTGGGGAGCTCCCCACTTTTCCAAGAGTGGACCTGTTCATGACTTGGCAGAACCGTTGCTGTCCCCGGTTCTGCTCCGGCGGGGGGCTGGGTTGGGGCGCTATCTCTGATGCTTTCCTCCTGTCCTAGTCAGGCCAGTTTCTTTATACCTTTCCCTCATTCCCGTTGATCGGCAAGGTCCTGGAAAAGATAAAAGATGGACAGGGCCCGGGTCCTCCTGATTGCCCCAGTATGACCCAGGCAGCATTGGTACGTGACCCTCATGAGCCTGGCTGTCGCCCAGCCGTGGCTGTTGCCGTCCCGCCCAGACCTTCTCTCCCATGACTAGGTCCGCCTCCTCCACCCCAACCTAGCGCCACTCCACCTCACGGCGTGGCTGCTCAATGGTTAGGCCGGGAGGAAAGGACGTGTTCAGAAGGGGTTCAGTGCGTTCTCTTGGAAAGCAGGCGATCCTCCATGCGCCAAGCCTACTTGCCAAAGTGGTCTCAGTTTTCCCGCCCGATGGGCAGCTGAGCAGGGTGTTTCCCCCGTGTCTGCTCTGATCCAGCTCATCTTGGACTACCTCCTTCACCTTAGAGCCCAGGGCCTGGTGCACTCGTCCGTCAAGGCGGCCATATCGGCCTTCCACCCACCGGTGCAGGGGCACACAGTATTCTCCCATGCTATGACTGGCCGATTTCTTAAGGGATTGGATCGTCTCTTCCTGTATGTTAGGACCCCAGTCCTGCAGCGGAACCTGAACTTGGTGCTGGCCCGGCTCACGGGCCCCCTGTTTGAGCCGCTAGCTACATGCTCCTGGTTGCACCTCTCAGGGCCCTGACCTCCGAGCCCCCGTACACGGCATTCCATAAGGATAAGGTCCAGCTCTGCCCACATCCTTCATTCCTCCCGAAGGTGGTCTCTGCCTACCACATGGGTCAGGACATTTTCCTGCCTGTCCTCTGCCCCAAACCCCATATGTCCAGTGAGGAGCACTGTCTCCATCCGCTGGATGTGAGATGGGCTCTGGCTTTTTACCTGGAGCGGACTATGCCATTCAGGAAGTCTTCGCAGCTATTCATTGCCTCGGCCGAACGCATGAGGGGTCGGCCTATCTCCACTCAGCGGCTCTCCAACTGGATCACCTCGTGCATCCATACCTGGCGGGAATCCCTCCGCCGTCAGTTGTGAGGGCACACTCGACTAGGGCGAAGCCCATGTCCCCATTTCAGCCCATGTCCCATGTCCCCATTTTTTTTTTTTTTAGCCCATGTCCCCATTTCAGGACATTTGCAGGGCGGCTACATGGTCTTCAGTTCACACGTTCACCTCACATTATGGGATCGTCTCCCAGACCAGGGAGGACGCTGGGTTTGGCAGGGTTGTGCTCCATCCTGAGAATTTGTGAACTCCTACCCACCTCCAACAAATATAGCTTGGAATCACCTATTGTGGAATACACATGAGCAATCACTTGAAGAAGAAAAGACAGTTACCTTTTCCGTAACTGGTGTTCTTCGAGATGTGTTGCTCATGTCTATTCCACATCCTGCCCTCCTTCCCCTCTGTCGGAGTTGTCTGACAAGAAGGAACTGAGGGTGGGGGGAGCGCGCAGCACCGCTTATACCGTGCCATGGAGGCGCCACTCCAGGATCGCTAGGGGCGCTTCCCTACGGGTACTGCTAGGGGAATAATTTCCGACACTGGTGCACGTGGCGAGCACGCACACCTATTGTGGAATAGACGTGAGCAACACATCTTGAAGAACACCAGTTACGGAAAAGGTAACTGCTGTCTTACCTCCTCAAGTAAAATAATATATCTTCTTAAAAAACAAACAAGCAAACCAAAACAAACCCCACAACTATGGTATTTTCTTATTCTGACACTGAGACTTTGATCCTGAAAGTCCTCTCCTCTCTCAGAGCCTGATCCCACACCCATTGAATCAAGCCCTCTGTGCATAGCGGGGAACACAAGGTGGAGGCTACACATGGGCACGAAGCCCCTGCATTTCCTCAACTTAGCTTTTTGAGTGCAAGGTAAAACAGAGGTGGGGTGCAGGGAGAGAATGGATGTGTTTTAGGACATTGGTTTTCAAACTGCGGGGCATTTCCCCTTGTGGGGGGGGCGGTGCAATGAGGATACTGGGAGGCACGTGATAGGATGTGGGGCTGTGACTGGCTGGGTGTCTGGGCCAGAGCAGGGCAGTAGCAGGGAGAACTCATAGGGAGTCCCCAGCAGATGACGGGGAGCGCAGCCACACCCTGCCCTGGCAGCAGCCTGCTCCTCTTCCGCTCCTCTTCCACTCCTCTCAACTTGACCATTGGGGACTTCTTGCTTGCTCTCCCTGCTACTGCCCTGCCCTGGCCCAGACACGTGGCTGGCTGTAGTCCTTGTGTATTTACTCTCTGGAGCCTGTGGATGAGAGAGGCTCTGGGAATAGGGGAGGGAGGCCAAGGAATCCCGTTCCACTTCATGCTGCCGTAGGTTCCTCTGGGGATAGAGTCAGCTGGATCATGCCGCTACCCCAGATGTGAGCCTCCTCTTCTCGGTGAGTCACTTTCTGCCCTGGATGGGCAGGAGTCGGGGAAGGAGGGAGGGTCCGTGGAGAAAGGGGGGCACAGCAAAAAAGTTTGGGAAGTCTATTTTAGTAGAAATGAGCTTAAGCACCATTCTCAATATGCCAAGGAGGTACTTAGCTATATTCACTACTCACTCTGACCTCTCTTCTGCTGCAAGACAGGTGTAATTTTGCATCTACATAATAGCTCTCGCTGTGCAGGGTTAGGTGTCCCTGTGCTATCCTACTTCCCACATTTTACTTTTGTTTATGCACACGATCCGGTGGGTAGTAAGGGTGACCACCCATCCCTAATTGGGCAGGACAGTCCCGAAATGTACATTTCAAGTCCCAAACCCAGGCTGCATGACACCGGGTCAGCATTTGTCCTGGATTCCCTGCGATGCTGCTATGCACTTGCCCGAGGCTTAAGGGTGGTTCCAATCTCTTCCTGGTGTGTGTGTGTGTGGGGGTGGGGGGGGTGGGGGGTGGGAAGGGGGCTGAGTGGGCCTTAGCCCTCCCTCCGTCACCACAAGGCTTCACCCCCTGCTCCTCTTCCCTCCAAGGCCTGGAGCTGGGCAGTGCTAAGAGCCACCCAGGGAGCATGGGTCGTTGTGGGGAGCCCCGAACCCTCCACCTGCTCTTGGGGTTGGGACACAAGCCAGGGACTGCATTTGGGCTCTTATCACTTCATAGCTCTGGCTCCTGGCCTGGTTAGGGGCGGGGTGTCAGGGGGAAGAGGAAGAGCAGGGGGCAGGGCCACAGAGGGGGTGGGGATCCTGCATATGTCCTGTTTTTGCATTTTGAAAAGGTGGTCAGTAGGGTACTGCGCTGGGACTCAGGAGACATGGGTTGTATTCATGACTCTACCACTGATCTCATGTGTGACCTTGGGCAAGTCACTTCACTTCTCTAGGCCTCTGTTTCCCTTCCCACGTTTTGTCTGCCTTGTCTGTTCAGATTGCCAGCTCTTTGGAGCAGGGGACTTATTTAGTATGCGTTTGTGAAGTGCCTAGCACAATAAGACACAATCTCAGTTGGAGCCTTTAAGTTCAGTTACAGTAATAAAAAGAATTTTGTACACACACATTAAAATATTTTTGTCTTAAATGACACGGTGCAATCACTAGTGTTGTTAGACCATGGAAATGGGAACCTGGAACACCTGATTTCTAATACCAGCTATGTCACTAATTTACTGTGGTTTTGGGCAGATAATTTAATCTCTCTGTTTTATTTTCCCCAGCTATAAAATAGGTAAAAATGGTTGTGAATTTTTACTTCCTTTAAATTCACAATGCATCTCAGTTTCTTCAATAATGGAGACAGGGAGTACAAGTCTGTTGAACTGTTGAGTAAGTCAAGGAGAGCTGGCTGTTTCTGTACTACATGAGTTAGAGAGTTTGGTGGGTTTGGAGGCTGATTAAAGTGTGTCATTGTGAAGTGTCTCAAATCAGGGAGCTGTTTTCCTGGGAGATCCTTTGATGCTTCAGACTGGTAGAGAAACTGCTGTTTATTGGGACAGGTCTAGATGTCTCAAATTTTTGTGTGAACTTCTGGATGGACTGAATGGAATGGAATGAACCTCCAGCATTGTGGCTTACTCCTCCCTCCCACTTAATCTTTTTTTTTTTTTCCAGCAATGTGAGGAGAGCAGAACACTATCAGCCTTTCCATAAGAATGTCTACTATACCATCTGGGTAGTGCTCGCTCATCTCATTTGTATCTTGTTAAGCATTGTTACGTCTATCACTATTGTTTAGAAATTCCTTTTCTTGTTTTCATTTTTAGCTGTACCTCTTTGACGCCTGGACCCAGCTGTGATCGGTTTAAGTTGCATATCCCATATGCTGGAGAAACACTAAAATGTAAGTTATAGCCATTTGTATCACCCATTCTCTACTTCTCTCACCCAGTTGTATGTCAGTCACAATGCTCTGTGCTAACAACTTCATATTTCCCAGTATTTCAGACTTTGCCTTTTTATCATGAGTCTTGTGATATTTGGTGTCATCTTAAAGCTCCAACTTCTGGAGTCATGTGACTATGTGAAAATCTTAGCTTTCATTTAAAAAAATAAGTTTCTAGTTTTCATAGATGCAGAGAAAAGGTTGAAAATATAAAATGACACCAAAATTTATTATTTTTTAAAATGTTGTGATTAAGACTGTCGTAATTTTTGGAGGCCAGACTCATGCTCTTGGAATGCTTTGGGTTAACAATACTGATTTCCTCTCTGGTAGTGAGGATTTTCTTACTGGTACAGTATTTGTTATATTGTATAGAGACACAAATAACTGGCACAGATTGTCATGCTGGGTGAAGCAGTGGAATTTGGTTTTAATGATTAATACTTTCAGAGATCATTTGGCTATCAAATCTTCTTTTCTAAAAGCCATTTCTAGTGATAAATGTTGGTTTGTTTGACCCTCCTGTTGTTGAATGGGTATGTGGTTGTAAAAATTAGATATGAGAATATTTCCTTTCATGTTTTTAGAAGACAGGAAAGAATTTTCTCAACTTCTCTGTTGCCATTCAGCTGCAGGTGAAGAATGGTAGAAGTTGTGAGGAGGGATAGCTTTAAAGCAGTAGTAAAGTGACTGATCTATCTTGGCTATCAAATGCATATTAAAAACTTGCTTTTTAATATGCGTTTGCTAAGTCTCTAAGGTGCCACAAGTAATCCTGTTTCATGGCGATGATTTTGCTTCCATAAATGTATCTGACTTGTGAAAATCACACTTTCATGGAATTTCATGTAGTGTTCTGTCAGATGTAATGATCAAAAAGTGTCCATGTGTCTGTCTCTCAAATCAATTCTTATAGCCTGTCACAGGGTGACTTGTCCTTTAAGCATGTAACACTTATTTTCTCCACCTGCATGAGCTAAGTCACATGATAGGTTGTGTGGCTAAATCAGCAGTTCTGGGATGGAGATAAGACAGAAGCCTATGGAGAGCCTGAGGGGGAGAAGGGAGAATCCAGATATGAACCCATGGGGAGCTGCTGCTCAAGGAGCTCAAAGGAACCAAGGAGTGCCTCGGCCCAGTTTGAGACTAGGGGGACAGAAGACTCTTTTGTGTTTGTTTTGGACTTAGCCATACTCCTTTTACAAACAGCAATCAACAGAGTTAACCGTCTGTATTGTAACCAATATTTTATTGGTTGTTTGACATTTACAGCAAAATCTATCATTCCAGGAATTTACTTTAGGTAGGCCATGAAATTATTTTAGTTTTTCTATTTTGTGATTATAGTCCACCTAGACTCCAACATGACTGTCAGGATGAAGTGTATATTTAATCTCCTGTTCTAAAAGTGCCAAAATGTTGCTCAGGAGTCATCACAGAAATATGGGTAGATGCTTTCAGAAAGATGAAAATAGAATCTTAGATGAGATTAGAGATTACAGAGAACACACTGAAGCATCATAAATGTGGCTATTTCCATCATGAATTTACCCTAACCCCTTCAGTACATACGACTTTGGGACATGGTGGTATTTTTTCCTAGTATATGAAGAGAACATAAGAACAAAAGAATGGCCGTACTGAGTCAGACCAAATGTCCATCCAGCCTAGTATCCTGTCCACCGACAGTGGCCAATGCTAGGTGCCCCGGAGTGAGTGGACCTAACAGGTAATGATCAAGTGATCTCTCTCCTGCCATCCATCACCCCCCTCCCCCCGACAAACAGAGCTAAGGACACCATTCCTTACCCATCCTGGTTAATAGCCATTAATGGACTTTATCTCCATGAATTTATCCAGTTCTCTTTTAAACCCTGTTATAGTCCTAGCCTTCACAGCCTCCTCAGGCAAGGAGTTCCACAGGTTGACTGTGCGCTGTGTGAAGAAGAACTTCCTTTTATTTGTTTTAAACCTGCTGCCCACAACTACGTCAACTAGCGTTCCTTACTTGTGTGTACACTGTAGCCTCTCTGTTTAGAGAGATGTCCATTTTTAGCTAAAAAATAATAATAAAATTCTTCAACATCATTTTAAAGCCTTGAACAACGTACTTCCATATATTAAGTGCCGTAAAACCATGTTAAAGACTTGCTTTGTGGCCACTGCCAGATTGCACTGAAGGATCTTAACAGTGCAACAGCAGGATTGAGAATGTTTCCATAGTTTCTGTGGGAATATAATAGCTCCCTGATGTATCACCTGCAGAGCTCTGTTTTCAAACAGTTCATTGAGAGACAAAAAAAAGTGAAGCGACAAAGGGTCCTGTGGCACCTTATAGACTAACAGAGGTATTGAAGCATAAGCTTTCGTGGGTGAATACCCACTTCTTCGTTTTGCATCTGAAGAAGTGGGTATTCACCCACGAAAGCTTATGCTTCAATACCTCTGTTAGTCTATAAGGTGCCACAGGACCCTTTATCGCTTCTACAGATCCAGACTAACATGGCTACCCCTCTGATACCTAAAAAAAGTGAGTGTTTTTGAGTGCAGAGAGACTAGAGTTGTTCCCGATGAGGGAAAATTTCAGAAACAAGGGAGCCATGTGCAAGGAAGTAGGCGTACAAAGTGCATACTGGTAAACACAGGTAGTAAGCCTAGGTTTGGAAGAGTGTGCCTGGAACTGCCCTTCTTACTTATCTTTGTGGAGTGTGCATTGAACTTTAGTATCAAGATGGAAATGCCATCAGATCAGCTTTTCTTCATTCACCGTGTTTCCAGTTTCCATGATTTAAAAAACCAAAACAGCCAATACCTGCATGTAATCATGTTGTTAACCTATACACTGATTGAATAAGGAAAGTGATGCAAATAAGTATTTTGTTCAGACTAATTGATTTTTCGGATTATTAATAATAATTGATGAACGGAAGTGTTAATTCTTCTCAGCATTATGAGTTTAAAAATGCTTATGAATCATTCATAGCATAAAACAATATTATGGCTCACACAATAAAGATTTGTGCCAATGGGCACAAGAAAGGGTTAATAATTTAGAGTTCAATAAATAAGTCTGTGACCACTGTAGGGGAAGCCTGCCACTATAAGCAAGCAGAAATCTGTAAAAACTCCCTGAAGCCTGTTGCCAGATCTGTTTGTTATCTTTCCAAGGCAGAATAATTCTGCAAAGGAAGATTACAAAATCTGGCAGTAGAAAAAGGTAGGCTGAAATGGTCAGGATCTCCTGTATCCAGGGTATCATGCCAAACATAGGCTGAAGTGTCTGGTTCCTTTGTGGTTTGTGCTACATCCTCTTTGCAACAGATCAGGTTTGTGCGGATCATCAATCATAACTGCTGCCACAATGCAAATACCCTGGTACTTTGTCCCAATGTGTTGAAAGCGGTTGGCATACTTATTTAGGGAAGTACAGCTGTACAGTCACAGTCTTGTTTTCCATAATATCAGGAAGCTCACAATTGTTGCTGTTGTTGCTTTCCTCCTTGAAAAAGGGGGGAAAATGTACTTGTAGCAAATTCAGTAGATGCCGGCCAGCAACTTAAAGTTATGTTTTTGACGGCTTTGGTAACATTGAGCAACTAGCTGTTCAGAATGGCCTTTCCTATCATTTAAATACATTTTCTTCCGTTCCAAATGGGGATTTATTCTGTCCTTCAAATTTCACATTCAGTTCACTTTTGCTTTTAGTTTTTGCTTGCTGTGGTGTTCTTGGAAGATTATCTGACACTAGCCCAGATAAGGCGTTGGGGATCTCCACTGTTTTTTACTTCATTTAAAAGAGGCTTTTATACTGCAGAACACTTTGTATTATATCAGGCATAAATATAAATCAATTTGCCTATATTGCATATATATTTTAATAAAAGATTAGTAATTTGAAAACTATGTTCTTTTAAAGAATCATGCACAGTCCATCATCTTCTGACGGGGAAATAATTTTGTCTTGTTGTTTTTATGATCATGACAGAGTGGATGCCTTAATGGTTTAAACATCAGGCTTAACCTCCTTATAATTGTGTATTAAAGTCATAGCAGGGTCATCCTGGACCTTCATTTTTCCAGTGTTCTATGGCATTTCATTAAACTCCATAGTTTGGTATGATAGGGTCTTTCAGCTGTGACCTTAAAATTGTGGTGCTGTCTGCTTTGCATGGCTGTTAAATACCCTATGTCAGTTTTCACAAATACCATTTTTTCAGAAATAGAGGTTTGCCTGACTGTCCTTGGTCAAAATTCCAGCCCCTATTCTACTTTAAAATAAATGTCTTAAATATCAGGTAACAGAGAGGCGCTGTACTGAGTATGTTATTAACTTTCATATTTATTTCAATTAAAAGACTAATTTTTGACTCTGAATTCTGTGTATATAATGCTTGTTTTTAATTAGGTTATTTCCTTTTTCCTTTAAAGAAAGAAAGAATTGTCCTCTTTCAAAATGACTGTCACATCTCCTTGTTCCCAGTGAGCAAGAGGCTATCGGCTGCCCTCAGTTAAGATGTTTTTTCAAAATAGCCACTGCCTCCCATTGCTCCTGATGGGAATGAAGTCAAGTTGCTCTCAGGGATGATGATAGGCCCTTTGTCCTATCAGGAGGTGGAGAGGGACACTGTGAGGAGCAGGTGAATGGAGGCAGTAGCCATCTTAGCTAATGGCAGCCTATGACCGTTTTTCCACTGAGAAAAATGGGAGATTGGGAGGGCAATTTACGAAGGGTAGCTGAACTGAGGGCAGTCTTTTGCCTCGGTTCCATTGACAATAATAGGTGACAGCCATTTTGAAAGAGGACAGTTCCTCATGGAATTCTCTGAACTAGAACATTACATATTCAGCCTCTTTCATTTATGAAGAATAATGTAGAAATGATGATTAATCCTAAAAAATATTCTTCAAATGTAGCCTATGCACAAGGTGTCAACTATATGGGAAGTTTTGAAGAGTCTGTGGTATTCCCATTATTAACATAATTAGGTACAAAAAAAGGTCCGATAACATATAACAGGGAGATTGAATCCCTGCTTCAAGGACAAAACTCCGCCTTAACCGTGGACCTGCAACTGATGTCTGCATAATTACCAACTGAGCTACCACATACGCCAAGTACAGGACCACTTCTTGTTCTGAAAAATTAATTATTGTTTGAGAAGAAGTATACACTACAGTAACCCAGCTAGTCTTGCTGATCTCCTTTGTGAAGGAGCAAAGGAATAGTGTTGTATCAGAATGCTCACTGCGAGCAGGTTTGTTAATATTTTTGTTGGGTTTTACCTTTATGAATGATAACCATAATTCTAGTATTTCTTAATGCCCTGTTTTAATTATCAGTCCCCGGAGCATTGTACTTTTGCCTTATTGAATCTTATGTTTGTCTTGTTTCTGATTTTTTTTCCACTCAAAAGCTTTCATTGCTTTTCGCTGCTAAGAAATTCTGATAGAATTTTCTTCTGTGCTGTTCACATTTCTTTTTTCAGGCGCTTTGCCTCTCTCTTTGTCCTTGAGTGCTGTCATCTGGAATTTAATGGTGATTAAACAATGTGTTGCCCTTGTGATGCTACTGTTCTTCTCTGTGGCCTCTTGAACTATGGTATTTTTATCTTATTCTTCCTGATTTTCACTGTTTTTATGTGAGTGGTTTACAGATCTGAGCTGTACTCTCACCACTTCATTTCTCTTCCTTTATCGTGAAGAGCATTTTTTGTCTCCTCTGAACACTAGTTTTTCTTTTTTTCTTTTTTTTCGGTCCGATTTCTGTCTCACCGCTTCTTATTCAGTTGAATCACAGAAACTAGCAATGGAAATATTAGTGGGTCACCCAGTCTATCCTGCTCCCACCAGCCTGTGCAGTAATGTTCCCCTCAAGACATGTTATAGTTCTGTATTTATTCTTTTCCCTAGTGCAATAGGATCTTCTTCTAGTTCTCTTTGGCCTGTTCCTTCAAGGTGGGATCCTATGTTATTTGTTGCTTATTGATTCTGCAAAACGGTTTGAACCCTCTTGATACATTTTTGCCTCTTTACTGATTTATTTGCTTATCTGGAGTTATATTTACTTTTGATCCTCTTGTTTACCTGCAGTCGTAAAAGTAATTTTTCAAATTAAAGTATGATTTGAAAGATTTCCATAATTAGGCTGCAGCATGTATTTCCAGTATTTTATATAAAGCTTTGAATATTTTGCACTAGAGGTGGTTAATGCTTTGCTTGAGCTTGGAATAGGCATTGAGTTCTTAGTTCCTGTATAGTTAGTTCAGTTAGCAGGCTTCTTCTACTTGGGGATACTCTTTCACTGTCTATTAAATCTCGCCACTGGGAATCTTCCAATAAGAGCCTAATTTTTTCTTTGCTTTATTTAATCTTATTTCTAGTTTATAATTGCTGTCCCATTCTAAACAATCAGTCTCCCTCACTTCTATCCCTAGCATGCCCTTGACTTAGATGGCATTTTGACTTTTCTCTGTCCACAATTTCAGCCTGCCTTGAACAAGTAAACATATGGCATCGCCTTTCCTTTTTAAGCCAAAGGTTTCAGACGAAGGATATTTCTCTTGTTTAAGAAATAATCTACTAAGACAATTCCACCTCCTTTTTTGCTGTCCTAGACTTGGACCTCCCATTTGCCTCCACAGTATGTATCCCCTTCATTCAACTTACCTCCTTCAGTGTCTGACTCTACTTATCATTACTCTGCTCCACGTCTGCTGCAATCCTCATCTATATCTTCATCTTCTCTTGCTTTGACTATTGCTTCTCTCTTTTTATGTTCACCCCAATTACCAACATCTTTGGAAATCTGCTGCCTATCTTCTCATTGGCCGTCCTACATCTTGACAGATGAAAGGAGACATGACAAAGTCAGTCCATCAGTGTTGCTTATCAATGGTATGGGGAAAGAGCCCGATGCGTGATCAGCAAACCTTCCCACAGTGGATACAGGCCCACTCGCCGGATGGTGGTTGAAGCATACTCTGCTTCCTGGCTCACCTGCGAGCCTCAGCCTGGGCTCTTTGATGGCTCTCCGCAGTGACCGCACCAGCCTTAACCTGGCTTCTCCAAACTGAGCGATTGTGGGCAGGATTTTCACAGTTGCCAGTGGGAATGCTGGATTTCTTGAGACCTTGCTTGACCTTGTCACTATATCAGAGCTTTGGCCTTCCTCTGCATTGCGGGCGGTTCTTAAGTTGGTCATAGAGCACAACCTTTGGCAGACAATCTTGAGGCATGTGTTCCTGGTGTCCCAACCAGCAAAGCCTGTGAACGACCAGCATAGTCTGAATAGACCAATGGTCCCCAAAGGACACAAAGGAATGTTTTGGGGGGGGGGTGCGGCAAGGGTGGACCAGCCCCTATGGGGGCAGGGAGGGAGTGCTACCCGGCCCTACTCCACCCCCAGCTCTACTGTGGTCCCAGCTCCCTCTCCATTCCTGTCCCCAGCCTTGGCCCCTTACCCGTTTGTGCCGGGGAGTGAGGGGGAGGAGGACCTGGGTCAAAGGGGGCATGGCTGTGAAAACTGTGGGGACCACTGGCATAGACTGTAGGTCAGTTCTATCAAGGGTCTCATTACTGGTGATCCGTTGGTCCCAAGTAACATTTCCCACCTTCTCACATTTCCAAACAAATACAGCAACCTCCACTGGCTCCCCATTCACTTCAGAATCCAGTGCAAAGTTGCTCTTATTTAAAAACTCTACAAATATTTGCTCCAGTCTGTCTCATATCTTATCACTGTCCCCCCTTTGCTTCTCTGGCATTGGCTCTATTTCTGTTTCTTCACATAATCTTAACTATATGTTTTGCAACAGCAGCTCCTGCCATCTAGAACAGTGTTGCTGTATCTTATTTCTCTTCCTCATCAATTCTTCATCTATCTTCATATCTCAGCTGAAAACAGGACTGCCCACGGGGGGCGGGCGCAAGTGGGGCAATTTGCCCCAGGCCCCACAGGGGCCCCCTTGAGAATCCCGGGTGGGGGGGGGGGCTGCAACGTCTGTGTCGGAGGCCTGCAACGTCCGGCGCTCAGGTGGCACTTCAGCGTTTGATTGCCGCCGCCACCTTATTGGGCGGCGTTTCGGCGGCTGCTTAAGCGCGGGCGCCACTTTTGGCGGCATTTCGGTGGAGGGGCCCCTGAATCCTGCTTTCCCCCAGGCCCCCTGAATCCTCTTGGCGGCCCTGACTGAAAATACATATTTCTTCAATGCAGATACCCTCTTAATTTTTTCTCTCTCTTCTCTTTATTTTAACTTTGCGATAGATATATTAATTTAACTCTGCAAAGGGTTTTCAGACACACCTTATATAAAAGGTGAAGTTGATTTTATATTGTGGTTATATACAATAAAGTGCAGTTACATTCTAATCAGTGACACTGAAGGGCATGCAATGATTTTTTGTGTAACAATGATGTCCATATCAAATTTACGCATTTTACAAATAAAACCATGTTTTCTTAATTACTAGTCAAGCTGTGATCTTTTTGGCTTGTTCAACATTGTTAGTAATAAAGGTTCTGAAATCAAAACTTTAGCTCTGTTGATTCTAATCTGCCTAAAGCAAGCTCATTCTCATATACCTGTATTGGGTATGTGATTTTAACAGTAGTAAAATGTTGTTTTAGTCATTAAAGTAAACAGTATAACTTTTAATATAATGAGAGAGCAGATCTGTTGAGCAATACTGTGCCATTTCACATAGTCACATCAGTGGCCATAACCACAGTTTAAATATTTGTACACAATTATGAGTTATAGATGAGATGCATGGAAGTGATATAGTTTAAAAAGTATTGCAAACAGTGCTCCTCCTTTTACAGTTTCACTTCAACACCTGCAAGGTGTTTTTTTAGTTTTAATTTGAGTGAATTTGATGTGGGGGAAAAGAGGGCCTAAATGACAGCTCTGCAGACTGAAATCCTCAGTTTCTTCACAGACAAGTAAATTACAGGCAGTGGAAATGCAAGCTTCCCCTCCAGGTTGATCCCCTCCTTTAAATAAATCCTGATCTGGAGGAGGCCCATGTACGAAGGGGTTGGTGGGAATCTCAGTCTCTTAAGTTCGTTCACTTCTTGACCTCTGTGCAGACAGCCAACAATGATGATAGGTATTTTTGTGATGTGTACCCTTATCTGTTAGGAAATGGTGTGAGAGTAACAGACCACTGTCTGATAATAACAAGGTTCAGTCAGTACCTATCTGGGTTGAACCCTGCACTGAACATAGTGTGGGCACAGAGATTCACAAATGTTTCTCAGTACAGAATTGGGATCCTAGGTCTGAAAGATTCTGTGTCCCACCACCAATCCCCAGAACTACACAGGCTGCAAAAACACAGAGAGTTTGTATATATGCTCTCTCTTTCTCTTTAGGTTCTATTGTTTGCTTCTGATTTAGAAGTGCTGAAGATTGGTTGTATAAAACAACGTTTTGCTTACTTGGGCTGGGTGATGTTCTAGCATTCTAATTGAGTATGGAAAAAGCTTACCCATTAGGAAGATGGTTCCTGCAGCTAGTCTCCATCTAAGAAGATTAGCACCCATAAGGCAGTGGTGTAGCTCCAGTATTTTCTGCCTTCTCTCACTTGTGGGACCAGAAGGTTGTCTGAAAAGATCATTTGGATTTGCTCCTTTCCAAGATCCCTGAAGTCTTCTATAATCTGTGCTGTTCAACACAATGCTGAGTCATTGCTTCCAATATGTATCAGCACTAATAGAGAACAACTTCATAAACCTGTCCAATCTTGCAGTTACATCTCATATTTTCATTCCAGGGAAAAAGCACACCATCCTGTTTTCCTTGTGTCCCTTGCTGAATTCTGCATCCACGCTTCTTAATATAGAGTTACTGTTGACTCTGGTTTGACTTCTTAGGATGATTGAAGAATACCTCTTGGTGGCTACTAGCTTCATACTGTAAGGACACCCGGCATGTGTGTCCCCTGCACCTTCCTGTTCTGTTCCTCTAGACACAGGTTCCTCAGCAGTTAACTTTGTTGAGCATCTGATTACGTGAAGTTGAATGCTTTCTGGCTCTCTTTCCTCTCTTAGTCAGAAATTGCCAGTCTGTTTCTTTTGATTTTTACTCCCTCCAGGTCTCTTTAACACCAGTCCCTCCTCTTGTGGTGTCTGTGGCAACAGGATTGGATTCTGGTTGTCCAAGAAGTCTTCATTTTCTTGGATGCTGGGCAGTATTGAAACTTGCACTTTCAGACCACATATCTTCTCCTTCAGTGTGGCCACTAACTTGCACTTCATGCACCAGGACTCTTTACTATCTTCCAGCACAAAAGCAAATCTAACATGTCCAAGGCAGGTCATATGAGTTGTTCCTTGTTCATATCTGCCACCTGGTGTAGAGCCATACATAAAATGGAAGAACTAAACTTCCTCTGAAACTCCCCTGTTCACCTGCTCAGGAGTTCACTTGGCATGTGACTTGTATACTGAACCTTGCTGCTCAGCTCCTTCCCCTTGCTAACAGGGAGGCATTCAAACGGGGGGCTGCTCGTAGACATAAATGTGCCAGTTCCACAACCCTTACCAAGACACAAACAGAGCTGTCTCACCTGACCTGTTCAGAGGCCTACAGCCCAGCCACATGACCCCCATGGAGTACAAATAAACAAACAGATACATCGAACACATTACTCCTCAAGTCCCTTTACCTGTAAGCACAAGAGCTACAGCTATGACCTCCAAAACTTTAGTTAATAATTTGTTTTGTTGCTGTGGAATCGTATTGTCAGTTGGTGCTTATATTATCCAAATTCATAACTGATCCTTAAACTTGCTTTTCATTCTGAAAGTGTTTTAAAACTGATAGTATGAAAGTGACAGTTTTCTTCTCTCTCTCTCGCTCTTCCGCTCTCTCTCAAAATCCATTTATAAAATTAAATATATTCTTTTGGGATAGATGAGTGTATGATTAGTAGGTAATGCATGAGGCATCACTAGCTACTGAGACATTGAGGATGGTCTAATGGCAGGTACAGCATGTGGCCACACAGGGATGTTGGTTCAGGTTTCAAGAAATTGAGCTAGGTACAGTTTGGAGAAATTGGAGGCAGCAAATTCAGCTATTCTGGAGAAAGAATACATTGCCGTGCTCTGAACCCCGCTTCAGGTGACTCAATAGTGGGGCTGACAGACTCCATAGAGGGACCCTTTCAAATGTGCTCTTTGTGGGGCTTTTGAGTGCAGAATTGGATGAATATTTCTCTAGGAGTATACACAGGGAGAGCTGAATAGCAGAGATTAAATCTGTCATACAAAGCTAAGAGCAGAATTCAGCCCTCTGTATGTTGCAGTACAGAATAGGATAAAGGTGAACATTAGCTTTGGCATTAAAGTTTATTTTTCTTTGTTTTCTGGGTTTAAGTGAAACTTCTAATATTATCTGGCTGTAATTTTTCATGGCTTGTTTATAATAACTAATGTCCTTGGTCATAATCATGTCCTTGGAGCACTCCTTCCATAGTGCCTTATGCAGGGCTCCACAGGACAGGGCCTCTCCTGCCCAGTATGCTGTGCCTTCTGTGCTCTTCTTGGTGTGCACAGGTAAGGTCACAGGGTCCTTAATGCAGCTGCCTTGTGCTTCAAACGAACTCCTGGCCCACGGAGACTACAGGTCCCAGCCTGTCAAGCCATACCCGGATCAGAGCAGGGGCTGCTGGGACCAACATGGCACAAAGCATGCTGGGATCTCTAGTCTCCATGGGCTATATTTTCATGGGCTTACTCCTATGCAAACCAGGTGCAGTCCTCTGGGCCTACCCTGGACATCCTGAGCTGGAGAGGGGAACTCCTGCTGGGGGCCTGTGATAATCCAGGGCTCACCCTTCTGAGCCTTTCTTTGTGCCTTCCACTAGCAAACTGGCAGCTAGGACTCCAGCAAGGAGCCCCTGAGGAAGCAGCGAGTCTGGCTGGCACACTTCCCCTCCTTGCTGGCTCCCTGGTGCTGCCTTTTATGGGCCAGGGGGCTGGCAAAGGGATGTAGCACAACGGGCTTGTTTTACTATGCAATAATGTAACTGGCACTTTAAAATGCTGCAGCCCGGCAGCTCTGTTCACTTCCCAATTCCCTCCTGTTGGACCATGCACAGCTTTCTGCTCAGGCAGAGGCGGGGTGTGTCCTGGCAGGGCCTGGCACGGCCACAGGTGAGAACTGACTTTTAAAGCTTCCGCCTGTGCCACTCCCAGTCTGCCCTGCCCCGGGAGTCAGTGTGTCTGCTGGTGCCTACCTCCCTTCCTGAAGCAGCAGCTGATTCCCGGTGTTGGGCAGCCTGGCCTGGGTCCTTCCCCTGCTAGTCAGTTGATGCAGGCCAGGAGAAGGCCGTGGCTGTCAGGCAGAATGCTCCACTCTGCAGTCCCACCCTGCCTGCTGCTGCCTGACATGGTGATGGCGCCTGTCTGGGGAGCAAAGATTCAGGGTGTTTTTCTTTCTACCCTTTCTTCCTCGTGCCGCTCTGTGGGGCGCTTCCCCAGCGTGGGAGGGAGGGAGGGCTTGCTGGACTCTGCACAGGGCGGGGGGCTGCTCAGCCATGTATGGAGAATTAATAAAGAGCTGGAGTCTTCCCATGGGCCTGTCCCTGGTGTGCGTGCGTGCGTGCAGCGAACTGATGTCTCTGCAGGGACACATGTGGGCTTGGTTTCCCCACCCCCACAGGAGGAGCAGCGCCTGGGCCGTGGCTCTGGGCAGGCTGCATCAAGCTGCCATCACCTGGAATACCAGAGGCTGCATTGCTGCCTCCTGGGCTGGATGTGGCTAATGACACAGAAGGCCTTAGGGCAGTTGAAGGTTAAAGCAGAGACCGTTCTGGTCAGCCAGAGCCCGCCTGCGCTGCTGTGAAGCCCTTGCGTCAAGCGCTGTCTGTCTCTCCGGCCGACCGTGTGAGAGCTCTGACTCTTCCAGCAGCCAGCTCTCCCTCCTGTCCTTTTTCCCCAGGGGAGCAATGTTGCTCAGCCTCCCTGCTGAGATGTGGGGAAGTCCTCATCCCTCCAGGTCCTTCTTGGAGTCGGGTTGCTTGGGAATGCAGCCCAAAGCTGGTGGTAAACTCCATCTAAGGCTAAATACTTGGTCATAATCACTCTTGACTTCATGTAGTCATAAATTGGTGTTTTTTAGTCCCTCTTGTAAAAAAGTGCATAATGTTAATTCATTCTTCCACCGCAGCAGTTCTCAAACTGGTCTGTTGAGTGCTTGTTGGTCATCCACAGAGACGATTCCACTCCTTTTTTACATCTGTTAAATTGTAATATAGAATCTAAAAATACACTAACGTTATTTTTCTGTGTACGTAATTTCTGTAGTTGTAACAGGCATGATGCAGTATATGATCGGTCCCCTTCTTTCATTTGCAAACATGGGAGGGATGGGCATGCACAAGACTATCTGCCTAGTAACATGTGATCCACATTATAGAAAAAAAATTGAGAACTATTTTACCTCATGTTGTACCATTCTTGTACTTAGGCTGGATTACTGGGTTTCCCCTGGCACTCCCATAGGCAGCACATAAGGGTGTGGGTCCTCCCATATAAGAAGAACCCCTGCCTCAGTAAGTGATTTCAAGAGGTGCCTGAGGGGTGTGTCTGTCTTCCAGCCTCAGAGAGAGGGAAACTCTTTAGTAACAGCAGCAGGAAGGGAGCTACCACTATACCCTCTGTATTCTTCACCTGGAATGGACTCTTACAGTATGCGTTAACTGCTTAACAATCTGATCCACCTTATATTTAGCTGTGACACTCTGAGTACCTTTACCCAGACCTGAAGAGCTCTGTGCAGCTCAAAAGGTTGTCTCTTTCTCCAGCAGAAGTTGGTCCAATAAAAGATGATACCTCACCTACCTTGTCTCTCCAATGTATAAATACTGTTGAAAGCATCAAACTAATGACTGAAAGCAAAGAGGAAAATTATTGTGTTTTCAGGATTGATTTGGAAAAAAATGGTTGAAGAAACAGTATAAGTTTTATGTGCTACTGTGATAAGAGGTCTAACTTAAGGAGACCTCAGCTGGTGATAATGTATGTCATCTGGTTAGAGAGAGAGCTCAGTCCAATACGCTGAAGGGCTTTCTACGTGAAGAGGGAGGACATTGATTTTAATGTAGAATTTTACTGTCCTCCAGGAGCCTTGATTCACACATAGGGTAATGTGCTTGTGTTGTCTGGTGTTAGGGACAGTCCTAAAAACAGCCTTTTGTTATTTGTAGACACCAGAAAACTGTAGAAAAGAGTATTGCAATAGACTAAACTGTATTAAATGCACTAATGCTGTCACCAACAAAGACCTCTATGGCCACAAATGATAGGTAAGCACATCTAAACTCAAAAGGGTTGCATTTCAGAGGATCCTTATCTAGTAACTATAGCACAAGACTGAGAGGCAATCAGTGTTCTGTGGTGGCTCTGCCATTGATTTGCTGTGTGACCTTTGGGGGTGGGGATGTCATACAACTTTCCATGCCTCAGTTTCATCAGCTGTAAAATAAGGACAGTATTACACAGATATTGGGAGGGTTGATTCATATGAACATATAAACTCTTCTTTCAAGAACCTAAAAGTGTTTTACAGATGTTAAAAGTTCAGATTCTGATCCTGAAATGGGCTGTGCATGGACAGATCCCTGCACCTGCATTAAATCCCACTGACTTAAGTGGTATTCAGCACAGTTGCAGGGATTCACTTGTGGAGCTCATTACAGGATCAGAGCTTTCGTCTTCAACCTCCCTTGTGAGGTAGGTAAGTATCCTCACTTTATAGATGCGGGGGGTGGGGGTGGGAAGGGAAGGTATAACTAAATTAACTTGCACAGAATTATATAGGCAATGAATTGGAGAACTGGGAGTAAAACCCTTGGGTGGTGATCGTGATCCCTGGGTTCCGTGCTTCTCAACTAAAAAAGATAATATTATAAATGATTTAAACATTTACTGCATATACAGTTAATATTCAGGTAGGATTGTAATATCGATTATGTTTTCATATTTTTAGAGGTCGAAAATCTTAAGACTGAACAGATTTCTATTGGAAAATGCTGCTCTTGTGAAATCAAAACTAGGGCTGTCAAGCAATTAAAAAAATTAATCGTGATTATTCGTGCGATTAATCGCACTGTTAAACAATAATAGAATACCATTTATTTACATATTTTTGGATGTTTTCTACATTTTCAAATATATTGATTTCAGTTACAGCACAGAATACCAAGTGTAAAGTGCTCACTTTATATTTATTTTTGATTACAAATATTTGCACTGTAAAAAACAAAAGAAATAATATTTTTCAATTCACCTAATACAAGTACTGTAGTGCAATCTCTGTATCATGAAAGTTGAACTTACAAATGTAGAATTTTGTACAAAAATAACTGAATTAAAAAATAAAACAATGTAAAACTTTAGAGCCTACAAGTCCACGCAGTCCTACTTCTTGTTCAGCCAATCACTCAGACAAACAAGTTTGGTTACAATTTTCCAGAGATAATGCTGCCCGCTTCTTGTTTACAGTGTCACCTGAAAGTGAGATCAGGCATTCGCATGGCACTGTTGTAGCTGGCGACGCAAGATATTTACGTGCCAGATGCGCTAAAGATTCATTCTTCAACCGCCATTCCAGGGGACATGCGTCCATGCTGATGACAGGTTCTGCTCGATAACGATCGAAAGCAGAGTGGACTGACGCATGTTCATTTTCAGCATCTGAGTCAGATGCCACCAGCAGGAGGTTGATTTTTCTTTTTTGGTGGTTCGGATTTTGTAATTTCCACATTGGAGTGTTGCTCCTTTAAGACTTCTGAAAGCATATCCACACCTCGTCCATCTCAGATTTTGGAAGGCACTTCAGATTCTTAAACCTTGGGTCGAATGCTGTAGCTATCTTTAGAAATCTTACATTGGTACCTTCTTTGCGTTTTGTCAAATCCGCAGTGGAAGTGTTCTTAAAATAAACGTTTTCATCCGAGACTGCTATAAGATGAACTATATGGCAGAATGTGAGTAAAACATGCAGCAGGAGACATACAATTCTCTCCCAAGGAGTTCAGTCACAAATTTAATTAACACATTATTTTTTTAACGAGCGTCATCAACATGGAAGCATGTTCTCTGGAATGGTGGCCAAAGCATGAAGGGGCATACGAATGTTTAGCATATCTGGCACGTAAATACCTTTCAACGCCGGCTACAAAAGTGCCATGCGAATGCCTGTTCTCACTTTCAGGTGACATTGTAAATAAGAAGCATGTAGCAGTATCTCCCGTAAATGTAAACAAACTTGTTTGTCTTAGCGATTGGTTGAACAAGAAGTAGGACTGAGTGGACTTGTAGGCTCTAAAGTTTTACATTGTTTTGTTTTTGGGTGCAGTTATGTGTAACAAAAAAAATCTACTTTTGTAAGTTCAACTTTCATGACAAAGAGATTGCACTACGGTACTTGTATGAGGCAAATTGAAAAATAGTATTCCTTTTGTTTATCGTTTTTACAGGGCAAATATTTGTAATCAAAAATAATAATATAAAGTGAGCACTGTACACTTTGTATTCCATGCTGTAATAGAAATCAATATATTTGAAAATGTAGAAAACATCCAAAATATTTAATACATTTTAATTGGTATTCTATTATTTAACAGTGCGATTAATCGTGATTAATTTTTTTAACCTTAATTAATTTTTTTGAGTTAACTGTGATTGATCGACAGCCTTAATCAAAACATTTTGTAGGAACTTACTGATATAGTTAAATTTTTGATGAAAAATTAACAGAGCGCTTTGTTTATGCTACGTTTATGCTTTGTTTATGCTATGTTATGGCTACTATGTTACAATAGTTGAAACAAAGCACTTCCACCTGCTCAAAACCAAATGTTCTTTTGTGGGAAATTTCAACTTTCTGTTCCAGCTTAGTGGGTATAAAGTTGTTATTTCAACCAATGTAGCTGTTTTCAGATATGTTCCCTATCAAATTCCAATGTAACATAGATTATAGATCATCATTATGTTTTGAAACACCTTTGAACAGAAAAAAGTGTGTAGAAATTCTTAGTGGATTGGTTGAGTGGTTCAGGTGGCTGATCAGAGACTACAGAAACTTTTAAGTTTTAGGTCACTGTTTCAGAACCCTAGGAACGGTGTGAACTAAATTTGTTTCCATGTGATGGTGGTTTGGTGACTTACATGAAATGAGTTTGATGGTTTCTACTTCAGTTTCCAGTGGGCAAGCATTCACATTAATAAAAAACAACGTAAGTTGCACACTAGTTGACAGGGAGACCTAGGACTGAAGCCCATCGTGACTGAGCTGCCCTCATCCCTATAATAATAATATCTAGCACTTACATATCATTTTTGTCTGTAGAACTCAAAGTGCTTTACAAAGGAGGTTAGTGTCATTATCCCCATTTTACGAATGAGGGAAAGTGAAGCAGAGAGAATGCAGGTGATTTGACCAAGGTCATCCAACAGGCCAGCATCAGAACTAGGAATAGAACCTGGGTCTCTTAATCACCCTATCCACTGGACCACACTGCTTCTGGAGGTGGTGCCTTTCAATGAAAGTTGAGACATATTTGCAGAACTTTAGCTGTTACAAATCCTCCACATTTCCCATCCTCTACCTGTCCCATGAATGAATAGAGGTTACGGGGCTGTTTATCCAGTATTTTTTATCAGCACTTAATACACAAATTTTTGAAAGCTAAAAATCACCTAGAGGTTTTGTCTCTGTGTGAACAGAATTTTATATACTACTTTCCTGTCTTCAGTTTTACTGTGCTGTATGGGTTTTACACAGGTGATAGTACATAACAATAGGTTTTAGCTGTTGGCTTCTTTCTTTTCATGCCTGCTGCCCCAAAAATCTATTTTATATGCAGAGCTTGTGGCGCTACCGCCTATTATATCTCTTCAAACAAAGAATGGAGTAGTTCAGAAGCAGGGAAGAAGTACTGAATGCAGTTTCTTTCTAAGCCAGTTCCTTCTGTTTAGCTGAATGTAGTTCTCTGAAAGTTTACACGATAACAATCACATCTTGATCTGTGTAAACTCTGAATTTTATTTGACATTTAAGTTTTATTAGTACAAACTAGAATTTTTTAACCTCTTGTAAGCAGTCATAATCTTGCTAAGTAGTTTTGTTACATATTTTGTGATATGTAAGATGGGAACTCAATGTCAGAGATTGTGACTTAATTAATATTCTTATTTAATTTCAGATGGCATTAAATAGACATTAAAAATAACATATAGCCCCGATCCATTATATTCTGTTCCACTCAGTCAGGATGTGATTAGTTGGGATGACTCCAGTTAATCTATTACGTCCTCTCCCAACACAATTAACCTGTGTTCTGTCTCTTATGTCATCTTCAGTAATCGGGATTCTGCAAATGGTACTTACCTAACAGTTTTGTGATAATTCTTGAGGCAGTATTGTTTCCTGTTTCCTCTCCCAATATTCCCTGCATTGAAAATTTGGCTTTCTGTATGTCTACTTTAGGGTTTTATACTGCCACCCATCACCATAGTACCTGAGTGCCTTCCTTATAAAATCAATAGCAAATCAACAGGTTTTTCTTAGTAAACATATATGACTCACAAAAATACATTAAACAGATATGCTGGGTATTATTTTTTAATTACTTAATACCCCAGATGTGCTGCTTTCAAGAAGGTGCTATTTTTATATGGTTGCTTTTCTAACTATATCAGTGCTTCAAGGTGTCCCCTTGTGTGATAAGCAGTGAGAAACAAAGCAATAATTTGTTCCATGTTTTCTGTTCTTGCACAGGAAGATGCAGTGCCTTCAAGAATTAACTTTATCATCCAGTACATCTGATAGTTGTGTTTTGCATATGACGTCTGTTAATTGAAAATGGACTTACTGAATTCTTCTTCTGCAGTACTTAGGAGTTTGGGGATATGAAGTGGAAATAAATAGTGCTTTTCACTTATTTTTATTTCAGGGGATATAATTTTCAATGCTCACTACCCAGAGCTGCCACCAGATTTTATCTTTGGAGAAGATGCTGAATTCCTGCCAGATCCCTCTGCCTTGCATGTGAGTACAGCTGCAGTGTTTTTGTAATCATTATCTGCTGGAGAGAGACTTGGCTTTTGAGAATGGCTCAACAATAGGAATTTGCTAACAATGCAGATTTAAAAAAAATCTTTTATTTCACTGTCATGTGGGTATGTAGACACTTTCTCCACTTTAAAATCATAATTATGGAGTCAACTAAATCATTAATTTAAAAATGTTTTAATCAAGATAAGACATCATATTCGCCATATATAATAATTTAAAATGTTCTAGAGTAGTACATACCTGTAAAAAAAAAAAAGTTGCTTTTTAAAAAATCAGTTGCTTCTATTTAGCACCTGATAATTTTCAAAGATTTGCTTCTTTCAGCAAAGGGGTAAACATTGTCTTGCCTTTAAAACATTATTTGGACTTTGGCAGTGTTTATTTAATGGCAGAGAATGAGGTATAACTGGGTTGGGCTTTGGCATTAGTCTGTATTAATACCAGAAAGGGTGGAAACCAAGTGGGAGTGTATTGTGGCATCATTGTGTCAGGCAAGACTCTGAAAACTTTATACTTGTAATGAAATGGTGCTGCAGAAAAGACAGAAGCATGCTTTGGGGAGGAGAGATAATAAAATCAGCACATTAGATGGATAATACTTTGTTGCACAGTGTTGCTAGTGTGGAAGAAAAATTACATACCATAGCCAAGTACCATAAACGTGAAATATTACTGAGTATTAAAAATGAGTCTTTAATAACAAAGCCTTGTTCCTAGAAGTGAACTTTGGTTGGGTACTTGTGATACTTCTAACTCTGATATAGTAGTCACGTTAGTGTGCCTTCCTTGTCAGACAAATATGACTATTGCATAGAGTTCCAGTCTTATTCCTGCTCAGTGTCTAACATCAGCCGTTCTTCTCACTTCTGTTGTAGTGTTTTAAAGCTCAAATTAAATTTTCAGTTTTTGCTAAATATTTTTAGCTTGCTGACTTATATTTTGTTTCTAGTTCTATTCTCTTGTGAATGATACATAATACTAAGGAATTCATTAGTCATAGATACATTCCATATTGATCCATTAGTCATCAGTGTGTTAACAAAAATTCTGCTGGGAATGCTAAAATGGGTTTGTTCTTGGTCCTCATTTTTTCCCCTCAGGGTCACTGATGTTTTCAGCTAGCCAAGTGCTTTGGAAGTTCTGTACCTAATTCTGTATGTCTGAAACTTGAAAGATGTCATATGGACACTGGACATATTTTGTCTCTTGGTCTGAGGCTGCAGAGTGGCTAACCGGTTATTTTAATTCACCTGACTAGCTCATTTGCTAGCAGGGAGTATCTATTTGTTACATTTTGGGATGTCTGACTTAGATTTCTTGATAGATGGAATGTTTCTGTGACTTGGTAAATGGACTGTTGTTAATTTAAAACTGTTGTTCATAAAACTGAAAACACCAATTTCTTTATTACTGTTGATTTTAAAACACTGAAGAATAAAAGGTAAAACATGATTTAAAAAGAACGGTATTTTTCTTTCAGAGGCAAAAACGTCTGTCTGCCACATAGAAAAGCTGAGTGCTTTGTTTAAATGGGTCTAAGTTGTTTTGTACCATTACATCTCTTCAGGAATTTTATTTTATTATGGCCTTTATATGTGCTTGGGCTTTTGAGGGCTATCTTCTTAATATTCACATTATCTCTGTTCTCAGGCAGGATGCAGTAATCCATTACTAACTGGATTTTATTAATTGTGGGCTACAGGGAAGTTAAATCAACTATAAAGAAGAATATGGATTGTAATAAGTAGAGTCTAAAATTTTATAATCTTTAATTCATTTCTTAAATTCTCCTCATTTTTGCCCCTTTCTCTGTTTAGTTCTTGTTTCACTCTATTCCAAGATTCTCAATGGTGCTTATAGCAACATCACTTAAAGATTTGTGTCTCCATCACATACATACATGACATACAAAGGAAAGAGTAAATACTTCTTTTTTTTTTTGTACAACAAAGAGATACTTGCAGCAAATGAGGTGTAAAACACTTCAAGGGAATTCTGAGCATCTTGCAGAAGAAATATTTATATAAAATTCATTGCTAAATAAGTTTTGTGTGATAATTTTTTTTAAAAGTATGGTATATCAGCTTATCTTTAATGTAAAAAATAGTGCCTGGTCATGTCAACCTAGTCATTTAATCTGTCCAATGCCATCTCCTTCTTAACTCGTCCCTTCTTTACTTATCTAACTTTGTCTTTTCTCATGTAGCTTACCATCCCCTTTGCTCCCCAGAGATGCCAGCCTCAATGGCTGTTTGTCCCCTTCTCCCACAACCACCGCTTGGCTTTCTTCCATTTCACTTCCTACACATGGAACCTCCTTTCTGAGCTGACCGCAAAGCTTCTGCACTGTGGAAGCTGGCTACTCTGGACTGCTACCGTTCGGTCACTAACCAGTTCAGAGTGGGAAAGTCGACCGTTGGACTTGTGTTGATAGATGTGTGCAGGGCCATTCATCGTATCCTGCTCCGCATGACTATGGGCAACGTGCGTGACATTGCAGATGGCTTTACCCAAATGGGGTTCCCTAACTGCGGAGGATTGCTAAATGGCACACGCATTCCAATACTGGCACCAGACTATCTAGCCACTGAGTACATTAATCGGAAGGAGTATTTCTCTATGGTTCTCTGGTACTTGTGGATCACCGTGAGTGTTTCACGGACATTAATGCAGGCTGGTCCGGAAAGGTGCATGACGGAGGCATCTTTCGGAACACCAGCCTTTTCAGGAAGCTGCAAGCAGGGACTTTCTTCCTGGACCAGAGGATCACCATAGGGGAAGTCGAAATGCCCCTTGTGATCCTGGGAGATCCTGCCTACCCCTTAATGCCATGGCTTTTGAAGCCATACACGAGGTACCTTGACAAAATCAAGGAGCGGTTCAACAACAGGCTGAGCAAGTGCAGAATGACTGTTGAGTGTGCTTTTGGCCGTTTAAAGGCCTGCTGGCGCTGCCTATATGGGAGGCTGGACCTGACCGATGACAATATTCCTATGCTTATAGCTGCGTGCTGTATGTTCCATAATATTTGTGAAGCGAAGGGTGAAAGCTTCACTCAGGGCTGGACCTCTAAGGCTCAGCGCCTAGAGGCTGAATTTGAATAGCCAGAGACCAGGGCTATTAAAGGGGCGCAGCGTGGGGCCATAAGGATCAGAGATGCCTTGAGGCAGCAATTTGAAGTTGAAAGCCACTAGTATTTGTTGCTATGCTCGGGAGTACAGTGCTTGTAACGCTAGGAGGTGATTGTGATTGGTGCAGACGATGCACTATGAAGGTTTAAGAAAATTGCCTGTTGCTTTGCAGGGCTCTGTTTGCTTTCAATTAATAGAATAAAGATTGCTTTGAAAGTAAGACAATTCTTTTATTAAAAACCAACAACCAGAGGAGAGAGACAAACAAAAAAAAACACATCAGCACTGAGGGGGAAGGGAAGGTCCAAGGAAGAGTGGGGTCCCGGGACAGTTAAAGATTTGTGTATGTCCAGGGATCATATCCGACCTTCTCTTTTGGAGTACAATGCAGTGGGTATTGTACTTCAGCAGGCTAAACTGCAGAGGGACAGGTATTGAGTGCAGTGGGTACTGGGAGTTCGCAGTGCTGGACTGTGACGGGGGAAGAGCAGAATGCTGCAGATACAGACTGGAGCAAGGAGGCTGATAAGAGTGTGTTGGCGGTGTCTGGGAGGGCACATGGAAAAGAGTTTTGCGACAGCGGCTGCAGGGGAGGGCGGGCGCGGAGCTGCTCAGTTTGCAGTGCTAGTATCGCCTGGAGCGTGTCCACTTGGCATTCCATAACGTTTAAGAGCCGCTCCATGGCTTCATTCTGTTGTGCTGTGTTTTCCTTTTGGTCCCTCTTCTCGCTGTCCTTCAATTCCTGTTTTTCAGCTGCGCAGTGCACCATGACCTTATGCAGAAAGTCCTCCTTAGTTCTTCATAGCCGCTTTCTAATTCTGCACAGCCATTCGGCCGGTGATAACGAAGAGGGAGGCTGGGTTCCCAAGGTCATATCTGTGAAGCCAAAATGCAAACTTTTACAGAAGCAGTGTTTGTTGTAATAGACAGACCACTGATTCAGTGATTTAAAACACAGCCAGTATTCGTGTTCCCGGACCCTACTGTACACTGGGCATGTGGCTCTTGGGGAGAGCTAGCATGGTGTGGGGGGGCCTTATAATTATTTTTGTCCCCACATTTTCCACAGGCTGTGTTCATTATGGAAAGTATTTCACTGCTGAGGGTGAGTGGGGAATCAAGGGAGGGTCTTCTCCAAGACTGCAACCTGCCTGCCCCCAACAACTCGCTTCAGCGATTCCCAAAATCAAATCCACTTATCAGGGGCCTCCTCTCCTGTTTGCGCTTCACCAGCATCCGACAGCTGTGACTGGCTAGCCTCCTCTGGGGTAGAGAAGAGCTCCTGGCTGCAGGCATCTCTGGCCTCCAAGTCGTCTTCTGCCTCTGGGTTCCCCTCCCCCTGCACATCCTCGTCCAAGATTTCCTCCTCCTGGCTCAGTCCACTATTGACTGGCAGACAAGCCACCGAAGTATCCACAGTGGTCTTCGCATTGGAAGTGGGATTGCCACGGAGTATCGTGTCCAGCTCTTTGTAAAACTTGCAGTTCGTCGGTGCAGCACCAGAGTGGCGGTTTGACTCCCGTGCCTTGTGGTAGGCATTCTGCAGCTCCTTCACTTTGACCCTGAACTGCAGTGTGTCCCCATGGCTCCTTTCTGTTGTGCATTGTGAAATCTGTCCGTAGGTATCATAATTCCTTCGTCTGGAGTGCAGCTGGGACTGGACAGCCTCCTCTCCCCAAAACCTTTATTTTAGATTGTTTTGTAACTACTGTATATTAATGAAAATTTGTTAAAATCCTTTAAAATCATTGGTTGAAAGGTGGTTTAAAAGTTCAAAGTATTATTAGAAATGAACATTCATATGGTTGTATTTTCATTTCTAAAAAATACCGTTCTTAACTTAGACTTACATTTCATATTTGTATTTATATATTTATAATATATAAAAACAGCTTCCCAGGATGTAAATAATAAAGTTCTCCCCCTCATCGGTGTTTGTTCATTTTGAATGGGAAGTGCTGGACATGTATTTAACAAACAGTAACAACAAATATCCCCCCAACCATGTTTCACCTTATTCAGATAAAAATTCAATTGACACAAAACCATATTAGTAATTTGTGTGTATAGATTAGATTAATTTGGAGCTCATTACTTTGATGCTGGTTTGAGTAACAAGAATTGTTTAAACAACGAGGAGTTATTGTGGTACCTTATAGACTAACAAATTTATTTGGGCATAAGCTTTTGTGGGCTAGAACCCACTTCATCAGATGCATGGAGTGGAAAATACAGTAGCAGGTATATTTATACATAGTACATGAAAAGATGGGAGTTACCTTACCAGGTAACGAGACAATTTAATTATCAATTGAATACCAAAGAAGGAAAAATCATTTTTGTAGTGATAATGAGGGTGGCCCATTTCAAACAGTTGATAAGGTGTGAGTAACAGTACAGGGGAAATTAGTATGGTAAAATTAGGTTTCTAATGACGCATCCACTCCCTGTCTTTATTCAGGCCTAATTTGATGGTGTCCAGTTTGCAAATTAATTCCAGTTCTGCAGTTTCACGTTGGAGTCTGTTTTTGAAGTTTTTTTGTTGAAGAATTACCACTTTCAAGTCTGGTATCAGAGGGGTAGCCGTGTTAGTCTGGATCTGTAGAAGCGACAAAGCATCCTGTGACACCTTATAGACTAACAGACGTATTGGAGCATAAGCTTTCGTGGGTGAATACACACTTCGTCGGATGCATGTCACTTTTAAGTCTGTTATTGAGTGACCAGGGAGGTTGAAGTGTTCTACTGGTTTTTGAATGTTCCTGATGTCAGATTTGTGTCCATTTATTCTTTTGCATAGAGACTGTCTGGTTACATATATCACATTGGTTGTTTGTTAAGAATTGTTTGTTATGTTAGCCTTGTTATTTCTTAGGCTATGTCTTCACTACCCGCCGGATCGGCGGGTAGCAATCGATCTATCGGGGATCGATTTTTCGCATCTCATTAAGACGCGCTTAATCGATCCCCGATCGTGCTCCCCGTCGGCGCCGGAAAACCACGTCATCGACCGGTGCAAGCAGAGTCGACGGGGGAGCTGCAGTGATCGACGCGCCGCCGTCTTCATGGTCAGGTAAGCCGATTACGATACGCCGATTTCAGCTACGTTATTCACGTAGCTGAATCTGCGTATCGTAGATCGACCCCCCTCCCCTAGTGTAGCCCAGGGCTCAGTGTGAGCCAGTCATAATTGAAGTGCATACATGAAATGCTAACCCTGGTTTTCCAGTATTTTTGAAGTATGCTTTGCTTGGTGGGATGTAGACAACAGCATTATGGCGAAAGTTACCTTTTGAATTTGACTAGGATTGATTTTTGATATCTTAACTAACTGCCAATGTTTGGTAGAGATTTGAATCCCAGTCGACTCAATTCATCCATTTAGTCTACTGAGACACACTAACTGAGTGACGTGTTGTTTACTTTATGAAGATCTTTCATGGAACCTTGACTTTTTAAGCTTTGTATCTTCTCTTTGTGGACATTAAAGATTCCACAACCCTTATTGTAATAGCAGATTTTGTCTCAGTGTATTTGGGCAGAATTTTCCTCTTCTTTCTGTAATATGTTGTCCTATACCTTAAAGGTGGCTGCATTTGAATGGTTGGAGAAATGATTTCTGTATATATTTCAAGCCCCAAAAGAAGAACTTTGTTAGAATCTTAACTTCTGCATGTTTGATAGAGCTTTTGCAATGAGGCTATGTTAAATCTACTAAATCAGCTTTACTTGACTAAATCCATTTTATTTTTTTAGTTTGTGGAGTTAAGGAACTCTGGCTTTGGTTTAGCACTTTTGTGTCTATGTAAATATGATTCCCATGATGCACAACATCTTTTTTATGTACATTACCTAATTTTTGCTCTGACTATTTAAGAATTTAGTATCTTCACATATAGTAGCTGGGTATCTTTCTGCTAAGTTTCAGAACACTTTTATATTTTAAACCTATATTCTTTGGTGTAATTGTCTCAATGCGAACACTTAGGAAAAAAATGAAAGCCCGCCTTTTTCCAATGGCAGCGTATGGGTTTAAAGGTGTCAGGAGTGCATTCATTTTTTGTAGACATTTAAAGACAGGAGCACTTTGATTTAAATGCTAATCTAGTGAGTTTACAATTAGCTTATCAGAAAGGGTAGGGTTAGTCCAGTTAGGACACTTCTGTTTTTTGAGTCACTGGTGCATTGTTTGAGAATAGCATTGTCTTCTGTTGTTCATATGTTCTGTACATGATGATAAGTGGGCAGATTCATGGTTGTTTGGGTGATGGTAACTGTAATTTCCATACTTTCTAAACTTTTGTGTTTATTTTTAGTGCCTGCAGTTATCCACTTTCAGTTCGCAGGTATCCGTGGACCATGTTTGCGGATTGCAGATCAGATGCGGATGCAAATTTTGTATCCGCACAGGGCTCTGTTTATTTTCATGTTTAATCTTAACACTGTGTGCTATGTCTCGTAATGATTTTTTTCCCCTTTATGTTGTTTATATATATTTACAAACCAAAGTTACAGGTTAGCTAATTTTGTTTATGTTTTGACTGAGCATTTCTTTAAAGCTTTTAAAAACATTTCAGAATGGTTCAGTGACAGGAGTCCCTCTTAAACTTGCAAACTGTGTAGAGACTCACAGGCCCTGCTACTTCCCTTTCAGGATCATTTTCTTGAAAGATAGAACCATACAGGGTCACCCTATGATATAAATTGCGCTCTTCTGGCAAGTGGTCTTTTTGGAATGAGCTACTCTATGGGTCCTCACACAAAAAAAAACCCTCTAACATAACTCAAATTGAATGTTTTCTAAAACATTAATGGATTCTTCCTATTTTTCAAAAAGTCACTGTGCCCTCAATACAAGATTTTTGTCAGAGCCAGACTCAAAATGGAGTTGAGCAAGGATGTGTTTTTCCTAAAGACAATTCACAGGCTCTCATTCTTGCAGAACTACATCCATTTTATTCCAGCAAAAATTTGCAAGCATATCTATCCTTGATATCTTTAGGTAGTGATGCTTTCTACACTTGGGGATGTCCAGACATCTTGGAGAAGGTTAGTGTCCAAACACCTTCACCATGAGCTAACTGGAAGTAAGTTAATGTCCAAAATATATCCCTGGCTCTTCACAACCTGGAAGCTGCCCATCTCAATATGGGGTAGGGTTTGGCCAGTTAAGTCAATACACCTGAATGATACTGGTGAAATATCACATTTTTGCATTAGAATGTGCTTCACTTTTTATAGAAATGGACACCATTGGGTCTAAATAAGAGCTCTGAACAAGATTGCTACCAGTACATTAATTAAACTAGTGAGGGAGGATACACTTAAAATCTCTGTTCTTTATCATTACTGCTCCTGCCTAAACCATTTCTCTAGCCAGAGCTTGTTTTCCTTTCAGTTGGTGTTTATTGGGCTTATATATTGTTTTTGAGTTAATATATTGTTTTTTCTTAAGCATTTTTATGCTAGATTGGCAATTTTACTTTTCACTGAGGACTCTGTTGCCTTTGAAAATATTCTGTTTGTTTTTGTGTTTCACTTGGGTGTCTTTGGGGTTGAACACTTTAAAAATAAAACTTATTTTTACTCTTACTGATTCTGAAACCTATTCCAAATTTGTTTGGGGGAGGGGGAGTGGAGGTGGGAAGGTGGTAAATTACTTTTTAGAATGTGAAAAGCTCTTCTACTAAAAACATTTTAAATCTACATCTGGTCAGCAACTGTATGCCAAACTTCACCCACGGAAGCTTAAAAGAGCCAACATATCTAAACCTAAAAATCTGGATTTATAATGGAGGTGCCAGCTGAATCCTGTTTATATTTTGAATAACAATTTGTCCAAAATAGTGCATGTAATTTGGGTGTATATAGCACAGAGAAACTTCAGAATCTAATTTTCAAATTTTACAAAACATTGTTTGCTTAGTCATTGAAAAGATAAACAAAGTATTAATTGTTAGAATATGTCTGATTTCTTGAAAATGCAATATTTGTTGATGAAAGAGGATAAATCAGAAGATTGTCAGTGGGATAATAAACCTTTCACCTTTAGGTTGTTGATTCAAACCAACCCAGATGATAGTTCTTGTCTTCTCTCCGTGGCTTGGTTGTCTATGGGCTGTGAGGTTATAAGCAGTTATATTGTACTCTAAACCGCAGAAGTGCTCTGCTTGGGTCAGTATGGAGGCACAATCGTAAAGCAGTATGACACCTTTATCTAGCATTAAATTGAGTGAAAAATGTAAAATCCACATAAAAAAAAATAGACAGAGTATAATTCTACGTTCTTTGTGTGCCCATAATTCCCATTAAACTCAGTTTGGGTGCAAAACAGTATTTTATCAAACGTTTACTTGCTATATTTTTAAAAAATCTACACAAATGTATATTTCCTCTCTAGTTTTATTATCTTGAAATCACACACAATGTTTTTATAATGCAATAATATTTCATTGCATTTTCTAAAAGAAATTAGTGACTTCTGGGTCCTGGTTCCCCCCAGCACAGAGTAAATGGGTAGCTCATATGCGGTGAGGCTAGGGTGACCAGATGTTCTGATTTTATAGGGACCGTCCCAGATTTTTGGGTCTTTTTCTTACATAGGTGCCTATTACCCCCCACCCTCTGTCCCGATTTTTCACACTTGCTGTCTGGTCACCCTAGGTGAGGCAAGATAGTCAGTGAGGCCTTGTGTACACTTAAAATGGTTTGCTGGTATAGATATACCTGTATAACTATCCTGGATAACCCCCCTAGTGGAAACACAGCTTATACTGTCAAGAGTTACTTTACTTAAACCAGTTTCCCGAATGGAAGAAGCTGTGCTGACAATGGGACTTTTTTCCTAGTAGAATTGCATCTACACTAGGGCTTTTGTCACCGTGGCTATTTTGGTTAGGGTGAATGATTTTTTTCTTCATACTCTGAACCGAGATAGCTATGCTGGTAAAACTTACCAGGCCTGAGAAGTTCTCATTTTGGTGCTTTTTTGACTTGCCAAGCTCTTCCCATTTCCGCTGTCAAATCCTCAATTTTTCCCTTGCCTTTGTGGGAAAGGGGCAACATTTTGCAACTGCTGCTCTTTGATTTGGGATGTTATCTCTGTTGGTTTCCTCACCCCTTCCCCTTCCTGTTTCTGGCTGCCTTAGTTAGTCAGTACATTGCTCTTGTCAGCATGACCCCTGAGAAGCAGAAAAGGAAGGGCAGAAGATACACTGGTTACAGTGGCACTTTACAGTCAATGCTGGCAGACAACTTCTGCCCATGATGCAGCCCCAGGCCCGCTTGGAGAAGGCATCCAGTGGTACACCAAAACTGCAGCCTATGCTCTCAGACGTCTCTGGGGAAGGTAATCAGTAGCATAAGGGATTCTCAACAGTTGGACTTCCCCAGTTCTGAGCATAGAGTAGGCTCTCCAGTGGGCTTCACTCCTTTCTCAGTGACATTCAGTTTACTACAAAGTAAGAAAGAAATCCTAGACTTAGAAGTCTATTCTCTGTAGGAGGATGGCCAGGAGGCTTTTTACTTCGTTGAACAAAAGCAACAAGCTTTTGCTGGAGCACAGGTGAAATATGGGAAGATCCCTCAACTAAGAAACTTTTCAATATGGACCCCAACAAAGAAGGTCCTCCTTCCTTGTATCATTCCCTTTCTCTAAGCTAAAATGTTCCACTTCCCCTCAACTTGCTATCACCTTGGGTACAGGAGATAGCATCTTCTATCTTTGGAGCCTGAAATGGAGTTTCCAGATTCCTCAAAGAGGATTTCTTTAGAGAATGGAAAATTCTAATTAAGTAGATGGACAGGACACTTTAATGAACAATTTACAGTAGTAAAAGAAGAGAATTCTTCTCTCTGCATTTTTCTGGATGAAGTCAAATGAGAAAAACAAATCTTGCCTGTTTCCTCTTTTGTGGTGTAAAAACAAAATGTATGTAAGTTTGCTGGGAATTCCCAAATGTTAAGCTTTCTTTAGGCAGGTCAATGGGCAAATATTTCAAATAGGATAGGGAAATTCAGGACCTTTTATTAACTCTTCCTTCAGCAGATCCTTCAGTGGCAACCTTTACTAAATCCTCTTCTGTCCTTCTGGAGGCCAGCATTACCTCCTTAAGACAGATAACACAGCTAATTAAATTTCTAGGTGAGTCCAGAATTCAACCCCTTCTAAAAGAAAATTCTCCTGCTTTTCATCTTTGGGAAAAAAAAATTCTAAAATCTATTAGGGCTCTGCATGTGCTAGGGAAAGGGAACATACAGTACAAGTGGACTAGCTACAACAGTAAAAGATTCACTCAGGGGAACGGAACCTCAAGGAAAATACATTTCACCATATGGTGGCTTGACTGGACTTTCAACAGATAGGTTTATTCACCATAAGACACAACAGGATGATGTGCGAGTTTTGCAGCAGGAATCCAGACCTTCGGGCACTGGTTCCGTCCCTAGGAAATTCAGTCTAGCATCTGCCTTCCATTTCTCCCTCTCATTTTGAGGGTTCTAATAAAAATAGACTTGGGCAACTGTAATCTTCATGGCCCTGGACCTGCTTTAAAGGACTGGGATATGCTATGCAGACCTTCTAAGAATGTAAAAAAAAAAATCACATTTCTCCTTCCTCATCAGAAGGATCTGCTATTCTAAGGCCCCTTTGTACAGATACATCTCAACCCAAATCCATTTTCACTGTTGGCCTAGCACATGAAAGGAATATGCTGAAAGAGCTAGACATTATCAGGAGACTCAGGAAGATCCTATTAGCATCCAGAAAGAAATCTTCCTTGATAGCATACTAGTGTGTGTGGAAGTGCTTTTCTCAATGGTGTACTGTGAGGAAACTCTCTCCTAAGATATCTGGCATCCCTTTTGTTCTGTGTGTGTTTCTTGTGGGGTTCTTTTCATTTCCCTTAAGGTTCAGGCCTCTATTCTCTGTAGGAGGATGGACAGGAGGCTTTTCTATGGGCTCCCATCTCCTTGCCCTCCTCTTCTACCCTTCTTCTCTTTGAAGATTTTGCCTGTACCTCCCTGGAGCTTGAATTTAGTCCTTCAGAGCCTCTGTCTTTTTCTCTTTTAGCCCCTTTCATATATTTTCTCCTCTCTTCCTGGAAGGTATCTTCGTAGTCGGTTTAGCCACTCTCTTTATGGTTTCCCATAGAAATAAAATGGTCCTATGTATGTGCCTCACTTTTCTTCCCAAAGTTTTGGCCTCATTTCATCTTAATCAGGACATTGTTTTGCCAAACATTGGCCCTAATCTCAGATAAAGAAAGGAAAGGATATAGTACAATCTGCATGTGCATATGGTTCTGAAGTTCAGTTTGGATAGAATATAAGACTTTAGGCTTCTAAATCCCTTTTCCTTCTCTTTGAAGGGCAAAGGAAGGCTGTCTGGCTTCCAGATGTGAGAGAGTCAGATGAAACACTCTTTAAAAGCCTATAAAATTACTAATTTATCCTCTTTAGTCTTCACTGAGGCTCACTTTACAAAGGCAACTTTGGTCTTTTCATCTGAGATAGGTGAGTCTGCTGTAAGAAAACCGTGCAGCACAGATATCTTCTTGCACGTGACCTGTAACTATTACAGTCTGGATTGCTTTGCTTCAGTAAATGTGACCTTTTGAAAGATGCATTCTCTGTGTAACAATTCAGTAGGCCATTCCCAAGCCAGCTATCTCCACGATAGTTGTTTGGGACTCCCACAGTTCCTCATAACTGGCTTCTTTCTTGTTTAAAAAAAATAAATTGGGAAAGTATCTGCTGTGGGATCTGGATAGCTACAGCAGCTTTGCCTATCCCACTTTTGAAAATTTGTTAATGGGGAGTGCCAAACTGATCCCATTTGTTCTTGCCTATGGAGTTGGGAGAAAGAAAGAAGTTTTACCTCATTTCTTTCTGGCATAGATTACATCCTGTTGGCTAGTTAAAAGACCCTTTATTATGGGAAATTTTAAACTTTAATTCTAATAAAAACCTAATTTTTCAGCACAGGAAGTACATAGATGGGGGGAGAGCATTTTGGTCCATGACTGGGACTCCTAAGCACTATGATAATACAAATAAACAATAATAATAAATAATAAGCATCAGAGCTTAGTTAATTGAAGGATGCCAAAAGGAGAGAAACTCCTTGCTCCTCTTCTGCCTAATCTGAATATGAGAAAGTACCTATTCATTCTGAACTGCTGGAATGTGGGACCTAGAAAGCCATTTGCTATGCAAAAATGCTTCAGTTTTTGAAACTGCTGCTTTCTGCCATTACATTACATTAATGCCACTACCCTTTCGGTGGCAATACAGCTAGGTGGGTTAGAAATTGAGACCAAAAGAACAAGATGTTAAGACTTAATGTACAGACTGAAAAAAATGCTTAGACCCACATGGCTGTTTATAAGAAGAATGATTAGAAAAAAAAGTTGGAAATATCAGCATCTTTAGGGGAAGTAATATATTATCAGTTAGTCATGAATAAGAAGAAGGGAAAAAACAACTTAATTGTAAGATTAGTGAAGTTGTGAGTTTTCATTTCAGCAAAATATAATATTGTGCAAGCAGCATTTTAGTAGAATCTGAATAAAATGTACTGTAAAGGAAACTGGCTTAAAATAAAATGATTCTGGCCCTAAAGTGTAATGATATTGGCACAGCACACTCCCTTTCCTTGCAAGAACTCCAAAACAGTAAGGAGCGGGTTGGCTTGGAGGCAGCAGCTTGTTAGCTTTCTGGAAGCACATTTGCAAAGTTAAAAAAAATCAGGAAAATCAAATCTAGCACAAGCCTTTTTGAACTGAGAACTCATTTAAATTCACCGTTTTGTGCCCTTTAGACTCAAGTTGTTGAACCATGATAATTCATTTTTCTGCAGAGAAAGTCACTAACTGCTTATGAATATGCAAGCAGAACAGCCTTTTAATTTAACTGATTACAGAAGGTCAGTTAAGAAATAAATATTCAGTCTGATAATGCTGTTTTGGATTTAGATTAATTTTTATTTTTGTGAATTCTGCTCCCTTTTGTAACGTATAATTTTCAGAAGGCAACATTATAATTTGCTTTATTGTGTCCAACATGGTCTAGAAATTCTTTTGATTTCCAACATTTTATTATTTAGGCAAGAGTATTATGCAAAAATGTTTTATTTGGGGTATGCTGTCAAGCAATGTACAGGTTTGGGGCTATTGCTACACATGGAAATTGAGCTGCTCTTTAATAGTTTATGAATACTGTATGTTGACCTGGTTATTGGGATGCTCACTGTATGAATATATTGGTTTAGTTTAATAGCAAGCTATAAGGAAAAGCAAGCAGGAAGATAAACCACCACTAGGTAAACATTTAAGGGTTGTTAAGAGACAATGCTCAAATTGCTAACAGTAAAGATTCTACCTCCTGGCTCCAGCCAGTTTACATAACTTGTTTTGACAAGCATGAAAAGCCCAGGAACTGATAAAAGCAAAGGACTATGGCAGTTTAAAAAGGAGCTCCCCTGTCATGAGGGTGGGGTTGCTATTCAGAGACTTGTTCAGGAAAAGCAGCCTGGGATAGGCAGCAACTGGGTGTTTGAGGAAGCCAGGCATGCCCAGGCTACCTCAGGGGATGGTATGCCTTCAGGCAAGATGTGTGTAGACTGTTTGTTATTTTAAGGTTCTTGTTCTCTAAATGTTTTGTTCTAGTGTTAAAACAAACAATACTTTGGTGGTTTTAAGAAGACTGTCTAATTTCTGTATACACTACTGGTCATAGACTCCTCCCCAAAGAAGAACTGCAGGTGCTGAATCCAGTTAGGTATACATAGTTGGTAGACTGTGTCCTGGGTTGCAATATTCTGTGTAAGTGTGGGAGAATTGTGAAATTCCACCCCAAGAGAGGTAAAGAGACAAGGCCAGACACCCGAGGGCGTGTACTCAGCAAAGACCAGGAAGTGGACAGAGGTGTCTTGACACCTTCAAGCGTGACAACTGGTCAGGAGTAATTTGTAAGAGTCCTATGATGTCCACAAACTGCACTTTCAAGATCTCACTATTAACATTTAAAGCCTTAAATAATGCATGATCGTTCTGCCTGAGGAACTCTACTGTGCTCTGTCTCTTGTGGTAGTGTACATTAGCAGGTTTAGGGCTTCTGATAATTCTATGATTATAATCTTGAGGGAAAAGGAGGCAGGTCTGCCTTCAGAGAGAACCTGCAATTTGGGGATGCTCTTCTGGGCCCATTCTGGTATTATTTGCTCATCTGAAATTCTTTTTAAGCTCAGTATGTTTTTCTAGTGTTCAAGGAATTCAGGATCAAGCTCTCCTGGACATACAGGACAAGTCCATAGTATCTTTCGAATTAGGATGCCTTGTAACTTTATCAGATGAATTATTTGAAGGGGTGAGGCATATTTTCTGTAGTACTGAGTTTTGTGGGCAATTTCCCCCCCCACTTTTGCATTTGCTTTATTTGTTCATTTATCAGGACTCAGTATGGCCAAGGATAGGATGCCCAGACGTCCCGATATTAGGGCCTTTATCTTATATAGGCACCTATTCCCTCCCGCCCCCATCTCGATTTTTCACACTTGCTCTCTGGTCTCCCTAGCCAGGGTGGGGAGGCAGAAAGCATGATGGAAGATAATACAAAAGGAAATTTGTGGCAAAAGCAATCGAATAACTTTAGAATGATGAAAAATGGATATGGAGCATGAGCCCTGTATTAGTGTAATTATATTGTTTATCCTGAGAAACCCAATTGGTGATTCATTGTAGGTCAGTGAAAGATGTGAGTTTGTGCCTCAGACTTCTAAAGCTTCTGATAATAAAACAAAAGTTAAGCCTGTTCTTGTGACCATCTGTGGTTTTGCTTTGTACTCTATAAAAGAAAGTAAGCCGCAATAAAAATATTGTCATGCGTGGCGGGTTTTGTACCTCATCGATCCCCTGAGTCAGGGGTAAGGGTGGGAGGTATCCCCGCCTCTCTATGCCTACGTCCGTTTTCTAAACCCCCTCCGGTAGGCAGCACAGTGTGGCCCAATGGCCAGAGCCCATCTACTGCCTCTTCTCAAGTGGGGTAGTGTGGCCTACCAGCCAGAATCCATTCAGTGTGCCTCTAGGGCAGTGTGGCCCAATGGCCAAAGTCCACCTAAGTCTCCTCCCCTAGCGGGATAGTGCGGCCTAGCGGCCAGAGTCAATATAGCCACCTTTGGAGGCAGGGTAGGGTGACCTAGTGGCCGGAGCCGGGGGGCCGTCACAAGGGGGTGGCAGCCTCCGGTAGGGGGGCCCGGGCCCACCCGACTCCACCAGGCCCCAACCCAGGGCCCTAACAGTGGCAGAGCAGTCCGCCACAAGTCAGTGGGAAATCTCACCAAAACACTCTGCCCTCATAAGGGTGGGAGGTACCACTCTCTCACCCGCCCCCCCAGGTCACTTCCTACCGGTTGTCCTGCAGTGGTGGTCCATATGGTATCAGGGTCTCCAGGCCTCAACACCCAACATTTCCTGGGGTTCTGGTAGCGGCCAGCCTCTGGTCCCGGTTTTCTGCTCTTCAGCTCTCCCAGGTAAAGGCTGTAATGGCTCCTGGACTGGAGCCCCTGCTAGGCATCCTTCCTCCTCAGCAGTCCGCCTTGACTGAGCAGCTCTGCTAGCTTTTATACCTGACTTCTGGGTGGAGCATGCCCAGCAGAGCCTATGGGACGGAACTTCCTCTGCAAGGAGGGAAGGGTTAACTCTTTCAGTACCAGTACGGGGCCGGTCTGCCCCACCACAGTATGTATGCCACAAAGTATAATAGCCTATAGCAAAATGTCACTGCTTAGGAATACCAGATATGTTGTCTGTAGTTGCTAAGACCCATGGGTGCTGCTGAGCATTATTTGTCCATTTTCATAGAACATTTATTTTTGTTGGTACTGCATTCTGCCAAAGAAGGTATTTGGAAAGATGGATCATATCATGAAAATTATTGTGGGAAGTTGTTCCAGTGATGGCTCAGAAAGGGGAAGCAGCAAATGTGAAAATATGATAAGTCGATGGTGTGTAGGTTTATACTGATTGATTTTAATGTGTAGGGTTTTCTGAAGTGCTGGTTGCTGAGAATCTAAAGCCTTCAAAACTGTTGATACATTTAGGCCTTGTCAACATGAAAAGTATCTTTGTTGACAATGGGTGTGAATGATGGATGCAGTTGAACAGCTGTACTGAATGTGGTTTAACTGGAAATGTAGCCAAGGACAAACTGTGTTCAGCATCATTCCTTCAGTTACTCTTTTGCAGTTAAATTGTGTATAGCACTAATTCAGAAAGACCCATTGTCAGCAACAGATATCTTCTAGTACAGGTGAGGCTATAGGAACCAACCACCTTTCCATCAGTGAAAGATAAAATTTATAAGGGTTTTTAAAGAAAACTTGAAAATTCAACCAGGCTTGACTCAAACTGGCAAGGTCAACACAAACTCCCTTCAGGCATCTTATTTGGTATCTCTGTGAACTGCACAACAGTGTGAGCAAAAAATGTTACTCTTCTTTCCACAGGAGACATAGTTTCAGGCAGCTATCAAACTGAAAAAAACTGCTTTGGTCAAATAACGCTGTTTTGTGCTGCATTAGTAATGTGGCTGAGGAGGTAGAGAAAAACTGCTTTCAAAACTTTTGAGAAGTAACTGTTTATCAATACAACTTAATAAGTCCCTCATTGTCTGTTGTTGTACAACTCTGCCATTTGCCGAGTAGGTTTCTGATATTTTTATTGAAGACGTGCTCTTTTATAAAGGATGCACAATGGAAGAAAGCTTATTCATGATATGCCAAGAAGCAGTCAAAGATTTCCATGTTTACTAGATTTGTCATATTGTAGTCACCATTGTTGGTGATAAGTCAGAGACAGGTAAGAATAGCGATCTGGTCACATGATCTAAAATATTGCGTCTAGCTCCTCATGACCAAACACTTGCTGCAGAGGAAAAAGCATTAAAAAAATGCCAAATCCTTTAAAGATGTTGCCAAAGTAGGGAACTTCATAAAGGTTCATTGAATTTTGACTTTTTGTATTGCTCTGTGATGATATGAGCTCCCTTCACCAGTAACTCTTCTTTCACCGTGGAGTGAAGTGACGTTCAGGCAATAAAATGCTAACTCGGGGCTTTCAATAAACAGCAGAAATTAGTTATTTCGCATATGGTAATGAACACACTATTTAACTTGCTCATAGTTAGAATTAGAAGTCTTAGGGGATGGGATCACATAACATCGCTAGTCTAACAAGAGGGCAGCAGCTCTGAACAGTCTGGGAAGAATTCCCACCCCCACGTAGCATTGCACTATGACTTGCCTCCATTTAAAGCCTCAGTATTAGGCTACTGCTAAAGTCTAGCTACTAAACTTAGTGTTTTGATAGTCCAGCCACATAAACATACACAAATATGAGAAGAGGGCTATGTGGAAAGACTTAATATTTTCCTCTGTCAAAATACCATTTTTTTCCATGTAATACTGTAAAGATATGTTTAATACCCAGGCAGTGGATGGTAGTGACAGCTGAAAAATCTGATGCCACCCATTGTAAATAACATCTAGTGTATAATTTGGTTAACTAATAAAGTAAATACTACAAGTACTTCATGTGAATTCAGACAACAGCTAATATGTAAATGGGAATCTGATATCTGTGACATGGATATATAATTAATCTGCTTACCAACTGTATCTGGAGTATCATAAAAAGTCAACTTAAAAGTCGGTCTGGAAATGATAGTTTAGGGCGAGTTTCAACATATCTTCCCTCTTATCTTTATGGGAATGATGATAAGCCAGACTTATTCTCTCATTATATTTCTGCACATAGTGCTGAATTTACTAATCAAACCATTTGATACAATTGGCTGGATATGAATTTAGAAAACACTAAAGAAAAGATAGCCTCATACTACTGCTCTTGAGATATTTGCAGCCATGTTACTCCATGCTGAAATTTGTCAGATTTTGTAAGCAGCAAGTCAGGCCAGGTCAGAACTTGGACACAAAGCCTCTGAGGAAACTCCAGATGCTTTGGGAAGTAGCATTTGTGATTTCGGTGGGTAATCCTTCAAACCATTACCCAGGCATGGTACAAGGGTAGGATTTTTTCGTGTGAGGTTTAAGAACAAGGTCTTGACCATTTGTGGTAATTGAAAATCCCAAGGTAATTTTTGCAATTGCAAGGGTAGGATTTCTAGGGCCTGGCCTGGTTTCAAGTTGAGTATTTACATTCTGCCTCCCTAAATTCCTGCTGCTTTTTTAACATAAATGATATATATGGTAGCTTTATACAGCTAAACCACGTCTCTGTTTAATTCCAGAAGTTGACTGTATTACACCGATGAGCAAAATTATTAATCATTAAGCTCTTTTATAGGTGTGTGTGTGTTATGTAGGAAAGAGATTTCTCTCATATATTTATACATCAGTCTTCATCAGAAAGGATGTTGGGAAGATACTTACCGTGGGTCTGATCTAATGAAGATGAGGTACTATCAAAGATTGATGTGGTTAAAGAAGAGGTTTTGGAATAATCTAATGACAAGAAGCAAGATACCTGGACCAGATGGTATACATCTGAAGAAACAAGAATGAAATGCACAAGCTGCTAAAAATAATACGCAGTTTCTCATTAAAATTAGCTGTCACAGTAGAGGATTGGAGGGTAGCAAATGTTGTACCAATATTTAAAACAAAAACAAAATGAAAGTTGGGGTGATTTGGGGAATTACAGACCAGGTGTTCTCTCCATACCTGGTAAATTGGTTGAAATAATAACAAAAAATAGAATTATGCAACACTGAGATCATGATAGTATATAAAATGTAACTAGTATTACTTCTTCAAAGGAAAATTGTGCCTCTCTATTTTTGTTAGAATTCATTGAACGTGTCAATAAACAGTGGATAAAAGAAAACTAGGTGATATAATTTATTTGGGTTTATAAAACAGCTATGACAAAATCTCTCACAAGAGGTGAAAAAGTAACCTAAATAGTCATCGAGTGAGGCAGAGTACTGTCATGGATCAGAAGCTGACTAAGAAACAGAAAACAAAGTAGGAATAAATAGTTGTCATCATGACAACTAGGGAGCCACCAGGTTGCTTACTGGGATTGGTGTTTAATATCTTTATTAATGAATTAGTAAAGGGAGGGAGCTGAGTAGTGAAGTGGCAAAGTTTGCAAATAATATACAATTATTTAGGTTAGTCAATACTGGATATGACTGAGGAATTTCACAGAGATCTAATCGTGCTAGGCAAATTTCATCTGCCATTGTCTTGCCCATTCAGTGTCAACAAATGCAAGCTAATGAACGTGGGAATGAATTATATGAACTACTCATACATACACGTTAGGGGGCTCTAAATTAGCAGTAACATTTCAGGAGAAAGACTGATGGAAGCACCTGCTTCATTAGAAGCCGTGGTTAAAAAGGTATGGGTGGACGTAAAATAAATAAATAGGAAGTAAAAGGAATGGGATAGATAATAAAATGGGAAATATTACAATGCTGTTATATAAATAAATGGTTTACCTTCACTTGGGTTACTTTGTTCATTTCTGATCAGAATAATATATTCTGTACTCAGGGCCGGCCTTAGGGGTGAGCCACCCAGGTGATCACCCAAGGGCTTCGTGATCAAGGGGGCACCCTGAAGCAGTGCAGAGGTGTGCACTGCTGGTATAGAGTCAGAAACTGCTCCCAGCTGGCAGGAGAGCGCTGCGTTGTGTGTGTGTGTGTGGTAGGGGGGGCACCCAGATTTTTCCCTGCTTCCTCCGGGTGAAAGAAGGGGGCGGCAATGAGGACACACAGATACTGCTTCCCCCAACGTTCCTCCGCACACCCCTAGCAGACTGGGAAAGGGAGAACGAGGCTCAACACCAAGTGCTCTGTGCATTCAGGTCACTTTTCCCCCTGGGCTTTGCTTTGAGGTGAGCATCAGGAGCTGCTGCTCTCTGCCCTCCCCTTACACAGCTGACCTGGATGCACGGAGTGCTTGGTGTTGCTCCTCGCTCCCCTCCCGCCCCCCATCACAGCTCCCTAGGAGTGCACGGAGGAGCAGTGTTCAAGGGGGGGAGTGAGCAGCAATGTCAGGTGCTCTGTGCATCCAGATCTATTTCCCCACATGGGCACAGGAGGGGGGAGCAGGGGTTGGGGCAAAGGGGGCATAGGGAGCTGGAGGAGCCCATGGGGGGCAGAGGCAATGGAAGGGGGTGTTGCATCCCGGGGACCAAGGGCACCAAAATATGAGTTCTCCCAGGGTGCCGTTTTCTCTAAGGCTGGCTGTGTCAGTACTGTTACAGAATAATGAATGATCTTGAGAAGGTGGTTCAGTTACTTCTTTTCATCCTTTTTCATAATCAAGGTAAAAGAGGTCTATCACACTGAAAGGTGTCAAATTTAAAACTGATAAAAGGAAAATACTTTTCCACACAATGCATAATTAGTTTATGGAACACATTGCCACAAGATGTTATGACCAAAAGCTTACCAGGATTAGTAAAATGTTTGGATATATTTATGGATAAGAATATACAGCATGTAATATCAGGCATTTAAAAAAAGAACTATGTCTTAGGCTAGGTCTACACTAACCCCCGCTGTCGAACTAAGATACGCAACTTCAGCTATGTTAATAACGTAGCTGAAGTCGAAGTCTCTTAGTTCGAACTTACCTGTGGTCCACACGCGGTGCGCAGGCTCCCCCGTCGACTCCGCCTGCTCCGTTCGCAGAGCAGGATTACCGGCGTCGATGGGGGAGCACTTCCTGGTTCGATTTATCGCGTCTAGACAAGACGCGATAAATCGAACCCAGAAGATCGATTGGACTCCTCCGACGCGACGGGTAAGTATAGACGTACCCTTAGGAGGGCTATAAACCTTTGTGCTTCGAGACATAAGACTTTGCTTTGGGCAAGTTATTCCAAGACTGCATTCTTTTGGAGACAAAATGCTCTCTGAATGAACTGATACTGGCCAGTGTTGGAGAAAAGACACTGGACTAGTTGGATCAGTGGGCCGATCCAGTGTGACATCTCCTATTATATGCTCCATGTATGTATGTTAAAATATTTATATATGTAGACTAACTGAGATAAAACATCTGTGTGTCTTTGGTACTTATATGTCTTCCTTTACCGTAGTATCTCAGCGCCTCACAATCTTTAATGCATTTATTTCCACAACAGCTCTGTGAGGCAGAGAAAGTCGTGTTATCCCCATTTTACAGATGGGGAGCTGAGGCACAAAGAGACTAAAAGTCTTGCCCATGGTCACACAGGATGTTTGTAGCACAGCAAGAAATTGAACTTGGGTCTCCTAAATTCCAGATTAGTGCCTTAACCACTGGGCCAATCTTCCTCTTTTTATGTGTGTGTGTAATAATAATAAAAAAAGTGTGATAGAATATGGTTTTTAACACTGTAAGTTTAGGATGACCACATTACTTACTTGTGGCAAAACCTAAATGGTTACTAATTAAACCTTTATACTACACCTATTTGTATGGGGGGAAGGTATATAATATGAATAAAATGCAGTATGTGCTTGTATAATCTGTATGTCTCATGCACTGTGATCAGTTTGGTTAAAAGATATTCTAGAAATGCAAGCGGATTACCATTATTGTCATCAAGGGCTTCAGAGGTTTTGTGTTTACTGACATTTTCTCATGAAATTGATTGCAGTTAGTTTCTTGCTTAGAAATACAGAAGAACACTGACTTAAATAAGATCTTGTCGTTTGTTTCCTGTAGTGTAGCCAGGAAAAACAGTAACAAGCTGTCTTCTTAAAAATCACATTCCTGGAAGATATTCTGGCAACCTGGATATTTAAACACATTCTTAAGAAAAACAACTTGTATTCAATTAGAAATTATGTTCGCTTATTTTCTTTCTGATATTGTGAGATTACAGTTTATTGTGGACATTGCCTGAAAGTGTGAAATAGCCAATATCCTGTTGTGGAATCTCTGAATTAGATGCTAATGGACACAAGGTGCTTAATAAGCTAAAAATGGGAAAAAGAGAATTCTCACCCATTATGAAGTTTTGATGTAGGGGCTGAAGAGGTTTGCGTAGAGATAAAGAAAGGCGCATCAAACACTATGTTCCAGTCTAAAGGCTGAATATTATTTCTTAGCCCAAAGTCAGATCTCATGACTGTTCTAAAAAGGTAAATTCTGTACACTGGTGAGAGGGACCTCTATCTTTCCTGTTAATGCTGAGATGCTCCTTCATGTTATTCTTTGTACTCAGCCACCTTTTAAAAACTCACATTCAGACTTATCCTCTGGCTGCGGATCATCTGGACAGGTCTCTCCCTTCAGAATCCAATCAATATATAACCTTATTCGGCTAGAAAACTTGATATTTAAATGTTCCAAATTGTTCTCTCCATGCACCTTTCTCTGCAGATACACACTGCAACCTACACTCTTTTATAGGCAACATCATCTTGTCTTCAGTCGGACAAAGGCGTATTCCACCACTAGCCTGCACCTGGTTGGTGTGCAATTAAACCTTTCTATGGCCGGTTATTTTACATCAGGGGAGTAGAGATCACTGCCTGTCATGCTGACCTGTATTGTCACATTGTTGTCTGTCTATATCCATTTGTTGTCTTTTGCCTTATAAATAGATGGTAAGCCCCTTTGGGTGTGACCTGACCATGTTTTTGTTCTGTGTTTGTACACTGCCTAATACAGTGGGGTCCCTGGTCTGTGACTGGGGCTCCTAGGTGCTGTGGTAACGCAATAATAATTAATAATTAATAATATGAATAAAAGATAGGCTGGGTCTCCCAAAACAACACTGGGGACAGACATCTTGTTGAAATCCACATTATTGGTTGGGAACAAAGTCCTAACTTGGCCAAATTCAGATATGCCAGATCTTCCGAATAGAATTCAGTGCCGCCCACGTGGGAGTCCAGGAACTTCCTTCTATCACCCACCAAGGCTCACATATCGAGTGAGTAGTATCCTTTCCAGTTTATAGGATTATGTTCTCCTTAGGAGGTAGGGAAGTTAATGGGCACATATGAGCCATCAACAGCCCCACCACAATTTCGGAAGCCCATTGTTCAAAGTATTCAAAGCCCACTGTTACGCTGGGACATTTCCAGTCATTCCCATCCATGGATTGACCAAAGCAATAATTGCATGGCAAACCTCTGCCAGAATAGAAAAGTTGACTTGCCAATGCTGAACTGATTAACCTCATATTTATGACTATTTTGGGTAGCCAGCTTCCATTTGACAATAGCAACCCTCTTCTGGACTAGGTTTGGCTCCTCTCATCTGTGTATCCTTGTGCTGAATAGTCAGAGCAAGCTCCTCACACAGCTCCAGGAATTGGGCCTTCCTCATGTGAAGGTTCTGGGTCCACAGCTTGTTGTCTCAGGTCTGTGTGATAATGTAGTCCCACCACTCTGCTCGTGGTCCTGGCCCAAAATTCCCAGTCATCATAGGGGGATTTGTCAGCCATTACAAACTGCATTGGCTGTCTCCACTCCGACTTTGAATGCAGCTCTTCTTAGCGAAGCGTGCTGCCACGTTCCCATGGCACTAAGCCAATGCTGAAATGCCCTCCCCCAGTACATCTCATTCCCTATATCAGTCACCCCCCTTTCTCCGTGCAAAATCAAACTCACATGGGTTGCATTAATGCCAGCATTGAGCACTGTTCATTGCTTAGAGTAGGATCCATACTTTACCACCAGTTGTAGTGGAGACCATAGACAGAAAAGTGGAGTGAAAGTGGTTTACTTGAATGAGTTGTCAAGTTAGCACCATTTATTGGAAAAGCCAAACAAGTTCTCTCATTGTACACAGAGAGAATTCATAGAGTGGTTTAGCTAAGTGCAGTACTAAGAACAATGAGTTATTCCTCCAGAGTGAGAACAGCATCAGTGTGGACGCAATAACTTGAGCTCTGTTTGTGGTAACTTTTACATGTTGTTTCACAGTGAGGTTTCTCAAGTTCAGCTAACTTGAGAGGGTGTTGGGGGTGCGGCACTTACCTGGAGCTCCAAGATGGGGTGGGCCGGGGGGCCTCCACAGGCTGCTGCCCTCAGGCACCGCCCCCGCCCTCAGGCACCGCCCCCGCAGCTTTCCATTGGCTGCAGGGGCGCTCGGGGTGAGGGCAGCACGTGGAGGCACAGCCCCGCCCCTCCCCAGGAGCTCTACTGTGCTGCCGGTGGTGGGCGGGCCCCCAGGCCGTTTTAAATTTCTGGTGCACGCACGGGGGAGGGGGGAGTGCCCTGGGGTGGCAGGCGGGGCCGAGGAAGAGACCTGGCCCCAAAATTGCTGGAGCCCCATGGGCCACATTGGGGAGGTTCTCGGGCCACGGATGGCCCCCAGGCTGGGACTTTGAGACCTCTGGTTTACTCTCTGTTCACATTTTCAAGGTCGTCTTTGCAGCCACAATGACTAAATGCCTAATTTTAAGAAAGGTTAACTGACAGTCTGGAGTGTATGTTGCTTAGACAAGGATCGAATTCTGTGCTAAATCTTGTAGCTGCAGAATACAGAGGGCTTGTTTTCAGCATAGTTTACTCTGATGCTATTTGAAACTGACTCTGATTTTTTTTTTAATACTATTTCTTGCATCCAGACACTGCAGTGAACTGTACTGTTAGAGCACCAGGGGTTTTGCCTTGAAACACCTGCTAACAATTTACAGAAAATAAGGGGGTATATAGAAAAGCTACTGCCATCTCCTTTCACACATTTGTTTTTCATCACCAAGTTTCACCCTGGTTAAGTTAATTACTATATTTTTCTCTTGGGCCTTGTCTTTACTAGGGGGAAAAAAGATGTGTTCTTAACTTGTGTTAACTAGAGATATGTCTACAGGTATAGCAGCACAGCTGCAACTACGCTGCTGAAGTGCTGGAGTGTAGACTCTTGCTACAGTGATGGAAGGGGTCTTTCCATTTGCTGTAGTAAATCCACCCCCTCAAGGGACAGTAGCTATGGCTTTGACAGTAGCTATGGCTTGGACAGAGGGGTTTGGAGGGCGGGAAGGGGATCAGGGCTGGGGCAGGGGGCTGGGGCAAGGGGTCGGGGTGCAGGCTCCGGGTGGCGCTTACCTCAAGCAGCTCCTAGAAGCAGCGGCATGTCCCCCCTCTGGCTCCTACATGGAGGTGCAGCCAGGCAGCTCTGCGTATTGCCCCGTCTGCAGGCGCTGCCCCTGCAGCTCCCATTGGCTGCGGTTCCTGGCCAATGGAAGCTGCGGGGGCAGTCTATGGAGCCTCCTGGCTGCCCCTACGCCTAGGAGCCGGAGGGGGGACATGCCACTGCTTTCAGAGCCACGTGGAGTGGGGCAAGCCCCTGACCCTCCTCCCGGCTGGAGCTCCGGAGCCATAGGCACCGGTGGGTGCTCGTGCCCCGGCCCCCTAGATATTTTAATCCGGCCCTCGAGCTCCTGCTCCGGGGCTGGAGCACCCAAGGGGAAAAATTGGTGGGTGCTGAGCACCCATCGGCAGCTCCCCGCCGGCCACCACCCCCCCCCCACGCCCAACTCACCTTCCGGGGGGAGGTGCCTCCCACCGAAAAGCCGCAGCTTTTTTTATCCCAGCCGCCCGCCTCTCAGCTGTGCGACGGGGACGCTGCGGGGGAAAGCGCAGCGGGGCGGCGCCTCGGGGGCGGGGCAGGCGGGTGGGCAAAAAAAAGCCGCAGCTTTTCGGCTGGGCTAAAAAAAGCTGTGGCTTTTCGGCGGGAGGTGCCTCCCTCCGGCAGGAACCCCGGAAGGTGAGTTGGGCGCAGGTGGGTCGGGGGGCCGGCGGGGATCCACCAATTTTTCCCCGTGGGTGCTCCAGCCCCGGAGCACCCACGGAGTCGGCGCCTATGTCCGGAGCAGGAGCTCGAGGGCCGGATTAAAATATCTGCAGGGCCGGATGCGTCCCCCAGGCCGTAGTTTGCCCACCCCTGTTTTAGGTGTAACCAGACCTCACTCAAAGTAAAATCCTGGTGAAGACAGTTTTTATGTGAATTAGCAGATTGTATTAAAACTAACTCAAGTTAAGAACACATCCTTTTTTTTCCCCCTAGCGAAGAGAGCCAGGATATTTGGGGTTTGTTTTCTCTCGATGTTTTAGGATTGCTGATCTGACCTGGGATTTCGCTTTTGATCCCTGAAATGGTTGGTGTGCAAAGCATCAGCTGTTACAGATGGCTGATTTCAATGACCTTACACACAACATTTTATTTATTTATGGCTTAGCCCTGAATTCCTTCTGTAAACAAATTGTGGCATGTGCAGGCATGAAGAAAGATATGAATTCATGTTGTATAAAACTTACATGAAATCACAAAGAAAAAAATAGGAATTAATAACCTAAATCATCACAGTGACAACTGGAACACTATTTGACAGCATGAACGATAGTTTTTTCCAGAGTCTTAGGCCTTGTCTAAACAAACAGTTAGTTTTATGGGAAGCTGGGGTGTAAATCTAACCTGAACTAGCATGTTACAGGCTAAGTGTTTGTTTGGACCCTGCACTAAAAATTCCCTTGTGTGCTTTGAAGTAGCAGTAGATTAAAGCGTACTAGGGAAGTTTTAGTGCACGGCATCAGGGTCACAGAGCACTTAATGTATGGCAGTCTAGTGCAGGGTAGAGTCACACCCGAACTAGCCGTGAACTAAGTGTTCATGTAGACAGTCCTTAAATCCAAACTCCCTTTCATTAACATCTCTTCTGAAGGCCCATATACATTCAGGAACCTGGATGATTAAGTAAATTACATTTTTATTTCATTCCTTTATCTTAAAAAATGTAGGAGCGAATTTTTCTCTCAGATACAGAGACAACTCCCACTGACTTCCGTGAGAGCTATATGCGTGTTTTTAGAGGAAGGGTTTGACCCGTTATAGCTTAATTTGTTACTCCTCTTCGTTATTAGTTGAGTGATTATCATGTTTTATAATCTCTAACTAAAATAGAACTTGATGACTTTTAAAATTCTTAAATGGTTTCTTTTAACTTTTTCTCTACCCAAAGCTGAAAATTTCAGCAGGGTGCTTACATTGCCTTTGGATTATTGTAAAATAAAAGAAGGAATATTTTAAAGAAGGTACTATTTGAAACACTTAAGGAACAGCTAAACATGTATTTTCACATTGAGATTGGATGAGGATAAGATGATTGAAAAGTTAAGTGTCCTCAGATCAGCAAATACTACAGCAACTGAGCATTTAGGAAAAAATCCCACAGAGAAAAATCTCAATTTACTCATGCAGTTGTGTTAAAACAGTTTTTAAGGTTTTTCTTTTTAGCTTTAGTTGGTGCAACCGCTCGTGAAAAAGACCTTTTAATAAAAATGGTATAACTGAAAAGGTAATAGAATGGTTGGGAACATCATGTCCACTTGCCTCTTCTAATTTTTATCCTGAGAAACATATATTTTTGGCAGTGTATGTCTTAAAAGTATGTGTAATAAATAGCTTGCTCTATAGAAAGGGAATGTAGCCATTATACATATTTCTTGCTTTACTTTGTGTGTGACTCCACTGAAATAAATACATGAATCTGCACTGGGAAATCTGCACAGCGTTTGCTTTTTCTAACAAGTTATCTGCTGTGTTATCGGTTTTAATTTCTAGCTAGTTTCTGAATGAAAGACATATTAACCTAGAAACCCTGCAATGACATAATTAAAACTTTGTTCTGATGCGATATTGTTGAGTTCCTTGTTGACAAGGGCAATTGTCATTCCTAGTTCTGTACAGAACAGATGACAATGGGCTTCCTCTTGCTGCCTTATTGTTTTTTGGTGTAATGTTAATTTGTTAAAAAATGCTCAGTTACAATTAGGCCAGTTATTAAAATATCGTTGGTCATTTCCTTTGACAACATTTTGGCATTGATGTAGCACAATAGAATTTGGTGGAAAGGTTTTTCCTATTTCTCTGGCTGCTGTCAGTACATACGGGCATATTACATTCTTCAGCTTTCTGGAAATGCTGTCTGACTAGGTGCATGGGAACAGGAAGTCTGAGGTTATACACAGTATGTTTGCTTGGTTTCAGACTGTATGATGCAAGCTCTGTTTCCTAGAAGACACTATGTATTGAATAGTATTTTGTAGACTGTTTTATTAAATCAACTAAACTTAAATGAACTCAGGGTGATAAGAAATGATTCAGTTCTGAGGGTTTTCATAATTACTTCTGTGGTATCTAAAGTACTTATATGGCTGTCATGACTATAATATCTATGCACCTCACAAACTTGAATGTATTTATCTTCACAACAGTCTGAGAGGTAGGGCAGTACTATTATCCCCATTTTACAGATAGTGAGTCTGTGCCTCAGTATCCAAAATGGTTTTCCCAAGGTCACACAGGATGTTCATGGCAAAGCAGGAAATGTATCCTGGTCTTTGGAGTCACAGGCTAGCAACGGGACCATCCTTCATCCCAGGACCACAAGTCAGCACTCAGCTGTAACAGTTTTCTGGGCAATTGTCTGTGTGTGTATGTGTGTGTGTGTGTGTGTATGTGTGTGAAATAAAAATAGAGGTGCACTGGACCCTCGCTGGAACACGGGATTTGGGATCCATGCCAAGTATTGCGTTATAGCGGGGATCGCGTTAAAATGAAATTAGCATCAAATTAGCATCAGCATTACAAAATTAGCATCAAAACTCGCCTCTCCCCTGTCTCCGGAGCGGCCACAGCCGGGCCAAAGGCGCTTTTCTCTTTCCGCCCCAGAGCTGCGGCTGCCGGGCGAAAGGCACTTTCCCTTCTGCCCCGGAGCTGCCGCAGCCCATGAAAGGCATATCTCCCTGTCCCCGGATTGCTGGGGGTTAGCTTTAAATTTGGGATCCATGGCCGCGACCGCGTTATAACCATATTTGCGTTATATAGACGCGGGTTCTAGCGAGGGTCTGGTGTATCATAGGTCATCTGGCTCTTTAGCATTGTCACAGTTCTGAAGTCAGGGCATCTTTTTCAGATGAGAGGTATTACAAATCTGTCAGTCCCTGGCCTGTTTCAAATACACAGTTTGAATTTAACTATTCCCTTAACCACTCTGTTCACGTGACTTGTGTCTGTTCAGGCAAGAATAGGGTGACCAGGCAGCAAGTGTGAAAAATCGGCATGGGGTGGGGAGTAATAAGAACCTATATAAAAGACCCAAAAATCGGGACTGGCCCTATAAAATCAGGACATCTGGTCACCCTAGGCAAGAATGGGGTCTATATTTTTGAAGAATGAGACCAGCCTTCCAAAATTCAGTTCACCCACTCTATTTTTAAATGGGTGACTGATACATCGTCATTATTTTATTTTTATTTTTCTGATAATGAGTGGTGAGTAGATATTGCAGCATTGCCAACCCCAGGCATTCAAAAATCATGAGTCAGGCCCCAAACAGTCAAGATAGTGGCTTAAAAGTAATGTTTTTTGTTTTAAATTGCATTCTTTTAATTTGCCTTTTGGATTTTGAGCCGTTAGGGTATGCATGATTCATATTTTCAGGCTGTTCTCCCATGATTTCTAGAAGAATTTGTAGTAAAAGCTGAGATTCGCACAAAAATCCTCCAGGATTTGGGGCTTGAAGAAAACACCAAATATCATGAAACTTGAAATAAAATCATGAGAGTTGACAACACTGATTTTATGCCTATGTTGTAAACTTCATGACAATTTTGTAAAGAAAGGATCTTGATGTTTTACACATGCACAGTATCTCTCCTGCTGACCTATTGTAGTCGTGTTTTACTTTGGATCATAACATTCAAAACTGGGGAATATCTTTTTAATAATTTAATATTTAAATATTTCCCCAGATAAATGATTAAGTGGCCCAAAGAGAAAAATACTTGCAGAGAGAAAAAGAAAAGTGAAATTTTAAACACTGATACATTCAATTCCTATAAAAGTAGTCTGAGGATGTGTACTATAAACTTACAATTTTCAGTTACAAGAAATATAAGTCCCATTTTTAATAACCTGAAACAAATGGTCACATCCTTCTGCAAGACATGTATCGTTAGTACATTTTGCTTAAAATAGTGTTCATATAGGACTGCGAGGTCATGCATGGATAGCCATACAAGTGTCCCATCTCTATTCCCAGAATGGCAGAATAGATATTTGACACAGCTATTTTTTATATTACAAGTCAGAACTCTGGATCCTTTCCCTTGGTTAGCTTCTCCATATTTTTAATGTTTGGGTTCTTGATCTTGATATTTGTATTAGTATTTATTATCCCTGGTGATGTACAAAATGTAGCACATATGTTTTGGGGCAAACTTTTATTCTGATTTAATTCATTTTATGAAAATCTGGGTTAAAAAATAAATTTTGGCATATATTTGAGTACAAAACAGTCACTTGCTCTTAATTTTTTTAAAAAAAACAAAGCCTTTTCTATCTTTTTCTAACTTTTTAAATGTTACATAGTAAAAAAACAATTTGTTCCACTTTAGAATGTTCAGAAATGTCAATGTGTTTTTATTCACACATGCAGATTGTATACAATTAAAATACCCATTATAAGTAGTTAATATTTCCATGTCAAAAGTAATTGTAGGTTCTTTAGATTGTTTGAGTAGAGATGCCTAAATTGAAGGGGCAGAGAGGGGACTGATATTATTTATTATTTAGATTTAAAATTAGACACCTGTTCCAGGATCTAGACACCATAACATAATGAATGATACAATAAATACAATTAAATTAAATCTAACATGTATTAGCTATCCCATTGTAAAATCTTAGTAGACACAAGTCCTTGCAGTTTTACCACAAGGTAAACTAGGTGAAGTCATCCGCAGCTGAGTGTATAGTGTTGACCTCTCCTACCTACTTTGTGGTAAAAACTACACTAGGATTTTTCAGCAGGATACTTAATGTACATTAGTTATCCTGCTGGGGGAAACACCGCCAATGCCCCCGCCCCCCCGCTCATTTTTTGCTGTGAGGACATAGTCTTAGCCCAACTTGAGTGAGAACAGCCACGTTCTGAAATAATACTTGAGCTGCACAGAGTGATTGGATTAGTTATCACAGAGTGGTCATGTCAGTAGCTGACGTTTTGTGTTAACTTGAGCTGTAGCCTATGCCCCCTGACAGGCCAGCCGACTCAAATTTTAAAACACCACCACACTGAAGTTAAGGGCTTTTGTGTGTGGATGGGACTTGAGTCAAGGGCAACACTCAGTTTATAACTCTAATTAACTCTGCAGTGACAACAAGCCCATAGGCATGTGGTTGAGGCAGCTGGGTAGAAGTTTGTTCTGCTCCCGCCCATGCTGTACCTGTTCTGTGGATAAGCAGAGGAATATGATTTCCAAGGCTATTATAAGTTTGGCATATTCACTGGCGCTAGCTTGACTTAGTACTTTTTGATTCAGATTCAATACAGGACTGCATTTGTCTGAACCAATTGGCATAAATTGTTCAGATCAATTTTTGTTTTGTGAATGAAAAGGTCTCCGGTCCTCAGATGTAACAAGACAATATGTTGATGAGGACTTTATAAGTACTAATTAGTATTAGTATGTAGGCAAGAATGCTCATCTCTTTCTACTGCTGTAAACTAGTCTGTGCTTTTTTTTCTCCCTTATTCAACAGAATTTAGCCTCCTGGAATCCCTCAGATCCTGAATGCCTTCTGCTTGTTGTAAAAGAGCTCATCCAGCAATATCACCAATTCCAATGCAGCCGATTACGGGAGAGCTCTCGCCTCATGTTTGAATACCAGACTTTACTTGAAGAACCCCAGTATGGAGAGAACATGGAAATTTATGCTGGCAAAAAAAACAACTGGGTAAGCTATTAGGAATACTTCTGATAAGAGCACAATAAACTAATGCTTTAGAGTTCCTTTCACTATAGTAATTCTAGCCATTACCTTTTAAAATAGAGCTATTTGTGTGATGTGTGTGCACACATAGTGTGTGTTTACAGTGATGAAAAAACCCTGTTTGTCCCCAGCTCGCCTCTGCACTCTCCACTCCCTCTTTTGTTCACTGCTTCTATTCCATTGCCTCACTTCAATCTGATTCCAGTTGAGCAACTGTCTTCAGAGCTGATGGCAGTGCATCTGGTTTACGAATGAACTGGTAAATTTGTTGTGAGAATCACGTGTTCTGTCCCACTGAGGCTATATCTGCACTAGAAGGCTTTTGCTGACATCGTTTTTTCAGTTAGGGGAAGGTTGGAATGTAATTTTAGTGACATAGCTGGGTCGTCAGAAGCCCCTACCATAGACACAGTTACACTGACAACAGTGCAATTTTGTCAGTATAGCTCTGGCCCCACTAGGAGCACTTTGCCAGTATAGCCTTTCTTACATGTTGTCTGACCACCCTCTTAACAATTACTTGGTCTCATAGCTCCACTGTGCTTTTGTAAGTCACAGTAATGTATCTGGTCAAACCCCTCATTCAAGAAAAAAAATGCTGAAATGAAATGTAGGGAAATCCTTTCACAATTGTTGTTTGGAAAGCATGCTCTAGAAAAATAGCTCCCTGTACCTACACACACAGCTTAAATATTTTGTGTTGAAATGTGAAAGGCCTTCTTCATATTTTTAGTTTGTAGTCTTGCATTCAAACTTTATAATAGGTTTTGGTAGTACCAAAAGCTATAGTTAAGATTGTAAAACACTTCCTATTATGAGCCCCTTTTTTTCTAGTGCTTCTAACTTTTGGGCTCAGTCCAACACCCATTGAAGTCAATAGGAGTCTTCCCCCTGATTTCAGAGGCTGATGGTTTTTGAAAGATTTGTCTTTAGAGTTGAAACTCCCTTAGGGGAGGATCTATTAATGGAGTTTATTTATGTCCTAGTAAGTAGGAGAAGATGGAAGATGATAAAATATAGGTAGGATCTGATGAGGAACAGTCAAATTAAAAAAACTCCCATTCAATTACATCATGTAATGGCAGACAGCTACAAAATGACAAGTTTTTAAAGTGCTTATATACAATGCTAGAAGTTAAATAATAAGATGGGTGAACTAGAGTGCCTCGTATTAAATGAGGATATTGATATAATAGGCATTACTGATACTTGGTGGAATGAGGTTAATCAAGGGATACAGTAATATCAAGGTACAAAATATATCGGAAGGACAGAACAGGTCGTGCTGGTGAGGGCGCGGCACTATATGTGAAAGAAAGCGTAGAATCAAATGAAGTAAAAATCTTAAATAAAACAAACTGTACCATAGAATCTCTATGGATAGTAATTCCATGCTCTTGTAATAAGAATATAGCAGTAGGGATACATTACTGACCACCTGGGATGGTGATAGTGACTGTGAAATGCTCAGGAAGATTAGAGAGACTATTAAAATAAAAAAAATCAATAATAATGGGGGATTTCAACTATCCCCATATTGACTGGGTACATGTGTAGACATAGCCTGGACAGGACAGGATGCAGAGATAAAGTTTATTGACACCTTAAATGACTGCTTCTTGGAGCAGCTAGTCCTGGAACCCACAAGAGGAGAGGCAATTCTTGATTTAGTCCTAAGTGGAGCACAGGATCTGGTCCAAGAGGTGAATATAGCCAGACTGCTTGGTAATAGTGACCATAATATAATTAAATTTAACATCCCTGTGGTGGGGAAAACACCACAGCAGCCCAACACTGTAGCATTTAATTTCAGAAAGGGGAACTATGCAAAAATGAGAAGGTTAGTTAAACAGAAATTTAAAGGTACAAAAGTGAATCCCTGCAAGCTGCGTGGAAACTTTTTAAAGACACCATAATAGAGGCTCAACTTAAATGTACACCCCAAATTAAAAAACATAGTAAGAGAACCAAAAAGTGCCATCGTGGTTAAACAACAAAGTAAAAGAAGCACTGAGAGGCAAATAGGCATCCTTTAAAAAGTGGAAGTTAAATCCTAGTGAGGAAAATAGGAGCATAAACTCTGGCAGATGAAATGTAAAAATATAATTAGGAAGGCCAAAAAAGAATTTGAAGAACAGCTAGCCAAAGACTCAAAAAGTAACAGCATTTTTTTTTTAAGTACATCAGAATCAGGAAGCTTGTTAAACAACCAGTGGCGCCACTGGACAATCGAGATACTAAAGGAGCACTCAAGGACGATAAGGCCATTGCGGAGAAACTAAATGAATTATTTGCATAGATCTTCACAGATGAGGTTGTGAGAGAGATTCACAAACCTGAGCCATTCTTTTTGGGTGACAAATATGAGGAACTGTCCCAGATTGAGGTGTCATTAGATGAGGTTTTCGAACAAATTGATAAACTAAACAGTAATAAGTCACTAGGACCAGATGGTATTCACCAGAGTTCTGAAGGAACTCAATGTGAAATTGCAGAACTACTAACTGTAGTCTGTAAGCTATCATTTAAATCAGCTTCTGTACCAAGTGACTGGAGGATAGCTAATGTGACGCCAATTTTTTAAAAGGGCTCCAAAGGTGATCCCGGCAATTACAGGCCGTTAAGCCTCACTTCAGTACCGGGCAAACTAGTTGAAACTATAGTAAATAACAAAATTGTCAGACACATAGATTAACATAATTTGTTGGGGAAGAGTCAACAGGATTTTTGTAAAGGGAAATCATGCCTCACCAATCTACTAGAATTCTTTGAGAGGGTCAATAAGCATGTGGACAAGGGGGATTGTGGCGGGCTTTATACCTCGTCACTCCTTTGAGTCCGGGGGGGACGAGGTTAACCCCGCCTCCCTGCTCTTATGGCAGTTCTACTACCTCCCCGGTAGTCAGAGATGTATGGCCCAATGGTCAAAGTCTTTCTAAATTCTCTTCCCTCCCCCACACCGGGGGATAGCGCAGCCTAGCGGCCGGAGTCCGTCTAGCTCCTTTGAGGTAAGAGAGGGGTTGGTGAACTAGGTCTTCACAAACGACGGGGTTTGGGGTTTCGAGACCCCCGGTAGGGGAGCCCAGGCCCACCCGCCTTCACCGGGCTCCAACCCAGGGCCCTGTCCTTGACAGCATGATCCGCCATGGGTCAGCGGGGAATGCTACTGCAACACGCTGCCCTCAGAGTGGTGGGAGATACCACTCCCTTCCCTTCCCTGGGTCACTTCCTACCCCTCCTCCAAATGTAGCAGTCCCTGTGGCATCAGGGTCTTCAGGTTCCTCAGCCCCCAGCGCTCCCTGGGGTTCCGACAGCTGCCAGTCTCTGGTCCCACTTCCTGGCCCCTCAGTTCCCTCCTGTACGAGGCACCGCTGCTCCTGGGCTGGAGCTTCCGCTGGGCATCCTCCTCCCTCAGCCGCCCGCCCTGACTGAGCAGCTCTGCAGGCTTTTATACTTGGCTCCCTGTTGGAGCATGCCCAGCAGAGCCTCAGGGGCGTGGCTTCCTCTGCCAGCAGGGAAGGGTTAACCCTCTCAATGCCAGTCATAGGCGCCGACTTCGTGGGTGCTCCGGGGCTGGAGCACCCACGGGGGAAAATTGGTGGCTGCTCCGCACCCACCGGCAGCTCCCCGCCCGCACCGGGACCCGCGGCCAGCTCCCCGCCAACCCCGGGGCCCACCGCCATCTTACCGTAGCACCGGGAGACGTTGCGGGGCCCCGCCCCCGACGCTGGGCGTGAGCTCCCACCGGCGCCACAGGAAGTTGGCGCCTGTGATGCCAGTGCGGGGCCAGTCTGCCCCGTCACAGGGATCCAGTGGATATAGTGTGCTTAAATTTTCAGAAAGCCTTTGACAAGGTTCCTCACCAAAGGCTCTTAAGCAAAGTTAGCTGTCATGGGATAAGAGGGAAGGTCCTCTCATGGATTGGTAACTGGTTAAAAGATAGGAAACAAAGGGTAGGAATAAATGGTCAGTTTTCAGAATGCAGAGAGGTAAATAGTGGTATCCCCCAGGGGTCGGTGCCCAGTCCTATTCAATATATTCATAAATGATCTGGAAAAAGGGGTAAACAGTGAGGTGGCAAAATTTGCAGATGATATAAAATTGCTCAAGATAGTTAAGTCCTAGGCAGACGGCAAAGAGCTACAAAAGGATCTCTCAAAACTGGGTGACTGGGCAACAAAATGGCAGATGAAATTCAGTGTTGATAAATGCAAGGTAATGCACATTGGAAAACCTAATCCCAACTATACATATAAAATGATGGGGTCTGAATTAGCTGTTACCTCTCAAAAAAGAGATCTTGGAGTCATTGTGAATAGTTTTCTGAAAACATCCACACAATGTGCAGCAGCAGTCAAAAAAACTAACAGAATGTTGGGAATCATTTAGGGTACGTCTATACTTACTTCCTGATTCGGCGGGAAGCAATCGATCTTCTGGGATCGATTTATTGTGTCTTGTCTAGACGCGATAAATCGATCCCGGAAGTGCTCGCCGTTGACACCGGTACTCCTGCTCCGCGAGAGGAGTACGCGGAGTCGACGGGGGAGCCTGCCTGCTGCATCTGGACCCGCGGTAAGTACCTTTTAGTTAGAACTAAGATACTTCGACTTCAGCTACGTTATTCACGTAGCTGAAGTTGCGTATCTTAGTTCGAACCGGGGGGGTTAGTGTGGACCAGCCCTCAGAAAGGGATAGATAATAAGACAGAAAATATCATATTGCCTCTATATAAATCCATGGTATGCCCACATCTTGAATACTGTATGCAGATGTGGTCACCCCATCTCAAAAAAGATATATTGGAATTGAACAAGGTGCAGAAAAGGGCAACAACATTTTTTAGGGGAGTGTAACTGCTGCCATATGAGGAGAGATTAATAAGACAGGGACTTTTCAGCTTGGAAAAGAGGTGACTAAGGGGAGTTATGATAGAGGTCTATAAAATCATGACTGGTGTGGAGAAAGTAAATAAGGAAGTGTTATTTACTTCTTCTCATAACACAAGAACTCGGGGTCACCAAATGAAATTAATAGGCAGCAGGTTTAAAACAAACAAAAGGAAGTATTTTTTCACACAATGCACAGTCAACCTGTGGAACTCTTTGCCAGAGGATGTTGTGAAGGCCAAGACTATAACAGTATTCAAAAAGGAACTAGATAAGTTCATGGAGGATATGTCCATCAATGGCTATTAGCCATATGGACAGGGATGGTGTCCCTAGCCTGTTTGCCAGAAGCTGGGAATGGGTGACGGGGGATGGATCACTTGATGATTACCTGTTTTGTTCATTCCCTCTGGGGCACCTGGAATTGGCCACTGTCGAAAAACAGGATACCGGGCTTGATGGACCTTTGGTCTGACCCAGTATGGCTGTTCTTGTGTTCTAACTTCTTTTTTTGTCTCAGTTACAAAAAACGTTTTAAAATACATTTTGAAGCAAATCCCTTGAGCATTTTCAGAGTTATGTGAGGGTGAAAACATTCCATTTGTTAAACATTAAATAAATTATGGACACCTTTATTATAACTCAGATTAAAATATCTGAATTTTAAAATGTATTTCCTGCTAAAGAGAACATGTCGGAAAATGAAGACCTTACCCAAAGTAGCTTATAGTGTAGATAGAAACCTTGTACATTTCAAACATAATGTGGGTCATACAGATAAGAAAAACATAGAACATAGATGAGTCTTGAAAAACTCTCTTACAGTGTTGTTAACTATACACAAATCCCAGCACAAGCAGGTGGACTTAACTTGTCAGGCCCTTAGATATTTATTGTGGGAAGGCCTTTTGGAATAAATTAGTTTTAAGGAGTGCTTTGAGTGTGGTTAAGAAGGTCACTAGGAGACTTGGGATGTGAAAAGTATTTCTCAATAAGAAGTGCCTGCTATACTAAGTTTGGAGGGAAACTGAACTTGAATTATAAAAATCCCCTATGGAATTATTTCTACAGAAATTTTACCAAGTGCGTACTTTAATATGTTCTACAGAGAGCCTCAGTTTACCTCACACTCTCAGAGAGACATGGATTGGATGTATGAATACCCCTCGCTACATGGTGTTAAAGCTGTGTACACTACTACCAGCAATCTTATCTGCACCTACCTTCAAAGACAAACACCACACACCCTTTCTTTGAGTACATAATGTATACCTAGCCCCTACATATACAAGCACATTCTCATTTACACACCATATGTATTGTACTTGCATTCAGTAGTTTCACATCTTTCTTTTTTTCTGTTTCTGTTCACTTAAAATTTTTCAAACCCCATGGAAATCATATGCAAAGAACTCTGGTGGTGCAACATGAAAGTGGCACAAAAATGTCAGGAAATGCTGAATTATCACTGAACGTTCACTCACCCTTAAATTTGCCCCCGTTGTTTATAGGAAAAAGTATTGTATTTGAAAAACAGTATATGATTGAGTAATTAGATACCAGATCTGTAATGCATATGCAAAAAATAAGGCTGAATTAAAACTGAACAAGCATTCACCAGGCCTTTCCTCAGTATATCCTGATAATTTTGTCCTTAATGTTAGATTAATTAAAGGGTGGTTTTTTTCGTGGGTTATACAAAAAAAGACAAATTTCATTGCTTTTTTGACATAATATATGAAATATCCTTACTTTTTGTCTCAGTGGGGTTAAAATCTTTAGGAAATCAGACCAGCGTTTATTTCCTTCTAGAAGAATGAGCTTAGTCTTCTCATAGCCAGGTGGATAAGGCCTCGTTTTAAGGAAGCGTATGAAACAGAAAGGAAATCCTTCCCATTTCCTTTGCGTACACTTGATGCATAAAAAACAGCTATGTGTTAGGAAGAGTTTGGCAACTTCTCAGTAGACGAGTTGCAAAGCAGCCCTCTAGGTCTTACAATTTACATAATCCTGAAGAGAAATTATGGAAAACCCTCTTACTAGTTTTTTCTTCCACACTGATTTAAATGCTACTTCTGAACCATCTACACTATTTTCAGCTCAAGTTCTCACATCTTAAGATTGCTCCGAGTTTGCTAAGAGTAGAACAAACCAGAAGATGGTGAGAATGAAAGAATCTCTTTCCTTTCCTGATTATGTACAACTAATTTGACACATTCCAGTTACTCTCACAAAGGCTTTACTTACAGAAATCAGTCTCAAAATTCTCAGTATATTTGTTTACCTTTGGACAAATCCTGCACCATTGAAGCCAATGGGAGCATAGGCGCCGACTCCGTGGGTGCTCCGGGGCTGGAGCACCCAGGGAAAAAAATTGGTGGGACCCACCGGCAGCTCCCCGCCAGCCCCGCGCCCAACTCACCTCGCCTTACCCAGGTGCCACGGCAGCCAGAGCGGCTTTTTCTCCGCTCACGCAGCCACAGGCTCCAGCAGCTGATCAGCGGTGGCGGCACGCTGGGGGGGCGAGGAAAGCGCAGGGGCGGCGCCTCGGGGGAGCGTGCCGCCGCCGCCGCCAATCAGCTGTGGAGCCAGAGGAGTCTGCGGCTGCGTCAGCAGAGAAAAAGCCACTCTGGCTGCCGCGGCGCCAGGAGAAGGCGAGGTGAGCTGGGCGTGGGGGCGGGGCTGGCAGGGAGCTGCCAGGCACCCTGGATGCTCTGCTGCTCCCTCCCGCCCCCGGCTTGCAAGCCGGGTGTGTGTGTGTGAGAATACAGCGAGGCTGGGGCAAGAGGCAGGGGCGCGAGCACCCCCCGGTAGCTCCCTGCCAGCCCCCCCGCCACGCCTAGCTCACCTGTCTGCCTCTTGGAAGCTCAGCCTGAGCTTTTCATGGCTCCCTCTCTAGCTGGTCAGGCGGGGGAGGGAGGGGTATGGAGAAGAGGCGGAGGGCCTGGCTCCTCGATTCAAAAGATACACTCACCTGATGTGCCTTCTCCGGCTTCACGGTCCGGGATACCGCCTTGGGAGGGTTGGGAGGGGATCTCTGTCAGGGTGATGAAAAGTTCCTGGCTTTCGGGGAAATCACCCTGCAGAGCGCTGTCGACTACCTCGTCCTCATCATCCCCCTCATCATCTTCCCCGTCCGCAAAAACATCAGAGGAGGCGAGTGATGAGAATACCCCATCCTCGAAGTCCACGGACATGGGTGGGGTAGTGGTGGCGGCCCCCCCTAGTATAGCATGCAGCGCAGCGTAGAAGCGGCATGTCTGGGAATCTGACCCGGAGCATCTGTTTGAGTCTTTGGTCTTCTGGTACGCTTGTCTCAGCTCCTTAATTTTAACACGGCACTGCGTTGCATCCCTGCTGTATCCTCTGTCCGTCATGGCCTTGGCGATTTTTTCATAGATTTTTGCATTACGTCTTTTCGATGCTAGCTCTGCTAGCACGGATTCATCTCCCCAGACTGCTATCAGGTCTAACACCTCCTGTTCTGTCCATGCTGGAGCCCTCTTTCTATTCTGGGATTGCATGGTTACCTCTGCTGAAGAGCTCTGCATCGTTACCTGTGCTGCTGAGCTCACCACGCTGGCCAAAGAGGAAATGAAATTCAAACTGGCCAAACAGGAAATGAAATTCAAATGTTCCCAGGGCTTTACCTGGGGCTTTACCTGGCCAGAGCATCCGAGCTGGGACTGCTGTCCAGAGAGGTCGCAGTGGTGCACTGTGGGATAGCTCCCGGAGCTATTAGCGTCAAATTCCGTCCACACTAACCCTAATTCGACACGGCAATAGCGATTTTAACGCTAATCCCCTCGTCGGGGAGGAGTACAGAAATCGATTTTAAGAGCCCTTTATATCGAAATAAATGGCTTCGTTATGTGGACGGGTGCAGGGTTAATTCGATTTAACGCTGCTAAATTCGATATAAACTCTGAGTGTAGACCAGGCCTAAGTGAGAACTGTTGGGTTCTAAACTCTTCAGAAAATCTAGCCCTAAAATTAGATTGTAAACTCTTCAGGTACTAACTATCTACTTCTGTGTATGTACAATATTAAGTACAGTAGGGCCCTCGTCCTGATTTGGATATTTAAGTGACACCACAATAGAGAGATTGTGTATTACATTGTATTCTGGATGCAATACAGAATAGTAATTCTTTTGCCTGTGATTTTTAAAATAGAGTCCTTTAAAGGCATCCCTATTTAGCAGTCAGGATGTAGTCTGTGCAGCACGTCATTGATGACCTTTACATTCCCCCCCTTATTATTGTAATTTGAGTTTTCATGGAGTATTTACATTCATGGGAATAATTTATGTAGATTATCTAGATGTAATCCATTTGTTAAAACACTAGGATGCAAGTTAACTTGTGACTGCAAAAGTAATGACTTCAGCAGTGATGAGTAAAGAGAAGACATAGGGGCTGGTTTAATCTAGGTTCTTATATGGTGCCAGCCATTATGCTCTCTAAGGACCTTTTTACCATTGACTCAATGGGAGCAGTGCCCTTAGAGTCTTGGGGTACATTGCCATATTGCTTATTGTGAAAGCTGTAAATAAATGTTTTTTTCATTTTCAACAATTACCATTGAAAGCTGTTGCTTAACACCTCCCTCCCCCCGTTGCTAGAAGATATTGCCTTGCTAAATATTTCAGTCTGAATAGGTTCAGCTTGTGACCCTGTCTGCTGTAGATAATAGAGTGTGAGATTACTTTAGCTATAGGTCTCATTATTTTTGTTCCTTTCTCCTCAGACTGGTGAATTCTCAGCTCGCTTCCTTTTGAAGTTACCAGTGGATTTCAGCAATATTCCCACATACCTTCTCAAGGTAAAATAAGTGACTGTATTGACAGTGCTCATTTTGTAAGAAAGTTTGGACTAGTGAGATATTCAGTAATAATTTTATTATGAATTTCAGAAATTTAGTTAAGAAGCTGAAAATCAGACCTTTCAAAATTTTTGGTTGGTGGGCTGGAAAAGTGTCAGTAGAGTTACTTTGTATTCCTGATTAAATTGTCCTTGCAAATGTGTAACAATGAAAGTATTTTTCTTCCAAATGAAAAAAAATCACAGTTTCCCCCCGGAAGTTTTACCCATCAAGATGGGGAGGAAGGGGAGAATCCACCTGGATTAATTGACTAACAAAACTAACACACTGATTGATTAGATTCCATCTTAAAGACTATGCAGGAACCTAAGGTTCACTAAGTCCATTTTATTACTGTGCTTATTCTGACCCTACATCCCTTCTTCCTACTCACGTAAAACTGCAGCCAATTGTGATATAATGATAACGTGGTATTATCACCAACATCAGAAAAGCAATGCAAGAATGAATTCAAATATAACCTATAAATCTGTGCAGCTATCAGGATAGAACGGATGGTGATTTTTGCCTAATAAGCAGCGGTTTGCTGTAGCTGTTTTTCATCACCCCTGTTCTTTGTGGTTTAGGTGCCAGCAAGAGGTGTGCTGTGTCCACGTGTACTACATGCAAAAAATGAGCGTTCTCTGTAGAGTATTTAAATAAGGGCTTGAGGCATTGAAAATGCAGGCACTATTTATAAGAGATTTTCATGTGATTAACTCAAGAAAATACATGCACTGTATTTTTCCTGAGTCAAGTCTGTGCTTCATTAAACCTTCATCCTCAATTTACAGTCGACTAACTCTTCGTTATGCACCCTGGGTTATACAACCCAAGCAGGGATGGTATCTGGCACAATACAGCAGGTCCCCTGGACCTAGCCTTATTGCAAAAAATACATAATAAAGCAAAATGAAGAACTTGAAAAATGAGTATGAAGTAGAGTTAATTTAGCTCTACTAATTACTTTTCTATTCCAGAACAGCAATACATTTACCTGGGCACCCCTGTGGATACATGCATGCTTGTATCACTCAGTTGTCTCAATTAGGCATCTATTTAAGATCATGTCAATATGTATTTAGGAATATTTATAAGCAGTTTGTCAAAGCAATAAAATACTGTTTTGGCATAAATATTATCTTTATTTTGGTAACAGGATATTTTTCCACTTCTTGTGTTTTGTTTTTCTCCTTTTTCTCCAAAGTATATATGATAAATACAACTTCATTATGTATGACACTTTCTATACAGGAGAGAATTCAAAGAACTTTACAGAGTTGTATACATTACTGGTCTGAGAGTTCCCCTCCATTTCTAGAAATGGAGGGGACCCAGATCTGAAACTTCTACCGTGGGTTGGGGACAGAACATAAGGCCTTTGGATGGATATGGTTTCTGTAGATTTCTGGTGATCCATGGGGTTGGGGGCCCAAAATGATGGCCAGTTCTGTGAGGTAGAAGGAGGGAGCAAACCTGCAAACTCTGAGACAATTCTAAAGAAACTCTCTGAATGTGAACTCGTAGAGCTTAATTTTCCCCAAATTGGCTTTTCCCAAGTAGAGGTCAATTTGTGTAATTAGAATTAAATAGTAGCAGAAGAGGACAGAGGAATTAAGAGGTATGGTGAAGGCCCCCCAAAATGTAGTTTTCCTATTGTAAATTTACGGAAGGACTATGAGATATGATATATAATGCTATTCCATAAATAGTTGTGTGGTGCTTCAGTAAATTTACTGTGTGGCAAGATTGCACTTCTTGGTGACCTTATGAGCAACATTAAAGGCAGTTGCTTTCAAATTTCATGTGAAAACAACAAGAGAGTGGAGTGCACATAAAGTAGAGTAATAGAAGGATGCTATTTCAGATGTAAGAATTTGCAGAAAAGAAGGTTCTTACACTTACAGTAGTATGTTATACAGATTGAGAGAAGACTAATGATTAGATAAGTGGCGTAGAGACAGATAGGAACCATAAAAGTAGAGTTGAACAAGAGAACGTTAGAATGAGGAGAGTAGTTTTCCACTAGATCCTGAAATGAATGAGGAGCTTATGGAGATACTGGCGGAAAGGATGTTTTGGTGCTAGTACTAAGAATAAATATCTATTAGATAGAGCTATGCTGGGTTATTGTGTGACATTTTGGAGTGTGTTCTAACATTGGAAATGCTTATTATTCACTTGAAAAACCATAGAAATGTGGGACTAGAAGCGATCTTGATAGGGCATTTAGTCCAGTCCCCTGCACTGAGGCAGGACTAAGTATTATCTAGACCATCCCTGACAGGTGTTTGTCTAACCTGTTCTTAAAAACCTCCAATGGTGGAGATTCCACTACCTCCATAGGTAATTTGTTCCAGTTCTTAACTACCCTTACAGTTAGGAAGTTTTTTCCTAGTATCTTACCTAAATCTCTCTTCCTGCAATTTAAGCCCATTACTTCTTGTCCTGTTGTCAGTGGATAAGGAGAACAATTTATCACCCTTCTCTTTATAGAAGTGTTTTACGTACTTGACTGTTATCATGTTCCCCCTCAGTGTTCTCTTCTCCACACTAAACAAACCCAATGTTTTCAATCTTTCTTCATAGGTCATGTTTTCTAGACCTTTAATCCTCTGGAATTTCTCCAATTTTTCCACATCTTTCCTGGAGTGTGAGCCCATCATTGATGCATTGCAAGAACGATATGTTTTACATACAGTACCACATTCATCATTACTTTGGCAGTTTTTAGAAAGTGCATTGTTAATTGAATGAGCCCAGTCACCTCCAATGGGTTCTGAGGTCATTTATGTTCATTGTGTCCACATATTCTAGACTTCCTCTGTTGGTTAAGTGTCTGCTACTCTCCCTCATTCTCTCTGTTTACAAAACTGCATCAGAGGTGAATCATCCTACCTAGGTCTTGCAGAACGTTTTGTAGGAGAACATGAATAGTGGTTAATCCATTTCTCAACAAATCTAGAGTTTGATTGGTATATAATATTCCTAGACAAGTAGCTGCTCTATTGCTCAGACATGTTAGAGCTTAGACGTTGCTCTATGCTGCAAGTGAGTGCTAAGGGGAAAGAGTCTAAAGGTACCATCTTCCCATTCCATGCAAGCAGCAGGACAAGATCTCTTCATGGGATATTCCATGTGCTCTGAATTGGGAACTGCATACTGCTGGCAAAAGGACATAATTTGCTGGCTTAAAAGCAGGGCCGGCTCCAGCGTTTTGGCTGCCCCAAGTGAAAAAAAAAAGGCCACTGCCGAAGCCAAAAAAAAAAAGGACGCCCCAGAATCCCGGACCACCGCCCCTTACAAAGCGCCGCCCCCGGCATGTGCTTTGTCGTCTGGTGCCTGGAGCCGGCCCTGCTTAAAAGCATGTCCGACTCTCTGTTTGTCCAAGCATGCATGCTTAATGAATAGCATGTATTAGTTGATGACTTGTGCTGCTCCTTTGCCTGTTCCCCATACCTATACCATGGAATTCTATCCTTGCATGCAGGATTCCTAGACGGGAAGCTGCAGTTGTCAGCTTTCTTGTTGATCCTCATCACAGCATGGACAAGGGGGGGATTAGGTGTTTAGAATTTTACTAGCTTGTCTCTAAATTTATAATGTTTAAAAGTCGTGGAATGTTGTCGTCTTTGTGACACTTTCCAGGATCAACTCAGAGTCCTATTTTCTATGTTGTTTGCATTAAAAAAATGCTATGCATAAATTCTCTAAAACAGCGTTTCTCATATTTTTCCACTAGGGCTGTCGATTAATCGCAGTTAACTCACATGATTAACTCAAAAAAATTAATCACGATTAATCACAGTTTTAATTGCACTATGAAATAATAGAATACCAATTGAAATTTATTAAATATTTGAATGTTTTTCTACATTTTCCTATATATTATATTCTGTGTTATAATTGAAATCAAAGTGTATACTATTTTTGCACTATATAAATTTGCACTATAAAAATGATAAAGTAAAAAATAATAGTTTTCAATTCACCTCCTACAAGTACTGTAGTGCAATCTCTTTGTCATGAAAGTGCAACTTACAAATGTAGATTTTTTTCCATTACATAACTGCACTCAAAAACAAAACAATGTAAAACTTCAGCGCCTACAAGTCCATTCAGTCCTACTTCTCGTTCAGCCAATCGCTAAGACAAAGAAGTTTGTTTATATTTCCAGGAGATAATGCTGCCCTCTTCTTATCTACAATGTCACCAGAAAGTGAGAACAGGCATTTGCATGGGACTTTTGTAGCCGGCATTGCAAGGTATTTACATGCCAGATATGCTAAACATTCGTATGCCCCTTCATACTTCAGCCACCATTCCAGAAGACATGCTTTCATGCTGATGACGCTCGTAAAAAAAATAATGGGTTGATTAAATTTGTGACTGAACTTCTTGGGGGAGAATTGTATGTCCTCTGCTCTGTTTTACTCGCATTCTGCCATATATTTCATGTTAGAGCAGTCTCGGATGATGACCCAGCACATGTTGTTCATTTTAAGAACACTTTCACTGAAGATTTGACAAAACGCAAAGAAGGTACCAATGTGAGATTTCTAAAGATAGCTACAGCACTCGACCCAAGGTTTAAGAATCTGAAGCGCCTTCCAAAATCTGAGAGAGATGAGTTGTGGAGCGTGCTTTCATAAGTCTTAAAAGAGCAACACTCCGATGCGGAAACTACAGAATCTGAACCACCAAAAAAGAAAATCAACCTTCTGCTGATGGCATCTGACTCAGATAATGAAAATGAACATGCATCAGTCCGCACTGCTTTGGATTGTTATTGAGCAGAACCCGTCATCAGCATGGACACGTTCCCTGGAATGGTGGTTGAAGCATGAAGTGACATATGAATCTTTAGCACATCTGGCATGTAAATATCTTGCGACGCTGGCTATAACAGTGCCATGCGAACGCCTGTTCTAATTTTCAGTTGACATTGTAAACAAGAAGCGGGCAGCATTATCTCCTGCAAACTGTAACCAGATTTGTTTGTCTGAGTGATTGGCTGAACAAGAAGTAGGACTGAGTGGACTTGCAGGCTCTAAAATTGTTCATTGTATTTTTTTAGTGCAGTTTTTTTTGTACATAATTCTACATCTGTAAATTCAACTTTCATGGTAAAGAGATCACACTATGGTACTTGTATTAGGTGATTTGAAAAATACTATTTCTTTTGTTTTTTTACAGTCAAATACTTGTGATCAAAAATAAATATAAAGAAAGCACTGTATGCTTTGTATTCTGTGTTGTAATTTAAATTAATATATTTGAAAATGTAGAAAACATCCAAAAATATTTAAATAAATGGTATTCTATTATTGTTTCACAGTGCGATTAATCGCTCGACAGCCTTAGTTTCCACACTATGACACTGTGTTGCAACAGAAAAAGGTTCAGGACCCCTTCTTAACAGCAGTACGCAAAGCACCTTAGGGAACTTCTGATGGGCATCAGCAGGGGCAACATGGACTGTTAGTAAGTGGCATGCTCAAGGCTGGATTAAAGAGTATTGTGGTCCTGTGCACTATGGAAATTGCCTCCATCTTCCTTAAACTAGACAGAACATGTAATATATAGTCTGTAAATATGAAAACATCTCAATTTATTATTTTCATAGGTGCATAATATGTAACCAGTTAGCTGAGCATCGTGCAAATACTCTAGTGATTATAAATGCAAATGTATATATATGGAGGTAGACAGACATCTGAGAATTGAGGAGAGAGCACCCTGTATCATAGCCATTTCCTTCTTGCTCCTGTTGATTTTAGTGTAGGACCATGGATTTGGTTCCTAGGCTGGGAGTGGAAGTTTGCAACTCACTGCACATGCACACAGGATTGAGCTCAAATGAATGCCTGTGCCAGCCAAGCCCAAATAACATGGTAAGTTTGTAATGAGATTTGGTTTCTTCCTCTTACTGTTGACAGTAACATAGCCTTCAGAATTTCAGGTCTTCATAGGATTAGCTTCCCCTCACCCCCCGCTTAAACGAACCTCAGGAATAATAACTTATCCATCTTTCACTGAGAGATCAGGTCAGCTCACTAGGACTTTCCAAAAATATCCAGATGAGATAGTTATTCAAAACTGGTGGGGAAATATTGGAGGAGACTTTTCAAAAATCTCATATAGAAATATATTAATATTAATAGATCTAGAATATTTAATTTAAATATACATGACAATTTGATTTTTAAAAAAATCTGATACCCATTCTCTCTCTTCATTTGCTCTGGGAAATATTTGCTAAGTAGGCTAATCGCTGGGGTGTATTTTTGAAATGAGACCTAGAAATGAACTCAGTGCATAGTTGACTCCCCAGCTATGGGGGAAAGGGTTCCTGATGAAAGTGGAATTTGCTGGAGACCATGCAAATCAGAAAAGAGCAAGTACTTTAGTGCATTGGGTAGCCGAGCAAGAAACTCATGGTCTCCTGAGTCAGAGACTCTTTGCTGCCTTTTGAAAAACAGGCAGGGTGTAAGAGAGGAACTTTACCAACTCCTAAGGGGAAGGGGCACCAAGTGTCAGCTAGCCCTGGACACAAGTTTGATCTGAATCAATACAAATAAGGGACTGACTCGGATAGACTGATTGTGGGATTGGGCTTCAGCAATCCAGCAAACAGGAAAGTGCTGTGCACTAACTATTCACCTAGACAAGTCCTAACTCTAAATTCTATTGACTTTCAATGAGACTTAGGAGGCTAAGTGCATAAATCAGTTTTGAAAATGGGACTTAGGTACCAAATTCATTTAGGTGCTTTGGAAAATTTTAGCCAGAGCCACTGACAAAAAGGAAAATGAAATGTAAAGACTCATTTTTCTTAAGATTACAGAGCCACGTCCAGCCATCAGTCTACACCAAAACCTCCTTTGACATCTCTGGCCGATCTCATATGCAGGATGGTGGCCTGAAGTGTCTCATTACAGGGTGAGGAAAGAGATGGACCAAATATCACACTCTACTTGGGAGCAAAAGTGCAAAGTATGTAGTAGTTCTAATTCTAATCCTCAGGGACCTGTGACTTTCACTGAATTAAAGCAAAGGGAAAGTTTTGCTCTTGTTCTACTTCTATTTCTTGGAGATAAATATGGCATTACATACAAAAATGTACATTAAAAGAGTGTTAAGGTTGCAATGTCAAGCAGAATTAAAGTTGCCTGTGCAACTTTACTTTACTGCAACTTTACTACACGCTGTTCAAACCCTGCTTTGAATACAGAATTATTGCTTTCTTCAAGGGCTTCCCCATAATGCCATCACTATAATATCTGAATGCTTCATAAATATGAATTAATTTATCTTCAAAACAGCCTTCTGAGATGAAGTGGTTATATTATCCCTGTTTTATATTGAGGCATTGAAAGATTCAGGCCAAAAATGTCCACTAATTTTGGTACCAATTTGAGATGCCTAGGGTAGAGTACTTACCATTATATAGCACAGCTCCCACTGACTTCAGTTGCAACTGTGAGGCCTTGGCAATTCTGCAAATCAGAATCCAGTGTCTTGAGTTGGGCTTCCAGAAAATAAGGAGCACAATAAGTGACCCTCTGTGAAAGACCTGGTTTATATGTCTTACCTATCAACACAGGAACTCTGTGCCAGAGGCAGAGAGTGGTAGAATCTGTTTCTCCAGGGCCACATTCAGGTGCCTTAATCATGATACCATTTTTTTTTCTTGCAGTTCCTAGTGTCTTTCACTACACACATTCCAACCCTGCAACAAATGAGGCAGGGGTTCTGCAGACAACAGTCTCCTTCACTACATAACCCTGGTTCATCTCCAGAGCACAATCTATTCTGTGCATTGAATGAGGCAGTGGTCCTGTGGAAAAAATAGTATATGATCATGTAAATAAAGAACGTATCATAATGCATACACTTGAGAGGGCTGAATTAAGGTTATACAGGCCAACCTTACTTCTAGCATTTCCTAGCTTATGAGTGCTTGGCTTTGAAACTTTACAATAATCTTTTAACATGGTTTTTTTGATAGAATTTCCTCTGTTTTTTAAAAAGCAAACTGAAAAAACATAAGTTCCACCATGTGGTGTCATATTGACACCCACATGATTCATCAGCAGAGTTGGAATATTTAGATTCACCACACAGACATCTGTCACTTGAGCCAACAGAGTAACTGATAGCAGTAGTAGGTTGCCACTGTCTATGTGGACCAGTCACTAGAGCAGGGTGAGACACACATGTTACCAGTGGTTTTCACAGAGTCTTGCTAGCAGGAGAGGAATAATAAGACTCAAGAATCTTGAGTTGCATTCCAGGTTCTAGTGGGATGTGTGCTCTGGCGGCCTACTGGGCTGAGACCCTTCTGCCCCTGTTCCCCTGCCACCACTTGCAGCTCCATCTATAATTATAAGATGTATCTGAAGGTAAGGTTGGAACAGCGCTCTCGTAGTTTATGAATTCTGACGGTGCTTGAAACATTTTTGTGAATTAGAGTAGCCAGGGCACATTTAGTTATTCAGAAATACTTTGCAATTCTTATCCTGCCCTTGTGTAAGCCGTGTTTTTGTGAATGAGACCCTTGAGACATAATAAATAGGCCTTGGGGCTTTGGAATAAAAGATGATTTTACATTCAATGCTCTCTTGCTAGTTATTATGTTGGTTTATGCACTGTCCAGTGAATGTTGATAAATGCTGTAGAATTCATTTAAACTTTCAATGTAGGAAGAAAAAATGTGAATAAATTACATGAAGAGGTGAGAGGACAGACAGAATTTGACAAATAAATGGGTTACAAGCATAATGACAGCTTAATGTGTGAACTACAGAAGTGAATGCAGGATTGCATGTTCATATTGTTGTGTTGTAGCCTGCAGCCATACTCTCAAATGTTTCGTAGTGCTGTGTCTTTTAAATGATTGCAAAGTGATTTAATAAGCTGTGTGTTGTAGTGCCTCCTCGTTCATGGAATCTAACTGACTTTTCATTCTGATAAGGACTGAAAAAAGAGCGGTAGGCGTCTATCTTGTCACAGGGAAATAGATTAGGTTAAAAATGAGAAAACAGAATGAAAATTTCAAACTGATTTGCACTCTCTTTCGGTGTGTCTTCAGTGCAGAGTTAACTTGGAGTGTTACTTGGGTATTTCTTCTAACCCTCCTCTCATCCACATGCAAAATCTTCTCACCCGTGTTTGGTGCTTTAAACTCAGACTTGTTGATCTATCTGGGGACATGATTTAGAGCTCAGTCCTGCTTTCACTCAGGCTGGTAACCTGCTCACTTTGCAATGAGGATACAGAGTAATCATCTGAGTGCTGATGATCCTCCATTGCCTTTCCGTAGTTCCTCCCATATGTGCAGAAGGAAAGAATCGTAGAGTGGCTCAGATTACTGCAGGACAGAGAACCGTGGCTATACCCTCAGAAGTCCTGGAGGCACACATGGGTGCGTAGAGTACCAGTGAGGTGACAGTAACTTGGGCATGGTTTTGCAGCGTAGTCACAACCAGGCTAGGTTAACCCAGGTACTCAGTTCCAGTTACCTGTCACCCAAGTTAACAACAGTGAAGGAATACCCTTAATAGACTGACTCTCAAGTCTGCATTTTTCATGGACCTGCACTTCTTTTTAAAGTGTATGGGTGTGTTTTATCAACCAAGTCACTAATCAAACTAGAAGCTAGGCGTTTGTCTACACTGCAAAGAAAAGCCCATGGCATCGAATCTCAGAGCCTGGGTCAAATGACTTGGGCTCTCAGGAGTTGGGCTAAGGCTAAATATAGCAGTGTAGAAGTTCCTGCTTAGGCTGGAGCCCAGGCTCTGATCTCTGATGAGAGGGAAGGGTCTCAGATCCCAGGCTCCAGCTGGATTGGGAACATTTACATTATGTTTAGCCCTATAGCCCGAGTCCCACGAGTCTGAGTCAATTGGTAAAGGATCTAAGATTCCGCACCTCAGCTCTTTCTTTGCAGTGTAGACATATCCTACGAGTTAACTGTAGTTAAATGATTGAGCAGTTGAATATAAGCTACATTTTTATGTGTTTTTGCTAATGAAAATTCTGTCTCCAAGCTTGCAAGATGTCTAACAGTACCTTTTTCTTCGTCCTCTCCCAACTGGTACATTCGTGCCTGAACCCTGATTATTTGTGCTGTCACTTGGGTCATCTCCATTCTCTCATCCACCCCACACTTCCTCTCTGCTTCTGGCACCATATCACACCCACCTTCCTTCTGGCCATGGGAAATGGGACTTGTGATCCTGCAGAATTAATTTCCACAACTCCTTTTTTAGTTGTCAAAATAATTAATGAGCAATGTGTGGTACTCCTTTTTCCCAAGGATCCAACATGCTGCCCCCACAATACTCATTGTCCCAATTAGCTTTATTAAATAGAAGGCTCTAGGATCGAGGAATCGAACTCATTGATCACATGACTGTGCAGTGAACTTCCATAAGACCCTCATTTTTACCCAGTAGTTGCTAGTCATCTTGTGTTCCAATCCAGTTCAAATATTTAAATACTGTTAATCCTGCTTGTCTTCAAAAGAACACCAAATAGTGTATTATATTAGAGTAGTGAAGTTAAAGGAGGAGGAAGCTCCTATAAGATCATTTCTAAACTAAGATAAAAGATATATTTTTAACATATGTAAACCAGTAGGTGTTAAAATCCTAGCATAGACAAGGCAGTTGTAGTTTTGACATGTGTTATCTTGTCAAGGTAAACCCTAGGCTCCCCACTAAGGTTTACCTCAACAAGATAACACATGTTAAAACTACAACTGGCTTGTCTTCACTAGGATTTTAACACCTATTGGTTAACGTGTTAAAATTACACCTTTTTCCTAGTGAAGATAAGCTCTAAGAGTTTTTAATGTTGAACTGTAAAGTAGAGTTAAACTGGTTAAGAGTTTGTGTTGCTTGAGGTTAAAGGGTTACCTGGATCATATAGAGAAGGCTTATTAGTTAATCTAGGCCATCTTCCTGCCAAAGCAAAATTGTTTCCTATTAAAATGTATTGCTGTTTTTTCCCCATCTAATTTTAAATGACCTAAATGATGGAGTTTTCACCGCTTCCCTGAAGAGTCTCTTCGGCAGTTGTAGTAGATCTCACTGTTAGGAAGTATTTCCTGATACTTGACTTACATTTTCTATTTTGTAATTTCATCTCGTTATCCTGGGTATACTCTTTTATTATGCTGAATAATTCCACTCCCCCTCTTGTGTTTATACCCTTCAAATATTTATAGGCTGCAGCTGGAGGTGAAATTTCCAGCTCAGGTAGACGTACATGTGCTAGCTGTCATTGAGCTATTCGCTAAAAATAGCAGTGTGGCCATGGCAGCAATGACAACACCACAAGCTAGCTGCTTGGAGTACAGTCCCAACTGAGAACCTATGTATGTACTTGGACAACTAGCCTGTGCCACCACCTGCGCCCTCCAGGCTATCCTGCTATTTTTAGCATGCTAACTTGATGAAAGCTAGCGTGTGCACATCTATCTGAGCTGGAGATAACACCCCCAGCTGCAGTGTAAACATGTCCTATGTCTCTTCTCTCCTGTCCCTTCACTTCCACCCCTCCACATAAACACACACTGTCCCCTAAACAAGCTGTAGTTATTTAATCTTTTGTCATTAATCAGTCCTTCTAGACTCCTGATTTTTTTGGCGCTCTTCTATGAATACTCACCAGGTTCTCAGTAGCTAATCAAATACAGGACACGTCTCTTTAAAGCTTTGCATTGAAAGGTTATGCTTTTGTTTGAAGAGGTGCATTGTTGAGAAGATTCTTAGTAGTGCTACTAAATCTTTGGGGTACAGTCTCCTCTTGATTCATGGGGATGTATGCTATCTACTCTCCATCAGTTGTGATGAGAGCATTTTCCTTCTTCAAAGAATAGCAATTTGAAATGATGGTCAAATATAAATGGAGTTTTAAGTATCAGAGAGACTGAAGGAACGGGTCATGTTTAAAGTAGTTACTGTATTAATTTTGAATTGAGTTCAGCTGGCTTCCTGAATTCTAAGAACAGTAGTGGGTATAAAAATAAAAGTATGAATGCCAGTAAGATCCACATGAAAATGTAACTACCAGAGGTGCTGTCTTAGACAATTTTCTCTTCCTTAAAAACCTTTCAGATGTAAAAACGGATCCAATTCTTGCAGACTGAAAGTATAACAGCCATCATTGGGATCATTAATAGACATTAACATACTATGATTGTGGGATTCTTTTAGGCATATTGCTTCATATTAGAAGCAAATAAAAAGCATCTGATCTTGTATATAACAAACAAAAGAATGGTTCAGAAAGAAAGGTTTGAATATAATGAAAACGCACTTGCAGCAAAGACACATTTCCATATTTTTTCTTTGCAAAGCTATACTTTTTACTTACTGAATTGAACATGAGAGCCTTGTACCCTTGTATGCGCTCTTTTCTTATGCAAAATCCTCACTGACTGCAAGACGTGAATATTACACATATTGAAACAACTTCAGGATCAAGCCCAAGGTTCAGTATATGCTGCCTAACCTATTACTGGTGACTCTTGAAAGACAGAGAGGTCAGAGACACTTTGAAAATGGTAACTGTTGTGAGGATTTAAAGAGAGAATTAAAGTGTTTTGCAAGGGAATTGAACATTGTAACCATGGAGAAGGAGCTTTAAGGAAATAGTTTGAGATTATGGTATTATGGCTGGATAAGATGTAGGTATTTACATATAGGATATTTTTCTGATGATCTCTGAAAAGAAGACTTTTTAAAAAAATCTTATTTAAGTGGCATGGTTAATTTCTCATCTACTCTTAGGAAAGGTGGCTAGCTGTGTATTTTGAAAATGTAGGTATATCTGTAGATATATATTTCCTCCTGTAAAGTTAGGGTTTGAAATATTTTGTTAGCTCTTTTTTGCTAGCTCTTTCGCTAGCATCTTTTAGGCATATATTTTGCGATGTGAATTGCATTTGGAAACCTTTTAAAATTCTGTTTACTGAGGTGAAAATTGGAAAATGTTGACATTTATTTTCATTTGTTTTCTGGCCATGCTGAGTTATGAGGCAACACTGTTAGGCTGATATTGATCAATAACATCCTATTTCAGCACGTACAAAATACTGTAGCAGTTATTAATTCACCCTACATTCTTGCAAAATGAATATAAATATGGAGGCTGACTCCAGGATAAGGATTCTGTGCAGAATCTCTGAAGGAATGGTTCAGAATTGTGTACCTTTTTTAGTGATTTTTGTTTTCCAGAAATCACATATTATTAGCGGCTTTTATGACTGTTCAAATGAATACCCAGAAATCCCATAACATTTGAATTTTTTGACTGAAATAAATCTTTGATTTACTGTTGCTAATAAATAACTTTGACTTTTCAAAAATGTGAATTTAAGACAAATCATATGATTGCCTTGCAACATTTCCCCCATAATGCTGTACAATAACAACTTCCTCCTTAAGGACTCGATGCAGACCCCGTTGAAGTAAATGGCAGTCTTTCCATTGACTTGAGTGGGCTTTGGATCATATCCATAAACAATTGTGGCTTGCGTCTCCACTGCACCTGAATTGAAAGGGAACTCCCTGCTGTCAGTTTCTGATTCTAATTCACCCAACCTCAGTGCAGGGCCGGCTCTGGCTTTTTTGCCACCCCAGGCACAAGACCGCCGAAGCAAAAAACAAAACAAACAAACAAAAAAACGGCCCTTGAAATATGCCGCCCCAGGAATGGCCAGAATGTGGAATGGCCCTTCAGATGTGCCGCCCCAAGCACCTGCTTCCTTTGCTGGTGCCTGGAGCCAGCCCTGCCTCGGTGCTAGTTATAGCTGCAGTGGGTTGGCTTTCCCAGAGTTACCTCTACCTACTTTATGCTGATGGAGATTCCCCCTACCCAGGGAGAGTTCTCCAGTGGCAATCACACTCAATTGTAAATTTATTTTGTGCTAAGTAAGTGGTGCAAAGTAAACTTGGTGGACTGGAGAATCCAGCCCTTTGCCTTTGGTAATTATTTTGTAGTGGTACATAAAGTTCCAGTTCTGAGAGGTGCTGATTGTCCTCATCTCCCATCAGTTTGAGGGATGTTAACACATCACAAGAAGGGCTCACCAACCTTTCAGGATTGTGCCCTAATCCTGAAGTCCTGTCCCAGGTTTTACTCAGGCAAAATTCTTTTTTAATGGGAGTTTGGCCTGACTAAGGTCTCAGTAGAAGTTGTAGTAGTAGTGTTTCAGGTTAGCTGAAAAGATCTGAATGTGATATTCATTATCTTGTTTAAATAATACAGTTTTACTATTTTGCCTGAATTGAATAGAATAAGATGAATGAAAGGAGGGGTGCTTATTACCCACAGACACTTGTGGAATTTTCCATTTTCAGTAAAGGAAATAGTTAGATCAAGTGAGAGGGTAGTCTGACTTTATAATCATACATTCTACATCAGAACTTCAGAGTTATGAACTGACCAGTCAACCATACACCTCATTTGGAACCAGAAGTATATAATGAGGAAGCAGCAGAGACCAAAAACAACAACAACAACAAAGTAAATACAGTACAGTACTGTGTTAAATGTAAACTACTAAAAAACGGGGGGCGGGGAAGCAGCAAGAACAACCATAACGTTTTGTTCAGAGTTATAAACATTTCAGAGTTACGAACAACTTCCATTCTCAAGGTGTTCGTAACTCTGAGGTTCTACTGTACTGCTAATTAGTGAGTTTCGGGGATGTAATTTCGTTTATAACTAATCAGTCAATTCCACATGGGAGGAGCAATGTGGTCTTAAACCAGGGATCTCAAATCACCACGATGGTCACATGAGAACTAGTAAATTAGCCCAACGGTCGCATCGCTGAAACCTTTTCATACAATGATACAAAAGTATAGTCAAAAATGAAAAAAATGAAGAGTAATATAGTATTCTATTAAAAGTCAATGTATTAACTTTTTAAAAACTGTAATGCAAAGAGGGGTTTTAATAAAATATAAACACTTAGTAATGTTTGGAGCTTGACTGCCAGTGGAGTCAGCGCCTATGGCGGGCCGCAGGAGATTACTCCGCGGGCCGCATGTGGCCCACGGGCTGCGTGTTTGAGACCCCTGTCTTAAACATATGCTGGTATTAGTAACACAAAAGCTTTGTTTAGTGATAAGAAAGCTTGTATCAGGACACACCACACCAACCCAAAGTCTTGGAACCATGAAAATAAGATAAGGGAAAAGTCTCTTGTGTTTCTTGCCACTCACTTTCACAATAATATGCTCCTACGCTCTGTAAGGGATTCCAGCTCCAATAGATACTGAAAAGCAATATATACCCCAGCTTCATCAAACTTGCACTCTAACACAAAACCTTAATGATGATTCATAGACTTCATAGACATGTGGCTGTCACCCAGTCTATTCGTTTAGGAATTTAATCTACATTCAAATACTAAGGTTGCCATTAAGGTTTTATGTTGAGTGTAAGCGTGATAAAGTTAGAGAATGTATAGCTTTTTGGTGTCTATGGAGATCAAAGTGAATGCCTTATGGAATGATAGTTTGTTATCAACAGTGTTGTAGGCAACAAGAAACCAGCAAGGTACACAGGAGACGTCCGTTAACTTCTTATATACATGTTTTGAAGGTTTGGAGTGGATGGGTGTGTCCTAATGTAGGCTTAATTGGGTCACTAAATGCAGTTGTTGTATGTGTTAATTTCCTAGTTGTTTATGCAAGGTTGGTGTGCTTCAGTGGGTAACCAGGGTCTGTCCCCAACTGTAGCTATGCAGTTCTGACCAGTTCCGGTATAATTTTTCAGATGCTTTTATATCTCCAACTAATCAGATATGAATGAAATATGTAAAGGGTACAGTATTTTTAGTTTTGCACAAATGTGTTTTCATTTTTCTTTTACGAACATAGTAATGGTATTCAGTTAATATCTTTAAGAAGTGGAACGAATAACAGACATTGGCTAGACACACTGCCAGAGGCCAAGCACAGAGTTCTGTGCTGTCAATGCAGAAGGTTTATCATCAAAGATAAGAACATATTTGCTGTTTTTTCCCTACGGTGATTTCATCATTTAGAAATCTGTGTTAAAGACTGTGGTAGAACTTTGTTTATGAGACAGACCAAATTCCATGAAAAGAAGATGATAGTGCTTGTGTACATTTACTCGTGAGTATTCAAATGAAGTAGACAAACAAAAGGAATCTGTGGGAATGTTGAGTATAATATATGGGTTCTAATGGAACTTTTGCTAGTGCCGTTTCTTTACTTTTGTGGTTTAACAGTTTTATTCACTTCCCGGAGTTGTAGTTTGTGTTAATTATGTTTGTAAAAATGCCACACTATGTAAACCACATAACTGGTATAAGAGGGTGTTTAATTCCCTCTTTGTATTAGAGCAGAGAGGATTGAAGCCATCACACTGTAATATAGGGTCCTATGCTGTGCACCTGTCACTGGAGAAAGAGTGCAGTTTCTTGAAAAGATGTAAGGATGCATGCCACAATTCACTGAAAATCTTACTTTAGCACAGGGGTGGGCAACCTTTTTGGCCCAAGGGCCAAAACTTTTTGTGAAACTGTATGGAGGGCCGGGTAGGGAAGGCTGTGCCTCCCGAAACAGCCTGGCCCCCGCCTCCTATCTGCCCCCTCCCACTTCCCGCCCCTTGACTGCCCCCCTCAGAACTCCCGACCCATCCAACCCCCCCTACTCCTTGTCTCCTGACCGCCCCTCCAGGGACCACCACCACCCCCCGCCCCTAACCACCCCCTGGAACCCCACCCCCTATCCAACACTCCCTGTCCACTGACTGCCCTGACCCCTATCCACCCCCATGCCCCGCGACAGGCTCCCCAGGACTCCCATGCCTATGCAACACACCCTGTTCCCCGTCCCCTGACCGCCCCACCCAGAACCCCTGACCCATCCAACCCCCTCTGCCCCTTGTCCCCTGACCGCCCTCTCCTAGGACCCCCCACTCCTAACCGCCCCCTGGGACCTCACCCCCTATCCAACCACCCCTTCTCCCTGCCCGCCCTGACCCCTATCCACACCCACGCCCCCTGACAGGCCCCCTGGGACTCCCACGCCTATCCAGCTGCTCCTCGCCCCCATACCATGCCGCTCAGAGCAGCAGGAGCTCGTAGCCACGCTGCCGTGCTGCTCGGCAGGAGCAGCGGGCCAGAGCACGGGCGGCGCAGAGAGCTGAGGCTGCGGGGGAGGGGAGACAGCAGAGTTGGGGCTGGGGACTAGCCTCCCCGGCCGGGAGCTCAAGAGCCGGGCAGGACAGTCCCATGGGCCGTAGTTTATCCACCTCTGCTTTAGCATGTTTTGAAATAGCATTTTGAATAGAAGATCCAGAAGCATGTACATATGCTGCAGTCTTCTTTCGTGTGGCATTTGAATAGCAATCGGCTGATATAATTGAATCATGAGATTTGAAAGACATTCTAATGCTTCTGGGGTGGCTAGGTGGATCCCTCTTATGCCACCACCGTAAGTGTGAATGGGGCAGTTTTCTGTGATGTGTTGCATAGTATTTACGCCACCGCAGTCACAATTTCGTGATTCTTTGATTTTCCATTTGTGAAGGAGATATCTACACTGTCCATGTGTTAGGTCTGAATGCGGTTAAGTGCAGTCCACTACCTACGGGATAGGTAGAATCCCAGGACTCCTTTCATTGGGTCTTCAATTAGGGTGACCAGATGTCCCGATTTTATAGGGACAGTCCCGATTTTGGGGGCTTTTTCGTATATAAGCTCCTATTACCCCTCACCCCCTGTCCCGATTTTTCACACTTGCCCTCTGGTTACCCTGTCTTCAATCAGGTCTTTGTTTGGGATGTCACAAGCGGCCCACGATTCAAGCTAGCAAAAGGTGGCATCCTTTCCATTGGCCTGTAGTGCTGATGCATGGATCCAGAAAGGCTTCCTGGCCACTCCAGACCTGCCAATACATCAAGACCTCAGTTCACTGCCACACTCCCAACTCAGAAGCTACAGTGGAACTAGACAACATTTTAGTCCATTTATCCAACTGTTTGTAGTCCCCATTTCAAGGCAGGTGAAACAATAATAAATATTGAGCTAAAGGTGTTCCATACATAGAACATTTTTATTACATTTTGTAAAAAAAATAATAAAAATCTGTGCTATTTCCTTGGTGCTTGCCAAATCTTATTAGCTCCAGCTTTTTCACATCAACCTAATTGTTTTTAGTAGTCAGCAGCTAAAAACATGCAAAATATGTCAGTGTCAGGAGCACCTGAACTCCATATGCTGAAAGTCAACAGGAATTTTTTTTAACCAGCTTTGTCTGTATTTTATTGGCAGATTTTCTTGATGAGATCTGTCACTGGAAGAGCTCATCCGGCACAGTTGATGATTTTTATAGGTTATGATTTTCATATGAATCATAATCCTTCATAGTCATAATCAACGAAATTCCTAATGACATCTATTTAGTGTTTAAGCATTTTATTTTGTTTTTATAATTGTAGCACTGGGAAAAATAACCATCAAGTTATGCAGTTATATGATATCAAAAATCTAATTGTTGCCACATAATTTTAGTTTGGATTTTCCCACTGCCTGATAGAATACTACTTTGGTATTCTGAAATGAGCGGAGATAGGATTTTTGTTTGGTTTAGTTTTATTTTTATTAAGAAAAATAAGAAGCTAAGCAGAATAGCTTTTGTATTTTAATAAGCTTTGTCACATCAGGTGGGGGAGTTCGCAAACACATTACATTGCGTGACTTGCTTCAATTTTACTACTCTGTTAGAACGTGTAATTTGTGTCATTGCTGTACATTAGCACTGTGTATATTGGGTAAGAAGATTGGAATGCAGTTGCCATAAAAATAATTGCAGGTTATTACATAATGATAGCGCCTCCCGCCTCATCCCCCTTTCTTGTCCAATCATATTGCACAAAACAAGCAGTATACAATGGTCTGAAAATAGCATTAACTTCTTGAATTGTTTTATTGCACATTTGCTTTAGATTCCAAATGAGTTGATTTCCCTGCTCGTAGATAATATAGCCTTTCACAAATTGCAGAAAAGACATTGTAAGTGTGGCAATAATCCACTAATCCCATCAGCAGGGCTTCTTTTACTAGTGTAGCCATCACACCCTGTCACTAAACGGTGAGGGTCTGATCCAGAGCCCCTTAGAGTTAGTGGATGTCTTTCCATTGCCTACAGTGGGGATTGGAATGGGACCTGAACGAGCACTGCAGGGTATTATACATTGTAAGGGCTATAGATGTATTAGTGGTACAGTACTTATTATAACTTAAGATTGATGTATATCATCTCCAATTAAGGAGATGATATACTTTTCCCCTTACAAATGGCAGTCTAGTGCATGTTTTGTTTCTTAATTGTTATTCAAAAAGTAGCTGGTCAATAGTTTCTTACTTTGATTGGGTTTCATAAGTGTAAAGCTTTAAGACTAAAACTTGTTTTAAGAGCTTTGTTGTCTATTCAGTGAGCCATCAAATGTTTTTATGTAATTGATCTAGAAAATGTGTAACTTATGATACTACACAATAAAATACAAAGATAACTAACGCAGTATGTTATGCTGTTTGGTTCCATGTCCCCAAAAGGATACAAAGCAATGATGTCTTCACTAACTCCTGCCAAAGAAATATAGTGTTCCTTCCCGATAAAGCTACATAAAGCTTTGCACTTCTATAGCATCTTCCATCTGAGAATATGAAAGTATTGCAGACATGAATTGTTTCACAGTATCCCTCTGAGGAAGGGGTTTACAGATGGGGTAAATAAGGTAAAGAAAGAACTAACCGGTCCAGCATGTCATAGCAAGTCTGTGGAAGAGACAGTAATGGAATCAGATCTCTTGATTCTTACTCCCTTACTTTAACCACTAAACATTTTTATGCTGGAACCTGTACTGCTGTCGTATGCTGGAACCCGAAACCTCTGTAAGATGCATGTCCAGCTGAAAGATGGGTATGGCGTCAATCTATTTCATTTTGTGCAATTTGGTGCACTCCCACGGCTCTTGACAGTTTGCCAGTGCAGCCCTCATTTGTGCAAAATTTGGATGCTCCTGAAGTAAACGTTGGTTCCCAGTTTCATAATGAACTTTCCAATGCATAAATCCTGATGTTTTTTAAATATAGCTGTGTACTGCAGACAGGAAGCACTGTACCTGAAGGAAGAAGAGGATGGAATAAAGTTAAACCAATAAAACTGTTGTACCTACCACTTACTGATTTCCGGGTTAATGCTCATCACAGCAAGAATTTTTGCAAATAATATGTCCCCTCTCCCCCACCTCTATTTCTGTATGTCTAAACCAGTTTGTATTTTGTGAGCGAGCAGATTTCCTCTATTGTATTGAAAAATGTTTTAGGGTCTTGAAAAATGCTAGACAGATGTGAAGAATCATCTTAGCTGACTGATGTCTTTTTGATGTTATATAAATCATCAGCTACTCGTTTGCAAGAGCCCTGAGGACAATAGGTTGGTTAACAAAGAATAGAGAAGTTAGTTCCAAATGAGTATTTTCACTGCTTTAGCATTTATAATGTGTGCGCCCTAGATAAAATCATTAATTCCATCTCATTTCAACCAGACTAAGGGCTTTTGTAAATCATAAAGCTTGTTTAATTTTCATCTGTCTACTCTGTTATAAAATTATCAAGCATTGGACAATTTATACGAAAGTTCCCCTGTGCATTCCACTTTGACGTGTCTGTGTCTCTCTCTACTTATGTGGCCCCCATCACCATATTGAGCATCTCACAAATATTAATTAATTTATCCCTCACAACACCTCTGTAAAGTAGAGAAGTATTATGTCCAATTAACAGAAGGGGAACTAAGGCACAGAGAGCTTGCAACTTGCATAAAATCACACAGGAATTCTGTAGCAGAGCTGGGAATTGAATGCAGGTCTTCTGAGTTCATCCAGTGGTTTAATCACAAGGTCATACAGTACTTCCTCTCCCATCTCTTCCTAAATAATTGCAATCACACAGATAATACAGCAGCTGCAATGAATTTGACTACTAATTAGTACTTTTTAGCCAGTACTTTTTAGCCTGTTTTTTTGATCCAAGGAAAATTTGTACAGCTTTAGTCCATGAGAGAAGTGTGGTTTCAGAATGTTGTATCTTCTTAGGGCTTCTCTACATTGATAATAGCCAGGAATAGCTATTCTGCAATAGTTCTTGCACACTAGCTCCCCATGTGGACACTCATGTTCCATGCAAAGGGTGCCTGTTTGTGGTTTAGCTTAATCCACATGGGGAGCTAGTTCAAAAGAGCTGTAGTGCTTTAAATTCACGCCCTTGAAGGTTGTGGAATCTCCATCACTGAAGATTTTTAAGAGCAGGTTAGACAAACACCTGTCAGGGATGGTCTAGATAATCATTAGTCCTGCCATGAGTGCAGGGGACTGGACTAGATGACCTCTCACGGTCCCTTCCCGTCCTACAATTCTATGATTTCAGAATAGTTTCCCTTTGTAGACAAGCCCTTCAGGATTTTTTTGTTTTGTTTGGTTTTGGTTTTTTTGTACCACTTCTTCCACTGATTTAGGTGCTTTAAGCTGGGTGTTTTGTGGTCTTGAGTGTCCTTAATTACCACTGATTTGCATGAGTATTGAGGTCTCTTGGCATAGGCGCCAACTCCGTGGGTGCTCTGGGGCTGGAGAAAAAAAATGGTGGGTGTTGAGCATCACTAGCAGACCTCCTATCAGCGCCTCCCCTTCCCTCCCGCCTGCCACAATCAGCTGTTTTGCAGCGTGTAGGAGGCTGGTGGAGGAGGATCAAGGATGCATTACGCTCAGAGGAGGGGGCGGAACTGGGCGGGATGAGGCAAGTCGGGATGGGGCCTTGGGAGAAGGGGTGGAGTGGGGGTGGGGTCTAAGGCAGAGTCAGGGGACGAGCATCCCCTGGCACTTTGGAAAGTCAGCACCTGTGTCTCTTAATATCTCACAGGACTTGGCCCAATAATTTAGAAAAAAGTGGATGCATCAGCTACGCATATGTTGGCTTTCCTGCTCCAGACTTTCTGGTGGGATATGCCTGTTCTGATTATCCAAATACGTTATTATGCAAACAATGAAAATTAGTGTTTAAAAAAATTCAATCTAAAATTCTACCTTTTATTTTTTTTAAATATTCAGGACTAGAGCTGGCCAGAAAATAGAAATCCCTTCTTGTGAAAAAATGTCTATTTTTGAAAAATATTTTGTCCTGAACTGGGGAAAAATGTCAAAACAATTTCCCAGAAGGGGATTTCAAGAAAAATTCTGTTTCAAAAGACCCTAAATGGAATTTTTCAGCTAGCTGCCTGGAAGGCTCCTGTCAGTTTTACTTTCTGCCTGACTGGGTTCTCAACCTGTCTGGCCCCAGAGCTGGGGAGAGGTATGGAGACTGGGCACACTCTGGCTTTGTGCTTCTGTGGACCCAGAGCTGGTTGGGAGGCTGAGCTTTCTAGCTGGATGCTTTTCTGGCTCCTGGAGCTGGCAGTGAGGCTGAGCCACCCAAGCTCTCTGCCTCTTCGGGTCCCAGGGCTGAGGGGAGCCGGGGGGGCGGGGGGAGGGCCTGAGAAGCAGAGAGTTAAGCAGGCAGCTGTTTAGCGATCCATTTGATTTTCCTGATGGAAAATTTATGACCAGCTCTATTCAGGATAATTTGGGTCCTGATTTCGGGAAACATAGAGTACCCCCAGTTTCCGTTGACTCCAGTGATAGTTGCAAGTACTCAGTGCTCGGGATGAGGTTTTTAATGGGGCATGATAAGACTTGCTGAAAGAGTATATTAAATGCCACTTAACATTTCAAAAATAATACTTAGCAGTTTTACAGCGTCTTCCATTCAAAAATCTCAAAGCACAGTAAAGATTAATCATGCTTCACAGTACTCCTGTGAGTTACAAAAATAATATCCCTATTTCACAGATGGAGAAACTGAGGCATGAGCAAAGTTTAGTGACATTCTCAGTCACATAGACAATCAGTGGCAGAGTAACTGTCAGTGCTCTCTGAGTTAAAAAGAGCTAAACTCAAGCTAAAATATTTATTTGAATATCTTCTTTTACACCACAGTTTTGAGTTTAGTGTTTAAATGGAAGACTTATGATACACTGCGGTAGAACTGTAGTTCTTTGTTTATTCATATATATATGTTGTATGAATATTATATTTTTACAGTATGTGTAAAATCCTATTGAAATTTCAGTAAACTCTGGCTTTTGTTCCATGTTGTAATTATCTTTGATTACAGACTTCAGAAGAGGTACTGATCTGAAGAGTTGTTTATCTTACATAAAGAATTCACTTAAGACATCACAATTTAAAACTTGGAGTAGGCACTGAACTTTTGACATGTTTAAAACCTAAACCCATTGTTGACTTGACATTTCAAAATAGGGGGATTAAAGGATGGTCTCGTTAAAGAAACAGTGCATGTTGTTGGACTGTACACAACCATGATTCACACTGGAGAATTCACGAATCTGGAGGAGTTTGAAACCAGTAGTGTGAACATTTAAAACTGCATGTTTTATCAGTACCCCTAAAAAATAAAATGAAGTAAATGTTTGTTTAAAATTACCACTTCTTCTGATCATAATAGTAAACGTTCCAGGAGGAGCAAATACCATTAAATTTAGTCACAAACTATACAGGTATTTTTGTACATAAAACTACCATAACATCAAATGTGGTAGTGTTATAATGCAGCAGCTAATTAATAAGCATTGGACAGATTTAATTATTCATTTTTGATTTATAATAAAAGCCTAATTAATTCCTGCAAACTTTGTGATTATGTTGCAGACCAGCATATTGACCTCATTAATGGTGATAGATCAGGTTTAGAAGGGTCTGCCCATGTAGAATGAAGTACTCAAGCAATTAGGGTTTATATATTAACCACCAGCTACATAGTCCATCACAGGCAGTGCTATCTTTATTATTTGTAACATTCCTGTAGTTATTTTGGTGCAGTTGTCATCAATTCAGGGAAATGATCTTTAAAAAAACCCATATGTGAGGAAAGTGAAATAGTAGGAACCTAGAGAAATTACAACCCTAATAAGAAAAAAATCTATATGAGATTCAGCTTGGAAAAATGAAAACCAGAAAACAATCTAAAATATGGAAAGTGGTAGAGATGAAAGAGCCTCAGGGATGAAGACGGACAGGAAATTAAACATGAGTTTCCATTGTGAATAAAAATTAATGATTAAAATATCTTTTTATTTAAATTAAATACAGGTTGTTGTTTTTTTAAACAAATCTATTTAAAATTAAATTTAGAATTGACAACCTATGTTAAGGCCTAAACTTCTTATCACCTATTAAAATCATTTAAATTAAATACAAAACATATTAAGCAGTATATGTTTGCTGTCAAGTATTAAAGTCACTGGCTAAGCACCTGGAACCAGAGTTTGTTGAAGTGCCAACCCAGCTTTTGACAGTAGTAGCCTCTTCTGCAGTGCAGAAACCATGGTTTTCATTTTCAATTTATTCAACTAGTTCAGTTCAATTACTAGTTAATTCAAAGGTTACAAACCAATTGAGAGTTGAAAAAAGCAGGAAAGCTTGTTAGTCTCTTCAAATTTATGAATAAAAACTGTGTGTGTGAGGATGAGATCGATTAATTTTAACATCTTGAAGGACATGGTGATCAGAATCAGTTCAATTCACTAACTACAGATATTTCTAGTTTTAAATGTGACATATTTTGGTAACTTTATGTTAAACTTCTTTTCCCCTTATCTATCCAACAAGTGTTTTTGTGCATTTTTAATTGAATTTAAATTTTCATCCAGATAATGCTTGGCATAGATCACAAATAAAAAATTAATCATCATCTAGTACAGAGGTGGGCAAACTATGTCCCGCGGGCCCGTCCTGCCCGGCCCTTGAGCTCCTGGCTGGGGAGGCTAGCCCCCGGCACTTCCCCTGCTGTCCCCCCTTCCCCGCAGCCACGGCGCCGCGAACTCCTGCTGCTCTGAGCTGCATGGTAACGGGGTGAGGGGGGGTGGATAAGGGGCATGGGGTTCCCAGGGAGGCAGTTAGGGGACAGGGAGCAGGGGGTGGTTGGATAGGTGTGGGAGTCCCGGGGGGCTTGTCAGGAGGCGGGGGTGTGGCTAGGGGTCAGGGGACAGTAAGGTGACGGGAGGGTTGGATAGGGGGTGGGATCTGGGGGGGCCGGTTTGGGCGTGGGATCCCGGGAAGGGGCGGTCAGGGACAAGGAACGGGGGGGTTGGATGGGTAGGAGATTCTGGGGGTGTGGTCAGGGGATGGGGAATGGGGGGATAGGCGTGGGAGTCCCAGAGGGCCTGTCAGGGGGCAGGGATGTGGATAGAGGTTGGGGGGGGCAGTCAGGGACAGGGAGGGTTGAATGGGGGGGGGGGGTCCCAGAGAGGGCGGTCCGGGGACAAGGAGCAGGGGGGATTGGATGGGTCGGGAGTTCTGAGGGGGGCAGTCAGGGGGCGGGAAGTGGGAGGGAATGGATAGGGTGTGGGGGCCAGGCTGTTTGGGGAGGCACAACCTTCCCTACCCAGCCCTCCATGCAGTTTCTCACCCCGATGTGGCCCTCGGGCCAAAAAGTTTGCCCACCCCAGTCTAGTAAATAAAAATGCAAAATTCACTATTTCTAACGTAATAAAAATGTAAAAAGTTAAGAATGTTAATATATGTAAATTAAGCTATAATTGCTTAAATAAATGTGTATCGATTTAGTATATCCTCCAGATTAGCAAAACAAATCACCAAATCTAGTTTAAAGGCTCTATTTGGTTTCAGTTCAACTGTTTTAATGGTCACCAACCAATCAGAATCAATATTTCTTTAGGAAAACAACTAGAAAGTACAAATGCAAAACACCATTAAAATCGATTATTTAAATCAAGACTTCCTGCTTGTTGATTTAAACCACGATTAAAATCAGTGATTTAAATTGCTTTTATTTAAATCAATCCATGGTATGCGTTTCCAATGTGCCATAGAAAGGCTTACTGAGGTTTTGGGCTATATTTTGAGAGGAATCATGTCATGTAGCAAGGACTGCAATCTTCTGCCAAACAGATTTATGATTTTATTTATATGTATATATTATTTAAAAACATTTAAATGAACTTTTAATTTAAAAATTTGAAGGGCGTAAACACCAAGGACAGAGCCCTTCTTTACACACAGAAGCTGCTCTGGTTTAACTAAAACAGGGATAATAATCTATTTAGTTAAACTGGTGTAAATGTCTGAGCACAACCGTTACATTGCTTTAAAACTGGTTATATTGCTTTAGCTTTCCTGTAAACTTACTGCTGCAAGCTAAATTTATATCAACCAGGTTTAAGTCAAATCAGGTGTGTTTACACAGAAAATTAGGCTAAACACTGTGGAAAAACTTTGACCAGAGATCTGTTGTATTGTGGAATGGTCTCACAAGGGAAGTATTGGGAAAGCACCGTCCCTTGAGATATTTACAATAGATAGGACAAAATGTTAGAAAATGTGCTGTGTGGAATTGAGTCATCAAGGAAATGAATTGTCTGACCTAATACTATAAGTCTTTTCATCTTTAACTTCTGTGATTCTTTCAGAATTTTATTTTGTCAGAAAAGTCTTTTCTGATTGTTGAATTGAACTTTCATAAATTTGGTGCACATGGACTTTGAGATATAGTAGTATTCAAAGCTCTAACGGTACAGGTCCCAATATTTACTTGTCTGTCTCTTACATGCTTAGATATGTTTGCACTCTCTTATGTAATTATTACATAGAGAAAAGGGAATTCTCAAAATGCTTCTGTGTTCTTTTTGTTTATTTAAAAATAATAATCAAAGTGAACAGCCCTGTGCAATTTATGAGCAACTCTGCAATTACAAACCAGTTTGCTGATATAATGGAGGCTAAAGAATTGTGTAGTAAGAAAGTTATCAAGAGAAAAATATTTTTAAAAAATCATAAAAATACCTTGACAATGTCCTTTTAAGTAACCATCTTCAGATACATTAATTCCATGATTCTAATGGACTCCCTGCCTGATTAATCAATGACCTTATTCTGGTAAGCAAGTCTGTCAGGATATATCTTCCTAACAAATCTATTAGGCCTAGAGCATACAAGGCATCATCTTCCTCTTCAAACAGTGTTAAGTCAAGAAAGTGTTGTGGTAATAATGTGGGCATCACTTGTCCAAGAACATTAAGAACCTTGGTCTGATCTTTTTTAACCATAAAAGGAAATGTGTTATGCCTTCCTGTTTTGCATTAGCTGGAAGGGAGTAAAAAATACAGAAGGAATTTTTATTGCAGAGAAATATTTCCTTTCAGGCAGTGTGTGAAGGAATAATGTGCCTGAAAACAACCTTTGTTGACGGGTGAAGCAACAGTACAAGTCACATACTTTCTAGCTAATAACCAACTAGTGTTTTATTAAAAACCTGTGGTTATATATAAAACTAAACATTTAAAAAGTAACTGCAAGAACTTCATCAAGATAGAAAGTGCATTTTTAGTGACATGCTGAAATGTTTAAAAGTATCTTCCTCTAAGGTACCTAGTCTAGCCTAGATTGTTTTCTGTTTTTGTAACTCAGACCTATACATGATCAGGTAGCTGAAGCTTACATGTAAAATGCAGAAAAATAAGCTAGTATCAAAATCTAGCATTATTTTTTTTCTAAATATATATTCCTCAGAATTTACTTTTGTATTTTAAGAGGAGTGGTCTTTTATGTGTCTTTCCCATTCTGTATTGTTTTTGTGGAGATATAAGTATTGCAGAAAATATTTATTTGTGGTCTATTTTCCTATGGTGCTGATGAGAGATTCCTGGGAATTCTGATTGAAACCAGCAACAAACAAATAGTTTATTATGTGAAAATAGTACATTTTGTTGTGTGAAACTATGCAAGTCATTCAATCTCGTGGAAGAGATTTGAAAGTGAAAAGCCACCATTAACCTAAGTGCACTTCTACTTCAGTTATACTCAGTGGATATTTTTCTATTCTTGTTAAAATGATCAATACTAAGAATTTCCTTTATTCACAAAGGACAACAACCAGTTTCATCTCTGCCATTGGCTCGCTGTTGATGGAATTCATGCCTGTGTAAAGGGGCAGACAGTGCTTATTTTATCTGTTCTAGCTGTATAATAAGATTCTACGGTTGTCATTTTGAAGCCTAGAATGTTTGTTGAGTCAGTGTGAAGTCCTGGAAACAGCTACAAGCATGGTGGAGGGCTGTTGTTGTTCAGAATATCAACAGGTTCAGTCATCACTGGGATTCACAGTCTGTTACCATCCAATTTTTAAGTTCTCATCCATTTTGATTGTACGAATTGCACTCATGCCATAGAAAGGAATCTATGCCAGGCCAAGAGTCCTAGATCATTGAGATATCAGAGTTAATTCAACTAGTCACCACTCTTTCTCTGCAGCTAATTTTAATGCAACAGTTACCAGCAGATACCAGAGGTATCTCAACCAGTCAGTTTAGCTATAAAGCTAATATGTGCACAACAATTTCATTGGTTGTAATGAGTCCGTGATATGAGAGAGATTGCACAGACGGTGGATTACTTGGCCCAAATGCCACAGTTCTTCAAAGGCTAATTCTCCACCTTTACAAATCAACACAAACTCCTCAGCACAACCCCTACACACAAACAGACCAATACAAAATCAGCAAAAATCTCCCAACACTACACAGACCCAAATCAACACAAAATTCTCCAGCACTACCCCCAGACACAAATTACTGTAACCAGCACATGCACAGCCCTTTTGTGCAGTACATATCCCTCATTCGTCAACACAAGTCTTTTAGCACAATCCACATAAAAGTCAGTACAACCACCCAGACACAACACAATCAGTACACTCAACCCCAAACACACACAGCCCCTCATCGCAGTACACACCTTTCATTTGCCACCCAAACAAATCAGCAGACATTTCCTAGCATAACAGCTGAACAATCCCTGTCTCCCCCAGCACCCGGGTCTGGCTACTGGATTATGCCGAAGAGGCCGAGATTCTAAATTTGCACTTCCTGTCCTCATCTGATGGATGCTATGTCCAGGTGCAGTATCTGCCTCTCCTTTCCTGCTTGTACTCAGGAAGGCAGAGCCTTCCGTCCTAAGAAGCTTCTTATGGAGGTCACCATGGCATCACAGTTGGATCCTGGCTGGGGAACCCCTCCCTTCCCCCCATACATCGGCCTGAACAATCCAAGAGTGCACCTCCTACTGAGGAGCCTCAGTCCAGTACCAGTGCTATGGACCCGGGGCCTAGCGATGAGTCATGGGAGCATGCGCATAAGCATAGCAGTAAGTCTTCCTCCAGGTTTAAGAAAGACTCGGGGTCATGCACAAATCCTGGCCATGAAGCAGTGCTACATTTCAGGGCCCACAAGAGAGACAAGAAGTCGCATTGCTCACTGAATCTGCCAGTCCCTGTTCTGGACCCACATGGATTCGTTGGTACAGAGACAGATCCATAGACCGGGTACTGAAGACTCCGGGAGACTTGGAAGTGCTCTTGGGTCTCATGAGCAGTTCGCCCTGGAAAGGAGGTCTTCGTGTGTTTCAGTTTCCTCTACTTTCTGGTCTTGTTCGTACAACACATCCTGCTCCATCAGCACCACCATTTGTACAGGATTCGAGTTCCTCCGAGTCTGAGGATCCAGATGTTACGCATGACCCACTGCTTCCTTTCCTAAGACATGACTATCAGAGGGTCTTGACGGCACCATGGCAGTACCCTCCCTTACCTCAACCTAATAGTCACTGGTACTCGACTCCTTGGCACCACCACTGCAACAGTAGGATCAACCAGGTTCACATATTGGAGCTCGTGGCCCCAATATTCACTTTCAGAACTGTCTCGTTCAACATGGGAGGACTCACCTGTTTCACCACCCCATCCTTTGTAGCGTAGATGTTCAGAACTGAGGCTAGACGATGCACCGATGAGCCCAACCCCAACCTTACCGATGGATCCAGAGACGTTTTCCTTGTTGTCCCCAGATGCGGCTGTGTCATCAGCACCCTCCTCGCCTACAGACAACTATTTCTGCCAGCATGGAGAGCAATAACAATGGATGAGTGGGTCTTGGATGTCATTTGACATGGCTATACCATTGAGTTTGTGGCGCTATCTCCTCCACATCCCTTGCCCCGATCCCAGCCCAAGGCTCACTCTCACGCCAGTACACTTTAGAGGTGGACTCCCTCCTGCGGAGAGGAGCAGTGGAACCTCCCCACAGCCTCTCAGGGCACAAGGTTTTTTTCCAACTATTTTTTGGTACTCAAGAAGAAGTGGGGACGGAGACCAATCTTGGATCTCCAACACCTCAAATGTTCCATTCGCAAGCCAAAGTTCCTCATGGTCATACTTGCAGCCACCATTCCCTCACTAGAAAAAGGCATGTGGTTCATGGCTCTCAATATGCAAGCTGCCTAGTTTCATATCGACATTCCCAGGACCCACAGATGGTTCCTGATACTTGCAATGGCTCTTCGTCACTTCCCTTACAGGGTTCTCCCTTTCAGTTTTAACACTGCCCCATGGGTCTTCAAGGTTTTCTCCATGGTAGCAGCTCACCTCCGACATCAAGGAATCATCATGTTCCCTTACCTAGATGACTGGCTACTGGTGGCATGGTCTAGAAAGGAAGATCGAGAGTCAATGTCCCAGCTCCTTCTACTCCTCTCCTCCCTAGGAATGAGCATCAATATAGAAAAATTGACTTTGCACCTTACACGGTCCCTGGAATTCATAGGAGCATGCATTGACACAGCCGTCGCACGTGCTTATCTGCCAAAAGACAGGTTCCAGAGCTTACTGGACTGATCGCCTTGATGACTTCCAGTCCCTCGGTCTCAGACAGAACTTGCTTTTCCCTCCTTGGTCACATGGCAGCATGCACATATGCTACGGCCTTCACTCGCCTGCACTTCCACTGTCTACAGCTATGTCTGCAGGGAATCTACTCTCCCATGCACCAACCCATGGACAGCATTCTTACCTTTCCACCAGAAGTCATCTCTTTCCGTCAATGGTGTATAGATCTGCTCCAAGTTTGCTTCAGAATGCCCTTCCTTTCACCCTCCCTGAGTGTGACAATCATAACGCATGCATTGCTCGACGGCTGGGATGCCCACATGGGAGATTGCATGACACAAGTCACTTGGACCACTCTGGAAACCAGTATGTACATTAACAGCCTGGAACTTTGAGTGGTGCACAAGGCATGCCATGTGTTTTTATTGGCTATCTGTTCTCGACTTGTCCTTGTTGTGTCAGACATCATCACTACAGTTTACTACATAAACAAGCAAGGGGGTACAATGTCCCCAACCTTGTGTGCAGAAGCAGTATGCCTCTGTATGTCTCTGGAAATAGTGCATTGCACATAATATCTTTCTGTTGGCAATCTACCTGCCAGGAACCCAGAATGTGATTGCCAATGCCCTCAGCTGAAACTTTGCAACTGACCACGAATGGGAGTTGCCCAACATGATAATCGCAGACATTTGTGTTCACTGGGAACTCCAATCAGGGAAATCTTTGCATTTCAGACCAACACCAAGTGCATCTAGTACTGTTCAAGGGGAGGACTTGATGCCCATTCACAAGGCGACTCCCTGGTCTGACCGAATCAACTATGCCTTCCCTCCCCTACCAATCTTGCCACGTGTCCTTCACAAACTTTGATGAGAGAAGGCAATGGTCATTCTGTTCGCGCCTTTCTGGCCTCATCAGTTCTGATTTCCCCTTCTTCTCTGCATGTCAAAGCATCCTCCCCTCCCATTATCAGTGTTTTTGCTCACACAACACAACAGCAGACTACAGCACCCTGGTCCACAGATGCTTTGTCTGACAGCTTAGTTTTTGGATGGACACCTCTGCTAGCACAGGAGTGTTTGTCAGCAATACGAGATGTCCTCTCCAATAGCAGGAAAGACTCCATGAGATGATCCTACCAAGTCAAATGAACACACTTTACTTCTTGCGCCCAACTGGGAGGTCTTGCCCCTGAGGCTGTGGGCATCCCAATGCTCTTAGGCTATTTTCTCCATCTGAAAGCCTTGAGGCTCTCTCTCAGCTCCATCACAGTGCATGCAGTGGCTATTGCTGCTTTCCACCCTCTGGCGGAGGAACATTTGGTCCTTACCCATCCTTGACTGCCCGATTCTGGAAGGGCCTTGTACATGAATACTGGCCCATTCAACCTGTTGCCCCCCAGTGGGACTTCAACCTAGTCCTTATGACATTAATGAACTATTCCTTTGAACCTCTGGCTTCCTGCTGTCTTTCCCTGCTTTCCATGAAGGTTGTCTTCCTGGTTACTATTACCTCTGCAAGGAGAGTTGGCAAACTGGTAGCCATGATGGCAAACCCCCCTTTCACCACGTCCATAAGAACAGAGTTTCACTGTGCCTGCATCCCAAATTTCTACCAAAAATGGTTTCCCGCTTCCACCTCAACCAACCCATACATCTACCCACTTTCTTTCCTAAACTGCACACCTTTGGTGAGTGTCGGCAGCTCTACTCCCTCGATGTATGTAGAACTCTAGTATTTTACTGACAAAGGATGAAGCCATTCTGGAAATCGCCCAGACTGCTTGTCGCCGTAGCAGAGAGAATTAAGGGACAGGCCATCTCCATCCAGAGAATCTCAAAATGGGTCTCAGGGTGCATTACACTCTGCTATCAGTTATCAGGATGGTCCCCACCAGGTGAGATACGGGCCCATTCCACAAGAGCACAAGCATCAACTACCACCACGCTCCATGACGTGCCCCTTGCAGACATTTGTAAGGCAGCCACATAGAGTTCGGTGGACACCATTTCTTCTAATTATGCTTTAGTGCATGATTCTGCGATGGACACCTTGTTTGGCACAGAGGTCCTCCATTTCACGGTTCCATCATCTTCCTCGCACCCTCCGCCTATCTAGGTACCGCTTGTTAATCACGCTCGGTGGAATATAATAGGAACCATCACTAGAAGAAGAAGGGGATGTTACTTACCTGTAACTGGAAGTTCTTCATGGTCCCTGTCTGTATTCCAATCCCACCCTCCTTCCTCTCTGCTGTGGATCTGGTAGATCTGTGGTGGAGAAGGAACTGAAGATGTAGTTGGCCCACCCCACCCTTTATCGCCTCAGGTGAAACCATGAGGCAGTGTAAGGATGCATGTGCAGACTATGAACATTACTACTTTGAAAAAGCTCTGGCTCCAAGCACATGGCGCATGCAGATAACCCACAGTGGAATACAGATAGGGACTACATATTTCAAAGAACTTTCAGTTACAGGTAAGTAACCTCCCCATCTATCCTTTCCTCAAAACTCTCTCTGTGTATGTAAGTGTAACACATATGAAATAATTAATTTAAATGTTGTAATAAGGTCCAAATGAGTGCTAGTTGGCTTTATTTTGATTTTCTGAAAAGAACTGGAGGAATATAATAAGTAATGCTAGCAAGTTCAGGTGTGCATATCCTATTGCAGATTGCTTTGTTGAAAGTCAGCTAATTTCTTCCAAATGTAATATTTAAAATAAGAAATTATAAAGATTCAGCTTCATAAGAGGGTGTAGTATAGAGTTTATCTATGCCAAATAGTTTTTGTTGTGATAATGGTTATTCCAGCCTTTCGAAAGTCTTCTGACTTATTTGCTTGGGCAAGTAGGTTGGGTTTTTTTAATTGACAGGTAAAATGTTGTTCCCTCATTATTATCAACATCATGGAAAATGATAACCAATCATTTGGTGCCTTGAACTGCTAAATTTTCATGACAGTATGGCAAGGCTGTGGTGCTGGCAGTGTTGTTCTCTGTATCCCCAAAATAAAAATGGAGAAACAAAATGAAGCCCTCCTTCCTAGTGTTAATTCAGAAATATGTTGGTGGTTTTTAAATGATAAACTGTGTAGTGTCTGTAGTGATGTAACTTTTGTTACTTTATTTTCTCTGAAATGTATCTTTAAACTTCCAGCAAATCTGCCTGTCAGCGGGGCAGCTACAGTTTTATGAGGCAGAGTGGTAGTAGCATGTTACAGGGGGGAAATGTGCTGCTTCCTTCTGGGGGCTTTACTTTGGTTCTTTTTATTGTTTATTGTAATCTAAAGGAAGACATTCAGACTGGAAATATAAGGTTGCTTTCTATGTATGAAAAGTATAACAGAAGCAGACTGCCTTATGTGGCCCTTTTTAAGATGTTATCTTTCCTTTATAGGTTTGTTTAAAATTATCCTAATCCACAGTTAATATCCTCCAAACAAAAAATTTAGTTAATTTAGAGTTAGAGTTGAAATTGTTCAAGTGTAAACTCCATCAGTGCAATCACTAAAAATCAAGGACCTCACAAATAAAGGCAATCTTCATTCATTTGCTGTAATACCCACATACCATATTACTCAAAACCACTGAGAAGCCTCACTTCCACCAGAAAATCATTTGGACTTCAGTATAATCAGCGATAAATATACACTCCGAATGTCGTGCTCTAAAGAAGAGATTACGTTAAACTAGAAACAAACTACTGTTCATCACAGATAAGCATGTCAGAATGTGCTCATTTCCAAACACAGTTGAACTGGTTAATGTTGCACCAGTTCCTGAGAACCACTGACGTCTGATGAGGCAAATTATACACATTTACTGACTCATTTTACTGCTGTTTTCAGATGCTCATAAACCACCATTTTTTTCCTTGTGAGTAATAATACAAACAAAGGCCCTAGTCCTGCAGAACAATTGATGCAGGCAACAATTACTAATTTTGTTAGAAGGAAATGAACATAGTCTCTATTCTGCTTTGTTTGTGTGTTGTTTATGATTTAAGGTAATCACATATTTGTCAAACTTTATACCATATGTCTTATTAGTAAGATAGTTTCAATATATTGGTCAATTTGTGAGTTTTGTCACTCAAAGCTTATTATGCTTTTTATTCCATGGGGGGTCAGTTCTGTTCCCACTGAAGTAAATCAGAAGAGGATCAGACCATAAATAAAGATGTTCATCTACATAGTTTTTCTAAATCATCCACAACATAAAGGGTAATTATTATGGTTGTATAAAGGCATGCGTGTCATGTGCTTCAGAGGGATAAATATATGCAAAAATTGTGTATGTTAAAGCAACAGAACCAGTTCAGACAAGTAGAGGAGTTTTAGTGGTGCTATGCACTGCTATTGTTTTTTTTTTGTCTACGTGTTTTCATTAATAACATGAAGTCCTATTTTCAGAGATTTATAACTCTGCTATAAAAATTAGCTTTGGGCAGAACTTTGGCACATAAGGGTTTGTCCCAGGAATTATTATTTTATATTCTTATTCTAATAACTATTATTTTATGTTATATATGTTTAATGTTTTTATGTGATACTGGAAATACTCCTACAGCTATGGAAGTCTACAGCTCAGACTTCTATATGGCATGACATTTTGATTAGGAAACTAGAGCAATACAAAATCAACATGGCACACATTAAATGGAATAAAAAGTGGCTAAATGATAGGTCTCAAAATGTAGTTGTAAACAAGAAATTATTGTCAAGGGGGGGTGTTTCTAGTGGGGTCCCATGAGGGGATCGGTTTTTTGCCCTATGCTATTTAACATTTTTATCAATTATCTGGAAGAAAACATAAAATCATCACTGATGAAGTTTTCAGAAGATACAAATGAAGAGGACAGGTCATTGATGCAGAACAATCTGGTTTACTCTGTAAATTGGTCGCAAACAATATATGTGTATTAATAAGGCCAAATATAGTGCCATGCATCTAGGAACAAAATTGTATAGGCCATATTTATAGAACAGTGGACTCCTTCCTGGGAAGAAGTGACTCTGAAAAGGATTTGGGGGCCATGGTGGATAATCAGCTGAACATGAGTTCCCAGTGTGGCCAAAAGGGCTAATGCAGTCTTTGGAGGTATAAACAGGATAGGAGTAGGAGATTGTTACCTCTGTATTTGGCACTGGTGCAACTGCTACTAGAATACAGTGTCCAGTTCTGGTGTCCTCAATTCAAGAAGGGTGTTGAAAAATTGGAGAGGGTTCAGAGAAGAGGTATGAGAATGATTTAAAGGACTGGGAAACATGCTTTATTATAATGATAGACTCAAGGAGCTCAATCTATTTAGTTTAACAAAGAGAAGGGTCTATTCAGGTTTTTATATTGTGCTAATCATCCTAGTATCTGAATAAAGTGTTAAGCAATGTGACTACAAGTTTGTCACTCGATCAGAGTCTATAAGAACCTACATGGGGAACAGAAATCTGATGATAGAGGGCTTTTCGGTCCAGCAGACAAAGGTATAACAAGATCCAGTGCTTGGAAGTTGAAGTTAGATAAGTTCAAACTAGTAATAAAGTGCAGTTTTTTAACAGTGAAGGTATATCCATTGGAACAACTTCCCAAGGGCTGTGATGTATTTTCCATCACTGGCCATTTGTAAATCAAGTTTGGATATTTTGCTAAAAGAGATGCTGTAGTTCAAACAGGAATTAATTCAGAGGTGTCCTAGGACCTGTGTTATAGGTGATCACAAGGATCCCTTCTGGCCTTATAACCTATGAGTCTGTTGAATGTCTCTTACCATTTCTGAAGCAGTAGTCAGCAGTTGGAGCTCAAAGCACTTGACCAACTTTGATTAAACCTCATAACACTCCCCTACCTTAGGAAATTGCTGTATCATTTTTTAGATTGGATAACTGAGTCACCAGTAGGTTAAGTAGCTTTTTCAGAGTGATGAAAGTCAATGACAAAATAGAAATAGATCTTAGTAGTTTTGACTTCCAGTCCCTGAACTAACCACTGTAGTATATTATTTTCCCTACTAATTTAGTTGTGGTTATCATCCCGTACATAATATTTTATTCATTAATAGGCAAGTACAAGCTGTACTCTGTGCTATTTTTTTTGTTTAGTTGAATCTTTGTTTATTATGGCTCAACTTTACAAAACTTGGAGATCTCACATTCAACAGATACTTTAAATCTTTAAGTAACATCCTTTAATTTCATGGTTTTAGGAGAATCTGATTGTTTCTATTCAGGCCAAAGTTAATAAGTCCCCAAACTATCTTATTTTAAACATTAATTCATGCTGGTTTTAATTGTTGGATTCCCATGATGTACTTTTCAAACTGATGAAATATATTAATTAAGCATGACTTGCTGTGCTAGGAGTGTTTTTTGGGGGGTGAGTTTAGGCTTATTACTGTGTTGTATGCTATGTTTTAACACAAGTCTACTGTGTGGGGTTTTTTTTAATTTCGCAAACACCAGTCTATAAAAGAATATCAGAAAGAACCTGAAGTTAAGGTAAAGAATAATTAATATTAGTTAATGCAGCAAACAAACTTGATCTGGGTACACAAGATCAGTAATTGTATTGATTGTACCAAACTACAATTAAACTCAGGTAAATGATTTAAAATAATTTTAATTCAAGGAACAATGTACAAAAGGGCCTGTGGGGGCTTTCAGCGAGACAGTTCATGACTGCACTACAGACACCACTATGTCTATAGTGCTGTAGTGTAAACACTTGCTAAAGTGGCAAAAGGGGGTTTCCGTTGCTGAAGTTAATCCACCCCCTCTAGAGGTGGTAGCTAGATCGATAGAAGAATTTTCTTCTATCGACCTAATGGTGTCTATACCGGGACTTAGGTTGGCTTAACTGTGTCTCAGGGGTGTGGTGTGGTTTTTTTTAAGTTTTAGGTGTAGACAAGTCCTCAGGCTCCTAATTGCCTAAATCCCATTTGAAAATGGGACTTAAGCTCCTAAGTCACTTACAAAAATGTTTACCCTAAATCTTTTGTTGCAGCTAATTGTCTTCAACTAAAAAGTAAAGTAAAAGCACAAGGGAAATCCAAGCCTTTCCCTCTATCCCAACAACAAAAACTCACGTCCAGGCTCCAATCATCTCACATCTTGATTACTGTAAATCACATTGAACTACATTAATCCATTTTTCCGTCCCACAATGAAAATCTGGTTAGTCTGCTCATAAATAACCTCGTGCAACCCTCCTCGTTTGGGAAAAAAATGTGAGCTTTGTATTATGTGCAGCAGATTAAAAAATCTGGGCTGTCACTGAACAAGGAGTGTGAAAATGTGTTCCAGAGTCAAGCAGACCCTCATGGAAAAGGTTCTGCTGGCAGCTTCTTCTCTGGTAAAATTCAACGTCTGTTGTGAGGCCCACAAGAATTTATAAAGAGAATTTATAAAGACGAAGCAAACAGAAAGAAACACCACCCTCTTCCCCTCAAAAAAAGCACTTTGGGATTTCCCAGGCATATTTTGTGTGTCTGTCTTTTAGACTGTAAACTTTTAGGAAAGAGGTTGTCTTCATTTTTGTATACAGTACAGCACCAAATATATTGTTGCCACTAAACCAATTACCTTAGCTCTACTACTAATAAATATATTAACTTTGTTAGGGTTAAAATTTCAGTGTGATACAGATGGGAACCGAGGTACACAGATACAACAATACCTTCTGAGAAATATTTCTTCATGTGGGTAGAATATTTACCCTTAATTTACGCTGAGGTGTTTCAAACTGTTCTCTAAATAGACTACAGCAAACACCTTAAGGAGAAAAATATAGTGAAGTGTCTAGACATTGGCAAGTTCCAGCAAGAGAAGGTGCATATATAGAAGTAAGAAGCATGTACTTGGACATAGGATGGCTCTAAGGCAGTCTGATGTCAAATATGTGCACTATTTCTTAATGAGAACTAGTATGGATTGGTGTGTGTGAATTACAAACAGATTTCCTTTCTGAATAGACTCAAACAGCTGAAGTTGCTGGAAGAAGGAAGCCAAATGAACATCATGAATGAAGTAACTATTTGGAAGAGGCATGGCCGATTGAGACCAGTATTCAGTTGAAGGAGGATAAAAAGAGACTAAAGAGTTTCAGCAGAGGTGTGAAGAAGGAAAATAAATAAGGCTGTCAATTAATCGCAGTTAACTCACGTGATTAACTCAAAAAAAGTAATCGCGATTAAAAACATTAATCGTGATTAGTTGCAGTTTTAATCACACTGTTAAACAATAGAATACCAATTGAAATTTATTAAACATTTTGGATGTTTTTCTACATTTTCATCTATATTGTATTCTGTGTTGTAATTGAAATCAAAGTGTATATTATTTTTATTACAAATATTTGCATTGTAAAAATGTTAAACCAAAAAAATAGTATTTTTCAATTCACCTCAGACAAGTACTGTAATGCAATCTCTTTATCGTGAAAGTGCAACTTACAAATGTAGGGTTTTTTGTTACATAACTGCACTCAAAACCAAATCAGTGTAAAACTTCAGAGCCTACAAGTCCACTCAGTCCTACTTCTTGTTCAGCCAATTGCTAAGACAAACAAGTTTGTTTACATTTACAAGAGATAATGCTGCCCTCTTCTTATTTACAATAAGTGAGACAGAAAGTGAGAACAGGCATTTGCATGGCACTTTTGTAGCTGGCATTGCAAGGTATTTACGTGCCAGATATGCAACTGCTACTAGAATACAGTGTCCAGTTCTGGTGTCCTCAATTCAAGAAGGGTATTGAAAAATTGGAGAGGATTCAGAGAAGAGGCATGAGAGTGATTTAATCAGTTTGTTTGTTTGAACGATTGGCTGAACAAAAAGTAGGTCTGAGTGGACTTGCAGGCGCTAAAATTTTACATTTTTTCATTTTTGAATGCAGTTTTTTGTACATAATTCTACATTTGTAAGTTCAACTTTCATGATAAAGAGATTGCACTACAGTACTTGTTTTAGGTGAATTGAAAAATACTTCTTTTTTTTTACAGTTCAGATACTTGTAATCAAAAATAAATATAAAGTAAGCACTTGTATTCTGTGTTGTAATTGAAATCAATATATTTGAAAATGTAAAAAAAAGCCAAAAATATTGAAATAAATGGTATTCTATTATTGTTTAACAGTGCGATTAATCTTGCGATTAATTTTTTTAATCGCTTGACAGCCCTAAAAATAAGTATAGAGCCTTTCACTTTATACACAAACAAAAATTATGCCCTTGACAAAATAGGGGATGATAAGACAAAGAGATTAAAGGTCACCTCTGTGATGGTCAGTTCTTATTGGAAGCATTGCCTGGTGGTTAGGGGGGTCGGGCCTTAATGCAGAAGTAGATTGGTAGGGAAGCCCGGGCCCTCCAACTCCACAGGGCTCAGGCCTAGGGCCCTGTAAAGGTTACCAAGGGCCTGGCCTTAAGGCTGCCCTCCCTGTGCCAATTCATATCACCCATTCTGTTGTCCAAGTTTTGCAGTCTGTTGTGAAAAAGTAATAGAAAAAGGTACTAACTGCACCTTCAGTCTGTCTGGGCCCAGCAGGTATGTGCCTCTTCTCTAAGAGAAGGCTTCTGCAGCACCCCTCCTCACGAGTGTCCAGGGCAAGTCCTTCTACGGGCCTTGTCAGCCCCCTTCTGAGCTGTCTGGGTTCCTTTTACGCTCCATCTCCACCTGGAGCATGCTCTGCAGGTGTAGCTGGGTGGGGTCATCTGTGCTCAGAGTTGCTCTTTAACAACTTCAGTTCTAGTGCGGGGCTTATACACCCTGTCACAGTCCCTAAAAGGGAGCCACCAAAAAGGCAGAAGAGGCAAGATCAGTGACTTGATATTGACAAACATGCTCTGGTCCATCTTTGACCTACATATAAAGAACAGGATAAAAAAAAATGTTTCCCAGGTGCCAGGAGAGAGATTATTTCCTGAAGATTGTTTGAGAATTTCCACTTAATATTGGTTGCCATATAGACGACAATATGATTAAAGGCAAAGTCCGTTTTTAAAAGGATGGGTTTAAGTATTTGGGAAGAGAACTTAAGACTGGATCAAGACAGGTGATTTTGTCCTTCTGGTGCCAAGTGTGAGTGAAGGCAGGAGCAGCTACTGCTGGAGACCAGTCAATAAAAACACTGTAGTGTAGAGAGAACATGTATAGATTTCAAAACCAGTGGGGAATGCCTGTTATGATATAAGGCCATTCTGTGGTGTAGACAGTTAACATTTTATCTCCTATGGTTGCTTTGCCATGTGGGTTAAAACCTGGCAACACTTGTTAGGTGGGTTTTAAATGAGGCAGGAATAGAATAAAGGGGTTGTTCCACTTAGTTCAATAACTTGACATCTGAATAAAATAGAAATTAGTCATTTGATAACTAAAGATCAATTATATTTGTAAAAGAATATTCATATATGTATCTACACATAAATATATATATACACCTAAGACTACAAATCCCAAAATGACCATCTGCAAATATCTGAAGAGCATACAATGGTATAAGATTGTGCAAAGGAAGATGTAGATTAATGTAATGAAATATCTTCTAACTCTGAAATGTATACAGCTGTGGAATTGGTTCCCAAGGGAAATGGTAGAAGCTGCATCTGTTGAGTCATTTAAAACTAGTATAGACAAAGCATTCAAGAATACACTGTAGCAAACAACAATGCATTGGCACGGAAAGGTACCCAGGAGTTCTATTTCCAACTTCTGTAACTTTATGGAGCTCCTCTTAACTTATTAATTAAGGCTACAGATATTTTGCTGAATATTTTTATAGTTTATTTCCCTGTGTTATGATTTTATATAGGTAAAAAAGCACCATGTTAGAGTGATGCAAACATTCTCAATGACACTGGAACCACAGTGACTCTTATCTGATTTGGGGGTTTCATTTAAAATTTCATTAAGTATTGAGCAATCCATTGCTAATTGCAGGTTTTGAATCATAATCATGTAAAATTCAGTATGAAATTTATTCATAGTATCAATGTGAAAACAGTGACAATTTAGTCAATTTGCAACTTTAAAGGCAGCCTAGTTAAAGAACACGGATCAGGTACACTATAACCCTGGTCACTTAAACAAGAACTGTTCCATTGTGAATGAACTGCAAGCAACAAATATGTACTGCAAGAAGCCCTACTACAGAAATTAGTGTAATCAAACCCCATGATCATATGGGTCTTTCATGTTGTTGTAAAGTCATATCAGAAGATATAGAGGCATCAGCCTATGCAGCTGAAAAGGAAAAGTAATGTATTGGAGGTAGTGTGTTTGTTTGTATGAGTGTCAGTTCCTTGCAGTAAGTGTGCCTTTATGATGACATAAAGAATAGTGTGTCATTTATAGCTCCTAAAAATCTTGTAATTCAAATAGTGTATATGGAGTAAGTACACAAACTATTTCCTCCCTTAGCTGTTAAGTTTTATTTATTAAGTCTTCATATTCATTGCTAGTACTTTGTAGGATTGGGTGCTATGTTAGGTCATTCTCTGGGTTTCTCATGATGTTGTTGTGTCTGGTTATTTCTATTTCAATTATAAGCTCCTCAGGAAAAGGATAATTTCTTCCTTAAGTCATGAACAATGCCAACACACTGTCAGTACTTAACAAATAATACTGATACATTTATTAATTGTTATCTAATTGGGAGGAGGGTTAGTTTTATCTTGTGGCTAAAACACACAGTATACTTCACAGCTATTGGCTAACCTGTGTATCTCAACCTTGTCAGCTTGGTGACTCCTTTTTTGAAGTAATAACTTTTCACAATCCCCCCTACATTTACTATAACAATAAGAGTAAAAATGTATTAATGATAACAATAAGACTATAAAATTTGTGTGTGTATTTCAAGATGTTGACAGAGAATCCTTTACCTTGAAAGATAAGAATACACACGGAGTGGGGGAGTAAGGTTTCTTTGCTTTAGATTTTAATACATTTTTCAGTGCCTTGTAACCCCCATGATTAAGGGCCCACTCACTGAGAAAATATACTATACATCTTTGTCAGTCATATGAATTATTCTATTCCATTATCACTAATATGTTTTTTTTTCTGATACCTAGCTATTACTCTGTTTTGTAATGTACATAAAACAGCAGAAAAGTCAGGCTGGACTTGAGGCTTTTATACATTATTGTTTGGCTTCAGACATTGTATATGTGTGTATTTTATCTCCAGTTAAAAGCCTATGAAATCAAAAAGTGTAAAACCTTTGTACATGAGACCCCAAGGCATAGGAAATGATTTTAAAATGGGCATCCAGGAGAGACAAGTTGCTAGTGACAAAGTGAGCAGAAAATATGTGTTAAGAGTCAAGTTGGATAAAATCATTTATGACAGATATTTAAAGTCTGGAAAGTGCATGTGGATAAAGGATGAGAAAAAGAAGAAGCTGAGGAGTCTGTTCACAGCTGTTATGGTACTGATAGACATGGAGCTATTCTTCAACTAAATTCCAATCAGGTTAGGCTTTATGCGATTAGTCTGACAACACGTTAATGGTCACACTAATTAACAGCAATGAGTTAGGCTTTTTAAAATTTATTATTTTAATTTTTAACAGGTCCCTTGGTTGGACCGTTCTTTCTTTCTTTTCCCCTGAGTTTTTTTGGATGCTAATATGGCTTTCTACTATAGATTACTAATAAGGTGCTCTTCAAATCTGCATTTTAATTACCTAAGTTATTCAAAGAACTTTCTTTCTTTTCTTTTCTTTTTTTTTGTCTGTGTGAATCCCCCTGTAGGTATTCATGCACCTCATGTGTGCAAGACTGGAGTCTTTTGAATAGCAGTGTCCGCCAGGTTGCTCATGGGGCCTGTGTGTCTTTCTGCTCCCATGCAAGGGAATAAAGTGCTGAATGGCTACAACCTTCCCTCAGTTTCCTGTTATCACTTGTGTCAGCAAGACATAACCCAGCAGGTTTCTGACCAGCTACTCTTGAGAGCTTCAAAACTTATATTTCATAAACAATTTCTGAAGAACTTAATTTTCTCACCTTCTTCCAATTGAATATCTTCCCTCCCACAAAAAAAAAGTTTTCTTCTTTCTTCTACTCTCTGGCAACCTTCCCATACAACTCCTTGCACAGCAAGGTGAACTCATTGCGGATTTTAAGCTGCTATGGTTCAAATTCTATCCATCCATCCATCCTATTACTGCTTCATCCCCCTCACAGATAGACATATAGTCAATGTCTGTTCTGCTTGGGAGAAAGCCAGATCCAAGACAGGTTCTCAGCATGCTGGTCCTTTTTCCTAATCTTCATTATCTTGTTATACCTTTACCCTCCTTCTTGAGGGCCCAGAAGACTTACACTGAAGATCACTTGAGCCTCCACACCTTGGGATACCTTCTCCAGCCTGGCGTGGTCATCCTTGATCTATTCCAGCAGGAATATGGCAGAATCATTTGTCCTGACATGAAGGACAATCAGTGGATTTTTCCCCACTCCCATCAGGATCTTTTTCAGCCTCAGGTCCATATCTCATATCCTTGTTCTAGGCGGCCAACACATCCTTCTGTTCTCTGGATCTGCTCTGGGGACTGGCCTCTTGATCCTGTTTAATAAGGAATCCCCAGTCATATAACCTGTCTTTTTCTGGAGAACAGAGAGGAAATGAAAGACATTCTATACAAGGGTTAGATGCTGACCAGAGCAACGTTTCAAGTGGCCATGGATGCATCTGACATGACCGCGAGGTCAGTAGTCAAAGCAGTCACCGCGAGGAAAGTCTCACAACTGTTAATGTCCAGCATCCCAAAGGACGTACAATCCACCATAGAGGATCTTCTCTTTGAAGGGATGAGGCTTTTTAACAGTAGAATGGATGAAGTGCTGCATTCCCTTCAAGACTCACAGGTCACACTATGATCCCGAGGAATCTGCACACCAGCTCCCTGCTGAATTCCATACAAATGCCAATTCCAGCAGAAGCAGAGGCTGCTGGCCTATTCCCAAGCTTGGCAGTCCAAGTACCTCCTGAGGAAATGGTCCTGATATTCCAAAAGTCACTCCTCCTCCTCTTTGGTACCTCTCAGAGTCAGCAGATATGATGGGTGTGTTGGGAGCCACATCACAGCCAATCTAGTTCCTGTTACTGCCTTCTGGAGTCTCCTTTCCACTGGGGTCTACTATCACAACCAACAATTAGGTGTTGGACACTGTTTCCCAAGGCCACTCCATTCATTGCCACTGCTTACCACTTATACTTTCTTGTCTCTTTTCATGAGGGCATGTTGCAAAAATAAGGTACTGGCCTTGTTGCTTCATCTAGGAGCCATAGAGGAGGTACTTTTGAAGTATAGGAGAAGAAGCTTCTACTCCTAATATTTCCTTATCCCCAAGGAGAAAAGGAGTCTTTGTCTTATCCTAGACCTGAGGAGACTGAACAAATGTGTGCTGCCTCAACTTCAAGATGGTAATGCTTGCCTCCATTCCATCTCTACAAGTTTAAGAATGGTTCTTGGCTCTCGACTTGCAAGATGTATGCTTCCGCAGAGCTATCCACCCAGCCAACAAGAAGTATAGGGGATTCACAGTGGGGCCAAATCACTATCAGTGCAAGGTACTGCCATTCTGATTCTCTGTGGCATTGAGTGTGTTCTTGAAATGTCTAGCAGTTGTGGTGGCCCACCTGAGGAAAAAGGGCATCCACATCCACCCCACTTGGATGACTGGCTGATCATAGGCAGATCTCCCTAGGAGATGACAGCAGCCTAGAATGTGGCTTCTCTTTGTTCACCCAGCTAGGCCTCCTAGTGAACCACAAAAAATAGTCTACTCTCCGATGAGACAGCAGGTAAACAGGAAGGTCTTGGCGCCATTTAATGTCATCACAAAACTGGGATAGTGGCTAGACCCTAAGAACATATGAGAAATAGTAGTATTCTCAGTCCATTTCCTGACAATGAAAATCATGGGTCTGTCAGGAACAGGTTGGGGAGACCACCTGAACCACCTACAGATGTGAGGGACCTGGTACCCAAAAGATATAAATGTCTTGGAACTCAGAGCCATCAGGTTAACCTGTATGGCATTCCTACCTGTGGAATTTTTGGAGAACATCCACCGTGCACTACATAAACAAGCAAGGAGGTGCCTGCTCATCTTCTCTATGTGTAGAAGCCATCAAAGTTCTGGCATGGTGCCACCAACACAGGATAAATCTCATGGCTCTTCACCTGCTGGGAGTCAGTGACAATTTGGTGAACTTTCTGAGCAGGCAATCCATTATCAACCACCAGTGGTCACTCATAAATACTCCATGTACTCATAAAGCCGATATCCCATTGTTGGAGGATTGCCATGATAGATCTGTTTGCCACAAAGGACAACTCCAAGTGTCAAAGCTTTTGTTTCAGAAGGGACATTAACCAAGGATCATCCCCAGATTAATTCCTTCTGCAGTGGAATCAGAGCCTTTTTTATACCTTTCCTCCAATTTCCCTGATTCCCAGCATGATATCCAAAGTCAAATTCTGTCTGACAAACCTGCTCCAAATGTCCATACAGCTGCTTATTCAGCTGATTACCTGGACCTGATTTCACAGCACTACAGTCAGATACTCCATCCAGACCTGAAGTCTCTGCATCTAACAGCATGGAAGTTGGATGGTTGAGTACCATGGATAGTGACTGCTCTTGGCAAGTCTACGAGATCCAATTAAAAGCAGGAAGACATCTGCCAGAAAGATTTATTCATCAAAATGGAAGAGTTCTCAATATGGGTGGCCCGTCAGTTCTCAATATGGGTGGCCCGTTGTGCAACCTACAGTACCAAAGATTCTCACTTACTTACTGCATTAAAAATACTCTAGCCTTTCATTCAGCTCTATCAAGGTCCACCTCACAGCAGTCTCAGCCTGCCATGCTCCTGTACAGTCATGTTATGTCTTCTTTCCCCCAACAGTATCAAAGTTCCTCAAGGGCCTGTCAGAGAACCTGCTCTTTCCTGGGACCTCAGTATCCTCCTTTTGAGATTCAGTGGGGGTTCCTTTGACCCTCTTTCAGAATGCTTCTTACTTATCTCACTCTGAAGATGGTCTTCCTAGTTGGTATCAGTTCACACAGGAGAATGAGTGAACTCCAAGCACTTGTGGTTGACCCTCCTTACACAACATTTCATGGGGACAAGGTTGGTCAGAATTCTATCTGAATCTGTTATTGTATCTGTCTTCTCAAGGCCCCACTCTACATCAGGAGAGAAGAAGTTACCATGCCGGATGTTTCCAGAGCCATACTCTACTACATTCACAGAACCAAACCATTCACCCTGTCTTCTTGTTTATTTCCATCTATAGCTATTCATTCTAAGGGTTAGGACATTTCATCACAGAGGATTTCTAAGTGGATAACAGTGTATCTTGACGTGTTATCAGTTGACTCATGTACCTCTCTCCCACCAGATATCACTGCACTAAAGCTCAAGTGGCATCCTCTGCCTGCCTTAGAAATGTGTTGATATCCAAAATGTGCAAGGCATCTGTATAGAGTAATCCACTGACCATTGTCAAACATTATGCATTGGACTAAGCCACCTGGGGAGATGCTAAATTTAAGAGAACAGCACTACAATCACTGTTGAACTGATGCAGCTGACACTCCTCATCCCACCATCCAGAGGAGTAATACTTGCTAGTCACCTTGATGGGATCCACACTGACATGTACTTAAAGAAGAAAACACGGTTACTTACTCTACAGTCACTGTGGTTCTTCAAGTTGTCAGTGTGGATCTAGGACCTACCCTCCATCCCCACTTTTGGAGTCCTCAGTGGGCTTTGAAATGCAAGGGAACTAAGGGAGAGTTGTGGCTGCTCCTGCCTTTATGCCCACGCACTGGTACATAAAGAGGCACATGAGAGTACATGCATGGCCCCAACAGACACAGCTATTCAGAATATTCCAATCTTGCATTCATGAAGTGCATGTGCACCTACAATGGGATCCCCGGTGTCTACACCACCTTGAAGAATTGCAGTTACTGACCTTATTTTTGTGTAAGAAGGGGAAAAACAGACTGTTTCAACAGCTTCATTTGGTGCAGCTTTGTCCATAGTAGTTTCATAGCTTGTGTTCTTTCAGGGTTTAAAAATTGCAACCATACTGTATCTCCAGGAGTTTCCCACTCTTCCAGACCTGAGTACAAATATTAGCAAGGAATTAAAAAAAAAATATTGCCCCTCTTGAGTCAACAATCAGCATTGAAGAATGATGTATTCCCACCAATATCTGAAGAGACAAATTCCGTCTGGGGTTTCTGGTTATGACATGATTTTGTGGCATCACTGTGTCACCAGATGGGATCATAATCTGTTACAATATAATTTAGTTTTTTGCTAACATATGTTTGTTTAGAAAAACAAATTCCAGGCCTCATCCTGCTCCACTTCCCTCTATCTTGCATTGCTTAAAAAATGAAAATTCAAGATGATGGCCACTGCAAAGGAGAGCCAATGCTTGGGACAGGGAGAAGGTGTCAGATTAGTACCCTTTGTTTACCACACTGTATCATTTAACACAATTAAATCTTGTTTTATATCCCAAAAGGTATAATATAATACAGGGGTAGGCAACCTATTGCATGGGTGCCAAAGGCAGCACGCGAGCTGAATTTTCAATGGCACTCACGCTACCTGGGTCCTGGCCACCGGTCTGGGGGGCTTTCCATTTTAATTTAATTTTAAGTGAAGCTTCTTAAACATTTTTAAAACCTTATTTACTTTACATACAACAATAGTTTAGTTATATATTAAAGACGTATAGAAAGAGAACTTCTAAAAACGTTTAAATTTATTACTGGCATGCGAAACCTTAAATTAGAGTGAATAAATGAATATTCGGCACCCCATTTCTGAAAGGTTGCCGACCCCTGATATAATAGTTAAACACCAGGTATTAATATGAAAAATAAAACCTTTGGAATTTCTATTGGACATTTTAAAATGTCCTTTCTTTACTGTCTTGAGAAATAAAAAAATAATATTTCTTACAGTTTAGTCCTTTTCCATTTGTCATACACTGATTTATTTCTTTTCTACAAACCATCTAGTCAGAGTTCTGTTTGTTTCTTTGTCAAAATCATCACTGAATAATGATGTAAATCATAGTTATGGGATTTGATAGCTTGAACTCACTCATAGCTTCTGGGAAATTGTTCTGCATGCTACCAAATTTCAGAGCTTGTCTACCCAGGGATATTTACTGGCATAATAATATTGGTATGTATATTGGTCCCCATGTGGACGCTCATATTTCAATATAGGAGTGTCCACGCAGGGAGTTATACGGTATAATTATGCCAATAAATGTCCCCATGTAGACAAGTCCTCAGAGTCAGGAAGTTAGTTTTGACATTATAGTTGATTGGAGTGCATTTTCAGCCTATCATTACTGGGCGTTGTGCACATAATTCCTCCACACCCTGGGCTGATGTGTGTATAAGTACAAAGGGTAGATTTACTCTGAGATGGGCAAGTGGCAGAACAGAGCAAGCACGTATCTCAGAAACCAAGGAAAAGCTCGCAGAATACTGTGAAAAGGGAATGTCCATCTGCAGTAGTTTCCTTACCTCTGTCTCAATACCCAAATGCTTTAACATGTAGGTATTTTGTAGCAATTATGTGCACAACTCAGCGTTTGTCATGGTGAGTGTGGAACTGGAGCAGGCATGTCTTCTGACTCCATCCAGATATGAAAATTACTTAGGATCTGTTAAAAGAGAGCAGGATGGGTTCAGTAAGATAAGTATATAAATAAACACACATGCTTGTATGATGTGCTTTGGCTGCTAGAATGGATGGGCGGAGGGATGGGAGGGCAACTTGTTATAATTTTAAGCAAACTTCAGGCTGCTCTAATTTACTCCAGGAACCAGTTTGGTTTTTGGCCAGCCCCAGGATCCTAATGCCACAAATGCCATACCCTAGGACCATGCCTAACCAGAGAGTCCAGAGACTCTGTGCCAATATCCTTAAGTTTGACCTAAAATAAATAGTATTTTATCATCAGTAATCTCAAAATATAAATATAAAACACATTATTTTCTTAGATTATACATTTTTGGGGACGGAGATAGTGTCTGCTTTTTGTGTTTGTACAGTGTCTAGAACAATGGGACCTCAAACTTGTTTATGCCTTTGGCCATAATATAAGAACAAAAGAATAATAATAATAGAGCCCTTCTTTGAAACAGTTATAAAAATATGTAGGTACATATTAATCTGCTTCATATACAGCATATAATACATAATCAACTGTGTTATGGACTTTTCCTATTAAAGTATATTTTACGTTATTTTCAAAGAAGAGCTTTGCTAGTACTTTAACAAAAGCAACTACTTCAGTTGGTAAATATATTACTGGATAATATTTCCATTTTAACAATATCCTTTCAAATATTTTAGATACTGAAATCAGGCTGGAGGAGAGAGCCTTGACCACAACTACATTTGTTTGCTCATTTTTATCTGACATTTTTATTATTCATTTTTTCCATCTGTGAAAACTTGGTACTTCCTGGTTCACTGAAGGTATCTGAGACTATAACTTCACACTAGAGTTCTTGGTGTGACCCATGTAATCTATGATATTTACAGTTCCACAGAATAATCTTAATTGAACCAGGAAGTAATAAAAGAAGCTTACAGAGAGGAATAAGAATGGTTTAAAAGTTAGTCTGATTTAAAAATGTTTTCCTGTGCTGAACCTCCTTCGCAGCATAAATGTAGGAAGACGCACAGAAACCTGGGCTTCACCCCATTTTAGTTTTTGCTTTGTACGTTTCCTCTAATGTTTAATAATTGTATAGCTGAACCATTTCAGGAGGGGTACTAGGCAACACTCTTATCAGGGAAATATACATAGAATCCTCTTTGTTATTATTTTATCAATGTATGTTTTTTTATTAAAATTTTACCCCAAAAGCTGTAAAAAGATGACAGAAAAATTTGTTTGTATGGAACAGGAAAACATACATGAACATATGTACATGAGAACAAATTAAATGTGTGCCCTGTCTCAACAAGTGTTTCATTAATATACTTAGGACAGAACATGAATTGGTCCGATACAAGTGGACAGAGTTCCACTCCCTCCCTCTCCCATTTGATCTCTGATTGAGGACATTGGCAGCATCAGTCTGAATATCCAATTTTACAGGTCTTCAATCATGAGTCCCATTGCATCTGCAAACATGTATGGTTTTCAGGTACTCAAGATGCTTACCCTTATATTTAAACCAAGAAGCAATTAACTCAAAGAGTCGTATTTCACTACTATGGAGCAATATTATAAAGGCCAGTTCACCTAGATATGTGCTTATGAAACAGCATTCAAGTTTTCAGTCTTGTGCTCTCAACACCAGATTCTGATGTTGTTGTTCACACTGAGTAGTTCCTTATGCTGCTGGTAGCACTGTTGATTTCAATGTAAGTAAAGGTGGCAGAATGTGGCCATCATCAGTTAATAAAGTGACACATTCAGGCTCCCAAGAATGTTTATGTTTTTAATTTTCATTAAATGTAAATCCTTTACATCTCTACAAATTTCATTACTTTCCCAGTCTCAAACCAAGATTGTGATGAAAGCAGATTAGCTGTACTTTGAGCTGGAGAAGTATGGAGTGCTGATTGTTAATACACAGAAACATGGAGATGGAGGGAGCAGCATCAGCTGAGGGAGTTTGCCTGACTTCCACCAACACGGTTCACAATTTATCGGATTACATGATGCATCTTACAGAAAAGCTACAGTTCCTGTGCTGCCCATTATGGATATCGTTAGTGTTATTTTGTAGCTCAGTGTTTGGATTACAACGCAATAATTGGCATAAAAGTTAACAGAAATAAAATAAGAGTTATTTTGCACATGTATGTATCAGCACATACAAATACTTACCTTTTGTCCTTCAGTGACAAGAAATCAATGTAATTTCTTGAAGTCATCTTGACTATCCCAAACCAATAGGTCTTGTGATTTAACCTGTCATCAAACTGTCATGCTTCAAAAAAAAATTGTTTAAATCTTGATTTAAAAAAAAAATGTATTAGTGTTCCTGTTTTTGAGAGTGAAAACTGATTTTAGATAGGCACACAAAGCAATGTGGCTTGGTGAAAGTGAATGGAATGATTCATGGTTATAAGTGCAGACATGCTGGAGGAAGAATATTTTCAGAAAAATTATTAAACTTTGCAGTCTCCAGGTCTTTCATGTGCCCCATTATTTGCCAGTGATGGCTGAGAGACCTGTGTTTGTCTTGTTTGAAGCCTTATGAGAGATGTGATGCTGTTGGCATCTGTTTCCAAACCATAGAACTTCATGTTTCCCCAACTAGGAAAGCAAAAGACATTCTTCATGTAGAGATACTATATAGTGCTCTGCTGTTTTGGATCTGATGATAAAATATCTGAAAAAGAGGTAGAAATAGAACAACTTTGTAATGTTTTCATAAAGCTTTCTACTTATATAATCAGCTTGCAGACACTGATTAGTTAAGCCTCTTAATACCCCTTTGAGAAAGATAGGTATCCCTATTTTACAGTGGAGCAAACTGAGGCATGGAGAAATTAAAATACTTTATTGGGGGTCATACAGAAAATCAATGGGAAAACCAGGAACAGAACCCAGCAGTCTTTACTTCTATTGTTGCGCTCTAACTAATTGGTCACATTTCCTCCCTATTGTGAATTCTTGATGATTGTAAATAGTAATCCATTCTACAAATATTCTCCACTGTGTAAATGTTATGTTGAAATCTTAATGTGGAGCCTGATGATATGAGATGCTCAGCATTTTCTGCAATATGCTGAGGCGCTTGCCTCTCATTCACTCAATTGAAGTTGATGATGCTGAGCATCTTGCAGAATCAGGTCCTTAGTATTAAAAACAAACAAAAAAAACACCGTGGCTCAATGTCATTAAAGCACATCCAATAGGTAGAGGGCTTTGTGAAGACATAAAAATTCCAGTTTTAGAGTAGAATATATAGGAATCTCCTTTGTAACTGTTGCATTTACAATTATACACATTTTAGTGTAAAACCAGCTAAACTTTTAATCTGTTCTTAAAAGTCATCTATATTTATCCACTAGAGAGACTATCTTAGCAATTTTCTCATACAGGCTTTGGTCTATCAAGTCCATAATCCTGCTCTTGCTTCCCACAGTGTTCAATTAACTCTTTAAAAGAAACTGCCCCATATTTTGAGGTTGCTTGTATTCTTTATGACATAGGTGCAAAGTAAATGCCACATAAGTGGACAAAACCATCTTGGAAGTTGTGATGTCTAACGTGTATTCCCATAGACAAGAATATTATCTTATGTATTTATTCTTTAATGCACTGGTTTTTCTATGCTCTTCCAAACAGAGTTGTTTGTCTAACTGTATGCCATTTCCCTCTTGTACGGGGAATGTAGTGGTGAGTTACCATGTATCCACTAAAAGAAAACTGCTTGGATAGACACCAGACCCATAATGTTGCTCATGGTAGCAGGCACCATATATTTATATGTAAAAGTCTCAGAAAACTCATATAACTGGTGCCTTGCTTATGAGTGAGTAATGTCCTATGTGTCTTTATAGCTGATTATGGACGCCTAGAGGGATCCTCCTTAGTGCTGCTAATGATTATCTCATGCTCACCAAATATTCAGTTTGCAAGTTTATTAACGTTAGTTCTGTATTCTTTTTAATGAAGAAGACTGGGTGTATTCTAAAACAGATGAACAATTCAAGTTGTGCAAATATTCTTCAGACACTACAATTTAGATCTGTATAACTTTTGATGAAGATCAGAAACAGCTTCCAGCTAACCAAAGTGTTTGCCGCCTAAAGCAGTGTGTAGGCATTTTTTGTAATTTTAGAACTTTATCCTGATTATTATTTTGGTAAAGATTTCATAATGTATTAGCTTGATATATGAGCTGTTTTTTGTAACATTTCAGTACTATGTGTAGTGCAAGCAAGGTGACTGCCTCTCTTTTCATAAATTATGCTATTTAAAGAATGGGCACTCCTTGATCAATCCTGATGGATTTCCTGGAAGACACAAGAAAGCACTTTCTGGAATAATTAAGTCTTCTCCCCAGAGTGAAGCAGTGGAGACTGAGAGTGAGCATTTGCTTCTCCTGATTTCTTACTACTTTTCCCTGCTATGTGTGTGTGGGTTTTTTTTTAAACTACTAAACATAGGGCTTGTCTACATGAACGTTTAGTTTACGGCAAGCTGGTGTGTGAATCTAACTCTCCCTAGTCTGCTGCAGTCTTACTGTTCATGTGAACCCTGCTGGCACACACTAACAGTTTGTTAATTCGCATTAATTTTACTTCCCTTTCACAGAATCATAGAGATTAAAAATGGAAAAGAACTCCAGTCTCTGGCCAGCACAGGTTTGTTCCCTACAGTATATTTGCCAGTACTTTGTCAAATATAGTGTTAATTTTTTTAAGTGACAAGGGCTTTTACTGTTTCCTTTTGGAGAGCTTATTCCACAATATGATAGAACACCAGTTAAGAAGTATTTCCTGGTAACAGCCCATTTACTTTTTCTCAATTTCATGGCATTGTTCTTAGTTATGTTCGCATTCCTTCAGTGACGCATCACTTTCTTACCCTACCTGGGGACCATAATAGTTGTTACTGGGAAGTGTGTTAAAAAAGAAGCAAAAATATTATGTGCATAGAAATATATTAAAATTGTGTCTGTTCGAATATGTCCCTCGCCCTACATCCTCACCATGGTGCTTGTGATTTTAGACTGTAAGCTGTTCACAGCAATGTCCAAGATGTGTCTTAATATATGTTTCTACACCACTTCGCACAGTGGAGTTCCCATCCTGAATAGGACCTCTGGGCACTATTGCAGTACAAATATTAATAATAACAATGATAGGTTACACAAAAAAGGAGGCGGTTGATTAAGTAGCCTCTTGACATAATTGAAGTGTAAGTGCTATAAAGAAACAACTGCTTTGAAGAAAACAGATTGAATATTTTGGAAATCAAATTATAGAAATGTCTCTTCTTGAAAGTATACTACAAACTAAGGTAGCAAGACAAAAAGCTTCTAGATTACCTTTTCTGAGTTGTGCCTGATTTTCCAGAATCTGCATTTTTAAGGAAAAAGAGCCCTAATCTACAACTTGGTTATTCTCCAGGCCCAAGAGGAAATAGATTATAACAGTTGTGACTGTGAAGAGCAGATGTTTTGGTTGGACTAGCTATCAACCATCTGACTCATCATAAATCCTCAGTTCCCGTAAATTCCCAGTTTTCAGTTACAATAGGTAGGACGCAGGAAAACAATGCCTTTAAATTAAAAATATAAAATGTGGTTTGGGTATTAACAGTTAACCACAATCCATATTCATTTAGGAAAGGATAAATTATTGTGAAAGAGGTGCAGCTGTTCCAGTAAAATGTAAAACTGAAGGGTATTTGTGAATGGCAGCTTCATTAGCTGTGAATGAAAGCTAGCACATGATCATTAAGATAGTGTTAATTAATATAAATTGAAATACAACTCAATGATATGTTTCTTTTGGTTCCCATGTTACTTGGTGTCCCTTCTTTAAGCTTCCAAGGAAGTGTTGGTTTTGTATTTTCACAAAACCTGGAGACTTTTAGTAGTTTTCAGGATTTAGATTATCATCCTGATTCTTATTTACTAAAGTTCTGACATGGGTGTACAAGTGTGAATGACAGTGGAGAGTTGTGACTTTTCTTTCAGTTTGTCAAAAACTTAAAAATTGCACTTATATCTAAAATATTTTACCAGCTGTTGTCATAAGTTTTCATAAGTAGTCACTGGAGGTGACTGATTGAAAGAGACTAGAGGAAAATCCATCTTTTTCTTTTAGTTTCTTTGTGCATTTGACAGCACTTTTATAGTCATTTTCACTGACTTCCTGTGTAAGTCCATTTTCTCTGTTGTGTGAGTTTTTCAGGGGAAAAACAGTGAAAGGGGGGAGAGAAAGCATTTTTTAAAGTAGGAATGTGTAATTGTAAAAAAAGCCACCTAAACTGTTAGAGGGACATCCTGGAACTAGTTTTAATTCTGTATATTTTTTTTACGTGGGCTAGATTTCAAGTTGCTTAAAATGTCTCTTTAAGATACTGTGTATTACTGAGAACCTGATATTTTTACTTACTACCACGTGCTTTATCCAAGACTCTCCAAATGTTTTAAGTCATTACGTCACACAATACTTTTGTGATGTAGAGAAGGATTGTCATCTCCATTTTACAGATGGGGAACCGAATATAAATAATACCCACCTTTTATAAAGTTTCTGATGGAAGATGTTATATAAATGCTAAGTAGTAGTATTTTTAGCTAACTAGTGTAACTACAGATGCTATTGTTCATTATAAAAATTCCATTCTTAATTCATGCAAGTGTCTAATTCTGTTCTGAAATGTATGAGCTACTTGCTTTAACAACATCCTGTGGCAGCAAGTTCCATGGTTAATTATATGTTGTGCAAAAGCTTGTTTCATTTTAAATATTCAGAATTTGTTGCCATTTAAGTTCGAGTACCTTTTTCTTTTTGTATTCTGGAAATGGGAAAAATAATGAAGAAACAAAATTTGCTTATGACGCTAAGGAAGATAGGAAAGTATATTCTCTAGATATATCATTCTTTCTGAAACTAAATTAAAAATAATTTTAAAAAAGGTGCTTTTGCTTTGTTATTTTACTTGGGCTGTTGTGTTTGTTCTATTTGGGCTGTTCTTTGAGACTAAAGCACATGCACAAAATGTAGACAGACGGGGAAATAATGTCTGGTTATAGCTTGGTACGAAACATAAAAACATCCTTGGCCTTTTGACTCTGGTGATCCCTGGGAAGGAGCTGCCTTTGTCCTGTGAAAAGATAATTGTTTCCCAACACAAACACTGAATATCAAGTCATCTAATCATTAACAGGTCTGTAGGGATGACTGAAAGATGCAGCTCTGAGGGGTTAAACCTTGACTGGCACAGACACTTCAAAAAGGTCCGTTAATTTAAAAGGCAGATTTTTTCCCCATAGTTTATCTGTACAACATGTGTTTTCAATTTAGTTTTATAAACAGCAGTTGTAACCAACATACTACGGTTGAATGCAGTTCCACAAAGCGGATTGTTGCATAAATAAAAGTAACAAAATACAGTATGAAAGAAATAAACAGTGTGTTGTTATGTACAAAAGGACTTAATTATAATAATGTTTGATAGTCTGACATAAAGTAACTGTGCACTTAGGTCCAGCCAATCTATACAAAAATGACCTTTTTGCGGCTTTGTATTGTGATAGCTCTGTGGCCATCCTATGTTGGCCAGGGTGAGCCACAGCTCAGCCAGCTTCATAACAGCTCTGCAACAGTTACTGTATTATGGTACTTTTTAAACCTTTTTTGGAGAGTTAAGCAAATTGTGTCTGTAACTGATTGACCTTTTTTATACCGTATATTTGAAAAATGACAATCTGAAATGTAGTGGACAAATGTCAGTTTCTTTCCACAAACTTGCACTGAATTTAGCTATATTAATATTCAATGCAATGCCATGTTGGCAGAAGTAGTTGCACCATTAACTTGTTATTATTGTATATTATTTTTTGTAGAGGGCGAAAAATTAGGCATCTGGGTTTAGCACCTGTATTGCAAACTTCAGCTTGTTGCAACTTAAAATGTCAAAGGCATTGTGTTCATGTAAGGTTATATATTTTAAAATTTCTCCCACCATGAAAGTCCCTATTAAATGTTGTTATAAATGGCCATAATAATTCTTGGTAATTTTCATTTAGTTTCCCTGATGTATGTTCTTTTATATCTCTGTCTTTTTGGAGTCCTTTTGATCACTGAGATCTTGAAAGAAGGAAGGTAGAGCTAGATAGTATATTCTAGAAACTGTACATGTACTGTCACATCATATTGAGTGTGTGTGTGAAGAGGTGAACTTTTGATCTATTTGAGCATTAACAATACTCCTGTGGGATTTTAACTGATCAATTTTGCCTTGCTGTTGTGCAGCCAATCAAAAGCATGTGTTCAGTACTAATGTGAGCATGGTGTTTGAAAAGGGTTTCCAGGATAAAAGAACTTGTGGTCTTGGACATACCCTGGATATGAAAATGGTAAACATACTCTGTACCTTGCATCGTGTGACAAATGCTTTTCAATTAAAACAAGATGCTTTTGATCATTAGACTCTACTGTTTAATCAATTTTAACACTTCTGTTTGTCTGATTAGTGTGACTTAGCAAGTTAATAGGGACAACACAGTTAATATTGCACTTAGACTTCAGGAGTGAAAGATGTTAATTGTCTCAAATTTTCCCTAGCCATGAAAATATATGGAATACTTGGAGGAGGTTTTGTGGACTGTGATCACGCTTGTTGTTGTATTATAGATCAGAACTATGCCACAGAGTGGAGAAGTATCTGAAAAAACACTGTCAGCTCTTTCTTATTGTTTTATGTAATATGGCCAGCCTGTTCTAAGGCCCTGCCACACTACAGTTTTTAACTGTGTTTGGAACAAGTCACTGGTATGGTTTGGGTCTGCACACACCACATGGTTAATATGCTGCTAGAATCCATGACAGCCAGTAGTATTTCACTCCTGCCAGAAGCCTGGGCTGGCACATGATTATCTTCCTGTAACCAGTCAACACGCTGTGTTTTTGGTAGGTTGGGCTGAATCACCTGGCATTGTTTAATAGGGTTATTAGCATTGTTTATTAGGTTTAATAGATGTTCCTTCTTCCTCACAACTATGGTGTGATAGAGCATCCCAGAGCATATTGCTGTGTGTATTGTTGATGCTACTTTGTGTGTATGTCTGCAGGGCTATTTCCTGTCACTATGGAAGAATAACCCATATTTTTCCTAAATGGATGGAAGCAAAGACAGTTTATCAGAGAGCTAGGGTCAGATACAAATATGTTGAAAGACTACTCTATGGACAATGAATTGTCCTATGTTACTTGATGTCATTTAAGGTCACTACCATTTACTGGTTACAAAATCACAGTTGGAAGTTAGATGCAGATGGAGCCTAAGTGAGAGAGGGACACCTCAGAGATTGGTTATGAAAGGGAAGCCTTAAATTAATGCACACTCTAATTTGCACTGAGGCCAGGGCTGGGGCAGAGAATCAGGAAGCCATAACCTACCCCTTAATGTCACCTCACCCCACCCCACCCCGAATCCCTGCCACCCTCAGCTCAAACAGAAGCTGAACACAGCAGAGAATCAGGTCTATATACTTCAACAAGAGTTTATAAATGTAACATCTGGGTGTATAACTCAATGACCCAACGATATTATATGAAGATTCTTTGGTATTGTTTATAAGAATCCCTGGAATCTTAGAAATGAAATCTGTTTTTTACTGGAATGTTTATGCTCCAACACACTGAAAAGGTGGTAAGTTACTGTAAGGGGTTGCTTGTGAATGCTGGGCTAGATTTTCTTTTGATCCATTGAAGAAAAATGAGCACGGTGGAATTTGTTGTCAAAATATTTTTAAAAATTAAGAGAAATTTACAAACAGATTTTTTTAAATTGTCAAATTTGAGGCCCTTCAACCTTTGTGATGTCCCTTTTACCTACACTGGGTATTTGACCATCTTTCACCCCTTACTAAAAAGGTTCTGATTACTTTAACTTTGATGTTGTCTACTTTTTCTTTGTATTCAGGATGTGAATGAAGATCCAGGAGAGGATGTTGCTCTTCTTTCAGTCAGTTTTGAGGATACAGAAGCTGCTCAGGTTTTCCCCAAGCTATATCTGTCCCCGCGTATTGAACAGTAAGTAGCATAATTGTTGTAGTATTCCAGTTCTTCTCAGAACTTTTAATTTTTACTCTGATTGTTTATGTAGGAAGTCTTTGGTAGGCCATAAAACCACTTTGGCTTTAATTGACTAAAGCCATGACAGTGATTACTGTAATTGGCTTTGACTGGAAGGGAGCAATTCAGTTAGTCTTGCCAGTCCCATTTTTATGTGCCTACCACTTACACAGCAGAGCCATCTTTGGCTAGACTGTTGTGCGGCCCACTGATCCCTGAAAATCAACCTACATTTTCCTGGAATGACTCGTACTGGAAGCGGCATCAGGTTCAGTTTAGCAGGCAGATTTCCCCCAGGGATGGGAGAGCTTTGTTTTTTAAGATTGTGTTTATATATCTCTGTATGTGTAGGTGTGCACTGTACCTGTGTGTGATTGATACATATTCCCTGAAGAGAGACACTCTGTATAATAGAAAGGGATACAGTTAAACAGTTTAGAATCAATGTTTATTACAAGAGCTGTAAGGCTATATTTGTTAAACTGTGGTCGGGAATTTGCAGTCTCAGTAAGATGTTTTTCCAGGGGTGTGTCAGAATATTTCATTTTAAGGTTATTGGACAACACAGTTGGCACACAGACTTGCTAATAAACTAATTTTTACTCCTAAAATGGAAGGGTCGGAGGGAAAAATCTATCTGCTTCCTAAATTAGATTTTGCTTCTTCCATTTTTGGAATTAATGTTCCCCCTCCCCTTCAGTGCTTCAGTCTTGAAATATCTGCTTGAAAGTTTCATCAAAAGCACTTCAGGCTTACAAGCGACTTTCACTTAGAGATAAGTTGGAAGATCTTGTTGTGCAAGTCCTTATTTTGCACGGCACCTGACAAATGAAAGTTTCCCAAAAGAAAAGCTTCCTAGTTTGTTACCTTGAAGAAAACTTCAAAGATTCATAATGCCCTTACAGAAGAATATTGAAAAGGCTTCTTAGTATGGGGGAGGAGGTCTGGTTGCCTAACTATAACTCTAGAGTGCAGAATTAGGAACCAGTGGTAGCGGGGAAAGTGTTTGATATTAATAAATACACTTTAAAAGGAGAGCTCGTTTTTCACCTTCTTTTATTTTGCCTTGTTAAGCATTGTGCTTGGTTTATCTACATTACTACACAGAAGTAACTACATTAGACTTTGCAGTTACACAGAGGTCAAGTTAAGCTAACATTAATTCAGTGCTTTTGTTTTTCTGGTCAATACTGAAATGACATTCCTTTCAACTGCTGAAAACACCTTGGGTGGAGTAGAAGAGATGGAAAAGTACTGACTACCATAGTTTTAGAATAGCTCACTAAAAATGCATAGAGTTTGAGAAAGGGCATGACATTCTGATATTTAAACCAAAAAGGCATTGATATGGATAAGCTGGATGACCAAGTAGATGGGTTAAAAAAATCCAAGATTAGTTCTGAGATAAAATCATAAGGTTTATAAGGTATCTTGGAAGAAAAATCTATAGAAAATGTATATATTGCTTCTTTTGAGCTTTCAAGTCTTTTTAGCATCTAACCTTATTTTAGAAAAGGGTTTTGTTCTCTCCTTCATTTAACATTATTTATGAATGTGTTGATTTCATTAGTGGCTCATTTTAAATACAAGTCATTTTCTCTGATGAGCTTTGTGATAGTGAAAAGGTTAGCTCAGGTACACATGATTAGGGTAGCAAGTTACATGCAGTTAGATTATTTTAAGTAATTGATTATATGAACTGATTTCTTTTTTAATAAATGCTGAATTAACCTGATTGTATCATTAAATGCATTTAATTGAATGAATTTGGGCAAGTTACATAATTTCTCTGGGCCTATTTACGTTTCTATAAACTGTTGTACTTAGTTACAGTGCTCTGAAAGTGTGTTGTGATACATTCATTGAAGTTGTTTGTTGCCCTTAGATAGGAGGTACAAATTAGTAGTATTAATAATAGTTGTTGGCATCCGTTAGTCTCGAGAGACGATGGATATGCGCCCATGGGGAATGAGTGTCCTCTCCAGGGCGCAAGCCAGGGCAGGGTGATTGGAGGAACAGCTGTTGCCCATGCAGCAGAACCCCCCTCTCCACGCAACTGATGGATCCAAGGGAAAGACAATGTCGATACAACTTGGCACCAGTGGCGTCGCAGGAGTTGCCGGAATGACTTGCTGGTACTTTTTTGGCCAGAATAATGCAGATAATGGTCAGTTACTTTACTTGGTAATTTCACTGTTCCTATCTCAAGTACAAGTGATGATATATTGGTCTACCATAAATTTCCTCTCTGCAGAGTGTAGGGAAATAATAATGCAGAAAATCTGCAGGTTGAAGGTGCATTTGTATCTTATCTCCCCCACTCCCACCCCCATACCCCCAGCTGCCTAGCTCTTACTGTTCTTCTCTAGCAACTATGCAGGAGTTCTAGGTGATCATATTTCCCAAAGGGAAAACGGGACACCATGTGGGGCTGGCCCAAGGCCTCCCCCACCCTGCGGGGCTGGGGCTGACATCGCTACTCTTCCCCTCCCCCCAGGCACGTTCCTCCGCACCCCACTTTTTTGACAAAAGTGGGTATTTGTCCCATTTGCCAAAGAAGTTGGGATGGCCAGAACAGGGCTTAAAAAAGGAACTGTCCCAGCCAAAATGGTCAACCTAGTTCCACTTCATGGAGACAGAGGGGATGTTGATGGAAAGGGAGAAGAGTTTGGGGAACAGTCTCTCAATTCAGCATGTTTCCTATTCAAAGAAATTGTTCCTGATTAACTCCGTGTGTGGACACTCTCGTTCAGGAGTGGAGTTATTCAGGAACAGGTGTTGCACTTTAAAATCACACTGTGCCGTAATCCCAGTTAACTTTCAAGTATAGACAAGCCCTTAGTAAGTTTTACTGCTCTGAGCAGAGGTAACTCCTTAGCCCCTTCAACAGCCTGAAGATAGCAGAAGTACTTAGTTGACAGATGACTAACCAATGGCAGCACATCAGTGCCAAATCTCAGAGGATGGTACTATATGGAAAAGTGTGGAAGTGGAAGAACTGTCTTCCCGGAGGAAGAGATCCTTGGTGTCCTCTCTGGGCTTGTCTACACTTACTGGAGAATCAATGCTGCGGCGATCGATGCATTGGCGGTGTGACAGTGTTCCCCATAAAACTTTATGGGGAGATGCTTATAAATGTATATGTGTAACTGGAATATGTTTTATGCTACATGTGCCATGTAACATATCTCTGTGAAAGTTATGACCTACTGAATTTATTCCTCCTGTTTGTATGCATGTATCATTGTTGTAGTCGGAGTTATGAAGATTGGTTTTATATTTGCTGGTTTTATACATGGCCTTTGTAAGTGCCTGGGATCATGTTTGGAGAAAAGAATGTGCATGTTAAGTACAAGCACTTAACAGACAAAAGAAGTTGCAGACTCCAATCCACATCGGGGCCTGGTCAAGAATGCAACTGGTTGGACTGGTTAGGGTGCATGGACAGGTGACTTGCCTATGTGATCCAAAAACTCCAGGGCAACTGGATCCTACACAGGCAGTGGGGGGGAAAGGCTATAAAAACCCTTGGAAGACCTTTCCATTTTGTCTTCAGCTGGCTAAAGAAAGAGGCTCTCCACCCCCCAAGGACATACCTAAGAGAGACTGAACAAAGGACAAATTCAATAGGGGGTGTGAGCGACTGCTGGACCCAGGCTAGAAGTTTTACAGCCTGTGAAAGGAAGAAAGCTGGAGCTGGTGAGGTTTTTATATCTGTATGAAGTTTGGTTAGACATAGACATGCGTGTTTTATTTTATTTTACTTAGTAATTCAATTTGTTCTGTCTGTCACTACTTGGAATCTCTTAAATCCTACTTTCTGTACTTATTAAAATCACTTTTTACTTATTAAGTTTCCTGGAGTACGAGTTGGTACCTGGGGTGGGGGGGGGGGGGAACAGCTGTGCATATCTTTCTATCTTTGAAATAGAAGGCGAACTATTTATGAGTTTGCCCTGTATAAGCTTTATATAGGGTAAAACGGATTTATTGAGGGTTTGGACCTCCTTGGGAGTTGGGCACCTGGGTGTCAAAGGCAAGAGCGCTTCCAGGAGCCTTACAGTTGTTAGTGGACTTGGTTCAGACTTGAGGGTCTATGTTTGCAGCAGATCAGGGGAATCTGGCTCAAAACAGACAGGATTCTGGAGTCCCAAGCTGGAAAAGGCCTGGAAGCAGGGGCAGAAGTAGCCTTGGCACACCAGGTGGCAGCACCAAGCAGGTCTCTGTGATCCCAACCTGTCACAAGCGGGTCTAGTGAAGACCCGCTAAATAAACCGCCAATCACTCTCCTGTCGACTCCTGTACTCCACATGATCGAGAAGAGTAAGGGGAGTCAATGAGAGAGTGTCTTAAATATATGGAGATATGCCTATCTCATAGAACTGGAAGGACCTTGAAAGGTCATCGAGTCCAGTCCCCTGCCTTCACTAGCAGGACCAAGTACTGTCCCCTGACAGATTTTTACCCCAGATCCCTAAATGGCCCCCTCAAGGATTGAACTCACAACCCTGGGTTTAGCAGGCCAATGCTCAAACCAATGAGCTATCCCTCCCCCATGTCTTCCATCGACGTCACGTAGTGCGGATCCTGTGGTAAGTAGATCTAAGCTATGTTAATTTGAGTTACGCTATTTACGTAACTCCAATTGCGTAGCTTAGATCAATTTTTCCCTTTAGTGTAGACAAGGCTTTTGTCTTTTCCTGTGGATCTTGGACCAGAGAAGACAGGTACGCCCCTTGCATGCTCCAGTGCCGCAGTGCTTTCTCTATGAGAAGATGTGGACGAGCGTTGAGCTTAACAGACCCGTAGAGATTTGCAGGTGATTTTGTCCTATCCGCTACTGTTTTCACATTACAGAGGAATATATTGGTCACAGAATAGCCATAGGCTTGCTGTCCAGTTCTCTCACACACATTGCAAAATAAGATGTTCCATACACTGTGAAAATGTTTGAGCTCTGTTATTTCTGTCAGAAAGTAAGTGTCTCCAGCCAGCCATCCCACATATGTTCGTGTTATCCATGTGATAAATTATATTTATTATGTATCTCTAACTCTCTCATCTGCCACAAAAAGTTTGGGCCTACACTTTGCTCAAGAGAGATGCCCTGGCTTCAACGCCTCTGTTTCTCACTATGGCTCCTTTAGTAGGTCCAGATGAGTTTGGACCCTAGTTACTCCCTTGGGAGCTATGCAGCTAGCAAATGTTTGCAGTGACACAGGACAGCCATTTCAAAACAATAGATTATTTACTATTCAACAAGAATACAATATTCAGGGACATTGGGTTAAAATGGCTAGGAAGCACTGTTCCCTCTAAGCTGTGCGCATGTGCGCGTGCACACAGATCCTAAACCCCGCGCACACGGCGAAAAACCGCACGCACAGAAATTTGCACAGAAGCACAACAATTTGCACAGAAGAAATTTTTTGCGCACACGGCCTGTCAAAAATTAGAGGGAACATTACTAGGAAGAGTCTAAATGCACAACTCTCCCTTAACCTTCAGCTTCCCCTTGCTTGGCTAAGGCTATGTCTACACTACCACTTTTGTCGGTAAAACTTTTGTTGGTCTGGAGACGCTCGCCCACTGACATACTTACCGCTGCTTGTTGGGAGTGGTTTAATTATGCCTATGGGAGAGTTCTCTCCCGTTGGCATAGAGCAGCTACTCGGGAGACCTTACAGTGCTGCAGCCGCAGCGGTACAGTTGTGCCGCTGTAAGGTCTCTAGTGTAGATATAGCCTAAGAGCGTTTGCCTGGAAGACAGACTGCATGCCTGCGCCCTGGCCCTGCCCAGTGGTCCCCATTGGATTTAGCTCTCTTCTGCTGGGAGAACAAAGTTTCTTATATAAGCCTCTTCTTAACACATCTCCTTTATCTCAAGTCCCATTCACACTGTTTTCATGTGTATTGCCCTTCTTGGGTTCAGATGGGGGAGGGGTTGTGTCCAGACAAGTAATCATCCATACACATTCTAAAAAGTCCCTTAAAGTTGTTAAAAGTTAATGGTCCAGTCGTTGGTCTGCATTGTATCTCCAAGATAGCTCTATTCACAGTGTTGACAATTTTTGATAGTTCATTTATACCCAATTCAGAAACTTCTGTGTGATCCATAGCCAGTCCATACATCCCTTTCCCCCCTCCTCCTATTAAATGGTTCTGGAAAGAAGTTAACTCCTTGAGACCAAGTCGTTAGCAATACAAAACTGAGTAGGTAAACTGAATCAAGCCTACTGTTCATAAAAATAATACAGAAATTTCTTGCATTCTCCACAACTTGCTTTACAAGTGGAGTGGTACAAAAAAACAATACCCATATATTTTTAAACTCTTTAAAATATTTTATTTCTGTTTTAAATATGTAGTGTATACAGACTATATAGTGGTGTAGTATACAAGTTTTATTAACACACATTTGAGATGTCTTCCATAACTTGTTCACTCATGGTTCTGTCACTCATGAGTAATGTGGCTATCCCAAGCTCAGGCCAATAAAACCTGCAGTGCCACACCATACCTGGATGCACTCTTTGGTATCTCATCTACCAATCTAATTGTTCTTCAGTCAGAAAGTGTTAGAATAGACTAGATTATCTATTTCATTTATAAAACACCATCACCACGATATGTAGGCACCAGTAATCCATAGTATATACAGTGGAGTCGCATCATACACGCATTTAACTTATGCAAATTCAGCTATACACGCTCGGCAAAAACAAAACAAAAAAAGAGAAAAATAACAGTTTAAATACTGTACCTGTAGTGCAGGCGATTCCACCCGCCATTCAACTCAATGAGAGTTTAACTATATGCGATTTTCGCCTTACGCACTGACTTCGGAACCTAACCCCCACGTAAGATGCGACTCCCCTGTAATTACTTTTCCAATCCATTTATTAGTCATTTACAATAAGTTACTCTTTCAAAGTAACTTATGCTCATTGTAATTTCTATTATCTTCTCTTGTTTCTGGAGGTAAATCTCTTCTCATCCTGTTTCGCTGCCCTTTAATTTAGGCTGCTAAATCTGCCTTCATTCTAACAGCATCTTTTCTTGTAATTTAGAAGTTTCATGACCAGGTTTTGGGTACTGTCAACTGAACTGGGCTTCCTTGCAAAGTTACATTTCAGTTCTCTGAACTCCCCAAAAATGGTCCTGACAGAGGTTCTGACACAGTCAAGATGTCATATGGGCTAAACTTCCATTGTTTGAAAACTGAAGCATTTAACCAACAATATTTACTTATTTGTAGTTTTCAAAACTACAAAAAGACCTCAAGAAGCCCTGAGGTTTATCTTAATGACTTGAGGCCATGACATGTTACATTGTGTTGTGCTCTGCTACAAAAGTCTCCCGCTGCTGCTAAAGATTATAATTGAATATACCAAAACTGTTTAAGCAAATTAGCAAAACGGTTCATATACGGCAGGTTTTAAGAAGAGGTAATAGCAATTTTGGGAAGCTTTTCGGGGAAATTATCAACATTTGCGGAAACGGAACAATGTTACAAAATGCCCCTTTCCCACATAATCACAACGTAACTTTATTAATGCTGCCAACTGTATCCCTCTTAGGGAGGAATATTTAATGAGCTGTACATTCACACTTTATGAAAAAGGCTCATTCTGCTATGAATGTTTCCGCTTTGGGAGCAAGTGAAGCAGAGCTCTGTTGTTATGAAACATGAAAGTTGGCCACATTTTCTGAGAGATTTTGTCGCTGTTAGGCCCTATCCTGTAATTACACACGACCATACTTTCTAAAATGTATATTTACCCGCAGATCATATTAGCAACTTGAGGCATAACATAATATCATGTAAATACACTGTTTTTACATTGCACAGTTATTAAAATGCACATTGGTGTGTTTTACATGTGCATGGTAAACAATATAATACTTGCATTACACGTATCATCATAAGCTCTCAAAAGGATTAACAAAACTGGGAAAGTGTCCTCATTTACAGAGGGGAAAGTAAGGCACAAAGAGATTAGGTAACTTGCCAAAAGGTCACACAGCAAGTCAGAAGCCGAGTAAAGAATACGACCCAGGGGCCTGATCCATCTCTCATTCAAGGGGTGCAGGATCAGGTCCAAGGAGTTTGACTCCCATTCCCGTACTGCTTACCACAGTAAGAAATCCTTGGAAGAAAAGGTCTTGCGTGACATAACCAGTTTTCAGCATTTGTATTAGTTTTTCAAAATACCAACAGTCACTGGCTATATTAAAAGTAATTTGCTTAATTTATTTTGTATAAGTCTGAGTTTTGAAAAGCAGTCTCTGCTTTACCTTAAACTTTTAAAGAAAATATTTCCAAAATGTAAACAAATTGAATCCAGGTTCAGACACTTGAATGAATTTTCTGCTTGAAGAGATGTTGTATGTTGTAAATGGGCATCATTGCAATAATCTGTTAGTTGGCCTCACTGTTAGTCTCAGCAGACTGAGAATCTCTGTGGCCTGGTCTACACTACAAAGTTATGCCGGCATAGCTATGTCGGCTAGAAGTGTGAAAAAATCATGGTCCTAGCTGACATAACTATTCCAGCAAAACCTCCAGTGTAGACACAGTTGTGCTGACAGAAGAGGGGTTCTCGGGGCATAGCTAATGGTGAACTCCTCCTTCTGTCAAACTGCAGAACTCCTCCTTCTGCTGGCATTTGCTGTGCCTATTGTAGAGAGCTATGCTAACATAGATATGCCGGCATAGGCTCTGCAGTATAAACATGGCCTTTGTATCAGCATGAATCTTATCTACGCTGGCATTTTGGGGAAATCTTTCACTGTTGCAGTAGTACCTGTGCTGTCCTGGTGGTGGTGGCAATAGTGGGAGTGCTCATGTAAACAGGGAGCAGGTGTTGTCTAACCATGCTTTAAGTAGGTCTAGATGACATTGTAGTAAGAATTTATGAGCCTTGTCTACACCAGCATGCAACTGTTGCTAGCACCACCATAGCTGCACTGTGAGAGCCGCTCCTGAGTGTGACAGTGGGAGGTTTCCTCGAAAATGTAAAATTGACACAACTATAGAGAACGACTAGACTTTCCATTCCTTGAAGTGGACTTTCCAGGCCAGGTTTGAAGCCTGTTGGTGGTATGGTGTCTGAGAAGCTTGTAGAGCTGCTGCCTGTGCTGTACCTGCTCTGTGTATAAATAGAGAATCTGTAGTACAGTCTCCAGGACTATCAGTCCAACACCTATTACTAGCACTGAGTTTACTTATTTTCTCTATAAGAATCTCTGAAAAAAGGGTTTATAATAGAAAACCTGTCATGTCATTGCGGTTCCTGCTACTATCAAGTCTCTAGAATCTAAGGGCTTGTGTACACTACAAAACTAAGTTGACTTAAGTCAATATACAGCCACCGCAGTAATTAAAGCGATGGCTCACGCCCACATTTGCTTGTTCTGTCGGTGGTGCTCACCAGGAACGTTATCCGCTGACTGAAGTGGGGCATTGTGGGACATTGACAGCTGGAGCCCGGCAGCCTTGGAGCTGACAACCTCAGCTGTCAGCCCTGCATGGGGCTCACAGATGGCCCACACCACCAGTGACAGCTTCCCCAGCACTGATAGCCCAAGTTGTCAGCACCGGGGTGGAGGGCCAAGTCGTGAGCCCCGCACCCAGCTGTTAGCTCGGGCTGTCAGCGCCGGAGCACGGGCGGGAGAGCTCCGTCTCTCAGCTCTGCTCGGGGCTGATGGCCAGCAGGCGACGTAAGTAAACGCAGTGTCTACATGGACACTGTGTCGCCCTAACTACATTGACATAAGTGCAACACCTCTCATGGGGGTGGAGTTATTATGTTGGTGTAGTGGGGGACCTGACTCTGTACACAGGGTACACACACCCAGGGCACAGTCAAAGAAAGTAGTGAGAGGTTGAAGAGCTACATTCCACAGGAGTGGATGGAAGCTATTTCAGAGCTCCACAAGTTCATTGCAAGCTGACAGATATTTTGTAGTTTTAATTTTCCTTATGAGCAGTCCTTGTTAAAAGAAAATTAAAATGACTTGGTTAGCCTTTTTCAGCATTTAAATAATAGGATATAATGGTGAAAATAATGCTAGTGCTTGTGTTCCCTGGATTCACAGAAATAATCCTATCATAAATACTGTTGTCCTGAAGGGCTTTTCTTTGATAAATACACAAACTTGAGTATGCTAAGAAAACCAGCTGTCAGTAGAAGAAGTTCTGTTTTGCTTTAAGGGAGCAGGGTCTATGCTTTATCCTTTAGAGGCTGAAATGTTCCTTTTACTAGTCTGGGAGCAGGGCCAGAAGAGTTCTTCGTGATTGAGGATGGAATTCTGTATTCAGCAAGTTTTCAACACTACTGAACTTTTTAAATATTCCCCTGCCCATTAAAAAAAGAAGAAGAGCATGGTCTCAGCTTTACATTTCTAACAGCCCCATGTATTTTTCAACAAAAACAGCTTGAGAAGAAAATTAAACTCCTGTGTGTATTTGCCCTAGAATAGAATATTTATGGAAACATAATGTTATGTAAATGGAAACAACCCCATAGCAATTAGTAATGTTTAGATGTTTCCATCTATCTGTTTTTAAACAAGTATGTTGAGAAGAGAGGGGTGCTTGAGGGGATTAGATTTGATGGCATCTAATTTAGAAATATCACTAATCTGTTTGGTTTATTAAAATGAGTTGATGATCACTGTCTGGTTCCTAGTGGACAGATAATCACGTCACTAAAACACCACCTGGTTTTTACTGATTGGCTGCCTTATTGGCGGTCTCAGTAGAGAGACAGGAACTGAATGGGTCATAGAGATTGACTTGCTCTCTTGACCCCTGGGGTAATTGATCTCTCCAGGTCAAGGCGAAGGCACTTTGGTGAGGGGTGAAATGGCAAAAGCTTGCATTGCCAGTGTCTGTGTAGCAGCTGTTCTGAGGAGAACCTTTGTACTCCAGAACTGTAAAACGACTACCTTTTCATCATTTCTAAATGTGCTTTCAAAAAGGAAAGAAAATCCAATCCGTATGAAAATAATAAATACTCGATTTAATGATTTTGGTTACCCCCTTCGGTTTATTGTCTTTTTTTTTAAGTTTAGTGCTATTGTGTTAAATAAGAGCTCTTCTGCCCTTATAAAACTTTCTTTATTCTGTACTTCTCTGAATTTACTATACATATCTGCCCATGAGACTTTATCTAATGTTTGTGTACAGCATTAGTTGTTGATGTATCCTGGAAATGAGAGTACAGAGTAGTGTACCAGAAATGTAAACAACAGAGCTTACCAGAACTACAGTTACCCAAGGACATAAATTTATCTGCTAGTTTTACTGTCCAGCACGAACAGATGAACTGAACTGCTACCTGAAACTAAACTGGATAATAGGTGCTAAAGGTCTAATCTCCTCAAGATGCACACCTGTAACTCCCATCAGTGCTAATAGGGAGGCAGTATGATTTCAGATAAGTGACTAGAAAAGGAGAGTTGAAGTCAGGTCTCCTTGATTCTAATGCCAGCTCTGTCATTGACTTGCTGTGTCTGCTCATGGACAAGTAGCTTAATTTTCTCTTTCTCAGTTAATTAATCTGTACAGGGGGTATAATAACAGCTGTCTCACAGGGATGTTGTGAAAAGCATTGTTTGTACAGTTAAGTGCTGAGAGATCCTTAGAGGAAAGGCACCTTAAAATGCTTATTGTGATTTATTAGAACTATGGACATATTTCAAAGGCGAATAAACTATGACTTTAGATCTCAAATAATCTTAGGAAGATAAATCTATAGGAAAAATCTCATTTACTTGTTACATAAGTTTTTAATTTAAAGTAATGATGGAATAACATTATCTCAGATGCTTATATTCTGTATAATTTCTTCATTTTTATTGTGGAAATTAATTTATTTGCCTATCTTATTTTTGTTTGTTTAACATCCATCACCATAGTCTCTAAGTGCTGCTAGATGCCTACTCTATTTCCTTCAGTCTTCACCACTGAAACTGACAGAGAACAATCAGTAAAATAGAATATGAAGGACATAAGACCTCGTTGCTAGCAAATTTAATGTCCAAGGCAATTTATTGAGGGACTGAAGAGATATAAATTATGACTATGTGCTGTAACTGAAGTTAACGAGGCAAGTGGTAAATAATCAAGTGACGAGTGACAGACATAAAGAAATCCGTGCATTTGACAGTAAACTGTAATGGTAAGAATTAATGCTACATTTTTACCCTAAAAATTGTGTAACAAAAGTGCACTAGGTAATAAAAACATTCTACTACCTTGCATTAGAGCAGGGGTCTCCAAACTTTAGGAGACGAGGGCCACATTAGTTTTTTGAAGGGGCTTCGCGGGCCGGCTTTAGGGAGTGCGGGGCCCGATTTCGACAGAGCCCTGCTGCCGAAATACCGCCGAGGCAGCAGGAGCGTTTGAGCTGCCGCCAAAGTACCGCCGAGGCAGCGGCAGCAATTGGTTGGGGGGCCGGACAAATTGAAGCCTCGGGCCATAGTTTGGAGACCCCTGCATTAGAGCACTTTCCTTATATTAGTCTCATACCAATAGTGTCTGTTCATTGTAAGTTTTAAATTAATTTGAGAGTGTGTACTAATGAAATTGACACACAACATCTATTCAGGAGCCCATGAACACAAGTTCTTCCTACCATTTCAAAAGCCCTGCTCTGCATGACTTTTTGGTAATGTGGTTACATCTAATGGACTTCTTAGCTGTATCATAGATTCCTAGAAGGCAGCGATGGAAATAATACGTAAGATTTTCCAGATCATCACCTGGAGGCCAGTGCAGGATTGTTTCCCATAGTGCATATTCTGGTGTTTTCTCCAGTCTAATTTTAAAATATATCTTACAGTAGAGTTTCCACCACTTCCTTGGAGAGACTTTTCTGCAGTCAGTTATCTCTGGATATAATAGAGGAGGCCTTTACTGAGCTCAGTACCTTTGAGGTACATGTACTTACTTGAGTTGAAACTGAATGGATAATATGGAATCTACAACCTCTTCTGTAGAGGGTAAATTAAAGGAACAATCAAAACTAGCAAAAACGCTACCTAAATCTGGTAGCTGATAGGAAAATGAAGTTCTTAGAAAAGCAGATTCTGAACAGACATGTGAAAGGTTGGGGAATTCCCCTTCCCTAGCCTTAGGAAGTTTCTATTTGATTTCATTTATAGAGGATCCCAGCCCAGAATCTTTTGATTGAAAATTAAACAGTAAACATTAAATGCGGCCAGTTCTAATGGCAAAGGGCCTGGAGAGTCTCTTCTGGGCAGACGAGGGTGGGATGGAGTTCCTTAATAGTGCTTTAATATTGAACACATATTGTCAGATATTTTTGATTGTGAGAATTTTTAAGTTGATCTTTGTTCATAAATAGAGCTTCTTCGAGACTAGACTACGCCCCAGTGTAGCCAAGCCCAGTGGTAGGGAATTTGAAGTGTTTATGAGACAGACCTGTGAAGAAGAGGCTGATCATTTAATTATATTTTTATGCGGCATGAGGTTTTATAGTGGTTTCAGATCAGTGGTTCTTACACTGTGACCTGTGGACCATCAGTAATACAGAGAATACTTCTTGGTAGTCCACAGAATCAACATTTTGAAACCAGAGCTATAGGGGATTGAGCGTTGGGGAGATTGTCCAATAAATGACCTCTCTCTTGTGAAGAGGTCTGCAGAAAGGAAATATTTGAGAACCATTTTTTTTCAAATTATAGTCATGTTACTTTATCAGCAATCAACAATATCCTTCTTTCTTTCTTTTAAGTGACTATCAGCTTCCAAAATATGGGTATATCATACCTATTAGCATTTTACGTGATTCTTATTGCTACTGGGCATTTATACCAAGGTATTAACATTCATTATCTTAATGTACATGGCTGGATGTTGGAAGTCTTGTAATTTGTACTATCTCATGGGATTTTAGAAGCGTTTATTAGATTTTATTCTTTTATTCACATGGTTTAAATATTATATGTCAACAGTGGTGTCTGAACTGACTGGGCTTGTAGTGAATGGTCTTTCCCATCCTTTGCCTTCATTGATATGTTAATGTGATATTTCTCCTAGAATGTTAATGTGGTGCCTCAAGCTTTTTCAGGGGATTGTGAAAGCGGGCAGATTATTATATAGATTGTTTAAAGGTAAAATGTATGTATGCATGTCTGTATATGTATTACTGCATGAGTTGATGGGCTTTCACCAGAGAGCTGCAAGACTGGAGATGTGATGCAAAATTTCATAAGTAAGAAGAACAGAAAGAAATGTGATTTTAAAATACATCATATTTCCCTCATCCTTTTGCCTGTTGTGGAATGATCTACCTAAATTCAAGAAGCTTAAACAAATTGTGTGTCTGGTCTAGATAAAACTCACTCAATCTAGATATTAACTTTTTCAGACATATTCATTTTTGCTGCAGGACTGCCTAATAAAATATAATTAGGGCATTAGTTTTCTTGTATATCTCTGTTTTTATACAGTCACTTCTAAATATTTTATTTTACATTGAGTTTCCCTAAAAATACATCCTCTATGATTCTCATTCGTTGTGTCTTAGCTCCTTAGGACAAGAGTGGCAGAACTCCACCAGCCCTTAATGAATTTTGCCCTCTGAGGACAATGGTAATTGAAGAAGGCACAGGCCAGTCTCCCTCCATCAAGCACCACTTCCCAAAGGGGATTTTTTTCAATTCTTCCTTGACTTTGCTTGGTGGAAAAGCTTCCAATTTGCTACTTTGCTGCTCCAGCTCTTCAGACCTGTACCATTTTAGGATGGGATTTTCAAAAGATCTCAGCACTGGTCTGAGTCTGCTTCATAGAAGACAATAGTAAAACTCCCATTGAAGACTTTAGTAGAAGTAGCATTAAGCCAACACTGAGTACTTCCATCCTACCCTTCATTAGTAATCCCTTCCTTGCTGTTGGTTCCTTAACGGTTGTCTAAGTTGTGTGGTCTTTGTTTTGGCACACAAGTGCATTTTTGTAGTGCATTCGCACGTATTTTTCCCTTTCCTTGATACTTACGTTCTTGGCATTTTTGGTGCCTGCCTTGATCTTGGTTACATTGGTTTCTTGTCCTGGCAACCTCATGCCTGAGTTAAGGCACACCAGTGCCTTGTTTCAGAGGCTTTGGTGTATCAAGGTCAGCCCCATATTCCAACATGCTGTAATGTTTCTTTTGGTGTCCCACACTGTATCTCCCTTTCTAGTACATTTTTGAAGGAGAAAGGAAGGCTGCTCAGCAGCTTCAATCTCTGTCAGTATGGTAGAACTATGTCTGCAACAGATGATCATATATATTGTGTTGTCTGCCTAGGAGTTAATCATGATGCGTATGGCGTCCCGTATTTGCTTGTAGTTGTCACCTCCTACACTAAAGTAGGGAGCACTCTGGACTGCTCTTCCTGTACGTTCAGCCCCAGACTTCCTGGAGTGCTTTGAAACAGAAGCCTGTTTTTTTGTGTTTTTAGATTGTGAGCAAGGCAGGGTTGGGGGGATAGAGATAGATGTCACTATGAGAGGAATAGAATCTCTTCAGAAACTGTTCTGTAGAAGAATGGGCAAAGACTGACTGTCTGTCCACTGGAGGTTGAAAGGCACTGATAGCTGCCAAGTGCACTCACCCAGAGCTGAGAGATAGTCCCAGTGTTTTTAGAAAGAGGAGGCAGTCCAGAATAGAAGGAATCTCAGGGCCCAATGATGCTGGCACCAGGCATAAAATTGTTTCCATTTCATTGTGTAGCACGGTGTTATGGACATTTTCCTTGTATTGATGGATGGATGGATAGATAGATTGTACTGCCTCCAAGCATGACTTTTCTAGGTCAGTTGACCATCCAAACACCACTGTTAGGGATGCTGATTTGGAGTGTTCAAACTTGCCTCTGTCCTGAGCCAACAGGTCTGGGAATTGCTGAATATGGATGCATGAGCATGCAGATATCTGAAGAATGCTAGGGAACCAGACCTGCCTGGGCCTTTTGGGAGCAAACAGGATCACAGATGCCCCCTGTTGTTGGATCTTCCTCAGAACTCAATCTAAGAGAGATATGGGCAGAATCATTGTACTCATGAATCATGTACTCATGTACATCAGTGGTCCCAACCATTTAACTAGGAATGCACCCTTCTGGAGCTGCTCTGGAGGAATATGTTGGATATTTCTTGTTCTCTTGATATGCAAAGAGATCCCAAGATGGGAAATCACCACTGCTGAAAGATGTCCCGTTCCACCAAAACATGTAATTACCATTCGTGATCCATGGAGAAGTGCCTGCTAAGGCTGCCTGATAATGTGCTGTGTACCCCTGGGAACCATAACGCCAAGAGGGTGATCTGGTGGTAAATACTGTTTCCATGCAAAGAGGGGTGGACCTTACTTCCCCGTTTGCTGATGTAGTAAACTGCTGTTGACCAATGTGACTTGGACATACATGGTCTGAATAAATGGTAGGAATTTGCAGGCTTCATGTACTGCACACAGCTCCAGAAAGTTTACATGCAACTGTATTCTTGATGGGTTAAGGTACCCTGTGCTACATGTTTGTTCAGATGTGCTCCCACCCCAGGTGGCTGGTATCAGTAATCAGTCTTTGTGACAAGGGTTGCGGGGGCGGGGACAAAGGGAATCCTCATCCATACCATTTCCTCCCACCAGGAGAGAGAAGTCCAAACTATGTGGGGAGTGAGATAAGTTTTTGTACAGACTGTGCTTGCCTGGTGCGTAAACTGTCGGGAACCAAGCCCGTGGATTCAGCCAAAGCTGGGTGATGAGATCCTTCGTAGGTAAGAATCTGTCTTGAGGAAGGTATGCCTTGCCACTGACTGAGTCTAAGGTTGCTCCAATAAAGTCTATAGTCTGTGTGGGAACTAAAGTGACCTTTTCTATATTGATTTGCAGCCCTAAAGAGTGTAGGAGACTGAGTTGGAACAGGGTTGTTGCCCGTACGTCTTGATGAGATTTTTCCTGTAAATAACCAGTTGTTAAGGTAAGGGGAACACTGAGGAGCCCTGATGGCAGAGGTTGGCTGCGACTATTGATAGCACCTTTTTGAATACTCTCAGTGCTATCAAAAGGCCAAAGGGGAGCACTCTGAATTGGTAGTGGTCTAGACCAATGGTGAATCTCAGGCATCTACGTGCAGGGTGGATGTCTATGTGGAAATGAGTGCCCTTTAAATTGAGAGCTGTAAACCAATCACCCTTATTCAGAGAGATGATTATAGAGGCCAGGGCGAGCATTCTGAACCTCAAGCAGTGGACAAAGACATTCAGCTGTCTGAGATCTAGTATGAGCTTACAGTATCCTTTCTTTTTTTGGGATAAGGAAATATCTTGAATAAAAACCTCTTCTCCTATGCTAAAGAGGTACCAGTTCTTGGTACCAAGGATGGTCCTTCTCCTTTGGTTAGGGCTGTTTTGGGGGTACTCTTTGTGAGCTCCTGACATTCCCATACCAGGGAGCAGAGTCTCACCTGACTTAGACGGTCGGAGAGGAGGCCTTCTTTCTGGACAAGGCCTTGGAGGGGGATTTCTTGAGAAATCTTACCCTCCTCATGCCTTTGTTTGGAGGACTCGTTTGCTGAATGACCATGGAGCCTGACACGACCGTGTCAGAGAGGCACTTCTCAGATCTCTGCCCAATGAACATGACAGTCCGATGGGCTAGGAACAGACTGGGACCTCACAGCACTATCCACTAGGTATCTTCAAAGCCTCTACTCACAGGTTTGATGGGTTCAGCTTGGAAAGAACTGGAAAATGCTGCACCAAGTGGGAATACGAGCTTCCCTGAGACAGTAGAGGCATTTGTTGTGGTCATCAATGACTGGAAAGGCCCGGGGGCAAGACACACAATTTTTTAATCCGGGAATGCTAAGCACCCTAAGGGTATGTCTACACTACAATAGTAGTTTGATTTTACTTAAACCGATTTTCTGAAACCGATATTGCAAAGTCGAACGTGTGTGTCCACACCAAGCACATAAATTTGGCGTTGTGAGTCCACAGTAAGGGGGCAAGTGTCGACATTTCAAGCGGTGCACTGTGGGTAGCTATCCCACAGTTCCTGCAGTCCCCGCTGCCCATTTGAATTCTGGGTCAAGTCCCCAATGCCTGATGGGGCAAGAAATGTGTTGCGGGTGGTTTTGGGTAACTGTCGTCATTCAAGCCTCGCTCCCCCCCTCCCTCCGTGAAAGCGGCGGCAGACAATCATTTAGCGCCCTTTTCCCTTGATTGACAGCACGGACGCCATAGAGCCGCGAGCATGGAGCCCGGTGAGATCGTCGCAGCAGTTATGTCCATTGTCAACACCTCGCGCCTTATTGTGCACTTTATGCAGAGGCAGATGTTGAGAAATCAAGCGAGGAGGCTACAGTAGCGCGGTGATGACAGTGACGATGACAGGGACACAGACCTCGCTCAAAGCACGGGACCCCGCAAATTGGACATCCTGGTGGCAGTGGGTCATGTTGATACAGTGGAACGCCGATTCTGGGCCCGGGAAACAAGCACAGACAAACAAGCACAGGTCTGGGATGAATCCCAGTGGCTGCGAAACTTTCGGATGCGTAAGGGCACTTTCCTGGAACTTTGTGACTTGCTGTCCCCTGCCCTGAAGCGCCAGGACACCAGGATGAGAGCAGCCCTGACAGTCCAGAAGCGAGTGGCCATAGCCCTCTGGAAGCTTGCAACGCCTGACAGCTACCGGTCAGTCGCGAATCAATTTGGAGTGGGCAAATCTACCGTGGGGGTTGCTGTGATGCAGGTAGCCAACGCAATCGTTGAGCTGCTGCTATCAAAGGTAGTGACCCTGGGAAATGTGCAGGCGATAGTAGATGGCTACGCTGCGATGGGATTCCCTAACTGTGGTGGGGCTATAGACGGAACGCACATCCCTATCCTGGTACCGGACCACCAGGCTAGCCAGTACATTAACCGAAAGGGCTACTTTTCAATGGTGCTGCAAGCACTGGTGGATCATAAGGGACGGTTTACCAACATCAACGTCGGATGGCCGGGAAAGGTCCATGACGCTTGCGTCTTCAGGAACTCTGGTCTGGTTAGATGGCTGCAGGAGGGTATTTTCTTCCCGGACCAGAAAATAACTGTTGGGGATGTGGAGATGCCTATAGTGATCCTGGGGGACCCTGCCTACCCACTAATGCCCTGGCTCATGAAGCCGTAGACAGGCGCCCTGGACAGTGATAAGGAGCTCTTCAACTACAGGCTGAGCAAGTGCAGAATGGTGGTGGAGTGTGCTTTTGGACATTTGAAAGGGCGATGGTGCAGCTTATTGACTCGCTCAGATCTCAGCGAAACCAATATACCCATTGTTATTGCAGCTTGCTGTGTGCGCCACAATCTCTGTGAGAGCAAGGGGGAGACGTTTATGGCGGGATGGGAGGTTGAGGCAAATCGCCTGGCCACTGATTACGCACAGCCAGACACCAGAGCGATTAGAAGAGCACAGCGGGACGCGCTGCGCATCAGGGGAGCTTTGAAAACTAGCTTCCAGACAGACCAGGGTAACTAGTGACTCTTACGTTTGTTTCTCCTTGAGGAGAACCTGCCCCCGTTTCTTTACTCTGATTATATTGCCTATCCTCTACAATTACCAACCCCCTTCCCCCCCTTCAAACACACCTTGCTTTGAAAATAAAATAAAGGCAACATTGTTCAACAAAAAAGTATTTTTTATTCAAGGTTTTTCAATAAAGGGAGGGAACTGGGACGGTGGGCAGGGTGGGGTGCGGGTGGAGGGAGGGAAAGGATGCTTCAAAACTTGGGGAATGAGAGCCTTCTGCCACTTGAGCAGTCCACCGGGGTGGCCTGGTTGTTCGCACGGAGCCTCCCACCCCTCGTTTTTGGGACTCTGTGTGAGAGGGCTATGGGACTTGGGGGCGGGGGAGGGTGGTTATAGATGTGCTGCAGCGGCACTTTGTCCTGCTTCAGTTCCTCCAGAACATCGACCAGACTCCGGAGCATGTCTGTTTGCTCCCACAGCAGCCCAAGCATCGCCTCAGTCGCCCTCTGGTCTTCCATCCGCCACCTCTCATCTCGAGCGTCCCTCCTGTCCTCACGGGCGTCCCTCCTGTCCTCCTGTTCGCTGGCCGCTCGCCTGTACTGGGAAATTGTGTCCCTGCACTCATTCAGCTGGGCTACCTCAGTGCGTGAGCACTGCATTAGCTCAGAGAACATCTCGTCTCGTGTTCATTTCTTTCGCCGCCTTATCTGCGACAGCCTTTGGGAGGGAGATGCCGGGGGAAGCCTAGAGACAGTTGCAGCTGTGGGATGAAAAAAAGGGAGTGAATTCTTTAAAAAGATACATTTTTCAGAACAATGAACATACTCTTTCGCGGTGAACAAGACCATTCACACTACCTATCACATGTGCTTTCAGTACAAGGTTGCATTTTGATTCTTTATGTTGAGTGCCTGGGGTTTTGGTGTTCAGATCACACAAGCAGGGCTGGGCAACGGAATTCGGATAGCAGGCAGCCATGGTAAGCCGTAGACTTTTGGCCGCTGAAAGCTTAATTAACAGCAGCGCCCTCCTTTCCCGTTCCAAGCAGAGCTCCTAGAGTTGGCCAGTTACTGCTGCGCTGTGCGGGTTAATGTGCAGTGGCAGAAACCAAAGTAACCACAGCCATCCCATTCTCTGGGATGGTCGCTTTAGCCTTCACCCCACCGAGTGGCTGTTCTCGGGGAAGCTCCCTGCTTGCTGACTGCGAACCGCTCAGCATGAACGGTCCGCCTCCCCGCCCCCACCGCGTGGCTGGTCTCAGGGAAGATCCCTGCTTGCTGACTGCGAACCGCTCAGCATGAACGGTCCGCCTCCCCGCACCCACCGCGTGGCTGGTCTCAGGGAAGATCCCTGCTAGCTGACCGCGAACTGCCAAGCATGAACGGTCCCCCTCCCCGCACCCACCGCGTGGCTGGTCTCGGGGAAGATCCCTGCTACCTGACTGCGAACCGCCAAGCATGAATGGTCCGCCTCCCCGCCCCCACCGCGTGCCTGGTCTCGGGGAAGATCCCTGCTAGCTGACCGCGAACTGCCAAGCATGAACGGTCCCCCTCCCCGCACCCACCGCGTGGCTGGTCTCGGGGAAGATCCCTGCTAGCTGACCGCGAACCGCCAAGCATGAACGGTCCGCCTCCCCGCTCCCACTGCGTGGCTGGTGTCGGGGAAGATCCCTGCTAGCTGACCGCGAACCGCAAAGCATGAACGGTCTGCCTCCCCACACCCACCGCATGGCTGGAAACTGATGTGAGGATTTTTTTAAAGGCACAGGCAAACAGTCCCCGTAATAAAATGCACCTAATTCCAACCAGGTCACCATGACTGATATCACTCTGATGAAGATTACGCAGACAGAGAAAGAACGGATGTTGCGTGAATGCCAGCAAACACCGGGGCCATATGCCACCATGCTTTGTCAGGCAATGATACCGGAGTACCTGTTACTGGCCTGGCATGGTAAAGTCTCCTACCATGGAGGACGCAATAAGGCCGCTCTCCCCAGAAACCTTCTGCAAAGGGTTTCACAGTACCTCCAGGAGAGCTTCATAGAGATGTCCCAGGAGGATTTCTGCTCTATCCCCACACATGTTAACAGACTTTTCCAGTAGCTGTACTGGCCACGAATGCATCCAAAGTCCTCAGGTCAAATTACTCATTAAAAAGCAATTGCTTTAATACCATGTCTACTCTATTCCAAAGATACACTCACCTGATGTGCCTTCTCCGGCTTCATGGTCCGAGATACTGCCTTGGGAGGGTTGGTAGGGGATCTCTGTGACGGTGATGAAGAGATCCTGGCTTTCAGGGAAATCGGCATGCGAAGCGCTGTCGACTACCTCGTCCTCATCATCTCCTTCGTCATCTTCCCCGTCCGCGAAAACCTCAGAGGAAGCGACCGATGAGAATACCCCATCGTCGTAGTCCACGTAGGGGTGGGGTAGTGGTGGCGGCCCCCCCTAGGATAGCATGCAGCGCGGCGTAGAAACGGCATGTCTCGGGCTGAGACCCAGAGCGTCCGCTGGACTCTTTGGTCTTCTGGTACGCTTGCCTCAGCTCCTTGATTTTCACTTGGCACTGCGTTGAATCCCTGCTGTATCCTCTGTCCATCATGGCCTTGGAGATTTTCTCGTCGATTTTCGTATTACGTCTTTTGGAACATAGCTCTGATAGCACGGATTCATCTCCCCATACAGTTATCAGATCTAACACTTCCCGATCAGTCCATGCTGGAGCCCTCTTTCGAATCTGGGATTGCATGGTCACCTCTGCTGGAGAGCTCTGCATCGATAGCAGTGCTGCTGAGCTCGCCACAATGTCCAAACAGGAAATGAAATCAAACTGACCAAACAGGAAATTGAATTCAAATGTTCCCGGGTCTTTTCCTGTGTGGCTGGGCAGAGCATCCGAGCTCGGACTGCTGTCTAGCAAGGCAACAGTGGTGCACTGTGGGATACCTCCCGGAGCTATTAGCATCGAATTCTGTTCATACTAACCCTAATTCGACATGGCCATGTCGATTTTAGCGCTACTCCCCTCGTCGGGGAGGAGTACAAAAATCGATTTAAAGAGCCCTTTATGTCTAAATAAATTGCTTCGTTGTGTGGATGGGTGCAGGGTTAATTCAATTTAATGCTGCTAAATTCGACATAAACTCCTAGTGTAGACCAGGCCTAAGTAAACTTATTGGTCGGAATGGGCGGACACCCGCAAACTCGGAACTACTAAAAATACCCTAACTCTAACAACTATATAAACAGGTTTAAAAAGCTATTTACAGAGGACTACAGGTTTAACGAAGAATAATAGCTAACATTGTGGACACTGACGGGGTTCCATCTCAGACCATGGGCGGTAGAAGGGAACTGAAGAGGCAGTCAGTCTGTACTGCCCCTTATGACCTTGGTTCGGCGCATGACGAGAAGGGCACAAACATGGGCCAACAACACTGCTAGCAAAAAGCTTCCAACCTCAGGTGCATGGAGAATATTCACACTAGAGTGGAATACGCATAGGGACCCTCACTTGAAGAAGAAAAATATCCTTGTGCTGTGTAAGGGGCCAATGGGATCACAATTTATCTACAGTATACAGGCACCATTATGCCTACCTTACCATCAAATGGGAATGATAGAAAAATAGAAGGTACACAAGAGGCCAACCAAAAAGACAACATGACCTAAAGAAATTACTAATTCAAAATGTTAGAGAAACCATTAATTTTTGGGAAAGAGGAGAGTGAATTAAAAGAGAGGACGGGGCACATAAATGAGGCATACAACCTTCTGAAGGGAATGGTAATGATAAATGCTACAAGGCTGATTGAGCTATTATCAAATGTAAGAAAGAAGGGGGATGGACTTAAGCTAAGGACAGGGCAGCTACAGGAAGAAGTTAGGCAGAATTTCTTTGCATGCAGTACTTAACATATGGAATAAAGTGTTCCAAAGCAGCACAAGGGAACAATTAGTATAAACTGTTCTGGAAATAACTTGGACAAATATCAAGAAGGAAAAAATATTGTGGGATACATCTGCTAATTCAGAGGAGGGTAGGGGGCTTGATGGGTTTCCTGCCTCCTTGTGTCCTTACATGCCCCATATTTCTATTTGTATGCTTCTAATGCCCAACATATAGGCTATTTAAGGTCAGGAAAGCACTTCAGTAGCACAGCTGCCTCCAGCAAGACAGTGTTTAACATCAGTAAGCCACACAGAAGAGCAAAGCCCTTTTATTGGCTTAAACAGAAAATATCTGCAAGCAGAATTGTTTCGCTCTATTTGTACAGATTTTTCCACTGTAAAGTATGTGTTACTCTGGTGCTAACACAACTTTACTCACTGACAATTGTAAAAGTGTGTGTGTTTCCTTCTGGTGTATTGCCATTTTAGTTCTGGAATCGGAAATAAGCTCTATGTTTAGCTAAAAAAGGCAACAAATATGAATCTATGCTTTCTTATTCTAGAAATCACGATTGTCCTCCAGATTAATTTATTTCTGTTTGGATGAAAAGCATAAACACATTTTGAACGCACATGTTAAATGTCATGTTCACACGAGGCCTGTGATATTAATTCCATGACATTCTATGCTGGCACATATGTATTTTTTCCCAAAATACTAGTACGCCAATTACATGGTTTCTGAGAATATGGAACCACTGAAATAAAAGATTTTAGAAAATCACGACTTTGGTGTCACTGTTTAGGTAAATGCCTTAAATAAGAGTTTACCAAACTTTCACCAACTAGGTGCCCTACTGACCTCTTGTTGCTAATCTAATGATCATACCTAATTTGCACAAATGGAGCAGACAGCAGCAACCCTCATCTCCCGTACAGAACTGTGGTGAGAGAGAACTGCAGACTCAAACATGTTATGCTTCATCTTTACTTGAGCAGAATGCTTCTCAGATCTTACGTGCTTAGGTAATCTTTGTGGGCACAGTAACATAATGATTAGGGTAGTTGCAAGCAATATCGTAAAAAAATCAGTGAAATAGTTCTAGCCCACAGGTACCCTCCTTTACACTATCAATTTCCTTGCTATTACTCAGAAAAGTCTGATTTTTTATCTACCTAGAAATACAGTTTAATAAGAAAAAAGTCAGAGTTCATAGACATGCTCACTAGAAAGTAAAGTTGATATTCTGATCATGGAGTTTAAATTTTCAACTAGTACTCAAAGTACAACTAGTGTTCTATACTCAATATTCAAAATACACTATCCAAAACATTGTCAAATATATCCCAATTGTCACATTTATATATACAATAGGCTCTCTTTACTGTAAACTCTGTTAGAGAGAAAGTCCATGTGTAATGAATTAGAATGAGAGTCGAAAATTTGTTTCACTGCATTGTAATGTGAAGATTGCAATTCTGGTAAGAGTGGAGCTTCCAATTACAGTGATGTTGGAACAAGATGACTTTACTATAAGAAGCTTCACTGTATTCAGGAAACAAGCCACATACTCTGAGAATGCAAAACCAGTGAGAGTAAAAGTGCATTCTGTAAGGGAAGATACCATCTGCAATACTGGATTTGGAGTTATACCAAGAATAGAAAAACATGTCCACACTGCAACAAAATCATGTTTAAAAGGGGAGTGAATTAGAAATCTTGTGTTCCATACATTTTGAATACATTTCCATTTCTATATTCATTACAGTCACTGTGACTAACCATTGTTACTCATTTCAGTAATTAATGCCTGGTTAGAAAAGATATACAGTAAAGGCTCAAGTTTTAACAAGAACAAAAAAATTGATGTTCCAGTCATACTATAGTTGCAATAATGTGCTTACATTTAAGGGATATAAATTAGTAAATCTCAGGGAGACTCATTTTAACATTGGTTGAAGTCAGCAATTTTGACACACTTTTCTTCCAGCAGGAGGGATATTTAGTTCCCACAGACAGATAGTTTTTGGCAGTTTGGCATGCTTTATTGCTGCTTCATTGTGATTTCCCAGCTACTCCTTTTTTTAGAAATGTTATACAAATGTACCTAATGCTCTAAATTGAAATAAACCAACTTTGATAGCTAGTTTCAAGCTAAATTATTCTCTGTATGCTATATTTGAATCAGAAACGTATCCTTACATTATAAGCAAATTCCAACAAACTCAGCTAGGAACGATGCAATGGGAAGGAAATTTTAAAAGATAAAAAGGAGTTGAGGAGAGCTGGCAGTTTCTAAAAGAGACTATTAAACGCACAACAACAAACTATTTTGATGCTGAGGAAAGACAGGAAGAAAAGTGGAAGACCAATATGGCTGCATCAATCAGGAGCTGTTTAATGACCTGAAAATCAAAAGGGAATTGAACAAAAAGTGGAAACAAGGAAAAATTGCTAAGGAGGAGTATAAAAGAATAGCACAAGCATATAGGGACAAAATCAGAAAGGCTAAGGTACAAAATAAGTTTCAATTAGCAAAGGACATAAAAGGAAATAAGAGGTTCTATAAGTACATTAGAAGTAAGAGGAAAATAAAGGAAAGTGTAGGTCCATTACTTGATGGGGGGAAGGAAAGCAAATAATTGATGATAGACAGATGGCCAAAGTGTTTGATGTCTATATTGCTACAGTCTTCGCTAAAAAGGAAAATTGTGAAAAACTGCTTAACAAAATTTGTATTAGCAACAAGGGGGAAGAAACTCAGGCCAAAATAGGGAAAGAAGGGGTTAAAGAATATTTAGATATTTAGATGTACTGAAGTCAGCAAGGCCTGATGAAATTCACCCAAGAGTACATAAAGAACTAGCTGAAGTATTATTTTCAAGAACTCATGGAGGAAGTGTAAGGTCCCAGAGGCCTGGAGAAGAGGGGCAAACATAGTACCTAACTTTAAAAAGGGGAACAAAGAGCAGTTACCCGGAAAGATACTGGAACAAATTATTAAACAATCAGTTTGTAAGAACCTACAGGAATATAAAGTGGTAAGTAATAGCGAACATGGATTTGTCAAGAACAAGTCATGCCAACCAATTTAATTTCCTTGACAGGGTGACAGCCTTGTGGAAAGGGGTGAAGCAGTAGACATGATATATCTTGATTTTAGTAAGGCTTTTGACACAATCCCAAATGACATTCTCCCATAAACACATGGTCTATATGAATATGGTCTATATGAAACTACTATAAGGTAGGTGTATGTCTGTTTGAAAAACCACAATCAAAGAGTAGCTATCAACAGTTGGCTGTCAAACTAGGAGGACATACCATTCCCTGAGTCCTCTTTGTTCCCCATGGGTGAGGGGTATGTTCCACGATTGGAACAATTCAGTATTTCCATTAACAGCTTGGATGATGGAGTTCAGAGTACATTTATAAAATTTGTGGATGACACCAAGCTGGTACGAGTTCCAAGCAGTTTGGAGGACAGAATTAGAATTCAAAATGATCTTGATAAACTAGAGAATTGGTCTGAAATCAATAAGATTAAACCCAATAAAGACAACTGTAAAGTACTACACCTAGGAAGGAAAAATCAAATGCACAAATACAAGATGGGGAATAACTGGCTAGGTAGCAGTACTGTAGAAAAGGATATGGGATTGTAATGGATCATAGATCATAAATTGAATATGAGTCAACAAGGTGATCCTGTCGTTCGGGGATGTATTAGCAGGAGTGTCAAATGTAAGACATGGGATGTAATTGTTTGGCTCTACTTGGTAATAGTAAGACCTCAGCTGGAGTACTGTGTCCAGTTTTGGACACCACACTGTAAGAAAGATCTGGACAAACTAGAGAGGGGCAAGAGGAGAACAACAAAAATGATGGGTTTAGAAAACATCATGTATGTGGAAAGGTTAAAAAAACTGGGCATGTTTAGTCTTGAAAAAAGAAAACTCGGGTGGGCAGGGCCGGCGCACCCACTAGGCTGAAGGGGGGGCGGCTCGCCGCATCTGCTTCCCGGCTCCGCGGCGGAGCTGGGGAGGCGCCGCGGGCGGGTACCTGAACTGCCGGCCCGCGGAGGGACGGTGTTAGCTGGCGGGGGGAGGGCGCAGGGCTGGTGCAAGGAAGTTTCGCTTAGGGCGCGAAACTTCCTTGCACCAGCCCTGGGGGTGGGGGGGCATAGTCTTCAAATATTTAAAAGTTTGCTATAAAGAGGGATGTGATAATTGTTTTCCTTGTCCACTGAGAATAGGACAAGAAGTAATCAGCTTAGTTTACAGCAAGGAAAATTTACGATAGATATTAGGAAAAACTTCATAACTACAAGGATAGTTAAGCACTGCTTTTCTAAGGAGGTCATGGAATCCTAGTCATTGCAGGTTTTTAAGAACAGGTTAGACAAAGACCTGCAAGGGATGGTCTAGGTTTATTTGGTCCTGCCTCAGCCCAAGAGAAGGCTGGATTAGATGACCTTTTGAGATCCCTTCCAGACCTACATTTTGATGATTCTATATGGATGTCATTTTATCCCTTCCCCCCTGACATTTTAATCTGTTTTTGTGAATGCCCTAACAGAATTCTCATATAACTCAGTACCCTGCATGTACTTATCAGAATGAAGCCAAACTGGCAGAGCAAAGGGGATGGCATGGTGACATATATACGTCCACTTGGTCTAGGTATACTTAATCCTGCCTCAGTAAAGGTCCCTTCCAGCCCTACACTTACATGAGTCTATGATTTACAAGAAATACCTAATTATGTATGCATGTAGGATAATATTCAACACCAGGGCAGAGGCTCCTAAGGTGGCCTCACCACTACTACTACTATATTGTTTATATTGGGATAACAACCAACATGCATTAGACGCTGAGCAAACCTACCATATTTTCTAGATTCCCCGCCCTTCCCTTACTGCGGAGTCATATCCTAGGACTACTGCTAACTACCGTACAAGTAGTAAAGTTAGTAAAGTAACTGGAGAGAGATGGTCAGTCCACTTTGCCCTTTATGCCCTTGATCCAGAGCACAATGAGAAGACGGGCACAGGTGTGGACCAGTAGACTGGTAGCAAAAATCTTCTGGTCTCAAGCTCATGGAGTTTGTGCATTCTTAGGTTGGAATAAAGATAATGACCGCACATCTCAAAGGACTCCAGTTACTGTACAGGGTAAGAAACCTTTCTGTCTTCATTTTTCTTTTATTTTCATCTTGTAAGCATGGCAGAGAAAGTTTTGTAATTTTACCTAAGGATCCTTCTGCTTGCTGTTTTGCAGTATATAAACATTATATACTTTTCATTACTTGGCCAAAAATAATATGGCTTCTTTTTTAAGCAAACTGGCAACCAAAGAGGAAATTCACCCCACCAAAATTACAGGAAAAATAAGTATTCCGGTTTGTGTCACATGACAGTGAAGGCAAGGATTTCCCAGTTAGTTATATATACCATGATTTGTCAGAGACTTACACTACAGTAGAACCTCAGAGTTATGAACGCATTGGTAATGGAGGTTGTTTGTAGCTCTGAACAAAACTTTGATTGTCCTTTCTAAAGTTTACGACTGAACATTGGCTTAATACAGCTTTGAAACTGTACTGTGCAGAAAAAAAATGGTGCTTTTAACCATCTTAATTTAAATGAAACAATCTCCTTACCTGGTCAAAACTTTGTTTTAACTTTTCCTTTATTTTTTTAGTAGCTCACATTTAACACAATACTGTACAGTATTTGCCCTTTTTTGCGGGGCAGGGGGGTGGTCTGTGCTGCTGCTTGATTGTGTACTTCCGGTTCCAAATGAGGTGTGTGATTGACTGGTCAGTTCGTAACTCTGGTGTTTGTAACTCTGATTCTACTGTATGCACAAATTAATACCCCTTTTCTTCCTTCCATAATATTCCATTTAGTGCCTGTGTGTTGATGGGCACCATGTTTCCCTCAACTGTGAATATCTTCGCTGTTTTTTGGTTTTGTGGGGTGCATTACAATTTGGGGGTTATTTCAGTTTACAGCAAGCATCACATTCTGAAGCAGCTGATAATTACAGTCTTACAGAGAACCTGTTGGCACTTTATTTTTAACAATAAAAATATGGAGATGACAAAATTTTTAGAGCATTAAAATGTTCTCTATATTTCTCAGTTGTAGGACATTAACTTAGTTTATACCAGTGCACTTCGTCAATTATTCCACCCCCTCCCCACCCCCCCCAGTAAATTATGGACAGGATTCTTTCCTTCAGTCCAGCCTCTCAGGCAGTACAAAGGGGCCAGATAATGGCTGTATGTTACCCACTAAGAATTCCTCTAGCTTCAGGTCACTATGAGCTGGCATAAAGTTGGCATAATGGGTTCCAACACTACTTCCTGACCAGATATAGAACATAAACATAAGAATGGCTATACTGAATCAGACTAATGGTCCATCTATCACGGTATCCTGTCTTCCAACAGCGAAGGGGTCATACTGGGGTGGGAGGGAGAATGCACTTGATGTGCTCTGGCAGTGCTTAGCTGGTAGATGGTCCCTTAGGGACAGCTGCAAGCGAGCACAGGTGAGAACCGTGTAGGGGCTGTGCAGGGCAGAAAACCAGGAAATGTTATGTCTCCATGGTTGAACCCCATTCCCACCACCACTACCACACCAGAGATCGCAGTACAGAAGAGGATCTGGCTGTACCATGCATAGGGAGTATAGGGTGCTGTTCTTTCCTTAATACTGTTATTAATAGACTGTTAGTGTGCTAAGATTATTTCTGTCTTAAATAATGTATGTTTCAAACATAACAGTCTAAATAGCACTGATATTCAAACATATGGAGAATGACCTCCGCAGTTTGCCTGGTTTTTCTTTATCTTTTCTACCTACAGTTAACTCAGTCTACTTCCAAAAGCAGGCAAGATAAAAGGAAGGCCTATTCTCTTCTGTTCAGATCGTGTATTGGGCAAGTCCAGTGTCCTGTACTCATTCCCCTCCCAATCTGTTGAGAGTATTTGGAATAAATAGTTTAATAGTTGAGTCTGTCTGCTACCACCCATGTTACATCAGACTGTGTGCAATGTTTACCTTTCACCTAGGCAACTCCCAGTTCCTTTGTTAATTAATACCTAACTATGTCCTGCAGTTGATGCCATTTAGAATTTAAAGTATATTAAAGTTCATAGACATACATTTATTAATCTGAAGCATAGTAGGACCAGTACATATTATACAATTGAAATTTTATGTGTGTGTGTGTGTGTGTTTTCTTTTACTCATCTCCTGCTAACTGGGTATGGCTGTTCAGTTCAAGTTATGGAGGAAAGTCCTTAAAGTATATTTCTGTGAGACATTGTAGTTAAGCAGTATAATTTAAACAAGAGTTTGTGGGGGAGTTCCTGGAAGGGCATCCTTCTCTGGAAACTAACATTTGTGGCTTTTTTTGTTGTTGTTCCGTTCTTTATGTACTCACATAAGCTTTAAGCTGTTAAACTGAGAGCTGTGGATAGTATTTAAAATGGAAATGAAAGTACATTTATTTTACTTTGATTTACTTTCTTGTTTTCCTCAATGGTACGGGGCCACCAATATGCCTTAATGGTAGAATTGCCATGGGGGATTGCTAACTACAGTACAACTTATCTTTTCCAGCTTTATCCAGTCTTGATTTTAAACAATTCAAATGGTGGAGCTTTTGCCACTGCCCTTTGTATTATTTCACAGTCTGATAACAATTTTCACTGTTCCTTCCATCTGAGGATCTTAAAACTCTGTACAGATATTAATAAATTTGACCTCTCAGTGCCCTGCAAGATAGGTAGGTATTATTATATCCATGTCAGAAAACTTTCACTGTTAGAAAATTAGACCCAAATAAGACTAAAACCCACAACCTGAGATAGAGCCCACATCTGTACCAAGTGAGCTAGCTGGGTTTGGAAGTTTTTGGACCTTGTCACTAGTAAAGCAGTCACATTTTGTCCCATGACCACCCAGTTGCACTTTTGTCATTGATTCTGCCCACAGCTTGGGTTTGGTGTCCTCCTTCAACTCTACCCTATCCTATCTACAGATGCTGTATTTACTTAGGTACACATTAATATGGGATGCATGTTCCCAAAGTATCTGCAGCCATTGTTTTTTAAAATTCCGTTAAAACAATATGATCTGCATAGGATGATCAGTTCTCACAGTTTTGCTGTGCAAAAACTACATTATTCACACTTCTCGCTGCCATATAAAAGATGTATTTAATAGCCTGCCAAGCCTCTGGGCCTTGATATCTGCCAGAATTTGGTTCTGAAGAAGTTATAGCACAGGGTCTTCAGCAGACAATAGTTTTCATGACAGAACCTGGGGGAGATGCAGAATTTCATGTAATAATAGACGTATATTGTATTCTACAAACTGCATGCATTTTTATGGTTAGACTCTAATCAGCAGAGAGCATATTATTTTACTTAAGTGTGAAAAATGCTGTAAAATGAGCTGGATACTATTTTTGAGGACATATTAAATAGTGTTCTGTCCAAAATGTGTCAGTTATTGATGACTAGGTTTATCTATGTTCTGTAAAAAAAAACAAAAAAAAAAACCCACATGTAAAGGGTTATTTTGTTGTAGGAGGGCATCTTGGTAGAGTTTTGCATATGTGGTTAACTGCTTGCTGAGCCAAAGCAAAATAATGTTGTACAGTTAAGCATTTCTTCCTGCATCACCAGTTCCTATTCTGTTGGGCAACAGGAATTCAGATCTGGGCAAGGAAGATAGGCATAGACCTGCCTGATTGGATTAGTAACACAGAAACTCTTGCTAGCCTTCCTCTTACCCTTTTTAAGCCAGTCTGATAGTAAGTTCCTTAATAAAAATTCTGGTTCTTTATTATACCACCAAATAGATATTATTTTATGATTAATAAATCATTTGAGTTCTATAGGGAGAAGAGGAAAATCCACCCTTGTTTTCAGGCCTTTCAGAAAGGGATTGTGTTGGGGAGATCTTAAAAGATGTCTCTCCAATGCTGATGGAAAATGACACTTCAGCAGTGGCTTCCAAGGTTCTGAGGTTAGTTTTTTTTTACGTTGTTCATTTCAGTTTTGTACGTCTGGTATTTAGAATTTCCCAAATTGACCGTTTTGGAAAGAAAAAATAATTTAAGGCCAAGTGAACAACATGGTTTCAACAAAGGAGTACCCACCCAGGTTAGAGCTATAATCCTGAAGTAGAAACACTTTCCTTATCAGTTTGGTTTTATATCAGAAGAAAATTCCAATGATAAATTCATGTAATCATACAGTCAATGTAGCGCATGTAAATTCGTAGTAGATGTTTGTTTTTGTGTCTGTTACTAGGAGGAATTATCTCACACTGTGCCTTTATCATAACATTGGGAAAAACTAAGCAGCACATGGGTGTTTTGATCTCTACAGTGAAACAAAATCTGTGAAATCCATAACCCAAATTTGCCCTTACATGCTTTTGAAGTTACCCTGGAATAGTAGCAACAGAAGTTGTTCCCGCCTGAGTTAGGAAAGTCAAATTCCAAGACCCCAAACAAGCAAAAGCTGAATTTTGAGAAACAACAGTGCTAAGATGGGAATCTAGTCTTTGCTTAGCCATTTTTAAAAAAATTGTTAATGTACAAGGGATACCATTCCTCTAAGGTCAGAGGCCTGCAGCTGGCTGATTAGCCCCCTCTATCTGCACCTGAGAAAGAGCTGGAACTAGATTAGCTGATTCTTATTAAAAAAAAAGGGCAGCAGGAAATGGAGTGGGGAACTCCAACGACATTGAGAAATCTGAGGGGCTGAAGACAATGCTCTCAATGGACTGCTACTGGAGCTAGTATAGAGAGGAATTGCTCCAGAAACCAAATGGACAGAAGAAAGACTGAACATGCATCTCACAAGTTTCCCTGTTTTGAATTATGGGATGAGGTTTTATACCAAGTAGAGAAACATCCCCAGACTAAAGATCACAATATAATCTCCTAGTCCCCAAGACCACCTATAGCTAGCCCATACTCTTCCCACGTCTAGATACCTGGGGAAGATGAAAACCCTAGAAAGATTGTTGGTCCAATTGTTTTTCCCAGGTTGGTCTTCCATCAGAAATTGTCACTGATCAAGAGACAAATGTCATGTCCCAGGTGTTCCAACAGCTTTGGGCACTGTTGAAAGTATGACCACTCCGGACATCAGTCTACCATCCCCTGACTGATGGTTTGCTGGAGTGGTTCAATAAGACCCTCAAAAATATGTTTTAAAAGTTTGTGGGAACAGAGGCCAAAGGCTGGGACCAGGGGTTCCCCTATCTTTTGTTTACGGTATAAAAAGTACTGCAGGCCTCCACAGGCTTCTCTCCTTTTGCGCTTCTTTGTGGGAGACAGCCTTGAGGACTGTTAGATTCAGCTAGTCTTGGGAAGCTCACCCCACCCACTCCTCCAATGTCATTCAAATGAGGTAAAGGTTAGAATGCTTGGGCCACTTTGCCCAAACTAACCTCTCTAAGGTTAAAAAAAACACAGAAGCGGCAATATAATAACGTGGCTAGAGACAGGGAATTCCAGCCAGGAGACCGAGTACTTCTGCTCCTTCCCAGCTCAGAGAGCAAGCTTCTGGCCAAATGGTAGGGCTCGTATAAAGTACTCTATTGGGTGGGACCTGTAGATTACAAAATGTAACCAGCAAAAGCAGATTTGTCATATTAATCTGTTAAAGCCTGTTCATCCTCCCAAAGGAGGGAGAAGAGAATCTGAGGTCTCAGCCTGCTAAAACAGCTGAAATTGGGAGAGAGGAGGTGCCACTTGGGGAGGTGCTGTCTAACCATAGAATCATAGAATATTGGGGTTGGAAGAGACCTCAGGAGGTCATCTAGTCCAATCCCCTGCTCAAAGCAGAGAAGGCAAATAAAAAAACCTCCTAACCACTACTGGGACGAACCTCTTTGGTGACTTAGCACATCAGCAATAGGGCTGGAGGTGAAGCCCATTTGGAAATCATATCAAATCCCAGAAGGCTTAAAACCCTGTGAGTTCAGGAAGTACAGGAAATGTTAAGGTTGGGGGTAATTGAAGAGTACCATAGCCCTGGGGGTAGTTTGGTGGTTTTGGTACCAAAGCCAGAAGGGATCATTTGATTTTGTGTAGATTTCTATCATATAAATGCCATTTCTGACTTTGAGGCAGATCCTATGCCCTGAGTCGATGATCATCTGGATTGCTTCAATCAAGCCTGCTTTATCACTAATTAAGGGTTATTACCAATTTTTCCTTACTTCCGAGGAAAGAAATACCTTTTCTATGCTGGTGAGCCTATTCCAATTTGTTACCATGCTCTTTGGGTTGCATGGGGCCCTGGCCACCTTTCAAAGGCTGAGAGGTCACTTGATCATTATCTGTTAGGTCCACTCACTCCGGGGCACCTGGCATTAGCCACTGTCGGTGGACAGGATACTGGGCTGGATGGACCTTTAGTCTGACCCAGTACGGCCATTCTTATGTTCTTATGATGGAGCAGTTGTTACAGCCCCATCATCACTACGGTGCAGATGATGTGGTAGTCTACAGTTGTGACTGGCCCACCCACCTCCAGAAGCTAGCAGCTATCCTTCAAGCCCTCTGGGAGGCCCATTTAATAGTAAACTCAAAGACATGCAAGTTAGGAAAACTGGAAACAGAATATGTGAGGTATCTAGTAGGAAACAGTAAGGTACAATCCCTAGTGGACAGTGTTGAGGCCCTGGCAAACACCGAATACCAAGAACTAAAAAGAAGGTATGGGCCTTCCTAGGCCTAGCAGGGTACTATAGAAGATTTGTGCCCGACTTTGCCTTATTACCTCACCTCTTACTGACCTTATTTAAAAATCAACCCCTGGGCAAGTCACATGGTTCCCCCAGTGTGATCAAACACTTCAGAAAATTAAGTTGGTATTGGACAGCTCCAATTTCTCTTGAGAATACATGCTACAAACAGATGCCTCTTGCTGCACCGTGGGTACAGTGCTGTCCCAAACCCTTCATGGACAAGAGCACCTCAAGAAGGAATGCCTGGCCGTACATGGGGCTCTAAAGGCACCGAAATACTACCTGTTTGGAACACCCAGTGTATTGGTCACTGACCATGCAGCAGTAAAGTGGCTCTAAACCATGAAGGACTCAAATGCCCTTGTGATATGTTGGTACTTACAGCCCTTTCAGTTTCAAATAGGGCATCAGCCCAGGAAGGACCATCACTCGAGCAGGGCCGGCTATGTGAAGATATAAGGGATACCATTCCTCTGGGGATAGAGGCCTGTAGCTGGCTGGCTGGTTGGTTAGCCCTACCTGCTGTGCCTGAGAAAGAGCTAGAACTTAACTAGCTGACCTGTATAAAAGGGGGCAGCAGGGAACAGAGGGGAGAACTGTAACACTTTCCGGAAAGTTGAGGGGCTAGAGGCCATGCTTCCAATGAATGGATTGCTACTGGAGCTACTGCAGAGAGTAACTGCTGCAGAAACTAAAGACAGAAGGGAGACTGTGTGAATTCCTTTATTTCTAAGGCTCTGAGGCAAGAGCCAGGAAATTTTGGGTTGCTGATGTTAGTGGTGTGAGGGACAGACTTGGGGAAGGGACTACTCAGCCTAAAGACTTTTATGGGAAGAGTCTGTGAGGTTTTTATTTGTTTTTTTACGAAGCCTCAAAATAAAACAACTAACCCTGCTGGAAACTGCTTCCCTGGATTTCTTGAGAGAGCTCAGACAGATTTACGCCTGGCTCAACCAAAGCAAAATGTGGTCCAGTAGGAGGAGGGCTCTATAAGATAGGTCCTAATCCTTTATAGCATCGATTGCTGACCATTTTATGCAGAAAAATTTGCAACACAAACAACATAGTTTTCTGTAAAGCATGTGACCTCCTCAGTCCAAAGTCTTTTAAATGCCTCACCCTTGCTTTCATAAATGCTGTGTAGAACACAACGGGCAGATATGATACCGACATTACTGATTGCACTATCATTGCATCTCAGTAGTCATGTCCACCTTGTTTTAAGTTGCCTTAAGGTACACATAACCATATCCTACACATGCTGAGTCTGTTGATTTGCTGCCTGTCAGGGCTTGGATAGTTTGAGCATAGCTTTGTAACCCAAAGAAGCAATGGGTAAGTAGGGACAATGAAAATCATGTTTGGGATGGAGATCCTATTAGTAACACTGTTATCGAATGAGAGGAGCATGCCCCTCTGTCTGCTATTGAAAAGTCCAGAGTTTAAAAAAAAAAACAACAACTCTGACAGCATGCATTTTGCCTAGCCATCCTGGATTAACAACTACAACTAGAAACCAACCATAATGCTCCATAATGCTCCATCGTGGCTTGCATCAGTATTGAGTGGTAGCCTTTTCTGTTAACGTAGTCAGTGACACTAGGTAGGATGGGTGCAGAATGGGCTTACGGGTTCCATCCATTTCTCCTGCACCATTCAATAGCCCAACTGTTCAGATCCCTTAGTGATCTCAGGCATATTTGCCATCTTGATTACAGGCCCTTGCAACTTCTGATTTATTTTCTTGCACGCCTCCAGCACATCAGTACCCACCAGCAACTTTCCAACCATCAACAGGTATCCAGCTGATTGGTAGCTTTCCAGGGCAGCCAGCTTCCACAGAGCAATCACCACTCTCTTCTCCATAGAGATCTCCACCTATTGGTCTGATAGTTGCAATGGCAGAATCAATGCCCAGTAGAAGTCCAGAAAAGTCTACCTCGTTCAGAAGTTCTGTAGCCACTATTGTTCACTCAGAGTCTCAAGAACAGCTTTGTACAATGTGTGTGTGCTGATGGTCCTGACCCAGAAGGCACTCAGAGATTTTTATTTTGAAGTAGAGCACAGAGTTGGTTATTCTAGAAATAGGAGAGAACAGAGCTTCTCTTGCAAACTTGCTGCATTAATTCCACTTACCACTAGTCTCATTTCTGGCTCTCTGCATGTATTTCTGGAACACCATCCACCACCTCTCCTGGACTGCCTGAGACAGTTGGCAATTCCTTTTCAGGAGTTGTCTGAGCAAAGTGTGAGTTCTGACTCTTTGTCATGGCCTCCATTTTGAGAATATGGAAATGGCTTCATCTCCTTCTGAGTTGTGGTAGTTTTGAACCTGGTTTCCACAATTCCCTTAATGTCCTAGGAAGCCTTTCAGAATGTCTTGCAAGCTGCTTCTTCAGGGGTCTCTGTCAAGAATGGTAGGATATGTGCATAGTTCAACAGCAACACTTGACTAGATGTGTAGTGTGTAGATACACGATAGAGCTACACGCAAGATAGTTGGTGTAGGTGGACTGCATTGGTACAATCCCACTGGTTCAGTTGTCATTGGTACAATTCTCTTTATCTAAGGATTTGGAGAGAAGATTTCTGTAGCAGGGGATAGTGAGAGAGGGCTAACTACAGTGAAAATTGCTTCCTTAATGGAGATGGTATTCTAGTAAAAATGCAGCAGAATAAACTTGATCCATGTGGGATACTTTAAGTTGGCCTCTTCATGTTTGAGGTTGCTTAATAAACATTATCACTTGTACTGTACAACTTGTACTAGATTTGAAGGTGAATTGCAAATCAAATGTTAAAATTCCACATGCTTCAGAAATTTGTTTGCGTGTGCATACATGTACACGGTGTACCTTTTATCTTTCTGTAGCAGTTTTTTCCCCTAAAAGATCCCAAAGTGCATTACAAACTGTAACTGAAATACAGGCTACATACAGGGATAACTTCATGCATCATTATAATGCAGCTACACAGAAGAGGGGAACATAGGAAAAATTAGGTGGGAGGAGAACATGAAAGAGGGGAGAATCAGAACTTCCTGTTTCAGTAGCTCACTTTTTTTTTATAATAGACAATTTTGTCCATTTGTTTAAATTTCCTGTGCGCATTGACTGTATGCTGTTACTGAATTAACATGCTTACTGGTCTCCAGGTCTGTTAGATGAGAGGTCAGTTTGTCCTAAGAAGAGGAAATTTGGGGCAGGGGCTCCCAGACTGTGGTCCATAGACCACTGTTGATCTTTAGAGCACTTTCTGGTCATTTGTAGTGATGTGGCTGGTCACATGTTGCTAGCCTTCCTCCTTGTTTCCAGTAAATAAATTGAATTCAAAGATGTGAAGAATGCATTAAATACATTCCAGTTATTACTGTAATTGTCAGAAGGATGTTATTTAGTCATCAGTTGGAGGTTAGGTGTCCACAGGACAATCTCTATTAAAATGTGGTCCATGCAATGAAAATGTTTGAAACCTTCCACATCTATTAAGAAAAAAATGGTGTGTAATCTTGTGGTGGATAGTCTAGGTGTGTAGTGTTAGGATGACAGTTTGCATGTTACTAGCTTCATGAACAAAGGAGAGTAAAAAGTATCAATTGAAATGGATGGGCTAGGAAAATATATGTGAGACTTGAAGCAAAAAGATTTAAATGTATACAGTTGTGGTGCTCAGCCCGAAAATGTGGTTCCCACGCCTCTATGCTAATGTCATTGCAGTCATTAATTCAGTGCTAGCAGCATGCTTTGCACTGAAAAAAACAAAAAGTAGGCATGATCCTTCTGTCATGGAGTTTACCATCTGTATTTGACACAGAAATAAGGCTGAAATATAAGATTGAAAGGTAGGAAGGTATTGTCTCAGAGCAGTTTTGATAGTGTTGCAGATTTTTATTTTTTCTTTCTATTTCTTGAAAGGCGTGGCTTCAAATGTGTGATTAAAGTGCCTGACATAAGTTAAATGATTTATCGAACAATTACTTGCTCATTATAATAGTATTAAATAGTTATTCTTCGAGTGATTGCTCATGTCTATTCCACAGTAGGTGTGCATGCTCGCCACGTGCATCGGTGCCGGAAGATTTTCCCTTAGCAGTATCCGTAGGGGGGAGCGCCGCTGCGACCCCTGGAGTGGCGCCTCTATAGTGCGCTATATAGGGGGCTGCGCGCTCCCCCCACACTCAGTTCCTTCTTGCCGCCAGTGTAGGTGCGTCGGAACTTCTGCTCCAGCTTCATTGCTGCAGCCTTTTTTCCTAGAACTTTGTTCATTGTTCATTGTTAGTGGTATCTTTAGTTAGTTTGTAAGTTAGTTTAGATTAGTTAGTGTCTGGGCCGGGGCATGCCCCGGGCTTCAAATCGTGCAAGTCCTGCAGGTGTTCTATGCCCAGAAGCGACCCGCACTTGGATTGTCTCCGCTACCTGGGTGAGTCCCACGTCAGCGCACGCTGCAAAATCTGCAGGTCCTTTAAGCCAAGAACTAAAAAGGACAAAGACATTCGACTCCGGGCCCTCCTCATGGAGTTCGCGTTGGCTCCTACCCCGGTGCACCGAGCGGAATCGGCACCCAGTACCTTGTCCTCGGTGCGCGGCGATCCCCCGGCGGCTTCAAGTGGCCGGCACCGCTCACCGTCGCGTAGGCAGAGGAAGGCACCGTCTTCGCATCGTCGTCGAGACAAGGATAAGGGAGAGGCTAGACCCGCATTGGGCAACCCTAATTTTCCCCCGGGCCCCAGCGCTCTGACTCACGCTGAGCGGAGTAGCCCGGTTTCATCGATGCAGTCCTCTCCGGATGCCCGAATGCCTTCGACTCCGGAGGCCTTCCAGGCGGCCAAGGACTTGCTGACGCCCCAGGTACCGGCAGTCCTGGTACCGGGAGTCCGATCCAGAGGCAAGCTGCCATTGGGCTCCAGGCTGTCGACTCCGACCAGGCACAGATCCCGGTCAAGGGACCGATACGGGGGCCGCTCGCCCCTCAGCGCCCGGTCCAACCATAGCCCACAGCCTCCACAGTCACCAATGGTGCCATCGGACCAGAGCTCCGGGCACCACTCCAGACAGAGCAGGGAGTCGCAACACGGAAGGCACCGGCGCCGTAGATGCTCCCGGTCAAGTCGGAGCTACCGCAGCCGTTCCCGTCATGGCCGCCGACGCTCCCACTTCAGCTCCCGTTCTTCGAGGCACCGGGAACACGACTCCCGTAAGAGGTCGCCGACTCCGCACCGTCGCGGACATAGGCGTCGCAGCGTCTCAAGGAGCAGTAGCTCGAGACGGTACCACTCCTCGTCGTCGGAGTCCCGGTCCCGAGGTAGACGTCATCGTCAGCGCCGTAGATCTTACCGCTCCCACAGCACCGACCGGACGACGTTCACGACAGTGGTGAGCCACTCAAAGGCCACCGTGTTCCAACCTGACCAGCTGGTGCCGCCGGTGCCGCAGCAGGGTCAGTGGCAAGGGGCTCCATGGCAGGGACAGTGGTGCCAGTGGACCCCTTGGCCCCCGGGTCAGGCCCCGCCGGATACTCGATTGGTCGCAGGGGCATCCGAGGCTCCCTCAGCCACTATATCCAGGGCTCCAAGAGATAGATCCTCGGCACCGCATGCGGACTCCGAGCAAGGCGTCGAGCCCGCGGTGCCAGCAGATGCACTAAGCTCCATACCGGCGTCCTCCCCCGTACCGGAGGACAAGGTCGTGGCCCCGCCACCCTCCGCACCACAGGAGGACTTCAGGGCTCACCAGGAGCTATTGAAGCGAGTCGCCTCAAACCTCAAGCTCCAAGCTGAGGAGATGGAAGGGGCCTCAGACTCGCTCTTCAATGTCCTTTCGTCCTCGGCACTGGGCAGAGTGGCGCTCCCACTACACGAAGGAGTTGCCAATATCACGAAAGCCCTTTGGCATACGCCAGCCTCACTTGCGCCCATATCCAAAAAGGCGGAGCGCAAGTATTTTGTCCCTACGAAAGGACACGAATTCTTGTACACCCACCCGGCACCCAACTCCTTGGTCGTGGAATCCGTAAACCACAGGGAGCGTCAGGGTCAACCGGGTCCTACTCCTAAGAATAAGGACTCGAAAAGGCTGGACTCATTTGGAAGGAAGTTTTATTCGTCCTCAAGTTTCCAGCTCAGGGTAGCAAATCACCAGGCCCTCCTCAGTCGCTACGACTTTAACCTGTGAGGGTCCCTACAAAAATTCGAGCCCTCCCTCCCAGAGCACTACGGCAAAGAGTTCAAGGCGCTGGCGGAGGAGGGGACTGCCGCTGCGAAGGTTGCTCTACAGGCGGCATCAGATGTGGCGGACACGGCGGCGCAATCCATCGCCTCGTTGGTGTCCATGCGCAGGGCGTCGTAGCTCCTCCTGTCAGGGCTGTCCTCGGAGGCGCAGTCCGTGATGCAGGATCTCCCGTTCGATGGCAAGGACCTGTTCGCGGAGCAAATGGACGTGCGACTTCATGGCATGAAGGACTCCCGTACCACCCTGCAAACCCTCGGGCTCTACGTCCCGCCGGCTAAGGAAAAGCCTAAGCCGCAGGCTCCCGCCCAGGCGCCCCAACCACGCTACGAGCCAGCCTACTAGAGGTCCAGATACCAAAAGAGGCGACCTCAACGGCAGTCCCACTCTGCCCCGCAGCCTGGGCCCTCCAGGGGCAAGCAGCAGGGCAAGAGGCAGTTTTGACTGGGGGCAGAAGGGTACCCGGGTGAACCCCGAGAGGACCCTCCGACAAATAAAGTTGGCCTTCAGCAACCGCTTGTGTCCGTTCCTTTCGCAATGGTCCCATATAACCTCGGACCAGTGGGTCCTGAGTACCATTGCCCGGGGCTACACGCTCCAGTTCATGTCACCCCCGATCTCCCGCCCCCCTCCCGGGCACAGCACGGTAGACCCGTCACGTCTACCCCTGCTGCAGCAGGAGGTGGGCCGGCACCTCAGTCTCGGAGCCATAGAGGGAGTCCCAAGGGAATTCCGAGGGAAAGGGTTCTATTCCCGTTACTTCCTGATCCCCAAAGCGAAAGGGGGCCTCAGACCGATCTTAGACTGTTCATGGGCAAATACTGATTCCGCATGGTTTCCCTGGTAAAGATTATACCCGATTTGGACCCGGGCGACTAGTATGCGGCCCTGGACCTCTAGGACGCATGCTTCCACATCCACATATTCGAAGGACACAGTCGCTTCCTTCGCTTCCTGGTTGGGCAGGACCACTACCAGTTTACGGTCCTCCCCTTTGGCCTGTCCACTGCACCTCAGGTGTTCACAAAGTGTATGGCGGTTGTGGCGGCCTTTCTCAGATGCCGAGGGGTCCAGCCATTCCTGTACCTCGATGACTGGCTGCTCAAGGGCAACTCGAGGTCACAGGTACAGAACCACCTGGAGCTGCCCTTGGCTACCTGTGCCAACTTGGGCCTTCGGGTAAACAAAGTCAAGTTGATGTTGGTCCCAGTCCAGCGCATAGAGTTCATAGGTCCTCTGCTGGACACTTCCAAGGCCAGGGCCTCTCTTCCCCCGGGGCAGATTTCAGACCCTCAAAGGGCTCATAGCCACGGTCACGGAGTTACCCATAACCACAGCCAGGACCTGCCTACAGCTCCTGGGCCACATGGCGGCGTGCACGTATGTGGTACGCCACGCCAGGCTTCGAATGAGGCCTCTCAAGCTCTGACTGGCCTCAGAATTCTCTCAGGCTCGGGACAGTATGGACAAGGTCCTCACGGTACCGGGTCGGGTGCTAACCTCCCTTCAGTGGTGTACCGTCCCGGCCAATGTGTTGCAAGGGATCCCCTTCCGGGAACCACCTCCATCGCTAGACCTGGTGTCGGACGCGTCGGACATGGGCTGGGGAGCCCATGTAGGGAACTCCCAAACCCAGGGATTGTGGTCGGCCGCAGAGCTATCCTTGCACATAAATGTCAAGGAGCTCAGGGCGTTCAGCTCGCGGCTGAGCAGCAGGACGGTCAGGGTCCTTACGGACAACATGGCCGTGATGTTTTACATCAACAGGCAGGGGGGGACGAGGTCCTCGGCTCTCTGCCAGGAAGCCCTCAGCCTATGGGAGTTCTGTATAGCCCACGACATCTCCCTCAGGGCTTTCCACCTGCCGGGTGTCAACAACTCCCAGGCCGATCGCCTGAGCAGGGTCTTCTCCTCCCAGCACGAGTGTTCCCTCCACTCGGAGGTCACAGGTCGGCTCTTCCGAGCCTGGGGCACTCCCCAAGTAGACCTGTTTGCGACCCGACAGAACCGACATTGCCACCGGTTCTGCTCCGGGGGGAGGGGGGGGCGCGGGTGCGGGCTGGGGAAGGATGCACTCTCGGATGCCTTCCTCCTGTCGTGGTCGGGCCAGCTCCTCTATGCGTTCCCTCCCTTTCCCCTCATAGACAAGGTCCTGGAAAAGGTAAAGAGGGACAAGGCCCGCATCTTCCTGATCACCCCAGCTTGGGCCAGACAACACTGGTACGGGACCCTCCTAGGGTAACTGGCTGCCTCTCTGCATCCGCTGCCGCTCCGACCAGATCTCTTGTCCCAAGACCGGGGCCACCTCCTTCACCCCAACCTAGCCTCCCTTCACTTGACAGCGTGGCTGCTCAGTGGTTAGACGCGGAGGAGACTGTGTGTTCGGAAGGAGTCAGGAGCATCCTCCTGGAAAGTAGGAAACCTTCCACTCGCCGGGCATACCTGGCAAAGTGGGCCAGGTTCTCTAGGTGGGCGGGCGAGCGGGGTACCTCCCCAAGGGGCGCCCCACTCCAGGTTATCCTCGAATACCTCCTCCACCTTAGAACGCAAGGTCTAGCTCCTTCCTCTGTCAGGGTGCACCTGGTGGCTATATCGGCGTTCCACCCACCGGTCCAGGGCCGCTCGGTCTTCTCGCATGCCATGACCGGGCGCTTCCTCAAGGGCCTAGACCGGTCCTTTCCATATGCCAGGACCCTTGTTCCAGAGTGGGACCTGAACTTGGTGTTATCTCGCCTCACGGGGCCCCTGTTCGAGCCCCTGGCCATATCCTCCTGGTCTCACCTCTCTTGGAAGGTAGCGTTCCTCGTGGCCATTACGTCAGCCCGTCGGGTGTCGGAGCTCAGGGCCTTGACCTCAGACCCCCCCCTTTACGGTCTTCTACAAGGACACGGTCCAGCTCCGACCACACCCAGCTTTCCTTCCTAAAGTGGTCTCCGCTTTTCACATGAATCAGGATATTTTACTCCCTGTCCTCTGCCCAAAGCCGCATGCCTCGGGCGAGGAGCGCCGCCTCCATACATTGGACATGCACAGGACACTAGCTTTCTGCTTGGATCGGACTAAGCCGTTCCATAGGTCCCCACAACTCTTTGTTGCCTCAGCCGAGCGTGTGAGGGGTCAGCCAATCTCTACCCAGAGTCTTTCCCGGTGGATCACTTCGTGCATTCACACATGCTACGAGTTAGCGAAAGTCCCCTCACCGCCTGTCGTGAGGGCGCACTCGACCAGGGCGCAAGCGTCGTCGGCTGCCTTTGTAGCCAATGTCCCTATCCAGGACATCTGTAGGGCCGCTACCTGGTCCTCGGATCACACGTTCACCTCGCATTATGCGATCATCTCCCATGCTAGGGATGACGCTGGCTTTGGTAGAGCCGTGCTCCGGCCAGACAAGTTGTGAACTCCTACCCACCTCCATGGCATATTGCTTGGAATCACCTACTGTGGAATAGACATGAGCAATCACTCAAAGAAGAAAGGACAGTTACCTGTTCCATAACTGGCGTTCTTCGAGATGTGTTGCTCAGGTCTATTCCACATCCCGCCCTCCTTCCCCTCTGTCGGAGTTGGTCCGGCAAGAAGGAACTGAGGGTGGGGGGAGCACGCAGCCCCCTATATAGCGCGCTTTAGCGGCGTCACTACAGGGGTTGCAGCCGCACTCCCCCCTACGGATACTGCTAAGGGAAAAACTTCCAGCACCGATGCATGTGGTGAGCATGGACACCTACTGTGGAATAGACCTGAGCAACACATCTCGAAGAACGCCAGTTACGGAACAGGTAACTGTCCTTTTTTTTCCTTCCTATTCTACCCTTTTTAGTGCCTTGAATCGTTTAGCATGCATGTTAAATGCAAATTTAAAAATTCTAAGAAGTGGCCTCTACCCTTTGCCTACATGACTATAGAACAATACCAGCCCTCAGGTTCTTTCCTTGTAGTAAAGGCATTGTTTTCTTTTGTATTATTTTTCTTAGGTTGTTTGCCTATGAAAATTCTGCCTATATTCTTCATTTTGAGAAACAGACAATTACGAACTCTGAACTTACACAGCATCAGCTTGCTGGCAAACTGCTTCTTTCACAATAGAGGAAGTAAAAATGCAAAGCTGCTCTCAGCTCCCCACCCTTTTACAATTATCATGAATGGCAGCAAATTAATGAAGAGGGGAGAGGCTTGCAAGTCTGAAACTGGTTGCTTTTTCATCATCCAGTATATTTTCGTGTAGTATAAGAAGACCTAGATGGCCTATGTGAAATGAGTTGATGATTTCAGTTGAATTCCTAGGGCTAGCTTCACAAGATTTATAGAATCATAGGACTGGAAGGGAACTCGAGAGGTCACCTAGTCCAGTCCCCAGCACTCCTGGTAGGACTAAGTATTATATAGATCATCCCAGACAGGAGTTTCACATCCCTTGTAACTTTTAGCCCATTGGTTAGGGCACTCACCTGGGATATGGGAGGCCCCTGGTTCAAGTCCTTAAAGGGAAAAGGGATTTGAACTGGGATCTGCCACTTCTCGGATGAGTTCCCTATCCACTACGATATAGGCTGTTCTGATATGGCACTCTGTCAGTCTGTTCTGTTGAAGCTGTTCCACTGTGGATAAATAATTACATTAACTAGAGCAGGGGAGCTGGATCCTGGGTTTTGCACCTCCCAGATGTCTGCTATAACCACCAGGCTACAGATCATTTTCATGCTTGCTCGCCTTCTCTCTGGCTCAGTGATTCTTTCATTATTAATCCACAGTGGAACAGCTTCAACAAGAGAGAATGAGGGAGCCCCACATCACAATATCCTATAGCCCAGTGGCTAGGACGCTCAACTGAAAGGTGGCGAATCCCAATTCAAATTCCTCTTCTCCCTCAGGTGAAAGGGGGACTTGAACTGGGTATCTCCCACATACCTAAACATTGGTTTCATGTTATGAGGGAGGTCTCCTCCTTCTCCTCGTCTCCTGCCCACCTGGGGTTTTGTGTGAACTTCTCTATAGGGACTCGATGCAGCAGGTGAGCTCTGATCATGCCTACTGGATCAGGCCCCGCAGGCGAGTTAGATAGAGAAATGCCTGTCTTTTCCCATTTCATACCTCTGTCTGGATGCCTGGGGTGGGTCTGCAATGTGCACGCTCTGAAGCAGAAAGATAGGCACCTAGGGAATGTTTCCTGCGAAAATATAGGCATTTACGGGGTTCAGGGGCACCTGAGTAGGTGCTTTGTGTATCCCAGTGGGGCCTAACTCCGGGAGTTAGGTGCCTAAATCCTTTTATGAATCTGTCCCCTAGTGGACACATGTTTGTTTCACTGTTAGCTCTAGTTTGAAGTCTCAGTGGAATGGCCAAAGACCGAATGGGACACAGGGATTGAACTTCCCTGTTTCCATTAGAGTTGGGTCCTCCAAGTCTAGAGTCAGACATAGTGGCGGTACAGTATAGGGAAGCTTACATTGTTGCTGTCCATACTGAAACCTCTCTGTGTGTAATGAACATCAGTCTCCAAAGTGTCCATGCAACACACTCATCAGCACTAAAAATGAAAAAACAAACATTAAATTTTCCCAGTTGTACTGTCCGCTATTTCTTTTCTTCCAGTTTCTATACCTTTGAAAGTAACTTGAGTGACTATCCTTCCCCTGTTCATGTCAAAGTTGTCTTCTAGAACAATTGAAAAAGAAAAATATTGCAGCAAGTTAAATGTTTTTATTTTTTATTTTTTCAAAAACATTTTAAATAACATTTTTAATTTGTCTCAAAATACCCCAGGCTCTATTGACAGGTTGAAAACATGCAGCATTTAACAGAATCCAGCAGTGACACTGGCTGTTTATCAAAATCGTTCTATGTGTTAGAGGCATGAACAAATATTAGCTACAGACACAGCAGAGTTTGTGACTAGTAATAGAACGTCAATCATACAACACTTTTATTGCCTGTAAATTCACATTGTTTATTAAATATGGTGGCCTTGATTCATCCCTGCAGCGCATAGGACAAGTAATTTGCTCCATCCTCCAGTCCCATGCTCACAGCTGTGCCTAAGTTGAGAGATAAAATTATGCAGAAGACTGGTGGTGGTACCATTGCTGCCCTCCACTACTGGGAAATACTTTTAAACTCCAGCCAGGGCTCTGTAGGAGTTTTGCTGGTGGACTCTATGTTGGGCCTGCTTTGTCCCCAGTTGACTCTCACCTGCTTTGTGGACTGTGCTGGCATGCTCTGTGTCCCCTAGCAGAACATAGATTTTTCTGTCAGTATGCACTGCTGTACCCCCACAGAGGAGTGAATCACACCCATTTTGTAAACCTGATTCTCAGTTTACATCTTTTGTTCTCATTAAACAATTCATTCTCTCAGCACAGTATCCCTGTTAGTGTTTCAAATCCTCTTTCAAACCAGCATCCTGTCACCTAAATCACGATGGTATGTGAAATGTAATGTTAGGCAATTGTTGACATTGTTAAATGGGTTGTACTTTAAGCCAGGGTGGGGAAGCTAACAGTCTATTTTGCAGAGCTGAGCACTAATAAAAATGTGGCCATGATCTTCGGCACAGCATTTGCATTTACAGAGGAAGGCAAGGCCCTACACCTTAAAATGGGATTCTGTTCCAGAATTTCCACCCAGTCTCAGGTAACATGAGGTATGCCCAGTCAGTTTTTCAAAGCTCTGGTTTTCCTTTGAAAGATGGATATGAGTGGGTGTTTCCTACACTGCTAAATGTTTGCAGTAAAGCTTGCAAGTCAAAGGATGTTTTTATTGCAATGTGTATTCAGTGGTTTCATCAAACTTAAGGCAGCCACTTCTAGCAAAAATGTGTTTCGAGATACAGTCCATATCCGTTTGCTGATTGTAAAACTAGTCAATTTACAACTTTCCCCAGAAAGAAAGAGAAACCATTCTGAAACTCTATTACCTTTTTACTTCAGCTCACTAAGGGAAACTTTCTTTTTAGTGTTCACCTTTCACTCATAGGAATTCATATAAAAACTGCATTGAAAATATTTAAAGTAAAAATCATATACTAGAGGTAATTATATTATGACCATTATAGAGGCTTGGGAAATGTCTGTTTGGAGTTATGTACAGTTCTAATGTCCTGTAGCTTCATTTATTTCAGAGGTTTTCTTTTTCCTAGGAAGTAAACATGAATAGTTCTTGTTGCTGTTCCATATACTCACACATGTTATATAAATAATGAAATTTTACCTACATAAATAACCCCTTCACTTTCAGTTTCAGATATTCTTCATTTCCTGTTGTATAGTGTTGTCTGTTAAATAGCTGCCTCACCCCATCCCAGAGACTTGCTCTATTTTAGTAGTGAGAGAGGCGATTCCTGTGTAGAACTACAAACTATCTAGTTGTCCTCCATGTACTGAGGCACCAGAAACTGCTGAAATACCAACCATCATCAGCCAGTGTTGTCCTAATAGGAGGAATGCTCTGAAATGATGACATCCTCTCTTCTCTGTCCCCTCCTCCCTGCAGGTTTGAGGCTCTTCAGGTTATGAGAAGTGAATGTTAGCAGGAGGAAGGAAGGCTGGACATGGTCACTGTCAATGGCATCCTCCTTCTCAGAACCTTAGGAAATTTGCCTCTGTCAGCATTATCTTAGGCAAAAGCCACCCTCCACTCTGTGAATCCCTCACTGGTGGATGTTGGTAGAGTTGTCATGACAGTAAGGTTCCAAAGGGAGTTGTTCTGACAGAACAATAGAAGTGGATTCTAGGGAAGTATGTCTTCCTTTCTACCTCTCAAGGCCACGTGGTAGGAGCTCAGGGAGGACAGAATATTCTTACTATCTCTGCGGTTGGTGTTTTGAAACTAAGGCCACTGATCATTTAGCAAAGGCGTAACATCTTTCCGTGAGATGAATTATTTAGCAGCTCTCATTCAAGTAATGTGTTGGCTCATGGGCTTCTTAGTGGCTTTACAAATTATTTACAAATCACCTGTCCTTAATCCAGTTCCCTTTCTGTGGGGGAAAAAAATCTCTTTGTTAGCTTTGGAAAGCTTTACGGGAGCCTTCCAAGTGAAAGGGTCTGTACAGATATACAGTACTATTTGTTAGCTGTTAAACTTTTTCTTATACTAGTTCATGCCTTCAATGACCATTGCAAAACACATTTGCTTGGCAGATCACTGTTGATAGATGTCAATTATCATTGGAAGTTTGTCCATCCTTTTGGGAAGAACTTGAGAAAAACCAGAAGCATAATATCCTATTTAGCAGTTGAATTCTCTTGTATACATCATCAACATGGGAGCAGATTTATAAGCACATAGCAACAATTCAAGTAAATATAAGAGACAGAATTTCTGAATTGAGCTGAAGGGTCTCTCTCCTAGACAATCTAACTATCCTTGCATAACAAACTGCTATTTTTACAGTACATGAATGACGAATTCAAACACTGTTGAACTGTCACTAGAAACTTTTGCTAGGCATGGAAGTAATGTCTTAGGGAAGACTTTTCCCTTTTATTTAAACACAGGTGGACAGAACAATCATATCAGTATCAAACGGAATTTTATGCAGTGAAAGAGTTTTTAGCTCTGAGGCGATGCATCAACAATATTTAATCTTTTACCATATCAGACTTTAACATGGATAGTCCATGAAGAAACTTATGTTCAGAGACTGCTACCTGCATTTCAAAATAACTGTTTCATCCAAACTGATGAAAAAAAGAGAGCACAACAGCCTTATCTAATCAGGAAATGGCACAGAAATACCATCAATTCAGCTGCACCAGTGGGAGTCCTGATGTATACAAGACTCCGACAGCTTCTGCTGAGTTTAGCCATTGTGTTAATTAAATCTTTTCAGTAGGTTTAATCTTTGCCCTTCTCTTCCCACCAGGCAGAGTTTAACTAACTATCATGGGCTTCCCTTAGCTAGTGAGGCATCTCGCAAGGAAAGTTCTCCTTAACTTTATATCAGTGTATTGATATTTTACTCAAGATGGCCATAACATAAACCAGTCTTTTGCTAGTTCAACCAAAAAGATGTAGTCAGAGTTAGGCCTCGGGCCAAGCTGAGCTCTGTGAGTTAAGACAGGGAAGATGTTTCCTTCCTTGACTCAGCTTCATCCAAAACTGTCCCCTGGAAGGAATAGCCACCCCGTTTTATCTTACCTGCTAGGCCCTGGTTGACTTCTGCCTGCTCCTCGCCCTTCTAGCCACTGGAGGACTAATTCTTGTTGGTTCCACCAGCAAGGAATCCTGGGTGGCCTCTCCAGGCAGTTCTTGGAGGTCTGAACTCTGTTTTCCCTCAAAAAGATACCTTATTTGGGTGGGTTGTGCCAAGATGGTTGTGCCTCCAGCAGGGGGCACCAAAAGCCTGGTACATCCCATCACACAAACAAAGTCGTAAAAGTGCCAGAAGCCACCAGAGCCTTATCTATACTAGGTCTCCCACCTACATACAGATGTAGGTGATGCAAAGTTAGCACTGGTGAGATTTGTTTTGTAAAATCTCATAGTGTAGACACTTCCCAAGAGACATATAGACATCAAAATACACAGCAGGGTCCAAAACTAGCCCAAACATTTAAATATAAAATTACGCTTTTTTGTCCAAATTTAAAGTATATAGAAATTGCCTGATTTTCCAGAATTGCTGGATAACCCCAGTTTCCACTGAAGTCAGTGGGAGCTATGAGTACTCAGAACTCTGAAAACTGCTGTGTTTTATTGAGGTTGCATATTTTTCGTTATAAACTCTTTTTTCATTCATTCATTACTTTCTGAAACTTTTGCTTTTTCAGGCTGAAAATTCCATGCTTGGTCTGTGCCTGAAAATGAGTCGTTTTGGAAGTTTCCACAATAATGGTGTAGATGCTTTTTGACGAGAGGAGATTGGAGGGAAAAAATCACTACTTGAAGGGCCTCTGTACATTCTTAATCATTGCAAGGTGCCCTGGCTCCTCAAGTTTGTGGGAACCCTCTTTTAAACAGTGTTCTTTGGGCCTGCACATGTGTTCCCTGTAGTTATGAAGAAAAGGGTGATAAATTAGACTGAGATATTTTAATGTAGTGTTGTACTAACAGTGCTATAGCTGTGGTTGATAATGCGCTTTCAGTCTAAGCTTCTACGTTCAGTGCTTTTGACGGTTACCTAATAGAATGCAATTTCTTATGCTTGTTCTTACCTAGGAAGCAAATGTTTGAAGAAAATATGTTCATCTAGTCTGAGTTATTTAAACGTGTTGATCTGTGAGCTTTGCCAGTTAATATTTTTCACATGCTTCTGTTTGTTCAGATAACTGAAAAATTCTGTGCATTTAAAGCTTCAGATTTACCATTCATTTATAGCCTTCAGTAAAGAATAAGGATGAAATCCTGGCCCCATTATGGTCAATGGGAGTTTTGTCATTGACTTCAATGCAGTCAGGATTTCACCCTGAATATTTACCTACATTTGGGGAAACAATGGTGACAGTTTAAAAAGTTCTTATTTTATATATTTAAAAAAATAAATCAAGGAAATGAAATGCAAAAACTACATTGGTGAAACACTTTAGCTGCTTTTTTTATATGCGCAGAAGACACACCATTTAAAGCTCCGATTCCCAGATCACATTACTAAACTATGTTGTGCCCATATATTGTATTAAGGGATTAAAGTTAACAGCATTCACAGCATTACAGAATGTTACACATACACAAGGTGGCCAAGTTATGGTTGCTGTGGGAATGATAACTTTTAATTTCTTAACTCTTGTGTTTTTAAAATCTTAACTACAATGTTTGACATAGCTTTATACATTTCATATAAATGAGTCTTATAGATGTATATAGTCATGTGGGTAAAAGTAAAATGAATGGTACCTGACACTGAATTCAAATACTTATACCTGCTTAAGGATTTCTACATTCCATATTGTACAGATCTATGTTTGTATATAATTGTTCCAATGTGAATAATACATTATGCCATATCATGTATAAAGGACATTTTTAGATTATCATTATCAGGAACATTTCACAATCAGCATAGCATGTGACATACAGCAGGAACACGTTTGGTGCATGTTAGAATGTCATAGAAATATAATCCAAATTCTGAGGTCCTTATTCAATTTTTCTTACTTAGGCACACTCCTGTTGAAATCAGTAGGAATTTGCTGAGAAAAAACTGAAGAACCTCAAGATTTGGCTCTAGGCCCTCCATTTCTTGTATTCATTTTACAGAACAAATTGTTTCCTTGAATCCTCTGGCCTGCCCTAAACCCAAAGTGAAATTGATCATATACTGTATACTGTAGTGGCTTCTTTTTCCCAAAATCTTAGTGAGGGATGCCAAACCTGAGAGGAAGATCATTAAGAAAGACTTCTTCAATAAGGGCATAACCTCTGCTGTTTTTAAGAAAAATGGAAACTGACCAGTAGCCAAAGATTAACTATAGTAGTAACAGCTGAACCCAAGGCCTCCAAAGCATTTATGAAAGGAGCCAAGTGGGCAGAGGCGCTAGATAGCAGAAACATTTAGATTCAAATGAAGAACAACAACTTTTAAATCTAACACTAAAATCTAGCAGGCCAAAAATCTTCAAAAACTGAATTACATTCATTGTAATTAACTTAGACCATCATTGATGTTTCTGTGTATTGGAAACAGAGGAAAAAGCAAGGGAGCATGTGATTTTGGGGAACTTCAGAATTCTGAACAAAATAATTACCTACACATGTAGAAGCCCAAGTCAGCTATTAATACCACGGAGTCAACAGACACACTGGAATTTAAAAATAGTATTTATAGTTTTAAATATTGCTGAATGTTTTCCTTTAGCTGTTCTTTATGCTGTTCAAAACATAACATACTTGAGTTCCAAAACTTGAACTTTATAGTAACTATTTATATGCATATTAAGTGTTCAACTATCATAAGCAGAAGGCAACAACTTTGATCTAGTTTAGGTTCCTTGATTTTTTTTCTGTGCACAATGTATCTTATTTAAATGTTGAACACTATAATTAGAAACAGCATTTCCCTGTAAGCTGCAGGCACACGTGGCCGCACAGCTATACTGTATCCACCGTGTACATGTGGGAGCATGGCCAGTAGAGGCACACACTGCTTCATGACACAATATCCTACTTTACCGTTACTGTAAAATCAGTAAAATCTGCTGAAGTTGCTACCCTTACTCTGCCCTCACTTAGAATCACAATATGCTTGCTGCTATTAACAGGGGCTTAAGGGTGAAGAGGGGGCAAATTGGAAGGGAGGGATGGGCGAATTTGTGCAGAGGGTCAAACTTTGCGTATGGGGAAGTCAAGCAGATGGAGGCACGGGAAGGAGAGGCAGATGGGGTTAAGAAATGGTAGCGGGGGGAAACTGTAGGATAGGGAGGATAAAAATTACCCCAAATGGGGTGAGCAATCTGCATTGTTTGCAGAAATCGAACATAGGTGGCAAAGGGGCTCCCTTCCCCCCAGCAGGACAGCACTTCTCAGCACCTGCTTCTCCAGGCCAGCAGGGAGGGGGTAAGGAATGGGGTGGTGGAGGCAGGAACTACTGGAAGGGGGATCATAGCGGGGGCTCCTTCGAGGGCTGAGACGCCTGACTCTGACATAGAAGTTCCTAAAATACATGGAGTAACAGTAACAGTAGCCAATTTTCTAATATCAGTAACGTGACGTTCTTCATCAAGTGCTGATCCCTATGTGTATTCCACTGTGGATACACATGAGCTCCTTGCTCCGGAGACCAGAGAATTCTTGCAAGTAGTGTCCGTTGGTCTGTGCCTGTGCCCCTTCTCTCATCATGCTCCACACCAAGGGTATAAAAGGCAGGACAGACTGCCTGCCGCTCTAGTTGCTTCTTATTGCCAAATGGCCTGAGTCAGAATCCTCCAGTGTCTGGAGCTGATCCTTTCTCTTCTCCCTGTAAATATTCATAGTTTTATATTAATTTTAGTTTTGTTGTTAGTGTTTTGATAGTTCTAGTTTGCTAGTGTTAGAATCCCCACCGTGGGGGACCCTCCCAGTCTCCTGGGCTTCAAAAATATATTTCCTGCTCCCACTCCTTTTTGGTCAGGGACAATCATCAGCACTGCCTCTGCTGCCTTGGGGAGGCACGTATCTCTTTCAAGTGCAGTATCTGCCACTCCTTCCGTGGCTGAGCATGGCAAGCATGAGAGATCATGGAGCACAAGATGAGGCATCAGTCAGACCCAGGCTGGAGATATACCCGTCACCCCACATATATCAGCCAGAGTCAATCAGGCATGTGCCCCTCTACTTATGTCTGACTCCAGAATGGAGAAGGGCAGAGGGAAGGACCATTTGTCTGGGCCCCCCTCATGAGAGTAAGAGGCACTCTCACAAATACTAAAGCAGATCCCCTCCTAGACTCTGTAAGAGGAGGGATCCCTTCCTGACCCTGTTTAAGATGGGTGAGCCTTCATGCCCAAGCCATAAGGACTTAGGCCCTCCTTAGCCATGTAGACACATTCAGCAGACTCATAGGAGCCAAGACTCCTTCAGTACCAGCCTCTGCACCAACTCCAACACTGACTATGGTGTCACCTAAAACAAAACACCAAGACCTGAAAGATCGGGCACCACTCGTGCCATCGGAGATAGTGGAGTTAGAGTCTCATTCACCAGCAGTACCATCACAACCCCATAAGGAACCACTGTTGATACCTTGTCCAGTCATACGGAGTGACAAATCACAATCTCTAAAGGTACCGGTGACTTATATCACTCCTGACAATATCTCTGTCCTCCTGGACTCTCAATTTCCTTGTTATCAGGCCTGATCCTCACCAGGGAGATGCAAACACCTTCAGGAAGCCAGGAAGCCAGAAAAGGTTTCCCCTGTCCCATCCACTGGCTGTGGTTTCCTCTCAACAGCTCCTTTGACACTGCCGATGAAGCCAGATCTGATCTTTACATCTTCAGAAGAGTCGGATGCACTGGTGGAGCCAGTTTCTCCACCCAGGGAATTCAGCCTAGACGAGGATTGAGGATCTTATGGAACCAGCCTCGACCACACATATAGGGATTTCCTCCTTGGGGACCAGTGGTCCCTAGTGCCTTGGGGACCACCACAATCCACCTTCGACCCTTCAGACTGGCCTTATTGGGGCCCTTGGGACTCTTACACAAACTAGTGAGAATCTGTCCACTCCAAAAGAGACTCTTACCACCCCTCTCATCCAAAGGCTTATTCTGAACCCCCTGAGCCCATGGAAGAAAGGAAAGGTGAGCCAGATCCACCGGTTCCAGTGGGGATATTGACCTCCTCACCCAATGAGGTGGTCACTCTAGCCTCTCCATCTCCTTTGGACAATCATAGACCGTTTCAAAAGCTGTTATGGAGAGTGGTGGAAGAACTCCAAATCTCCTTAGAGAATGTCCAGGGCCTGCAGCGTAAGCTCCTGGATATCCTGGAGCCTGTGGGCTCCAGTTAGGTTGCACTCCCAGTAAATGAAGCCATACCAGAACTGGCAAGGTCTGTATGATGCACACCGGCTACCTGTGCCCCTACCCCCAAGTGGTCAGAGAAATGGTACTTTGTCCCAGCTAAGGCAGCAAAGATTTATTCGCCCACCCAGCCCTGAACTCCTCAGTAGTCCAGGCAGCTACTGAAAGATCCAGGCAACAACACCCAAAGGCCACCCTTGCAGATAAGGAGCCCAAATGTCTTGACCTTTTGGGAAGGAAAGTCTTTACATTTACCAGCCTGCAGTTTATGATCTCAAATTATCAGGCCCTTTTCTCCAAATATGATTTCCTGGATTATTCTAAATTCCTGGACTTTAAGGATAAGTTACCTCAGGAAGACAGGGCTCAATTTCAAGCCCTTATTGACAAGGGCAAACTAGGGATCAGAACATCATTACAAGCCCCAGTCGATGCAGCTGATATGGCATCGAGATCCATGACGATTACTGTTGTGATGCAATGGGAATTGTGATTACACTCTTTGTGGTTCCCCAGGGAGGTTCAAAACATGGTTGAAGACTTACCTTTTCATGACACCTAATCTTTTCAACAAAAAAAATGGCTGAGTTATGCCTTCCTTCCCATCCTGCTACTACCATAGGTTCAACAGAAAATTTGACAAGAAAGGGCACAGGTCATCCTCAAAGCTCCAGATGACTCAGACAGTTTTGGTTTCCAAGCCTCCTACAAATGTCATTCCATCCACCTGTCAGCATTCAAACCTTTCCAGATTTCATGACCCAGAAAAATGGCAGTATCAGGCAACCCAACACCAATGCTCTTCATTTTACAACTTGGTATTTGGGTGGATGTCGACCCTAGAATGTTCCTGCTCTGAAGCTGTGCAAATCATTCTTAATTGTAGCAGAAAAGACTCCACAAGAAAATGGTACTTAATCAAAGTGGAAACATTTCTCTGTCTGGGCCCAGCAAAACCATATATCTCCAAAAACAGTGGATATTCCTGCTATTTTAGAATATCTTTTTACCATCAAGATGATGAGCATTTACCCTTAGTTTGCTATGGGTTCATTTAGCAGCAATTTGTGTGTCATCTGCCATCAAGTAGAGGGCTACTTCATCTTTACTCACCTGGTAATAGTCAGGTTCTTGAAGGGCCTAATGAGAAGCTTTCCGCCAGTAAATAAACCAACCCCTCCCCCCACTGGGATCTGAATGTAATGCTTTCCACAGTCACTAGCCACTTGCTGTGTGTTCCATGTCTCAGCTATCAATGAAGGTTGCCTTCCTCATTGTCATCACCTCAGCCAGAAGAGTAGGTGAACTTGTAGCCTTAGTGGCAAATCAACCATACATAATATTTCATAAAAATACAGTCTCCCTATGACTCCACTTGAAATTCATTCCTTAGATCCTTTCAGAATTTCATATAAACCAGTCAGTTCACCTACCTGTGGTTTTTCCAAAGCCTCCTGCCTTTAGCAAGGAGCACAGACTTTGTTCCCTCAGTGTGCGATGACCATTGGCATTCTACCTGCAGAGAACAAAACAGATCAGGAAGTCCCCTAGGGCAGGGGTTGTCAAACTTTGTTTTCGCAGACCACCTGAAAATTGCTGAGGGTCTCAGTGGACCACTTAATGATCTTTCCAAATGTTGTTTGTACCGTTAGCTAACTATTGTAAAGTGCTTTGGATAAAAGCGCTATATATAAAAAAATCTTAATAATCAAAATTTTGTGGTTCTACAAGTAAAAGCACCCAACTCATATTTTACTATCAGTAGTCTTACCTTTCTAACGTGATGGATATGCCCTCTCTCCCCCACCACAGCAGCCACAGAGCTGAGGCTGGGAAGGAGGGGGGGTCTCTCCCCAGCAGCCGCAGCCCTGGAGCTGTGGAAAGTCACCTCTTTCTCTGACCGCCGCAGCCCTGCACATCCCAAATTCTCCACACCCCCTCTTATCACTCCACTGCCCCCTCCCACCTATTTCCCCCAAGGCCGCCACCTCATCTTATATGTGCGTCTTCTCCAGGGTCCAGGCACCTAATTAGTGGAGCCACGCCTGCGCGGATCCGCTAATTAGGTGGGTGGCCCTTCATTCTCTCGTGTGCCGCCACCCAGGCATACACCTTAGAGGAAACTGTCTGTGGGCCATCCGAATGGAGCTCGCGGACCACAGTTTGAGAACCTCTGAGCTAGGGTGTTTGTTGCCATAGTAGAATGAGTATGAGGTATCTTCTCAGAGGAGCCCTAAGTGGATCTCTGATTGTATCTTACTCTATCAGTTGACATAGGCTCACTCTGTGACGGCTCAGGCAGCCTCTGTAGCATCAGTTCAAGAAGTACTCTTGCTTGATATTTGCAGGATAGCTACACTCCAGACACACATTTACAAGACATTACAGCTTGGTCCAAGACTCCACTGCTCATGTATCCTTAGGGACAGGGGTCCTACAAGCAGTGTGCCACGTTCATCCTCACACCTCTCTTCTCTCTGAGCACTGCTTGTCAGTCATTGACACACAGTGGAATACGGATAGGGACCAGCACTCAAAGAAGAAAGGGAAGTTACTTACCTTATTGTAACTGGAGTTCTTTGAGATGTGTGGTCCCTATCTGTATTCTACTACCCACCCTCTTCCCCGTCTTCTGCGGATCATGACTAGATTCACAGTAGAGAAGGAACTGCCCCTTATACTCTTGCTATGGAGCATGAGGAAAACAGGGGCGTTGTTACATACAAGTGGACATTACTTGCAAGAATTCTCCTGTCTCAGACACATGGAGTCCATGTGTACCCATAATAGAACGCAGATAGGGACCACACATCTCAAAGAACTCCTGTTACAATAAGGCAATTAAATCCCCCCCCTTTTTTTATTATCAAAAGCCATAAATCTAAAAGTAAATAGACACCTGCACCATCTGTTTTTACAAATATGAAGTTGGCTGACAGTTCCTTACGTTGAGATGCTTAGAGTGATGCTATAATTAAAGTTGTGTGAACATGGCAAAAATCTGTTTTGTTTGTGGGTACTGTTATGCAGAGTCCCAAAAAATGTCAAATATGGTAATTTTAGTTTCATCCATGATCCTGAGTTTAATGATTAAATTTAGAACCCCGAACAAAATTATTGTTAACAGCACCTCATAATGTAATTAATTAGGCGCATCATCTCTGCTGGAAGTGGAAGCAGGTCTCAAGCTTTCCAAGTGCACATTCAACTATTGGCACAATATGGCACAATACTGCATGTCTTGAAAACTCCCTGGACACACATTTACATGATAATCTATTGTAGTGGGCCTGTCAATACTATGCATTTTTAAAGTCCTTAGATACTCATTTACATAATCCATACTTTAAAAGTCCTGAAATACTAATTCACGCAACAGACTGTAGTCTCTCAGAAAAGCAATTGTAGTCCATTGTGTCTACTCTCCCACAGTTCTGTGAAGGATTTCTCTTTATTTATTTAATTTTAAATAGTGTAAGCTTGCCCAAGGACAAAAATATGTAGTGCTCAGTTGAATTTGCAGCCTGCTGAGCACAAAGAACATTTAGAGGGAACATTGTTTAGGAAGTTAGTGATGTTGTTATAACAACAATTTTAGGTTATTAATTATTTTGGAAGAGTGTGTGAATAGTGAGATGGCAAATAATGGAGGACACAAAACTATTATTATTTATTATTTGTATTACAGTGGCATCTAGAAGTCTCAACTGAGATTATGTAGGTTATTATTTAAGACTAGAGAGGATTGTGAGGAATTTGGAAGGAACTAACAATGAGCCTGATCCTGCAAATTGCTAAAGACCTCTTGGAGAGTCTGATCACCCTCAACGGCCATGATCGTCATTGCCTGTTGTGGATGCAGAATACCTCAGAACCAGTCCCAAAGCTAGATTGGGGTAACATGATGGTAGATAAAATATTCATAGTAGTACACATTGACAGGTTCTAAACTAACTGTGGTGACTTTGATAAAAGCCTCAGCATCGTTGTAAACAGCTTAATGAAAATATGTACTCAGTACACACTTGTGGTCAAATAAGCATGCAGTATGTTAGGCTATAGTCAGAAAGGGATAGAAAATAATATGGAAAATATTTAAATACTTGTGGTTTTAAGCCTCTGGAATCTAAACAAAGCCACACACTTGTCCCAGTCTTGGAGCCCTTATGCATACACTCAGGGTGCAGACCCTCTGTTTAGCACCCTTCCTGAGAGCTATGACCTTGTGGCCCAGCTACATAGCCCCTGCACTCACTGGTGGCCCCTTAGACTTCCTCTATGGCTTAGGCACACTCTCTCCCAGGACTCCACCCAAAGGTGTGAGCCTTCTGGTTTACTTCTTCAAGGGGGCACATGGCAAGTTTAGCTTATAACACACAGACACTTTGCACAGAGTTCTAATTCATCATTGCACGTTACTTAATCACATGAAAAATACAAAGATCTATAAAAAATAATAATAAGCCCTACACTCATTTCCCTGCTTCAGTTTCCTCGTCACACCAGAGCATTCTGTGGGCTGGGGTCACAGTCCTTCTGACCCGTCCAGAGTCCTTCTGCACCACTGCCTGGCTTGTCTTCTGAAATATGGAGCCTTATCCCTAGGTCAGCTTGCTTCTTTTGACCTTGGCTAGTCTGTGCCCTTTCTTGCTCCTACCCAAACTTCCTTTGTGTCTTTTATTGGCTCTCACTTGGTAACCTGGATCTTTTTGTCCTATGTTTGGGAATTTTCCACACTCCTACTTCCCCTCTCTCTTCAGGCAGGAGGAGGGAAGTACCTTCTCCCAACTCAAGCAAACTTCTTTTGCATACCTATTATCCAAGCACAGTCATTAAAGTACTTCCCTTCCCTTTATCCTCAATCTGGTGTGCCTCTATTGCAGATCCTGGCAGCGATGGTGGATACACATGTACAGAGGCTTTTGATGATACAGTAATTTCATAACAACTTCATAATAACTTCTATACTACCAACAGAATTCATAGGTTGCACAAACATATCCCTAAATCATGTCAAATGCCTTTTATTTAAATCAGTGATTCGCACTTGCCTTGAATACTGTTGTTCTGTTTTGGCTTCTAAAAGTGCCAGAGAAAGGCAATGAAAATGACAGAAGACATGGAAAGACTTCTTTATGAGGGGAGATTAAAATATTCATACTTAGTTTACGGAGGAGAGGCATAAGAGGGGACATGATAGAGGTTTGTAAAATAAAGAGTGATTATAGCAGTGGCTCTCAACCTTTCCAGACTACGGTACCCCTTTCAGGAGTCTGATTTGTCTTGCATACCCCCAAGTTTCACCTCACTTAAAAACTACTTGCATACAGAATCAGACATAAAAATATAAAGTGTCACAGCACACTGTTACTGAAAAATTGCTTACTTTCTAATTTTTACCATATAATTTATAAAATAAATCAACTAGAATATAAATATTATACTTACATTTCAGTGTATAATATACAGAGCAGTATAAACAAGTCATTATCTGTATGAAATTTTAGTTTGTACTGACTTCACTACTGCTTTTTATGTAGCCTGTTGTAAAACTAGGCAAATATCTAGGTGAGCTGATGTACCCCCGTAGACCTCTGCATACCCCCATGGATACATGTACCCCTGGTTGAGAACTACTGAAAATCCCTGTTTGCCCTTCTCAGAATGTAAGAATGAGGGTATTCCACGATTGTCCTTATGAACTATGAATAGTTATAGTTGTGTCAGCTGTGATTTGTGGTGATGGTGAAGGAGTCAGTATTGGCCAATATTCACATGAGTCTCTAGGCTCCTGAATAACCACCAGAAACTGAGAGATGGAATAAAAGTTTGATATTTCCTATGGCAAGTAGTGTTTTTTGGCATCAAGTGCCTGCATTCTAGCATTTAACAGTCATAATTATCTAGAGCCAGACCATTTTTGCTGTGATTGAGTCTGATCTCATAGACAATGTAGGGTTTGGTTGGGTCACAACTTTGATAAGGAGACCTATTTTAGATGCTTCAGAAAATGGTGTTTGGAATTCTGTAAATAATAATAATTCCCAGCTCTTATCAGCAGATCTCAAAGCACTTTCCAAGGAGGTCATTATCCCCATTTTACAGGTGGGGAATCTGTGGTACTGAGAGGGGAAGTGACTTATTCAAGATCACCCATCAGGCCACTGGCAGAGCTGGGAGTAGAACCCAATCTCCTGAGTGCCAGTCCAGTTCCCTACCACTAGGCAACACTGTTTAGTGCCTAAATAACACTCTTCATTTTGAGGCAGTACTGAACTAATTCACTAACAAAGTAATAAGTGTATTAAGCGTGCAACTGAAAGTGGCGCCATTTGTTTGATTTGTAAAAACAAAGTCCTGACCACTTATGTTTGCAAAACATCCCAGGGCCCTTTTTATAAGACTAGGATTATTAACACACATGCCCTGGCCATATTTCATCACAGTAATTAATTGTCTACCTAGGTTCCTCCTGCCGTTTTAGTTGCATAAGACATTATTTAAAACCCTTGCTCTAAACCGTTGTGTAGTACTGCCATGCAATGTTTAACAGTAAACTGCATGTGACTGGGGGATAAAGAGAACCCTGTACTATACAGAGGTTAGATAACAATTTGTTAAAGCACTTCAGAACCCTACGGGATGAAAGGTGTTCTGTGAAGGAAGTTTATTACTCATTGATTTTATTTTAAAATGCTAAAGGATTTTGATTTTCTGATCCTCCATGTTGATTCAATCACCCTTGGGTATCTCCATTCAGTGGTTGGTAAGAGAACTTCCTAGTTTTGCTGGATTATCCTAGTGACACTGATTTAACTATAGAATTGGGAGAGTAATTACTGCGGTACTTAAGTCTTAAGTACATTGAAAAAGTCTGAAATGCTTTGTACTGTGTTTCTCTCTGCAGCATACTTTTTAAATGAATAAAATTGTATTGAAGTTTTAATAAAACCTATACCAACAGAACCAATAGTAAATGTCCAATTAGCATATGGTGGGGAATCTTAATATTTGCTACTTATAGAGCACTTTTCACTTCAAAGTATTTTATAGAGGTTAATTAGTTAATCTTTGCACAAGCCCTGTCAGGTAGGTAAATTTAAATTTCTACATACTAGAGACTGGGAAAGAGAGGTTGTGAGAACCAGTGGCAGAGCTGGGATTAAAACAAAGAAATTCTTTGCTCTCAGTAGTATGTATGAATTAACTTGATATGGAAATATCTCTGATAACAGAATAAAAATTATTCAGTTTTTTAAGAGAGAAAAGTAGAGCACAGAAAGAAAGAAAATAGAAGATGCATAAAGTATCACTACATCATATAGTTCATTTTTAGTCCATGGTAGACTTTGGAATATATTATTGTAGCTAGTCTTGTGTTATATTTCAGTGATTCATCAAATAGCATTAACATCATTTTGAAAAAATGCCCTATCCCACCTGGCAGGATGGAGTTTGAATGACACAGTGGCTGGTTATGAAAGGGAGAAGAAAAATGAGACTATCTGGAAACATTTAAAGAAATTCTGTTATTTTCCTAGATCTCTGTTTGTAGACATATGTTTTTCTCATTTCTCATACACTTCATGCCCCAGAATCCACATAAAAATTTGAAAACACATACGGTGTATTGTGTACTTCAAGAACAGCCAAAAGCAATAAAAACCATAGAAATTTTTCACTTTATGTACTCTCTCTCACGTACATGGAAAATTAGATTGAGTTAAAGTACTTTTAAACTGCACATTAGTTACCTTGCAGCAATTAGTCATTTATTCATCCATACAGAACAGTTATAACTGCCTCCTCTTACTCATTTGATTCAGTCAAACATACATAGTATATTATCATCGGCTGTTTCAAAAATAGTGTAACTAAAAATATTTGTTATTTATTAGTAAATATACCCTGTAACTGCAGATTTTCTTAATAGCTTAGTCAAATTATTGAGGAGATCCACGTGACTTTGGGGAAAGAAGAATGTATCTGTCTGTGATGGTTTAATTCTCAAGTCACTTCACTGTAGTAGATAATATTCTTCAGTTTCAAGGGCTTTATTAATCATTGCATGAGATAAAGAGAATACAAATAATACAGTCCCTTTATAGAGGATGTCTCAATTTGATATCACAAAAAAGCTTAGAAATTCAGATAGGCAGTATACTGTCACTGCACCATAAATTGTTCCATCATCAGATTTTTGGGATGGTTTTCAATTAATAAAGCTAAATTCTTAATATAACTAATGACAACGTCCAACAGCAGCATTATTGTCAGGTATCAAATGAGAATGTATAACAAATATCCCATTGTCCTCCTCTTTTGTTTGATGCCTCATGCACACAAATTCTCACTTTGGATATTAAATCTTTGACATGGAAGTATAAGTGCAGCATCAGCAAAGAGATTTGTTTTAGAAAGGCTCTCGTCCATTAGCTGTTATCTGTTAAAAATAAATGGTATGAATGGCCCATGGTTGGTTACTGGACCTTTTAGCTAATATCTGTAGCAAACATGTTCTTTTAGGGGATATTCAGCATTTGTATTCCCTGCTATGAAACATTACACACAGACCTTGAAGGGTTTTTAAAAAAATCGCCTTCCTTATGTTTGAATTCATTATGTCAGATGCACGTGTCTTAATCCCACCCATTGCCTATATACTCCTATGCAAAGCACATATTTGCTAATGAGTCATTGCTGAGTGCACATTCTGTTTTGTGCACTGTACAGGTATGATAACAGTATATGGCAAGCAAAATAGAAACGTCAAAAGCAACTAAAGAAATAAATTACACCGAAATTGTCTTTATTGGTGACATGACTTATTTTACTCTGGTTACTCATTATATTTAATGAATGTTTTCCCAATGAGAGCAACAGCAATATAACAGTATATTCAAGTTTGGGTAAAAGTTTCAAAAGTGCCTATGTGATTTAGGATCCTAAATCTCAATTTCAAGAATGACTCAGGTACTTAGGAACAAAAGTCCCATTGATTTTGAATGAAGCTTAGGTTCCTGAGTACCTAAGTCATTTTTGAAAGTGAGGTTTAGGCTCTTAACTCACTTATGTGCTTTTGGCAATTTTATGCTTCATCTACAAAGGCTAGTGCTCAGTTGTACTTGTGTGTGCACAAAAACCCCACTCGGATTTTATACGTGATTTATACATGATAAGCAATAACACCAATCTCTGCTTTCTTTTCTTTTTAAACTAGGTCTCTATCCTTTTCATCGCCGAAATAGCCTTGAAAGTATAGCCAGTGTAAATCAGTCTCTAGAGTTGAAAGTTTGTTACTGTGATTGTTATTCACAGTCATCCTTATAGTTGCCAAAGGTTAACCTTTGTAGTTTGTAACCCAGCCATGGTTCCCTCTGTTTTCAGAGGGGTCACATATTCACATGGGTATTTGTGCTGCTTGCTTTTTGCAGTAATTCTTAAGAACAAGATGTGCTCATATAAACCTCATGTCATGGAAAAAACAATGAAAAGGGTTGTAAAAACCATCCATGCAAATTCAGTTTTTATTCCAATGAATGTTCATTAATATTTTTTGCAGAGGAACTTAATATCTCAAGTAGATGGTGTCAGTTTTAGGAAGATGTTCATTTACATTGGACATACCCTGTAGAGAGAGGTACAAGATACACACGTACATTGAGATAAATCTTCTGTACAGTGAAGTTCCATGGGAAATTCCCACTGCTGCAACAGGGTGGGCTGCAATACAGAAATCAGCATCATAAATCAAAAGGCAAGTGGTGTGATATACCACACATGGACACAATGCAGAAGAATTCCCAGTGATCTTCACCATACATAAATCTCAGATGTTTTTCAAGAATTATTCAACACAACTCTTCCAGAAGAGTGCTCACAATGTGCATATTTTCTAGTCCTGTTTCTTTTGGATTGCTTAATTTCATGATCTCTAACTCCTTTATATATGCCTAAAGGTTCTTGACATCTGTAGTGAAAAGTACTACAGTAAAATATACAGTAAAACATACACAGATCCTAAATCTAGCCAGATTTTTTTCTCAACATCCTAATTCCCATCTCCATTCTACATGTAATCCATTTTCCTTTTTTTTTTTCATAGTTCTTACTGCGAGGTGGTAGATTTGAATTGAAAGGCTTATACTTTTGAGCATGAGAAATGATTCTGAGTAGGAAAACAAGATTTACTTAGCAGATTTGTGATGCATTAATGATCTGGAGGATGGCATGGATTGCACTCTCAGCAAGTTTGCAGATGACACTAAACTGGGAGGAGTGATAGATATGCTGGAGGGTAGGGATAGGATACTGGGGGACCTAGACAAATTAGAGGATTGGGCCAAAAGAAATATGATGAGGTTCAACAAGGACAAGTGCAGAGTCCGGCACTTAGGAGGGAAGAATCCCATGCACTGCTACAGACTAGGGACCAAGTGGCTAGGCAGAAGTTCTGCAGAAAAGGACCTAGGGGTTACAATGGACAAGAAGCTGGATATGAGTCAACAGTGTGCCCTTGTTGCCAAGAAGGCTAATGGCATTTTGGGCTGTATATGTAGAAGAATTGCCAGCAGATCGGGGGACATGATAATTCCCCTCTATTCAGCATTGATGAAGCCTCATCTGGAGTACCGTGTCCAGTTTTGGGCCCATACTTCAAGAAGGATGTGGAAGAATTGGAAAGAGTCCAGTGGAGGGCAACTAAAATTATTAGGGGGATGGAGCACATGATTTATGAGGAGAGGCTGAGGGAACTGGGATTATTTAGTCTGCAGAAGAGAAGAATGAGGGGGGATTTGATAGCTGCTTCAACTACCTGAAAGGGGGTTCCAAAGAGGATGGATCTAGACTGTTCTCAGTGGTACCAGATGACAGAACAAGGAGTAATGGTCTCAAGTTGCAGTGGGGGAGGTTTAGGTTGGATATTAGGAAAAACTTTTTCACTAGGAGGGTGGTGAAGCACTGGAATGTGTTACCTAGGGAAGTGGTGGAATCTCCTTCCTTGGAGGTTTTTACGGTCAGGCTTGACAAAGCCCTGGCTGGGATGATTTAGTTGGACATTGGTCCTGAGGTCCCTTCCAACCCTGAGATTCTATGATTTCTTGTATGTCAAAACTTCATTATCTTAAAGATTGTTATAAAGTTACCTATTAAACAGCAGGAACTATTTAAAGTAGATGTCTGAAGGACAAGAAATTCACAGTTAAATTTCAGACCGTAATTACAGTGCTGCCCTCCATCATCATCACTTCTCTAATGCTGATCGGGGTGCAGAACAAATATTTAAACAACTTTGAAACATTTTCACATCTTTAACTTCAAATGCTAATGCAAATATTTCCTGTAGATACTACAGCTTCTCCTTCTCTCTTGTTGTCAAAGAGTTAAAGTTACAGTGTATTTCAGTGATAGGAATATGCTGTTAATAGGACTAAATTCTCCAGATCGATAAATATAGTTTTTACTCATCTGATTTTACACAGTCTGCGCTTAGTTGCGGAATTGATTTATAACTTAGTTGTGTAATACTTTTTCATCTAATTCTTTTAAAAACAGTTTGGCCAATTACTTTGAGCAGTGCCAAACTTCGTTAAAACTAAGTGTAGACCCTCTCTTCTAGTCTACAAAAGGGGGGCTAGTTGTCTAAGGGAGAAAAGGGCCATGGGAAGGGCAATCAAAACCCAATTAATTGCCAAACACTCTGTTGTATGCTTTAATGTACATAGTTTTTCTGTCTTTGAATGATTTATGTGCTATCATGTGGATGCGTATTACATTAATTAGCCATCCACTATCATGGTAAAATATCTGTCACATACCTCTCACATAGAATTTTTCTGGGCAGAAATGTAGAAATCTATTTATGCTGTAACAACCTGTCACTTCCTTGTAGAAAACTTTCTTAACTGATTACTTTTCAACTTATTTTCTCTCTGTTGATATCATCATTCCTGCCATTATGCCCCATAACATGGGGTCATTGTCAGTACTTTCCTGTTTTTCACCCGGCATATTCAAGCTGTGAACAGATACTACTGCACATCAAAAATTATCATCATCTCAGTCCTTATTAACATAACTGCCGCATCTCCAATTCCCCAACATTCATATCACCCTCCTCAGATCCATACAGAACACAACCACTAATTTTCCTGGCTTATGGACCTGACCATGTAATTTTCCATCTTGAACCCTTTTTCTGCTCCCCCTTCCTCACCACTTCATGTTTTAAATTCTTGACCTCATCTTTAAGATCCAACATAATGTCCATACCTACTTAACTGAGCTCGTCTCTTGTCTTTATTCAGCCTCAATGCTCCATTTGTCTGCTTTCCCCACAACCATTTCCTATTTTTTCCACACTATCCCCTATGCATGGAATTCCCTACCTGAGGGATCCTGCTTGGCCACTACCCTCTCATTCAAATCCCTCCGTAAGACTTCTACCACTCTTCCTATCAGAAATGAGTACAAGGCACTTAAAAAATGTTTTTTTGTTTTGTCTTGTGTTTTATTTTTTCTCCAAACCTTTCCTGAGTAACTATATTATAGATTATAGTAATCTCATTGCTACAATCCCAGCCCTTCCTCCTCTGCCAATCCATCCCTACTGTGTAGTTGCCCATGTTGTTGCGCAGTGTCTGATTATGTGTACTCTTTGGCACAAGAGCCCTGTTTTCCTATGTGTACTGTGAGGTATCTAACAAACTTTCAGGTGCTCTAATAAATAGCAATAATTATTTCCTTTGTCTAAAGTAATTCTACATTGGCATTTCCAGCAGAGAACCAGGTCAAAAAGAAAATAGTGTTTTAATAGTTTTAATAGTGTTATCAATTAAAAACAATTTGTTAGTACATAAAAACTCTACTCTATAGTTTTCTGAGATTAAAAAATGCCTTCAATTTCATTTCTCCCACTCCGGCCATTTCTGTTATGATTTCCCAAATACATTTTCTACATTTGCAAAAAGTATGTTAAACATGTAACATTTGTACATACCCATAACTCAGAAACACATTGACCACTGTCTTTCAAACTTCCGCAACAAAAAAGTATTCTCCTCTGCAGTCACGGTCAATATAGCAACTTTCAATCCAAAAGGAGTTTTTATTAGAAAGTTTGAAAGACCCGTAATAGATCTACAGCGTAACAGAAATAGCAAGGTGTGTATTTTACAGCTTTGATTCTGGAGCCACAACTACTGGCTCCATAGAGCTGTAAGAGCTTGTTTTCTCATCTGTGTTTCAGGAGTATTTAATAAAAGAAGCAGCTTTAAATTTCTGTTCAGTTGATTTAGAACTGGTTGATGTAGTTAATTTCAACACTGTCATCTTACTGTAACCCTATTGATTTGCTTGATCATTATTGTCCATGGTAACTTCTTGGCAAAGGGTAACTTGGAGATTTCTTAAAATTTAAGAATAACACTATTTTATTTCAATAGTTTGGAGGTTTCATATTCATAGATTCTAGGGCTGGAAGGGACCTCGAGAGGTCATCGAGTCCAGCCCCCTGCCCTCATGGCAGGACCAGTTACTGTCTAGACCATCCCAGATAGACATTTATCTAACCTACTCTTAAATATCTCCAGAGATGGAGATTCCACAACCTCCCTGGGCAGTTTATTCCAGTGTTTAACCACCCTGACAGTTAGGAACTTTTTCCTAATGTCCAACCTAAACCTCCCTTGCTGCAGTTTAAGCCCATTGCTTCTTGTTCTATCCTCAGATGCTAAGATGAACAAGTTTTCTCCCTCCTCCTTATGACACCCTTTTAGATACCTGAAGACCGCTATCAGGTCCCCTCTCAGTCTTCTCTTTTCCAAACTAAACAAACCCAATTCCTTCAGCCTTCCTTCATAGGTCATGTTCTCTAGACCCTTAATCATTCTTGTTGCTCTTCTCTGGACCCTCTCCAATTTCTCCACATCTTTCTTGAAATGCGGTGCCCAGAACTGGACACAATACTCCAGTTGAGGCCTAACCAGCACAGAGTAGAGCGGAAGAATGACTTCTCGTGTCTTGCTCACCACACACCTGTTAATGCAGCCCAGAATCATGTTTGCTTTTTTTGCAACAGCATCACACTGTTGACTCATATTTAGCTTGTGGTCCACTATAACCCCTAGATCCCTTTCTGCCGTACTCCTTCCTAGACATGTATTGCCTAAAAATGTATTGTCATTACATTTTTTTTCCCCAAAATGGAATGTTATTTACTTTTAATTATGTTTTCTTTTCCCATCCTCCCTCTCACAAATGGTCGCATACACAGCTCTAAGAACTCCTAATGTTTTTGCTTAACTTAATGCCTTGAAATGTGAAGGTTTATGCTCCTTATATGTTTGTATGTTGCCAAACATAACTGCAGCAATTTGTATCTAATCCTTTTTTTAAATTCTATAATACCCAATGTATTGTGACAATGAGTTCCATGGATTACGTATATATTGTGTATAAAAAACAATTTCCTTTAGTCAGTTTTAATTGTATTGGTTTTATATTTGTCCCCTTGTTCTTATATTATGAGCAAGGGTAAATAGGAGTGACTAATACATCTTTTCTATTCATTATTTTTTATATTTCTATCATTTTACCTCTTGTTCATCTCTTCCCTAAACTAAGCGGTCTTAATCTTTACAGTCTTTCTATGCATGGAAGCCTTTCTGGACTCTAATCATTATTGTTGCCCTTTCTTTGACCTTTTCCATTTCTACTGTATCTGTTTAGAGGTATAATTGGAATCCCCTGATGGAAATTTTATCTATAAAGCAACACTTTCCCACCTTCGTCCTTGTGAGCATTGGATTTTTCATAATATTCTTTAAAATGTTAGATTCCTTTGAGTGAAAAACAAATATATATATATATTTGTTTTTCACTCAAAGGAATCTGCATTGACAGCCCAGTTAGTTGGGTTCTGAACTTCACCATATAAAGGTTTTTGTCTGCTCTCCGGGGCATGCGATACAAGAGAGAGATTGTGAGAGAACTCCCCTTTCTATCACCGTCAACCTAGGTTTACAAAAGTTTTCATGGAAAGCTTGTACTCCCTTTTATACAGTGATCTCTCTGCGTGTTATTTTCTGCCTATAACATTCTCTTTCTCTTGGATAATCTAAGGCAAACTGTTCTTCATATTTTACACAGACATCATGAATCTCTAGTGAGAAAATTAGAATACAATTAATCCTGGAACAAAGGGGAATTAATCAAGCAACTAAAGAAACTAAAAGGTATAGAATTATTAGAGTTTTTGTTCTTTTATATTAATCCAATAGCCTCAAAAAATCTTAAATTTTGCAAGATCATCTGTTTAGCTTTCCACTTTCCTGCCCACATTTTAGTTTAAAATATATATAAAATACTCTAATTATAAGTATCAGAGGGGTAGCCGTGTTAGTCTGGATCTGTAGAAGAGACAAAGGGTCCTGTGGCACCTTATAGACTAACAGAGGTATCGAAACATAAGCTTTCGTGGGTGAATACCCACTTCTTCGGATGCAAGCAGTGGAAATCACTGCTTGCATCCGAAGAAGTGGGTATTCACCCACGAAAGCTTATGCTTCAATACCTCTGTTAGTCTATAAGGTGCCACAGGACCCTTTGTCGCTTCTAATTATAAGGTTAGCTATCCATTCATTTTATGCTGCATGGGGTTTTTTTCCTGAGGAGAAAAAAAGTCAACTACTGAAGATAGAGATCCTGTCCCCAGAAATATATTTCATCATTGCATCAGCTGAGCTACTATTTATATGTAAGCACATACATTAAAATGATTTTTTATTAAAAGTTTTATTTGGTTTGAATCCAAGACAATTAAATTTAAAATAAGACTTTTCTTAGTATATTCACTTACCTACAGTGAGTGATATCCCACAAGCTAATTGCTGTTTATGAATTTTACTGCAGGAAGGTCCACAAGTTGATATAGCAAGAGCACAATGATGATAATACTTTGCTTTTACAGGTGACTCTCAGTCAAGGCTCTTATGTTATTCTGCAAACATTATTAAACCCCAGCACAGGTCAGTGTTAATGCCCCCATTTTGCAGATGGACAAACACAGGAGCAAAGAAGTTAAGTGACTCGCCCAAGAACACACTCTGAGGGCTTCTCTACATGGGAAAGTTAGTATGCAGCATAGCAACGTGTGTATTTGCAGTGCACTAGCTACTTTACACTTACTCCCCATGTGAACACTCTATTATTGCACACTAAATATGCCGTGCGGCAGTTTAGCTTAGTACTCTTTAAGGTGTATTAAACTTAAGTGCACAGTAAGAATGTCCACATGGGGAGTTAGTGTGGAGTAGCTAGTGCTCTGTGAATTCAGATCCTAGCTTACTCCGCACTAACATCCCATGTAAACAAGGCCTGAGGCCTGGTCTACGCTACCATGGTAAATCGATCTAAGCTATGCTACTTCAGTGAATTACATGTATGGAAATGGATGGGAGAACGCTTTCCCATCGATTTAGCATGTCTTCACCAGACTTACTAAATCCATACCGCAGCATCGATTGCAGCAGCACCGATTTAGCAAGTCTGGTGAAAACGTGACCTGAGTCTTTAGCAAAGCTGAAAGTAGAGCTCAGGAAACTTGACCTGCAGTTTCCTGCTCTAGCTACTGGACCAAGGTGCTTCTAGTTTTTAATTTTCATTTTTTACAATAGGAGTTTCATGTTCCTGCACCTGCAAATCCCAAAGATTGATACTATTCAAAGAACCCAGAACCCTCAGAGACTAAACAAAGGAAAGCTGTACATTTCCTTTACTCTCCAACAACCAGATTTTGAGCCCAGCCTCGACCAGGACTCTCTTTTTCCAGGTAGAATATTGGGCACAATTTTGTCTCCATGGTTATTTGCCTCTGCATTTTAGATCACTCACATATCTATGTCAAATTGTATCCTGTAGTCGGGAACTTAGATGTCTGAGTGAACTAAATTGTAGTGGATGCAATTACAGGTGCAAAATTGCTCCTATGAAAATGGAGCCCAGTGCCTGAGAACCCAGTCCTAAATCACAGTTTCTGGGGCGAGAATCCTTTTTTTTTTATTTATTTTTTTTGGTATCCTTTTTAGTTTGCAGTAGATTTGAACATGCAGTATCTTGAACATGCAGTATCAACATGCAGTATCTTTTAGCTTTTACCTTACTATTGATAGTGAGTTGTTGGAAAGGGGATAAAACAGTATCAAACTTAGATTGAATATTTCTTAATAACAGGGGCAATGTTGTGTTGCCTATTGTATTGTTAAGCTCTTTGTTGCTGACTGAAGCAGAATTCCAGTGTTTTTGCACACCACCACATTGTTAATATAATAGGGAGGATTTGATTATGGGTGAGTGAGTCTGAAAATGGTAAATTTACGACAAATCTGGGATCATGGTTCTCAAGGCAGCTTTTGTGGTCACATTCTTTTATTTGATGTGGTTCCTTCTGTCTCCTGTGCCAAACGGTGTAATGTACTAAAAGTGATGAAGCTGCAAAAAAAAAAAGAGAGAGAGAGAGAGAGAGAATTGTTTAGTAACAAAGGAGAAAGAAAGAAAACAGAGCAGAAGATCAAAGACCATAATACCTGTCTTCAATCGGGAAGAAAAGAGAGAAGATGGGAGTTTCTTTTCACATGCTTCAGGCTGCTCTTCCTTACAGCCATCCTGAATGACAGATCTCTTTAAACACTTGCCTATGTCTGAGAAGAACTTGCAATTTCAAAATAAGGCAGGATATTGAGAGCATTAACAAGGGTGTATCCAGGTAAAAGAAAGGGCTATAGTGTATAAAGCCTGCCTTCCATCACCAGTAAATGGGATTTAACATGTTTTAACATTGGCCAATGCAAGAGACAAGCTCCTAGGTTAAAAAAAAAACTTAATACAAAAACAGGTTTCCCATGTCCAGGCAAGTTTTTGTTTATTTACATTTTCAAGGCTGGGTAATTTCCAACCATATGATTTATAACCACTCAAAAATGTCATTTTCTGATATTATTTGAATGTGTTTTTTGCAGTGAGAATACAGCTTATTAGTAAGATTTCTGAATACAAATAATTAATATATAGCACTTGGTGATGGATGTATTGCTGTTGCATAGTATATTGACACTGGGTACAGGTATAAATATGAGTGTGTACACATCCTTTCATTGTGCCAGACCTTGTTCACAAATGTAAAAGTCTTTCCACTTCTTTTCCCCTCACAGAGAAAAAATAAAATGCTATTGTGTAAGAGAACTCCCACTCGAGTATACAGGGTTACCTCACATGCATGCTCCTTCCTTTGCTGATGCCATTGAAAGGGAAGCTGATGCATGTGTTTTCTTTGCTGACACTAAGATAACTCAAGACTCAGGTCAAAAGTGTCTGGGGCTCCTAGTCTACATAATGGTGCAAAAAAACAAGTACTGTATATTTCTATCTATCTTCAGTAATATGGACCTCATCACGATAGTATCTGAGTGCCTCACACTCTTTTTCATAGTGTTTATTCTCACAAAATTCCTGTGAATACAGGGAAGTACCATTATCTCTGTTTTACAGATGGGCAACTGAGGCTCAGAAACATTAAGCCCTGGATCCACACAAAGAAAGTGTAGGTGCCTAGAAAATCAGTTGAACAACATTGGGATCCACAACACCTGAGTTAGTCACCTAGGCTGCATGAACCATACGTAGGGAGAGAAAGGCACCTAAGAGTGGGATCCACAAAAACCAGCATGCTAGGTGTGGAGTCATCTAAGCTAGCCAGTGGGAGATGCCAACTAGAGGGTTGTGTCCTAAGCCCTGCCCCTTTCCTAGAACTAAGTCCAGGCTTCAGGGTATCTCTGCTTTTGATCCACAACCAGGACCCCCTCTCCAGGAGTTAGGTGGCTTAAGTGCCTAAGCTTTTTCTTTCGAGAATGAGTTAGGCACCTGCCTACCTCCATACAAAATGACTCAGGGAAAGGGGGAGAAAAGGAAGAGGCCTCTGTTGTAATCGGTAAATCCCTTCTCCTTATCAGGCAGAGGGGGGAATTCCCCAAGTAAGTACCCTAACCACAAGGCTAACTGCTATAAAAGAAGCCACTGCCACTTCCTCCAGCTGTTTTGTGCATAGCTAGGTAGCCGCTGAACATACTTACTGAATTAGGCCCCACAGGCAAGATAGGCCGAGGAACACCTAACTGACTTGCCCACGGTCACACAGGAAATCTATGGCAGAGCACACAATTGAACTTGGTCTCCCAAATCCTGAATGCTGTAACCACTGGACCCTCCTTCCTCTCTGTAGCTCATTTCAGTTATGAAAGAGGAATCTTTTAAGGAAGGTGGAGTATGACAGTGAATTTATTTAGTTCTTTGCATGCAGAATCTCAGGCACAAATGCAGGAACTTCCGTAAACTTGTGAAAAATAAACTAAATGCAATGACACCGAACCTTTCTCAGGGAGAACTATTTAACTTAATTAGGTTAACTTTGGATTGTATGTACAGAGTGCCTCCTGAGACTCAGCCATTTAAAAACATATAGCAACATGGAGACAACAAACAACCCGAAACATACAAGCAATACCATAAGCTTAAGTTTACTGCAGATACGTTAATTGCAGAACAAAACCCTCTATTAATGTAGATTGGCCACTGGTTGAATTTGACAGTGGGAATCTATCAATGTAACTAAAGTTTGATTCACAGAACGAGGCCTTCTAAAGATGCTAACAAACTACTAGAAAACTTGATTTTAAACACAATCTTGCTTAGTTGTCATGTAATTAGGCTTACTCTGTTTGCAATGATATTCCCTCTGCTCTTTTCTCTCTTTGGAGTTGATTTAATGAAACAACTGAAGCTAATAGTATCATGTTGCTTGACATTGTACAAGCACATAGTAAGAGATACTCCCTACCACAAAAATCTTATGATCAACTTTGAGGTGCAACGAGTAGGTGTTTAGGTATGAGTAGGTACAACAACAAGTTGGTATAAAAAACTGGGAGCTGGGAAGCAACAAGGGCAACTTGTGATAGGAAACAATAGTTACAAAGACTAGCTACATATACAATATAGTTATGTTTGTAACATAGATGGCAGGGTCTAGCACATATAGATCTACATGTGCAACTAAATCCTAATGATGCAACATCTGCTAAGATGTCCTATGTCACTACCTCCTTCTTTCTAAGAAAAATTACAAGCTGGTCCCCTTTGTAAGAACACATACCTTAGACAGTTCCACCTGACTGACAGACTGGGATACAAAAGTCTGAATTCCTCCAGACCTCTCGCCTGCAAGATAAAAACAAAAATCTTAGCAGATGTTGCTTTTTAAAAGTTTTTTCTACATGCTAATACAATCTTGGTGGTGGGGCATCTGTTAAGATTACAGCCTTTTAAAGGCCTCTTTAAGATGCTAACAAACCACTGGAAAACTTAATTTTAAACACAGTCTTGATTAGTTGTCACATAATTAGGCTTACTTTGTTTTCAATTATTGTTGACAAAAATATGTTAATGTATGCTGGTGGGATCTGTCACCAGCCCTGGAAGAATTCAGGACTATGCCCATATCTCTTTCAGGCCCTTCCTTCGGTGCACTATTATTAATTCAAAACACAAAAACTCACTAAATAACAAAGCAAAGCTATTCCTCAGAGCAAAACATGCTGCACGGGCCAGAGTTCTTACGCTACATACTGCTACATACTGCTCTCTGCCCTTCCCCCCCAAAGGGATACACCCATTCCTTTAAATCCCACTGAATCATATCATAGCCGGACAGCCCCTTACCCTTTTGTAGCTGGCCCACCCTGTCACAAATAGTTCTTCTTTTCTTGAGAATTCATCTTTGGCTGACAGAACAGCTCAGCTTTGCTTTGCAATTTCTGCTCCATCAGAACAATTCATTTGACGCTCTTGAACAGTCAGGTAACATAGAACTGTGGCCCTGGATATATTTTCTATTCTATCATCCTGGAAACATTTGTATTATTACTTGGCAATTTGCAGCTACCAAAATGTCTGTCCTTTACAGGATGCGTTCCTATGTCACTACCTCCTTCTTTCTAAGGGTACGTCTATACTTACCCGCCGCGTCGGAGGAGTCCAATCGATCTTCTGGTTTCGATTTATCGCTTCTTGTCTAGACGCGATAAATCGAACCAGGAAGTGCTCCCCCATCAACGCTGGTAATCCTGCTCCACGAATGGAGCAGGCGGAGTCGACGGGGGAGCCTGCGTGCCGCCGTGTGGACCAGCGGTGAGTACTTTGAAGTTCGAAATAAGATACTTCGACTTCAGCTACGTTATTCACGTAGCTGAAGTCGTGTATCTTAGTTCGAACTTGGGGGGTAGTGTGGACCAGCCCTAAGAAAAATTACAAGCTGGTCCACTTCATAAGAACACATACCTTAGGCAGTTCCACCTGACTGACAGACTGGGATACAAAAGTCTGAATTCCTCCAGACCTCTCGCCTGCAAGATAAAAACAAAAATCTCCTGCAAGCTATTATTGCCCTTGATAGACCTATAAGATATGACCCTGAAAGAAAACAGCATTCATTTGACTAGACGTTTATATTTTCCAGTCAGGATCAGTACTGTGCATTATCCATTCACCATAAATTCTGAAATGAGTATGTCATAAGCGGACTACCACGTGACTTTCAATCTAGTTCTTGCTTTGCAGATGGTGTGGACCTTGATTTTCTGCAACCTAAGTTTTGATTAAGCTTCCCTCCATTCTCACGGCAGATGCATTTTGTTGCAGCAATCTCCAGATAAATACAAAAAAGAAAGAAATCACAATAGGTGGAGAACCTTCACTGGAAACTTTAAAAAGCATGCACAACATAAGAACATCTATTTAAAACTCTTGGAAAACGTATTGACCTATTTATGCAATGTATGTACGCTACCTCACTTTTTATCTTTAACTGTATCTATTAGGAGTAGAAATTCCTGGGTTCATTTTCCAACTCAGCCAGACACTTCCTGTGTAACACTGAACAAGTCATTTCACCTCTATGCCACAGCGTCCCCAACTGTAAAATAAAGATGATACCTCACAGAGCAGTTGTAAGGCTTAATTGGTTAATATTTATAAAATGCTTTGAGGTTGTTGGGTGGAAGGCACTATCAAAATGCAAAATATTATTTTATTTAAGTACTTGGCAAACAGATTTCCAGCCCAGCACAAGGAACAAACATGCACGTCTGCTCAGAGTTCCACCTGACCCTGTTTACCTTTATTTTCTTTAAATAAATTCTGTGCAGCCATTTTCTCTTTTCAGAGAAGGTGGTTTGCACCAGGATTCCCTCCTTTCTATGGAAGGACCCCATTCTTAAACACCCTACCTTGTATTAACCTACTTTGCAGCTGAGCAGGGTTAAGCTCAGTTTCTGTCAAAATGTTGTATAGATCAGCCAAAGGAGATGGCTTGAGAGTAATGTGATGCATACTAACTCTACAGCAGTTCCAGCCTCCACTGAGCTCCAAACCTGGGACCACACACAGCAGCTTGCCACTCTAATCCATTAGATCAAACTTCTTAGAAATGTTGATAGTCTCCAGGTTTGTCATCTGGGAACTGGCTTATTTACAGGCTATTTCAGGAACACTGTGCCAGGAAGTAGGAAGAGTTTCTGGCTGCTGGGAAACTGGACCAAACCAGAATTCTTGGAAGGACTAAATCACAAATAGCTGCCCTTTATCTTGAACAATGTCCTCTCTTGACCTACACTTCTGAGAAAGACTGTCCTTTTCTTGTTGGTGTTTCTCAACTTCCCCTTCAAGCCCACTAGAGGACAGTTTCTAGACCTTCACAGAGGAAAGGCATAGGAAACTGCTAGCATTCTCATGGTGCCCAAAAGCGGGAGAAAGAGGCATGCACAGTCCAGATGAGAATGACTGAGAGGACTGATGACTTACTAGAGACATGTCCTTCAGAGCAGAATACAAAGGCTGTGTTGATTTGTCTTTGTTCATATGGTTAATAATAATTATTACAGTAAATTCTAAAATTACATTTACATAACTTCCTTTTCTCAATTGTTTCTTTTGAAACTACTTACAATGTTTATTTTCTTAGAGTAATGAGATCACTTGAGATCATTCAGTAAAAGCAGTGCAATGTCAGGCACTAGTATGTCTGTTAAATATTTACCCATTGAGGCAGATATTTATATCAGTCACAGGGCTTATCAGTATGACGTTGGATAGTTTCTGTTGAAATTAGGTTCAGTCCCCTGACTTCATAACTACTGAAATATGTAACAATTGGAGTAAGCGTCGTCTTAAAAAATAAACTTTCAGTAAAAGACTCTTAACAGCTGGAATATCTTAGTCTAATTCTCTCACAATTTAAATACTCTCTGTGAGAGACTGATCTAAATCATAGAAGTTAGAGATGGGAAAGACATGTTAAATCATCTTGTCCATCCCTAGGCTAATGCAGGACTGTTCCTTTCAGTGCTTTGTCCGGGATTGTTTTAAGTGTCTCCAGTGACAGGATTACCGCCATGGTCCATCAGAGGCTACTGTGTAGTTCAGCAGATCATTCTTGTTGAGATTTTTTCTGAGATTTTTTTTCACTCCATTTTCCTTTGCTCAATTTCTCCCTGTTGCTCTCAGTTTTAACCACTAGCTCACCTTAACCAATTCTTCTATTTGAGGTTTAAAACCATCATACACTTGTAGGTCTTTATCATATATCCCCTTAGTTGACATTTAACCAAGGTAAACATATTTAGATGTTTTAAATTTGTTTTTCCTCCAACAGTACACTCTGCAACCTCAATCATTAAGACACTTTCCTCTGAATTTCCTTCAGTTTATCTACATCTTTCTTGTATTGAGAGGCTCAGAACTGCATAAAACATTCTCACCTGTTTTTTCATAGATACATAGATTCCCAGGCCAGAAAGAACCATTGTGATCATCTGACCTCCTGTATAATACAGGCCATAGAACTTCCCCAGAATGATTCCTAGATCATATGTTTTAGAAAAATATCCAGTCTTGATTTTTAAATTGTCAGTGATGGAGAACCCACCACAACTCTTGATAAGTTGTTCCTATGATTAATTATCCTGACTGTTTAAAATTTACACCTTATTTCCAGTCTGAATTTGCCTAATTTCAATTTCCGGACATTGGATCATGTTCTACTTTTCTTGGCTAGATTGAAGACCCCATTATTAAATATTTGTTCTCCATTTAGGCTGAGATCAAGTCACCTCTTAACCTTCTCCTTATTAAACTAAATAGATTGAGCTCCTTGAGTCTATCACTGTAAGGCATATTTTCTAATTCTTTAATCATTCTGGTGCCTCTTCTTTGAACCCTCTCCAATTTATCAACATGCTTTTTCTTGAACTGTGAACACCAGACCAGGACACAGCATTGCAGCAGTGGTTTTACCAGTGCCAAATACAGAGGTGCAATAACCTTTCTACTCCTACTCAAGATTCCCCTGTTTATGCATCCAAGGATTGCATTAGCCCTTTTGGCCACAGCATCGGACTGGGAGTTCATATTCCGCTGAGTATCCACCATGGTCCCCAAATCTTTTTCAGAGTCATTGCTTCCCAGGATAGAGTCCTCCATCCTGTAATTATGACCTGCATTCTTTGTTCCTAGACGTATAATTTTACCATATTAAAACACATATTGCTTGCTTTTGCCCAGCGTAAAAAGTGATCCAGATCACTCTGAATCCAGGACCTGTCCTCTTCATTATTTACCATTCCCCCAATTTTTGTGTCATCTGCAAATTTTATTGGTGATGATTTTATGTTTTCTTCTAGGTCATTAATAAAAATGTTAAATAGCGTAGGGCCAAGAAGTAATCCCTGCAGTACCCCATTAGAAACGCACCTGTTTGATGATGATTCCCCAGGTACAATTACATTTTGGGACCTATCAGTTAGCCAGGTTTTAATCCACTTGAAATGTGCCATATTAATTTGATATCTTTCTAGTTTTTTACTCAGAATGTTATGCGGTATCAACTCAAATGCCTTTCAGATCTCTAGAGTGACAAGGTGGGTGAAGTAATATCTTTTTTTGGCCAATGTCTGTTAGTGAGAGAGCCAACCTTTCAAGCCACACAGAGCTCCTCTTTATCCTGGGACCAACAGAGCTACAACTATACTGCTTACAGAAATCTAAGTGTATTACATCAACACTACTATCTTTTTCAACCAAACCTGTAATCTCAACAAAAAAAGATATCTAGATAGTTTGACGGGATATATGTTTCATAACCCCATGTGGATTGTCATTAATTAAATTATCCTCCTTTAATTCTTTATTAGTTGTATAGAGAGGGCTGTCATTACTCCATAACACAGTATGTCTGCATCCCTAGATTGCTTTAAGCAATAGAGCTTTCCAGCAATCTCATTTTGATACCTTTCTGCCCATATTTCAAACTTCCCTGGCTTTTTAAATGTTCTCTGTGTTCTCTAATATTTGCAACACCTAAAAGTTAGCTCATTTTACAAATATATTATGATTAAAGAAAGTAAATAAATTGCCTTATTTTAAGTAAGAGTAAACATGTGCTTTTGCATGCTTGTGAGCACACACCTGCTTTGTTTGCACATACATTCCTGATTTGCTTGCACTTGATTACATAGGTCCCAAATGCTAGACCTATATTTCATCTATTTTAGAGTTTCGTCTATTTTCTTTTTCTCTTGATAGAATTTAGAAATAGTTCTCACATTTTGCTATACCCTTCCATTTCATTCTGCACATATGTATTATCTTTTAAGATGCATTTCCAAAATTTGTTCTTTTCTGTTGATACTGTTGTATCTTTCCAGTATTTAAGGATAATCTTCATGCCATTAGTTATCTTCCCTTTTTGTATTGATATTTTGATTCTACTAAGTAGTGTACCTGGATACATTAAGTTGAAGAAGCTTGATTCTTTTTTATAGAAGCGACAAAGAGTCCTATGGCACCTTATAGACTAACAGACAACTTGGAGCATAAGTTTTCGTGGGTGTATACCCACTTCTTCAGACTCTTTGTTGCTTCTACAGATTCTTTTTTATGATCTTCTTAAAATTGTTTGTTTCTTGGACAACTGCAGATTCATAGAATCATAGAATCTCAGGGTTGGAAGGGACCTCAGGAGGTCATCTAGTCCAACCCCCTGCTCAAAGCAGGACCAACCCCAACTAGATCATCCCAGCCAGGGCTTTGTCAAGCCTGACCTTAAAAACCTCCAAGGAAGGAGACTCCACCACCTCCCTAGGTAACCCATTTCAATGCTTCACCACCCTACTAGTGAAAAAGTTTTTCCTAATATCCAACCTAAACCTCCCCCTCTGCAACTTGAGACCATTACTCCGTGTTCTGTCATCTTCTACCACTGAGAACAGTCTAGATCCATCCTCTTTGGAACCCCCTTTTAGGTAGTTGAAAGCAGCTATCAAATCCCCCCTCACTCTTCTCTTCTGCAGGCTAAACAATCTCAGTTCCCTCAGCCTCTCCTCATAAGTCATGTGCTCCAGCCCCCTAATCATTTTTGTTGCCCTCCGTTGGACTCTTTCCAATTTATCCACATCCTTCTTGTAGTGTGGGGCCCAAAACTGGACACAGTACTCCAAATGAGGCCTCACCAGTGCCGAATAGAGGGGAATAATCACGTCCCTCGATCTGCTGGAAATGCCCCTACTTATACAGCCCAAAATGCCGTTAGCCTTCTTGGCAACAAGGGCACACTGTTGACTCATATTCAGCTTTTCGTCCACTGTAACCCCTAGGTCCTTTTCTGCAGAACTGCTGCCCAGCCATTCGGTCCCTAGTCTGTAGCAGTGCATGGGATTCTTCCGTCCTAAGTGCAGGACTCTGCACTTGTCCTTGTTGAACCTCATCAGATTTCTTTTGGCCCAATCCTCTAATTTGTCTAGGTCCCTCTGTATCCTATCCCTACCCTCCAGCGTATCAACCACTCCTCCCAGTTTAGTGTCATCTGCAAACTTGCTAAGGGTGCAGTCCACACCATCCTCCAGGTCGTTGATGAAGATATTGAACAAAACCGGCCCCAGCACCGACCCTTGGGGCACTCCACTTGATACCGGCTGCCAACTAGACATGGAGCCATTGATCACTACCCGTTGAGCACGACCATCCAGCCAGTTTTCTATCCACCTTACCGTCCATTCATCCAGCCCATACTTCTTTAACTTGCTGGCAAGAACGCTGTGCGAGACTGTATCAAAAGCTTTGCTAAAGTCAAGAAATAGCACATCCACTGCTTTCCCCTCATCCACAGAGCCAGTTATCTCATCATAGAAGGCAATTAGGTTAGTCAGGCATGACTTGCCCTTGGTGAATCCATGCTGACTGTTTCTGATCACTTTCCCCTCCTTTAAGTGGTTCAAAATTGATTCCTTGAGGACCTGTTCCATGATTTTTCCAGGGATTGAGGTGAGACTGACTGGCCTGTAGTTCCCCGGATCTTCCTTCTTCCCTTTTTTAAAAATGGGCACTACATTCGCTTTTTTCCAGTCATCCGGGACCTCCCCCGATTGCCATGATTTGTCAAAGATAATGGCCAATGGCTCTGCAATCACATCGGCCAACTCCTTTAGCACCCTCGGATGCAGTGCATCCGGCCCCATGGACTTGTGTTCGTCCAGCTTTTCTAAATAGTCCCGAACTACTTCTTTCTCCACAGAGGGCTGGTCACCTCCTCCCCATACCGTGCTGCGGAGTGCAGCCGTCTGGGAGCTGCCCTTGTCTGTGAAGACAGAGGCAAAAAAAGCATTGAGTACACTAGCTTTCTCCACATCCTCTGTCACAAGGTTCCCTCCCTCATTCAGCAAGGGGCCCACACGTTCCTTGACTTTCTTCTTGTTGCTAACATACCTGAAGAAACCCTTCTTGTTACTCCTAACATCTCCAGCTAGCTGCAACTCCAAGTGTGATTTGGCCTTCCTAATTTCACTCCTGCATGCCTGAACAATATTTTTATACTCCTCCCTGGTCATTTGTCCAATCTTCCACTTCTTGTAAGCTGCTTTTTTGTGTTTAAGACGAGCAAGGATTTCACTGTTAAGCCAAGCTGGTCGCCTGCCATATTTACTTTTCTTTCTACACATCGGGATGGTTTGTTCCTGCAACCTCAATAAGGTTTCTTTAAAATACAGCCAGCTTTCCTCGACTCCTTTCCCCCTCATGTTATTCTCCCAGGGGACCTTGCCCATCAGTTCCCTGAGGGAGTCAAAGTCTGCTTTTCTGAAGTCCAGGCTCTGTATTCTACTGTTCTCCTTTCTTCCTTGTGTCAGGATCCTGAACTCGACCATCTCATGGTCACTGCCTCCCAGGTTCCCATCCACTATTGCTTCCTCTACTATTTCTTCCCTGTTTGTGAGCAGCAGGTCAAGAAGAGCTTTTCCCCTAGTTGGTTCCTCCAGCACTTGCACCAGGAAATTGTCCCCTACACTTTCCAAAAACTTCCTGGATTGTCTGTGGACCGCTGTATTGCTCTCCCAGCAGATGTCGGGGTGATTAAAGTCACCCATGAGAACCAGGGCCTGTGATCTAGTAACTTCTGTTAGTTGCTGGAAGAAAGCCTCGTCCACCTCATCCCCCTGGTCTGGTGGTCTGTAGCAGACTCCCACCACGACATTACCCTTGTTGCTCACACTTCTCAATTTAATCCAGAGACTCTCAGGTTTTTCTGCAGTTTCATACTGGAGCTCTGAGCAGTCATACTGCTCTCTTACATGTTTGTAGTCTCCTGTTTCCTTTAAGCACTTCCAGGAGAGAAAACGTCATCATTTTCTATTCATTTCTACTAAAGACCTGTAAAAAAATTATAAAATACATTAAAATGTATCCATTTGTGGTTTGCATGGTCAGTTATACTATAGCTTCTCGATATTGTGTTCATTAATAAGTGCTTGTTTGGGGAACATGAACTCATTCCTCAATATTTTTTACATACGTTGACACATTTGTAGTACTGCCAAAATTAATATTTTCTACCCTAATTTTTGTTTATGATTATAAAAAGCTCCAAAGGTGTTTCTGTGTCAAAAAAAAGTCTGACATCTTTAAGGGTTTTTTGTATCCAGTTGTCCCAAAACATTATCTTCCCTTTTATCTTTGTTAATAGATTACAACATAATTAGATGTGCCTGAGCATTTTGATGAGTCTTTCTTTCTTGTACAGGGCATGTCACTTTTTTCTCCAATAATGCATTTAAGGGGATTAGTGGCATGCAGATTTTTATGCAGTTTAAATGCACAGATATTTTATAACTGTACATACATTCTTACTCGAGTTCATATAGGATGGATTTATTTCCTTAGACTCAGTATATCTACATTTTAATTTCCAGGTAGTTGTCAAAAATCGGTTCTTAATATTTGTCAAACGTACTTAATGGGGATTTCATTTGCTAAGGGAGTTTTAAAAATATCTTTTCACTAGTTCAAATTAAAAATATAACCAGACTGGAAAACTCCTCTTGTCTGAAATCAGCGGAATAGTCATTAAGGAGAAAATTTTTATGGTGAAAGGGCAACATATTTTTCCCCTTAGACACGGTAAGACAAAGATGTTTCTCAGGCAGACTAAGAATCTTTATAGTAGCAGCAAAACAACTACCCCACCTTCTGCCTTCCATCTCTGTCTTCATGGTTTGGTGGGCTAGCTCCATCTCTTCTGTTTTAAGCAGGCTCTGGTTTTCCTAGACATTTTTAGGCCTGTTCTACACTAGAAAAGTTATACTGCTATAACTACTTCAGTTTGAGGTGTTATATTTGACCAGTATATCTATATTGGTATTATCCCTAATGTCGATGCACTTATATCAGTATAAAGGTGTCTTAGGGCAGGGCTACACTTGCGAGTTAGAGCTCATTAAAGCAGCCCCGTGCGCTCTAACTCACAACGTGTCCACACTGGCAAGGCACGTAGAGCACTCTGACTCCGTGGCTAGAGCGCTCCTGGTAATCCACCTCGGCAAGTGGAATAACATTTGATGCGCCCCCGCTGGACCACTGTGGCAACAGTGTGGACGCCCTGGTCTGTTAATGCACTCTGGTCGGCCTCCAGAAGTGTCCCATAATACCTTTTGTAGCCACTCTGGTCATCACTTTGAACTCTACTGCCGTGCCCTCAGGTGACCAACCTTCAGACCCACCCATTAAATTCTCTGGGAATTTTGAAAATTCCCTTCCTGTTTGCTCAGCCAGGCGTGGAGTGCTCTCAGCGACTCTTTCCAGGTGACCATGCCTCCACGCGCCAGGTGATCCCCAGTGTGGAGCAATGGCGAGGTACTGGACCTCATCAGTGTTTGGGGAGAGGAAGCTGTGCAGTCCCAGCTGCGCTCCAGCCGTAGGAATTATGATACCTTCGGGCAGATATCAAGGGACATGATGGAAAGGGGCCATGACCAGGATGCACTGCAGTGCAGGGTTAAAGTGACGGAGCTGCAGAATGTCTACTGCAAAGCCTGCGAGGCAAACAGCCGCTCCGGTGGTGCCCCCGCAACCTGTCATTTCTACAAAGAGCTGGAAACGATACTTGGGAGCGATCCCACCTCCACTCCGAGCACCAGCATGGACACTTCAGAGGCCAGTTCAACAAGGCAGGAGGAAGAGGAGGAAAACGGGAGCGAGGGTGCTGAGGAGGAGGAAGACACCCCGGAATCCCTAGATGCATGCAGCCAGGAGCTGTTCTCAAGCCAGGAGGAAGGTAGCCAGTCGCAGCGACTGGTGCTTGGAGAAGGACAAACACCAGAGGAGGTTCCCGGTAAGCAGCTTTTATTTTGGGAAGGAAGTTATTCGGTGCGGGCTCTTGGGGCGAGGAGGGTTTGGGCTGCATGCATGCCTAGATGCGGAATAGGGCGTTGATGTGCTCTCTCACATCGTGGTAATTGGCCTCAGTGATCTCCTCAAAGGTCTCATCCAGAACTTGGGCAATGCGCTTGCGCAGGTTTATTGGGAGAGCCACTGCAGTCCTTGTCCCAGTCAGTCTAACATGTCCACGCCACTGTGCCATGAGGGGCGGGGGGACCATTGCTGCACACAGGCAAGCTGCATATGGGCCAGGGTGGAAGACACATTGTAGTAGAAGACCTTCCCTTGCTTCCCAGGTCACCCTCAGCAGTGAGATCTTCCAGGACGAACTCCTGTGGAAAATATGGGGACAGTGTTCAGTATAGGGGCCCCCTGCAGCTGTTGGCTCTCCCCAAAGCACAGAACCCCAGAGGACAGTACGACCATGAAACAATCAGTCCCCCTTGACCCTGTGCTTACTCACCATTTTGGGGCTCCCCTGGGTTATGTGCGCTCACTTTGGGATGGGCAAATTATGCTATTGTGTAGACTGTGCTTGCCCTTAAGTATAGGGGAATCATTGCTCTGTCTGGTGTGAACAATGCTGCCTCTTTTGAGTAATGCATTTTGCCTTTACGGATGCAACCTTGAGATCTCAGCCATCCGTGTTATCACCGGCCGAAAGACTCCAAAGAATTAGGAAGAGGCCACGTAGAAGCAAAGAAGATGTGCTGCATGAAGTAATGCAGAAGTCCCTTAATGAGAATCTAAAAGTGCAGGAGTGGAGGGAGAGTGAAAGGAGGATCCGCCAGCAGAATGAGGGGCACCGGCACAAAAGCACGGAGCTCCGGCAGCAAAGCACGGATCGGCTGATAAGCATCATGGAGAGCCAAGCGGACTCGATCCAGGCGCTCGTAGCCATGCAGACAGAGCACTACCGCACCCACCCCCCCTGCAGCCATTGTCCCAAAACTTTCCCTTGTGCCCCCGTGTCACCTCCAACCCACTTTCCCCAACATCCGGGTTCTTATCGCCACCAGCTGCCTCCACCCAGCCCTGAAAACTACGACCCTCACCCACTGAACTCAACCCCCATCACCATGCTTTATAGCCATCCTGAAGTGCAGCACTCATTGCACAGCACTCCAGACAGGAAGGCTGAGTATGGTAACAGGACATATGCAAATCTGTGATTGTACCATTCCCCGCCCCACCCCCTTGCCCGTTCTGTTTCCCAAGCAGTTGTGATTTTTTTCAATAAATGAATTTTCTTTTCAATAAATGGATTATTTGGCTTTGAAAACATTCTTTATTATTGCATAAAGTAAAAGATACCTTAGGCCAGGAAAGCAACAGGCACTGCAAGTCAGCGTAGCAAACACAGATTCCTGCTAACATTGGAACCACTTCACTTCACTCCCATGCAGGGCACCAACCATTAATGGTGGCTTTCAGCCTAAAATTGCTCCCTCAAGGCATCCCTAATCCTTGCAGCCCTGTGCTGGTCCCCTCTAATAACCCTGCCCTCTGGCTGTTCAAATTCAGCCTCCAGATATTGAACCTCCGAGTTCCATGCCTGCGTGAATCTTTCCCCCATCCCTTCACAAATGTTATGGAGGGTACAGCACGCGGATATAACCGCGGGGATGCTGTTGTCGGCCAGGTCCAGCTTCCCATACAGAGAGTGCCAGCGGCCCTTTAAATGGCCAAAAACATACTCCACAGTCATTCTGCACCGGCTCAGCCTGTTGTTGAACCGCTCCTTGCTGCTGTCAAGGCTCCCTGTGTAGGGTCTCATGAGCCACAGCATTAAAGGGTAAGCGGGGTCTCCAAGGATCACAATGGGCATTTCAACTTCCTCTACAGCAATCTTCTGGTCTGGGAAAAAAGTCCTGGCTTGCAGCTTCCTGAATAGACCAGTGTTCCGAAAGATGCGTGCATCATGCACCTTTCCGGGCCAGCCTGCGTTAATGTCAATGAAATGCCTACCGTGATCCACAAGCTCCTGGAGAACCATAGAGAAATACCCCTTCCGATTAACGTACTTGGAGGCTTGGTGGGCTGGTGCCAGAATTGGAATATGCGTCCCATCTATCACCCCTCCACAGTTAGGAAAACCCATTTGTGCAAAGCCAGACACATTGTCATGCACGTTACCCAAAGTCACGGTTCTTCTGAGCAGGATGCAATTAATGGCTCTGCAAACATGATTCCAACGGTCGACTTTCCCACTCCAAACTGGTTAGTGACCGATCGGTAGCTGTATGGAGTTGCCAGCTTCCAGATTGCAATAGCCACCCACTTCTCCACCATCAGGGCAGCTCTCAATCTCATGTCCTTGCACCACAGGATAGGGGTGAGCTCTTTACACAGTCCCATGAAAGTGGCTTTTCTCATCCGAAAGTTCTGCAGCCACTTCTCGTCATCCCAGACTTGCATGATGATGTGATCCCAGCACTCAGTGCTTGTTTCCCGAGCCCAAAAGCGACGTTCCACGTCCGTGAATGCCACAAGCAATCTCGTGTCATATGCGTTACTCTAGTCGATACCGTCGGAGTCCTCACTGTCAGTTTGGATCTTAAGGAGTAACTCGACTGCTAAACATGACGTGCTGGCGAGTCTCGTCAGTATATTCCTCAGCAGTTCGGGCTCCATTCCCGCAGACCGAAAGGGAAGACAGAGCGCGCAGTACAAAAAACGTTGAAAGATGGCGCCAAATGTGGACGGAAGCACAGGGATTGCTGGGATGTGAAGCGATGCATCACGGGGCATTGGAACAGGACCCATAAAGCCTCCACACCCTTCCCATAAGCCACAGCGCCAGAATGGGAAGAGGTGCTCTGTGGGATAGCTGCCCATAATGCGCCGCTCCCAATGCCGCTGCAAGTGCTGCAAATGTGGCCACGCCAGTGCGCTTGCAGCTGTCACTGTGGTGACAGCTCTCCTACTGCGCTCTCCGAAGACTGGTTTAACTCAAAGCGCTCTACATATGCAAGTGTAGCCATGCCCTTAGGGTATGTCTACACTTGCAGAGTTTTTGTGCTATAAGTTTCACCGGTGATAGGGAAGCGGTGAAAGTAAAGCGCCGATTTGTGTACTCATTTAATTCCCCAGGGGTCAGAGACTGTTTACATTAGCAGCACTTCCATCGTGGTTGAGAGCAGCACTCTAGGGCAGCTATCCCACAGCGTAGCTCTCTCCAGTTTGACCATGGGTCTTGTGGGAAGAGGGGTAGGGTGATCAAGGGGCATCCTGGGTCCCTGCATAGCCTCCTCTCCCCAAACACTGATAAGCTCCAGTAGCTCAGCATTGCTCCAAGTAGGGGATCATTTGTTCCGTGGAGCAGGCATTGTCACCTGGCCAGATAAGTGAGCACTTGCCAAGAAAACAGGAAGGGGAGTTTTAAAGTTCCCAGGGCTTTACAGGGGGAGGGGCGGACGTCTGTTTACCTGGCAACAGAACAGCAGAGCTGCTGGCCAGAGTGGTCACCTAGGCACTGTGGGATATCCTCCAGAGACTAAAAGCTGTGTAAACAGAAAGAACGTATCTTTACTTGCACATCACTGCAAAAGCATCATCGGTAAGAGCTGTATGCCTCTCGTGGAGGTGGTTTTGTTTTTGCGGTGAAACTTCTGAGTTTCACTGCAAAAAGTCATTGGCGAGTGTAGACGCTCCCATGGTTTTTGCGCAAAAAAAGGACTTTTTCTACTTTAAATGGCAAGTGTAGACATGGCCTTAGAATGGTATCGCTTATTTCAGTACCTGAACCTGAATAAGCTATACTGGTATAGGCACATTTATACTAGCATAACTGCTTTCATAGTAGAGAATTGTATTGCCCCTTTATCTATAATTGTTACAGTTAAAGTGGCAAAACTCTCTAGTGTAGACAAGCCATTGGTCACAAATGTAAAATAATCATTCAGAGTCTGGAAAATGGATCGCACCAGGGAAATATAAGAAAAGAAGCAGCATTTGAAAACTGTTAGCCCTGGGCTACACTAGACGGGGGGGGGGGGTGTTGAGCTACGATACGCAACTTCAGCTACGTGAATAACGTAGCTGAAGTCGGCGTATCGTAATTGACTTACCTGGCCGTGAGGACGGCGGCGAGTCGATCGCTGCTGCTCCCCCGTCGACTCCGCTTCTGCCTTTCGCCGAGATGGATTTCCGGAGTCGACGAGGAGCGTGTTCGGGGATCAATTAAGCACGTCTAAATGAGACGCGATAAATCGATCCCCGATAGAGCGATTGCTACCCGCCGATCCGGCAGGTAGTGAAGACAAGCCCTTAGAGATTCTCTTATGTCTGTTGGAACCAAAAGAGAAATCTGTGATTTTCTTTGTACTATTTTGAGCATCTCCAGTGGAATCTCACTGCTGAGAGGAGCCTTAGATTTGGGTGCAACTGAGGCAAGAGAGACTGTGGGATGGGCAGTAGCACTTCCTTTGTTTAAGGGTAGGAGTGTTCAGGGGATATATTTGTATAATATAGGAAGTGGTGATTGAAAACTTGACATGACCCGATCATTATCATCTTCAGAGTAGGATCAGAGCCCACTCTTAACTTGTCAGGATGAGGACCCTGCTTCATTCCTCCAATCTGAATACAATTTCAGAATTTTCTGAGGGGAAATTATAGTTTGGCTATCGGACCGCACTTTTGATGGCCAGCTAATACATTATGATCCACTTGTCTCTGACCATCCATAAGTGGCCAGATAGCATTCCCATACTCCTCAACACATCACCTTGGTAAGTAGATGACCTGCAAGAAACAAAGCAATCAAGAAGGAGACCAAAGTTGATGACAAAAAACAGCTCTATATTTGACTAATGACAGCATAAAGAGTTTTGTTCCTCTGTGGCTGTGATATACACGGAAGTATTTTCTTTTTCTTATTCAATCTTGCATCTGCGAAGTCCAGACCTACATAACTATTCCATGTGGTGAACAATCTGCTGACTCCAGACTGTTTCAGTAACGGATTTCAGTGTATCTCATGATAAATTTTCAATTTAGGCTTCTATCCCTCAAAGGGTTTTGCCGGTATAGACCCTTATACCTAGACAAAGAAAGAGTCTGTCAAGGCATAAGAATTCATGCCAGAGGATCCCTTTGTAGGATAAGGACCTTCCTTCCTTTGCAGAAAAGATCTATTGGATCCTAATGTTTTTGTGGGAGCAATACATAAACAGTATGAGACAAAGTAACATCTTAACTTTTGGAGTGTAGCTTAGTTTCATTTATAGAGAAGTACTGTATGTTCAAAGAGAGATACAAGCCATGACCTGTAAGATAGGTTCATGTCCCTTATGATTGGTAAAAGACAATGGGAATAATTTAGATCTGTTGCTGAAAAAACTAGTATTGCCTTTATCTGGGTGTACAATCAACTTTTAAGAAAAAGTGGTTATGGCCTTTGTGACGGGTCCGGCACCGCAGCGCCCCTTTGTGGCAGGAGGGGCTGAGGTGTCGGAGCCTCGCCACTCTTAAGTCTCTGCATCCGCCCCTTTAAGGGCGTCCGGTTGTGGCCCAGTGGCCAAAGTCCATGTGACTTGCCCCGCGAATCAGGGCAGTGTGGCCCAGTGGCCAGAGTCCATATACCTCGCCCTGAGGTTCAGGGCAGTGTGACCCAGTGGCCAGAGTCCATATACCTCGCCCTGAGGGTCAGGGCAGTGTGGCCCAGCGGCCAGAGTCCATATAACTCGCCCTGGGGTTCAGGGCGGTGCGGCCTAGCCGCCAGAGTCCATATAACTCGCCCTGGGGGTCAGGGCAGTGCGGCCTAGCGGCCAGAGTCCATATAACTCGCCCCCAGGCTCAGGGCAGTGTGGCCTAGCGGCCAGAGTAGTAGGGGGACCCGGGCCCGCCCTCTCCACCGGGTCCCGACCCAGGGCTCTCCTGTTAGTGGGGTTCCCCCTTGTGATTCGCTCGGCGGGGATCCACCCGCAACACGCCGAGCATCAGTGCAGCTTTAACGCTGCTGGCTTCTAAAGCCTCCCTGGGTCACTTCCTACCGTCGACTGGGTTCTCCGGTCCGTCTCCTCCACTCGCTGCCTCCGTCCGGGGTGCAGAGGGTGTCCCGGCTGGGTTGGCCCCTGGATCCTGGGGCGTTGGCTGTCCCACCTCAGGAGCTGGCGGTGTGCTTCCTTCCCCTACAGCGTTCAGCCTAGACTGAGCCGCTCTGCAAGCTTTTATACCTGGGCTCCAATTGGAGCATGTCCAGCAGGGCTTCCGGGGCGGGGCTTCCTCTCCCAGGAAGGAAGGGTTAACCCCTCCAGCACCAGTGCGGGGCCGCTCTGCCCCGTCACAGCCTTGCTTGCAGAGGAAGCCATCAGATGAAGTTCCTGGCCTTGACAATTACAGCCCTCCCTCAAATCTTCCTTTTATGGGAAAGGCTATTGAAAAGGTTGTGCCAATGCGGCTTTGGGTTCCTCTCACTGTCCTGGGTCTCTCTCATTCTGGTTTCTGGTCTGTGTATGGTACAGGGACAGAATTAGTAGCTTTATTCAGATTATCAAACAAAGTTCAGGTATAGAGCTAGTCAAGAAAAGGGGAGGGCACCTAATGTAATTTTAAAACAGTGCAGCCAGCTCCAGTCAGATGTTCATGTTGATTTTATTGGATATGCCTTTGATATGCTTGACCATGAGGTGTTGATCTCACACTTACAGAATTTGGTAGGGGTTAATGGATATGTTATTTAGTGGCTCTCAAGGGTGTTGAGAAACTACTCTTTTTGAATGACTGTGGAGATATGTGGGTTATTTATGGATCCTTGGGTGTTACATGGAAGGCTGTTTATACTGTCTGTTGTGTACAGTTTGATGCAATGTCTGGTTGCATTTAAGCTGCTATGAACCTAGATGCAATGGTGATCAAAATAATACAAATAAATAAATAAAATTAAAAGTGTTCTTTGAGAGGATGCTTGGTATGTCTGCCACTCCTAGTACGAGCACTTAACTTTTCCAGTTGGAGGGGTTTGATACTCTTGGTTAAAGATGTCTGCTGCCAGTAAGGTGTCAGCAGTAGTATACGGTAAAGTTACGGTTTGTATGTCTAATATTTATTACATAGTCCAGGGCTAATATAAATCAGTTTGTAATCTTTTCTTAGTGTGATGCTGGGCTTTTTACATTGGGAAAGGTAAGAATCACTAACATGTCCCATAGGAGCAGCATCTGATATATTGTGAAATAAAATTATTTTATTTTTAGTGCTCTTGGAGGCTCCTCTGCCCTTCACATCCCAGCCTTTCCAGGTGGAGGCTGTCTCATTGACTATGTACCACAAGTGTGCCAGCTGCTAACTAACAAGGTGAGTTAATACACAGAACTTAATTTCTCCTTCCTTCTTGTGTTATACTGTACTTCACAAGCACTTTTATGAAACCACTGTGGAAACAAAGGATTCTACTTATTCGACCAGATGATTTAAGTAAAGCAAACTCAAGCAAGTTAAACTATTCCAGTAACACCGTTTTATACCTGATCTTGTGAGAGATTGAACACTTTCATGTCCCATTAAAGTCAGTGGGAGTTGTAGGTATACAGCATTTCTTGGGTTTTAAAGGGGTTTTCTTATTGTTTTAAGGTACATTAGGATAAAAATGTTGCCCCAACATATTATTGTTCTGTTGCTAGATAAATAGCAATGTATGGCCAATGAATTTATCTTTCGGTGGAAAGACATCCAACTATCCCTAGATTACTGTCGATTGTGAGCACTTGACAAAAGGTCCCATTACAGTGATATTATCTCAGCTAATTCATCCAAATGGACTGATTTATCTTCTCTGATGAAAGTTGATATAGTAAAGTAATAGCCACTTTATAGAAAGTTGTATTCTGTTTGGCTTAGAGTCTCAGCCAAAGAGAAGGTTTATTCATTAGGAACAGTATTTTGAAAATTTTGTCAGATGATTTAAATGTAGTTTTTAACTTAGAACAGTAAAGTTAGGGCCAGACGTTCAACAATCTGGTTACTGTAGATTTCCTATATATCTTTTTTATTTCATATTTTTTTGTTTTTCTTGTTTAAATAAGGAAATTAAATGATGTCTTTTAGAAAAGGTTCCTTCAAACTGCATTTCCATAGTTATACAGAAATCTATCTTTAGAGCTGTTTTGTTGTGGTTTTCTGTTAAAACTACTTCTGTTTTTAAAACCTACAAGTACACAGTACTGTTTTTATCCTTTTTTTAAACAAAGTTACTTAAGCAAACTTATCATCTGTTTTCCCTTTTCCAAAATAATGTTTCAGATCCCACTCAAAGCCTTCAAACTAAGCACTTTTTAATAAACTGAAATAAGTCCTATTTTATAAATAGAATTATTTTACTTTGAAAGGGTATAACATAGCTCTGAACACTGATTGTATCAATGTTATTTCAAATAACTTAACACAAGCATTTGCCAACCAAGGAAATCCAGTGTTACCATAGCCAACACAAATAAAGTATATATTTCCCCCACTCTTCTTTCTCTCAGCATTAAGCGGCTCTAAAAGAGTTAGTTTCCATTATGAAAAGCAAAGTAGGATTTGTAAACGTGACTATGAATGGAAGCATTCTATAGATATAACATAATGAGTTGGGAACTAGATACTCTTTCAGCCTAAACGAAAATAAGAAAGAAAAACTTGTAGCACCTTAGAGACTAACAAATTTATTTCAGCATAAGCTTTCGTGGGTTAATACCCACTTCATCGGATGCATCCGATGAAGTGGGTATTAACCCACGAAAGCTTATGCTGAAATAAATTTGTTAGTCTCTAAGGTGCTACAAGTTTTTCTTTCTTATTTTCGTTTTGCTGACACAGACTAACACGGCTACTACACTGAAATCTTTCAGCCTAGTATCTTTGGTGTTGGTTTCATCATGAGTCAAACCTTGCTTATCTTGCAAGTAATCCATTCAAGTTAACTGGGCTATTCATATAAAGCAAGGACTATTCAATGGGCTCAGATCTTCCAACCTAAGCGTAGTGGTCTGAATCAGTGCTGGGATGAAAGACTTTCAAGGGAAACTCAGGATACTTCAGAATTTGGGGTTGGTGATTCAGTAAGTGGCTCTCTTCTGCCTGGGTCAGCCTGAAGCCAATAATTCAGCTTACTGTAAAGAAGTACTCTGCTGCTAGAGATGCTGTTTTTCAGATGACACATGCAATTATGGTCCTAAGCAGTTTTCTTTACAGGATGTTTCTCTAGCATCCTTGCCAAAAGCTACCTCAGCCAATTACATATTGCCTATCTAAGGTTATTTCTATTGCTTCAATTGGATATGATATTCTTCTTCACTTCTTATTGCACAGTAGTGTTACCGGGTGCTGTTTCACCTACAGGTGAATGAAGAGAGCCCTGTGTACAGTTTGTTTGAAAGGCATTTTAGGTTCCTTTAGGATGAAACATGACATCTAAAAGTAGGATTTAATGTTATTAATATTCTGTAAATAGATTTCCAATAAAACTAGACAAATATGAAAAGTTGGGAGCCTTTTCTTTCTATAAAATGTCTTCATAGCTTTGGGTTGTGTTTTTTTCCAGGTACAATATGTTATTCAGGGATACCATAAGAGAAGGGAGTATATTGCAGCTTTCCTGAGTCACTTTGGAACGTAAGTCTTCTTTTAATGCATCTTCTCATGTAACAGCAGCAAAAGCAAAATTATTTTACCTTTCTGATTCACAATTAGATGTCTTGGCTGTTAGTTGAGGCAATGACATTCTACCTTTCATTATAAGGTTCTGCTGAAACATTATATATAATCTTACTATAGCAGCTACAATCAACAGGATGACTTGAAGCTAGAGATAAAACTTGCTGTTAGGCAGGAGAGCATGCTCATTACATGACCCTTGGCTATATAATTAACTTCCACTGGATGAGTCCACATCTAGCCATCTTCAGAAAATGATGCACATAGGCCTTCTCATAGTAGTGATGCTAGCAAGCAATCCAGCATTATTACTCCTGGAAGCCAGCCACCACATTGATTCAACTCAGGAAGTAACCTAAAATGAAGAGGAGATAGTAGATTTCATCCCTTTGTGAAGAAACTGAAGTTTCCTTATTTCCGTATAGAGTGGCTACAGAGATATTCTGGCAATAGGCACATCAAAAAGTGAATGGATGGATGGTTATAGAGAGACTGCAAGGAGGAGCACCCCAGATGGTCTGAGGTGGCACACCTAAGGAGAGAGGCGGTCTCTTATGGATCCAAACCATATAAGTCTTTATAGATCGATATCAATGGCTTAAATTACACCATGGTGCAAATCAGAAGTTAGTACAAACCTTGGAGAACTAGTCTGACTAAAAACATGATTTCTTTTCTGAGAATCATTCAATCCAATCTGTGCTACAGAAAACCCTCCATCTGTACAGTGGATTTATAACAGTTCTTAAGACAAAAAGAATCCATCTCCATAATGACCAAGTAAACTGTGAAAGCATCCTGCTGTGGTTTAAACATGACCGTAGACACCATCTGATCCCAGGGTCGATAAGATAAAGTTGTTTACCTCTCAGTTGATGATATAAGCATGAAAAGCATATGGTACATAACAAATTAGTATACTGAAACATTGCAGTTTACATGTTCTGATGCTATCATAGACTTAAAAAGACAGACCACCCCTAATAGTTTGGGTATTTAATCCATTTTGGGGGAAAGGGGGAATTGCATAAGTAACTTAATCAGAATTTAGCTCCTTGTATATTATTTATGACAATGTGATACATTTTACAATATACAAAAACTAAATTAAAAAACAACAGCAGCAAAAATAACAATAACAACAACAACAAACAGCACCATAGTAATTTGACAAGCCTGAGTGTTTAACAATATAAGATAATCAGGAATCGAGGATGAAGATATTAATTCAGCTGTCATGCGGATTTTTTTTCTCTATGTAAGTAAAAAATATGTCCGTGTGAAAGCTTTTCTTTACATTTAAAATATGATTTGTGGATTTTGAATGTATATTTGTATTCTTTCGATGTATAAATTGTCAGATTTAGACTCCACCTAGATCGGGGTGGGCAAACTTTTTGGCCCTAGGGCCACATCTGGGTATGGAAATTGTATGGTGGGCCATGAATGCTCATGAAATTGGGGGTTGGGGTGCGGGAGAGGGTGAGGGCTCCGTCTGGTGTGGGCTCTGGGGTGGGGTTGGGGGTGCAGGAAGGTGCTCTGGGCTGGGACCGAGGGGTTTGGAGGGCAGGAGGGGGATCAGGGCTGGGGCAGGGGGTTGGGGTGTGGGAGGGGGTCAGGGGTGCAGGCTCCAGGCAGCGCTTACCTCAAGCAGCTCCCAGAAGCAGCAGCATGTCGTTCCCCCCCTCCGGCTCCTACACAGAGGCACGGCCAGGCAGCTTTGCATGCTGCCCTTTCCGCAGGCGCTGCCCCTGTAGCTCCCATGGGCTGCGGTTCCCAGCCAATGGGAGCTGCGGAGGTGACACTTGGAGCGGGGCAGCATGCAGAGCCTCCTGGATGTCCCTACACATAAGAGCCAGAGGGAGGACATGTCGCTGCTTCTAGGAGCCGCGCGGAGCAGGGCAAGCCCCTGACCCCGCTCCCCTCCTAGAGCGCCGGAGCGGTGCAAGCCCCAGACCCTGGCAGGAGCTCAAGGGCCAGATTAAAACATTTGGAGGGTTGGATGTGGCCCCCGGGCTGTTGTTTGCCCACCTCTGACCTAGACTGTTGGAAGTCAGTGTTATGACATGAGTCCCTTGATTTTCAGTAAGGTCTCTGCTTTTTACATCTAACTTCAATGTCATAGTGTATTAATGATCTCCATCTGAGTAACATACATGCAGTTTTTGGTAGATATGTTCAATTATTACTGAATTACCATTGCAAGTGCCATTAGCAGAGCTCACTGCATTTTCAAAAGTATCTTGTTTACACTGACTATAGCCATTCCTCAGATGGAAGCTTCATTATTGTGGTGTAAGTTAGAAAATTATTCCATTTGAGAGGAGCCACATGCAGCCTGCATTTGGATAGAACGTAATAGCAGATAGTAAATAAAGTAAAATCTTGAGTATTTCCCTTTGCTTTAACCCAATATTTGTTTGATTGTCGTTTATTATTGTAAGGAATATTGTGTAAAACTGTGTTCTTGTTTTATATTTCTGTTTTTATAGTGGTGTGGTGGAATATGATGCAGAGGGCTTCACAAAGCTCACGCTGTTGCTGATGTGGAAAGATTTTTGCTTCCTTGTTCACAGTGAGTAGCTGTTTGCTTTTTATCCTTTTACAGGAAACAATTTAACAGCTTTGGCTATTTTTATTTAATGACTATGTATTTTTGATGTGGCCCTCACACTTTTGAAAACACAAAATCTTGACTGCGATTTGAGAACTAGGAATGATTTATGCAGATAGATCTGATTTTCTGATTGATAAAATCACCAGATGTATTCTGGAAGAGTGCTCCAGCGACTTGCCCCAAGGTTCTAGCATCTGCACATGTTGGCAACCAGGCCATTAGTGTACATAACCCAGGGGTACCCAAATTCATTCATCACTTGCCACAAACCAATACATTTGTGGGCATTTTTGGATCAAAATAATGTACACATCCATAATGTTTCTTGTACTTATATTTTGCGAAGTAGATTAATAGAAAGTGTTGCTTTTTTCAATTCACCCTCTAGAAAAACCTGCAGCTGATCACCTTTGTTGTCCTCCTGTAGTTAGAGAGAGGACAGCCACAAGCAAGAGTTTAGGACTCAGTGGGCCACAGTTGAACCTCCAGCTATGTTTTGGTCATCCTTGATGCAAATACTTTAAACTAAGTTTGTAAATCAAGACAGCACTAGAACATGTTATGAGACTGAGGTGACTTGAGCATGGTCTACAAGTATATACATGAGGAAGAGATTTCTGATAGTAGGTGGCTCTTTAATCTAGCAGACAAAAATATAACCAGTTCCTTTGGGGTTGGGAACTAAAGTTTAGACAAAGTCAGACTAGAAATAAGGTGCATGTTTTTCACAGTTACGGTAATTAACCATTGGAACAACTTACCTATGGATGTGGTGGATTCTCCATCACTGGAAGTCTTTAAATCAAGACTGGATATATTTCTGAAAGATATGCTATAGCTCAAACAAAAGCTATGGGCTTTATGAAAAAATCACTAGGTAAGATTCTGTGGCCTACGTTGTGCAGGAGATCAGACTAGATCAGGGATCTCAAACTCAAATCACCACAAGGGCCACATGAGGACTAGTATATTAGTCCGAGGGCCGCATCACTGTCACCTTTTCATATAAAGGTACAAAAGCCCTCCCTCCTCCCCTGCTGCCCCCAGCCCTGCCCCCACTCCATCCCTTCCATGAGGCCCTGCCCCGCCCCCATTCCAACCCCTTCCCCAAAGTCCCCACCACAACTCCGCCGCCTCCCTGCCCCTATTCCAACCCCTTCCCCAAATCCCTGCCCTTGCCCCGCCTCTTCTCCGCCTCTTCCCCTGACCACGCGGCTCCCTGCTTCTCCCCCCTCCCTCCTGGAAAGCGCTAAGCGCTACCAAACAGCTGTTTGGCGGCGGGAGGCGCCTGGAGGTAGGCAGAGGAGCGGGGACGCGGCGCGCTGGGGGGGGGCCAGTGGGTGAGGGGAGCTTGGTGGCCGCAGGAAATAACTCCGGGGGGATGAGCGCGGGGAGCTTGGCGGGCCGCAGCAAATAACACCAGGGGCCACGTGTTTGAGACCCCTAGACTAGATGATACCAGTCATTCCTTCTGGCCTTTAAATGCATGAATCTTAGAAATACAGAAATATATAGAGTATTTGATTTGGGCCAAGAGTGTCTGTGCTCTGCCCTCAGACTGTCAATCATCTTACCCTTTATTTAATTATTTTTGACCAGTACTCTTCTCTTCTCTGTGGTGCCATTTAGTGTAAAACAATGATAAATGCCTCACTGCGCCTACAAGTGTATTATGTTTGCCCTTTAGTGCTGGAATATTCTCGATTGTATTCTTTTTTTTTTTCTTTAATTTGGGCCAGTTTCTCCTATGGGAACACTGATGCTGGTGTCTAAATAGAAACTTGCTGAATGCAAGAGACTATAATCATTTTAACTCTAAAGAAAACATCTGATCCTATTGTTTATGAACTCCAGAAAATTTGAAACTGGATGTCATTCCCACTATAGCTGTAGGACTTACAGCATAAGCCAGTAAAGAAGGTCTAGTTGGACAAGTCAACCTTTCTTTATACATTCACTTACATTCCTTTCCCACTTCATGCTCTCACTGGCCCGAGGTGTCCTACTGAATGTTCCTTCACTTTCTGCATCATTCTCCCCGTCTCTTTCCCCAATCCTCCCCAGCCTTTTTCATCCCTATTGTCTTTAGTTTAATTTAATACAAAATTCAAACTTCTGCTAAATGGTAGAGCAGTTTTCAATTGTTAAGTGATATTCAGAGCTCTCTACTTATGACTATAGAGCCCTTGAGAGGTATGATTATAACGGAACAGCTTGTCATTATGAATTAGCTCCATAGCCTTGTAAATTGTGCAGTAACTTATCTGTGCAAGTCATTGCATCACTTGCTTGTTGAATAACTCACAGCATAACTTAAATAAGTTACATGTACTAAAGGATATTGCAATGAAATCACCAAAACCTGCATTTCATTTCCTGAATGAAGTAATGCAGACTTTCATCTCTTAACCACTGAAAATGACTGTGTATATTACGGTTGAATATTTAGCAGCCTGTTGTTAAAATGTCTAGCACAGATAGATTTAAGTTGAAAAAATGTTGTACTTTATGTATTTGCTAAATGGAAAAAATCTTCAGAGAATAAATAAAGTATAAGTGAGAAAAATGAGGAACTGTGCAAATGTGCAGAAGGCATCGTGGCAAACCAAATAAAAGGAATAAGATTCTTTATTAAAATAGATTTCCAGCTCATGTAGACATACCCGTGCAGGCTTTCATCTAGCTAGCTCACTAAAAACAGCAGTGAGGTTTTGGTGGTATAGGCTTTAGTGTGGGTTGTACAAATGACTATATACCCAGCGTTCATAGAGTAAGTAGCCTGAGCTAAGTGAAAAAGTAAAGGACCGAAACTGTAAAAGGTAAATTGGATTTTAAAATAATAATACAGTGGTACAGAATGCTGTACTTTACATACACTGTTATAATATTTTATTAAAATATTTTTTCTGTTGACTCAACTCAGGAGTTATGTGTACTGGAACCCCCGCCTCCACTCCAGAACAGTCTCACATGATCAGAAGTACAGTATTGTGCAGTACTTATGGAATAAAGGGCACAGTAAAGGAAGTCTGTACAGCTTATCTTGCAATATAGGAGAGCTATCTAATTGCAGACTTTAGCAACTGTTTTAATCTAATCATTAAGTGAGTCTGTCAAAGTGAGGTCACAGGAACTGTTGTTTTAGTGGTTTAGTTCTAAGAGTTAATCAAGTGTTTTCAAATACATATTATAAGAGAAGAAATGAACATTTAGAGACGTTCATGTTCATTCACTTGGGAGAGGAAGTCATTAACCAAATTTAATGTTAATGGTGGTGTAGTTGAAGAGTAACTCTATTCCCTTTGCTACTGTTTTATAACACTGATATTTTTTCTTTAGTTTTGTAAATAAGATGATTCATTTTCAGAGACTTAAAGGGTCTTTCTTTCCTTGGCTATGTACGCATGCCTCACACCCATGAAATCTGCATTAACATTAATGTATGTCCAAAGTTGAATAGACCTCTGGATATGGACACAAGAGTGTGAATGTGTTAGTAATTTTTTGAAAACTTGATCTTTACTGTAGATGTGCATTTAGCATCTCAACACAAATGAGATTGGTAGAAGATGAAAGGATTGCAAATAATAATTAAAAGTATCAGTGATGAATTAGTGGTTGTTTGCTTCTTATAATGGAAGATTCGTAAGGATACATGTTTACTTCTTGCTTCTTTGTTCCATATATGATCTTATACCTTTTTGAAGCTGATGGGCACACTTCACTTGGGCAAAATGGAAAAAGCAATTAAGCTCCTTTATGTAGTAAGATAGCTGGAGCACTAGAAGTCACTGCCCAAAGCACTGACCAAATAAAAGGCCTGAACAAAAAATTAACTTAGTAAGAATGAGAGGGTTTTGCTGGGAACTGATTGCAAAAGCAGGGGTTGGGGTATTAATTTGATTTTAGCTGTGTGTGTTAGAAGAAGAAAGCAGCCAGAAAAGTAAGGACAAAGCCAGAGAAGCACTGATAGCATGACCCTGAGAGGAAGCTGAGAGAAAGAGATTATATATGGCAGAGCGCTGTCTGGAAGGGAGGCTAATAGCCAGCAAGGACACTGCCTGTTCTGTTTATTCATACTGTGTTCAGAGAAAGAGGTGTTTGTGTCCATGTTTTGTAAATAAACAGGATTGCACGAAATAAATACCTGACTCTACCATCAATTTCTCCTCCTAATGGAAACATCCTGCAAGGCCTCAAAGTTTGGCCAACCATTCAGACCAAAAAGGGCAACCTATTATACTGTTTAGTGTCTAGTCATATTTGGGTCTAGCTGGCTTACTTAACAAAGAACTGTTGCTTTACCTTGGCATGTATTACTGTTGTAACGATGGTGAAGTTTGTGAAATTGCTTCTGCAGATTCCTAGTCCAGGAGTTACATGCCCTGCCACACAAATCACAGAACCATGTAAAGCAGTAAAGCCTCTAGAGGATAGGCAAGTGGAGAGAGTGATTTGCAACCAAGAACATAAAAGACAGTGCGCCCTCTTTTTTGATAGTTTGGGGGCCTTGTCAGTTTTTCCTCCCATGTGGGACTTGTTCCCGTACCATTGGGTGCTGAAAAGAAAATAGTCTTCAAGTATTGTCCCCTTGATTCAATCAAAATGTCTGCCAGCAATCGTGACTAATGCCTAAAATTCCAAGCAGATCGTCTTATGGTTCCTGCTCTCCCTGGGGTTTTGAACTTGATTGGCTCCACCTCCTCCATGGGATGTTGTGTGAGAAAAGCACCTTCAGCTAAACGCCTGGGGAAACAGGCAGTCCTGTGGCCCAGGCCATCTTGCAAATGGAGGACATGGGTTACAGCAGTAAGATTCTGTATTTACTTGAGATAGTTGGCACACATCTTGATGGTTCTGTGTTTTTAATTAAATATTTTAAATTTTCATTTTATAAACTAAAATCTTTCCTGATTATGGCATGGTTCTTTTTATTTTATTGTTCGTGACGGTGTGACTTCAAGAAGAGAGGTGAAAGTTTGCAGAAGGGCGAATTTGTGGAAATGAAAGGGAAAGGGACGAGACAAAGAAAGCAAATGCCCAATAATGTAGGTAGCAAGGCAGAGGGGGAGGGTGTGATGCACGTTGGTTAGGAGAAGGGAAGGTAGGGCAGCAGAAGGTAGGTCAAGCATAATAACAAAAACAATGGTTCAAAAGTAAGAAGTTCAGTACTGAGGTACAGTGAAGTCGGACGTCTGCTACGGTTGTGACAGGATAGCTTTCTGCTGTTAGTGATAGATAGGAAAAGCTGGAGCTTTTCAAGGACCAATCCTGGAAAGCTGAGGCTAACAGTGGTTCCAGGGAGGCCGCTAGGGCCAGTTCTTAGGAGTGATTCCTTGACAGTGAAGTCGGCAAGGAAAGGTAAGCTGGCAAACCCAATTCCCTCCTCTGGCTCCCTGCCATTTGCTCCCAGTAATGTTTATTCTTTGGCGTCTGATCCTAAAATTCACCCTTGTGTAGAGAGCATCTGCACAAAGCTTATGCACCATCTAAGTCCCACATAAGTCCTCAAAATAAGGTTTAAGTGGAATTTACATGCTATGTAGGTCTTGAGCATGGGGTGTTGAGCATGTCACCTGTTGAGTTCAGTGGGAATTGCAAGTACTCCCCACCTCTGAGGATCAGGCACTGTGGTGGGAAAGTGGTTTTGGTCACAGACAAGCTGCTCTTTTCCTCACTTAACTGGGTGCAGTCCGAGGCTAATCCCAGAACTCAATTGCAGTATTGTGGAGAATGAATTGGCCTTTTCCTACCGAGTTTCCATCATTGCCAGGTCTTTAAAGGGGCATTGTCAACTAGTTGTAGTTTCAAATTTGTATTCTATCATAAATAATTATTATCTGTTGAGAATCATTATCTGTTGAGAATATTTCAACATCATGTTCCTATGATTCCTTGCTGGATGTTAATATTCTTTGAGCTGATTGACATTTTGCAGGCCTTAGTGCTCTGTGTTTGAGGCTAATAAAGTTGAAGGCAGAGGTGGTTTGTCTCCTTTTATTCTGTTTGCCTGTGTTCATGTTAGACTGATATAAAAATATGTCAGTATTTTAAAGTAGATTTTGTTAATAACAGGGTTGAGATAGGACAAATTATAAAACCTAATATGAATGGAAACCATACATGGTGAAAAGAAAATTAGATTTTAAAATTCTTTTGTTTTATGGCGGTGGTAGTAGTAGCAAAAGCAAGCATTTTTTGGTAAAATGTTAGTTTCCATTGGCAGTTTCCATCTGTCGTTTCAAGGAAACATATGTATGGTTTGTATTTTTTGAAGTTTTTCATTTTTTTATTATATTGCTCTAGATATTTTAAAGCTCATTATTTAGTATTGCTTCATCTGCTTTGAAATGGGAACTACAAGCTCTTTAACAAGTGGATAGAAAAGTCATCAACTTTCACAGTAGCTTCTTATACTCTGAAAAGTAACAACATAGAAATGTCACTACTCAACAGTCTGTCTGTCTAGACCACTGTTACCATAATGAACAGTTACCTCACAAACATTAATTAACTTAATGTAATGAACTGTAAATCGATCGGTGGGTAGCAATTGATTTCTTGGGGATCGATTTATTGCATCTAGTCTAGACGCGATAAATCGATCCCCGAGCGCTCTCCCCGTTGACTCCAGAACTCCACTGCTGCGAGAGGTGGAAGCGGAGTTGACAGGAGAACGGCAGCGGTTGACTCGCCGCAGTGAGGACGCCGAGGTAAGTCAACTTAAGATATGTTGACTTCAGCTACGCTATTCCCGTAGCTGAAGTTGCATATCTTAGGTTGATCCCCCCTTCCTTTCCCCCCCTCCGCCAAGTGTAGACATGGGCTAAGAGACTAACAAATCTATTTGGGCATAAGCTTTCTTGGGATATAACTCATTTCATCAGATTCATGGAGCAGAAAATACAGTAAGCAGGTATAAATACACAGCACATGCCTTACCAAGTGGGGGGTCAGTGCTAACGAGGCCAATTCAATTAAGTGGTTTCCCTTAGGTCAAGTAGGAAATATGTGACAGAACTGGGAATTAAATACTGATTTCCAGAGTCCCAATTAATTGCCTAAACAGCAAGACACGTTTTCCTCTCCAACCTTGCTTCCTGTGTGTATTCAGTTATATCTATTCACTTTCTAAGACAGTAAGCTTTTAGCACTTTACCATGTTATCACTACAAAGCCAATATACTTCTTGCATCAGCAACAGAATTGTGAAGTAAATTCCAGTTGCAGAGCCAAATTCTTACCTGTTACACATGTGCCACAACTAAAGAAAGTGAAGTGGCACAGATGCAGCTCAAAATGTAATCTGCAGGCACTAGGGTATGTGGAAGTAACTGGAGTGGAATTTGAAGACAATTGGATTGTGCAGGAGTAATTTAGAGTATAATTTGAAAACAATGAGATGGTATGGGAGTGAAATTGGAAGAGGGTGAGGTTGCACAGCTATCATCGAGAGCAAAGTGTGGATTTTAGGAACTTTATTTCTGGTGGTGAAACATGAGCAGAAAACAACTCATTTTGATTTTCAGCTCCCAGGCTGAGTTTGAAACACTAGCAGAAAAAAACTCATTACTTGTAATTGACTGCCATTTTTACACAGACACTTGCCAGAGGAGAAACACACTTTAAATGCCTTCATATTCTACTAAAATGCTATTTAGAACTTCTCAACCAATTGCACAGGCTTTCTCTCTCCTCTGACAGTGTTAGTGCCATAAGAAGGATAAATGCCTCTTTTCTCCAGCAGTGGGACACCATAGTCCCAAATCTATGCCAAGTTTGAGCACAGATTTTTCTACACGGACAGAAACCACTGCTGTACTTACAGTGCAGACTTCAAATGGCTCAAATAGGCAAGGTTCAGCTTTATAGCACGCCAGTGTTTCATCACTGCTAGGAGGAGTTGCTATAGAAACTGGTACACCAGAAACAATACAAAGAAGTGGAAACGAGAGGAGGAAAGCCTTGGGAATTAAAAAAGAAAAAGACAAAAAGGAGATGAAGAAAAGTCATTAAGACATGGCATGCACATGACAGACAAAAAGCCCCCCCCCCCCCATCCAATCCGACTAGAGAGAATTTTATAAGAGTTAGAGACAGGAAGACCTATTAGGTTATCCATTCCATTTCCCTGGGGCCAGTTCAGGGTAGTTCCCTATGGTACATTTTCTGGTATTTTGTCCAGTCTGGCTTTTAAAAGTCCAAAGCAGTAAGGTTTAATTGGGATGGGGGATAATGTCACTCAAAAGATAAAAGTAATTATAAGACATTTGCCAGGTTCGTTTTACATCTTCCTATCATATGCTTTTCTTTTATTACTGGAGACTGTTTGAACAGACTCTTAATTTGTGCTGTGAACTATGTCCCATATAAGACTAAACAAAGAATACAGAAACTCTGTTTGAAGCACATACTTTAAATGTATCGTTTTCACAAGCTGGAGGGCACAGTCTTTCTAAAAAGTCATCCCAAATTGCACTACGATTATTTTGTATTATAAGAATGGGGTAGTAAAAAACCCCAAAGTTCAGCAGATCTACCACTAACAATAAATAAGGTAAAAGCTTTTGAGTGGAACTGAGTTTGTGCCTTTCTTGAAAAGTCTCTTTGAAGTATATAACCTCTTCTGGTTTGTGTAGCCCATAGAGCTAGCTTTAGCATTTCTTTTATTCAGCAGTAATGCAAGGAACCTACAGGCCTGTATCCTGTGAGAAATTGCCTTCAGTAGTTAGCAAGACTTGAGGCCTATGAACATTGGCACAGATAAATGGTCCAACTGTCACCCCTAAGCTTTGGAAAACAGGAAATGGAGTGTGGAAGGGGGAATTTTGTTCATAATGACATCAGCAAACCACAGGAACATGAGCTAACACTAGCTTCTGGATAGAACATCCACAGTTATCTGACCACAAGAGTGCCATGGCAACAAAATAACATATATGATAATAAGTTGAGATAATTAATATACTAATCTATAGGAGAATGACACCCCAATATTAGTAAGATGAGGAAATACAAATGAGGAAGAGGGGATAAACCCCTACTGACTATGCATTAGATGTAGAGGCGTCAGCATAACTTTTTATAAAAACTGTATCCCAGGCTGGGTGCAGTAGGAGAGAGGGAGAGCCCTTGGGAGGTGCCAGGATGATGGGCACTGGAGATGATGAGGAAGGTGATGGTGACAAGGAAGATCATGGCTAACATTTCAGGTTTTTCTGCAAGGGATGGTGTGAGTATATGGATGTTCAGATGTGCATTCTGTATTATCTCTCTCTACCTTACTGGGTTAGAGTGTTTGTGACTTTGCTAAGTGTATTAATAAATTATTGTAAATATAAAAGGGTTCCAATATTGTGAGTATTGCAACTGTGCACATCAGGATTCCCCACTGTACTGTAATTTTAATAATACTGGGCCTGATCTTGGGACAAGAACGTATTAAACCTCAAAGTGATAACTGGGAATTCTTAAGTAATCAATATAATTAATACATAGTCATTAGATCAGGCTAAATTTGACAAGGACTGAATAGTGTTTTGAAATTGTGGCCTTGTCTAATCTGATGCTTTCCGTAAAGTTTTGCACCATTGCACTATTACTAGTGCTGTCCTCTTGGTGATGGTAACAGCTGGAACTCTAGTGTAGACAAAGCACTGGTATTTTTACCACCATGTCATCTATCTCTGGTAGGTGGCCAGGTAGCAACTGTGAAAAATCAGGATGGGGTGGGCGTAATAGGCACCTATATATGACAAAGCCCTGAATATCGGGACTGTCCCTATAAAATCGGGACATCTGGTCACCTTAATCTCTGTGCCGATCAAATCTAAATGACACAGTAGTAAAAATGCCAGGGTCACCAATGCCTGGTTTACACTATAGCTCCCATTGTTACTTCCACTGGTAGGAATTTTAAGAAAAATCTCAGTATAGACATGGCAGTGACAAAATGCTGTTCAGTCATTCTCAAACCAGAAAGAATTACACACTTCTAAAGAACCGTTTATAAAGGAGATGCATAAATTCCAGGCTCAGTGTAATCCACAAGATAAACAAGTTCAAACTCCATAATATGCAGAAATAGTTTATTCCAACATAAATCATTGTTTCCATTATTCAGAAAGACACATGGGCTATGGAAAAACATAAAAAATAACCACTTCTGTATTTTAGACTTTTAAGTTGGTCTTCTGCAAAGATGCTATATGTAATAAGAGAGGTTTGGGGAGGGACAAGTTGGATGGCTTAAGGTCTTAAAAATGAGATGTATAGCCTTGCTCTTCTCGGTCACCAGTTCAAATCTAGCTGAGGTTTTTAGTGACTGAAAGCCATTTCTGTCCAATATGAAAAAGAGTTGGAGGCCTTTGTCCATTTGAAAAGGAGCATGTTCCCGTCACAGTACACACCACCAAAGTTATCATTAGTTGATCCTTTGCTGGGAGTTTCCACAGAGAGGCCAAGAACTGAATGAGCATACAGCATTAACCTTCTCCCCCAGACGTACCTGGCTGGATTAAAGCTGACCAAGGCAAAGATTCACCAACATTTCCCCCCACCCCCCGCCTTTCCATTCCATTAGGCTGTCCATAACCCCTCTAGCAAACTCACCGTCTGAGCCTGTCTTACTTCCTAATCCTGAATACTTGATCTTCCTCTCAACTGAGGCAAGAAAAGTTCACATGGTTGTACGGGTCCACCATTCCACAGATCTTGTTTCAGGACTGGGTCCTCAATGAGTGGTAGTCTTCCTTCTGTGTCACTATTAAATTAATGCTCCAGCATGATACTAGGGGGTATGAATTTCAGACACAATGTAAATCCTGGATATTGCCAACATACAGTTATTAAAGGGTCTCCACTTAAAATGACACACTTCTGATTATTTTAACCTTCTACTGTTGTTATTACACCTAAGATTAATATGTAACTCAAAGACTTAAGAGAAAGCATACATTTTTCTCTATTTTTCAGTTGCACATTGTACATTTGACAGCACTTTGTGTATAATCAATTTCATTCTTTCAGCTGGAAAGGCAATCAGTACCCCATGTTGTCTGCATGCATCTTTCACACAGCAACAAGAGAAATAAAATCATTTTTCAAAATAATAAAATGTGATTACAGAAGCACAAAACTGGCTTGGCCTCAGGGGCATGTGGAGCACCATGAACTGCTTTGAATTCACTTTTTAAATCTACTGAGTTGCAGATTTCCAGCTGACAGTGTTCCTTTGAAGATCCTATGGACCTTCTGCAGAAGAAGGGATGTTAGTCCCAATATATTTACCAAATTCTAACCGAGGTGACCCTACAGACCTAATTTGCCCCAGTAATTTCAGTTGAATGTTATTCTTCATTCTTTCTCCTTCGCCCTTAAAAATATTACCACTGTGGTGTCGCTGACGTAGAATGGCTGATGCATTTCCAACCAATTGATAAGTTCACTTCATTGGTTGAGAGTGATTCCTGTACATATGGACCAGATTCACCCCTTCAGTCTGCACTTTGAACCAGCAGAACTTAGGCTACAGGTTTTCAGCAGCAGAAAGTCAAGGGAGGAGTGGTGAGATACAGTAGCCAAGCCAACTATAAACCCTGTTCCACTGAGGGATATTGACCCAGCCACCACAAAGCCAAACATGCTGGTGACTAGGCCAGGTCAGGCCATTCAGGAGGTGCACTGAATCAGCAGATCTCTTATGGAGCCTTCACCGGTGGAGCTCCCACAAGAACTTCATGGAAGCTGCTTTCTTCAGTAAAACCCAATTGGAGGAAGAGCAATGGTACCATCACCTGCCTTCTCCCAGTGGTGAACGCCTCCCCTGGTGTAACTGCCCTAACCTATGCAGAGGATACAATGTTCATGTCCCTGTACCCATGATCTGAATCTGGTCCATGGTCTGTAAAGCATGTATGCCTCTTTCATGAGGAAAGGTATTGTATACTATTCATGGTCTTATTGGATAATGTTACATATTTTGTCCTTTAAATGTTATCTTATTCTTACAAGGAAATATACATATATAACATATCAGAACAGAACAAGAGTAAATACTAAACAATTATCACTACAAGGGTCTAGCCAGTGCCCAGGTCAGCTCGCCAGGTATGTCTCTTATACACCTCAAATAAAGTGTGTGTGTTTATATCTCTAAAAAAAAAAGTTCAAACTCTTAGTCAGTCATTAATCTCATGGGGGTGGTAGACTGTCTACATAATCCCCAGTGCTCTGTGTGTTACTGTTCTCTCTACCAGAACAGAAGTACATTTGTATTTCTGATCTCCACCCACTGCAGGAGGTTTCATTCTCTCATTACATACTATATGAAAGTATGGAGGTGGAACAATCCTTTCAATGAAATGTGTTAGAATGAAGTCATTCTACCCCAATGTCCAAAACATAAACGAATGCTTAGCACTTTTCTTTGAGCTTCCCAATACCCTTGTGTGGTGTGTATGTTGGCATTACTAGCCCCATTTTACAGCTTTGGAAACATATTGCTCTAACAATTAGTGCTTTTGTCTGTATGAACAGTTAGACCGAGGCAAGTTGGCATCTGAGGGCTAGTCTACACTGGCAATGCTAAAGCGCAGCGCTTTAACGTGCATTGTATGGTCGCAGCACAGTGCTGAGAGAGAGCTCTCCCAGCGCTCTAAAAGACCACCGCAGCGAGGGGCATAGCTCTCAGCACTGCGGCACTTTTACACTGGCGCTTTACAGCGCTGTGACTCGCTGCGCTTGGGGGGGGTGTTTTTTCACACCCCTGAGCGAGAAAGTTGCAGCGCTGTTAATTGCCAGTGTAGACAAGCCCTGAATCAACCCCACACTAGCCTGCCGCCAACTGACTGACACGTGTTAACAGCTCATTAATGCACTTTGAGCTCATCCCATTTCAAAGAGGACTAGATAAAAAGCGCTTTAATAAACTGTTACCATGTATCAGCAGGGTCCACATGGACCGCTCAGCAGTACGGGGTAGATTCACACTCCATCTTGCAGTGGTGTAATTGTTCATATAGACAAGCTCTAAGACTAAGGCCTGGTCTACACTATAGAGTTAGTTGGTGTAAGGCAGTTCACATCGACCTAACTCTTAGCCATCTACACTAAAATATAGCTCCCACCGATGTAACTTGCCCACTACACCAATTTAATAACTCCACCTTCATAAGAGGCATAGTAGTTAGGTCAACAGTGTCAGTGAAGACACTGCGTTGCTCACATCAACTGTTGCTGCCTTTCAGAAACAGTCCCACAATGCCCCCACACTGGCAGTTAAGTTGGTGCAAGTGCTCCTGGTGAGGGAGTGCACCACCGACACACGGAGCATAGTGTGGACATGTAAAACTGATTCCATTACTGTGGTGACTGTATGTCAGCATGACTTTGGTCGGCTTAATTTAGTAATGTACATTTGCCCTAAGAATTTGAGACTTGCCCACTCTGTAGGAAGTCACTGTTAAGATGTTCAGTCCCATGCTCTAACCACTAAACCACACTACTGTCTCTGTCTTTAAAAAGTTAGATAAATATAAAGAATTGATTTATTTGGTAGCCATGCTGTCAAATATACAGAATATCTCCCATTCCTTCTCTTAGCATTTAGCACAGAAGTAATTTTTTCTTTTGTCCTCAGCTACAGTATTGCTGAGGCCGTCATGTTCATGTGTTGTATTGCCAATTCTTTACAAATAGGTAATGGGAGGGTTCCAGTCAAATATAGGGTGGAGATAAAAGATAGGGAGAAACCACTCCTGTTTCTTTTTTTATGATGTGAGTACCTTATCTTCTCTTTGAGATTTATAAACATGGGAGACAAGTGTAGCCTGGAAGAAGGGGCTGAAAATGTGAGGGTATTGTAATATAAAACAAAATCTGGGTTGCTTATAGATAGGAAATTATTAACAAACCAGACCTCTTCTTTAAAAGAGAAAAAGTGTTTCCTCTCCTTTTTCTCTTTGATTTATTTACCTTGCTTGCAAGATAGCACTGAAATGAAAAGGTCTGCATAGGACCCTATTGTTACAACTTTAGATGTACATAGTTTCTAGAAAAATAACCTTCAACTGCACGGCCCGTGGAGGCATAGGCACCTACTCCGTGGGTGCTCTGGGGCTGGAGCACCCACAGGGAAAAATTAGTGGGTGCTCTGCACCCACCAGCAGCCAAGGTCCCCTCAGCCCCCGCCCCCCCTCCTCTTCCCCCTCCCCTGAGTGCGCCGCAACCCCGCTCCTTTGCCTACCTCCCAGCTCTTCCTTCCCTGGCCGCCGCCAAACAGCTGTTTGGCAGCGTTAGCACTCTCCCAGAGCAAGGGAGAGCAGCAGGAATGTGGTGCGCTCAGGGGAAGAGGCAGGACCAGGGCGGGGATTTGGGGAAGGAGTTGGAATAGGGGCAGGGAGGGGGTGGAGTTGGGGTGGGGACTTTGGGGAAAGGATTGGAATAGGGGTGGGGCAGGGTTGGGGCTTCATGGAAGAGGTGGAGTGAGGGCGGGGGCAGAAGGGAGTTGAGCATCCATGGGAAAGTTGGCGCCTAAGCGTGGGGGCACACTTCACAGTTCTGTAAGTCAGTAATGAATCACTGTGTTTCACTGGCTAACTTTCATAGTCTATTGCATGTTTCACAATCCAAGGTTTGTTTATAATGTTTCTTATTTTGCAGGTAAAATGTACAAATACTCAGGCTCAATCTTTATTTTAAAATCTAAATGTAAGCCCTAGGGAGAGAGGACAGTTATTTAAAGAGGTGCATAGAGGGATAACAGTGGGTAAGGAGATGAAATAAGGGGAAAATGTAGACTGGGTATAAGGAAATTGATACAGATTAGGCAGGGCTGCACAGAAGTTTTTGGAGGGCTGGGACAAAATCTGAAACTGAGGCCTCCCCACCCTTCCAAAAATAATTACCACTGATGGGGGGCCCAGGAGGCAGGGGGTTGGTTTGGAGAGTGAGCTGGCCCACACTTATGCTGCAGCAGTGTCTCAGCTTTTGTTCCATGGGGCTGGGCCCCGCTCCCCACTCCAGGTGTTGCAACCTGGTGTGCGAGGTCACAGCACCACCCAGGTTTGGCCTGGTGGGCCAACTCTGAGTAGTGTTGTGACCCCACACCTCAGGTCACAATGTCACTTGGCTTGGGGTGCCTTCTCAAATGGGGGGGGGTCTGGGGCAAACTATCCTTTTTGCCTCACACCCCACCCTAGGCAGCTCTGTGATTAGGCCGTGAATTACCCTTTGCTTGTAGTAAGTCTAAAGCCTGGTCTACATTAGAAAGTCATGCCAACAAAACTCTCCATTCTTCAGTAAAGCTTGGTGTGCATGCATCCATACTTAATTGTGTCTCCTACAAACAAACCTTCCACTCTCTCCAGCAGTTATGCCTGTTTCCAGAGCAACATAGGCCCCTTGCAGTTCAGTTCTATTGGTATAGTAGCACTCTGGACTCACATGTACCTACACCCCTATAAGCAGTCCTTCAGCTGCAGCCCCCCAAAGCAACATTCCCTTTAAGAATTCCCTCTCCAATACTACATTTGATTGAACTCTGCTGCCCAGAAGTCCACCTCACTTTTAAATTCCAAGTGCAGTCTTCTTCACAGCCACATCTGTTCCTCTTACCTGCCACCTTGTTGCTGAAAACATGGCTCCTTGCACTCAGTCTCATGCTGTTGCCTTGTCCAGGAAGGAGGTGCACTGTGGAGAGAGGAGCCATGTGCAGGCACAGCTACGACCCTCCCTCAGGAACAAGAATATTTACAGTGACTTGGAAAAGAGATGGTGAAACTCTAAATTCACTCCTGAGTCAGCTTCAGTTGAATCATAGAATATCAGGGTTGGAAGGGACCTTAGGAGGTCATCTAGTCCAACCCCCTGCTCAAAGCAGGACTAATCCCCAATTTTTGCCCCAGATGCCTAAATGGCCCCCTCAAGGATTGAACTCACAACCCTGGATTTAGCAGGCCAATGCTCAAACCACTGAGCTATCTCTCCCCCCCGCAAGCACTCCCTAAGCACTGCATTCTTGCAAATACAAAAGGATTGTATGTGCTGCCCTTACAGTGGAACAGAGAGCTGCTTTCCTCTTTGCTGCATCTGAGTTTGCAGTGGCGAGTTCGTAAATGTCATATGAAAGTGTTTGATTATGGGATAAATCAGAGGAAATTGTGGGCATTTGACCCCAACCTTCAGAATACCCTGAGAGGTGTGTGAGTATTCCACAACGTACAACAACAAGAAGGTCAGATCGTGTGTGTGTGTTCATTAACCTGTGTACATGAGACAGTTAGGAAGATTAGTAAGGATATCTGGGTACAGAGGTATCAATATGTTGAGGACATTTATCTCTGTACCTCAGTCGTGCTTGATGTGAAAAGAGCAGTTGAACAACCAGCCTCGCATAGGAGACCGTTTTTATTATAGGTGGAACTGGTAGCACTGCTTATTATTAAGGTTGCCCAACACTTCCTGTAATAAGATCCTGTTTTCAGTTGCTTACAAAAACAGGACTGGGATAGGGAAAAGGCTGAAGAGGACATGGGCAGAAGTGATCAAATTTGAGGAAACAAGATACAGAAGGGTTTGAGCATTGGCCTGCTAAACCCAGGATTGTGAGTTCAATCCTTGAGGGGGCCATTTAGGGATCTGGGGCAAAAATCTGTCAGGGTACAGTACTTGGTCGTGCTAGTGAAGGCAGGGGACTGGACTCGATGACCTTTCAAGGTCCTTCCAGTTCTAGGAGATTGGCATATCTCCATTTATATTATTATATAGGGTCTGTGATCACTAGAGCACATTCCTTTCCAGAACCTGGAATGGAACCCCAGATTCCTGAATTTCAGCATTCCTCTGTCAGCAAATAACTGTGAAACCTACTGGCAAAGTGTGTCTCTCATCCCCCTCAAGTGCTAGAGGATGGTAACCTACTACTCATATCAGTTACTCTGTTAGCTCCAGTGGTAGAGGTCTGTGTGGTGGAGCTAAAAGATCCAACCCTGCTGATGACCCATGTGGGGGCTGATAAGGTTTCAACTGGAGTACTGTGTCCAGTTCTTGGTGCCACATTTCAGGAGGGATGTGGACAGTTGGAGAAAGTCCAGAGGAGAGCAACAAAAATGATTAAAGGAAAACATGACTTATGGGGAAAGATTGAAAAAACTGAGTTTGTTTAGTCTGGAGAAGAGAAGACTGAGGGGAGACATGATAACAGTTTTCAAGTACATAATAGGTTGTTCTCGTTAACGTTTGAGGATAGGACAAGAAGTAATGGGTTTCAGTTGCAGCAAGGGAGGTTTAGGTTGGACATTAGGAAAAACTTCCTGAAAGGATGGTTAAGCACTGGAACAAATTGCCCAGAGAGGTTGTGGAACTTCGGTCATTGGAGGTTTTTAAGAGCAGGTTAGACATCAGGAATGGTCCAGTTATTACTTAGTCCTGTCTTGAGTGCAGGGGACTGGACTAGATCACCTATTGAGGTCCCTTCCAGTCCTACATGTCTGTGGTTCTATGGTTATGTCATATGATGAAATTTGTTTTTTCAGTTTTTATAAAATGTAGGAAATTACACACAAAATAACTGTGTTAAAAGAACCATTATTAAAGATGAAAAGTCAAGCACTCAAAATTTAGGAAACACGGGAATTAAGGTTGCCTAATTCAGCCCCTGTAGTATGTATGCTTTATGATACAGTCTTTAGTTACATGATCATGTACTGGTTTTTTCACAGGACCTCTGCCTTTTTCAGTGTACAGGAGGGACCTGCTCTGGGGATACAGTAGAACCTAAGACCTTGTCTATACTACAGGCAAAAGTTGATCTAAGCTACGCAATTTCAGTTACATGAATAGCGTAGCTAAGATCTACTTACCACTATGGAGTACCAGTGGAGTACAGGAGTCGACAGGAGAGCAATCTGTGGTTGATTTAGCAGGTCTTCACTAGACACACTAAATCAATCTGCGATGCATCAATTGCCTCGCATCGATCTCCCGATAAGTGTAGACAAGCCCTCAGAGTTACAAATGCCTCAGGAATGGAGGTTGTTTGTAACTCTGAAATGTTCATAATGCTGAACAAAATGCTATGGTTGTTGTTTCAAAAGTTTACAACTGAACATTTACTTAATGCAGCTTTGAAACTTTACAATGCAGCAGAAAAATGCTGCTTTTAGCCATCGTAATTTAAATGAAACAAGCACAGAAACAGTTTCCTTACCCTGTCAAATCTTTCTTTTTAAACTTTTCCTTTTTTTTTTTTTTTTTTTTTTCAGTAGTTTACGTTTAACACAGTACTGTACTGTATTGGCCTTTTTTTTTGGTCTGCTGCTGCCTGATTGTGTACTTCCGGTTCTAAATGAGCTGTGTGGTTGACTGGTCTGTTCGTAACTCTGGTGTTCATAACTCTGAGGTTTTATTGTATACGAAATGGAGCAGGGATATTCTTGGTTATGACATACCTCCCCTGCACACTGCTGCCAGTTTTGTTCAGAGTTTGAACTTTTGAAAGAATAACCATAACGTTTTGTTCAGAGTTATGAACAGCCTCCATTCCTGAGGGGTTCATAATTCTGAGGTTCTACTGTACTGTTAAAAGGAATATAAAATCAAATGTGCAAAAAAAATGTATTTACCACCGATCTAATCAGGAATCAAAGATTTGCATATTATATTAACTTGTTAGGTTAGCTCCAAGGTAAATAATACTTTCTTATTAACTCTGAAGTTGTTTGCATGTGTGATCCGAGTGGTTAACATTGTTCTGTTCCAGACCTCAGTGTTGTTGACCTTTGAGAAGGTAAACAAAAGAAGCTTACTAACTCCTGGCATAATTTTTCAGGCAGTTAGTTGTTAGCCAGGGTTTGTCATTTAGATAACAATATTGAAAATATACTGAGCATATACATTAAATTACATGACAGCACAAGAGCAAGAAAAACTCAAATGTGTATGTATTGGTTTTTGTAGCTTCTTTTATATTTAGAAAACATCAAACTACTGTAGCTATTTATAAGCTGTAATTAAATCTCTGTGATTCATTCTTGATGTGCAAATCACTTTTTCTTTTTCATTTTGGAATAGACAGAGAATAAAAAGTTAGGGGCAATCTTCAGGTCTTTTGCTCAGGTTTACTCAGCACTACCATAAAAGTTTTACCCGAGTAAGGATAGGAACTTTGCCAGATTAGGGAGTTGACCCTATTGGTAAAAATGTTAGTATAGTCTGAGTCAGCGTGAAACAAGTTTCAGTGTAGTAGCCGTGTTAGTCTGTGTCAGCAAAATGAAAATAAGAAAGAAAAACTTGTAGCACCTTAGAGACTAACAAATTTATTTCAGCATAAGCTTTCGTGGGTTAGTACCCACTTCATCGGATGCATCCGATGAAGTGGGTACTAACCCACGAAAGCTTATGCTGAAATAAATTTGTTAGTCTCTAAGGTGCTACAAGTTTTTCTTTCTTATTTTCATTTCGTGAAACAAGTGTCTTTCTGTTTTTAACCCTATTAGTGTGCTCCTCTGGCCAATTATTGTGTTATTTAAAACGATTATTTTAAAAAAATAAGCCAAAGTAAAAAATAAAAATGATTAAGTTATGCTGAATCTGGAACTGAATCAGAAAGCTTTACTTTCCTGAACTAGTTAATAGTTTAAATTTTCCAACAGAAGCACTTCTATTCCTGGGAGAGAAGGGGTAAATGGGACTTCCTTTGACAACCTTTTCATTTTAAAACCAAGACTAGTTTGACAGCAAGATTTATACCTTCCTAAGTAAATATTACTATTTAACCGTATGACTTGTGGAAGCTTGTTAAGTGACGTGACTCACCTAGATAAAGTTATTTTTAGAGATGTAATTTGTACTGTTTAGAAGGGCAAAAAAAATGCTGGTAAAGAGCTAAATCCCTCATTACGGTTTACAAAGCTCATGAAACAGCATTCATGCAAAAGATGACTAAGCAAGGGTCTATTGCCACTTTCAGGAATTTACAGACATGAGTCATCCACTTATTGTCTGCAGATAAACCACCAAGGTACCTGTGAGTCAGCTTTGATTTGGAAATAGCACTTGCATTCAACATGAATACTTTTTTTGTTTCTTAAGTATCTAAATACTGTTGCTAAATAATATGCCAAACCAAAGCTTGCTTTTGTAATCTTCACAATTCAGATGCTCACTTAAGAAAGTGTGATTTATTTTGCACTGTGATACATACTACATAGTAAAATATAAATATAGTCTGCAATTGATATAATTTTGCCAACACTTAACTCTGTCCCCTTGTCTACTATACAGAAGCAGATTTTATCTGTGTTCTATAATACATAGTTATCTCATTTCTATAACCAGTAAAGGGCAAAAATCTTCTCCATCACACCTTTGCCTCCTCCACAAAAACACAGATCTGACCAAGAGCAAAATCTGACCCTTTATCTTCAAAGCCCCTTGTAAATATTATCTTATAACATGTTTGCTTATTTTATGTGATCTGAAAACTTTGGGGCCGAATTCAAACTTGACATAAGAAACTACTACTTAATTAACTCCAGTGGACTTATGCTCACTGTGCCAGCAATGAATTTGGCCCTTAATGTCTACTTCTGAAATAATAGCTGGTTATTTGAGATGTGAAGAGCAGGTTAAAGTTCAGAGCCATTTCCTGTTTACTTGAAATATAGGTACGGTTGTGCTCTATATTTAGGGTCACATTTTTGCTTGATGAGGCTCAGCTCACGTCCTTAATTAGAGAAACACTTGGTTTAGAAAATGGGAGCTTTGGTTATCCTTTGTGTTCTCAGGTGGACAATAGCTTTGGAAATCAAAGGCAGCCACCATTACTTTTCAGATTTGGCTTGAAGTTCAAGGTGGTACTGCTCTTGGCCAGGAGTGTACAGTTCAGATTTAAACCTATCTATTTTGATCGTCTGGTTCAACGGTTTACATTATATTTGACTCCTGAAAACCTCTATAAATGTTTTGGTTAAGAAAAGGAGGAAGCATTTTCTTTCTTTCTTCTCTTGCTGTACCTCTGTTGAAAAAATACTCTGAAAGATGAAAGGCTAATCACAGAAAATGAGAGCTTCTCTCAAGTGACAGCAATGTCTCTATAGTGCTTTTAGACAGTAGCTCTACTGCTAGATACTTTTTCTTAAAAACAAAGCTTTTGGTTTAGTTAATGGAAGGAAAAATGCTATGACTGCCTCTTTCACGTAGAGAGAGGTTTTCAAAATTAAGCTAATGGAGACCTGAAATTCTCTAGGTAAAGATAAATGAAATAAATAGAGATAATATGATTTAATTTCTTTACTGGAGTTTGCTATCCTTTATTCGTACTTATAAGCAAACAAGTGTTTCATACCATTTGCACAGTTATTTGAGGGAGGGTGTTCCTCCAGGAATTGATTCTGCAGAGAGAGCAGATAAAGGCTGTACTAAGAAATGGAGTTTAAATACACAGCACTAAACAAAGTAAACTTCCAGCTTCAAAACTGAGAACCAGTCTCCTGGGGTTTACGTTGCTCTCTACAGAGCAGCTCTTTTGATTCTTTGGCATAAGAGTAATGTCTGTGGGAGAGGAAGGAACAAGTAGTTTGCTTACTGATAAGTGGCTTATTGTGTGGCAATTCTTTTTCAGGGATATCATGCATTAACCATACTACCAAGAATACTTTGACAAAGTATTTAATTTTTTAATCTAACTTTTATTTTTCTTTAACGTAGCAGTGTTCTTCCCCAAAATTGATCAAACTATCTCAGTCCATCATGTTACCTCTTAAATGTATCAAGCAAGTGTTTGTGTGGGCTGAGTGCCCCAGTTAATCAGAGTCTTATCACAACATAAAACTCAGACACTGGGTCACTGAACTGGCCAGACATCAGTACCCCAACTGATCTGCTTTAGCCTGAGACCACAACTGGAATACCTCATTAAATTGTGTGTACCTCATTACCATAAACATATGGAGGGTGTGACTGTGGGATTGGCAGGCTTGATTTGGAGCGTAGGGGAAATAAGCCTTGTCCAGTTCAAAAAGTAGAAAAATTTAGGCTAACTATCAGAAAATCTTTGTGAGATTGCTATATCTTAGGCTGTGGAATAGGCTTTCAAAGGAAGTGGTGGAAGCATCATATCTTGAAACATTTAAAAAAATAGAATATACAAAGCACTAGCAAATATATTGGAGGGAACGATCCTGGTCTGGCATAGAAATGGGATAGATGATTCAACAGGCCTTTTCCATTTTTTAGTTGCTATTATTCTCAGCAATTTTACAGCCAGTGGTTGGCTTCTCTTTTGGTACTACATCTGACATTATTCAGTCAGGATCCTTGATGTGTCATTAGGTAGAATTGTGAAGTCACAAATGAAGATTTCTGAGGTCCCAAGTTCCCATGAATGAGCTACAGTCTTACAAAACTAAATTGGTGAGCTAACTAAAGAATTGGTTCTTTTGTCCCTTAAGGTTAGTGGAATGCATCGTTTTGGGATATTGCATGGAATAGTGAGGGGTGCTTTGAGGGCCAAATCCTGTATCACTAAAGACAATGCAGGTTTTGCCATTGAGTTCAGTGGATGCAGGATCAGGCCTAAAAGGTAAATACTGAGATTGATGTATGAGTAAAAGTCTTAAAACAAACTAGGGAGATTTTTTAAGTCTACTGAATATAAAAGACCCAAGAAAATGTTATACTCCAAGAATACGTTTGGCAGTTAAAAGGTTAAGTTTTACAAATTGAAGAGCCTCTGGAATACTCTCTCTTGTAGACTGGTTTGTTGATCTAACAGGCCTGACTAATCTTGAGATGGCCTCCTTCCTTTTGGGTGATAAGCAAAGGGAGTTAAAAGAGATAGGATCTAATTCTGGGTCTACTGAAGTAAAACATTTCTGATATCAGTGACTTTGTAGTTTTAGTTGTTTGTTGACATAACACTGTTGACTGTGAGTTGGGATTCCTTTGTTCTGGTCTGGATTCTGCAAGTGACTCACAATATGACCTTGATTAGGTCACTTAACCTCTCTGGGCCTCAATTTATCCATCTGTAAAATGAGGATAATAATACTTGCATCTCCCAGGCAAGGTGTAAGGATTAATTATGGCTGATAAAGCACTTTGAGCTCATCAGATGAAAGGTTCTATAAAAGTACAATATTGCTCTATTTCGCAAAACAGAATGCGTATTAATATTCCTGAAAGTAGAAACCACGCTGGAAAAATATAGACTTTAATGCATTAAGCATTAAAAAGAGAGAGAGAGAGAGAGAGAGAGATTGAACTGGTGGAAATACTGTGATTAACCTGTAAATGCACAATAAAATGATGTGTCATTTGCTTTGTAAAATAAAATACTTCAGTAAACATAAATCGAGTCAGACATCGACATAATGTAATCCATGTTTATTGGAAGTACAAGAGGAGATGTTAGAATTCCCCATCATTTTCACTTTTTTCATTTAAGATCTGGTTAGCTACATTTTTTAACCTGAGTTTAGAGTCAATAGGTAGGAATGATATATTTCACAATAAAGATGAAAGCAAGCAAAGGTGTCTCATTCATGTCATCTTTTTCGTTTGCTGTCTTTGCAGTTGACCTACCACTGTACTTTCCTCGAGACCAGCCAACTCTAACATTTCAGTCAGTCTATCACTTCACTAACAGTGGACAGCTGTATTCCCAGGCCCAGAAAAACTACCCTTACAGCCCACGCTGGGATGGCAATGAGATGGCCAAGAGAGCAAAGTAAGTCGGACTATCATTTAATACCAAAAGTTTCATTTGTTAGAGGGTCAAGTGTTGTTAAGTATTAGAGTATAGATTGATCTGTATGTATTGGACATTCTGATATATGACACTGTTTCTGTCTTGTGTTTTCCTTGGTTATTTTTGTGTTGGAACTGAATGCAGTCTTAATATTCACACATTTGAATCTTACTTACTTGTTTATATTTTATTAATAATCAATTATTATGGTCCTATTGCCAAAGGACCAACCAGTGGGGCCCCATTGTGCTTGGCACTGAGCAAACAGTGTAGCAGCTAGTCCTGCCCCAGAGATCGTACAATCTAAATAGTTTTAATTGTTTTTTTAGAATAACTGACTTTTTAGGAGCGCTGTCTCCCGTTAAACGTATTTTCTTTTTGTTGAGTTGCATTGGCTTGTTAGAATTGACCGGGGGAGGGGGGGGGGGGGGGAAGGGGGCTATGCAAGTGCCAGAATATTGTAGATGTTTTGTTTAAAAGAATGAAAAATATAACTCAGAAGCGTCATTGTGAGTTATTTCATGCCTGTACTGGACAATACGTTAGTTTGGTGGGGGGAGTTGTACACAAACACACACTCTGTCTGCTCTATACTCACGTATAAATCAGCATGTGCACGTTGAACCTCCCTGCCCAATCCCCATTCCTGAAATGTAGTGGTACTCTAACAGTCTTTTAGAAAAGCACTGACTGCATAATTTTTCTTTAGTATCATAGACCTTTCTATGAGGTTTGTCACCTCTGAGTCTTTGCATATAAGCAGAGTTAGATTAAACATAAATACATACAGTAGAGCAAGGGTCTCAAACTCCCAGCCCACGGGCCATCTGCAGCCCGAGATCCTCCCCAATGTGGTCCGGGGGGGGGGGGGGGGGGGGGGCTCTAGCAATTTTGGGGCCGAGCCTCTCCCTTGGCCTCCGCCCCGAGCGCCCCTGCGGCAAATGGGAAGCTGCAGGGGCAGTGCCTGGGGGCAGCAGTGTGCGGAGGCCCCCCAGCCTGCCCCGCCTTGGAGCCCCAGGTAAGCACTGTGCCCCCGACCCCCTCCCAGAGCCTGCACCCACACCCCTTTCCCACACACCCCCTCCCTCCCCCAAACTCACTCCCAGAGCCTGCACCCCCTTCCCACACACACACACATCCCCCAAACTCCCTCCCAGAACCTGAACCCCTCCCCCTTCTCCCTCCCAGAGCCTGCACCCCACCCCTCCTCCTGCACCCCCACCCCCTGTCCCAGCCCAGAGCCTACATCCCAGACCTCCTCCCCCACCCAAACGCCCTCCCAGAATAGGGTTACCAGATAGCAACTGTGAAAAAATGGGACGGGGGGGGGGGGGGGGGGTAAAAGGTGCCTATATAAGAAAAAGTCCCCCAAAACAGGACTGTCCCTATAAAAATGGGACATCTGGTTACCCTATCCCAGAGCCTTAGGCAGGTGGGCGGCGGAGTTGTGGGGGCAAAGTTTGGGGGGGCAGATTCTGGGCAGCATGAGTGACATTATTGACCCGCTGGGAGGATTTGAGGACTGGCCCTAAGGTAAATTGAGTTTGAGACTCCTGCAGTAGAGGGAGTAGAGTGTGAGTAGGTGGGGGAAGAGAGAAGATTGGGGTAGCCATCTCTTAAGCACAAAGGGAGAGATATAGCTCTGTTTATAGCTCTATGTTTGTGTGAGTGACTGCAGACTTTACTGCATCTTGCAGGGTGGGCAGTCCAGATTAAAAAAAAACTACTCTCTGTTGGGAAGAAATGTCCCAAGAGCAGCAGTTTCCCTCTTTCAGTTTGTCTACACTCGGAAAATGAATAATGTTTTAATGAATACGTTTTAAGCACCATGTAACATCTAATGTAGACAAAGACAATCAAGTTAAGATGTGTTAGCCAAGGTTACTTAGGTCACACCTACACTAGAAAGTTTTACTGGTAGTATTTCTGCCAGCATGTAGCTGCCGATTTTGCAATTCCAGTAGAGCATGTGCATATTCGACTGCCTTTGCCAGTGCAGCCTACCTTCACGTCAAGAGGTTGTATTGGAGAAAAAGTGCGCTGTGCTACAGGAAGGCATCCCAGTGTGCCCCACACCACGGCCCAGCTTTCTGGGACTTTTGGAAGTGTATTGGGAGAAACCAGCACTCCTCTCAGGGAACTGCGGGACCTTGGGGTCAAGGTCCCTCTGTTCCCACCATAATCTTCTCTTTCGCACCATTTTCTAAAATTCCCACAGTTCCTTGTGCTGGTTTTCAATCTCTCTCCCATCTCACTGGCAAAAGCATGGATGTCAAACAGATCAGTGGAATTCCCATATCAGTTGTAGAGACAAGGCACCTGCTTCTTCTGTATTTGTGGAACTTGAGCAACTATCACAGAGGCCAGGCAAGCGGCAGTGAAAATGAGAAAACCAAGGAGGAGTGGATGATGCAGACAGTGAGTGAAAGTCACCTGATGCTGCAGGCATTCACTGACCAGCTACACACGGTGGAACAGCACTTCTGGGCCCTTGAAATAAGCTCTGATTGTTGAGATTGGATCTTGATGCAAATCTGGGACGCTCAGGAGCGGCTTCAGAACTTTCAGATTTAGAAGGTCACATTTCTGGAGTTGTGTGCTGAGCTCACCCCAGCCTTCCAGTGCAGAGACACCAAAATGAGAGCTGTTCTGACAGTGGAAAATGGGTAGCAATCACACTGTGGAAGCTTGTGACCCTAGATTGCTATCGGTTGGTGTTGGAACGTCTTCAGTGGGGACAGTCATCATCCAGGTGTGCAAGCCCATTAATTGTCGGCTCCTGCATAGGATTGTGACTCTGGGCAATGTGCAGGAAATAGTAGACTGCTGATCCAGTGCAGTGGACTTCCCGAACTGTGGTGGAGTAATAGAGGAAATGCATATCTTGATCCTGGCCCACCTATCCCCATCCCTCAGGCTGAGTACTTAAACAGAAAGCAGTATTTTTAATGGTTATGCAGGCATTAGTGGATCACCAGGAAGGTTTCACTGACATTAGCCAAGGGTGGTCAGAGACAGTACATAATGGGTTCTTTCTCAGGACTCAACTGAGTTAAGTTCAGCTGACTATGGCTCTCCACTGGGTCTGCATCCATGTCCTTGACAAGCTCTTTGTTGCTGTGCAATGCTGGGTTTCCCTCCTCAGCAGGGCAGGCTCTAGCTTTTTTTGCCGCCCCAAGCAAAAAAAAAGGGGCGGCCGGACTGCTGAAGCAAAAAAAAAAAAAACCAACAGTGGCCGCAGGGAGCACATGGAGGGCGGTCAAGGCATTGCAGCCCGCTCGCAACTGGGCGAGAGGGGCTTCCCCCCTCCGGCCTCAGGGTACCTCTCCCGGCCGGGCAAGCGGAGGCCACGGGGGCTGCAGAAAGTGCCGGCTCAGCCGCTTCTTTAAAGGCGGCTCGGCCGGGCTGGGCTCAGAGCAGCGCAGGAGACAGAGGGCGGTGCAGGCGGTGGGGAGTGGCGCGTCCTGAGGAGCCCAGCGGCACGGTGAGCGGCGGGGATCGCCAGTTCCTGCCCCCTCCCCAGACCGGGGTCTGTGCCCCTGCAGGGCTGGGCTGCGACTGGCGGCGCATGGGGAGCCAGACGGGGGCTCCGGAGCTGCGGAACCAAAAAAAAAGAAAAGAAAAGAATCACGGCAGGGCGGCCGGAATGTGCCGCCCCAAGAATCAACGCAATGTGCTTTCTCGTCTGGTGCCTGGAGCCAGCCCTGCTCCTCAGGATCTGACATAGTGTCCACTGTCACTTTTGGGGTGATGGTAGGATCCCCACCAAATATGGCATCCAACTGTATCGAAGCAGAAGGCATGTGCGGCAGCCCCAGATTTTCTGTTGGCCTCCCTTGCCTTTTGTCCAACTGCTGCAGTTCCTTCTACTTCACCCAGAATTGATGCCCCTTCCTGTTGTGCCCCAGCTGCATACCCTCTGCAATGTCCAAATAGACATCCTTACTTCTGCAGTTATTCTGCATCTGGGCTTGCACTATTTCTCCCCACAGGCTGAGGAAATTCAAGGAAATTCTTTCCTGACCAGGCAGCAGTACAAGGTTTACCTGTTTTTTATGGGTATCCATATCTGTGTGCTCTGAGGTGGGCTTGCGGAAGAGATGCATTTCCAAAACATGCTGGTGTTTTAAAGTGTTTTGGGTGGGGAGGGGTTCTGGTCACTGTGACCCACTGGCAACAGAGTTCAGAATGGTGATCAGGAGGTTCATTGTCACAGGGACAGGGCATTGTAGGACTATTCCCAGAGGACTGTTTTTACTGGCATAGGTAATACATAATCCACACAGACATTGTAGCAGTGTAATAGTGCAGGTAGAGGGCTTATGTCATTCAGGGAGATGGTTTAATGAGACCAACAGAAAGTTAGAGTTTTACTACCAGGGCTCAAAAGTAAGCGTGGACACAAAGAAAGATGTGCCAAACTAAGGTATGTTTTATGGTAACATTTCATAATGTGGCCCAAGCCTTAGGAGCAGCTAACACATTTTCACCACAACCAGCTAATTCATTTTTAACATGACTGTCTACACTAGGGGCGTTTTAATTCAAACATGTTAGTTAGCACATTTGAAAACAACACACATTTCCCCAGAATAGACAAACCTTTAAACTCGTATGAGCCATCTGTCTAAAAGTGTGCCAAAGACGTTGTCCTAAAATATGTGGCTAGCATAAGAACGTATAGTACATGATGGAAAGCTAGCATCCGTGTTTGTGCAGTACTTAGGAAATAAATTATCTTTGTGTGGTTTCCATGGGAAAGCTCTTGATTTTTTCTTAAGTAGGCATTCAAGTGTGCATGAATTGTGTCTTTAAAGAATATGCAGACTCTGAGCCTGGGATTTCATGAAGGAATATTGTAAATAACGCTTGTTTGTTTATACAAATTATGCTCAGTTGTTAGACACATTCTGGCCGAGTTTCTGCCCTGACTTGCACACTGTGCAACCCCGTGGCTTTCAGCAGAGCTTCAAGGAGTGCAAGTTAGGGCTGAATTTAGTCCTTTATCCTAGAATTAGCCTAAATAAAGTATTTTACTTGTCAAAAATTGCAGAAGAGTGGAAAACCGGTATCCCAATAAATACTCATACTTCAGGGTTTATGTGCTCTTTCCAACTTGGCTAAAACAATGTGTTCCTTAAAATTTGTTTCTGAATAATACTGTTGCCATCCACCCACTCGCTGGTGTGTTTCCTTAATGTGGCATTACAGATTTACGTGCCCCTGCATGCTCTGTATGGGTCCAGGCTTGAGTGGGGCTTATGCGCTCAACCAGTGATTTCAAGCTTTTTGTAATACATTTTGGTATGAACCTCCTTACATTTGTTTTAGCAACCATTCTTCATATAGTGACATCCGCCAGTATCTCAACTCATCTGCCTTCATACTTTTATGAAAGGAGACTAAGAAAACTTGGCTTGTTTAGCCTAGCAAAATAAAGGTTGAGAGGGGTTATGATTGCTCGCTAAAAATACATGAGGAAGATAAACACCAGGGAATGATAAGAGCTATATATGCTAAAGAGCAATGTTGGTACAAGAACAAATGGGTATAAACTGGAAATTAGAAGGAGTGAGGTTCTGGAACAGCCTTCCACTAGGAGGAGTTGTGGTAAATGACCTAACTAGTTTTAAGATGGAGCTTGATACATTTATGATTGGGATTATATGGTGGCAGTAGCAGAGGACTGGACTTAGTGACCCAGGAGATTCCTTCCAGTCCTGTGTCCCGTGCTCCTATATTAAGTCAATTATAGGGCTTACCCCATCTTAGACAAAATATCTATTGATATTCTTTACACTGTTTAAAAAAAAAGTCTTCACTAATACCCTGAAACTCTTGGTTTCCATGTATGATACTTTGGATCTCCTTGAAAAGTTTAATATTTACAATTCATGCAAAACTTTCTTCAGTTTTTATTTCCTACCCTTACGTGGGCACAAGTAAACATCACAGTACAAGATAATTGGAAAGAATTAAATCTGTATTATAGTCTTCTCCCAACCTGCTAATAAAAAGGATTCCATGAAAAAAATATCTTCTGAACGCAAACATTGAAATGATTGTTTCAGATCCACTCAGGATCTTTTAATAGTAGATTTTTTTTAAATCAGTTTTTCTGCATCCACACATCAGCTATCCATTTCTAGTCTTGTGTGTGTGTGTGTGTGTCTATATTATATTAAACTATCCAGAAGTTATAATAAAGTTTAAAAATGCAAAATGTGGGGGAGGAAGGAAGGACGGTGATCATGAATGAAGATAATGGAAAAGAGATGTACTCTAGGTACACTCCCATGCCACTGCATAAATAATAATAATGGAATATTATACAGGGTGCACCACCACATGCTAAGTGAGTTTTCTGTACCATAGAAGAGAACCCCAAGAATTGAGAAAATGCCAAATAATCCTGACACCCAATCATCCTTTCTAAAATCGTATGTCAGAACTTTTTATTTATTAGAACTTATGGTTTGCAGTAACAAATGGTAAGTTACATTTAGAAACCTGGTCATCCATCATTATTTAATATGTCCTGCACAAAGCGGTGCATGCATTGGAATCCTGTGTCTTGCAACAAATGACTCTCTACCGGGCACACCAATTAAAGAGAAAATGGTTAAAAAATATTCACAATCCCCAAAGAAAAAAGTTAGAGCCATGAAGGCACACACCTTTCCCCACCAGTCTTCATCCTCCTTCAAGAGCGTATTAGCATTGTACATCCTTTGCTATTGTTCTCTGCTTTGTATTGTCCAGCCACTTGTAAAGATTGCCCTGTATGAAGGCTCTCACTGCACTAAAGGCACTCTGAGGTATATCTGCTATTGTTTACCAAATATATATATTTCATCCTACAGCTTGAAGTTTCAGTATGATACCTCATGCTTCTTTGGTTTTACTTCCCAAGCTTGCTGAATCTGGATGTGTACTAAATGTGTACTTTGTGCTTGTACTTTGGGTTTAGCTGGATCTGGTCAAGTCAACCACAACTATGGTGTTTTACCTGCTCACTAACCAAAGCGTTATCTTCATGTGCATTAATGGCAATCGAGTTGGTGATAATAATGATTTGCAGTCACACTTAACAGAACAAAACAAAACAAAAAAAATAAGATCTACCAAAAACCACTCTCAACGTTGGGTCCCAGGAACCATCTTTGACAGCAGCAATTATAAGAAAGAAAGAAAGAAAGAACGAACTCTCGCTGGTCTTGGCTAAAGCCTTGCAGTAGAAACAGAGGTAGTGGGTTTCCTTTCCAAGGATCAGCTGAGGGCAGATTTTATTTTCCCCAGATGGGCTTTCCCCCTGAGCCTCAAAGAGCCAGTAAATTCTAACATAGCCATAGAAAAGAGATATAATGACCCAGCTGTGTAAGGTTTGTGATGGAGTTAATTCAGTTTTATGACTCTTCAAATCAAAACTCATATTCACTGACAGGGCAGCATCCTGACATGAATTATACATAAAAAGAAGACAGGTAAATGAAGGGGTGGGGGAGTAATATTTTGCTAAAGCACAAATGATAATGTTCTTCTTTGTAATACATTATATTATGTTTTTGTATAGGGCAACCTTAATACCAAAACCATTTTTAATTGTAAGATTCGGTATTATAGGCAAAAATAGCAAATTAATAAACTAAGCATTAATGTGGAAAATGTTCTTTAACAGAATAGCATTTCATATCAAGATAATACGCTCTGGGTTTATATACCACATAGTACAATACATATAACAAAGTCATTCTAGTTTAATCACATTTTTCATGTACAGTTTTGAAAGTGGCTTCTTGGCTAATTAAGTCTGACACTTAAGATATGGTATGTTAGCTTCTGAGGTGCCTGCCAGGGATTTTCAGTGCTGTCATGCATTATGTGAATTTCAGCCAACATAGGAGGGCTGGAATTCTTGTTTCTGGTCACTTATCATTGAAGCTTTGACTGTAGGAAAAGAAAAACAACTATTAAAGAACACAGAACATTGTATGAAATGAAATATGGATAGGGAAAGAATCTGTTTCTACTGCAAGAATATCTAATTTGTCTATAGGTATATTTTATCAACAAGGAAAATTCACAAAATAAGGCTTTTTGTTTGGCAGATTTGGAATATAAAAAGAGCACTTCACATAAGCTGTTTTATTTTATTGACAGTTAAAACATTATGTAGGCTAACTTTAAAAACGTGGGCAATGAGCATTATTTGCTCTTAGATACTATAGAGATAGGTGCTCTGAAAATACCATTGATCAACTGATTTGATAAATAGATAGTGGGGTTCCCTAAAGGGACACAGTCAAGACTGCTAAATCTAAATTAAGACCTATGTGTTTATCTCCAGGGACTTCTGCAAGGCCCAATTTATCTTCTGGGCTTTTGAAAAGGGGAAAGGGCAGGATGAAGTGTCTGGATTTGGGGGGAGTTGTGTTTTAATAAACCAGATGGATACTGGGATTTGAAATGTTGGTTAGTTAAATGATTAAGGTATGTTCTAATATTTTTAATTGGTGTCTTGGTCAAATTTGTAACTTTTATGTTACACATTTGCCTAGAGTAGAGACAGGCATGTCTCATCAATCCAGATAAATAAATAACAGTTTTAGTTTGTTTTGCTGATTCACATATCCTACAAAAAGTGAAAACATGGACAAATTGCTAAGGAGGAGTAGAAAAAAGATAGCACAAGTATAGGGATAAATTCAGAAAGACTAAGGCACAAAATGAGTTGCACCTAGCAAGGAACATAAAAGGCTATAAAAAGAGATTCTTTAAATACATTAGGAGCAAGAGAATGACAAAGAAAAGTGTAGGTCATCTACTTAGTGGGGAAGGAGAATTAATAACTGATAACATCAAGAATGCAGAGGTGTTTAATGCCTATTTTGCTTCAGTCTACACTAAAAAGATTACTGGTGATCATATGGTCAGCACGCTTAACAACAACAAGGAGGAAGGAACACGAGCCAAAACAGGGAAAGAACAGGTTAAAGAATATTTAGATAAGTTGGATATATTCAAGTTGTCAGGGCCTGATGAAATTCATCCTGTTGGGTACTTAAGGAACCAGAAGAAGCAATCTCAGAACTGTTAGCAGTTACCTTTTGAGAACTCATGGAGGATGGGTGAGGTCCCAGAGGACTAGAGAAGGGCAAACATAGGACCTATTTTTAAAAGAAGGGACAAAGAGGAATTATAGACCAGTCAGCCAAACTTAGATACCTGGAAAGATTGTGGAACAAATTATTTAAAAATCAGTTTGTGAGCACTTAAGAGGATAATAGGGTTATAAAGAATAGCCAACCTGGATTTGTCAAGAACAAATCATGCCAAACCAGCCTTATTCCCTTCTTTGACAGGGTAACTGGCCTAGTGGATAGGCAGGAAGCAGTAGATATTATATGCCTTGATTTTAGTAATGCTTTTGATACAATCCCACATGACAGCCTCATAAACAAACTAGGGAAATGTGGTCTAGATGAAATTACTATAAGGTGGGTATACAACTGGTTGAAAGGCTGTACTCAAAGAACAGGTATCAACAGTTCGTTATCAAACTGGGAGGGTGTATCTAAAGAAGTCCCACAGGGGTCAGTCCTAATTCTGGTACTATTCAGTATTTTCATTAATGATCTGGATAATGGAGTGGAGAGTATGCTTATAACATTTGCATATGACACCAAGATGGGAAGGGTTGCAAGCACATAGGACTACAGGAATAGAATTCAAAACAACCTTGACAAACCCTAGAATTGGTCTGAAATTAACAAGACGAAGTTCAATAAAGACAAGTTCAGAGCACTTAGGAAGATAAAATCAAATGCATAACTACAAAATGGGGAATAGTTGGCTAGGTAATAGTACTGCTGAAAAGATCTGGGGTTAGAGTGGATCATAAATTGAATATGAGTCAGTGAAATGATGTAGTTGTGAAACGGCCAATATCATTTGGGGGTGTATTAACAAGAGTGTTGTATGTGAGACATGAGAAGTAATTGTCCTGCTCTACTCAGCACTGGTGAGGCCTCAGTTGGAGTACTGTGTCCAGTTCTGGGCACCATACTTTTGGAAAGATGTGGCCAATTTGAGAGAGTCCAGAGGAGAGCAACAAAAATGATAAAAGGTTTAGAAAAACTGATCTGTGTGGAAAGGTTTAAAAAACTTGGGCCTCTTTAGTCTTGAGAAAAGAAAACTGAAGGGGGGCCTGATAACAGTCTTCAAATATGTTAAAGGCTGTTGTAAAGATAACAGAGATCAATTGTTCTCCATGTCCACTGAAAGTAGGGCAAGAAGTAATGGGATTATTCTGCAGCAAGGGAGATTTAGTTTAAATATTACGAAAATCTTCCTAACTAAGGGCTTGTCTTCACTACCCGCGGGATCGGCAGGTAGCAATCGATCTTTTGGGGATCGATTTTTCGCGTCTCGTTTAGACGCGATTAATCGATCCCTGAAAGCGCTCCCCGTTGGCTCCGGAAATCCACCTCATCGAAAGGTGGAAGCGGAGTCGACGGGGGAGCGGCAGCGATCGACTCGCCGCCGTCCTCATGGCCAGGTAAGTCGATTACGATACGCCGACTTCAGCTACGTTATTCACGTAGCTGAAGCTGCGTATCGTAGATCGACCCCCCCCCAGTGTAGCCCTGGGCTTAGGGTAGTTAAGCTCTAGAATAGGCTTCCAAGAGAGGTTGTGGAGTCCCCATCATTGGAGGTTTTTAAGAACAGGTTGGATAAATACCTGTCAGGAATGGGCTAGGTTTACTCAGTCCTGCCTCAGAGCAGGGGGCTGAACTTTATGACCTCTCAAGGTCTCTTTCACCCCTACATTTCTGTGATTCTTCATGGATCTCATCTCATCCCTTTTCCCTCTGACTACTTGCTCTGTTCTTGCAAATGCCCAAACAGAATTCCTATATAATTCAGTAACCTGCCTGTACTCATCAGAATGGAGCCAAACTGTGGCAGAGCAAAGGGAATGGTTTGATGATGCACATCCACACTCAAGCAAACCCCTCTTCAAGGGTTATTGGTTGACTGATTGCCCCAATGATTAGCTGCCGATGCATCACTATTTAGCCCTTCTGTTTTGAGGGGCTGATCTTTTTTTCCAGTATCTGAAGTAGTTAAATTTTGTGAGAGCCACTGTAATTACCTATCTTGAATCTCTGTACAGGCTTCCTCTTTTCTCTTGCAGTCCTTTCAGACCTCTCATTTGCAAAGCTATCTAACTCTGGTTCTGATTACATCTTTGTCCTAATCTCTTCCTACATCCCATCTTCCTCCATACGTTCTACCCACACCTCCCCCACTCCTTACTTCACACATTTTTCATACTGCCTTTTATGCTTGGAACAGCATCTCAGTTACATCATGTCTAGCTCTTTCCTTCTCCTACAAAAATCACACCTGTTCAATAAAGCATTACAGTTATAATTGCCATGCACTATTTTGTGTTTCTGCTGTTTTGTTTTGTAACCACTTGCAACTTTAAACTTGAAGCTCCTCCGATTTGGGATTTCACCAGTATGGCTCAGTTCATCTGCTGTCCGCACTTGCAGCACTACAGAAGTAAACAACAGTAATAATAAATATATATCAACCATGTCCTTTTTAAGAAGGATAATCTTTACAAATGTTTACTGGAAAGCTATGGTTAAGGCCCTCAAGTAAACAGGAAGATAGAGTGGGCCTTACAGTGTGGATCACGCAATTGGGAATTTTCACAAAATTAGTATTGCATTTGTTTAGAGAGATTACATTAAGATGAAACATTTCCGTGATCACTCTGGAATATCTTTCATATGATCCACTAGCAAAGAAGCTGAACAGTCACACGGTGACAGAAAATCCAGTGACTCCTATCTTCAGAGACAATTGGGACCCTAAGCACCGACTAATCCCCTGGGGAAAATGGAAGTTAAGAAAGCAGAAGTAAAACTGCTATGATCTAAGACCACAAGCCTTCATCTGACTAAACCAAGTCTTTTTATATACCCTGGGGAGAAGGTGAAGGAAGTGAAACACTTATCTGTTTTGAACAACCAGGCAGAAGGCATCGATAAGCCAGTTTAAAATGCAGGGGGTCTGTTCTGCCATTGATGTTTAATGGGGCTCAGACATGTTGCTCTCATGAGTTTTAATGCAATATAAATTCACAAATGTAAGTTCACAAATGTTGATAAAAGAATAGACCCTCTGAGAGTCTTGATTTTAAGATATAGTATTTATAGATGATTCAGGAAAGTTACTTTTTTGTTAGAGTACTCTTAATCCATTTTTGATAGTTGTCTAAAAGGTGTTAATGTATACTTAGATTTCAACTGCAATTAGATTCTTATGCATTATCAGTAGAGATCCACGCTCTTGGGACCAAGGTCAGAGTTGTCTGGAAGCAGTGGCCATGTGTTTGTCCCGTCTCAGAATTGAACATGTGAAGGAAGGTTATATAAGAAGATGTAACCTCACTTCCAAACTAATTCAATTACTTCTCTTTCAAGAGAATCCAGAACCCTCATGCTCCTTTTCCTTTACACCCATTTTACTTTCAACGTAGTTAGTTTATTGTACTTATTTTTCATTTGTTATTTCAGATAGATGGACTAGGCTTTTTGTACTATGTGGTATATTAGTAAGGCCCTCATAATTTATGTGGCTGAGCTACATTGAATTCTGTGACAATGTGAATTGATTTTAAAAAATCATTCAGTAACCTGCAGTTTTATTGAAATATTTCTAACAATGCACAACAAAATGAAAATCTAATGTCTATTATTGTTTCCTTTGTAGCAGAACAGTGCCACCTGGCATTTCTACAATGGGCTAACCCTTGAAAGACATGATCAGTGACAACTTTTTTTTCCTACCTTGGGTGTGAAGTAAATTAGAAATTGTATAGACTCTAATCAAAAGTTTTGGGGGCTTGAAGGGGTCCTAGTTAAATTCAGAAGTCAACACTTGATTGAGGTGAATGGAGTTTAGAGCTCGCACCTCATAGATTTATGGGGATTAACTTCAGAAGTTCATACTTTTATGTGGTGATGGAGAGGGGGAAGCTCACATTTTTAATTTTTATTATTTGGAGACAGTTTTCTCTCATGCAAGGCTGTGGAATGGAAGTGCAAGAAGCTTTAGCAGTTTTGTGTGGTGGCTACTGCCTCCTGCAAACCTCCCCATGAACCCCCAAATTCTGTGTCCTCTGCTGCTGCTGTGTGCTTTGATTCACCCCCACTCCTCCAATTGGCAACACAATCTCCTCTTTCATGGAGCTACGGATAGAAACTGCTCTGTGTCCTTGATGCCTCCCACCTTATCCCTTTAAGGGGAGCAAAATGGAAGCAGAAATTTATTGAACTGTTCTTTGTAGGGAACTCACAGACCAAAAGAAACAGATTGAGATGAAGAAGACAGAAAGGAAAAATGGCAGGCAGGGATACTCAGAAACAGAAGGAGGCATTATTTTGGTGGATTTATTTGGCAGCTTGGCAGAAATATAAAATTTTCAGCCATCTGCACAGCCACATAATTGTATTATACACTGGGACCCCACTGTATGTTTGTGTGTCTATCTAGTTAAATTAGTAATTACTAAATAACTCTCCATGCTGCCACATGGACAGTTTGATTATTTTATTCTGCTTCAGGGTGGGGGATCCATAAAACAGATCCAAGCATGGGGATCAAGCACAGTGCTTATGTAACAGCAAAAAGTCTTCTGTGGATGAGCATGTGCAATGAGGAAGATGTAATCCATGTCCCAAGGTGCATACTATCTAACAGCTTAGTGTGTTTTCAGTCATGCATACTAAAAAGGATGCATATATGTATTTGAACTGATAAAGGAATCTTTGAAGAATTCTAGATTGTGATGGTACTGAACCCAAATAAAGTTGGCCAAGATTTTCAATTTACCTCAACTTTTGGGTGCCTAACTTAATGCCTTAAAGGACTTGGCTTTCATGAACTCCTGAGCATCCACCCTCTGCAAATTGGTTTAATTTAAAGTATTGTAAGTTAGCACCCCAAAGTTAAGCCACCCCAAATCACTAGTCACTTTTGAACATCTTGGCTATCACCTTTAGAGTGTAGTCCATGATACATCTGCTTAAACTATCATTTTCCCCAAATAGCTGTGTCGTAAGATACCCTCCACTAGCTCCTATTGTTGTAAAAAAAAACAGTTAAAAAGGGAAAGAGATAGAGATGAGAGTTCTACCATGCAGGTGCTAATATATCCTTAACCTTGTGAGGTACTCTGGTACTATTGGGGTGAGCACTATAGAAATACATATCAATAAATAAAATATAACTCAAAATATGGGTTAGCAAATGAAATATTTTAACAATAATTATTATATCGAGTATATAAACTTAGGCTATTAAGTTTAAATTCGCTTTGCATAAAATAGCAGAGATATTTAATGTCCCAAGTCTGAGTTTAAAATAAAAATACTAACCTTAGCTAAAGAGCTGGTATAATGTCACACTTGTATATTAAATGGATGTTCATATCTGCCATTCAGTATGTTACATTTCTCTTATGACCTCAGCACCTTGGTGAACTTTTTGTATTACATCATTGTTAAATGCAAAACTGTTCTTTGTAGATCTTAGGGATACATAAGGAAGAATATAATCACAGGTTACAGTTCTAGCGAATGCTGTTGCAAAATGTGACCTAAATACAAATCCACTATAGGAATAAATGTAACCATTTACTCTACAATTATAAATTCACATAGCTAATTTATATTAATTAAGTTGAATTGGATAGGGCCTGAAAGTTATTGAAATGGAGTTTAAGAAGAAACAGACATGAGAGAATCATTAATATTTGTCTCTTTGCCTTTGTCCTGTTATGGAAAAATGGCCACTCCTATCTTTGGGAGGGTTATGATGTGTACCTTTTACACTTCTAAGGATTAGTTACAGGGAGTTGCACAGAAAGAGACAGCGCTGGTGTGGTCAGGAAAGGACAAACCCTCTTGTCAAGTGCCCAAGAACAGATTGTTGTGGGTGTCAAGCATTTTCAAAACAAGTTTTCTTTGTTTCAGAACAAGTTGCAGCAGGAACAGAAAAATATCCTATAATCACCACTTTGCACTTCAAAAAGTGAATAGTCAGATTACTTTAATAGGATTTGGAGAGCCTCTCTTTTAATTCTGACATGGCCATGCTGTTGACACCACTGTGATTTTATTAAGATGTGGCAGCATAATAATTCTAGTCTGGGAGGAATAGGTGAAAGACACTAGTAAGCCTCAGGGTTCTATTCTGCCCTGATCTATGCTCTGCTTAGATCTTGCTTTCACCTAATTTACTCGGAAGAGGGTGGAGTGTGGCTCTCCCAGCTAATTTATGAAAGAATCTTCTCTGACTTGAATTGTTTCCACTCTCCCCAGTAACTGGGATATTTTGTTAAGGATCAGAGAAAAGGAGAATTTCTGATCTGAGTGCCTGCTACCAAGTATGGATATGTATACCAAGGTTCTTAGATACCATGGGGATGGGGTGTTATAATAACCTCAATAGGAGAGAGTGAAGAAATTACATAATGCAGTGTTCACGTTACATTTGCTGAAGTGTAGTTTATACTTCCCCACCACTTCCAGAGCACATAACTCAAGATCTAACTACTTTGGTACTGTTACTAGTATAAGCTTTGTGTAAAAATAAACTTTGCCTGAATAATTTCTTAAATATATTAAGTTCTGCTTTGGGTATGTTCATCCCATCTGTTGCTGTGAACAGTATAGTGGGGAAAGGAGAAAACTCAATCAACATTTACATTGAATCACCCACCATGTCTTGTACATTACATCAAAGTACTGAGAATAAATTCCCTAGTGTTTTTCCTGTAGAACTTCCTTTACAGCTTCCATGGATCTAGGGGAACTTGTGGGTATTTTGCAACAGCAGTTCATTTGGGATGGAGAGGTGCAAACTGATTTTCATCATTTGGCATGTGAAAATTTCAGCTACAGTGAAGTTATTTATAAGCAAATTGTGTTCTCTGAAAGTATTGGAGCAAATTCGGAGGTAATGTTTATGAAGGTGTCATTTAGTCTCCGTGGCTGTGATTCTCAGATGCATCCAGTAATCACTAGCTGCAGCTGAGAGTGGCGGGGAGTGTGTAGTCCTGGGCCAAGTCCTCAGCATAATTTGCAGCCGCCTCAGGGCTTGTCTTCACTACCCGCCGGATCGGCGGGTAGCAATCGATCTTTCGGGGATCGATTTTTCACGTCTCGTTTAGACGTGATTAATCGCTCCCCGAAAGCACTCCCCGTCGGCTCCGGAAATCCACCTCATCGAAAGGTGGAAGCGGAGTCGACGGGGGAGCGGCAGCGATCGACTCGCCGCCGTCCTCATGGTCAGGTAAGTCGATTACGATACGCCGACTTCAGCTACGGTATTCACGTAGCTGAAGCTGCATATCGTAGATCGACCCCCTCCCCTAGTGTAGCCCTGGGCTCAATGCTGCCTTAAAGGGCATTACCTGATAACCCCAAGGGGCTATTCAGGCAGCTGGGGATTGTCAGAGCCCCAGGGTGCCACATTTCTTTAGCATGAGCCATGAGAAGATGACATAGAACTCCCTGATTTTCCAGGGATCCCCATCGTTAGAGGGGAGTACACCCTCCAGCCAGATACAACAGGTTTAAATAGGATTTGCAACAGGGACACCTCAGTTACTGGCAAATAACCCACCTTTCTCCTTTAGGCCTTATCTAAATAAAATAAAATAAAATAAATAAATAAATGGAGATATGCCAATCTCCTAGAACGACCTTGAAAGGTCATCGAGTCCAGTCCCCTGCCTTCACTAGCAGGACCAAGTACTGTCCCCTGACAGATTTTTTTTTTGCCCCAGATCCCTAAATGGCCCCCTCAAGGATTGAACTCACAACCCTGGGTTTAGCAGGCCAATGCTCAAACCACTGAGCTATCCCTCCCCTAGACTAGGAAAAAAGGTGTTTAAAAAACCCCAACACATGAGCTAATATAATTTTAAATTCCACTCAACACCTGTAAACAGGATTTAACTCTTTCAAATGTCATGGTCAATCCTTGGGGTAACATGTTTTTAAAGGTGTTAAATCCTTTCACACTAGCTGCTAATACATTTTTAAACAGCACTTAACTGAAATGCTTAAATGACAAGTAGAATCTGAAGGATCAAGTTTGCCCACAAAATTGACACCAGGAGGAATCCAAGTGGGATAAGCTGAGGCTGCCTCCAAGTAAGAAGGAACATAAATCCAGACATTTAGGGACCTAGGAGAAAGTGGTGACAACATCTGTGTCTTTAGAAGATGGAGGCAAATTTTTTACTGGAGGGCTTTCACTTGCCATTGAAAAACAGTGCCAAGACAGACTGTACCATATCAAGGATGAGTGCTCTGCTCTGGGTGCAGAGTTTACAGTGGGCATAGAAGAGCCCTTGCAACCATGCTTTGATCATCAAGAATTACTTCTTTTTCTTCCTGAAATAATCTCTTGACACATAAGGCACTGGGACAACTATAGCCTGAGTTTTTGACACAGATGAAAGATGTCAGTGCAAATAGATGACTTTGAGGCTGTCAGTGTCAGAAAACTTGGCACCAAAACACTCCTGCACAAGCAGGGTTTGAAGTGCCTGTCTTTCTCCAACCTGGCTTTTTGAGTGAATTGGGAAGATGACTGACAACCATCATGTCCCTGTCCCAGACGTAGGAAGCATAATAAATGCTGGTTGGGAAGGCACTTTATGTGGCTTTTTCTCTCACAGTTTGAATCCTGATTGTCCTGGGATCAGGATCTGACATTTTGGGAACATCAAGGTGGTGAAGAGAAACAGAAACCCTTTACCAGTTCTCAATGCTCTTACACACCAATCAGTAACAAGAAAACTATTAAACAATTATCTATAGGAGAAAAAGGAACAAAGGAAAGAGAGAGAGAAAACAGAAAGTGCATCACAATGGCAGGACTCTTTCAGCATAAGTTCCTGGGAAGCCTTGTGTAATGGGAAATTACTACAGCTAAACCATTTCAAATCTAGTTTGTGGAGAGGATTTTCATTGTTGGAATCTAAAGGTCAAACAATAGCATTGCAAGTCAGTAGAAACCACCTCATAATGGCAAAGTACAGTGTCAGTGCAGATTTGCTACCATTTAAACAATAAAATCCAACACTGCAACTGCATTAAAATAACATTAAACTTAGGGTGACATTTCACAAAAGCAAGTGAATTGTGAGTCAAGTATGTTTTCAGCACCTGGCTTCCAAGCCTCTTGGATTTAGACATATATTAGTATATGTAGCCTTCTTGAGACCTTGCACCACTGTCAGGGTTTTAAATGACTGGAAGAACATGTAAACATGGAGTGGTCTGATTCTTCCTTTTCTCAGATATTTACTATGTGCAAAAGCAAGACTTTCTTTTTAGTGGATAGTAAGGTCAAGGAAAGATAAGTGCTTTACTCTCAATAGTGTCCTTGAGCATAGCACTTGCAATTCAGTGTACGCTATTATCTACACATATTGGTTAAATACAGAGAATGTGTGTTGTTTTCTGAAGTGCTAAAGAAAAATTGCCATAGAAACCCAATGACTTACACCTTGAACTTGGAAAATGACCATTTCAAGAAACAAAAACAAAAGATTCTTGCAGCAAGACACTTATCAAAGAGCTAGACATCTACCTGTGCGATGATACACACCCACTCTGAGCAGCGAAGATAACAAAGCCCTTATACTCAGGGCATGTCTACACTGGCAGAGTTACAGCGTCGGCAATTACAGCGCCGCTCAGAGAGCGCTGAAGGGAAACTGCTGTTGTGTGTTCACACTGTCAGCTGCCTGCGCAATTGTGTGTTCACACTTGCAGCAGTATTCAGAGCGGTGCACTCTGGGCAGCTCTCTCACAGAGCATTTCTTCCTATTTTGCCACCAAGAGTTGTGGGAAGACAGAGGGAGTCCCGGGGCATCCTGGGTCCTGTCCCAATGCCCCATGATGCATTGCTTCAGATCCCAGCAATCCCTGTGCTTCTGTCCACATTTGGCGCCATCTTTCAACGGTTTGTGTACTGCGCACCCTGCCTCTTCAGGCTGCAGGAATGGATCCTGAAATGTTGACCAGTATGCTGCTTGCTCTCACTAACACGACACAAGTGGCAGTGGAGTTATTCCTTAAACTACAAAGGCAAGAGGAGTGCGACATTGATTTCACCATGCGTAGTAGCTACGACACGAGATTGCTTGTGGCATTCACGGAGGTGCTGACCACAGTGGAATGCCACTTTTGGGCTCGGGAAACAAGCACTGAGGTGGTGGGATCACATTGTGATGCACGTCTGGGATGATGAGCAGTGGCTGCACAACTTTCAGATGAGGAAAGCCACATTCATGGGACTGTGTGATGAGCTCACCCCAGCCCTGTGGCACAAGGACATGAGAATGAGAGCTGCCCTGCCATTGGAGAAGCGTGTGGCGATTGCACTGTGGAAGCTGGCTACTCCAGACTGCTACCGATCGGTTGCTAACCCGTTTGGAGTGGGAAGTCAACCATTGGACTCGTGTTGATGGAAGTGTGCAGGGCCATTAATGGCATCCTACTCCGAAAAGCTGTGACTCTGGGCAACGTGCATGACATTGTGGATGGCTTTGCACAAATGGGCTTCCCTAACTGTGGAGGGGAGATAGATGGCACGCATATTTCAATTCTGGCACCAGACCACCTAGCCACCGAGTACATTAATCGGAAGGGGTATTTCTCTGTGGTTCTCCAGGCGCTTGTGGATCACCGTGGGCATTGCACAGACATTAACACAGGCTGATCTTGAAAGGTGCATGACGCACGCATCTTTCGGAACACTGGCCTGTTTAGGAAGCTGAAAGCAGAGACTTTCTTCCTGGAAGAGAAGATCACCATAGGGGAAGTTGAAATGCCCATTGTGATCTTGGGAGACCCCGCCTATCCTTAATGCCGTGGCTTATGAAGCCATACACGGAGCAACTTGACAGCAGAAAGGAGCAGTTCAACAACAGGCTGAGCAAGTGCAGAATGACTGTTCAGTGTGCTTTTGGCCATTTAAAGGCCCGCTGGCGCTGCCTCTGTGGGAAGCTGGATCTGGTCAATGACAATATTCCTATGCTTGTAGCTGCGTGCTGTATGCTCCATAATATTTGTGAAGGGAAGGGTGAAAGCTTCACTCGGGGCTGAACCGCAGAGGCTGAGCACCTGGAGGCTTAGTTTGAACAGCCAGAGACCAGGGCTATTAGAGGGACGCAGCACGGGGCCATAAGGATCAGGGATGCCTTGAGGCAGCAATTTGAAGTTGAAAGCCACTAATATTTGTTGCTATACTCAGGAGTGCAGTGCTTGTAATGCTAGGAGATGATTGTGATTGGTGCAGATGATGCAATATGAATATTTAACATAACTGTTGCTTTGCAGGGCTCTGTTTCCTTTCAATTAATATAATAAAGATTTTTTTCAAACCAACACAATTATTTTATTAAAAACTAACAACCGGAGGAGAGAGACAAAAAAACACATCAGCACTGAGGGGGATGAGGGAAGGGAAGGTCCCAGGAGGAGGCGGGGTCCTGGGATGGCTAAAGATTTTGTATGTCCAGGGATCATATCCAACCTTCTCCTTTGGAGTACAATGCAGCGAGTACTGTACTTCAGCAGGGCCAAACTGCAGAGGGATGGATGTTGAGTGCAGTGGGTACTGGAAGTCCGCAGTGCTGGACTGTGACGGGGCAGGAATGTAATTCAGCAGGTACAGACTGGAGCCAGGAGGTTGATAACAGTATGTTGGGCGGTGCCTGGGGGGAGCATGGGAAAGAGTATTGCGACAGCAGCAGCAGGGGAGGGTGGACGCAAGAGCTGCTCGGTTTGCAGTGCTAGTATCGCCTGGAGCATGTCTGCTTGGCACTCCATAACGTTTAAAAGCCACTCCGTGGCTTCATTCTGGCGTGCCGCATTCTCCTTTTGGTCCCTCTTCTTGCTGTCCCGCCACTCCTTCAATTCTTGTTTCTCAGCAGCGGAGTGCATCATAACTTCACGCAGAAAGTCCTCCTTAGTTCCTCTTGGCCGCTTTCTAATTCTGCACAGCCATTCAGCCGCCGATATCAAAGAGGGAGCCTGGGCTCCCAAGGTCATCTCTGTGAAGTTTAAACACAACATTTTACAGAAGCAGTATTGTTTGCAACACAGAGAACACTGATTCAGTGATTTAAAACACAGCCAGTACTCACACACCTGTCACTAATTGGCTGACCCCAGACAAGCACACATGAAGCACAAGACCCCAAAATGGTGAGTAGCCGCAGGGGAAATCAGTGTTCCCGGACCCTGCTGTACACTGGGCACGTGGCTCTTGGGGAGAGCCAGTACTGTAGGGGGAGCCTGATAATCATTCCTGTCCCCACTCTTTCCACAGGATGTGATCATTATGGAAGATACCTCACTGCTTAGGGTGAGCAGGGAATCAAGATAAGGTCTTCTCCAAGACTGCAGCTTCCGCCCTGCCTTTATGCAGCTTGCCTGTGTGCAGCAATGGTCCCCCACCCCCATGACGGCACAGTGGCGCGCGAAAGTTACCATTAATGGGGCAAGAAACAAAGCAGCTCTGCCAAAGAACCTGTGGCAGCAGATTGCCCAGTATCTCCATGAGAGTTTCTTGGAGATCTGAGGCAGATTCCTGTTAAGTGAGGGAGTCAATCAACAGCCTGTTCTACCGCTCAGCCTAGGCATGTGGTGGGAGACAAGCCTGCTTTCTGCCACCCTCCTGCACAGGCGCTGACTTCAGTCGGCGCTGGTGGGCGCTCGAGCCACCGAAGTATCCGCAGTGGTCTTCACAGTGAAGGTGGGGTCGCCGCCGAGTATCGCATCCAGCTCTTTGTAGAACTGGCAGCTCATGGTGCAGCACTGGAGCGGTGGTTTGCCTCCCGTTCCTTGTGGTAGGCATTCCGCAGCTCCTTCACTTTGACCCTGCACTGCAGTGTGTTCCGGCCATGGCCCCTTTCTGTCATGCATCGTGAAATCTGTCCGTAGGTATCATAATTCCTACGGCTGGAGTGCAGCTGGGACTGGACTGCCTCCTCTCCCCAAATGCTGATGAGGTCCAGCAGCTCGGCATTGTTCCAAGCTGGGGATCGCCTGGTGCGTGGAGCAGGCATGGCCACCTGGAAAGATGCGTTGAGACCACTGCACGCATCACTGAGCAAACAGGAAGGGCACTTTCAAATTTGCAAAGGAATGTACGGGGTGGGACTGACGGTTGGTCACCTGAGAGCAGGGCAGTAGAGTTCAAACCAATTACCAGAGAGGCGAGAACAGGCATTGTGGGACACCTCCCGGAGGCCAATTGCCACACTGTAATCGCCACAGTGTCTACACTGGTATCGCGATGCTATACCCCCAGCGCAGAAAGCTCTACGCCTCTCGTTGGGGTGGTTTTTTTACAGCACTGCAACTGCACAGTTTCTGCACACTAAGTGGCTTGGCAGTGTGTACACCTCGGGAGTTACAATGCAGAAATCTGCACAGTGGACACACGGCCTCAGTGTAAGCTAAGACCTATATAGTTGTGAGGGGGTTGCAAAGGCATCGTGTTCAGCACCTGAGCGAGAGGCTTTTGCACACAGAAGTTTTGCTGCACTGCAGGGAGTGTTGCAGCCAGTCCTCCTTAGCTTGCTGTAATATCATTGTGACATAGGGCCATTTGAGGGGGAGGAAGTAAAGCAGAGGAATGAAGGGACCTCAGCGTTTCCCAAAAGGGAAAAAAAATCAAGCAAAAATTGACCAATAAAATCTCTCTACTCCCAAAGTGGTACAAGGCGGAGACGCCACAAACCAAGCAGCATCAGAGCAGGCTTCCCAATCCTCATTGTGTCTCAACAGTTACCTGGAAGACTGCATATATTTTTAACATCCTTTTGTCTGGAATCGAAAGACTTGCATGGTGGGAGAAGGGATTTCAAAACACTTTTGAGATGTTTAGTTGTATCAGACGGTAAAGTAGTATAAAAATAAAAATGTGGTTTCTAATTGCTAAGAAATATTTTGCCCAGTGTTCTGTGGCGTAGCACTATTCAAGTTCTAAATTGCTGAGAGCATTAAGTCATTCAGTATGTATGCGGTTAAATGAATGGGTATTGTGAGAAATTAATTATTGCTTAAAGTTTTTGGTTACAAACGTGGAAGGGTGTACAGGATGTATGTATGTGGTTGTATATCATTTTTAAACTCAGATCTAAATAAGAGAAACTTTATTCAGTATGATGAAAGCCATTTTCCATCTCTTCTGCATAGTCATCCTCAGCCTGATGTAGGGCAATGTCCTCTTCAACTCTAGTCTTTTTCAGTTGTCACAAAAGGCTTGTGGAACCTCACCACACTGCACCAGTAGACAAATTCATGAAACGGCTTTGTTTTCTTAGCCAATAACAACTCCACAATTCTGGTCCCTCCAATTAATAATTTTCAGAAATGAGCAAAAATCAAAATTTCCATCTCATAGGAAATTTTAATATTTTTACCTTTGTTTTGGCCCACATTGGGATGAAAACTTGATATATTGAAAGTATTCATGGAACAAAAAGTGCTATAAATGTTTTGTTTTGAGCCAGTTCAATATTTAACTGCATCTCCTGGTGGTGCTGTACCGGTTCATGGAGTTGTAGTTTGGGTGCCTCATGCAGTTATTCTTTCCTAAGAGCAATTGCCCATGGCTGGATTACATCTCCCATGATGCACCACAGTCATGTGACTCCCATAATGCACTATGTAGCTCAAAGGGGAGACTGCAGTGCATTGTGGGAGCTTGACCCATAATAGAGAATGGACCATAAAACACCTGGACTACAACTCCCATAAGGCATTGTGGAACTTCAGGCAGATAAAGTTTACTGTCAAACTGACTTGAAACAAAACATTTTTCAGTGCAGCAAAGCAAAATGTTTCAATTTGGGTCAAATTGACCTGAAACAAAAAAAAATTTCATTTGCCACTGGGAAAAATCAAAAAATGTCAGCAAAATTAAAAATGTCAGTGTTACAGAAACTGCAAACATTATTTTGACAGAATATTTCCAACCAGCTCTAATAATCTGTGTCATTTGACTTCTTTCTATCCTCCTCTCCCCATATGGAGGCTCTAGACAATTCCTGTCACTTCTCAAACATTTCTGAAGTTTGGCATTTCCTCTCTGTCCCCACCACTAAAACACTGATTTACACCATGACACACTCGTACCTGAATTGCCCCTTTTTCATCTCTCTGTCTCTCATCCCCAGTCTCTCCAACATGCTGCAGCTAAAAGAATTGTCTGAGCATGTCACATAGCTGAAGTTCTTTGCGTGTCTCGTTTCTTTCTGTAGCCAACTAGTAAGTGTATTGAATAATCATTATCTTAAGTCTTCCATAATGTCTTGCATCTCAAGTACCAAGATGGGAAAACACATCCTGGGTAATTGTCTTTGATATTACCTGTACCTCATTCTGGGCAAGACAACAAATGACAAAGTAAAAACCTAAACGTGTGGATTAAGAGTTGGGAAGGAAGAATAGCCATTTAATTTTATGAAGTATGAAATTCATTTTTAGGTACATGGACCTCTTAGAAGAGCAATAAATTTAATCTGAACTAACAATAGAGTAATGTGTTTGCTGAAATAGTACTGTAGAATCAGACTGTACGGAAGAATTTAAATTAGTAATGCAGCAGCACAAACAAGCACACAAGAGGAAACAGTGAAAAGAAAGGACATTGTAAATAAAGATAGCATGGAAGTGTGTACTTAGTGTCAAACGATTTAATTTGGGAATCATGCCACAGCAGAAAGCTGACTGAAAAGTGATACAGTATTTGTGGTGTTAATACAAAGGGGAAGAGAAATATAGATGGATGTTTCAGAAATGGAATTAAATATAGAAATGCTCTCTCACATATCCCACTTAACAAAAATTAACTTTCTTGCCATTTAGGAAAATATATGTGGCTTTTTGAGAGACTATTGAAACTAGAAGTCAAGAGGAAAGGAGCAGGCATAAGAGGAGAGTCTCCAGAGAAGCCTTCAAAGGGGAAGAAAGCAAGCAATTTAAAATAAGCATGTAGAGGAAATATAGTTAAACATTAAGACAAATAACGCCAGGAGAAATGCTAAGAGGAAACAGAGATACTATGGTTGACAAAATATATGGGAAATTCCCATATCTGGCAGAATGTTGCAGAGCTCCAGTAGGCCACATTTTCAAATGTTTACTACAAAAATGCAAGTGCAAACCACATATCTTCTTGTACAAATCAGATGATAACACACACACAGCTGGTATAGCCATACTGATGTGAAGTCACTTCTGTGAGCACAGTTTCAGAGTCCACTTCTTCCAAAATTTGGTCCACAAAATCAGGAGCTTTTGTGTATTCAGTAAAGGATACATACTGGTTTACTGTTTCGTGTGTGCTCTCTCTCTCTCTCTCTCCATTATCATTCTTAGGCTCAAGGTGTAATCTCAGATTCCCTAAGGCATCCTGCAATATTCTTATTTTGCACTACTCATCTGGCCTTTGGCCACTATTCTCATACAGTCTTACAAATTTTATGCAAGTTGATTGTCATTGTCTTCTAATGAGCTTAGCAGGCATATTGCCACAAAGAGGAGAGGAGCTTTCCCTTTTTTGATCTTACAGAATTTTCAGTCTCGGTCGTGATCAGGAGTAATTGTTCAGTGGCAGCAAGAAATTTTATCCAGTTTATGAAATTAGATACCTCAATTGATTGTGGAGATTCAGCATATCCACTTGTCTGATACAATATCTGGAATTCTTGGCATGCGTTATTACCATAGCAGTAGATATAAGTAATACAGTGAAAATAATTTACCCTCATTTCAGAAATTACAAAGAAATACTCCGTGAGAAAATATAAATATGGATTGTAAAGCAGATTTAAAACAAAAAATAGAAAAATGAAGAGTTCACAGTATAGAGAGTAGTAGGTGAAAGTCACAAGTGGCAGAATTAAGGTTTAATTGCCTTTGATTTACCTGGCAAATAAAAGATCTTGAGGCGCCTATAATTGCAGAAGTGGACACATTTTGCTGTTAGTACAGAGTTGAGGGGAGCAGCCAGGGCCGGCTCCAGGCACCAGCCTACCAAGCACGTGCTTGGGGCGGCACCTGGAGGGGGGCGGTGCTCAGGGGTTTTGGGGGGGGGGGTTTTAACCATACTGCGGCGGGTTGTTGGGGTGCCCCACAGCACTCTGGCTGGCTGAGCGGGGCTGCTCCTGGGCTTGCCACCCTCCCCCCGGAGCTCCGGCTGGGAGAGCGGGGCTGCAGCTGGGCTCAGCGCCCGCCCCACAGCACTCCAGCCGCCCGGGAGAGCAGGGCCGCACCTGGGCTCGGCACCCTCCCCTGCCGTGCCCCAGCCGGGGGAGCGGGGCGGTGGGAGGCTTTTTTGCCTGGGGCAGCAAAAAAGCCAGAGCCGGCCCTGGGAGCAGCACAATGAACCCAAAGGTACAGTATAAACCAATTTGCAGTGATCAGGATGGATTCATTCTATGGGTTGATAAAGTGACACTAAGTTCATCATAGAGAAGACAGTGATACTAAGATCCAGAATACACAAAGTACACCCCCATTTGCAAAATGATTTGTCTTTATTCCAAACTTTCACTCACTCAGAAAGGGTTTTTTTTACCAATTAGCAAGCAAGGAATTACTGCTCATCCATTTAATTTATTCACCACAGAGAATTAACTGATGCTTTTATAAACTGCTCTACTACTGTCAACACTGACCCTGTATTTCATAAATGTTCCTGGAAGAAGGCAGATCAAGAGCTTATCCATTGCCAGTATTCTCACTTTCCCAGCTGATTGTGCAATTCCACTGAGTGATTGTGGTGCTATATTTGAAGCCTTTTCAAAAGTTGAATAAATCCAGTTATCCCAGAAGCATGGTGAGCATCAAGTGTATAACAGATGCCAAATGTATAATGCTATAGCAAATGGTTTAACCTTTTCTTTCACTGTTTCTCACTCAGAGAGCCCAACACTGTTTATCTCTGTACCTGATATACTGTTGTACCCAGACTAAAGGAATTAGAATACAAGTCAAGGGAAGAAAAGAGAACAATTGCCAATGATTCACAAAAGCTATCCACAAAATATTTTTTCCTGCAAAACATAGTCTTCGAATGTATAAAATATTGAATATGCCTCAGACAAGTTATGCTAACACTACAAGATGACATTGGTACTGATCACATTAGCAGTGCTGCATATGGTTGTGGTCAGTTCATCAAAGGAAGTAACAAAAGATTGAAGCACAAGGATCACCAAAAATACACTGTCGAATTTTGAGAATCATGCCGTTTATTTATGTGACTAAATATGGACAAAGGCAGCTAACTTCAGGCTCCCATTTTTAAAAAATCTTGGCTGTAGATACCACGCGCACATGATTGTTCTGAGTTTGTTCTCTGCTAACCACAAACTTTCTTTTTCCCCACTAGGGCTTATTTCAAAACATTTGTCCCTCAGTTCCAAGAGGCAGCTTTTGCCAATGGAAAGCTGTAGGAAACACCAGGTCTGGAGAAGATGCCAGACAGATTTTTACATCCACATGCATGTCAGCCCCAAGAGGACTTCCTGGAAGTGGGTTGGAATCTCTTTTTTTGATACTTTTTGCCTCTGGAATAGCTTTGATCACCACAGACTTCATTACTTCTATAAAACAAGGACCTCAGCTTGCTAATTCTAAACTGAATATTTGATACTCCTTCTCCAATTCTCTCCTACCACCATCATTTCCTTTTATAGCCACTGGATTAAATTAAAACTTTAGTGTTTAGATGTGATATCATTTCCCTGTAACAACCATGTTATACGCGATGCCTTGTTTCAGAAATGCTTGTCTTTCAGGTGTTGTTAAGAAGTGATTGATTTCATACCAGTATTCTGTTGTTCTGAACCTTTGTATATTTTCAGCATATCCTAATAATATATAAAGCTGCCATACTTACCAGAAATGCTTAATGGACTATATAATGCCATATTCTGCCTCTGACATTTGCCTATATTTATGGTTCCTATCGACACATGTATGAGTCGCAATATTTAACTACTTAGTGCCTTTCAGATGCGTCTGATATTAACATGGCATTATTTTTTTAATATCTCAGTTGAAAACTCATCATGTGTTGAATTCAGTGTCTTTATATTCTAGTTTATTTCAGGTAATACAACTTAAGGTGACTTTCTACTTGACATCAGTTGCTATTACTGAGAAAGGTCTATCGCTTTAGTATCAACTGTTCAAGTAACCAATTGTGTAAATTAAGGAGACAAAATAGAGCTCCTGCCTAGTCCCACAACTCTGTCAAGTAACGTAAATACCACTAATGAAACAGGCCTTTCACAAGGAATTACTGGAGTCTTTGAAGGCAACAAATACAATAATCTAGGGAAGCAGATTTATTTAACCTAAGACTTGCAGTTATACTCAGCACATATATTTAAAGAATTGATGAGAAGACATAATGGGATGCATCAGTTTTTCTAATGCTGTAATGGTAAATGAAGAATCTCAGACACTCATCTTGTGATATGTTCTAGCAGGCCATATATAGCTGACTGTTAGTGGTGTCACTTCCCAAATTAAGTTGTAGATAGACCAGGGTACTTTCCAGCATGGAATAAAGTTTGTGTTGTTATAAATGGTATACAGAAAAAGTACCTTCTGCTGAGTGTTAGGGAACTGGACTGATGAGCTAAGCTGAAGACATAATAGTGAAAAGTAATATATCACTATTTTTGCTAATGTTATGGTATCTGTATACAAATTTTAATTGATTGGCAGTATTGCCCCAAATCTTCATGTAACTTTGGATTTATAGAGAAAAGTATTGTCTATTAGAAGAACTGCGTGTCCAAAGAACAAACGTGACCTTTGTAAATTAAATTTTCTTAATTAATACATTTTATTAGTCTAGTTTCCCTGAGAAACTACCAACCTTCTAGCAAATTCTGTTTTTTTTAAATGACCATATACTATCGAAAGTCAAAGTCAGTTAGGAGTTAAAGACCAAGTTGAAGTCAAATCATAGGCCTTATTCCAAGTCTAAAGAAAAAGGGGGGACAGATTTTGTCCCCTTATCCAGTCCCTTGTAACTGTTGCTGAGTTATAAAGGGGCTGTAAACAGCCTTCAAAGGGCTGAGGACAGATTCTCCCAGCACAGGTACTACATTGCGCTGCTGTAAACAGAACTGAAGCCCTTTGCTGAGCTAAGTTAAGCAGGGTTGTTATTAAATATGTCTTTGCTATTCACGCATCATAACTGCATATGAACAAAATTTACATTAATCTATACGAGACAACCATAAACCTGCATTTCCTGAGGTATAAATCAAAATTACATACAAATACACCAAGAATATTTTCATATATGTTGTGGTTGGGAGGGGATATAGAAAGACAGTTATTCTCCTGCTGAAATCCAAGGTCAAATATTTCTTTTCTAGTGATGCACAGCTGAAACTAAGTAACAGTAGCTTGTATACCATTATGTATCTACACTGTATTTATTAACTTAGGAACTCTGTGATGGGACTCAAGTATCAGAGGGGTAGCTGTGTTAGTCTGAATCTGTAGAAGCGACAAAGGGTCCTGTGGCACCTTATAGACTAACAGAGGTATTGAAACATAAGCTTTCGTGGGTGAATACCCACTTCTTCGGATGCAAGCAATGGAAAACTGCTTGCATCCATGATGGAATTGACTTCTTTGAGAAGATTTGGAAGGTTCGCTCAAGAATATCTGCTCAGATTTTTGGTTGCTCAAGTGGCATCAGTAATAATCTCCATTTTTTATCTTATTTACATGTCAGAAATTGTCATGACGCTACCAAAGGCTGATAATGTTCCTTGAGCATTTCAATATGACAGTCACCTACACATTTTTAATCAAAATTCTATCCTTAACATCAATACTATGTATTTTGGACATTGAACTACTCTAGTACTGTGGTCTCTGTGCTCCAAAACTCTCCTAAGGTGCCACTCCAACACTATAAAGAACTCCTAACCAATCATTTGATATGTTCAGATTCACTACTATCTAATGGCTGTTCAGTGGCTTAGGTGAAATGAATTGATGGTTTCAGTCCAGTTCCTAATTGATCATATGTCCACATGACAAACCACAGTTGACATTATTGTTTGCCATGTAGTCAGAGAGTCCATGGATTGAAAGGATGATGGAGATTGAGCTTTATTGCCCTAATTTGTAGTCCCTCAAAATCACAGTTGAAGTACATTGTCCTCCATTGGGAGAAACTTGTACTGCCTGTAGCTTGGTTAAATGGGTAATTTTAGTCTCCAGGTCTAATGTTTTGGAATCTTCATTTTTTTTTAAAGTACAGTATTCTAATCCTAGATGGCATGAGCATTTGCTTTTCCCCATCTGTAAAATGGAAATAATTATATTGACCTCCTTTGGAAAGCACTGTGAGATCTACTGATGACGAGCGCTATAGAAGAGCTACATGGTGTAGTTATTTATCATTCCAGAGCAGTGCTTCTCAAAATGTGATCCGTGAACCACTAACAGTCCATAGAGCTCATCCTGATCATTCATAGAATGATATATTTTGAAAAATAGGCAGTGAGAGAATTGGTGTACTGGGAGGAACATGAGAGAATTTCTCTCTTATAAATTGGTTTACAGAATGATAAAGTAGGAGACGCTTAAGAGAAAGTTTGTTTGACCAGTCTTACATTAACAAGTTACAGATATCTGTTGAAGCAAATGCAATTATGCATGTGGTTAGTACCTATTTGCATAGAGTTGAATGTATATTCTAATTATAACATTCCTTGCAACCAGTTTAATGGGACTGAGACCATCACTCTTTTGTTCTTAATATATGCAGTTTAAAAAAAATAAAATACTGACGCTTGACTCAATTAACTGCAGAACATATGATAAATAACTAAACACCTTGAAATTGTTGTGAATATGTCTAAAGAATTTAAGTTCCACCCCAACATATGCTTCAACTAAGGGAATGCGTTCACTCTTTATTCAATAAGCTTGTGAATTCCGGCTTTATCATGGAACTTCCTCAAAATATATTGAATTGTGACAACATACAGTGAAGCCCTTTTTCTTCATACATCACCCACTCTGCCATGAACTGTACCCACTTATTCAGATCCAAAGTTGGCGTAAACTCCTCTGGTAAAGTTATGAAGTGGATGGTTGAAAGAAATGGTTATTCTGGAAGAATAATGAAAAAACAATCATCACCAAGTATATCTTGAGCTTTGATCTTGGAACTTCCTTCTATCCTGCTGGGGCACTGGATTGGTAGTGAGAGAGTAGCGTCTCACCCATTGAATCAACAACACAAGTTTCAGCACTATCTGGGATTTATTTGGCAGTCGTCCCGTTCAAGTATTGAGTGGGCCTGACGCAATCTAGTTTCTGAGAGCTGACAAGATCACTGCTGGAAGTAGCATGTATCTCCTACACATTATTAAAACCTTACTAGACATATTTTCCCATAGGTCTCTCTTGTCCATCCTATCTAGCAACAGCCTTGACTATCAGTGTTCTGGCCCTGTCAGTCAGGAAACAAGATCTGTCAATGAACTGCAGCACAAGTTGCTAGATCAGCCCCTGTCCCTCAGACTTCCAAAGCAGGGAAGAGTAGAATAAGAATAGGTAGCCTACTTCAAGCGCACTCCCTGAGACAAGGCTGGAAGGGTAGGAGAGGGCTGCAAAAAACAGGTTACTGATGAGTAATATTTCCTTCTTATGTGTGTCCCTCTTCTCCCATCTTATCTAACAGTAGCCTTTACTAACAGCAGATGTAACAGGCAATAGAAACCTCATGGTAGAGCAGTGAAGACTACCCTTCCAAATTTGGAATCCACTTCAGACATCAAGTCCAATTAATAGTGGCAGATGAATATGAAAGGAGAGTGCTGGGTGGGCACCTTGCAGATATAGAAGATACCTCAGACTTCCAAGCCTAGGAGGAAAGCATGCTGCAGGAAGTTGATAAAATTTGGATGCAGCTTCTGAGCCTGGTTGAAAATTGACAGGATGCAGTCCTTTACCCATTGGGCAAGAGAAGTCTATGACAAAGCAGATGACCAATGAGCAATCGATCTTTCCTTAAATAGCTACTGTCTCTTTAATTAACACACAGTTGCTCCCATTAAGTCTAAATGCTCTAGTATTTCAAGCTTTTTAAAATGCTAGTGAAAATCCCTTAATTCACCTACTTTTGAGCTTTAGTCTCTGTTCTCTGTAATACTCCAAGGCAGTCTGTTTTTATCCCGCTAACCAAGCCAGATTAGGAACCAGTTTAGCTGAATCCATGTTTAAACATGTTTCCATAACTCTGTTTGAACCCCAGTGTGGACAAAGCCAATAAGATGTATTATACTTTATATCACATATCTTTCTATGCACAAATGTGAACTCATATAATTTTGTGAGTACATCTCAGCGGTTCTCAGACTTCAATGCACTGCAGTCCCCTGCTGACAACAAAAATTACTACACAACCCCAGGAGGGGGGACCAAAGCCTGAGCTCACCCGAGCCCCACTGCCCCAAGCAGGAGGGCCAAAGCCAAACCCCATGGGCTTCATCCCCGTGGGAGAGTAGAACCTGTAACCTGAGCCCGCCACCCAGAGCTGAAGCCGAAGCCTGAGCCTCGCCTCCAAGGGCTGAAGCCTTCGCCCCCCAGGCAGTGGGGCTTGGCCTTCGGCTTTGGCCCCAGCCCCCAGCAAATCTAACACCAGCCCTGGTGACCCCATTAAAACAAGGTCATGACTCACTTTGGGGTCCCGACCCACACTTTGAGAACCGCTAAGCTATTGGTTTCTTGACAGCGAGTTAGAGCAAATTTAAGCTCCATGAGATGTGTTAACAAAGAGACAGCAATTAATTGTTTAAGTGCATGCAGCTATTTCATAGTCCTGTATTAAATATAGAATATTGTTCTGTAAAGATGACCAGTCTTTTGCTAGAAGCAGTTCTTACATGTGAATTAAGTATGGTATTTTGCAGGGAAGGATGCTGGTACAGGGAGGTTAACTCCATCATTAACCAGAAACAGGATGGATAATCACCATCAGGTCTGCATGTGATCCCACCAATTGTAAGCATGCAGAAATTATAGTCTTCACATGGATATTCCAGTCGCTGCTGCCTCTCTAGTTTCCTGCTTTGATTGTGCCCTAAAATCTCCCCTATGTTTGAACTGATTTTTAATTAAATTTGTAGAGTAATATTTGTTTTCAGACTGACATCAGATCAGTCTCTCACCAAAGCTTAATTTAAATGGTACCGTAGGATCAGTAGAGGAATAAAGTACAGTGTACTCTCTTGTTCTGAAAAAAGCCTGCACCTGAATAAAACTGCTATGTCCGTCAGTGGTATCATCTGCTGTTAGCTTCTCGAGAGAGTATATCAGGGTCTCCACAGGTAAGCCCAGTAAAATGGCTGCACTAGACACAGCAGTAGGTTTGAAATAAGTGAGATTTGTTTTTAGTTCTAGCAAGAGAATATTTCCTAACTGTTGGCCTCGCCAAGTTCACAATGTGTTTCCAGTGGCCACTGATTTTAATGTTGCTTACAAAAGGGTCTCCTCTATTCGCCACTTTTGTGTAAAGGCTCAACTCTTGCTTCCAGGGCACTGTGCAAAATACAGTTTCATTTGTGTGGTAATTATCTGCCAAGGAAGAATAAAAAAAAAAAATCAAGATTAACTGTTGAAAATAATTCTTAAAGTATCAAGAAATCAACAAAGGAAACGAGGTTTGGCGGCTGCCCTGCTGCTTGCTGAGACCACAATATGGGCCTTCAAATATATCCCATTGCAGCTTAAAAAAAAAAAAAAAAGAACACGAGAGGCTTTTCTTGCAGCAATAAAGAACAAATACAATATTAAACAACAGGAAATAAAGGAAGCATTAATTGCAGGTACAAAATACAAACCAGAAGTCTAATGTTATTCATGCCTGCAGCTCTCTTGACATCAGACGAGGATGTCGAATTAATGCCTAGTGTATAATACACTCTGCAACCTCCTACAGTGAAAATTGATCCTTGGGGTGCTACATATTTTCATCAAACTCTATTTAAACCCTAATTTTGCTTTTCCACCTGTGAGAATGACAAAGCTGTGCCAATGAAAACTAAATCTTATGCTACCAGAGGAATCTATTTCAGCTTTGCTGAGTTCTAAAGTCCTTGATTTGGGGTGGAGTGAATATTTTGTAAGTTGCTACGCCTGTCAGCAAATTGGGTACCTTTACGTGCCTCAGTGTTTATTCAAAATGATTCAGGCTGATTATACTTTGACAGCTTGTTCCTTTTATCCCATTGTCTTCTGCATTTAAAATATTTTAATACTTGCTTAATAAATAAGACATATTGGGTTTTTGCATCTTTTAAAGGGCATTTAGCACTGGTGTCAAGAGAGACAGCTCTGGTCAGATTGGAGTCTTCTGTTTAGCCCCAAAACAGCAATCAGCCGCTTTCCCGCCCTTTTCCAGGAGATGTAACTAACCTCCCCTGACGGACTACTCCTAAGAGCGACAGAGCAATTTATCCTCCATAGCCCAGTCACTTTTTGATCAGACTGCCAGGAAGGGGCCAAGGAGTCTCAGTTATTATAGTGGTGCTGCAGGGCATATCCTTGTCCACTAGCAACTAGGCTAAGTCCCTACCAGCTCATTGCACATAGAACACTGAACACCCTTCACATGGTAGCAAATTTTGGTCACTGGCAAATTGGGCCAGATTAATTCTTGCACTGGATGGAGCAGCTGTGCCTGCTAGAAGGATTCACCCCAAGAGAGCAAGAGGTGGGGCACCTCCGCTGAGGTTCTGATAGGAAAGGGCAGCTATAAAATCTAGCTGCCGCTCCATTAGAGCCCTGCCAGCTAATGCAGAATCTTGTGTGTGTCCTGACCAGCCTGGGCTGAGTGACCATCCCCACTTGGATGACTGTGTCCACTGGCTCTGAGCCCACCAATAGAGTAGAGGTTGCAGACAGCTTGCCCCCCTGTACCCCCAACTCTAGGTGGACATAAAAGACTCCATATCCCATTAACTATATCCTGAGCCATCCAGTCTTTCCTGTCATTCTTGCTTGTGTGGAAGGGAAGCAAATTTGAAAATGAAACCCGGGTTCATAGAAATAGTTCACGTTTCGCCTGGTGCTTTTTTCAGTTCCTGTTTTCCTTGTAATAAAACAATAATGCCTTCATTTCGATGGAGAAGATCCCTGAGCTTGCTGCATTTCAATTGCCAGTATAGATCCTCTGCATTGATGTATTTTCACCACATCCACCAGGTGCAAATAAGGCTGTGTCTCAGCATCTTCCACTTGCCTCAGGACTGCTGGTTCCAAGCTCAGGTAACCTGCTGATGAACCAGGAAACAGGCTGGCATTTTCTGGTTTCAGCAAGAAGGAGGTGAGTTTGGGTGAACGAGCTTGTGCTGTACGAGTTGGACTCATCCTGTGAGGCGCGCTAACTGGGCTTGTAACCATGATGAAATAACAGCTTCTTTCTAATGGGGTCAGAAGGCTTAATGGAGCAGCTTCCGCACAGTAGTGGATTGTATAATTATATACTGGGCCTTGGCATGTCTGGCTCTAATAGTACCTTGGACTCTTACGAATGACTCACCCTCTGCTTGGGGCTAATTATGGGCAGGTTGCATGAAAAACCCATGCAACTTGACCCTCCCTTGTAACTTCTAGTGAACTGGTATTCATCACCAACATGGATTGCTCACTGCAAAACTGTAACCACTTAGTTACGTGACAGAGAGAGGGGAAGAATTTTCAAAGGGGAGGCCTCAGCCAACACAACAAAGATTGCTTGATTAGAAGCATAGGATTTGCCCAATAGAATGTCAGTCCACGTAATCTGATTTCCTGTCTCTGGCACTGGCCAATATATTGGTACTTTAAAGGACAGTGACCTTCCCACACCGCTTCAGTAATCCAGCTCGTCAGTTGTGCAATGACTGTACAGGGGGGCTGAGGATCATTTCCATCTGATGCCCACTAGCAATCAGTTTACCCTCTCAAGCTGGGGTTTGCTTACACATATCTTAGTTTGCATAATAGTGTTTATGAATGGGTCATAATGTTACTCAGCCCCTTTAAAAATTCCGTCCCTGTGTTCATCACTGTGACCTAGTTTGGCAGTAAATTCCACATGGTAACTGCACAGTATGCTGCATGAAGCAATATTTCCTTTTGCCCACTCTAAAGGTATCATGAAAGTGCCGGAGGGAGGCAGATTTTATGCTTGAAGGTAGGCATCTGAAGATAACTCCTCTTGACACTGTAGAGCTTGCCAGCATCACACAGAGTAGAATTTTCCCAGAGATTAATTTTGCTGAGAACAATTTCTCCTACCTCTTCTATAACATAATATAATACTCGGGACAGGGATGGCAAAAGAATACTTGTGTATCAAGCACTGTCACTTGCATAGGATTGTGGGAGCTGCAAAATATATTTAGGTGAGTTCCAGGGAAGCTTCAGAATGTTGCCCTCAGCCCTTCATGGACTGGGTCTACACCAGACTTTTTTGCAAAATATTCCTTCCACCCCAGTGCATCTCCAGTAGTGTGAGCTCTAGTGTGCATAAAGCTCCTGCAACCACCAGTGTGTTTGCCACCATTTTGTCTGGCCCTGCCCTGAGCAGCTCTAAACAACATGTTGGTATGAAATGCCAGTGGCACCTTGTCTGCACTAGCGCTCTCACTGTTGATACCACAGATGGCCGTATTACTGACATTAGCAATGGTCAGAACATTTTGACGTAAAAGCCTTTGTGAAAGCCACCAGGTGAGAGGGAAGGGGGAGGCGATGTCTTCCAACCCAGGAGACCATGTTAAAAATAACAGCATTGCTAACAAAGAATATTTTAAACTTGTAAAATCAGGGCCAGCTCTAGCTTTTTTGCTGCCCCAAGCAGCAAAAAAAAAACAAACCAACAACGTTCCTTGAAATGTGCCACCCCAGGAATGGCTGGACACCCTTTACATGTGCTGCCCCAAGCACCTGCTTCCTTTGCTGGTGCCTGGAGCCGGCCCTGTCTAAGAAATTACTAGCCTTCAGCTCGGCCCTAGAATCACGGAGCCCAAGCTGTCATCTCCACACCTTGCTTCTCTTCAGGTTACTGCACTCCTCTATCTCTTTTCACCCCTTCATTCTGCTTTTCTCCCTCCCTTGCTCCCTCCTTCTTCACTTTCCCCCCATGCTCTTCTCTGCTTCTCCTTGTCTTTGCCCTCCAATACACTCTTATTTACTCTATGCTGCTTCTCCCTCCCATTCCTTTCTCTCCCTGTCCCCAAGTAGAGTCCCAGCAGTCCTTCAGTGCTGACAGGAGAGGGGAACTCCACTACGCCTGCACTTTGGAGCTCCAATCTTGGACCCTGAATCTGAGGCCGCAGATGGGCTCCCCAATCTTTCTTGCCCTCCCTATTCCGATTCCTCCCTGTAGTGGTGCACGTGGCCCACTCCAGCAGGGGGTGGGGCAGAAGCAACTAGGGAGGCTGTGGAAAAACCTGCAGCTAATTAGGGTGAGGTTTGTTAGGGGCCAGACAGGAGGCAGCTGCTGGGGCAGCCCAGATATAAGGAACTGCCCAGCAGAGCAGAGGGGGGTGGGGGTCTCTCCCTGACAAGCAAGGGAAGAGGACTGGCTCCCAGGGATAGCACCTGAGATGGAGCAGTGCTGGGCAGGCTCAGGGGAGTGGAGGGTGAGCTCTGGCCTGTTACCTGCTAGGCTGCAGGCACCTGCTAGAAAGGGCCAAGAAGGTGCAAGGGCCAAGGGGAAGTGGCCCAGGGACGATAGGCAGACAAGGGGAGAGAAGGAGGGCAGAGAGGCTGCCGCTAGAGGATCCCTGGGTCGGGACCCAGAGTAGCGGGCAGGCCTGCATGTCCGTCCGTGTCTCTCTTCCCCCACCCCCACCCCCGGGTCCCTTCCATCTTGCACTGCACCTGGCTGCGGAGGAGCATGGCCAATACAGATTGCGACTTGCCCCTGAAGTGAGGGGCTAGACTTTGGGTTGTGGTTGGCCCCTGTGGTGGGTGCAAGCCAAAGGACTGCCATGACCCCCAGAACAGGGGTAAGAAATAAGTAGTGGGCACTGCTGGAGGGCAGGGTCCTGAAGAGGACACCGCCGAGCGGGGGAGCAACGTGGGTCCGAAACAGCGGAGTAGAGCAGACAACGGGCAAGACGCCACCCGCAGAGGGCGCTCCGGAGCTGGACTGAGCTAATTCCCGGAGCAACCAGCAGGAGATGCCGCGGTGGTGAGTCCTGATGCCGTTACACTCCCTCTCAGGAAAACAAAGTCTCAGTTTCTGTTTCATTGACACAGAGTGAGAGAAAAGCCTTCAGAGACTGAGGTCCTTTCTCTTTTCAGAACTGGAAAGCTATGCAGACATGCCGAGAACTGTTGCTTTCAGGGAGTAGTAACACTCTGACCTTTTCAGCTCCTCCCCTTAGAGGATCTGAGTGCTTTACAAACACTCATCCAGCATGCTCACTCACCCAGCCAGCCAGCATGCTCTCCTGTCCGCCTGCCACATCCAGCGTACCTATTTTACCCCCCACTCATCTGTCATGTTTGTTTGGCCATCCTTCCCATCCCCTCAACCACCCACCCAGCCAACACCTCCACCCAAGCAACGAACTGTCTGGGCACACCCAAATATCTGTTTCCCTCTCACACTCATTGACATCTACCCAACCATTCACTTACTGTCCTGCCTGTTCACCTGCTTGTCATATCAATGTGTGTCTCCATCACTCCAACTCACTTGCATGGAAAACTCTCCACGTTGTCAAGTCATGGAGACAGAATTTCTGAAAACTGAAAATCCCAGAATCTGTGCTAGCTGGGACAAAAGTCCAAGCCTCACCCACTAGTTTGTTATGAAGACAGAGCACCTTTAAAGATAATTCAGAGGGAAATGAGAAATAGGAAGAAGAGTGGAAAATGAAAAGCAGAGAATGGTTAAAGACTTTAACACTTCAATACATACAACAGGATTTTCAAATCTTCAAAGCAGAAATGCTGTTGTGTTACAGAAGTGTGACTGAGACCCTATTGTCAAATCAATTCCCTTCCCCTATCCCCCCCCCCCCCCCCCCCCCGATCTGGGGTCTAAATTGACTAGCTCCATCAAGGAAAAACTGTAATTTCTTGGCTTCACTAGGATTTCACATTTCACATCTCCAGCCACCTCTCTTGATATAAAAACACCCCTCCTTTTGCAGAGAAGGAAGCAGAAATTGGCCCAATATACTTTGAAATCTAATATATTTTAAAACAACTTGGTCTGAGATTGACTGGCAAACAGGAGTGAAAGAGTTAAAACTAAGGCTATATCTAAACTACAGCTTGTGTCAGAATAACTTATGTCACTCGGGGTGAGAATAAACTCCCCCTCTCCCCCCAGCGATCTGTGTTACACCGACAAACGTCAGTGGGGACAGCACTATGTTGGCGGGAGAGCTTCTCCCACCACCATAGCTACCGCCACTTGCGGGGGCTGGAGTAGTTAAGCCAACAGGAGAGCTCTCTCCCGTTGGTTGAGAGCGGCTACATTCGAGAGCTTACAGCGGTGCAGCTGTGCCACTGTAAGCTTATAATGTAGTCATAGCCCTCGTTCAGGGGCGGTGTGCCGAGTCTTCATTTATTCACTCTAATGTAAGGTTTCGTGTGCCAGTGATACATTTTAACGTTTTTAGACGGTCTCTTTCTATAAGTCTATAATATAGAACTAAACTATTGCTGTATGCAAAGTAAATAAGGTTTTTAAAATGTTTAAGAAGCTTCATTTAAAATTAAATTGAAATGCACAGCCCCCCGGACCAGTGGCCAGGACCCGGGCAGTGTGAGTGCCACTGAAAATCAGCTCATGTGCCGCCTTTGGCACATGTGCCATAGGTTGCCTACCCCTGCCCTAGTTAAATGAAACACTGAGGGTGATCCAAGGTAATATCGACAAGGAATTAATAGCAGCACAAATACAGTCGCAAAAGTCAAGATACTTCTTAGCCTGAGCAGTCTGTGCAGGAGCTTCCTGCATACTGCCACCTCACTGTACAAACATAAGAGTTGTTTTGAGGTTTGTCTAAATTGTCTTTGCACCTGATCCTGCCACTCCAGATTAATACAAAACAAGCTGTTTGGGAGACAGACCAAAAAAGCCTTTATAGAAAAGAAAAATATAAACACTCGGCAAACTGTGATTAACTTCTGAAAGCAAAACGCTCCCTGGCCTTATTGTTTGTTTGTAGCAATCTCTCAAGCCCCCACCGGGCCCCCACTCAGGGTACAATCTCTTATGCCCCCATCACAACATTATTGCTGGCAAGGACAAATTTGTGTTTTCTTTCCTTTTGTTGTGGCTTGTTTTTTACTTTTTATTTTTCTGTTTGTTTTAGTAAAGGCTGAGTCTGGCCCATTTCTCGTACCCAGCTTCCTTTCATTGTGCATATTCCTGTATCCAGCTGCTTGCACCTGAACTTGGCTTCAGTTCTTGCCCCCTTCTCCCCTCCCCACCGACATACACAGACACAGACACACACACACACACACACACACAGCTGCTGAAAGTGCCTGCCTCTGCTGCTAGCATTTCACTGCTGCCAGCACCCCATGAGGGCTGATTTTATCCTCTGAACGGTGTCCAGATGAGCGTGGGGAGAAGCCATAAAATAGTGCTTACTCAAGGATTCTGACTGCCAATCGTGCTGCTCTTTTCCATGGAGACCTGAGGGTAGATGCCAAGCCCTCCTTGTGCAGCATAGAGCTTATCCTGTCTGGCACAAACTCCCCAAAGCACCAAGAGCACAAATATGTTTATTGCAGGAGTGCCTTAACTTTGTGATGCCAGCCACACGGGCAATATGGCAGGAGCCCAAGGCCCTGCACTTAACTTACATATCAATATATATGTATTTACTCATTTTATTAAAGGGACAGTGTCCAGAAGTTTAGAAACAAATTCAGATTTTTTTTAATATAGAAAGAAAAAGGGTTGGGGCCAGATACTGATCTCAGTTATACCAATGTCAATCTGGAACAACCCACTGAATTCAGGTGAGTCACTGCAGACGGCCTTTGGTCTTACTAGCTGCAAAATTTGCCCCCTAAATATAGAGGAACTACTGTAGTTATACAACTTTTTTTCTTTTTATAGTTTCTTTTATAGGTCTATAGTTTTTGTAGTTCTTTTATATTTCAAGTGCAACATGCACTTTGGCTAGGTTTACCCAAAAGTAAACAAACAGCATTAAATGGGAAAAGAAAGTGAGAGTTTAAAAAATTCTTCCATCATTAATTGTCTATGGTACACAGGTAATGGAATTTGAATTTTTTTTCAAATTAACTTGATAATGTCCCTTTAATTTAGACATAGTGCTTATCTCATGCATCTTAAGAATCTTAAGAATTTTAAACAATGAGCCCAATTGTACTCTCTGTTACACCAGAAAATACAAATTCGGATTTACTGGATTCACTGGTGTAACCGAAGGTAAAATTTTGTCCAGTAGTTAAAGAACAGTGAGGCAAATAGGTCAGGCAATCAGTTAATCTGGTGGAAACAAATCTAGGGTGATCAGATGTCCTGATTTTATAGGGACAGTCCCGATTTTGGGGTCTTTTTCTTATATAACCTCCTATTACCCCCACCCCCCAACCCATCCCAATTTTTCACATTTGCTGTCTGGTCACCCTAAACAAATCTAAGGTCTGACCCTGCAGTCAGGTCTGCCAGTGTGTCTCAGTATGGAAATGGGAGTCCATTCTACTGGATCCAGTTATCAAGTTTGGGGCCATAATGGCAAAAGAAATTAAATACCAAAAAGGAAGATCTTATTGACATTGGAGGAGAAGCCCTTAATCGGAAAAGCATTGATTTCAATGGTACTTAAGCATATTCTTAAAGTTAAGCACACACTTAAGTGCTTCCTGAATATGGATATTTTCCAGATTTGGGACCAGAAGACTTTGAAACCAAGTTACACAAAGGATGAATTAGGCCCATTGTATTCAGTCATAATACCTGCTTCTCCTTGGGGTTGTTTTTTTTAAATTTATGTATTTATTTTTGGTAGAAGATGGAGTTGCTCATTGGTGCATTTCACCAGCAATAGGTCAGCATTGTTCTAGCTCTGTGGTTACAGGGAGTGGACAACTGTGGGCACCCTTCATTTACTGGATTGTAAGTATAATAGATGTTAATATTAAAAACAGAAACATGATCAAAGTCGTGCTGAGGCAACCTCTGTAAATGCAAACTGGAAACCTGATAGCATCTAATCATCCACATTGACAGGTGAAGATGTGTGAAGTTTTTGATTTATAATATTAATAACACTTTCCAATTACAGATACTTTTCATCCAAGAACATCAAAGTGCATTAGAAGCACGCATTAATTGAGCTTCACAGCAACCCTGCATAGTAGTAGTTTATGTCCCTTTTACAGACAGGGGAACAAAGACACAGAGCAGTGAAATGGCAGAGCAAGGAACAAAATGCAGGAGTGCTGATTCCCATGCACTTACTCTAACCATTGCAACACTCTACCTTCTTGCAGTAGAGGAAAACTCTTCCTGGTCTTAAGAGACAATGGTTTTGTCCCCCATATCATGGCATTTCCAAGTAATGTGTTCAAATGTGATTGGAGCTACAAAGGAAGTCACTAGGGGAACATTCAGGTTTTCAGCTGATTGTCAGCATTCATCTCAATGTTTGCAGCTAAGTATTATCACTCATGTCAAGAGGCAGCAAGCAGCTTATAGATTCAACCTACAGCATGGATTCTTCTCCTGCAGTGGTTTTCAACCTGTGGTCTGTGTTCTGCAGACCCCTGGGGGTCTGCAGACTCTAAGATTCCAAAGGGGTCCACACCTCCATTTTGAAATTTATAGGGGTCCACAAATGAAAAATGATTTAAAAATGCTGTTCTACTGCTTTCACTATAAGGAGAATTGTGGTGGGGGAGCCATATGCATGATACTCCTTTTGCTTTCTGATTGAGCTGTGACATTCTATTTCCTCACCACACTCTGTTTTGCATAAAAAAAATTGATTAGCAAAGGGAACAATGGAAAATGTGGATTTAATATAGGGCAAATTAACAGAGATTCCATTGGGTTAGACAGTCAGAAAGTTTAAAATAACATGTTCCTTTTAAAAAAAACTAAAAATCAGATTAAGAACAGATGAGCCATTTCCAAACAGAGGCAAAAGATGTCCTTCCCAGATTGTTGTGTTTTGTTATAACCCTACATTCCACTGATATGCCTATATAATTGCATAAAGGGAGACTTGGTGTGGCATACAGTATAAAACACTAGACACATTTCCAGCTGCCATGAAGCAAATGACATTCATAGTTGTCCAGAACCTGAAGGCCTATCTCAGTCTTTATGCTGGCAAAAATCTCCATTGCCCTCAGTGAGGAGTTTGCCTGAGGACCTTCAGGATTTGACTCTGTAGGTTTTAGAGGATTGAGAGGTCTTTAAAAAAACCCTGTGTATGTCTCTATATTGTTCCATTCGCTGTACTTGAATCTTTAATGCTTAATCTACCATCAGTAACTAGGGGAAAAACATAAGGAACAAAATGTGGACCTTGACTACAGTCATTATTGCTCTTACCAAAGCTTTTGATGCTTTCATCTGATTCAACACTCCTCTAAAAGTTTGTTCATATCATGCAGACGGCTAAGCTCCAGTTCAGCAAAGCACTTAAACACTTCCTTAACTTTAATTCATTGAAGTCAATGGCACTTAAGTGCTTTTCTGAATCAGGGCTTCTGTGGACAGACAGCATTTTTGCCAATCCATTTGTAAAAACAAATCAAGTCACACCAGGTTTATTTTGGCTCACAGTTTCTTTGTGGTGGTGACTGACAAATCCACAGAGGTGAATTAATACCAGAGAGGTGATGAACACAAAAAGTAGTGATGGCAAGAAATGTTATTAAACTTTGAACTGGCAAAATTTTTAACTTTGGCAGACTAAAAAAGAAATGAGGTTTCATGTGGATTCCTTATGCAGATAAATGTTCTTTTTCATGGAGGACCTCCAGTTCACCACCAACTAGTTTGCTGAGTAGCTAAAAACAATGGAGTAGATCCTTAGCCGTTGTAAGTGGTGGAAATCCTCTGAATTTCATGAAGCTATGCTGATTTTACATCACCTGACAATCTGGCCTCATAAACATACATCGTTCCGAAGAAGCCCCAACTCCCGGGGAAAGATACGTAGGACCTATCATCACAGTCAATGGTGAAGAGCTCAACATGGTCATGGATTTCATGTTCCTTGGTGGAGTTTTGCCAAACAGCCGCCACTGACCAATGAATCACTACCCAAATGAAAGAATATGTACTGCCCAGACGCAGATTGCCACATTGAATCTGGAACCTACACAGAAGAACAAAGTCCATGTTTACTACACTGTAGCTAGCGTTTTCTACTTACTTGGAGGCTGAGAAACATGGACATGTTATTGCTGGCATATCAAAGAGCTGGAAAAATTTAATCAGCAGTACCTTCAAGCTATTAGGCATACCAAGTAGCATGATAAAATCACAAATAATGAAATTCTGCAAAGAGGTTGCACAACATTACTGAAGCAATGTTTATAAAACTCATCTTCACTGGGCTGGACATATCCTTTGCACAGAGGGCACCATTCTCCCAAGGCAATAATTGTATAGTGAATTTGTACTAGGCAAAAGATCAAGAGGAAGAGGAGATTCAAATATGTCCTGAAAAAGAACCTCGCCCAGTGTGACATCAGTATCAACATGTGGGAAGCTAAAGCAGCAAACAAATCAATCAGAAGAACATCTAGTGCAGAAAGTTGTGAAGGGAGATATGTTATTACAAATAGGTTGAGTGCCTCCCTGACCTCATCAGAATACATGGACCCTGAGTTCCTCCCAAACTCATTCTCTTCCTAGGATTTGGCTTTATTGGTAACTCAAAAACAATAATACAATATAAAGATCAGACTAAGCTTCCTCTCCATGCTTGGTTGTTCCTAGGGAGCTTCTGGAGGGAGACCCTAATTTCTTCTGGCCCAAACTGATATTCCCGTACCCATTGTATCCTGGTTGGAGCTAAATGGACAAACCTGCCAGCATGACTCAGCAGTAATTATCCTGATCCTTAATTCAAGTTCGTAGCACCTGAGCCTAGGATAATTCTACAGGAGACCCCTGCATTAGAGTCTGCAATCTTGTCACAGTCAACAAGAGAGGGAAGGAATTTACAAATAAAGAGAGCAGGGAATAGAAATATAGGTAACAAAAAGCACAGCAGTCTCCCGCCAAACCTGTCCAAAGGCCTGTAAATCAAGAATTGGGCTGTTTAGCCATCTAAGAGTTCATAAAAGCTTTTGATAAACAGACCATCTTTGACATAGTGGCCAACAGGCAATGATATTCATTTCTCAAACGCTTGATCCAGTCCAGATTTAAATGACTCAAATGATGAGGTTTCCAGAGTATCCTTAGAATACTATACCACGGCCTAATTCATTGATAAGTATTATTTTTTTAAATGATGTAAATAGTTTATAAGCACTCAGAAAGAAACAGTCCATGCCCCAAGGAGCTTTCACTCCAGCTCAACTATAATACGATCAATAGAAGATTAGTTGCAGGACTGAGTGCAGATCGGGTCAGATCAATCAATCTGTTTGCAGCTGCTTCAGCAGAACATCATTATGTACAGCTGCGCAGGGTGTGTACAAAGCTGCTCAGACTGTACACATTGCAATGGCTGAATTGTATTATTTTTTAGTGCATTTTCTCATAAAACAACAGGGAATACTATCTTTGGCAGCCTGCCTACATTGAGCATGTTCAGGAAAGCAAGGGAAGTCAATGTACCTGGGTGCTTATTAAAGCCTCACAAAGCAGAACAGATGATCTGTTCATGTCTTCACCAATCTGGTCAGTATTCCCACTCCCAGACCAGGCCGGAAGCTGGAGTAGGTCAGGGTAAGAGCCACATGAGGAGCTGTGGACCCACCACCTGCCCTGGGAGGGGGACCCCCAGAGGGCAAGAACAGGCTTGGGGCTGCTCTCGGGACCCCCACCCTGGCAGGCTTTGGCTTCCAGCTTGGCCGGGGGCAGGGCCTCAGGGGCAAGAGGAGGGGCAGGGGCGGGGCCACGGAGGGAGTAGAGTCTCATGGTCGCCCCTGCCACAGGGATTTATACTGGTAAGACTATAGTGGTTTAAACTATCCAATATAATATACTAGTATAACTGGTAAAACTTTTCCATATAAACAAGCCCTAACATGGTGTGGCTGGACAATGTGGAAAAGGACCAAACTGGAGCCTACTGCTGATCATGGTCAGCTAACATATTTTTAAACATCACTGTCCTTGTCTCCATTGATTGCTAAGTGACATTTAAACATGTATTATCTATCTAACACAAGTTCATTAATACATTTTAGAACACAAACCTATTTTCCTCGTGTAGACATGTCCGTAATGTATCTGATTTATTGTTTTTGTTGGGGGTATTTTACTTTGTTGACATTCTTCATTTACTTCCACACTGTAATTCTAGGCTGTAATTCTATTCAGATCATCACCTGTGAAACTAAGGAGGCAGTAGTGCTTTTCTACACAGTCCTGGTGGATATAGAGAGAAACTATAAAGAAGGGCAGTGGAAATGACTGGAAGGGACAATGATAGTGCCGGGGAGAAAAGAATCAAAATGTGGATGAATGGGGGACATGTTCATTTATATAAATTTCTATATGGTAACCAGATTTTTAAAAAAGCACTATTTGGTTTCAGAAGGTGGTAGGACAAGGAGCAATGGCCTGAACTAGAGAAGTAGTGTAAGGTAGATATGATAAAAGGTTCTTAATCCTAAGAATGAGAGGGCAATAAGATGGATTCCCAAAAGAGGTGGTCATACCGCCATCACGACAGAGATTCAAGGGCAGGATAGAGGGATTGATGTAGTGAGTCTGCAAAGCATATAGTGGGCAATGTCAGGCTTAATGACCCATGTCGTCCTTTCTGGCCCCTGCTATTTATCTATGAAAGGTACTTATATGCCCCCCTTACCATAGTAAGCACCTCACAATCTTCAGTGTCTTTATCCTTCACAACACTCCTATTTGGTAGGAAATCTGCAGATTAAATGCCCAATTCTCCAGACTCTCCAGGCTATTCTGAATGGGAGTTCTGCAGGTGGAGCAGTTCAGAATCCAGTCAGCTAATAAACACATCAATGAGAACTAACTAAAGAATAGCTAAAGTTATTGGGCTCAACACAAATTATTGAGCTCACTATAGGAGCAACTGGATGAAATTCTATGGCCTGTGTTATGTAGTTAAAACTAGGTGATCAAAGTGGTCCCTTCTGGCCTTTAAATCTAAGAATCTATTGAGGTTAAATTATACAGTCTCAGTCCAGTACTGCTTAGTACAGACTTAACTGGGATATGGGACAGTCAAACAAAGCATTTGATAAAAATGAAATAACTTTTGGCCCTGAAATTTATAACATCAAGTGAAATGAAAAGGCAAGATTGTTGGGCTGAAGATGTTATCTGTGTGTATAGAGAATCTCTGTGCTGCATTCATAATTTCCACTCCAATACCTTTTAAAAACTAGCAATTTCACATAAAATAAAAAGGAATCTAAGGCAGAATCGGGGGTAATTAAACAACTGATTATTTCATTATATTCTAAAATGCAAATGCTGCTTTTCTGCTGCCCTTTGACCCTACTGATTTCCTAAGGAAAATGAGTTGTGTGCAAATGCAGTTATTAACTCCCGGGCTGATACTGTTTTCTATGGGAGAGAGTGTTGTCTGGAGGCAGGATTAGGAGACTGGGAAGCAGGAATCGTGAGCTATGTAGTGGACTCTGTCTCTGACTTGATGTCTTATCTTGGGTGAGTTGAGCCTCAGTTTCCACATCTGGTAAATGATGATTATAATATGTACCTACCTCCGAGGTGGGAGAGTGAATTAATAGTTGTGAAGCGCTTTGAAATCCTTGGATGGAAAGCTCTGTTGACACATGCAAGTGTGACTGTCAAATTAATGTGCTCTGGCTGTTCTCAGCTATTGAGGGGTTAATAAACCAGTCCATGAATCTACCCAGAGAATCAGAAAAGTGAGGAACTGGAATGAATATCCTGGGTCATAAAATCCATCCCTGCCCAGATTAGTGTGGAGCTGCAATCTATCCTGTTGTAATAACTGGGACTACAAATTTACCCTAATTCTGAGCTCAGCTATGAAAGTTCATAAGACATTACAATAACCTAGAACAACAAGCGTTAGTAGAAAGTAAATCAAATTGCTTTCCATAGTGAATGTTATCAAGAGGTGCAAGTGAACCAGACAGAAAGACTAAATTAGTCTAAACAAAAAGGCTAAGTTGATATGATTCAAGGACTATGGTGAAATCATGCTTGGTAAAAAAGAGCCACTGTGGAACCGGAAATTAATGAACCAAGATTGGTGTGGCAGACATTAGGCCTAACTGGTGGACAAAATAATGAGCCTTTTCCCCTCCCACCTTGCATCCCAGCTCATATAATTTCATCTTCCCTGACCTGAAAATAGAAAGAGCAAACCAGACTGAAAGACTGTCTCATAGACTCATAGACTTTAAGGTCAGAAGGGACCATTATGATCATCTAGTCTGACCTCCTGCACAATGCAGGCCACAGAATCTCACCCACCCACTCCTGGAATAATCCTCTCACCTATGTCTCAGCTATTGAAGTCCTCAAATCATTGTTTAAAGACTTCAAGATGCAGAGAATCCTCCAGCAAGTGACCTGTGCTCCATGCTGCAGAGGAAGGCGAAAAACCTCCAGGGCCTCTGCCAATCTACCCTGCAGGAAAATTCCTTCCCGACCCCAGATATGGTGATCAGCTGAACCCTGAGCATGTGAGCAAGACTCACCAGCCAGACACCCAGAAAAAAGTTCTCTGTAGTAACTTTTAACATCCCATCACTGACCATTGGTCCTATTTACCACTGATGGCAATTAATTGACCTTTGACTAAGATCATGTTATCCCATCAAACCATCCCCTCCATAAACTTATCTAGCTTAATCTTGAAGCCAGATAGATCTTTTGCCCCGACTGCTTCCCTTGGAAGGCTGTTCCAGAAATTCACTCCTTTGATGGTTAGAAACCTTCGTCTAATTTCAAGTCTAAACTTCCTGATGGCCAGTTTAGACTTGAAGGCCCTGCTCTTGTTTGGGGAACTCTCTTTTTCACCTGTGAGTCCTGAAAACCATCACATCATCATGACCTCCAGTCCTGAGCCCATCAGTGCAGATACCTAATTGCCAGCATCGCAGAGGCATGTAAACTCTTGTTCTGTGTTCCTTCCCTGTTGTGTTATTTTCTGCCCCACTATTTCTTTCTTCCTGGCCTGCATCTCATTCTCTCAGCTTTTCATAAGATCCTGACATCAACTGCATTGCCTCAGCGCAGCGAGATAAAATGTCCATAATCTTGTTCCCTCTAAGGAGAAAGGAGCCAACTAGATGATGTCCCTGACTAGAATGTGAACCAGGGTCCAAGCAACTGGTGCCATGTTCAACCTGCCAGCCGAAAGTATCCATTCATAACTGACTAGCCATCCAGTTTTCTAAAGACATCGACCAAAGCCATATTTCCCCCACCTTCTCTGTCCAGTCTCTCCTCTACCTGGTGTCCATCTGTCTGTTAGAATCAGAAGTGAATACCCTTAAAACACCAGAACAGAGAGTAAAATTAACCTTTTCTTTTTAATCAAAGAAAGGGTCTTCTGAAAATAAAAAACACTAATATTTTGGCTTCAAAAAGAGAGAGATTTCAGAGGCTTTAATTAAGTTTGTTTTGCATAATCACTCAATTTAAGTTTCAATATAAATATATTGTGACAGACCCAGACAAAGTGGGGTACAGAAGTCTGATCGAAGGCAAATATACTGACCATTGGATGAATAGTTTTCTGCTCCCTCAGTGACCAGAGAGGGGCTGCACTAGAATAAGCAGGAACTTTCTGGAACCAATTTAAGGCAGGCAGGCTAATTAGGACACCTGGAGCCAATTAAGAAGAACTTGCTAGAATCAGTTAAGACAGGCAGGCTAATCAGGGCACCTGGGTTTAAAAAGGAGCTCCCTTCAGTTTGTGGTGTTGCGTGCGAGGAGCTGGGAGCAAGAGGCACACAAGGAGTTGAGAGTGAGAAGAGTTGAAGGACTGAGGAGTACAAGCATCAGCAGACCATCAGGAGGAAGGTCCTGCAGTAAGCGTAAGGAAGGTGTTGGGAGGAGGCTATGGGGAAGTAGCCCAGGGAGTTGTAGCTGTCACACAGCTGTTACAGGAAACCCTATAGACAACTGCAATCCACAGGGCTCTGGGCTGGAACCCGGAGTAGAGGGTGGGCCCGGGTTCCCCCGAAACCTCCCAACTCCTGATCAGACACAGGAGGAATTTGACTGTGGGTTCTACCAGAGGAGAAGATCTCTGAGGCGATCAAAATCCGCCAATAAGGTAGAGGAGGAACTTTGTCACAATATACATATAAATTCTTGTCATCTCCTGGGAAGGAGATGGCTCTCCTTCCCAGCCTCAGCTCTGTGGCTGCTGTGGTGGGGGGGAGAGACTCCCCTCCTTCCCAGCCCCAGCTCAGGGGCTGCCGCGGCAGGGGAGAGAGGGCACATCCATCGCATTAGAAAGGTAAGACAACTGATATTAAAATATGAGTTCTGTGCTTTTATTTGTAGAAAAAAAACTGTTAATCATTATTAAGGGGTTTTTTATATAGCACTTTTATCCAAAGCACTTTACAATAGTTAGCTAACAGTACAAACATCATTCGGAAAGATCATTAAGTGGTCTGCCGAGACCCTCAGCAATTTTCAAGTGGTCCGCAGGAAAAAAAGTTTGAGAATCACTGGGGTATTGGACAGAGGCCTGGCTTCTTTGCTGAGAGACCATGGTCAAGTCATTTCCCCTCCCTGTGTATTGCCATCTGTAAAATGGGGATAATGATACTGACCTCCTTTGTAAAAAACTTTGAGATCTATAGATGAAAATGGCTACAAAAGAGCTAGGTATTTCTACAGGGAGGCAGTCTGCAGGTGAGTACGTGCTTTGCTTAACTAATTACGGACGATCTGACTGCCCTACAGGAAACCAGATGTATTTCCTGGGCAGGCCCAGAGCACAGTACTTCATATGTAGAGGAAGATACCATGAGTTAACTCAGATGTGCTGATGCAATATCTTTCCATAGATAAAAAGGGGTCTTCTAACTCTTTTAGCTACACCACCATCTTGCAGCTTTGTGATGTGTGCGGACTATGTCCTTTCCTTGGAACCAAGTGCAACAGCAGCTCTGGGATGCAGCCAGTCTATCATGTAAATCTCCTTCTCACTAGGTGACCCTGTAATGTTGCATCCATGACAGAAACCAGAATTGATGATTCTGGCAAAAGGAAACTCACTTGTGATTTCAGATTGTTCAAATTTAACACACCACAGTTTACTTGCAAAACTCAGGACTGAAAAAACTGCACTGTGTAGCAGCTTTCTGTGATGCATCCGTTCCCATCACAGACACCCTTGGCAGAGCAGAGTGGGGGCTGTCAGGGAAACAGTTACTGTATGTTGATTCTCTGTCCAGCGCTCGGGCCCATCAGAACAGTCTTTGGAGATGCTCTAACCTGTGCCACCTAGCCGTGGTCCCCCAGGGACCATTCGCCAGCTGAGCATAGTCAAAGCGTTAGTACAAGCGGTAGGGCCAGGTCCCACCCCTTTTCCTCTCATAAGTGACCCAAAGGGGAAGGAATTAAGCAGAAAATCTAGTCCTTGAAGTCCTTACTCCATTTGTACCTAGGCTTTACTCAGGAAAAAAATCTTATCAAAGGCAATGGAAATTTTGCCTGAGTAATGACTTCTTAAAAACTTGATATTTGACCCACTGTGTTTTGTAACATACTGCATATGCATGTGTTTACAAAAAAATTACGTCTGGGGCCTCAACTAAAGGGACTGTGTCCCTTTAAAAGGGCTGGGGAGTGGGTGTGAGGGTTTCTTTGAACATTAAAATTAGTAGTGAAAGTCACAGGGCTTTTTTCCTTTATACAACTGAAGCTGAATTTGAGCAATAACCCTTCTGATTTCTGTGGAGGAGGAGACATGACGTCTTGAGGTAAACCACACATCCCGTAACCACCACTGTGTCGTTTGTACAAGCTGTTTCTCTGCAGAAGTGGCAGAGTTGCTTTTCAGCAAAAGTCACACATTTGTAAGAGAGGAGCGATTCCAGTCAAACAGAGATTGGGCAGCAAAAAGGAAGAAAACTCAACCACAATAAAGCTGCCAATGAACCTGAAAGGAAAAAGACGTCAGCAGCTCAGGGCAGGGGCTCTCCTTTTCCTGGTATCTAGCTAACTATAATTATGTGGAAAGAAATTGTGGGTGGGACTGTTACTATCTGAACTTTATAACCTAACTTATAAACCAGACTGAAGTACAGAGCCAGGGGCCAGTCCTGTGAGGTGCTGAGCTCATTGACTTCAATGGGAGCCGTGTTGCTGAGCACTTTTGACAACCAAGAAATATATTTGGATGCTGTCACAGGGCAGGCTAACTTTAAAGGAGTTGGGCTTGACCCCATCGGCACCTAGTTATTAGTCTCCTTGGTGATGGGTTTGGGCCTAGGTCAGGGGCTGGGTCAGGTGACCAAACATCAGCTGGCATTAGACCAGAGGCATTGCTTTCTATAAGAGCGAGTCTACTTGGGGGGGGGGGGGAGGAAGGGGGACATGTAGGGAAGTTCTCCAACAATAGAGCCAGATGGGTGGTAGTAATTGCTAGGAGGCCACCTGCAGTGGGCTATGGAGATGACAGCTAGAAAGGAAAGAGGTAGGGGAGGTCTCTCCAGAGAGTCCCAAGTCTGGAGTTGGCCGGGCAGAGCTTCCCTGCTCAGAGGGATCTGGAGAGCTGACGAGAGCTGGGGCCGGAAGCCCTGATGCAAGGATGAGTAGGAAGCCCTGAAGAAGGGATCAAATCTGACACAAAGGTGATTGGGGAATCCTCGAAGAGGGCCAAAAGGCTTGGGGGAACCGGAGTCAAGAGTGAAGACTTGAGGACTCTTGTTTTGTTTGGCTTTTTGTTTACCCCAGAAGAGAAGGTAGACTCCATGATTTGGCCCGAGGGCTAAATCATTTTGAGACAGGAGAATTGGCATGTCCAGAGCAGGATATGGAAGTGTCTGGAGCTAGGTGAGGGGAAATCGAGGCAGAGAGCACCTGGTACTAGTTGATCTTAACACAAATGCCTAACCATAGATTTGGGTGCCTAACTAAACACCTAAGTTTAACCTGTTTTAGTTATCAGATTGACTAGGCCCCAAGTCACTGAGAGAGCTGGGGAGAGATCCTACATCACCTGTGCCCAATGCCCTGCCCTTAACCATTAGATCGTGCTCCATCCCTAGGTCTGTTTAAGCAAGCACTGACGGAGAAGTGTGGGGGCCAAGGAGGTGTGGTACGTTGCCCTGAGGTACATTGGCAGATCTCTGTCTAATCCCATGATTAGAAAAACAGAGGGTCAACATATAGGTACAGATGAGAATTGGGAAGCACTGGCCAAGTTAAATGGGAATGTCTGGAACTGGAGTAGTTTGGCGAGCTGCTGGTCAGAGCTTAGTGCATTGGCAGAGCTGTGTTGCAAAGCTTGGATAGCCACTGGCTGTACCATATGTGGCTTTGGGAAATGCACGTGCATTTACTTTCATAAGTACTACGTTCCCTTTCCCAACACACAGATCTGAGGATTCTAATCCCTTTACAATTAATCTTAAAGGATGATGATTTAAAGTATGTGTGACAGGGTCATCGGGGTGCAATCTGGACTGTGGGGCCACTGAGCCCTCTGTCCCCCAAACCTGGGGTATCCCTGTCACCCTGTGATGCTGTTGTTAAGCCACAAACCTCTGACAGGTGCTGCACTTACACAGACATCCACAGGCAGGGACACACCCAACTGCGTTACAGGAATACTTTGCCAGCCACTCATAAACCAACAATAGAGAGGCTCCAGCCAATTCCTTCGAGCTCCCCAGCCTCACACCCCAGAACTGTACTGTCTTGCCTTGGTCAGAAGCCTGACAAGTGTAATTTCATTATCCAGTCCGTCCCTCCCTTGATGTGGAGAGGACACACATTAGCTTTTGTAAACTGAGCTGAAAGTTCCCAAGCAATTCAACCCAAACACACTATTTTAGGTAAAATATAATAAAACAGATTTATCAACTACAGAAAGATAGATTTTAAGTGATTATAAGTAGCAGGCAGAGAGCTCAGAGTTGATTACTTAAGAAACAAAAGTAAATTCACAGTCTGAGTTCTACAAACTAAAGAGAATTTGAATCAAGCGGTGTGTCACCCTGACAGATGGTACAAGCAGGTTACAAATCCTCAATACGCAGACTGGGACTCTTCTAGCCTGCTGCCACCCTCCCCAGTTCAAAGTCTTTGTCCTTCAGATGTTTCTTCCAGGTATTGAGTTGTGGGGGAGAGGTCAAGTGATGTCACTTCCCGTCTTTTATAGTTTCTTGCAGCGTGCTAGAAAGATCTATACTTGTGATGTGGGAGTCTACCCCCATTGGTCAAGCAGTCTCTCGTCTCTGTGTTCTCTCTGAGAAGTCTCTATTGTATACAGTTCCTGGGATGGTGAATTCTTTCCTTGATGGGTGTATATAAGGCTTTAACCGTTGTCTGGCTACTCCATTGTTGTACCTGAAAGGCTAATTGTGGGTATTCCCACCCCCACAACATATTTCAGTAACACACACATAGCAAAACGTCATAACTTCACATGCAGTGGCAGCACATACAATCCAACAGGATATTAATGTTCAACAGATCAAGACTTTTAAAATGATATCTCACAAGGCATACTTCGTACAAAACATCTCATAATTATATGATAGTGGTGAATATGAGGTTTCCAGGGTGCTGTTTTGAGGTACAGGATGACCTAAGGAACATGAGCATTCATCTTGTTAACACAGAGCTAGCTCTCATCGCCACTCACTCTGGTTGAGTGGTGTGAATACTCTTAGTTAAGCAGGTGCAAAATCTAGGGTAACCTTATTTTTAATATCAAACCATCTAGATTGTGTCATTTGAAAGCAAAACCCATCACAGACCAAAAAAGACTCAAAGGCCACAATGGTTCTTCTGTGGAAGGTTTTCTAATGTCTTTCGTTACCATGAGAACCTTTAAACAAGAATGAACACAAGAAAGTAGAGGAATGATGTGTCAGTATCTCACTTTTTTCTCTACTCACTGAGCTCTGAAATGACACTGAATCCCAGGTCACCTCAACCTTGTAAAGCTGCCAAGGAGAAGACATGGTCAGTGCTTCCAGGCTTTTCTGTTCTTTCTCATCACGCAAGCTTTAAACAGCCTTGCAGCAGGGACATCTGCACCGCTGGCAAATGCGCTGATGGTGGCTGATATGCCAGTGTGCGTATTTATAGGCTGTCTTCTTGCAGGGATGTTAGGTGGCTGAATCTAATTGTGTTGTCTTAAAGGCTCTGGCAAGCGTTCAAGAACAAAAAGTAAAGACAGCCAGTTCCCATTCGTGGGCATGCCCCTACACTTCAATGTGGCGAGCCTTGTGATTTAGCAAGTGTAAGCCTTGCTCCCCAGGGCTTTTAAAAACTTTAAAAAAAAAACAAAACCTGACAAGACTTCGACCAAAACGAGAAAAACATAAGAGGAATTTACAACCCATTTCTAATCTGGATTTTGAACACTGCAACATTTGGGAATAAATATTAAGATCTGAGAACTTGGTTTGGGGCCATTTGAGAAAATTCAGAGCTGGATCTATGTTTGAATTTTAAAAATCCCCCAAGGTTTGGGGGCATTGGCGCCCATCTCTGATATTTTACATGAATAAGCCTTTCTTCCCAAGGCAAGTGCATCCCTTTCTGAAATGCAGGACAGCAGCCCATCATCTGCTCATAGCATGCTATGCAACAACGGAAGGGAGAGAAACATTGGACAAGTATACCAGGGCAAAACCCTAATCTTACTCTAAGTGCCATGGCATGTTTGCAGCCTGATTTTAAAAACTGGCCTTCAATTTTGTGCCTGGATTAACTATGGGCACAAAAAAATGTAGGCCCAGCTAAGTGAGAGTGCCAATGGTAAAACTTAGTCCTGGTCTATATTACAAAGTTAGGTCAGCATAAGTTGCCTTGCATCAACTTAGTTGTGTATGTGCCTAACTTACATTTGTCTCCCACTGATGTAAGCACCCCCTTATGGAAACGCAGTAACACCACCTCCCCAAACGGCGTAGAGCCGTGGTGGATGTACTGAGGTCAATACAGCACAAGTGTAGACACTGTGTTGCCTATGTCAACTCCAGCAGCTGTCCTGCAATGCCCAACACTGAGTGCTCTGGTCACTTTGTGAACTCCCCTGCTCAGGGGTCATGGAGACCAAAAATCCTCTCTCCCCCGCTTTAAAACCCTTCACATTTTTGAAATGCCTTTTCCTGATTGCCCAGCTTGGCGAGCACACCTAGCAGCTCTCCACTGTTGTGTGCAACTGCCTGGCTGATCCTGCCGACTACACACGCTGGACACACACCTGCCTGGAGCAGATAGGAGGTATTGGCTCGCTCTCCTGGGCCTGCGGGGAGAAGAGGCTGTGCAGCCACAGCTATGGACTAGCCATAGAAGGGATGCAGGAGAAGGGGTACAACAGGGATCAGCAGCAGTGCCGTGTGAAAGCGAAGGAACTAGCTGGCAAACCAGAAGACCATAGAGGCCAACAGTCGATCCAGTGCCAAGCTGCAGACTGGCTGCTTTTACAAAGAGCTGCATGCCACGCTTGGTGAAGACCCCATCACCGCTCCACAGACAATCGTGGGTACCTCTGAGAAGACCACGACACAGACCCATGCCATGAACAATGAGGAGGAGGAGGAGAAAGAAGATGGGGAACTTGTGACCGGGGGTAGGGGGGTGTCCAGCTATGCCAAGAGCCAGGACCTGTTTGAGACTCCACTGCAGTCCAGTCAGTCCCAGCAGTCGAGCATGGGGAGGCACCTTGGGTAAGTGTGTCATTGTATTTCCTGTTACAATGATTCATACAGCTATCGACTTTTCATTAATTTACTCCTACGAGGAGAGGTCGCGGTACCATCAAAGAGGTAGAGATGTTATCCGCTTTTCATTACCCTGTGGAGAGTTAGGGGAGGGGGAGGGGATGTGAAACAATGTATTTATGTACGCAGGGATGTTCCTTCAAACCTCCTGACAGTTCTTGATGATTCTTTCATGGAGGTACACTGCAGTCCTCTCCTGAAGGTTTCTAGGGATGGTAGCACAGGCTGACTTTCCAAAGTGCCGGGGGGGGGGGCCTCGACCCCCAGCTCTGACCCAGGCCCCGCCCCACCTCTTCCCGCCCAGTTCCGCCCCCTCCCCCGAAAGCATCGTGTCCTCGCTCCTCCCCCCTCCTCCCAGCCTCCTGCACGCCGCAAAACAGCTGTTTGTGGTGGGCAGGAGATGTGGGGAGGGAGGGGAGGCGATGATCCACAGGCTCTGCCTGTGGGCAGGAGGCACTGGGGGGGAGCTGATGGAGGGCTGCTGAGCACCCACCATTTTGGAGCACCCACAGAGTCGGCGCCTGTGGATGGCAGCATTATTTCTTCCTCCACAATAGGACACTTTCCTATACCAGTCCATGTTAACTTTGGCAGGCACCATTGCAGTATACAGGTTAGCAGCATATGGGCCCAGGCAGCTTCAGGATACCAGCAGCAGCTGTGCTGTCCGTGCCTTTGTTACCCTCAGGAGCGAGAGATTAGCTAGAATCACCACTGTCTGTGGGAAATGGTGGCAGTATTCAGTGCCGTTGCCCCATAGCTTCATGCAACTGAGCAAGTCCCTCTTCATGTCCCTTGCCACTGGCGGCCATGCTCCCCAAGGCTGGTGCTGTGAGTGGCGAGTGCAGGTACACTCTGAAGCAAAAGTGTCAAGAAGCACGTTTTGTTTAAAACTTTGGAGGAGCAAGCGAAGGGAGTTCTGAACTGTAACTTTCGTTTTCCATTGTGGCTATACTGCCAACGGTACCTCTGTGTGTTTTATCTGTAGCTGCTGCCCTCCATACCCGCAGAACCCCCAAGTCACTTAAGGAGGAAAAAGACAAAGACAAGGATTTGGGCTGACATGTTCCGTGAGATCAGCAAGCCAGTGGTGCATCAGCCCATGAGCAGTGGGACCAGAGGGTGAATATTTCAGGCTGTATAGAGAAGAAAAGAACAGACAGAAGCAAGTGTAACACTGACAGACCCTGGTCATCAGCGGGTGGAATTGAACCTGGGACCTCTGAAGCTTAATGCATGAGCCTCTACTGCATGAGCTAAAAGCCACATGGCCCTTAGCTAAGGCTGTAGCAGACTCATTAATGTCTAAGTGGTCTCGGTGCCACTAGAGGGGGCAGAACACCACACCCAGGAGGTGTGTGGGTTACACAAGGCTCAGGAGTCCCAGCAAGAAAAGGAAAGTGAGATGCCTTAGGACAGTGGTTCTCAAACTTTTGTATTAGTGACCCCTTTCACAGAGCAAGCCTCTCAGTGCGACCCCTCTTATAAACTAAAAACACTCTGTTATATATTTAACACCATTATAAATGCTGGAGGCAAAGCAGGGTTTGGGGTGGAGGCTGACAGCTCCTGATTCCCCCCCCCCCCACATAATAACCTCGTGACACCCTGAGGGGTCCCAACCCCCAGTTTGAGAACCCCTGCCCTAGGACATAATGATGCTGCAGACTCTTGTGGACCTACAGGTTCAACAATCATTGGCTCACCTCCCTTTGCAGTCCCTGGATAACTCCATTGCACCTCCTCCCTACACCCCCCTTTTAACATTCCACGTGTCATCAGGAGCCACATCCCTACCACTCCTGGCGGAAGGAAGGACAACAACAGCTTCACATACACTGACCTGGGAGAGCTGTGGATGTTGTATATGTAGCCAAAATGGAAACGAATATTCTTTCCCCTTGTTAAGTTCTGTTCCTTTCATTTATTACATTTTTAATGTATTTGCTTTTAATTTGCCCAGATTTTTCATTGCACTGGTTTTCTTACTCTATTCTTTGGAAAGTCATTCGTCTTTATTTGTTCACCACATACACTGCAACATGCCTAGCCGTACTGAAAGCCCCCACTTACTTGTTATTGTACAGTGGGACAGCGACAAAGACAATGTAATAATTATAAATGTACAGAAAACACCACCAAATTAATAGCTGCATTGACAGTGGTATATTCATAGATGAACACCAAGCACCACACAGTTCCTAACAGGCCCCCAAAACTGCAGGGCCTGATAGAGCACAGTCTGCCACAATGCATTACTGTGGCTCAGTGTTAAAATGCTCTTCCAAGGACTCCCTCAGCCATATAGCTCCACACTGAGCTCTTCTAATAGCCCTTGTGTCTGGCTGCTCAAACTCCGCAGACAGCTGCTCTCCCTCCACCCCGGCAGCAACTTTTCCACATTTGCCTCACAGATCTGCAGGACACAACAGGCAGCTATAACCATTGGGATATTTTTCTCACAGAGATACAATCTTGTGAGTAAATAATGCCAGCAATCCCTTCAATCTGCCGAAAGCACATTCTGCACCTGCTGAGTCAGCACTTGTCAGTCTTGCTTTTTGGTGCTGCCAGGATGGCCGGTGTACGGCTTCATGATCCAGGCGGGAAAGGGGCAGTCTGGATGTCCCCCAGGATCACTACTGGCATTTCAGCATCACCTATGGCAATCCTCTGGTCAGGAAAGAAAGTCCCTGCTTGCAGCTAGGGTGACCAGATGTCCCGATTTTATAGGGACAGTCCTGATTTTTGGGTCTTTTTCTTATATAGGCTCCTATTACCCCCCACCCCCAGTCCCGATTTTTCACACTTGCTGTCTGGTCACCCTACTTGCAGCTTTCCGAACAGTCCCATGTTCTTAAAGATCTGAGCGTCATGCCCCACCCCTGACCATTCAGCATAGATGTCACGGAAGCATCCCTGATGATGGACTGACGCTTGCATAACCATAGAAAAGTAGCCCTTTCTGTGGATGTACTCTAGGGCAAGGTGCCAAAAGAGGGATACGCTTGCCTGTCTATTGCTCCACCGCAATTCGGGAACCCCACTGCTGCAAGTCACTGTGACGATTAATGGCCCTGCACATTTCCATGACAGTGGCCCCCCACAACGGATTTTCCAACTCCAAAATGATTTCCCACAGACCGGTAGCAATCTGGTGTTGCAAGATTCCACAGTGCAATCACCCCTCATTTCTCCAGCCTCAGTGCAACTCTCACTCTGGTGTCCATGCGGCAGACAGCTGGGGTGAGCTCAACGCACCGATCCAGGAATGTGGCCTTTGCATCTGAAAGTTCTGCAGCTGCAGCTTATCATCCCAAACCTGCATTACAGTGCAATCCCATAAAGCAGTGCTTGTTTCTCTGGTCCAGAAGCAGTGCTCCGCTGTCTGCAGCTGCTCCGTGAACACCACCAACAACCTTGAATTGGTTTCCGCTATGTCCCATAGCAATATGTCCTCCATAAAATCATCATGTTCCTCGCTGATGAAGTTCTTGTGGCTCTGCAAATACCGGAGGATCATGAATCCTGTGCTTGCAACACTCACTGCAGTAGTGCAGGTTCCATGCTTCTGTCAGAGTTGGTGAACAGGGAGGAGGACCCCATGCATTCATGGGATTTTTTAAAAGCATGAAAATTATGGGATATGGATGACATTATGAGATGGAGAAAGTTGCATGCTAGAAACTTGACTCTTTGCTCCTAGTCATCCCTGCACAACTTGTGTCTGCCCCACAATGCATTGCCAAATCTTCCCAAAAGACAGTGGGCTGGATGGTGGTGAGATGCACACTGGGATACCTACCCATGGTGCACTGCACTGTGCATTGACACAAGCATTTCTGGCAGGACCGGCTCCAGGCACCAGCTTTGCTTGGGGCGGCATCAAGAATGGGGCGGCAGTCCATGTCCCGTGGCGGCAATTTGGTAGCAGGTCTGCCGCCGTTCCCGCCGCGGCGGCAATTCAGCGGCAGGCCCGCTGCTCTTCCCACTGCTGAATTGCCGCCGCGGGACTCGGACTGCCGTCCCATTCTCCCCCGCCGCAGCAGCAATCAGCTGCCCCTGATTTCTGGTGAGTACATGCAGTGCCAACACAAGGAGTCGAGTATACATGCGCACAAGCAATATCCTAACTGGTGGTTTTATGCCAACGTAACTTGTGTTGGTCAAAGTTTGTAGTGTAGACATGGCCTTAAGACTTCAAATTGCCTACTTTGTAGGACTAGTTAGGTAGTTATATGTTTGAATGCTCTGACTTACACCCACTAATTAATTGCACCTGCATTTTAGAGCTGGCAATCTATTTTACTGCAGACACATGAAAGCTGAGGGATTTAATACCTATTTTGCTTCATTCTTCACTAAAAAGGTTAATGATAACCAGCTACTCAATACTGTTGAGATGAGTTCCTGTCTGCTTCCTGTAAAACTTGCCCGTACCGGTATTGCCCTGGCCTCTTCTTTTGTCATTCAGTGTGGCACACATTCTAAAGCAATATGCATTTCCTCACCTTTTGGGGGCGAAGCCAGACTTTGAGGCACCTGCTCCCCCACTTGGTGTTAACTTTGCTTGTGCCAATCAGAAACGAACACAAACAGGTTTTGGGCCCCGTCCCCTATGACACTTCTATGATGTCATAGTTGGTACTTTAGGGGCTGCCTGCCATGTGCAGGCAGGAAGAGGAGAAAGAAAAACGAATCCTGTGTATCCCGTGTACACCCGTAACCGAGCCTCATCACCTCGAAGCCTCTCTCTCAGCTCACGTGTTTCAAACAGAGTTTCTACGTTTGCCGGTCGTTATGCGTTGGTTTGTATTTGTGAGTATCAGTTATTACTAAATGCTGCATCTTTGTTTATAAATATTGTTAGTACATATTTAGTTATTGTGTGTTTTAAGTTTCATTAACTCTATTAGCTAATCTAACGCTGCTCCCTTACCCCTTGTAATTATCCCCAATAAAACTTTAAATTGATTAATTTTAGTTGTGTGTGTGCGTCTGCAGTTTGCAGCGTGACCCATATTCTCCTTGCATCCCCTACCAATATAGTCTATTGCCACGTGCAGCCTAGTAAATAACAGGCCTGCATTTTCTTTCGCCCCTGCGTGCCCGTGGCAATCCACAAATACAAGTAATATTAACAACAATGGGGAACAAATACAAGCCAGAATAGGGAAATAACAGGTTAAAGAAGATAGAGATAAGTTAGGTGTATTCAAGTTGTCAGGACCTGATAAACTTCATCAGAAGACACTCAAGGAACTAGCTGAAGCAATATTGGGACTGTTAGCAATTGTCTTTGAGAACTCCTGCAGGACAAGAGAGGTCTCAAAAGACTGAAGAAAGGTAAATACCAAACAAAGTACCTATCTTTAAAGAAGGGGAAAAAAGACGACCTAGGGAATTATAGACCAGTCAGCCTAACTTTGATATCTGAAAAAATACAGGAACAAATTATTCAACAATCAATGTATAAGCACCTCTAGGATAATAGATTATAAGAAATAGCCAGCATGGATTTGTCAAGCACAAATCATGCCAAACCAATCTAATTTCCTCTGTTGACAAGGTTACTGGCCTCATTGATGGGGAAAGCAGTAGATATGATATATCTTGATTTTAGTAAGTCTTTTGACACGGTCCAACATGATATTCTCATAAGCAAACTAGGGAAATGTGGTCTAGATTGAATTACTATACGGCAGGTATGCAATTGGTTGAAAGAACATAAAGAGTAGTTATCAATGGTTTGCTGTCAAACTGGAAGGGCGTATCGACGGGGTCCTGGAGGGCTCAGTCCTGGGTCTGGTATGAGTCAGTATTTTCATTAATGAACTGGATAATAATGTGGAGAGTATGCTTATAAACTTTGCAGCTGACACCAAGAGGGGAAGGGTTACAAACACTTTCGAGGACAGGATTAGAATTCAGAACAACCTTGACAAATTAGAGAATTAGTCGGAGTTCAAAAGGATGAAATTCAGTAAAGACAAGTGCAAAGTACTACACTTAGTAAGGAAAAATCAAACACACAAATACAAAATGGAGAGTAACAGTATGGCTAGGCAGTAATACTGCAGAAAGGGATCTGGGGATTATAGTGGATCACAAATTGAATATAAATCAACAATGTGATGTAGCTGAGAAAAAGGCTAATATCATTCTGGGGTGTTGTAGCGAGGCGGTCTGGTCCCCAGCCGCCCCCAAGAGAGAGAAACCTCCCCGGACGCCTAAGTGGGCGGACCCGGAGAGTCCTGGCCCCGCCCCTCAAGCGTCAGGGGGCAGCACAGGAAGTATAAAAGCCGGCCCTCAGCCCGCAGTTGGGCGCCAGCCACCAGAGAGGCCGGACGCCAGAGGTACAGCTCCCCGCTGGGAGACCCCCGGCGACCAGCAGCCGACCGGAGGACTGGCCGGGCCAGCCAAGCTTGCCGCCCGCCCGCTACCCCGAGGAGCCGCCGAGCCCGCCGCCCGCCCGCTACCCCGAGGAGCCGCCAGGCCCGCCGCCCGCCCGCTACCCCGCCGAGCCACCAGGCCTGCCGCCGGCCCGCTACCCCGCCGAGCCGCCAGGCCCGCCGCCCGCCCGCTACCCCGCCGAGCCGCCAGGCCCGCCGCCGGCCCGCTACCCCGCCGAGCCGCCAGGCCCGCCGCCGGCCCGCTACCCCGCCGAGCCGCCAGGCCCGCCGCCGGCCCGCTACCCCGCCGAGCCGCCAGGCCCGCCGCCGGCCCGCTACCCCGCCGAGCCGCCAGGCCCGCCGCCGGCCCGCTATCCCGCCGAGCCGCCAGGCCCGCCGCCGGCCCGCTACCCCGCCGAGCCACCGAGCCTGCCGCCCGCCCGCGACGCTGAGGTGCCGATGGTCTGCGACCTCGTGGAGGACGGCCCCCTGGTCCAGGTACCTGGAGAGGGGGGAGCTGGAAGTAGCCCGGGGGCAGCCAACTCTAGTCTGGCTGCAGCACTGCCAGAGCCAAGGTCAGTGTGTTGCGGCCAGGATCCCCACTGACTCAGCAGCGGGTTTTTCTGCCGCTGTTAGGGCCCCAGGCTGGGACGCAGTGGAGTGGGTGGGCCTGCGTCCCCCCTGCCACCCAGCGTGTGGGTGGCAGTCTCCCCCTCTCCCAGGTTCTCCAGAGCCAGGACCTGGGCTTGCTACCACCTTTTTGATTGCTCAGCCCCTGCTTAAGGGCCTGAGCTGTGAACTGCTTGTTGCCCCACCCTGACCAAGGGCCAGGGCATACTGACTTATTGATTGCTCAGCCCCTGCTTAAGGGCCTGAGCTGTGAACTGCTTGTTGCCCCGCCCTGACCAAGGGCCAGGACCTACTGACTTACTATTGCTCAGCTCCTGCCTGAGGGCCTGAGCCCTAACTGTTTGTGCCCCGCCCTGTCCAAGGGCATGGGCTCACTATTAACTGTGCTAATTCCCCCAAACCCGGACGGTATAGCGAGGCAGTCTGGTCCCCAGCCGCCCCCGAGAGGGCCTAAAACGCCTACAGGTGTATTAACAGGAGTGTTGTATGTAAACCATGGGAAGAAATTGTCCTGCTCTACTTGGCACTGGTGAGGTCTCAGTTGGAGTACTGTGTCCAGTTCTGGGCTCCACGTTTTAGGAAAAACCTGACCTATGAGGAAAGGTTAAAAAAAACAGGCATGTTTTGTGTTGAGAAGAGAAGACAGAGGGTGGGGCTGATAACAGACTTCAGATATCTTAAGGTCTGTTATAAAGAGGATGGTAATCAATTGTTCTCCATGTGCACTGAAAGTAGGACAAGAAGTAATGGGCTTAATCTGCAGTAAAGGAGATTTAGGTTAGATATTAGGAAAAGCTTTACAACTATAAGGGTAGTTAAGTTCTGAAATAGGCTTCCAAGCAAGGTTGTGGAATCCCCATCACTGGAGGTTTTTAAAAACAGATTGGACAAATACCTGCCAGGGATAGTCTAGATTTTTGGCCCGGACTTGATGACTTCTCGAGGTCCCTTCCAGCCCTACATTTTTATAATTCTAAGTGCAGATGCAAAATTAGACATTTGTTTTCAGTTTCACACCTGTTGCTCAGACCAATAAGTCACCCCTTCTGCCTTTAAGGCTTGGGTCACTTGATTCCACTACTCCTCCTGTTGGGGATCTTTTGTCAGAAGTGCTGGTTGCTATTACACATTCTGCATTTGTTTCACAGGTGGAGCATCCCCCTCTAACCACAATGGGAGTTATGGGCTCAGAATGAGCAAGAGAGACTTGTAGTAGGGGTAAGTATTGAGCAGTGCCAAGTGAACAGGAGAATTTTGATTTATGACAATCACATAGTGAGACATAATTTAAAAGAAAACCATAATAGCTCTGACATCAGCAGATATGATCTACTGACCTGGTAGCATGCTTTGCAACTAGCAACATAGCCCCTTACTCTGAAAAAAGCATATCAGATGATCAAAGAACCCTCTCCAGATGAGAAACCAGAAGAGAATACAAAGGTTGCAAAGAGCTATCTATAAAAATGAGAACAAGCCACTTCCTATTCTCAACCCCATTTCCCTCTCACAGTGCACCAGCCACGAGAACAATATTCTGCATCCACTGAAACAAATCTAACTATAACCAGCAACATCCTCCAGAATGAAAGCTAGCAACAGAGAGAATCTTAGGGACCTTAAACCTGAGGTCTTCTGAGGTCTTTGAGCAGAAGACCATCAACTGACTGAAGCCCAGATGCTGCAGGCAAGTATGGTTATCCCCATTTTGAAGGACTAAAAACCAAACACAGATGTTTCCCCCATACTTCTAGGTCTTGTCTACATTAGCAATTTTCCTACCAGCACTGCCAGTACAGCTCCATCGGTGGGAGCAATGGGATAAAAGCACTAGGGTATATGAGGTGCAGGCATTTTTACTATCTTGTCTTATAACCTTGCTCAGAGCTGCAGTGGGCACTAGACGTGATGAAAAATTAACTTATAGATGTAGCCCTTGTGTAAAAATACTACATTCCTCATCTGCCCTTCCACCTCCTCCCTTCTCCCACACCTTTCTGAATGGCTTCCTCTTTCCCCTGTGGAATGTAGCTAGCATTCCTCTGAGTTATGGAAAAGCAGTCCTAAATTAGAATACTCCACTCCTGTCTTGAAATAAAAATGTTACATTCCTAAAGGGGTCTAAAAGAGATCTGCTGAATTATAAAGTCCTACTGGCCAATGTGCATGGTGCCTGTACTGGATCTTGCATGTAGAATTACAACGGGGAAGACATTGTTTCCTGGCCATCTGTGCAACACTGACAATGTTAGGGACTGAGTCATGTATCCTATTGGAACTGGCTATGTGGATTGAAATTGAGTTCTTTCTGCCAATCAGAGCTCAGGGACACACAATTATATATCTGTTTCTTAACAACCTTACAGTATACAAACTCCTGCACTCTTATTGGCGGAGCTTACAATTAGCCAGTCAAAGCAGATGGAGTTGCACAATGACTGTAAAATTATTTGATTGGCTACTGTAAATCCATTTGATCTGATTGGCTGCTCTCAGAACTCCCCATCTGTGGGGCAAATTCATTTTTCGTGTCAGTGGGTTCAATTCCCATTGCTTTTTTTTTGGAAGCTGCAACTGCCTATACCAAGAATTGATTTGGTATTGTATGACCACAAACACATCTGCCTTAGCTACTGACTCCTCCCTACTTAATTCCTGAAAATAAAAACAAGTCAATGAGTAAGTTGTCTTAGTGGTATGGGAGCAAACTTTCCCCAAGGGACAAGTAGTGCGGGGCAGGAGGATAGGTAAGGAATTGGGAAGAGGGATTAGGTGCAGAAAGACAGGATGAGGAGGAAGTCAAATGTTTTCTGTAGGCATAGACATAAGGATGAATTCTGAGCGCAGTAGCCTATTGGATCAGAAAGATTTATAGGAGCCAATCAGAACTGAAAGAATCACAGCACATTTCAGCACAATAAATATAAGATGTGCCCCTTTAACCAGGGGTGCGGGAACAATTTTTATAGTGGAGGTGCTGAGAGCCATTAAGACAAACTGTAAACTATGTATAGAATGGAAACCATGTCAAGCCAGGGGGTGCAGCAGCACCCCTAGTTCCAGCACCTATGCCTTTACCTCAATAACAACTGTATTCTGGTTTTTCATCTTCAGAGTTGATTTCCAATACACCTCCCAACAGGGTCTGGTTCTTATCTAGTAACTTGAGGGTGTTTTCTTTTTGTCATTGGACTAACATTGAGGCCTTGGCTACACTTACAAGTTACAGCGTAATAAAACTGCCGGCAGCGCTGTAACGCATTAACTGGCTACACTTGCAAGGCACGTGCAACGCTGTATCTCCTCAGATACAGCCCTGCATGTACTCCACCTCCCCGAGAGGAATAACAGCTGTTGCGAAGTGGGTGGAACGTTGGTCTTTCAGTATAGCCGAGGAACAACGGAGTTAATGATCTCCCGAAGTTGCCTTTGTTTTGAAACGGCACTTCCGGGTTGGAGTTCAGAGCTGCATTCTTTAAGCTGCTGATCACAGGCTCCGTTTCCTCTCTTTTATCTGCTCTTTAAAAACAAACAAAGCCCCTGCTGTTTGCTTTCAGTGATTGAGAGAGAGGCAGGGGATGTGGAGGTGTGGAAATAATGAGCTGACACTCTGTGGCTATTCCAAAAATCCACTCTTTTTCCAAAAACGCTCCCTGTCAAAGTCCCCCTCACCCCCCCCCCGATTTGAAAAGCACGTTGCAGCTACCTGAATGCCCATAATGCACCGCTCCCAATACAGCTGCAAGTGCCGCAAATGTAGCCACGTCAGTGGTAGTTACTGCGCTGGCCGCTGCCAGTGTGGACAGGCTGCAGCGCTTTCCCTACTCAGCTGTACGAACACGGGTTTAACTAACAGCGCTGTACATCTGCAAGTGTAGCCTAGGCCTTAGATCAACATGTTAAGAAGCAGTTGATTTTGCATGTCCCATGCTTTTGTATGCCCATCTTGAATCTTTTTGTTTACAGTAGTGCTGGGCACCCATAACTCCATCCAAAGTCAGTGGGATCTATGCAGGGTCAGCGAGTTGTATGGGCCCATGGTGCTTGGGCTCCAGCAAATTCAGGACCGGCGGGGCCTGGCTCCACCAATGTTCAGGGCTGGGTCTCTCCCCTGGCCCTGGCTGCCTGCCACCCCCGCGTGCCTCCCCCAGCCCCGCCTGCCGTCCCTGCATGCCCCCTCCCTTGAGTGTCCACAGCTACCCCCTGCAGCTTCGCACTGGCAGGCTGAGGCGGCTGCTGTGCTTGTGGAGGGAGGAGGGGAAGAGGCACATGGTGCCCCCCCCCCCCCCCCAGCATGCAACTCCAAGTCGACTCTGCGGGGGTAGGGCCATATCCTGGCCGGACCTCCTGAGCAGCAGCCTGGGGAGACTTGGGTGAGTGTCATGCTGGGGGGGCCAGGGAGGGCCCCCCCTATACCTCCCCTGGAGCTCGCTGCTGCCAGCGGGGAGAGGGCTGGGGGGAGTCCTCTTCTCTGACCCCCCACCATGGGGCAGCCTATCCGCTGCACCCTAAACTCCTCATTTCTGGCCCAGCCCCACACCCTGCACCCCAACCCTCTGTCCCAGCCCAGAGCCCACACCCAGCACCCATACCCCCTCCTGCACCCAGCACCCCAAACCCCCTCCCATACCCCTTCCTGCACCCAGCACCCCAAACCCCCTCTCGTACCCTCTCCTGCACCCCAACCCCCTGTCCCAGCCCAGAGCTCACACCCAGCACCCAAACTCTAGCCCAGAGCCTTAGGCAGGTGTGTGTGGGGGGGGTGGGACTTAGACCCATTCCGGACACCACCAAAAATTATAAAAACCTGCCACTCCTGGATCTATGTACACTCAGCACTTCTGAAAATCAGACACAAGGTCTCTCAAGTTGGGCACCTAAAGTAAGACTCCACTTTAAATTTTTTTTGCCTGTCTCCCCTTGATCCTTGAAATCGCAGTAGTGTCCGCAGGGTGAGATTTGTGCCATGCTGCCATTGCGCAGAGCTGATGTCAGTGGGGTGAAGAAACCAGGAAGTCACTGAGCAACCTTCCCTTTTGTTTTACAAATGGATTTAGCCTTTTCAAAGCAGGATCAGTCATAACATAGTTATTGGAAGAACAAGAGAGAGAGAGAGAGAGAGAGAGAACAGTAGTCTTTGCCAAGAGCAAGTGAAGTGGGCATGCATTTTAAGTAATTACCAGCGGACTGATTACCTTTCCAAGTAATTAAACCTCATGAAAGCTTATTAACACGCTGACAATGGACAGCTTTGACATCTGCCAGCGCAGCATGATGAAGCAGACGACTACCCACAAAAGAGAACAGGATTCCGTAGCCTTTACAGTCCCACTATGTGCAGCACATGTTTCAGTACAAAAGCTTCCAGGTCTGAAGACCTACATTTAAATGAATGCGGTGGTGGCCAAAAAGACGAGATTCACTCCTGCTGGCACAGGGAGGTCAACATTATAGCTCCCTGCACTGGGCTGGCCCACTTTGCCTGAAGCAGACTCGCCCCAAGGCTGGGCAAGTCAGCAGGTGTCTTCCTGCAATGAGCAGCTTTCATTCTAGAGGAGCACTGCTGATGAAGGCTGCTGCAAGTATGCACAAAGCCAGCACAGCCCATGTGGGTTGGAAACCAGTGCCACCCACTTCTGGGGTGGCTCTGTCTCTCTATGGGTCCTCCCCATCCCGCTGCCAATGCAGCCACTTAGCACCACTGCAAACTCTCCCATAGTGGACTGGAACATGGTGCACATTCAGTCAGAAAATATAATTTCACTACCCCTTCCCCAACACAAACACACGCACACACGCATTCTGTGCCCTTGATCTCTATGGAAATGCACCACATATTAAACATATCACCATCTCCCCAGAGTATATCTCATATCTTCTGCTGCCAAAAAATGTCATTTGAAAAAAATATAACCCCTTTCCTAGCCACTCGGAGACGGATTGTGGGAGAGACCTTCACATTTCTAAAGAGCCATTCAAAGTAATCCCTCTCCCCTCCCTCCCCCTTCTCTCACATTTTGCCTGTGGATTAATGAGGGCAGAGGTATGATGGAGTTTGTTCTTCTCTCACCCTTTGGGGGCAGATGGTGAGTGTCTGTGCTGTCACAAGTCTGAATTGATCTATTGATCGCCGACTGATATGGCCCCATACAGGCAGTAGCTGAGCACCTCTTGAATACTAATTGCTTTATCCTGTAGCTAGTTGAAATTTCTCTTTTGCCCTCCGAGGGCCTCGTGGACTGGATCTACTTGCAAGAAATACTAGACAATTACATAGGAGTCTTTCATAAACTGTGGGCCTGACTGTGATCTCATGCACACAGGTGTAAATCAAGAATATTGCCCTTAAAGTCAATTGAGTTACACTGGTGTAAAATCACAGGAAGATCAGAGTCAGGTCCTATATGCAATAATAATCCTAAGCATTTATACAGCACTTTACATGTCAAAGAATGTACAGACATTCACTATTAATTCATACGATATGCCCTCTGCTAGGTGGACAAATGTTATCATCTTCCTCTGCAGATGGGGAATCTGAGACAGAAATGTGAAGTGACATGCCCAAGATCACACTGGGAGTAGGTGGCAAAGCTAGGGTTAGGGCTTGGGACTGACTCCCAAGGACTGTGCTCATTCCCCCGATCACATTGCCTTATAACTTGGCTGCACATTGCTGTTACACCAAATATACACATGGACACCTGCCTTGAAGGAATACTGACATAGACTCCTCAGGAATATAGGAGGGGATTTTCAAAAGCACTTATGTGCCCTAGGGGCACAATTCCCACTGGCTTTCAAAGTTTATGGGTCAAATTCTGCTCTCAGTGACAGCAGTGTAAATCCAGAGTATAACGCTCTTAGAGTTACTGTGGTGTAACTGAGAATACAAATGGGCCCCTTATGTCTACACAGTGCCAAAGGCCCAACAGTATTTTTACCATATATGTTAAAATACCAGGAAATAACCTTTGATATTAATGTATATCTAGCTAAACCCCACTAAACTATTGCTGTATCAGCTAACTGATCATGGCTTTCAGGTGTGTGCGTTACTAAACAAAATCATTGTAGTTTCTTTCATTTATTTCATGGATGAAGGCCAATCACTCTAAAAGTTACAAGAAAGCTTTGATTAAGCCCCTGACTTGCAACTTTCTATAGTCCAACATTTTCTCAGCCAGGATGTGCCCCAGATCAGTCTGCACAACATCACCCGTGTTCTATTTCAATTGTTGTCTAAAGTTTCTTTGTTTGTCACCCAAACCTTTGTGTTTAAAAACAACAATAACAACGTTTATTGTGTATGAGCTTTGGTTCTATACTCCCTCTCCTTTTGCATCTGCACGGTAACCTCTGCATCTCTACTCCCTCTCCTTTTGCATCTGCACGGTAACCTCTGCATCTCTGGCTTAACGAGAGGTTGAAGGGGGAAATAAGCGGTGGTACTTGCCCATTCACATTGCAAACTGCTTGGTGCAGGGACTGAGTCATCTGTGTCTTGCACAGTGCTGATCATGCTGCTGGCATTTAACAAATACTAAATTATAACAGTCTCTGACCACAATCCCAGAGACACTCCATGCTTGCATTAGAAAGATCAGCTGCATTTAAACTGTAATCACTAGGCTTCAGAGTGAATATCCATCTGAGAAGAATTGGGATAATTCACACCTTTCCCAGATCAATTGTTTCAGGCTGTCCCTGGGCTCAGGAAAACAGCATTTCATCTGATTATATTTGGAAGTGTTTCTTGACAAGCATCAGAGCTAGTTTTTTACAGTAGTCCTCAAACTGTGGGTCAGGACCCCAAAGTGGATCACAACCTCATTTTAATGGGGTCTCCAGGGCTGGTGTTAGACTTGCTGGGGCCTGTGGCTGAAGCCAAAGCTGAGAGCCCCCCACCTGGGTCTGAAGCTGGAGGGGCTCAGACTTCAGCCCCCCTGCCCATGGCTGAAGGTGGGGTTCAGGCTCGGACTCAGGCGTTGGTCTAGGTTCAGATGTAGTCATTTTTGTTGTCAGAAGTTTGAGAACTGCGGAGCTAGACATTTGGACCAAGATTTTCAAAAGTGGATGGCTACTGAACAACTGGCCTGATTTTCAAATGTCCCCAGCACTCTGTAGTCTGACTTTAGGCTGATGCTCTTTAAAATCTTGGTCCTAACTTTTTAAAAATTGAAATCTTGCCTTCTCTGTTGGGGCCACCAGAGAAATCTGAGTGCAATGGACCAGCTCAGCCTGAACCCTTACCTAGTGTGAGATCGTGTAGCTGGCCAAGTCTGCTAATCATAGAATATCAGGGTTGGAAGGAATCTCAGGCGGTCATCTTGTCCAACCCCCTGCGCAGGACCAATCCCCAATTTTTGCTCCAGATCCCTAAATGGTCCCCTCAAGGATTGAACTCACAACCCTGGGTTTAGCAGGCCAATGCTCAAACCACTGAGCTATCCCTCCCCTCTAATGTGGTGAGGCTGTCTGTACCAGTGACTTCTTACCAATAATGTTACAGGCAGTAGAGACAGGGCCAAATTCAGTGACACTGCCATCAGGGGGTTGCACTAAGAGAAGAATTTGGCCCAATGTTTATGGGATTATAGTGTTTCACAGGATGAGGCTGCAGGGAAATTCCTTTGTTCTGTGTTAACTCCTCTTTCCTTTTCCCCAGATGCACTCTCATTTCACTTAACATAGAAACTCACACATTCATATGGAGCTTTCATTTCCAGATCTCTTGCGTAAATCCAACCCAGTTGGGTAATGACTAAACATTGTTACCATCTGTCACTTGTTTGGTTCTCTAGGGCAAATGAGTTGATGGTCTCAGTCCACTCTCCAGTTCTAGTTTTAGCTTAACAAAAAGAAAGGTCAGGGCTGAATTGATTACAATCTATAAGTGTCGACATGGGGAACAAGCTCTTCAATCTAGCAGAGAAAAATGGAACACGATTCAATGGCTGGAAGTTGAAACTAGACAAATTCAGACTGGAAATAAGGCATAAATTTTTGACAGTGAGGGTAATTAACTATTGGAACAAGTTACCAAGAGTCATGGTGGATTCTCTATCACTGATCATTTTTATATCAAGATGGGATGTTTTTTTCTAAAAGCTCTGCTCTAGGAATTATTATGGGGATGTTCTATGGCCTGTGTTGTACAAGAGATCAGATGATCACAGTGGTCTCTTCTGGCTTTGGAATCTAGGCATCTGCAGTTGCCCAAATCTCTGAAACCATCACCGCCACTAGGTGGCAGAGAGGCCAAAGAATGGATGAGCCAGGGAGACTGAATTAGATACTCAATCACTGAGATGTCCCCTCCAGGTCAGAACTAAGTCATGTTGATAGAACACTACCATTGCCCAAACAGTAACTGCTTAACAAACAGAGGGCTTCAGCCTTCAAGGCTTTCACCAGCTCTAAATTCACTACAGTAAAATAAGGGACCTTTCACAGGCACCATCAGAAAGATTGTCTGTAGTTTTCTGACTGCATTTAAAATGTCCCTTCTGATCGATCCCTAGGTTAGCTGTGCTGAAATCTTCTCTCAAGCCTCCTTTGCCCATGGAGCCCTACGCAACTGATCGATATTCCTTCCCAGAGACGGTACGTCTCAGTTATCAGGGACCCATTCCCCTGAGTGCTTGTGTCAAACTCTCTCACATCAAGGAAGGGGAAGGTAACCTGCAGAAAGGTCAGATTGCCTGTGCTAGATCTCAGCATAGACGTTAACTCTCAGCTGTCTAACCTCTGCTGTCAAGAGGAATAGCTGTGCTTATCCCTCTTTCAGCCCTTCTTCTTTTCTCTGTGATCCTCATTGAATACTTTGGAGAAGGGAGAAATAACATGGGAAAGGAACATAGCTATCACCAGCTTGGATCAGACCTCAGGTCCACCGAATCCAGTATCCTGTCTCTGAGAGTGGCCACCACCAGATGTTTCAGAGGAAGGTGCAAGGACCCCAGAGTCAGCAGATGTGGGATATTCTGCCCCCTCATAGTTAAAGATTGGTTTAAGCCCTGAAGCCTGAGGTTTTATATCCCTTTTGTTGGAATAGAGGGGTTGGAGTCATTATGGGCCTGATTCTGGGAGGCCCTGAGCACATCCAGTTCTATGGGAGTTGCTGGTACTCAGCATGTCTCAGGATCAGACTGTTAGAATGGATATTGTGATATTGTGATACTGTATATATGAGTGTCACCTTCTGACCTAGGGCTGTTTCTATAGTTCTCTACTTCTGACCATATGTCAGTCAATTTCTTCCACACAGATAAAATATTTTTTTTTTAAATTACAGTGTATAATGAATAATGTATACATAATCTATGTATTTAATTAACCATTGGAACTCTCTGCCATAAGACAGCACTGAGGGCAAGGGCTTACTTGTTAGGGTTCGGGGCCTGATTCCCTACTGGGGTTAGGGACCTGATTCCCTACTGCCTTGTACCTTGTGCAGTCGTTTACACATGGGCAAACCGATGCAAAACACGACCAAATCAAATTACTCCACTCCTTTGTAACAGAGATAGCATTTTATACCCACCTTCTGCTCACTCACCAGGGGAGAATCAGGCCCAAAGTCTGCAGTGTAGCCAAGTTCCACACTATTAATTCCTTTATAAGGCAAGGCCTGATCCTGCTGTCATGGAAGTCAAATGGGAGATTTGCCTCTAACTTTAATGGGAGCAGGAGCAGGAGCAACTTGGCCACCTTAAGAAAGGGTTCTTCTTTCAACAACACATGGCAAGAGGCAGTAGGAAGCCCTGGGAGCTGTAGCTAGCTCTGTAGTTTTGTTGGCTGCACTAGTTAGAGACAGGGACTATCTCAAATGGCAGGTTAAGGAGTGTCTGTCACTTTCACACTGGAGAAGGACCCTGGGGAAATACGGCTCCTACAGCTGCAACTGTGGCTCCACACTCCTCATTACATCACATGAGCAAATCGGAGTCTTTCTGGGTCTTCATAGCTTTGGGGGAAGGGAGGTGGGTGGGCTGGAATTTTTCTTCACTATCCAGAATGTGCTTTTGAAATTTTTGAAATTAGTGACCTAAGCACCCTGCTGAGCAAGTGCATGCTAATACCTGCCTGCTCCACCAGACACAGTAGCAGCTCCCTCAGGCATAAAACAGCTCTCCTGAGCCAAGATGAGTGTTTAACTGAGTACTAAACTCACACAGCATTCTGAAGGGAAAGGAAAGGAGTGTGGATCCCTTCCCTTACAGGAGACTTCCCCACTGAAAAACAAGACAAGTTGGGTGAATGGGGGAGATGAAAGTTTCTATCAAAGAATTTATATTCATAGAATATCAGGGTTGGGAGGGACCTTAGGAGGTCATCTAATCCAACCCCCTGCTCAAAGCAGGACCAATCCCCAATTTTTGCCCCAGATCCCTAAGTGGCCCCCTCAAGGATTGAACTCACAACCCTGGGTTTAGCAGGCCAATGCTCAAACCACTGAGCTATCCCTTCCCGTGTTGTTCACTGTATACTGAGAGAAACCTAGGCCCAAGTCTCTGTTTCTGTTCCTGTGCATAGGGCAGGGATGGGAGAGGGGGCGTCAAAGGTGACTTTAAGCCACTTTTGTATAGCCCCATGTTCTGGGGCTATGAGAGGGCCTGCCCAACTCCAGGTGTATGTTAGAGCAACCTTGGGGCTGCTCTAACTTATGTTATGTTCTCCAAGGCTGCCTATGAGCCCTGGAAAGCAGAGGATATCTGTAGTGGTCACAATCTCTCAATCTACTGCTTACAATGGGGGCCAGGAGCAGGGCCATTATGCCAGTTCTACGTTGGCCAGGGGGTATTTTAAGGGAACAGTTTCCATTCCTTCTTGGAAACAATGAGTTGGAGTATATTTGAGGATTGAAACTTTCTATGGCCTGGATCCTGCAAATATGACCAGCAGTGACTGTTACAGAGATCGGTCCCATTGATGTGGATGGGCTGGATTGTGGAGCCCTAGCTCACCCTGGGGGGCACGTAGGCCACACTTCAGCAATGCACTTAAGCACATGAGTAGGCTCATTGAAGTCAGCTGAGATCAGTTCAATGGAATTACTTCTACCCTTAAAGTTAAGTTGCTTTGGGGGATTGGGGCCTGATGCATAGTTAGCTCCACTGAAGACAGTAGAATCATCAGTGAAGAAGAGCTCCACAGTCTGACTACACACACTCAGAATAAGCTCTATGCCTGGTGAAAAGTGTTTGCAAGATTGTGCCCATAAACTCTTTGGGGGCAGAGAATGTCTTCATTCTTTGTCTTGTACACATTGGGGGTGCCTTCAAAGAACTAAGAATCAGTGATTCTTTATTTAGAAAAGCTGGATGAGCACAAGTCCATGGGGCCGGATGCACTGCATCCGAGGGTGCTAAAGGAGTTGGCCAATGTGATTGCAGAGCCATTGGCCATTATCTTTGACAAATCATGGCAAGCAGGGGAGGTCCCAGATGACTGGAAAAAGGCTAATGTAGTGCCCATCTTTAAAAAAGGGAAGAAGGAAGATCCGGGGAACTACAGGCCAGTCAGTCTCACCTCAGTCCCTGGAAAATCATGGAACAGGTCCTCAAGCAATCAATTCTGAACCACTTAAAGGAGGGGAAAGTGATCAGGAACAGTCAGCATGGATTCACCAAGGGCAAGTCATGCCTGACTAACCTAATTGCCTTCTATGATGAGATAACTGGCTCTGTGGATGAGGGGAAAGCAGTGTATATGCTATTTCTTGACTTTAGCAAAGCTTTTGATACAGTCTCCCACAGTGTTCTTGCTAGCAAGTTAAAGAAGTATGGGCTGGATGAATGGACGGTAAGGTGGATAGAAAACTGGCTGGATGATCGCGCTCAACGGGTAGTGATCAATGGCTCCATGTCTAGTTGGCAGCCGGTATCAAGTGGAGTGCCCGTGCCCCAAGGGTCGGTGCTGGGGCTGGTTTTGTTCAATATCTTCATCAACGATCTGGAGGATGGTGTGGACTGCACCCTTAGCAAGTTTGCAGATGACACTAAACTGGGAGGAGTGGTTGATACGCTGGAGGGTAGGTAGGATACAGAGGGACCTAGACAAATTAGAGGATTGGGCCAAAAGAAATCTCATGAGGTTCAACAAGGACAAGTGCAGAGTCCTGCACTTAGGACGGAAGAATCCCATGCACTGCTATAGACTAGGGACCAAATGGCTGGGCAGCAGTTCTGCAGAAAAGGACCTAGGGGTTACAGTGGACGAAAAGCTGAATATGAGTCAACAGTGTACCCTTGTTGCCAAGAAGGTTAACGGCATTTTGGGCTGTATAAGTAGGGGCATTTCCAGCAGATCGAGGGACGTGATTATTCCCCTCTATTCGGCACTGGTGAGGCCTCATTTGGAGTACTGTGTCCAGTTTTGAGCCCCACACTATAAGAAGGATGTGGATAAATTGGAAAGGGTCCAGCGGAGGGGAACAAAAATGATTAGGGGGCTGGAGCACATGACTTATGAGGAGAGGCTGAGAGAACTGGGATTGTTTAGCCTGCAGAAGGGAAGAATGAGGGGGGATTTGATAGCTGCTTTCAACTACCTGAAAGGGGGTTCCAAAGAGGATGGATCTAGACTGTTCTCGGTGGTAGAAGATGACAGAACAAGGAGTAATGGTCTCAAGTTGCAGAGGGGGAGGTTTAGGTTGGATATTAGGAAAAACTTTTTCACTAGTAGGGTGGTGAAGCACTGGAATGGGTTACCAAGGGAGGTGGTGGAATCTCCTTCCCTAGAGGTTTTTAAGGTCAGGCTTGACAAAGCTCTGGCTGGGATGATTTAGTTGGGGTTGGTCCTGCTTTGAGCAGGGGGTTGGACCAGATGACCTCCTGAGGTCCCTTCCAACCCTGAGATTCTATGATTCTATGATGATGTGGTGGCTGAAAAATGCACTCCCAGAGGTGAACACCAAAATACTCACACTTTAATACTTAGAGAAACAACAGGAAAGCAAGCTTTTGGCATGTATAAAAATACTTTGTTTGCAGCATTTGAGAGTCCTGGAATGACAGCAGAAACCCAGTGAAAACTGTCTTAACCTCCCAAGGGAGCAGCAAAAATTGGTCACGTAGCAGAGGTTTGACAAAAGGTCAAACATAGTTGTTATGGGAGACTTTTAAATGGTTACTGAAAGGTGAAGTGTAAAGTGACAAAACCCCATATGTGCCCTTTTCTGAGCTCCTCCAGGAGGTATAAAGTCACAAATTTACCCTGCCCCCTCACCCCAATTTTTTTGTATTACTTCATTGTCATATTAGAAACATAAGGAATATCCTGGCCTGACTTAGCTGCTCTCACTGGAGGCCTGTGATGTCACCATTTGCTGAAACCTGAGCTGCAGCTTTCCCAGCCTGTGGTTGAGATGGGTGGGAATGTTGTGTGTGTCTAACTTTGTTTCCCCTTTGTAGTTCACCTTTAAGACAAAGGGTTCTTTGTAGGTCATGTCTGAAGGGTTTTTTTCCAGCATGTCTAAAAAAATGACTATAGCTGCCATTCCTCCTTGCTACAGGGAACTAAAATTGATTACTATGTCTTTAAAAGGGCAGCATTGTCTAATGCACAGAGCAGGAGGGGACGAGTAGGAGTCAGGAAACATGAATTCAGCTCCAGACTTGCTGTGTTACTTTGGGTAAATTACACATGGCCCAATCTGGCCAGTTACTGAGAGCCTTCAATTCCCATTCCTTTAAGAAAATGTAAACAACCACTCTGAGTTCTTTGCTCCAGTTTCCAAAAGCCCTGGAACACAATGAACCAAGCCTCATTTGCCTTACAATGATCTTCTCCTGCCCTGGAACCTGGGCTGGTCTTAATTGGCCTAGTGCTCAGGCAAGAACAAACTAGGGAGGCATGCATGTTATCTCTTGTTTTTGTAGGGTTTATTGCACAATGCAGTGCGTGCAGGTAAGAATGTGTGTCTGGGGCACTGTCAGACAGGCTTGTTTGGAGTTACTTTGACCAAGCAATTTATTACAAAGAACTGGTTGCCGGATAGAAAAAGCTACACAGGGCTGATAATTTTCTCATAGGAAGGATCACTCACTACTTACTTTTGTACCTGTGATCTGACCCTGGTGAGAGCCTGATTCTGCTCTCAATGACACCAGTGTTAACCAGGAATGACACCAGTGACTTCAGTGTAAAACTGGTGTAAGTGAGAACAGAATCAGGTGTGAGACTCATGGTGGGCCCGATCCTCAGTGAATGTAAACTGGTGCAGCTCCATCACTGGACCTCTGCATTTCTCACATCACTTTTCACCCAAGGATTTACAAGTGTTAGCTAATTACGTACATGCTAACCAAATTTGAAAATTGTGCTTAAAGATGGGTTAAAGCAAGTTGTAGTCAGACTGGGTTCCAATGAGGATTTGGCTGGCCAAGGTAGATGTTTGCAAATCATGTCAGAACATTGTTCTAAAAAAACACATTGTTTGTGTCTGATGTAAAATATAGCTCTAACATAGTACGTGCTGTACACACACTGGAGTAATTAGAGCACAAGACTGGGAGTCAGGAGACCCAGGTTCTAAATTTATTTCTGAGACTGACTCACCATTTAATCTTGGGCAAGTCACTTCACCACTTTTGCCTCAATTTCCCTGTCTGTAAAATAGAGCCAGGTGACTAACTGTTTTGTTTGCTGGCAGTTCTGAAAAAGAAAAAAAATTGGTTGAGGTTGAACTGAAACAGAAATTTTCCAGAATTTTTAGCACATCAAAGCAGTTGGAAACATTTCATTTTGAGTCAAATGAAACCTTATGATTTGAACATTTTAAGCTATAAAAGCCAAGGAATTTAGGGGCTAGAGTCACAAAACTGAGGAGGAGGAGGAGAAGGTGCCCCTTTTATGCCCAATAGCTAGTGCCTAGGGCACTCACCTGGGATGTGGAAGATCTGAGTTTGATCCCAGTTCTGAAGCATGGACTTAAACCCAAGTCTTTCCCTGTCAGGTGAGTCCCCCTAACTACCTGGCTATGGGGTATTCTGGGAATGGTTGCGCTCTCCTGTTGCATGTTGAGTAAATAATTCAATATTCATTGGCGCAGGCACTTGAATCTAGATGTCACCCCTTCCAGGGGGGTGCCATAACCACCCCAATAGCAAGTCATTCTCACGTGCTCTCTGGCCCAATGCCTGCTCAAATACTTTACACAAAATCGAACAGCTTCAACAGGAGAGACTGAGACCCACGCCAGAAAAACCAATAGCCCAGTGGTGAGCAGGGAGAGAGACCTAGGTTCACAGACCCTGCTCCAGAACAAAGATTCAAATCTGCATTTCCCACATATGAGGTGAGTACTCTAACCCCTGAGTTAGTGGGTATGGTGGGAGGAGAAGGGGAGGCAACCCCCCCCCCCCATTTTGTGAATGTGCCTAAATCCCCTTGTGAATCTAGCCTGAAAAATCAAAATGTGTTGTTTTGATAGTGTCAAAACGATTCATTTTGACAATTCCAAGTTTTTGTTTTCACTCTGACCAAAACAATTTGCCAATGTCGACCCAAATCTGCATTTTTTTGGTGGGGGAAAAAAATGTTTTGGATGAAAAATTTCTCACGGCTCTACTGTAAAATGGGGAATCTACTTACTTGTCTTGCAGGGCTGTTATACGGCTAAGTCAGTTAATGTTTGAGCTGCTCCACTGGAAGGCACGTATAGAAACCGCATTCCCCCTGTAAAGACAAGGGATGTTCCTGGGTTAAAGAAGTGGGCCCCACAAATGTAAATGTACCATGTTTCCTCCTTCTTCCAAAGGACAGTATTTAAGGGGAACTCGGTGGCGGCTGGGGCTCCACAAACCTGTGGATCATGAGAGATCCCCAAGAAACTCCACTGCCTCTGCACTGCTGTCCACCCCCTGCAACCCATGAACACAACAGTGTCACTCCTGGGGCAGCCATGCTGCTGTGGCTGGCTGTACAACCGACCTTGGTGAGACAGCATGAGTTACTACAAGCTATATCTGCAATAAGTGGAACTGCCTTGTGCTGCCGCCCGCCCCGGGTTTGAGGTGAGGAGAGAAACCAGTAGAGGCCTGCTAGCTGCCTGCTCAAATCCCCACCTGCAGAGCTGGCACCCTGCAGGGCATTGTGCAGGGTCTTCTGCAGGGCTGCCAACGTGTCATGCAGGTGGCATTCCTCCTCCTTACCAGTCAGGCTCCAAGAATGCAGGTTTCCCTCCTCACAGAAGTGGCGGGGAGCAGAAGAGCCAAAATAGAGCCGGTATGTTGTTGTTATGATTTTAATTCTGCTGTTTAATCAGTTACCATAATAATCTGTGACTTTAATGGCCCTGCTAAATGCTAAGGAGACCACCAGCTGGACTTTTGAAACATTCAGGGACATGGGGTTTGTTAGCCTAGATCAGAGCACTGGTCCATAGCATCTGGGATCGTGTGTCCAGAAGTAGCCAGGCAGTACCTGATCCATCAAAGCCCAATGGGAGACAGTTCAGTAGACCAAAAGAGATGACCAAAGCAAAGGAACCTTTTGCAGAAGTTATTTTTATTTCAGTATTTCAATGCATCTCTCTTTGATCGTCTCATAACAACTGCAGGCTAATTCCTCTCACATCTTGATCTAATTCTCTTTCTGCTGGTGGAGATCAAGCATGTGCAGCTCATCTGTTTGACGTACAATCAAAAGGGGAAAGGACGTCACAGTCTCACAGTGCCTATTAAAGCAATTCTCCCCCCACCCCCTTACTCCTAATGCAATGCAAATTGGAGGCACTGGTTTATTTTTATAGCATTAGCCCCACCTCCTCTAAAGTTAGACGCTGCATGAAACAGACTAGCTAATTTGGACCAAGAATTTCAATTGCCTGGAAAATGAAGGTGCTGAAAACCAAACAATATCAGCAGGAGTTTTTGCTTCTAAACGTCTGACTTGTCAGGTACTAAAAACTATTTAATTGATGTGCTGTCTCTTTTCTGACTTCCAAAAATGAGCTGGAATTCTTTATTAGTGCATCCCTGTGAAAGTAAAGACAAAGTGAAGAAAAGCCCCCCACTCTCAGATGGATGTTTGTAGAATAATATGTTATCTCCGAAGAGAGCATACTGGGATTTTATAGTTTGAATTTAGACGTCAACTTCCTTAGCAGCTAAGGAGATGTGCTAAGTGCTGGATGCATCCTCTCAGAGAGGACTAAGAAAACATACACATTTCATTTTGAATGAAATGAACATAAACATAAACATAAAATGCTCCTATCAACATTTTAATAACCACTAAACTAGTATGATTGTTGTATTTCCAGTTGCTATTTTTCTCTTTTAGGTGATTTGCTTCATTTTTAATCCTACAATCCCCACAAGAGTCAGCATATCTATTCAGTAAAATGTCTGACATGCCTGGCCATGGTCTGATCTTGACATCTTCCATTCTAGGATGATCATTAATATAATAGCAGTCTAGGGAATTGTATGGAATAGTGAATTAGTAATGGGCTGTAGTCCTCTTAACTGGGCCTTGATTGCCAGTTTGACTCCAGATTGGTAGTGATTTACAGTTGCCATCTGATGGTTGTTTGGGGGCCTACATGAAATGAATTGGTGATTCTCAGGCCAGTTCCTAATGGAATTGTGTCCACATCATAAAAATCATCACCACAATTGACATCAATTTATTTCAATCAAAGACTGAATGGGCCATGCCCATTCCTCTCTCTCCACTAGAGGCCATCCTGCCCACTCCTGGGGGAGGGGGAAGGAGTAGCTTTGAAGGAGTGTGCTGTTGTGTACTTGTCCTGTGGCTACATACAGAACTTTATTACTACAAATCACTTATATAGCTCCATCGTGTTTTTGTTTTTACTCTGACCAAAACAATTTGCCCTAAAGAATCTTACAGTCTGATTCAGGCAAATACAATACAGACCATGGTACCAAAAGTGTACAGGCATACAAGCAGATTTGTAGGATGAGGCAGAAGGGTTAAAGGAGACAGACGTAGCTCTATCTAAGTTTTCATACCATACATCATCACAGTATCATAGGATTAGTGAGAAGAAGGGGGAACGAGTGGATTTTAAAGAGAGAGATTTGAAGGAGACAGAAAGCTCTTGGCACAAAGAAGGAAGAGTATTTCAAGAGTAGGGAGAAAAAAGACACAAAGCTGAGAGCAGGAGAAGGAAATAAAGGGAGCATTAAGGAGAGAGGTTTGGGCAGAGCATACAGCTTGCCAGGGCTGTGAGAGGAAAGCAGGATGAGCAAAGCTGTGCAGAGCTTGGGAAAGAAATTGGGGGTAACAAGATTGATGCAGCAGGAGATGATCACTTTAGTTGCAGAAATTTGGACCCGGGGGGGGGGGGGGTGAAATGCTTCTTAGACTGTCAATCCCGACACCTTTCTCAGTACTAGTCACCTGAAATTTTTTTCCATTTTCCACCCATTACCACTTCCTCAAGGGTTTAGTGGCTATTTGTTTAGAAAGCTTTAGGAAAAAGTCCTTCCATTGTAGAAACCAAAGTACTCAATACAATATGTCACATGCAGGAAACTGTGGGATTTAGTCATATCTAAAGATAATAGGGTCACAAGTGTTTCTATATTTACTATCAAAGCTATGAAGGGAAATGCTGATTTGCAGGTTCCTATTCAGACACATGTGCTGTGATGACCTATACTTGCAGAGTCTGGCACACAACCAATGGCTGTTGCTCTACCTGGGGGAACACTGTAATTGCTGATGTGCAATGCAGTTTATTCAAACAGTGATGTTAACATATTTAGAAACAGAGATGTGTGATGGAGCTCCGTTTAGCTCAAAGCACTTTACAGAAATTAATTAAGCCACACTCCACTTCTGTGCAATGGTACTGTTACATCCATGTCACAGATGGGCAACCCGAGGCATAGAGAAGTAAGTTACGTGACTTGCCCAAAGTCATATACCAAGTAAGTGCCAGACTCCTAGTCACCTGCTCAAACCACTGGATCAGGGGTGGGCAAACTATGGCCTGTGGGCCGCATCCAGCCCGCCAGCCGTTTAATCTGGCCCTTGAGCTCAGGCTGGGGAGCGGGGTCGAGGGCTTGCCCTGCTCCTGCCAGGAAGCAGGGTTGGGGGCCGCTCTGCGCGGCTCCCAGAAGCAGTGGCATGTGCCCCCTCCAGCTCCTATGCATAGGGGCAGCCAGGGGCCTCCGCTCCACACGCTGCCCCCACCCCAAGTGCCACTCCCACCGCTTCCATTTGCCGGGAACCACGGCCAATGGGAGCTGAAGAGGCGGCGCCTGAAGACGAGGCAGTGCGCAGAGCCGCCTGGCCGCGCCTCCATGTATGAGACAGAGGGGGACATGCTGCTGCTTCCAGGAGTTCCTTGAGGTAAGCGCTGTCTGGAGCCTGCACCCCTGAGCCACACACCCCCCCCCCCACGTCCCAACCATCTGCCCCAGCCCTAATCCCCCTCCCGCCCTCCAAACCCCTTGGTCCCAGCTTGGAGCACCCTCCTACACCCCAAACCCCTCATTCCCAGTCCCACCCCAGAACCTACATCCCCAGCACTCATCTCCCCCTGCATGCCAGCCCTCCTGCCCCAGCCCTCTCCCACCCCCTGGTCATCTCATTTCTGGCCCCACCCTGGAGCCTGCACCTCCAGCCAGAGCCCTCACCCCCTCCCGCACCCTAACCCCAATTTCATGAGCATTCATGGCCCGCCATACAATTTCTATACCCAGATGTGGCCCTCAGGCCGAAAGGTTTGCCCACCCCTGCACTAGACAACACTCTGTTCTCAGTAGCGTAGCCAGGGGGGAAGCAGGGGGAGCGGCCGCTCTCCCTTGAGCAGAAGCGGCGCCTTTTTTTAGCAGCACTAAAAAAAGGTGCCGCTTCTTTTTAAGCGCCGCTTCTTGCACTCACCCAGCGGTGCTCCGGGTCTTTGGCGGCATTTTGGTGGGGAATACCACCAAAGACCCGGAGTGAGCCGCCGAAGACCCGGAGCGCCGCTGGGTGAGTACAGGGGGAGGCGCCTTTTTATAGCGCTACTGTCTGTTCTCATCCATCAGAGCGACAAAGTCACAGAATCGCCATTAAACTAAAGAGCTCTCAAAAGGCATTGACTGATGCAATTGCTGGAGGAGTTCTGTCCTATTGTGGTATGTACGTATGGGAGGTTGTATTGCAGGGCTTGACCCTGGTCTGCCCTCCACTTCCTTGCCTCATCTCTGATACACAGTGAAGACCACTGGGATTCCATGCATTTGTTTCATCATCAGCTGCTGAAAAACAAGTGGCTGAAACGCATTGTGTGCGCATTATTAAACTTCTACATGTGCCTCTTCTCAATTCAAAGGACAAGGAATACTGATTATGTAACTATATAGTTTACTATGACTTGGGGTTAGTTGACCATCTTTTTTACATTTTAAGGGACATTGATCATTTCTTGTTAGCGTTCCACACCCTTTGTTTTGATAATGAGATACTAAAATCATTTAAACAGAGAAAAAACAAGAGTTACAAGGAAATCATGCAAAGGAGGACATAATAAATGTCTGATTTTTATACCAGCAGTACAATGTTGCTGGGTGGTGTCCCTTAAATGTAACCTTTGTCCTGAGTTGTTCATACACTTGTGGTTTATTTCCTTGATGTGCTCAACCTCACTGGGTGTGTGTGTTAGTTTGCACGTTTAAGAAGCCTGTGATCAATGCCTGAACTGAAGGGAGACATTTCCTTGGTGCTCAGTTTATGCAGGAAGGAGGCCCACAAAAATGCCAAATGGATCCCCCTTTTCTGGATACTCCTCAATAATATCTTTTTTCACTCTGGTTCCTCAAGAGCCTCCTGAAGACCAAACATTTTGCCTTTGGAATTCTCCAGATGATCAGTCGTTTCAAAGACATTTCCTAGGGGAAAATTGCCCCCCTGCGCACGGACCCCCTGCAAGGACTTCATCCCCCCCTGTAATTACTCAGCTGGAAGGAACACTGGAGTTGATCTTTGCCTGCAGCTCCCTCCCGGGGAGCTGTCATCACCACAGCTACGCTCCGTGCCGGGCTGCAGCTGCTCACGCAAAGGCTCGTACGTTGCATCAGCAAACAGCCCAGATTCCATGATGCTCTAGACGCTGGGGTTAGCCAGCAGCCGCTTTACTGGAAGCCGCGGGAGCAGAGGGAGTGATCGCTGCGTGCGGTGCGCAGCCCGGCCCAGCCACCAGCCTCCCCTGCCTGCGCCCCTCCCAGGCATTACTGGAAGGGGTGGGCCCGCTCAGCAGCAGGCGCTGGTGGGGAAGGGAGTATCGGGTTTTGGCAGAGCTGCCGCTTGGCGGGGAACACGCAGAGAAACACCCGTTGATGCCCAGGTGCTACGGGCAGAAGAGGCGGGGAGCGGCGCCGCCTGTTCTGCTCGGATCCCTCCTCCTGGGGACTTCGCTGCAGCTCCGCGGGCCCTGCTGTCCGGCTCGCTGCTCAGGGCACGGGAGCCCGCTGCGCTGAGGGGAGAGCTGGCAAGGGTGCCCCATGTTCCGGGTTCTCTTCGCCCCCGCCCCTCCGCACGTATCGCTGCGGCCCGCCTGCCTCCCACCAGGCAGCTGCGTTGACTCGTCCTGCTGGGAAGGGCTTGTGTAAACAAAGCAGGGCGCGCGCCTGTTTCCAGCCCCAGAGTGTGCAGAGGCGTTTCACGCGTGGCCAGCCTCTGCCTTTGGGGGTGAAGCCCCGGGGCGGGGGGAGCTCAGCGTTCGGGTCTGAGCCGTAAGAGGGCGAGGGGGGAAATCCGCCTTTGGTAGGGTGCAGCCAGCCCTCCACAAAACAATGTGCGCTGGTGTTAAACCAGCGAGAGCCAAGCCTTGCACGGGACCGACGGCGACAAATATGGACGTTTCTCGCTGATCCCGCTCTAGGAAGCGTCTCTCAGAGAACAGCAGCGAGGGGAAACAGAGCCGATGAGCACTGCAGACAGGGCTGCAAAGCCAGCGGCTGGATCCAGCTTCCCCTGCGGTGCAAAGCCAGCATCTGGATCCAGCTCTCCCCCGACCCCTGTCGCAAGGACAGCGCTGGAGCCAACTGCACACACACGTGCTCCCCCGCTCCCTGCAAGGACAACTCTCGCTCCAGTTGTGTACACACACACACACACACCGTTGCAAGGACAACTCTGGCTCCAATTGCCCCCCACCTCCGCCCCCGCGCTGCAAAGCCAGCGCCAGGGTAGTTGTGGATCCAGCCCCCGCCTCCCCCGGTATCACACAGCCAGGTGCGCGTTGAGGCGGAGCTCGAATCTCCGCTTCTCTCTCCCCTTTTCGGATCCGGTTCCCCTTTAAGCGGAGCCGATCTGGTGCGAGCGAGTAGGGAATCCCTCTCGGGCCGCGTCATCCTAACCAAGGAAACCCGCGCTGGCGTCGGAGAACGCAAATGACCATTTTTGGCAACGTGCGCCAATGGAACAGACTAAAGGCCGCCAGTGAGTGGGGGGAAGGGGCGGGCTCTGCCGGTAACAAACCAGGCGCGCTGGGCCCCGGGCTGCTCCCCCGCCGCACAGGGGATGGTGCCGTCCCGCCCTGCGGGGCTCTGAGATTGGTTTGCAGGCGGCGGGCTGGGTTGGGCCAAATCGGATTAAGTGGGCGGGGCGGTTTTCCCCCCTCCCCCGCTAGGTGGGAGACTCCCCCTGGCAAGGTGGGGTTTGGCGAGCTGGGAGCTTGACGTGTGTGACTCCACATGGTACAGCTCTCAGGGGAGGGGATGGATAATAAGAGTGTGGAGTTGAACTAATGCCATTGCACTGACTCATCAAGGGAGAGCAAAGGAGCTCAGAGAACAAGATACCAGAGAGACTCTTAGACAGACAGACAGAAAGGGGGGCAGGCGACAAGGGGGGAAAGAGAGACTCACGCGGGCAGAGACGGGCAGGCAGCAAGTGTACAGATCAATAATTAAGGGAGTTTAAAAAAAAAACAAAAAACCAAGAGGCTAAAATCCTGGACTGAGTCATCCAGTCCAGTTAGAGCAGGGAACTGGCACTTTTATAAAGGACTTAATTAATCCGGAGGCGAAAAGCCTCTTGACTGAAAACTACAGAGCTAGAGAAGCGTTGAAACCAGAACAAATATTCACAGGAAGTCTGAAGAAGGGCAATAGACACACGCGTTTTAAGTGTGCGTGTTTAGGTCTTTTTTTCCCCCTCTCCTTTCTCTCCTTCAGAGCAAATGTAACAGATTTTAAGACAGAGAAAGACTGTAAAACAAAGAGAGACGTCTAATTACACCTTTTTGCGGCAAATTTTAAATCCACATTTTTTTTCTGAGCGCACCAAAGACCTCTGGGATTAAACAGAGAGTGGCTCTGTTTTGCGAGGTGGGAAATATCATTCCCCCCCAGTCTTGAGTGGAGGAAAAAGTTGAGGAAAGGGCTTTATTTTTAACTCTTTATTTAAAAAAACAAGCCCTAAATCTGTGCGGAGTGCAGTTGGAAGGCTGAAAATAAAAAATCAGGCGAGAGAGGCGGAGAAATAGAGTGTGTGTGTGTGAAGGAAAATACATTGTGTTTCTCTCCGGCTTCTACCTCGGATCATGTACCAGGACTATCCCGGGAACTTTGATACCTCCTCCAGGGGCAGCAGCGGCTCTCCGGGCCACCCAGAGACTTACTCCAGCGGCACAGCACAACAGGTAGGGGCGGTCACCGGCACCTTGCCATGCAACTGACATGATTGATCAAAGCTTCTTTTCCGTGCATCTTTATTTCTGATCATCTGAGCGCCCCTCTGCTGTGGGACCCAAGGACAGTAGGTAACACGGTTCTGTCTTCCACTTTGCACACCAAGAGTTTTACTTTGAGACCAGGTCTCCGCTTCAGACAGGATTAAATAATATAGTGTGGCTGTGTACAACATCTGTGTGTAAGTAATATCCTTGTTATATTGTGCTTTTGTGGGCCATTTTCCTGTGAGATACTTCAAAAAAAAATCTGCTTAACCAAATAGCAAAGTTCACTTGCCACACCCAGTCCACTTTCTGAGCGCCTTTATCAAACCTCTGCCTCGTTGGAGATTAGGGGAATAATAGGTGCTGCCTATCCTTTGGCACTCCGAGTCCATTTCCAGTCCACGCCTTAAAAGGAGGGGGAAAACAACTTCTGTCTTTGCAAGAGTTTGGGCGTTTTTGTGTGAGTGTAAATAATGAGGAATCTAATCTACGGATTTACAGGACGCCAGGTCAGGAGAGAAAGGCAACGTTTAATCGCCAGTGCAGCTAAGTGTCTAGTGTGTGAGTGTTTAAGTGTTGCTTTGTATTTCCTCTTGAAATTACCGTCTCAAGCGATCCAGTTGCTGTCGGGGGGCAGCGGGATCTGTGCTGAAAACACACACCCTGGTGCTGCCGCCGCGACATTACTGGGTCAGTCACTCATCGTGGGTTCTGCTGTCCTCTGCTGGTGTTAATTTGGGCTGAAAGAAGAAACGTGTGTGAGAGAGAGGGAGATTGTAACGCATATACTTTCGTTTTATGCCAGTTTGGGAATTGGAGGCTGTGTGTGGATTCCTGGTGGATTTCCTAGTGGGAGTAATTACACACACACAAAAGAGTATTAAAATGACTTTCAACCAATTTGTCTCAGTGTATGGAAATGTGTATGTGTTTATATATAAATACATGCAGTATGTTTGTGCATATACTGTATGACTGCTGCTCTGCACCTTATGTGCATCTTTGAGTGTATGCAATGAATTTGCGTTACTACTTCTTATATGAAATATTTCATAGTGCCAAAAATATCATCAAGTCTTCCTCTGCTTTCCACTAAAATAGTGTTCTTTTCTATACTTATCCCATGTGCTAGCTGAGCATACCTACAGACATGGCAGATGTCATCAAACAGGCACTGAAGACTTGGAAGTCAGAATCCCTGACTTTAATTTATCCTTGGAAAGTGAAGGGAACGCAATGTAACCTGAAATACTGTAAGCTCTGTAGGAATTCCACCAAACATTCAACCCAAGTGAAATGGTGCTAGTTACTACGGTTTATTTCAAAATGCCACGTATTATCAATGACATTTCAGAATCTTGATGGGAGACAGGACACCAGGAAATGGGGTCTGATCCTGACCTCCCTAGGCAGCTTGCCTGAGTAAAAAGTGCAGAGTGGGCCCTTGATCTTTACACAAGAGTATCACACCTTAATCTCATCAGTCTGCTTTCAGATTGCTCCCAAAGCCTGTAGATAAGAGATGAATTTCTAAGTAGACCAATAGTTTTAAGACAAAGGCGGGAATGCTCCTCTGCTTCACAAACTTTCCCGGAAAAGAAGACTTTCTGTTTTCTGCTCAGATAACTCAGATTGTATCCCTGAACACAAACCTGGTATCTAGCTCCAATTCCTATAGATAGGAAAATACAATCAAGAGGCTCACACTCTTATTATTATTACTATTATTTTAAAATGAAAATTTGGAAAGAACATTACATGATCTTTGGGTCACAGTTCTATTTGGGGCTTTTCACCTACCTCATTGAAGTAGTTATCCCCCCCCCCTTTTTTTAAGTGTAAAAACACTGAAAGGAGGAAAGAATGATTTAAAAAAAAAATCCATCCACCCATAGGGAGAGGATAATCATTGGCTAAGCAGAAAGCAAGTGTTGGCTAATTCACAGCCTGGTGTAACATGCACATAGATTTTGCAATTAATAATAGTGTGGAAATCTTACTTTGTTATTTGGTACCTTTCAGCAATAATAGTTTACAGCTGCCTTTCATGGCAAGGAATCCTCAAGGTAACTTACTAAAAAATAATAATAAAATCTGCGAAGCTCTCTCCTGTCTTGTTTTAGTTAGCTCTTCCTTCCCCAACCATCTTCTCTCAAGTAGACAAGCTGTTTTGTGAGCTGAACCAAAACAGCATTACTTCCTTGACATCTATATGCTATTACTTTAATAGGTCCTGTGATACTCAGTCTCAAGGTCCTTTATTGCAAGGGAGTTAAAATATATGGAATCTTTTAAAGTAGACTTTATTTGATTTGGAAGGTGTTTAAAGAATTTCAGTAGAGCGTACCCGCCCTCCCTTTTTTAATAGTGTCTGTCTGTGAGGATGGAATGTGTTTTTGTATCAGCCAGGCTTTCTACGTACCTAGGGAGTGATATTTTTGCTTTCTTCTGGTATTCAGACATTCCTCAGCTCACTGATTGCTGCTTGTTGGTATTTACTGTTCAGTTTTCCTGTTCTCTTGACCCTCAGAATGCAAGCTCTTACAGAGCTCATGGGATCTAGTTACATTTTTGAGATAACTTTTCTTGTTGTAAGCTTCTGGTCTTGAATAATATTGGAACTAGAAGAATGGAAGATATTTCCTGTTGAAGTTGCTTGACAACATGAACCTAAAAGGCTGGTCTTTTTTTTTTTTTTTTTTAAATGGGCCCTTTTCCTTTTAGTTTTCCTAGGAAAACACTTCAGAAAGGCTTATGTGCCTGCATAAACTAAATCCATGGCTTCTATGGAAAGCATTACGCAATCAGGCCAGTTACACAAACCTAGGTTATTTCATAACTTGTTTACATCAGCTGGCCTTCTCTCTCTCCTTTCTCTCTCCCTCTTTTTTCCCCACCAGGGTTGCTTCATCTCCCCTCCTTCTTTCCCCCTTCCCCCCAATTATTATTATTTCTTGCGTAATTTGTGCAAATTAACTGGAAGAGTGGGAGACGCATCAAGAAGTCATAGGATCATTTTTTAAAAATCGCCCTGTGTTAAACTTTGCCAACAGTACCAGCCTGTGACATTCTTCACATCAAAGAACTTTTACCAGAAATGACTCAAAAGTTTCCCAACTCACTCCAAATATACCTCGGTGGTGCCCTCTGTAGGATAATCCCAGTAGGAATGCTTCCAGGGATTGTAGTTTGGAGTCAGATTATTCACTCATTTTCAGTAAGTGTGAGAAGGAGGGAGGAGAAAAGAGGGGGGGAGAAGAGGGTTGAGAAATGTAACATGCTTGGAGCTCTTGGTTTTTGTTTTGTATGTTTCAAATTCCATACGTACAGTAGATCAAGTGAATTTTGCAGAGGCTGTGACACGCTGATTGGCTATGTTGAATGTGTGAGTTAATTAAGTCTAAATGAAATGAGTTGGTTTTATTTTTTTCCCCTTGTTGTTTTTCTTTCAAACAGAGAGAGAGAGTGTGTGTTTGATATGGATGCCAGAATATAGTTTCTAAGGTTACTATCTTAATAGGTCTTAGATCAGGACACTGGCTTAAGTACATAAGTGTTTTCTTTAAAAATCTGGGAGACTTCTCAAGACGTTTGTGTGTCTTCTTTCCCCTTGATCCTTGCAGATTTTGTAGATTAGGATCAAACAGAAGCCTCACCTCTGTTTTAGGAATTGGTCGGTTTCACTGATTCTGTACTATGGAAATCAGCAGTTTTATTACCACATAAAATACACAACTTGCAAAGTTTCCTTTTGAATTTTTCTTCAGAAGCAAGAAAGACTGCATCAGTCACATGTTTCAGTGGAAATCATCTTTCTGAGCCAAAATTTAGATGCCTTGTAACTATTCTATCCTTACAGTGCAGCACTGTGACTTTTTTAATGTTATGTAAAATATTCTATACCTAATAAACTTTCCATGTGGTGAATGTAGAATTTAATGAGGATAATATATTTGCTCTTTCAGACTGGAAGATTTCCTCCTACATATTATCTCGCTGCAGTGCCTGACCCGTGAGAAAAGCTAACAAATTAACTGCTCAATATTGCAATAGGCTCATTTGGGTTGGAGGGGATCAACCTTTCTTGGGTTCATGGGCAGCAGTGAGTCAATTGGAACAGCACAGAAGCTCCCCATTAAGCTTCCTCATGAAGGGAAAGTGCAGTCCCATCAGCCTGAAATATCGCACAGTTGCTGGTGTGTGTATATATATATATACAGGTCTTTGTGACCCACTGATCTAGCCCATCCCTTTGCATTTTGTGGCAAGATTTAATTCATTATCTTTGGAATGTCCCTGGGAGATGGAGCATGGGAGGCCATTACCCAGTCCCATGTTTTAGATTATAATGGAAGCAGACCTCAGCCCTTTTGTAATGAAGCAATGGGAAAGCTAGAGGAGCGTTTGTCTTTTACCAGGGAATGTGATGGTATCTTGATCTGCATGTTGCTTGGGGCCGTGCTAGGGCTATGGCTCTGCAGTATTGCAGCAGTTCTGGAGCGGGGTGTGGGGATCTAAAGTGTGCAGCATTTAGGGTGGCTAGACAGGGAGTGTGAAAAATTGGGACTGGGGGTGGGGGGTTTATAGGAGCCTATATAAGAAAAAGACCCCCAAATCGGGACTGTCCCTATAAAATCGGGACATCTGGTCACCCTAGCAGCATTACCATTTTACTATTGCTAAACATTATATATAGTGCCAGGACTCTCCACGGCACCTCAGAAACATAGACACCAAAGGACTTGCAATCTAAATAAAACATAAGACAACCCATCAGGAGAGGGTGGGTGTGGGGATTACTGCTTATGAGATGAATGCAGGAGGCTATAAAGTGGGATTTGAAGGAAGGGGGGCTAAGGAGGGGGGGACTTGGTGGATATGGGTAGGGAGAGTGTTCCAGGAATAAGGGCCAACATGATGGAAGGTACAAAGCTGATTGTGGGGAAAGAAGAAATAGAGCTGGGAAGAGCAGTAGAAGGACTAAGGGGAATGAGCGGAGATACAGGTGAGTGCAAGATTATGCAGGCCTGCTAGGTGAGGGGAAGAAATTGACACTCAATGGACTTCAAAAGTAGGTGGAGGGGGTCAGAGGCTGCCACTGAAAACTATGGTATCACAGTGGATTAGACCTGAAAACATATTGGGAGCCTCATAGGTAACCATTGTGGCATTCCAGTGGCAAAGGGCTTGGGGCCTACTAGCATTTTTGTAAGGGGAAGTCAAGTGAATGGCAGTGCAGTGTCTGATTTGTGAAGCAGGTGAGTTGATCGAGATGGGAAGGAGAGAGTTGCCACCATGGGGATCATGGCCCCACGAGCACCAAGCAGAATGTGGAAATGACCATGGTTACATGTAGTAGGTAATGGTGCATTCGGCTTAGAGACCCAGCATGAGTCAGAGTGGAGCGTCTTTTAAAACAGTCTTGTGATAAGTGACGCATCCTGTAATTAGTTAGATGGTGAAAGAAGAAGAATAACGGAGGATTTCTACTGACACCTTTCAGAGTTACCTGTCTCAGCAGAAATGTTCTGAAGTCATTTTAAGGTATTAGAAAGGAGGCTAGTGAAAAGGAGGACACGTGTCCCGGCAGAAACTAGAGGTGTTTCCTTCTTCCTCTAAGCCTGTCATAGACAATTTTGTCTGGGCACAAAGGCTAATACCCTGGGTTTACAGATGGATGGTCCAAGGCTTTAGCACAATCCAGGGATGCAGTTAAAGCTCCATCTACAAGACAGCACCCTGCTGTAACCCTGTATAGATGCCTTTATCTTGTTACTGGCTGCCTTGGCTGGTTGCATTTGGCACTGTTACCACTGCCAGGAATAGGTGTGTTGAGAGGAACTCGTTCTGTGTGATAGCCGGATCGTAGATCAAATGGGAGACCTGATTGCAGTGACCTTTCCATTGACATAGGGCCTGATCTTCAACTCTTAATGGATTGGGAGAAGTTAGTATCTGACCCTTCATCCAGATAATTGGGTGATTGTTATAATTTTTATGACATGTCAGATGTGAACTCCTTCCTGGTTATGAGGAGTTGAAGGTCAGGATGTATGTCACTGCAAGGGTCATTACCCTTAAGTTTGCAATAAACTCTCCTGAATGATAATTTTGCACATCTATAATACTTTCCATACAGGGCTGTCAACACGTTTTGCAATTGTTAATTTGGCCTCACAACACGCAGGTGAAGATGGCAAGAACAATTATTCCCCCCTTTAAAGAGAAGGGGAACTGTAGCACAGAAAGGCAAAGATTACATAAGAAATCAGTAGCAGAGTTTGAAGTAGAACCCAGATCTCCTGACTCTCTCAGCTGTTCTTTAACTGCTAAACCTAGTTCATGCTCCCTCTTTATGACCTTAATGTCCTGGTGATTTTTCCTCTCTCTCATCCCAGCACTAGTTACACTATATAATGTGGAGACATGAAGACATCATGTCCTGTAAGACAAGCACAGCTTACCTTGTTCGAGAACTGGGGGAGGAGTGGGAAATATAGCTATTTTCAGCAAACTCCTTTATAGGAGTGATGAAGAAGCAGTACAGAAGTCTGCAGCTTCTTCAGCCCTCTTGGGCCTACCAAATTAGGAGATCTCAGGAAAATGGCCTTTCTTGTGAGGTTTTGAGTACATCGAGTCCTTGTTAGATTCAGGACCCAAGGTGCAGGTGGGGCTTTTGCTGAAGGTTTGATATCAGGGGGCAGGTTCATTCTTACATTCCCTCCCTTAACCAAGTCACTCATTTCTTCTCCTAACTTTCCCCCTGAGTTTGGGGCTGTCAGATGTTTTAAATTGGAATTTTTCTGTGTTCTAAGTGGCTCTTTTGGGCCCAATTCTGGTTGCATTGAAGTCATCGGGAATTTGGGCCAATGTTACACACACAGTCCAATGGCTAAAGTTCTGGTCCTGTAAATATCTGGAAAATTATTTTTATAGGCCATGATTTAGGAAAACACTTAAGCACATCCTTAGCTTCAAGATCATCCTTAATGCTTAAGTACTCTCTTGAATCGGGGTCATGGTGGTGGTGATTTCCCATCCCTCCAGTTTTCTGGCTCATGTGATGTCATTTTATTGACCTAAGGATGTGCATTTGCCACAGGATCATTTCAAGGGTCACAATCTGTTGTTAGCTGATCATTCTCACCTCTGGTCCTACAAGTCTATTGTCACTTCTTCTGTATTCAAAGTTCAGAATGTTGGTGCAAGACATGTCTTTAAAACCTAATCTAATCTTTGAGTGTCTCCTGAAAGGATCTCTTCCTAGACAAAAGCATTATTTTTCTCATGCTTCCCCCTCCTGGACACATCATTGTTTTCCTGGTTGTTTAGTGCCAGCATATTATCCAGGTGGATTTACTTAAGTCTGACTGAAACCAGGTGTACACGTTTTATGGAGGAGATCATTACCTACTGTCTTGGTTTTATTGCTGCCTTGTTTTGTCTAGACAATGCCGAAAGCTGCAAGGAACTTGTCCAGTCTGAATCCTGAAACACATTTTATAGGACGCATTTAAAACACGTATACATGCACATAACCGTCCCAGAGCTGGGCTTTTCACATTGTACCTTAGAACCTGTTTGTGGTGAGCATGGTTCCACATAATGAAAGCCCTGAATTGTTGTGTTGTGTCTCTCTCTTATAACTGCAGTTCTCTATACAAACATTTCATGTATAGCGCCATATCCTCTTGCCAAAGCGCCGGTGTTTTAAGGGCAGAACAGATTGCCTGTATAAAGGTTCCAGTGAACTGTACTTGGTGCTGGTGTTTATGGCTGAAGTTTCTCTTCCTTTTTTCTGGATTGATGGAGAAGTATTTTTCTAGAAACTCCTCAATTCCCCTTTTAGATTTGGCCATGACTTGCTGGGGGGGGCGGTGAATGCTCTGTACAACACGCTTTGCACTGTTTGCAGGGAGGGCAAGTGTATTATGGGAAAGAGAGGAGATGTTTGGCTGGAGTGGGATTGGAGGGGAGAGGGAAGGAGTTGCTTTGGGATTGGGGGCGGGGAAGAAGAGGCTGCTTGGCAGAGAGTCTCATTCAGGAGTGAAGTAAAACCAAACTGCACCAGAGCGGAATGGCATCAAGAGGTACAAATAATCATTGTGACAAGCGAAAAGGCCCTTCACTTCACACATCAGAACAACGTAGATCCTTCAGTGTGATAGGCTCCCACGTGAGGCTTTTAGTTTTTGTTCAAGTACCAGAAGGTGCACAGGGCGTGTGCTGTCTAGGCGGGTGCTCTCCACCCCATCCACTCCTCAGGAACAAGTGCAAACACAGGCTTTTCTGCATGCAAACTAAATGGCATGTGTGGGGCAAGTGCCAGATGCTGAAGCCTGTTCTGCTGGTTGCCACACCAGGCTGTCTGCTTGTGGAAAGGCGCAGCTTTCCTTGCCATCTGTATATCGATGGGTCACTGAGTCCGTCTGCTTCAGGTGTTTACATCCTGGTTCTGGTACCTACTTAGATTCTCCCAGTGAATCTCCTTCTCCACTTGTTTCTGCTTAGACATCAATATTGTGCATGTACTGATTTCTCTCTCCCATTTTTTGTCTCCTTCTAGAAATTCCGGATAGATATGCCAGGATCAGGCAGTGCTTTTATTCCCACCATTAATGCCATAACCACCAGCCAAGACCTGCAGTGGATGGTCCAGCCCACCGTGATCACCTCCATGTCGAGTCCCTACTCTCGCTCCCATCCCTACAGCCATCCTCTGCCCAACTTGTCTTCAGTTGGTGGACATACAGCCCTTCAGAGACCTGGTGTCATTAAAACTATTGGGACCACAGTGGGCAGAAGGAGAAGAGATGAGCAGGTAACCATGGTGGATAGAATGCCTTGTCCTAACTTGCAAGCTAAGCAGGCTTGAGTATAGCTGGTGTTTGGATGGGCACCTGCAAGACAACCTTAGGTGCTGCAAGTAATAGGGCTGGTGATTCGGTAGGGGGTGCTCTTGGTCTGAAACTGACTGATGCCCACCCCAGCTTGGTCTTGTGTTGCTGGAAGGGCTTTCTTTTGGGTGATGCCCAAAAACCAAGGCCCTGACAACTTGTGGCTTTACAAGGATCCCATGGCACCTTTTGCAAGAGTCAGAGGGTTTTAATCCCTCTATGACTGACTACATTCTATTTGGCTAATTATGTTTGTCTCCCTAAAATTCCCCCCTCCTTGCATTTTTCAGTGGGTAACATATTCTTCACTTCCTGTCCTCAATTTGATATGTGGTGTTATGGTGCTTTGTTAAATAGTTGCCAGATTTCCCTTTCAGAGGTGGCTGCATTTTGGTGGTAGGTGAATTAATTCCTAGGGCCAGATCCTCAGGTATGCCTGAACACTGCTTAGCTCTGTGTGTGAGAGTGATGGGGAGATAGGTGACTTTCAGTCACGTGTCCACTCCCTCCGTCCTAGGAGTGCCAGTTAGAGCAGCCCTGTGGTTACAGTGACCCTTAAGAACTGTTCAATCCGCTCCAGATTTCCAGAGCCCCGCACACGCTGATCACACTCCTGTCCACCCTGCCATCCAGGGCTGGCCCTTACTTTATAAAGGCCGTTCAGGTCCCTCAGGATATCGCACGAAAGGAGGTAGTTTTATTGCTGTGACATCATTACAAGTTGTAATTCAGCCAAGCTCCCTCAAAGGCTTCCTCAAGTCTGGGCCGATCTGTGGCTTCACATCAAAACCAGGTGAAACTCTGTAGTCTAGACTGGGTTTCAGTTTGAGTTTATTTGGCTGGGGCCTCAAACAGAAAACCTCGGAACAGCTGAGTTTTACACAGTCTGCTTAAAGAAATACCGGGGGATGGGAGGAGGGAGGACTGACCCTGCTGGAGTGCCACGCCATCCCTTCTCCTCTGGGCCAATTCCTTCCTCTTCCAGTGTGCTCCCCAACTAGCTGGTCCCACTCTGATTCCAGTGTTGGGTGCTGGCATGAGCACGAAACTAACCAGAATTGGGCCGTGGGAGGCTTTTACTGCGCAAACATATGCTTATTAAAAAGAGCCGTCTGTGTAGTGGGCGGCTGGAGATCCAAGTCTATTTCCTAGTGGGTAGGTGTCCACATTGCAAACCCAACAACATCCAATCCCTTGATGGCTGTCTGAGCAAGGACTGAATGATCTTGTAAACTGAACTTGTTTTGTCCAGGGCTTTGCCGCTCAGAGGGACGTTAGCATGGCTGGTGTGGGCAAGCTTGGACTGCCACTGTCCACACTGTACCTGTTATGTGGGTTAACAGCAGACTTCAGCCTCCAGGGCTATCAAACCAGTGCCTCCCATTAGTGCAAAATTCACTTCTAAAGAAACTAGAAATAATCTGGATCGCCCTGTGTGAGCAGTTGTGCAGGCCTTTGCAGAGAAATGCAATGGGACACAGCGCCTGGCCAGCAGATTAGATGGGTATTGCACAAGGTCTGTTTTCAATAAAACAATAAGCCTTGCTTTTACTTCCACATCATCCGTTTTGATTTTCTGTCTGACTATTTTAGCCCCTCTGTTTTTTTGAGATCTCAAAGGCACGCAAGGGGTTAACATTGCTCATAGTGAATGAAAATCCCCTTGGCACTGAGGGCTAACACAGTTCCATTTTTAAGCCCTATTTTTATAAGTATATGTTTGCTCAAGAAGAGCCCGATCCTCGAGTAAAGCGGTGCCTTGGTCTTGTGCTGGCCCCCTGCACTAGAGTGGATTGCCCTCACTTTCACTGGGTCCCATGCTCTGTTGTTTAAAGTGGAGGAAAGCTGGCATTAGAACTAGAGGAATAATTAGCAACAAATAATTTGTATGACAAACGTTGCCTCTGCGTTCACAAATTGGCTATGAAGAGATCCCAATATCCTCCAATTTGATTGTTGTTTGACTTTATTTCCTGAAGAATGCCTGCCAGTAATTCCTGGCCCGTGGCTTGTTTGTGAGCGATTCATTGTGGGTCCTTCCAATTCGAGCTCTGCTGATTAGACGGATGCTGCTGTGTTTGGTACCTGATGGGCTGAATGGGACTCCTAGGATCAGATTTCTGCTGTGGGGGCTCATGAATCAAATTCAAAATTCATTTTCTGAGAATATTCTGTAATATTTGCTGAAAATAGGCTGTTTTGGTAAATGTTTCTGCCGGCAAACCCATCTACTAGCTTATTCACTGAGAATTAATACAAAACGGGTACAAACAATGCAGAATTGACACCAAGGACCGTTTCTATTTTTAGGCCCCAGTTAATGTTACACATGTGCAAATATTCTGTGCCAGATTAGGGCCTGGGTTGTCACCGGTCATGGTTGTTCATGGGACTTGTTAAAGTGGCAACCTGAGTCAGATCATTAAACAGAATTGAAGTTACTGGGAAGAAAATTTTGATCTGAAACCTGGTTTAGTGGGACTTGTGCTCCTAAATCCCATTGGTGCTTTTGAGAATCCCATCCATAGGCCCTAGGTCAGCTGACAATTTAAGCATGTGCTTTAGGGCTCTGCTGAGCAGGGGCCATATAAACTGTATATATTGTATGTATGCACGCACATACATGAACATTTTAGCCATAATAAAAATTCATGTGTGCGCAATCAAAATAAAAACCACAGACATGTATAAAGTTAATAAAAGAGCAAAAGCACAATGGGATCGGGGGGGGGGGGGCGGGGGAGGGAAACACACGCAGATTAAAATGAACGTCCTGAAATGGGAATGATTGCTGCAAAATATATAAATAAATAAAAACCCAGAATGAAGTTAGGCAGAGTAAAAAAACCATAAAGAAGAACAGATATTGAAAATGACTCGTTTGTTCACAGTCCTGAAGGTTTTAAAACTGAAACTTTTTTTTTTAATTAAACAAAATGCTTTCATTATTTGTTGACAGTTTACTTTTTTGCATTAGATCAACTTGGATGTTACCACCGGATTAGTCCGTTTCAGTTTTGTTTCTAATCAGTTGGACTGATCCGTACTGGTTTAAAGCTGCAGATCAAGTCTGACGTCAGTGGAGCTGTGTCGATGCACGCCAGCTGAGGATCTGGCCCAGCGTCCCTCTTTGCTTCTCATGTTCTAGTTGTGAACCCTGCATGGGAGATAAAATCCAAACAAAAATTTAGTTTGCATTGGAGTTTAAAAATGGTGGGCCAGATCCTCAGCTGGTGTAAGTCTAGGTAGCAGCATGGGGGTCATTCAGTGTGCTGGTTTACATCAGCTGAGGAGCTGTCCTGGTATCCATAACGATGGAAGCATTTCTGTTACTGTGAGATTTTGCAAACCTTGTTCCAAAACCTAGATTTTTGAGCCTGACGTGACTGGACACTGCTGGTCATCTGCTGCCCTTGAGTACTCTGGATTTACAACAGTGTCACTCCATGGGCTTCTGAGAGAACATAATCTGCCCTGTGGGTCTTTTTTTATGTTGCTGGATAGTTGCCTGCGGATACAGGAAGTACAGTGTGTTATCTTGGCTAGTGCTTGGAAATCTGGGGCCAGATCCTCAGCTGGTGTAAATTAGCATAGCTCCATCGACTTCAATAAAGCTACTTTGATTTGCCCCCACTGAGGATCTGGTCTCTGACCTTCAGGTTAATGACTGCTTGTGTGGAAAGAAGCAGATATTTTGTTTCAAGAAAGAGTCACTTACAACATCTTGCTCTGGTTTTGCTTAATGTGCCACCCACTGTCTGCTTGGCCGTGGCTGAAGATTCACTGTCCTCTTGCACGGTCCTGTCGCGCCCCTCCCTACTTCGACCCTCTTCATTATGGAGCCAATCCTAGGGGAGATGCTGAGCACCTTCGTCTTCCAGAGACCAGCATGGGAGTTGAGAGTGCGCAGCACCTTGCAGAATCGGTCCCTTTTTGCTCTGTGGTGACCTGTTGTTCACAAAGTGCAAGGAAGGATTTGCTCAGATCTTGTGGTTTGGTTTTGAGTTTTTTTTGGTATGTGCCTACAGCTATCACCTGAGGAAGAGGAGAAGCGAAGGATCCGGAGAGAGAGGAACAAGCTGGCAGCTGCTAAGTGTCGTAACAGGCGTCGAGAGCTAACAGAGAAACTCCAAGCGGTATGTACTCTGCATGCATCTCTCCCCTCCTGGTTATACACCCCTAGGATCACTCTAAACCATGCCTCTCCTGCTGGTGGGTGACATAAATATACTGCAAAGTATGTACCACGTTCCCTTTCAGTGGCTGGTTCAAGTCAGGCTCACAAATCACTGCTTCCTACTGCTAGCAGCTAGTGAAGTCGCTCCTTTAGCTCATGTGGTAGAGTTATGTGCTGTGATGCTCAATATCCTGGGTTCAAAGCCTATGTTGGGAGTATTACACTTTCACCCCTGTGCCCCTCCCCACACAGCTCTTGCTGTTTGCCCAAGTTATAAGCATATATAGTTGTTTCACTGTCACACCCTCCAGCCCCCACCTCTTTCCAGGGCTTGATTGTCAGTATAGATTTTCCCTTTCCATGATATGATTTGTTTGTGTTAATTCATGCTGCAGTAATTGAATAGGTTAAACCAATGACATTTCCCCTAGTGCAACTCCCAGTATATTCCAGAAGGATCTTTGTACAGGTCCCCTGGAAAGGTAGGATGGTCCAGAGGTATAAAATGGGATAACAGCTCTACACTGTCTCAGAGGGGCTTTATGAGGATAAAAACATAAAAGATGGTGAGGTGCTCAGATACAATAATAATGGGGGCCATACCAGTGCCTAAGATACTTTGGTTTTCATATGAGGACCAATACATCACTTGTTCTGCCGCCGAACCTAGTTACCTACTCAGTGATTAGGATCCAGCTGGAATTTCCTCAGGGGTCTCTTCGCTTCACAGGGTTGTTGGTGCCTAACTGAGATAGTGCCAAAAGGCTGGCTGGGAATGAGCATGGAACCAGGATTGGAAACTCAGTCCAGTGGAACCCCTTTACATTAGGCTGAATGCCCAAGGCAGTTTTGAGTGTTTGAAATGCACCAGGTGAAGCGGCGGTAACTTTTCCTTAACACCGAATGGCAGATTGGCCCCAGACTGGAGGAAGGGCCACTCTGAGAATGGCATAGAGGCAGGCTTTTCTCTGTCATTCATAACTTGTACTTCTGCACCCTGCATCATTGTTTGTGATTCCCCCTAATACCCATTCATTGCTGGTCCTTGCTGCAGTGGAGCGTGCCAGCAGTCTGAGGTCCCAGGGGGACATTGTTTGTTTGACTGGCTCTGAAAGACTGTTTGGTACTGCCTCAGTGGTAGTTCCCAAAGGGTTGCCGTGTTTCTTACTGCTCGTAGATGGTCTCTGAGAGGGGTAGGCAGCATATCTCCTCAGCTTCTCTCTGTGCTTAGCACATTCTGATAAGGCTCCGACTCTCTCCCCGGGCGTAGGCTGTCATATTTATTTATTTATTTCTCCTCGGTCTGCAGGAAACAGAGGAGCTGGAGGACGAGAAATCGGTGCTGCAGAAGGAGATCGCTGAACTCCAGAAAGAGAAGGATAAGCTGGAGTTCATGCTGGTGGCTCATGGCCCTGTGTGCAAAATCAGCCCTGAGGAGCGTCGCACCCCACCAGCTCACAGCCTCCAGACGGTCCGGACTGGAGTGAGTGGAGCAGTGGTGGTGAAGCAAGAGCCGGTGGAAGAAGAGATCCCATCCTCCTCTTTGGGCCTCGACAAAGCTCAGAGGTCTGTCATTAAGCCCATCAGCATTGCAGGGGGGTTTTATGGGGAGGAGCCACTCAACACTCCCATTGTGGTGACCTCGACACCCGCCATCACTCCTGGCACCTCCAACCTGGTCTTCATATACCCCAACGTGCTGGATCAGGAGTCTCCTCTCTCCCCTTCGGAGTCGTGCTCCAAAGCTCACCGGAGAAGTAGCAGCAGCGGTGACCAGTCCTCAGATTCCTTGAACTCTCCAACCCTGTTGGCCTTGTAACCCCCCGCCCCTGTGTCCCTCATTTGCCAGTGTGTTATATCCCCACCCAGGACTGTGGGGGAGGAACCTCCTCCACAGGATTAAAGACAGGCACAAGGGCGTTCAAGCACAAGGGCAGCAAGAGCAAGAAAAGAGGAAATGTGGCTCCAGGAGCCTCCTGGAGCAGGAAGAACAAGAACAAATGTAAACTCCATGGAAGCAGAAATGATGATGGTGGAAATGACAGGCCCAGTCCATCTGGGGAGGGGAATCTCCCCTTTGGAGGAGCTGCCTATGGAAACCTCTTCGTGTGTTTAATGAACTTGGGAAACACGCTTGGCCAGGACTGGAGGCGAGCTGCAGAAAATCACTAGTCACCCCTTTCCTTTGTGAATTGATCTGATTAGTTACTCTCTGTGCTTAGTTCATTCTGGATTGTTGATCTCTCTCTTTCTGTTACTGATACCATGACATTTCATCTAGTCGATATCCACTCTAAAGGCTTCTTATGATCTTTGTTAGCTGCTGCTGCTGATGTCGGGAGGGGCTGTGGGAAATTCTTGCTGTTGTCAAGGTGGGGAGCGTTGGGAGGCATCACAGATGCTTGGTCACAGGGATAGCGCTTGTAAGTCAATAGCCCATGAGCTCAGTGGCAAGGACGTCATGAACTGAGGGGAAGATTTGTTTGGAGGAGTTGGAGGATGTGAGATGGATATTTTGGTGCCCACCCTCTCTCCTCCCCCACCGTGCTGCACGGGCCAGGTTAGCAAAATGCCTAGTAAAGGGACCCGAAGTGGTGCCCTGGTAGCTGATAGGATACCAGAGTCCGTTTCCACTAGCCGGTGTCTTTGGCAGCATTTCTCCTGTAATTAGTGTTTGTCGAATCTGCTGCTGGACCCTTTGTTTCCTTCACCCTGGCTACCTGCCACCTTGGGCGCAATACATCCTGCTCCTCCTCCTCAGTGTGCCTGACTCAGATGCTGATTCCACTCCATGGGCAAATCCTTCTTCCTCAGCCCATATTTCCAGAACATGTCACTGACAGGGAAGTGCCATTCCAGTGCATCCAGGAAAGAGATTTACTAAGAACGAAAGGGTGATGTTGCCTGGATGCAAACTCTGGTGTCTTTCCTTGTCTGTGTCACTGCACCTTGATTCCTAGCCCCTGTTGTATTTTGCTACCTGCTGGATTGGGGGATTTTTAATTCTGGTATTCAAAACAAGCAGAGCCTCTGCCCCTCACAGTGGGTCCTCTGTCTTCTCCTACACAGGGTCTCAGCTGACAGTGCAGAATGCACACAATGGGCATGGCCATTTAAAATTAATGTTCACTACTGAAAATAGTGATATGCTTAACCTCATCTCCTCTGGAGCCAAATCCAACTCCTACTGAAGGTCGATGGCACTTAGACACCGTACTCAGGTGCACCGTAGGTTTTTCCGAGATCGAGTGCATGGATGTTGGGTCAGGCTGCTGGTAGTAGCTGAGAGCTCATTTCAGTGCATTCAAAGAGTATCTCCATTAGTCTAAGCCCGTTGAAGCTGCTGTGTCAGCATATCTAATTGTGTGTGGTATAATCTTCTTTGGTTTATCAACCGAAATCTGGGTATGTTCTGAATTAGGCTAGACTATGGAGAAATCTTTGGTGCGGTGTTCTATTTTAGGGCCCAATCCTGTGATATTATGAGCACCCTTGGATTCTATGGCCTCTATTGGGATTTAACGGTACTCAGCACCTCAGAGGATTGGGCTTTTACGTAGCAATCATGGATTCTATCAGACCCTCACTGTTGCTCAGTTGCTGGTATCAGTTTGAAAGGGATACTGTCTGAATGTAGGTTTTCTTTAAAACCTTACCAAACCCACACATTTACAAAAGTTGCCAGAAACAGAAATGTTTCAGTGAATTGTTCATGAAACTGAAATTCATTGATTCTGTTTTTTCTTAATTATTTGAACATTCCCTACTTTATGCCCAAAGAGACCCAAAACTGACTATAGACCAAAAATAAAACTAACCAGTTAGTTTCATTGTCCTTGGTTGAAGTGCAAAATTTAACTGATTAATAGAAATAAAGGTAAATGATTTTAAACAGTTTTCAATAAGTTGCCCAGAGAAGATTCTGTTTTTAATAATTTTTTTAGCTAAAAAGTGTCACTTCAAAATAAACTCTGGCTTCTGTCCTCTCCCCCCCCCTCCCCCCCAATTTACCAGATGCTCATTTTGGCTGATCTAAATCACAAATCTAGGGTCACTCAGTAAAATGTCTCCTATGTTTCATTTCCACTCATGCAAGGCAGAAGATATTAACAAGCAGTAACTCCTAAACGCATGCAATTTCTCCCTGGTCCAGTTGACCTGACCCACTGTTCTGCACCTTGAATTAATTCATGATTAGCATACCTATTAAGAACTGAGTAGGTACCTGTTTACCCAGATTTCTGAGGATTACAAAACTGATAGTGTGCGAGCAAAAGGCTCTTCTAAAGTCTCCTTAGCACCAAACTGAATCTGTGGTGTCTTGAAAAATAACTTGTCCCTTCTTCTAATGTAACTTCAGGTGATGCTCACAATCCCATCAGCTATCTATTTGACTTGGGATCAGACAATCCTTTTCATTACTGTGGAGGGGTGGTGAGAAATCTGTCCAAGAGCGAAAGACCTGGCCACTTTTGTGGGCAATCAGGGTAGCAAAATAGAATGTTTCTGAAAGAAATGTTCACGTGTCCTTTGCCCTGCCTATAAAACCCTCTTTTTCCAGCCAGCAAGAGTTAGTCCCAGAAATGAGAAATTCTTTTTTCACATCTGGTCCATCTGGATGTCTCAAGCTTTTTCCCCCTCCAGATATCAGATCCTCTTCTGCTTAATTGGGCAAGTTTGGGCCCAAACTTATTGGGCCTTCCTCTGCAGCATGGGGCCCGGGTCACTTGCAGGTTTAAACTAGTGTGAATGGTGAATTCTCTGTAACTTGAAGTCTTTAAACTGTGATTTGAGACTTCAGTAACTCAGCCAGAGGTTAGGGGTCTATTACAGGAGTGGGCGGGTGAGATTCTATGGCCTGAAATGTGCAGGAGGTCAGACTAGATGATCATGATGGTCCCTTCTGACCTGTGTCTGTCTGTCCTCCAAGCCATAGAACCCCACTCCTTGTCTCTGTTACCTGGGCATACATCCAAGGGAGAACCAGGCTCCTCTTTAAGCCTAGTTCATTGAGATGTTACCCAAAGGCGCCCCAGCCTCCTCACTGGTGCTCACCTTCCTCCTGCCCTCACTGTTCCCCTTGTTTTGATCTTTCAGTGAGCGCTTCAGAGCTGAGCCTGAGGCAGCGGCATCCCTGCTGAGTGGTGAGCCTTAGGCAGTGTGTTTGTGACCGTCGGAAGCAGAGGAACCCTTTTCTAATATCTGAAAATACCTTGGACAACTTGTCAGTTGTGACAGACAGTTTTTATAGTTGTATATCTTATAAATTCAAACAAACAAACAAAAAGCAAGAGGGGAAAACCCAGAAGCTCTGCAGCCTTTTCCACGTGCTTGCTTTGCCCCCCTCCCCGCAAAATCCTTCAGGGAATCCCAGATTAAGATCCTCTGTTGTTAGGCCACAGGGCTTGTGCATTCCACTTGAGTGGAGGCTTCTCAGGGCAGGTAGCCTTGGCGTTGCTTACTCTGTTGCAAATCAGATACAGCATGACCTCTCTGCTGCTGTGAGCTGGCTCTGGATTCATCTTTTACCAGTGTCCGTTTCACCTGCCCTCTTTCAGACAGTGACATGCTCCACCATTTTGAAACCAGGAATCTCCATGCATACCTGTGTCATGGTGATTCCTAAATGTGCAGTGTCTTCAAATGGTCTCTTTGTGGTTGGGGACGTATTGCAACTAGGGTCTGATCCAAAGGCTATGTAAATCCATGGACATCTTTCCATTGACTTCAACAGGCTTTGGATCAGTCCTCTAGTGTTTGGTCCCAGCTCAGTAAAGCACCTGAGCACACGTTTAAAGTAAATCACTCCTGAATTGGAGGAGCAGCAGCTAAATCAAAGGAAACATTCTTTCAACCTCCATGGGCTTTTTCTCATGCTGATTTCACCCCCATTTCCCACCCCTCCCAGTTCTGGCATGGCCCCTATCTAGTCCCTCCTCCTTGGTGAGGGGGCTGACTAAGTCTGAAAGCGGAGGAGTGATAGGCCTGGGACCAACCTGCTTGGGGAGTCAATAGTTTGGTCTTTACAAAAAATATTATTTAAATGATCTGTTAAGTTCATTGGAACCCTTAATTTTGCTGCTTTCTGTATGTATGATCTACCTGGCCTTCATCCTAAAAAAGCCTAGTATCTCATTATTTATTGGCAGGCAAACATTTTGTGTCTGCTCCAACAGATCTGCCCACCATTAATTTAACATCCTCTCAACTCATGTTCCTGTTGTGTTTGTTTTTCCAACTGTAAAGCAGAATTCTGAAATATTTTAAAATAATAATTTCCACAATGACCATTACAAGATCATTCTCGTCAGAAAGGCCAGATCAAACGTTTTAAGAAAGGAGGGAACAATTTACATTTTATTTCTTATTTATTTGTCATGTTTACATCTCTTTCTCTGTTCCAGACCTGGATATAATAATGAGAGCATTAAAAATACTTAAATTGTCTGGTTTTGCTGGTGGTTAATGCTTTTTTTCTTTACTTAAAAAGAAAAAAAGATTCCTGAATTATTTTTTTCTTGTCTGTATAAAATGTATAAAGAGATATTTGTTTCTAAAGATGCATTATCACTCCTTTGTGAACAATAGCTGGGGCTGGGGACAAATCTCAGAGTACAAGATAATAATAAATCCTGTCCTGTTCTACTTAATTGTTCTCCTCCCGCACCGTATGATTAAAGGGTTACTCCACTTTCTTGTTTGTGGTTACTTGATATTAAAAATGTGTAGAAAATAGGTATCTGATTGTTTTTGCTCAATGAGAGGATAAAATGTTGTGTATATATTTAGATATACTGTGTAGTTCAAAGTAACATCAATAAGGGATAGTGCATCTTTATTAGAGCGATAAGTTACTAGTGTCAACTAAAGTCTACTTTAAGATCCTTGAAGAAAACGGCCTGATTCTGATTCCATTTGTATGCATAAAATCAGGAGTAACTCTTCTGAAAAGGGAATAAGTGGTGGTACATTGGTGTAAAACTCGTGTGAGGGAAATTGGAATCAGGCCCCAAAGATTCATACAAATCTATGGAGATATGTGTATGTTTGGGGCACCATTATCTCTTTCCCCCCCCTCAAAAATTTAGATAATGATTTTTTTCCCTTTTTGTCTGGGGTGAAATAATTCCTATCAAGAAGGTTCTTAAAGGTGACTGCTAAATTGGGACCTTTTGCTCATTTTGATCTTTGTATAGTTCTTGCGATCATGGAAAATCTTGGCTCTGAAGCAATCTCTCTGGTGTTGTCTCTTTTCTGTTCTTGTTATTTTACTGTAATACAGGCCTACAGTATTTGCACTAAAACAAAAAGCTTGTTAGAGAAAGCTTGCTGCTATGAAAGAAAGAACATATTAAAACAGTTTTGCTTTTACAATTTTAACTGAGTAGCATTTTGTAGAATAAAATCAATTTAGATTGGAAAAGAAGAATGAAGTTTCTTTTTTTTCCCCACCCCTCTTCTTTTCATCCTCCTTTCTTTTCCTTCCGTTCCTTCATGGTTTATTCCTCCTCTCCCTCGGTGCTCAGTTGTAATGATTGCTTGTGTTATTGACTATGCTGCTGGGAGTTATGACACTTGTAAATCCTGTTTTAATGACGTTGTGGACACTTTTTGTATAACGAGAGCTAACTGGCGTTCTTCTCTCTGTTAATTGAAGTAATTAAAAGGCTGTCTTTGCCGTGAACAATTAAAAGCTTGCATGTTCCTTCAATCCACACAAATGGCTACTGATGCCTGTCTGTAAAGCATTTCAGGGCTTCTTTCATCAAAGGGGATGTAATCCAGACAGCTGTTCAGCAGCAACAATGGTAAACGGGTCAGACGCTAACGGAATGAACTACGTGGGCTAAAAAGGAAATATTGCATTAATCCCTTTCTCTTGCATTTTCTAGTTACATCTCCTTCTTTTTGAAGGCAAGATGTGATGACGTGCTTTGCCATCTTTCAGACAGAAGGACTCAAAGCTTCCACTGTTACAACCTGGGGGCTAAATTCTGTTCCTGGGTACCTAGCTCATCTATGGAAACAGGCTGCATTTACCTGGGGATATATACAGGGATAACTTCACCCATCTATGAAAAGCAGCTGCCTCTGGGGTGGAAGGTGCCATCTGTTTACCTGCACACAGCAACACTATGCTACAGTTTAGGACAGGAACTAAAGGATCCAGTATCCAGTTGAAAATACAGGAGCAATTTTTGTTAGGCAATACATAATTAGCCACGTTGGCTTCGGCCCCAACTCCTACAAAGCAGCTCTATTCCTACAGCGTCACTGGATGTTTTATGAGTATGTGCAGTTAGTACTTGGGTTTTGCATCTCCTTTGAAAGACTGGCACCACCCTTTCTTCCATGAAGGAAGCTGTGTTCCTTGCCACACCGTGGAAATGGGTGTTAGGAAGGATATGCTGATGTGCCGGAATAGCTTACATTAATAACGTGGTATGACAAGCCTGAAGTTTAGGGGAATGCTCACGGCACTATGTGTAACCATGAGCCCCCAGGCCCTGAGAATATGCCCCGTGTGTGTGAACTCAATGGCCAGTGAACTACATCACAACTACAACTGACACTAAGCAAACACAGTAGTTGAGCAAACAGGCCATGGAGACTGAACTACCTTAGTGTTTGCCCCTGTTGGGCAGGGATGGTGTGATTGGTGAAGGACTCTGAGCACATATATGCAAGTGGCTTGCTTCAGCAGCTCTGTCTCTCTTCTCAAGGTGCACAGAGGTCTCCAAGATATCAGACTGGTACCTTTCACCAGCAGTAAATTCACCTTACCAAACAAAACGCAACCAAAAACTCAGCCACCAGAAGGCCATATTATTCCCATTCTCCTTAGAAACATGGAGCACACAGTGAGCCCCTGTTTGGTAACCCAGTGCTATACCAGAAGAGTTAGGATTGCTGTTTTGTAAAAGCTGGTTACAAACATAGGCCTCCCACTCAGCTTTCTCCCAGAATGCAGTGACTAGAACTGCCTTTTCCCATCATTAGCCCACAGCTAGTAGAATGTTCGCAGTTACTATAATTTGGTTCTAAAGGATGAAATTACACAGCAGAGCAAAGTCTTCCAGTAACCTTCCTTTCTGTGGGAAGCTAAGTCCAACCACATTTATATGGGAATCTTGGTTTCTGTAGTTCTTTTTTTAAACCCTTCACTTCATGTGGGAGAAGATTTCTCCTCTGTTCTACAGGTTCATGGTGCTTACTGTGGAACCACGGGACTTTGTGTTACCACAAAGCACATGTTATCCTGGAAGTGAGGAATGCCAGAAGCAGATGTTGCCTTGGTCATTTTACAGGGACAGACTAACAGAAAGTTCTGACCTATTAACTCTTGTCTAGTAGGATCATTTTGATTTACTAGCCTCCCCACTGGGCGCAACAATTAGGGGAAGCCACCGCTTTCGTTTTGTCTAGTCTCCCATCATGAGAGATAGCAGGCTCTCCTCTTCGACCTAGGGCCATTATCACAGTCTGCTAGCGTGCAAGAAAGCACCTCCTTTCCCAACAGTTAGCATACAATAGTGAAGCCAGTTCTTAGGAACCCAGAGATCTCTTTTCTTAACTCCAAGGCACAATTATCTCGCACTGTCTGCTGATGTTTAACACCCATGGGACTTTACCTTGAGCAATACTTTGGTGTTTGGAACAAGGCTGTAGCCTAAAGGGGCAACGTGGCTATACTACACTGGAGATGGCAGCTTTGACATCAACAGCTCTTTGATTTTATTGCTAGAGGAGCAGATGGGGTGGCAAATACATTGCAATCAATGGAAAGTACGAGCTTCATGCTATACCTCGAGAATGCTAAGTGGCATGTAGATTTGGGGGAGGATGTCATCCAGCATGCTGTTTTGCGGTGATGTTTCCACTGCCACATGGGAAGGATGTGACAGAGGAAAAATGTGACACGAGTGTTGCATCAAATACACTGAAATGGAACAACTGACGCATTTTTGACATTCACATCTTCTGGTCCTGCTCCTATTGAACTCAATGGCCCAATTCCAGTTAGTTTTCATGTCAGCAGTAGCAAGCCCTTTGACTTTAACTGTGACAGTCAAATTGGTTACCAAGTCCCCATGTCTCTATGTACGGTGGGTGACTCAATTGTTGGCTTCATTCAGCAACATACTTCTGCCACCTTCAATATTAGGGAGCAGCAGGCTAGCTGGATCGTTGCTCTGTGTGGCTATTCCTGGGTCCCTCTTTTAAGGCTGAGCTTTAGGAATAAGATAGTCAGTGGAATGTGCAGTGCAGTGAGCCCCAAAGCCTGTCAGGAAAGACTTTCCTTGATGAAGACAGGACAGGGTCTTGAAATCCTTTTGAAACTATCCAAGCAGCATAGAAGTGGATTCATTCCCCCTTCCAGTGCAATGCACGCACACCCGTTTCCATCCTCAAGTGTTAACACATTTGAATGGTAGGAGGCTCCTTGGGCTGTTGGCTGAAATATTAGCTCTTCTGGGGCTGGCGAACTGAGGTCAAGGAGGCAAGGACTAAGGTGGGAGGAGGACATCATAGTAGACAAGGAAATAAACTGTTCAGCATGCGGGAGGTTGAGCCTGAAGTTGCTCTTTCATGTCACATGTTCCATTCCATAGGTAAGTATTGTGTAGGGAGCTTGTGTGGCTGAGCACTTGTGTGGTATTGGTAATCAGTTCCAGTTATGTACTGTCTCTGTCTTCTATTCAGAGTAATCTCCTTTACGTTCGTCTTTCTACTCTCCTTATTCTGTAGCCAGAGCTTGTCCTTCAGTTTCTGTGGAGAGGAAGATAAGGAGCTCCAGCCGGTGGTACTCTGGTCAAGGTCCTTCAGATACGTGTCCCTGAAGAATTACAGGCAGAACCCACCAAAGGACACTCCTCTTCTCTACCCTCAATCCCGTATATAACACAGAACTGCTGCCCTCTGGTTTCCACATTCAGGTACATTCATGATTGATTCCCATTAATGACACTTGTGCTGCTGCTTAAGAAATGAGCTTCCACAGCAAGAGATTTTGTTTGAATTTTGGGTAAAGGAAGTTCTGGATCAGTTCTTGTCTTCTGTGACACCCACACCTCATGCCTGGCATGTAGCATGGACACTTTTGCAGGGCCAGGAAAGTGCTTTCACCTAATTTACATTTAGGATGCTTAAGCCATGATACATTCAAGCAAATTTGAAAACTGCCTACCTTTGTTTTCATGGGGCCCAAGCAGCAGTGTGCTGGGAAGAACGGGGGCTGGCTTTCGCATGAGCACCAGCAATTAGCAATACCCACCCCGGGAATAAGAGAAGCCAGCTGATTTAGGATCTCATCCCAGGCTGTCTGATAAGGGTTACATAGATAAAGAAGATGGGAAAGATTAAAATCCACCATTGCCCGGCTCTGGCCCCTGCATTCACAGGGCAGTGTTTATGTGGAAGATGTCAGCTGCCCCTTATTGTTTGAAAGGGTTTCCTAATATCTAATCTGAATTTCTCTTGCTGCAGATTAAGCCCATTACTTCCTGTGTTACCTTCAGTGGACATGGAGAACAATTGGTCACTGTCCTCTTTATAACAGCCCTTAACATATTTTGAAGACTCTTATATTTCTTCCCTCCTGAGGGAGTGCCTTTTGGACATGGTGAGTGAAAAGGGCCGGTTGCTGCTCTGAAGGCAGAGTACGGCATTGCTCCCTGAGGGCTGGCTGATGCTTATTAGACACGGGCCAGCATAGGAGGTGGTTTGTGCCTGGTACTGGCCAGACCCAGTGAGAGGACCAGCCACACACACTGTCTCCCAGAGTTCCCTGGTGCATGGGGGAAAGCACGTCCTCTGCAATGTCTCTTAGTGCAGCATATGCTCCCCTTTGTGGCCAACCATTTCTGTTGGCCGTTACAGGCAGGGGTGGTGCCATTGGGCCCCTTTCCTCCTCACCTCTTTTGTGCTGGCTCACAGCAGTAGTGGGGGAGCAGTCCCTGTGCTCGGGAAAATACAAGGGCTGCAACTGCGGCTGGCCACTGTGCATGGGGCTGAAAGGGGGAAAAGGCTCCTGGGTGCCCCCGGCCCCCAACCACTGCATGTTCACACATGGATGGGGGGGGGGGGCTCCGCATTTAAAGAGGCACTGTCAATGTAAAACTCCTCTATTAATCCTGTGATTCCTCACCTCTGCTACTGAATATTTAACATCGCCCATTTAAGGTATTCTTGGATTTTGTGAAAGTTGACGGGCCCAAGGCCATTGAATTTCCAACTGTACAGGGGACTGGTTCACTTCAAACCACCCCACCCCCACCCCAACCCTCCTGTTTTCATTGGCTCATGAGAGGGAAGCTCCTAAAGGATGATGCTGGGGTGCAGATACCCAACAGGATGATGCAGAAGGAACAGCTCTTGCATATAGGCAGGTCCCTCTGCAGTAAAGGCATTACAACCCAACAGGGGTGGCTTAAATATATTGTTATTTCAACAGCCTATGGCAAAAGGCGGAAGGAGGCTTCACATTAGATATTACAAGTCAGGACTTAGGTGTATTGGCTGAGCTGTCCAGTGTTTATGAAGGTAAAAAATTAATAACATCTGCAGTGCTCCTGTTGGTGTGTCAGTAAGCTCATGGGGGTGTGTGTGCATCTGTGTGTGTATATACACAAACACTATGGATGGCTCAGGATACTTGTCAGGCAATAATTTTCCAGCTAGGTATAGCAAATACAGTGTTATGCCCCTCACTTTAAAAAGATGTTGCTGTCATGTTTTGCATCCCTGGGAGAATCCAGGCAGGGACTATGTATTCCTCTGTGTTCTGAAAGGATTGGAACACTGTGAATGGCACTGCAGTCTAAATGCTAAATCCTTTCTCATTACAGACCTTCCACAGCAAATGAGGGAGGGGGTCCTACAGACAACGGCCTCCTTCATTACATAGCCCTCAGTCCTCCCCAGAGCGTGGCCCGTCCTGGGCAGTGAATGAGGCAGGGGTCCTGTGCAAAAAAATAGTATGCGTTCATGTAATTAAAGACTGGCTCATAATGCCTAATTAGGCTGACTGGGAGAACTTGGCTGAGAGACGCAGCAGCAGAACTGAGTTTGTGTTTGCCAGTCCAAAGCTCCTCAACAGTAATTAATCCCTAAATGTCCAATTGTTCAGAGTTCAAGGAAACACCTCCTACCACTGTACTTTGTGTTCCTGTTAAGCAAGGAGAGACGGCAGGGCGTGTGCCCTCATTCTGTAAGAGCGACATGCCTGGGGTGTTGTTAGGAACTAGACCGAAGGTTGAGTATAATTATTAACCATCTAAGTGTCCCAGGGTTGCACAATAACCCATGTCTCAGAATGCCTTGTTGCAATTGTACATTTGCTTCATGTTTTTAAAGATAAATACAGAATCCTTTTAAATATATGCATTCTAGAAAAGAGCTGTTTGTTCCCCTGCCAAGGTAGCTCATGACATACGGCTGAAAGCCATTAGTAAAAGGGGGAAGAAATGAAATATATAGAAACAGAGCCTTAGCTGGAATCAATCAGTGTAGCACCATTGAAGTCAACAGAGCTCTGCCTATTTACACTAGCGATGGAGCTGGCCCGTGGGCTTTTCTTTTGTTCTGATGCTGATAAAAAATGACTGCTGTGTTAATTTAAAACTCTTACTCATTTACTGGTTATTTTCATTTGTTTGTATGTGTCCTGAAAAGTCACTGAGGGGGAAAAACTGGGTTTAGAATGTCAAATGGCTATATGTGGTCTACCTGCTTTAGGTCATTTGTCACTGGAGCGTCTTTTGCTGTAAACTCTTCTGGAGCGCAGCACGGGGGGAACCGGCCGTTCCAAGTCAGACGGGTGGGTTTGAAAAAGCAGGTGGGGTTATTGTGTAGGCACTCCAGGAAGCTCAGGTAAGATGCAGCATCAGGTGTCATCCAGAGAGGGGAGGGAGTTATGTGTCATGCCCTTTATTTCCTCAAATGCATTTTTAGAGAGATTCCTTCTTTTTTTTCACCCAGCTTTTCAGCGAGGTGTGGCAGAGGCTGGAGCCTGGGCTCCGAAGCCAAGGGAGGAGGATGGGTTTCAAAGCCTGAGCTCCAGCCTGAACTGCAACTTCAAAGTGCTGCCTACACAGCTAGTTTTAGAGCCCTAGCACAAGCCTCGCTAACCTGAGTCTGTTGACCCAGGCTGGGACACTCGCTGCTGTGGGCTCCAAAACGCTGGGTAGACATTAGTGGCTAAGGTATCACCCTCTTTATTGTGGAGCCTGGATAGCTGAGCAGGTTCCTTGAGAATGACGGGGGGCCAGGAATGGGCCTCAAGGCCACTGCTAGCGCCTCAGAACTGCTGTATCATTATTTACTTATTAGCTGTATTACAGTAGCTCCTAGATGCCCCAGCTAAGATCGGACCCCATTGTGCTAGGCACTGTACAACCACATAGTGAGAGCCAGCCCCTGCCCTAAAGGGCTTACCATTTAAATACACAAGACAGACGAAGGGTGTGAAGGGAAAGTCAAAAGGGAGGGATTTGCCCAAGGTCACACAGCAGACAAGAACAGAACTCAAGTCTCCTCAGTCCTACCCTAGTTCCCCACCCACTAGACCACACAGAGTAGTTTCCGTGAGTAACTGGACTGCCTTCCCTACGTACAATGAAGGAGAAGGACCAGAGGACCTATACTGTGATGGACTCTCTGAGTTTACACCTATTCCCAGCCTCAGAGACCCACAGCTCACTGACATACAGTGGGCCTCTGCCAATATCTAAATCTGGGGCCAAATTTGAGCTGCTGATTTGGTTCATAATTAACAACTACTGTGTAATTCTGCCTAACAGACCTTGGCAGCTGGATAAAACTGCTGCTGATCTAGAGGGGTTTCTCTTATATTTCTTCCTAAAAGCAAATTAGTGTGTCTTTCAAAATGTAAATCAAGTTGAAGAGGCCTGTATGCTGGACTAGGAGCCTGGAACACCTGTGTTCTAACCCTAAACTCTGCTACTGACTCAATATGCTACCACAAACAAGTCACTTAACCGTCTGTGACTCAGTTTCTCCATCTATAAATTGGGGAGTTATGAGGTTTAATTACTGTCTGTCAAATGGTTTGAGATCCTTGCCTAAAAGATGCTGCAAATGCACCAGGTAGTAATTATTAAAATGCCAAAAGAATTGTAAAAGCTCTTGGGCAAATAGAAAGTCAGAGGAGAGGCTACATTTCCCACTGCTTGGTCTCACATATGCATGCCCCTCATTTTGATGGCAAGCCTGATGTTGTCTGTAGACAAGTGAACTCATTCACCCCTTCTAGTAGCAGACTGGCTGTGACATGCAGCTTACTCATTAGTTGGCCGGGTCCAGCCGTCATCTTTCCAGAAGTATGAGCAATAAGGGGGTAAAAATTCCACAGAAAGGGGAAGTGTTGGCAAGCTGGGATATGCAGGCCTTTATCACTGCTTCTGAACTTCAGTTCTGCCTAACTAACAGGAACATATCTAATCTGTCCCTAGAGATACGTGCTCTAGGGCAGGGAAGAGCTGCTGAGTTACTGTAGAGGAGAGGAAGCGGGAGGGTTTTCTGATGTAAGGAGTTTCAGTGTAAGTAAACCCTTGTAGGTTTCAGTTAATGGAGTCAGGGAAGTGTGTTTGGCTGGGGGAGGGGAAGAGAGTTTTTTGTTTTTTAAAAACATCAGGGCCCTGTGCAGCAAAGCACTTGAGTATATAAGCCTATGCTGAAAGTTAAGCATGTGCTTAACTGCTTTGCTGAATAGGGATGTGCCTAAGCACACGTTTAAATACTGTGATGAATTAGGGCCTAAGTGAATTTAGTGTTAGTGAAAGTTACAAAATTGACAGGACTGAAGACCCTTGAGTACGCTGGAAAAAAACCCACATGGATAGCAGCAACATACCTCAATGCTGATAGGGTGGGATTGATTTTTGGGGTGAGATGGACGTTCAGTGCCCATGATTTATTCAGTTCTTAGTTAACAGGATGGGAAACTCTTTTGAATCTAGCTCACGTATGTGGGTTGTGGGTGAATGCCTCGGTGTGCCATGTTGTTGCATCTGGATGACCATTCATGACTTGAAAGCACAGTGTCAAGCTGTCATTGTGAGTCTCACCAAAACTATCAGAGAGCCCGTAACACTTATCCAGCCATGCTTTCTCTCCCATTAAAAGAAACACAGAGGGTCTGCTCAGACGGGACCCAAATCCAAATCAACGCTGGTTTTGGTGTCCCAACCCAGTTGTAATAGAATCATAGAATATGAGGGTTTGAAGAGACCTCAGGAGGTCATCTAGTCCAACCCCCTACTCAAAGCAGGATCAACACCAACTAAATCATCCCGGCCAGGATGTCAATCCAAGCCTTAAAAACCTCTAAGGATGGAGATTCCACCACCTCCCTAGGTAACCCATTCCAGTGCTTCACCACTCTCCTAGTGAAATAGTGTTTCCTAATATCCAACCTAAACCGCCCCCACTGCAACTTGAGACCATTGCTCCTTGTTCTGTCATCTGCCACCACTAAGAACAGCCGAGCTCCATCCTCTTTGGAACCCCCCTTCAGGTAGTTGAAGGTTGAAGGCCGCTATCAAATCCCCCCTCACTCTTCTCTTCTGCAGACTAAACAAGTCCAGTTCCCCCAGCCTCTCCTTGTAAGTCATGTGCCCCAGCCCCTTGATCATTTTCCTTGCTCTCCGCTGGACTCTCTCCAATTTGTCCACATTTTTTCTGTAGTGGGGGGCCCAAAACTGGACGCAGTACTCCAGATGTGGCCTCACCAGTGCCGAATAGAGGGGAATAATCACTTCCCTCTGTCAGCTGGCAATGCTTCTACTAATACCGCCCAATATGCTGTTAGCCTTCTTGGCAACAAGGGCACACTGCTGATTCATATCCAGCTTCTCATCCATTGTAATCCCTAGGTCCTTTTCTACAGAACTGCTGCTTAGTCAGTTGATCCCCAGCCGGTAGCGGTGCATGGGATTCTTCCGTCCTAAGTGCAGGACTCTGCACTTGTCCTTGTTGAACCTCATCATATTTCTTTTGGCCCATCCTCTAATTTGTCTAGGTCACTCTGGACTCTGTTCCTACCCTCCAGCATATCTACCTCTCCCCCATCTTAGTGTCATCTGCGAACTTGCTGAGGGTGCAATCCATCCCATCATCCAGCTTATTAATAAAGATGTTGAACAAAACTGGCCCCAGGACCGACCCACGGGGCACTCCGCTTGATACCGGCTGCCAACTAGACATCGAGTCGTTGATCACTACCCATTGAGCCCGACAATCTAGCCAGCTTTCTAGCCACCTTATAGTCCATTCATCCAATCCATATTTTTATAACTTGCTGGCAAGAATACTGTATCAAAAGCTTTGCTAAAGTCAAGATATATCATGTCCACTGCTTTCCCCATATACACAGAGCCAGTTATCTCATCATAGAAGGTAATCAGGTTGGTCAGGAGTGACTTGCCCTTGGTGAATCCATGTTGACTGTTCCTGATCACCTTCCTCTCCGCCAAGTGCTTCAAAATGGTTTCCTTGAGGACCTGCTCCATGATGAGACAGTCTCACACACACACAGTCCCATGCACTGTCCCTGAAAACAGGTCACCGTGAATGGTTATCTCACTATATTGCTGGAGGCATAGAGCGGTGTGGGGTGCAGAATGAGGAAATTCTGTAAAATGTCAACTTCCTTGGGTAATAAATCCATAACCTACAGGGAAATTGCTACAAAAGTCATATGCACAGGTACATAAATGCACAGAGAGCTGGGACTAGGTCCCTGGTTCTTCCACCCCAAAAACAACTTGAGCTAAAAGAGGACTTACTCAGGTAGAGGGCGTAGGTCCCTTATCCTCCTGCTGAGCAAGACACTAGAGTTCAATGTCACCCAGAGCCAGTACATTCCTAGCCAGTTGGAGCTTTATATGAGATTTTGCTGAAAGCTTGTATTTTCTAAGTTTGCAGGCCCAGCTTCCCATTAGAGTGGCACCGCATGTCTTGAAACGGGCTCCAATAGACAGATAACTTGTACTGATGTTTCTCATTGGTGTTTTCTATTCCTGGCTTTGACCTATCCATAATCTGCTGTTTTGCTACTGAGGACTCTGCTTGACAACTTACTTGACCATTGCCAATGCATGTGACCTTCCTATGGAGCTGCTTAGCTTTCATTCTGTTACACTATCTATACCACTTTGGCCTGGTAATTGCTATGTGCCAGACATCATGCACTGGTCACTGATGGCTGCTTTATTTAAAATAAAACCTAGCAGCTATTTTTATTTTTAAGTAAAGTTCATGCTAGTAAAAGGAGCTTGCTTGGCAACCCGAGACTGAAGCCCTCTGGTTCTTTGACTGTGAGCTCTTTGGATAGGACTGTCTCTTTCTTCTATGTTTGAAACATGCAGAGCAAAGCATCTGTGTGGTGAGAGAGGTCATCAGTCTCCATGGCTCATTTAGTCCTAGGTGTGTCTGCTAAGGCTGCCAACAAAAGAAAGGAGCTGCACAGTACCAACTTTGATTCTTCTTGTGTAACGAGGACATCTTTCCACCAGTTCATTTCATTGGCCACTGAACTGGTGCCAGTTAGCCACACTGAAAATTAGCTTTCAGTCTCTGCTAACCCAAGATGGAGTTGAACTGGTGCCATGCTGTGTATTTCACTACTAGCCTCTGTATCCACAGATCTGGGGACTTTAAATAGGCTTCAGATTGTGAAGAGGAATATTGGATTAGGATGCTCTAGATAAACCCAGATGGAACTAGTCAGTGTGGGTTCTCATGGATTTTGTAAACACAAACCAGTCAATTAGATTCACCAAGCTCTCGTTCCCTGAGCTGAAGTCTTAAGCTATGTCTACACTACCATGGTAAGTCAACCTACGCTACGCAACTTCAGCTACATGAATAACATAGCTGGACTTGACATACCTTAGGTCGAGTTACCGCGGGGGCTACACCGCGAGGGGTCAATGGGAGAAACTCCCCCATCGACTTACCTTACTGTTCTCGTCAGGGAGTAGAGTGCAGGGGTCGACTGGAGAGCGATCTGCTGTCAATTTGGTGGGTCTTCACTAGACCCGCTAAATTGACCACCGGTGGATCAATCTCAGTGCGTTGATCCCGGCTATGGTGTAGACATAACCTTAGACTTTGTCTACACTAGAAGGGGTATAATTATACTGGTATAGCAGTACTGACAAAAGCCCTAGCGGAGATGTAGCTTCTATCTGAAAAAGGCATTCTTTTGGTGGTACAACATATACCCTGAACAAAATAAACTATACCAGCAAAACAACTTTTTTTGCTGGTACAACTGTGTCTACACTAGGGCTTTTTGTCAGCATACAAATGCCGTGGAGAATCACAACCCTAACCAACATTATTACATCAGCAAAACTTTCTAGTGTATACCTAGTCTTGGTTTCACATCCTGAGGGTGGTTTTGGTTGCAGCCCTCTTGTTATGAAAGTTCCCCCCCTTTCCAGCAGAACTACTGTCCAGTTATACTAGATGTTTTGGATGAAATAATGATGCTGCAATAATCTGGTGCCCTCTAGTGGCAAACCTGAAAGTCACAATAGTCATAGCAATTTAGGTAACTATTAAGGAGACTTTAACAAACAATCCGGTAATAATTACTAAGGGTGAAATCATCTCAGGTAGAATTGAGAAAAACAGCAGACATTACTAGTGGCTGTGTGCTTAAAGTAGGATCAAACTGATTGTTCCTTTCAAACCGTGCATTCTAAGAGCCCCCATTCCAACTTGGGCCTTCATGTTTTTGCAATTTCACCCCCACTCGCCTCTCCACTGTGACTGTATCCCACTCTCTGGTGAGTTTGAGGCCTCACACTTTTGGCTGATTGGATTTACCTGGCTTGCAGGATGGAAATGTAGCTTCAGTAAGCACTTCCATGATCCCAATAAAGGCCAGCCCTGGCACATGAGTTGTCCCCATTCATCCCAGGGAGTGTAGTCTGACTCCAAAGAGAAGCTTTTAGCCCATTGCTTCATAAACATGGATGCTATCATCCCCAGGTTTGTTGAAATGAAAGCCCTGTTGATGGTTCCATCCCGTAGATGAAGAAACTGATGAGTAGGAAGATACAAGGCATCTGGATAGACAGATGTTTGGCTCTGCTAGGTCACAAAGCCAAGAAAGCAGCCCAGAGTTTCATGTTAGTTTTGACTTCTACCTGGGAGGATATGTTTAAGACCTGCAGTGCATGAAAGAGATAAAGATAGTGGTGCCCCTGTGTTGTGAGGAGTCAGCCCTGATCCTGAGCTTTGTCTTTGTTTGTTTTGGGGCACTGTGACTGCCATGTTCTTCATTCATTTTTAGCCAAGGTTTTTGTTTTATATCTTTTTACTCAGTACCCCACTATTCCAGTTCGCTGAAATTCTCAGTAGTCCTGTGATGGGTTGGACACCTTGGGAAGCCTCCTGCTATGCTGAGATACCACTGAGTCTACCTGTTCTGCCAGCATGGGCCCCCTTTAACCTGTCTTGCTGAGCCAGACTCTTAAAACCTCCTCTAATGCACACACAGGCAGGGCCACACCCAGCTGCAGATCAGCTCTAGGAAGACTCAGCTAAAGGGACTTGCTCCAGCACTCAGATGTCCTTGGAGTACAGACCCAAAGGTATATTATGAAATTTCCCCCCTCCCTCAATGTGGAGAGAGGTGTGCACACTTCTTCCTTCCCACCCCATTAGAAATGACAGAAACTGGGTTTAAAACAAAGAAAACACATTTTATTAACTACAAAAGGCAGATTTTAAGTGGTAAAAGGGGTAACAAACAGAACAAAGCAGATTACTAAGCAAATGAAATCAAACATGCAAATGAAGCTAGTTTCACTAAAGAAATTGGTTACAAATCGTATTTCTCACCCTAGATATTGTTGCAGGCAGTTTGCAAAGTTTCTGTGGTTCAGAGTTCCAGTTATATTCCTTTTCAGACTGGACCCCTGTCTCAGTCTGGACTCCTTTTTGCCTTGCCTTCCCTTCCCTTTTGCAGTCTTTCTTCTTGGGCAGACAGGCCAGGGGGCGTGGAGTCTTGTTTGCCTTCCTACTCACCCTTAAATAGGATTTACATAAGGCAGGAATCCTTTGTTTCCCAAACTTGATCCCCGCCCCCCCTTCCCTTACAGTGGAAAGTTACAAGAAGTCCCAGGTAATGTCTTAGTATCAGATGACAAGATTACCTTACTCTGTAGAACCACAGAGTCCATGCATCCAGAATCCAGAGTCCATGAGTGACAGTATGGAGCGTCCACAGGAAGGCCAAGCTTTTCACAGTCTATTGTCCTCGCTGATGGGCCATCCACCCTGTCTGGCTTTTCCATTGTTGTACCTGAAGTGATAGCAGTGGGCATCGCCCAAAGTAGTATAGTTGAAATACAGATACATGGTCAATATTCCTAACTTCAGATACAGAAATGATACAGGCATACAAATTGGATAATCACATTCAATAAATCATAACCTTTCCATTGATATCTCACATGAGCCATCTGACATAAAATACATCTCAGTTCTGTCATATTCATATCATAAGCATATGTTCTTAAGGAATATGGAATGCAATGTCACAAGTCCCTTTAGGGAAAAATCTTTGATTTCGAGCCAACTCCATTTTTCAACTTTCTTACCATAAAATATTACCCACAATGCCATAGAACATGATCAACGGCTTCTTTGGTTTCGCACATTACACAGCCAGTCTTTGTCTTTTTAATAAGTTTAACTTATCATTTAAGGCACAATGACCATTAGCACTCTAAAAAGGACTGTTTCCCTTTTACTATCATGACTGTGTGAACTATAGTATTAGCTTCGATTTTAGAGCATACCTCATAAAACCTTTGTCCTGTGTTTCCTGAGTCCATCGTTCTTGCCATTCTTTCACAAGTTCCTTCATGACTACACTTTTAAATTCTTGTTTACTTAAGGGTATCTTAATATCTACCTTCTCATTTTTTTAGAGCATGTTTTGCTGCTTTGTCATTCTTCTCATTTCCAGGTATTCTGATCTGTGCCGGAATCCAAGCTATTGTTACACAGTTACCTGCTTGCATTATTCCATCGTTAGGAATATTATTTTATTTTATGATGTCATTTCTGCTTTTCGAAGTCCCTGTTCTGATTGTTATTGCGCCTGACACGGAATCAGATAAAATTACAGTTGCAGCCAGTCACACATCTCTTATCCAGGTTAGGGTCAACATTATCCCCATTAGGTCAGCCATCAGACTGGTCACACCATTTAATAGCCTTTTATATTTCTGGATTCCAAGACTAGGAACACAGAAGGCAGTTCCTGCTCTAACTGTGCTGTTATCTTTTGACCCATCTGTATAAACTTGGGAAATCTGGCCCCATTTTTTTCATAAATAAATTCAGAAATTTCAGTGATCATAATGTCTGGATTTTTTCTTTCCCTCTTTTTTTTTTCATGCAATGCCAAAGCCACAAATGGGGGGAATAAATGTCCAGCTGTTTTCTGATTTCCATAACTACAAATTTTTAGTTCTCTCAATTTTTCTTTTTTATATATCTCCTTTGCCCATTTTTTGACCCTGATAGTATGAGAAAGTCTGTGGCAATCCATATCATTTTGTCTGGTAAGCTCCCAGCAATCCCCATAAATCTTTTGTGCACGTCTATATTCATGTTTCCCTTTTACCTTTGCCCAAAAGGTTAGATCTAATCGTTTCATCCTTAGATTTATAGGTGCTTCGCCAGTGGCTATTTGCAAGACACACTGGTGTTGTTATCATTGCACCATATGTCAGTCACAGAGCTTGGGATTGAATCAGTTCAAAGTTTCTAAGAGGTGTTTTTGAGGCTGACCCAAAAGTTTGGAATCTATAGTCTAAAACTGGTCTTATCAATGCTCTATACATCATCATTAATATCTTATCTGCACCCCAATTTGTTTCCAGCTACACTTCTAAGAAAAAAGAAAATAAGAGAGAAAGAAATACTTGTGGCACCTTAGAGACTAACAAATTTATTTCAGCATAAGCTTTCGTGGGTTAGAACCCATTTGGGGTTTCTTTCTTATTTTCTTTTTGCTGACACAGACTAACATGGCTACTACACTGTTACCAACTTTTAAGAAAGTTCATCCTACTTTTACACTTTTGTAGGATATTATCTATGTGACTTTTCCAAGTTAATTTATTATCAAACACTAGGAACATAAACTTATGAACTATCTGAATTTTGTCACCATAAAGAAATAAGTCCCATTCTACCCTAATTTTCTTCCTCATTAAAAGCATTCCCTTTGTTTTTACAAGTGAGAATTTCAATTCCAAATCATTTCCCCACTTGGAAATTCTCTGGAGTGCCTCATTTGTCTTGTCCATGGCTATTTTAAATCTTTTATGTTTATTCCAAATAGCACAGTCATCTGTGAAAAAGGAAATACCTATTCCTGTCTGCACACTTTCCAGGAGGTCATTTGTCATAATGGAAAACAAAGCAGGACTCATATTATTTCCTTGTGGAGTTCCAGTTGTAAGCGTGTAGGATTTTGATAACACGGTTGTCACTTAAAAAGGTCCCTTATCCACCAAAACATTCTCCCTTTTATTGCAATTTTGGCTAGTTTATATGGGAGGCCTTTCCCCCATAGCATGTCATATACTTTTTCAGTACCCAGAAAGCCTATCATAAAGTTATTAGCCCTTATGCTTTTTTGTATCTTCATTTCTAGTCTCAGTATATGATCAATTGTGCATCTGCCTTTTCTAAAACCATTTTGTACCTCAGTTGTAATATCACTTTTCTCCAAGTATTCCATTCATCTTATATTTTTATTTTTTTCATGATTTTCTCCACACATGATGTGAAGGCAATAGGCCCATAAGCATTAGCTCGTGTATGTACCTTCTTAATTGGTATCACCTATGTCTGTTTCTATTCTATTGGCAGCAGTCCTTTTTTCCATATATCATTATATTACTGCAACAGAATCTTTCGAATCCCTTCTGACAAGTGTTGAAGCATTTCGTTACTTATATTAGTGGTTCTCAACCAGGGGTACACATGCCCCTGGGGGTACGCAGAGGTCTTCCAGGGGGTACATTAACTCATCTAGATATTTGCCTAGTTTTACAACAGGCCCCATAAAAAGCAGTAGCGAAATCAGTCCAAACTCAAATTTCATACAATGACTTGTTTATACTGCTCTATGTACCATACACTGAAATGTAAGTACACTATTTATATGCCAATCAATTTATTTTATAGTTATATGATAATTGGTAAAAATGAGAAAGTAAGCAATTTTTCAGAATTAATGTGCTGTGAAACTTGTATTTTTATGTCTGATTTTGTAAGCAAGTAGTTTTTAAGTGATGTGAAACTTGGGGTACTCAAGACAAATCGGACTCCTGAAAGTGTTACAGTAGTCTTAGAAAGGTTGAGAACCACTGACTTATATTATCTTCACCTGGAGTTGTATTTTTCCTTTTCCTAATGGCTGCATTAAACTCCTGTGTACAAAAAATTTTGTTTAACACACCATCAGTATATTCTCTCCAGCCATTTAATAACTCAGTTATCTTCAATAAAAATCCTTTTTTCCCCCATTACATTCATTGTTTTGATTCACACCACTACTGACTTTTGGAATTCTTTTTCATAAATGTCTGCCTTTTCTAAGTTGGAGACCTCAATTTAATTGATTACAATATGACCATATATATATTTACTTTTACTTTGAATTCCATTCATTCTTTGAGTTACTTATATATTTCTGAATTTTTGTAAAATTTTTCATAGACATGGGTTTTCATAGACATGGGTCTTTTTGCTAATCTTTTGTGCCACCACCTTGCATCTTTTATAATTCATTGTGTGTTTTGTTTGCTTATATGCCTTATTTTTTTCCCTTGATTGCTAATTTGCAATCCTCATTTCCCCAGGGAACCGGATTTCTAAGTTGGAAGCAATTTGATGTTTTGTAGACAGTCGTATCAGCTGCTGCTATAATTCCTTTTATTACATTGTTCTAGAATTTTCCTAGGTTGTCACTTGTACAGCTACTGTATAAATATTCATCACTTTTAATCCTGAGAAGGCCCCATTCACCTTCTTGAAAATTCCAGCTAAGAACTCTTTTTGTGGTTTTTTGATATTTTTTCAGTGTTGGTACTTAGTAAGCATAGGAAAGTGATCACTTGCCATTCTGTCTGTTACTAGCTATATTAATTGCTGCAATTCCCAGATCCAGAAGAGAAAAAGGATCCATCTACTTAATTAAAGCTAGTAGGTTCTCCTGTATTCAATATTACTAGGTTATTCATATCAGTACATTGTTCTGAGCATTTATCATTTAGGTCAGTTGTCTTACTTCCCCTCATTATGACTATTAATGTCTCTGGAAATTTTGAAATTATTAATTAATTTGTCTAGTTCTAAAATAACTCATTTTAACATTATAAATCTGTACATATGTTTTTGTTCTACATGGGAATCTCAAGAGCATTATATTCAAAACTTAGTTTCTGTGCATCCATTTTGATGTACCTAAATCCCTTATATATACACACACAGAGACTCCTGCCCCTCCTCCTCTGTTGTTCTCTCAGTCCCTCAGGAATATACCATATCCTGGTAGATTGAACAAAATTTTACATATTAGCCATGTTTCTTGCATACTGTAGTGGGGCTGATTGGCCGCCCACAGACCCTGAGTGGGAGGAGCCCCTCATTGAACCCTGGTGAGCAGAGCCAGGCCATGCTCAACCCTCCCGCCGGAAGTCAGTGGGCGGGACCGGCAGTATAAAAGGCATGCCGGAGAACTCAGTTGGGAGGCAGCCGCCAGAGAAGCCAGACGCCTTCTGTGTGTTCCTGAGCTGGGAAACCACTGCAGACCCCGAGGGAACCGAGGACTGGCCAGGACCACCAGAGTCATTTATGGATCCGAGCACAGAGAAGCTGCAAGCCCTGATAGAGGCCTTCTTCCCCGATGAGCAGGACAGCCCTCTACAGAGCCAGGTACCCTCTGAGGGGGAGTTGGGAAGTTGCCCAGGAGTAGACAACCCCTGTTTTGCTGCAATGCTGACAGCAAGCGAGTCAGCGTATTGCGGTCAGGATCCCCCCTGACCCAGTGGCAGACCGCTCTGCACCTGCTAGGGCCCTGGGCCAGGATGCAGTGGAGTGGGTGGGCCTGCGTCCCTCCCTGCCACCCCAATCTGTGGCAAGAAGCCTGCGCTTGTCGGCCCTCCGCCAGAGCTAGGAGGGCCGACTGTTTGCTGCTCAGCCTGAGTACCAAGATGGCTTTCTTAAATTCCTGTCCATGCATTATTAAACTATGTGCTTTCTAGCTAAGGATTGTTAAAACAATGTTATTTAAGATGTATTATTGCCTTCATTTAAAATTGCATGAATGCGGTCTATGGAGAAGTTGTCTACCTTTAGATATTTTTCTACTGCTTTTACTATGGTTTAATCTTTTCAGTTTTTTCCTCTGTCTGCAAGGTTAGTTAATTACTTTATAATGAATGCTATAAACTTCTCTTTACCTAAAAGCAATACATCAGGCATCGGCAACCTTCAGCATGCGGCTTGCCAGGGTAAGCCCCCTGATGGGCCAGGCTGGTTTGTTTACTTGCCGCTTCCCGCATTGGCCGGGGATGGCGAACTGTGACCAGTGGGAGCTGCGATCGGCTGAACTTGCGGACGTGGCAAGTAAACCGGCCCGGCCCACCAGGGGGCTTACCCTGGCGAGCCACGTGCCGAAGGTTGCCGATGCCTACAATACATCATCTTCCATTCCTTTCATAGAATCATAGAATCTCAGGGTTGGAAGGGACCTCAGGAGCTCATCTAGTCCAACCCCCTGCTCAAAGCAGGACCAACCCCAACTAGATCATCCCAGCCAGGGCTTTGTCAAGCCTGACCTTAAAAACCTCTAAGGACGGAGATTCCACCACCTCCCTAGGTAACCCATTCCAGTGCTTCACCACCCTACTAGTGAAAAAGTTTTTCCTAATATCCAACCTAAACCTCCCCCTCTGCAACTTGAGACCATTACTCCTTGTTCTGTCATCTTCTACCACTGAGAACAGTCTAGATCCATCCTCTTTGGAACCCCCTTTTAGGTAGTTGAAAGCAGCTATCAAATCCCCCCTCACTCTTCTCTTCTGCAGGCTAAACAATCCCAGTTCCCTCAGCCTCTCCTCATAAGTCATGTGCTCCAGCCCCCTAATCATTTTTGTTGCCCTCCGTTGGACTCTTTCCAATTTATCCACATCCTTCTTGTAGCGTGGGGCCCAAAACTGGACACAGTACTCCAAATGAGGCCTCACCAGTGCCGAAGGTTCCTTTCATATTCTTCTCCCTGACCAGAGATGTGGGCTGCTGCCCCTGTACATCTTATCTTTTACTTTTGTCCCTTTCTTTTTCTATTTTTTTGTAGTGGGTACCTCCACATATGATACTTTTTGAATAATTTTATGTTTTTGTATTTCTCTAGCTCGTTCTGCTACTGCACATCCTTCATATGCTGCACTGTGCTTTCCCACGCAATTGCGACATTTAGGTTCTATTCCTTCCACGCAGTTCTCATACGAGCAATTCCCTCCACATGTTCTGCACCTCATTGTTCCCTTACAGATAGCTGCCTCATGTCCAAGCCTTTGACCATTTTAGCACCTCGTAGGGGGTGGGCTGGGGACTATAAAGGTTTAACCCAGAAAGACTTATATGCCATTTGGATCCTACCTGGAAGTGTCTCGCCTTTAAGTGTTATGTGTACAGCCAGATGGCCCGTTTTCTCCCTCTCTCCTACTAAGTTGTCATTTAACAAACAATACTTTATTTTTACCTGTACTCTTTTTGATATCATCCTCAGCCAATCCTAGCGGCACTCCATACATAACCCATCTTGCTTCCATCAGGAATTTAGGCAGTTGACATGTAACCTTAATTTTCCCTAAGGTTCTAGTTTTAAGAAGCTGTCCGCTTGCTCCTTATGTGTACATTCTATCAATCGATTGCTGCCCTGCATTCTTTTAGCTCTTTGTATGTCACCAACACTTCACTTTATCCATTTTGCCATTTTCCAGCAGTTAACATCTCCTGTTTTCACATCTTCTGTCACTCGTTTGACAATTATGAAATGTTGGCTTTTCTCCTGGTTCTCATTTCTATGCATTCCTTCTTCAAATCCTCATATATTTAGTCTTTTCTCCTTTTTCCTGACTCGACACCATTCCTTATACCAGAAGTGGCGGAAAGTCCCTAAAAGTGGAGGGGCCACTGGTGCCTGAACCATGGCCCTGCCTCTGAGGCCCTGTTCCTGCACAGCCCCTTCTCCCGGAGCTCCTCTCCACCCCCTCCTCCCCATCACTTGCCCTTATGGCTGGTAAGTGGGGGGTCATGGCCCACTTCCCCCCCTGTTCTGGCACCTCTGCCTTGTACCCTACTTCTTCTCATTCATAGTTCAAGGTAACTTTCTTTCCCCAACTCCTCTATTTTCAGTTTCAGTGTTCAGCCTCACCATCTTCAGCCAGACATCCACTGGGCCTGAACTGGTGAGTCATCTGAGATAATTATGCTAGGCCCGTGCCAATCAGCTAGGACCCAGCCAATCCGCAAGCAAGGGCCTAACCAGGTGACTCCAAGGCAGGTATATAGGCTTATTATGGAAGCAGCCACTTCAGTCTGCACAATGTTGCTACCTTGGTGGGAGAACTCCCATCTGCCTGGTAATTTTGACAGACTGCCCCAGCCTGCTGCAGCTCCAACTGCCCCCAGCTAGCCTGACACGTGTCTCACACTGAGCCATAGGACACTGAACCCACGTTGCGGGCTCAGAAATGACCAGAAACTCGTGTGTCAGCACTGAGAGCCTCAGAACAAAAGGCTTGCCGTTCTTCAGCGGGGAGTTCAGCAAGGTCAGCGGGCCCCTGTGCAGCACCATTTGTGAGGGAGCATCTCCTCACCCAGCATCCCATCCACAGCCTCACGCCTGGGGGCCACGGGTTTCTCATGAGTGAGGGGAAAGGAATGTGACACTGCTGTGGGTGCAAGTGTGAAAAATCGGGATGGGGGTGGGGGGTAATAGGCATCTATATAAGAAAAAGCCACGAATATCCGGACTGTCCCTGTTCACCCTATGTGGGTGGCCCATGTAACCCAGGCCGACAGGCTTGGGGACTGCTGTTTTTGCCCAGCACTGAGGGGAACTAGGGTGACCAGGAGGTTCCTGAAGTGTGGCTAGCTGTTCTAGCCAGTCTCAGAGAGGACAGCATCCAGACAGGCTGAACCCGTGGAGTTACCAAGTAATTGCCTTCTCAGGTGGGAGGGGCTTTGGGGGCCTATCAACCCATTACTATTGTTACAGCAGTGCCCAGGGGCTCTGAGGGAGAAGAGGTCCCTGTTGTGCTAAGCCCTGCATATACACATAGTAAGAAACAGACACTGCACTGCAAGGCCGGCCTTAGGGAAAATGGTGCTCTGGGCGAACTTGTATTTTGGTGCCTCTTCCCTGCATGGGTGTGGTGCCCCGTCATTGCTCCTGGCCCCTGTGGGTGCTCCCCATTTCCCTGGAAACCATGGGCTCCTCAGGCTCCCCACCTCTCCTTTGCCCATAACCCATGCACTGTGCCCCCACCCCTGAACTCCCTTCCTGCACCCACATTGGGAAACTGGATACACAGAGCAGCTGGCATTGCTGCTCGCTCCCCCCGTTGAATGCTGCTTCTCCGTGCACCCCTAGATGCTGTGTGGGGTGAGGGAGCAAGGGGAGTGACGTCAGGGCTTCCTGCATCCAGGTCACTTTCCCCACCTGGGCTGTGTAAGGGGAGGATAGGAGAGCAGCCACTCAAGTGGGGAAAGTGACCTGGATGCATGGAGCACTTGGTGTTGCTCCTTGCTCCTGCCCCCACCACAGGTCCAAAAACGTTGTGGTGGGGAGCAGTCACCACTTGCCTCCATCCCATCCATGGTCCTCTGTCAGGAGGAAGCAGGGAGAAACCTCATGGGTGCCCCCCACATGCGGCACTCCCCTTCCAGCTGCTAGCAGCTTCTGACTCTACACTGGTAGTGCACACCTGTGCCCTACTCCGGTGCCATAACTATAAGATCATTACAGGCAGAAAGACTGGCTCCTTGTGCTATGCCATTGGTCTCCTTCCTGTCTGCCAACATAGTTCCCTCAAAAGCTTTATTACCACAGGCTGAGTCCTCCAAGGCTGCAGAGAGGACTCAGAAGGAAGTAATGATGCTTGAAGTAGCATTAACAGTATTGCCGTTAACTCCTAATCAAATATCTGAGAGGCCAGTGGGGGATGATGCCATGGAAACTGCTTGGTCCCTGGCTTTTCCCTGCACCTGCAGGCAGGCCCTCAGATAACACTGGTCTACAATTTTTGAGACGTCGTCTGCTTCAGAGATAAAATGTGCTATTTAGTATGTATTTTGATGTGCTGAATTCAAATATGACAAAACAACTGATTGGCTACTGTTTCTAAGATATTTAAGTTTTTACATTTTATGTCTATGTATATTGTGTAGATAGTAGAGTTTTAATCATAAATTGGAAACCTAGGTCTTTTCATGTGTTTATGGTTGCCTTACATGATACTATTTCACCTGTCCTGTTTATGTAACACTTTAAAAATCAGCAAAGGGGTTATATAAATAAAATGTATTATGGAACAAAAGGCAAAAAACTATTATGTCCATAGTTTAGTCCTATTCAGTGTCTACTCGGCGCTTCTTGGCTTGTCTCTTGTATTCATTAAATGGAGCATTTCTTGTCACTGTCCAGCAATAGTCTGCAAGCATTGATCGGCTCTATTTGCCCTGATAGCGTTTCTCCATTGTTGCAATCTCCTGGTGAAATCGCTCGCCGTGCTCGTCGCTCACTGCTCCGCAGTTTGGTGGAAAAAAATCTAGATGAGAGTGCAAAAAATGTATCTTTAGTGACATGTTGCAACCAAGGCTTTTGTATGCCTTGAGGAGGTTTTCCAGCAACAACCTGTAGTTGTCTGCTTGTTGTTTCCGAGAAAATTTATTGCCACTAACTGGAAGGCTTTCCATGCCTTTTTTTCCTTGCCATGCAGTACATGGTCAAATGCATCATCTCGAAGAAGTTCACGAATCTGAGGACCAACAAAGACACCTTCCTTTATCTTAGCTTCACTTAACCTTGGAAATTTTCCACGGAGGTACTTGAAAGCTTCTTGTGTTTTGTCAGTGGCCTTGACAAAGTTCTTCATCAGACCCAGCTTGATGTGTAAGGGGGGTAACAAAATCTTCCTTGATTCAACAAGTGGTGGATGCTGAACACTTTTTTTCCCAGGCTCCAATGACTGTCCGAGTGGCCAATCTTTCTTGATGTAGTGAGAATCTCTTGCACGACTATCCCATTAGCAGAGAAAACAGCAGTACTTTGTGTATCCAGTCTGCAGACCAAGCAAGAGAGCAACAACTTTCAAATTGCCACAAAGCTGCCACTGATGTTGGTCATAGTTTATGCACCTCAAAAGTTGTTTCATGTTGTCATAGGTTTCCTTCATATGGACTGCATGACCAACTGGAATTGATGGCAAAACATTGCCATTCTGCAGTAAAACAGCTTTAAGACTCGTCTTCGATGAATCAATGAACAGTCTCCACTCATCTGGATCGTGAACGATGTTGAGGGCTGCCATCACACCATCGATGTTGTTGTAGGCTACAAGATCACCTTCCATGAAGAAGAATGGGACAAGATACTTTTTTCGGTCACAGAACATGGAAACCCTAACATCACCTGCCAGGAGATTCCACTGCTGTAGTCTGGAGCCCAAAAGCTCTGCCTTACTCTTGGGTAGTTCCAAATCCCTGACAAGGTCATTCAGTTCACCTTGTGTTATGAGGTGTGATTCAGAGGAGGAGGATGGGAGAAAATGTGGGTCCTGTGACATTGATGGTTCAGGACCAGAAGTTTCATCCTCTTCCTCTTCCTCATCTGACTCAAGTGAGAATGATTCTGTTGCATCAGGAACCGGCAGTCCTTCTCCGTGGGGTACTGGGCGTATAGCTGATGGAATGTTTGGATAATGCACAGTCCACTTTTTCTTCTTTGACACACCTTTGCCAACTGGAGGCACCATGCAGAAGTAACAATTGCTGGTATGATCTGTTGGCTCTCTCCAAAGCATTGGCACTGCAAAAGGCATAGATTTCCTTTTCCTGTTCAACCACTGGCGAAGATTTGTTGCACAAGTGTTACAGCATATGTGTGGGGCCCACCTCTTGTCCTGATCTCCAATTTTGCAGCCAAAAGAAAGGTGATAGGCTTTCTTAACCATAGTGGTTATACTGCGCGTTTGTGATGCAAAAGTCACTTCACCACAAACATAGCAGAAGTTATCTGCACTGTTCACACAAGTACGAGGCATCTCTGCTCACTTTGGCTAAACAGAAATGTGTCCCTTTGCAAAATCAAACACTGACAAATAAGAGAGCACGACACTGTATGATTTCTAGAGCTGATATAGGGCAATTGAAAACTAGAGCGAATCAACAATTTTAAGCATCATTTTCGTTCTCAGTGACCCAGAATTAGTAAAGTTTGACTACATTTATTTCAGAAGCATTTTGGCTGTAGAGCAGTGTAACGAGCTCCTCAGAATGCACCCACAGCGGGCCTTCTGCCTGGGGTCCCTGGGTTCTGCTACTTTCTGGGCTTTCACACAGATTGGTGTGCGCCTGTCACAGGGTAACTGGCCCCTTTAAGAGATTATGAGCGCAGCCCCACCTGTGCCTCAGTCAGCTCTGCTCCCCAGGTGGGGAACCTTATCACTGTCACAAGACAGGAAGGTCATGGAGGTTTTCTTTTACCAGATCCAGTGGTAAAAGAGAAGCTTCCAGAAGGAGAGAGAGTAGCCAGCTTGGGGGAGGCCTCTCCCAGCCCAAGGGGGATCGGACAGAGTAGAAAGGGGCCAACGTGGAGAAGCTGATGGAGGGCTGTAGCTGGCTTGAGTTATTAGCACAGAAACTGAGAAGGAGAGTCATGGGACTCCTGATCTGAAACCTGTGTGAGTTGTCTCTACTGACCCCAGAAGGAAGGGAACAAAGGTTGGACTTGACTAAGTTGACATCCTGTAAGAGACTTAACCAATGAGACCCCTCACAGGGGAAATCTCGGCTTGAAGTATTCTGGCCTGGGGGTGGCTTCTTACAAGAGGCAGACAGGGGGCACGGAGGACAGTGCACCTGCAGGCCCACACTGTGCTATAGGGGTGTGTCAGAGAGATGGCTGCCTGTCCCAGCACCCGTAGCTGAGCATCTGCTGGATCCCAGGGAAGGGCGAACAGTATTGTGGAGGCAGCACTCCCCTGTCCACACCGCCAGGGGGAGTTCCAGACAAGTTGGGCTCCTTCTGCTCACATAAGTGGAGGAGACAATTTCAGCCCTTGAGATTTTCTGTGCTTGTGTGACTCTGAAAGGGTCTCTGTGCCCCACTGAAATAGACTCTCTGTGTGCATGGTGGGGCAGGGGACATGTCTCAGTGCACAAGGTTTGACCTACAGTTCTAGCTGGGCTCAGGCTCCCGAAGCCCCTGCCTTTGCACCACATGATGAATTATGAACAGCTCCACAAAGGGAAAAGGGGAATTGGAGAGGGAATTAGTTAACTTTCCCCATCGACTGAAATCTCTGTGACCCCCTTATTTCCCTGTTGGAGCATGTTGGGGGTGCTGCTTCAGGTGCCTCACACAAGGGACAGCTCCTAGAGCCAGTGGTGGTGGGGGAGGCTCCTGACACAGGATGTCTCCTCATGCCGAATGCCCCATCTGAGTCTTCCAAGAGTCAGATTTGTTTTTGTTCCTGGCAAGTTTTTCCTCTGGGACAACTATATCAGGCCTAGAAGCAGCTCAAAAAGGCTATTGGGAGAGGCTCCAGCTTTGAATGCAAAGGTACTCCTGGCTCTCCCATGACTGCAGAAGCTGCAGTTGCTGAAGGGAGCATGTAAAGGATCTCTTGACTAGTAGCAGTTCCTACAGAGGGCAGACGAGCATGCAGTGGGTGAAGGAGGGAGCTTGCTCTGAGACAACACCAGATACAGGACAAAAGGCTGCAGTGTGCATTCCTCCAGTGCCAGCCTCACCCCTCAAATCCGTGTCTAAATGGTGTGGGGCCCCCAGCTGAAGCACCCGGCTTCTACCTGTGGGTTTTTCTGTTTAGTTTTACTTGCTCATTAAAACTGGCACTGGGGGTTGAGCTTAACTGTGCCAGGCCAATGACAGGGAGCTGTGGAGGTCTTGGGAGGAGGAGGGCGTGAGTCTCCTATAAATAACATATGAATAATAGTAGGGGTGGCTTTTTTGCCATGGCGACCAGTAACTGTTGCCGTATTGCCAACCCCGAGTGTTCAAAAGTCATGAGTCAAGCCCTCAGAAACCAGGGCTGGCTCCAGGCACCAGCTTTCCAAGCTGGTGCTTGGGGCGGCATCAAGAATGGGGTGGCAGTCCGTGTCCCACGGCGGCAATTCGGCGGCAGCTCCGCTGCCGTTCCCGCTGCGGCGGCAGCAATTCAGCGGCAACTACTTGGGGCGGCAAAATTGTTAGAGCCACCCCTGTCAGAATCCATGAGACTTTAAAAAGAATGAAGTTGGATTCTTTTTATTTGCCTTCTGATTTTTGAGCCCTTTCAAGCTTTTTCTCTGCAGCCATGAGCTTTAGAAACGTTTTATTTGTAATGGTCGCTGAGATTCTCATATAGTCCTTCAACTTCAAGAGCTGGGGGTTTAAAAAGACTACCAAATATTGCAAGACTCATGATAAAATCATGAGAGTTGGCAACTCTGCCAAATGGTTCTATTCTACACCATTTTGTAATGGCTGGACAACTCTTGACTCCTTCTATTCCCATAGAGCATTCCTATTACCTCCAGCAGATGGTAGCAGTGTCCTTTCAAATGTTTCTTCACCTAGATAAATTATTATCCACTCCTGTTTTCCTGGTTGCTGCTGAAGGTTCATGCATGAGGTTGAATACCCCCTTCTTTCCTTGGATCAAAGTGCATCACTTATCACTTGCTTGGGATCTCTCAATCCTGGGTTCTGCTGTTTACAAGTCATCCACGGACACATTGTGGTCACTGGATTTACCCCCAATATGTGGCATCACATTGTCGGGCACTGACACAATGTTGTGGTGCAACGATTAAAAGGTTGCTATGTTGAGATAGGGTGATTTTGTCCTGTGAGTGGCTCACAATGTTACAGCACTTAGCCCATTGTGGGTGTTAGTGCAACAGACAGAATGATGATAAAGGAAAAGGTTTTCTTAATAATGAGGTATAAAATACCCAATTAGGAATAGACTGTAGGCTTTGAAGCAGCTGAGGCACACACCCAGACCAGTTGTGTCTGCAAAACTGGTGCAAAACAAGCCTACCCTCTGCTTTTGCAATAACGCCCCTGTTGTGCTGATATAATACACTGGCTTAGTGCACACAGTTATGTCACCTCCTAGTCAGTGGGCCCAGGAAGCCTCTTACTCACAGCTAGAGCTGGTTGAAACTTGGAATTTCCATTTAGCCAGGACTAGGAGTGCTGACATTTCAACATTTTTTTGTTTTTGTGCCAAATCAGAATGAAAGCAGATATTTTTGAAATTTCTGTGAAATGGAATGTCTGAAAATGTTGGGGTTTGGACCATTTTTGTTCTGGAATTTAAAAAAATTTGTTTTGAATTTTTGTTGTGGCTTTTTTCCTGGTTACATATTTACAATATTTCATGACCTATCAGTAGTAGTAGTGTATAATATGACATAATAGTGGAAATATTCTAGTTTTATTTCATTTTTAGCACTTTTTATTTCATTACAACACAAACAGGAGACTGCTCTGGGGTGGGGAGGAGAGGGGAGGGGGGAAGATATGTCAACCAGTACTAAGTAGCAGCTGCTTTTAATGATTTTACAAATAAAATTAAAAAAATTATGAACATGATGCTAAACATGATTAATAGGCCAAACTGCTATCTCAAGAATGTATAGTACAAATTAAGATAGTGAATTTATTAATTTAGTTATGAATGCAATGACTATCTTCCTAAAGATAATACCTTCTGTTATTTATTTATTTATTTTATTAATTTATATAGGGCCCTCCAGACAGGCACCACTGTCATACAAATCATAATAGCATGCCAAAAACTAACATTCGATGTGCATTCTGTGTAAGCACCCAAAAGTGAGGGGAGGGTGTTATCAGCAAGATAGTGGGACCAGTGAGATACATTGTAGAGGTAAAAGGGAAAAATATATTGACTTCTATTACAAGAGAGGAAAAAGGCACTTGAAACCAGTGAGCATGATATTAATCTATCTATCTCAGGTACTTATATGGCCCCCATGACTTTAGCACCTTACAGTCTTTAATGGATTTATCTTCCCAGTCCTGCTCTGAGGTAGGGCAGTGCTGTTGTCCCCACAGCTGGGGAACCAAGGTACAGAGGATAACATTTTTCAAAAGCACTTCAGTGACTTAGGAACCTAAGTGCCATTGAAAGTCAGTAAGACTTAGGTCCCTGAGTACCTATGTCACTTTGGAAAACATTAGCCTGAGAGTGAGAGACTAGAGGGCAGCTTATTAAATATATTTAGTCAGCTAATGATGCAGATAGGCATCTAGTGAGAGTTAGGTGCCTAGGCACTTTGGAAAATTTCACTAGGGCACAGATTTTCTAAGGGATTTTTTTTCTCCCTAACCACTGTCAGGTAGGGCTTATCGTATACCCTGAAGCATGAGGATTTATATCATTTCTAAAAATATATCTACATTGTCCATCTAATAGTGTAACTGAATTATTGAAAAGCCTCTTTTCTCCCCTCATGCGACCTCCTTTAATTTTACTCTCTTATTTACCTCTGTTATTTGCTATTCAACTCTGAAGCATTTTGAGGGGGGGGAGGGATAGCTCAGTGGTTTGAGCATTGGCCTGCTAAACCCAGGGTTGTGAGTTCAATCCTTGAGGGGGCCATTTGGGGATCTGGGGCAAAAATTGGGGATTGGTCCTGCTTTGAGCAGGGGGTTGGACTAGATGACCTACTAAGGTCCCTTCCAACCCTGATATTCTATGATTCTATGAGAAATAGGGAGGTCTGAAGAAGTCTATATGGAATGAAGTTGTGGTGTGCATTATTCTGAGGCTCTTATTTATAAAATACACTTACTGATTTCCCCAGTTAAAGGCTTTTGTTAGCTCCCGAGGAGTACAGCATGGGCAGTGTCAGAAAAGGTCAATTTCCCCCACAAGACTGTCTGTTGATGGGCTCCTGGTCAGTCTGTGTTTCCGCCATGTTGTCCCTGAAGAGTTTTTAACTAGAAAACAGAGCTCCCATAGCCAAGCGGACTCTGGGGAAAATATATCTAAGCAACTGGGAGTTTGGGAGGGTGGAAGCAGTGGCTTATGGTGGCTGGACTGCAGGGTCCCACTGCCCAAGAAGGGTGTTGGACACAGGGTCTGCACTGGGAATGTGCCTGAGAGACCCAGACCTGTGAACAGTGATCAGTCACTTCCCAGACCCAGCAGGCTTAGCAGCATAGGGGACCCAGCAGCTGAGTGCATTTACAACACACTGGAGCCCTTCCACTGGGGGGACTGGGTCTGGAAGACCTTTGTAGTGCTAGAATGGTGTAAAGGGACCTTAGTGTAAATGAGAATGAGGCCTAATATGTGTGGCAGTCTCTGAGACTCCCCCAGATGGAGTGGGAGCATGTGGACTGAAGTGAGAGGAAGAGGTCCAGTGGTTAGGGCTTTGGCCTAGAAGTTGGGAGACCTGGGTTAAAGTTCCTGTTCCACCGTAGATGTCCAGTGTGACCTTGGGGAAAGTCACTTAGCCTCTCTGTGCCTCAGTTCCCCCTCTGGGGATAATAGCACTGCACTGCCTCGCATGGGTGATCTGAGGATAAATATATTGAAGACTGGGAGGCACTCAGATACTATGGCAATGGGGGGCATGTAAGTAGCTAACATATCTGGGAAAGAGAACTCCCCTTTCACAACCAGAAATGGCCCTGCGAGCAGGGTGGAAGAGCTTTGGCTTGCCCAGAGATGGAAGCGGTGTACGTCTCCACTGTAATCAGAAGAGTGACTGCAGAATGTGTAGACATATGCAACCTAGCGTCGATCTGTCTAGCCTAAATAATGATAGCAGTGAAGCTGTGGCAGCGTGGGCTAGCTGCTTGAGTACTTACACAGGGTCCCAGACAGGGTTGTACAGTGCGTGCTGCTGTGGCTTCACTGCTAGTATTATTTGAGCTAGCTAGATCAAAGCTAGCTCGCTTACATCTACATGTGCTGCAGTCACACTTCTAATTGCAATGGAGACATAACCTGCATTGTACCTGTTCTGGGGTACTCTTCATTCTCCAAGGCGTACCTTTCACTATAATAAGTTCCACAAACACTCTAAATAAAGCAAAGCCAAGATGAGGCTGCAAAACTTACTTGCTAAACTTGGAAACAATCTGACTAGAATAGATAGCAATGTTTAAATGATAGGCTGTTTAGGATAACTGACATCATATACTGTGGTTAATATACCGGGGCAACTATATTTAGTTTACCTCTTAGAAATTTGACATTTAGCAAATTGCTAACCAAACAAACTTTTAAGAGCAGGTTTGTACATCTATCCTTGGCATACAAAGGGTTAATCATTCACAGACGCTTTTATGGTCTTGTATTTCATTGCTATGAACATTGATGATACCCTGTATTACTGTGGAAGTTAATCTCATAAAATGTAATTACATAATATACTATGAACAAAGGACACCATAAATTCTAATGCCATGCACTGTCACTCTGAAAATGACATAGTGAAAATAAGTGTGACTCCCTATTGCAGTAAAACAGTCTCAAAGCAACTTGATCTGCAGAAGGAAAGAATTTGTACAAGATCAAACAAACCTTTCTTGGCTCCTCATTCTCTTACCTTTCCCCATGCTGCCTTTTATGCTTGGGATAGTCTTCCATTGCCCGCATACCAATCAGCCACCCTCTCTTGGTTCAAATCCCTCTCATCAATCACCATTCTTCTCAGAGGCATTTCAACAATACAAAAATAATGTGAGCTTCTTTTTTGGTGGGTTAAACAGTTGTGCTGTTTCTTCCCCATACAGTAAGAGCAACGTTCTTCCAACTGAACGTGACTTGTTTTAAATTAAGGACAATAGCAATATAAAAGTACAAAAGTAAAGTTTCTGGGTGAGAGCACTGTTTGTTTATCTTATCTGTAACAACTCTGAGAACAAAATGGCTGCTGGCTCTGCGCATAGGCTAAGGGGATCCGCAAAGGGAGTCAGGTGCCTAAGTCCAACATTTAAACACCACTGAGATCCTCCACTCCCCTGCTCAGCTGCTGCCTAACTCCTTTGGCACCTAAATTCCTTAGGCACCTCAGTTTCCACAGTTGCAGATGCGCCAAACTGTCCTGATTCTGCTGATCAGCTCAGCATCCTACCTCACGTTTAAGCCCCGCCATGGGATTCACAAACTAGGTGTGGAACTTGATCTGGTAGGTGTACCCAGTCTCTGCACTCTGCAAAAAAATACAACTGGGAGCAAATGTGTGTTTCCTAATATAGCCAATAGCCTGGTGGTTAGCGCATCTCCCTGGGATGTGGGAGACCCAGGTGTGAATCCTCACTCTGCCTAATATGGAGCAGGGACTTAAACCCAAGTTTCCCACATTTCAGGAGAGTGCCCTCACCATTAGGCTATTGACTGTAATGGAGGGGGAAGGCAACCACTCTCATAAAAGGCCTGGCTTAGGTGCTACTCAACACTGGAATGTCTAAGTCTTCTTTAAAAACAACGAGGAGTCCGGTGGCACCTTAAAGACTAACAGATTTATTTGGGCATAAGCTTTCGTGGGTAAAAAACCCACTTCTTCAGATGCATGGATGTCTCCATGCATGCATCTGAAGAAGTGGGTTTTTTACCCACAAAAGCTTATGCCAGACATCCATGCATCTTTAAAGTGCCACCGGACCCCTCGTTGTTTTTGTGGATACAGACTAAGATGGCTACCCCTCTGATACTTGGTACCATGTAAGTCTTCTTTGTGGATCTAGCCCCAAGTTCTTAGCAGATTGTACAATGCTATTGTCTTACCAACATTACAGTGTGCCTCGGCAACGTGGGAGGTGGTGGCAGTGCACAGCAGGACACCGAATGCTCTTCACCAGTGTTGTTTGAGAAGGATCTTGGGAATTCATTGGCGAGATTGTGTTACCAATGTGGCAGTGTTGCTCTGCACAGGTCAGCAGACTGTGGACTCAATCATCAGACAGAGATAGCTATGAAGGTTTGGTCCTGTCATCAAGCTATCCCGTTGTAGAAGTGCTAGGTATGTCTTAGTTTGAATTCCACCTGGAGGGAAGATAAGATGTGAAGGAGACAGAATGACCTATCGCAGGATAATTGAAAGGATGCTGTTCTTATAGAGACAAACATCTTGCTCTGTGCAATCAGCAGTGGGGAAAAATGGGTTGCCTCATGTGCCACTAGGCACAGGAGATTTTAAGTCTTAGCAGAGACATTGACTTCTTTATTTGCCTGTAACGTGCTTTGCACACCTACCATTAAGGCAGTAGCATAGCTAGGGGGGGAGCAAGGGGAGCGGCCGCTCCCCCGAGCACATTTTCCAAAAGTGGCGCCTTGTTAATTTTTGAAAGGGTGGAGACGGACGGAGGTGGAGCGACATACCCTGCTGGCCCCACCAAGAGACCCTGCTGGCCTGGGTAAAAGAACCCAGACTGGCAGCGGGCTGAGAGACCCCGGCTGGCAGGAGCCCACGGGGGTAATCCTAGAGTGGCGGCTGGCTGAGCCGCTCAGCGCGCCCCGCTCTGGGATTCCCCCCCACGGGCTTCTGCCACCAGTGGTCCCGCTGCTGGCCCCACCAAGAGCCCGCTGCTGGCCTGGGTGAAAGAACCCAGGCCAGCAGTGGGCTGAGACCCCCCGGCTGGCAGGAGCCCACGGAGGGAATCCTAGAGAGGTGGCTGGCTAAGCCGCTCAGCCCACCCCCTGGGATTTCCCCCCGCGGGCTCCTGCCAGCAGGAGTCCCACCGCTGGCCCCACCAAGTGCCCGCTGCTGGCCTGGATTCTTTCACCCAGGCTGGCAGCAGGCTGAGAGACCCGGGCTGGCAGGAGCCCGTGGGGGGGAATCCCAGAGCGGGGCGGGCTGAGCGGCTCAGCCAGCCGCCGCTCTTGGATTCCCCCCCGCGGGCTCCTACCAGCAGGGGTCCCGCTGCTGGCTTAGTTCTTTCACCCAGGTCGGGTCGGGTGGTGCCTTTTTTTATGTGTTCGCTCCCCCTGGTGTTAGAACCTGGCTACGCCACTGCATTATGGTGTACTATAATAATGTTACCTCTTTTGGGTCAAGTGGTCAGCCAAAAATTCTGAGTCTAGTAGATTGTTCCAGTTAGGAGTAGAAATTGGTGGTGGTCAGGTATTGCTTTGAAACAATTTTGTTTGCATACAGAACTCTGTACATTCTTTGATGTATGTGGAAGGAACCAAGAACAAGGGAGTTCTTTTAGCTTACAGCCAGGGCCAGCCTTTGACCAGGGCAAACAGGGCGATGAACTGATGGGTGCGCATTTGATACCTCCCACATGACGTGACCTGCCGACCGAGAGCCAGCTGGACTTAAGGAGGCAGTCAGCCAGCCAGCCTGGCCAGCATCAGGGAGATAAAAACACACATGGCTGGAGAGGGAGGCCCCAACCTGCAGCTTGACTAGGCACTCAGGTAACTCCTCTGGGTGGGAGCAGCAGCAGGAGTGGGTGCCCAGGGCTCCCCAGTCTTCCAGGACAGAAGGTCCCCTGTGTTAGAAGCCATGGGGAGTGGGTGGGGCTGTGCCGGGATTGGCGGCTGGCTGGGGAGGAGGAGGGATGTGTGCGCCAGCAGCTTATCTCTATGTGTCCCGGCTGGGGGCTTGGAGCAGCCTTCCTGCTATCTAATTTGTGTGTTAGTGTAGGAGACCCACTCCCTTCTTCCCTTAAGAGCCCCATTGGTCCAGGAAAGGGCTTGCTCTTTCCCCTGGCACTGCTGGCAGGAGCTCACACTTAGCTCTGCACAGGTGAGCACCATGCTAACCAGGGGCGCTGATGCAGCCTGCTCCCATCCATCCCATCCCTTCCTTGCAGAGAGGTGACACATGAGGGGCGGGGGGGATGCAGGGTCACATCAACCCTCCCCCCCCCCCCAGTTTTCTGCCAGGGTTTGCCTGCCGAGCCCTCCCCCTCCCTCTCCCGCTTGTTGAAGCCCGGGACCAGGAGAGGTAAACCAACAGCACATGCACCAAATAGCTGGGAGCAGTAGGGAAGTGCTGCTGCTTTAGCTCCGCAGGGAGAGGTAGGGTTGAAACAGCTACTTTCCCATAGGGCAACTGAGGGTAAGGGGGGGCCATGAGTTCTGGCAAGACGCAGCCTGCGTGTGACAGTACGAAGCTTGCCTTGAGCCACATGCCAGGCACCACAAGCCACTGCAGCAGCGCAGAAGTAAGGGTGTCAATACACCAGATACCAGGCCACCCTCACTTCTGCGCTGCTGCTGGTGGTGGCGTTGCCTTCAGAGCTGGGTGCCTGGCCAGCACCCACCAGTATCATGTTGCCCTGCCAGTGCTTAATTTGTGCCAGGGCTGAGCTCTGGCATCTCTTTCCATACAAATTAAACACTGGGGGAGGCAGCGGGGCCCAAAGGTGATGGGATGGGAGAAGCCCAGGGGGCCAGGGGTAATTGGGGGGAGGGGGCGGGCAAAAATCAAGTTTGACCAGGGTGTCATTTTCCCTAAGACAGGGCCTGCTTACAGCCCACAAGTCTCTATAGCCAACACCAAACCCCAAACCTCTCTCTTTCTGTCCAGGTTTTTACAGGGTCACACTGTACTTACAGGTTCCTGGCCTCTCCCTTCTTCTCTGTTCTTCCATGTGTTCTCTCTCACACTGGTCACAACAGTTAGTGAAACCCCCTCAGTCCAAACTCCTGGGAGGGTTCACAACTCCCATTTGGCTTAGGGCTGCGTGTGTGATGGGGCGACAGAGACTCCTTATTAACTCATCCTGACAGGTATGTTACAAAGGATGTGTTCACATCCAATCTCCAAGCGATTTGTGATTTCTGCAGTACCTTTAAGCATAACAATATTAATGCATTGGGTGAGTGATAGAACTACAAAGATTTATTCATGGTTTTGACTCTGTGACATGAATGTGCTTTTAACATGTAGGAGTAAGCAGTATTGTTGTTTGGTATAGTAATTGTTATTTAACACATGTTAGTTCCAACCATATAAATCTTTAGTAAGTATTCAAATATTAGCTTCAATGACTAAAACATACCCAAACTGGACATATTATGATCCCTTGCTTTGGGTGGTACATGCAGTATTCTTATGGTTTTATATTGTCAGCAGGAACCTCGCAGGGTAACACAGATAAGAGTGTAGTTTATTTCCTGTACCTGCAGACTGAGAGAGTGAGCTACTTGATTCAATGACACAGGTGGGGGTATCAACCACTGCACTTGCCTGGGAGGAGGGTGAACTGCAGGAGGAGTGCTGTGTCAAGAGACTGGGCAACTCTCCCTGTGCTTTTAGTAGAGGAGGAGTAGCAGTACTCCTCCCGCCTTGCTCCCCCTTACTTTAACTTCCAGATGCAATGATGTATAAATTACAGCACATGTCTTTTTTTTATTTGGAAGTACAGCACTGAAATGTTATCATTATCACTTTAATTCAAAGGCTGGGTTTACTAAGGTGAGGAAGTCAATAAAGTTTATGGCTGCTAAGTTAGCAGTTTGCTGAAGTATAAAAGCAGGAGGAAGGAAAGACATTTTCTTTGCTGACAACCCCTCCACCTCCCCCACAAAGCCTAAGTGACATCTCTCCTAGAATATTCATTTCTCAAAGAGCTAAGCATGAAGCTGCTATCTGAGCTGTTCTTCCTTTGGCTGCTATCTTTGAAAGGTAAGGTCTTTGGACATTGAAAAGTCTTGTTAGAAAATGTGTGGAAGCTGATATTTTTTTAGTGGTTGAAGTGCAAAGATCAAGTGAAAAGCAGAAGCTTTCAAAGCAGAAAGATGAACGGTACAATCTGCATGTATGACTCTGGATGGCACACATGGCAATGGTCATTGTTGATCATCTTAGGTAAATGTGAACAGCACATGATAGTGTATGGGGTTGTATCTTTCTGGAGACTGACCTCCCAGATCTCATTCAGCTGGGTGTACTGAAGTTTCCTGGAGGGAAGAACAGCACCAAATGATCAGACTATACATAATCCTTGTACCTTTGTGAATGTAAGCCTTAATGTGTCTGTGTTTTGGTTAATCATCTGCAAAATGGGCAGAACAATAATTCCTTTGTCATATCTACTTAAATTGTAAGCTGCTCAGGGCAGAGGCTGTATCTCACTGTGTGCACACACAACACCTAGAATGTCCTGATCTTGGTTAGGGCCCCTAGGCAAAAAGATGGGTGTGCATCGCACTTGTTAGAAAAAAAGTTATATCCCAACATTCTAGAAAGTATGGCAAAAATGTGTGGACGGGACCAAAAATAGGTAAAATACATGAAAACTGCACAAAAAGATTGGTCAGTCATATAAAATAATTCATGCTTTTACATGTAATGCCCTTCTATTTGTCTAAGAACATGGATGGATAGCTAGACAAACACAAGTATTCAACAGAGAGAGGGGAAACTCAAGAATTTCCTCTGGACTCTAAAATGCTATTGTGCCAAACACAAGAAGACTCTAAAAACAGGCAGCAACATCCAGGGGCTTGGAAGTTCAGACACCTGACTTCTATTCCCTACTCTCTTATCACTCAGGCAAATCAGTTCACTGCTGTGTACTTCTGTTTCCCCCTTTGTAAAATGGAACCCTCCTGGGTAAAGCAGCTTGAGATATATGCATGAAAAGCATTATATGAGAGCTAAGTATTATCATGAGATTGACTCTACACTAGTACTTCATAAGGAGAAGTGGTTCTGAACACCTTTGAGTGGTTGGGAAGTTTAGATGTGAATCCAGATGCAAACTTTGCAACTAACCCGTCTTCTTAGAGCAAACCAAACCCAGGTATTGTTATACCAATAAAATAAAAACCAGCAGGATCTTTTTAAAGGGGATAAGACAAAATGTCACATTTATTGTGAATACAAAAAGAATCATAGTAAGCAGTCAGTTATAGCTATAACATTTCATTCAGTTTCACATTCATTCACACACACACACACACACACACACACACAGAGGTTCTGCATAGATGTCATAGTTACCAGCCTAGAAGTTGCTCATGCCAAGTTACTGGCCAGGTAACCTGGGCATGAGGGTGGAGCCAAGTCCTTGTCAGATTCATCTGATGCTCCTGGAGGTTGGCAGCAGAACTAGAGACTCCAAGTCCTCAGTTTTTAGAGGCCATTCTTATAGGAATTATTTCCTATGTCAGTCTATGGGAACTGTTTCATCTTGCTGTTGCTAACTCAATCAGCAGATGGCACATTCCTGGTGGCTCCACGCTGTCCAAAGTTTGTTTTTCTCATCCTTCCAGGTGGTGGGGTGGATCCCAGTTTTACCCTCCGGGGGTTGTATCAGTCCACTCAAAACCTTTCTTCGGCCGATGGATACTCCCTTTCTAGGCTGGCACCTCCCTAGCCATTCATGTATATCATGCATTCATCAACATACGTTCTTTATCACAACTGTTAAAGTATTGCTTTGAGAACAGGCTCTTTGTCTTAGGATGTACTAACACAATCAACAGCTTGCAAGTTTCACATAGCAATAAAGTATCTTTCTGAGAACAGATACAATCAATGATTTACAAGCTTTACATAGACACAGGCAGTAGCTTGTAAATTAACAAAAGAGACCCAAGAGATCTTTTTACTTGGCGAAGCTGTTGGATTTTAGAAAAGTTATGGGGGGTCACTTTCACTTGGGGGAATCAGTCAGTACCTTCGTTAATATCCCTACAGTATCCCATGTAATCCCTTGCCACCTGAATTCAGGGAAATTCTGAATATAAACTGTTCTTTATTAAGAAAAGAGATTAATTTACATTGAAATGAATGCAGATGCAGTCAGGAGAGGGAGGACTCCAGTTCTCTGGCTCCACAGAAACTCCATCCATCGAAGCTCTCCAGTGGCAGATGAAGTTTCAAGCACCGGAGCAAACTTTCATTGGCTAACCATAACCTCATGGCGTGACACTGTTGCTTGCTGACTGAGAAAGGAGTCGCCTTATGTAAATTACTCCTTTCTTGGGAGTTATACCATGTACCTGTTTGAAAAATTAATCTAACTATTCTAAATAGTGTGCTGAATAAACAACCAAAGGCATCTCATAATGTCATATAAATTAAAGGCTGACTCAGACATTGATATGTATTCTGGGTTGCAAATCTCATTTATGTTCTTATGAGAGAATTATTTATTTATACAGTGCCCTAGGTGCTCATTGCACTTTACAAATCAAATAAAAAAAGTCCCTGGCCTGAGGAACTTATAATTAAATTCAAGCATAACACAGCAGGGATTGCAATAAGTAACGTGTGGTGGCTATGGGGAGGACAAAGGGTACAGAAGCTAAGATCTATTATATACACAGATCATAAAGTTAAGAGATGAGATCTTCAGCTGGTGTAAACAGCTTTCCAGCATTTATTTTAATAGTTATGCAGCTTGCATTCACAGAAGCTATGGCCCAATATGTTTAAAAACTGAGGACGTACATTTGGTGCAGAGTGATAGGCACTGGAGTGGAGATCAGCTTTGGAAACCGTGAGAGAGAGAAGAGGTGAAACTCTCTCCCTTTCAGAAACACATTTAATTGTATCACTATCTACTGAGGAGTGTATGCATGTTAGCAAAGAGTGAGTGAAATTCATTCATTCCTAATGGATTGCTTTCATTTTTCTCCATCCCCACCCCCTCCCCAAGGCACGGCAGCTCATCCCCTGATGGAACGTACCTACCTGAATGAACAAAAGAAACTGGAGGTAAGTCCCTGGCATGAGGAAAGCTTTACTTTTTTCCGTTCTCGATACCATACCTGCCACCACCTGATGTCACTGCTACATTGTTCTGATGTAACCCCTCAATGAGAGAGAGAGCGAGAACCCAGTGGTCTGGATTATTAGTAACTGTGCAGAATTAAATGCAATATAAATAAATACTCTTAGTGTTACATTAATGCTAGATCAGGCCCTGCAAAGTCAGGAAGTTCCAAAATAGCTTGGGCAGGGCTAGCAGCGCCACCAATTTATTAAGGTTGCCCTACACTTCCCCTTGTAAGACCTTGTTTGTAATTGCTTACAACTGCCAATCGTGACTCCTTTGGACTGAGTTTTTAAATGTGGCATATCTGCCCTAGGCTAAACTTGTCTGCAAAATTTCAGCCAAAATGGTTCAGCCATTTCCAGGAACAAGGCTTAATGTTGTTTTGTCATCTTAAAAAAACGGAGACCTTTACTTTGAAATGCTGTAGCACCAACATGCTTTTGGAGCAGGGCCTTGAAATTTGACAAGTGGGGTGACCTTTGTGTCCGGGATGTGCCCTTTTGCCATCCCTTTGCACATCTTCCCAAATTTACGCAAGGCATTAAGTCTTTAAAAAAAAATGCAGTTTGCACATGCTCTTACTAGATCTTAACAACTAAAATCTGAGACAATTCCATCCGCACTGAGCATAGTCTAACCTCTCTCGGCTTCTATGTCTGACTGAACTGTGCATGTGACCACCCGCCCACACACAGAGTGATTGAGCATGCTTCTGGCCAGGGCTATGGGGGCTCAAAAGGACTTTCCTTGTGGGGTGGAGCCTGGTAGGAGAACTAGGAGCAGGGAGCCTGTCTCTCCTGTGCTCTCAGTGACCCGCCCTCTGCTGGCACTCAGGCAGCATGGAGGAGGAAGCCATCTGACTCAAATGCAGAGGGGACAAAAGCTGGACCTGGGGGGAGGGAAAGGAGTAAGTGGGACAAGGAGTCTGAGCGGACTGGGACTGGAAGTTGGAAGGAGGGAGAGAGACTGGGACTGGTTGCAATATTGCTAACCCCAAAGTTTCCAAAATCACAAGTCAGACCCCAAAAATCAAGAGATTTTTTTTTTTAAGTTTGTATTGTGTTTTTGGTCTGCCACAACCGTAAGATCATCAGAGGCAGAAAGTCTGGCTCCCTGTGCTATGCCCAGTAGCTCAGCCAGGTCCGGAGCGCAGTGGGAGCGGCACTATAAAAAGGCGCCACCCCCTGTACTCACCCAGCGGCGCTCCGGGTCTTCGGCGGCAGGTCCTCACTCACTCCAGGTCTTCGGTGGTAATGCTATCTGAAGTATCATTAACAGTACTGTCAACCTCAAGAGAGCAAAAATCATGCGTCAGACTCCATAAAATCCACGAGATTATTTTTAAACGGCTATATTGTGTTTTGTTCTGCCTTTTGATTTTTGAACTCCCCCTGCCCACCCACAGGGTATGTGTGAGACAATTAATGTTGCCCACTCTCCCAAATGTATTGGGTAAGGTGATTTTGGCCCTCAGAGCTCTCACCCTCACATTTGACTGTCCTCTGCCAAGCAATTAATTCTGCCCCAATCCAAATCAGTTCTGTCTCCCAGCCTCACCTCTGCTCCTTCTGCAGGTAAAGGGCTTTTCTACCTCTCGCCAGGCCTGGGTGAGGCAGTTTCAGAGGATCTTCACCCCTCTCAACTCTTTCCCAGGCTTGGTGTTGCAGGCATTGGGGAAGAGGAAAGGAGCCGTCCTTGTTGCTCACAGGGGAAGGAGAGAACTGAGCTGTCCTGAACTGCAGGGCTCCCTCCTCTCCCTCCCTTCCCGTGAGACTGATGTTGGCTCTTGAAGGGAGGGGAAAGTGCTGTCTGCTTCCTGAAGCAGCTTTTATTGGCTGCTCTTCCCCCTCTGACTAGCTGTTTTCCCCATTGCCCCACCTCCTGTGATGTCCCCCTGAAATTTGCAAGAGGGCTGGAGCGTCTCCTATCATTGGGTGACTAGCTCTAGTCCCTGCCAAAATCACACAAATGTGCAACACTGTGGTTGGGCAGAGAGACTGGGATTAGAAACCAGAGCTGGGGACACAGGGCCTGGAAACTTGGGAGGGAAACAGGAGGACTGGGAGCCAGTTAGCTTTGGGGGAGGAACACTGAGATCAGAGGAGGAGCTGAGGGGAAAACTGGCACTGGCTGGATGAGGAGACTGGGACTAGGAACCAGTGTGGGTGGGAATAGAGGCAGTAGAAAGAAGAGCCTCATCTGACAAGGAGCAGGGGGAGAATTGGGACAAGAAGCCAGGGAGAAGTTGGGGGTGGGGAAACTAAGTTTGGATGAGGAATTTGGGGAGTGAGGCTGGGGTGGGAGCCGGGTAGGGTGAGACAGCTTGCACAGGCAACCTTAAATCTGGCATTTCCTAACTTTTGAATACTTGACTTTGCTATCTTAATAATATTCTTGTAACTTAGTTTTTTGTGCATAATAGATTTATGTTGTGTGAAACAGCTTTCAATGGACCCTTAATGTATAGCTTGGCGTTATGTTTCTGAACGTCTATAGAATATCTATAGATGAAACTCACCTTTGTCCAGAGAGTCGGACAAATCTGTGCACCACCTAAGTCCTCAAACATGGGTTAGATGTTGCACAGGTCTTGTGCTGGCCCTTTACACAGTGGTGAAGCACACCTATAGGGAAAACTTATAATGCTGCTCTAGGCCCACCAGCTCACTAACCATGCAGGGGGCTGAGGAAATCCCTGCAAAAATGAACTGGGGTCACATCTGTGCAGACTTCATGGTCATCAGCAAAAAATGAATTGTAGGACCTACCACTCCCAATGTACAGCTTATTCCAAAGGATGAAACTAATATGGTTCTTGAAATTTCTCTAAAAAGTTATAGAATGTAATAGAAAGGGATCTCATTACCATCCTACAGAATTCTGTAGCAGGGTGTAATTTTTCTCTGAAAATCCCTTGTTGTCAGAGGGTATGTCTACACTGCCATTAAAAACCCATGGCTGGCCCAGGCCAGCTGACTGGGGCTTGTGGGACTCAGGCTAAGGTGCTGTTTAATTGTGGTGTCACTGTTCAGGCTTGGGCTGTAGCCTGGGCTTTAGGAATCTACAAGGTGGGAGGGTCCCAGAGCTCGGGCTGCAGCCTGAATGTCTACCCCGCAATTAAACAGCCCCTTAGCCTGAGCCCCACGAGCCCCGAGTCAGCTGGCATGGCCCAGACGCAAGTGTCTAATCGCAGTGTAGACATTCCCAGGGAGACGTTGGACTGAATGGGCCATGACGTTTGTACTAGTTTCATCCCTGTGCCTGTAAGGGTGGTGCAAATTGGTGGGACAGTATGGGGGGAATCTGATACTGCCACTAGCCATGCTTAAGACTGCGAGTCTGTCATGGAAGTAACGGATTCCATGACTTTCTGGAACCTCTGTGACTTCTGCAGCTGCTGGTGTGACTTACTCCAGGGCTGCCCAAGCAGCTGGGGCAGGCCCTGGGGCCAGCGGCACCAACCACTGCTCTGGTGGCTCCAGGCGATGGGGTCCCGGGCACTGGGAGCAGCAATGGGGCCCTGGGCTTCCCCCACACCCACAGGAGCGGCGACGGCGGGGTCCTAGGCCGCTCCCTACCCCTCAGCACCTAAGATTTAATTAGAGGTATTTTTAGTAAAGGTCACGCACTGGTCACTGGCTGTGACTTTTTTGGTTATTGCCCGTGACCTGTCCATGACTTTTACTAAAAATACCCATGACTAAATCGTAGCCTTAGCCATGCTGTAACCATTTGGTGAATAGAGATCTTCAGGCCTCTTGATCCAACACTTTATCTCAGGCTACATTCCCTTGTTAAAAAGAAAAGAACCCAAAACTATATCTGTTTGCTGTTACAGCCTCTGAGAAGATTCCAGTTTCCATGTGAGCTAGAGAAGCTGTCTCATTCTCCTTCATCTTCAGGTTTGTGTTTAAAAATCATCCTCTTGGAGGCTTTTCCTGCTCTAAGTTTGTAGGAAGACATAGACTTGGTCTACATTACAGGGTTAGGGTGACGTAAGCTGCTTTGCGTCGACCTAGCTGTGGGAGTGTCTTCATTTAAATTTGACTCCCACCAATATAAGTGCCTCTCTATTCCCGATTTAGTAACACCACCACCCTGAGTAGTGTACAGTCACAGTCAATGTAATAAGGTCGACGCACTGTCAGTATAGACACAGTGTTGCTTAAGTTGATTGTTACTGGCTTCCAGGAGCTGTACCACAATGCCCCACGCTGACAATACAATTGATACAAGCGCTTCTGGTGAGGACATGCACCTTTGACACAAACAGCTAAGTGTGTGCACACCAACGATTTAATAACTGTGGTGGCTGTATGCTGATGTAAGTTAGGTTGACATAATTTTGTAGTGTAGACATGGCTATGGACTGAGTTTGAGTCTGGGAGCTAGGAATTCCTGAGTTCTAATCCAGACTGTAATAATAGGGCAAGTGACTTTACAAGTCTGCCTCAGTTTCTCCATCCTTGTATTGGGGATAATGATACCTACGTCAACAACTCACAGGACTGTTGTGTGATCTGTTGTTATTTGCAAAGTGTTTTGAGGATGAAGGCTAAAATTTCCAAAGGAAGCTAAGGGAGTCAGGCACCCAAATCTCATTGAAATTCAATGAGTATTGGACTGCTAATTGCCTTTGGCTGCTTTAAAACTCCCAGCTGAAAAGCCCAATATAAATGCCAATAATGATTATAATTTACTCTGCTGTGTTTTCACATTGGAGAATGTAATGATTTTTTCAAAGCCACTGATCTTTCTAACATGGAGACCTTGATTTATCTCTGCAGTTCATACTCTGAGGCCATCTGACATTAAAGCAATTGCTGCCATAGCAATTTTGCAAACTGTAAGTATAACAGTGAGGTGTGTGGACTATAACACTTCACCTTTAAGAGCTCAGTCCCATTTCTGTTGAAATCAATAACAAAACTGCTGAATTGAATGGTGCAGAATGTGGCCCCTAATTCAGGTCTGTACTTGCTGTTGGTGTGATCAAGACTCACAACTTTTCACTGGTGTTAAAGGTTTCCAGTGAATGGTGACAAGAGGTAGCTGATATTAACCTCTTACCACAGGATAGCTCTGATTCTATCAGTACCCAACTAACTTCATGCAGGAGGAAATGCAATCAGGGTCTATAAACACTTGCACAAGGAGAAGGTATTTGTTTAGAGGACTCTTTAATTTTGCAAATGTAGGCATAACAAAAGCCAATAGCTGGAAGATAAAGCTAGAAAAATTCAAACTGGAAATGAAGTGCAATTTTTATCAGTAACTAACTATTGGAACAGGTTACCAAGAGATGTGGTGGATTTTCTATCACGTGAAGTCTTTACATTGAGATCGGATGCCTATCTAAAAAGGATGCTCTGGTTCAACCACAGAATTATGGGCTTTCACTGGGTGAAATTCTCTGACCTGTGCTATGCAGGCACTCAGACTAAATGATCATAATTTTCCCTTCTGGCCTTAAGAATCTGAATATAAATCTGTGGAAGAGAGTTGGACCCAAACAGGAATGTCTGATCAGAATTCCCTTGAGTGTTAGGGAAGCTTGGATCCACATCTGGATCAAAACTTTGTAGCCCAGGCCCATAACTACAAAATAACAAAGTTGTTTGTCACAACTACCATATATTTCCTACTCTGTATTTCTAAATACTGCAGAATCAACAGGGAAGGATCTTGAGGAGCTGTTGGTGGTTTTTTTGTGTGCTTTGCTTCAAAACAAGATTGAAATCCCAGTTGCTGAAAAACGAGGGAGTCCCATTTGGGTAACCACCTTTCCTGTTGAACTTGAGATGTGGAATACAGTATTGGTGCAGCACTGGGAACTGGAAATCCCTTAATTTCTTTGTTCTGCCCTAATCAGCCTGAAATGTATACTGAATGTGTGTTGTGGGATAACTGGGGATGCACAGAGAGGGGAAAACGGGGATAGAAGAAACCAGAAAGGTTTGGGGGAATCTCATATTTCTAGAAGTTTCACAAACAATTTAACATTTTAGGGCCTAATCCTGTGAGGTGCTGTGCATCCTCAACTCCCTTTGCAGCTGAGTGTGCTTAGCATCTTGTAGGAAATACTTAGAACCTCACAGAGTTGAGATACATATTTGTAAAACATCTCAGTATTACCCATCTATCTGCCATAACTTCCTGTAAGGTTTTGGGTTGCAGAACTCATGAATTTCTAACAGTCAGAATTACTGTATTCCTCCTGATTTCTCCCCTGTTGAGAAGAAATTATGACACTTGGCCCTAACTCTTGAGTTTCCTTTACCCGAACTAAGAATCCTTCTGTCTTCCCTTGTATCTCTGCACATAGTCTTCCATATTAAAAAGACTCTGTTTATGTTAATGCCTTGAATGGTGTGGGTGAGACACTATAGAAAGAAATGTATGAATGGTTTGCATTTAAGACATGCAGCCTTTGGGAAAGGGGACATCTCTTGGTCTGTCTCGGTTCAACCAAAAGCCCACTGAAATAAGTGGGAATCTATCTATTTTAGGATTGTACGCAGCCTCCCATAACTGTAGAAGCTGGGCACCTTCCATATAAAATCAATACCAATAGTTAAGTCCCTAGTGGACTTCATAGAGTCTTGTTGACTTAAATGGACTTTGGATCATGTCCCCTGTTGGAAAGAGATTGGGCCAACAGTAACTTCAGTATAGTTTAAAAAGCAGTTCATTCAGCTATAAAAAAGTGTGGCATTTCATCTTTTAAACCGCTTTTGATACATACAATCCACTATTAGAATGTACCAAAGAAATGGTCTCCAAACTGTAAGCGAACTGCAATAAGGAAACCTTAATGATGTGTTGTAATTTAAAATGCAATGGAGAAAAAGGCTATTTTTATTCAGTAAATATCTGAAATATAAAACTGGAGTATGACAGAGGTAGTCTACTATTTGCTTTATTAATAGCATTTTTATTGTTCCATGCTTATTTACAGACCCCAGGTTCTAGGCTGGATCATGAAGATATACTCCAAAGGTAACAGTGAACTTTCATTGGTTAGCACTGGCAACTGCTATGACGTCAGTTTACACAGCTGCACATGACAGGGATGAGGGCCAGATTCTAAACTCAGACGTACCCAATTTTCATCTCATCCACAAAATTGTTCTTGTGCCTGGGTGGTGCAAGAGCAGGGTAGAGGGTCTTTAATGAAAAAATAGAATCTGAGCCATTATGTCCCTAGTCATCCTTAGTTAGTAGATATAGTTTTTGCTTAAAGAGCACCTTTTACCCCAGGATGTCAGATGTTTTATAAATGTTAGTTTTTATGAGGCTTAATCATGATGAAGCCTGTATAGTTAGTGGTATCACCTCCTGCTTACAGATGGGGAAACAGAGAAGGGACTTGCCCAAAGTCGTACAGGGAGCCATTAGCAGAGTGAAGAATAGAATCCATGAGTGCTGATGCCTAGTCCCCTGCGCTAACCTCTAGACCACATTCCATGGATGCTGGAATGATACCCAGTGCTCCTTGGCCATGTTTTGTACTGCTGTATTACCACTCATCAGGGTTGTTACATTTGAAGTAAAATAAGAGTCTGATCCTCAGTTGGTGCAAATCTATTTAGCTCCATTGCAGTCATTAGAGCTATGCCAGTTTACACCAGCTAAAGTTCTGGCCCTAAGTAAAAGTAGACTAAAATTTAAAAATGATACTTCTAACTGTGCATGTACAAACATGCATGCCCATTCACTGGGGTGTGCCATTGCAGGGCCAAATGCATTAACTGGGCACTGAAATTGTTAGCTGCATTTATGCATGCAAACTACTTGCACACCCACTATTTATGTAAATGTTTAGCAGAGGGGTTTAGGTTAGATGGGAATAAGGTTCATAAGTTACAAACAAATGCTGTTGGGAAAGAGTTGACAGTTACTACTTCCTTTACCTTTATGTTAAGCCCTGAAATCAGTGTTCTGTTGTGACTCAGCAACAGAGGGTGGCGTTACTAAAATCTAGGGAAAGTAGGGGAGACAGATCCCATTCTGATGGGGGAGTGGGTTTAGTGATTTCATCAGCTGTTAGAAGAAACACAGAGCTCTGAGCTCCGGCCTTCTTATGTTAAGAAGAAATCAGCACCGTGCTGTAACATGATTTTGATTTTTGAGAAATGTGACAAAAATCAACTCAGGGTTTTCTTCTATTTATAGCCCAGAAAGGACCCTCCTTCAGGCGAGCATGGGAACACTATCAGGTGTGTCTTGCTGTGTTGTTCTCAACACTGAACTCTAAGCAAATCCATTGCCAGGTATCATTAAAAGCGTGGTTGGTCCTGCAGTGTTGCTAGGCTCTTTAGAGAGGGTGTAGCATCAGTGCATAGTGCAACCATAAGTGGGGTGTTAGAGTGATCTGAGGGAGGGCCACTCTGGAGGCAGAATGCAAATCCCCTGGAGTGCAAGGGAATCTCACACAATAGCTCTCCAGTGACCTCTCCAGCTGACATTTTGGATAGCACTGACTTGCTCTGGAGACCATTGTAGCCATCTCTCCTCGGGTGCAGAGAGGATCACTACAACATTGGGATTAGGGAGGGTAGTCTTTCCAACTCCCCAAAATCTTCACCCTAGCATGTTAATGTCTCCTTCATTTTCCATGGGTGCAAATGGGCTCTTTTTAATCTTGGCAATCCCTTCAGTGCGGGGGGAAATATCCTCTGTTCCATATAATGCCCCACGGTGGCCTAAATCCAGCACTTCACACAGTTCCTATAGCTAAAATTGGGAGATACCCAATATCCAGGCAGCACTAGGGCTAGAACAAATAATTCCAACTTCACGACACTGTTTCAAAACTCATAACACTGAGGAACAACATCACTGATAAGGGTGGAGGGTCCCTGATGTAGCATCTATAATGCCTACCAAGAAGCCTGAGATCCTTGCAATTTGTGGCTGATTTGATTCCGTTAAGGCTGAAGTGGCAGAGCGGTAGTTCCCAGGATTTGGGAATGTACTGACTGTGTGTGTGTTGTTCAGCTCTTGTTAGCAGGTTTAACCCCTCTGTACTGCATCAGCCACTTCCTCTCAAAACTAGCGGAGCAGCATCAGGAACCAAAGCTAGGTAAGTTCTTTTTTCAGCTGAATAATAAATGTAGTGTTGGTGAAAGGTACAGGGCTGAAAGCCCCATGGGACTGAAGTTCTTTAACTGTATTCAGAACATGTACAGCAGGGGCAGGACAAGCTTCCCTAACACCAAACCCTGCCAATGTGGCTCAACTTTCTCCTATCCAGAACAGGAGTGACAAGTGACGCTGTGGCCCACGGCCGGATTAACTCTCCTGTGTGCTCAGGGCTATTAGATTTTGTGGGGCCCCTGTATACAAGTCTTTTTCCTAATTTAAAACAAAATGATCACAATTATGGCATCGAGGCTATTAACGCTATTCTAAACTTGCCTTTTAATTAACATAAAGCCGTTCTGTGGTTACATTTCAGTCTTAAAACGTGTAGAATATAGTTAAGTTAATTCAAAATAGCCTACTTCTTACCTTAGAACAGCTGTTATATTCGTTTCTTTCTGGGAGGGAGTTTGGGTGCAGGAGGGGGCTCCAGGCTGGGGCAGTGTTGGGGTGCAAGAGAGGGTAAGGGTGTGGGCTCTGGGAGGGAGTTTGGTGCAGGAGGGGGCTCCAGGCTGGGGCAGTGTTGGGGTGCAAGAGAGGGTAAGGGTGTGGGCTCTGGGAGGGAGTTTGGTGCAGGAGGGGGCTCCAGGCTGGGGCAGTGTTGGGGTGCAAGAGAGGGTAAGGGTGTGGGCTCTGGGAGGAAGTTTGGTGCAGGAGGGGATTTTGACCTGGGGCAGGGGGTTCGGATGCAGGAGGGGGTGCAAGGTTCAGGCTCTGGCTGGGAGGCACTTACCACAGGCAGCTCCTGGCCGGTGGCACAGCAGGGCTCTGCCTGCCTGCCATGGCCCTACACCGCTCCTGGAAGCAGCTGGCTGCTGGCACGTCTCTGCGCACCCCTGGGGGAGAGGGAGACAGCGTGTCTCCGTGCACTGCCCAAGCCTGCAGACGCCGCCCCTGCAGCTCCCGTGGGGATGGAGCTGGGGGCAAGGGCAGCGTGTGGAGCCGCCTCCTCCCCACAGGAGCCGCAGAAACATGTCAGCAGCTGGCTGCTTCTGGGAGCAGTGGCATGCAGGCAGGGCCATGGCATGCAGGCAGGGCCACGGCATGCAGGCAGGGCCACGGCATGCAGGCAGGGGCCATGGCATGCAGGCAGCCTGCCTGAGCCCTGCTGTGCCACTGGACTTTTAGCGGCCTGAAGATCGCGATCGACTGGCAGAGGCTCCAGGTTCGACCAGTCGATTGTGATTGACAGGTTGGTGATCATTGAATTGTATATAATTATGGATTTATTTTTGCAGGGGCCCCCTTAGCTCAAGGCCTTGGGCTGCAGCCCCGAAAGCCTCTGCGTTAATCCAGCCCTGCTGCGGCCCATTTAACACACCAGATCTTTTGATTTCAGATCATCCCTCCCTTTTTGCATCAGCAAAACAATTTTGTGGGCTTGAATGGGGGTAAACAGATGCCTAGCAACCTGACTGTGTCTTTGGATTTGTGCCTAAGTCCCATGCTGTTCTTTTCAATGATTAAATCAGCCAAAGTGTTCTTTTAAAATGACTTGACAATTTCTGCTTTCCTTTTGTGCAACAGAAGCATACTGGATCAAGCTAAAGAAATGGTGAAATGCTTGAAAGAGAACAGGGTATGTTTAAAACACTCAGCACTTCAAAGAGTCCAACAATGGACACCAGCACTTGGGGTGGCGGGGTGGGGGTGGGGTTGCGGAAAGGGGAGGAAAGAAGTGAGAAAAAATAGTCAAATTTTGATGAAATTTTGAACATTTTGAAGTTCAAGATATTTTTGACCAGTTCTATTGAACACAAAACAAAGGGTCTGTTAGATATGGAAAATGCTGCCTTTTAAAAAAAACCAATGGTTACTGACTTCCAGTGTTTCTATTAAAAATAAAATTAGAGTTGCCATCCCAAAGAACATACTGTTTGTTTCTGAAGATGTTTTTCCCTATTTGTCATGGAGTTCAAAATATTTGGTTAAAGTTAATCCTAGTTTGCCTCCTGCTAATCAAGGATGCTGGGTCCCTATGATGGCATGTGGCCTGCTTAGGAATCCTGCTGGAATATAATAGGACTCAATATGTCTCTCCCATTTCCTCATTTCACCTTAGGGTGGAATTATCACAAACACCCACTGAGTCTGCTCTCACTAACATCAATGGTTGATTTCAATGAGTGCAGAGTTCGGCCAATGCTGGGTGCTCTGAAAATCCTATCCTGAAGCTTCATGCACTAATTTTCTTGTATCTTGCCCCATTGTTTCGGTCTGAACAGTTGGAGACCTGTGATTTGGTAAAAGGGTGTTGGCCTAACTGGCAAATGTGGTTGTTCAACTGACTTTGTTGCTCACTTACTATTTTCTGTGCTGGGAGCCCATGGCACTACATGGTCCTTGATGCTATGGGAGCCTGGCTCACCGGTGTTTGGGATTAGATTTAGCATAAAATTTGGTGACTTCGAATCTCCTGTCCAGCTGCTCTTCGGTATGTCTTGTGCAGCACAAGGCTAATGTGGCTCGACAGGCCCCATACACCCACGTCCTCATGTCTCATGGCATCTGCTTCACTCACAAGTGTTCAGCTGACTTGAACTCAGCTGATTCTGGTGGTTTTGGGTTTCTGTTAGAGGCTTCACATAAACCCACAGGAAAGAGGGCTAACGGTTGGTGGGTGGGGAATGCAAGTGATGAGCAGGGCTCTTATCTTCTCCCTAACGCCATTGGTACACAATGCACCAACTGCTTTCTCTTGTGCTCTTTCCTTTCAGATGATAGATTTCCAAAATGACTGGAAGCTAATCACAGTTTTCTTTAGTGCTGAAAACCCATGTTCTTCCTGTGCCTTCACCCACCAGGTAAGCTGCCCAGGGTGTAGTCTAAGTCTGAGCAAGGAATCCCAGCTCTGACTATGGGACCTTGGGATTATTATGAGCACTGACCTAAAACCTCAGCCATACTAGAATCTGGAACCTGAATCTAAGAGTTACTCATCCAGTCAGGAAACAAACATACCATAAGACTCAAAACAACGTGAATTAAGAATATCATACCAGCTGCAGAGCAAGACTTACCTGCATATGCTACTGGTGAATAATTTCAAATAATGATTGAGAAGAGAGTGATCTCTTTGCACAGATTCTACAGCAGTGGGAACTATGTAAGTACCAAATACATTCTGTGAGCAAAAGAGGCATAAATTAATTCAATAAGTTATTCATTATGCATTTCTTGTCCACCTCAACCCAGTACTCACGGAAGGACAAATGCTACTCACTGAATCTCCAACAGCATCTCCTACAGCACCGCTGTTTTCCTTAGGGATCTCCCATTTCATCCAACTCAACCTAGGCTGTGAGAGCTGACAAAATTGCAGACCTACATGGTATGGCTGAAGTTGATTGGTATATCCAATCATTTGCTTTGAGCAGCCAGTGTCCCAAGTCAGATTCTGATGTTTTGTGTGACTTAGGGTATGTCTACACTGCAGCGGGGAGTGGGTCTGCTTGAGCTAGCATGCTAAAAATAACCATGTGAACTTTGTGGCACAGGCTAACCACTTGAGTATGTAGCCCTGTTGGCCTTGTGGGATAAGGGTTAAGGCTGGTCTCAGGTGGACAGCAGAAAAGGAACAAAAAGCCAAGCAAACAAAAAAGTCTCTTTAAATGTGTAATATTTTTCTTTGCCCCTCATTTTTCATCAGGGCCACAATGTTACCTTTTTGCTTCTCTTTTCGATGTCTCTATGCTATGTGGGTTCTGGTACCACTCTCATGTCCATAGCAACTGAGTGTCTAGTAGCACATTAAGTGATGTGACAATTCACTGCTAACATCGGCTGTGTCTTCATCATCCTACCGAGGAGTTTCACCATTTTGGGGTACTCTATCCACTGCAGTTTTACATTTGAGCATTTATATTTTGAACTCACCACTAAGCACCTTCCCGCTTGCCCAGCAAATTCAGCTGAAAGGCGTTAAATTCAAACTGGAGGGACGATTGAGTGGCAGATTCTCCTCCTCTGGTGTCACTTGTCTCCTTGCTGAACCACCCCAGCTATCGAGAACTTTTATCTCTGGCTCATAAAGATCCTTTGAAAAAACAATTTCTCTGTGCCTTTGGTGTGCATCAGGTTGTATTAAATTGTCTGGTTTGGGTTTTTTTTTAAAAAACCCATGAAATGATAAAGCTTGAACCATCTTCTCTCCCCCAAGGCTTTAATCAACCCTCTGAAAATTACTCTATTCAAGGAGTGGAAAGAAGATAACTATCTATAAATTCTTGAGAGGCAGGAACACAAAAGGAAAGGAGGAATCATTGAAGAGGGCTAAGGGGGCATAATAAGGAGTGAGCTGAAAAGGGGAAATTTAACCATGAGGTCAATTAGACTCAATGGAACATGTGCTAAGGAAAGTCACAGAAGCGCTTTTGCCAGAGGTGGCCAAGAGTGAATTGGATGAGGCATTTAAGAGGTTAAAATAGAGGCAATCCCCATGCTACACAAGGAGTGAATGATCTGTGACCTGAGTGTGTCTTCGCACAAAGAAGACAATATCTGTATGAAGATCATTTTCTGTTAGTAATGGCTTTATTGAGGTAATCTGCTCCAAGGATGGCATAATAGGTCTCTTCCATTTCAGAGTCTTTAGATAGTTTTTCCATCTCTTTGAGTCTGTGATTTTATAAGTTTAAATTGTCTAACCATATCCAGTTAAATCATATTATTGGATCCTAGATTCCTCTTGCCTGAGGTGCTGGATAAAGCGGAATCCACTATTTAGCTATTACCAGTAGCATCTCTGGTACATTAGCTAAATGAACGGAGCCCATCACTTCTGAGAAACACATGACTTTTGCTTTTCCTGATGATCTTGATGGTGGCTTGAATTGTCTTTTCTAGTTCTGTGCCATGAGCACATGCATATCTCCACACACTCCATTCTAAACTAGTTCTCTCTTCACAGGAGAATCGCTCACTGAACAGCATGGAAAGACTTACCAGAGTCTTGGACTTCTTGATACAAGAAGTAAGATCTCTTCACCAGGTTTAAGCCACTTACTATACCTGACTCATTTCTCAGATTACCCCAGTTTCCCTTACTGAGCTACATGTACAGCTGCAAAGCTACTGGGTTGGATTTTCAAAAGTGCCTAAGTCACTTAAGAGCACACGTCTCCTTGAATTTAATGGAATTTGTGCTTCTAAATCAGTCACTTTTGAAAATCCCACCTATTGTCAGCAAATGTTTTATTCACATACACTTTATAGATGAAAAGACATTTAAAAATGGTGATATATACAAAGTGACAACTAGATGTTTGGGTGTCCAGCTAAGGCCTATGTACCACTTAAGCCCTGTTTTGACATCTTAAGTGGTGCATTAACCTTGTGACCCTTCTGCGCAGGAGTAAATTTCATTCCTGTTGAGCCAGGCAGTACATGAAAATATCACATGTTTATTCACTGATGTATAATGCAGGGTTCTTGGGGACTAGTCAAACAATCTGACTAGCTAACACACAAGATGTTAATCCTCTAGCAATGACTGGTGCAGACCAAAGATGGGCATCATCCATGCAAAAAAATCATGTTGAGTTTTTTCCCCTTTCCATTTTCGTCTTAAGACGTCAGTGCAAGTCATTTCCTGCTTGTCCATCCACTGCTCCAGGCAAATCATTATTTCAGTGAAATGTGCTGCACCTAGACCATACGGCTTTATTAATACAACTAGCATTTATGAGTACATATCAACAGTAAAATAGAACCTTTCTGTGTTTACTGTTAATCCTAGCTAAGGTATTTGTATAGCACCCATCAAGAATTTTGTTTTTTCTCTAACTAAGGTCTAATACATATGCAAAAACTATTACTCTTTTATGTATTGGGCCAAACCCTGAAGCCTTTTAATAATTTTTTACTCAAATCTCACTCCACAGCTCAGCTGTCTGTCACAGGCTTCAGTGACAGTTTTGCCTAAGTCCCATTGGCTCGTTATCATCAGAATCTCTTCCCTTCCCATGTTTCTGTCACTCACGCTCATAACAATGAGATCTTTATGCACATCCGTTAGGAAAGCTACATCTTGATTTGGGAGAGAGGAGGTATGAGAGATTAGTACTCCAGTGTAATCAGGAACATTTCACCTCTAGGCCTTGCATACTTCGCTATCTAAATGGTAGTTCACCTGTTCTATTGCAATCTAGGTCAGTAGTAAATGACAGCTGTCATCACCTGGTGGTCTTTCAGTGATATATGTAAAATGAATTGATTGGCCACAGTTCACAACCACATCACAACCCGTCTTCTCAAACTAATGCTACCTTGGCTGGCGGTCACAGGAGGAGGGCCAAGGACTGAATCAGCCATGACTGAGATCACTGATTCTTTGAGAGGGTCCCTCCTGGTCAAGAGTGATGTACATTGATGAGGCAGTTTGGAAGAAGCTGTACCAGTTCTGTGAATAAGTAGAAATCTTCATAGGCAGTAAGAGTACTATTTAAAAAATGAATAAAAAGCTCTAATTGCAAATACTGCAAGTTCATTTTCTACCTGTGTCGCTGTAGGTCCCCAAAGCCTTTGTAAACATGGTGGATTCCACTGAGCTCAGAATCTTCTCTATTTCACACAGCGATCAAAATAAAATCAGGTAAAGAGATGTTCTTTGAACTACGTAAGGGCCATGATCTCCCTTTAGTGTTCCTGATGGTGTACTGCATTTCCACACACCCCAGAGACATGGCAAGAATGCTTATATATTGACTGTATGTATGTACTGTATGACACTGTATGTACTAAGGTCTTGTGAGCAGTGCATTTTAAGTTTTTCAGATGCCATTAGTACCTAACAAAATGAAATTCAGCACATTAACACTCAGAATGTTTTTCCCGCAGAAAATGTATCATTAATGGCAAATACATTCTAGATCCCAGAAGCCATGAATCTCTCAAAGACTCTAGGATTCTAGAAGTCGCAATGTTCAAAAAGGAATATTCTTTGGATTAAAATATTTTATAAACAACCATAACTACTTATATAGCCATCTTGAAGCACTTTACAAGCTTGCAGAGGAGACATTCCACACATCAGTGAAATGCTCCATGCCAAAGGAGCATTGGCAATTACATAGCAGCTTAGCAATGCTACACTGAAGTTTAGGTCAAGAGCAAAGCTATTTAAGTCAAGAAGAGAAAGATCCCTTCTCCAATAGAGATAGCAAGGGGAGAGTAAGAAGGCAAAATCTAATGACCAACATTTGAATTTGGCCAGTACACCAGGGTCGACCCCTCTACTCTTGTAAAAAGTGCCATATGATCTCTAATAACTACAGCTATTCAGGACATCAGTTTTACATTTCACTCAAAAGATGGAGTAAATAGCCATTGCATAGAAATAGGTAGGCAGAGAGGCCAGATATGCCTGCTTTAGCCACCAATGAGACTTCATGAGTTATGGGTTGAATTTGGCACAGTGTTTACCAGCAATTCACAGATGATAATTAGTGTAGTATAATGTATGGTATGAGAATAATTGCACAGCTTGAGGGCTGCTACCACAATATTAAGGCAATAGTTCCTATGCAAAGTAGCAAACTGAAGTCTCTTGCAATAATGTGATGGGAAATGGAAATGATTGAAAGCTAATGCTAAATTATCTGCAGCAGCTAATTCAAGTATGAGAGTGATGCCAACTTGACAGACCTTGAACTAAACCAAGCCTGGTGTATTTGTCAGCTGAATAGGTTCAGAAGCCAAGAAGCTGTCCAAAGCATTGGACTTGGAAACCAATATCATTCTGGGATAAAGTGGAAGAGCAAGGTGTCCCATATGGTTTCTGGTCTTGTCAATATGCAGCCTTCTGCATTGATGCTTACTGGGCCTTCAAACATGTTCTGACACATGACTGTCAGTGGCATATTAGAGTTCCAGCCATGTCCCAATCAAGCGAAAATTGTTACCTGAAAGTATTGGGGGGGTTTTGTTTTGTTTTTTTCATTCTGCAGTAATGCATCCAGGAAGCCATGTAACTGTGTTGACGAAGACTCCAAACTTGATGACATCATATTGAGATGGTCCTACCAGGTCTGCCTTTTTCCCTTTTTCTTGTTTTTTGTTCTACGGTGGTAAAGGTAGACTGCTATACTCATGTTCAAGGTTAGGGAGATAAGGGGTTATCTGTCTAACACAAATTACCCCATAATCACAATTTTGCTGACATCTGTTCTGGCATCAGTAGCACGGGAGAGTAATATAATATCAGTATAATTAAGCAATCTCAGCACCTCTTGTAGATGCTAATGATTTTATAGCTCGTAGTAACATAGGATTTGTCATATCTAATTAGAGCAGTGGTCCTTCTAGTCCAGTATTTTATCTCTGGTACTGACAAATGTCAGATGATTTAGAGAAAGCTGGAAACTTCCTATAATACCAGTGGCTCCATGTGCTGCTGTCTTGAGTCTCTAGTTCCTTCTACAAGCTGCAGGGAACCAGTTTTTATCCTTAAGCGTGAGATTTGATTACCTTCCTTACTCTTTCTAAGAAAATGGTTTAATCCAATGCAATTCTCTGAGAGCCACAGGGAGATTTCTAATTGTTGCATAAAATGTTTTAATTGAATTATTACTTTTGTCTTTGGCTACATCATTTGATTATTGTGGTTTATTAGGGATGGAGATGACCTTAAATTCATTTAAGCCATGGATAAACTGTACTGTGGTCTTTCCAGCCACATGCTGGTGCTGATCCTGTTAAATGGTTGTTATCTATCATTTAGAATAACTTGGAAAAGCTGCTGAAATCTGGGAGGTATGATTTGAGGGATGACTTCACCATTGTTCTGCAGCCTTTCCTCCAAGAAATAAATCTGCCGCATAGAACGGTGAGTGAACACCACCCATTCCCCTCCTTTCTGGGTCACCTTTGGTGACAATGACAGGAATATTCAGCTGGTCCTTTCCTTTCCTTAAAGGCCTGATCCTGAGATGTGTAACTCTGGTTAAAGTCAGTGAGGGTCAGGCATACAGAACACACCTCAGGATTAGCCACTAAGGGCCTGAGTGTTAACCACACTTACAACAATGTCAACCAGAAGTAACTCTGATTTAAGTCACTTGTGTAAAACAGGTGGAAGTGATCACAGAATGCCCCTCGAGGCCTGATTTTCAGAGGTGATAAATCACCCTCCACTCCACATATTTCACTGGGCACTCTTCCACCAGGAGTTATTGTCTGCATTGCTGCCCCACAGTTACAGAGTGGGGAGGAAACCAGGACAAGCCAGTGCATAGCTACGGTAACTCTGGATGAGCCAGAGAGTAGCTTGTTGAGCCTGGTCCAAGATCTACAATCAAGTAGACAAGGAGGCGGGTGCAGTGATGGAATCCTGAATTTACTTAATGTGTTAGACTCTCTGTCCAACGATACTTCCACTTTGTAAGGACATAGTTTTCAGCTCCTGGCAGTGCTGATCATCCATGCAGGGTAGAGGGCCAACAATGCTCTTGTCCAAGAATATGTGAGCTGCTGTAGCAAAGGGATGTCAAGAGACCAGCCGTGGTGCGTCACTCCAGTCTGCAGGGGTGGGATTTCTCCCCTGGATAAGAGCAGACATTTGAGTTGGCACTGCATATTGTTTCCTGTCTGAAAATGGGGCATCAGTAGCAGGTGTAATAGGTTGGTTTTGTTTGTCACAGCTCTCCTGGCAGACTTAACAGTCATGGCATCTTGCCAAAGGTCTGGGAGAGTTATGTGTTATTGTATGGATATTGATCTCAAAGGCTCAAAGAGTCAAAGGTGTGTCTAGCCTCTCTTGCTGTCCAGCATTACCCACTGATAGGTTCCAGGTTGTTTTTAAACAGAGCCTTGGTTTTAATCAGTTACTTGGCAAACACCCAAAAGCATCCATTCAAACTGAAAGTTTATTGATTAAACACAAAGAACAAGAAATTAAAACAAGCATTTATACTGAAACCGTGGTTGAGTGGTTATGCAAAGCAGCTTAGTCAGACCGTATCAAAATCTTTCTCCTTTTTGGAATAAAAGTATTGAGTCTCTTATTTTCAAAGCAACCTTTCTTTGATGAAAAGGAGCTGGTTAATTTTAGTTTCAGTCCTGGTGTGAAAGGCATTCACTCATCCTGTTTGTAACAGACAGACAGGATAGAAAAGATGGGTGAAACATGGCTTTTGTTGATATTTTTTTGGCACCCTGGCTCACTGGTTAGTTATGGGTGGATGCTCTGGCAGGCAAGTCGACCACATCTACTGATTGAACTCTGATTAGTTACAATCTGGTCAGGGACATCATCTGGTTGGACCTTTTCTACTTCAACATGGCAGGTTTGGATGGATGCAATATGATTTTACTTCAGAATTCAATGAAAAGCCAAGCGAATGAGAAAGAATAGGAAGAAAGAAACAGTGGGGCAGAAAATAACCCAACAAGGGAAGGGAATACAATACAAGATCATACATGCCTTCGAGGTGCTGGAAATTAGGTATTGCCCTGGATGGGATGAGGACTGGATGTCATGATAATGTGATGGCTTTTAGCATTCACAGGTGAAAACAAGTTCCTTAAACAAGAGGTAAGACAGCTAGCCTTCCTCTGAGGAAGAAAGTCTTTTAGATTAATCAAAATGAGTTGCAGTGCTGGCAGGTCGGAGGATGAGCTGGGATGCAAGGTGGGACAGGAGATGAGGGAGAGATGAATTGCACTGATAATGTTTCTTTCAAAGACTCTTTTTTTAAGAAACCCAAAAAGGGGAAAAGTGGGTGGCATAGTTCATCTCCCCTCATTATTTTGTCCACTGATTAGGCCTAATATTTGTCACACCAATTTTGGTCTGTGAACTTCTGACTCCACATCTTCAGTTTTTACCAAGCATGATTTCAGCAGTCCTGGGATTATATCAAAGTGGCCTTTTTGGTTTAGACTAATCCAGCCTCTTTGTCTGGTTCTCTTGCACTTGTTACAACATTCAGTGTCGTAAATAACATGACCTATTTTTCATGGTTATTGTAACATCTGATGAACTTCCACATACTTTTTACATTTGAGTTCACAATGCGGATATGCTTTGCAGCCCCAATAATCACAACAGTGTGTCATCACATGCAGACTGGGGGCCGGTGTATAATTCAGGCAGCCACTAATAATATGCGTGGCCTGAACTCGGCTCCGTGTTGACAAGCTCAGCATGGCAGCTGCACCCTCAGACCCAGAGTAGTATTCAGCTGGAGCAAACAGCAGGGTTAATGCAGACTGAAGGGTCTGCTCCCCAGGAGTCTCCCTGATAGTTTTTGTATCAAAGCGGTGTAGGAAGAGATCTTTATATTCAGGTGTTCCAGGTGAGGTTGGTATATCAGGCTACAACTGAGTTGTACTCCTACGTATGTGACCAGGAATTTGGAGCAATCACATTTTTGAATTGCTCCGCTTCGGGTCCGCTCCAGCTCCGGGCATAAACCTATTGCGCCGCACTCCAGCTTCGGGCTCCGCTCCAAAGCCCTGTATGTGACAACAGATTGAAATGGCTGTGGCTGTCCTTGGACGGAAATGGGTTGATTGGCAAGACAATTGTTGAGATGGAAAGTAGTTGCCACAGTCTTGGTTTCACTGAGATTTCTGGAAGCAAATGGACAAAGTATCTGTGTCTTGGCTGAGATTCCCTTCAGTTCTGTGGAAGTTGTATCCAGTGTCAGCAATACAGCTGTCACCAGCGTACACATTCTTCTCTGCTTGTGTATTGGGAAGGTCGTATGCATGTATATTGAACAAAAGGGGAGCCAAAACTGATCCCTGGGGAAGGTCATTGTAGAGACGCTTAAGGGGGCTGATTTTCTGCTCGACTTGCAGGATGAATCTTCAGTTACTAATAATTTCTTGGATGAACCAGAGCAAAGGCCTACAAGGATTCACTTGCAGCAGTTTGGCAATCAGGCTGATATGCCACACAGTGTCGTAGGCTGCCATCAGATCAATAAGACCTGCACCAACTTCCTTTCCTGACTCAAATGCATGTTCCACATCTTGAGTCAAAGAACCTGATCTTGGGCGCACCATCCCCTCCTGAATCCAGCCTGAGTGCGAGGCAGCTGGGGATAGACGACCTCATTAATCTGCATCAGAATTAGTCTCTCCATCACTTTGTAGGTATCACACAGCAGAGACAATGGTCGGTAGCCCTTGGGGCCTCCAAGTCATTTCCCTAGCTTGGGAACAGCTAGGATCTTTGCTCTGCACTGAACTTTTGGGAGGCTGCAATCCTGAGTCCAATGATCAGAAACTGAAGCAGCCAACTTCTAATGATTTGGCCCGAGGTGAGAGACCAACTCATTGTGGATATTATCTGGACCAGGAGTTGATGTACAGCCTGGTCATGCTCTTGATTGGTAAAAGGAGCCATCGAGTTCATGTCCACTCCCAGAGACTGCCATCTCTCAGCAACCAACCATCATTTTAACTGCACAGCTGAAGGCTTTATCTCAGTTAGGAGCTCTGCCACTGGCCGCTAGCTGGGATGCAATGGAGTTTTCTGTGATTAGCTATTCTCTTTTGTCCAGACTAGAATCTCCATTCAGTCTCTTAATAATTTGCCAGGCTTATGACCACAATGCATGAAGTTCAGTTTGGAAACAGTTTCTTTCTATTGCTATGGCCTGGTTTGATCTAGAAGGTGAAAAAGGTCTCTACTTTTATAACCTTGTGTTCGTTCTTGGGGGATTTAAATTCCTGATATAGTCTGGCTGCATCAGATGACCATCTAGGAATAATTTGTTGACGGAATCCCTGAAGTATAGATGTCATGGCAGCAGCTATAACTTTATCGCAGAAAGGTTAGTAATAAGGAGGCTGTGGAATCCCTGTCATCGTAGGTTTTTAAGAATAGGTTAAATAAATACCTGTCAGGGATGGCCTAGATATATTTGGTCCTGCCTCCATGTAGGAAGGATGGACTTACTAGGTGACCTCTCAAGGTCCCTTCCAACTCTACATTTTTATGATTCCATCACTGGAATTTGTGGTCTGTTGCTGTTTAGTTTTTACATTTTCAGTCATTTTCAGTTCTTTGACACACGATTTTAAGAATTACACTGCGACAGCACAGGCTTCCAGCTACTAGCTGTTTTTAAATGTAAAGCTATATTGCACTTGGTTTCTTCATTTTCTTTGATATACAGCAGAGCTGCCTAGACCCACAGGATGTTGTGCATGAGCTACTAAAGTCTTTCAAACACTGTGGCTTTTACTTGAAAAATATTGAACTATATGTGCTATCAAAAGGTCACAATCAAGTTCTTTAGGCCAGTGCTTTAAAATACCTTAAACACCAGCTTTGAGAAATAGCTCTTTATTCCAAACCAGGCTCTGTTAATCCTATTAGCATATTCTTCCTCAACCTGCGCATGTGACTCTCATTATCACTACCTGCTTTGCAGTTACTCTGATCTTCCTGCTATGTCATAGAATTTAATGCCCTTTCAGAGCTGCCTCCTAGTACCAAGTACGTCAGTCAGGTCTCAGAACAGTGTCCTGTTCTGTCTCTGCTCAGAGGCTGCAGTGGAGGTCGGCTTCTCGTGCATGTTTACTTGCTCAGATTATTTTATAACTGCGTTTTTTCAGTGCTGAGTATCATTTTCTCCTCCAGGCATTGGTTCTAGGCCTTATGCATGAATGAGGCAGCGCTGTTCCACCGTGTCATATTCTAAAATGCTTTCTCTTCCAGGGCTGGCAGGTTAATGGCAATTCCATACCAAAGACACCAGAGGAAATCACTGAAGAGGAGTGCTCTGCCTTGGGCGTGGGTCTCTGGAACAATATGGTAAGAATGCCTGGAACCTCAAAGCCAGCCAGTCCTTAAGTAGGGAGAGTTCTGTCATTAGCAGTACTGCGAGGAATGGGGGAAACTGATGACAACTCCTTCATAGCTACCAACCTCAGACAGGTAGGGAGACTACTCTATATTTAAAGGTGTAGTACACAGTCCAGAATGACCTCTCCTTCCAGTTACAAAGCTTTGTATGCTGCAGTAAGCATTTTGAAAAGTGCCTGAGATGTCCTCCTTTCAACAACAGAGTCTCCTAAATATGGGGCAGGCACAAAGACACATAAAGGTACAGAAAAGTAAAGAAAGATCCCTTCTGTTGTTGAGCCTGGCTTCTCTCATAGAGTCACAGCTCAGCTACACAGAACCCCATTCAGGAGAATGCATCTGGGTCTTGGCCTGGCCTTCCAGTTCCTAAACTGATCTTGTAACAGTTATAATACTACAGTGCTGAGCATAATGGGGTCCTAATCCATGACTGGGGCTCCTAGATACCACAGCAGTACAAATAGTAATAATAATTAATAATAATAATATACCCTTTTATAACGTTTTGCCAAAATGTTCCTATTTTGAGGAGGATGGTTGGTCTGGAGGTGCCTCCATTTCTTCCTCAAGGCTTGCATTGGATCCAGGATAGACAGACTCCTTACAGCTGTGAAAGGCTGAAAATGTCTTTCTGGGGACTGGTGCTTCAAAGAAACATGGACACTCCTAACCCCAGAGCATAAGAGCCAAAAGGCAATTCGCATTCACAAAATTTGTGCATGTAATTGAATGTGGGCAGAGCTCTAGGTACTTCCACCTCCAACTAGTTGATGGTGAGTGCAAATCAATAAGTGAGAAGGACCGAGCACTCTGATTTGTGACTGCAGTTAATTTAATTGGGGGCAAAAATTCAGACAAATTTTTTGCACCTGTCTAAAGTTAAGTCTGGTCCCAGTGCCTTGAAAATGCTCCCTTTAGTGTATTTGCTATTTAGATGTATCTGCTCTGTTACCAGAATTTCAGTTTAAGGCATTTCCCCCCTTTTTATTTAGAAATTTGCCTCTTCCTTCAAAATTTTCCAATGTTCTTGTTTGTTTCCCTAGTGGTGCCAGCAGTCACGTTTCAACACACATATATATTTTTTAAAAGGATTAAATTAAAGTAAATAAATAAATGGTGGTTAGTGGAGCTATGTTAAAGAAAACCACTGGGATTTTTTTTTTTTTGAGGCGCAGATATTCATGAATGAACCAGATGCTGGCATGTAAAATTAAATGTTGTAGAAGATTTTTTTTAAACTAAGGGCTGGGGAAAAGGCAACCGGTGTGGAGGAGCACACGGTTCAGGTGGAGACATCCCCTAGGGATGATTTTATTAAAGGGGGAGCTCTATAGTTTAGTAAAAAGGATAGGAAAGAAGTTGGTAAAGTACAGATGGGAACTAGTGAAGAACAGTCAAACATAAGAGTCCCATTTAAATATAACACATGAAGGCAAAGAACTGAATACTGACAATATGTAAAAGTGCTTATATACAAATGCTAGAAGTCTAAATACTAGGATGGGTGAACTAGCGTGCCTGGCATTAAAGAACAATATTAATAGAATCATAGAATATCAGGGTTGGAAGGGACCTTAGGAGGTCATCTAGTCCAACCCCCTGCTCAAAGCAGGACCGATCCCCAATTTTTGCCCCAGATCCCCAAATGGCCCCCTCAAGGATTGAACTCACAACCTTGGGTTTAGCAGGCCAATGCTCAAACCACTGAGCTATCCCTCCCCCCGTTATATTGATATAACGGGCATTGTGGAAACTTGGGGAATGAGGATAATCAATGGGACATGGTATAAACACATTTGAGATACAAGTACATAGCCAATATTCATAACTTCAAATACAAAAATGATACACACATACAGACAGCATAATCATAACCAGAAAATTACAACCTTTTCAAAGACACCTTACCTGACCTCACAGGGAGAAGCTAAATGAATTCTTTAGTCTTCACTGTAGAGGATACAGGGGAGATTCCCACTCCTGAGCCATTCTTTTTAGGTGACAAATCTGAGGAACTGTCCCAGACTGAGGTGTCAATAGAGGAGGTTTTTGAACAAATTCATAAATTAAACAGTAATAAATAACGAGGTCTAGATGGTATTCATCCAAGAGTTCTGAAGGAACTCAAATATGAAATTGCAGATCTAATTGTGTATGTAACCTATCACTTAAATCAGCTCCTGTACCAAATTGCACCATTAAAAAAAAATGCTCCAGAGATGATCCTGGCAATTACAGCCAGTAAGTCTAATTTCAGTACCAGGCTAATTGGTTGGAACTATAGTAAAGAACAGAATATCAGTAAAGAACAGAATATCAGACACATAGATGAACATATGTTGGTGAACGGTCAAAACAGATTTGTAAAGGGAAATCATGCCTTGTCAGTCTACTAGAATTTTTTGAGGGAGCCAATAACTATGTGGATGAGGGTGGTCCAGTGGATGCAATGTACTTGGACTTTCAAAAAGCCTTTTGACAAGGTCCCTCACCAAAGACTCTGAAGCAAAATAAGAAGTCATGGGATAAGAGGGAAGGTCCTCTCATGGATTAGTAACTGGTTAAAAGACAGGAAACAAACGGTAGGAATATATGGTCAGTTTTCACAATGGAGAGTGGTAAATAGCAGGGTCCCCCAAGGTTCTGTACTGAGACCTGTGGTGTTCAAAATACTCATAAAATGATCTGGAAAAGGGGGTGAACAGTGAGGTGGCAAAATGTGCAGATAGTTAAGTCCAAAGCTGACTGAAAGAGTTACAAAGGGATCTCACTAAATTGGATGACTGAACAACAAAAGACAGATGAAATGCAATATTGATAAATGCAAAGTAATGCACTTTCAAAAAATAATACCACGTATACATACAAAATAATGGGGGCTAAATTAGCTGTTCCCACTCATGAAAACATCATCATGGATAGTGCTCTGAAAACACCCGCTCAATGTGCAGCAGCTGTCATCAAAACCAACAGAATTTTAGGAACCATTAGCAAAGGAATGGATAATAAAACAGAAATATCGTAATGCCACTATATAAATCCATGGTATGTCCACACCTTGAATACTGTGTGCAGTTCTGGTCAGCCCATCTCAAAAACAATATATTAGAATTGGCAGAGGTGCAGAGAAGGGCAACAAAAATGATTAGGGGTATGGAACAGCTTCCATATGAGGAGAGTTTTAAAAGACTGGGATTATTCTGCTTAGAAAAGAGACGACTAAGGAGCGATATGATAGATGGTTTTGAGCAAGTGAATAGGGCAGTGTTATTTACGCCTGCACATAACACAAGAACTAAGGGTTCATGGAGGATAGGTCCACCAATGGCTATTAGCCAAGAGAGTCAGGGATTCTACCCCATGCTTTGGGATTCCCTAAAGCTCCAACTGCCAGAAGCTGGGTATGAACAACCGATCATTGGAAATTGCCCTATTCTGTGCTTTCCCTCTGAAGCATTTGGCATCAGCCACTCTCAGAGAGAGGTTATTGGGCTAGATGGACCATTGGTCTGACCCCGTATGGCCGTTTTTATGTTCTTATTTATCAAAGCATCTGTAGTTCCCATTTTAGGGCATGTGAAGCAGCTAAGAACAAAATCCAATGAGCAGTTCAATAAACACCATTTAAGACTAAATCCATGTAGATCTCTAGTTTTAATTTCTGTCACTTACCAGCAGCTGGAGGGTTAAAAACTAATCGTAATCAAGGCTAAGTTTTTGTCACGGTTATTTTTAGTAAATGTCGGGGACAGGTCACAGGCAAGCCATGACCTGTCCCTGACTTTTACTAAAAAATATCCCTAACGAAAGGGGTAGGCGAGTTCAGCACCCACTGCTGTTGGGGCTTCTGGGTCCCCCCACTGCTACGATATGTGGGAGCTTTGGGGTCCCCCGGCCCACAGGGCTGAGCTGCTGTGGGGTCCCCTTGCCCACCAGGCAGCTGGGCAGCTGCAGGGAGTCCCCCTGCCCGCCACGGCTAGAAAACTGTGGGGTCCCTCCACCAGGGCGGGGGTGCCCCAGTGCAGCGGGGGTGCCCCAGCTCCAGCCCCAGTGCAGAAAATGTCACGGAGGGCAATGGAAGTCACTGTGGCTTCCATGACCTCCGTGACATAACCATAGCCTTAATCGTAATCAAGGCTGTAACCTTGGAACAAAAGAGCTGTCTCTCTGTTATCCATGAACACTCATAAGGATAATGTCAAAGTTCATGTCTCAGCTCTTCTTTTACTGCAAGGCAGATGCTATGATAAGATATATGTCGTGCTCCTATGTCATTGTGTTTGGCTCAGGTCCACTAGCTAAATTAATAGGAGGAGGACTGGAAGCCAATTTAAGCACTGTCACACAATCTGCCTGTGAGATCAGGCAAGTCACTTAACTTACCTGTGCCTCAGGTTCCCCACCTATAAACCAGGGCTAGTGATACTTGCCTTGCACATATATTACCAGCACTAATTAAATGATTTGTAAAACATGTGAAGACAGAAAACAATTCCTAAACTAAATATTATTTTTGAATGGGTTTAAGTGCAAAACTACTGAGATAATTCACACAAATATGAAAGAGTTAGGGCAAAAATCTGCCTTTTCATCTGCTAAGCACAATTTTTTTCCCCGTGGAATTTCTATGAAAGTGATTTTTTTTTCACTGGGTGCAAATAATGAGTTGACTTGATGGGGGAGGGAGCTAATTTTGCCACCAAAAATTGCACTTTGCTAATGGAAGGTGGAAACATTTTGTCTGGGGTCAGCTTGGCCAATGTTTTTAAGAATCCTGGATTTCATTGGCAAACTGCATCAGGTAGGGAAGCCATAGGAGATTCTTATTAAAGTCTTAAACTAGAACCCACCTTCATACCCCTCATTCCCACCCCAGATCTTTACTGGACTATGCAGCTAGCATTTCAGCAGCTAAAATTAGAGAATGGATTAGAACTTTATTATTCCTGGGTTCACATGCTCATTTCATCTAGCCTATTAAGCCTCCCTTCCCTCCAGTGTTTCTAAATCCCAGCTCTCCAGATTCCAGTGTGTGCAGAATGCCACGCGCTGCCTTCTTTCTTACACGTATTGTACAAAGACGAGTGACATCCCCATCCTGAAACAACTCTACTGCCTCCCCATTCATTGCAGGGTCCAGTACAAAACTGCACTCCAGGGGTGAAATCCTGGCTCCACTGATGTTAATTTATCCCCATATGTTCAAAGCTCTCCATGGATGTGTACACCAGTCTATCTTGTCCTTCTCTCTCTCTAGCCCCCGCTCAAATCCCTGCCCTCAACTGGTAATTGGTGGGGGGAGAGCCTTCTTCTCTGCAACTCCGGCCATTGGAACAACCTCTCTGTATCACTCTGCTTCACTGACTCTCCATATAAATTCACTTCTTTTCCAAATACATATCCTTTATTTGGCCCCCTTGACTGAACCACTTAACATTCCCCTCTTCCATACTTTATTCTTGTCATTTTAATTCTGGAGACATTTTGGGAAACGTGTGTGTGGCAGACGTTAAGCAAAATGAAGTTGTACTGTCAAAGATGGGCCTTTCCAGGATTTGCTGTTGGCTTCTTATATTTTTGGAGATGCCATTTGAGTCAATGAACTGACCTAAGGTGTGAAAAATACTTAGTTCGGTTTTGCTTATGCTTTTTGTTTGGATGCTTCCCTATCTGTTCGTCTCCATGCCTCTCCTCTTTCAACACTGAAATCTCTTAGTAAAGCTGGAGGTTCTCAGAAAGGCATCTCTCTGGGTAGACTTTCTTATCTGCAATCCCTTTGATGGTTGCCTACAATTGCATAAGACTAGATGACAGGTAAGAATCTTTGGAGTTTAAAAGGCACGGAAGATTTCTTTATCTGATCAGCATCCCTGACAAGGCGAAGCTCTTACTCTCATCAGAATAACATCCAGTGATATCTGCTAAAAAACAAACCCGCTGCAGCGAGAGCTGATACAAGATATAAATCATGGCCAGTAGGGCAGTAAATAGCAGAGTAGGAAGGAGCCCATTTTTTGTCTCCAAAATGCTCTGTTCCTTCCAATTGATGTGTGAATTCCAGGTGCCCTGTAGATGTTTTACAAAACACTTAATTGCTGGTCGGGAGCAAGGTTCCAAGAAACTTTATATATTTAAGAAAGTGGTTTGTTAGAAATTGGCACATGGTTGCGAAAAGCTGTGAATAGTTATTTGTATATTTAGTCCACCATCACATCACCATGCTGATATCTATAATGGACAGTTTGATTAATTTGGGTAAATGCTTTGCAACATTATCTCTGGAAATATATCTAGGTGCTAAGTGCCTTTCATTTGTATTAAAGAATTTAGACAAGAAGCTTTTACTCTTGTTTTCAGCTATGATTCACGTAACAAAATAGACCATGAAAAGTCCAACCCTATAAGATAAGGAAAAACAAGTCAGTAAGACAAGAACCCTAACTGGGTAGTGACCACAGCGGGATTTGTACTATGCATCATCCTCTATATACTCATTTAACATTTTACTTTCGTTTTGGGAACATAGGAATTGCCCAACTGGATCAGACCAGTGGTCCATTTAGTCCAGTATCCTGTCTTTGACAGTGGCCAGTAACAGAAAATTCAGGGGAAGGTGAAAAATTCTGCGGTGGACCAAATAGAATAACCCGCCCATGGGATAAATACCTTTCTATCTCCCATCAGTTAGGGATTAGCTTATGTCCTAAAGTGTGAAGGTTTATATCCTTTCTAATATTTTTTAAATCTTGTCTAATGTAACTATGGCTCTTCTCATTATCCATAAAAATGTTTAATCCTTTCTTGAAATCTACTAACCTCTTGGCCCTAAGACTGTGATCATGTGTTCCAGAGGCTACGGTGTGTAAAAATAACATTTCATTTTATCAGTTTAATTAAACGGCCACTCATTCTTGCTTAGGAGAGTGTAAGATGGGAGCTCCCAAATAATTTTTTCTCTGCCATTCATTATATTCTATATTTCAGTCATGTTCCTTCCTATTCCTCTCCTCTCTAAACTACACAGTCCTAACCTTTCCAAATGCTTCTCCAACAGAAGTTTCTAAGCATTTGTATCCCCTGTCTCTGAACCCTTTGTCTTATTTCCTTTTAGATGGAATGACCAAAACTGCACATTCCAGGCGAGAATGTAACAATGGCTTATATAATAGCATTATAATATTTTAAGTGTTTTCTATTCCATTCCTTATGCACCCTTGCTTTTCTGACCATGGTTGCACATTGAGCAAAGACTTTCCTTGAGTCATCTACAATGGTGCCCAAGTTTCTTTATTGAGTGTTTACAGTTAATGTACAACCCAGCAAGGAGTAAGAGTAGTCCAATTATTCCTTCCAGTATTCGTCTTGCATTTGTCAATATTCAGTTTCATCATCTGCCATAATGATGTATTAATAGTTGTCCCATCTTGTGGGAAGAGAAACAAGGGGTGGTAAAAAAACCCAGTCCTGTATCCAGCCTTGAGGTGCAACACATAGTGCTTTTGTAACAAGCTGTGGCTGCGTATATAAAGAATGGGAATAAAAAGTAGTGCCATCAAAAGCACAAGCCCCGCTCACTTGAGATAAAAGAGCAAATTCATTAGCTGTGATAATAGCCAGCTTGTAATGATGTGGGCTCTGTTCCCCAGAAGGATGGTGCACATGCACTAAGGCATTCTATTATACTTCTGTGACTCTTTATCACAAAGTAGAATCCCAGGGAGTGATTAAAAATAGCAACCAAACCAAAATGAAAGAATCAGGGTGGTGCCATTGCTCCGTCAGAGTTAAGATTGTGTTCCATTTTGTACTTAAAGTGGAGCGATCAAGCTCTTTTTTTTTACATGAAAAACACAGTGCTTCTACCCAAATTTTCAGCACATAATCTCTCAGTAAAGCTTGAATTTTCTGAGCAGTTTCAAGAAAATCAGTTAATTAGTCTGAGCTCTATTCAATTAAAAATTGGCCCCTAAAAAAGGTTTCACATTTTGAGTTGCGATTTTTCTAGGCTTGTTTCAGGGGGTACCGTGGTGGCTTTCTCTGCCCCTTGCTGGAGGCCTTGCCTCCCTGACACACTCTCCCAACAGAAAGGTGTCACTGGAGAAAAAGAGACAGTGAGTTTGCACCTATGAGCACTGCTTAGAGAAGCCACTCAGGCTCTTGTACTGGTTGAGTCAACAAACTTGGTTCTCCAGGGGCTAAAAGGGGAGAGAGGAGCAGGGCCGGCTCTAGGCACCAGCCTAGGAAGCACATGCTTGGGACGGCATACTGTAAGGGGGGGCATTCAGGCCAATCTTAGGGTGGCATATTCCGCTCTGCCCTTTTTTTTTTCTTTTCTTTTTTTTGCTTCGGCGGCGCTCCGTTTTTTTTTTTTTGCCTAGGGCAGCAAAAAAGCCAGAGCCGGCCCTGGAGAGGAGGCAGTAGCCAATCAGGGCCTACTAGATGAGATAAGAAGGCTTGCCTGCTTCTCCTGAGGGTGAATTCTGGTTGGAGCTGGGACAAGAGAAGAGCTCCCTGAACCTAACCCAAAGAACCCAGGCCTGCGTCAGGGCCAAACAATCCAAATGAATTGCAGTTAAAGCAAGCAATAAACTGGTGGTGGTGGTAGTGGAGTTTGAAAACCCGAGGGGCCCTTTTGAGTTGAATTTCAATCAATTGCTATATGACAAGCAAGGGGTGCTGGCACGAGAGGCTTTGCTCCTGGTGAACTTTGACAAGGCCCCTTAAAAACTATTCCCGGTAGAAAGCCATCCTCCCTAAACAAATGAAGTGTGATTTTTCCAGAATATAAGGTAGATGGGGGAGGTGTGTGTGGGGGGAAATTCTGGGGGAAGTGTGACTATTAATGGTAGTGGGGAGATTGGGGAAGGGGGTTGGAAGACTGGCATCCCTACTGGGGCAGAGTTAAGGTGGTGGGGTTAGCTCTAGTGGGCTAGACATATGGCATCTCCAGGTGGAGGAGTAAGAAGTTGGTCATATGAGATGCCTTAACTTTTCATTTCCTTGCTTTTGTGTTTTTTTGTTATGCATAGAGCCACCTTAAGTCACACGCAACACAGTTTCAGTGTAGTAGCCGTGTTAGTCTGTGTCAGCAAAAAGAAAACAAGAAAAATACCTGTGGCACCTTCGAGACTAACAAATTTATTTCATCATAAGCTTTCGTGGGTTAAGAACCCACTTCATCGGATGCATGGAATGGAACATACAGTAATCAGATATTTATACATTCAGAGAAACATGAAAAGGTGGGAGTGTCTATATCAATGTTAAGAGGCTAATTAATTGAAAGGAACTGTTATCAGTAGAAACTTTTGAAGTGATAATCAACATGGCCCATTACATTACAGACAGTTGACACAAAGGTGTTAAGAGTGTTTTAAGGAGGGGAAATAAATTCAATTAACGTAATGACCGAGCCACCCACAGTCAATATTCAAGCCTAAGGTAATGGTATCTAGTTTGCATATTAATTCCAATTCAGCAGTTTCTCGTTGGAACCTGTTTTTGAAGTTTATCTGTTGCAAAATAGCCACTTTAAAGTCTGTCATTGAGTGATTAGAGAGGTTGAAGTGTTCACCTACTGGCTTTTGAATGTGATGATTCTTGATGTCAGATTTGTGTCCGTTTATTCTTTTGCGTAGAGACTGTCCAGTTTGGCCAATGTACATGGCAGAGGGACATTGCTGGCACATGATGGCATATATCACATATATCACACAGTGTTTTTGTGTACTGGTATATGTTAGAGATGGGCCTGCAGTAAAACTCTAGATCCTCACATACGTGATTTACGGCTGCATCCACTTGAGTATAAGACACTTGTGTTCTGTCCTCTTCTAGATGGAACCAGTTGGGCAGAAGGAGCATTATCATTATACAGAGATGCTTCAGGCCCATTGCCCATCTCAGGTAAGAGGGCTTTCTTTTTAATGTGGGATTTTAACTGCTTCTTGCAGAATTTCCAAGTTATCTAATAGGTTATACAGATGTGTGTCTGTTTTAAGAGACTACTGCTCATTCCTAAATGTGTGGGGACCCACTTCCTGAATCTGCTCACAAAGCTTTAGGTTACAAATGGCCTCTAAGCCTCTTTAACTATTTTCTATTGTTAAAATGCTGAACCACTGAGGAAGTTTGCCTGAAAACTGGGCTTCTTGGCAGTGTGTAGTTAAACCACCTTTCCACACTGTATCTTTCATACTGGTTCAGATGCTGGGTGCATCTCGTCTGAAATGAATAAAGTGAATGATTCTTTAAAGGGAGAGAACTGTCTGTATTTGGATCAATTTCAGCAGTAAAACAGAGTCCCACACAGAGTGAAGAACTTGGACCAATGGTGACTTGAATCATTTTTTTGTCTGATCTGAAAGTGGCCAATTGTCTTCAGCAGCAGCTGATTGTCTTTCTGTTATGGCCATTAAATGTATCTTATCTCTGCAGGAGTATCCATATTTGTTCACATACAGAAATAGTAACTACTCATCTTCCCCTTGGACATCACAGCTTGAAGCCTTGTCTCAGGTACAAAAAGCCTTGGCGTAGCGTATAAATTAATACGTGACTACACTGGCTGGGTGGTACTGGATGGGTGGGGTTGGTACAAGAGTGGTGTTGTCTCATGAACATTATTACATGGGGACAATTTTGAATCCAAAGCCTGAGACTCTTTGCTTCCATGCTGTGAATGGTTGAGGACTAAAAAACTTATATTGCTGCCACATCCTTACCTAGCTGGATTTTGTGTAGCATGGGCCAAATTGTCTTTAGTCAGCCTGAGGCCTTGTCTTCGCTGCTAAAAAGGGTGTGTTTTTCATCTCAAGGTAACTAACATGGGTGAGCTATCCCGAATAAAAACACAGTGAAGGCAAGACAAGTTAGGTTTGTTGCAAGATGAAGTAGGCAAGGTCAGCCTCAGGCTAACTTTGTTGAGTTTAAATCAGGTGTAGGCAAACTATGGCCCATGGACCAGATCCAGCCTGTCAGGGCTTTGGATCCAGCCCATGGGACTGCCACCCCCGTGGTGCCATGGGCCCCGCACTGCTCCCAGAAGCGGCCAGCACCACGTCTGCAGGCACCGCCCCCCGCAGCTCCTATTGGCCGGGAATGGGAAACCCCGCCCAATGGGAGCTGTGGGGGGCGGTGCCTGCAGGCGAGGGCAGCGCGCAGAGCCCTCTGCCGCAGCCCTCCCCCAGGGGCCACAGGGGCGTGGTGCCGTAGCGGCGCGGGGCAGGGCAGGCAGGGATCCTGCCTTAGCTCCGCTGCGCGCCGCTGCCACCCTGGAGCTGCTCAAGACAAAATGAAAAAATCATGGTAGTGCTATTGCACCACCAAAGTTAAGGTTGCTTTTAGTTTTGCACTTCCAGGGGGAGTTCTAGCGCGTGACTATGGGTGTTGATTATCTATCTTCGATGAAGGTTTTTGATGCCCTGAGAGAGGGATTGGTGATAAATGACCTGGTTGGAAAGCCAAGCCTTCACAAGAAGAAGGGGATCCCTGGACATCCAGAGGAAGCACTCAAGAGATGTAAACTTGGCTTAATCAAGCCCAGGAGTTAGAGCAGTTGTTCCCAAACTTTAACAACCTGTGAACCCCTTTCACTAAAATGTCAAGTCTCACGAACCCCCTCCTAAAAATGAATATGTCCAGGGATTTTCCTCCTTTACCTGAGTATAAATTATAAAAGCAGTGATCTTGGAAATATAAAATTTGTTTTTATGACATGCTTATTACACACTATTTTTTTTTTGACATAATATCTTTTATATTACAATATCCAAAAAACTGGGTATGCAAGAATTTGAGATCTCAAGATCCCTTCTTCAATCTCAGGAATGTGCCATCTCAAGACTGTATATTTAAACCATAAAGGAGTTTAAATGTAAAGAAAAGAGAAAATGCATTTTCTTCATAGAGAAAATCTTCAGGGTTTACAGAGGATGGTGGGATTGGTAGTAGGAGACACACAGAATGTTTATGAAGAAAATGCATTTTCTCTTTTCTTTACATTTAAACTCCTTTATGGTTTAAATATACAGTCTTGAGATGGCACATTCCTGAGATTGAAGAAGGGATCTTGAGATCTCAAATTCTTGCATACCCAGTTTTTTGGATATTTATTATTAATTATTTATCATTACAGTATTTTTATTACATTAAGAAAACAGCAACACTCTTCCAAGATCTCACTTTCGTAGCGTGTATCACTTTGAATAAGCCTGTTATAAGACAAGGCTCCTATGTTTCATCAAGGAGTATCAGATGTGAAATAGCATGAAGGTATTTAAGAAGCCAGCTCAAAGAGTTCCTCCTACACAAGCATTCAGGTCTTGAGCAGTCCAGGCAAACAACACACATTACAACAAAGCTTAAACTTGTTCTTCATCATAATTTTAAAAACAACACTAGCTGCCTATTTAATTTTAAAAACAGCAAAAAATATCCACCTCCCTTTCCATTTCTTATAAGGAGTCTTGAAGTTTAAATCTCCTCAGTGTGATAGAGATGCTTGCTTTGATCTGCTTAGCTCTTGGAAGTCCAGGGGCTCTGAGCTGCTGATCCCGTGCGGGTCCCTAGGGACAGCTCTTTCCACCATTAGGGAATTTTTTCCCAAGAACCCCCTGTAACATTTTGCAAACCCCCAGCGGTTCACAAACCCCAGTTTGGGAACCACTGAGTTAGAGGATGCTCTAACCAGTGGGTCATCTCCCAACAGAAGCAAATCAATTTTGAAGAGAGCCCATATTTAACTTGCCAAAAGCATAAGCCACCAGGTGTGCCTATTTATGTGCAATAACTAAATGGTGTGGAATTCAGTTTCACTCTAGGAAATTCAGAAACACCTCAGTTTGTTTTTATATATAAATCCCTAGGGACATCAAACATTTATTCCCATCAGTCCATAAAAGGCCTCATGTAATGTCGCATACTGTGTGTACTTCCAGGAAAGGAGCTATGGGACAAGCATTCCCTGTTTTGATCGAAATCCCTCTAATACGGTTCCTGTTTCAGGTACAGATTTTTTAAAATCTTTATTGGAGAGCTGTTTCAATTTATCTTAAAGGGACGCTGTCAATTAGTTTTATGTGCAAAATGTAACTTTTCTTAAAGTATTAAATTATTTCATTAATGTAAAAAATACTTCAGTAATAAAAGATGCAGCTTTAGGTGGCTATTTAAAAATTCCTCTGTGGTGTTTATAAAGCCACATACACAGAATTGGCCTTAAGTATAGGTGAATTACAAAGTGAAACTGGCAAAAAGCAGAAAATGAAGCTAACCAGTCTGCCCAAGTAGTAGTATATGCAATTATAATAAATCTGTACATCTTTAGCCCCATGCAGTCATTGATCTCAAAGCGCTCTATGAGCAGTAATGATTTAAGCCTCCTAGCATGCCAGTGAGTCAGTGAACTCTGATTATCCCCACTGGACAGATGGGGAAACTGAGGCACAGATAGCAGCCATAAAGTCGCACAGGATAAGGAAGTGAAGAAGCACCTAGGTCTCTAACAACCCAGCTTAACCGCAAATGCCACCACCTTCTCCAAAAATTTAAAAATAAAACAGTAAAAATGATGAAAAAAATTTGATATTTAGCGTTATTTCAGTTTAAACAGCTTAAGGTCAAGGAAACATGTTTGAAACATTTTATTTTTTGTAGTCCTTATCCCTTTACTTACAGGTAGTTTTCTCAGAGGTAGATGTGAATTATTGACAGATGCTTCAGGTATCACAGGTTTCTCTGACCTTAGCCTTTAATGTGTTCTTGAGAGCTCCCCTGCAGACACAGAACAGAACTGGATCATTGCAGACTCCTAGTACGGCTCCTGCTTTGTCACAGTGGGAGTTTTTTAGATAAGATTGAAAGACTCTTCAGTCAAATTCTGGTTAAATTATCTGATTGGCTTAATATCAATCAGGTTTGTATCTAAGTTGGATGTACTCTTCCCAACTAAGTCACAGTTCACTAATCACATGAATGGTCCATTCTGTAAAATACCTTGGAGTCATCTGCTTGCCTATAATTGCAGATGGTAGTGCTGTCTAACAGTTAGTTCTGCTGACCGTGGGCCAGAGAAATGGGAGTTTAATTTCCCCTATATTCAGAACCAACAGCGGTTTCAGGAGCCTGTAACGTTATTTTGCAATTCAGAATTTGCTGCTGTGATCTATTTTGTTCCTTTGGCAGTTAATAATTCATCAGTATAGTATATTATAATGGATAACTTTTCTACATAAAGGTTCATTACCAAAGAAATAAATTCAAAAAGAGACCAGTTACCAGGATATATATACACATTCTTAAGAAGTCAAGAAATAAATCAGATGAAGGAAAAACAAATGTTGTGCATATAGAAAATTTTTAATGTAGCAAGGTCAATATATGCATATTGGTGCACTGCCTTATATTAAAATGAGAATCTTCTTTCAGTTTTATTTGTCTCACATCACAAATTGAAATATAGGTAGGCATGGCAAAATTTGACTTTTATTTTATTATTTAGACAGATATCTTTATTTTAAAGCATTTTTCTATTTTTATCCATTTTAAATTTTCAGTTGTGCAAAATTATGGGTTTTAAGTATTTCACCCCCTATTTTAATCCATTTAAATTTTCACAGTTGTAGGAAACTATGGCAGGGGGAATCAGACAATGGTGGTGGGGATCATACAATTATTTGATAGTAGATGGTGAGATTTAAAGCTTCATAACCATTCAAACACGTGTCAGAATGTACAAAGTAAATATCCTTAACTCAAACTCCTAAGTTCTCAAGCTCCTTTTTTTCTTTGCCTATCTGTACATTTCAATTATTGATGAAAATATTTTCATTTGTCGGTTTGTGTGTACAGTGAAATTGATGTTTACCAACACTTACCAATAAAGATCTAATCCTTCCAAGCCTAAATGTAGGCCAGATTTTTCAAAAGAGCTCAGGGTTGGATTTTCAGGTGCTCAGAACTCACAACTGGGGTCAGATTTGCAAGAGAGCTCAGCTCTCATTCAGGCACCTAAATGTGGGTCATATCTTCAAAAGTGCTTAGCTCAGTACTCACCATGCTGAATAAACTCTTGAAAATCTTCCCACTTATTATTTTGATGCCTAAACAGAAGACTGGCTTGCTTGAAAACCTGGCTTATAACGATAAGTTAAATGACAACCAGACAATAGGAGAAAATATGTGATACTTTTTCAAGTCCAGTTTGGAATCTTAAGACTTCTGTGTGTTTCTCTCTCAGATGGATTTTGATTTCCTTTTAAAAGTTGTAATACCAAGTCTGTGGAGCTGTGCCTGTCATCAGTCCCTTTCTTGGATCTTAATAAAAATCTTACTTTGGATAGATGTGGAGGGAAATCCCTTGGCCTTCTCACTGTAATTGGTTTGCAGCAATGGGATCAAGACTTGGCCCGATGACTGTCCTCCTAACTGCTGAGTATTCTGATCAATGCCAGTATTTGTCAATATATCATTCTAAGCACCTATATATATATAGGGTCATGATTACCTGGCATGATTACCTGGCTTAACATTAATATTGAACTAGAGTCTCTAGAATGTTTTATACTTATCCCAAAGAAAAGTTATTCCAATACAGTGTGATTTGACACATCCCTTCTCCTCCCAAACTTGTTTTTTTCTTAGTTCACAATTTGAGGCCAGCAGACATCAAGGTGATTGGTGCACTGGGAGACTCGCTCACAGTAAGTGCAGATCACTGGATAACCATAGCTGAACTGAATGATACGAGGACAGATGTGAATTCTAATGAGAGTAGTACAAACATGGTTATGCTCTCTTTGGCTAATCGTGTTCTCCATGCTGTCTTGTACCATGGTCCAACTATAGCTATTAATCACCTTACAGGTCTAATCTTTCTATGTGCAGAACAGGAGTGCTGCACACAGCGGACTGGTGAATTATGCTGCACATCAGATAAAAACAGTCAGGGTGAATTTGCTATAATTGCATACATTTTTACAGCTCAGAGCTAATATCCCTAGATACTTACCTTCCTAACAAATAGTAAGCAGCATAAACTAAATGTGCCAGTTCTCCAGATGGTATAAATTGGCATCGTTCCACTGGAGTCTATGAAGCTACTCCCATTTGCACCATCTCAGTATTTGACCCAATGACTGAAGAGCCAAAGTAACAGAGATCAGATGTTGTGTATACTGTACCTCTGTGGAACAATAAGCAGGCTTCTTGTTCAGGCAGATTGTGACTGTCACAGTTCAGGGCAACAGTATTTCCCCATCCATGGTCTAGCAAGGGCACCCACTCTAGGCACCCAGTTCGCCAGCTGTCACCTCTCTTGGAAGGAGACTCCGTGATTCTCTCCCTCTTGACTGGGTTTGTTCCAGGCTGCATGATTCACTGCCTACACTGTGAGTTTCCCAACAAGCTGGACTGCCTAAGCAGGCCTGCTTTGCTTTCTCCTCCGAGGCTATAAAACAATGTAATTGACCACAGTTGTAAGGTACCACACAGCCCTTTCTAAGCAAGCACATTTATTATTAATCAGTACAACGAAAACATATTACAAACAATACAAGGACTTGCACACATGCTAATAGACTTACTAGTGATCACTCCCAACTCAACAAGGACTCTGGCAGGTGATCAGTCTTTCAAACCCCACCAAGCAGTGTTTCTGTGGTTACAAGTTCATAACAGCTGTTACCAGGGCCGGCTCCAGGCACCAGCTTTCCAAGCTGGTGCTTGGGGCGGCGTCAAGAATGGGGTGGCAGTCCGAGTCCCACGGCGGCAATTCGGCGGCAGGTCCGCTCTTCCCACCACTGAATTGCCGCCGTGGGACTCGGACTGCCGCCCCATTCGCACCCGCTGTGGCGGCAATGGGGCAGCAGGTCCGCCGCTCTTCCCTTGCCGCCGCGGACTCGGACTGCCTGTGTCGGGGGCGGGGCCACCGCCACTGCTTGGGGCGGCAAAATGGTGAGAGCCGCTCCTGGCTGTTACTCAGAACAAGCACACAAGAAGTAATTCTTCTGCTCTACTCCATGCTGATAAGGTCTCAACTGGAATACTGTTTCCAGTTCTGGGTGCCACATTTCAGGAAAGATGGGACAAATTGGAGAAAGTCCAGAGGAGAACAACAAAAACAATTAAAGGTCTAGAAAACATGAGGAAAGACTGGAAAAAAATGGGTTTGTTTAGTCTGGAGAAGAGACGACTGGGGGCGTGGAGGACATAAGTTTTCAAGTATATAAAAGGTTGTTAGAAGGAAGAAGGAGTAAAAATGTTCTTGTTAACCTCTGAGGACAGGACAAGAAGCAATGGGCTTAAGTTGCAGCAATGGCTGTTTAGGTTGGACATTAGGAAAAACTTCCTGTCAAGGTAGTTAAGCACTGGAACAAATTACCTAGCGAGGTTGTGGAATCTCTGTTATTGGAGGTTTTTAAGAGCAGGTTAGACAAACACCTGTCAGGGATGGTCTAAATAATACTTAGTCTGACCTCAAGTGCAGGGGACTGGACTAGAAGACCTCTCGAGGTCCCTTCTAGTCCTATGATTCTATGCATAGGTTAGCCTTTTCTTTATACAGCTGGTGTCTTTGATTTTCAGAGACTGCGAATAAGTAATCAGCAGACAGTGCTTCACTCCTCAGAGTGTAGCATTCAAAGCTTGGGTCTGGAGGTGGGAATTTGCATTTGCTTCCCTTGGGTATTTCCTAGGAAACCCACTCAACTTTGTTTGCCCCAAAAGTTCCTTCTTGTCTGGCACGTTGTGTAAAATAGTCTTTTGACCATCATAACTAAGGCTGCGTGTCATGGAAGTCACGGGAGGGGGCTCAGGGCTGGGGCAGGGGGTTGGGGTGCAGGGTGGCGCTTACCTCGGGGCAGGGGGTTCCCCGAAAGCAGCCGGCATGTCACTGTAGCTCCTAGCTGGAGGGGAAAGGGGCCTCTGCACACTGCCGCCCACAGGCACCGCCCCCACAGCTCCCATTGGCTGCAGTTCCCAGACAATGGGAGCTGTGGAGCTGGAGCGGGCGGCGCGTGGAGCCTCCCTAGCCTTCCCTCCCACTAGGAGCTGCAGGGACACGTAGAGCCGGGTAGGGAGCCTGCCAGCCCCACCAACTCTCTCCCCACAGCACCAGCAAGGGTCCCAGGCCACGTGCTGCCAGTGTATATATTCCTATTATCTTAAATGAACTTAGAGCTGTTTTGAAAAGTTTCAAAAATTTTCAACAAAAAGGGACACATTGTCCCTGAAAAAGTTCCCATTTTTGACAAGTTCTAAATTAATTTCCCTTAAAAGGCAATCATATCTAATGTGGGTTACACCTCTGCGTCATCCCATCAAGAATAGACAGGCTAGGTATGATTCAGTGGTGTGGAACTGAAATACCCTCAATCCTTTTAAGAACAAATACTGTATCTGGAGTGTAGCTTGGCTCATTAACCCCCCTTCTAATTGCTTTCATTATGACCAGACAGAATGGATGGCTTTATCTGGAAGGTCTGTTCACTCTCTCCCTTTCCCTTGGTATCAGGCAGGTAATGGGGCAGGGTCCAAACCAAACGATGTTCTCGATGTTCTGACACAGTACCGAGGTCTCTCCTGGAGGTGAGTGCCCTAAATTCTGTCGCATCTAAATGTTTGTTTTTGTCCCTGGGGAAACTGTCGTGGTCTCTGAACTCAGGGCCCTATGGCTGCTGAGATACACGTCTCCTCTGGCATAAGATTCTCCCTAGGCTACTACTAAAAACACTGGGGAGGCTGACAATGTCTTCCTGAAATATCCTAACCAGTTAGCAGGTGTTGATCTTACTAGGAAATAGTTACATGGGTTTTCCTGACTCAGGCAGGTCATAGTCACCTGCCTCTGAATATAAAGGATGTGCTCTCCTGAGAGGATCTAAGGTGTGAGCTGAGCACTCCCAAGGAGCATCCCAGCCTGGGGAGGAGCATTGAGCTAAACATTGTTCTTATTCATTTATTTGTTGATAAAGCCAAATCCAAAGAGGGGAATGAGTTTGGCTTCACTCTCTGTGTGGACTTTGTTTTAGAGCAGGCTGAGAGTGGCACCTGTTCACATCTGTATTCTTGATAGGGAATACGATTTTTCATTCATTTGAACAAACTTCAGCCCTTATTCCAAAGCTCCAGCCTTGCATATGCCCACCTCCCAGCTGAAGTCAATGGGAGTTCTACCTGCAAATGGGCTGCAGAATTGGGTCCTCATTGCTTCTCTCACTCCACACAAGGTCAATATTTCTCCTGACCCTTTCCCCACTCTAGCTAGGTTATACAATGCAGCCACTAGTTACAATCAGTACCGGCCTAGACTTTTACATCTGGCACTGGTATTTACTACACAGTTCAAAAGCGCCATATTGAAAATAACAATATTCTCTATTTTTTGTAACTATGAAAACTTGTGATTTAACTGTAAGCTCAGCATGTTTTTCCCATCATTTCTCACTCGTGCATTTGTAATTAGAAATATCAGCTGTGTAGTGTATTAAAATACCCTCATTCCAGATTAAAGGAACACTGTACAAGTACTATATGCCCAACTTTTTAGGCTTTATTTTTAAGAGGGAATTTCAAAAGGAAATCTTGATAAAAATCTAATAACATATGGATCTCCATACTTTTTTTTAGTACAAACACTTTTAAATAATGTAACAATCCACATTATTAGAAACAGAATTACAGAAGAACTACTAGTGCAGGAGAAAGTGTAAATGTTTATAAACAGAAAATAGACAGATCAGTTTCATTTTCTTTCTTTAAACTGAGTGAAATGGAAAAATCTATATAGTGATCACCCTTTAATTTAGTAGAACCTCAGAGTTACGAACACCTTGGGAATGGAGGTTGTTTGAAACTCTGAACAAAACGTAATGGTGATTATTTCAAAAGTTTACAACTGAACATTGACTTAATACAGCTTTGAAACTTTACTATGCAGAAGAAAAATGCTGCTTTTAGCCATCTTAATTTAAATGAACAAGCACAGAAACAGTTTCCTTTCCTTTTTTTATTGTTTATTTTTAGTAGCTTACATTTAACACAGTATGGCACTGTATTTGCCTTTTTTTTTTTGTGGGGTGGGTTGGGGAACAGTCTCTGCTGCTGCCTGATTGCATACTTCCGGTTCCAAATGAGGTGTGTGGTTGACTGGTCAGTTCAATTCTGAGGTTCTACTGTCTTTACAGTGTTACCTATTTACTAACATTACCAGGATACATGCATAGTATGAATACTATAGTCATGATAATAACTCACAAAGGATAATTGTATAGATTTTAAAGGGGAACACTATAGCAGAAATGGTGGCAACTACATTCAGTGTTTAAAATTCTCTCATTTCTTTCACTTAAAAGATTTTGACATTCTGTTTGAATGACCTTTGATTTTCTTGTGGCGAACGTGCAATGTGAGGTATGCACAGAGAGTCCGTCTTTAACAAATTTTTATAAACAACAGTAAGGAACCACAGCCTGTAATTTGTTTCATATGTGTATGTATGCATAGGAACACCATTAGGGGAAGCTCTGTTACTTATTCCAATACCTTAGAAAGAAAATACTGTTGACTAAAATTTTTGAAATATTTTTGCTTGTTTATTTCCAAATAACAGTGTTGGAGGAGATGAAAACATAACCACAGTCACGACACTAGCAAGTAAGTACCTGTTTTCCTAACCTTGGCATATTTTTGAGCTGCTTAATAATTTAAAGAACAGACATGAAGAAAGGTTTGCAATTTTGCAGCACGGCACACTCAATCACTTTACATTCACTATCCAATGGTGAATAAACTTCACTTAACAGCCACCACAGTAATTTGCTGTGCATGACATAACAGTATGTTTTGTAATTCCCTGGGATTTTGGATGGTTCAATATTATTCTTGGTATATTATTCTGTCCGAGGTAATTTTGGAATGGATGAATCAAATTGTCTCAGTCCTTAGACTACAGAGACTACTTACTTATCTTTTCTCCTTTGCCCATTAAAAAAAAAAAAATCTTAAATGGAGCCATGCTGCAAGATTTGGATTTCATATGCCTGAATGTTCAAGGGTGATTGGATTTGGAAGGTTTTCAGCTCATTATAAAAGATAAGATCCATTTACAAAACTCCGAAGATCTGGGAAGTTTGGAGAGAGGGTTTGATCCAAACCCATGTATACATTTACTGGGAGTATGTAAGAGTTTGTAACTTGATTACTATTACGTAGTCTTGTATTACTCAGCAAACTGATCAAAATGACATTGCTGGGCATACTGCCCATGATGTGCAACCAGTTGAAATAGACATCTGAATTCATTAAACTGAGTAATCTGGAGGTGAAACAATAATTGAGGGGAGAGATTTTTGCACCCACAGCATATAAACGGTTATCTTCAAGTTATTAACTGGGATCTGCTAAAGTCCTTCTGGGGCAAGTTCTGGTTTTAGACTCCAGCTCATTACCCACTGAATTAAGTTGCATTTCATGGGTCTCTTCTTTTCCAGATATTCTTCGTGAGTTTAATCCTTCCCTTCGAGGGTACTCCATTGGCAAAGGGAACCAGGACTCATCTAATGCCTTCCTGAATCAGGCCGTGGCAGGAGATCGCTCTGAGTAAGTGAGGACAGATAAATACTTTTTTTTTTTTAAATGGGGAGTAGATTTTTTTTTTAAGTTCCAGTTAGAGAAGTGCCAAACCTGGAATGTTCTTACAGGTCTGCAAATGCTCCAAACGTCAGTGGGTTTAGACATAAAATGGAATTTAGACACTCCTAATGTTTGATTTTGCAAACTTGGCCAATAAAGATGTGCAGAACCCAAACTCGTCCTCCGTACTTCATCTCTAGCCTGACAGCTAAGAAATTTGCCAAGGGCCAGTGTGGCTTTCCTAATCACAGTAAAGGAAATCTTAGCAGTAACAATATAATATTTTGCCCTTCTCTAGCACTTTCATCCAAAGTGCTTTACAAACATTGACTAATGAATCCTCACAGCCCTATGGTGAAATAAATTATTATTCCCACTTGACAGAGGAATGTGTGGGAGGAGGGGCAGAAGAAATCCTGCTCCCATTGAAATCAGTGAGAGCTTTGCCATGACTTCTCTGGGACCAAGATTTCACCCAGGGATGCTAAGGGACAGAGAGGGTATTGAGCTGCCGAAGGTCAGGCCATGGCAGAGTTTGGAATAGAACCCAGTTAGACTACGTTCAGTCTTCAATGAAATTCATGTCAACCCTTTCTCATCTTATTGTAAAGGTTCTTTGTATTAATACATCCAAAGGGCTAGTAGTTCCTTTATTCTGCCCAGAGGTGGATTTTGGAATTTATATATGTGTCAGTGTGTACTGCGCAGGTTGATGCCATATAACTTCTTATAACAGTAATCTCACAGAGATAGATAACTCCCAGTAAGTGAGAGATCTGTATGGCTGCTATCGCTCAGAGATTATCCTGGCCGACTGTATCCTTCCAGTTATCTGTAGGTTGAAATGAAATACAATCGAAGTATAAAGAGGGGATTTTTTTAAAAAAGGTGTAACTACAAGAAATTAAAAGACTGTTTCTGAATGCAATTCACTGGGAGGCCATTTTTAAAATTCCCTTAAACCTGCACTGCTCGCAGTGACCCTTCATCTCATTGAAAAGGGCTGGATTTCTCTCTGTCTCTCTCTCTGTCTCTCTCTCTCTCTCTCTCTCTCTCACAGCTCATTGTCACTTTTCTAACAGCACTGGTCATTGGCTGGGATGATGCATTGCAAGGCAATCTCACAGTGACACTTCCAGTCACCAATAGTCCAGGGAGGGTATGACTGAACTCTAGTCTTAAACACTGCTATTTGAGGTCCTTTGGCATGGATAACCTTCTCCCTAACCAGGAACCATCCTTTTAAAGCTAAAACCTTCAAATACGCTGAATTACAATAGGCCCGTCCCACCCCAAAATAGATTCTAATGTATTTCCCTTTTCAATCGGGGATGCTGCGCTATGTAGCCTTCACACAGCACCCACAGTGCCAGATGCCTGATGGATGCTAAATGTTTCTTCACTGTTTCTTCAACTCCAGATGTGGCTTATTTCTGTAACTATATTTAGTCCAATAAAAGCTGTAACTGGAGTCTTCAGTTCAACACCACATTGTTTGCATGGGTTGCCATGGACTCTGCTCATTCATCTGCTTTTCTCAATGCCCTGTTCATCGTGAAGTGCTCATCAGTCATCTTCTTCTTTTTTTAATATTTAGGAATGTCCCTTCACAGGCGAGGAAACTGGTGGACCTGATGAAGAATGATACTGTGAGTTTTGGCTGGCATGAATATATTCAAGTATGATGCAACTATCTTGGGTCATTAGTCTCTAACAGCACAGCAAATCAACAGTAGATGTCAGGCAGAAATCTGTGGGTAGGTCAGTGATAAAGTGGATAGAATGCAACATCTCTCCGTGCAGTGTATGTTTCAGCATACCATCAAGTAGGGCTTTTTGTCTTCATTACATAAAGGGTTTTTTTACAGTGAGATAACTAATGCATGCTAGTTACCTTGCTGTAAAATCCTAGTGGAGACAATTTTTTACCATTAAGAAGTTAGGCAACTTGGTTTAAGAAGCGATACCCCAGCTTGTGGTTGACTTTGTAGAGCTTAATTCACAATACAGCTACAGCACCTTGTCTCCACTGGGATTTTACAGCAGGATAGCTAACATGTTAGTTATCCTGTGGTTTAAAAAAAAAAGCCCAACTTCTTTGCAGTGAAGACATAGTCTGAGTTCCCGCAGCAGTTGCCTCCAGCCATCACCTTTCTTTAAGTGGTTTTTTTTTGTGATTTCCTTTTATTTAATTGCTGATTTTTCACACTGGCATGCCAGGCTTTCACATAAGCACTAGAAGAGATTTGTACTCTCTTGCTATAATTACGATACACGGTATGTTACATGTGCAACTAAAATCCAGAGCACATTCCCTGATTACAATTTCCAGGTAGGTCAAGCTCCATGCATACACAAGTTTACAATATCTTTAAGTGTTGTCCTGTTGTTCCCTCCCTCCAGACCGGGCCCTTACATTGCAGACCTTTTCAATTGACTGTGATAACCTCAGCAGACCTGACCTGCAGTTGTGTCCCCTGAGAGAATGACATTGTTCGCCAGAGACCGGCCAGTTATCACAAAGTTTGTTTTATTCACAAAAACATTTCAGAGAAAGCATGTATTAAAAACAATAAACAGCTTATACACATGCCTAGCTTACTAGGTCGTCACCCATCTTCCACATGGCCACCTGGAAGATCTAAAAATACGTCAGGTCTTCTGCAGGGCCTGTGTCTGTGGTCACAGTCTTATGCCTGTCAGTCCTTGATAGTGTCTGATTCTCCCCAGGTCAGACATGTCATTCTATACAGATTCAAGCCCTTTGTGTGTTTCAAACCAGGTCATACCAGTGGTGTCTCTTCCTCAGGGTAAACTTAACTGACTTTTATCTGTATTGTTTCTAATGGAGATTTGCATTAATTACCCTCCATTGCTTTTAGTTCCTGCAGGAAATGTACTTATCCATTTAGCCAGGAATACAATCACTAACAAGCTCATACAGATACATAAAATAAAAACTGAACTGTAGTCTTTGAATATTCCGTTATTCCATCGCATCACAGCTGTCACCATAGTGCTCAAAGCCCCTCAGCCTTGACCAGAACTGCATTGTGCTAGATGCTGTGCATAGACACAGAAAGACATAGTCCATGCTCCAAAGATAAACATAATTCTCTTTTAACTTGTTGCAGGGCAATTCTTTCCCTATCTTATCCTTTTTATTTTATTTTTTTCCCTGAATACAGAGAATAAATTTCCAGGAAGACTGGAAGCTCATAACACTCTTTATAGGAGGAAATGACCTGTGCAATTTCTGCAATGATCCAGTAAGTCACTAGGGATCTTAGATCTGTCTCTTATGTGAACTTGAAATGTCATTGTTACTTGGTACATTTTGGAGAGTGGAATAGTGGAGCTCAGCTAGGTAGACTTAATGGACCAAAACTAGCTAGTCCACACATGGACAGTTCTCAGCAGTCCTCTGAGATTTGACTGTCATTCAACCTGAGATCGAGATAAAGTAATGCAATACCGTTAAGAACTGCTATTGATTATTTGACTGTAGCTACTTTATTTTGCTACTGTCACGGAGTGTGGGGGAGTCAGGTCCTGCACCCCCCTTCTCGGGATTCAATGTGACTCTCAGCCAGCCAGTAGAACAGAAGGTTTATTAGGGTTGCCAGGAAACAGTCCAAACAGAGCTTGTAAGTATGACCAGGACCCCTCAGCTGGGCCCTTCTGGGGGGCAGGGAGCTTAGACCCCAGCCCGGGGGCTCCCTGCATTCCACCCCACAGCTCCAAATGGGGGGCAGGGAGGCCAGACCCTGTCTCCGCCTCCTTCCATGTCCCCCAGCCGGCTCCAAACTGCAACTGTCCAGCCCCTCCTCTCTCCTTTGTCTCCTTCCCGGGCCAGGAGGTCACCTGATCCCTTGGTTCCAACACCTTCAGCTCCCACCTTTGCAGGGGAGGGGCCGGGGCCATCAGTTGCCAGGAGACAGAGTGTCGGCCATTCTCTGTGTCCAGGCCCCTGCCCACACCTGCCTTCTAGGGCTCTGTAACAATCATGCACCCTTGTCCCACCACCTAGATACTCAAGCACTGCATAGGGGAAACCAAGGCACCCACACAGTACTCAGGGAAAACATTAACAACAGTCCTTTTTCGTCACATCTCATAACAACAGTCCTATTTCGTCACAGCTACAAACTAAGATAACTTTCTGTTGATCAAGTTAGTTCTTTCCATATGTAGATAAGATAATAAACTGTCAAGGATTTTTCCCATTTCATCTTACCAGTCTGCTGTATCTTTTTCCCTCTCTCATGCTGCGGCATCCAACATGATATGTCTACCACCAGATACATGGACATGGGAGAGGTTCTATCCACAGTTCATGGCAAACTTCTGATTAATGTCCAACCTCCTCTATGCATCTCTACACAGTCAGTGGGACCTTTTTGTTTTCCCTGTATACTAAGAGCACAACGTGTGCTTTCCATTCTAGATCACTGATTTCAGATAAAGGAAAATAACAAAGAAAGACTGTAAAGTCTCCATGAAAGAAAGTGAGAAAACACAATGAGTTACTAACATTCTGCATCTGAACTGAAACTCAAGATGGCAGGGGTCTGTGCCGGAGGGTGGGAGGCTTCTCCTACATTCAGAGATCAGCATGATGTCTCCTTTATGTTACAAACCAGAATGTGGCTTGGTGAGCAGAGAAGCAGGAAATACATAAGGGAAATGAGTGTGTTGTCTGGGTTTATAGAGTGGACTAAGGGGGTATCATTAAGAACAAGGGGATGAAATTGAGCCAAGCAGAATTAAGGGGAAACACTTTTAACAATAAGGTCTTATTAGACTATTCCATAATCCCATAAGAGAAGGGATAAATGCCCAATTACTTGATATAATTAACAGCTATTCAAGTATATTGTAGGGGAAAATCTTGCCTTGGCAGAGGGAAATGGACAAGCTCACTTAATAGACTTTTTATCCCACTAATTTCTCTGTTTGTCCGGTACACTTTTCTGCATGGGATGTACTTGCAACTGCGATTTCATGAAATTCAAGGACTAAATGGGAGGCAAGTTGCTAATAGCTCATACACCTGACTTAGAAAATACTTTGATGTTTTACATTATATGAGAAGAATATTTCTTCAGCCTTAGCTCCTTGATGAAAGTCTTAGTGATGGGACAGCTGTGCTTCTGATACTAGCTGATAGTGAGCGTGGAGGAAGTTGTGAGATCTCATCAGTAAGCACAGCGGAATAGGCTCTGTGAATGGCCTCTGATGGTTGCCAAATCCTTCTTTCCTATGATGATACCCAAGGAGGGAACTGGGGAAGCAGAGATGCTCCAGGGCTATGTGTTGTGCCAATGTACCTTGAACCAAGAGTCCAATCACTGTAGTCTAAGGCTTGGTCCACACTAAGCCCCCAGTTCGAACTAAGATATGCAACTTCAGCTACGTGAATAACGTAGCTGAAGTCGAAGTATCTTAGTTCGAACTAAAAGGTACTTACCACGGGTCCACACGCGGCACGTAGGCTCCCCCATCGACTCCGCCTACTCCTCTCACAGAGCAGGATTACCGGCGTCGACGGCGAGCACTTCCGGGATCGATTTATCGCGTCTAGACAAGACACGATAAATCAATCCCAGAAGATCGATTGCTTCCTGCCGAACTAGCCGGTAAGTATGGAGGTACCCTAAGAGTCAGCTAGTAGCTTCTGTATCTGCCTGAGGAAACGATGCCCAGAACTAAATACAACCCTTTGTTTCAACAGGTGCATTTTTCTCCTGATAACTTCACCAACAATATAAAAATAGCTTTGGACATACTTCATAGAGAGGTAAAAAGCAATCTTTACTACTAACCTAGGGAGAGGCGTCAGATGGGAAAGACAAATTTCTTGAGCTTCAGTGGTTGGTTCTAGAGTTATTAATTTGTAATCATACTTAGTTTCACATTCTAGTATGGGCAGTATTGCTCCATGTGTAGATGTTTCATATAGTAATCTCTAATTCAGGGGTTCTCAAACTTCATTGCGCCGCAACCCCCTTCTGACAACAAAAATTACTGCACGACCCCAGGAGGGGGGACTGAAGCCTGAGCCCTGCCAAGCCCTGCCGCCCCAGGCCGGGGGGCCAAAGCCAAACCCCAAGGGCTTCAGCCCTAGGGAGGAGGGGCTGTAACCTGATCCCGGCTGCCCAGGGCTGAAGCCAAAGCCCAAGCCCTGCCACTCAGGGCTGAAGCCCTTGGGCTTCGGCCCCGGGCAGTGGGGCTCAGTCTTAGGCCCAAGGCCCCAGCAAGTCTAACACCAGCCCTGGCGATCCCATTAAAATGGGGTCGCGACCCACAGTTTGAGAACTGCTGCTCTAATCTGTAAGAAGAATTTAAGGCAGTATCTTACAGAAAGAATGGTGATTGGGTGGACTGGAATTCCACCTGATTTGTTGGGAGTCAGGTAGTGTAAATATATCGACAAATACGTGATATTTCATGACAGTCACGTAACTATGCCTAGCAGTAGCATATCTGCCCACTCACTGTACAGCACAGCCCCTATTATTTTTATTAAGGGACATATTCTGATATCCTTTTTCTAGTTGAAGCTAATGGGACTATTCATGGAGTACAGGGCTCCTCAGCAGGAGTGAGGGTATCAGACTCTTGCCTCAAGAGAGCAGCAGTTTTGGGATCTGGCCTTGTTAGAATCATGAGTCTCAGTGGCTGCAGCTCTGTATTTAAGGTGGAACAAACCCAATTTAGGATTTCCTGTTGAGATTAGCACTCTGCCAGTGCATTGGGACCTCTGCTGGAGATCGTAAAGGTTGTTTGGATTGGCAGATTAAGGTACATGTTATATTAGCAACAAAATAATCTGACCAGCGCCTGGCCTGCTTGGCTGTGCTCGAAAGAGCAGGAGTGGCACTATTGTTCTCTGTTAGCTTGCTTTGACTTTGTTTATTCTCTTGGCAGGTTCCTCGGGCATTTGTGAATCTGGTGACAGTACTTTATATAGTAACCCTCCGGGATTTGTACCAGGAGCAAAACATTAGCTGCCCAAGGCTAATCATGAGGTCTGAAAGACTTATGTTCCAGCTCTCGCCCCTATTCAGGAAAAGCTGTAAACTCTTCAGTGGAAACCTTCCCCTTGAAGGAAAAGGATTACAATATTTCAGATAACTAAGTACTATTTTCCTGTGTGTGTGTATATAAAATACATACACAGTACAGATTATAATTTCAAAGCAGTGTTTAAAAATACCTGTCTCTCTTTCACTGTCTCCAGCTTGTGACTACTGCTGATGGAACTACCATTTTAATTATACAACAGCAAATTAGATTTCCAACTGCAAAATTGATTAAGAGCTAGCGCACACAGCTCAGCATTACATTGTTTGACAAAGGCAGCTAATTTTCAAAATTATTAAAATGAGGATTTTAAAAAGTGGATTAAATTAATCCAGTTTTATTTAAATGATAGAATTTACCTTTCAAAGGCTTTAAAAGTCTCCTGCTTTCACATATGTTCCAGTGGTGAGCTACATTCTTTGAGCCCTAACCTACATCAGCTGTCTGGTGGTTGTTAGCTGGATTGCTAATTAGTCTTTCAATTAGATTTGTGGGATGTTTAGTTACTCATTAGGTTGCTTCCAGCGATGGGGAGAGTAGGAAATCTTTCTCTCCCTGTATGCCTATACTGAGTAACCAGAAGATGTGGGGAAAGAAAGGAGGTTCCTTCTCTGTAGTGTAGTTAGTAGCCATTTCCATTAGTGGCCAGGCCAGGATTTAGGGAAGCCCTGTGTGTTGACACTATGCAGCACAAGCCGTGACAGCCTAGGAGCTGGAGAACCACAAGATCAGTCTGTGCTCAGCACCCTCAGTAACAATCCCTGTTCTATTCATTACAGCTGAGGCCATCACTCTGACAGGATAAGGTGGTGGGAAAGATTGGAAGGGTTGATGACTGAGTGGAGTTTCACAGAAGGAACATTGTGACACAGCCTTTTGCTGTGATTTAGTGGCTTTCTGCCTGTCAATGACAAAGCAGCTCTTACAGACTGTAAGTGCTGTTGGCTTAGAATATCGTCTCTATTTTGCTGCAGTTTCCCTTTAACAAAGTACAAGCTTATCACAAGATCCTAATCACCAGGACAAGGCCAGGATGAGAGCCTGTGAGATTAGAGCTGAGTTTCTCTGATCCCTTAGAAATATATCTGTAACCTTCCCATCCTACCCAAACGTTCTGCTGTAGTACATTTGTGTTTCTATGGCAGCAAGGGGATGTATAGGTCTGGCGGTGAGCCAGGTGTACAGAGTTTTAAACAGGCGCGGTGTAGAAGGCTCATGAATAACATGTTAGTGACATACATTTCAAAATACAACTTTGTACTATGTCTTTCATACAAACCATATCCCAGGATGCCCTGTAGAGTTAAATAATTTACTCTGTCTTGGCTCCTCTTTATTAAGACCAATAGGCTAAGAGAGCATATATGTGCTGTTTCTTTAAATCTGTAGCAGGGCTTGGGCAAGGTTCTAGGTAGACACTATAGTGAAGCATTATTTATTTGTGTATAATTATAAATAGAGGCGGGGGAGAGATTAGCTTTAGGGATTGTATCTTTTTCCCTTTTCTGCCAAAGTTCTTTTCCCAGTGTTAGTTAGCTACTCTTTCTGATGTTCTTCACTGTCGTGACATGAGAGAAGGAGAAAAGAGATGTTTTCTGCGGAGCTTTGTAATGAAATGGGGAGTAGAGGTGTTGCCAGGTGATAGGAGCAGCAGGGGAGAGATTGTAGGGAGTTACTGACAGGGCCAGCAATGGATGAAGGGAGATAGATAAGGGTGAGTGGGAAACTGGAGCAAGTCTATAGAAATTTTGCTCTTAATTATATCTGTGAGATCCCTCTGTAGTGAAGTGGCGCAGATGTGCTTGAGAACAGAATTTGACCCGCAGTGGCATATCTGGCACAGTAACGATCTCCTCACCTTACACGAATGCATCTACCCCTAATAAATGTGTTTAAACTTCAGTGTGTCCATATTTAATGAGAAGACCTAGATATTAGAATCAATGTTATCCTGGATGAGCCTTTCACAAAAATTCACCTTTGGAGGAGTCCGTTACCCTTTGGGTTCTTGTACCTGTTTTCGGGGGGGGGGGGGGGAGGAGGAACCCAGTTGATTGCAGCGCAAAAATAAAATATCACTTTTTTTCCTGCCAGGCAGCTGTGTCCTTGTGTATTGAACTATGACGACAATTCCACTGAAACTAAGATGCTAGAGTCTTTTAATAGAAGGTATCAGGTAAGGCAGAGGAAAGTATTAAGAGATTTAGCAGAGAATTGCTTAGAGAGAATTCCTTCTGTTCTTCTTTTTTAGCAGCAGTCTCCCTTTGTTCTTCTTGGAATAATAAACACATTTTTCTAGCAGTAATGCTTGAAGTGACTGACCCAGGGACCAGTCAAAGTCTAATATCTACTAGAGATGGGGGACAAATTGTGCTCACATTAGTCAGCTGTAGATTCATAGACGTCACCCTGAATTGAGTTGGAGGGGGCAGGTGAGGACAGGCAAGGAATCAGGGCAGATATGCTGCTCAAGATCTTTAAAATGGGATTCAGAAAGGTACTAAAGCAGAGTGGCTCTTTCAGATGGATCAGAGATACCGCTGAAGCAGCAGTTCTGGATACTCTTTTTGCTGGGAAAATGGATTAAATTGAGGAGCGCTGGTAGTTCAAGAATGAACCCTTGTGAGAGAGGTCAGCTGAACTGAAAGCATTTCAGTGGTTCAAGAAAAATCCCTGGTACCCCATGATGAGAAATCCTATTAAAGGCTCTCCCTAGGTCAGTCAGCTGGCTTTTGAGCAGTAGGTCATCTGCAGCCTCCATGGTGCCTTTCTGATAAGGAAAATCTAATGAGTCGTTTTCTAATTTGAGTTTTTGCAAGCCAATGTTTCAAGAAGCTCATGCGCTCACTGCCGTGTACAAGAAGGGAGTCGCCCTTGGTTTCAGGTTTTGCATGTTCGGATCTTCTGCGGGAGTGTCAGCCTGGGGCCTAATAAGCAAAATGCAAGAAAAGGAGCAGTGAGTGAAAGTTCTGCCTTCTTTAGGAGGAAACCCACCGATTAGTTGAAAGTGGAAGGTATGACACCAAGGAAGATTTCACAGTGGTCGTGCAGCCGTTTCTGCAGAGAGTGACCGTTCCAAAGACTGAGGTAAAAAACAGTGAGCCAGATCCAGACCTGGCGCAACTCCTCTGAATCATTAAACTTGCATCACTTATACCAACTCTGAATTTGGCCCTCAGTGATCTGCTTTGTTAGTGTGTCCAGTTCAAGTGAGCCACGATCCAAAGCAGTGGGAAATGTTTTTGGAGGGGATAGAGATTGTTGGTCATACTCCTGAGTGCCCATGTAACCTTGGCCTAGACATGGCAAGTTGTATTAGTTGTAAGTTTGAATCATATTTGTAAGAGTGCTACAGTACTCTTAAGTTCTCAGTCAGTAGCTTGGTCTGGCCCAGGATGGTAACTATCTTGTTCTCAGAGGCCCTCATAACTATTTTCGAGTTCTGGGGTAACGGAGCTTTTGTTGGAAGAGAAATGTGATAATACATCATATGCTGGCATTTTGGGTCATATATTTACCCCTCGTGTAACAGTACCTGTCTCTTTCCCCAGGAGGGGTTGCCCGATAGCTCGTATTTTGCCCCAGACTGTTTCCACTTTGACCAGAAGGCTCATTCCCAGGCTGCTCGTGCCTTGTGGAACAACATGGTAAGACTGCAGAAGATATCTGTGTCTGTCTTCTCCACCCTGTCCTTTTGCAGCAAAGAACAATGACCCACTATGTAGCTGCTGAACCACCCTACCTCTGGTGAGAACAGAATTGTGTTTACTGCAGGTGGGCACTGTTTCCCTTTCTAATGTAGTGTCACCTGGACACAAACTGGCTGTGTCAAAGAATATATCCTTTTAAAGGCTAAGCACCTAGGACCCTGCACCAAGAGATAATCAAAGTGTGGGATATTACATCATGCATGCTACATACCTAATATGGAAAGTAGCCAATTTAATATGTAAAATATGTTTTAAAGATGATAAAATCCTGGGGCAGTGAGTTTTGTGGGTTGAGCTGCTATTTCAACATAGATAGATACAGTATATAGCAATTTTCTTGATGTTCTACTTGTTTCCATAGGCCGATAATATTCAGCTATTCATGCTCTTCCATTCTGGTTCTCTTTTTTTTTTTTTTTTTTTCCTCTCCTATGTTTTCTTTCTGGCATGCAGTTGGAACCCCTTGGGAACAAGACAGATGCACATTTTTTGGAAACGGTGATAACTCTCAAATGTCCGAGTCAGGTAGGTTGAAAAATATTCATGCATGTGCCACATGCTGCATTCTTCATTTGTGAAGCAGCCAGAGCTTTTCATGGGGGATCTTGTGCAGTGCATTCCAGAGTGGTAACTCCACCACATTGGAGAGGGTGCTGGATGCTCCCTGTCCTCTCTCTCCCTTTCTCCTTTTGGGTAGTTAGCACCTGGAACATATATGCTTCTCAATGAGAGTGAACTGCAAGAGGGAGGAAAACTCCTTGTACCCATGCCCTCAAAGGCTGGCAGAAAGACAGCAGCTTTGTGTTAGTGCATGAAAGTTGGAAATCAAACCCGACTAAACAAACCTGTGATGGGTTCGGTCACAGAGACCCGCTTGGGGCTGTCACCTGATGTGCTGAGCCCATTTTCTTTGCCAGCTTGGGACTCCAGAACCCTGCCTTGTTGAGCCAGATATGCCAGCCTGCTGCAACACAGACCCAGGGTCTCACCCATGCCCCCAAAGCTGCAGACTTAACTGAAAACAGCTCAGCAAGAACTCCTGTCTCCAGCACCCAAATACCCAGCTACCAATGGGATCCAAACCCCAAATAAATCCTTTTTACTCTGTATAAAGCTTCTGTATACAGTTTATACAGGGTAAACTCATAAATTGTCCACCCTCTAACACTGATAGAGAGATATGCACAGCTGTTTGCTCCCCCAGGTATATTAATCACTTACTCTGAGTTAATTAATAAACAAAAGTGATTTTATTAAGTATAAAAATAGGATTTAAGTGGTTCCAAGAAATAACAGACAGAACAATGTAAGGTTTCAGTGTAGTAGCCGTGTTAGTCTGTGTCAGCAAAATGAAAATAAGAAAGAAAAACTTGTAGCACCTTAGAGACTAACAAATTTATTTCAGCATAAGCTTTCGTGGGTTTATTTTACCAAGCAAAATAAAACAAAACATGCACATCTAAGCCTAATACATTAAGAAACTGAATACAGGTAAATCTTACCCTCAGAGCTGTTCCAATAAGTTTATTTCACAGACTAGACGTCTTCCTAGTCTGGGCCCAATCCTTTCCGCTAGTACAGTCCTTGTTAGTTCCAGCTCAGGTGGTAACTAGGGGATTTCTAATGACTGGCAGCCCCTTTGTTCTGTTCCACCCCCTCTTATAGCTTTGGCACAAGACAGGAATCCTTTTTCTCTCTCTGGGTTCCCACCCCTCCTTCTAAATGGAAAAGCACCAGGTTTAAGATGGATTCCAGTATCATGTGACATGGTCACATGTCCTGTGAGACCCCCTAGTCTCCATTCATCCAAGGCTGGCCAGCACGTACCCGGGAAGGTTTGCAAGTAAACAGAGCTATTTACAGGTGATTGATTCTGAAGCAACCTTAATGGCTTCCACTTAACGTGTTTACATCAGTAATACAAGTTTATATCTTTTTCTCCTAACTCCAGACATAGAAAGAATACATGCAAACAAATGGGATGAACACACTCAGTAGATCATAAGCTTTGTAATGATACCTTACAAGAGATATTTTGCATAAAGCATATTCGAGTTACATCATATTCACAACTCAGTGGTTTGAGCATTAGCCTGCTAAACCCAGGGTTGGAAGATCAATCCTTGAGGGGGCCATTTGGGGATCTGGGGCAAAAATTGTGGATTGGTCCTGCTTTGAGCAGGGGATTAGACTGGATGACCTCCTAAGGTCCCTTCCAACCCTGATATTCTATGATTCTGTAAACATATTTTTATAAAACACATGGAGTGCAACGTCACAAGACCAGTCTAACTTCACCATCCAAGCTGAGTATTTATTTTTCACACTTCAAACAGCATCAACGGGAAAAGTAAAGTGAAGGTCAGCTCCTCGGCTGGTGTCAGTCCGCATAGCGCCACTGAAATCAGTACTGCTAACCTGACACCAGCTGGTCCAGAATATTTAACAGCCTTTGCCTTAATAATCAGATGTTGTTAGTCAAACTGGTAAAGGGCACTGAGAGTGTCCGAGAGTGTATGTGTGTAGTTAGCATAGCATTATCCATATATTTCAGATGTTTCCTTATTTGTATGTCTCATAAATATACAAAATTAGTTAGAGAGGGGCAGGGCCCTTTTTAATTCCTGAGAATAAGAATATGCAGTAATTTTAATGGTCTATAGGCATATTTGATTTGGTGGATGGGGAACAGATAGCTCCATATATTCTTCTGCAGCTTCATGTTGACTCACATTTCCTTATTTCATAGGCTGTGTCATTCCTCAGGACGTACAGGAACAGCAATTATACGTATCCCAACCAAACTATGCCAGACATAACAACACCGCTACCATCATCAGCTACGCCGACCCCAGCACAGGAACCAGATCAGGTAGAGTCTGCGCAATCTTTAATCACTGGAGGAATTTAGGACGCTAAGGGTGCAAAAAAAGGAAGGTAGCTCTAGGGCTGTGGAAAAGGCTTGCATAACCAACCACAGCTGCACGTATTTGAATACCACGTTAATCAGCCAGGATTGCTTTTCCAATCTGAATAAAACTAGAGGCTTGTCTACATTTGAAATGTATTGTTTGACTTGAGTTATCTCACATTAAAGTGCCTTGCATCCACACACACACTATTTTGTTGTGAATCAGCTGGCCTTTTTAAGACACGTTAATAAGCCCACTTTAGAAGCGGGTTTACTGAGATGCAGGATGAGTTTACCCACAACCAAGTAGGTGCAGATACATCTCCGTCCCAAAACAACTGGTGCACATCTACCATGTCTACCTACTGGTATCCCACACTGCTTTGCCAGCTACCGGTGTTGATCTGTCTAGTCGTCCTGAACATCCTTGTTTCAATTCTGGCATGCAGCCAGGTGCTGTCCTTGGCAATTCCAGCTCCAGTGGAGTTCACATATCTGTGTCATACTCCCAGTTATTCAGCAGTCATGCTTCACCATGGACCAATACTAAGATCCTGGACTTCACTGCCTTCTTGGGAGAGGAATGTGACAAGGCCCATCTGAAAGGCTGTCACTCAGCATAGGTCTACAAGCAGGAAGCAAGACAAATGTAAAAGAGAGGGGCTCTCCAGGACCGCAGTAAGGCAGATGAGCTGTGGCTGCACCATAGGAATGCAATGTGTAACAGAACCCCAGGGAGAGATAACATGGTCTGCTGAATCCATGAGGAGCTGGACGACATGTATGCTGGAGATACCGCCACTCAACCGCTGCATTCTGTGGACTCCCTGATTGACCCATGAACCCTGAGCCAGACAGTCACGGATATCCAGGATGCCTCTTCCCATGAATCCCAGCCAGAGGATCAGCCTGGACCCTAAACTGGGGAAGGGCAGTAGTGTAGCCAGGGCGGGAGCAGGGGGAACAGCCGCTCTCCCACTGAGCAGAAGCGGCGCCTTTTTTTTGCTCCCGATGCCTTTTGCTCCTACGCTGCAGCCAGAGCGGAGCTTTTTTTTTCCTCCCGGCGCCTTTTTTTTCTCCTGACGCTTTTTGCTCCTATGCTGCTGCCAGAGCAAAGCATTTTATTTTTTTTTGCTCCCGGCGCCTTTTTTTGCTGTCCCAACGCTTTTTGCTCCCGGTGCCTTTTTTTAGTTCTGCTCCCCCTGTGCTCTAAACCTGGTTACGCCACTGGGGAGGGGACCATTTCCAGTAAGTATTGAATGATATATTAAAATACAGCTGTACAGAGAGGGAGTTAAATAACTTAGCTGAGGGTCCTGTAAGGGCACTGCCATGTTGATCTACCTTATCTCTTCCTCTTGGGTTTTTAATTCCCTCCCCATATCTGCCGCTCAACATGGCAGCCCTACCAGAGACAGTAGACATTCTCCCGGCCTTTTTTCCTATGACGACTCTCTCTCTCTCTCTCTTCCCGCCCCCCCGCCCCCCAGCACCCGCTCCCCCAATGATAATCCAAGCAGTGCTTCCAGGACACTCTTTGAAGGACAGGCACATTTATTGTAGCAACACACGCAGAAAATCAAAAGTGATGTGTCTGGCTCACAATGTCACTAATGCCCTCAGCCTTGAGCTCACATGAGGTAGAAAGTAAATAGCTTAAATCACACTACAGACATTTTCAAAAAAGGAAGACTGTAAGGCACTTGCTGTAAATCACCACCCCTTCTCTCCCCCCAACCCCAACCGTTAAGGTAGAAATCCGTGAATTTTGCGGCGTACTGTATGCTCAACTGTAGGTGTTAAAAACAAGACATTTAAAAATAGATCACTCTTTGGCTTGACATGGAGCTTGCACAGCAAAGCAGCTCTCTGGTATCTGCCCATATAACTCATAGTTTCCTTCCACTCCTGCGCCAGTTCTGGGGGCACCATCCTGGCAAACAGCAGCCTGGCATATCTTCCTTGTTTGCCCATTGTCTTTTTGAACAGAAACTTTCTCTGCCTTTTGGGGACATGCTCAGGGTAGCATCCTCCAAAGCATGGATAGCCTGCAGATGTGCATGTGCAATTATTAGCCTAACTCTACTGCGCCCTGTTTTATCTAGCCACCCCACACAACCCACCTGACATTTATTAACCCTTCCCCAAAGTTTCCTCTCCCCCACCCCCCACAGCCACCTTCTCCCACCATATGCCTACACAAACCTGGAAGACTGAAAACTTCTAATGATTGCCAAGATCAGCCAAGATTGGGAAGAGCCTGTGGGAATAAAATTCCAAAACCTAGGAAAAAGCAACAATATATCACTCTTAGAATGGAGACTACAATTTGGATAAGTGTTTGTTTTTTCCTTTTTCCACTAGCGTGAGGAAGTGGGAAAAGAGAGGACAGGCAAATGGCCAGCACAGCAGACACATCTGCTGTGGATGAAGAGGCAGTCAAACCTCCTGAAGCACATGGCCTTGAAACTGTCTAATTCTTGTTCGAGTGATCATGTCCATTCCAAGCAGGTGTGTGTGCACTGTGTGCATGCCAGCCAGAAGATATTTCCTTTACTAGCGTCCGTAGGGTCAGACTGGGCCCCCCTGGAGTCATGCCTTCATTGTGCCCAATATAGGGCCCTGCCGACCCTCCACCGCCTCGGTTCCTTCTTACTGCCAGTGACGACTAGCTGGAACATCACTTGCTTCTGTAGCAAGCACTTTAACAGTGACTTATAGCATACCGTGTAAATAGTTTTCTTAGTTAGTTAATAGTTAATTCTTTAATAGTAGTAGTTTGTTTGGGGGGTTTCCCCCCGACAATGTTTCCCCCGTTTGGGTATGCCCAGGTCTCCAGAGTTTAAGCTTTGTGGGGACTGCGGCAAGTTTATGCCTAAGAGTGACCCTCACTCTTCCTGCCTGTGGTGCCTTGGTGAGAGTCACGAGAAAGAGAAGTGCCGTATCTGCAAGGGTTTCCGTCCCAGAACCCTCAAAGTCTGGGAACAGAGACTTAAACTTCTGTTAATGGAGGCTGCGCTACGGCCACACTTCGACCCGGGACCCGCTGAACTGGCGCCGAATACGTCCTCATTGGTGTGCAGTGCTCCGGCACCAACGGCATATGTGAACCGGCACCAATCAAGGACTCTAAGGCCCCTCGGCACTGCCATGGCTCTGGCCATAAGATGCTGGCCTCTGTGCGGCACCACTCTGAATCCCCGGTGCCGTTAAAGAAGAAGATGCCGGAGAGGGGTCAGTCCCCTCAGTCAAAACCCAAGGGATCAATGGCGTCCGCAAGTGCCTTGGGACAGACGCCTCTTCCCTGCAGCCTTCCAGGGTATCATCGACTCCTGCCCCGGCCGGGGTCCAGTCGAGTCCAAACCCTCCTCGGTCCCTGGATCACCAAGGCGACCACCTGCAGCTGCCATCGACACCAGAGGCGTTCGAGGCGGCCAGGGACCTGATGCATCTCCCAGTGCTGTCCTCCCCTCGGGTGGCTGCAATAATACTAGGGAAAGCTACCTTAATTGTGGCTTAACAAAGTAGTATGCACTGCTCACACTATAGTTATTGCCAGTCACTTAACAGACACACAGAACCACAACAAGTTTCAAGTGTAGACATGTCCTGAGTGTGACAGATTGAATTCAGTGATCAACGTCTGCCTGATTAATTACAGACAAACAGGGATATAATTTATTACGTTGGCTGATACTATGTTTCCTGGTCTAACATTATTGAGTTCCTTTTGCCTGTCTTCTCTTCCTTTAGAATCATGGGAGCCAGCTGCTGTGTGAGGACAGGACTCCATCCAGCTCTTCTCCAACTTCAGGTAACCCGGCCTGCTTGGGGTGGGAGACTGTTTCTTTCAATAGCATCTCAAGGAATGTTTGGTCTACTTATGCTTAAATAATTATTGGACTGTGGAAAAATTACGCCAAGCAAGGACATTGTTGTCAGACGGCTACCAGTGTGGTGCTCTGCTCTGTTCAATGTTGATATCAGTCGGCTGCGTGCATTTGTTCCCTCTGTGTGCTGCCCCAGCTCTGCGCAGATAGCTGACACAGCAGACCCCGAGAGAACCCCCAATGACCACAGACTCTAGTAAGGTATGAAGGCACGTCGGCCAGGTTTATTGTCGAAGAGAAACACAATCTCTAGCTCCCCACATTATAAATCTATGGTTTGTTGCTAGTCCCTATGTGCACCCTGGCAATGGACACAGCTCAGTCAGTGGCAGGACTTTCCACTGCCCCCTAGGCCGGACAAAGACACCGCCCCAGGGACGCATTCTTATACACAGGTACAAACAAGTTACATAATGCTCCTGACGTATTGAGGTGCAACCCCTCTACGTAACCAGGTACAACCCCTTCTACGTAGTAAGGTGCCGCCTCTTACCTTGTACATGTTGGTTCGGACAAAACAACTCTATCCATCATATTACCCTTTTGCCCCTGTCCTTGTTATCTATGTGGATGGTATAAGAATGTTCTGGTACCATTTGTTTATATCGCTGGTATCCAATACATATTTGTGCAACAGAATATGTTTATGTAACATCAGGCCTTTCTTTGCCAGCTCCGGTGAGCAGGGCCTGCCTCTGGCTTACAGCTTAATTTTGCTTTATGTTAGCAAAGTCTTGACCATTACTTTAGCTCAGGCCTTAGGCCTCATACTGGGCCTCTGATACAAGGGTTTATGTTTCAGGGCCTCATCTTACTACAGACATTACTTTTTATAGCTTGTTAAGAGTTATGATGCCAAACCATCCTTGTAGGGACTATTCAGATTAAATGATTGCAGTTAACTTATTTACAGCAGCAAAGAGTCCTGTGGCATTTTATAGACTAACAGAGGTATTGGAGCATAAGCTTTCGTGGGTGAATACCCACTTCGTCGGATGCAAGCAGTGGAAATGTCCAGAGGCAGGTATAAATATGCAGGGAAGAGTCAGGCTAGAGATAACGAAGTTAGTTCAATCAGGGAGGGTGAGGCCCTCTTCTAGCCGTTGAGGTGTGAACACCAAGGGAGGAGAAACTGCTTTTGTAGTTGGCTAGCGATTCATAGTCTTTGTTTAATCCTGGGCTGATGGTGTCAAATTTGCAAATGAACTGAAGCTCAACAAAAAGAAAATAAGAAAAGGAATACTTGTGGCACCTTAGAGACTAAAATTTATTTCAGCATAAGCTTTCGTGGACTACAGTCCGCTCAACAGTTTCTCTTTGGAGTCTGGTCCTGAAGTTTTTTTGCTGCAGGATGGCTACCTTTAAATCTACTATTGTGTGTCCAGGGAGATTGAAGTGTTCTCCTACAGGCTTTTGTATATTGCCATTCCTTATATCTGATTTGTATCCATTTATCCTTTATTTACAGCAGATAACTCCTGCACTGTGCAAAATGTAAGGGCTGACACATCTTAAACTGAGTGGTCTAGTGCTTAGGGCAGTGGATTTGGAGGCAGGACTCCACAGTTTGTGGTCTGATATCTGGTAGTATTCAACTTGTTTATGAGCATAGTGCCTTTTTTCATACCCTGCTCTGCCTTACTGCAGCAGTTACTGTCAACACCCCTGCTCTGTAATACTGAATCACCCTATCCTCATTCTGGTCTCCCTAACACCAAAGGTTGGTCACTGGCCTCCAGCAATGTGGCAAGACTTGCTTCTTGCTCTCCCCTCTTTTGTCAGTGGTCTTAAGCGGTAAGAACTTGCTGCTAACTCCAGGTGACTGCTCAATCCTGGCAAGATGAGCTGGAGAAGTCTCCTATTTCATTATCTGGGCATTGCAAAAATAAAAATAAAACAAATGTGGGTAAATACACAAATACATGGTGGAATAATTCATATCTAGCAGTGATGGAAAAGCATGGTTCTGTTCCCTCTTCAGGTTTAACTGCATCTCTTTGCCTTACAGTGCATGCCCTCAAACCAGCTGATGTGCGAGTGATAGCAGCCCTGGGGGATTCTTTGACTGTAAGGAGTTTTGTGCTTTTTCTGTCATTTGTTTGTTTGCTGGTGGAACAACAGAATGTTTTGCCTGCTCAAACTGGGGTGGGGGCGGGATCGGGGGGGGGGGCGGGGGAGGAGGAGTTGAGCACTTGTGCTGGGGTAGTGAAATACTCATTCATTCATAGGTAGAAGACAGAGAACTAGAGCAGGGGACAAGGTGTCAGATCTCCTGGACTCTAATCCTAACATTGCACTGAATTGTATGATTTTAGGCAGGTCATTTAAGCACCTGCTTAAATGCTTTGGTGGACCTGGGGCCAGAGGGTAAGTCCCATTGAAATCAGCTGTAAGATAACCACAAGGTTAAGTGCTCTGCTGAATAGGATGGACTGCTGAATCTGTGTCTCAGTACATTCTGCCTGATAATTGGCTATTGCCTTCTCTTGTGGTGTAGATTTTTTTTCTAGTTAAGTAAAATGGCTTTTGCCTGTTTGGAGATGAGCATGAAAGAAAAGAGAGCCAAAATATTCAGTCTCTTCATTGTGCTTGATTAACTGATAACCGGTTTCTTTATCAAACTCACCATGGACTTAGTCCTCAGTGAGGATGGTCTCCTTTCATGTGTTTAATTGGCATTTCACTTCCAAATAATGATGTAATAAGGCTATTTGTGAATGCACACCACACAACTTTCTGGCAGGTTTGATGATGCAGATTTCTGCATACGTGAGCCCATTGAAATCAGCACAAACATTTGAATAAATACGTACCATGTTGATTGCTATAGTCAGGATTCAACTACAGTTGCCACGTGATAGTATCAAATACTATGATAGTATGAGATACAGCAGTTGTTGCCGCTATTTTGGTATCTGATACCGTTGTGTACGAACTATGGATACATTTTATTCTTTGGAGAAATAGCAGTTTCACATACATATCTGAGGGCAGAATTTTGCCCATTGCATGGCTGTTTTAATGGTCCGTCTCCTGTCATGTGACAAAACTCATATTCAAGGGAAATATGTGATGGTGTGATACAGCCGCCCTGAAGGTTTTATTGTCTGGAGTTTGAAATGGCTGCATTACTTGTGAGTAATGAAACCCTGAATGAATTATACAGCTCATCCAGACTCGTGCCAATACAACCTTTATATACTATGTCATGCACTCATATATTTTGTTTATGCCATGTGTACAGCAATACTAAGTAAAGGAAAGCAATACTAAGTTTAAGGAAAGACCTGTTTATGAAATAAAAAATTAAGATCACCAAAATATATGAATGACCAAAATGTTAATAATTCAGTCTTTGTCTTGGTTTAATTTTTTTTTTAGGCCGGTAATGGAATTGGTGCTGAACCAAACAATATCTTGGATATGAACACAGAATATCGGGGGCTGGCTTGGAGGTAAGTCATGAACAAAGGAAGTGAGGAAATATATTTTGTTTCTCATGAAAAAGTTCTTTTTTTCCCCCATTTGTTAGAAATTGGGAAAAAATTCATTTGTCGGGTTTGGCATTTCTTTTGACAATTTATTTTTTGTCATAATGCAATTTTCATTAAAAAAAATTCAGCAATACATTTTCAACCAACTCCAGTCACTAGCTTTTTTACTTCTCATACATGGAGGGTTTCACTTACCAGTTTGATTTATATGGCGGGTAGGTAAATAGATATCTCTTGCCAAAGCCAGTGAAAAATCACCAGGACAAACGAATCACAGCTGCTGTCATTTGAGAGGGCTGCTCACAAGGTTTGCTCTTTCTAAGTTTCTGTTAACAAAGAAGAAAAAAGGTTCTGTATAAAAACCACTTATTTGCTGCTGCTGTTTGGCTGGAGATCTTCCCTCCACTCCCAGGGCCGGTGCAAGGAAGTTTTGTGCCCTAGGCGAAACTTCCTTGTGCCAGCCCTGCGCCCCACCCCCCAGCTAATGCCGCCCGCCCCCCCCCCCCGCCCACGGGCTGTGGGAGCTCACCACCCCCCCACCACCACCAGCCATGGGAGCTGAGCGTGGAACTGGGAGGCGGGGGGCGGCTCGCCACGGCTGCCTCCTGTTCAGCAGCTGAGCGGGGAGCCAGGAAGCAGCCACCCGCCACCCCACAAATCCTGGCGCCCTAGGCAACCACCTAGGGTCGCCTAGTTCTAGCACCAGCTCTGTCCACTCCTCACTACCCTCATAGAGATAAATCGCCAGATTTCCTCGTACAAATCAGCGATGCTCAGTGCAAGACCAGAGAAGGGGCCAAAGAAGCTTTGTACTGCACCAGCCCTGCGCCCCTCGCGCCCCCCCCCCAGCTAATGCCACCCCACCCACACCCACCCCCGCGGCAGCCCCCCGCGACCGCCTAGGGTCACCTAGTGGAAGTGCTGGCCCTGGCTGGCCCCCTGTTATAAGTTAGAGCAGCCAAGTGCCCCTGCCCAGGCCACAAGGAGTCATTCTGGCAGCTGAGAACCACAGGGGCGTAAGAATGTTCCAGCCATTCTTCTCCTTGGACTCGCTTGTGCTATGTAGAGATGAATAAGAGCCATTACAGCAGCTATCTGTCACTCAAGGAGTCCTCAACGCAAGGAGAATCCATAGGGGGCTGGTTGAATTGGCTTTAGTGTTGCTTTGTACTGCTGGAATTGAGGTTGGTCCTTCCACCATGTAAGATTGTAACACTTGCTACCATGAATAGTCCCATTGTCCTGTAGTGTTTGCAGGATCAGGCATCTAGGTAGAACCACTCAATGGAAAACAGTCTAGATATAAATATTATATCCATTTACCAAACCCTTTCCTTTCCTGTGTCCCTACAGACACCTTGGATTGTTACACCCAAACGAATTTTAACAGTCACGTTTACTTTTCACTATTTAAATTGTCTGCTTCACTCAGCAGCTTGGACAGAGACACTAGTCTGGCCAATTTCACATTAACATGTTCTCATGTATCAGCCCAAAAATCCATAGCTTGGGTTATAAATACTGCAGGGGATGTTTAAATTCACCTGTGGCCTTTGACTTCTGCAGACCTGGGATGTTTAAATCCACCTGCAGTTTCTCCCCTCCCTGAAAAAGTGACTTAATTCCAACCATCCTCCCAGCAGCCAGGTGCTCCTGCATTCCTGACCTCACATTCTCAGCTGTAAAACCCACAGGTGCACCCTTCTGATAGCATCAGTGCTACCAAAAATCTCACTCAGGTCCTTAAACAAGCACTTAGACCCTGATCCCTCCATCCAGTTGTGAAACACCTCTAGTTTCCAAGTGTCATGGATCCTTCATATCCTCCAGGCAAGGACAGGAAATCTGTCTTAGGTACTTGTCATTTATCGCCTTATTGTCCGAGCAGCACTAAAAGATTAATGACTTCTTTGCTTCTCTTTCTAATTGCAGTATTGGAGGGGATGCTTCGTTAAAGAATGTAACAACCCTGCCTAGTAAGTAGAAGCTTTGCTGTTGTCAAGATTCAAGGGAGAGAATGGACTCATGGGTACACCATGACTACAATGTGGGCAGCAAACTTACTGTGAACTTCTCTTAACATTTTAAAATCCATGTTGGGGTAATTCACAAGACTGGACATTCATGGGAATGGCCCATATTTTCATTGATCCCCTGGGCTGCCTCATCAGTGAAGCTGTGAGGAGGCTGCAAAAAAGCCTCAGTGAATATTAATTTGAATTTTTAAATAAGTTTTCTGTGACTGTTTTTGTGCCCTGTTTGTGTCAGCTTTCTGCAAATGCTCTAGCAAATCCCTTTCTAGACAGGGATGTTTGCCAAGACCAGATATTTTAAGTGAATATTGCTGAATATTTGCATGTCTACACTGCTGGGAATTGTGGAACTTTCCTGTCAATCAACTTCACAACTACTCTCAAAACTCAGATGGGTGGTTTGGCACCCACGACATCTGGCTGTGAAGTTTCAGCACATTTTTTGAATTACACTTTATATTAAGGTTTCATTTATAAAGGGCTAATCCATATTATAAGCACATTGCAGACCTTTGTAGTAAGTATAATGGATGGTTATAACCACATCAGTAGAAGGAGTTCTAGAAAGTTATAAACCATGGTTATAAACCATCTATTGATTTATGGCACACTAAAATTGATTAATCATTTATTAAAACTTGTTATTAATCCCTTTAAAACTATTTATTTAAAATGATGCCATTTATTAATCCTTTATAAACAATTTATAAACAGAACCCTTAATATAATTGTGGCTTTCTTTGTTTTGACTAGCAACACATTCTCTACCCCCACAGACACAGAGGTGGTTGTGGTGGTTTTTATTTTTGAGCAACAGTACTAGGATAATGAACAGAGAGGGGCTGTGACTAATTCACTGCCTTGCATGTAAGCATTTAATAAACAGGTCTGCGATCAGCGTGTGATGTTGCATAGCTGTAAAGAGATGCACAATAGAACTTCCAGCTAAGAGAAGTGTCTCACAGCTCCTTCCAGGTCAGCCAGGCCAAGGGCCCTTCTGGCTCCCTGACAGAATGGCTGCCTGCTGACCAGAGCGTTTTGCATTCAAGCTTTAACCATGGTAATGTGCAGGATTGTCACATACAATGGGCCTGTACATACTCTGTCCACCTCTCCTCCCCGCCCCCCATGGTTGCACTTGATGTCAGTGGGATTGCACCAGGTCTGAGTCAGGAGACAACTTGATCCAGTGCATTCCCACGCTGTCTGACAATCTACATTAAGTGGTTAAGCCTCTGGCATCACTTGACTGACACAGCAGTGCCCAATATTCTGCTTCCCTTGGCTGGGCACAGCAAGGTAAGTGGAGAACAAGCAGCAGCCTTCCCTTAACACAAACCAAGAATCTAGGAGGGCATGGTGTATGCTGGTCTTCTCCCCTCTGTGATGAGCAAGTGTGGTCACTCCCTTCTCATTATCCTCTTCCTTCTTCAGATATCCTTCGGGAGTTCAACCTTAACCTCACGGGTTACTCGACTGGCACAGGGGGAGCAAGTGAGCCGAATGCCTTTCTCAATCAGGCAGTTTCTGGAGCAATGGCTGAGTAAGCTGATTTTTCCGCCCCTTTTGGGATGCTGGGAAGTGGCTGCTTCATATAACTTCCTTTGATGTGTCTCATGTGCTGTTATAACTTGCGCTTAATAGCGAGCAAAACCAGTCTAGTGGGTACTTCAAGTTGGAGCCAGGCTCATGCTCCAGAGCTTCTGCTGTATTGAACATAAACTGAATGGCTCACTTGATTTTCATAAGAAAGCCATGTGATATAATGAGGCATGTGCCAGGACCCCTTGAATCACAACAATGGTGAGCGCACCAGTGGAAATACCTTGTCCCAAAAGAGAGCTTCATTGTATGATTAAAGACGCAGTACAGCTGGGAATATAGATTGGAGGGAAGAGTGGGTTAGTGCATTAGCCTTTGACTTCTCGAGACCTGGGATCACCACTCACTAGCAAAAGTGGGTGTGGTGACCTTACCTTCGTCCACAGGAGGCGTTGCACAGTTCAGCACATTGTCCATAAAAGCAAGTGAGGGCAGCAGCCCTCCCTGAGACACAGCTTTGCTGGAAAAGCCATTACAGGAACGAAACTGTTGTCTAGTCTTCATATGTGCCCCAGGAGCAAGAACGTGCAGGAATTGTTTGGTCTTGTATAAGCTAAGCGCTGGGGCACGAAGGGCTTTTAGGAAATGGTCTGTGTGTGGTAGAAAGTGAAAGTGTGTTGAATTTGCAATGAGCAGCTGGGGGAGAGACTGCATGAAATCTTCCATGATTAAGGCCTCAGACATTTGGAAGGGTGGGGAGGAGTGGTTGAGAGAGTCAGCAAAAAAAACAAGCAACCAGTCAGGCAGCTAGAGTCTTATGAAGAGATGAGGACAGGTGACAGCCAGGCATAGGCTTTAGGCCAGTTTTAGACCTGGTGTAAGTGGCTGCAGTTCCTTTGATTTCAATGTGGTAGCAGCCTCATGCAGTTTGAATATGTCCTGGGAGAAGCAGCCTCATGGAAGGCGGCTGCATACTTAATCCCTGGTGTTATCCTTTCTAGGAAGAGAATCCAAGTTCTCATCTTAGAAGTCTCAGCTTCTGATGTGGAGATGATGGGGCAGGATGGGAGGCTCAATACTGTATTTAAATCATTAAGCAGCTGGCCGCTGAGTTGGGCACAGCCACCGTTTGGGCAGGATTTCTGGCTGATTGTGCTTGTATTTGACACTGGTGATCGGTAGTGCTAAAAAGACTCTTGTTTCAATCTTTCTCTCTTATTTAAAAAAAAAAATCCTCCATTTCCCCAGTAGCTCCACTTGGCAGCTGAATCTGGAAGCCAAGAAAGCTCCTGAATTTGCTCTCTCTAAGTGATGACTGTTAAGGTTTTATCAGTAATCAAGATATCATTTTAATGTTTCAGGAGTGATTTCTCCTGCAGGTTGCAAGAATGATTTCTGACTCACCCCAATATTCACTGACAAAATGGAAGTCATTGGCTAGATGCTATGAAATATCTCCCTCTACCCCCTTCCCCTGCAAAAGGAGGGATTTTCATTCTATAATTAATTCATTTTTATTTCCAAATGAAATGACTCCCTGTGTGAACAGGAAACTCCTGCAGGGTTTAGGGATCTAATATCCTGGGCTGATCTTACAGCATAAAAATCAGATAGCAATTAAACCAGCTGTCCCTACCTTTATTTGGTATAAAAGGTATGTCAGGTTGGCTGATTACCATAGGGGATTGGAAACAGGATAACAGAGTCTTTCCGTTCTAGGTCACCAGTGTGAATACAGCCCAGGTCAGCAGCAATCATGTCTTTTCCATCAGGTGTCTGTCTGGTAGCCCATTTGAATTGAGCTGATATGTGTCATTCTAGTCCCTAGGGGACAGTTGTCCACATGACAAAGGCCATCAGTACAGCTGGTGCTAATTGAACCCTTGTGGGCAGTCTCAACTGTGATGCCAAGAGTGCCAGAGGCATGGAATCTGAGTTACCTTCTCCTCTCTGGATGTGTGGTCCCTTCAGTTCATGGCTCAAGTATCAGAGGGGTAGCCGTGTTAGTCTGGATCTGTAGAAGCGACAGTTCATGGCTGAGACCAAACTGTTGAAGCCTGCACTGCCAGTGAAGTAACTGTGTGATGGATGAATAAAGAACTTCATTTTCCAGGGCTCTAAAGCCGGAACCTTACAGGGAACATACTCTGGACCCTTAGATAAGTGAAAAACTATTTGCAACTGATGTTAATGATCATCTCTAGCTTCCTGTGAAATTCAAGATGGGGGGAAATCTGAGTAAGCTACAGACACTGCTTCATTTGGAAGTTGAATTTGCAGCTAAGTATCTGACCCAAATTCAGATCTGGTACAAGAGGGTGCAACTTAATAGTCACTGAAGACTAGATGATCATGATGGTCCCTCCTGACCTTGAAGTCTATGAAGGCAGTTGAGCTGCATCCTCTTACACCAGGTGTGAGTTAGGTCCATAGTGTAAAATCACATACTAAGGTGGAGAAACTTAAAAGGTACTAAGTACTTCCCAGGTACTTATACTGCAAAATTCAAACTCTTGTACAAATCTCAAGAAACGAGTTCTTGTACACTTGCTGGGTCACCGGCGTGAGGAGGGGAACTTCTCCTCTTTCCATCTGCCACACCAGAGGACCTGGCTTGGGAAGAGACAGGAAGGGGAACTGCTCAGCTTTCCCAGCAATATTTTTACTTTTATAAATGTTCAGCAGGAGGTGAAGAAAACAACGCTCACAGACTCCTTCTGGTTCTCCCACTGCCCAGCCTCGCCCCGCCCACCAGTCCTTGCCCTTTCCCACCATCCCCTCATATGGAAGGCCTATGACAGTGAAGGAAAGCAGCACATGAATTTGTTTTCTGTATAAACAGACACTATGGTAATGTCCCTGAACTCTCAGAGGCACCCTTATTAGAGTTCATTTCCATCACACTTTATTTATAGCTTTATCTAAGGAGATAAACTTATCTCCATATAGTTTGCTGATTTCACATTATTGGACATAAAGAGGAAGGAATAGTTTCTCCTGGTTCAAATATGTGGCTCTGTATTTGTAATGCTGCTAAGGGTTCATTCTTTGAGCCAAAGAGATTCCTCTTCCTGTCATCCAGAGGTAAAAAGATGGGCTGTAAATGAAAGCTAAGGCCGAGAGTTTCAAAATTGAATTATTTGGTGTGCCTCAGTTTTTGGGTGCCCATCTTGAGCCTGCTTTCCAGAGGTGCTGAGCCATCTGCTGATATCAAGTGCAGTTGTGGGCACTCGTCAGTTCTGAAAATCAGGCTCAAAGTTTTCTCAGGCTGAGTGGCTAAAAATCAGTGGCCACTTCTGAACAGGCTGGTTTTAATGAACTTCTTGGATATGTGTAGGCTTGGAAGGAATAGATTTTTATCAGTAAATGCAGAAGCACAAACCAATGAAAAAATTTCTATCGATAATTGAAATTTCAGTTAGATAAAGTAAAAAAAATGCTGCTTGATAACTTATTAGTGTTTGATTTAAGGATATTTACTTTGTACATTTTGATGTGATGGTCACAGTTTGTGTTTTAAATTTATAAAGCTTTAATTTTTAATCATCGTCTACTGTCTTTAATTGTCTGGCCCCCCCATTGCCTGATTTTTATCCCCTCATAATCTCATGCAGCCATGAAAATTTAAATAGATAAATATAAAAAAATGCTTAAACCCCATAATTTTGCACAACCGTGAAAATTTATAAAAATAGAAAAAAATCTTTAAAATAAACTTTATTGTCTGTTGAAATTATAAAAAAAATAAAAATTGAATTCTGCCAAGCCTAGATATGTGGGACGGGAGATACCTTCTTAGGTCTTGATCAGGCAAAAGCAATTAAGCAGGTGCTTGACTGTAAGCACATGTTTAAGTCCATCCCCATTCAGCCAAAACACTTAAGCATGTCTCGTATGTTAAGTGTACGCCAAAGTGCTATGCTGAATTGAAGCCTTAGAGGACTTCTCAAATTTTACTTGAAAAATGAAACTAAAAATTTAAGAACAAGAATGGGAGACATGGAAGAGGGGGAATAAGTGAAGTAATGAGTTAATACACCTCCCTCATCTCCAGCCCATCTCTGAAAAATCTAGATTTAAATGTGGCCTAGGCCCAAGTGTGGAAGTGCCTGTAGCCATATTTTCTGAAGCAGTGATCTTGTCACATCTTAGCAGCTAGGCTGGTCAGTACATGAAAGGTGAGCTCCATGATACATCCAAGCTGCTGCAGAAGGGACATTGGTGATTCAATAGGTGGTGCTTTCCCCTTTGAGTCAACCTTGAATCCTATCTTAATGTTGGGGCGGGCAGGCGGACAGTGCTGTGTGAATGAAAGTGCCATCTTCCAGAATGAAATGTAAAAGGGAGTTCCTGACTCCTGCCCACTTGTGGTTGGTTGATGGGACTATGTCAAGTGCACACTATGGAACGTTTAGTCTGCAGTAGCAGTGTCCACATGTTCAGAGCGTGCATGGCAAGCTAGTGCACTGCAGATTTACACCTCGGCTAGCCATCCACTAACTTGCTGTGTAGACAAACCCTTGGTGAGAGCTGTGTGTCAGATTGGGGGAAGAGAGGAAATACCTCTTGCTCCTAGGATATATGCCGTACAGCAAAGAAAAAGAAAGTTCCAATTACCATGTAAATCATATGCGTGTCAGGCCTATTAATATCAGCAGATGTACGTCATGAAATGATGTACAGTCAGTAAAGTATTTCTAGCAAGGGCCCAGAGGGAGGTGCAGCTCATTCCAAAACCATGAAGCTGCTGCAAGGCCAAAGCTTTCCATTCAGATTCTGTGCATATTAGAGGATCAATGTGATGATAGAGCAGCTAAATGAGGTCCAGCAGTTTAGCGTAGGTAACCTAGAATCCATAGCAAAGCTTTTTATAGATTTAGCATGGCTATTACAAGGCTGTCTTGTTAGCCCCTTCCTGAGTGTCCTGGATATTTGCTTCAGTTTTCATCAGGGCCGAAAAAGCTTTGGAAACTTCGTTTTGCACATAATAGAGTGTGAAGTGCTGACTCTGAGCTGTGATCCTAGGAACATCAGAGGTTTGTTTCAATAGTTACTGTGCACATTTCCTTAGAGTCAATGTAGGCTTGGAAATATTCAGTGCACACACAAATGTTAATGCAGGGGATTTTTCAGAGCCTTGGGTTTGACGCTCCTTTGCCGTTTTAGTCGATAAGAAATAAACTGATCCAACAATTCTAATGATGCTGTCAGCTGATGGATTTATTTTTCTCAGCTACTCTCTAGGGCAGGCCTGCACAACTCATACAGCGGCGAGGGCCATATTACTCCAAAGAAAACAGCTGAGGGCCGAAACCCCCCGGCCCCACGGAAACACCCCCCCCCCCCAGCGCCGCCCGCCCCGCGGAAACAACCCCTCCTTACCCAGCACTGGGTTGTGGAAGCCTGTAGAGGGGGAAAGAAACAGCGCACATAGGGTGATCAGAGCACAGCAGTAAAATAGGACCCGCCCCCTCCCCGCTCAGGCCCACCATCACACCCCTCTTCACCCCCACAGGGGTCACTATATTACTGCACACAACAGTCAATTGATGCAGTTGTAGATAAATCTCTGCATTATGCATTATTGTATAACTTTTATATGACTTTGTATTGAACCTTGGAAATATGTTATAGCGGGCCCCTAAGGTAGTATAATTAAGGTAAAAGAAAAATGTCTTTTTCCTAGAAGTAGAATAAGATCTTCCCCCCACTTTGTATTCAGTTGCCCTGTTGAATGAATGAAAGGTGTGAATGAGGAAGGCGTGGAAGGCAGGCACCTCCAGACAGCTGCAACCCTTGGAGAGGGGATGGGAACCAGACCAAGGACAATCAAACTTGTCAAGTGTGCTGACTAGAGAAGAGCAGACATACCGATGGCCTCGGGGGTTAGAAGCAAGCACCTTCCTTTGGGAACACCCTCTTTGCAGCATTGGGACAACCCCCAGCCCAGAGACAAGCAGCAAAAAGGACCAATGGACACAGTCCCAGATTTTGAATCTGGGACTACCTACTTACCCCTGCGCGGGCCGCACAGTGAGCCCACGCAGGCCGCATGTGGCCCCCGGGCTGCATGTTGTGCAGGCCTGCTCTAGGGAGTCAAACAAGGTGAAGGAAGAATGGTCTTGAGATTAAAACACTGGACAGGGCTGAGATCTGGATTCAATTCCTTTCTAACACAGACTTCCCATGTGAACCTGGACAAGTCACTTAGTCTCTGTGTCTCAGTTCCCCATCTATAAAATGGGGAGAATGCTACCTCACAGGAATAGTGAGAGGATACATTCCCTCATGAGTCTGAGGTGCCCCAGGGCCACATAGATATCTAGATAAATATTCTTCCTCTGGATGCTGGTCTCCCCTAAGGCTCATTAATTGTCCTTCTCCACAGGAAATTACCAGACCAAGTAAGAGCCCTGGTGAGACTAATGAAAAGTGATCCGGTGAGTTGACTGGAATGCAGCATGTTTAATCTCACAGCATGAAAAGGAACAGATATTGTTTCATGGGACAGATCTGCCTCCAAAGATACCCAGTGTGCGCATCAGTTGGGAACATAATTAACTTACACTTTTTTTTCTTTATACAGAGAATTGATTTCAACGCTGACTGGAAGATCATCACTGTGTTAATTGGAGCCAATGATCTGTGCAACTACTGCAAAGACCCTGTAAGTAGCAGGATTGAGGAGTTGGCATGGCAGCAAGGCTGATTGGTGTGGATGTAAAAACACCAGTGTAAGGAAAGCCAGCCTCTGCGTCCCATGAAATCCAAGGTTGCAGGCAGGGGAAAGGAAGTCCCTGAGTATGAGGGTCACCCAATATGCCAGACAAAGCTGAATTTTGTAGAGTACTGTGGGGTCTGTCTGTGTGGAGTGATAGGTACTCTTCTGGCAGTGCCTAGTTTTAAACAGAGTTAGCAGCAGCAGACTAAAGATTGTTGTGATCTCTGCTTGCTTGCTGTGGGGTAGGAACCAGTCATTACGTGGAAGTGAGAGAGAGAGAGAAAGAGCCTGCTTTTCTTGACCATGACTGGGGCATGGGGAGAGAAGGCGGGATTCTTCTATCTCGGCTCTGGTGGTATACAGGGGCTGGAAAAGCCCCATAGCTAACCAGGGAAGAATTGTCCTGGTTCAGCATTGTGTTAGGCCACTGCAAGTAGTCCAACACTGCCCACCTCACCTCACCTCGCCCCATAAGTCCTGGCACAGGGTGGTGTTGGAGGCAGGCAGGAGGGAGCATGTTGGAAGTCTCTGTAATGGTCAGTGCTACAGAGATTTTATGCTGCTTCAGACTGTGGCTGCCAGAAGGAGAGCATGGGACCTCCCCCAGTTCTAAACCTGGCTCTGAATCTAGGGTGTCGTCTCTTTTGTACACAATCCTTTTCACTACCACTAGCACACTGAGGTCCTCTGCCCCCCAGGGTGCAACAGAGTGGGGGGGATCCTTGCGGCTAAACAGGCCTAGCCATGCTCCTGTGCTGCTGCCAGATGTTTATGGCCGGTGTGTCCTTTCTGCTAATGATGTCAATGGTTAGCAGTAGAATGACACACACCGAAAACATTTGTGCCTCTGTTGTATCATTTTTTGACTGACCCCGTTCGAACACACTTACCATTTGGTTCTTTCCCTCAACCAGGGATGAGGGTCCCATTGGACTTTGACTCAGTCTGCTGCATCTCAACAGGGAACTCTAGAAAAGCCAAGGTTGTACTCAGCCTATTCACATTTGAGGGTGGAGTAATGTTATAATTGAGCCACTTGGTTTCTGGAAGGGAGCAAGAACATTCCACTGACCACAGCCAGTGGCGTAGCCAGGTTTAGAGCACAGGGGGAGCGGAGCTAAAAAAAGGCGCCGGGAGCAAAAAAAAAATGCTCTGCTCTGGCTGCAGCGCAGGAGCAAAAGGCGTCGGAGCACAAAAAAGGCGCCGCTCCCCGTGCTCCCCCCCGGCTACACTACTGACCACAGCCTAGGATGGCGGAAGAAAGGGGATGGGAATGAATGCCCGGTGCAATATCTTTTTGTTGTCTCAAGCCATTTGTGAGCTGTCATTGGCAGTAACTCCTGCTTCTCTTCTTTTTCAATGAGAATTACTATTCAGCTGTAAATTTCACCAGCCGCATTCAAGAAGCCCTCGACATTCTGCATGCAGAAGTAAGTGGTTTTAGTAACTCATTGGTCAGCATTGCTTGTTCCTCTCCCAGTTCTAGTAGCTGTGGGATAGCCAAGGGGTGGCCCTTGAACCAAATGTATCCCAATGAGTTCCATAATGCAGCCTACAGTGCCTTTATTTCTAATGCTGAGAGATGGCCTGACTAATAAGACACCAACATACAACCAGGGGCAGGAGGAGGGAGGGTTCAGTCAAGTGAGGTGGAGAGGAAAGATCAACAATTGGGAAGGAGTGAGTGGGTAGTTAACCAGGGCAGGAAGGGGGAGCTATACTTGTGCTCTGTGCTTTAAAATAAAGGCATTGCAATTTTCATAACCAAGCAAAGTTCTGACTTTCCTTTCAGGTTCCCAGGGCTCTGGTCAATCTGGTTGAAGTAATGGACCTCCTCCCCTTGAGGCAGATGTTTCTGGATAACCAAGTACAGTGCCCCACACATCTCACTGGGTAAGGCAGCTTTCGCGTACTCTGGCCTCCGCGGTGACTCTCAGTGGGAGAAAAGACAAAATTCGATCCCCTGCTTCCCTATGGAGGAAACCTGGGGAGGGTTCAGGTTCCATACAGTAGGGCTGCCCTGGGGAGAGTTTAGGTAATAATAGATATGCCTCCCTGGACAAGGGTTATGGTTACAGAGGGTAGGGCTCCTTGGGCAAGGGTTGGAATAATAATGGGTAGAGCTCCCTTAGCAAAGGTTAGGGTATTAATGGGTAGGGTTCCCCTGGCTACAACTAGGGTTCATAGAATCATAGAATCTCAGGGTTGGAAGGGACCTCAGGAGGTCATCTAGTCCAACCCCCTGCTCAAAGCAGGACCAACCCCAACTAGATCATCCCAGCCAGGGCTTTGTCAAGCCTGACCTTAAAAACCTCCAAGGAAGGAGACTCCACCACCTCCCTAGGTAACCCATTCCAGTGCTTCACCACCCTACTAGTGAAAAAGTTTTTCCTAATATCCAACCTAAACCTCCCCCTCTGCAACTTGAGACCATTACTCCTTGTTCTGTCATCTTCTACCACTGAGAACAGTCTAGATCCATCCTCTTTGGAACCTCCTTTTAGGTAGTTGAAAGCAGCTATCAAATCCCCCCTCACTCTTTTCTTCTGCAGGCTAAACAATCTCAGTTCCCTCAGCCTCTCCTCATAAGTCATGTGCTCCAGCCCCCTAATCATTTTTGTTGCCCTCCGTTGGACTCTTTCCAATTTATCCACATCCTTCTTGTAGTGTGGGGCCCAAAACTGGACACAGTACTCCAAATGAGGCCTCACCAGTGCCGAATAGAGGGGAATAATCACGTCCCTCGATCTGCTGGAAATGCCCCTACTTATACAGCCCAAAATGCCGTTAGCCTTCTTGGCAACAAGGGCACACTGTTGACTCATATTCAGCTTTTCGTCCACTGTAACCCCTAGGTCCTTTTCTGCAGAACTGCTGCCCAGCCATTCGGTCCCTAGTCTGTAGCAGTGCATGGGATTCTTCCGTCCTAAGTGCAGGACTCTGCACTTGTCCTTGTTGAACCTCATCAGATTTCTTTTGGCCCAATCCTCTAATTTGTCTAGGTCCCTCTGTATCCTATCCCTACCCTCCAGCGTATCAACCACTCCTCCCAGTTTAGTGTCATCTGCAAACTTGCTAAGGGTGCAGTCCACACCATCCTCCAGGTCGTTGATGAAGATATTGAACAAAACCGGCCCCAGCACCGACCCTTGGGGCACTCCACTTGATACCGGCTGCCAACTAGACATGGAGCCATTGATCACTACCCGTTGAGCACGACCATCCAGCCAGTTTTCTATCCACCTTACCGTCCATTCATCCAGCCCATACTTCTTTAACTTGCTGGCAAGAACGCTGTGCGAGACTGTATCAAAAGCTTTGCTAAAGTCAAGAAATAGCACATCCACTGCTTTCCCCTCATCCACAGAGCCAGTTATCTCATCATAGAAGGCAATTAGGTTAGTCAGGCATGACTTGCCCTTGGTGAATCCATGCTGACTGTTTCTGATCACTTTCCCCTCCTTTAAGTGGTTCAAAATTGATTCCTTGAGGACCTGTTCCATGATTTTTCCAGGGATTGAGGTGAGACTGACTGGCCTGTAGTTCCCCGGATCTTCCTTCTTCCCTTTTTTAAAGATGGGCACTACATTCGCTTTTTTCCAGTCATCCGGGACCTCCCCCGATTGCCATGATTTGTCAAAGATAATGGCCAATGGCTCTGCAATCACATCGGCCAACTCCTTTAGCACCCTCGGATGCAGTGCATCCGGCCCCATGGACTTGTGTTCGTCCAGCTTTTCTAAATAGTCCCGAACTACTTCTTTCTCCACAGAGGGCTGGTCACCTCCTCCCCATACCGTGCTGCGGAGTGCAGCCATCTGGGTTCAAGAGGATAGGACTCCCTGTGCTAATGTTAAGGTTCCAGAGGGTAGGGCTCCCAGGTCTAGGGTTAGTTTTCCATAAAGGAGGGTGAGGGCTAGGGTAATAATTGGAAGAGCTTTTCAGGCTAGGGTTAGGGTTCCAGATGGCAGCACTCCCCAGTTTAGGGTTAGGATTACAGAGAGTAAGGGTCTCCCCATGAGGGGCTGGGGCTGGTAGGGCTCTCCCAGTGAGGGTCAGGATTGGGGCTGGTAGGGTTCCCTGGATTTGATATGGGTTTTGGCAGTAGGGTTCTTTGTCTGGTGGTGTCACTGGAGTCTATTGGGCTCCCTGGGGTAAGCCTAGAGTTATAGAGGATTGGACTCCACTGGCTATGGTTATGTGGTACGAAGAGCTAGCATATATACATCTACCCAACTTGGAATTGCATGTCCCAGCTGCAGTGTAGACATACCCTTGGCCTTAGGTGCCCAAAGATAATGGGACATAGGGTGACATAGTGCAGTGTATATCACCTTGATATGCTTAACGGTAGCCAAACTGATATGTGACTTGCACCACTCACATAGGGCAAAGGGTCAGATAAACCTGTGGCTTGAGATTGTGCAAAATGGCAAGAGCCATCTGGCACTTTTATAGAAAGGGTAGTGTATATAGACATCCAGCACTGCTCCCAGGTGGTGTGGGGATGCTGAATGGCAATGGATGGGTGTCTCTTGAATCTACACTCTGGGCTCTAATGCTGTATGTTTCTCTCTCTTCTGTAACCTCTTCTGCAGAGATCTGTGTAGTTGTGTTCTCCCAGTGACAGACGGGTCACAAGAGCTAGCCATGGTGATGGAAGCTACCAGAGCCTACCAGGTACATCTGCCAGGATGAGTGCAGTTGCTTTGCCTACAACTGAGGCAGGGCAGAGGGTTATCCAGCAATCTGTCTGTTGTGCTTTATAACAACATACACAAAAAGTGCCCATCTACTACTCTGGATACCTTTATTATTATTAAAAATATCAGTGTGGCAAAATCAGCAGGAAAACTCTATCTCTAACACAAACCCGTAAGTGGGACTTTCCTCACCCAACCTCCATCCTTCATAAACAATCACTCCCATCATGCTCCAACCTCTTCAGCCACTAGGGCAAAAAGATGGGTTTTGCCATGTGCCCTGAAGGTCTGCGATCCCTGACTGTGTCAGCCGAAGGGTGGAAGTGCAGCTACATGCCCTACACACCATTTAAGGGTGACAAAGTGGTTGGTGGGTTGATGGTGATCTTTTTTGTCTCTTACAGAACAGCACTCGGAAGCTAGTGGAGTCTGGCAGGTATGACACCCAGGAGAATTTCACGGTGGTACTGCAGCCTTTCTTCCAAAATACCAAGATTCCTCTTCTTCAGGTATGGCCATAGGTCACTCTCAGTAGTTAGGTGAGATGCATGCACTCACCCGTCCATCTAGAGTATATGAAAGTATCAGGGTTTGCCAGGTGCTCTTGAAGTTCCCATATGAATATAATTTGGTTTGGGTATATTGTTGGAATTCCTTGAACAGTTCCCAATACTTGGATTTATATAATTTATCTTATACTGATTACTGCTTTAACCTTTGAGAAATTATTTAAAGATTACATTTAAAGATCTATCTATACACACTTGTTCAGCAAGGGCAGGTGTTAGCTAAAAGTACTGTTATCGTTATACTCTTATATAGTGCTTTTAATCAGATTTCAAAACACTTTGCAAAGGACATCAGTATCATTATCCCCATTTAATGATGGGAAAACTGATTAATCAAGCTGCATATGCATATACAGAGAGAGCCCTGGCAGTTATGTTAGCGCTCTTAAAGCTGTCCGGCAATAACCCTCACTGTTAACTAACAGTGTCGTCATCTTTCTGACCCATGATCTTACTCTTCTATGCCTGTGCAGAGAGAGGGATCTACATAGTAATCAGTCCAAAATGTAGTTTTAGGCAATCAGCCCTTTCCCCCATCTTTGGCAGTAGGAGGGGGCTCCGGTGCCTGACTGATGAGTGAAGCAAGCTAGTAAATCTAAGAACTGACACAAATATTTTCTGAAACTTGAAAACCATTCACTGATTTTTTTTTCACACATATCTGCACTTCCTGATTTCAGCTGGAGCTGGAAGCAGATATGGTCAAATTCCAAACAGGAGGAGCTGTGGTATTATATGGCCAGAGGGAACCAGAAAATGCCAGAAATAACTGGTGACAAGTTGCAAACGTTCAGGTTCTTCTCCTAACAAACCTTTTCTGAGACTGCACAATTGGGCTGAAAAATCTCACAACATCATAGGCTTTGATTTCTGCTCAGGTCAGCCTTTGTGAAAATGATTTTCTTCCTGTTTTGCAAAAGAAAAAAAATCAGATGTTTTTCCACATTATAGCCAAACTTGAAATGGGCCTGACCCAAAATCCTTGCTACAAACTTGGTGGAAGATCAGATACAGATCCAAAACTTGGCAGCAGGTCCTTACTTCTCTATTGAGCCAACCCAAAACGCTTGATCAAAAAATCCTCAAACCTTGAGGAAGTTCAGTTCTGGATCTAAACTCTGTGGCCTTAGTCCATCTATCTAATCCAAACTCTTTTATCCACCCCTAAAATCTCATGAGAAAACCAATCTCTTAAAACTTCCAAACCCAAACTGTTGCAGATATTACAAAATCAGTAATAAACTGGAGTTCTGCTCTGAAAGATGACTGTGTGGGTGTACTCAGTTGTATCTACTAACTTCAGTGACAAACAACTCTTACTGCTTTTACTCCTGTTAGCCCTGCAGAACTGACACTGCTGCAAAAGAGGGAGCTACAAGAGGAATTTCTTCTTATGTTCCTCCTTGTGTATCATCAGTGGACTTGCGTACTAACTTCCACCAAGCTATACCTGAGCAAACCCACTGAAGAGCATTGTGTGGTTTGCAGCACCCTTATTCCTGGTGGTGATGCATGAGAAGGAAAAGGCCAACCTTAACTCTCCTATCCCAGTTCAGTTTGTGGCTGTGGCACTCGAGATCCTGGAGAGAAAGACAAAAGACAGAACCCAACAATGCCATTTTTAGAGCCACGGTAGAACAGCACATTAAACATCTGAACTTTAGGGTGCTTATCCTTTTGGGGTTGGCCCATTGCTAGTACTTGGAGACCCAGCCTGGTACTACCCCACTTCATCTCCCCAGATGGCCAGTAGGCCTTCCACATGGGAGTGTATAATGGGAATGCCATACAGTTACTACCAATAGCCTCTGCTCCAACTTCAGTGAACCAAAGTAATAAAGTATTAACAAACTTCTTGCATTCATGTGTCTTTTGCACTTTCCTTTTTAGGATGGGCGTGCAGATATCTCCTTCCTTGCACCAGACTGTTTCCATCTGAATCAGAAATCCCAGTCTCAGCTCTCCAGGGCTCTCTGGAACACCATGGTAGGGATGGCATGGACTTGTATATCCGGCTCATCAACCAGAACTGACTCAAATTATCTTTAAAATCATCTCCTTTGTGTAATAATTGTTACATTGGGGGACTGGGTGGCTCAGGCCACTGTTGATGGGACCCAGACCATTCATATTGAGGTCACCTATTCAAATTCAGCCCAGGTCAGTGCTGATTTAAAGGTCTCTTCCATCTGTTGGCTAAGTGGTGAACTGAGTTTGGTGGGTCTCAGTTCACATCCTATTGGACAGGTGTCCACATTAACAAGAATGAAATCCCATGGAATGCACTAGCTGGCAGCCTCTGTGAAAGAGAAGGTGAAGACTGCATGGGCCATGGAGACTGACTGACCTACCTTCTCACCTTCCACGTTGGGGCTGAGGCACATTTGTGTGGCAGTGTAAGTGATGCTTGTACTGCTGTAGCCTCTGCTGTACCTGTTCTGTGGAGAAACAGAGCACTGTAGTCTCCATGGCTGTCAACCCAGAACCTTTCACCTTTTTAAAAGGAGGGTAGTCACAGAGGATCCCGAGTTTTTTATCCAGGAACCCCTGCAGTGATGCTCAGCTTTCCTTTTACCCACTGGCATTGTGGCAAGAAATGAAAGATTTATCCTCGCTGCCTGTCACACTTTGTGGTTGATGCCACATTTCAACTGAGACATAAAATTAGACAAGAGGCCTTAGCCCTGGTATTCTGGTCAAATTCCAATACAGCTACTTCTTTCTCCCTAAATTCCCCCAGCAATACAGTATGCACCTTTACTTCCTGTTCTAAACTACTGCCTAGTGTTACTGTGCTCTGTGACACAGCTGCCATGTTCCTCCCAAGAAATGGCTGCATTTCAATCACAGGCAAATCCAAAGCTATGCAATTATTGAATTTAATTAAATTTTGTAAAGCACCTTTGATTCTTTGGGTTTAAAATTGCTATAGAAATGTAAGATGAGAGGACACAGCTACAAAACTAATCCTCCACTTTTTTTACCCAGCTTCAGCCTCTAGGGGAGAAAACGGACTTCTTTGACCCCAAGGCTAACGTTACCCTGAGTTGCCCAACTCCGGTAAATACACCATTATGGAAGCAAGGGGTTGGGGTGGGTGGGTTCATGCCCTTTTCTTGGCAAAGATCCAGTATTTGGGGGAACAAGTCTGCTAAAATTCTGCTTCTCTGTTAACTGTATGTGAATATTTTCTTGCGCAATAGCTGCTTCAATGTTTCTGGGTCTTATACTGTCTTACAAAAACTGACTGATAACATGGTTGACGTGTGTTTTAGATCTTTGGCCAGATTTATAAAGATATTTAGGTGCCTAAAGATACAGATAGGCACCTAGCGGAATTTTTCAAAGGGATTCAGAATGGGTTTTCCCTTGAACTCATTGGCAATTAGGTGCCTAGATGTTTTTGGAAATCCCACTAGGCACCTATTGGTGTCTTTAAATCTCTAAATGCCTTTAAAAATCTGGCCCCTAGTGACTAATATTGAAGAGGCTGCAAGTATGCTGTACATGTGTATGTAGCTTTCCCCCATTGGGTGTATGGATCTAGGGAGTTTTATGTTTCCTTCAACCTCCAACACATGCATTTGTCACTGCCTACCAGCTCAGCAGTTTCTTCTTTCGACAATTGGGGAGCTGCTTCTCTCCCTTTCCCCCAGCCCTTTTTCTAACTTCTTCTTAAAAATGTGTGATGTATAAATTCTACTCTGTTGTGAGTTTCAGAACATCAGTGCATTCATGGACTTTTGACTTTTTGGATTAATTTAAAGGATGAAAGTCTGCAAGTGGGGGGTGGGTGGATTTCAGCTCAAACTACACACATTTCTGATTTAAACCATTTGGAATAACTCTGCTCTTCCAGTGGGAAAGTCTCTTTGACCCTGCGCCTTCAGGTTCTGGATTCTATATTACAAGCTTGGGGACAATCATGCTATTCTCAATAGGGAGAAGCAAGCCTCCTGATAGGGGTCTTTAATCTATGAGAGTCCGTGGTTCCTGAGGTGGATGCTGGGTACCAAGACCACCACCCAAATTATACAGTCACTGTGGGAAAAGGGTGAGCCGTGCATGCCGGGCTCTTCCCCGCTGAGGCAGGCAGAGCTGCCCAGGCTTCCCCACACCCTACATTAGAATGGATTAAGGATCCAGACAGCCCTGACCACTCTTTGAAGGGATCTGATGTGTGCACGTGGGCTGGACCAAAGCCCCCAGATCTGAATACCCCTAAATTTTAGGGGAGGGTGTTTGTTTAAAAATCCAGATCCACCCTTTGTCGCTCAGGCCATCTCTAGTTATATTATCCTTTGGCAGCAGAAATCCTGATCACATTTGCTGTCTTCTGTGCCCTTGTTTGCTGCCTGATCTGTGTTTCTCTCCCTTTCTCTCCTCACTCATCAGCACAAACCCTTCCTGGGAACATACAGGAACAGCAACTACACATACCCACCCCTGGAACCTACTAACAAGCCAATTCAGGTAATTGCCTGTATTGCTTACTGTGCATTACACATACACACTTGGATGCAAAATTGCTCCTGTCTAGTGGGTGTTTTCACGGCATTTGGAATTTGTAAACGGTAATTTCTTACCAGGCTTTGAACATACAAATCTCCTCCTATGTCAACAGGTATTTAAACGCTTCTTTTTCAAGTGCTTTTTGCAAACACAATTGTACCAGCCAGTGCGGACTGGGAATAACTTTATTAAAACTGTTCTCAACACTAGGTCATGACAGTAACCAATCAAATCAAGGGACACTTCTGTAAGTCAGCTGCTCTAGATATACACAGTATTGGCAAGAGAACTTAGGACCTGTCCGCCCCAAAAATGCAGGCTTAGGTCACTTCTTTTAAAGGAGGGTTTATAGCCTCATCAGGCATCCAGCCACTAGAGGCAATGTATTTCCATGCACTTGGGCAGCTCTATCCAGTAGAGGGAAGTGGTGATAACAGTATGTTACATGAACTTGCAATATGCCTCCAATTAAGATCTACTGGCTCTTAAATGAAGGCTTTACATTGCACCGTAGGAGAGAAACTACAGCAGAGGAGTTAGCATAACCAGTACAGAGCTAATTCCGGGTAGGAACTGAAGAAATGAGGTGGGAACCTGTGCTTGCCAGGTGGCTTGAGGAGCTGTGGAGGCCTCCTAAGATAGCTGTGCAGTTCTGTTGGTGTGAGTACGGCTGGGGAAGATGACTGTCCAAAGCAATGGTCTGAGTGGCTAGTTAGGCCTTCTTAATGAGGTCACTGCTGTTGTCTAGCTCCAATTAATGCCCAGGCCAGCTGGGACCTAATTTCCAAACAAAATAGTGTGAATCCCTGCATCCATTATGGATTATAAATAAGGCTAAAATATTGTCACAAGTATTTTTAATAAAAGTCATGGACATATCATGAGGCAATAAACAAAAATTCACGGCCCCCTGACCTGGTCATGACTTTTACTATAAATACCTGTGACTAAATCTTAGCTGCTCTGGGGGCCCCAGGGGCTGATGGCTGTCCGTGTTCCAGTGGCAGGGGCCGATGGCCCCCAGCCCCCACTGCCCTGAGGCTCCTGACCCCTGCTGCTCCAACAGCCTCTGGGGTGGCCCCCGGGACTGCTGGTGCTCTGGGACCGCTGCTCTGGGGTCGCCCTTAGGATCACTGCTGCTCCGGCGGACCCTGGGGCCAGCTGCAGCGGGCTTTCCCAGCAACGGCCAGTGTGGCTGGTCCCAGGGCCAGCTGCTCAGGCAGCCCTGCGGTCAGCCGCACGGGCTACTGCAGCTGCAGAAATCATGGAGGTCCTGGAAAGTCACGGAATCCATGACTTCTGTGACCAGACTCGCAATCTTAGTTATAAAGAACAATAGAAGCGACAAAGGGTCCTGTGGCACCTTATAGACTAACAGAGGTATTGAAGCATAAGCTTTCGTGGGTCAATACCCACTTCTTCGGATGCAAGAAGAAGTGGGTATTGACCCACGAAAGCTTATGCTTCAATACCTCTGTTAGTCTATAAGGTGCCACAGGACCCTTTGTCGCTTCTGCAGATCCAGACTAACACGGCTACCCCTCTGATACTAAAGAACAATAGGTGACACTAGCAAGTACTGCTTCAGGCTGCAACTGAAAAGGAAACCACCATTCCCCCTCCTGGCTACAGGTCACAGCAGCACCTGGGTTGCTTCTAGAAAGCTAAACAGAGAACTGGAGAGAGGCTTCCAGTTCATGATTCTTACACTTCAGTGACCAAGTTGGAAGGATCCCATGGAAGGGGGCAAGAGAGAGGCAGTAGAAGGAAAAAGAGTGGAAACTGCTTCTTCCCTCCCCCCTCCCCAAATTAACCCAGCTGATCTGTCCTGGGCCTTTATAGCATCCGCTAACTGGATTGTAGTCTCTCTGAACCACACCGCTGTGGTAAAGGTGAGGGCCGCTACATTGGACTTGATTTTTTTTCTACAAATCAGGTGATACCCTCAAGCTCTCACACGGCCACTGGTCAACATGGCCTTTGTCTGGGCAGAGTGGACACCCCTGCCCCTGATAGGAATTGCCCATTGTATCCGTTTCTTTTCCTCACTGGCACATCTCTGCTTCTCAAAACGCACTGTTGCTGAAGTTGAGAGGCAGTGTGGGTAGAGAAATGGGCACAGGACGGTGACTCGGGCATTCCTAGGTTCAGTTCCTGGCTCTGCTACTGAATTGGCACACTATGTGACCTCTGGCTGACTACCCACCTGTGACATTTCAGAGGATAACACCTATTCTGCCTCACATGAGTACTGTAAGCAGTAGTTAATAGGGTTGACCGGACGATCACAATTCCGTTTCATAGCAACTTTTAAGGTTTTCGAATTTGGTTTCATTCTGCATTGGAGTGAAAACAAACCATTTCAAGCATTTAGAAAAAATGATAGGGCACTGGCTTGGGAGACCCAGGTTCAATTCCCTGCTCTGCCTGATTCAGGCCAGAATTTTTCATCCTAGACCATTCTCAGTCAAGCAGAGCAACGACTCAACCCTGGGTCTCCCACTTTCTGTGTCATTGCCCTAACCAAAAGGCTAAAGAGTGTGGGAAGTTTTCTTTTCTCCTCTCCGCTCCCTTCCTAAAATAAATTATGTTGAAATCAACACATCTCTGTGAAACTTGGCCTTGACAAAACGGTATGTTTGGGTGAAATTTCATTTCACCAAAAATATTCCGACCAACTGGATTAATCAGTATTTGGATAGCGTTTCAGGATGAAAGGCAAGAACTGCCGAGCTCTCAGGTAACTAGTTAGGAACTATTCTTTATTGGATTTTGATTTGGTTGTAATATTCGTTCAGATATTCTAAAGTATATGAATATCTCCTAACCATATGGCTGTTTGTTTTGTTTAAGAATTGGGGCAGTGACCTGTCATGTCCTGCACAGACTCCATCCGAAAGTGTCCCAACATCAGGTGAGAGAGAACTTGTTTTGGACTGAACCACTGGGAGGAGTAATCATCTGTGCTTTTTAAAAGCAAAATCTTAAACCTGTATTACTGCACATGTTGGATGGAAGGAAAACAACCAGGTTAGGCATTGTGTATCCAGCACATAGCAAGGGCATTCTACTTTGCCAAACCCGGCATGTTCACCAGCACAGTGGCTGCATTCTAATGAACAGACAACAGTTTGGCTGGCTTAATCTAGCCAGATGTGCCTGGACACATTTGCAGCAAAGCAGCTTTGACCAACCTGGGTGTACCTGCGTGATGAGCAGAACAGGTGTATTGTGCCCGGACATAGCTGGAATGCTTTACATCTGAGCAGTTAATAGGAAACCTAGATCTAGACTTAAAGCCAATTGGAAACAGAAGAGAATGAATGTATGCAATTTTAAATCTATCTAATCGATTTCGGGTTTTTCTAAGGTGACATGTGAAAGGCAGTGTTAAGCTCTGTTTACTTCCCTATTACTCAAGCACATGATCTAGAGCAAGCCAGGAGGCAGAAGTGAATTGCAAGAGTTTATTCCTCAGTCTAGTTGATGACTGAGGTTTGTGTAGAACCCTGGGCCCGCTCCCCCTGAAGTCAGTAAAGATTTTGCCATTGTCTGCAATGGAAGCAAGATCACTAGGCCCTTCATCCAGGATAAGATTTTCCAATGATCACTGGTAACCCTGCTTTTTTCTTTCTTCTCCTGTCTAGTACATAAGCTACGGCCAACAGACATCAAAATCATAGCAGCGCTGGGAGATTCCTTGACTGTGAGTACCAGTGCTTCCCCTGAGCCTAGAATGGGAAGGGCAATTCTAGTCTCCCTGGATGTTATGGTATCAGACACCATCAGATGGAGTGCAAATTGTTGTGACTTGCCCAGCTGTGTCCATTTGCAGCAGAACTATCTTAGAGTTATGGGTGAATCTGGCAATTGTGAAACTGAGGAATAAATAGCTCAGAGCTGCCTCAACTCCCATTGACTTCAGTAGGAGTTGAGGGGACAGAGCAACTCAAAGGCTCAGGCTCATATTGCAGATAAGGGTTGTACATGCTTCACTCTTTGGAGAGCTCTGTCAATCCATTTCAGTCTTGACCTACAGTAACCTTGGCTACTCCCACACTGGGCCTTGAGCTTTTCTTGGGGGACCTCAGTCCTGATCTCCAGCACTCCCTGCTATTCCAGCCCCAAGCCCCTGAACAGTGACCCGCTTGCATTTTCCCAGGAAATCTTCTTTTTGTTACTTTTATTCTCTTGATTCATGAAATGTTTCAGAGAGAATGGAAACCCTACCTTATGAGATGAGACTCAAGGAGCGTGGCTTGTTTAACCAAACCAAACAAGGCTGAGGGGAGATAGGATTGCTCTCTATAAATACATCAGAGGGATAAATACAGGGAGGGAGAGGAGTTATTTAAGTTAAGCTCCAATGTGGACACAAGAACAAATGGATATAAACTGGCCATCAACAAGTTTAGGCCTGAAATTAGCCAAAGGTTTCTAACCATCAGAGGAGTGATGTTCTGGAACAGCCTTCCAAGGGGAGCAGTGGGGGCAAAAAACCTAACTGGCTTCAAGTCTGAGCTTGATATGTTTATGGAGGGAGTGCCATGATGGGACTGCCTACAATGGCATGTAGCCAATCTGCCCCTGCTAGCAGCAAATATCTCCACCGGCCGGTGATGGGACACTAGATGGGGAGGGCTCTGAGTTACTACAGAGAATTCTCTCCCAGGTGCAGTGGTGCTAGAAGCCTTTTAATAGTGGGAGTGCTGAAAGCTAGCCCCCTTGCCCCTGTCTGCCCCCTGTCCCCAGCTGGGGCCAGGAGCAGTGCTGTGTCTCCAGGAGGGGAGGGACCCGGACAGGGGTAAGGCAGTAGCATAGCCGGGGGGGAGCAGGGGAAGCGGCCGCTCCCCCACTGAGCAGAAGCAGTGCTTTTTTTGTGCTCCGATGCCTTTTGCTCCTATGCTGCAGCCAGAGCGAAGCATTTTTTTTTGCTCCTGGTGCCTTTTTTTGCTCCTGATGCTTTTTGCTCCTGGCACCTTTTTTTTAGCTCCGCTCCCCCTGTGCTCTAAACCTGGCTACGCCACTGGGGTAAGGGGGCAAAGGCTGGGGGCAGGCACATGGCCAGAAGCAGCGCCCCAGTCATGGGGCCTGCAGCCAGGACCCCGCATGCAGGGCCAGTATAAGAGCCCCGGCCACGGGGCAAGCGCCCCAAGAGTAGAGCCCCGGGCATGGGGCCCTGGGCACAGGGCCAGCTTCCAGGAAGAGGGCCGGCAGCTGGGACCCAAACCCTGGGTGCAGAGCCCTGGGCACAGGGCCAGGGACCAAAGCCCCAGGCTTAGGGCCAGGGACTGGAGCCCCAGGCGTGGGGCCAGCGGACAGGGAGCAGGGTCAGTGGCCAGGACCCAAGCCCCGGTCTGGGGAGTGGAGGCCTGGGCATGGGGCCAGTGGCCCTGCGTAAAACCTAGGAGTGCTATAGCACCCCGCGCACCCCTACTTCCCGTGCCTATGCCCAGGTGTCTGGCAGGCAGGTCTTACCCACATGCTCAGGGTCTAACTGATCGCCGTATTTGGGTTCGGGAAGGAATTTTACCCGGGTCAGAGATCCCTCTGCAGCATGGGGCATGGGTGACTTGCAGGTTTAATCTAGTGTAAATGGTGGATTCTCTGTAACTTGAAGTCTTTAAACCATGATTTGAGGATTTCAGTAACTCAGCCAGAGGTTAGGGGTCTATTACAGGACACGCTTCCATCCCTGCTCTGCCCCCAGAACAGCTCTGCCTCCAATCCCCTTCAGCCCCCAGTCCTGCTCTGCCTCCAGGCCCAGCTCCATCCTCATTCCCTCTCTGCCCTCACTGCACCTCCATTCCACCCCCTGCTCCGGCCCCTGCCCAGCTCTGCCCTCAGCATTCCCTCTCCACTCCCAGACCAGCTCCGCCTCTAGCCCCAGCTTCTTCCCCATCCCCAGTTCTGCCCCAGCTTTGCCTTCAGCCCAAGCTCCATTGCTGAGTAAGCCTTGGCTGTGCAGTAATGGAGGGGGAGCATGGACAGATTCCGCTACTGGTAAGGGAGGGCACGACTGAAAAAGTTTGAGCACCACTGGCCTTGAACACCCAGCTAAAAGACTGGGTGAGGCAGTGTCCTGGATGTAAAGTGCATACTGGACCAGAGATTAGTTTTCTTGGGTGATTAAAAATAGTGTGAATTAGTAATGGACATGTCTTGTCTCTTACTCCTCTGTTGACTTACTCAAAACTAGAGCATGGTGGGAATTTTTTTCATCAAAAAACATTTTTGATTGGAAAATGTGATTTCCTGCCCCCCCCAGGAAAATGACAATTTTGCTGAAGTTTTTTTATTTATTTCCATCAGGAAAATCAAAATGTTTGTTTAAAATCTGATCAACATTAACCTACACCCCTCTGAGCTGCCACAGTGCCTCATGGAGTTGTAGTTCTGGAGCTTCAGGTCCCTATTCTCCCCTATGGGCTGACTTCCCAACTGGACCTCATCTCCCATGGTACACCACAGTCTCCTTCCGGCTCAGCTACCACAGTACATCATGGGAGTCTCATGACCACAGTGCATAATGGGAGATACAGTCCTGCCAGGGAATCTGGTGCTTAGGGAACAAGGGGGCATAAGGCATCCAAACTACAATTCCCATGAGCCACTGCAGTGGCTTAGGTGAATGCAGAATAATGTTGAACTGACCCGAAACAAAATGTTTTCAAAATGAATTTTTCTAAAGTTTTCATTGCACAAAAAGATTAGCTATTTTGACTTTTCTTTCTGATTCAGGACTAAACCAAATGTCAAAATATTGGAATTTCCTGTGGGACAGAAATTCTCGTCTTTCAGCCAATTCTACTCAGTACATTTCAACTGACCCTTTAAATGACCCATTTAGTAGCAATAGCATGGGCCAGTAGAGCTCAGCTCACTGGAGGACAAAGCCATTCCTGCTTCGCACAACTTCTTCTACTTGTCATCTTGCCATTTCATAAATGATTCTTACCGTCCTTCCAGACTGCTGTAGGAGCCAAAGCAACCAGCCTGAATGACCTGCAAACAGCCTGGAGAGGACTTTCCTGGAGGTGAAACACACAGCAGTTCTGGGTGGAAGTGTGTATGTGAGAGAATGGGAGTTTGCCTGGAGTGTGCGTGTGTGTGTGTGTGTGTGTGTGTGTGCGCGCGCGCTGCAGTGGGTGGCTGCTCATGGATGAGGGTGACTGTGCGTGTAAACATGTTGTGAATGACAGACGTAGAGGCATTAGTCTACAATCCATAGAGCAGAATCCCAGATATCTGGCTGGCAGGCATCAGTGCACCTTCAACAGCTGCTCACAAATACAGTAGCTACCAGTGAGGTTAGACTGCGCAGCTCTGATGGGGCAGTGTGCGACATGCCTCTTTATGATGGGCAGCATCAGAATAAGTGGAAAATCAGTGCCCCATAGTGCTCTGTTGGTAGCCTATAAGGCTGTGTCTACACTACAACCTATGTCTGCATAACTTATGTCGCTCAGGGGTGTAAATAAATCAACCCCCCGGCCGACATAAGTTACACTGAGATAAGCGCTCATGTGCACTGCGCTGTGTCGGCAGGAGAGCGTCTCCCACCGACATAGCTCCTGTTGTCCAGAGGTGGGTTTTTTATTATAGAGTGTCTTCACCAGACACACTGCAATGGCGCAGCTGTGTCAGTACAGTGGTGCCGCTGCAGCGCTGCCCTTGTCGACATGGCCTAAGGCTGTGCGCACTGCCTTAGCTGCAGCCCTCTTTTTTATCTGAAATCTCCCTTTCAATACTTTCCCTGAATTCACACTTGACCTGTGGTTTATCCCCTTATTACTGGCTGAGTCTCTTTTCTTTTTTTGTCCTCCCTGAGCTGATACAGTAGCAACTTATGGTGACCATACAACAGATGGTATGTGCTTACAGTATTAAGCCTGCTGACTGACTGCTTCTGTTCTTTCCCCCCGCCCCTCCGTAGCATTGGAGGTGATGGAACCCTGGAGGCTCACACGACTTTACCCAGTGAGTATTTTGAAAATCCCCAAATTGGGGAAGGGAACTCTTTGCTCCAAGACTGGGCCAGGCAAACGCTGGAAAGTTTGTGCTGGCTTCCCACCTTCCTTAGACAGGGCACAGGATGCACTTCTGTTGGGGATCTGAGGAATTTATTCAAACCCCAGGTCAACACTGGGGAGAACTCCTCTGCTAAAAGTTTGAGTCAGTTCCTCCATTTGACAGTTCTGGGTGGGGCTGTAACATCAGCTCAGCTGAACAGGTGAGGGACCGATTACAGGAAGAAATGACTAAGATGACACAAATCCAAAGCAGATGCTCCTCCTTTATTTCTCTCTGTAGCCTCCAGTGACAAGGCAGAAACCTTGCAGGAGTTGTGGGCTACTGATGTGCTACAGAGCAATTGATGGTCCATGGAGTGCTGGCTTGGTCACGTGGTGATGGCTCCTCCTTATTTCCAGCTGCTAAACTGTTCTGAAAGAAGCTAATAATCATTTAAATATTTACCTAGCACTAGTATTATTCCATGTAAGCAAATGTTGTAGTTGCCATGGAGATTACAAAAGGGAGGGGAAGTGGTCCTTGGGACCATGACTTGGAGGGAGCTTGGTCCATGACAATTCTTCTATTAATATGCAATCCATGCTCTGGAACAGTTTGACAATGCCTGAGAGTATGTAGGATTTTATTTCAATCATCTTATATCCATGTGCCATGGGCATCACTGGGCTTTAAAGAAAAATTGGAGTCTGTTTTATGCTGTGTGAAGTATTATAAATGAACTGCTAACTACAAAGAGGCTTTGAACTCTATCTACTGCATTATAGACACAATAATAATAATTTGCATGTATAATGCCTTCCAGATGAGGATCTGAATGAATTCTACAAACATTAATTAAAGCCTTATTTCACCACTGTGAGATAGGTGTCATTGCCTCCAACGTGTATATGGAGAAACTGAGGCACAGATAGGTTAAGTGCCCAAAGTCGCAGTGAATGTGTCTTGACTTTTAGCCCCATGCCTCAACCACAAGACTGGCATGTGGGTTCTGTAGGAGGGGTTGCTGATCCTTGCTCGCAGTGCAAAAGATAACCAGCATGTCTTCTCCTATCTTTAAGATATTTTGAAAAAGTTTAATCCAGAACTCTTCGGCTTCTCCACTGGCACCGAAAAGGAAACAGCCGGGTTCAACTCAGCAGTGGGAGGAGCCAAAGCAAAGTAAGCATAATCACACCCTCGTCAGGGATACAGGGGCATGAGGAGCTGGTGGACTGGCAGGTTAAGATTAAGCTGCATCCCAAGCCCGAGGTCACTCTTGAGTTAATACTAATTATCAAACCAGTTGCTCTTTAATGGCTGATCCTATCTATACTGTGCATATATCTCTATATTCTTTCTTCTGAATATTTGAGGAGTGTGTGTTTGTTTATGACTTTTTCTACATGGGAGAGATGTAGTCTTTTGACTAGACCTTCCCATCCCATATCTTCCGAGTCCTATACCAGTGCTTTAACCACAAGACGCTCCTTATTCCCACAGTGAATTTTCCCACAAGTCTTTTACATGTTGGTCACTGGCTTAATGTCATACCAGGGCAGTAAAGACCCGAAAGCCATTACCAACTCCCAGCTGTTGAACGACTTCTCGTTAACGAGATGGAATGTCACAGTCCAGTGCCTAATGAATAGGAGCCCATTATCAGCATTAAAAGCTATCCTGGCTAGCAGCACTAGTATAGCAGCAGAGGATTGAATGAGCTATGGAGACTCCACTCTCCTTCCCTTGAGAATGACTCCTTCAGAGCCACTGATAGGTAAAATGTGCAGGCAGCCTCTGTTGCCGCTGCACCCAATCTATGGCTACACAGAGGACTTCAGTCTCCAGGACTGTCGATCCAGCACCTTTCACCAGCACTCAATTTACTTGAAAGCGAGTTGCAGGTTAGCCAGCAAAGCTCGCATGGCTGTGAAATACCTTGTCTCCAAGAGCGGGTTTGGGAATTGAATGTTTTCCTCCAAACACAATCCATTTGAGCCAGTCCTTCAAAAAGAAGAACTCATTTCAGTCGCCCTGCTGCTTGACAGCCATCCTGGCTGGAGCCCTTGCAGCTCAGATTATTCTATAATTATTCTCACACGTGAGCCATCGCTTTCCCTGCATGGCCCTGGTGGTCCTGTAGTTCCAGGAGGAGAAATCGAAGCCTTCCCAAGTTGTGTTAATTCTGCTCGTCATTTCAGAACTAGGATCTGAATGCTCCTCTTTCCTGTCTCCATAGCAATATGTCAACCCAAGCGCGTGAACTGGTGGAGCTAATGAGAGGCAGCTCGGTAAGTGCATAGCTTCTATAACCCATGTAACATGTTTGGGTGATGGGGAGAGGCGGGTTTCACAGCTGGAAAAAGGATCAAGACATTTCTCACTAGCGTCAAGGTGTGTGCGCAGCGGCTGGATCACGGCAGCCAGGAAATTATTACTCTGTTATCTATATTAATCCTGATCAGGCCTGGGTTCCCATTGCACCAGGTGCTGAACAACCACATAGAAGGATGCAGTCACTGCCCTGTAGAACTAAAAATGTAATTTAAGGCCAGGTGCAACAAATGAGTGCAACAAAGACTAGGAGAGGGATGGGTACAGGGCCCAGAGTTACAGAGGTGAGAAATGGCCTAACTTAATGGTTCTGAGCCATTCAAAAGTTGGAGTGAGGAAGACGGGAGGGTACACAGGTAGGTTGCAGAGAAGAGAAGGGACTGGGAAACCAGTATGAATGGTGGCCAGGGGATTGGAATGGGGAGAAGAGGGTTAAGGACAGAGGCAAAGATGAAAGCAGGTGGCCTGGTGAGTCTGTGGAGACAAAAACCAGTGAATTAAAACAGGCAGCAGCAGTGAGCCAGGTGCCTGGTGTCCCTGCCCTGAGGAGGTTGGCAATGCTGGGACGCTGTGCTGGTGAGGGGACGGCTGTAGCCTGGCCAATAGGTCAGGCCGCCTGATGCTATGGTCCTGGCCTGCCGAGTGACACAATACTGTGCAATGTGTTGGGGGAGGGGGAATCCTGAGGATGTCACAGGTTTTCTGGAGGCATGAGATGACCTGCTGCTTGCTCCAGACTGGCCTGCTGTTCTTGGTCCAATGGGGGCTGGGAAGGGGATTGAAGGGCTCCCTGGCTTTTATCAAAGCCATAAGTGCTGCTCTTTCTGGGGCGTGTGAAAGACGGAGACACCTGGTCTCCCCTCATCAAGGTGTTGGTGGGGCCTTGGGTGCTGGGGAGAGACTTGTTGGTCCAGGGAGATCACCATGGGAGAGTGGGAGTGCCCAGTGCTCCCTGGCTCCTGCTGGATGGTGGGTCGGAGTATTGAAAAGGCAGGGTTCTCCAAAGCATGTGTCCCTGTGTAGCTGCACGGATGCCTTGGGCCAACGTTACTGTCCGTTATTCTGCATGATTAATTTTTCCTCAGGGTGCAGGAAAGGAGAGTCTATCTCCTTCTCTGAGAGGAGCCGAGTGGGGAAACTGGCATTTGAGCAAAAGACTAAATTGTTCTCAGATTTAGCAGGGTGTGTTTCCAATCATTCACCCCTTTAAAAACAGGGGGCAGGACTCTGTCCTGCCTGGCACCCGACTGGAGGGCAAAGGGGCGGGAATGAGATGAGAATTCAGCCCTTTGGTGATTCCCAGGCCCTTCCTCTATTTGTGGGCTAGATTCACAGCCGTTAGTTATGTAAACTCTCTGCTCTAAAAATAGATGCCTTCCATTCCTTTCTTTGTACTGCATGTTACAGAATGTTTTCCACTGAGTTCCAGCTCTCAGCAGCCTCTATTGTTGGCTGGTGGTGACGTGGGTTTAGCAGCTGACTTTATGAGCCCAGTGAAGTCACCAGCCCCCTGGACTCTTTGGTTTTAATCCAAATGTCTATCCTCTGAGAGCTTGCCTCTCTCCTTTTCGGCATTGCTGGTAGTACTCACTCAGCTGGCAGGGATTCCCAGTGACTCATGTTCCACTGAAGCAGCTTTAGTTCCTCTAATCCTTTCTCCCTCCCCTGCTTACTGCTACACTGCACCCAGCATTTGGCACTAACTGGTAGGTCTCCCCATCCCAACCCCTCTTCCAAAATCCATTTAGAACTGTGGTCTCCGACTCCCGGTAAACAGAACTTTGTACAGCAGCTACCCTGACAACCTACCAGGCAGCTGCTAATTCCCCTTTCTGGTGGGAATTTCATAACAAAAGCCAAGATGTCTCCTACCACCTCCCACCCGCCACATTTCCCCTCAGAGACACACACACACAGTTTCCTGACTTCACTTTTCCTATTGTTAATTCCGAGTGGCTCATTTTCATTGTTTTGACACTCTTGATATACCCCATTTAACTGTATTTGTAAATGTTGCCGCCACGTCCCTAAGCAATTTCGAGCTGTTAGAACATTGCACTCTTCTTTTTATGTGTCACTAGAAAATTAACTTCAAGGAGGACTGGAAAGTGATCACTCTCTTTGTTGGAGGCAATGACCTGTGTCATTACTGCTTGGACAGGGTATGTATCTAGAAAGTGGGCACATAGCTCTGGGTGCTAGGCAGATGAACAAGGTTAGCAATCCATTCATTTCCCCTTTGTCAGACAGCCAATGCCCTTGTACCTCTAAAAAGCAATGGGAACTTGTGTTCATTTAATAGCTCCCTTATCTGAAATGAGTGCGCTGCTTTTACAGTGGGATATTGGAGCTCTAGACCAGGGCTTCATTAGTAATAGTCATTATTTAAGAGCTACCAATCTATCCAGCACTGTACAATGCAGGAGAAGAAGAGACAGTGCCTGCCTTGAAGAGATTGCAATCTAAATAGACCAAACAATCCTAACGTGAAAGGCCACATGTGTATTCTTGCTGACAGATTGAAGTGCCATTGTGTTCTGGAAAGTGACTCCATAAAAATACCATAAGGGGATTCCATGTTTCTAGTCTGTCTTAGAGTTGCCAACCCTCCAGGATTGTCTTGGAGTTTCCAAGAATTAAAGATTAATCTTTAATTAAAGATTATGCCATGTGATGAAACCTCCAGGAGTAGGTCCAAACAAAATTGGCAACCCTACAATGGCACCAGAGCAGAGGTGGGCAAACTTTTTGGCCCGAGGGCCACATCAGGAAATAGAAATTGTATGGCGGGCCATGAACGCTCACAAAATTGGGGATGGGGTGTGGGCTCTGGGGTGGGGCTGGGATGAGGTGTTTGGGGTGTAGGAGGGTGCTCTGGGCTGGGACTGAGGGGTTCAGAGGGCGGGAGGGGGATCAGGGCTGGGACAGGGATGCAGGAAAGGGTGCAGGTTCCGGCTGGGGGTGCGGGCTCTGGGATGGGGCTGGGGATGAGAGGTTTGGGGTGCGGGATGCAGGAGGGTGCTCTGGGCTGGGATAGAGGGGTTTAGAGAGTGGGAGGGGGATCAGGGCTGGGGCAGGGGGTTGGGGCATGGGGAGAGGCTCAGGGAGTGCAGGCTCCGAGTGGCGCTTACCTCAAGCAGCTCCCAGAAGCAGTGGCATGTCCCTTCTCCAGCTCCTATGCGGAGGCGTGGCCTGGCGGCTTTGCACGCTACCCCATCAGCAGGCATCCCTCTGCAGCTCCCATTGGAGCGCCTAGGAGCTGGAGTGGGACTATGCCACGGCTTCCAGGAGCCATGTGGTGCAGCCCCCAACCCAGCGCTCCGGCCGGAGAAGGGCTGAGCCGCATGGGCCGGCTCTCGGGCCATAGTTTAAAATGGCTTAAAATGGCTCTCGGGCCATAGTTTGCCCACCCCTGCACCAGAGCAAATATGATCACGTTACAAGTAGAAATGTCTTTTCCTAACTACCAGCCATACAAGCTTACCCTGCTGACCTCAGAGTCAACCTGGGTTCTTTCCTTTTCACATATCATCCCCAATAGTAAAGGTTCTGCAGGACAAACTATTGGCTTGAACCAACACCCACTGATATAAATTGAAGTATTTCCATTGACTCTCAATGAGGCCTCAATCTAGCACCATGTGCCCAATAACACCCTTGCAACTCCACGTACAAAGTGGGGTTGCATAGGTATCGCTCAGTGCCTAATTTGGCTTGCAGAATCATTTATTACAGGAGATTATGTGTTGGGGGAAAGAACCCAGCTTGATTCTCAGATCCCAGATTTAAGGGAGAAAAGGCTGGCAGTTAGGAAAACAAATCTGTTTGTAAATGGAGAAAACTTGGTCTGGAGTCAGTGAAACACATTAAACATGATTTATTCAGTCATTCTTCAGAGTAGAAATGCACTTTAAAAGAACACTGACAAGAATTGTTATAAAACAAGATTGGATTTGGATTAAGGGATTGTATTGGTCACATGGAAACACTACAATTACTAGACAAGCTGCACATGTGTCACAATAAGAACAGAACTCAATAGCTATATGCTCAAAAAATACAGGCCTGTGCTATTGGAGATAAAAAGGAGCATTTGGTCAATAGTATAGAATCTAGCCTCTTGCAGGCTTTGCTAGGGACTAGAGGTTATAGAATGGACCCATTGGGGTTTTTTTCAGCTATAGTTTCTTGCACAGTGGAGAAATTACTGATCTAATTTTCTTTTTATACAGGAGACCTATTCAGTAGAAAATTATGTAAAACATCTTCAGGACACTCTTGATATTCTATACCAGGAGGTAAGGTTTTAAGATACTCTAGCAGGCTGAATTCTTGGCAATCACACTCAGATATTTCTCACCTCTGACAGAGGATCTGCGACTATGTTTCATGTAAGGCCTTTCTCCAGATAGCTAGAGTAGTAACGTTAACACTGACTCATAGTCCAATGACCTTGCTAGCTAATGGGCAGTAAAGTGGTGGGCTGCTGCTTTGGGGGAAAACTACAGCATAGGGCTCCTTTTGGTACCAGGAATCATTTCCACGTGTGACTGGCATGAGCTGGGGGGGGAAATTAAAAACGAGAATGAGCAAAAATGTTTCATGAAATCGTGGACTACATAGCTCAGTTGAATTTCAGAGATGTTTTCTGAGCAATCAGACTTCCCTGTATATGTCAGATAGTGCCTCCTGCTCCTCTACAGAGAAAAAGCACAGGAGCAGAGGAAGAACTGACTGTTCTTGATTTTCACATTTCACTGGAGGGAGGGAGGGAAAAGGATACACGAGGGGTAGGCAACCTATGGCACGCGTGCCGAAGGCGGCACACAAGCTGATTTTCAGTGGCACTCACACTGTCTGGGTCCTGGCCACCGTTCCGGGGGGGCTCTGCATTTTAATTTAATTTTAGATGAAGCTTCTTAAACATCTTAAAAACCTCATTTACTTTATATACAACAATAGTTTAGTTATATATTAAAGATTTATAGAAAGAGACCTTCTAAAAATGTTAAAATGTACTACTGGCACGCGAAACCTTAAATTAGAGTGAATAAATGAAGACTTGGCACACCACTTCTGAAAGGTTGCCGACCCCTGGGATACACAAACACTGCAGAAGCTGAACAATAAAATTATGGGCCCTGTGCATGCTGCAATCATGCAACCGCAGGACTTTCTACAGAATCCTCCTCTTGCCTATTCCTCGCCTTGGCATTTTGCTCCAGAATCTAAACATTCTTTTAGGGTTTTTTTTAAATTGCATTTCTAGCCCTTGTGATTTTGAAAATAACCATGAGAGGACAAAAGAAGAGGAAGGCTAGTCAGTGGTTAGGGCACTAGCCTAGGACTTGGGAGAGATGGGTTCAATTTCCTGCTCCATCCCACACTTCCTGTGTGAACTCGGGCAAGTCACCTAGTCTTGTGCCTCAGTTTCCCATCTGTAAAATAGCACTGCCCTGCCTCATAGTGGAGTGGGGAGTTGTGAGGATACTTTAAAGACTGTGAAGTGCTCAGCTACTATAGTCATGGGGGCCATCCAAGTACTGAAGAAAGATATATAATTATTTGTTTGTGGGTATATATGTTCCCTGAAAAATATTTTGACTTAAAAGCAAGGCACGCATACACAAGCATATAATACATTCACAGACCTCTGCACACTGATCCCTACACACTCCAACATGTATGCACCTGTAACTCCATATTCTCACACATGTACCCACACATAATGTTGCAGTGTCTAATACAGGAGTTGGCAACCTCTGGCATGCGTGCCAAAGGTGGCACGCAAGCCGGTTGTTGATGGCACGTGGCGGTGGCTCAGCCCCGCCCCGCCCCCCCACTGCGGGATCCTGCCGCTGACTCCTGCCGCTGGCCCCACCAAGAGCCTGCTGCCAGCCTGGGTGAAGGAACCCAGGCTGGCAGCGGGCTGAGACCCCGGCAGGCAGGAGCCTGCGGCGGGACCCCTGTTGGCAGGAGCCCGCGGGGGAATCCCAGAGCAGCAGCGGGCTGAGCCGCTCAGCCTGCCGCCGCTCTGGGATTCCCCCGCGGGCTCCTGCCAGCAGGGGTCCTGCCGCTGGCCCCACCAAGAGCCCACTGCCAACCTGGGTGAAGGAACCCAGGCTGGCAGCAGGCTGAAACCCCGGGTGGCAGGAGCCGGTAGCTGGAACCCCAGAGCAGGGGAGGGCTGAGCTCTGGGATTCCACCTGCTCTCACCAACCGGGGTCCCGCCACTGGCCCCACTTAGCAACCGCCGCTGGCCTGGGTGAAGGGAACCCCAGGCTGGCAGTGGGCTGAGACCCTGGCTGGCAGGAGCCGGCAGCGGGAACCCCAGAGATTAAAATGTACCACTGGCACGCAAAGCCTTAAATTATAGTGAATAAATTAAGATTCGGCACACCACTTCTAAAAGGTTGCCGACCCCTGGTCTAATAGATAGCATCAGAACTGACTGTAACACAATGGCACCTGCTCCTTGCTACAAAAAGCAAGAGGTGACCATATGCCCCATCTCTACCAATCTTGGGTGTTTTAGTCCAAGAAAACACACTAATTAGCCACTTAATATTTTGGCTAAGTCCCGTGAGGGTGGAGTCAAGTTGCTGCATCTAACCATGGGACACTATCCACATTCTCCATCATCAACAACACGAGGAATAAACTTTCCCTTCTGACTCTGCCCTGGGCTTAATGCTTCAGAGTAGGGTGACCAGATGTCCTGATTTTATAGGGACAGTCCCGATTTTTGGGTCTTTTTCTTATATAGGCTCCTATTACCCCCCACCCCCGTCCCGATTTTTCATACTTGCTGTCTGGTCACCCTACTTCGGAGTCAGAGGGTCTGGCCTGGAATGCCTATTGCTAGTAGTGATGCAGAATGCTGTGTTGGCAAGTCACACAGACAAATTCTGAATACCACAGTCAAAGGCTTAATAACATCAATGAATAGGCTGACCATACGTACCATTTTAAATGGGACAGTACTGTTTTTTTCATATTTCCCGACCGTCCCGTCGTTTTAATATAAATGTCAATTTTGTCCCGTTTTTAATAAGCTATATATAGTTTTTAATTTTTTGTAAAAAAATGAACACGGGTTGTTTATTATTTCTCATAAGGCTCTATGCTAATCAATGCATACAGTAAAACCACTAGTGTGATGAAAGAGGAAGTTCCATTTACTTTATCCAGTCAGGGCCAGGCTTCTTGCCCAGAGAGAGAACACTGCTAGTAAGAGACAGAGCGAACGCGTTCTCGCTGCTTAGTACAATCGGAGTCCCACATTGTACTCATATCGTTGTTTCCTTAGCGTTGGCAGCTGGCAAACTGATCCCACACCACTCAACCTACTAGAAATCCATTGTGCTTCTGACTCAATAAAGTAAATGCACTGTAGTGGGGTGTGGGGATGCACATGTCGGTGACGGTGGCCTTGCTCAGATGCGGCGGCGTCTGTTCTGCTGTAACGTTAGTTTTTGTTTTGCCTGTATGCTAACCAGTGGCTTTGTTATTCGTTGTCGGTGGCTTAAACTTCATATTTTTAAGTCTTTTATTTTTTAAAGCTTAAAGTCTACCCTTGCAATGCCAAAGACAAAGAGGCGAAACTGCAGTTTTAATGACGATCTCCAGAAGGAATTCAAATTTATTAAACCGGACAAACTGTGTAATGATGGAACAAAAGTGGTATGCCAACATTGTAATGTCCATTTTTCCATTGCTCATGGAGGTAGAAGTGACATCAACCAACATCTACGTAGCCAGAAACATAAGGATGCTGAAAAGACTCTGGCTTCAGTTAAAAACATCAGTTCGTTTATGAGACATGATGGTGATAGTGAAAGCGATAAAATTGCAGCAAGTGATGCTCTTTTTGCTTATCATACTGTGCGTCACAGCCAAAGTTTTGGCGCAAATGATTGCTTGTCGACATTGATAAAGAAAATTTATGAACCAAAATTTTCTTCAGCACGTACCAAATCAGAAGCAATAATTACCAACGTTTTATCACCATACATATTGGGCAAGGTAATTAGAGGATTTGAATAAAACAAAAAGCATTACAGTCAGTTTAGATGCATCAAACAAAAAAGACATCAAAGTTTTTCCAATCGTTGTGCGGTACTTTTTGCCAAATTGTGGTGTTCAAGACAAAATTATAGACTTTGTTTCCTTACCTGGTGAAACATCCGATCTACAGTGTGCTATGTTGAAGGAAGTACTTGACAAATTTGCTTTACAAAACAAAATTGTTGCTTTGTGTGCAGATAACTCGAACACCAATTTTGGTGGTTGCAAAAGACTTGGCAAAAATAATGTGTGGTGAAAACTTGAAACTGAACTGAAGAGGCCGATTATCGGTATTGGTTGTGGGGCACACATTATACACAATTGTCTCCAGTGTGCTGTCGACTGTTTACCAATTGATATTGAATGTTTTGCAGTGAAAGTATACAAATACTTCCATATATACACAGTTAGAGTTGAAGAACTGAAAGACTTTTGTGACTTTGCAGGAAACAATTACGCTACATTGTTAGAGCATGGAAATACAAGATTTTTGTCCTTGGGTCCATCAATTGACAGAATTTTAAGCATGTTTGATGGGCTTACTTCTTCTTTTCTTGCTCAAGAAAAATGCCCTGTTATGTTGCGAAAATGGTTTGAAAATCCGTTTGAAATTGTGGTTGTCATTTGCAAGAGATCAAGTGTCTACATTCCAAACATACATTAGTTTAATTGAAAAAGATTATATTTCAGCTACAGAAGTAGCCATAAACATTGAAAATCTTGTAAACAATTTAGAGTCCAGAAAAAGTGAAGTGTTTGTAACTACTGATGTCAAAAAACAACTGAAAATGTTTGTAGATTCAGGAGAAATTAATAAGGCTAAGTTTTTTGAGGTAGTTGAGAATTTCTATGAAACCAGCTTAGAATATATCAACAAGTGGAAGTGCAGTGTAGGAAACACTGAGAAGTTCAAGTGGGTGCTACTAAGGAAGACACCTGAATGGAAAGAAATACAGGACAGCCTGAACGAGGAACTCATCACACACACAGAAACAGAAGAAACTCGTGTATTCGATCAGTGGACCTTCATAAAATCTACAATTGTGAGGCAGTTGGATACATGGAATAAAGAAACATTTCTGTATCTAATAGATGGGTAAAGATTTTTTTCTGAAATGAGCGAAAAACGCCTAGACTTTCAAGACTTTTGTAATATTGTAGAGTTTATTCTTTGTCTTCCAGGAAGTACAGCACCTGTCGAGAGAATATTTTCTGTTATGAACAGTATGTGGTCAAAGGAGAAATCTAGATTAAGTGTTGAGACAATGAGGGCTATGTTAGTTGTAAAACAAAATTGTGTCATGGAGTGTGAGAAGTTTTATGATAAGGTGTTGAAAGACCGAAATTTGCTGCGTAAGATTACTTCATCGGAGAAATATTCATGGTACGATCGTGGTGAAATACAGTCCCCCTCTACGTCTACCTAAATTTTTGTATGAGTTCTGTCACTGAAGAATAATTGTTAGCTCAATATATTCATGTAATAAAACTTTTGTTATCGTCTTACTTTTTCATGAATACGGAATATTACATAACCCCGTCCCGTTTTTGCCATCCCAATGTCCTGTTTTTGTCTCAAGGAAATATGGTCAGCCTATCAATGAACCATATATAGGGCCAGCTTGTGTTCCCTTTACATGGGTGTAATTCCTTGGACTTCAGCAGAGTGACTCCTGATTTACAGTGATGTAACAGAGAGCAGGATCTGGCTTGTCACTTTGTCCCTCAACATCAGCACTGGCCAGGCAGGTGAAGAGTGGTGGTTTTAATCCTGCTATGCCTACTATGTGGGGGAGGGATAGCTCAGTGGTTTGAGCATTGGCCTGCTAAACCCAGGGTTGTGAGCTCAATCCTTGAGGGAGCCATTTAGGGATCTGGGGCAAAAGAAATCTGTCAGGGGACAGTACTTGGTCCTGCTAGTGAAGGCAGGGGACTGGACTTGATGACCTTTCAAGGTCATCCCAGTTCTAGGAGATTGGCATATCTCCATCTATTTATGCCTAAGGCACTGAGGTGTGTGGGACCTTGGTGGAAATGCAGGTCAGTCCACCGAGCATTTCTTCTCTGGGCTGACTCCAACTTAACGTACAAATTATGTTTAAATGGTTTTCTTCATTAAGCCCCCAAGAGAGAGTTATCCACATCAAAAACCTAGCACAATTGGTGGTGTCCACTCAATGATAGCTCAGGATTAGCACAGGGAGGTGGTGTTGCTGGTCAGGCTGGAGATGACCTGGCAAAGCCATGTGGTGGTGCAGGGCAAGAGTGACAAGGAGTGCTGCAAGTCAAGACTGAGCTGCAAGACTGATCCTTACATAGATTCTCTTTGTATTCGGGTTTGTATCTGAGACCAATATTTTTTTCCTGAGGATCTTTGCTCCCCCACTCCTTCTATCTCCCATTCAACAACCTTGCCTTCCCCAGATCATAAATTCACATACTTTTGCAGTGAAACCCCAGTACACAGCACAGCCCTACTTATCATTCTGACTGCTAAACAAAATGTGCAAGCCTCTATTACTGTAGAGACCAACAGAAATGCTCCAGTGAATTAGGCTAAAATGGCAGCCAGTGAGTTTGTTGATTCATATCCACTGTACATCTTCCTCCCTCCTGTACATTGGCCTTGTATGCGCCTAATCCCTCTCAGTGCAGCCCGTATTCACTGTTTCCTACAAGTAGCCTCCCTGTCTCATTATGTAACTATTGTGCAACTATTAACACACTTGGTTTCTTTGAACCCTGCAGCTCCCTCGAGCCTTTGTCAACCTGGTGGAGATAATGGAGATCGCTGGACTGCGTCAGATAGAAAGGGAAACTTCAGGGTGTGTCGTTCCAGGGGCGTAAGTGCGCAAATCAAATATCTATCTCTACTGGATGCTATTTTTAGGGATAATCAATATCACTGGTATTAGTAAGGCAACTATACAGGGCTTAAAAGCCTCTACCTTGTTGGATGTTATTGAACCTGGGAATGATAATACTACAGATACTATACGCCTAATGATGATATTGAGTCCAATTCTTCCCTCTCCCATTGACTTCAACAAAAGTGGCACACACTTAAATGAGGACAGCATTGCAGCTACTGAATTCCTGTTTATTCAACTATAAAGTTAGCTTTGGGCTGAAGCCACAGAGGATGAAACTGGATCTGAACATCAACAACATCCAGGAACATTTGGAACTGGAGTTCTGGCTCTAACCCATCTCTATATAAAATTTTGTTTTGACAGAAACTAGATCTTCAATCCAGCAAAGCACAAACACTTTATCTTGTTGACTCAAAATCAATGAACTAATCAGCATAGGAACACAAAAGACTAAAGAAAGTCTAGGCCTACAGAAATCTACCTAACTGCTAAAAAGCTTCCGCACTCTAGTGACCATCAGCCACACATCTCCACCTCTCTCCCCGGTACTCACTGAGGCTGGGCATCGTGCCACAAACAGTATAATTTTCATAATGCTGAACTTCAAAGCCCTTTTGCACCTGCCCCGATTTCAGATCAGGGTCCTACAACAGTCAGTGGCATCCCCAATGCCTGAGTCTATACTCAGTTTCATTCCTTACCCTGCTGGTAGGACCAACAATTGTAGTGCAAACCCCTGAACTCAGTTCTTTGCAGGCAAGTAAATAAGGAAGTGGCTTTCAAATCAAAAAGAGCTCATCAGAAAAGATTGAGAGGTAACTTGATATATGTGTAGCAAATATATAAGTATGAGTAACTTCATGGGGAGAAAATACCTGGTACTGAGATCACGGCCCGTGCAAGGAAGTTCCGAGCCCTAGGCGAAACTTCCTTGCACCAGCCCTGCGCCCCACCCCCCAGCTAACACTGCTCCCCGCACCCAACACTGCCCCCCCCCGCAGCCAATCCACCCCCCTGCCCAGCTAACACCACCCCCCCCCCGCAGCTCAGCCCCCCGCCCGGCAGCCTCCCACCGCCCGCGGCGCCCCCTCCCGGCAGCCGCGGCCAGCTGCCCCTCCCGGCTCAGCCACGGAGCCGGGCAGAGGACGGCAGCCGCGGCCAGCCGCACCCCCGGCTCCCAGCTCAGCCGCGGAGCTGGGTGGCGTGCAGCAGCTGTGGCCAGCCGCCCCCCCGGCTCCCAGCTCAGCAGCGGAGCCGGCGGCATGCGGCAGCTGCCGCCAGGCCAGCCGGCCCTGCTCCCCCCACCCCGGCTCCCGGCTCAGTTGTGGAGTCGGGTGGCAGCCGCGGCCAGCCACCTCCACGGCTCCCAGCTCAGCCACGGAGCCAGGGGGCAGCCGCGGCCAGCTGCCCCCCGGGAGGGCGGGTGGCAGCCGTGGCCAAGCACCCCCACTGGTTCCCAGCTCAGCCGCAGAGCCAGGAGGTTCAGGCTGCGGCCCGGCACCCCCCCGGAGGGCGGGTGGCAGCTGCGGCCAGGTGCCCCCCCACCCCGGAGGGTGAGAGGCAGCCACGGCCAGCCGCCCCTGGCTACCAGTGCCCTAGGCGACCGCCTAGGGTCGCCTGGTGGGCGCGCCAGCCCTGACTGAGATGCTCTTTAATCTTATGGAGAAAGGCATAACAAGGACCAATGGCTGGAAACCGAAGCCAGACAGATTCAGTTTAGGAATTAGGCACAAATTAACAGTGAGGGTGATTAACTACAGGGGAAAAAACTCCAAGGTAAGTGGTATAGTCTCCATCACTTGACGTCATCAAATCAAGACAGGATGCTTTTCTGGAAGATGTGTTTTAATCAAACACAAGTTACTGGGTTCAATACAAGTATAACTTTGTGAAATTTACTGGCCTGTGATATACAGGAGGTCAGATTAGATAATCTAATGGTCCCTTCTCACCTTAAACTCTATGAAATCCTGCTTTAAAACATATTTGTAGATTTTTAAAGTCCAACACATGTGGTCTGCTACTGCTATGTCATGTTAAATAGTTTGGATCTGATTTTCAAAAGAGTTGAGCACCTGCAATTCCTGTTGACTGTAAGTGGACATTGTGGGTGTTCAGTACCTCTGAAAAACAGGTGACTTATCAGGGGTTTCCCTCCCCAAATCTCTTCTATCCACCTTGAAACTAGTCTGGTGATTTAATTTCTGCATTTAATGACTTAAACCATCTTGAGCTTCTTGGAACTACACCATGTTATTAATGAATACACCGACTGTCTTGGTTTGGTGTTGATTTTGGTTGTTTTTTTTCTTTCTAGGACTGTTTGCCCATGTTTCTTAACCCCACAGGAAAGCTCTCCTGAACTACAAGAAATGAAAATAATTAACAAAGATTTTCAGGTAACACCTGGATTCTATTTCCTTAATTGTTCATCTCTTCCCCCCATCTTCCCTTTTTGTCATGTCTGTCATCTTCCACATAGAACTGTAGCGTATTTTAAGATGTGGTTGGTGATGGCAAAAGACCCCATTTTGATGTATATGTAGACTGAAGACCCAGCTACTGTCTGGGCAAGTTTTCTCATGCTTCCCTACCATGGCCTATTTAGACTTTGGCCCTTTCGCTTGGACTGCCAAACAAGGGCTAATTATTGCCAATGTAGTGTTGTTTATTTTGGGTTATGTTAATTTGTCCAATATTAACTTAACTAAGATCTAGCCAGATTTCACACAGGCCACCCAGTAGCTATTAAATGAGAAGAATTGTCAGTCATTATTATGAAAATAGGAATTACCATATCAGGCTCCAACTAGTTCAGTATCATGTCTCCAAGAGTGAACAGTATCAGATGCTTCTGAAGAAGGTGAATGAATCCCTGTACTGGACGATTATTAAATAACCCACCCATAAAAGGGAAAATTCTCCCTAACCTCAGGAGTTGGGGAAGGTACAGTTGATATATGACTGAATGCATCAGGGATTATAACCATAAACTATTGTCCTATCTAACATAATAATGGATATTCTGACTTTCCATATAAGCATCTATGGCCAAAATTTTCATAAGTGGCTACTAATTTTGGGTGCCCCAATTTTTGGGTACCAAAATTGACACCTTTACAGGACCTGATTAAAAAAAAATACAGGAGTAAAAAAAATAATACTGAGCATCAACCCTCTGAGAACGAGGTCTCTTTAAGATGTGTTAGTTGAGGCACTCAGGGCTGATCTACACTACGGGGGGGGGATCGATCTAAGATACGCAACTTAAGCTACGTGAATAATGTAGCTGAAGTCGAATATCTTAGATCGATTTTTAAAAGTACTTACCCCAGTCCTCACGGCAGCAGGCAGGCTCCCCCGTCGACAGCACTTCCTCCGCTCACGGAGCTGGAGTTCCAGTGTCGATGGGGAGCGGCTCTGGGATTGATTTATCGCATCTAGACGAGACGCGATAAATCGATCCCAGAACATCGATAGCTACCCGCTGAATCGGGCGGGTAGTGTAGACGTAGCCTCAGACTTACTAGTCACTTTTGAAAATTTTGGCCCTAATCCTTTTTTAGAATCCTAAGCTTTAGACCTGACTGATGTCATAAGTTGCACAAGTTAATTTATGCATTGTGCTTATTAATATATATAAAATTTCTTTTTATCCACTTTAGAATCATTTATCTGTGCACATTTAATCTATTCACATTCTCCTTCTATGGAAGTCTCTCCACATGTTCAATAGTTTTCTTTGCCATTTTCTGTACCCTTCTATGCTATCTAGGCTGGATTTATACTAATGATCTAGAGAGGTGAAAGGCTCATATTTTATAACGCTTGTTTGATGGGGGAGATAAATCTTGTAAATGACCTTTTTGTTTTGCGTCTTGCAATCCCACACAGATCAAAAGCATGCTGATGGCTAACAGCGGTCGCTATGCACAGCGTGAGGATTTTACTGTTGTGGTGCAGCCGTTTTTCCGAAATACCATCATCCCACTAGACAGCGTGAGTCCTGTTTTATTACCTAACGTTTTTGAGGCCAACATCAAGATTTATTTTGGACTGTAACATCTGTGGGGCAGGGACCGTGTCTTCTTTTATGTTTGCACAGACTCTAGCATATTATGGGCACTGCAAAAAAAAAATGAAAAGATGAAAGTAGGAAAGAGTGTATTGCTTAGGAATCTGCTGGAGACATCAAGTGACTTAAGGAAATATGTGAGCTGGGACTGCACTGATTGAAACCTCTCTAAAAAGCCATAGACCAGCTCTCTTCCCATTCTTTAACCCTTGCATCTTCCATGCAGTGGTAGTTAGGAATGCAAAAACTTAGGCTAGGTCTACACTACCCCCCCCTATCGAACTAAGGTACGCAACTTCAGCTACGTGAATAACGTAGCTGAAGTCGCAGTACCTTAGTTCGAATGAAAAAGCACTTACCCGGGGTCCACACGCGGCGCGCAGGCTCCCACGTCGACTCCGCCTACTCCGTTCGTCGAGCTGGAGTACCAGCGTCGACAACGGAGCACTTCCTGGTTCGATTTATCGCGTCTTGACAAGACGCGATAAATCGAACCCAGAACATCGATCCGACGCGTTCGACAGACGCGTAAGTATAGACGTACCCTAAATGTGAAACTCAGCCCAAACCAACCAGTTTTACATAATATCCACCCTTTTGCCTTATCCTCACAGAACTCCAGCACATTTTAAGAAGTGAACTTGGGTTCTGCTGAAAGGTGCGATATTGACATCTGGAGACTAAAGACTAGCTACCATGTTGGCAATAGTAGGGCAAGTTTGCCCCACAAAACCTTTGTGCTTCAACTGTATCAATCCACAGTCTTGGGTGTTCACCTGAAAAGCAGCCCAAATTTGCCTGAAGGGTTTAAGAAACTGATGCCGAGCTTCAAGAATCCAAACAACAATAAATAATCACAATCTTTCGAACCTGAATGAGATTCAGGATTTGGGTTGATACTGCAGTGATTGGTGCCCCTATGAGATCCTCGATAGTTAGATAGTTCAACCACAGGTTCTTGGGTTTGATGCAGAAATTACTGGATGAAATTCCGTTGGCTGTGTTATGCAGGAGGTCAGACTAGATCTTTGGTTCTTGAGATACAATCCATGGGCTGCGATGAGGTGCTACTTAGGTTGGTTTATAGCATCAGAATAAGAATGCATCATCTCCACACTGATTAGAATGACTAAGTTGGTTTGCCAAGTATTTTTGGCTTTTAGGTGTGATATGCTGGGTCTCAAAGTCTAAGGAACCACTGGGGTCAGTTATCATGATGAGCCCTTCTGGCTTTAAAATCTATGGATGTTACGCAAACAAGCACTGCCTCTTGATTGGTTGAAATTGTAGGTGCTGCTTTATATAGACTCAGCATGTGGACTATGGGCCCTTGGAGGTGGAATCAAGATGTGTGTTTGCCCCCAACTGCAAGAGGAAAGGAGCCCAATGAGGCTGAAATAGCAGTCTCGTTTACAAGGTGGAAAGGATCCTTTGACGCTGGGGTGAATTATTACATTTTTTTTGAATTGCAGAATGGGAAGCCAGACCTGAGTTTCTTTTCCGTGGATTGCTTTCATTTCACGGAGAGAGGCCATGCTGAGATGGCCATAGCGCTCTGGAATAGTATGGTAAGAGGTGGTAGAACAGATCCGTGTATATATTTACAGAGGAGTCAGAAGGTGCATGTGAGAAGATGCTCAGATACTACAAGGATAAGTGAGGTATAATTGGCTCGATCAATAAGAAGGGAAGTGTTTAACTTCGTTAATGACCAGGACCCTCTTCTGCCTTTCCTCGCCTGCAATCCTTGGCAATTGCCTGGGATAAAGCAACCTCATCCTAGCAGATGATCCTTCTTCTCTATTCCAGAGGAAAATGAGAAATCCTTATAGTCCTGTCAATATGCCCTGAAGGAAAACGTCTTCCCAATTGGGCAACCAGGGTTCATGAAAGCAACATAGGTAAACATTTGGTTCTGGATATCTGCTAAGATTCTGTTTCTCTTTAATGGGTATTCCCTTCTCTCAGAGAATGGGATTTCCTAATGAATCTGAACAAAACCTCTTTAGCTCCCCAGCAGCCTGAGTCCTGCTTTCTGTAACAAGACGAACACGTTCCACCACACATTGCAGAGCTTATGCCCCAGCATCCTAGATACTGCTGCGACCCTCCTAGTCACTACAGCTACTACTTTCGAAGTTCAAATTTCACTTCCCTGCACCACAGGCAGGGCCAGTGCACCCATTAGGTGGTCGCCTAGGGCGCCAAGATTTGGGGGGCGGCGCACGGCTGCCTCCCGGCTGAGCGGGGAGCCGGGGGGCAGCCGCCGCAAGCCGCCCCACTGAGCGGGGAGCCGCGGGGGAAGCCGCAGTGAGCCACCCTGCTGCCCCTCCGCTCAGTGCCTGAGCGGGGAGGGGGGGGGGGGAGCCGCCGCTGCCGCCGCGAGCTGCCCCAGAGTCATGGGGCAGCCGCCGCAAGCTCAGCTTCCGCGGCCTGCGGGTCGTGGGTGGTGGTGGGGGCTGAGCGCCCGTGGGCGAGGGGAGCTAGCAGGCGGGGGCGGCACTGTGGGGGGGGGAGGCTGAGCTCGCGGGTGGGGGGAGCTGGCGGGGGTGGGCGGCATTGTGTGTGGGGGGAGGCTGAGCTCCCGTGGGCAGGGGAGCTGGCTGGGGGGCGGGGGCGCAGGGCTGGTGCAAGGAAGTTTCACCTAGGGCGCGAAACTTCCTTGCACCGGCCCTGACCACAGGGGCATTTATCCTTCTCCCCCCCGCCCCCAGCAAACTAGTTTTGCTGGGGAAATGGCAGGTTTAGAACCCGCTGGAGTCCTGTCAGCAGACGCTGCAGAGGGACTGTGCTGAATCAGCCAGCGCATTCCCAGCTGCCCAGCACGTTTGGGGCAGTGCTGTTCCCCAGGGGCCCTGGGATGGAAAGAAAGCTGTGGACATTTTGTCCCACCACAACATCCCCCCCGAGAAGACTTTGTGCCTGCAGGGGTCCTGCACCCTTGTTTATGCCAGCAGAAGCTGGGATAAATCAGGGGGGAATCTAGGCTATTCTAAAATGAAGTTAGACTTGGGCTACATACTAAGTAACTGTGCAGGATCCTCTAGAATCGAAAGTAATACATTGATTCTGGATGTGTGCTGCGACGCGGAAACCCCCTCTTTAGGGGCATTCGTAAGTTCCCACTGTCCCTTATTCATTGCCCAGACATGATTGCCCTTTACTCCACACCACCAGGGTTTCTCATTCTGTCAAGGCTGCTACTCATCTCCTACACCAATTGGAACAAACCCTTCCACGGGGGACAACGAGCCTTTATTCCTTTAGAAAACTGATCTGGGGCCAGATCCTCAGCTACTGTGAATCAGTTCCCCTGATAGCAACAGAGCTTTGTTGATTTATGCCAGCTGAGGATCTAGCCCTTTGTTGTTTAACATTAGTGGTTATTCTTGTAACCCCTCATCCCTGCACGCCAGCGCGTGTCTGTGTACGGAGAGGCTGTGTGACATGCTTGTAAGAGCGTCTTGTTTTTCTGTTCTGCTTTGCTCAGCAGCCCTGCCTTGTTCCCTGAAAGAGCTCAGCACGCTGCTGGCCAAATGAGAGGCGTTCTCCTCAGTACACATAAATGACCAGATTGTCTCTCGCCCCACGTGTGGGTATGCAGGGACGGGACACGCACAAGAAGCCCTCCCCATCCCTTGTGTTCTGGCTCTCCTGCTCTGTGCAAGGGCTAAACACAGACCCAGTCCCTGTGGTTGCAGGGGAAATGTACAGCGGACTGCTCCTCCTTCGCAGGGAGATGTAGGAGCCGTAGTCCTAGGACTATTTCCCAGTGCCCATCCCCAGACTATAAGACTTTATACAGCTTTGGGATATTTGTAACCATTTTGGAGGGGGGTTGTATATTTTTCTTTTTATTCTCTCTCCTGATTAAATAAAGTACCTCAATTCTGTTATGGAGAGGTCAGTCCTAGAGCTGACCGGTTAGTTCAATTCAACCTTGGCTTGTCCACTGCCAATGAAAGGAAACTAGTTATTGGAAATAGCTTTGGTGACGCTGGTAGTCTTCAATGGATACACAGATACTTTGGGTGTGTCAATGAGGGCAGAATGTAGCCTTTCATTTGGAACTTTGTTTTACAAATCTGTGGTTAAAGCCGCTTTTGAACCATTCAAAAACTGTCTATCTTATGTACTTATATGGCTTCCATTGAAGTCAGTGGAGCTATACTGGTTTACATGAGCTGGGGAGCTGGTGCTATTAATCATATGGACAGCACAAATCCTGTGTGAATAGTAGGTGGCTGCATTTTGGTTTATAAATCAGGCTCTTAGTTACTGTGAATATGTTTGTTATATAATTGGCCTGCGTAAATAAAACTCGACCCCTGTAGTCTCCAGCCCCAAAGCATTATGGGATAATGAAAAACTAAACCAAACCAATCAACTGAAGACGTGGAGGGGAGGGGGAAAATGTAGGTCTGGGTTGGGTTTAAAAATAGTTGAGTACTAGCTTGAGAACACAAACAGACTATGCTCTCTTCAGTGTTTCCATTTCGCTAAGGAAAGCAAACTTTGGAACTACTTTAGAAATGGAAAACATGGTATTGATGTTGAAATAACAATGAGCAGCTGTTGCTTCTCTCCTGCACCTGCCTCTTACTCATAGAGAGTAACAGCTTAGAAGGGCTGGCTGACAGCTGATAGAAGGTCAAGAAGGAAGGGGGACCCTTATGGAAAAGTCCTATAGGGGATAAGGGCTATATAAGAAGTAGACAGACAGATCTCATCGTAATCTATTACACCTTACACATTAACTCCTTTTCTTAAATTGCATGCCAGCTGTGCTTTAATCTACATAGCTCAATAACTTAGTGCACAGAGCTGGAAAGAGTAAAACTTTGATGGTTATAGTTTACTAGATAATATTGCGCCATAGCTAGTGTGTTCTAATTGATTTTATCACCACGTGACAAATCTTGCACAAACAGGTTCAGGCAGTACATAACAAAGCAAGCAATCGATCCCAAATGTAGCTGTCATCCCACAGTGTACAACAAGACTAGCCTAATCAAATATTATGATGCCCTTGGAACGGTTTTTGGAAGACCCAACATAGTTTTTTGTCCAAGTGACTGAAGTTGCTGGCTGTGGCAATGCACTAGATCAAGTCCCACAGGGAAATCATTCTGCTTCCTGACACTGGTGTCTTCCTCCAGATAAAGAAGGGACAAAACAAGCAAAAACAAGTGGGAGAATGTCAGGATTATGCAATCTACCACTTTATTATCTGTCCTTTTTTTTCTATTTGCAAAACATAGCAACGTTAATATACTATATGTAAGGGGTGAGACAATAGCTAACTTTTCACTCCTAACAGTACTGATTTGACTGTGTTTCACTAATGTAGGATTTAGTATGCCATTGCCAATAGGGTGACCAGATGTCCCGATTTTATAGGGACCGTCCCGATTTTTGGGTCTTTTTCTTATATAGGTTCCTATTACCCCCCCCCCCATCCCCTGTCTCGATTTTTCACACTTGCTGTCTGGTCACCCTAATGGCCAATCACTGATCTATCAGGTCTACAACCTAGCTCATCTCACCTCCACCAGCACACTGAGATGGCCAGTGGCATGGCAGAGAGCAGGCTACTATCCTGAGGGTTAGTTCAGCATGTGCACTCTCCCTGCATGCGGAGGAACTGGGTGGGAATTGTGCCTCTCCCACCCAGAGCACACCTGTAACATAGGCTGGGCCTTGGGGGTGCAATCAGGCTGGAGCTCCCATTTCACACTGAGTTACAAGTGGGATATGGAGCTGGATGCTGCAAATCTCCACATGTGATCAGCCCTTGTTCTTGACTCCATGCCAGATTCCTTCCCACCCTGGCACAGGAAGTACCAGGTGTACAGATAGCCGGGGGACCACAGACAGAACACACATCATGTAGATTACAGGGAACTCCCCTTGGGATGCTTGCTGCCCTTCCGCAAGGCACAGCAAAAATAACCTATGCTCACTCCAAAGCAGGCACCAGTAGGCAAGCCAGAAGGTTTAGACTCTTATGTCATGCTGGCCTTTACGCAGCCACAGAATTCCATGACAGTCCGCAAATCTTTGAATTCATTGGTTCGCTTCACATCGTCTCTGCAGGGTTATTTTCCATGTAGCTTTCTCCTCCGCTGTTATTATTAATACATACAGCACCATCTCCTGCACCTCACATGTTCCTTGGCTCACCTCTCTCATATTGCCTTCAGTTTCTACTTTCACTTTTTCACAAGACCATAGAGCCAGGAAGCACTCCCAGTATTAATATATCTGAATCCTATTACTGGAGTCCCTTTCCCGGTCTCATCTCTGGGGCTATGATGATATTATGCCTCTCTAGCATGCAGTTGAGGTCGATAGATGCAATACTAGATGGTTTAAGGGAGTGGCACATTCACCCTGCCCTGGTTTTTATTGTCTCCAAAAACTGCTGCAAGAGAAAGTTCTGCCTCTCTTTATGGACCAAAGCTTGCAGTAATTACGTATACAAAATTCCCAGTGAATTCCTTGTCTGAGTAAGGACTGCAGAGATTGTTCTATTCTATTCTATACCACTATTATCCCCTTGGTATCTGAGCACCTTCCAGTAGTGCATTAAATGAGGTAACTGCCACAGATAGGACAGCGATTAATTATTTTGGTCCCGGACTTGAAAAATGGCAGAAAAATTGTCATATTCCAAAATCCCTTGTAAGTGCAAAGGAGTGTGTGATTTGATAGAACAGTGTAACCCACCCAAATCAGGAGAGTTTGGGAGGAAAACATCACTTTTAGGTTTGCTGTCCCTCTTCTCTCCCTCAGCTGGAGCCAGTTGGTCAAAAGCAGAGCTACAATAACTTCGCCCATGACCGATCCAAACTCAAATGCCCAACCTCAGTAAGTAAACACACACTATATCCTCACCCACGGGGCCCCTTTTGTTTTCCCTTTCCTTCGTGCCAGCAATATAATTCATGCATATTAAAGATTGCATTCTTTTGTGGGGTTTAAATAGCACAAAAAAATCTCTGGTTTTGTGACAAAAACAGGTTTTCAGGAAGGTCTGCTCGTTGGGAGTTATTGAAAAAATGCATCATTGCCCCAATAAGAACCTCTCATTTCACCCAGTTTTATTTTTTGCATTTGGTTATCTACAATAAATGGGTTCAGAAGCAATGCCAAAGCTGCAGTGATCTGAAATGTATAAAAAGGAACACTTTTGGGGGTGGGGGTAAATCTGTTCGGGGAGGGGAGCTTTCACAAGGACAGAATGGAGAAATGGTCAATATTTATTGCTAAAGAATTAAGGACTGTCCTGTCTCAATAGGGGATGGGTGACATAGAGACTGAACTCTGCTCAGAAGTGTTTTGTGGCCAGTAAAATCCTCTCTCCTTCCTCTGTAGGAGAATCCATTTCTTTTCACATCCAGAAACAGTGGATTGCAAAATACAGCTACAGTAGTGGAGGCAGGTGACCCAACGGTACCTTACTGGGCTGTGATTTTGGCAGTAGTAGCTGGAGTCCTGGCGAGTTCTGTATTCATTGGGGTTTTCATGTCAAGAAGACTCAAGAAACACCAGCATGGGAGAGACAAAGCAACAGAAGTGAATTTAACAGCTCTGTAAACCAGATGAATATGGAGAATTTACATCTGCATCCTCTGGGACTGAGGTGATGGGGAGAGCAGGGGGAAGAGCAGCTTTTGATATCTAACTTTTTTTTTTTAACTAATCAAACTTGCCCATTTAAAAATGGAGGCACAGGTATTGGCCAATGATTCTCCACCCAGTCACCATGATGACAGAGGACAGTACAATGTTTGTTTTACCTGGCAGTGTCTGCTGCACACTGGCCATGCCTAGGAAGGAAACAAACATTTCTTAATGCATGAAGTCTTCCTCCTTCGAGTTGCACTAATTCTCCGTGTGGTTGAAATTGCCCGGGATGCCAGTTCCCTGCATGGAGTGAGAAAACTATTCATGTATGCTGTAGCGTTATGAAGTGCATGCCCCCCACCTGTTTTGTAAGGGACACTGGGTTGAATATAATGGTTGGGCATCATTGTTATGAACTGTTAACCATTCCCCCCAATAGGGTAATAAAGTCAAAAAGAAAAGCAGCACTTTGTTGGAGTCAAGTGAGACCCCTGTGTTAATACAATAAATAAGACTCGGTGTTAAGAAAAAAGAAGCTTTATTCAATCATTTCAACCTGGCTAAAGGTCTAAATAGAATTGACTAAACCTTTCTCAAAGGACCTGTTTCAGCATGCGCAAACCCCAACACAGAATCTTTGCAGTCTGTTCTTTATTGACGTTGTCCAGAGATTCAGATCAGGAACATGGAGGGGATCTTCGCTGGACATTACAGAGATCACCTGTTTCATTGTCTTGTACTTCTCTGACATAAGGGAGATGACTGAGACAGACTGTCTGGGTCCTTGTTTTCTGACATCCCTGTAATTTCCTGTTATCCATTTTAATTAAGAAATTCTAATTTTATTGCAGCCAAACAGCACTTTAATTTGCTGTGTTTTTGCCAGGTATGTATTGTTCCCATGCTAGGAATCATGAATACTGGGGACGAGGTGTAACTGGAATGGTTCCCAGTGCAGCCTGGGACACTCAATCTGTTCATCATTCACCCAAAAGATACTTTCCAAACACACACAGATGCCCTGATTTTCCCATCTCATCCCTGTGTGATCTTTGCAGGGATGTAGATAGGACATGAAACACGCTGGGATAATCAGGTTTCCAGAATCAGAGCTCCACTAACCCCTTCTTTTAGTCTGCTCTCAAAGTTCATTATTGTGAATAAGATTTGTGTGTTTGTAAGCCCAGGTCTACACTAACCCCCCCCGTCGAACTAAGATACGCAACTTCAGCTACGTTAATAACGTAGCTGAAGTCGAAGTACCTTAGTTCGAACTTACCTGTGGTCCAGACGCGGCGCGCAGGCTCCCCCGTCGACTCCGCCTACTCCACTCGTCGAGCTGGATTACCAGCGTCGACGAGGGAGCACTTCCTGGTTCGATTTATCGCGTCTTGACAAGACGCGATAAATCGAACCCAGAACATCGATCCCGCGCCTCCGATGCGACGGGTAAGTATAGACATACCCTTTGTCTCCTTGCTTGGAATGTTATCTTCTTTGACAACCATTTATGCAGCTTCACAGCAGGAAGTGTCAATGCATTTGAGACATAGAATAGAAGGAGTTATGCCTCACTTGCATGAAACACAGAAACGTTGTACGAAAATAAGAAAGAAAAACTTGTAGCAGCTTAGAGACTAACAAATGTATTTCAGCATAAGCTTTCGTGGGTTAGAACCCACTTCATCGGATGTAAGTGATCAACCAATTTTATGCAACATCATCCCCTACCTTCTTGCTTGGTCACCAATGGTCTGTCTAGTCCAGTGGTCCCGAACCTTTCTGTGGCCAACAGCACATTCATCCCTTCATCAGAGTGTGGTGGGCAGCGACGCTTCTCGGCGACACTTCGGTGGCGATGGTTCTCCGCCGGAAGCGCTGTGCGGCGGCATTTCGGCAGGAGCTTATCCACCAGAAGCACTGCGCGGCAGCATTTCGGTGGCGATGCTTCTCTGGCGGATGCTCCTCTCCTCTCCTCTTCCTTCCTTGGTGCTGGCCCTCACAGCGGACGCCCATAAATGCCTCGGCGGGCGCCATGGCGCCCATGGGCACTGCGTTGGGGACCACTGGTCTAGTCCATTATCAGAGCTACATGAGGGCCCAAAATGGGGCCCTTAGTTTCTGTTTGGTGGAAATACCTTCTTGCAGATTTCCCATGTGGACAGGAAGAGCACTACTGACAGTTAAAAAACCCCAAAGCTCATGCAGTTTGCAGCTGTTTCGTGTGCAACACTGTTTCGTTGCAAATATGAATGCAGAGCATTCTCTCTGTGCTTGTTAAGCAGAGGTAACGGTCAGCTGCAATGAATGACAAATTGTTCATGTTTGGCTCTTAGTCTGACTGAGCTTAGCGCAGGGGTGGGCAGCACGGAGCTTGGAGCTGCCGGTGGCAGCCGGGGTGCCTCAGAGCTGCTGTGGGTGCCCCAGAGCTCGGAGCCGCTGCAGGCAGCCAGGGTGCCCCGGAGCTCGGAGCCCCGAGCTTGGAGCCACCGTGGGCGGTGGGGGGACCGTGCACCTCCAAGCCAGTGCCCCCTGGGTGATGTGCGGAGCCTGAAGCTCCCCATTCTGTCACGCATATTTTTAGTAAAAGTCACGGACAGGTCACAGGCTTCCATGAATTTTTCTTTATTGCCCGTGATCTGTCCGTGACTTTTACTAAAAATATGAGTGACAGAATCTTAGCCTTAGCTATGAACCATGGCATGCGCTCACTTTCACTCTCACTCTCTCACACACCCACACCCACACCCCCCCCCCCCCACACACACACACGTACGTCTCCTCACACTTTCCCTATGGCATGGGCTGAACGGTTTCTTCTGCTCTTGCTGCACCAGTTGAACAACCTGTTCACCTCTTCCCCAGCTTAAGCTGCCTTCTCTGTATAGCTGCCAACAATCTGTCTTGCAAAGTACATAAATACTAATTAGAACATTGCATTCCCGGAGCTGCCGCTTGTTTATGCTCAACAACGACATACTCAGCTTTTCTATAGGGCCTTTGTCCAAGGATCCCAAAGCACTTGGCAAATGCTAATGATTGTAATTATGCATCCCAACCAATGTTCCCTCTAATTTTTGACAGTTCGTGTGCACAAAAAATTTCTTCTGTGCAAATTTTTGACAGGCCATGTGTGCAAAAAATGTCTTCTGTACAAATTGTTGTGCTTCTGTGCAAATTTTTGTGCACGCAGTGTTTCGCCGTGTGCGCGGGGTTTAGGATCTGTGTGGGCGCGCACAGCTTAGAGGGAACAGTGATCCCAGCACCCCTCTGAGTTAGTATTATTACATTCATTTTCCCAGTGATTAACTGTATGCGCAGAGAGGTGAAGTGACTTGCCCAAGATTACACAGTGAGTCAGTGACAGAGCAGAAACTAGACCCCAGCAGGCCTGGTTCCACATGTGCACACAGCCCAACTTCCTGCTGTGTAACTACTGCACAACTTGCGTGACTAAACCAGGCAAGATACCAGTTTTAAGCATGTTTTCCTCTTAGCTGGTTAATGTAAATATAACAGAACATCCCTAGTCAGCAGCAGTAGAGAAGGAAGCAGGAAGCTGCACTCTTTGAAGCTTGCACACAACTGATGTCACATTCCCTGGGAGGGAGCATTCAGCACTCAGCAATGCTTTGGAACAGGTCCAGCCTAATTACAATTATTACAGGGTGGAGAGGAGAGGTGCAGAGAAATTCAGTGGCCGCTTGTCATGCTCCCACTTGCTTTACCCACACCCCAGCAGTTACTTAGCCACCATCAGCCTCCTGTCAGCCAGAAGGCAAAGCTGCAAATGGCATCCTCATGGGGCTTACTCAGTGCTGGAAGGAGTGTGGAATGGTGTTTAGAACAACACCCTGCCTGGTGGGGATCAGGCACTAGCAGGGTCTGCTCCTAGGTCTCACTGTGAGGCTAGAGCAGGACGAAAAAATGTTGCTGGTGGAAAAATGTGGTTTTATTGATATTGAAATTTCCTATTGGAAAATGTCCATTTGTATTTTTTGTTCAGTTTTCCAGTAGGGAGAGTCAAAATGAACCAAGTCATTTCAAAATGTCACTTCAGAACTAATCTTTGGAACAAAACTTCTTGTTTAGAAGTGAAAAATGCCCTGATGTGTTGACTCGCTTTGTTTTGGCTGAAAATATGTTTTAAAAGGGTTTTGATATTGCCAAGTTGACACTAATCTTTTGACTTTCTGTGCTGCTTGGAAATGGAAAATTATTTTGAATTGTCAACATTTCCCCTCGGATGAAAATTCCATTTTCAGAACAGCTGTTTTAATTTAATTCCAGTGTGTAAAGTGCTTTGGGTGCATCCTCACTGCAGAGTTAACTTGGGTGATTTATATTTGGGTGACTTCTTTTGTCTTAGCAACTCTCACTCATTCGAGGCTATAATGACGTGTATCCATATTGGTGTTGCACTCACTTGCGTGGTGCACAAAGACTTCTGAGGGGCATATCGCATGGTTCTTAGTGCTGCACTTCGCTGAGCCGCTCTGTTCATTCTCTCCCAGTGTATTCTGGGAGCACTTGTCTTTCCTTTTTGAGTGTGTGGATGGAAGTGGTGTTAGCTTAATTCATTAAAGTCAATCAGTTCCAGCTCTGAATGCTTCAAATTTCTGTCCAGGGCCTTCGTTCCCATCAGTGGCAAAGCATGGATCCTAGTCTGAGCAATGAGCTGTGCCAAATGTTGGCATTCATGTCAATCTAGTTTTGGAAAGAGGAGGCAGGTTCAGGGCTCTGAGTTATGAAAGACACATGGATTAGCTGTACTAGGGGTGTTGCCCTTTCACAGAACCAATTTCCCTACTTCCGTCCAGGTTCCTGGTGCTGCTTCGCAGATCACGTATGTTTCCAAAACTAAATTATATTTAACCATCCCCAGCGAAAGCCCCACAGTGTAATCACTGTGTCATTTATAGTATGTGGGTGTGTGAAACGGTGTTACTGGCCAAACATTTCACAGTGTGTCTCAGCTGCAGCCCAGAACAAATAAAGATGCCTTTCCATATAAGGCTGAGTCCCAGCTGCCTGTTTCATCAGGGAGCATCTGATCTCACGGCTCACACCTTCTGACAAGCCACCCCACTTGACCCAGTTAGCAGGGCCATCCTCAACCCATAATCCTGCCTTATGGAAGTAGGAAATGTGAGGCACTCTAGTTGCTGGTCTGTTCAGGGGAAGGGAGATCTGCTTTAAATGTTACCATAATGCTGACCCGGGCTAGCCTTTGACCTGAGAATGGAGGCTCAGTCAGGGAGTTGCTCCTGTGTTTTCTCGAATCCCCCTGCTTCAGTGTGTTTGGTGGAAACCTGACACATCAAAGGCTTTTATTGTGTTAGCTCAGACTTTAAAGGAAAGCACTCCTGAGATGGAGGGGATCCAGGCAAGGGCCCTGGAACAATGTTTACAGTGCGGGAGCTGATGCTGGAAACCACGTATTTGGTGTTAATTAGCACTACCTCAAGCCAGGGGGTGTGGCAGGACTCCTAGTTCCAGCACCATTGGATCTGGGTGACTGGAGCTATGCCTGCCCCTATCAATTATTGAGTCCTAAGCTTGCGTTATGCACCTGTGTCCTTTCATGCAATCATCTTTGGAGCCTTACCACGTTCCCCTTCATTATTACATTCTAATTATATAGTTTAGCTTGGCTGCTAGCAGAAGAAGCGGCCTTTGGTTTCTTTTTTTAATTGAGCTGGGTAATTGAAAGTTAGGTCACTCTGGAATCTTTCCCTGCATAAAGCCAGAGGAGTCCAGAAACCTATTAGAAATGCATTAGCTTCCTCCTCCCCAACCCCCTCTTGGAGCCCATCCAGATGGAACACAAACAAGGAGAGGACAAATGAGCGGCGCTCTGCCTCTCTGAAATGGCTGATGTCAGCTCCCATGAAGTGGCACTTTGATCAGCACAAGAGGAATGGTTCTCCCACTCTAGCCTTCCCCAGCAATTCTCGGTACAGAAACGTTGGGAGGGAGGGTTTGTTTTCTTAATTGCTTTAAAAAAAACAACCAAGTAGTGACTTTGTTAGTGCTTTTGTGAGGTGCTAGCCTGGCAGCCCTGGAGACTGAAATCCTCTTTTTTTATGCACAGAGCTGGTACAGCATAGGCAGCAGTAGGGCAAACGCCTACCACATACGCTCTGCCAATACATCCTCAGCCTGATCTGAGAGACCAACCTCCGAGGTGAGCTGCTGGATCAGTCACTTTTGTGTCTGGACAAACTAAACGCGCTAAGTAATACAGTGCAGGGTACACTCCTGTGTCGGCCAGGAGGTGGCTGGACTAGATGACTCAATAAAGCTTAATGAGACATGAAGGAGGACTGAGAGTCATTGGACCGGAGTTCTGTTCCTAAGTAACTTAACTGCTCTCTGCCTCAGTTTCCCCATCTGTGAAATTAGGCTAAAACACTTATCTACTTCATGGGGCTGGGGTGATGAGGCTTAATTCATTCATGTTTATAAAGCAGTTTGAGATCCTGGGATGAAGGCTGCTGTAGAAGAACTTGCTTTGCTGCTGTTATATAGTTTTCTATTTAGATTTAGTCCAGACTCTTTCCTTCACAACATTTCAAAATATCTTTAGTTTTTACATTTCCCTAGTGCAGTGAGAGCGCGCCTGGGAAGCAGGTGTATGATGCATCCAGCATCTTGTGGCTGTCTGCCCAGAGGTGTGCCTCCAGGTAAACTTCCCTACTGTTTGCCTAGCTTAATGGCTGTGGTACTGGACAAGCTGGGACAGATCTCATGGTTCAATTTAAAGACAAATTTTCAGTCTCCATGGTGCCGGGGGATTACCTCACTCCAGACATTCAGAAGTACCCCAGGAAAAAAAAAAGCTCAATAATACGAGCAGGCTAGTGTCTGGGTAAAGGCAGTCAGCTGGCCCCATCAGCTGCTTTTATTGGGCTGCCTGCTTCACAGGTAAGTGGTTTCCTAATTACAGTCTACACTATATTCCCCATACTGCACAGCTATGCATCATTCGGTGCTGCTGCTTCCTTTATGGCCTCTGAGGCCCACTTCAGCACGGCATTGCCTCAGCATTAATGCTTTGCTCACCAGTGCAATTCAAGGAGGATTAGAAGTGGATTTGTGGCAGCTACGTTCTTAACTTCCTCATGCCCTCTGTGTCGGGCTGCTCATACGTCTCTTCTCACAAAGCCTGGAGGTGGCCATGAGCCTTGTGAGGCTTTTTAAAAATAGCTCAGTGAGTGATGCGCTTCACAAATGCCTGCAAGCAACTCTGGGGCATGTGTGAGAGAGCTCACAAAGCCGTGGGGGGGGAGGGGGGTTTAAGGCTCAGCTAGGATCCACCCCAATCTTCCCCCCTCCCACCCCAAAAATGAAAAACGTTGGGATCCCTCAAACAGATTGTTTTGCACAGCTCAGTCACCATCTCCTCTTCCCTTCACTCCTTGCCAGCACAGGCTTCTCTTCTCAGCCCCCTCAGTCTCATTCCCAAATGAAGACATCTAGCCCAGGCAAGCTGCCAGCAGCAATCAGTGGCAGTATTGCCAACATCAGGCATTCAAAAATCCTGAGTCGCCGCCCCCCCACAAATCATGAGATTTAAAATTATTATTAATAATAATAATAATGTTGGGATTCTTCTTATTTACCTTCTGGTGTTGGAGCCTTTGGCGTTCACACGTTCAAGCTTTTCTCCACAGCCATGAGGGACAGAAACATTTTTATTTGGGGGTGGGGCACCGGTTTGTGATTGGTTCTCCTTCCCAAAGCTCTCAACTCATTGAAATCCACAATTGGGCTGTTTCTCTCGTGCACCCCTCCCTCCAAATTTCTTTAATCATCAAGGGCGGAAGTCAGTGACCAGAAGGTGAAGGTGAGCAGTCGAAATGTCTTATTCAGGCTAGGTTCAGCACTCACCTAAACCGTGCCTGCAGCCACACCTCCTGCTCCGCTCGCTGCCTGCCCAGACCTTGGCCTTAGCAGAAAGGAGAGAAGATTCCCCACCTCAGCCTGGCTCCCACTTCCCTGAATTTCTGGGGAGATGAGTGAAGAGACAACAGGGCTAGAGCAGTGCAAGGGAAAATTTACCTATGCTGTACCTGTTCTGTGGATACAGCTGGCTTCACTCTTCCCTGCACCTCTTCTTCTATGCATTCCCCAACCATGGCCTCAGAAAGTCCTGAGACCTCCCCGTCAACCACCTCCTGGCACTGGTCAAGGTGGCCATCCATCTGTTCAGAAGGAGGAAGTTGGATGAGGGGAAGGGGTTTCTTCGCAACTCGGGGGCCTTTTTCCAGTCCCTCATTTGTGCACGTATTGGGGCAAAGTTCCTCTGGGCAGCATCCAGTGACTCATTACTTCTCAGAGCAGTAGATGTTGTCCAGGGTTCTCTGCTCAAGTCCCCCTCTGGATCCCTTGTTTCGACAGTGATCTACACTCCTGTCTCTGTTTTTCATTTTTGTTCCCTGCAATCATTTATTTCCTGGATCCTTTGGCCCCTTCCAATGGGCCTTTTGTTGCTAATGTTCTAGTGGGCTCTGCCCATCATCGCAGAATTTAAATAGGTTGTTATTCTTCTTTATTAAACAAAGATGAGGAGAAAACAGAACTGAAGCTAATGTCCATCTAGGCGTCTCTGCAGAGCCTGAAAGTCTAAATCCCTCCATGACCTTTTCTAATTGGCTCAGTTTGTAAAGGGCAGCTGACTGTGACTTGACTTTCTGAAGAGGATCCCACACAAAAAGCAAGTCACAGACACTGGTGTGTGTTATTTTATTCCTCCGTTGTAAGGTAGCTGTGCTGGAAATAAGCAGCAGCATTTCTATGCCCTGTTGTACAGTCCCATAGCTATGCCCTTCTATACAATGCCACTGCTATAATAAAACGTAGCCCATAAACTGCGTCTCATCTTCAAAAATGCCTAACAAGCCCTTACAACCCTCACTGATGCATTGGTAAGTCCTATTTCACAGATTGGGCACAGGGTCTGAGTTTCCCAGTCTCTTTTTGCATTTGTTGACATGGTCCTTGGGACTGTTGCTATACAATGTCATACCCCTGCTAGCCTACAATATATATGCAATGACGACTTCATGTCTGAATGGCTAAGAGCAAACGGTGAAGCTGCACTTCTACAACCACTCTGCTGCTGCACAAAATGCCACCACATCAGAAATTAAAAAAAACTCTGACTGGCTGTTTAGCAAAGGCTGTAGTTCACATATGTTTTGTGTTACATACTGTAGACTTCCGTTCCTTCTAGCTGAAGCCCAACAAAGGGATCCCAGCTGTGACCAATTATGGTCAGAGAGGCATTTAGGTTAGAGTTTAAAACTGGTGTAAGATTTCAGGCTCTCACTCTAGCTCAGAGAAGTAGCTAAATCCCTGTTCGGGTTATACCAGGTTTGAATACTTTGGGCCTGATTCTGATCTCTCTTTCATTGGTTTTGTCCTGTTGTCACTCCATTGACTTTAGTGGACCTACTCCTGATTTACATGGGTGAGGTCATTATCAGGCCCATTCAGTACAATATACCAAGGTAATCTGAAGGGACTGGAGCTCACTTCACATTGCCCCTGTCTAGTGGCAGATACAAGTGGCAAGGCTTGAATCTGGATCCAGATCCAGCCTTTCTGAACTGTGGGGAAGTATTCACATCCAAGGACTTGGGTCAGGGTCCCTCTCACATCATTTTTCTGAGCCCTATAGGGAGGTTTGAGGGAACGCCTACGCTTTGAACATCCAATCTCTCTTTCATGTACCTCAGGAGCTGTAGAAATAATGGTTCTGAAAATGTATTTTAATTGCCCAATGGACTGTTTAACGTGCCATTTTCAAAGGGGCTTTGATCCAGCCTCAATGCCTAGGCCCTGAGCTTGCAAATACTTACCACCCAGCAGAATTCTTACAATCATGAATTGCCCCACCGAAGTCAATGGAATGCACCCCACCACGGGGACCACAAATTCAATTTGCAAAGGTCTGCAAAGCACCCACATAGATTCCCCCAAGGAATATCCAAGAGGCCTTCTGTGAGACTTACTGAGCTGGCTTTGTCCCCTCATACCTTGGAGAAAGCCTTGGCACAGTGCAGGCAGGAGAGTGTGGTGGGGAGGTGGAAGAGAAATTGGCTGGGACGTTCTTATGCTCAGGAAATTCTGTGCTGCTGCCATGGCCCCTGGGGCAGCAAGGCTGCAAGGTAAGGCAGCCTTAAAGGCTACTTTAGTCTACACTGGGGGACTGAGCCCATCCCTGGCAGTCCCAGAACAAGGGTGACACAAGCTGCCTCCCCTTTCTCTGCCCAAGACTTAGCACTGGTGCAGGGCTGAATTTTGCCCCATATCACTTTCTAAAACTGCACACACCCCCTCCCCATGTCACTGCAGAAAATGCACAACCAACCGTGACTTTCAAAAGGAACACCGTCAACTTGCACTTATTGAAATGGACTAATTTTAAAAAATTCTAGTTTCTTATCAATCACCCTTTAAATAACCTGTTCTGATACTTTTTAAAGCTATATTTTAAACAGATGGTATAGGTTTACTTTCCCCCCCTGTTGATGTTCATAATAGTATTTTCAAAAATGAAGTGAATTACTAATGGTGTGATGATGCAGGGGAAGCAATGAAAGTGACTATAAGTGCTTTCAAAATGCAAAAAATAAAGGACCCAAAAATAGAAACAAATCCTTTCATATATACACACCTTTTTTCCCAGTCCAAAATGTGAGTTTTCCAAGCTGACTGTGTCCCCAAGAGTTTGCTCTGGTGTATTTCTTCAATACAATGCAAACACTAAAAAGCAAGGAAATTATAAGTTAGAGTGACATTCACACACAACACAATACAAATCTCCAAGCATCAGCTCACTACCATCACAATATGTCAGCTCACTGAGGACTCTGAACTTATCAAGCAAAGTACCTTAAGCACGTAAGTACTCATAGATTCATAGAGTTTAAAGCCAGAAGACGTCCTTTTGATCATGTAGTCTGACTTCCTGCATAATGCAGGCCACTGAACAGTAGTGAAGTCAGTCAGACTACTCATGCTTAAGAGCTTTGTTGGGTCAGGGCCATGTTACAAAATCAAGTCCCAATACCCCCTGTAATACACTCACTTTCAGTTCAACAAGGCTGTTACCCCCATGGCACACATCAACGAACTGGGGTGGGAGGTGGGCTGGTGGCCAAGGGAGCTTTCCAAGCTGTTCAGCAGGGTCAATGGAGGAGCTTTCCTCCCATGGACTTCCCAAGATAGGGTGACAGATTTGGGGAACAGGTCTCTGCTTATAGCCTCAGAGCTTGTTGCCTTCTCCCTCAGCTTCCCCTGGCATATGAGAAAACAGCTGGGTTGAGTAACAGGAATAACTCTCTCCTTTTTTTGGTGATAGATTTTTTTTTTTTAATTACCGTGGGTGGGGGAGCTCATGAAAAGTGGTAATAAATGTGGAAAATCTGAATTCTGCATTGTGTGTGTCATGCTATAGGACTCTGAAAATATGTTCAAAGAGGAGTGATTTTTACAAGTGTGTAGAATAGGAAAAACATTGATTCATTTAATATAATTGTATAGATAATTGAGTGCGGCTGTGCTGAGTAATTGTTGTATTTGGTGATGAAATGTGTTACAGTGAGATTTAAATGCCTTCATTTTTCATTAAAATTAAGAGAAAAAGTCGATATAACGAGTGATGCCTCCATAATACATTTGTAGCTACAACTGTATTGACAATTATCTGACATCAGTGTGGGCAAGATCAGACTCTTTATTTGTTACATGTTGCACATATCTCAAACACCCAGGTCCTGATCCTGTAACTCTTACTCACGTGAGTTGGTCTTATGTGAATGGCCTCATCGAAGTGAATGGAATCAATCATGTGAGTATGGACAAGTTGAGTGAGGACTGTAAAATTGGGCCACATTTAATTATTTTGTTTGCTGCGTATTTGGGCACATTAATTGATGGGATGACACTGGGGACAAATTGGGTCCATTATGATTTTTATTTGAATCTATTGCAGGAATGTAAAACAGATTTGCCCAGTATATTCCTAAAGCATGCGTTCTCATTGCAGCATAACGTTTGTACTGTTTTGCCAGTTAACCTTTGAATACTTATGTTCTTGGTTTTTCTTCTGGAAGAAGCCTTTGGCCGCTGCCTGCAGTGTTTTTTAACAAACAACTTGTCATTTGAAACACGCACCGTTTAACTTCTGTCCCTGAAAGCATGGAATATTGATGTCCTGCTCTGCTTGTACATTGCAGACAAAACCAAAGTCATTATGGCTAAAGAGATATTAAATAAATATTTAGAAAGCAAACAAACCAACCTCGCATGCTATCCATGTAACATTATGTTGCTAAGAAATGTGTTGTACTCATATTTGCCTATATGAAGTCATTCTATTGGGCCATATTATGCAAGAGAAGCACAGCCAACATACTAATCAAGAGACAATGGTGTTTAATGGACTAATGAGGAGGCAGGAATAATAATGCTTGGCCTTTCTATAGCACTCTTCAGCCTAGATCTCAAAGGAAGGTTAGTTGTCATATCCCCATTTTACAGCTGGAGAAACTGAAGCACACAGAGGTGAAGTGATTTGCCAAAGCTCAGACAGCAGGTCAGTGGCAGAGCTAGGAATAGCACCTAGGTCTCCTGAGTCCCAGCCCAGTGCTCTGTGCACTGAGCTATACTTGACTCCTGCTCAGTTGTTGTCCCAGCTCTGAGACTGGCTTCCTCTGTGTCTTCTTCCTGCATCTACAAAATAGGGATAATATTTACTGTACTTGCCTCCCTCCCTCCTTCTCAGGGGTGCTGTGGGGATGAACTCATCAGTGTCTGAAATGTTTTACGGATCCAAAGCCCAGTATAAGAGCTGAGTATTATTAAATATGTTGATAATGCATTTGTAAGTCTTACATATATTTGGTATGTATAATTAATGACAGGTTGGAAATATAAAGGAGAATTTGCTTTTATACAGCAGCTTTCATCGTCAGGGTCACTCAGTTCACATTTAGGGAGTTAGTGCCAGATTCTGTGGTTTGTTAAGGTCACTTTGCCATACTTAAGTAACCCAAACTGATCTAAAAGACCTGGGGTGGTTAGGGGAAAAGTTCCCCTGTGCTGGGTAACTCCATCCACAGAGAGCTGGTGGAAATGGTTCTCTCCTCTGGTATGTCAGCCACCTCGTCATCTTGATGTAAGCAAAGAGAGAGGGTGTGGGACATGGTTCCTGGGGTACCCAGGACTCTGAGTCACCTTGTAACCATCTGCCTCTAGCATGAGGGAAACTTGCTTGTGGTAACTGAGTAGTAGCTCCCTAACACCACTCAAACACTCTCTTCTGGGCTAAGCTGGCCTTGTCTTTGCCTTGCAGGTTAACAAGAAGTGCACCCCAGTCACCAAGTCCCTTTGAAGCATTCCCCTGTGATACTCAGCACCTCACACTGGCTACTCTCAGAAATCCCAGATCCTCGGCCCTCAAAGGAGCTGGATGCCCCAGTTTACCAATTTTACCATAAACCATCATTTCTGTATAACATACAGCACCCGTAATGAAACAAAGGAAGGTTTATTTCAGAAAGCATAGCGATTCCCCGAGAAACAAGAGAGTGATGGAAACAAATGGTTATAATGGAAAACAAAATCAGAAAACACGAATTAGGGCCTACACTTATTAATAGTTACCTTTCCTATCTAATACCCTAGGATTCCCCCCCAAGTTCAGTCCGTTGCAGAGCTGGCTGGTTTCACAGGAACCAGGATGCAAACATTCATGATGTCTTCTTGCTGAATGGCTCCACAGTGCCTCTCCCCATTCTGTGTTATACGGAAACACTTGTTTGTCTCTATTCAAAGGTAGGGCAATCCCCTGTCTGTTGTAATGGTCCATTTTTACCTCCAAGTGGGTTGGACTGTTTGTAGGTGTCTTTGATGGTTTGTCATTGACTCTTCTGGGATGAGGCAATGGTAGACAACTGAGCCTGGCATTACCTCACCAGCTATCCAGGGAGTGGGAACTCCCTCCTGCATGAACAAGCCATCACCAAGTAATATTGCTCTCGGGTGAGGACAGGGCCGATGCAAGGAAGTTTCGCGCCCTAGGCGAAACTTCCTTGCACCAGCCCTGTGCCGCCCCCCCCAATACCACCCCCCCAGCCAGCTCCCCCGCCCGCGGGAGCTCAGCCTTCCTCCCACACGCCACGGGGGCTCAGTCCCCCCACAACCAGCGGGCCACCCGCAGGAGCTGAGCGGGGAGCAGGGGGGCAGCGAGGCAGGTCCCCGCTCAGGCACTGAAGGGGGGGCAGCGAGGTGGGGGGCTCACCATGGCTGCCCTACAGCTCCCCGCTCAGCCGCTGCCTCCCCGGCGAGCCGCCCCTTGTCTCCCAGCTCAGCGGGGAGGCAGCGGGCAGCCGCAGCAAGCCGCCCCTTGTCTCCCCGCTCAGCCGCTGAGCGGAGAGACAAGGGGCAGCGACAGCAAGCCACCCCTTGTCTCTCCGCTCAGCAGCTCAGCAGGGAGACAAGGGGCAGCCACAGCAAGCTGACCCTTGTCTCTCCGCTCTGCAGCTCAGCGGGGAGACAGCGGGCAGCCGCAGCAAGCTGACCCTTGTCTCTCCGCTCAGCAGCTCAGCGGGGAGACAAGGGGCAGCTGCAGCAAGTCTCCCCGCTGAGCTGCTGAGTGGAGAGACAAGGAGCAGCAACAGCAAGCCACCCCTTGTCTCTCCGCTCAGCAGCTCAGCCGCTGAGCGGGGAGGCAGCGGGCAGCTGCCCGCCGCCCCCCAAATCTTGGAGCCCTAGGCAACCGCCTAGGGTCGCCTAGTGGGCGCGCCGGCCCTGGGTGAGGCTATTTAATCGTAAGACCGTAAGGGCATAAACGTCAATATAATTACATTATTCCTTACATACCATCTGTACATACATCACACCCATGATTATGAACATGGATAAGTTGCAAGCTTTTAACAGAGACCTTACATGTTATTCTTTGTGGATAAATACCCTGTAAGCAATGTACTTGATGTAGTGAGTTTGTCAGGTCCAAGACAAGAGTTGTTTGCAAAGAACAGGGGACCCTTTCCCTGGGGGCCGGTGTCACAGCATGGCAAAGGTGTTTTAGGGCTTCAGCATAGGGCAAAGAGAGAAAGGTGGGGAGAGGAGGTGGGGGGTGGCGTGGAGCTTTGCTGCACTTGATTCCTCACAGCTGCAACCAATGATTCTCAAATCTACTTCTCTATTCCACACCCGTCTCCCTCTGTCTACATTAAAATCTTGGCCTCTTTTTCCGACAGCTCCTTGTGGAAGTCCAGCCACCAGCTCAATAGGATCAATACTAAGCTCTTGATTTCCCCCCACAATCCCTCTCTTCCCCCCACCCCTTTCTTTCTCACTATGGGCTACACTTCCACTCACCCAGGCCTCTCATCCACTCAAAATGCTACTGCCATAATAATTGTCCTGGATTGTCACTTTGACCATCCATCTCCTCATGCCTCCCCTGGCTACCCCTGCACCATTATCAAACATCAGCTTCGTACCGTCACTCTTACAGCCCTTCAAAATTTAGCTCTACCCAACCTAGTTGTTCTGTTAATCATGATTTCAACCATCACCCTCTCTCTGCCAGTGCTCCCAGCCTTCAGTGCCCACAAACACCTCCATGTTTTCTTCCAGACCTCGTTATATCATCGGAAAAACAGTGAAAAAATCCATCTAGCCACCACTGAATCTGACTTCAAATCCTTCCATAAAAACATCTCTCCCATGATGGCCCCAAGACTTTGCCAGCTGACAGTGGTGAGAGCTGACTAATGCTCATTTAGCTCAAGTTATGCTTGATTTTACTGTTACCTCATCCTCAACCTCTCCTCCCACCCTGTCCCACATGCGTCTGTATTTGTTCATTTCATCCACCTGTTGTGTTCTGTTGTAACCTAGTTCGTGATATGTTTGGGGCAGGGATTGTCTTTTTAATGTGTTTGTACAGTGTCTTGCACAATGGAGCACTGATTCCTTGCAGAGGTTGCTAGGTGTGTTACCGTGTACACATACATTAATAATAATAATTAAAATATACAGGAGTATTAGCCAAAATTGGCAAATGTAGGTTCAATTAACTCTAGCCAAGGTCTGTTTTCAGGGCAATGCCCTTTCTGTAATCTTGTTGGGTCTGGCATTGCCCCATAAATCACTCTGGCACTTCCCTGTCAAAATCGGACTCAGTCCTGGTGCTCTAAGTTTGACCTGGGCCTGGATCCAGTGGTCCAGCCAAGCTGGCTCAGCACAGGATGAGGGACAGAGGAAAAGGTGGCTTTATGTTACCTTTCCACCTCCCTGATCTTGGGGCCTCAGGGCTGCCCTAAGTTGTGCCTGGTTGTGCACAGACCCCATGGGCCATCCCAGCAGCCAGGGACAGCTGCAATGCAGTAGCCATACACCCTTTTCCACAGCCTTGCACCTTATGCCTCCCAGGGTTCTCCTCTGGATGAAAATCTTAGGGGTCGCAAGGCCAGGTGTATGGCGCCTTTGTGCTACCAAAGGGGTGCAAAAGGGCAGCAATTGGGCCAGGGATCTGGCCCCATGTATAAGTAGGAGTAATTCCACTGAGGCCAACTGAGTCGCACCTGCTGACACCTGGTCTGAACTTGGCCCAAAGCTTCTGACTCCAAAACATGCACAGAGTGAGGGGAGAGAAATGTCCTACAGCGAAAGGGTTTTACGTGAGGACTCAAGGGTGACACTGTTGGAATTTGGGGGACACTTTAGGATATTATGAATACCAATATTATAAAATTGCAATGAGTTATGTCAGATATGCCGTGTAAGGTATCTGCAAAAATGTTATAATTTGCCAGGTATTATAATCTCGTTTATATCACCTTTGTATTGTAAGTAGTATGTATGGTACGTCTGTAGTTCCAAACTTATGCTGTGCATTTGGGTGACACCCTCAGACAGATTGGCATTAGCCCACTGCCTAGCCTGCTTGACAGCCCATCAAGGGACATCAGCTATGCAACTGACCCACTGAGAGAAGGCAGGGGATACACCTTATGACTCAGCAAGGCATGCAGGGACATGCTTATGGACAGAACTATAAGGCTTCCAGGCCATGTGCTGGGCAGCTTGTGTTTGGAACAAAGGAAGCACAGGCCGCATGGCAAAAGACTATAAAAGGCAGCTGCATCTTCTCCATTTTGTCTTCAGTCCTGCTTCTTACCTCTGGAGTCACCGTTCTATAAACGAAGCTCTGAACAAAGGACTGACTGACCCATCCAAGCTGTGGATGTCTTCCAGAGGGACTTTCAAGTCAGCAAACTCACCAATACTGCTAAGAACCTGATATATGGACTTTGAAGTCTTTGTACATATGTGTCTGCTTTACCATTTAACAGCTCTTTTCTTGTTCTTTCTTTTTTCTTTATAATAAACCTTTCATTTTAGACGCTAAAGGTTTGGCTGGCCATATGGTATTTTGGGTAAGATCCAACCTAACATTGACCTGGCAATGTGGCTGGCCCTTTGGGGTCAGAAGAACATTTTGTATATGTGAGCAGAGTTTTTTAAATAACTTCTCACTGTACTAGACCTAGGTGCTGATTGGGAGCCAGAGCCCTTTTTGCTTCTTGATAACCAGTGTGGGGGATCAGAAGCAGTTTGTGACTGGTTGGGGAGTTTAACGTCAGTGTTACCCACCAGTCTTGGGAGGGTTTGCTCCCCCTTTTGCAGCCTGCCCTGACCTTGGCATTTCCAGTGAGGGCTGCCCCAGGCACACTGGGTCACACCAAGCTCATGCTATTTGACCCATCATTCCATTATTCTACAGCAGGTGCTGCTCCATCACTGAGGGTTCATGGCTCTCCATTCCAAGGTGAGTTACCGAGAAATTAGGCTGTTGTGTATGATAGACACTTATAGCACTTAAGTGCTTAGCTTACTTATTGTCTCTACAGCTGGGAGTCTGTTGTAGAGACAAGTTAAATAATTAATTGCTAATTCCCTGAGACAATGAACCCTAGTTATCTCAAGGAGCTCACTGCATCCTGCGCACCACAAGGAGTGGTTGAGACCTAAAAGCCTAGAGGAAGAAGGTAGGAAAGAACAAGATCTACCAACTCCACTCCCACTGTAATTGCTCACATCAGGAGGAATTGGGTGTGGTGTATTACAGGAGTATGGGAGGAGGGGAAGGGTGTGTGCTGGGGGAGGGCAGAGATAAAAAGGCACGGAGAAGATGAGAGATGGCATGTGCATATGGAAAGTAGAGGAAGGAGAGGTAAAGAGAAGAGAGGGTAGGAAAATAGGGGTGTGTCATGGGAAGAGGAAGGGCTTGTGTCTACACAGTGGATAGAAGAGGGCTGTGATGACTAGTGCAGGAAAGGAGGAAGTGCATTTGTGTAGTAGGTTAGAAGAGTGATGAGGATGTTCACCTAAGTATACTGGGCAAAGGTTAATATGGCCTTGAGAGGCCAACTTACCTGCCTGCTTGCACCTGGAGGGTGGGTCAGGCTTATATAGAAATAAAGCCCAGCTGGAGGAAGAGTAGGGCTTGGTTCCATAAAGAGCTGGGTGAGGCAGCTCGGGGGAAGGAAACCTAGTGGAGAGTTTCCTCTCTTTAATAAACAGCTGGAAAGAAGGCTGAGAAGGACAGCACAATAGCTGGGCTACTCTGAGGGAAAGTAGAAGTCTGAGTGGAGGCAGGGGCCTTGAGGGGCTGTAGCCTGCCTGGTCATTGCGAGGGGTATGCCAGTCCTAGGCTGTGGGATTGAGGAGTAGAAGTCTGGGGTTAGAGAGAAGGATATCCAGCGCAACAGAGGCATTCCTGTGAGGAGGTGGTTGCTAGTTGGGCTGAAGGTTTGGTTTGTAGACAGTTCTGTTTGGCTGTGGGTAAAGGATTCTGTGAGGGGGGGAGAACAGGACTTTGGCAAGAGGGCCTGGGCACTCTGATGGCTGCAGTAGGTCATAGGACAGTGGGGGAAACTGAGGCAAAAGTTGCTGGAATACTACTGGCAGCCAGGGCAGGGTCTTGAAGTAGCAACTTGTTCACAGGGAGACACCTCTTCATCTCGGCTGCTTCTGTCTCTACCTAGTGCTTACTACATGCCTTCCAAAATCACTTCAAGCATATGAGTGATCTTAGCCCTATGCATTTTACTGTTCTTCATTTGCCCAATGACAGCCTTCAAAAATAATTTTAATAAAAGGCAGTGTCGTACGTAAGTGTTGCTGTTAGTAGCTACACAGGTGGGTAGGTATACCAGTTGGGGACAGAGAGAGAAGCATCCCGAGATGCCTATAAACAGGCAGTTTGATCAGACTGGTTTGCAGACTATAGTAAAGATAATTAAGCCCTGATCCTGCAAACCTTTAATCACCTGTGTAAACTTACTCATGTGAATAGTCTGACTTCAAGAGGACTAATCACACAAGTAGAGTTATGAACACATTTACAGTATCAGGGCCCTAATAATTTTCCGTGCATGATCAGTATTTATTTCCCCCTGGCTCTGAGATTGTTACTCTTCTGGGTAAATTGCAAAATCTATCTGTTTAACATTGCTTTTTACTGTGGTGGGGGCTGAATGGGGAGAATCTTAATTTTTGTGATTTGGAGAATTTTTAGTGGACATCATGTCATTCAGATGTATTTGTAAAATGTTTCCTTAGGAACTGTAGATGGGCCTAGTGCATCTTTGACAGGTGCATTATACAAACTGAAATAACAACCAGGGATCTAGGCAGTTGACTTGCTTTCACAGACAGATGTGATGCTGTCAGGCGTGTTACCCAAGAGAGAGTGCACAAGGAAGGGGCTCTTGATCTGGAATGGGGAGGACAATGGAAGTTCCCTCTTGGGTTGGATTGGTCTCTATGAGAGATGTAGATCAGCAGGCTGTCAGGGTTCCCTCCCCACTCTAAACTCTAGGGTAAAGACGTGGGGACCCGCATTAGAGCCCCTAAGCTTATTTTTACCATCTTAGGTTAAAACCCCCAAGGTACAAAATTCCCTGCACCCTGAGAAATGCTTCTTCCACTGCCACCATCAAGTGTTCTAAACAGGAATCCAGGAAAGGGGACCACTTGAATTCCCTTCCCCTCCCCCCAAAATATCCTCTCAAGCCCGTACCCCCCTGTCCTGGGAAGCTTGGGGATAATCTCCTAACCAATTGGTTACACAATGATCTAAAAACCCACCCCCTGGGTTTTAACACCATAGAAAACAGTGAGCTTCTTAAAAGAAGGTTTTTATTAAAAATAAAGAAGGTAAAATCATCTCTGTAAAATCAGGATGGTAACTATTTTACAGGGCACGTAATTTCCAAACTCAAAGAGTTTCCCCCTCTGGACAAAACCTTAAAGTTACAGAAAACCATGAATAACCCCCCTCCCCCCCTCCCCTTCTAACACAGGGAATACCAAGCAAAATAAACAGAAATCTACTCGCTATGCTATCTAAACTTACTTTAGAAAAGTGAGTATTGGTGAGGAGGCGGATTTTCTGTAGGTTCTGTCTTCCAAGATCACTCTGACTCAGACAAAGACACACACACAAAGCCTTCCCCCCTCCTAAGATTTGAAAGTATCTTGTCCCCTTATTGGTCAGATACCAGCCAGGTCAGGTGTCAGTCTGGCTACCTGTATTTCGTAACCCTTTACTGGTAAGAGGATTTTATAGCACTGCATCAGACCCTCTCCCCCTTCCCTTCATTATGTCACAGGCGAAGCAAGAACTCATGTTTTCCAAGTTTCCTAAGAGCCTGTGGGCCAGATCCTCCACTTGTGTAAATGGTCATAGTTCAGCTGAAATCAAGGGCTCAGACACTTTACACCAGCTGATAATCTGGACCAGTATTTATTAGTTCTTGTTGGTGTGCATCTCTTAGTGTCATCAGAAACCAGTCAGGTCTGTAAATCTTGTCTCTGCTGTAATCAGTGAATCTTCCATTGCAAGCCCCTGGAGCTGCATTTTCTTGCTGCCAGATATTGTAACTAAGGAGCTCTTTGGTACACAGTTGGATTTTTTTTTTAAATATGTCCTGGCACTTCCTTCAATTCTGAAAATGAGCACATGCCTTCTGTAGATTGGTGTGAGTCCACAATGTCTAAATTTCTTGATAATCCCAGGAGATGCATGTGTGATGTCCTAATTGGCTAGTAAACACTGGAGCTATTGGAGTGTTCCAAGGGGTGATACTTGGCATTTATTTAGCACTTCATGTGCAAAATCCTCGGAAACGTTATCTTAATTCTCCCTGCACCACACAAGCAGGTAAGTAGTTAGTATTGCCCTGTGCCCCATTGTCTCCCACCTGTAAAGTGAATGGCCTGAGGTCATGCAGCAATTCAGTGGCAGAACCAGGACTGGGGCTCAAAGGCTCCTGTGATGGATTTGGTCACTGAGACCGCCTTGGGACTGTCACCTGATGTGCTGAAACTACCTCTGAGCCCGTTTTCTTTGCCAGCTGGGGACTCCAGAACCCTGTCTTGTTGAGCCAGACACGCCAGTCTGCTGCAACACAGACCCAGGTCTGGTCCACGCCCCCAAAGCTGCAAACTTAACTGAAAATAGTTCAGCAAGTACTCCTGTCTCCAGCACCCAGACACCCAGCTCCCAATGGGATTCAAACCCCAAATAAATCCATTTTACTCTGTACAAAGTGTATACAGGGTAAACTCATAAATTGTCCACCCTCTGTAACACTGATAGAGATAAATGCACAGCTGTTTGCTCCCCCAGGTATTAATCACTTACTCTGGGTTAATTAATAAACAAAAGTGATTTTATTAAGTATAAAATGTAGAATTTAAGTGGGTTCAAGAAATAACAGACAGAATAAAGTAAGTTACCAAGCAAAGTAAAACAAAACACACAAGTCTAAGCCTCATACATTAAGAAACTGAATACGGGTAAATCTTACCCTCAGAGATGGTCTAATAAGCTTCTTTCACCGACTAGACTCCTTCCTAGTCTGGGCCAATCCTTTCCTTAGTACAGTCCTTGTTAGTTCCAGCTCAGGTGGTAACTAGGGGATTTCTAATGACTGGCAGCCCCCTTTGTTCTGTTCCACCCCCTTTTATAGGGTTGGCACAAGATAGGAATCTTTTGTCTCTTTGGGTCCCCACCCCCTCCTTCTAAATGGGAAAGCATCAGGTTGAAGATGGATTCCAGTACCCAGATGACATGGTCACATGTCCTGTGAGACCCCCCACGCCTCCATTCTTCCCAGCCTGACTCACACCAATGCAGGAAGGCTTGCAAGTAAACAGAGCCATTTACAACCAATTGTCCTAGTCAATGGGAGCCATCAAGATTCCAAGCCACCATTAATGGCCCACACTCTGCATAGTTACAAAAGGACTTCAGAGTTATACTTCATATTTCTAGTTTTAGATACAAGAATGATACATACATACAAATAGGATGACCACACTCAGTAGATTATAAACTTTGTAATGATACCTTACAAGAGACCTTTTGCATAAAGCATATTCCAGTGACATCATATTCACGCTTATAAACATATTTTTATAAAGCATATGGAGTGCAATGTCACAGCTCCTGAATGGACTTCTCAGGAAATAGTCTCTTGAAAAGACCATCCCCTTGCTCACATAACTGACCTCTCTTGACGCTTGGATGTGAAAAGCAGTGGGACTGCAAATCACTGGCTGTATTTTTAGTCTAGTGACTCTCTTCCCTTCTCCACCCCTCCCCCCTGGCATTAATACTAAAGCGTTGGAGGATTTAAAAGCCATTGACTCTGTGTGTTAGTTTCCTCTTCCTCAAAATGGGATAATATGTCCCTGTCTCACAGGGAGTTTTGAGGCTTCATTAATCAATGTCTGCCAAGCAACTGAGCTCCTTGGATGGAAAGTGTTATATGAACATGATGTCTTGCCATTAAACAAACAGCGACAGCTGAACAGTGGGGCAGCTGCTGCTTTAGGTGTTGTCAGAATTAATTAATGCTTGCAAAGCACTCTGAAGTTTGAAGCATTGTATAAAAACTGCATGTTATCAGGTGCCAATCATGAGTCTCAGACTGAATAAAACAGGCCTGGATGGTGAGGTGGAGGCAGTAACATATTTGCCCATTCTGCAAGTGGTAGGCACGGCTGGAACTAGGCACTTGCAGCGCTAGTCACCAGTGTGAGACCTCCCCAACAATCGGAGTGGGATTGCCAACTAACTTGAAATTTGGCTTCTTCATGGCTCTGCCCTCCAAATCTAGGATTACATGTTGCAACCCCTAGTTCTGCTGATTTCATTGTTACTGCTCATGGAGCAAGCTACAATGAGTAGCAGTGGCAGAATCTGCCCCTTCATTTATTCTGCAAACTAGATCCTAAATCTCTTGTGGGTTTTAGCACATTGCATACAGGGGTATGACCCCATCATGTAAACTTCCTGGTATATAACAAGGGGGCTGAGTTAGAGGGGGCCCCAAAATCTTAAAGCCACTGCTGTTGAGGGGTACACTGCCACCCTCCCACACACACACTTAGCAGCACTGGAACCTTTCCAAACCAATGCAGCCGTCTCCAATTGCTCATCTTAATGTTTTCAGTGAAATGTGAACTTTTCAAAGTTGATGGTAATTCCAAGGTCACTTGTATTTTGCATCTAACCCTGTGTGATGACTCACTTTCTACTTCATTTACCACTGATGAATATGTCATTGTTAGGACTTTATTCTTCCTGGAGCTTTCTGGAAGCTGGGCCCCAGGTAATTGATTTTTATTAGGACAATAAATTAAAAAGGATGGACCATGTCATTCTTTTTTGGCAGTATTTTTTCCAGAGATGACAGAGCCATCACTTACAGGCATATGGCAAATTCATAAATGTAATCAGTGGACTTGCTTTGCTGGGCAGATGGAACAATAATAGTGGTGCTCATAGATTCAATCAGTGGAGTAGCATGCAAGCTTTAACAAGCTCTTAAATCAACATTAGGGGCTGTACTGTATCTTGGATAGCCATTTGGACCTAGGAGCTCACACTGAAACCATGAGAGACTTTTGAAAAGGTTAGCTGCTCTGTGGACTATTGAAAAGGATCTCTCCTCATCTATTAACATATTTAAGGAAGATATGACTTGCCCTACTGGGTGGGACCTTTTGTCTGTCTAGTATCGACTTGAATACTGGTCAATTATGATAGATGAAACAAAAACAAGCAAACAAACAACCTCACCAACGATCTATAATTCCCCTAACAATTGCGGCGTGCTGTATGTGGGCAGGAAAAATTCCTTCCTGATCTTGCTGGTGATCAGTTTCCACCCTGAAGCATGAGATTTGATTGCCCTTACTTTAGCTTATACAACTGCAGATGTCTCTGGTAATATTATCAAGCCTCTTTTTTTCCCCTCTGTCTGCCTAGAAAGCTCTAACCACCCACCCCAATGTACCGAAATAGCATCATTTCTATAGTATCTTCCATCAGAGATGCTCAAAGGAGTTAGAGATATTCACAAACGTAGCCTCATAACATTCATCGATTTCACAGAAGTGTTACTTATTTCCTCATTTTTGCAGACTTTGAAACTGAGAAATAAATCAAAAATTTGAATGTATTTTTATTTTTTAAGACCAAAAGGGACCACAAGGGTCCTCTAGTCCGATTCATGCATAGCACAGGCCAGAAGATTTCACCTGGTAAGTGCTGCACCAAAGCCAATAGCTTGAGGCTAAATAAGAGCATATGTATTTAAGACATCCAATCTTGATGTAACCATTTCAGGGAATGGAGAATCCCCTCCCGCCAAACACCGTTAAACTGTTCCAATGGTTAATTACCCTCACTATTAGAAATTTGGGAGCAATGAAGTAGTTTGCTTGAGGCCACATGATGAGTCATTAGCAGAACTTGGATCTGAACCCACATACTGTGATTCCAGTCCCATTCCTTATGTACACGAATATCCTTCCTCTTGAGACTCAACCATAGTATTTACTGAAGGTATGTCTATGCTGCAATTAAAAACCCACAGCTGTCCTGTGCCCGCTGATGCGGACTCACAGGGCTCCGGCTAAGGGGCTGGTTAATTGCTGTGTAGATATTTGGGCTTGGGCTGCAGCCTAAGTCCTGGGACTCTTTACCCCTTGCAGGGTCCTAGAGCCGGGCTCCAGCCTTAGCCCAAATGTCTACACCTCAATTAAACAGCCCCTTAGCTACAGCCTCGCGAGCCTGAGTCAGCTGGCCTGGGCCAACAGTGGGTTTTTAATTGCTGTGTAGACATGCCCTCAATCACAGTGAAATCCAAAGGTTCTTTTTGTTTGTTCTAAGAAGCCTATTAATTTCAGTAAGAGCTGCCTTTCTTCTCCGATTATGTGACATTTCCATTGTGATATTTTGAAGCACGATGACTACATCACACTCGATCATGTTGCTGTCACCAAATAGACATGTGGTGATGTTGCTTTTAACCAACAGATGGTTCTTGTAAGACTCTTAAAGCGACAAGTCATTTAGGGAACAGGAGACAGCCTTGCCCAAGATCAAGATTGTCCTTGCAAAATAGTAGGGGGAGAGGAGCATCGTGCTGCTCTTGTTAGCCTAGACTGAAGTCTAGTATGCATGGTACACTCCAGAAAACCAATACCCAATAGCAGGAGCACAAGATGGAAGCTGCTCCCCTATTTTGTATCCCTATGAAACCAGTGCAGAGGCTGATTCACAGGCCTCCATGACAGGAGGCATTCTGGAACACAGGGGCCATGAGTTGTGTGTTTATATGTGTGCCGCCCCTAATGTGGCCTCTAAGCACCCCCACACACACAAAGACTATTTGTGCTCCTAGCACTGATAGCCACATGGAGGGTGCTGTATGCCTAGCACTGCTGGCCAGAAAACAGGAAAGCATTGGGCTTCATCTTGATCTTTTTGTTCTTACTCAGGCAAAAATCCCATTGATTCAGGATTTAGCCTGTTAACACTGCTCTTGGCGCACATGTACTGTACCTGCCCATTTTAAGGGCCATTATGTGGTGGTCCAGAATTTGGGCCGTAGGCTTTAAGGAGAAAAGCTGCTTAGTGGCTTAAATTATTTCTAAAACTGCTGGTAAATGTATGGAGACAAAGTATGACAGATGTGCACGCATGCCATTGAGTAAATCGTTACACACACAGAAGAATCATCCATCACTGTCACATGTTCTCCAGTTCACGTGACTCACTTGTGGGGGTTTTTGGCACTGTCCTTGAGTTGTCTACCTTCAGTGTTTTCCTACTGTGATGTTCCTAGTTCTAATCTTTCCCTGGCTGGTCTTGCAGTCTTCCTTTTACTGGTGCTGTGTTGAAATATCTGACACACGACAATGGTAAGGAACCACAGAAAGAGTCACTTTCTTCTAACGAGGAACTCTGATAGAATCAGGAAAACAACATATCCTAAAGATGTGCTCATGCTCTTTCTCTGCTTTGCTGCAAAGCTTCTAGAATAGTGGTTCTCAAACGTCCATGCCCAGATCTCCTTTTCAATGGTGTGGATCCCCACTGCCACATAGCAGGGCTCTAGCTGGGACCTCCCCCTTCCTACTTACTTATATGGGAAGGGTAGGGTGGACACAACCCCCCTGACAGCTGGTTGTGACCCTCCATAGGGGTTGCAACCCCCTGCTTGAGAACCCATGACCTAGAATCTTCCCAGGTCCTCTACAGCCTGGCTTCCTGCTACAGAGTTAAAGAAACCATATACATGTCATTGGAATTGGGGATGCTCCAGCTGTCTAAAGTTGGGCACTCAAAATTAGATGCAACTTTTGAAAATGTTGGCCTCAGCGTTTGGACCCAAGGAGCAGAAATTCTGCTCTAAACGACACCGAGGCTGGAGCCAGAGCTTGTTTGGAGCTGGTAGATCTGGACAGAGATGAGACTCTGGCCCTTTGAGTAAGATATCACTTAAAGCAAAACGTACAGTCAGAAAGTAAGTGCCAGATGTTCAAACTTGGCACAACAGGTGCTATACCAATAAGGGGCTTTTGTGGGCCCTCATTTTCAACCTGAGATAGAATAATTGTCCTCAAGAGTTAACTTATGGGACCAAATCCTGCACTCATTGTGCACCTAAAAGGAATCCGAGATTGGGCCTGCTGGAATATTACAGACAGACACTGCAGAGTGGACTAAGCATTATTATATAGCCTTAGCTGTCTCCTTTACGATCTCCCTCAATTGTGCCCCTTCAGGTATCAGGTCTTGTGCCTTTACTTACCTCAGGGTGGAATTCCACCGTTCCTCCGCTCTTAGTCCAACCCTGGTTTACAGTACCCTGCATATGAACCAGGCTTCCCCAGCATGTCTGAGTTAAGGTATGCACAGTTCAACCCTTCGGGAGTCTGTGACGAGTGATTATAGAATGATCAGGCAGCCTATATAAACCAAAGCACTGTTGATTTTGCAGTTGGAACAAAGCAGCTAGAGAATGCTACAGGCTGATCTATCTTACCCAAAAGTATACCATCTCCTTATAACAATCTAGGCAGCCCTAACTCCTTCCAACACCTCAGTGGATGTTTCCGCCTAGTTCCCTTAAACAGCTGCCTTCTCTCTTGAGCGCGTGTTCTGTCTTAAAACTGCCACAGGTCTTTGGCTCTCCTGTGTCTGTGGGCCTCTTCAAACCATTTAGTAGGTTAGCTAGAAAGAAGGGAAAATCTTCAAAATTAATACTCCTGGAACTGTCCCCTAAATACCCTCTGAGGGGAGGCTTACCCTGAGCCATTCTTTCTCCCTTCTGCTTATTCCCCCTTCCCCCTCCGACACATCCACACACAATAGCCCCTATTAAACTAAACCACTATATTCGCACAGTAAACATCCCTGTAACCAGGTCAACATACAGTGTTCACAAACACTGCTGTATTGCACAGCAGCTCCAAATCCATCACAGCAAGGTATGTAAAATTCCCCCTCACCCCCCCGCCCCCCCAGGCAGCCTCCCCAGAGACAGTAAAGAATTCAACGTACTTTCTGAGCTCACCAGTCCCTCACAATTAATTGTACTCCCTGGTATGGCTGGCTGCTGACAACAACAGAAAACAGTGCTCGGAGGAAACTGGCATTCTAAAGAGCTGAGCTCAGGAGCTTTTTCCTGGCAGGAATGGAATATCAGTCCTTCTTCCTGTTCTTGTTTCACTCCAACAAGAAAAATATGGGATCATGATTGTGGAGGAAGTAAATTAGAAAGTTTGAAGAAATACAGTTAGAGCTTGAGCCACATCCCTTTGAATTCAATGGGAACATGTGCTGATTTCAAGGGTTTGGATCTAAGAAGGCAAGGCAGGAAGGGAAGAGAACAAGTTGGGGGCTGATCAGACTTACTTCATTTCTCACGCCCCCTTTACTCTATCTATTCCCCCTTATTAGAATTATTTGTACTGAAGTAGCACCTCGGAACCACGATCCCATTATGCTAGATACTCTACAGATTTTGAACAAACGGGATGGTCCTTGCCCTAATGGGTTTACAATCTAAGTGTTGTGCTCTCCTGTTCACACGTGTGGCATAGGGTTGCCAACTTTCTGAGCAAACAACACTAAACACCCTTGCCCCCACCTCCTCCGAGGCCCCGCCCTGCTCACTCCATCCCCCCTCCCTTTGTCGCTCGCTCTCCCCTACCCTCACTCACTCGCTCATTTTCACTGGGCTGGGGGGAGAGTCCCTTTGCGACTGGGTGTTCGGTTGAAAACCGGACATCGCGGCACTTTACAAGAGGTGGGATGAAATCTCCCTCTCTCAGATCTTCCCTGCAACATTACAAATGGTTGTCTATGGGCTTTGCCCCTTATCTCAGACCTGCTGGGCAGCATTACAGGAGCTACTCAGACCTGTGCTGCTGTGTTACAGTCACTCCCTCGGCCTTTCTTCCCGTTATGAACACTATAGTTCCTCAGAAACACAGCCAGCCAACAGCAGTGCCATTCCCTGAAGATTCAGGGCTAAATTAGGACATAATCTGTTTGTATAAACAAATTAATTTCTTTTGGCTGAGACTGGATAAAAGGCTCCTTTATTTTCTTAATCATGCAAACACTTATCTGCTGGAGCAGCTTTCTTTGCCACAGAATATGAAGTTTATCTTCAAGCCTATGAATACTTCACATTTTCCTTATTCCAAATTGAAATTTGGTCCAGGTGAAAATGTATCCTGCTCTGTATTATGATCACCAGGTTTTTTAGTTGAATGAGCTAAACTGTTTTCTTTCTTGAGGCCAAAGACCATTCTGTGTTTCATCCGATTTCCTCCATGGTTTTGGGAGCACTGAAGCTTGCTAAAACGTATAATTGCATGGCACTGCTGCCCGTGTGGCTAGCGAGCATTGGGTCTCTAATCATGAAGATGGGTTTTTACAAAAGAAAATGCTGCTTGGAAGCATTGCACTTTACTTCAGTAAATCAGTCACTGGGAGCCATAGTTGCTAAGCTACAGGGAAAGTAGGGCAGTCAACGATAAAGGAGCTTCTTTTAGTGTGATCAGTTAGATTACTTGACATTAAAGTCAGTAGATCAGTGGGTGCTCCCCCCAGAGAGATGCATTTCTTTGCTGAAGAAAGGCCTGTAAGTGATGTTAAACCATTTAAAGCTGTGGATCAGATGAGCTGCTTTGGGTTTTTTACGTCTTGTGTGTTAAAGACTCTTAGGAGATAAAAAGCTACTTGGCACCACCTTAATATTAATGGGCGCTGCAGAAATATGAAAGGAAGCCTGAAGCTTCTTGCTCAAGGGTGCAAAAAGACACACGTGGTTACTATTTACTACTCTGTCTTTGGTGGTGGTTTGTTTAAAATACTAACAGTGGAGACTAACCAGTTATCCTGGAACTGTGGGATATTAGTTCTTTTGTTGTTCTGTTTTTCTTCCTGTGGAGAAGAGGGACCCTCCCTTTACCCACGTTGTCTCCCCTCACCCTTCCTCAAATATCCCGCTGCACTGGAAGCTCCTATTCACTCCTTCCAGTTCTTCAGTGGAATTATGCAAGCACATAATTTGGTCAATAATGCTTCCAACACGGTCGCACACAGATTTCGTTCCTGCTTCCCTCACCCACAACTCAAGCTACTGGAGGATTGTGCTCTGTCTCAGGCTGGGGAGATCTAGCACCCTAAAGGGAGGGGGAGATTAGGGAAACACTGAGTAATATTCAAGTTTAGGTTTCAGTGTAGTAGCCGTGTTAGTCTGTGTCAGCAAAAAGAAAACAAGAAAAATACCTGTGGCACCTTAGAGACTAACAAATTTATTTCAGCATAAGCTTTCGTGGGTTAAGAACCCACTTCATCGGATGCATGGAATGGAACATACAGTGAACAGATACTTATACATTCAAAGAAACATGAGAAGGTGGAAGTGCCTATACCAACGTTAAGAGGCTAATTAATTGAAAGGCACTGTTATCAGTAGAAACTTTTGAAGTGATAATCAACATGGCCCATTACAGACAGTTGACACAAAGGTGTTAAGGGGGGGAAATAAATTCAATTAACGTAATGACCGAGCCATCCACGGTCAATATTCAAGCCTAAGGTAATGGTAGCTAGTTTGCATATTAATTCCAATTCCGCAGTTTCTCGTTGGAGCCTGTTTTTGAAGTTATTCAAGTTTAGGTCAGTTTTTTAATCCCAGAAAATCTGTCGCCAAACTATATATAAACCCAGACCCGAATAATTACGTATTATAACTTTTAATTACAGATCAGTAGTTACAATAATCTATTGCTTTGTAGTATTAAAAAAAAACTGCTGTGACTAACTGAATGATGAAGCAGGGCTTGAGAAGGTTTAATTAGTTAATGTCATTAATCACAAAAGCTATTTATTGTGTGTGCCGAACAATAGAGATTATTGTTTTTTCAACAAGACTACAATACTTTTTCTTTCCTTGAGAAGGTTAGAAAATTATGTTCTCCATGTATCTCATAATGTATAGTGGCATATACGGCTTTTCTTTAGGCTTTTGGCTGACAGTGAAATGTAGTATAGTATTGTTTAATACCCAGCAGTTATCTCATAGGGGACTATATCCTACACTTCCAGTAGAATGGACTGCATGATCTTTCAAATAGGTCTCCTTCATCTATATATGCGAAATCCATAGGGTTTTAATTTAATTGTAAGATTGTGAATAGTGTGATAAATTCTTTTCATAGCTACCAAAGTATGAAAAGTACAAAAGTAAAAGGATTTGTCCATGGATTTATGGACACATACACACCCAGAGCAAAACTTTAAAAGCATTAGTCAAGCAAAAGTGACACAAAATCTATAATACAAAACAAATTACTACATCCATATACTTTGTTCAAACACATGGAAAACTGAGCAAATGTCTGAATTTGAGATATGGCATATCATCCGGGTGGAAAAAGACATTACATTCAGTCATTTGCGGTTTTTTTAAACTATTTTATATAAATAGATCCACTTTTTTTAAGAAGTTATATTTAAAACATACATGTAGCACTCATGAAAATCCTCACATTGACAGCTCTACACATCGGCACTGTGTGGCAGACTCTCTAGCTAATGCAAATTGTCATTGCTCCATTGAAGTCAGTGACGTTATGACAATTTACGCCTGCTGAAGATCAGTCCCTGTCTTTTTATCCATAAAACAGGCAGTGGCAGAGCAAGCTTGCCCCGCATTGCCATTACATCTCAACCCTTATCGAAAGCGATTTACTCTAGGACAGGGTTGCAAGAGGTGTTCGCTCTCCATGGCTCATTCAGTCCTTGCTCGGCGCCACTGCTGAGACTGACAAGGGGTCCCTTAATGCTGACTACAATGGCAATTTTCTCAGGTTGTCACCTGTCCATTAGAAACTGGACTGAGAAGCACCAGTTCTCTATCTAGATCATCTATCAGTCTTCAGATAACCTTCAGCCATTACTGACCTGGCCTGGATTCAAACATTTCTGACAGTGGCCTGGAGAGGAGACGTTTGGAATCTCATGACTAAGCACATGAGTCACCCAATCCCCCTGAAAATATATTGCTTAAAAATATTCACCAAAATTACAGTGTTCTTTAAACATAAGGTTTTTGCCTGTTCACATTCTTCATTCTTATTATGCCCCCTTTTAGAAAACATGCATTCTATCATTACTATGATTATTATTTATTATCTCTACTGGGAAATCAATTTGTGCTGCAGTTGAAGATGCTCACATGAAAACGTACAGCAAAAGAGAAGGTTCCTGTCCTATGGTGATATTGACTGGCACTGATAAGGGATAAGTACATGGTCAGAGCCATCCCCACAGTTAGCCTTTCAAGAATGACAGTAAGCAACTGTGCAGCTCTTTATATTATTTTCACTTCAGTCTGCCACCAAAGCAGAGGCAGCTGAGTGCAGTAGATGTGTAGGGGGGTTCGCTGGAGTTAGATGCATTAACCCCACTTCTGTTTGTTTTCATAAAAATGCTCTTGGGTCTGCTTCCTCAAGTAGCAAGGTAAGAATTTCATTATTTCGTCCAAGGCCCTTGGATTGAAGGAAGATACTAATACCAGTAACTCCTGTATTGTTTCCTGTGGCAGAAAGGAACTGTGACGGGATTCCCAGGGTGCAGTCTGGGAGTGTGGGACCACTGTGTCCCCCTGAACTCTCTCTAGCCTGGGCTGTCTCTCACAATGCCTTGCTAGTGACCAGCAGCAAACCCCTCCAGGCGCTGTGATCACTCAGTACAACAGCATGTGGATCCCCACACACCCAGCTAGATTGCATGAACGCTCCCATGGCCACTCGTGAATATCACAGAGAAAGGCACCAGAGCCAAATCCCACCAGCTCCTAGCAATGTACTTCAGGAATATACCGTCTTGCACTACTCAAAACGAGCAATGCAGATTTATTAATTGGTTCACCACTTCATCAATGGAAAGTGGATATACACCGGCCTTCGCAAACCTGAGCACATTTGCCGCACACTTCAGGCAAACTCACTGGTAAAGATAAACAATAAAAGGAGTTTATTGACTACAAAATATAGATATTAAGTGATAGGCTTAAAGTCAGAGTTAGTTGCCAAAAGAAATAAAATATAAGCACACAGTCTAAACTCTCAACTCTATTAGACTGGGCTACACGTAGATTAAGCAGTTTTTCTCACCCCACTGGATATTGCAGGCCTTAATATACAGGTTTGTCCCTTAAATCTGGCCCAGTCTCCTCTGTTGGAGTCTTCAGTCTTCTTCTCAGTGTCTTTGTTGCTTGCAGCATAGGTGGGAGCAGGAGAAAGGCCCAGCATGTGGCCACTGTGTCTTGTTTTATAACCTCAGTCCCATGTGCTTGGGGAACACAAGTCCAGACATGTCTGGGTGGGCATTGCTGAGTCTCCAGGCAAGGTTGAGCAATTACACTGGTGTGACCTCATGCAGGTGAGTCATTTCATTGTAGTTCCCTTGCTGGACATTGGTTGTTGATGGGTTGATTGATTTCACACACACACCCCTGGGCGTTGGTTACTTTCCTTGCTATTGCCTTTGGGGAGCTAATATCTGGCTGATTCCCCAATTTACAGCATGTTTTAGTGACAACCATACAACACAATTCTCATAACTTCATATGCATCAATGATATACATATATGGATAAATGACTTTCAGCAGATCATACCCTTTCCCCTGCTACCTTACAAGGCATGTTTTATATGTAAGATCACAATTATATAAAAATGAGGAATATGGGGGTTCCAGGATGCTCCCCCAAGGTATAGAATGTCACAGGAACAATACTAACATATGTAAGACCCTACTTGAATTTCAGAATGATTGATTGTCAAAAACTTGTGGCTGAGTCGCAAACAAGCCATGGAAAATTGCAGAAAAGTAATAATGGACCTTATTATTTGCGATACTTTTCTGCGGTTTTCTGCTGTCGGCTGCCTGGGACTAACAGTGAGGGCTCCTTCTGTTAAAATTCCGGTGGAAGCCTAATATTGCAGAATCTGAAATTACCTCAATATTGCAAGTTAATTAGGGCCTTAAAAATATGCCAGTGTGTCTGCACTCCCCATTCCTGGCAGGCCCATCTACTGTGTCTAGCATATATCCCATAATCTATGTACTTGGACCTCCAAGGAAAACTTAAGCTGGTGCAAGAAATGGGACTGATGATTCAGGAACTGACACTCTTCCCTCTGAATGATTCTGAATCCATGTCCTCACTGTGACAATTACGGTAATATCCTCAGCAAACCTTATTCAATTAAGTATTTTAGGAGTTCATTGTATTAAAAATGCAAATATTTTTATATTGTGGGATTGCATGGACTTCTTTAGGAGGACAACAGGTTTAACGCATTATCTGGGAAGCGTTGTGGGCTTCGAAAGACTATGATGAACAATGTAACCGACACAAATGACCTTTTGGGACTATACATAGGAAGTGGAATTCCTGGGAAGTACTTGGGAGGAAGAGATTACAAACTCCTGCCTGCAGACTCAGCCTTGGAAGCTTCAGCCTGAGGGGGGATCTTTTGTCTGCTGATCACTTGCTACATGAGGACAGTTCAAAGACAACCTGTATAAAGGCATAACTGACTTACACATGAGTGTGCTGGTTCTGAGCTGATGCTGTGATGAACTTGTGACCACAGGGAAACCCCTGTATGGGGTTTAAAGGACTGTTCACCAGCCAGAGTCCTTGTTGGAATTGGGGTGATCGCTGGTGAGCATATTAGCATGTGTGTAGGTTATTTTATTGTTTTTAATATGTTTTCTCTGTAATCTTTTTTACCTTAAGAATAAATGTGCTTGCTTAGGAAGAGCTGTGTGTGGTAGCTGATCGGTGGTGATTGCTCTGTTTACCGTCCCTGAGGAGAAAAATAAGTCAGGCTGGCATAGGCTGCCTAACTTTGCTGCAGAGGTCACAGTATAGGCAGGAAGCTGTACAGTCTGGAAATACCTGATCAGGAGGGAGAGAGACAGGGGTCTCCACCTAAGAGACTGACTGCTGCGGAGCCTGGAGCCTAGAGTGGGGAAGACGGGGCAGTTGCCCTGAACTGTGACTCGCGCATTGTTTGGAAGCCTTCCATGCTGCTGGAGGTGCCCTCTTTCAGGTCATTATTTTCTTTATTATTTGTACTGAGGTAGAACATAGAGGTCACAATCAATATCAGGGCCTGATTGTGCTAGGTGCTGTACAAACATGTAGTGATGATACCTGCCCTCAAATGAGCCATAAAACCAAGAAACTGACCAGTGTGTGGGTCGGAGCCCATAACACACTTTTACAATAGTAGATATGTGATTCTCTGTCCTGTCTTAATTCCAGTTTGAGTAGTTATATTTTACCCATCCAGATTTTCCAGTAGTTTCAACTGGATGCAGTATTCTTCACTTACTGTTCTTACTAGTGCTGTACAGCTGTTAAACAGTGCTTAAATACCCTGTGACACCTATTATAGAAATAGCTAACACAGGTAGCTTTGATTAAACAGCTGCCACCTTCTACCCAGAACTCAATACAATTCAGTGATAGATAATTGCTTATTTATATTTAGAGATCCTGATTCTACTCCCTTTGAAATGAATGACAAACTCCTGGAAGCAGGTGTTTGTCCATAGTTATTAAAGAAGAACATTGTGCTCCTCGTGGATGAAAGGTGGTTATTTTTTTAATGCAATATAAAATAACAATATTCTATGACTGCTTCAGGTCCTACCCCGGCAACTGTAAGTCTTCTGTCCTTCATTTTTTAATGAGCGAACAGTTGCATCCTAGAAGGGAACCTAGCAACAATCACGAAATATAATATATGGTTTTAAATCTCAGCATGCCCTGCAAAGAGGTATTGTTGACTTGGCTACAAAGCAGGGGCAGTAGTGTAGCCAGGGGGGAGCAGGGGGAGCGGCTACTCCCCCACTGAGCAGAAGTGGCTCCTTTTTTGTGCTCCAACGCCTTTTGCTCCTGCGCTGCAGCTGGAGCGGAGCATTTTTTTTTTGCTCCAGCGTCTTTTGTTCCCAGTGCCTTTTTTGCTCCCGACGCTTTTTGCTTCCGGCACTACCAGTGGAGCGGAGTTTTAAAAAAGCACTCACCCGCCGGCGCTCCAGCTGTTCGGCGGCACTTCGGTGGCGGGCCCTTCACTGGCTCCGGGTCTTCGGTGGCACTTTGGTGGCGGGTATCACCAAAGACCCGGAGTGAGTGAAGGACCCGCCACCGAAGTGACGCCGAACAGTTGGAGCGCCGCCGGGTGAGTACAAGAGGAGGCGCCTTTTTTTAACTCCGCTCCCCCTGTGCTCTAAACCTGGCTACGCCACTGAGCAGAGGTGGTTAGTTCTAACAAACTTTACTGAGATGGCAGCAAAAATTAGATACAATGGGGACAAGTTTGGAGTGAGTCCAAGGCCTAGCCTAAACCTAAAACTTAAGCTTACCTACTAACGTGGATCTTCTGGTTCTCTGCATATGGTATATTTTATACCAACTTGACTTCTCTGTCTAGACTACAAAATTTGACTGTTTAAATATGACTATGAAAAATCACGTTAGATGAAACAGTGATTTATATGAATAGGTAACATGATGCTGAACGTGACTTTCCTGGCCTTTCACTGTTCCCTCTCACCCCCCCACCCGCACCTACCCCAAGCCAATGGCTCACTAGGCTGACACAAGGGAGTGATTGTAGCCAGCATGACATCCAACTGCTTTTGACTGCCCTAAACCTTATATATGCCCTCTGAGTTTGGCCCACAGTATCTTGTGTTCAGATATTAATATTGCCATATACAGAATTTAAAACAACTGCTAATATTGTGGTGTGGCTCCTCCACAGGAAAGCTACTCATGATGTTACATTTGATAGGCTTCTGTTTTCTAAACAAGTTTTGTCCTCCTCAAAAAAAGTAATTCCCAATCTCTTTAATGTTTGAACAAATCCAGATAAATTCCATAGCTGCGTACTTGCGTTGGAGCGAGAAGGGAAATGTCAAATTTTGGGAATCAAGTTGTGACAGGGGAAAAAGAAATGCCAGTGAATGCAGTGAAAGCACAGATAGGCATGTGTGTGCAAGCAAATCAGGTAATTACATGACATGGAAGGCCTGGTCTACGCTAGAAAACTAGGTCAGTTTAACTACGTCGGGCAGGGGTGTGAAAAATCCACACCCCTGAGAGCTGTAGTTAAGCCAACCTAAGTCCCCATGGTGACAGCGCTAGATCAACAGAAGAATTCTTCCATCAACCTAGATTCTGCCTCAGGGAGGTGGATTACCTACACCAAGAGGAGAATCCCTCCCCTCGACATAGGCAGTGTCTACACTGAAGCGCTACAGCGGCACAGCTGTGCTGCTGTAGCATTCTAATAGTGGACTCTCCCTGACCTCAGTGGCAGATGGACTGAGCACCTAGCTGGGGGATGTGGCCTTGGATGGTGTTTTGTGATTGACTGTCAGCCTCCATAAGGCAGGGAAGGTGAGAGACAAAGGGTAGATGAAAATCTAATGTAAAAAAGCGTGTAAATTATCCATGGAAAAACTCTGATTATTTTAGCAAAACTTGAATCAAAAATCTTCTGGATCTCTGTGAAGACATAAGGCTTAACTAAACACAGAAGTTACACTAGTTTGTTTAACTACAGGAGTGATGTTGCACCAGCTTAGTTAAATCAGTGCAACTCTGAGTCTGGGAGGACACTGTTAGGTTGGGTTAGCTTGCCTCTGTTAAATATGGCCCATCTTAAAGAATTATGGAGTTTGGTAAGGGCTCTCGGTGCAGTGGGTTAGTATGAGCCTCTTCTCTTCTGGAGCCCTGAGGTCAAATCCTGACAAGTAGCAATGGGTTGGATGGTCTCCTCCTAGTCCCCATCTGTGCACATTGCTCAAGTCAATTTCATTGACAAGTCTCTTATTCCTGAAAGGGACGGGATAACTAAGGTCATGTTTAAAGTCCATTAGCAGAGCTGTGCAGTGGAGCTTGCACACTATCTGCCTGCACTATTCTTAGCTTTAGCCCCTGCTATGTCATGAGCTTTACATTCATTCACACAAGTTTGTGTGTGTTTGTGTGTGTGCGAGGGGAAGGAATATCTATTTTTGTGCTTCTTCCATGCTACCACACAGACATTTGGACTAAAGCAGGGAAGAAAAACAAAATACATCTTTGAGCCTAGATGCTATGGTGATGGGCATCATAGAAATCCACAGATTAAATGAGAGAGAAGATTGTTTTGATCAGTAGTAGCCTGCGAAGAATGTGAAGGGAAAGTCCTTTATAAAGTCTCAAGTAAGGATAAACAAAAAACAAAATTTGAGGCCGAAAATTAACAAGGGGAAAATAATTCTCTGTTCTTCTGACTAACGCAAATCAAATGTAACCAATTGCTTCCAGAATGGGCAAGGGAATTCTACATTTCTTAAACATGGGACTGCTCTGGAAAGAGATGGGTAATGGTGTAGTGATGGGCATGCACAAGGATAGAAAGTGTGCAGACTTTTTATTAAGGGGTAAGACCAGCAGTGCAAGTAGGTCGGTATGGTCCAGTACGCTGTACCAGCAAGATATTTATAGCTGGGACGGCGTACCAGAAAGACACAGGAGGAGCAGAACGTGGGGCTAAGAGGTGGCCCCACACCAGCAGCTCCTCGGGTGCAGCTGTACTGCCCCCAACCCTTCCACACAGGCCGGGTCTCCTCCGTCTGTACAGCAGCCAGCCCCACTGGAGGTCAGGGCTGGTGAGGGGTGGGGCTGGGGGGTGGTACAGCAGCCGCACTGGAGAAGCTGCCAGCATTCTGCTCCTTTCCCGACTGCGGTTCCCAGGAGAGCCCTGAACCACAGGCCTCTCCCAGGAACCGCAAGAAGCAGAACGTGGGGCGGCCCCACACACTTGCACCACTGGTATGCCCACTGTTTGCCAGCTGTGACTAAAAGCTTTACACAGCAAAGTTTAATCTCCCAGGTGAGAGAGAGTGCTGATTGTGATCTGAGGATATCTTTTTTTCCTCTGCGCTTGTATTTTGTTCTTTAAATCTGTGTACAGCAAAAAAGAAGGCATTAGTAGCTTAATCGTCTTCTGTTTGTCTTCAGTAAAATCCAGGTTTTACAACAAGCTTTTCTCTGTGAAAGCTGTGACTAAGCTTGAAACAATTTTGCATTTCTTTATTTTTAATAGCATATTCTAATTTAGTGCTTGACCCCCCTCCTTCTGCCTTATCTGTTGCCAATCTGAATCAGACAATAAAATCTGCTGGCAAGGAGATTTCTCACTGCCCAAGGCTTTCGTATAGAACCACCCAGCAATATTAGCAATTGTTTTTTTAATTGCATGTATGATGCTAATATACAAACACCAATGCAGTGCATTTCTTTAACAAGCTCAGTGACGTTTATTTAAATGTCTCTTATTGGATTTTTGTATATCCCAAGGGACATTCCTCAAACTACACCTCTTCTCAGGGCAAGCCGAAACCAATAAATTTCTCATTCACACCTGTGTGACCATCTTGTTTATCACTTCAAAGGTTTTTCTTCCCCTGCTGTTATGGTTCCTCTCAACTAATTAGCCTCTTAAGGTTGGTCTATGCACCTCGACCTTATCATGTTTCTCTGACTGTATAAATATCTGTCTACTGTATATTTCATTCCATGCATCCGATGAAGTGGGTATTAACCCACGAAAGCTTATGCTGAAATAAATTTGTTAGTCTCTAAGGTGCTACAAGTTTTTCTTTCTTATTTTCGTTTTGCTGACACAGACTAACACGGCTACTACACTGAAACCTATCATTTCCTTAGATGTGTTTTGAAAGGTGTTTGCTCCAGCTGGTAGCCCTTGTGTGACAGTGTGATGCTGACCTTAGGCAGAGTGAGCTGAGTGCCTATCACAAAAGTCACAACAGCTAAGCAAATGTACATAGGTGCTGGAACTAGGGGAGCAGGGGGTGCTGCCACACACCCTGGCTTGAAGTGGTTTCCATTATATACAGGGTTTACAGTTTGGTTCAATGGCTCTCAGCACCCCCATTATACATATTGTTCCAGCACCCCTGCAAATGTATAGAGTTCTGCCATGAAAGAGCCTCTGGGAGAGAGAAGAGATTGTCCCTCCCACTCTGGAATACAGAGAGTCAACTGATCTCTCTGCCTCCCAGTGGCAAAAGACAATGCTAGGCCTTGCCACTGATGCTGCAGTGGTGTATATGGCACTCATGAAAGAATTAATGAGATCACTAATTGCAGCCTAACAGCGTCTTGCCCTCGGGATCACTGTCAGCAAATGGCAATTTTTTTCTGATGGTGTAAAAGGTTGTATTTTGCCTTTCAATGGAAGAGTGTGGGGGAGGGAGGTGGACCGGTAGGGAAAGCTTTGGTGGATATGTCTAACTGGGCAAAACTGCCACTAGCGATCGCTTCTGTTTATGTAGTTTGAATTAAGTTACTTAATAAAGCAGTTAATTTTTGAGATTCTTAGCTACTACACCAAAAACAACTTCCCCCTCTATTTCAACCCTTGTTGAAAATCCTGAACATGTGTTACAATCAGATTTCAGTCTCTGTTAATTAGCTGTATGTACTAGATTCACACGCTCTATCCCACTAGAGATGTGTTCTTAAATGTTAAATTTAGGCTAACTGGAGGCACTCTCCTTTAATTTAGGAAATTGAAGTTACTAATACAGATGGAGAAATAAAAATTGGCAGTGGAGAAGATGAATACTGAGCCCTAAGTGACAGCATAACCTATAATTACTCAAATTCTACTAATAGTGAATAATTCAAGTTTTAAGAGATTTCAGTAGTCTAGGGGGCTGTAGTTATTTCTAATTTATATTACCGTTGCTAGGTTTCATCAAGAAACCAGCTGTATAATGTAGCAGCAGAAAACTAGTGTTTTGAAGTTGTCAACCGGGATTCAAAATATAAAATTTAAATTAGAAAGCATCCAACAGTGGAATACCAAATCTAACTGAACACTCATATTTGTGTCTCTTAAATACTACACAGATCCTATCATATGATGAGTTCAGAATACTTTACAAACACTAATTAAGGCTCTCAAAATTCCTCTGAGGTTTCTAACTATTATCTCCAATTTCTAGGTGGGGGAAAGGGAACTGAGGCACAGATATGGTAAGTGGCTTCCTTGAAGTCATACACTGAGTCAGTAAAACTCAGGAGTCCTGCCCTAGCCACTAGACCACACTCAGCCACATCCTTTAGGGGAGATAGGCCCCTAAATAACTTTGAGGATCTACATCTCTCAGTTACTGCAGATAGACCTAACTATAGCAAAGCACTTAAGCTCATGCTCAGTTTTAAGCATGTGAGTAGTCCTGATGAGTCAGAGGATCTACTCACATGCTTGAAGTTGAGTACATGCTTTTAGGTGCTTTGTTGATGTGGGGCTTGTTTCAGTATGAGAGGTATCAATCTTTAACAGTCAAAGGAATATGGTATATCCCAACTTCTGCTCTTTTGTCCCCTGCAGCTTTATACTATAGAAAAGTGCCCTGTTTTAGATGCATCTAGCATAAATTAGATTGACTGATAATGAAATCAGTGGGTAAATACATAGGAAAGTCCTGCACATGTTAATGATCTGTTACATCTCTACAGATATCAAGCAGTAGTGTAGCCAGGGGGGGAGCAGCGGGAGCGGCCGCTCCCCCGCTGAGCAGAAGCGGCGCCTTTTTTGAGTTCTTTTGCTCCTACGCTGCAGCCAGAGCGGATCATTTTTTTTGCTCCCGGCGGTTTTTGCTCCTATGCTGCAGCCAGAGTGGAGCATTTTTTTTTGCTCCTGGTGCCTTTTTTTGCTCCCAACGCTTTTTGCTCCCGGTGCCTTTTTTTTAGCTCCGCTCCCCCTGTGCTCTAAACCTGGCTACGCCACTGATATCAAGTTATGTGATACATTGTGGCTTTTAAATTTGGATGTTAATTTCTTGTGATTCGTCTAGTGTGCCTAGAATATACATGGAAACATCGCTTCTCATCAGCAGGTTTAAAGACTACAATGTTCTTTCATCTAAAAAAAACAGGTAATCTTCTCTGCTCCAGTGATTAATTTTACTCATATCATTTCAACTTTTGAATCTAAAGTGGATTTTTTTCTAAACAGACTAAAAATACTGTGATCTCTTGATTTCAATAGCTAAAGGCATTGCAGCCTGCATATTAATAAACCAAAGCAGGATCAAGAGATATGGGTAAACATTTCTTTCTTTCAAAAAGTATTTTTTCTAAACATTATATAAATGTGTGTGCTTTCGCCCCACTTCCTTTTTATGTGAAATAGCATATTACATTTGACACTGAAATACATCAATCTTGTAAATAAATATCTGCTGGTTAATGTAAGAACCAATAGCAATACTCCACGCAAACATTGCATATGTTCCCCCAGATTATCATTATATAACTATACAATAGAAAGACGTAATTCAGACTTTTAAAATGCAGATCATGAAGAAGCTAGACCATTTCAGTAAAAGTGCCTTAAAGTTTTGCACGATTCATAATAGTTCAGATACCCCTATCTGTCTTCCAAACTTTTATATAAATCTTGTATTCTTTACAGTATACCTAACTTTTCTCTACAAACTGAAAATGTATTTCTAGTGGTTGCTGGCCTGGTTTGCTCCTGGATTATTATTGTTCATTACAACACCTAAAAGTAAGCTGAGCAGACTTTTGATAGAGGCTTTCACTGAAAAGAGAGGAAATAGAAATTCCTCCTTCAAACCCCATTTGTATCCGGCAAAGAGGACTGTGATTCAGTATTCTTAGATTTCATACCCAACTCTGATGATTTGCACTGTGTGACCCTGCCAAGTCACATTACTCTCTGATATTTTTTCAGTAAAATATATATAATTTATGTACCTCTCAGGGTTGTAAAGTTTAATTATCTACTATTTGTGAAGCCATGTGAGGATGGCTATATTGGTAAAGAGTACATTTTTTGTAAAGTATGAAAACACAAGTCACTAGGTATATAGACTCCTTCATGCACCTAGCACCCTTCACAACTGCTACTGATGATTGGGTTTGAGGATTGCTGGCAAATTTCTTTAGTGCAGTATAAAACCTCTGAAAGGGAACTCAAATAGCCCAACTATGTTGCCATGCTATTAAAAATAATGGCTTCACTTTCCGTAGTCGTGGCTGGGGCACACAGATGAGGACAGGGCACACAAGGGATTAAGTAGCAAAGAATGGTTTAAAACAATACTAAAGAAAATTGCCTAGGGGTCAGTGCTGAGGACTCAGAATTGTGACCCACTGTATAATCGTAGGCAATTCCCTTAACCTATCTGTGCTGCCTTATATCTTTCTTACAGCTGGATAAACTAATACTTAACTACTGCTAACTAATACTTAACTACTGGGCTGTTGGAAAGTTTGATTAATAATGTATATAAAGCACTGTGAGATCAAAGGATAAAAGTCGCTCCCATCACTGGAGCTTAGTCCCCAAATGGAAAGGATTTCTTTCTGAAGCTCATCGTGCATTTTATTTTTGTGAAACTATAGCTGCTAGTGTCAAATGCCAGCAGATTTGCAGGGCATAAACCATCTGTTTTCCCTGAAATGGACTATTCTTACATTTACATAGGAAAATGAATGCAGACACTTTTTCGGTTCCCACAGCTGTTCCTTCCTAGGAGATGTAGCAAGAACACTTTTCTCTGATGCAAAGGAGTGGTAAATTTGAGTGTCATGTCATGCCAGAGACTTGGTCTGAGGCCAGAATCATCTGTCATGTTTTGCTTCAAGAGCCCATCCCCCAGCCTGGGTTGGGGAATAATGCAGCAGCAGGTGTCCTTTATTGATGATAACCAGTGGGCGGTAGGACAAGTTGGCAGAGGAACTGAGATTGTATCACAGTCTAATAAAAACCCTCATCACACTTTTAAATAGTTCTAGGTTTCAGAGTAGCAGCCGTGTTAGTCTGTATCCGTAAAAAGAACAGGAGTACTTGTGGCACCTTAGAGACTAAATAAATTTGTTGGTCTCTAAGGTGCCACAAGTACTCCTGTTCTTTTTAAATAGTTCTGACATTGACAGCCGAAGTAGTCTGACACACGTGCGGTTGTGTATGCCTTACATGTGAGCTTTTCTCTGTTTTTGTAGGGGAGTCCTGTGAGGCTTTATGATCTCTTCAGGGTTGTGAGGGCCCTGCCCAATATGTATGGGTATATTGGAAATACTGGGATATAAGGCTACAGCAGATGCATGATTCAGTCATTGGCCTTTTCAAAGCGAGAATTACTGATGTGTTGCTTAGGGGAATAAAACTCCCCTTCTATCTTTTTTGCTCTTTCATCGCTGGTCCTTGGTGGCTACTGTTATTCTGCAACTGTTCCATAGCAATTAATGGAATGTCTAGACATGCCTGGTATGACTGAAAGCAAAACACGTGGCACATGCAGTAGGAATAAAGGGGTGATGATACACTCCTCTATGAGAGATAATGTCGTGACTCATGTTGTGGGGATAATAAATACTTGCCTTTTGTTTGAGGATGTCTGTTTTAAAAACAACAGGAGGTGCCAATGATAGAGGTGTATCTGAAGCTCCGTCCTTCTCATGGAATTAAATGCCTAAGTCTGAACTGCTGGGAGGCATCTCTCTCTGCTAGCAATCCACGACTGGGAATCCTCTCCTGGAGTCCCGTCAGGAGGCTTAGGTGTCTAAGGCCATGTCTACACTAGAGCGCTTACAGCGGCACAGCTGTACCAATGCAGCTGTGCTGCTGTAAGATCCTCTGTAGCCGCTCTATGCCAATGGGAGAGATACTCCATGTCAACATAATTAAACCACCGCCAATGAGCGGTGGTAGCTATGTCGGCGGGAGGGCATCACTCATTCTAGCGCTGTGCACACAAGCGCTTATGCTGGTAAAACTTATGTTGCTTAGGGGAGTGTATTTTTCACACCACTGAGTGACATAAGTTTTGCCAACATAAATGGTAGTGTAGACACGGCCTGAGTCAGACGCCTGTTTCACTCCACCCAAAATGGCTGGAGGAGGAGGAGGAGGTGGTGCCACTGCCACCACGCTTATAACTTTTATCATCATAGTCATCAGAGCATGAATGAGGGATGTGGGAAACCCAGGTTCCATTTCTCCCTTTGTCTGATGGGGAGCAGGGGTCTCCTACCTCTCAGGAGAGCACTCTAACCACTGAATGATGGGATAGGCAGATATGGGGCTTGCTCAGTCTCGCCTGTTGAAGCTGTTCCACTGAATTCTTAAAAATTCTTTGGAGCAGGGGCACTGTACTCTGGGGGTGGGGTATGTCTATACAGCGAAAAAATACCGGCAGGAGCAAGTCTCAGAGCCTGAGTCAGTTGTCCTAGGCTTGCAGCAGAGGGCTTAAAGTAGCAAGTGCAGATGTTCAGGCTCAGGCTGGGAGCCAGACTCTGAAACACAGGGAGAGTCTCAGGGTTTGAGCCTGAAAGGCTTCACTGCTATCTTTATCCCTGGCGCATGAGCCGGGAGCGGCAGAGCCTTCCCCACCCCCTCTGTGGCCCCGCCCCGGCCCTGCCTCTTCCCCCAAGACCCCGCCCCCGGCCAAGACAGAAGCTGGAGCCAGAGCAGGGCTGGGGAGTCTGGCCCCTCCACCTGCCTGGGGTGGGGGGGTCCCAAGAGTAGCTCCTATTCCTGCTCTCAAGCTCCCCGCCCAAGGCACGAGGGTTCACGGCTCCCCACAGGTGCCTGCACGGCTCTTACCCCGACCTGGCTCCAGCCGGGGAGGCGGGGCTTTGGAGCCACAGCCCGGCCATGGTAAGAGCCGCGCGGGCAGCTGTGGGGAACCGAGGACCACCTGCCTTGGGTGGGAGGCCCAGGGGGCAGGTACATGGGCTGGGGGCTACTCTCAGGCCCCCTCACCCCAGGCAGGTGGAGGGTCTGTGGCTCCCCACAGCTGCCCGGGCTCCCCACCGGGCTCCAGCTGCCAGCCTGGCTGGGCGGCAGGGCCTCGGGGGGAAGAGAAGGGGCTGGGGCAGAGCCTGTGACAAAAAGTGGATGGGCCATGCCTGTCCACTTTCAAAAAGTGGGAGGGCCATGGCCCTCTGGTCTCCCCCTGTTTTGGCACCGGAGGCGTGAGCCCTGTAGTCCTGAGTCAGCCCTGGCCTACGCTACAGAATTACTTCTGTGTAACTACGTCGCTCAGTGGGGTGAATAATCAACTCCCTGACCGACATTATACCGACCTCGCCTCCCCTGGAGACAGTGCTATGTTGGCGGGAGAGCTTCTTCTGCTGACACAGCTATAGCCTCTCGGGGAGGTGGATTAACTAAGCCAATGGGAGAGTGCTCTTCCGTCGGCATAGAGTGTCTTCATTAAAGTGAAACTGCAGCGCAGCTGTGCCAATGCAGTGTTTTAAGTGTAGACCTCAGTTGACACAGGCTCTGAGACTTCAGGAGGTGGCACTAGAGTGCATGGGGTGTTGTTTGCTGTGTAGACATACCCTGATCTTCCCATGAGGCTACAGAGTCATTCTCTTTCTCAGGCCCATTCACTCTAAGTCTTTATCCAAGGTGGAACAGATGTAACAGGAGCAATGGAGGGATATCCCATAGTTCAGTGGTTAATACACTCTCCTGAGAGGTGGCAGAACCCTGTTCAAATCCTTTATCCCCATCAGACAAAGGGAGGAATTGAACCTGGCTGTCCCAGGTAAGTGCTCTGACCACTAAAAGTTACAATGAGAGGCTAAAAAGTTACAATGGAGACAGCTTCACTACTTCGTCCTCCAGCCTGATTTTGAATAGGCCCCACAATGTTACCCGGCGTCGGGGGCGGGGCCCGGCGTCGGGGCGGGACCCCGCCCCTGACGCCGGGCATCAGCCCCCACCTGCGCCACCGGAAGTTGGCGCCTGTGATTGTGGATAGCTTTACACAAATGGGCTTCCCTAACTGTGGAGGGGCGATAGATGGCACGCATATTCTAATTCTGGCAGCAGACCACCTATCCACCGAGTACATTAATCGGAAGGGGTATTTCTCTATGGTTCTCCAGGTGCTTGTGGATCACCGTGGGCGTTTCATGGATATTAACGCAGGCTGGTCCGGAAAGGTGCATGATGCACACATCTTTCGGAACACTGGCCTGTTCAGGAAGCTGCAAGCAGGGACTTTCTTCCCAGACCAGAAGATCACCGTAGGGGAAGTTGAAATGCCCAGTGTGATCCTGGGAGATCCCTCCTACCCCTTAATGCCATGGCTTTTGAAGCCATACATGGGGCACCTTGATAGCAGCAAGGAGTGGTTCAACAACAGGCTGAGCAAGTACAGAATTACTGTTGAGTGTGCTTTTGGCCGTTTAAAGGCCTGCTGGGTGCTGGCACTGCCTATATGGGAAGCTGGACCTGGCCGATGACAATATTCCTATGCTTATAGCTGCGTGCTGTATGCTCCAAAATATTGGTGAAGGAAAGTGTGAAAGCTTCACTCAGGGCTGGACCGCTGAGGCTCAGCGCCTGGAGGCTGAATTTGAACAGCCAGAGACATGGGCTATTAGAGGGATGCAGCGCGGGGCCATAAGGATCAAGGATGCCTTGAGGCATCTCTCTTGGGGAGAGCCAGTACTGTAGGGGGGGCCTGATAATCATTCCTGTCCCCACATTTTCCGCAGGCTGTGTTCATTATGGAAGATATCTCGCTGCTGAGGGTGAACAGGACCTCAAGGAAGGGTCTTCTCCAAGATTGCATTGCTCAAAGCGGGGGATCGCTTGGTGCATGGGACAGGCATAGCCACCTGGAAAGATGCGCTGAGACCACTGCACGCATCTCTGAGCAAACAGGAAGGGGACTTTCAAAATTCCAAAGGAATTTATGAGGTGGGGATGACGGTTGGTCACCTGAGGGCAGGGCAGTAGAGTTCAAACCGATGACCAGAGAGGCAAGAACAGGCATTGGGGACATCTCCAGGAGGCCAATCACAGCGCTGTAATCAACCAGGGTGCTGTACCCCCCGCACAGAAAGCTGTATGCCTCTTGTCGGGGTGTTGTTGTGTTTTGGGGGTTTTTTTACAGTTTTTGCACACTAAGTGGCTTGGCAGAGTGTACACCTTGGGAGTTACAACGCAGAAAGCTGCTTTATTGTGCAGAAACTTGCCAGTGTAGACAAGGTCTTAGTAATATTGTCCTCAGCACACTCAAGCTTCCACGTTATTGTAAATAGCATGAGACTGACCCCATTCCCACCTTCACAGCATTGTTTCAACCTCTCAAACTACTTCTAGTCATTCGGAACAACACTAAACTGGCCCACCCAGTCAGTCACTGTCTTATTGACATAGCAGTTATTAATCACCCCAAGATCAAGTTCTCTAGGGTACTGTATTTACTCAGCCTCTCAGTGGCTACTTGAAAGGCAGCAGCTCCAGCAGCATTGTTCCCCTAACCCTATCTGTTATTGTCTGCCTTTTAAGGATATACAGCAGCATTCTACAAGCTGGTTCAAAACTCGACAGATTGTCTCTATTGTTTCCCCTTTGCTGAGCAAAAGGAGATTTTGGGGACCTTGTATGTCAGTTTCCTGTTTGGAGCACAAATCAGTGATGCAGAGTTAGTTGCTTTCTTTTCGTAAATACATAAATTAAACTATGTACACAAGCCCTGTTTCTTTGGACAGAGGTGGTAACAAACTGCACACAGACAATGCCTTTTGCAGAAACCTCAGAGATGGCACCATTCCCCGTCCAAGAATGAAACACCTGTTTTGTGCTTCTAGCTTTTTCCATGGTTAACACAAAACTCAAAACAGATCTAACTGCTTACCCACCCCACCCCGCCTTGCTCCTTTTCCTCCATCAGCCCCTGTACTTTATATCTGGACTGGGAAAAGCCTAGTCCAAGGCTCCTGCTCAGGCCTAATGGTGTGGAAAGGTGCCCTGACCATTAATCTTTTGGATATCTGCTCTGCTCAGAAGCTAAAGACTGAGGCAAAGAGGATTTCTTTAAACCTATATATTACCCTTAAAGACTCTTTGACTGCATTTACTACATGACATCTTTAACTCCCTTTATGGAGCATTTAATCCTGGGTGGTGCTCAAATATCAGTATTTTATTTTAAACCAAGCAACACCTGAACCTTGACTTTCTGTAAAGCATTGTTCTTTCCCCCCCTCCCCCTACCAAGCTGTATTCCCACTCCTGTCTCTCTCCCCCACCCCCCCACTCCACCCCCCTTTCCTCCTCAGTCTGTTAGCAGAGAGCTGTTCTGGAATTGTTCTGATGCACTGCAGGATACATTACATCATTCTCAAAGCACACCTTACATGAGATTATAGATGCCCAGCTAAAGTCAGGATTTTTTCAAGAATTTAGTGGCAGTCTATTAAACTGTAAGTATTCTACCTACATTTTATACTTCTGTTATCCACATAAAAGAGCTAAAGAGGCAGCGTAGTGATTAGAGCAGATGATTGGGATTGAGACTTCCTGGATTCTGTTCATAGATATCTCCTGCCTAAACCCCAGTGCAATCCATAATTCAAACCAGGAAAGTTTATTTTACCTATGGAGCATAGGTGCTGGAACTAGGGGTTCTGGGGGCGCTGCCACACTCCCTGGCTTGAAGTAACAATAACTCAAATACATGGTTTCCACCTTCAGCATCCCCACTAAAAAATTGTTTCAGCACCACTGCCATGGGGCCCAATCCAGTAGGCATGTTGGATCACCCAGCGTTGGGGGCGGGGCCCCGCAACGTTTCCCGGTGCTGAGGTGAGCTTGCTGCGGGTCCCGGGGCTGGTGGGGAGCTGGGCGCGGGCCCGGGGTTGGCGGGGAGCTGCCGGTGGGTGCTCTGCACCCACCAATTTTTCCCCGTGGGTGCGCCAGCCCCGGAGCACCCACGGAGTCAGCGCCTATGTCCACAATGTCACACACATTGCCCAGAGTCACAGTCTTTCAGAGCAGGATGTGATTAATCAGGGCTGGCTCTAACTTTTTTGCCGCCCCAAGCAAAAAAAATCAACGGACTGCCGCCCCCACCAAGCAAAAAAACCCCAAAACCAAGCGCTGCCCCGCCAAAACAACCCCCCTGAGCGCCGCCCCGCCGAAACAAAAAAACCTGCCCCCCGAGCGCCGCCCCGCCGAAACAAAAAAAACCAAAAACCCCGTGCACCGCCCTGCTGAAACAAAAACAACCCCCCGTGCGCCGCCCTGTCGAAACAACCCCTCCTCCCCTGAGCACCGCCCCGCCGAAACAAAAAAAACCCAACCCAAACGCTGCCCCACTGAAACAAAAACAAATTACCTCTCGCCCGAGCGACGCCCCACCGTAGTAAAAAAACCAACCCTGAGTGCCGCCCCACCGCCCCAAGATTGGCTGCCCCTTAGAAGGTGCTGCCCCAAGCACGTTCGTGGTCACCTGGTGCCTGGAACCGGCCCTGCAATTAATGGCCCTGCACACTTCCGTCAACACGAGTCCAACGGTAGTTTCCCACTCCAAACTGGTTAGCAACCGATCGGTAGCAGTCTGGAGTTGCCAGCTTCCACAGTGCAATCGCCACACGCTTCTCCAACGGCAGGGTAGCTCTCATTCTCATGTCCTTGTGCTGCAGGGCTGGGGCGAGCTCATCACATAGTCCCATGACTGTGACTTTCCTCATCCGAAAGTTCTGCAGCCACTGCTCGTCATCCCAGACGTGCATGATGATGTGATCCCACCACTCAGTGCTTGTTTCCCGAAACAAAAAGCAGCTTTCCACTGTGGTCAGCACCTCCATGTATGCCACAAACACTCTTGTGTTGTAGCTACTACCATGGCAAGATCAATGTTGCACCTTCTTGCCTTTGTAGCTTAAGGAATAACTCCACTGCCATTCATGACATGTTGGTCAGAGCGAGTAGCATACTGGTCAACTGTTCGGGATCCATTCCTGCAGACCAAAGAGGCAGAGTGCGCAGTACATAAACTGTTGAAAGATGCCGCCAAATGAAGATGGAAGAACAGGGATTGCTGGGATGTTAAGCAATGCATCATGGGGCATTAGGACAGGATCCAGGATGCCCCATGAGCCCCTCTGCCTTCCCACAACTCTTAGCGGCAGAAGAGGAAGAGATGCTCTGTGGGATAGCTGCCCAGAGTGCCCCGCTCCAAATATCGCTGCAAGTGCTGCAAGTGTGAACACGCTATTGTGCAGGCAGCTGATAGTGTGAACACACAACAGCGGTTTCCTTCAGCGCTCTCTGAGCGGTGCTGTAACTGCTGGCGCTATAACTCTGCCAGTGTAGGAGCACCTTAGGAGCACCATTTCCCCCTGCACCCTCTTTTGTCCATCTCCTTTAAAATTTGAGTCTTTCGTAAGCTTATAAATTCCCAAGTGCACCATGGCAAAACTATATGATACTACAGGGGAGTTTGCTGACTGGAATGGGGAAGCGGGGGAGGGGGGGCCGGAGGGGGGGAAAGGCTGTTTAGGCTTGATGGTAATGAAGCTGAGAAGGGGAGAGTAAGGAACAAAGAGAAATGTGGGATCAGTGAAGGCAATTTCAAAATAATAGGAAATTAACAAAGGGGAGAAAGATTAATGGGAATTTACATCAGTACATACTCAGCTCCTCCTTCCACCCAAAAGACCAGTAAGATATCTCTGCTCTGCATCCTTGCTTGGCAGAAGTGGCTAAGCACATCTTCTTAATCAATGAGAGTTAGTGTTGCATAAATTACCTATGGCTTTTTTTTTTATTGCTGCATCTTTAACCAAAATTAATAAACTTAATAGTATGCAAAGTAAACTCTGTGAGTCACAAGATTTTTTGGCATATTACTGCTTAATTTAAAGGGTACATCACAGTTACAAAGTTAGAGTTAAATAACTTTATTCTCTGAAATTAAAAAAATCTCAGTTTAATTGTATTGTGTAATAAATGCATAAAATTCTAACTTTCTCCCCTGTAAATTTAATTTCCTTAATTGAGCCATAATACCACCAGACAATTATTTTCTTTCAACAAGCAGATTGAATTTATTTCCCTTTTAAGACCGAGCATTTTTTTTTATAGAGTCCTTAATATACCATATTGCAAAATGCTTCTTGTATTGCAAAATGCTTCAAATTATTTCATGTTACTATATGGTATACCATGATCTGTGCTGTGTTTAATATAACTTGAATTGTGGCTGGCAAGATTATCTTTTGTACAGTATGGATTTTTAATGTACCTTGTACATACAGCTACCACACAGTTTTGCCCGGAGCAGCAATCGTTTATCTTTTGGAGTTTGTGCTGCAAAATGATTTGTATCAGTGTCACGATGCAGTATCACTACACAACTCCATCCTGTTGTCATGCAACCTTCTATCACTGTGCAACATCATCATGCCACAGCACAATGTTGTGATGACTTTCAGGGCAGTTCAATAAGGTGGGACTGATCCACTGAAACTGGGATAATGCTTTAACATTCAGGATAGATAGCACAGCTACTACATTGGGCAGCGCTGCAAGTCCTATTTTTAAAAGCTGAATAATTTCTTTTTCTAACCTTGACAAAAAAACAAATGTCCAAGTATCCACTGTTTATGGAAAAGACTGAAAATGAAGAGAGTTTGTATATGTATATAAACTTTTAGCAGATGAGCTGGAATTACATTTTGGTGTCTGTCTCCAACTGGGAATATAAAGTCAAATGTTCAGCCTTTTTATGGTCTCTTCTTTTCTTTTAGTACATCCAGTGAAACTTTATCATCACCCCACACATTTTGAAAGAGCTCTTTCTCACTTCAGTTGCTGGGCCCCCTAACATAGACTCCCACATATTCATAGCATCATTCAAGAACTTTTAAAGCTTTATTCATACTAGTTTTTCCTTGACCTGGACATGAAAATGAGTTCTTGAAAATCATGTAAGTTTACATAGGCTGTGTGGACCTAGGCAAAAATTCAGACGTGGGCTCCTAGACCTAGGAATCTAAATCTGCATCTATGTTTAGGCAGCAAAGAGTCCTGTGGCACTTTATAGACTAACAGACGTATTGGAGCATAAGCTTTCGTGGGTGAATACCCACTTCTTCAGATGCATGTCACCCACGAAAGCTTATGCTCCGATACGTCTGTTAGTCTGGATCTGTAAAAGCGGCAAAGAGTCCTGTGGCACCTTATAGACTAACACGGCTACCCCTCTGATATCTATGTTTGGGTATCTAAGTGACCTGATTTTTCTAGAGCAGCTGCAGTTTGCACAGCACCAGTGACAATCAGCTATGTTTTAGCAGCCTACATACAATTGAACATGTTGGCCCTACTCTTGAGAATTTTTAACAGTTGCTTGCAAAAATATTTTATGTCCATTCAGATAAAGCACCAGTTGGCAAAACCCCATACACTGAAATGGTCAAGAAGGAATGAGAAAAATAATAGTGTTAAAGATCCCATCCACACCAGAGCATAGACCAGGCTAGCTAGAAAATCATTCCTGACACCAGCATGAGCACAACTTGGCATTTCAGTGCAGTTTGTTTAGATAAATGGGGACCTATGACCGGTGCGGTTACAGCAGGAGGATGTCTGGTTGGTGACTGGGTCAACCTATCCGAAACGTACTTCTAATGAAAACTGAGCTTCTCAAACGTGGTTCCAGGAGCGGAGCCTTTCAGACAAGCCTGAACGGGTGTGACACAAGAGCAGATCACCAGCGCTGCTAAGGGCAGAGGGGAGCACGGGAGTTACAGCTGGGAACGCCTGGGGCTGTCTCACTGATTCCCACGTGCCCGGGACGTGACTGCGGGGAGGGGGCTCCTCTGACTCTGACACTCGATATTCTGGAGACCCCCCCTCCGGCCCCTAGCTCGGCCCGGCCTCGCTTGCAGCACCGCTAGGCCCAGTGGGTTACTAAACCGGGGGGGGCGGGGCGAAGGAAGATCTTCTCCAATGTATGCGCACCTACGGGAAGGCCTGAAGTGCAGCAAGAACAGCTCGTTGCACCTGCGCAGTAACATACCCCCTCAGTCTTTGCGCCTGCGCAGTTGCTGAAGTTTCGAAGCTAAGCGGGGGGGGGGGGGTTGGTTGGTGGCGCATGCGCAGTGGTGGCAGTCTGGTCTCTGAGGCGGGGAGGAGGCGCGGGAGTTGATCTCCCCCATTTAACGGAGCGGGACCGAGCCCGGCACTTTCGGGTGCCAGCGCGGGAGACGCAAAGCGCCCGGCGGGATTCCTGGGGGGGAGTCGCCGCCTTCTCTCGTCCGTGAAGCCCTCTCCATCCCGCCCGTCCCCGCCCGGGACTACTGAGTCCGGTGCACTCAAAATGGCGGACGGGGAGCTGAATGTGGATAGCCTCATCACCCGGCTGCTGGAAGGTGAGCCAGCCCCCCCCCCCCCCCCGGCACGTACACACAGGAGGGGGGCGAGGCAGGGGACCCCCCCCACCCCACGCACGCACTCGGAGCGGGAGAGCAACACGGGATCCTTCCCAGCCACACACCGGGGGCAAGGCGGGATCCTTCCCAGCCACACACCTGGAGGGGATGGGGGGGCAAGGCGGGATCCTTCCCAGCCACACACCCGGGGGGGAGGGGAGGGGATGGGGGGGCAAGACGGGATCCTTCCCAGCCACACACCCGGGGATGGGGGGCAAGGCGGGATCCTTCCCAGCCACACACCCGGGGGGGAGGGGATGGGGGGGCCAGGCGGGACCCCCCCGCGCATCCCTACGCGCTCACAGTAGGAAATGGGGGTGGGGCTCTTTGCCCAGTGGGGGAAGGGAAAGCAGCAGCGAAGGATGGATGCGGGGCGGTCACTCCCGCAGTACTAGGTACTCCAAGTTATTTCAGTGATGGGGTGGGGGGGACACCTCAGACTGCTACATACTTTGCTGCTGAGACTGAGAGGGGTGGGGGAGGTAGGTGATGTCCTGGGTGCACTAGTCCCTTCGCCATCAGTATGTGCTATTACGTTAGAGGGGCCATCGAGGGGCTAGTGCTTTGAAACATACTGTATTTGCACCAATATGCAGGAGGGGTGTGTGTGCGCGCGTGCCCGTGTGGCGGGGTCTCTGTAATGCAAATGCCTGGCTCATAGCAGTGATGCATGTGTTTAAAGCCCAGGATTGTCCCACTAAAGCTGCCCCAGTGATGGGTGAGATAGAAAAGCCTAGCTAGTGGGAGGTCTCTCCCTCTTCCCTCAGGTTAGTAGCACTTTTTCATGGCTTACAAAAATTGACACGTTAGGGATTTAGGGTAAGCAGAAGGAATTTAGTGTACTGCAGTTCTTCTGCCCAGCTCTGGGGCTATTTCTAATGGTGGCTATAAAGAAAGAGAATAATCAGTGAGGGGGTAAATATGCCTTTTTTCAGTATTTCGAAAGATATTTTTTGTTAAGGTAAGGGAAAACAGTTGACTAACTTCCCATTTGCCAAGGAGTAGGATATTACTTCTATCCATTTTTTAAATGGATGTAACTTCTAGATTTGGAAGGCCAATGTGACTTTCATACCGGTTTTGTTTTGGAGTGGGGATTCTTGGCCTGGAAGAGAGAAACAGAAGTTTAATAAATCTGTTTGAATTTTGCATATCCTCTAATTTTTGGGTGGTATCTTATGTTACATTACCAATGTAGTTAAACAATGTATAGGTTTGTGAATATCGTATTGTAGTCATTCCTCTATCTTTCTGAGGGTGAAATGGAGTGTGACTGCATCAGTAGGATGTTGTTGAGTGTATAATGAGCAACACTTAAAGAAATAACAAATGCTAAACTTTTTGTGTTCTTTGTTGCTGGTTCTGTTAGTATGTCTGTATTTAAAGTATCCAGTGTAGTATGAGAACTTGCAGGCACCTGTATTTATAATTAAACATTGGTAGATATTGTCTGTTCAGCATTAGGCAAGAGTTCATTTCTGTGAGTGACTTGAAGCTTGAAACACTGCTAACAAGTTTTAACAAGTCACTTTTACCAATGAAGGCTGTCTTCTGTTTTGTTTTTACTCCTGTGATTACAGATAGGCCCATTTGTGACATAGTCAGCATTTACTTCCTACCATAAACTCAATTTTCAGAGTGTGTGAGAAAATGCTCTGTCTCAAATCTTTGTCTGGGATAGCACTTTCTAATATATGTTTTAATTGTTTTTCACTTTATTCATCTATATATTATAGACTTGTGTTTTTAAAAAGTTGCTCTTATATGTTGGTGACTAAGCCTGCCTGTTACCATTTATCTTAAAGTATTGGCCTGTTAAGACATTAAAGCTAAAAACTTGTGTATATGTCCAGTAATTGTTTTGTTTTTTATCTGAAGTGCATATCCATATTAAAATAGTTGATAAAATAATACAAAGTGTTTCAAGAGTGTATGTGACTGGTAGTCTCAGGTCACAGCCACCTTGTAGGTTACTTAAGGTTTGCCTACACTTGCATTTTATAGGGCCCTAACTTGCTGGAGCGCAGCAAGTCTGAGTGCTTTAAAGCGCAAGTGTGGACAGGCTCCGAGCACAGCGCTTGGAGCTAATCCCCTCATGGAGGTGGATTACCAGGAGTGCTGGGAGAGTCGCACTTCAAAGCGCTGCCAGTGCTGCCACGGGAGCATTCCCATGATAGCGCTTTGAAGTATCCAGTGTAGCCATGCCCAGAGATACACAGTCAAGACTGTATTGAGGAAATTCGTGCTTAAATCTTTTCACAATATTAAAATGTGTATGATAAAGGCAAATTTTAGATGTAACTGTTCAAATTTGTGCAAGTATTTGTACAGACAACTTTTTCTAAACAGTCTTTCAAACCTAAGATTTTGATTTACTTTTTGTTTGACTTGAATGTAAACAAAACAGATTTTCCTTTACTTTGACTGAACCAGAAAGATTTTTTTTTTCTTCACTTACCTCCCACTAAGTTTAACAGAGCTTGTATAAGTTCTCTCTGCATCAAAGGGAAAATAGATCCCTCTATCACTGTATTGTTCTTGTGTGTGTTTTTGTACGCATCTCCAAACAGGTATGGGTTTTTTGCTTTAAATTACATTTTTGCTTTCACATCTTCCAGTGTCTACACTATGAATGTACCATAGGTTGAATAAAAGCTTGAGTACTGCAGTTTTAACTCTAAAGTTTCTTTTATGTAATCAGATACTTAGCAATTTATAGTTTGACATTGCAACTTTACCAAAATAGAAGCAATGTAAAATGTGTTTGAAGCAAAAAGTAAGTCTGTTAATTCTCATTCTAGGAGCAATATGTTACATATTGTCAATTGTTTTTACCATTTCCAATGAGATGGCCAGTAATAGTGGTTTTATAGTGTAAAAATTATATTTAAAAGCTTTAAGAGAATCGTATTGAAGTGTGTTGGTCCGTAGCATGCTTTAAGGCCTTCTGCTCCCTTTAAATGAAATGAATGGTTTTAACTTTGAACAGCAGTTACAGAAGTCTTTCAATAGCTGCTGCTTACAACTCCTTTTGCAATGTACTAACTCAGGGTTTCTCAAACTTCATTGCACTGCGACCCCCTTCTGACAACAAAAATTACTACATGACCCCAGGAGGGGGGGACTGAGCTCGCCCAAGCCCTGCTGTCCTGGGGTGAGGGGGCCAAAGCCCGAGCCCTACTGCCCCAGGGAGGAGAGGAGGGGCAAAGCCGAAACCCAAGGGCTTCAGCCCCAGGCAGGGGGGCTGTAATCTGAGCCCCGCTGCCCAGGGCTAAAGCCATTGGGCTTCTTCTTTGGCCCTGGGCAGTTGGGCTTGGGCTTCAGATTCGGCTCTGGGCAGTCGGGCTTGGGCTTTGGCCCCAGCAAGTCTAAACCAGCCCTGGTGACCCCATTAAAATGGGGTCGTGACCAACTTTGGAGTCTTGACCCACTGTACTAACTACTTATGAAAATAGCAACAGTAGCAAGAAACCTTTGCCCTCTTCAGGTTGCTGGATGACTACACCTGTTTTTGAACGTTAACCTAGCAGTCATGATCCATGCACTTTGAGACTGGATTACAGTACTGTAACTGCCTGTGCCTTAGTCAATCAAGGCCAATTAAACTCTGTCTTGTACAAAACAGAGCAACCTGTCTCTCTTGATCAGAACTAGCTGCTGAAAGCACATCAGTTGATTAAACCCTCCACTTGCCTCCCTTTTGTTGCTAGGTCCTAGTTCTCAAAGTTCAGAAGCATACTACCTCTGAGACTGCCTTACTATCTGAAGCTCATGGACACCTGCACTCATGAACACACACATTTCAGAGAATGGAAACTCTTGAAAGCTGGAAGGCAAGCTTCTTAATGCTGGATTCTAGACTAAACACTCTTCTTGAAGAGATCAGAGCAATTCTCAGATTGGCTTGTCAGAGGCCATTGCAAAACCCACCTTTTCATAGCATCATATTCCCATACATGCTAGAGAACTTAGGATTCTTCCCTCCCCTTTTAAGTGGTGAACTCCAGGATGCAAAAAGGAGCCCATTTTGAATTCACTTTCTTTATTTGTAACTTGTCCAGAATATAAATGCTATGGTTATTGGTGCCTTAGAACAGTGGTTCTCAACCAGGGTATGCAGAGGTCTTCCAGGAGGTATATCAGCTCCTCTAGATATTTGCCTAGTTTTACAGCAGGCTACATAAAAAGCACTAGGGAAGTCAGTACAAACTAAAATTTCATACAGACGACTTTATACTACTGTATACACTGAAATGTAAGTACAGTATTTATGTGCCAATTGATTTGTTATAATTTTATGGTAAAAATGAGAAAGTAAGCAATTTTTCAGCAATAGTGTGCTGTGACACTTCTGTATTTTTGTCTGATTTTTTTTAAGCAAGTCGGTTTGTAAGTGAAGTGTAACTTGGGGTATGCAAGACAAATCAGACTCCTGAAAGGGGTACAGTAGTCTAGAAAGGTTGAGGGGGGAGGGATAGCTCAGTGGTTTGAGCATTGGCCTGCTAAACCCAGGGTTGTGAGTTCAGTCCTTGAGGGGGCCATTTAGGGATTGGGGCAAAAATTGGGGTTTGGTCCTGCTTTGAGCAGGGGGTTGGGGTTGGACTAGATGACCTCCTAAGGTCCCTTCCAACCCTGATATTCTATGATTCTATGATTTAGAAGTACCTATTGTATAAAGAAAACAAGTAGAATGAATACTGCATGCTATGAGTAAACTGGCTGGTTTATAAGGTATGCTGCTAGCACAGAACATGGCAGGCACGCCTTGTCCTTTGTCTCATTTCCCTGCCCTCCAGCTCCTAAGAGCTGGCAGGCATCCACCCCTATTCTTCTTGCACTGGGATGGGGAGAGAGACCCTCTGGTTTTTCACTTAATCCTTGCAGACATGTGACATAAGCCTGGTCTTTGAACCTGGTGGCTGATATTGAGTTATGGCTACTAGATACAGGGTGTGTGTGTTGATTAGGGGGCTGCTGAGAATCAGGGTTTGTTTAGACACACAGAAGTTGTGTTTGGTTTAACTTAAAGCAGTTTTAAAACTTAAGCCAGTGCAAACCTCTCTGTGGACACACCTCTTTGAAACTGGTTCTTGTTTGTATTGTAGTAGCACCTGGGAGCACCCATCATAGGTCACCCCTGTGGCGCCGCGGGCCCTACTCCACGCTGGGAAACAGCCGGCACCATGTCCCTGCAGCCCCTGGGGGAGGGGAGACAGAGGGCTCAGCGTGCTGCTCTTGCCTGTGGGTACCTTCTCCCCCAAAGCTCCCATTGGCCAGGAACAGGGAACCGTGGCCAATGGGAGCTTCGGGGGAGGTACCCACAGGCGTGCGGAGCCCTCTGCGCCCCCTACCCCAGGGGCTGCAGGGATGTGGTGCTGGCCACTTCCTGGAGCAGCACGGGGGCGGGGCTAGGAGCCTTCCCTGGCCTTGGTGCGTGCCGCTGCCACACCGGAGCCACTCCAGGTAAGCAGTGCCAGGCCGGAGCCTGCACCCCAACCCCCTGCCCTGAGCCCCTCCCGCACTCCGCACCCCTCCCTGCACCGCTGCCCTGAGCCCCCTCCCGCACTGTGCACCCCCTCCTGCACCCCAACCCCCTTCCCTGAGCCCCCTCGTACACACCCTGCACCCCTCTTCTGCCTCAACCCCTTGCCCTGAGCCCCTTCCTGCACACCGCACCCCCTTCCACACCCTGCACTCCCTCCCGCATCCCAGCTCCTGCCCCAGCCCTACATTCATGGCCCTGCAAGCAATTTCCCCACCCCGATGTGGCCCTCGGGGCAAAAAGTTTGCCCACCCCTGGTGTAAACCATAGGTATTCAATAGGCAGATTGCGGGCCAAATCTGGACTGCCAACTGCTTTTGAGTGGACCGTGACATTTTTTTTGTATACTTATTATTACTGTTGATATTGTGGTGTGAAAAATGTTTCTCTCGAGTCTGGACCTTGACTATAATGTGACCAAGAAATTTGGATCCTGACCAAAAAATAATAGACTATTCCCTGGTGTTAGACGTACTCTGTGTGACAATTTTTCTTTCTAAACTCTCATGTTTAGACCAGACGTAAGAAAGCTTACTAGTTCTGTTAATACCGATTCATCAAACTGGCTGTCACCTGATAAATTGTGAAACATTATTCCATAAAGTGTGAGCGTCTCTTAACTTACATAAATTTTGAACAAATTTAATAACACTTTAGAAGCTTACAGTTTAAAGAAAGCTAATGGTCTCAGCTGGCTTCCTCTCTGGTAAAGTCTGAGATGTTTGCTGATATAAGACTTGTTTCCATATTCAAGAAAAGCTGCAAATGCCCAATCAAGTGGATAATAATTTTAGCCTTCTATTTCAAAAACTGATTTTTTGGGGAATCTGACTTCATTGAACAGTTGTAGCTACTTGAATGTAGACGCAAGAAAGTCTGCTGGTAACATGAAACTCAAACAGCCTCTCGCATAGTTCTGGGAGAAAATTGCATGCAGCCAGGGTACATTCTTTAGAAACACTGTCCTTTTCAGCCAAAAGTACAATTGTCTGTTTATCTAAAGGTTACTATAAGATTGGTGGCCGAAGGTCTCTTCGGCTTTACTTGGTGCATTTGTGACACTCCGAGCATAGCCAGCTTCCAGAGCAGCAATGGAAAGAAACATTTAAAAAATAAATAAATTGTACATGTAAAAGCACTTGCCTCCCAACACCTTATGCCATGTAGCAATAGTTTCACAGAGTGTACATAATTCTTTGAAATAGCTGAAAATCTGGTTAGTTATGTCCATTTGTTTTGTGGAACTGTTGACATTTTGTGTAATTAACATTCAATAACAAATATTGAAAAAACAGACTAGATTACACTTTGCTTTAAAATCATGTTCTTTGGACTAGTCCTTTTAACTTCAGTTTCATCAACACTAGGAGTTCATGAAAACACAAGAATAGAGAGAGAGACAAATGTTTCACTATTGACAGAATACAAGTTTTTATACACTAATACAACATTGGTTCTAGCTCAAACAATTTTTGAGGTAGAGGCCACTAAAATCAGATAGGAATTGTAAATATGTAAGGGAGGCAAAAGCATGAGAGATTTTTAAGCGGTACATTGCAAACCCCCATAGCTGAAACTAATCCTTGGAAAGATGCAACTCCCAGCTTTCTAAGTGCTGTTATTAGTTTCCATCCCTGGTGGCTTGAGGTATTTTACTTAAAATAATCACTGGTTCCTCTGACCGGATTTAAAAAAAAAAAAAGTCTTCCGATTCCTAGTCATCCTTGTCTAGTCAGCCCTTGCTACACAGTACCTACCAGTAACTTGAAAAAAACCTCTTGCTTGCCTAGATTTACACCTAAGCTGCCATACTCTGAAGCTGTTAAATTTTTGTCTTTTATATTTGTCATAGTAAAATAGTGTGCATTGTGCAATATTCCTACTGTGCAATGTTGGGACCTAATCCTACAAGGCACTAACCATCTTTAATTCCTGTTTATTTCAATAGGAGTTAGACACTTGGTACCTTGCAGGGTCAGGTCTTCATGCAGAATTCAAACTAAGGGCTGAGATTGGAATAGTTCCAAAATGAAAACTGTAAGCTAAATTCAAACAATTCAATATTGTGGAAGAAAATGACAAACTGTTTTGGTTGTTCTGAAAGGCCACTTTTCTTCCTTTTCACAAAGCACTTAAGCATAAAGGAGCCACCATGCTTTTTCACTCTCTTCTCCCATACACTATTGCTCCAAAAATGTTTTATACTTGGTTTGTGGGGAAAATAATTTGGCAGTCTGGGATAATGCTGTTGTATGCCATATGACAGAATGGATCGTCATAGATGTGGGAAATGAGGGATGCTCTCAGAAAAGAAATATAGAACTAGAAAAGGTCTATCAAGGATACACAAACAAATTATGAAAACTAGAATGCAAGGAACAGTAATTTTAATTCAAACCTAAAGTATCATAGATACAGCTGATTTGGGGGGGGGGAAGGGGGAAGGGAGAGTAACAAGGAAAAAAAGCAAACTGGTATCTTGCTTTTTATCTTCTCCCCCTGAAAAAAACTTCAGAAACAATTGTAATAGTGTATTCAGTTTCAATTGATAGTACTGGGAGGGTAGGTGTATCTTGAAATTAATCTTGGGTAGGGAGGGTAACAAAAAGGCGGGAAACATATTGCATTTAAAAAAAACAAAAAAAACACCTACCCTCCCAGTGCTATCAATTGAAACCGTTTCCAGGATTTACAGATTGCTAAGAATGGGCTAATTTATTATTTTAGTGCCCATTCTTAGCAATCTGTAAATCCTGGAAAGGTTGAATTAGGGGGAGAGAGAGCATGCTAAAAGCCTTGTCCATTTGGATGACCTCATTAACAGTGAAGCATACTATGTTTGACTACTTAGCGAGGTCAAGTTTCATATGAAACTGACCTCATGGAAGAACATCAGATCTTACTGTTTAACAATGTAATGTGTAACATTTTCCCTCAGATTTTAAGGGTGTTTGAAAAACCTCATCTTGAGCTTGTCTCCAAAGCATAGGGTTTTTTTTTGTTTTTTACTTTTGTGGTACAATTTCATGCTTTCCTAATGTAGACTAGTTCCTTTTAGTATTTTAACAAACCCCACAACTCCTAAAAATAAATAAATAGCTAGTTAAAGAAGTATGGGCTGGATGAATGGACTATAAGGTGGATAGAAAGCTGGCTAGATCATCGGGCTCAATGGGTAGTAGTAATCAATGGCTCCATGGCTAGTTGGCAGCCGGTATCAAGCAGAGTGCCTCAAAGGTCGGTCCTGGAGCTGATTTTGTTCAATATCTTCATTTATGATCTGGAGGATGGTGTGGATTGCACCCTCAGCAAGTTTGCAGATGACACTAAACTGGGAGGAGTGATAGATACGCTGGAGGGTAGCGATAGGATACAAAGGGACCTAGACAAATTAAAGGATTGGGCCAAAAGAAATCTGAGGTTCAACAAGGAGAAGTGCAGAGTCCTGCACTTAGGACAGAAGAATCCCATGCACTGCTACAGACTAGGGACTGAGTGGCTAGGTAGCAGTTCTACAGAAAAGGACCTAGGGGTTACAGTGGACGAGAAGCTGGATATGAATCAACAGTGTGCCCTTGTTGCCAAGAAGGCTAACAGCATTTTTGGCTGTTTTAAGTAGGAGCATTGTAGCAGATCGAGGGACGTGATCATTCCCCTCTATTTGGCACTGATGAGGCCTCATCTGGAGTACTGTGTCCAGTTTTGGGCCCCACACTACAAGAAGGAGGTGGAAAAATTGGAAAGAGTCCAGCGGAGGCCAACAAAAATGATTAGGGGGCTGGCGCACATGACTTATGAGGAGAGGCTGAGGGAACTGGGATTATTTAGTCTGCAGAAGAGAAGAATGAGGGGGGATTTGATAGCAGCTTTCAATTACCTGAAAGGAGGTTCCAAAGAGGATGGATCTAGACTGTTCTCAGTGGTAGCTGATGACAGAACAAGGAGGAATGGTCTCAAGATGCAGTGGGGGAGGTTTAGGTTGGATATTAGGAAAAACTTTTTCACTAGTAGGGTGGTGAAGCACTGGAATGGGTTGCCTAGGGAGGTGGTGGAATCTCCTTCCTTAGAGGTTTTTAAGGTCAGGCTTGACAAAGCCCTGGCTGGGGTGGTTTAGTTGGGGATTGGTCCTGCTTTGAGCAGGGGGTTGGACTAGATCGGGGTGGGCAAACTACAGCCCACGGGCCACATCCAGCCCATGGGACCCTTCTGCCTTGGGAGGCTACCTCCGGTCCCTCCCCTGCTGTTCCTCCCTCTTCCCCCCACCCCTGCCTCAGTGTGCCCCACTGCCAGCACAGTGCTCTGGGCGGCGGGGCTGGGAGCTCCTGGGGCACCACAGCTGCAGAGCCCGGCTTGACCCAGTGCTCTGTGCTGCGCGGTGGCATGGCCTGGCTCCAGTGTCACCAGCCACCAGTGCTCCAGGCAGCACGGTAAGGGGGCAGGGAGCGGGGGGGTTGGATAGAGGGCAGGGGAGTTTGGAGTGGTGGTCGGGGTGAGGGTGTAGATAGGGGTCAGGGTGGTCAGAGGGCGGGGAACGGGGGTTGAATGGGGGCAGTCAGGAATGAGAGGAGGGGTTGGATGGGGCAGCGGGCGGCAGTCAGGGACAGAGGTTCCAGGGTTAGTAAGGGGACAGGGAGAAGGGGTGGTTGGATGGTGCAGGGGTCCCGGGGGGGCCCATCAGGAATGAGAGGAGGGCTTGGATGAGGCAGCAGGGGGAAGTCAGGGGCGGGGGTTCCAGGGGAGATCAGGGAGTGGAGGTGTGTGGATGGGGCAGAGGTCCCGTGTGGGGGGGGTGGGGGGTGTCAGGGAACGGGAGGTTGGATGGGGGGGGGTTAGGAGATGGGGGCCGGGCCATGACCCCCTCCCCTAACCGGCACGCCATACAATTTCCAAAACCCGATGCGGCCCTTGGGCCAAAACGTTTACCCGCCCCGGACTAGATGACCTCCTTAGGTCCCTTCCAACTCTGATATTCTCTGATTCTATGAAATCTTAACATTAAATAGTGAGCTTTGCACATAGTACGTATGCTTAGCTGACTTGCAAGTTACATATCAAATTAGCTGTCTGTAACCTGTTAAGTCAAAGAGCCACAGGAGAAAAAGTTTTATTAACAAACCTTAGCTTGTATTTTAAAGTTGTCATGTAATAATTTTTTCCCTTACTTTCTACCTTCCAAAAGATTATTATCTTTCATTACTGTCTTTCTGTTTTGTAGGCATTGTACTCTCTCACCATTCTCTAAAAATGGAGCTGCAATTATTTTTTTTAAGCTTTGAATTTACACATTTCTTTACCTGGTGAGCTTTTCATGCAGCAAGCTAATCTTCCACATAGCTGAGGAAAAGGATTGGTGTTTGTTTGTACAACATATAGTACTCTTGCTCATGGTTTGGGCCTTACTGTCATACTAATAATAATACAATTAAGAAAATAGAGTAAATGCAATCATAGTGCAAGCACTAGAGTAGAAAGTTAGACTTCATAATTGAGTTTGTGTGGGGTTGGCCTTGAATGTGATGAACTTCGATCAGGTGAATTAAGATTGTGTTTTGATCATTAAAATCTTGATTATTGCATACCAGTCTCCAGTTTAGTTTTAGAAACTGTCAAACTACAGACTCTAGAATTGGGAGTGGCACAACATTGCTTTTATGCTAAAAGGCTTAGGTGTGTGTATAAGGGCCAGGGTGCATTTGCAGTATAACTTCATTAGCTTGACTCCAAAGTTGGAGATATCGCTATAAAAATGTTTGAATGCAGATGCATTCTGACAAGTTAAGTGGACTTGGGGCATGGGTGAGAATTTTTGATACATTGTTTACTAGCCGGTATTCCTAGAAAAGAAATGGTCAAAATCAGTCTTCTGGAACTTTGCCAGATGTCTCCAAAATTTTTACCCTCTGTACAAAAATGGTAGTACCCATCAAAAGTCCCACAGATAACATTCTTGTTGAACTATACAACCCCCCTCCCCTTTTTTTTTAAACAAACAAAAAGAAGTATAATAGTCCTTCCCTTCAAGAATTTCTACTTGTTTGAAAACTAAAATGCCAAAACAGATTTCCCGCCCCCCTCCTCAGCATGTTGGCATAGGGTCACAAAGAGCCCTCATGCTTTCCATAGGATAAGAACACTTAGTGTACTCATGCTGTCTAACAGGTGTATGTTGCTCAGGTTGGGGTTAAAATTGTTGTGTAATTGTGAAGAATGTAGTGTATGTTTTGGCTGTCATGTTGGTGTATGGGCCTTGTATAAGGACAGAGTCAGTCAACGTGGTTAATATGGTGTGGAGGGGTTGAGGTATGTTAAAGGATATCTAACTGGATATTTCTCTGCTTTTATGGGTTTGCTTGGGGGTGTGATCCCTTAAGCATCCTAAATTGGCTTTTAATGATTGTTCTTTGTGGGAATAAGTGAGTTCTGATGGACAGTTCTGTTTTCTTAAAATTGTAGACTTAAATTCTACTTATAAAGAACATCATGCGTTCGTTCAGTAAAACAATTGGCTCTGAATGCCTTCCTTTTCTTTTTCATTGCGAATTTACCATAGGCTTGGATTCCATCCCTACCTCTGCCACAATCTGTTTAAACCACCTTTGTCTAACAGTGGCCACTGTGTTCCTCAGTAAAATGGGGATAATGCCATCACCTCACAGATCTCTCTTAAAGATTGATGTTTAGAGTATTTGGATACTATATTGTGGTGTTTCATAAATAAAGCCATAAGAACATTAATAATTCTGCATTCAGTGCAGGTTATGGATGGTGTGCAGTAAATAAGCCATGGGGTCACATGGTGTATGAACAAATACTGATGGACAGTTGTCAATCCTGTGCTCTGAATGAGCCAAGAATTCTGTGAAGGGGCAGGTGGGGTCACATGGAGGGGAAAGAAAGTGGTATGTGATCATATAATTAAAGACGTTGTCATGCCTACATTGAAAGAGGGCCAAGTTAAGGTTGCTCGAATCACCGTATTTCTGGCAGTCCTAATTCTTAACTGCTAGACTTTGCAGCTTTGACCCTTTATATTAAAACAGAGGTGGGCAAATTATAGCCCGGGGGGGCAACATCCGGCCCGCGGGACCGTCCTGCCCGGCCCCTGAGCTCCCGGACAGGGAGGCTAGCCCTTGGCCCCTCCCCTGCTGTTCCCTCTCCCCTGCAGCCTCAGTGCGCCACGCCGCTAGTGCTCTGGCCCTCCACTCCTGCAAGGCAGCGTGGGTGGCATGCCTGGCTCCGGTGGGGCTGCAAGATTCTACTGCTCTGAACAGCATGGTAAAGGGAGGAGGGGTTGGATAAGAGGCAGGGGGTCTTGGGGGCCAGTCAGGGGACAGGGAGCAGGGGGCAACTGGATGGGGTGGAGGTTTTTTGGGGGGGCAGTCGGGGGATGGGGAACACGGGGCATTGGATAGGCGTGGGAGTCCCCGGGGGGGGCTGTCAGGGGACAGGGAGCAGGGGGGTGTTGGATGGGGCGGAGGTTCTGGGGGGGGCAGGGAATGTGGTGTTGGATAGGCGTGGGAGTCCTAGGGGGTGCTGTATTAAAAGCTACATTAATATAAGCAGAGGACACTTAGGAGTGACATAACTTTGGATGACAATTGTACAATTTGTTAAAATAACATAAAAATACTGATGTTTGGAGGAGAATCTGTTATGCAGTAGGAAAAACTTTTTTTCTCGGGTATCGAATCCTGAGTAGTGAGGTGTAAAGCCACTGTAGATGCTGAAACTAATCTAGTGTTGGTCTCCATCCCAAGCCTGATTCCCAACACTGCACCAATTTATATGCTTCTAAAACTAGATGATGCAAACATAACAATCAGTTTTAACCCTCCTCCCTGTGACCTTTGTTTATTGTAGTCTTTTGCTGTTTGTCTAATGCAGGCGGATCTCATTGGGGGCAGGGATCTATTTTTAGCTGTCTAAACACCATGCACATGTATAGCATTACATGAATAGTAATCTGAGTCCCTATCCTTACCTAGGAACTTCTGAAATATCATCAGAAAGTGTCGATATTACACAGATCATTATGTATAAAATAACACCTTTTTCTGATTCAAAACCATGTTGAAAAATATTTGCTTAATCCTAAAGCTTTGTCTAACAGTACACCCGGGAAAATGGCAACTGTGAATTGCTGCTGTGGATTACTTTCCTAGGGCTAGTCTACACTTACCGGCTGGATCGGAGGCGTCGGATCGATCTTCTGGGTTCGATTTATTGCGTCTTGTCTAGACGCGATAAATCGAACCAGGAAGTACTCCCCCGTCGACGCTGGTAATCCAGCTCGCCGCGAGGAGTAAGCGCTGTCGACGGGGGAGCCTGCGCGCCGCGTGTGGACCACAGGTAAGTTCGAACTAAGAGACTTCGACTTCAGCTACGTTATTAACGTAGCTGAAGTTGCGTATCTTAGTTCGACAGGGGGGGTTAGTGTAGACCAGCCCCTAGTGTAGTTGGAGGTTTCTTGTTTTTTTGTTTTTTAATTTAGAAGGCCTCTTCAAGATTTATAGTATGTAAAGCAGTTCTAGTTTTGCATGGTTCTTTGAGAATGGTTACCTAGTTAACTATTTTTAAACTAAGTTTGAATCTTGTGTTAAGTATAATGAAAAAGCTTATACTCTTGATTTGGTTGTTTGGGGCACTTTTTTTGCTAACCTCAAAAACAGATTAAAACTGGATAAAAGCATTTGTGGCCATATCTAGAATTCTTGAATTTCCCTGAATCCTGTCAGTGTGATATTGAATTGAAATTGCACTAGTAGCATAGTTCCATTTCCTAGTGAAAGATTAGGCTAGTGCCCTTGTCCTGATAGACTTAGGGTAGGTCTTCACTGCAGAGTTAACTGGTGATCAGTACACTGGGGCTTACCCCTGCATTGGCCTAATTTGGGTGTGAGTGGCTGCTTCCACAGTGGTGCTGTACTTGTGTGAGGTGCTAGGACTTCTGGGGTCATATTCATGATTCTTAGTTCTGCAGTGAGCTGTGTCACTGTGTGTTTTTTTTCCTCAGTGAATTGTGGGAGAGCTTGTCAGTCCTTCTGGGCACATGAGGGGAATTGTGGGAAGGCATTGGAGGACTATCAGCAGGGCCATCCTTAGGCATATACAGCTGCGGAGGGCACCGCAAAATTTGGGGCACCAAAATTGCCCCAATTTCATGGTGCCCTACACAGCTGCATGCTTCATATGCGGCAGCACCGGCGGCCAGCTCCACCCCACAGCTGGCCCCCCTGTGCGTTCCTGAGGGGGTGCAGGGCCTGGGACAACTCCCTCCGCCCCTACCCCACCTCTTCCCACCCCCATTTTCCACCCCGTCTCCCAAGCCTCCTGCCCCAGCGACAGACACGGCCCAGGCGATTAGCAGGGGGGCCTGGCACTGGCAGCAGAGGTCAGGCCTACCCCTGCGCTCTCTGGCAGCGGTGGGAAGCAGAGAAACCCAACCCCAACCTGCTCCACTCTGCTGGCTCCCTGTGCTCCGCTGGCTCCCCACTGTGTCGCTCTGCTTCCTGCCACCGGTGGGTGCTGGGGGGAGGCAGACCCCTTCCCCGGAGTGACACTGATGGGGCAGGAGGAGCAGACCAGGCTGGGGGCAGATCGTTCCGCTTCCTGCTGCCAGTGCCAAGCCCCCCACTAATCCCCTGGGCTGCTCTGGGCCTGTGGGGCCCCCCAAAGCAGCCCCCCCATAGCTCCTGCCTCTGTGGCCCCACAGGCCTTGAGCGTAGCCCAGACCCTCCATGGGCGGGGGCGGAGAGAGAGGTATTTGGGCTGCGTAGGGCACCATAATTGATAGGGACGGCCCTGACTATCAGCATTTGAGTGGTTTAGGCTATGCTTCCAGTGTAAAAGGAGGAGGTTACTAGCCCGAGTGTAAGCAGTGCTCAGGCTTTGGCCTGTATTCTAGGATTGGCCAGCTACTTTGACTATAAAGCACCACAGTCTTGGGTGAGGTTTTGTGTGTGGTTGACTGTAGCACTTGTAGTGTAGATATACCCTGAATTAACTCTGTAATGAAGACCACTCTTGGGTGTGTCATCTGCCTTTAATTCCACTGCTTATGAGGTGTTGACGCAATTGTGATCCCTAGTAAGACGGGTAGATTAGTCTCTGAAAATGTCTCCTCTTTTATCCTCTGAGTCCAACTTCTTCCAAAGAAAGAACAGTTATAAGTCTGCCTGAGGGCCCTCTTGCAGGGTTCCAGGCTATCCTCTAACACTAGAAGCTGCTCTGGAGGGTTAGTAAGGCTACAATTTTGTCATGGAAACTTTAGTAAATTTCACAGCAGAGATGCAAGATAAAAATAAGTTATTGAAAGGTCACCAAATGATGCAACTTCACAACATTGGCATACATGAGATTGTAGTAGGGGTACTGAAAGGTGAGGCCGGAGGAGGGAAGGCGGGCAAAGTTTTGGAGAACAAGCCGATCTCACACTCCTGTTGCAGGGGCAGCTCCTGTCTTTTAGGGCTGGGTACAGCTCCCCACTTCAGGTGTTGTGACCCTGTGCTTCAGGTCGCAGTGCCACTCAGTTTGGGGCCTAATCAAATGTGTTTTACAGCTGTTTCCAAGATGTCACAGACTTTATTCAAATTCATGATTTCTTTGACAAAACTAGCCTAGGTAAGGAGATGTGAGAGGTGGAGTCTTCAGTGTACTGAAGATGCTTAGCTCTGTCTCCCCCTCATGTCTTACTCCTCATCTGTATAGTGGAACAGATAATGCAGTGTCCATACGAGGTCTGTGTGTCTGGAAGGCTGCTAAATGGTTGAAGCCCAATCTGCCTAAAAACAGAGTTAATGTTGGTACGCTCTGAGAAGCAACAAGAAATGGTGAGAGCCATGCTGATACCCAGTTGGATAGATTAGTGTGCCATTTATAAAAGACTTACAGTTTAGGGCAGGGGTGGGCAAACTTTTTGGTCCGAGGGCCACATCGGGGTGCAAAACTGTATGGAGGGCTGGGTAGGGAAGGCTGTGCCTCCCCAAACAGCCGGCCCCCTATCTGCCCCCTGTCTGGGCCCCTCAGAACCCCCGACCCATCCAACTGTCCCTGCTCCTTGTCCCTTGACTGCCCCCTTCCGGGACCCCCCACCCCCTATCCACCCCCCCTTCTCCCTGTCCCCTGACTTCCCCGATCCCTATCCACATCCCTGCCCCCTGGTAGGCCCCCCAGGACTCCCATGCCTATCCACCACCCCCCCACTCCCCATCCCCTAACCGCCCCGCTCCCAGAACCTCCGCCCCATCCACCCGCCCCCTGCTCCCTGTCCCCCGACTACCCCTTGCCCCTTATCCAACCCGCCACCCCCTTACCATGCCACTCAGAGTGGCAGGAGCTTGTGGCTGCAGGGGAGCGGGGACAGCAGGGGAGGGGTCGGGGGCTAGCCTCCCCAGCTGGGAGCTCAAGGGCCGGGCAAGACAGTCCCATGGGCCGGATGTGGCCCGCAGGCCGTAGTTTGCCCACCTCTGGTTTACGGGTATTAGGGCCAAGATTACTGTTAGATGTTAAGGTAACATGGATGGCAGTACCCCTTTTCATCTGCATCTGTTAAGGCAAATGGAACCACTCTTTGGGGAGTGGACTTTGCTACTGATATTTGAGCTTGTATGTAGGTAAGTTATACTGGTATAAGGTGTGAATTCAGACTGTTATACCAGTGTAATTCCATGTGGGGACACATTGCAGTATGAGTGCCTTTTTCCCAGTTAGCTTTTGTCACTGTGGAAGGTAGTTTACCTCAATCTGCTAACTTGAGTTGAACCTTCAAAGCTGCCTTATCTTCACTAGGATTTTACTTCAGTTAATGAACTAGAGTTTGCTAACTTAAGTTAAGAATGCATCTTTTTTTTTTCGTTTTTTTGTTTTTGTATTTTGTAGAGACAATGCCTGAGTGATTTGGTACCAGATGACCTCAGGTTACATCTATCCATGTGCTGTATTTCCTCACTTGTTCTGAAACGAAAGTTTTTCTCAACTGTAAATCCATGAAGGCTGCTGGCAGCATATTCTTCATGGAAAAAATCCCTTGGTTCTGAAGCTTGCTTTGTTTTCCCCTTTCCAGTCTTCAAGAAGCCCAGACTTTGTAAAACTTCTAGGCATTGACATGCTGTGCTGGGCAGGTAATTAAAGAGATAAGAAGTTTGACTTTGTATCTGGTTTGATACTGTGAATTACATAAAAGCTTACTGTGTTTTTTACATATGTAAAAAACTCCTTTTTGTGGATGTAGTAAGTGCCCAAAGAAATGGGCAGTAGATGTGCTTAATCTACAGAGGAGCATATTTTTCTGGTTAGGATATAGTCTCCTATGTATTTTTGCTACATATCTGTTCTTTCAGTGTTATCTGTAGGATCATTAGCATCATCAGTAGATGAAACAGTATACATTGAAAATGAGATGAGAACATGCTAAAACTAATTTTTCTCCCAAACTAGAAAAGGAAAGGAAAATTAGACTTTAACATTCTTGACCAGGCAAATTCAATCAAGAGAAACAATAATTTGTTGAAGGAAAGTGCAGTTCAGTGACTATAGTTTGAATCATAGGCTGCATACGGCTTGATCTCATTTTTGAACAAGAGCCTTGTAGGTAGAGCTTCAAAATGAATTCTTAATAGCTTTTATATTTAAAGCTAACCATAATATTATTGAAGCTTTATAATGTCGTAAATTCTTCAGGACAGAGACTCTTTTTGTTGTTTGTACAGTAATTCCTTAGCACAGTTCAATACTGGCCCATGACTTGGGGTCCTAGGTGCTACCACATAATAAAAACAACTAAAATGTTGTAGGAGTGAGGGGGCATTTTAGTGTGTTGCAAACTGAGCAAGCAACACAAATGCAAGGGCTATTAACTGCAAGAGCTTTACCATTATTCATCACTTCCTTTGGCTGGAATACTTGCAGAATGTGTTTACACATAAAGTGCTAAAGGCAAACATACCAAAGAATACCATTCAGCAAGCATTCTTAATATGTTCAGAACTGAAAGACCATACACCCAACTCTTGTGTTTCACCTCCGGCCTTGTTGTTGCTAGGAAAAGGTGTTTTAGCACATGAACTAACATGTTGGGTCATATGTTAAAACACTTATTCCTAGTGAATGCAAGATCTGAGATGCCTGTTTATATTTTATTTCTAATCTTAGTTCGAATTTTTAGCCACACAACCATACTAACAAGATATGTGACCTGTTGACATTGTTCTTGTCGATTAGTATTGCAGCTGGCGTGCATCAGTAGAACAAAGCAATTTCTAGCTTGTGTTTGGGCCATAGCATATTTAATCATTTTACTCAGCAGTTTGTTTTTTTTTTGACCCAAGAACCTATTGTTGTAAACTTAACAGTCCAATTGTCCTACTCCCAGTCCTGAGTTCTTAACTATCAGCAGTATGATACTGTGGTTACATCTACACAGCGCCAATGCACACCTCCCACCCCCTCACGGCAGGGACACTCAGAACCTGGCTCAAGTGTCTGGGCCTCGCGTTACAAGACTAAATAGCAGTGTAGACGCTTGGGCTGGAGCCTGGCTCTGAAATCCACCAAGAGGGTGAGGTTCTTAGAGCCTGAGGTCCAGGCCAAGTGGGAGTGTCTGCTGTGCTATTTTTAGTCTTGTCAGCTGTTTGGGGCTCTGAGACTTTCTTCCTGGGATTTCTTTCTGCTATATAGATGTACCTTTTGATGATTTTCAAAACAGCAGCCAAATAGGACAAATCTGTTCTTTATAACCAAGTATTATATACTTAAACATTGCAACGTAAAAATATGCATATGTCTATTATAGGAACATAATACAAAACAAGTGCAGTGAAAATTAATGTTTTGATGTTCACAGAAGCACTGGACTTCACTAAATGTACAACACAGGAATACTGTAATCCCAACTCTACTTTACTCTGATTTCAAAAATTTTCCTGAAAACCTGTTTGAATAACAGCCTTGGTTTAACGCTGGCCTAACTAATCTTATAAGACTTGGTGAATTGGTATTTAATAGCTTCTGTATCTGTATTCTTATGTGTAAGTTTGTATACGTATAGCTCTGTGTAATATTAAGGGACGATGATTCATTCATGGCCTGAAGTCTTTAGGTGTGATCCTATAAGTTAATGGGAGCAAAGGGCTCTCAGCACATCAGAAAATTAAGTCTATTAAAGAATGCCAAGACTGTAGCTTCAGTGGGGCAAAGGTATGTTTTTTACAATGTTAGCTAAATTATAAAATGCTAGTGGAGACAAGGTACAGAGTAGTTTTACCTTGATGAAACTAGTAGAAGTGAAAACAGATGGTTGGAGTGTATGTGTTGGGGGCAAGGGGTGTCTAGGGTTCACCTCATCCAGCTACATCAAAGTAAAACTACCCGGTATCTTGTCTCCACTAGCATTTTGCTATAAACTCACTTTTTTTTTTTTTTTTTTTTTTTTTTTAAAGCACCTTATTTCCTAGTGTAGACAATCCCTGAGGAGGGAACAATTGTGAAGGTTAATGTAGACTGTCTCCCAAACACTTATTTCTGGCTACTTTAACTTGGGAATCCATTAACTAGGCACGACAAAGGGTCCTGTGGCACCTTATAGGCAGTTGTGCCTGACCTTATTACACAGAGGACCACAGAACAGCCTCAGAACAGCCTTGTGTGGGCCAAACAGATTCTACATATTTTAATAAGATTAAAAGTTAACTATTGATTTTTATGTTATGTTCAGCTTGTTTTGTATGTATTGGGTTATTTCTGTGTACAGTATTGTCTACACAGTTGTGTAAACTAAAATGATATAACATGATGACAAAATGCTAATGAATCAGCCATTAGTATATTGTGTTGAAGCAAGTCATGGGCCTTATGAAATGCTCTGGTGGGCCATAGGTCAGGCACATCTGAAATGTAGACATATGCTAGTAAAACTATTACAGTAGAACCTCAGTTATGAACACCTCGGGAATGGAGGTTGTTCATAACTCTGAACAGAATGTTATGGTCGTTCTTTCAAAAGTTTACAACTGAACACTGAAATAATACAGCTTTGAAACTTTACTATGCAAATGAAAAATGCTGCTTTTAACCATCTTAATTTAAATGAAACAAGCAAAACACTTTCCTTACCTCATCAAATCTTTTTTATAAACTTTTTATTTTTTAATAGTTTAACACAGTACTGTACTGTGTTTGCTTTTTTGGTCTCTGCTGCTGCTTGAGTGCATACTTCTGGTTCCAAATGAAGTGTGTGGTTGACTGGTCAGTTCATAACTCTGGTATTTGTAACTGAGGTTCTACTGTATGTATTTTTCAAAGTGTCTGTTATAATATGTCAGTATGGCACTACAGCTGGCATACATATAATATCCTAACTTCACTCTCCTCATGGATTATTTTATCCTTTGGATGCTAGTAAGGCTACATGCCTTCATAAAAGTGCCAACAGATACAAAATACCAGTATGCTTAGCAGCATAATGCTTTGCTCTCTACGCTGAACTAAATTTTATTGAATAGCTGATGCCTTTGTCCAGATATTCAAAGTCCTCTATGGTGATGGCCCTAGCTGTCTCAGACCTGGTTTCCCTCCATATCCAAGACCATCCATAACAATTGTTTTACTGGAACAAAACCTGATGTGAAAAAACATGCAGTATCTCACAAGAGTTGGATTAGAGAACTTGCTCCCAAAAGGGCTAATGACCACGGGTGTCACTATTTTCAGAAGTAGATGCAAAATGTAATCAACTTAACTTAACCCAATAAGTATCTCGTGTACTTGAGCACACAGTATCTCAATGAACTAATTGACCCACTTTTTCTAGATCATTGGTCCCCAAACTGTGGGGCATGACTCCCCAGGAAGTGCGGAGAAACATTTGGCGGGGGGAGAGTGTGGTGGGACCCTGACTCCAGCCCCTTTCCTCTGCCCAGCTCCCAGGGGGGTGGGCAGATTACATTATGGGTGAGGAGGGGGTGCAACAAAAAGTTTGGGGACCACTGTTCTAGAGGCTGGGTAGGAAGAAAGATTTCTGCAATAGTTGAGGCCTTCATTGGCCACAATGGTGGGGGTAATATAAATATTTAGGTAAAGTTATCTTTCCGCTAAGAATGTCTTCTATGTTTGATAGAGAACAAGAAAGGGAACTGTAGGTGTAACTGTCCATGTGACCTTACACTACTGATTAGCACACCTGTTTCAAATTTATGATCAATTTTGAATCAGTTGCATTACTTAAAAGAATAACTTTCTCTTTCTGTACTTTGTTATAAAATATAAAGGGAGCTTTTGACATGATTTTGGGATTTGAAAGCAACTTTTATAACCACCATACTGAACTCTTGACTTAAAATTGAAAGTAGGGGGAGGGGAAACCCAGCTTTGCAGTGGTTAAAAAATACTTCTTTTTAATAGAATAAAACATGGATGACTCAGGGCTTGTCTGCACAGTTTTCCTGATTAATTCAATGTGTGGACACTCTTATTCTGGAATAAGACTATTCTGGAATATTTGTCAGGTTTTTTAAATGTAATTAAATTTGTATTTACAAGTTGCTAGTTCTTTATTTCTCATTTTATAGTCTTATGAATGTTGATGTTTTGTACAAGTTTCTTAATTGTTAGTAGAATTTCAGATTTTGTGGTAGTTTTATATTGAGTTTCATGCTTAAAATGCTAATCTGTTGTGGGGTGGGGAGAATCCAAAACTAAAATGCTATATTTGGTCAGGATTTTCATTCTGAAGTCAATGGGTCTTGTGCTTTTTAAGTCCTTTCAGGTGCTTTTGAAAATGCCAGTTAGGTGCCACGTGGTTTAAAGCCTAATTTTAGACTTCTGTTTTTGACAACTTTTTAGCTTGTGAATAAAAAGTTGAGTAACTTTGTTCATGAATTGAAAGTCTGCACTCTATTGTTAACACTGAAACAATTTAAATGATAAAACTTTAGCATAAAATCTTTAATGCATATAATTTTAGCTCCCTGTTGTGCAAACACTTTATTCACATGAATAGTTCTGTTGACTTCAATGGGACTAGTGCGCTTAGTTGCATATCTGTTTAAGTGTTTGTAGGCTCGGGTCTTAATTTTCAGTATTTTTGTGTTTTGCCTGTTATGCTACCCTTATTAAAAAGCCTTTAACTTTTTAATCTAAAGTTGCAGTAGCACAAGTGAAACTAATTTTGTAAAGCCTCAACCAGATATAAATAAATTTATTAAAATATTAGTGATTTAGATCTTACATCACTGCACCCTGGAATTGCAATGCTTTGGTTGATTGCAAAATTCATGACCATTCAGTGGCCATCTTGGCTTGGTATCCCACAAATTTCCTTTTGGATTACATAAGTCGTGAAGTAAAATTATTTTGACTGGGCCAAAGAACGTTAACAAACGTGACTTTGGCTTTAACAAAAAGTGTTTAATCTTCAGTGTTGAGATGCTCTAGGATTCTTTCCTAGTCAATTATGGGAGAACTTGTCTGTCCTTCAGGGCAACTTCTGCAAAGGGCATTGGAGGACTTTTGGCCATTCAAGGTTTGGGTGTGTGGTTTTTGTTTTTTGCCCATGGCTTCACTGCGAAGTGGGTGGATTCCAGCCCTTGTTAACCTGGAGCTGGGCTCTAATCTATACCCTCAGTTTAAAGCACCTCTGAACCTGGGGCAGAGACTAATCCAAAGCCTGGGCAAACTTCAATGAAGACATACCCTCCAGAAAGCTGGTGTTGCTCTTCCACAATCCCTCCCAGGAATAGTCTTTTGTCACCTTCCTCCCTGAGCTGTTGGAGAAAGAGGCCTTCAACTCGGTCCCTTCCAGCCCCTTTGATTCCACTTAAAAATAACTCCATCAGTATTGACCGCCAGATATTAAGGAGCTTTCAGCCCCTATCTTTGTATACCATATTCTTCATCAACTATAGGAGTATCCTTTAGCCTTGCTTACATCCTCTTTTGATCTACCATTGAGTACTCTCTTACCCTACCTTACTGGAACAGCTGTCAGTTTCCTCTGGTTCCTGGATCCTGCTCTTGAAGATAGGGTGAAATATTCCTTGTTCTAACCTACATATGGAACATTCTGTAACCTGTCTGGTTAGTTGGTTGAGCTTGCGAGGTCAGAATGTCTTGATATTTGTCTGGCTAATGTGATAACTCTTAATTCTACATCTGATCAATCCCAAAATGTCATGGAATGTTCTAGGCATCAGTAGATAGAACCCTATTGATTTCTGGGGAAACCAAAACACCAAAAGAGGGGACACAAGCATCTTTATTCTGTTTAGTAAAGCCACAGCTTCAAGCTCCTCTGCAATTGTCTGTAGATCAAAGAGCTGGTTGATGGAACTCATTAATGCCTTCCACTATCTGACCTCTGCCTATTCTCCCAAGAGCTGAATATATTGTCATCCTGAATGACTTATCTCCCAGACAGAAGAGACTGTGTGTGTGTGTGTGTGAGCTCTTGGTATGGGGGTACATAATCCCTAGTGGGGCAGGAGATTTGGGGACCTTGGTATGGGGAAGGGGCAGTAGTGCTGCACACCCAACTGTTGGCATGGGTATGAAGAATGGGGGGACCTTGGTTTGGGGGGGGTGTTGATAGGTACACATGTGGTGAGGGGAGAATGGGGGACCCTAGTATGTGGTGTCGGGGAGAATGGGGGACACAATAGCCCCCAGGCATGAGGGAAAGAACACGAGAGTTGCAGGGACTCCTGCAATAGAGGGAAATGGGAGGTGGCACTCCAGGGAGGATGAAGGGATGTAAGGAGCCTTGGTGTGTACAATAAAGAACTTAAGTGTTAGACTTCTCCCCAGTAGATATTATTTCATAAAAGCAGGAAATAAGCCAGCTCTACAATAGCAAGTGGAGACTATTCAGGCGTGTTTGTGTGATACACTTAAAAAAATTTTAAAGGTGAGTCTTGGCCTCTTTATAGAAACTTCTCCAATTAAGCTTTCTAATGTTGCTTTAACATAAACCATGCTAGAACATAATTTGTTTCAGATCAAGGCTAAAATGAAAACTAAATTGTTCAAGTTCTTGATACAATAAGGATGTCTGTGAACTCTAGATACTCCTGTTCCACCCCACCACAATAGTCTAAACATACAATACATTTTATTCCTGTAATACACCGCAGTGGTGATAGAAATATAAATGTGTGGATAAAAGGCCAGTCATATGGCAGCTAGGTGTCCACTGTGCAATCCTCCTAAACAAAAGTGTGCCTTGGTGATATTTACATGCAAAAATTGTTTTGTTTCAGTGCGAGGATGTCGTCCTGGCAAGATCGTGCAGATGACAGAAGCAGAAGTTCGGGGCTTGTGCATAAAATCACGAGAAATCTTTCTTAGCCAGCCTATTCTCCTGGAACTGGAGGCACCCCTGAAAATTTGTGGTATGTAAATTAGTGTGCATCTTGTCTTGTATCTCTAGTGTATACTTCAAAATTGACATTTTATTGGGGAAGGCGGAAACATAATAAATTGAAGATGGTTTTGTGGTGTTTTTGCATCTTTGTCTAACGGTATGTCTACACTATGAAATTAGGTCAATTTTATAGAAGTCTATCTTTAGTAAGCGATTTTATACAGTTGATCGTATGTGTCCCCACGAAGCGCATTAGGTTGGCGGAGTGCGTCCTCCATACCGGGGCTAGCATCGACAGATGGAGTAGTGCACTGTAGGTAGCTATCCCACAGTCCCCGCTGCCCATTGGAATTCTGGGTTAAGCTCCCAAAGCTCCTGATGAGGCAAAAACATTGTCGCGGGTGATTTTGGGTACATGTCAGTCTCCCCTCCCTCCCTCCTTGAAAGCAATGTCAAACAATCGTTTTGTGCCTTTTTTCCTGGGTTATCTGTTCAGATGCCATAGCATGGCAAGCATGGAGCCCGCTCAGCTGCCCACTGCTTTTGTGAGCATTGTAAACACCTCGCACATTATCCTGCAGTAAGTGCAGAGCCTAGCTAGGAGCCACCATCACAAGGAAGATTGTGAGGAGGACATGGACACAGACGTTCCTGAAAGCACGGGATGTGGCAGTTGGGCTATCATGGTGGCAGTGGGGCATGTTGATACAGTGGAACGCCGATTCTGGGCCCGGCAAACAAGCACAGATTGGTTGGACCACATAGTGTTGCAGGTATGGGATGATACCCAGTGGCTGCAAAACTTTCGCATGTGTAAGGCCACTTTCATGGAACTCTGTGAGTTGCTTTCCTCCTCCCTGAAGCGCAGGAATACCAAGATGAGACCTACCCTGACAGTTGAGAAGCGAGTGGCACTAGCCCTGTGGAAGCTTGCAAAGTCTGACTGCTACTGTGTGCAGGTCATAGTGGATGGCTTTGATGCAATGGGGTTCTCTAACTGTGGTGGGGCGATAGATGGAACGCATATCCCTATCTTGGCACCGTACCACCTTGCCAACCAGTACATAAACCGCAAGGGGTACTTCTCAATGGTATTGTAAGCACTGGTGGATCACAAGGGCCGTTGGACCGACATCAACACGGGATGGTTGGGAAAGGTGCATGATGCTCACATCTTTCGGAACTCCAGGCTGTTTGAACCGCTGCAAGAAGGGACTTTCTGCCCAGACCAGAAAATTACCGATGGGGATGTTGAAATGCCAGTAGTTATCCTTGGGGACCTAGCCTACCCCTTGCTCCCATGGCTCATGAAGCCGTACACAGGCAGCCTGGACAGCAGTAAGGAGCAGTTCAACTACAGGCTGAGCAAGTGCAGAACAGTGGTAGAATGTGCCTTTGGACATTTAAAAGGGTGCTGGCGCTGTTTGCCGAGTAGGTTAGACATCAGCAAAAGCAGTATTCTCATTGTTATTGCTGCTTGGTGTGTGCTCCATAATATCTGTGAGAGTAAGTGGGAGACGTTTATGGCGGGGTGGGAGGTTGAGGCAAATCACCTGGCGGCCAATTTTGAACAGCCAGACACCAGGGCAATTAGAAGAGCACACCGAGGTGTGCTGTGCATCAGAGAGGCTTTGAAAAACAGTTTCATGACTGATCAGGTTACGGTGTGACAGTTGTGTGTCTGTCTTTGATGCAAAGCCACCCCCTTTGGTGAATGTACTTCCCTGTAAGCCAATCCCCCCCCCTCGACCACAGCTGGCACAGGAAATAAAGTCCCTATTCTGAACCCATTCATTCTTTATTAAAAAAAAACCTTGAGATCACTGACTAGTAAAAGGTAGCTCGGGCGGGGGCGGGGAGGAGAAGGCCACCTTGCTTATTGTAGCCACACTACAAAGCTGTTTGAATGACAGCCTTCTGTTGCTTGGGCCATCACCTGGAGTTGAGTGGCTGGGTGCCCAGAGCCGCCTCCTCTTCTCTCCTCCCCCGCGTTCTTGACTGGGTGAGGAGGATATGGAATTTGATGAGGAGGGCAGTCAGTTACACTATGGATGCCGCAAAGGTCTGTACTCTGTTTCCTTTCCTGCAGCTCCACTGGATGCCTCATCATGTCCGTTTGCCCCCCCATTAGCCTCAGCATCTCCTTCTGCGTGTTCGGATCACGCTCACTGTATGCTTTCCTGGCCTCTGGCACCGAATGCCTCCATGCATTCAGCTGTGCCCTATCAGTGCGGGAGGACTGCATGAGCTCTGAAAATGTCATCAGGAGTGTGTTGGGTTTTTTTTGCCTTCTAATCTGCGATAACCCCAGGGATGGACTTGATACGTGGAGCATAGAAACATTTGCAGGCGGGGGGAGGAAGAGTAGAATTTAAGAAGATACATTTATGAGAACAAAAGGGAGACTCTTTCACAGTGAATCAAGCAATTCACAGTAGACAGCACGTGTTTTAGGTACAAGGTCGCACTTTGCCTTTTATATTGAGCACCTGCTGGTATGGTGACACATCACACACAGCTGGGCAACAGAATTTGGTTTCCAGGTAGCCATGGTAAGCCAAAAGGTATGCGGGGTTGGCTTTTTCTGCGTGTGGGAATGGTTTCAAACTGCAGCGCTCTCCTTTCCCACAGCAACCAATGCCAGTTGGGTTTGCTGTTTAAAAGGAGGGGCTGCGGTTTTGGGGTGGATGTGCAGCATCCTCTCTCCCCCTGCGTGGCTATTCTCTGGAACGATCCCTTTTAGCCAAGCGCAAACAGCCCAGAATGACTGGGGTCTAATGTGCCGGGGATCACCAAACAGAGGGGATTACTGTTCCGTTATAAAAATTCCCCTATTTCAACCAGGTGACCATGAATGAAATCACTCTCCTGAAGCTGACACGGAAAGATAAAGACCGAATGTTGCATGAATGCGACCAAAACCCAGGACCATTCGCTGCCATGCTTTGTGCTGCAATGATTCCAGACTACTTGCTACTGGCTTGGCATGGTAAAGTGTCCTACTGTGAAGGATGAAATAAGGCAGCCCTCCCCATAAACCTTCTGCAAAGGGTTTCAGAGTACCTCCAGGAGAGCTTCATGGAGATGTCCCTGGAGAATTCCCGCTCCATCCCCAGACACGTTAACAGACTTTTCCAGTAGCTGTACTGGCCGTGAATGCATCTCAATTGTTCAGGGCAAATCAAACATTAAACACAATTGCTTTTAACCCCTGTAGTGTAGTTACAAATGAGCATTCACCAGAGGTGCCATCTACGTGTTCAGGGTCCTGGAACAGGAGGGTATTGGCTCCAGGGTGATGAAAAGGTCCTGGCTGCTGGGGAGAACGAATTCTCCGCTTGCCTGCTGCGCTGTGACGGGTTGGATCACAGAAACCCCTTTTGGGACTGCCACCTGATGTGCTGAGGCTACCTCTGAGCCTGTTTTCCCTACCAGCTTGGGACTTCAGTGCCCTGCCTGGTTGTGCCAGACACGCTAGCCTGCTACAAACACAGACCCAGGTCTGAACCACATCCCCCAAAAGCTGCAGGCTTAATTGAAAACAGCTTAAGAAGTGCTCTTGTCTCCAACACACAAATGCTCAGTTCCCAATGGGATCCAAACCCCAAATAAATCCGTTTTACTCTTAAATTGTTCACCCTCTCTAACACTGATAGAGATATGCACAGCTGTTTGCCCCCCAGGTATTAATACATACTCTGGGTTAATTAACAAGTAAAAAGTGATTTTATTAAATATAAAAAACAGGATTTAAGTGGTTTCAAGTAATAGAACAAAGTAAATTGCCAAGCAAAATAAAACACAACACGCAAGTCTAAGCCTAGTACAGTAAGAAAACTGAATACAGATAAAATCTCACCCTCAGATGTTTCAGTAAGTTTGTCACAGACTGGACGTGTCCCTAGTCTGGGCACAATCCTTTCCCCTGATACAGTCCTTGTTCCACCTCAGGTGGTAGCTAGGGGATTTCTCATGACTGCCGCCCCCTTTGTTCTGTTCCACTCCCTTATATATCTTTTGCACAAGGTGGGAATCCTTTGTCCCTCTCTGGGTTCCAACCCCTCCTTCTAAATGGAAAAGCACCAGGTTAAAGATGGATTCCAGTTCAGGTGACATGATCACATGTCACTGTAAGACTTCATTACCCACTTGCCAGCACACAGGTATACAGGAAGACTTAACAAGTAAACAGCCATCTACAGTCAATTGTCCTGGTTAATGGGAGCCATCAAAATTCCAAACCACCATTAATGGCCCACACTTTGCATAATTACAATAGGCCCTCAGAGTTATTTCATATTTCTAGTTTCAGATACAAGAATGATACATACATACAAATAGGACGACCACATTCAGAAGATTATAAGCTTTGTAATGATACCTTACAAGAGACCATTTGCATGAAGCATATTCCAATTACATTATATTCACTCATTAGCATATTTTCATAATCATATAGAATGCAACATCACATGCACATTTTTCTCCTCCTCATCCACAAAATCCTCCTCTATGTTGCATGAGGCTGCCACCTTGCAAGTGTCCATGGACAGTGGTGGGGTAGTGGTAGGCCCCCCCCCCCCCCCCCCTTACAATGGCATGCAGCTGATCATAGAAGCGGCATGTCTGGGGGCTCTGACCCTGAGCAACTGTTTGCCTCCTTTGTCTTTTGGTAGGCTTGCCTGAGCTCCTTAATTTTCACGCGGCACTGCTGTGTGTCCCTGGTGTAGCCTCTGTCCACCATGCCCTGTGCTATTTTGGCATATATATATATATATACAGAATGTCTTCTGGATCGGAGTTCTGCCTGCACAGATTCTTCTCCCCATACAGCAATCAGATCCAGTGTCTCCCATTTGCTCCATGCTGGAGCTCGTTTGTGATTGTGGGACTTCATGGTCACCTGTTCTGCTGAGCTTGCCACGCTGACCAACAGGAAATGAAATTCAAAAGTTCATAGATCATAGGATCATAGATATTAGGATCATAGAATATCAGGGTTGGAAGGGACCTTAGTAGGTCATCTAGTCCAACCCCCTGCTCAAAGCAGGACCAATCCCCAATTTTTGCCCTAGATCCCTAAGTGGCCCCCTCAAGGATTAGAACTCACAACCCTGGGTTTAGCAGGCCAATGCTCAAACCACTGAGCTATCCCTCCCCGCCCCCAAGTTCCTTGGGGCTAGTCTTGTGTACCTGGTTAGTGCATTGGAGTTGAAAGTGCTGTCCAGAGCAGTCACATTGGAACACTCTGGGATAACTCCCAGAGGCCAATACCATCGAATTGCACAGCGCTGCATCTACAGTATCCCGTATTTGACCAAGGAAGGTCGATTTTAGTGCTACTCCCCTCGTCGGGGAGGAGTACAGCAATCAATTAAGAGCCCTTTAGGTCGGCAGAATGGGGTTGGTTGTGTGGACACATTCCTTATAAAATGGACCTAACGCGGCTAAATTTGACCTAACCTTGTAGTGTAGACCAGGCGTAAGTGACATGCCAAATGGCCTTGGGTAATATAGATTGCAAAAATGGCCCTCTTCGCTAGCTAGATAAGAAATTACATTGATTTAATACTGAAGAGCTGATTGACAGTTGATGGAGCATTTACTCTGAAAGACTGTCAGCATTTAGGGTGGAGCATGGTTACATTTAGCCTTCTGTAGTGCGACTTGTGTGGTTCCACACCTAGAGGAGGAGAGCCACTAGACTGGGGGGTTTGATCTAATTTCAAGTGTATTATTTCTGTAAATGGTGAGTCACATTAAAACACAGCACTTATATCATAATAGAACATGTTCGTTTCAAAATGTATGCAGTCTTTTAACCAGCATACATTGCCACATTTAATTCAGTTGTATTCTCAGAATGGATTCCCATTCACTTAAAGCAATTTAAACGAAATTTTAAAATTCACTGTCTTTATGTAATTACATTGGATGTGTATTTTTAAACCAGTTTGGTTTTGTTCTACATAATGAACTCTTCAAGCATTGTAGAAGACTTTGGCAGGTCCTTTCAGATAAATATTGGTAAACATAAAATCCACTTAATTCCTTATTTACCTCTTTATAAAGTTAATGCTGGATATTTTCAAAAACAATACTTAAGTATTTTTTTTAAATGGGAGTCTTGCAGTAATTGGTGTACAAGCACAATATAGTTCCCAGTGCTGGTTAGTAAACACTCCCTTGTTTGTCAGGCTTTTACATAGGGTGGAAGTGTTGCATGTAATGAACAAAACTATGATGCTGCCTTTTAAAATCCTGAATTTCTTGAATTAGGTATTCAATACTGAAGTGTCATGGTTCAAACTTGCTCATGTGTGTGCGCCCAAAGACTTTCATGGGCCATCCCATCCCTTAGATTAGACCAGTCATGCAGAAACCATCAACTTTCCTAACTTGTGCTATATGATCACAGGGATTTTTCTAATTACCAATATCCTAATATTAATGGCAAACTCATCTTAAATGGCCAGTTTTTCCCCCCAAAGCATTGCCTATCATACATTATCTTAAAACTGACACTTAATCTAGTTTTGCTGTTATCCCTCTGTACTTCACTTGGTATGAATAATAAACAGTGAAAAAAGCCAAAGTGAAACTAATGAAATTATGTAAGGGGATATTTTAAATCCAAACTGATTTTAATTAAGACAGAAGACTCATTATACTAGGAAAACCTGCAGCCATGCCCCTTTAAGCTAAATTTTGGATCTGACTTATCTGAAGGTGTTCTATATGGAAAATGATGAGGCAACAAATCTGAAGCTAAACTTAAGTAGTGATAACTTGCAGGAGAACATGATATAGGCATTAGGATATTTCTGATGTTTAGGGAGCTTGAGTCCTATGTATGGCGACCAAGAGAAGCTCTTGTACAGGTAGAAATGATTTTTAAACTAGTCTTAAAATAAATGAAACAATGTGCAGCTACACTAATGATCTGGCCTACTAATTTTATCCCAAGCCAAATTGAAGGAGCTATTATGGGATGAGATTTTGTACTGTCAAATCAGATTAAAATGTAGAGCTAAATTAACTCATACGTTTGGGATTTATGTGGGTTACAAAAGCCAATACCTTTCATATAACAAACTTTCATTTTCTCTTTTAAAACAACGTAGTTCTTATTCTGGCAGGCTTCAGATCTGACTTGCAGTTTAGCTCAAAACTTGTACCTATCAGGCATCTTGAACAGATTACTTAAATGTCTCTCTAAATGTGCAGTCATGGCCTACTTACAAAATGGCTTCTGCAATATATTGTTCAGTTATCCTCTTTCAACACTTGATTGTGGGTCTAATTCCAAACAAAATATAATGAAACTTTACCCGAATATTTTATTGATTATCCATGTAATGTGCTTAGTTGGTGGCTGACGATGAGGTTCCATATACTAGTTACATTGTTAAATTAGGTTTATTGGAAGTACGGATAGAACATGTATATCCATTCCGCTAACACTACTCTGCCCTAAATATGGGTCTTAAGGAGAGTTCTCTGCTTCAGTTTATGGCCTACTGGCCTACAAACATTGTCAGTTTACCATTGTCATCTTTGCAGCATCTGTGATCTTTGTCAGATGCTAGTTCTAGTTCAGTATGCATCCACATATTTGTCTATATGGTACCAGGCTGTAAAGGAGAACTTAAACAAAATCCCTCTATTCTTCTGTGACCATTGTCTGGTATATCTAAGGTGAAAGACTAATTGCATCAGTATGCACTATAGGAATTTGCTTACTTGGGCTTAGCCATTTTTCTCTTTAGAGGAATCAGTAACTTCACTAGATACAAAGTCAAATAATGCAGTTTGTCTAGTATTATGACAGGTCCAGGATAGCAAGTGTCTTCAAACGCCAAATTGGCTTCTGGGCCCCTTTTATAGAAGCTACATATCTTTCTCTGGAATAAGCAGCATAACTTCTTTAACCTAGTGAATTGTGTACAGCAATAGCTTTAACTCCATACGCTAGGTCAGGCCTGCACAACTCGTAAAGTGGCGAGGGCCATATTACTCCAAAGAAAACAGCTGAGGGCCGAAACGCCGCGGAAACACCCCCCCCCCCTCCCCCCAGCGCCGCCCGCCCCACGGAAACAACCCCTCCCTGCCCCAGCACGGGTGTGGAGGCCTGTAGAGGGGGGAAAGAAACAGCGTGCATAGGGTGACCAGATCACAGCAGTAAAATAGGACCTGCCCCCTCCCCGCTCGGCCCCACCATCACACCCCTTCTTCACCCCCCCCCCCCCAGGGGTCACTATATTACTGCACACAACAGTCAATCAATGCAGTTGTAGATAAATCTCTGTGTTATGCGTTTTTGTATAACTTTTATGACTTTGTATTGAACCTTGGTAATATGTTATAGCGGGCCCCTAAGGTAGTATAATTAAGGTAAAAGAAAAATGTCTTTTTGCCAGAAGTAGAAAAAGATCTTCCCCCCACTTTGTATTAAATTGCCCTGTTGAATGAATGAAAGGTGTGAATGAGGAAGGCATGGAAGGCAGGCACCTCCAGACAGCTGCAACCCTTGGAGAGGGGATGGGAACCAGACCAAGGACAATCAAACTTGTCAAGTGGGCTGACTAGAGAAGAGCAGACATGCTGATGGCCTCGGGGGTTTGAAGCAAGCACCTTCCTTTGGGAACACCCTCTTTGCAGCATTGGGACAACCCCCAGCCCAGAGACAAGCAGCAAAAAGGACCACCGGACACAGTCCCAGATTTTGGGCCGCACAGTGAGCCCGTGCAGCCCCCGGGCTGCATGTTGTGCAGGCCTGCGCTAGTGGTTTTTATAAGTGGTCCATGGACTCCTCGGGGTCCACAGACTAAGATTTCCAAAGGGGTCCGTTCCTCCATTTGAATTTTTTAAGGGTCTGCAAATGAAAAAAGGGTGAAAACCACTGCCATACACGAAGCTTATAAGCTTGTATTTTATTTTTAAATTTCAATGGACCACGGACATGGCATGAAATAAATATATATGACTATCTTTCTTGTAGTGGTTTTTAAACACTTTGAGGAATAGCCAGACTGGATCCCATTTGAGGTCCATCTATCCTGTCTGACAATGACCAGTACCAGATTCTTCAGAGATCTTTGTGAAAGGCAGATGTGGGATAATCTGCCTCCTGCATTAGGTCTCATCCTGATTTTCTGTTGTTAGAGATTGGCTTAAACCCTGAAGATTAAGGTTTAATATCCCTTTAAAGAAAAATTATAATTCTGGGACAATGTTCCCTCTTTTATATTTTTATATATATCTATGTGCAGAATGAGTTTTATGTGCACCACTATGGAGGTGATGTGGGGTGGGGGTGGGACAGAGCGGTTTGGAGTATGGGAGGTGGCTCTGGGCTGAGGCAGGGGGTTTGGGCTCTGGGCTAGGGGTGCAGGCTCCAGGGTGGAGCCAGAAATGAGGGGTTCAGGGTGCAGGAGGGAGCTCTGGGTTGGCGCAGGGAATTGGAGTACGGAAGGGGGTATGGGCTCGGAGGGAGTTTGAGTGCAGGAGGGGGCTTAGGGCTGGGACAGGGCATTGGGGTGCAGGCTCTGGGGTGGGGCTGGGGGATAAGGGGTCTGGGATGCAGGCTGCCCTAGGTTGTGGCAGGAAGAGAGCAACACCCCACCCCCACTCGAGCTCTCTCTCGCTGCAGCAGCCCAGGGCTGCAGGAGAGGTGCCTCTCCTTGCTGCACACCTGCGCGGCTCTTGATAGCCTGCTGCGTGGCCGCGCAGCTTAGAGGGAACTTAGTTCTTGGTATCCCATCATGATGTCTCAGACGATCCGATCATGTTGTGGATCACTCCATAAAATATTATATTATCTACCTCTTACATTATCCACCTTCTCTGTGCCAATTAGTGTTCTGTTGCATGAAAAAGGAGGATTCTAAAGAGATGGGTGTGGTTCTGAAGTCCTGTTAGCTTTTGCCCATTTTGAACTTAAAATAGAGAAGCCAAAAAGACATGGACGTAAGTGTGTAGAGTATGGAGAGGAGCTTGGACCTGCCTGTGGAAACTGAGACTGGATTACAGTTAGCAAGAAGCATCTTTGCTTAACCACTGTAGTACTTCACCATTTTACCAGCAGTTGAACTAGATCACATTGAAGTGTTCCACAAATCAGTCAAAATCTAAATGGATCAAGTTGTATAAACTTACACTTTTTAAATCAGTCAGTAGTATGCTTATGTGATGAATGCTGCAAATAGCAAGAGTACATAGCTATTTTAGCAATAGGTGTCAAAGGGCTTTACAACAGGAGTATCATATCCCCATTTTATAGTTGGGGAAACTGAGGTACAGCAAGATGAAGTGACTTGCCCAAGGTGAGCCAGTGGCAGAGCCAGGAATAGAACCCTGGTCCAGTAGTCTATCCTGTAAGCCACACTGCCTTCCTGTACACAAGTAATTTTTAAAAAATCCTTTAGTGGTTAGGTTTCTATTCTATTCTTCTTCCTTCACACCCACCTACACAGTTAGTCAGCCAGCTTCTGTGTGATAGGGTATTCTGTTCCAACTAGTTACCATAGAACTGTTGCACCCTGCAGCCTGCCTGTTGGTTGGTTGGTTGTTTGTTTGGTGGTTTTTTTGTTTGTTTTTGGGGGGTGGGGGAAGTGGCCCGTTGTGGAATATATGGTAAGTGGTAGGTGAATCTGGCTGAATAATTTGTCAGAATAATACTTATTGTAGCATTTTTTTAATGAACTACTTGCAAACTTGCTGGATATCTTTTGTATAGGATATGATTTTCAAGAGTTCTGTACTGTGTGGTATAGCAAATTCCACGCGCACAAAAAAAATCACATGAAAGAAGGCACTTAGCCAAGCTACCTTGTCCAGTGACATTGTATAGTAGCTGTAATATTGCTGGTGTGACCAGCAGGTCAACTGTTGTGACTTTATAGGGTATAAAACAAACTTAGAATAGCTTAATGCAGCACCTGCCTCTACTGATTTGTCTGGTTTCTTTACTGATTGCTTTTGGGAGGAGAGTGTGGAGTGTGTGGTAGTTGGCATACAAACCTACAAGTTGCTTTGCTTTTTAAAAATAGTTAGACTTGTCACCCTCTATGTATTAGTTGCATCAAGCCAGCTTTCTTCTGAATTTAAGTTTAAATTTGTACAAATAAACAGGAATTTCCCATCTTTTCTGGAGACTATTTAGGTAAATTGAAAGAAGATTCTGTACCCTTCAGAATGTTTCCAGAACTGACACTTCAATTCTCTGCAAATCTTGTGGGCAATTTCCGTAGATTTAGTGCTTCAATTTTGGCTTTATCCTTTCTCAACAGACCATCTGAAAGATCTTGCCAGAATATCAGTCCATCAACTGCCTCCCAATTCTTAATCTTAACTGACCCTCTAAAACAGGGGTGGCCAACCTGTGGCTCTGGAGCCACATGCGGCTCTTCAGAAGTTAATATGCGGCTTCTTGTATAGGCACCAACTCCGGTGCTGGAGCTACAGGAGCCAACTTACCAATGTGCCGGGGGGTGCTCACTGCTCAACCCCTGACTCTGCCACAGGCCTTACCCCCACTCCACACCTTCCTGCCCACTCCCCTGAGCCTGCAGTGCCCTCGCTTCTCCTCCCCCCCCCCCCCCCCCCCCCAGCCTCTTGCACACCACACAACAGCTGATCGGGAGGTGCGGGGAGGGAGGGGGAGGTGCTGATCGTTGGGGCTGTCAGTGGGGAGGAGGTGCTGCGAGCAGGGTGGGGAAGCTCATGGGGGGGCTGCTGACGTATTACTGTGGCTCTTTGGCAATGTACATTGGTAAATTTTGTGTCCTCCTCAGGCTCAGGTTGGCCACCCCTGCTCTAAAATGAGTACTAATTCAATGTCTTGGTTTCAGTAAGGTATTTATTATAATGTACTAATCTTTATTTCTTTAAATTTACCTTACTCAGGTGACATTCACGGGCAATACACAGATTTACTTCGATTGTTTGAGTATGGAGGATTCCCACCAGAAGCCAATTATCTTTTCTTGGGAGATTACGTAGACAGAGGCAAGCAGTCTCTGGAAACCATCTGCTTATTATTGGCATACAAAATCAAGTATCCAGAAAACTTCTTTCTCCTAAGAGGAAACCATGAGTGTGCTAGCATTAATCGTATCTATGGATTCTATGATGAATGTAAGCAAAACCTTCTAGTTCTCAAAAGTTGCTTCTATTTAACAGTATGTTGTAGGAGTAGAAAGTAGATTATTTTTAACCAAATAATGACTGTTCTTCATTGCAAAAATTTATCAAAGCAATCTGTAGGAAAAGCTTTCCATCAATTACTTTGAAACACATCTCATGTCTCTTAATACTTGGTTTTACATATGTGTTTTTACTTGAAGTAAACTTACTGTGAAATGCCTTAACAGGTGATCATCTTCACAGGTTTTATGAAACTTGAATAATTCAACTTTCAGACTTTACCTACATCTTTGGGCAGGGTATAATGCACCTTGTAGGTTGGCTATATAATTCCTTTCCTAATAGACTACTCTGTTCCTGCAGGCAAACGGCGATTTAATATTAAACTTTGGAAGACATTCACAGACTGCTTTAACTGTCTGCCTATTGCAGCCATTGTGGATGAGAAGATCTTCTGCTGTCATGGAGGTAAGATCATTACTTCAATCTGACAGTGAATGTAGTTCTATTTTTCCTATCCATTGCATAATTAGCGTCAATCTCTAGCCCAGGATCAGACTAAAACACTGTTCCATGTTTCATACAATAGCAATTAAATTACCATTGAGAGTAACTTTAATGGCACCATTAAGATAACTGTGGCTTATTCCTGTTCATTTTATCATCCTCTGTGTTCTCCCTTATTGTTGTGCTCAGGAACAGGATCTTTGCATTTATCTTTCAATATGCCTAGGTCATTGTGCTACATGATAACAGTGCAATTTTTGGTTTTGTATTTTCTTTCTCCTTCAGAATCCGAGTGAAATTTAATATAAGGTCAGCTTTAAAGAATTGATTTACATGCACATGCTGATTTTTCTCGCCCCCCCCCCCCTTCCCCACCCAAGAATTGCATAATAAATTGTCCAATTGTGGGATAAACCATTTGTTTGCCTCTGTATTTGACAAGTTCAGTTTGTCTGCTCCTGTGTCCAATCATTTGGACCAGTGTATTTTCCTCACCTATGTGAACATTCAGTGGCTTACAAGGCTTTTTCTCCCTGCCCATATCCATTCCCTCCACAGCTAGCTTTTGCTTTCTTCACTTTTTCTCACTGGAGCCTAGGCAGAATGTAACGTATTTGCCTCCTTGTAGAATGATTAGCCAGCCAGGTGGGCACAGCCATGCCTGTAGTATTTTGTGCCAAAACTGCTCCAGCTATGGGCTTCATGATGCTGCAGTTATGATGCCTCCTCTACCTCCCTCAAGACTGACTGGAGCAGACTCGGGCTCTAAATTTCCTTCTGCTCTTTTGGTGAACAGAAGGGCTTCTTACAGCAAGGCAATGGTAACAAAGTAGGAGGCTTTGGCTCAGTTTTGCCTGAAGATTCAGGTGGTGAGTGCATCCCCTGTTTTGCCCAACAACTGGAAGCTGCCTGAATTGGAGCTCAGACTTCCATTTTCCCAATCCAATGTGGGGCAGGCAACATGCCTTTTGCAAGAGCTGCTGAGCAGTAGTCCCGTCCTGTTTCTTAAGCACTTGCCCCTCTCTTTCTTGGGTGAGTAGCATCTCAAAAGAGCCATCACTCTGATCGTGCAGAATAATAAATTGCTGCTGGACTGCAGCGTTGGTGCATCACAGCTGTTGGTGCTCCAGCTCTCTTCTAATAAGGATTAACCTCTCTTTGCAGAAGCTGAAGACTCTCTGGCAACCTCCATAACTTTTGTTTTCCCCTCACAAGAGCAGTAGGGGTATATTACTTTATAGACCCTAACTCCAAAATATGGGCCCTAACTCTAAAATATGCCAAAAGGGTAGTAAGGAATGTTTTATGTGGGAGTTCACTGGAACTACTGTCCCTAGTGGATCAGATCCATATGCTTGTGAGGTTACCTTCCCCCTGCTGCTCCTCTCCTTTGTCCTGCGATAATTCTTTCCCGAACCGGACAGTAAATGTGAATCAGGGTCGAAAAGGCAAAAGCTCTGAAAGGTCCAGGATCTGCCCTTAAGAGAGAGTCAAAGGCTTCTGATAAGGAAAATGTGATTTATTTTATTTATTTTTAAATTCTGCTTACTAATTTGCTTATTAGTTAATCGGGTCGAGTCCAATGCCTTAGTAAGATCTGTCCTTGAAGGGGGTTATCAGAACAAAGATTCCTAGGGGACTTGAAAGGATATGGCTTTGTCTCCATTGGGGTTAGGGTAGCTGCACTGAAGCAAATATCTGGTGTAGACAGGCAAAACTGCAACTTATGAGTGCTGCTTGCTTCTACTTGAAACTGATGTAGATAGTGCTACTTGGTCTATATACTTGGAGTTTATGCTACTATAGGGACAAATCCCCCATATAGACAAAGTCCTACAAACATTTCCCTTCTCCAAGAAGTTGGCCAAGATATACCTGGAGGAATCCAGAATTGTCTCTTTTCCACAACTCCAGGCTGTAGGTTTCCACAACCTCCCACTGGTGCTGCAGAAAAGTGATGGTCCTCACAAAGATTGGCCAAGAGGTCACAAAGTCTGTGGAGAGTCTTCCATCCCATTAGCCTTTTAAATTACCCCTATCATGGATGTGGAAGACTGAATCTGGACTCAGTCTTAAGGAAACATCATGAATTAGAACTTCTGTAAGTCCAGAAGGAACCATTAAATCATCTAATCTTAACTTTATAACACAGGCTACAGTACTTGACCCAGTATACAGCCTGATAACTTGTTTGATTTAAGCATCTTTTAGAAAGGAATACCTAAAGACTCCAAAAAAAAAAAAAAAGAGAGAGAGATTCCACCACTTGGTAGTTTGTTCCAAAGGCTAATCACCCTCATTGTTAAAAATGAGACACAACATTTTTAACTTGATTTTGTCTGACTTCAGCTTCAGACATCGGTTCCTCTTATGCCTTTCTGTTAGCTCAAAGAGCCCTGTAGTAACTGGTGTTTTCTCCCCATAAAGGTACTTAATACCATAAACCACCTCTTGATCTTTTTGATACATTTAATAGACTTGAGCTCCTTAAAGCTCACTGTTAGGCCCTTTTTGATTTTTGTGGTGCTTCTCTGTACCCATTCCAATTTTTTTCAATGTTATTTAAAAGTGGATACCAGAATGGCACACAGTATTCCAGGATGTCTCCTCAGTGCCATGTGGAGGTGAAATCACCTCACTGTTTCCACTTGGTACTAATAATACATCCAAGGATCATATTAGCCCTTGCCATAGCATCATACTGGGAGATTATGTGGATTTGTGCCTGTGTTTTGTGTCCCCATAATCTTCTTCAGATTCACTGCCTTCCTGAATACAGTCCTCCGTTCTGTAGGTATAACCTGAATTCCGTGTTCCTAGATGTATGGCCTTGCAGTAACAGGGTCTGTACAAGCCACATACCCCTACCACCACCTCACTGGTTACTGCCCATCACCGGAGTTTAACTACTATGTGTGCCATAATTTGGGAAATATTTCTGCACATATTATGACTACTAGTTCACAGCGACATTGACATTTCTGTATCATGGCAATTTATAAAGTATTTCTATGGAGAGTAAATCTTGTCGTCTGGAGTAGCTATCTCCACTAAAGGGATTAGCAAAAACCTTCAATTATATGCTGTTTTAAGAAACTTTTAAGTATTATATCGAACCTATTTGGAAGAGATTCAATACCTGTAAATCAAGGTTCTTTGACAATGCAGTCAACAATCTGAACCAATGGTTTTCCTTCTGCTGTTCAAACTTGCTAGGCAGTCATAAGTAACCAGCTTTCAAATGTATCACTCTGCCCAGATGCACTCCCTCTACAGGCTTGCTTCTACTCTTTCAGTTGCATTCACTGTTGGCATACACACTTATGAAAAATTAAATTAAATAATCCCAGAGTAGCTTTTTAAAAAGCTAGTAATTCTCAGGATCAAAATAAAATTCTGGAAGAACTTGAATATTTCACTGGAAAAAAAATCTGTATTCTAGGTAGTGAAATCTGCTTCTACTCATTTAACAACCTGGACCAATGCTAAGTAGCAGTGCGCAAGGGCTCCCCAACTCGGGAGAGAGAGCCCAGTATTTCAGCATATAAAGCTGTTGAGTTGTCTTACCCTAGCAAGACTCAACCACTCTACTACTAAAGTGATGGATTCCTCATGAGCTAAAAAGGAAAAGAGCTTTAACTGAAAGTTATGCAAGGCTTTAGCAAATTCCACTTTGGGCTGGCAGAAGCTGAACACTTGTGGTTGATAAAGGAACACATACTCTCACTCTGCCTTTGCAATTAGTGCTCATCACACACTGAATAGGCACACGACATCTGTACGACAGAGTAGCACCTTCTCTTTGCTAAGGCAAAACTTGTTTTCAGGCGAGCGGTACAGTACTGAACAGGAGCTACCTATACCTGTTCTACAGCCAAACACTGAACCCACACCCTAGAAACAAACTGCTCCGTTACATTTTCTAAATCCTTCACCATTACTCATACAGACTGCTCTCATATCCCACCTCATTGCTAACAATCAGCATCACACAGTCTTCCCTTATAAACATAATTGGGGATTTAAAAACACACCTATTTTCTTTTTAGAAAGTAAGACTTCAAATTCTGTGTACTGTTTAAAGGGTATTGTAAGAAACTTGACTAATCCAATAACTTTAGAAACAAGTGCCCCTTTAAGACTTGTAACACTTCCAGATAGAAGCAAAAGTATTAGCACTATTAAAGCTGATTTGCAGATATGAAAAGCTTAGCAAAAAATGTCCTGAATACTCCAAAATAACAAGCAGCCCAGGGTGGCAATTAGCACATTTGAATGGTACACCTTGCCCTCTCTTCTCCTCCCCATCCCCTCCAAACTGCTTTTCAGGTCCCTGAAGTTATGGATTGTCAGCACCTACTCATGATGTCTGAGTGTGTGTACTGTACTGGTAATAACACAAATCTGCTGGAGCTTGGAGCCAGCTTAAAGGAGTAAGGTAGGTGCCTTTTTTACTAGTTGCGTATTTTTGCATAGTTTATTTTTAAAACTTTGCCCTCTGGGATATACAATAAAAACTTTGCAAAACCGCATGACATAGTAAACAAAAGGCACCTCACTTATCCAATTAGGCAGTGTGCTGAAATCCTGATTTCACAGCCTTGTTCCTTTCCTGCTTAGACTTCTGCAGTCCTCTTCTCTTTGCCCCCCCGCATCTGATTATATAAACCAAATCTCCCCTCTGCTACACTCTCTCCAATACGTTGCTGCTGAAATTATCTTCTATCACTGACTCAGATGTTCCCCTCTTTGAATCCCTTCACTCGCTTTTTTACTGCACATCAAATTCAAGTGTCTCATCCTTGCCTTTAGGGCCTTCCACAGCTCTGTATTCACGTCTTCATTTTACCTTGTCTTTTTGTTTAAATTTAGCCTAATTCTTAACCATCCCCAGTTTCCGCCTTCCACTCTTTCCTTTGAGTCCTCTTCAATGCTGCTCCTTGCTTTCCTCTTCTCCTCATGAATGAAAGGGCTTTGCTGCTTCAGAGCCTTCCTTAAAGCCACTCTTTCAGGAGGCTTTTCAGTGATAACTGCTGTTAACCTTCTGCACTGCTAATTGTCACCATGTCTATTGTCAGAATAGTTTGTCTGCCTGAATTAAATTTTAATCTCTTGGGGGAAGAGGCAAGATCTTTATGTGCAACACACAGCATAGAAGTGGTGTTTCAATGGTGGGAATTCTGTGGTTGGTGTGACACTGCTAGCATAGTGTTGGGGCTTCCTGGAGGGGGAAGCATCAATATGCAAATGGAAAAAGAGGACTTGAGAATACCTGAGGAGAGCCATGGGTTAAATTCCTAATTTGCAGAGTATCCTTTTGCCCTCTTTATCGTATGATTCTATATGGGATGCACTTTCTCCTAGAGTAAAAATCTGAGACAGCCAGCAGGGCTTTCTCAGTGCTCTTCTTACTGTTTATAATGTTCTTCCCTTTTTGATTCACCAGTGCTTGGATTTCATGAGGACAATAAGGCCACTTAACTTCCATGTTTTGATCTTACTTTGGCTTAGATTAAACATGCACCTGTATAATCCTTTTTAGTGCATTTACATTTATAAAAACGCTTGTCTGTATCTTGTTGCCAGCAAATGGCTGCATCAGAGGACCAGGCTTGTAACTGTCTTGTCACAAGTTGCAGTCTGAAAACTACACTGTTGGATAAAGATGGTAAACTCTTAATGTACAAGGTATTGAGATGCACAGGTAATCATTGTAGTGGGGGCAGTTTGACAGTAGTTTTTCTAATTTGTATTAAATCTAGGTAGTCTATGGATCTTAACCCTTGACCACTCTCAACTCTGTTGTTCACAATAGGAGGAGGTGGGATAAGAGGCAATCTCAGCTTCTTGCAAAAGTGATCTTGATTTGCAGATGTTCAGATTGTATTTCAGCATTTAAAACAATCCGTACTATACGCTGCTATCTTGCACAATCTTCAACCTTGCATCCACTAGACTTACACCACTCTGCTGATCCAGGTAGCACACTTTGTTTTAAAGACAATTTGTATTTGTTGATGGTGTTTTGGGTAGCTTTGGATGCTTTGGATACCAGAACCTTTTTCCTAGGAGTCCACATTGACTAACCTTTGCACTTGACCCTGACCCTGCCTTGTACCATATCGCACAATAATTTTGCTGGATAAGATCTGAGACCAATCCTGAAGAGATTTTAAATTGATGCAACTTGCATGTCAGTAGGTCAGAAGAGGATTGTGGAAGGATAAGTAACTGACAGGAGGGTGTCAATTAAAGCTGACTAGGGCCTACTTTTATATGACACCTACACATCAAGAAAGAAGTAAACAGAAATTTAAACTTATTTGGACCCAATTTCAAAGGTATAATTTGCACCAATTTACATATACCTCTTCCTTTATATTAAACCAAAGAACCAGTCTTTCTTAAATGACTAAAGATAAAACTGTCTTATTAAATGCTTGGAATATTGAACAAAAATAATCAGTCTTAAAATAGATTGAAAATGAGTACAGTAACTCCTCGTTTAATGTTGTAGTTATGTTCTTGAAAAATGTGACTTTAAGCAAAACGATGTTAAGTGAATCCAATTTCCCCATAAGAATTAATGTAAGTGGGGGGCTGGGGTTTAGATTCTAGGGAAATATTTTTCACCAGACAAAAGATAGATACACACACACACACACACTCTATAAGTTTTAAACAATCTAATTCTGTACACAGCAGTGATGATTGTGAAGCTTGGTTGAGGTGGTGAAGTCAGAGGGTGGGATATTTCTCAGCGAATGCCTTACTGTTAGATGAAGAACTAGAACAGCTGAGCCCTCAAGGGTTAATAAGTTGTTAATGTAGCCTCACACTCTGCAAGGCAATACAAATGCAGGGAGGGGAGACAGCATGGCAGACAGACAGAGAGGCAGACTGTGTGTGTGTGTGGGTGTGTGTGAAGAGATGCGCATTGCCCCTTTAAGTAGGCTGACTCCACTCTAAGTAGATCAGCAATTTGAGACAGCCCCTGCTGCTAGCACGCTCCCTGTCCCCTGTCGTGTGCGCCCCCCCCTCCCCCCCCATGGAAATGGGGTAAGCGAGGGGCAGGAGGACACCCTGACATTAGCCCCCCTCTTCCCAACCCCCACCCCATAGCAAGCAGGAGGCTCCTGGGAGCAGCTCCAAGGAGGACAGCAGGAGCAGCACATGGCAGTGGGGGAAGGGACAGCTAGGCAATTGATCACAGGGGCAGCAGCCCAGCAGGCTGTCCACCCTGATTCCAGGCCCCCACCAGCTAGCTCCAACTGGCTGCTCTTTCTGCAAGTAGTGGACAAAGCAGGTAGCTGCCAAACAATTTATAAGGGAGCATTGTGTAACTTTAAACGAGCATGTTTCCTAGTTGATCAGCAACGAAACAACATTAACCGGGACTGCTTTAAGTGAGGAGTTATTGTATTCATTATTGTATTCATAATAGTAGGCTCTCTTACTGACCTAAAGGGGTGTTCTTGGCAGGGCCGGCTCTAGGATTTTTGCCACCCCAGGCAAAAACAACGCCCCGCCTCAACTCTGCCCCCTACCCAAATCCCCAGCCCTGCCTCTCCCCCCCCCCCCCCCCCATGCTCTCAAGCCTAGGAAGGAGGGAGGGAGGGAGGGGGAGCAGTGGCGCGCGAATCAGCTGTTTCGCGCGCTGCAGCCACTCAGGATCTCCCCCTCCCTCCCAGGCTCTCAAGCCTAGGAGGGAGGGGGAGAAGCGGCGCGCGCCGCAGCCGCTCGTGATCTCCCCCTCCCTCCCAGGCTCTCAAGCCTAGGAGGGAGGGGGAGAAGCGGCGCGCGCCGCAGCCGCTCGTGATCTTCCCCCTCCCTCCCGGGCTCTCAAGCCTAGGAGGGAGGGGGAGAAGCGGCGCGTGCGCCGCAGCCGCTCAGGATCTCCCCCTCCCTCCCGGGCTCTCAAGCCTAGGAGGGAGGGGGAGAAGCGGCACGTGCGCCGCAGCCGCTCGGGATCTCCCCCTCCCTCCCGGGCTCTCAAGCCTAGGAGGGAGGGGGAGAAGCGGCGTGCGCGCCGCAGCCGCTCAGGATCTCCCTCTCCCTCCCAGGCTCTCAAACCTGGGAGGGAGGGGGAGCAGCGGCGCGCGAATCAGCTGTTTCACACGCCGCGGCCGCTCGGGATCTCCCCCTCCCTCCCAGGCTCTCAAGCCTAGGAGGGAGGGGGAGCAGCGGCGCGCAAATCAGTTGTTTCGTGCGCCTTGGCGGTGAGCTAGGGCGGCCGGGGCACATTTTTAGGGGCGGCATGGCCGGCGCCAGAATGCCGCCCCTAAAAATGTGCCGCCCCAAGCACCAGCTTGTTTTGCTGGTGCCTAGAGCCGGCCCTGGTTCTTGGATAATATAGCTGCCACCATCTGTCAACTCTGAAATTTCAGATTTCACTTGAAATTTAAGTGACTCTTATAGTGAAAGATTCTTCCTGCCATGTGAACTCTTTAGACCATTGGACTGTGCAAAATAGACTTTATTTTAATGTTAAGCCTATGTAAGGGAAAGGAGTTTTATCATAAGTTAGAGCTCCTAGTTCTATTCGAAGCGTTGTGACTGATTTATGTGGTTTTGGACAAATCACTTTAACTTCTCCAGGTGAAACAACCCTTTGAGGGCTTTTCAAGGCCCTTTCATCCATCTTAAGCCTTGCTGTGGGGCTGTGTTAAGGAGTAGAGCAGCCTTGTAGGTACTCTTCTAAATCCCTTCATGCCAAGGAGAATGCTTCCATGTCTGCACTGCTTAGGCTAGTGTGCGGAGGGACAGTGGGAATCACAAACTGTGGCTGTAGTGATACTAAGGGCTTGTACACACTACCACATATGTCAGTATAAGTTACGTCACTCTGGTGTGAATAAGCCACCCCCCGAGCGGTGTAAGCAGGGTGGATTTGATTTAAATCAAATTGATTTAAATCACTAGTCAGGAAAACTCTAAGCATGGATTTCTACATAAAAGGGCATTCTTGTTGGTTGTTATAACCTTAATACATATTCTTCACAACTCAGATGTAGGTTTCATTTTTAGGAGGTGGGTACTATACATTTTTAAAGTGATTTATTTTGAAAACTTTTCAGATTAGTTTGACAGCTATATCAGAAAATGAATGATTGTTTGGTTATTTCATTTACCAAAGGTAATTGAAGCAGATATTTATGAAGTAATTGGGAGGTGAACGATCTCCAATTCAACAGCTTAATCATTAATAATTGGAAGATTTTCTTGCCATGCTGTATTAGGAGGAGAACATCACCAGACATTTAAATTGTTTTAGTTAACTAAAACAACAACGTTATGTATTCTGGATTTTTTTCTTGAACAGTAAACATATAATATTTTAACAACAAGCATATGAATTTTTGAATTTAAACATCCACGTTTTTTAAAATCAGGTTGGTTTTTGTTAAAATTGTTAAACTAAAATAGTTAAATAAAATATTAAAACAATTTTTTTAAATTGACCAGGTCAACATGAGAAACTTTAAATATCGGTTTCTGCAGCTAACTCAGTTGTCTTCATTTTCATTTTCCGTTCATAATCTGGAAAAGAAAAATAAGCTTTCCTGCTTTTTCAGATCCCAAACGATTTCTCAATTTGGAATGAATTAGTCCAAAAAGAAAATATTCTTTCTGCACCGGCAGAAGAAGCAACTGCTGTTAAAAGTGAGATTATCACTTCAACAGTCTGTGAATCCAAGTGCTTAAGTGACTTCCACCAGTTCACTGGTGTGACTTTCTTTAAAACATTATCAGCAAACATAAATTTATTGAATGGTTCTTATTACCAAACTGGGTCTCCTGTAAAAGTTTTCCCTTCTAGTGAGAGAATGGTATGGTAGATCTCAAATCAATGAAGGCTACATTCAGAAAGACCTCAAGACTTCTGGAATATGCTGCTCCGACAGTTTCACTTTTGTTTCTACTGCCTGTCCCTCCCTTCTCACATTTATCTCAAGACTTCTCCTTGTCCAGATCTATTCCGCCCCCAATAATCTTCTGTTCACTGAACTTTTTGAAACTTTGTACTTTTAGAGAGAGGTAAGGGATTGACTCTGTGTACACACATTTGCAGAGGGACAATAGGGTTGAGACCCGTTATTTACTCACCATTTATTTATTTATTTATATTTATTATTTTTATATATTTATTTATTTATATAAAAAAATAAAACATTTGTGCTGTTAACAAGTATGTTATCAATGGAGACACAAATCCACAGCAAACTAAGCATCTCTGATGGGATCTTCCAGACTGAGCACTCAGTCCCATTGGGTAGATAGAAAGATTAACCTAAATAATCTATACAGAAGCCCATGAAACACCATAAGATTGGGTCCCTAATCCATGAATTATTGGAACTCGTTTACAAAACTTTTTTTCTTAAACATTACATGAATTTATTCTCATTCTATAGAATTAGAATTTATAATCCCTATTCCATGATGAGATACATTATAGCTCAAAGATATCTTAATTAAAACTATCTTTTTAGATAGGTTTTTCCTCAAAGCATTTTATCAAAAAAACCCAATTTTAAAAAAAATCATTGATTTTTATCCACGCTGTGTGTAAGTTACCCTGACCTAAGTACTGGTATGGACAGCGCTATGTCGGCGGGAGATGCTCTCCTGCCAACATAGTTACTGCCTCGCTCAGAGGTGGTTTTATTATGAGAACTCTCTCCTGTTGGTGTAGAGCATCTTCACCAGATGCACTACAGCAGTGCCGCTGTAGCTTTTCTAGTGTAGACTAGCCGTCATACTCTGCACAAGTGGTGTGCTGCCGCTTTGCATCCTGACTATAGTATGAAGTATGCTGTTTAAGATGTTTTTCCCAATGAACTTTGCTTCACCTGTATAAAACCCAGTTACTTGTGCTTTATGCAGATGAAACACAGTTCACCTGCTTAAGTTTACCTGGTTCTGTAATGGGTATGAGACTGACTTACTCTGCAGTTGCAATTCTAAGGGCTGGTCTACACTAACCCCATAATTCAAACTAAGATACGCGACTTCAGCTACGTGAATAACGTAGCTGAAGTCGAACTATCTTAGTTCGAATGAAAAAGCACTTACCCGGGGTCCGCATGCGGTGTGCAGGCTCCCCCGTCGACTCCGCCTACTCCGTTCGTCGAGCTGGATTACCAGCGTCGACGGCGGAGCACTTCCTGGTTCGATTTATCGCGTCTAGACAAGACGCGATAAATCGAACCCAGAAGATCGATCCCGCGCCTCCGACAGGACGCGTGAGTATAGACGTACCCGTAGTTCCTTGAATGAGAAGGTGGCATACAAATAAATAAGTACTACAGTAGAACCTCAGAGTTACAAACACCCAAGTTACGAACTGACCGGTCAACCACACACCTTATTTGAACCACAAGTACGCAATCAGGCAGCAGAGATGGAAAAAAGCAAATACTGCATAGTACAGTACTGTGTTAAATGTAAACTGTTAAAATAGAGTTTACAAAAAGATTAGTCAAGGTAAGGAAATGTTTCTGTGCTTATTTCATTTAAATTAAGATGGTTTAAAAGCAGCATTTTTCTTCTGCATAGTAAAATTTCAAAGCTCTATTAAGTCAATGTTCAGTTGTAAACTTTTAGAAGAAAAACTAACGTTTTGTCAGACTTACAAACATTTCAGTTACGAACAACCTCCGTTCCTGGGATGTTTGTAACTCTGAGATTCTACTGCAGTAAGCCCATTAAGTGCTGTTACAGTCCTAATGAGCACACCGGCTGTATTTTAAGTGGTGTCTAGAAACCTGCTGACTTTTTCGCTTTATATTATAGTGAAAATGATGCATGCTGTATCACCTTGAGCCTCCAGTTATGCATTTCCTGGTACCCTTTTAAAAGTAAGAATACAGGAAGCTTATTTATTTTGTATATTTACAGGACTGTCACCAGATCTCCAGTCAATGGAGCAGATTCGGAGAATTATGAGACCCACAGATGTTCCTGACACAGGTAAGCTGTACAGAATTTATTGTATATATATCTTGCTATGATGCCAAAGCAAACTTATCAGTGGCATTAGAATATCGGAACCAATTTCTATTTATGCAGTTCAGACCCTTGAAACAGTCTAATTGTGCTTTAATTGTAATCTTCAGTACCCTATTCCTGTTCCTACCTGAGATCCCAAGTCTTTCCTGGTGCATACGACAAATTTAATTGTGCTTTTTGGTAACTAATAGAGTATTTGTTTTAACAGAGCGTCTGAGTACTTGTTTTGCACCCTTTGTCTGCTTCTTGGCAGAATTATGAAGTTTGCATTCCTTGTCTAAGAGAATGGATTGTAGTGAATTATCCCAAATAAATAAAACAAGGCTTTCTAGAAAATCAATAGAATATCAAAGTGAAATCAGAAAAACTAAACCGAAAATACAGGTTCTATCTCCCTAGCCTTAGTTAAATAGGCCCCAAACATTTACAGTTATTCAAAATCTATCAAAGAACATAACCTGCATTTCTAGAGTTCTCTTGGTTTCTCAGGCCTCTGCTTCTCATCATAGCATCAGAGTTTAAATTAATCTGGGGTTAGTAGTAATCTCCTTGCTGTGCAGGCTTGCCAGTTTTTTTATAACGTCTACTTCTACTTTTCTGTGGCCAGATGTTGAACTTGTTTGTATTAATGTTCTAGCCCTAAAGTTCTCTCTTCCACTATCATATTAATACTTGCATAAATACATTTTATGAGGGGAGCAAATTGATCTGTCCCTTTTACCACTACAGTAGCCACTTCTATATCATTTTTATTGAAAACTACCCCCTTCCCCAGAACTGTAGGAGACGCAATTACTATTTTGTTCCCTAATAAAGAAGATCCTCAGCCCTGCGTAGGTGGTGTCTAGTAATGCATGAGCTTGCTTTGAGTAGTTATTGGTCTGAAGTCAATTTGAATGTTAAAGGAGGTCTCAATAGGGTTATCTTTGTCTATCAGTACACCATCTCCTTTAAGTCCAAGCTTTTATTATAAAGATCCTCTTTCACAGCTGACTTCTTCAAATGTCAGTCTGTATTAATTTTATTGTATCAATTTATGAATGGGCAGTATCCTGTCCATCACCATAAGCAAAAATATGTTAGAGTGCAAGTTAATACCTATATACAGTAACTCCTCACTTAACGCTGTAGTTATGGTCCTGAAAAATGCTACTTTAAGCTAAACGAGGTTAAGCGAATCCAATTTCTCCATAAGAATTAATGTAAATAGGGGGTGTTAGGTTCCAGGGAAATTTTTTTCACCAGACAAGACTATATTTTATACATATATACACACGCACATACACAACATAAGTTTTAAACAATGTAATACTGTACACAGCAATGATTCTGAAGCTTGGTTGAGGTGGTGAAGTCAGAGGGTGGGATATTTCCCAGGGAATGCCTCATTACTAAATGATGAACTAGCACTTGGCTGAGCCCTCAAGGGTTAACACATTGTTGTTAATGTAGCTTCACGCTCTACAGGGCAGCATGAATGGAGGGGAGGCAGCATGGGGGAGAGAGATAGACACACACCGTGTGTGTGTGTGTGTGTGTGTGTGTGTGAGAGAGAGAGAGAGACACACAGACACACACACACACACAGACACACATATTGCCCCTTTAAGTACAGTAACTCCTCACTTAGTCATCCCGGTTAACGTTCTTTCTTACCTTGCTGATCAATTAGGGAACATGCTGGTTTACAGTTGTGAAATGCTCCCTTCTAGTCAGGCTATCAATGGCAGTTCAGCTGTCCCTTCCCCCACTGCCATGTGCTGCTCCCTGAGACTCCTGCTTGCTTGAGCAGGGGACACACAGGAGGGAGGGAGCTGCTGCCTTAGGCAGCAGTTGCAGCTGCTGGCTTGCTGATCTAATTAACAAGGCAGTGTACTTCTGACCCCACTCTTGATACCCAATTGGAAATGCGCGTGTGTGTGTCTCTCTAACACGTGTGTCTGTCTGCCCTCCCTCCTTTTCTGCTGGCTTGTAGAGTGTGAGAGTTAACCCTTGAGGGCTCAGTGGAGTGCTAGTTCATTTAGCAAGGCATTCCCTGGGAAATTCCCACCCTTTGGCTCCTCCACCTCAACCAAGCTTCACTATCATCATCACTGTGTACCAGTATTCAGTCTTTTGTCTGGTGAAAAAAATTTCCCTGGAACCCAACACCTCTTATTTACATTAATTCTTATGGGGAAATTGGATTTGTTTAACATAGTTTCGCTTAAAGTTGCATTTTTCAGGAACATAACTACAAAGTTAAGTGGGGAGTTACTGTACGCTGACGCCACGCTACATACATTGCCTTTTTAAGTAGATCAGCAAGTTGAGACAGCAGCTGCTGCCAGCAGGCTCCCTCCATCCTGAGCCCTGTTGTGTCCCCTCCCCCCCCCCCCCCTCCCCACTCTGGCTTCCATCAGAAAGTGGCTTAAAAAAGGAGGGCTTTTTAACCAACGTGTCTGGTGTCACTGCTAGAGCCAATCCATCTTAAGGCTGCCTGCATAATTATTTGATTCTAGTTCACAAGGACACTTTCGTCTGAAAATCTTGTTACCTGCTCTTGTTGCAAATGACCCCCAAAACTACTATAACTGGAAGATTAAAGAAACACTTCTTCCTGTTCAGTTTACTTGGTGCAATTGACAGCACCTGTTCAGTTTCACTGTTCTGTTGCTGGTTCATGCCCTTGCCAAGCTATAAGACGGTGTTGACCAGCAACAGTAAAATCAAAGCTGGAACTGAGGAAGTTGAAGAAAAAATGTGTGTGTATAGAGAGAAAAAGGAGGGTTGGTCTTCTAAGCATCAACAGGGAAAACCCACTTAAATTCCCCCCTCCGCTCCAAAAAAATATTATTTCAAGATATCTCTGAAAAATGTGGTAGATTCTTAATAACTTCTTTAAATCCTGACTGGCAGTTTCTCCAGTCTGGTTCAGCCACAAATTATTGGGCTTGATGCAGGAATTATTGGGAAAGATTCTGTAGTCTGTTGGTAGGAGGTTAGACAAGATTATTATAGTCCCTTTTCGCATTAAAATTTTATCTTAAAACCTATGAAATTTGAATTTTAACATCTCATTTTTAAAAAATAAAGTTGAACATTCCTTTAAGTTGGCAATATTGTGGGGCTCTGGATATTAAGTCTTTTTTCCCTAAGGCCTATCTTGCTACTCTTGTCTTCAGTAATTTTAAATAGTATTTTCACCTTCATGCACTTGATATGATAAAACTGAAGTGGCTGGTGTAGTCTAACAATGAATTGAGTGTTTGGTAATCAGAATGGTCATCGGAAAATTACCACTGCGCTTTCCTATTCCAATGTCTTCAGAATTACTCGTGTTAACTTTATTAATGAGTATACTACGGTTCAATTTATATGCTGTTTTCATGGTGTTGGGAGATCATGTTAAAATATCATTAAACATATGGTGTGGTAATATGATTTAGTCTTAATTGTGTAGATGAAACCAAAATACGTTGTGGAGTTTTGTTATAGCACTGTAAAGGTCATGGGCCAGATTCATCTAACCTGACACTTGTGTGGAGTCGTAAAGGAAAGGTCATATGTCCCATCAGGGGACAAGTGCAGCCCAAAAAGTGAGAGCTCCAGAGTAGTTTCTGTTAGCATGTTCCTATAGAAATCTTGGTAGAGAGAACCATCAGGGAGGGCAGTGATGCCACCACCTGCCCCCTCTCAAGGTATGTCCAAAACTAGAATTGAGGGTCTCAGTAGTCTCCTTCAGGTTCTTTAACATTTTGAAATGGAGTACTAACCAAAAAGCAAGCTTCCTGGTAGATACAAATTGCTGAATGCAGGCAGTACATTTTAGCATTTCAGGTAGACTAAGTACTAGATGTTTCCGTGCAGTCTCTAGCTGTAGCTTGTGTTTTGGATGACCAGTCAAATATAGACAAGTAAATTTTAATGTCTGCATTTTATTTGGTGGGGATGGGACAAGTTAGGGCAGAGCACAGTGACTGTGAAAAGAAATTGAAGACACCTTTGTGGAAGATTAAACACTTGCCAGAAACACCTTCAGAGTGGTTTTTTTGGTTAGTTCGTACTATAAAACAGTTTTGGTGCATTTTCTTCATATAGATAGATAACAGCTAAGGGTGCATCTACACTGGAATAAAAGACTCAATGGCATGGCTGCCCTGGCCCAGGTCAGCTGACTTGCGCTCCAGCTGCAGGGCTAAAAATAGTTGTGTAGACGGTTGGGGCATGGTCTGGAACCTGGCTCTGGAACCCTCCCACCTCACAGAGTCCCAGAGCTTGGGCGCCAGCCTGAGTCTGAACATCTACACAGCAGTTTTATAGCCCTTCGATCCCAAGTCAGCTGACCCAGGCCAGCCACAGGTGTTTAATAGCTGTGCAGATGTACTAAAATGCTCTAGTTAAAATTATACAAATGTTGTTTGACTTTCAGATTTGTCTGTTTAGTAACATTTCTAAGCAGGCAAGAATTGTCAAAACAAAGCCACTGTTTAGAAGTACAAAATGGCTGAAAAGCAAATGGCTTACACACACAGAGTAATGTCTACACAAGAGCTGGAAGGTATAAATTACAGTTTGAGGAGACATCTGATTGAGCTAGTGCTCTAAAAAATAGAAGTGTGACTGTGGTAGCATGAGTGATGGGAGGGGCTAATCACCCTGCATATAGTCCCATCTGAGACCTGTATGGCTCCTCGAATTGGAATTTACATTTTCCAGCTCTAGCGTAGACAACCTCAGATTTCAAAATGGCGACTGGGTTGTATGAAAAGTAGTACACCGCAAAACTAGTGTTTTGGGGTTTGGTTTTGTTTTTAAACAAATTGTTGGTATACTGAATCAGTCAACATTTTGCCTCATAACATTTTATGGCAAAGTTGGAAAGGGTTTTGAAAAGGGTTTTGTCTGGGAAGAAATAAAGTAACTTTAGTTTGGCAGAGTGAATAACTGTGTTACGGGCACCAAACTGGAGTGTTGAATGCAGAACAAAAGGAAGAAGTGTGACCTCTGTTTTCTTTATAAATACCATGTTTTTTAGCAGTTTGATTAGTATATTTATGAAGTAACATCCACACAAATAAGCTCATATGGCAAATTTTCAGCTTTAAAGTGTACGGTAGCATCACTTGCTTCAATCTAGATAAGACAAGGAGGAGTAACTAACCATTTTAATACTGTCAGTAGCTAGATTTATTTTACTTCTTAATAGTGTGTTTTTTCTATAACAGAAGACTAGCATATTTTCATATTTGTAATTAAGTACCTACCTAGAATACCTGATTCACTTAATCCTACTACATAGTTTTACTGTAACTACACTTGAAGCATGACTATGAATGGAGGAGGTTTTTAAGATATGTTAAACATGTAAATTGAAATTGTACATCTAGAATCAAATGTCATGTCTCTTGTGGAACTCTCTGAAAAACTAATAGGGTCCTGGATGTAACCCATTCGACTGCAGCGATTTGTAGCGAGGAGTACTAAAGTGGTGGTCTTGACTAGATACTATACAGCCTAATTAGATACTACATTTCTTGGGTTTTAGAGGTATTGAGTCAATGATTCACAAGGATTTCATCTTTGTGAAACTTCATATCAAAGAATGTACTTGGCAAACATGACTGCTGTACTACAGTATTATGGAGAGCTATCTGAGACTCTAGATCAGAGTGAATATTGGTCTGTAGGCCGATCGGAGTTGGTTGCTGCTCTGCAGTGTGCATGTATAGCAGTACTCAAGAACTGCTCAGATAATCTCAGTAAATGTGCTAGATCTTATTATGTAGTTTATCTAAATGTTTTTCAACCATGTTCCATCCAGAAACCCCCCTCAGCTTCTTACTATAGCTTACCAAATCCCACAGGCCTTTAGCTGCAAAAGGTCACAGCCTGGCCCCAGTTCCACAATCTTGCTGGTTTGAGTGATAGCGTTTGTGGAGCTGTTGAGGCAGGGTTGGTTTTTTATTTTTTTTTAAAATAAATAAGGCAACTCAAATCAGTGATTTAAGTCACCAAGTAGAAACCCTTGATTTTATTAAAATCAATTTTAATGAAATTTCTCATTTGTATTTTCTAAAGAAAGATGCAGTCTCATTGATATAACCATTAAAACATGTTTATTTACAACTAAATAGAGCCTTTATTCTAGATTTGGTTACGTCTTTTTGATGTGTAGGAGGGTACACTACAAATACATACATTTATTTAAGCGATTTATAGCATAGTATTTTCAGATTCTTAAATGTGCATTTTTAGCATGTTAGAAAATGAATGATATATTATTTACTAGATGTAGTTTTGCTCATGATTTGTGTCAAGCTGCTGTTTGTTTAAACACACAACAGCATATGTTAGCTTCTCTAATCAAAACATGTTTCACATCTACAACTAAATGATTAAACAGATTAACTGTAGTCAGTGAATCAAGCTGATTATTTCAGCTCAAACTGGATACATTTTTAAATATGCCTAAGTGAAACTGACTGGAACTTAAGTTCCCACTTGCTTGTATCTCTTGAAAGAGAGTTTCCTAAATTACTTAGGCTGACCTCTTGTGCCATAGTAATAAAGCTTGACCTCAAAAGTAAGATTTCTATATAAAGACAGATTCAAGGGGGAAAAAAAAAAGAAGCCTTTAACTCAGTTTTTGATAGGGGCTCATAGATTCAGCATATCTATTTTTTATGTAGATGTAGTGAGAGATCAGAATAAATATAGGCCTTAACATATTGTGTATTAAATTCAGATTTCACTTTAAACAGGTTTATTTTTAAAAAGAGAGACTTACTATATAATCCTTTTTTCCCCAAAGAAACTTTTTTTTAATCCACCCTGTTTTTAGGAGAGTTTTTCATCATATTTACATAAGTAATCACTGACTATTGATGATCCCTACAATTATAGAGGGTTTTTTTTAAAAGGGGGAATATTAGGACACTTTCTAAGATTACTGTCTTTCAAAGGCTTGCTGTGTGACTTGCTGTGGTCGGATCCGGACAAAGATGTGCAAGGATGGGGCGAAAATGATCGTGGGGTCTCGTTCACTTTTGGTGCTGATGTGGTCAGTAAATTTCTGAACCGTCATGATCTGGATTTGATCTGTCGAGCTCATCAGGTACAAACTCTACTATCTTTGCTAATTTAAATCTCCACTTTTAGCCTTTCTTTGAGGTATTAGGGATTGAAAGAATTATCTTCATTTATGTTTAAGATACCACTTGCCGGTATCTGCAGAATCCATTTTCCAATCTAGCATTTACAGTTTGACCAGATGTAGTTGTCTTGGTACTTCTAGAAGCACCAAATAGAAGGGTGTTCCTCAGAAACCAATATCTAATTCCTGTTACCAATATTTGTGAACACTTATTTCAGTTTCAACAACCATGATGTCATGCATACCCTGCCCCCCATATTATGTAATTGCTGTGATCTCTTGTTCAGAGGGAGCACGTGAATATTTTACAGGAGCAGTTTAGGTGCCTAGGCTTCAAGAATGGTGTAGACTTGTGGCTTAAAAAAATCAAAGGCACTGAGCAATACAACTTGAGCCATAATTTAAGTGACATCTGATTTTGGTGATCTACACTTTTGGGTCTCCAACTTAACACACACATTTTCAGAGGTACTGATCCCCTTTAAATTGTGGAAATATAAACAAATACAGTGTATTGAAATCTGCATTCCAGAGTTGCTACCTTTATTCTGGTTCCAGTACATATATACATTTTCCCATGGAAGAATCTATTTGTGTGATTTGTTAGATTCTGAAACTGCCTAAAGTAATGCTTAAGTATGCAGATGAATTTAATATTAAATGTTTCTGTTCAAAAGGAATATCATTAAGCTTCGTAGACTAAGAATTAACCTCTCTTGAGAGTGGTTCCCATCTTGGAGTTAGGTTTCATTACTTGTACTGGTTTTTTAATTAACTTTTTCTACTTCTGGAAAATAAAAGGATGCAAGCTTTTACTGCATGTCGTGCAGTAACCAACCAAAGTGTCTGTGCAAAATTTTGACACTCATGGATCTCTCTCCGCTGGTGCAAGTTACAGATCTTTTCTCCTGCAGCAAAAGTTGTGACGGCCAGTAGGTGTTTCAAGATCAGTACCTTCAGATGGCACTGCTGCCAATATATCAGTTATTCAGGCGGTCTCTTTAAAAGCATGCAGAGTAGGTGTAGCTTTGTTGGTCCCAGGATGTTAGAGGCAAGGTGGGTGAGGTAATATCTTTTATTAGACCAACTTCTATTGGTGAGAGAGAGCACACGGAGCTCTTCAAGTCTGGGAAAGGTACTCCCAGCGTAACAGCAAGATTTAGTATAAGTAGTTAGCATATACTGGAAGGGACCATTCAAGGTAGAGTAGTCAGTTAACACATGTAGTCATAGGACTAAAAAAGTGTGTGAGACTGTGGTCACGATCCATAAATCCAGTGTCTCTGTTCAGCCCATGATTTTTGGCGTCTATCAGAGTAATGAATTTAAGATCCCAGGCTTGTCTTCTGAAAACGTTGAGTAGTTTTCCAGTTAGTGATCAAACCAGCAGACAAAAGGGGTGCCATTGTAGTCCTCAACCACGATTGTGTTGACGAAGCCAACTGACAACTCTGACACCACTTTTATTATAAAGAACTCAAAGAAGACCCCACACCACAGTTTACCCAGAGACTTAAGCATATCATCAAATCCTTCCCCAAACAATTCCAAGAGAAACTACAAACTCACCCCCCATGAACCCATCCCAGGGACCTTCTACGTGCTTCCCAAGATACTCTCTCCCCAACAGAAGTTGGTCCAATAAAAGATATTACCTGACCTATCTTGTCTCTCTAAAAACATCCTTCTAGGCATTATTGTTGCAAAATAACTTCACAATTTTATGTCTGGACTATCTTTATAGATTTTAGGTGAACAGTAGTGTTAATTTTCAGTGTAGTAGCCGTGTTAGTCTGTGTCAGCAAAACGAAAATAAGAGAGAAAAACTTGTAGCACCTTAGAGACTAACAAATTTATTTCAGCATAAGCTTTCGTGGGTTAGTACCCACTTCATCGGATGCATGGAATGAAACATACAGTAGATATTTATACAGTCAGAGAAACATGATAAGGTGGAGGTGCATAGACCAACCTTAAGAGGCTAATTAATTGAGAGGAACCATAACAGCAGGGGAAGAAAAACCTTATGGTTCCTCTCAATTAATTAGCCTCTTAAGGTTGGTCTATGCACCTCCACCATATGTTTCTCTGACTGTATAAATATCTGTCTACTGTATGTTTCATTCCATGCATCCGATGAAGTGGGTACTAACCCACGAAAGCTTATGCTGAAATAAATGTGTTAATCTCTAAGGTGCTACAAGTTTTTTTCTTTTTTTAGTAGTGTTAATGTAACCGTTACCCAGACACTGGGTAGCTGCCCATGGAAGCTATTTTATTTTAGGCATACATTACTTTGTCTTCTAGTGCCCCATGGTATGTACCGTATATACTTGTTCATAAGCCAAATTTTTGTAGTAAAAAAGGGAAGCAAAAGAAAAGGGGGTCGGCTTTATGAACGGGTATAGAGAGAGGGAGAGCTGGGACACAGCCCCTCCCCACAAAACAGAGGGGACAAGGAGAGGCAGCACAGCTAGCAGAGCCAGAAGGGAAGAAGTGGCGCCAGAGTCTCTGCTTCTGGCCACGCTGCTCTCCCCCCAACCTCTGAAGCAGCTGCAGCTTTGGGGCTGGCATGCTGCGGCCGCGCCGCCCGGCCCCGCCTGCTGGAGCACGCTGCGGCCGCGCCGCCCGGCCCCGCCTGCTGGAGCACGCTGCGGCCGCGCCGCCCGGCCCCGCCTGCTGGAGCACGCTGCGGCCGCGCCGCCCGGCCCCGCCTGCTGGAGCACGCTGCGGCCGCGCCGCCCGGCCCCGCCTGCTGGAGCACGCTGCGGCCGCGCCGCCCGGCCCCGCCTGCTGGAGCACGCTGCGGCCGCGCCGCCCGGCCCCGCCTGCTGGAGCACGCTGCGGCCGCGCCGCCCGGCCCCGCCTGCTGGAGCACGCTGCGGCCGCGCTGCCCGGCCCCGCCTGGCCCACCCCAGCTACGGTGGGAAGAGATGGGTTGGGGAGAGTGTGGGGGTCCTGGGCTAGGGGTGGGGTCATGTGGGGGGTGGTCACAGGGGTTACTCCCCTGACCCCCAGCTTCTCTCTCTCTTCCTTTCCCCTTCCCCCCGCCCCCTCAATTTCCCAACAAGTGCCTGCAGACACTTAAGGTAAACAAACTTTCTCGGCCCACCAGCAGCTTATCCTGATGGCCCAGGAGCCAAAGTTTGCCGAGCCCTGAAATATAGGGTCGGTGTATGAAAGGGTCATACAGTTTTTTTGCTATTTTTACCTATCCATCCTTGGGGGTGGTTGGCTCATAAACGAACTGGCTTATGATCGAGTATATACGGTATGTGGTGGTGGTGGGATGCAGCATGGAGGAGATCTCCCTTACCTAGGAACTGGTCATTCTTGCACTATAGTTTGAGCTGAATTACTGTTTTCTCTTTACTAAAGAGAATCATCAATATCTCTGGCAGACGCTAATTCTTCTAAGTACAGTAGAATCATTTTCATGAAAGCTCTCTTTAGAACATGGGAATTGTAAAATGTTACAGGGGTTTGTATGAATGGCACCAGAGTATAGTAAGAAAATGATATGGGATGCAGTAGTAATATGGTACCTTCTAAAAATATTATCTAAAACATTTGTTTGAATTATAAAACTTCTCTTTTGTACTCAGTATAAGGTTTCCAGATATTTATCAATTGAGAGCATGGTCACCAAACTTCAAAATTGAAAATCTTAATCAAATTTATCAGCACGTTAGCTATAGTTGTTTTTAAGCGATTTGATTTCAGATACTTTAATTTTTTTTCTGATTTGGCACCACAGCCCAGTGTTCTGTGTGTTCACCTCTCCATCATTAAATGTTCCTTTCACTGCCTACTTGTGTCACCTCCATAACATAAGCAATTGGTGCCTGCCTGAGAACTTGAGTTTAGGTGGTAGAATGAATCTAATTCCTGCAGGGTTTATCGTCTCAATAGATAGCTGTATTGACTTCAACTGTTTTGTTTTGTTTTTGTTCCCCCCCTCCCGTTGACAGGTGGTTGAAGATGGATATGAATTCTTTGCTAAACGACAGTTGGTCACCCTATTTTCAGCTCCAAATTACTGTGGAGAGTTTGATAATGCTGGAGGCATGATGAGTGTGGATGAAACTTTGATGTGTTCCTTTCAGGTATACTATGCTGCAAGATGAACATTTAGTCAGTGTTCTTTTTTTAGTGGATAGGTTTATAGAAACTATAAATTGGTGCTCAACATGTGCCACTAAGGGAAAATAAGCTGCAGAAGATGGTACTTACACAGCAGGCTGGCATCAAACCAACTTTGCCACAGGGAGCTCTTTAAGAGGCCTGGAATTCCTGTAAATAAACTTGCTATGTTCCATAGCTGCCATACGCTAGATTCTTGTGTGCATTCTCAGTGCACATTTAGAACTAGATTAATCTTCTTTCTGAGTCCAATTCTGGGCAGCAGAACAAATCCTTATTCAGAGATGATGGCATCCTGTACTGTGACTCCTCTTTTCAACTGGTGTTTTCTTTCTGCTTCAGACAAGTCACATACTAGCAGCTCCTGTTTTTTACCCAGCTAGAACGGACACAATCAAAAGCAGTTGGAAATGAAGTCAGTCTATAGGGAGTAATATGTGGAGACCTGAGTGGGATAAGGAAATAAACGGGGTGGTGAGGTTTATATTTTGTTTTTGCTCCTCAAAAGTAATCAAAATATAGTCAAAAATTTTAATTGTCACATTGACGTTCCATATATTATGATTATCTCAATTGTCATGGACTTATTAAAAATATTTCCTTGTTTGTTTGTTTGTTTTTCAAAGATATTGAAACCATCTGAAAAGAAAGCCAAGTACCAGTATGGTGGATTGAATTCTGGACGTCCAGTCACTCCACCTCGTACAGCTAACCCACCGAAGAAGAGGTGAAGAAAGGAACAATGTCAAAACACCATCAGATCTATCAAGGACAAAACTCCATATTACAGTATATAATAAGTGTGCACTGTAAAACCATCCAGCCATTTGACACCCTTTATGATGTCACACGTTTAACTTAGAGACGGGTAAAGGATCTTTACTAATTTTTTCTAGTAGAAAGCTGTGCGACACTGTATTGTAACAAGTATAGCTCCAAGTTCTAATATCCAACGTAGAGTAAAATCCAGATTTAAAAAATATCTATTGAATTACATATTCACTTATCACGGTTTTTAAAGTTGACCAACATCCCAGTTAAAACTTGATGTAATAGTTAAACCAGATGAGAGCATGATGTTCCATTTGTGTAATGTGGTCTTATTGTTGCTTGATTGCTTTTATTTTGGTTATTTTGTAGCTAGAATGATGCAAATATGGTATCTAGTCATGTTCCCTGGCTTTTTTTTTTTTAAACGAAATATGGAAGGGTCTTTTTAGGACAGCCACTGATTTTTTCTTTTCTTTCCCCATTCTTTGTAATCTTGCTATTTAAATGTGTGCCCCATTGTAACAAAAAGGTGATAGGATGGTAGTGAATAAAAAAGGCAAACTGTGTCTAAACTAGTGACCCAATAAAGCACCCTGACTGCACACTCTGACAGTCTGCATTGTTTGAGGGACAGAAAACTGTTTTGCTTTTTAACTTAAATTGCCACAGAATGGATTTGCGCACTACACTGTTTTAAATTATTGACATTACACTGTGCAGTGGCACTTCACTTAGGACTAAAATGGTATTGCCTATTAGTTGGTAATGTGATTATGTGGTACCTTGACTTTAGGTTTTATTAGCACGAAACACCTTTGGCATGCTTAGCTTCCCAGTAACATACTATGTGCATCAAAATGCATCTTGCGTAGCTCCACAAAACATGAAGATCCTTATTTGATAAGCCTTGGAAAGCTGAAGTTTTTTCATAAGAGGGTGTATTTAAATGGTGTTAACCTACTGTTCACTGATCAACTGACTAGTGATGGTTGAACTGTCTAATATTGCCATGTGAATGTTCTACATGATTGTAAGGCTTATGTCACTAAAGATTATATCCTGGATTTTCATTATCAAAGTTCATATATTGTATAGACTTTTGCTTTGTAGTGTACTATAGTAGCAATAATTTCTGTACATGATCAAGAGTTATGCAGTATTTCTTTTCTTGTTCTCTCCTTTCTTAAAAAGGTTCATATTGACAAATGGCAAGGTGTAGGGAAGTTCTAAAGTTAGTAATAGGGTAAAAATTGTAAGACACAGATTTGATAGGCTGTAACACTATTGGATATGATTATAAAAGTTTTTATTGAACATGGCAAATTTGCCAAGATTCTTTGGGGGAAGGCTTCAGATTTATACCATTCTAAATGTGCAACAGTAGATGTAAAACTCTTGACTTTAATATTGTCTTTGAAAATGTTAAATTGAGGATTCTGGCAACTTACATTTTATGAACTGGCACAGTATATAATGCAAGAGTGATTTCTGACACAGTGAAAAAGTTCTTTAAAATGGATTTAAGTCTTTTTTTCTAATTCCATTTTGTTTTAAATGCATATTTTAAATGTAGTTTTTCATTTAGTAAAAGTTGTCTAATTGATTTTTGAAGTCTGTCTGTCTGGTTATTTTAAAACTTTTTTGGATTGCTACTCAGCAATTGATTTTGTTAATACTTACTTACCTTTCTGTCCTTAGGCAGACTGGATCAGCTGCTGTTTGTTAGCTTAGTCTTTTTTGAGGGGAGCACTGATGTTCATAATGATACATTATTGTAACATCAGGACAACCATATGATACTTTTCTGAGTTGATTCAGTGATGACTATATCAGTCCAAGTTTGGAAAGGCCGGATTTCTGTCCAAGCGCTGGTCTACAAAATCCCCTCCTCCCCTGAAAAGAGGGGAAAATCACAATATCAAGTAGTAAGATTAATACTTTCAGAATCTAAGCAAAATTTGGGAATGCTTTTTGTATTCTAAAATACCAATGTCTACAGTTGAAGAGTATAGTACATTATGTGTATAATGTGCTGGCTTATATCGCAAATGTTTCCTCCAGGTGATCTTCAGAAGATAATTCAAGTGTCTTCAGAGAGACTGTTTGTTTTGGTTTTTTTGTTTGTTTTTTTAAAATTCCTATTTCCTTTTTATAATAGAAATTGAGGTAATGTTGAGGAAATGAGGTAATGAACTATCATCATACACTGGTGATACCATACAAGTGAAATCTGATTGAGAGGAAGTGATTTTTAGACAGGGTAGGGGGGATGGATTTAATACCTGTAACTAAAATGCCAGAATAAATTGTCTGTTAGACTGAATATCCCTGCCCTGTCCAGGGCTGACAGCTCCTGTTCCACATCTAAAACATTCAGCAAAACAAGGAAAGACCAGTATTGACATTCTTGATACTTTGAGGGCAAACACAAACATAATTTTAAAAAAGTTAAAACTAATGCCTGTATTCATCAAACAAGCACATAATATCTTCGTGCATTCAATAATGATGCAATCATATGCTTAGCAATGTTGAATACTACTTGTCATCAGTCTTTTTTTATCTTGACGTGAATGAGAGGTGATGTGTAACAAATGAAATTTATCAGATGTCCCCCCCTCTTATGCAAAAAGTAATAGTGAAAATAGAACACTTAACTTCATTGAAGGGCAAAATTAGCTTTCAGATTCCTCAGCCCATCAATGGCTTTCATCATTTCACTTGCTTAGAAAGGCATCGGGTGATTTACAGGTGTGGAGAATGAGTGGGATCCCAATTTTCTTGGAAGATCTGAAGGTATTTGGTACCATAAGAGCACTGTCCTGACTCATGGTGAGATTTGAGGGAATTAAAGTTTCTGGGGCCTACATTAGGATTTTTTTAAACATTGCTATAATTTGACATTTGAGTTAACCTACTAAATATTGAATTTGGGAAGTTTATTATGGTTGAGACCATAGCTCACGTTTCTATATCGAGATATTTTTAGATCTCAAAGCACTTTACAAAGGAATTGAAATAATCTCCATTTTACGGATGGGCAGACTGAGGCACAGAATTCTCAAATAAAAAAAAAAAGGGGGAGAAGTAAGACATTTCTCAATGACATTTAAAAATAAGTCACTAAAGCAGTGTCTACACCACAGAAATTTGGCACGCTACGATGGTGGTTATAGCACACTTCTAATGTGTATTTTGTCCACACAAGTGCTCATAATGCTATAATAAATTTTCAGGTTAGTCTTGCTTCAAGCAAGATTATACCACAATGTGGTCTGCCATTGTCAGTCTCCACTGGTGCAATGTTGGTATGGACAGACTGCTGGTGTAATTGGCCTATAGAGTGCCATGCAGTGCTTAGGTGGCCAGTCTGGTCTACTTTCCGCATTTCACTTTCCAGGCATCAAGTTGGCGACAGCCACCAACTATACCAAAAAATATTCACTGTGGAGCAAAGCTGTGTGAAGCTTGTGCTGGGAAAACTACAGTGATTAATTTGATTCAGCTCACCTGCGTGTCTCCAAAGAGGTGCTCCCAAAGGCAGACATGTGGACACTGGTAGCTGAAGAGAGATGATTTAGGGTCAACTGAATTCTGCTCTGCAGTATTTTTTAGTGCAGTGGCATTCAGCTAAAGGACCAATCATGCATTGGGGAGATACTTTTGGCCTGCTCTGCTCCATCTGTCCCATGCTATAATACAGGTAATACAGAAGAAGCAGAAACCATCCCCAAATCCCCCTCTGGGGATTCCATCAATGTGAATGAGGCGTTGCAGCATATTCCGTACCTTTTATCTTCATCTCCACAGTCTTTGGTGCAGAGATCATGTTGGGGGCAGGAAAGGTGAGTGGCTAATGTGTGCTACCCTCTAGCTATCCACAGCTGGTGTATGGTTCTTGGTAACCATTTCCAGCTGGGCAGAGAATCAGCCAGTCATAACTGGTATTTTGCCTACAGTTTTTTGTTTATTTTGTTCCTCTTGAGTGCGGGGAGGAGGGGAAAGCTGCCCATTGCTAGGAGATCCCCTGAACTCAGGCAGAGCCACTCAAGCAACTGTCCTTCTCTCCTGGGGTTCTTACAGCTTTGCAGGTGATGGAGCAGCCAGAACCATGTCCTCCCTCCCCAGCAAAGCCGCAGGGGAGCTGCTGATCAACTGCAGCAAGTGATAGCAGCTTCTCAGTCCTCCTGGCTTGCATCTGGTACAGTGAAACCCCGCTATAACGCGATCATTGGGGTCCAAAAAATTCCATCGCGATAAATGCGGGGTCGCGTTATAGGGGGGTTACAAAAAATTACCCTTTCAAGCCGTCTCTTCTCCCCAAAGCAGAAGTTTCAAGCTGGTCAGTTTCAAGCTGATCAAACTTCTCTGCTTTGGGGAGAAGAGAAGAGAGGGCTTGAAACTGACCAGCTTGAAAGTGACTGGCTTGAGTTTCAAGCTGGTCTCTTCCCTTCTTGCCAAAAGGGGAAGCGGAGGCAGGGGAGAAGGGGCGGCGGGGAAGGAACGGGAGATGGGGAGGAGATGGAGCCAGGGTTGGCTCCAGGCAAGGAAGCACGCTCTGGATGCTTTTTTTTTTTGCTTGGGGCAGCGGGAGCCACCTTATGATTGCGTTATAGCCGAATTCGCATTATGGCAGGGCGCGCTATAGGGGGGTTTCACTGTATTGCAGAGGAAGCAGTAAGAGGCAATGTCCCCTCTGCCTCCTTATGGTCACAGGGCTGATTGACACTTCAACTGGATTACTGGTGCAATTCCAGGAGCACATTTTTCAATTCATACTCATTACAAATTTTCATAAGTTACCATCCAGGGCCGCAAGTTTGGAAACTGCTGCTTTGACGCATTGGTTCTCAAACTGGTCCAAAGAGAAGGTGCTAGTGGCTTGTAGCGTGCTGGCTCCTCATATAGTGCTAGCTTTCCTTGTTTCTAGCTGCTGAATTGCATAGAACAGCTAGAAATATTTCTTCCATATAAACAACTTATATAGGTGGCACAAGGATATTGGCAATTGCAAATGAAACAAGGTGGTTCATGGGTTAATCTTAAGATACAGCCTACACTAGAAAAGATTTTAGATGCTCTTTGTGTGGGGGGGGGGGGAGGGCACCACTTGGAGGGTCAAGCAGTAAAGTAAGAAGATAGAGATGTCTTGTGTAGAAAGCCCTGGGACAATAAACTAGTCAGATTTACAGAGGAAAATTCACCCCTTTTGCAAAGAGCTGGCGTGAGTTCTCAGGACTTGCATTTCTATCTAGCCCAAAGTGCTGTGGAATAGCATGGAGGCATTATGGATTATATTGGTGAGGGACGAGGAGGATATAGATGTGAGCAGGAGAGACAGACCTCCCAGTATCTGCCAGAGGTAGGTGAGATTCCTCCACAGCATAGACTACACAGTCCTTCAGGGTTGGATTGTGGCCATTTCTGATTTGTTGGTAGATTGCTATATACCACATGCCATCTCTACCTACCATCTTTCTCCTAGTCAGACAAGATGGGTGAGAATCTTTTATTGGACCATCTTCTGTTAGTGAGAGAATCTTTTGAGCTCTAGGACCAATTCAAGTTCAGCTCCAGGTCAGTAGTGAGTGAAAGTTTTTACTATCTGATGGCCACCTGATTGTCTGCATGGACTGATTTTATTGGTCTAACTCACTTTCCAGTGGACAGGTGTTTATATCACATTTAACTTGCCTGCTGGTAATTTCGTTAGGGAGGGTTAAAACTGAAGGCTGATCTACACTAGAACAGGGGTTCTCAAACTTCATTGCACCATGACCCCCTTCTGACACACAAAATTACTACATTATGCCAGGATGGGGGACTGAAGCCTGAGCCTGCCCAAGCCCTGCCGCCCTGGACAGGGGAACCAAAACCAGAGCCTCACTTCCCCAGCTGGGGGATGGGAGGGAGGAATGTGTAACCCTGGGCCCCAGCAAGTCTATAACGCCAGCCCTGGTGGCACCATTATAATGGAGTGGCGACCCACTTTGGGGTCTCGACCCACAGTTTGAGAACCACTGCACTAGAAAACTAGATTGACCCAGCTGCATTGCTCAGAGGCATGAAAAATCTACACCCCTGAGTAACTTAAAAAGCTGCGACTTCTTAAGTGTAGTAGTAGTTCAAAAAAGAAGACACACAATGACTCAAGACATCCACAGCTTGGACACTTTCCACCACCCAAGAGGCTAAAGTCTGGATAGAGCAGGGGTTCTCAACCTTTTTCTTTGAGGCCCAGTCCCCACCCCCCTCCGCAACATGCTATAAAACTCCACAGCCCAGCTGTGTCATAACAACTGTTTTTCTCCATATAAAAGCCAGGCCAGCATTGAGGAGTAGCAAGCAGGGCAATTGTCCGGGGCCCCACAAAGCTAAGTTGCTCAGGCTTCAGCTTCATCCCCAGGTGTTGGGGCTCAGGGTCCCGGGCTGCTGTCCTACACGATGGGGCTTTGGCTTTCTACCCTGTGCCCTAGAGAGTCTAACGCTGGCCATGCTTGCCAACCCCCTGAAACCTGCTTGTGGCTCCCAATGGGTCCCCAGACCGCTGGTTGAGAATCACTGGGATAGAGCTTTGCCTCAGAAAATCCCTTACCCCAAAATACTAAAGCAAAAGGCTACAGAGAACAAAATGGAGGGAAATGATGATCTTGAAGAACCTGGTTCTTTCAGAACTCCTCCCTCCAAGTATTAGCCTCAGATGAAAACACTAGTGCCTTCTAAATCAAGTGAATGCTGAAGTGGCAAAGACTAGTGATAAGACCAAGTGGAAGCAAAGGAATGACCCCAAATGTGAATGTGGAGCGCCTAGGCAAGCAGATGCACCATGTCAGGCTGTGTTCCCTTGTCAATATCTTGTACTCCCACAGAACTATTCAAGATAAGTGATAACACCAGGTCTTGGCTGTGGTTTTGGAGCTGCTGCTGCTGCTTATCAGATGCAGAGCTTGCCAAGCTAATTTGTGGCAGCTTCATCAGTGAAGTGTAGAGCCCTCAGACCACCATCAAATCTGGTCCAAGGGCGGTTGTCAATGACATGTGATGTCTGTCTTTGGCCACAGCCGTATGTGGGATTCTCTTGTTGGCCCCAGGAGTGAAGGCTGACTGCACATTGACCCTGTCCCGTTCAAAATTGGTTCAGAAGGGCCAATGAGTGGTGTGGCAAATCAAAGCTGGGTTCATCCATGGTTGGGTCAGTTACAGGAGACTGGTTTCTGACATCAGCTGCAGACCATTCTTCATACCACATCGACATCACAGAAAAATCTGAGCAGGACAAGTGGCCCCACAACAGGTGCCTCGACAAGCGTGCCCTTGGGTGGTCAAAGAGATCTGTGTATAGTGGTAGGCTTGGGTTTGCCCTGATCGTCTCAATCATTCTGGATGTAACATCCTCACAATGGAAGTCTGGAGAAGTGATTCTGCTTAACATGGAGCCACGGTACTGGTGTGGGTCGAATCAACCCAGTCATGGTGCTCATGGTTGAGTGTAGTTGTGTGTTAATCAACTTGACACGAGATTGATCTGGCTCTGTTCGAGCACAGTATTGCCACAAAGTAACTGAGAGCTAAACCAGATTATTGGAGAGTTTGCTCCCCATGAATATCGGCCAGTTTGCTTAGAAGGTTGTTACATGACCTCACCTTAGCAGCAGTTTACCTCAAGTGGTTAAGATATGAGAGAGATCTATCTAGCATTACTCTGAGGTAGACTAGGTGGGATGTGTGTGTCCAAGCAATGACCATTGAGAAAGGTATTGAGTTATTGGGCTGCTCTGGCCTTGTAAAGATGGAACACACTCAAAACTGTCTTGGTCACATTCAGTTGTAAATTCCACCAGCTATAGTATTTGGCCATCTTAAACAAGTGAGTGTTTAGGGTGTCTTCAAGTTTTGGGAATGACCTTGCTTGAATGCCTAAGCAAATGTTATCTGTGTACGTGAACCTGCAGGAGTGGGTAAGCGGAAGGTCATTTGTGTGCAGGTTGAAAGCATTGGTGCCAGCACAGAACCTTGAGGTAGATCATGCCAATAAGCTATGATGAATGTCAGTATTGCACAGTGGTAACACAGTACTCCAATGTCCACTCTTGAAAGTCACTGCTTGGCCACCGCCCTATGTCCAATAGACTGCTACTATGCCTAGATCACCCCTGAGTAGTATCTTTCTCTGCTAATGTAATCCTAGACTGCTGTTTTCATAGGGTGGGGGACGGAGGGGAGGCGGATGGGGCTGGCTTGGGGCAGGAGAGAGATTGGGCATATGGGTTCCTTCCACTGGTACAGCACTGCATGAATCCCAATTGTTTAAAGTTCTCAGTGATCGCTGCCAGTTGGTTCTCAAGTCCCTAACAAATAAATTTGTTAGTCTTAAGGTGCCACAAGTACTCCTCGTTCTTTATATTAATAAGCGTTTGGGCACATCTCACCTAATCAGTTCCCTGCCACTGCAGGGGCCTCAGATATTGGTGGCAAGTTGGGCTCTCTTGTTCTCTGCCAGTGGCACACAACAGTTTATTCCCCGTGGAGTTAAAATGTTTTAGGCTAACCCAATTTATTGGGCTGGATAACAGGGTGAAAGTTATCAGACTAGATGATCTAATGGTCCCTTCCAGTTTAAAACTGGAACTCAAATTGCCACATAAACCTCCACAACAAAATGGACTTTCTTGACCTGAACTGGTGCTTTACTGACCAACAGTTATCTGGGATAGCTCCATAAGGTAATTTATGGAGAGTGGAACTTTCATTTTGGTGGTGTGATGTTGGGGCGAGCTCACTACATAATTAGGAAGGAGCTTTTCTGTAATTCTGAAGTTCAGCTGTTACAGCTCATCCCAGATCTTAACAATTTTGTTCCACCAATCTGCTCATGGTCCAGACCCAAAAGTTGTGCTCCTTCATCCTCAGGTACCACAAAGACCCAGTTTCTTTGGGGTAAGGGATATACAATCATTGCAATAACACCTCCAACTATTGCTCTCCGTCTCTGCCTGCCTGCAAGGTCAAGAACAGCTTCCACTCTATTGCTGCAGACACCATGCAACTGCTTTTCTCAAGCTCTGGCAGAAGCCTTTCTGAACATTCACCTTGACCTCCATTTTGAGAAAAGCCCTAGAGGAAACGGTGCTGGTACCCAAGGATTCATGGGAGTTTCTCTCCTTCCATAATTCTGTTGGCCTCCTGAAAAGTTTCCAGAAGTCTCTGGGATAGGTACCCACAGGGCAATGCAACTCCAGTACTGTAATTCAATCCATGTGTGGATGTGGGGCAATATTTAAACATGGACATGCTGTATTGTTGTTGATGCTCAACTGTGCTAACCAATCAGTTCAATTACCAATGATTCAGTTTTTCATTATAGACACAGCCTTTCTGAAAAACAGATAGCATTCTTATGCTTGCTCTGGTGCAGCAGTGAATGCAACATCATGCTTTTAAGGAGGAAATAGTATTTTAAAAGGACATGTACTTAAAATATAGGGCTTTTTTATAAGGAGTATACACCTTTTTAGTGGCTCATTTTGTCAATGTGTTAAATTATCTGGATTCGGATTGCAAGATTTTCTGAAAATCCATCACTTTGTATAATCCGTGTTACATACTTAGGCCTGGCTGTATTAAATATTTTCAGGCATATCGTCTACTTTTCTTGTGCTTTTCCATCAATTTGCTTATCTACTGCATCTTTCTGACGAGATCCCTCTTGTGCTTCCTTTGTATGGCTTTCCGTTATAGAGAATCATTACAAGGTACTGTTCCAATGCCACTTTGCCTTTCTTGAATCAAAAATATGCAAAAATGTAATTGTACGGGGGTGGGGGGGGGAGATTTTCTTGCACAACTGGTGGAAATGTTTGGAAGTGGCCAAATTTTCAGCTTTTATCTTTGATTTAATCTTTAAAACCACTCAATCCAGATTGCCCTTGGATACTTCAGTGATATTTCTGGACCTAACTGCAAGGAAATCATTAATTAAAAAATTCTAACTTTATTTTTCAACTCTTAGAAGTAGAGTCTAAACTGCTCCTTGGCCACCTATTTGGATACAAGTACTTGGTTTAAAATCATCTGGGACTCATTATGGAAAAGCTTACAGACAATACAGAAATAGTTCCTGCATAATTTGCCTCCCTTTTTTAGAATAAACAAAATAACCATATTTATTCAATTTGTTTTAATAGAAGCTGAAGAGGGATTACATACAATGCTAAATCCAGTATTTGACATTTAACAGAAATCTGTGTTTCCCGCTCATGCTCAGTTTAAATTGAAAGTGGTGTAACAGTGCCCCCTGGTGTCTGAGTCAAACACATGGTGAACAAAAGAAAACTTCTTGAAATTATTTGGACTATTTTTTAAATTGTATTTTACAATATGTTACAATGCAACTGGTCCTTTAATTGTGTGCAGGGCATGTAACTTGATTAGTATTTTTGTTACTGTGGAGTAACTTGTAACAGACCTTTGACCTTATAGCTGAGAATGGGAAGAAAAAAATCCTGTAACATCTTGTTGCAGAACCTCCATCCCCTGCAACGGATAAAAGACAAAAACAGGAGTGGTCCATTTGGGAGATATGTGGGAAGAAGCAACTGCTACTTGTCCTGTACCCCAGCAATTTTTATAGGTGAGAGCTGTAAATTTGAAACGGCAAAAAAAAAGTGCCATAATTTATGAATATCAATATGTATTTATTGATATTTTAAAGAAGCACTGTAAATACTAGAGAGGAATTATGCTTTCTGCATGGATTAAGGTATGAGATTAGATAAATCACTTACCCTTGGAAACTCAGACACAGAGAGGTTAATTTTTTAAGGGTAGGTTTTTAGCTGCCAATGTGTGAGTGGATGAATTAAATGTTTTGTAAAGTGCTTCAAGGGCCTTGGATGAAAGGTGCCATAAGTGCAAAGTATACTGTACATTTTAAACACTTTTCTTGGCCACACAAATTGCAGGCCGGAATGGATGCAGATTGATTCAACTCAAATACAAGCATGAACCAGGAAAAATGTACAAAAGGGTAGACTTCTGCCTGGTTGACTTTTAGCCTTATACTTAGGGGGGAGGGATAGCTCAGTGGTTTGAGCATTGGCCTGCTAAACCTAGGGTTGTGAGTTCAATCCTTGAGGGGGCCATTTAGGGATCTGGGACAAAAATTGGGGATTGGTCCTGCTTTGAGCAGGGGGTTGGACTAGGTCCCTTCCAACCCTGATATTCTATGATTCTATACTGCCAGTGTTACCCATTTCAGCCTCTTTTATGCAGGTTTATAGCTAGCAATTTGCACACTGACTGACTGACCCATTTGCCCCCTGCCTACAGTATACATATGATCTCCAGAAGCCCACATGCCCTTTCTCACAATGTGATCACTGTCTCCGTTTCTAAGTGTGTCAGTCAAGTGAATTCCAGTTCCTGTGTGTTTGGTAATTTGTCTTCCCACTTTATTTTCAGGATCTTGCGCAGGGATCTCCTGTTCAATCTCCTGATGTCTCTAGCATATGTAACCCACATTTCTGTACCATAAAGTAGGGATGACGGCATGCAAGTCTCATAAATTCGCATAGTCACCTTAGTCGATCATTTGATGTTTTCCAGGCACATTTCTGTAATAGGCCAAAATTCTTAGCTGCTTTTCCAGTTCTGTTAGTCAATTAAATCTGAAGGGCAAGATTCCTGCTGATTGTAGAACCCAAGTAGCAAAATCTATCAGCAATGCCAAGAGATTTACCTTGCAGAGGGATGTCGGGCATTGGTTATTCCACCTCTTGGTACATGATTACAATCTTCTTGAAACTAGTGCATGGACCCCTGGGGTTCCGCAGACTATGTCTACAATTTCCAAAGCGGTCCACCCCTCCATTTGAAATTTTTTAGGGGTCTGCAAATGAAAAAAGGTTGAAAACTGCTGTTCTAGATGCTCTGCCCTTTTTTGCTTTTTCCCCTGTTCTCTATCTTCTTGGGACTTTTCAGTGAGCTCCTTCTTCCAACCCCTCTCTACACAGATTTCCATTCTTGGATCTCTTTCCTTTCCCCCACATAACAAGAGGCCTCACCCTCTCACTCTTTCTATTAAGTCTCAGTTCCCACACAGCCTTAGTATTTTTCCCACACTGCAGTCCCCTTCTTTACTCCATTTGGACTCTCATCGTCACTCAAATCTCAATAGTGCCCTGCTATCCTTTGCATCAAATCCTCTGTCCCAGCACTTCCCCCTCCAACCCCCCCTTATTTCACAGCAGCTTCTGCCCCTTGTATCCGTCTCCAACTCACCCCTTCTGCCACTGGCACTTAGTCACTTCCCTGTTCTGCCCCACTGTGCTGCACCATCTCTGTCTTAGTCCTTAAAACCCAGCCTCCAACCTATTCTGCCTCCAGCACCTCCTCATTCCCCCTTGCACCTCTAACCAGTGCCACCCCAGTAACCCAGACTAGATGATCTAATGATCCCTTCTGGCCTTAAACTCTATGAACCCCCATCTTAGCCATTTTTACCCATTGCTCCTGGCAGCCCCTAAGCACCAGCCACCTCTTCCCCCAAAGGCTCCCTAAGTATTATACCCTCTACCTCCCATCCCCCTGCTCTGCCCCCGGCCTCCCATCTGCGTATCCTCTGCTATCACCCAATCTCCCTGCCCAGGATCCTCATGGCTGGCCCATTCTCCCTTGCCCCAGCGCCCTGAGCCGCCTTGCGCTGCAGAGGCGGAAAGCTGGGCAGGGGCACAGCGGCAGCTGCTGCTGGCTAACAGCAGGAAAAGGGAGTGGTGCCCCCTGCCTGTTAGGAGGAGGAGGTGCAGGGAGTTGGCCAGAAGCCCCTGGGGTGGGCACTCCGGTGTGGGAGACCCTAATTCTGCCTACAGCCCGGGCCTGAGAGACTGGCAAGGTGGGGTGGGATTTGACTATGGCCATTCCATCTGCAATCCTGCCTAGCAACAGGACTCTCTCTTTTTTGATTGGGTGACACTAGCCTCCGGCCCCTCCCAAGGAAAGGGCCTGAGGGGAAACCAAACCCGCCTAGCGCCTCAGGATGGCATGAGGCAGAGTCCCTTGCGTTCTGATTGGCCGAGGCTGCTCCTATCCTTGCCCTGATTGGCTATACAAGGGGTGGCCTGGGCAGCCTCCAGTCAGAACAGCCTCGTGCTGGTCTCTGTGGCGAGGGTAGGAGGGAGGCTGGGAGGCTTCCCCACCTCCCTCTCCTGCTTGGGGTGCCCAGCCTGAGGTAACTGTTCCAGCAATCTCTGCCCTGCCCCCACTCGGAACTACCCCCCCCCCCAGTACCCGGGGGGGAGGTGCTCCCCACTGGGCAGTGGCACCCCTGCCTCCTGCCCCTCCAGCAGGCAAACTTCACGCCGGAGTCAGGCGGTCTGGGGCCTCGGGCACAGCACACGGCCAGGCCCACGGCTCGCCCTGCACAGGGCCTGGGGTCAGAGCGGCAGGGGCACGGGGCTCCTTTAGTGTGTACGTTGGCGAGGGCAGCTGGGCTGCACCTGCTGAGCTTTTCTCCTGCTGCTGCTGAAGTGGCTTTGGCAGGGCCCGGCAGAGTACTGGGTCTTGGCAGTTACGTCCCACTGAGCCGCACAGGGACATTCGCACCCTTCTGGGCTGCTGTCTCAGGCCCTCTGCAGACTCGGACGTACGTCACCATGTCAGTGAGACCTGGGCCCCAGGCTCCAACTTAATTTCACAACCACCAGGCTAGAAATTTACCTTTTTTTTTAAAGCTCAGATTCTGATGTAATCCCATGACTCCAGGAGCTGAGGCCCTTGACATGGGCCTGTAGTGCCTATGTCTTACTTTGGCCCTGCACAAACTACTCTTCTAAGAAATCTCTGTATTTTGTGCAGGGATAAATCTGAGAGAAGAGGATTATATAAGGGGGCAAGGGAGAGATGGATAATTTCCTCTGGGCATTAACACCCTCTTTAAAGAATACTTCCCTCTCCTGGTGTTTGCTACCAAAGATTGCTCCTTTCCTTTCCCAGAGATGAGCAGTCCCTTCCTCCTCCTACTGTAGTGATTAACACCATTTCACCTCTCCCACCCCCATTTTTTTTTCTTTGCCAGGGGATTACACTTCTCTCACCCTCCACCAGGGCTGGCACGCCCACTAGGCAACCCTAGGCGCTTGCCTAGGGTGCCAGGATTTGGGGGGCGGCTCGCTGCGGCTGCCTACTGCCTCCGCGGCTGAGCTGGAGAGAGGCGGGGGCAGCTGGCAGCGGCTGCCTCCCACCTCCCGGCTCCGCGGCTGAGCTGAGAGCCCCGGGGGCGGCTGGCCGCGACTTCATCCCAGCTCTGCAGCTGAGCCAGGAGCTGGGGAGGCACCATGGGCGGAGGGAGGCTGCCGCGGGCGGGGGGCTGAGCTGCCGGCCCGGGGTGGGGGGGGAGCTGCCGTGGGGGGCGGTGTTAGCTGGGCGGCAGGAGGGCGCAGGGCTGGTGCAAGGAAGTTTCGCTTAGGGCCCTCCACCCAGGAATATTCTGCTCACCCTCACTCTGGTATCTTCTTCAAGCTGAAATTGTATGCAACCTCACTTTATCTAAAAGCTCGACTTTCTTGATAATCTGTTTAAGGGGGAGTTTTCTCTGTCCAAACTATACTTGCAATACTTCAAAAACAAATGTTATAAAAATAGTTCAGGACGTCACTGTAACATTATGTTGTGCTTTAATTTAATAATAGTTTGTTAAAATTGCCAACAATTTAATTCCATTTGTATTATTTATAAGCACACAGTTAAGCTAAAGAGCAATGTTGGGAAAAGAACAAATAGATATAAACTGGCAGTGAATAAATTTAGGTTGGAAATTAGAAGAACGTTTTTAACCATCAGAGGAGTGAGGTTCTGGAACAGTCTTCCAACAGGAATTGTGGGAGCAAACAATTTAACTAGGTTTAGATGGAGCCTTATACATTTATGATTGGGATTATATAAATGGGTTGCCTGCAGTAGCAGGAGACTGGACTCAGTGATTCAGGAGGCCCCTTCCAGTCCTATGTCACTAATTTGCAAATAAGAAGGTAAGAATGAAGATGCCTTTGATTACTATAGGCTTTAATGAAAAAATGGGAGCATGTAAGTCTGATCATACAACCTTTTTAATAAGGAATATTTCACTGGAAATTCTGAATGAGAAAAGAAGGATGAAGTCTCTTCTTCTATGGGAGAGTTTTCCCTCAAGTAAGGCCCCTGTCTACAATTCACAATGATATAAGATAGGGCCTTAGTCTTAGGTAATTATCCCATTCCTTATTTCAGAAGATATAAATTATTTGAGATGCTGGGATGAAAGGTACTATAGAAATTCAAAGTACTAATGTTATAGCATGGGTGCTTGGGTGGCTTATAAGGACTCATACCATTTTTAGGATGATAATGTTCTGACAGTTTTGTTTTATTATTATTAATAATATGAGGTGCTAGATGGCTCAGAAGGTTAGTAATGGGTTATGTTAGAATTTCACCCCTACGTCATTAATTTGAATTGGTACAGGTAAGAAGTAGCCAGCTGAAATGTTTGTTCACCTATACAAGTTAAACTGCTGATCTCAGTCCAAATTCTAGTTGCAAAATGTATTGACAAATCTGTATACAACTTAATATATCTCTGGCATTCATGAGAACATATTTAAAATACTAAGTTTCCAATTCCAATCTTTAATACACACAATACTTATCTAGTAAAATCACGTATTGCACAGATTAATACAGATGACTTACAGGAAAATATTTATTATAAAACTTCATATAATATAGAGAGAATCTTTGACTATGGGCACTTTAATGCCAACTATTATTTTATTTTCAGAAGATGACCACACAATCCGAGTGGTACAAAAAAGCAAAAATAGAATGTGCATTATATTGCTCACTATACCACATCGTGGCCCCAATCATGCGAATACTTACACCCGAGTAACTTTATGTATGTGAATTGCCACACTGAGTTCATTGGGACTACTCGTATGTAAAGTTGTTTATATTAGTGTTTGCAGGATTGGGACTTATGTTAGTACAATACAACTGTTTTGTATTTCATCTTCCATACAAACTATACATGAAAATGCTTAGGCTAAATAATACATTTACAGAGAGGGAGTCTGCAAAGCAACTGTGTATGATTTTTTTGTTATATCTATGGTTTCTCATGACACCAAAATGGATATAGAAAAAACATTTATTGATGCCTTTTATTTTGCAACTATTCTAGATCTTTATTGTTAATATTGTCTTTTTTTATTTTAACAGGAATCTTCAATTACAAAAATGAGACATAATGTGGTCTGTCACACACCTCGCACTGTCACTGTTCATATAAAGTCGAGTGCATCTAGATCACACCAGCAAAAAAAATCTATTAGTCTAAAACGTCCTATTTTTAAAGACAGTCAGGAAAATTGTGAAAAAGATGTGCACAGTAATAAGTCTAAACGTCCAAAAGGTGCATGTCTGGTTATTCAACGTCAGGAAATGACTGCTTTCTTTAAACTATTTGGTAGGTTAACCATTATACATTTTGGGTAAAATGTGTTGATTGAACACTAAAATACTTTTTACAAGAAACTATGTTTTCTAAATATAATAACTTGAGACTGCTTCTCATGCATACGTTACCAGCCATATCTTGGTCTGACTAAAATCTGAGGCCGGAGTGAGTATTCAGACCACTAAACTGAAGTGGCTGAATATTATTCCTCAGTTAACTGAAAACACTCCCATTCATCCACCACAACAGTTATATTTCAATGTATAAATATTTACATTTTAAATAGAAATAACTACAAAAGAGCTGTCAAACTGCTGAAAAATACATTGCTTAAAGATAAAACAAAACAAAAATCATTTGACCCTTCCTACAAATATCATCTCCTTTCTCTCCCTTTTATATTTTCCTTCATCCTGATCCCGCTCTACAGGTCAGCAAGGCTCTTTTTGCCAATATACATTTGCTTTACATTATGTTTCAGAACAGATGTGAAAGAGGCTAGATTTCCCACCAATGTAAGCAAATACATTATTGTGGGAAGAAAAGCCTTGTAGTTATGTATGGTGGAAAGTGGAGTGAAGGTAGAATGAGGAAAATTAGTTTGGAGAAGTTAGTATTTTTCTCCCTTCCATATAATTTTTGTTGTTTTTTTCTGTTTCAGCTGAAAAGAGTGAGAAATAGAGGAAAGCTGTTTTGTTGCTGACTTGAAAATGTTGAGTATAGGAGTCAATCAGAGCAGAGAATTTATAGTAGCCAATTAGTCAATTTTCATATTTGTAGAATAGTTATTAAAAGTGATACACTGATCGGGCAAACAATCAAACTTGTTTTGCTTACTAATGGTTGTCAGAGTGCAGAGATTCTCAAAACTGTATGGTTAATCAGAAATAATTGTAAATTATAATGTAAATTATATACAGCCCGTTAAGAGCGCAGGGAATAAAATAAATGGAGAAAAACACTGTACAGTGGCTTTCAGTTGAGTTGCACTCACTAATGTTAACAGAGAATTTGGTTCTTTGTGTTCTCCACTTTGCCTTTGTTATGGCTTCTCTTTTTGCTTTTGTTGTTCAGATTTTTTTTCTAAGCCTAACGTATCTCTTCTGTCAGCTGCTCTGCTCCCTACTGATCAGTCCAGCCAATCTCCTTTTCTTTGGCTTGATAAAATGCCCATTTGTATCTATATCTGTAGAAACAAATGCTTCCTGCCCCTCCAATAAAAAAAAATCATTTTTTCAATTGAAATATCACCGCTGTTTTTTGTTGCAGATGATGATCTAATTCAAGATTTCTTGTGGATGGACTGCTGCTGTAAAATTGCAGATAAGGTAAATTTGGTATCGTTTTGGTTAGTAGGCCACTTTTTGCGTCTTTTACTTTTAATCACTTGATATTGTAATATGAACATAAACCATATTCTGCTTTCAAACGTATTCACACAGCTTCTGGCGGAGTAATACAGGAAACAATTTACACTTTTCTGAGTGTGGGAAATTAATAAAATATCCTGTGGTGATGTCAGAAACAGATTTAAAAGATGCTACGTCCTTTTAGGAAATTTTATATAGAAAACAAAAGAATACTAATGTTCTATTTTAATATTTTATGTTTTTCTAACAGTATCTTTTGGCAATGACTTTTGTTTATTTCAAGAGGGCTAGCTTCAGTATAAATGAGCACACCAGACTTAATTTCTTTGTTGCCCTGTAAGTATTCTTTAAATATTTGGTTGAATTATAACATGTTTTTTCATTGATTTAGTTCTGTGTTTATTCCTTTAATGATTTTGATTTATAAATTAGGATTCTTATGGGGAGAGATTTCACATCAAACCCCTCCCCATATGAGCGGGCTAGAAAAAAATACATTAATTTTCCCAGGTTAAAAACTTCTTGAGATCTTTTCTTTGCATAGCGCCGCCAGGCTTTGGAGCAGAGACTTGAAACGGGGCGGGAATTGCCTTTGTATTAAGGGAGTACTTTTTGCCATCCCTTTGAAAATCTGCCCAAATATGGCCAAACTATAAGCCTTTAAAAATTGCAGTTCATACATGTTGTTCAGTAGATACTTCTTTAATATTAGCACTGTAATAATCAAAAATTCTGCCCTCATGAAGCAAGCTCAAGATTCTCACAGCTCCTACCTTTCAAGACTGCACCTGTACCATCCCCACAGAGCAACTGAGCATGGTGCAGTGCAGGGCTACAGAGCCTCAGAACAACTTTCCCTATAATGACTCCTCCTGGCTTGGGGGCAAAACTGGGTGCTGGAACTGAGAGGAAGAGAGTCTGTTTCTCCTGTGCTATTAGTGCGCTCTCACCCCCCCGCCCCGACCCGCGTCTTTCTCACAGTGCCATTCAACCTGTTGGGACCCAGGCAGCATGGAGAAAGATGTCTGATTCAAATGTGGAGGAGATAAATCAGACCTGGGAGAGGGAAAGGAGTAGATTGGGACAAGGAGTCTTGTGAGACTGGGATTGGAGTGGGGAGACAAACTGTAACTGAGAGTTGAAGGTGGGAGAGGAGGACCGGCTGGGCAAGGAGTTTGGGAACCAAAGAGGAGAGCAGGCTAGGACTGGTTGAACGGGGAGGCTGGGATGGATTGGGCAAGTGGACTGGGACCAGGGGCCATTGAGGGAAATGCAGGGGCTTGGAGCCATTTGGTTGGGGAAAACACTGAGATCAGATGAGGAACTGGGGAAAGAGGGAGACTGGGACTGGCTGGACAAGGAGACTGGGACTAGGAACCAGTTGGAGGAGTGGGGACAGGAGCATAGGCGCCGACTTCGTGGGTGCTCCGGGGCTGGAGCACCCACGGAGAAAAATTGGTGGGTGCTCTGCACCCACCGGCAACTCCCCACCCGCCCCGGACCTGCGGCAAACTTACTGGCACCGGGAGACGTTGCGGGGCCCCGCCCCCGACGCTGGGCAACGTCGCGTCGGGGGCGGGGCCCCGCAACGTCACCCGGCGTCGGGGGCGGGGCCCCGCAACGTCACCCGGCGTCGGGGGCGGGGCCCCGCAACGTCACCCGGCGTCGGGGGCGGGGCCCCGCAACGTCACCCGGCGTCGGGGGCGGGGCCCCGCAACGTCACCCGGCGTCGGGGGCGGGGCCCCGCAACGTCACCCGGCGTCGGGGGCGGGGCCCCGCAACGTCACCCGGCGTCGGGGGCGGAACCGGAAGTCCGCGCCTGTGGACAGGAGGTGGAAGAGAGACAGATCTGACAAGGAGCTGGGGTGTGGAAGGAGAATTACGACTGGCTGGACCAAGAAACTGGGAAAAGGGAATCAGGGACAGGTGGAGAGGGAGACTGAGATTAGATGAGGATCCTTGGGAGGGAGACTGTAATTTGGATACAGTGAGGAGGAGGGAGAGACTGATTGGATGAGGAGCTGGAAGGGGGAACTTGGATTGCCAGGGCATGGAGACTGGGGACAAGGAGTTGGGGCCGGATGCTGGAGAGCTGGGACTGTCTGGGTAAGGAGACTAGGATAAGAAGCCTGAGGAGTGGAGACTGGATTGGGTAGACAAGATGAATGGCACTGCAACAAGGATCCAGTGGTGGGGAAGAGACAGACAGGGCAGAAGGGGTCAAATTTCAGGGAAATGGGCAGAACAGTCTGTGCCTTCTAGAGCACATTCCCTTCCAGAGCTTGGAATGGAACCCATGATTCCTGTCTCTCTCCATGCCTCTGCTGCCAGCAAATATGTGTGAAACCAAGTGGCAAAGATGGCAACAGTTACTGAAGCAGGGGGATTCAATTCTGGGTCTCCCACATTAGTGCCTTATCCTCTGGGCTATAGAATCATTCTTGCTCTCTTTTTCTGGCCTAGTGACTATTTAAATATTTATCCAAAATGGACAGCTTCAACAGGAGAAACTGTGAGCAACCCACATCAGAATATCCCCTAGGCCAGTGGCTAAGACACTCTTCTGAGAGATGGGAAATTCCTATTTAAATCCTTTCACCTGATCAGGCAGAGGGGAGAATTGAATCCAAGGGCTGGTCTACACTAGCCCCGAATTTCGATACGCGACTTTAGCTACGTAAATAACGTAGCTGAAGTCGAAGTATCTTATTTCGAACTTCAAAGTACTCACCTCTGGTCCACACCGCGGCGCGCAGGCTCCCCCGTCGACTCTTCTTGCTCCGTTCGCAGAGCAGGATTACCAGCGTCGACGGGGGAGCACTTCCTGGTTCGATTTATCGCGTCTAGACAAGACGCGATAAATCAAACCCAGAAGATCGATCCAACGCCTCCGACAGAGCTGGTAAGTGTAGACTAGCCCCAAGTCTCCCACATCCAGAGTGAGTGCTCTAATCCCACTTGGCTGAAAGAAGGTGACGCCATCTCTGCCTCCTCCTCAGTTTGAATGGGCCCCAATCCAATAGGCATGCTCTGATCACATGTGCCAGATCTGGCCTTGCAGGTGAGATAGGCAGGGGAATACTTATCTTCACCTGGTTAGAGGATATCACTGGGGCTTAGGCAGGAGAGAGGTGTTGGGACACCTAGAGTGAGGCAGCAGTGCGCATGCCCAGAGGCAGAAACTTAGGCACGTAGAGGACTTTTACAGTGAAAATGTAGATGCAGAGTGAATTTAGGTGCTTATTGGGTTAAGCGGCTGCTGAACCAGGGGTTTTGAGGACCTCAGTGTCACTGGTGCCTAAATTTTCGACTTAAGCACCTAAAGTGGGGAGTTAAGTGCTTTGGTCCATTTGTGGACCTGGACTTTTGTGTCTGGGCTGCTAAACATTCATGACCCTTTAGCAAGCTGTACTGATAGCTGATTGTGGTGGTTTTGTGGCTCTAGATAGGAGGTAACAATATTTGCCTGTGGTCTGGAGGGGATAGGAGGGAGAAAACCAAGGACATGAAATATCATTTCTGAAAGAATGGAGAAATGTGGATGTTAAAAAAGTGGGTTCCCCTTAAAATGGTGTTGTACCTATTGTATGTTTTGATTGATTTATTTTGCTGCTTTATTAATGTTTAATATTTTTTGCTGCTGGTTTCTAAACAGACGTGGTTTAAAAAGTACAATTTTTACATGTAGACAAGGCCTGTAAGGCCTTAGTTTTGAAGCATATCTATCACTGACATTTTCTTTAAACTTTTAAACCTCAGACAATGTATTTGTGCCTCATATCCTAAAGAGTCAATCAAAAACTCTTCATTTTCATGTGAGGATGCCCTGTGCTGGATTATATTTCATGTATGTGCCCATCCAGTGGACCTTAGTACAAAGTCAATTTTTATGACTGTTTCATATGCGTCTGTATTAAATGGATTGAAACCAGAACATTCCTCTCATCCTGGGAGAAGTCTAAAATTTGGTAGCAAATTTCCCCAAACTAGTGGAAGTAAGGAATTATTTTAAAGGTGTATAAAGTTAAAATCATGTGATGTGATGACTCAAGGTTGGAGATCCTTAATATATATTTTTGTAGGTATCTCGCAAATACAGTTGAAGAAGATGATGAAGAGTCAAAGTATGAAATTTTTCCATGGGCTCTGGGAAAAACCTGGCGGAAGCTTTTCCCTAATTTCTTAAAGTTAAGAGACCAGCTTTGGGGTAGAATTGAGTACAGGGCTATTGTAAGCAGACGTTGCTGTGAAGAGGTAGGTAGGCTTTTCATGCATTCGATTCTTGAGCTATTTACGCCAGTTGAGGATCTGGTCTGATATATATTAGATACATTTTCTTTAACAGAAATGTATTGACAAACCAGGGATTAAGGGGAAAAAAAGCAGCTGAAATTTAATGATTTGCCTATGATTATTTTCCTTTGTATTTAATATGCATTCTTAGGAACTCTGGCCTGGATTCAGAAAGGAACTTAGGCTTGCAACTGAGCATCATGGGACCTAACTTCTAGGTGCCTGTGAAATCATGGGAATACCACCATAATCCACAAAGCTTAAATTAGGTGCCTAGGGTCCCTATTTAATGAATGGGAAGAGATAGGTGCCTTAGGGCTGGTCCACACTGGGGGCGGGGGCGGCGGGGATCAAACTAAGATACGCAACTTCAGCTACGTGAATAACGTAGCTGAAGTCGAAGTATCTTAGTTCGAACTTCAAAGCACTTACCGCGGGTCCACACACAGCAGGCAGGCTCCCCCGTCTACAGCGCTTCCTCCTCTCGGCGAGCAGGAGTTCCGCAGTTGACGGCGAGCGCTTCTGGGATAGATTTATCGTGTCTAGACAAGACATGATAAATCGATCCCAGAAGATCGATTACTACCCGCCAAATCAGGCGGGTAGTATAGACGTACCCTTAGAATATGATCTACAAAAGCCAACATGTTAGGTGGGGAGCTGCCTAAGCTAGCTAATGAGAGGGGTATGCAAAATGGTGTCATGGAGATACGTGCCTAAATCTGGGTTTCCAGGAAGCGCCTATCTCTTCCTAGCAATCTACATATAGGAACCTCTCTCTTAGAGTCAGGTGGCTTAGGTGCCTAAATAGTTTTGTGCAGGAATGAGTTAGGCACCTGCCTCACTCTACACAAAACGGCCAGAGGAGGAGATGGTGCTGTTCACCTTGTAACTTTTATCGCAGAAGTTAGAGCACTCACCTGGGATGTGGGAAACCCAGGTTCAAATCCCCCCTCTGCCAGAAGGGAAGACAGGATTTGAACAGGGCTCTCCCCTTCTTTTCTTCCACTGTGGCAGAGGGAAGAATTGAACCTGAGTTTCCCACTCGGTGCTCTTACCACTGAGATAAATGTTATAAGCCAGGCACCACTACCACCACCTCTGAACAGATTTTAAATGGGACCTTATTTGGTAGGTTGCCTATGAGCACACTTTCTGGATTGGGCCCCTCACATGATATAGGGGGATGAATGCGTATCTTCCCCTAGCTTGCGAATTGCTCTGGCACTTAGGTGGGAGACAGATGCCTGGATACCTAGAGTGAGACAGCAGTGTGCATGCCCAGACACAGAAACTTAGGCACCTCGGGAACTTTTACCCTGAAAACGTAGATGGTGAATGAGTTTAGGCTTCTACAGGGCTTGGGGGGACTTTTGTGGATCGCAGTAGAGCCAAAAACTGGGACTGAAGTCATTAGGTGCCTAAGTCTGGGGTTTTGTGCCTAACTACCTTTGTGGATCTAGATCTCTGTTTTAGGGTAAATTCAATAAAACCCTGTTTCAAACTCCATATCCAAATTTTTAAAAATTTGCTCACATAGCCAGTCCACCTTGCACTTGGAAAGTTTTACATTGTGCCACTGAGCACTCACTACGAGTTGCTGCACGAGTTTTTTGCTGACCAGAGTCCTTGGGTCTTGTACAAATACCCTATTTACTATTGGTCCTAAATGAAGGAATTCGCACCAAAGAGGAAACTGATTATGCAAGTCACCTCATTCAGTTTAGAATTATTTCATTTTTCAAACTACTTGGAAAAACGTCAATTTTCATTTTTAGATAAAAATCCAATACATTGGGTGAAATCCTGGCCCAAGTGAACTCAACAGCAAAACTCCATTTGACTTCAGTAAGGCCAGGATTTTACCTTTTATTTCTAAAAATTAAAGGTGTTTTAACAACCCCTTAATTGCTTTGGCATTATTTCATCCTGTTTTTCAAACCTGAGTTTAACAGGAAAAAAAAAAAAAAAGTCACCCTGAAAAATACTGTTCCTTAGTATTCTCTGTTTGGATTTATTCCTACTGCCAGGAAGGGCCCTCTTATGACATGGGGGATTGAACTGCAGAAAGTAGTGAAATACATTTTCTGTTTGGATCTGGAAAAGATGGGAGCTTATCTATTTCCATTAAATATTGTGAAACTGCACAGTTACACCCTAGTACAGCGAGAATTGATACCAGATTTAAGACTGAGGAAACAAAACAATTCTCACAAATTAACTATTTTTTCTGTTAGGAGTTTCCATATTGAAACTGTTGTTGGAAAGCATGATACAGTTCACACTGGGGTTTTACACTGGATAAGTGGAATGGCACAAGATTTTGTCAAACTGTAAAGTTAAGGGAATTTTAATTTAGTCATCCAGAGCGGTTCAGCCAGCAAAGAGCACTTCTAATTTCCCTACCACTCTAAACCAATGATGTGTATTTCTCAGACACATATATGATGGAAACTGAATGTGGCTTTTCTTCCCTGAATCCCTACATCAATTAGAAATGAAAGTGATTATTGCATCACCAAATAATTTTTGCACAGAGGAGCTATTTTCAAACTTGTTCTTTCCACTGTAATGTTCAGTTTCATACAGAGGTACCATCTTCCAGGACAAACATGTACTTAGAAATTATTTCTCTTAGTTTCAGTTGTACAGTATTTGCTTGTAGTTTTTCTGACACTGGTTCCATACATAATTAAGATTTTCTAATCCAGGTAATGGCTATTGCTCCATCACATTATATATGGCAGCGAGAACGTTCTATGCATCACAGTGGGGCTGTCAGAAATTACAGCAGAGATGAAGTGCAGCTTCCCCGCGGACCAAGTGCCACACCAGCAGATTGTTCGCTTTGTGGTAAGAAAGGAAGATTCGTAGGACTGGGATTATCATCCTCATCATCTTCATCCACTGGGACTTTGGAGATGATGGAGCAACATGTATCTCAGGAATTGAAGGACACTTTCCCAGTTGAAAAAATGCTAGTTGATCCTTCTCCTTGCTGTTATTCCCAAGGTACAGTTTAGTATTGTAAGTCGCTTTTATTTTGTTGGTTTAGGTATTATTACCTTGGAATCTGCTGTATCTTTATAGCACAGGGGGTCTCAAACTAGGGGTTGTGACCTCTCAGGGGGTCACGAGGTTATTACATAGGGGGGTCACGAGCTGTCAGCCTCTACCCCAGATCCCGCTTTGCCTCCAACATTTATAACGTTGTTAAATATATTAAAAAGTGTTTTTAATTTATAAGGGGGGGGGGTCGCACTCAGAGACTTGCTATGTGAAAGGGGTCACCAGTACAAAAGTTTGAGAACCACTGGTATAGCACATCTAATATGTCAGCATTTCTAAAGCACATACCTTTGCTGCAGGATTGAGTTCTGTACAAAGTGGGACTAAATTCCTCTGTTTTTCCCTTGTTCTGTATGTGAGCTCTATCACTTAACCAAAAGCTTGACATAAAGTGAGAAACAAACCACTTCATATTCTGCTTGCATGTTAGTTTTGGAAAGTATGAATGTAGTGCTTGTGAAAGGAGACTAGAATCTCAATCGCTTTATCTATCTACAGAATTGGAATAGCACACTAGCAGCAATAAAAGCTCTTTTAGCTGCCCTGCCAGGGTTGCTTATCTCTAACCTGGAGAAACATTGGTAGAGCAGTGTGGTGAAGCTTTTCTAGTAATAAGACCACAGTGTAGTCTTCATGCCTATTAAATCCGTGGACTCTCTATTAAGACTCAGATTTATGGGAATGGGGGCCAGATAGGTACCTAGACAGAGATTGCCAACAAACGTGCTAATTAGTGCCAAGCATGTTTTAGTTTTGTATTATGAACGTTTATTACATCAATTTTCTTGACCTCCAAGGATTTAGCAGTGTTGTGCAGCCAGTTAACAATTCCATTTGTAACCAGAACTCTATCCAGATTATGTGCTATTCTTGGTAAAATAAATGAGTGTATTTTGAGTAAATACACCCATTAGGAAACAGCTCTGACGTTTTAGTATCACATCTGTCTGTCTGAACAACTAATGTTTTATCTTAAGGCATCTTTTGCAAAAGTATTGAGTTCCTTCCATGGTTCTTTACATACTTACAATAAAGAGCAGTATGTTTTGTTTCACCAAACTATTTTGAAGTCTTGTTAGACAAAATTCACTATTACAATAACAGACTATTTTTTATGATTTTTGTTGCAAATTACCCTTTCTTGTTAGTACTAATCTAAACACTTTGTGGCTGAATGAACTAAAGATGTTCTAGGTCTATTGAAATTATCCTTGTCTATTTAACTAGATGTTGAACTGTTCACAATTCTAACTCTTCTGGGAGTAGTTAAATCCTGTTAACTTTTAGTCAACTGACTTCGGCATACTGTTGCTGAATATATACTACTATGAGCAAGAAGTTGTCCAATATTAACTTCTCAAATTAATTCTGAAAATTCCTTGCTGACATTTCCTGTTTGTTAGAAGAAACAGTAAGAATAAATTATGCTTATCTGAGTTTTAAGATTACTGTTGTGAGCAACACAAGTTCAGGGTTTAACAAAAAAAACAAAACAGTGCAGCCCTCTATCATATATATTCTGAACTTGATCACTCATGAAATCAATTATGTTGTTTTTTTCTAACCCACCTCCCACCCCAAAATCTTGGATAGTTTTTATTGTATCTGAGAAGTCTCCAACACATAAAGTAGGTATTTGTTCATTTTTAAATTAAGTATTAAGACTGGATCCTGCTTTAGATGGTTATCTTTTGGTAGATTCATTTTATAAAAATATATAAGGCCCAAAACTACCAAGATTTATACATGTGCTTAATCACTTGGGCACTACTCAGTGTGAAACATAAATACATGGATACATCTTTGAAGAAGTGGGATTAATTTATCTAAATAAAAATGGGAAACATAAATTCTCTTTAATATCCATTTTTCCATTAGTGCAAATAGGATTGAAATGTTGGCATTAGGACTCCTACAGAGTTTTATACTTCCTGCTTTGATATTGTCCATCGAATTAGAGCAGTTTAAGAGGCTTTTTAAACCTGGAAAATGTTTCAATTGTGTGAAATTTATAACAGAAAAGGAATTAGGCAGACGAGTCCAGTAGAACATATCACAGGTTCAGCTCACTATTAAAATACTTTGCACTTACACAGAGCTTCAGTCTGAGACTATAATCACACTTCTGTCCCAATTTTTTTAAATGTACTACTGTTACAGATAAGAGTTAAGATTACTATATCTGAAAGAGCTTAGGAAAAAATTTAGTTTATTTACTTCATGCATTTGATAGCACTTTGTATATAGTCAGGTTCACGGTGTCCCTGGAACAAGAAGTCCTTTTGCTCTGCTTGTGTGAGTTTTCCACACAGCTTCAGATGAGAGAAACATTTTAAAAGATAGAATAACTTATTTATATACCCACAACTGACAGAAGAACTGAGGAAGGTGGTAATACTTGAAACTATTTCTAATGTATTTTAAGTGGTCCAGACTCAGTGGATGGTTTCCCTTTCAACCTCATGATACCCCATATGGTACAGAAGTTTTAGCATATCCATTTTAAATAGGGAGAAACTCAAGCACAGATTTTTCCAAACTCCATAAGAAGTCCGCTACAGGGATGGGATTAAAACTAGAACTCCTGACTCTTCTGTCCTGTGCTTTGTCCACAGTACCATCCCTCCTCTTCTCCCTCTAACAAATAGTAGACATGGTTTCTGTAACGATGTTGAAAATGATCTGACCACTATCAGCCAAACAATCAATCTTCAGCCCTGATTGACAGAGGTATAGCAAGGAAAATGTTGTCAATAACTGGTCTTTTTCTTTGTGTAAACTGTGCTTTGCAGTAAATAAGTATATATAATAGGGCCAAAATTCTGTGAATTGCATTTCCTATTGACTCAATGTAGAATTGTGCAAACATATTTTGCTCCAAAAAAAGACTATCAGTATTGATTGGTACAGAACAATGCAAACAGGAATTGCATATGTAGCAGAGGGTAGAATTTGGTCTATTGTATTCATACCTTATGTAAACAAATTTTTTTCATTTTTTTTTTAATTTCTGGTAGATTGCAACAGCCTATCCACCAAAGGGAGAAAGAGTAGCTGCATGAATCAAGACAAATCCATGGATTGGTTTACAGGAAATGAAGAATGAAATGTTTGACCAGAGTTATTAGACATAGCTCAGAATACCAAACTCAGTGCAAGATCAATTAGAAAATGTTTGTTTCTAACAGTATGGCATAGCTGTACCATAGTTCACTATTTCATTAGCATCCCTTCTTTAGATTGTACATAGAATATAAAAAGTACACAATATAAATCAAAGTAGTAATTTAAAAAAATTCACAAGTCTACAAAATTAAACAGCCATTTACAACATTTAATTTTATTCTGGCAAACTACAGTACTCAAATTAGCAGCTGCCATCTGGAGCAGTGTCTGGATATGCCACTTTATATTTCCTCAGCTTGATGAGAAATGCTAGTTGGAGGGAAAAATAATATTATTTGCACAGCAACCTCAGTGTGCATTTAATAGATAACTACTATAAGTTATATCATTTCATTATGTCAATGATAAAATACCAGTTTAAAAAGAGCGAGTGTTTGTGAAAAATACAATACTATTTAACAAATCTTAAGATTATAAAAACATTTCCCAAACATTTCTTACCTGTGTGACCAGCTTGCCAAGGGTAAGGTCTAGCAATGTAAGGCACTGAACCATATGGTTCGACATAATCAGAAAGTGATTCTGCTGAATAAAAATAAAAATATATTTATTTCCTGACAGGTAAAAAATAAATAAATTGCATACATCAGATGAGAGTATTTTAGGTCTAAATACTAATTTCCCTTGCCTTTCTCACTTTTGTTAATCCACTTCTATCACGCTGCTCGGCAGCCATCCATCAGTACAGACAGCCGCTTTTGCTATATTTACAAACCTATAGCTAGAATGAGCTGTACTGTCTGAATTTGCCAGAGCTGCAGCTTGCAGACAAAGCATCCTGTTTTGGTTAATGTCTGCTACACGCAGTCCTAAAACACACCATAATCATAATGGATCTTAAAGCAGCAATAGTCTGAATATGGGAGCTACCCTAAGACAACAGTTCCTGAGGTCAAGTTTAAAAAGTTTCACTGAATAGCATGATTGAGCTGCCAATTAGAATTTTTTTAATTAATTTAATTTGCAACTGGATTTATTAAAAGGCCATCTCATTTAAATTTATATTTACCATTAATATAGCTGCCAATCTAAATTTAGGAAAGAGCTTCCCAAAAATATTGATGGTAGCCAGAAAAAGTTCATTTGTAGGAGAGGACTTGGGTGCTACACCTGTTCTCCACAACCCAGACATTTAGCTTCACTACTCCTAGTACTTTTCATAGGAAGTAGTACAAGAGCTAGGGGTGAGTAGATCAGGAGGTGTCTGAAAAACAGAAAATGGTATTTTACATGATTATATTTTTACTCTCAAAAAAACCCTTGTCTTCATTTTTTTTATTATAAAAGTAACAAAGTGTCTGTTTATATTTCATGCTTAGAGACCCAGATTTGCAGCTTTCAGACTACAGAAAGAAGTTTTACTGCAAGCCAACCACACCAACAGCAAGTCTCTGTCTGTTAAGCATGGGCTAATACTTTTGCATCATGCAACAGCAATGCTTCTGGAAAGGTGTTAGAAAACCAGCAGATGCTGGTATGGACTAATGGAGCTTGCATACATCACAAGCTGATAACTTTGGCTCATAAATGTGGAGGATATATGTACATCTGAAGTGATGTAAGGAGATTATTTGGGAGTGGGAGAGGATGGGTGTGTGAAATGGTGACAGACTTCTCTGAATTATATCTTGTTCAAAACAGATGTGATGAGGGAGAATCTCTCTTCAAAGGGGAGAAAATTTATATTAGTCTCCTAGTGCAGTACACATCTAATTCAGGGTAGCTCCTTACCAACGTCGTCACTTTCTCCAACTACTGCTTGATCCTGAATAGGAAGCTCTTCACCTTCTTTTGGTTGAGGTTCCTCATCTACAATTTGTTGAGGTTCCACTCTTGGGGCTAACCTGCCATCCTTCCGCTTAGCAGGGAGTACCAACCAATCTTTGTGAGCCACCTCAATGATCCTTTCACATAAAAGAGAGAGATTGCAGGTCCGTATTCCTTCCAACAGATCAATAACCTGTGTGATACTTTCAGAGAAATGCAAGAGAGATAGTGTTACATTTTTATTTTTTGAGATCCTTTTATACAACTGCTAGTCCTGGACCTGTGCACTGCACTGTGGTCTTCACTTCTTGGTGAACACACAAAGCCATCAGTTTTTAGTATAACCCAGCAACAAATCTGACTACTGCACTGAAGAACATGGGCAATTATCCTGCAGACATTATTCAGGTAAAACTCCCTGTGACCCCAATGGGAATTTTGCCTAAGTAAAGACTGCAGGACTTGTACTGAGTGCATCTCAAACTATTACAGGAAAAACAAACTGTTACAAAAAATAAACATTTTATATTTAAAATCTATTATGCATAAAGACATGCTTAACAAAACTACAATTATCTGATGTCTGAATCAAACAAGTTTATAAATGCCAGGTTTTAATACGTACTTTGTTAGGTATACAGCACATACACCACCCTGCTTAAGATTTGGATACACAACAGGCAAAGCAATCTGAGGGTTAAGCATATCCAAAGCTACCTATAGAAGAACAAGATAATTATTAACCAAAGTGAATAGACATAAATCAGTTTCTCCAAGTCAACAAAAGCAGAAAACAATGAGTTTGTTTATGGAAAATTAATGCATACATCTACAATATATATATTTGCAAAAATTAATTTTATTCCTGTCTCTGAACAGATTATGCAGGCCTAAGATCCATGTGTTTTAAAAATAAATAAATCCCAGAACTCTTAGACCTTTCAGTATTACTGCATTCCAAAGGAAGTGTTGATGAGAGCTGGTAGTTTTTACTAAATGAACGATTCATATTTAACCAACATACAGTAGGCTTGAGTTAATGTCAAACCGTCCAGCAACTAAGCTCTATCATTCTGGCAAAATAAAAAAAACAACGAATGTCTAAAACAGATTGCATGTAACTCATTTTTGCATATCTGCTTTAAAAAAAGTTAAGAAATATTCAAACCATATTTTGCAATGAAATAATCACATCATACTATTAAATATTAAAATTCAGATGTTTAACTCATGAGACTTCTATCTCAGCAAACTCTCTGACAACCTCTCTTCAATAAACTATTTAAACTGCAAACAAAGAATGGAGTATGTAAGAATACCTGTTTTGTGGACTAATAAACTGTTATATCCAAGATTCTGAGTCAGATTATATTTTTAGGTTCTGGCCATTTTGTATCTGTGCACATAAACTCGTCAACAAAATTTTATTTATTTGTTTAAGCTAAAGATTTATGTTGAGCCAATAAGACTGATATAATAAATTACTGCATTAACTAGCTTCCCACTGTTTATGTTGGAACAATATGGTTCAAATAATTCTTGTAAAACACATCAATTTAAAAGAATAAGGATATAAAAAACAAAAGTGTATTTTGTTTACATACTTTGCATGAAAATGTTAATATTAAAAGTTACAGCATAAAGACGGAGGAACTGACAATACCTTTCATTACTTCAATTTAGACCAGGGGTGGGCAAACTACAGCCCACAGCCTCAGCTCACTGTGCTGCTGGTGCTCTGGCCCACTGCTCCTGGGCTGCAGCGGCGTGGCTGGCTCTGGCGGGGCCTGAGCTCCTGCCGCTCTGAGCGGCATGGTAATGGGGCGGGGCTGCGAGCTCCTGCAGGGCAGCATGTCTAGCTCCGGCGGGCCGCACGGTTGTCAGACATGCTGCTCTGAGCGGCATGGTAAGGAGGCTGGGGCCAGGGGGTTGGATAAGGGGCAGGGACGGTTGGATGGGACGGAGGTTCTGGGGGGGCGGTCAAGGGACAGGGAACGGGGGGGGGGGGTTGTATAAGCGTGGGAGTCCCGGGGGTCTGTCAGGGGTGTGGATAGAGGTCGGGGCAGTCAGGGGACAGGGAGCGGGGGGGTTGGGTAGGGGGTGGGGTCTTGGGGGGGCAGTTAGAGGGGTGGATCTTGGGAGGGGGCGGTCAGGGGACAAGGAGCAGGGGGGTTGGAAGTGGGTGGAGGTCGGATGGGGGTGGGGCCAGGCTGTTTGGGGAGGCACAGCCTTCCTTACCCAGCCCTCCATACAATTTTGCAACCCCGCTGTGGCCCTCGTGCCAAAAATGTTTGCCCATGCCTGATTTAGACTGTAGTAACATTCTATTCAGGAGCACAGGTGATATAAAAGGGTTATTTTTTAAACAACACATTTATAGTACAAATAAGTCTGCAATTTTTCTTGAACTTAATACATACGAAGTATGTGCTTAGTTCAGCAGTGGAAAAATATATTTCCCCTCACAGTTGTACTATTGTTGCAAATGGAGATCAACAAAGTATGCTTTCTCCTATAAGACAGAAAGGAGTAAATGTATGGACATATCAGTGTTTCTTTTGAGGGTGATGCACCATCAGACCTTCAAAGACACATGCTGACAATGGGAGATGGGATCTGTCCATCCCCTCTAATGGAGGCTTGGTTGTTTCTTTATGCTTAGGCTAGATGTGGGAAATCCCACAATGGAGAGGATAAGAAAATTGCTTTTCATTTAATCAAAAAAAAATCAGATGCCAATCTCTTTAAGGTAGGGAATTTTCTACTAAAGACTTACTGCATCAAATGTTATAGATTTCATATCCTCAGCCGCTGTTAAAATATCTTTATTAATGAAATCCACGTTATCTGGCCACTCTTCTGCATGTCCTATTTCCCATGCATCACGCCAGCGCCTGTAATTCTTCTTAGCTACAGCATGGTGATCTTTTCTGATTTCATAACTTATAACACGTCCTCGAGGCCCAACTTAAAGCAAATGAAACACACTAAATTTACTTTTTTTTTTTTTCCTGATTCAAGTTAACAGGTTAAAAACAAAGTAAACAACAGAACGGATGTATTTAAAATGTCTCCCCTTCCTCACCGTAACAAATTATTGTATAAAATATAATCAACTACACTTTATTTTTGTTTAAATTTAAGTGATCCTGTGCAGGTAAAAAGGGCCAGATTAACATCTTGGAGGCTGAAATTTGTCTACTCTACGAATAGCTACAGCACAGGCTGGCAGAACCATTTGTCTCAACCCTGACCTGGAGAGAGCACCTCTAGTGGTAAGAGAAGAATTCAGTATCTATGGTCCTTTCAGTCTCTGCTCTCTCTGCTAAAGCTGCCAACAATGGTATCGGCTCCTCTACACTGCTGCAATAAAGTTATGCACTGTATCTGTCCACTGCAGACGCTTCAGGCACAAACTAAAAGGTTTGTAATGCACATTAATGTTGTAGTCCTTTTCCGATAGGATGTTAATGAGATCTAGGAACCTCAGTTATGCTTAACATTGGGGCGAGATTGAAGCAGTGGCCAAGGAGAGACTACAATGAAACACAATGCACTTATTTTCACTTGTGACCCACATCAGAGTGCAGGTCTCCAGGAGTTAGGGTGACCAGATGTCCTGATTTTATAGGGACAGTCCTGATGTTTGGGTCTTTTTCTTATATAGGCTCCTATTAAACCCCCCCACCCCTTGTCCCGATTTTTCACATTTGCTGTCTGGTCACCCTACCAGGCATGAAACAGCAGCCCAGACACCCTATCCTTCAGTTAACTCGCTCTGTAGCAGATACAGGTGTTTGGGGAAGATAAACATAGACACTCATTTCTAGTGCCTGAGAGTTGGTTTTACATTCCCAGTAACAGAAGCTTGGCTCACTTGCTGGAATTCACCTCTGTACAGAGGGTCAACACAAGGGGTCTATGGACTCTTAAGCCTTGTGCCATTTCCCTGCACAACTCTGACATCCCCTTTTCCATAGGAGCAACAGCAATTGTGGGGGAAGGAGAGACTGTGGAGCCCATTTTCTACTATTGGAAGCTGCACAGGGGAGCTGTGGAGTTCTGGATTCCTTCCCCAAGTGAGGGAAGGGGAGTGAAGGACCTTCTTCTCCCAGCCTGGTGGAGCAGCCACAGAGAAGAATTTGGGAGGAATGTGCGGATATTTGTAGCGAAGGGGGCAGGAAGGGGGGGAAGGCATCGATGGTTCCACTTTCTGGCCATTACCAGATATGTCACTGGACGGGAAGGTGCCCAACCTTCCCCGCACTTATGGTTCTGTTCTGTCAGTGCGTCTGAGTTCCTAAAGAGCAAAGACCACTTTGAGGATGATCCCTATTCATTGAGGAATTGTAGAAAAAAACCCCAAAAACCTACATGCCCCTGGTAATTTTTAAGGCGAATGGGAGGACAGAAGGCTGTGAGGAATGCATACAGAAGTGGGAGGAGAGTGGAGGTCCAGAGTCCCTACCTCAAATCTGGGTCCAGTGTATAGGGAAGAGGTTCTATGTTTCCATCTTCCTCACAGGAAGCTCAGGGAGGTGTGAAGTAGCCCATTCATCTCAAAGAAATGTTTTCAGCTGAATGAGAACACCCCATGGTGGAGATGATACACATGAAACAATGGGTGTTTATTGCTCCATTCCTCTCAAAGCTTGTTCTCATCCTGCCCTCCTTATCTGTCAGCTCTTGTGGGCCTATGTCAAGCTTACTGGTTCTCAGCTCCTTGCCCTGGTCTCAGCATTGTAAGCGCCAAGCATTCCTGTTCTCAGCTCCCCAGTACTGTCTCAGCACTGTGTACCGTGCCACGCACTGACTATGTCTCACCCTGATCTCAGCCGTGAGTTTCTGTGCCTCACATACCTGTTCTCAGTGCCTGGCACAGACTCTGTTTATCATTCCTGATGCAGGAGAATTCATCAAGCCTATCCCAGAAAATAAATGATCTGTTCTGGCTGGGACTCTCATGCTGGCTCTGATGCCATTTGCAATATGGCAACTAGTTCCTCCCATATCATCCTGGCCCTACCACTGCCATTTTGGCTTCATCTTCCTACCCCGTGTGACAAAGTTCGGTCAACCTAACCCCCACTGTCGATGCAGCTAAGTTGATGGAAGAATTCTTCTATGGATCTAGCTAGTGCCTCTCGAAGAGGTAGATTAACTACATCAATGGAAAAACCCTTTCCCATCAATGCAGGAAGCATCTACACTACAGCACTCTGGCTGCAGTGCAATAGCTGTGCCACTGTAGTGCAGACATGGCCTAAGCAAGTCTCAGCCTTAATAGGAGAGCTGCTCCTCCACTATGATCACGACTTCAGCGATGCAGTCTACTTACCTACACACAGGTAACCCAAGAGTAACCCAAGAGTAGGAAGAAAGAGGCTAGAAAGGCAATACAAGGATATCAATGAAGCAATGATAAAAATATGGAGTGAAATTTAGCCCCATACAAGCATCAGCACAAGGCCTGTACATCTTATGACATCAAAATGCAGTCTACATGGATTACAGGCTATGTGCTGGCCCTCTGCACAGTGCTACATTTCACCCTAGGTAAACAGTATATATAAATCTGAAAAGTCACAGAAAATCCTGAAAGTGGACATAGAGAGTGACTTCAAGTTTTTTTTGATTAATGAAAAAGTAGCACTTGTTATACTAGTATTATCTGTGTTGCTTCTGAAATAAACTCCTACATTTGCTAAATCTAGGGTCTTTTACCTGCTCTTGATAGAAACAAGCTCATACCACCAGACCCACTGCCAGTTTCCACCACAGTGTCTCCTTGGTTGATATCCATCAGCAGCAGCATTGCATTAATATCCTAAGGGTTAAAAGAGAAATAAAATGCCAATACTTTTTATACTGTATATTCAAACAGTAATACGTTAGAATACTGCTTAAATGGACAGCCTGATTTTCAGCAGAGCTGAGTACTCTTAGGTTCCACTGAAATCAATAGGAGGTGTGGGTATGCTGCACCTCTGAAAATCACTATGCAAGTGCATAAGCCACTTGAGGCTCCTGCAGCTATTCAGATCAACAAAACAAATATTAATAGAAAGAAGTAATTTACTAATACAGGAATGATAGGACTCCTTAATATAGTAAAACACAGTGACAAATTATGATTGTGAGAGCTAAAATATCCCACTGTAAAACACTGACTTTTTAAGTAGCAAGGAAGCTTTCTGAAAGTAAATTGTATTGCTGTTTTCCTAGACTGAAAATGCATGTAAACATCAAAGACTCTCCGTTAGAGACTGCATCTCATTAGAACAAGGTTTTAAATTAGGACTACCCAAGCTTTTATGTATGAAGGGCTGCTTAGTAGAAATCCAAAGCATCTCCAGAGCCTGGAGATTGGAACTGTACATCTAACCGGCTCATCGGACCCTTCACCACCCTAACCCAATGGTCCCGGTACCCATCTTGTAGCTGGGTGAACTGGGCGTGGTCCTTCCTTTTTAACACCAATAATCATCACCGACTGCTGTTTAAACCCGTTTTTAAGTTAAAATGTGGAAACATCCATTGCAACAACTGACAACCCACGCAACCGTGACTTACCTTTGGATATGAAATAGTAGGTCCTCTCTTCATCAACATCACAAAATCTTCTAAGGCTGGTCTCCTTATCAGGAACTGAAACCCACTAGAAGTCCTAAACATCTGGCCCGGTAGCTTGCCTATGATCTCCAGGTGGCTAATAGCTCCCCAATTGCTATTCAATTTCCCGACAGCGCTCAGGTTACGCATATGTTTAAACTCCGTGTAGGTTTTTCTGCGAAACTCCGCTAAAATCAAGTCCCCGGCTTGGAAAGTCCCATCTTGAGACGATGTGTTCTGGGGGTCAACAGACGGATCGTCTTCATCCCTCTGCAGCTGGGCTGGGGGAGTCCCACTGGCAGCAGGCAGCGGGAGAGGGTGAGAGTCGCTGCTTCCACTGCTGTCCTGCCGTGTTTCCCCCTGCTCTGCGCGCCGTATGTCCCTGATCTCTTCCGAGAGCAACGCCTCCGGCAGCAGCCGGCTCACTCTTTCCAGGGGAGACAGGGCCCCTTCCCAAGCTCGCCTCCTCCGGCTCCTCAGCGCCTGTCCCGGGGCCGCCTGCGATGCAGCCGCCGCGGGGGAGCCCGCCACACGCGATGCAGCGGCAGCGACCTGCTCTTCCGACTCGGCCCCAGCTCCCTCCCGGGGCGAGCCGGAACACAGCGCTCTGACCGCCCGCAGGCGACGGGCTGAAGGCAGGGGACCAGCACCCGGTGCCCCTGAGCGGTCGCTCGCCACACACCGGCCAGGCACAACCCCTCCCCTGGCCAGCGGCGCCCGCCTCCTCCCGCACTGCGGCACCAACGCGGCCTGCGCCCGGCTCTCCCTCCCCAGCACTCGCAGGCTCAGCCGCCGCCTGGCACACTGCAGCATGGCGGCGCCCCCCGCCCGTCCGCACGGCGCCGGAGGCGCTGCGCACAAAGCTGCCGCGGCCGGGAGAAGCCCGGGCGCTGCTTGCCGGCCTAGCCTGTGCTGCTCCCCTGGGCTGGGCTAAGGACTTGCTCACGCGCAGGCGGACTCGCCTTTGCCCCCACCCCGCAGGAACCACGAGGGCAGCGACAGCGACACACGTGTGCCGTCCGGATCCACGTGTTTCCCCCCCCCCCCCGGAACCACGAGGGCAGCGACAGCGACACACGTGTGCCGTCCGGATCCACGTGTTTGCCCCCATGGCCGGGTAGCGCTGATCAGATTGGTGTCCTGCAGCTGTTCCTTCGACCCCCGCACCCTAATAGCGTGAGAGTGTGAAACCGACCAGCGAAAACACACTGCAGAAAAATCCTTCATCACAGAGGGGAACGATTTTAACACCGCTTTAAAATGAATACAGACTGCGAAGATGATTCCTCCCAAGTAGGAACAAGTGGGAGACAAGGAATGGATCACTTGATGATTTCCTGTTTTGTTCATTCCCTCTGGGGCACCTGGCATTAGGGCGACCGGATTAAAGTAACAAAAAATCGGGACACATGGGGGAAGCAAAAAACGGCCACAGCAGAGTTTTCCAAGCCAAAAAAAAAAACAAAACCCAGCTGAAGCCGCAATATTGGGACAAAGGGCACGGTCAGGGCATGGGACAAAGAACAAAAAAACAAGCCAGTCCCAATTTTATCCGGACATCTGGTCACCCTACCTGGCATTGGCTACTGTCTGAAGACAGGATACTGGGCTAGATGGACCTTTGGTCTGACCGAGTATTGCCATTCTTATGTTCTTACGTAAGCGAGATTTGGAAGGATTTGAAATACAGTCCCATAGACATTCCCATCTATAAAAAAGGGGAATAACTGACTCTCAAATCTGTCCTGAAGATTACAAACATTAATCAAAATCTAGTTAAACTATTTTAAACAAAAAAAATAAATTGCTATATGAATGCTAAGATTATTTATTATACCCCCTTATAGTTGTTGCCACACACCCCTCCCCGCCCAAAACAAGAAAACAAAAAACATACCTTGGAAGTAACAACTAATCAGAACGAATATAGTTTAAATCTGGCTTCTAGTTCAGCCAGACGACAACACAAAGCATAACATTTTGATTTAAATTTGACTTAAATGTAATTTAAGTTTATTTTAGCAAAACAGTTTGGCACAAAAGACAGAACATAGGTAAGGCAGATACGCTGCTGTAATTTAATGTTTTTAAAAAACAAATACAATCAAAAGAAAATTACAATAAATTGTAAATTTGAATAGAACTTTGTCTAGAAGGTTGTCTAGAGGCTTGTTTTCATTTACTATGCATAATGGTGGAGAAGGAACAACTGCAAAATCACTAGGCTCCGGCTTTGCCTTAATTTTTGACTACGTTTTCCAAAGATTTAAGGTTTTTGTCTATGCTGCACCATAGTCTGAGCAATTTCTTTGCATCTTTATTTTTCAGAATGAATTATAAGGCACCCCCATCTGCAATGAGCTCAGTGTGGATGGACCCTTGGACCAAAGGGAGCTCACTGCAGGACTAGAGCCTAAAAGAGGGAAGACAATGGGAATCCACTGATGGCATGTGCCTATTTCAAAAAACAATAGCTGAAAACCTAAAACTGAAGAAAAACCCATTTAACAATCCACCCTCCCTCCTTCTCCCATCCTTTAAATCCTTCCGTAACATTCATTTCTGCTGTGTTGTTTAGAAGTGAGTTACTTCACTGGGAAAAAAAAATTCAAAGCTTCATTATTTGCATCAGGACCATAAGCTGTACACAGGCCCACAGTGAATTCTTATATTGTTACTGTAAACTATTATGTATTTTCTCATCCCTTGCCATCATCCCTATGGGACAAATTGAGTAAACATTTCAAAAGCGCCTATGTGACTTATGAGCCCAAGTCCTGTTTTTAAAGGCACTTTTGAAAATATTACTGGTTGTCTTTTCTCATGTTTCTGTAAAGTGACTACCATATTTCTGGGTGCTGTAAATCAAAAAAATAAACATGTTAATAGCTCTTCTTAATAGCATTCTTCTGGCTGTGAGATATAACTGTCTACATTAGTATCAGAGGGGTAGCCGTGTTAGTCTGGATCTGCAGAAGCGACAAAGGGTCCTGTGGCACCTTATAGACTAACAGAGGTATTGAAGCATAAGCTTTAGTGGGTCAATATCCACTTCTACGGATGCAAGCAGGCTTCTGCCAGCACAGCTATTTTGGTCAGGAATCACACCTTTTCACACCTGTTTATATGTAGGCCTGGCCTGATACAACAATTTGCAATGCGCTGTCCTAATAATCAGGGGAAAATATAGAAATTACAGAAGAAAAATCTCTCTTAAATCATCTAGTCTACCTCCCAGTAAGTAGAGGATTGATCTCTAGATTACACTTTCTAGTGCTTTTTCCATTCTTGCTTAAAATATCTTAACCACTGGGGCTTCCACCACTACTCATGGGAAAATTTGTTGCATTTTAATAGATCCCATTGCCAAAGACTTTTTTTCTGATATCCAGGCTATAATTTCTAATTCCTATCACTCCCACAGGATAATGGAGTAGCTAATACACAACTCAATTAATACAAGAGCGAAATATAATTAATGCCAATCTACATGGGTTTATGGAATCAGATCCTGGCAAACTAACTTGGTATTTTTTTAAATAAGATTACAAGATTGGTGCTGATGTAATAGACTTCTGTAGCTTTCCCAGCCCTGAAGCTCGAAAGCTTGTACCTTCCACCAACAGAAGTTGATCCAAATAAAATATATTGTCTCTCTCAACTTCTGTAAGGCATTTGACTTGGTACTGCATGACATTTTGATTAAAAAAACTAGAACAATATAAAATTAACATGGCACACATTAAATGGATTAAAAATTGGCAGATTGGTCTCAAAATGTAATTGAAAACAGGGAACCATCATAGACAGATGTGTTTCTAGTGGGCTCACACAGGGATCAGTTCTTGGCCTTATGCTATTTAACATTTTTACTAATGACCTGGACGAAAACATAAAATCATCACCGAAAAAGTTTGGTGATGACACAAAAGTTGGGGGAGTGGTAAATAATGAAGACAGGTCACTGGATTGCTTGGTAAGGTATGTGTAAGAAAACAATATGTGTTTTTATTTAACTAAATGGGAATGTATACGTCTAGGAACAAATATTTAATCCTACTGGGCTCTTCAATCTATCAGAGAAAGGTATAACACAATCCAATGGCTGGAAATTGAAGTAAGACAAATTCAGACTGCAAATAAAGTGTACATTTTTAACACTGAAAGTAATTAACCATTGGAACAGTCATGGTGGATTCTCCATCACTGGCCATTTTTAAATCAAGATTGGATTTTTTTTCTAAAAGCTCTTCTCTGGGAATTACTTTGGAGACTTTCTATAGCCTGTGTTACACAAGAAGTCACATTAGATCAGGGGTTCTCAAACTGGGGGTTGGAACCCCTCAGGGGGTTGCAAGGTTATTACATGGGGGGGAGGGGGAGTCGCGAGCTGTCAGCCTCCACCCCAAACCCCACTTTGCCTCCAGCATTTATAATGGTCTTAAATATATAAAAAAGTATTTTTAATTTATAAGGGGGGGGGGGTCGCACTCAGAGGCTTGCTATGTGAAAGGGGTCACCAGTACAAAAGTTTGAGAACCACTGACTAGTATCACACCGATACCTTCTGGCCTTGGAATCTATGAATCTTTTGATCAGTTTTGGCAGAGAGAAAGCAGATGGTTCTGCAGTATTTACACTTTCCCAGTATCTAACAATGAGATGAACCTTAATAAAAAGAATATGCAACAATTATGTCCCAGGCATCCCTTGGTACAGTCACATTATATCCTACATTTGACAGGCCTGCAAAATTAGAAACCTTAAAAAAACTTTTTTTAAAAAAACTTGTCATACACACATCTCGACACCCCCTGCCCCCCCAAAAAACCCAGCACACAGAAAGTACCTCCCAAAGCTGTCATATACTCAGCCCCCAGGATCCCATCTTTCACCCTTGATACTCTCATAACCCTCCCCGCACCAGCCTCAAAATACTATTTGAACACACATCACACACCCATGGCCTCCTCTCCTGCCACCCTCAGCTACGCCCCCACTCCCTCTCCTGCCACATTCTGCTTCTACTGGGACCCCCCCCCCCCCCTCCTGCCACCCTCAGCTCCCCCTCACTCCCTCTCCTGCCACCCTCAGCTCCCCCTCACTCCCTCTCCTGCCACCCTCAGCTACCCCCCGACCCCCCTGCCACCCTCAGCTACCCCCTGACCCCCCCTGCCACCCTCAGCTCCCCCTCACTCCCCCTCCTGCCACCCTCAGCTCCCCCTCACTCCCTCTCCTGCCACCCTCAGCTACCCCCTGACCCCCCCTGCCACCCTCAGCTCCCCCTCACTCCCTCTCCTGCCACCCTCAGCTACCCCCGACCCCCCCCTGCCACCCTTAGCTCCCCCTCACTCTCTCTCCTGCCACCCTCAGCTCCCCCTCACTCCCTCAGCTACCCCCCGGCCCCCCCTGCCACCCTCAGCTACCCCCTGCCACCCTCAGCTCCCCCTCACTCCCTCTCCTGCCACCCTCAGCTCCCCCTCACTCCCTCTCCCTGCCACACTCAGTCCCCCCCGTCATGTTCAGCCCCACCCTAGACCCCTCTCCTGCCACCCACAGCCCCCCCGTCCCCTCTCCTGCCACCGTCAGCTCCCCCCCAACTCCCCCTCCCTGTCACACTCAGCCCCCCTCCTCCCTAGACCCCTCTCCTACCACCCTCAGCTCCCCCCCCGGACTCCCTCGCCTGCCGCACTCAGCGTCCCCCCCACCCCCGGGACGTGCAGCGGGCGGGCGGCGTAGGGGAGGAGCGGCGCAGGGGGAGCCCGTCCCAGGCCCGTGCGCCTGCGCGGGGCGGAAACACGTGGCCGCTGCGCCGCTGGCCTGGAGCAGAGGCCGGGCCCAGAGCGCCATGGCGGCGGCCGGAGCAGCGTGTGGTGGGGACGCCTCGCGGGCCCCCTGCGCCTTCTCCCCGGGCGGCCGCCGCTCCCTGGCGCTGTGCGGCCCCGACGGGCGCCTCCGGGTGTGGGACACGCCGAGCAGCCGCCTGCAGCACGAGTACGTGCCCTCCGCCCACCTCAGCGCCGCCTGCACCTGCCTGGCCTGGGCCCCGCCGGGGGGCCGCCAGTTCCCGAGCAAGGTACCGGGGCGGGAGGGAACGCCGGGCCGGGCCGGGCCGGGCCGGGAGGGGGGCGCCGCCGCCCGCACCGCATGGCCCGCTCGCCCCGTGCGGGGCCGGGCCTGCTCCGCCCCATCCCCCGGCCCCATGTGGCTTCCCCGGGGAAAGCAGCCAGCAGGCCCCGAGTGGGAGGGGGAAGCCCCCGTGTGACGGGGACACGGTCACAGCCCCCCATCTCCTGCAGGCCTCCCGCCTCCTGTCCGCAGCACCCTGCCGGGCAGCGCTACGGCAGACGGGCCACCGGCAGCGCACGTGGGGCACCCCCTCTCCGCCCCCCCGCTCGGGCCGAGGCTAGGGGTGGTGAGGCCGACAGGGTCCTCTCCCGGGGGAGCCGCCCCAGTGATTGGGACTAGTGCAGGCGAGCCCCTGGGAGAAGGGAAGAATTAGGTGAGCCTAGTCCTAGGCTTGCGGGTGGGGAGAGGGGAGAGCATGGGATGGGGGAATCTTCCCACCCATCGTGTGTGCGCCTAGTGGTGAGGTAGTCCTTGGGTGCCCCAAGCTGGTGTTAAGTGTCTCCTCTGGAGCCGGAGCAACAGAGTTTACAGTCGCTGCGTGTATGGTGCTGTATCTGTCCCTGGGTGTACTTCATATCTGCCACAATAACATCTGTGGTGTCTTTCATTAGGGAGTCCCTAAGCACTTTAGAGGTGTTATTGCACTAAGACTCCCAGCCCCTTTGTATTTTCCACTTTTACAGGTTGGAGAAACTGATGAAGGGAGTATGTGTCTTGCCCAAGGTCACCCAGTGTCCAAAGCTAGGAAGAGAACTAAGGAACAATGATTTCTTGTATCCATGGGACACTTTTGACATATACCTAGTACAGTCCCATTTATCCAAAATGCTTGCGTAATCAAAAATATCTGGGGGATCCAGATAATTGGGGGTGGAGGGAAGCACTTGGGTAAGCCATTCTCACCTTTGGCTGTGACCGAATGATTTGGCTGACAGGTAGTTCTTCTGAAATAGGTTTGTATTAGCCGTGTAAATTAATTGAACTGTTTGTATGTATAATAGCTGTAAGTATCCTTTTCTCAAAGAATGAATCATGTTTGCAACATGCTGTCCTTCATAGCAGCTCTATTGGTGAGATACTGTTAAGGAGACAGTAATAGCATTAGGAGTTCATACACTATTAATTTATGTAGAATGTAGTCTCTCGGATAACATCTGCCTCATCACTTCTGCTCTTTGCAAGTTATTTGTGGAGGGGAATTTTTCCAGGATCCAGGAATGCTTTAAATAGGTATGAGTAACATTCAGTGATTTCACTCGGAGCAATCATCTGGGAACTTGGAAATTCTAGTGTTGAATTTCAGAGCATTTGTCTTATTTTTTACAGTTCATTACCAAACCAAAGGTGTGATCAGAATTAAAACAACAAGGCGCTAGCTCAGTTACGTCCTGTCTACTCTGAGATTTGAAGCCACCACCTCAACCATTTTTTTAGGATAAAAACAGTATTTGAATCTTGTTCTTGTTCAGAAAGTGTAGTTTTCCCCGGGCTAGTAGTATAGACGGGGCTTAACCATATTATTATAATTTGTATGTCTATAACATCTGTACAAGGATTTCAAAGTGCTTTACATACTTGTTTAATATATTCTGAGTGCGCTCCTGAGTATTATTCCATTTTACTGATTGGGAAATCTGGGAGATTGTGAATTGCCCAAGGACACAGGATATCTGTGGCAGAGGGAAGTAGTTTAGATCTCCTAACTTATTGTCCAGTACTTTAATTTGCCCAATTATAACATCTATGCTGACTGAAGGAACTGCAGGCCTCTCTCACTTAGTTGTATTGCATGTTGGGACACCATTTCATAGCATGGATTTGGTTTTGCCTGTGTGGATGGAACCAAAGTACTGTATGTTATAACCTGTAATATAGCTTTCAAACATTGTTATAACATGGTGTCCTGGCATGATACAATGTGTACATGAGCTTCTTAAGCAGCTTTCTAGCAAGAACTGTATTTGAAAATGGTTCTTCAGAAAAAGGCTAACATGTTTTTAAATCTAGGTGTTGACAGGGCTTTTTATCTGGTATAAGGAACTTTGTCAAACACTGGGCCACATTTTAGTGCTAATTATCTCTTAACATGTTAAACTCTGAGCATTCCTTGGATTTCAGCATGTTCTCTTGTGGAACTGGTAATTTTTCATATCTTGCAGTATGTATTTTCTGTAGCTCTGTAACTTGTTGGTTTGTGCTCAGATTGAATGAGCAGGAAAAAAAATAAAGCTCTGATAGCTGAGCCAACTGAACGATGCTTGCCTTGTAACATAAATTTTGTTTCCTTTTGCTCTGGAAAGCTTGCTGTTTTCTGCTAATGTGTCATATGCTTTAAGAACAATCATATGCCAGTAGATGCCTCTAGGTGGTGTTTGGCCAGGTTCCACTTACACAAAGGCAAAGTATGTTCTGGACTCTTGCCACTTTAATGATAACCACACGTTTTTGGGCCAGTATGGGGATGAGTTGTAGAAATTAGTGAGATCTTGAACTCTAATCCTGGGAATTCCTAGCTTTGTGATAGCTACTTGGAGCACACATCTCCCTAATCTCTATATATGGAAAAGCATGCACTCTTAAAATAAAAAAATCAAATTATTTGACCGTAACTGCTTTAATTAAAATACTATTATATTCATCATTCAAAATCATAAATTAATTTTAAATATTTCTTCAATCCCTTGCATCTAAACAGTTAGGCACTCATACATGGCAGGATCAAGTTCTGTGTCTTGCACATGAAAGCCTAGATACGTTGTCTGGTATCTAAAGCACCCTGATCCTGCAGTGAGATCCCTGGTGGGTCGCAGTGAAGTTAATAGGAGGTATCGCCATGTGGCGATCATTGCAGGATCAGAACCTAAGACTGGTTTGTATTTTAGTTCTATGGATTTTTTTGCAAGGGTGTGAGCAGGGCACTTTCTAGAACAATATCTAATCCTCATGTTTGTTTACCACCTTTTATTCCAAAGACCCCATACCCAAGTGCCCTCATTAGCCAGGCTTTTGGGAACATTTCAGCAAAGACATAAGGTAACTTAAAAGCAAATTTCCTTTGGAGAACCTTTGCTACTACCTGGCTCGCTCATTCTGTGATATCAGAAATGCTATGAGTTGGATGGACTTCGGTAAGACTTGCTTGTATTTCTAATGTATTCTGGAATATCTCCAGTGAACTAAGAATTGGAGTGGGGGGTGGGAGGAGAGGTGATGGGAGGATGGAAGAATTTTAGATAAATTAGTAGGTGCTTCTATGCTGATGGCTGCTTCAAGGGGACCCATGTGTGCTTAACTGGTTTCATTTTTCCTTTGCAGTTCATCTTTAGTATGAAAGAGTACTGTATTAGTAAATGCAGATAGTGTTTAGGGTCTTCTGATACTATCTGGGCATCCAGTGTGAACATAGGCCTCATCTTCACTGACCAAAGGTCTGTGTTTAAACACAACTTTAATGTGACTGTCTCCAAACAAGTTTAGTTGGTTTAATGGTCGGACCTAGTGTTGATCATGATTTTAAAACCTAGATTAGCATGCATTAGACCTGGTTTGAAATGTTTAATTCCAGGTATGAACATGCTTTGGGATGTGTGTTATAGCTTTTGCTGCACTAATTTTTTTGGTGCATTTTTAAAAACCCTTCCTGCATCTCTGAAAATGAAGCCTGAAAGTATGTTCGTGACAAGCAGAGACGTCCGCTTTCTACTTAGATTTGGCTTTTTGTGAAAGCTTTTGGAATGGAGTTAAATATTTTTTATTCAAATATCAGTTATTTTGATTTTTATTAAACTGGCATAGAGTTAACTTCAGCTAAAATTATTCTATTTTTGCTTCCCAAATATCCTACATTTAGCCCTGTCAAAAGTTTTTAAAGTAGTGTATCTTCAAGGATCCTCTGTCTCTCTTTTTTTTTTTTTTTTTTTCATTGTTTAAAATTCAAAACTCAAATGTGTAAGCTTCCAGATGCCCTGCAGCTCTCATATCTTTGGGCTTGGGCACAAACTAATTACATGCTGCATGTCACCTATTGTAATGTAAGATAGACACCTATGTAGGTGGAGCAGCAAGGCTCTCACAGAGTTGGCTGCTCTTGTTTTAAGCCCACAAGGAGTCCTTTTTGGGCTTCCTGGCAGTGCATTAGTGCAGATATCCTGTTCTGTAGAGGAAACATCATTTTGTGTCGTGGGTAGAAAGTTTTTAAAAATGAAATCTGAGATGAGGTAGTGTCTACATAAGGCACAACAAACTTGGCAGAAAAATATTTTCCTTTTGCTTGTGGGGTTGTGGCTTCTTTGTTCTTCTGAAGCCCTTAAAGAGGTGAGTATGAATGAACACAGTCTGACATTAAACCCTTGTGAGAAGATGTGTGATGGTGGCTTCTCCTCCTCCGTTCTTTATGGTTTGGCATCCTGAGGAACTGATTCTAGTCTCTTTCACTAACCTAACTTGGCCATCCCACCACACTTCTGGCCAAGGAGGACAGGCTGAACACTCTGTGTAGAGATTGTCAGTGGTTCTCAAACTGAGGGCAAGGGATTAAAAAATGGTCTAAGTATGGGAGCCAGGAACTACCAGATATAATGCCTGTTCTGATACTGACTTCCTTTGTGGCCTTGGGCAAATCACTGTGTTGTCCTAATTTTCCCCATCTGTAAAATGGGAATAGCACTTTCCTCTCAGGGGAGTTGAAGATTTATTTAATGTTTGTAAAGTGCTTTGAAAAATGAAAAGTACAATAGAAATGATAAATTCTGTTATGGTTTTGACCTTTCCCGTTGGGGATGAAGCATACCCCATGTACTGCCTTTCAGCCTGGCTCTGGGAATAAAACAAAGACTAGAAAATGACCTTGGGGTTTTCTTCATGGAACAGCACACTGCCACTATACTATCAGGATGATTTCATCTAATCTTTTAAAAATTGAGTTTGGAGCATAGTGGTGGAAATAAGACTCTTTGGGCTTGTCTACACTAAGATTTATAATCCTTTTAGTTAACATGTTAAAACGTGATCGTGTCCTGTCTACACTAGAATTTACACACACTTGTTCCCAATTGTTTGAACAGGGTTACGGAACCCTTATTTGGGGAAGCTGACCAGACTAACTTGTTACTTTTTTTTTTAACCCCGCTCCCAATCTATTTTCAGGAGGGTCCTCGGAGGAAAAAAAGGAAATCTGAAGCTGCAGAAGCAGGTGAACAGTTTGATCTGTTGGCTATTGGTACAGCGGTTGGCAGTATATTATTATACAGCACAGTTAAAGGAGAATTACAGAGCAAACTAGTAAGCATCGCATCAATCTTTCTACCTATTTGTAAGGTCATACCTGTTGCGCAAAGGGGTGGGCTAAGCTAATTTAACAGTTTTACATTTTGAATGGTTATGTAGTTACACACCTGAATGGGAATGTGGTATCCACAAGAATGTCAGAATGACTCTACTTCTAGTGTTGCTAGTATGTATAGGCCAAATAATTACTTTTTCTAGGCTAGCGCAACATCATACAACTACATGTACATTTGTAATTCTTGAGTTCCTTTTAACTCGAGAGGGTAGTAAGGATTTAGACACCACAAAATTAATCTTGGGTGTATTGCATCTTCAACAATTAGACAATAGTCTGTGTCTGAGAATTTAAAAAATTGCATTGGCTAGCATGGAGATGCTACTTGCACTGGCATGTTGGCTTTTCTATAAAAGTGTGAATCACAGACTGAGCTTTCCATATAAAGTCTTATGTGAGTCCTTATATTCTCAGCATATGGTTATCCCAAAACCCATCACGTGGTGGTTCCATCCTGCTGTAATTTTTTCCTCCTTGTTAACATCATCTCTTCTCTGCCTTTTCATTTAGCCTTGAATTGTAACAAAACAAAGGAATATAATGGTTGATATCAATGAGAATATTTTGGAGTAGACATATAAGACTGATTTCCTCCTCCTGGTTCTAGACTATTAGTCATGTGGGCATTGATGCAGTGTGTGTATGTATTACGTATGGGAAAGCATCTGTGTGACTTGTTAAGTTGGGTAGTGGTTTAGCAACATTCGTTTAAAATTGATAGGGTGAATGCTGAAACTTTGCTGGTGACATGTCTTTATTTTACCCACAAAGTTTGTTTTTGATGGGTCCACAGAAATGTTGACCATTTTTCTTTTGTTAGTAACAGAATAGTGGCTTTTATTTGGGGTGTCATTATTTAAAAAAGATATTTGGAATTGCAAGAACATTCCTCACTCTGTCATAACTGAAAAGTCATTTTTGGTTTTGAAATGTATCGCATTAAAATTTTTCTCTGCCCATATGTGAGCATAATGCCTTGCTGTGATGATACTTACTTGGTTTCGCTCACTGCTGACTTGCAGTGAAGACCTTTTGCTCTTGGCTTTCTGAGCAGGCTGGTGCTGAATTAAATAGTAAAAATCAGTACATTTACAAGAAATTCAAATTTTGACTAAAAGCGGGTTAGTGATGCTCTTACAAAACTGCTTTAATCTTTTGGAAGAATATCCAATAACTTTTCTAGGCATGTGTTTCATCCCCTCATTCTGGTTAGAACAGAGTCTTTGTTGCTGCTCCTTCGGTAGCCACTTGAGTTCTAATACGAGGTCTCAGATTAAGTATAACCCAGTGCATTTTCCCCCCCACACTGATAAACTCCCATGTTTGGGACACATGACGCCAGGATTATTCGATGACTTGACCAATGAGCCCTGTGACGGGATCCCCGCGGTGCACCATGGGACTGTGGGACCTCTGTGCCCCCTGAACTCTCTCCAGTCTGGGCTCTCTCTCACAGTGCCTTGCTAGTGACCAGCAGCAAACACCTCCAGTTGCTGTTATCGTTCAGCACAACAGCATGTGGAGCCCCACCCCCAGATTGCATGAATGCTCCCAGAGCCACTCATGAATCACAAAGAGAGGCACCAGAGCCAAATCCCCACAGCTCCCAGCACTGCACCTCAGGAATATACCGTCTTGCAGTGCTCAAGATGAGCAGTGCATATTTATTAATTGGTTCACCACTTCATCAGTGGAAAATGAATATACACCAGCCTTTGCAAACCTGAGCAGATTTTCCACACATGTCATACAAACTCATTGGTAAAGATAAACAGTAAAACAGATTTATTGACCCCAAAAGAGAGATTTTTAAGGGATAGGCAAAACATCAGAGTTAGTTATCAAAAGAAATAAAATATAAGCACGCACTCTAAACTCTCAACCCTATTAGACTGGGCAACAACTAGACTAAGCAGTTTTTCCTCACCCCACTGGATATTGCAGTTCATAATACACAGATTTCACCCTTGAAATCCGGGCCAGTCCCCTCAGTTGGAGTCTTCAGAGTGTCCTTGCTGCTTGCAGCCTGAATGGGTGAAGGAAAAAGGGGCTACATGCTGGGGCTGTGTCTGTTTTATACCCTCAGTCCTGTGTGCTTGGGGAGCACAAGTCCAGGCATGTCTGGGTGGGCATTGCTGAGTCTCCAGGCAAGGTTGAGCAATTCCCCTGGTGTGGCCTCATGCAGGTGAGTCATTGCATTGTAGCTCCCTTGCTGGACAATGGTTGTTGATGGGTTGATCGACCCCTGCCCGGATGTTGGTTACTTTCCTTGTTGTTGCCTCTGGGGAGCTAATATCTGGCTGATTCCCCAACTTATATTTTTGTACATATGAAGTTATGAGAATTGTGCTGTGTGGTTGTCCAGTGACAACCATACAACACAATTCTCACAACTTCATATGTATTAATGATATACATATATGGATAGAGAAATGACTTTCAACTGATCATAACCTTTCGCCTGATACCTTACAAGGCATGCTTTATATGTAAGTTCACGATTATATAAAAATGAGGACTATGGGGGTTCCAGGACGCTCTCCCAAGGTATAGAGTGTCACAACCCCAACCTTCTCTAAAATCTCAGAGCTGGAAACCCTTCTGCTAGTGCCTTTTCTGTTTAGTCTCTGCCCCTTACCCTAAACTAAGAGTTTTTTTATATCCGATTAAGCTGCCTTTAGAGATTAGATTGTGACAATCCCCATTTTCTTCCTTGTTGTATTGAGATATTTAATAGAGTGTTTAACTGCGCCCATCCAGTTGTTTTCCACGCCTGTGAGCTTGCAGCCGGTTTGATCACTTGACGGACAGGAGAGGTGGCTGATGTTTCTTGCTGAGTCCTTGGGTCTGGTCTGGTGATGGCTCCTTCCGAAGTGCTGAATACAAGGAAATGGCACTTGCTTAGCAGCTTGCTTGGACAGGCAGGCTCTGAAATGTTCACCCTGGAGATGTTTGTATGCTATCTCCTGCCCACCAGGGAAGAAGGCTAGCAAGATGCGTAGTTTATTCAGATAGATCTGTTTGGGCTGTATTTATGTCAATCTAATGAGGGGGGCAATGGTTTTCTTTATCTGTGACTTTAAAGTGCTAGCGCAGGCTTGAATTCTCTCACTAAACCTTTCATTACTTAAAGAATTTTAAAGGTGTAGCCACTTATATTTCTAGCATCTATATGCATGTGTGTGAGCCCAGCTTAAAACTGCAGTATAGTGCCAACTCTGTTTGAGTGAATAACCCGTTTCATATTTTCCATAACCTGATTTAGCTCCCCAAAAGTGGCCTGTTCGGTTTGTTGATTGCACAAAAACTCATTAGCCAAGGCCCATTAACAATTAAACCTTTGTTTCTCTTGTAGGATGGTGGCCATGACAATAGAATAAACTGTGTACGGTGGCACCAGGACAATGGTTGTTTATATAGTTGTTCAGAAGACAAACACATTGTGGAATGGAACACACAGACCTGCAAAGTGAAGTGGTGAGTGAGACTGGTCTGCTGTTAATAGAGTCAGCATTTCTTTTACACGTGCCCATTTTCCCCGCATCAAAGCATTTTGATCAGGTCTAGTTGAAGGTGCCAGATTTTGCTATGCAAGGCATTTGGACACTGAGCTTCATGCCAGCAGGGGCTGGGAGCCAGTCGTCTGTGCTGAAGGGAAAGCGGTCACTCTGCTGGGCTTCCGAGGGGGACTGTTATGGCTCTGTTAAGGGCATAAAGGATGCAGTGTGCCAAGAAAATAATTGAGTCTGGCATTTCTTAAAAACCAAATTAAAAAGTATCGGCCATTCTGGTCACAAGTCTCAGCAAAAATATAAATTTGAATTCTTCGAGTGCTTGCTCCTGTCCATTCCATATTAGGTGAACACCGAAGAACACCAGTTACGGAAAAGGTAACTCTCTCTTTTATTCAGAACTGTTTTTGGGCTGTCTTCACAAAACCAGATTTCACAAGCATTTAATTTAGAACATGTTCTTGTATTATAAAGTAGGTCTGTTGAAACTCTAAAATGTGTTGTGGAGTACACTGTCTTCATCTAGTATTTCACAGTCTCGTAATTATGTAAATCCTTGTCAGCCTCTTGAAATACAGGCCAAGGTTTTCAAAAACGTTGAATACCCAGCATCTCCTGCTGATTTCATTGGGTGTGTGCTCATTGCTTCTGAAAGTCAGACCACTTGTTTGGATGTTTAAATACAGATTCGGAGCAGATACAGATGCATTTTTTTTTAAATTCATGTTTAAATACAGATTCATTTGAAGTTATGAAGTGAAAACCATTAAAGTGGTAAGACAATTGCAAAAGGCAGAAAATTCCTAGATTACATTGCTAATATATAGCCACAACAAAACACATACATGTTCTAGTATAAAAGGGCTAAATATTTAAACATCTCTGAAATATGCCCATAACAGCAATCTTAATTTGCTCTTGTTATATTGTATGCTGTGCGGAAAGCAGCTGGGGTAGCAATATTGTCAGTTCCATTTCCAGTAAGGTACAGTAGCTGGCAGCCTGTCAGGCTGTCTACATTACACACAACTTTATGCTTGTACAGTTGCATGCCACAGTTAAGATTGTCTGTGTTAGATTATGGATATCACTAATTGTCAGGCAACCATGCTAGTGCATAACCTGTCTGTAGTATACATAAGGTGTTGGTGCTTTTGTTCACACTAGTGAGGGAAATTATACTAGCATGTCTATTCTAGCTAGTGTAGACTGTATGCAACTGTGGCAGTCCATGGCAGATTTGTAAAATGGCTTACACCGCAGCTAGTGGTTCCCCCAGGTAATATAGAAAGGACTTGTTAAACTCATTTCTTGCAAGAACTGAAACCTTTTGAAACAGAACCAGCTTTAAAAAGTAGGAAATCCTTAAAAGGAGGTTTTTTCCCTCTCTAATGCAACAGTAAGTATATTACACAGTTTTACAGAACATCATAGGACTTCACTATTAACATAGTGTTCAATAGTTCATTGGTTGCTCTGACTTCAGCAGTATGTATGGTAGGGTTGCTACATTGAATCTGGAATCTGGTTGTGGCAGACAGACACCACAAAATGTGAAAGGTTGTGTAAGTCTTTCTTTTAAGTAATGCACAAAAATGCCCTTTTAGCCTTACTACTAATAATGTTTTCAGCAGAACTAAATTTGATGGAATTCCTCAATCCACAGGACGACTACTTTCTATACTCCAGCATTCTCTTGGTTTAATAGCCTCATGTGTGTTAAACTGAGTGTTTCTGTTTCCTGTTGCACTGTTGTAACTCAGCCACCACCCAATGTAAGATCGAGAGGGTGAGTGCAGGTGCACGAGAAGACTTTTTATATGCCGCTGAAACTTTCTGTATAAAATCTTGACCATTGTTAACTCTTGTTTCATCTGTCTTGCGTTGTCTATCTCAGGCCTTGTCTACTCGTGAAAGTTGTACTGATAAATCCCCTTGAGTGTATACTCTTTAATTGGTTTGAGTGAATTATATTAATTTAGTTTAAGAATATTTCTCACCAATGTAAACTTAAGTTGATACATCATAAGTCAATTCCTTACTGTTAAATCAACATCAGTCACTCTTAAATGGATTAACAAATGTTCATCAAAGGTGATAGCACAAATTTGACCAAACATCTCAACTGTGTGTAGACAGCGCCTCGGTTTACTGCTGCTACAAAACTGGTGGAATTCACAATTTTTCTGAGTCCATAGAAATCGTTGTTGGTTTTCAGCAGCAGAATAGTGGACTTTTCTGAGATGCCTCTACAATAGATATTTAGGGTAAAATTTTTAAGTGCCCTAAGTGATTTAGGAGCTCAAATACTGTTTTCAAAAGTGACTTGGGCACTTAGGCTGCTAACTCATTTTTGAAATAGGACTTGAACTCCTAAATTAAGGAGGTGTCTTACCCTTAACCCGAAATAAACCTGATGCTCTTTGCAACACACAATAGTCCTGTTTGCAATAAATTATTTGCAGTAAAACCTAATATGCAAAACTCATTAGGTTTCAGGTTCACAAAAGAATTGGTAAGGTTTCATTCAGACTTTTTTTGAGCCTCAAACTTCAGCATTGAAAATGACACCCCCCCCCCCCCCCCGGCCTTCTGTAAAAGTGAGTAGTTTTTAGGCAGAAATTTGTTGGTTCCTTCCATTCAGATTCAAGCAGCAGAACCAATGTCATACTTCTCTGTCCTGAAACTGCTGCGTCTTACTCATGTGATCTTGAGACAGTCAAGATGATATACTTGTGCTATGGTTGGAGGCTGATGCACATCCCACTGAAGTGAATGGCAAGAGTTCTGTTCACTTCAGTGGGCATTTGCTAAAAACTCATAGATTGGGCCACATTTTCTTTTGTGGTGAAGCAGCTTTGCACATTAGCATCAGAACAAAGCAGTCTGAAAATGACTAGCTAGCCATGGGAGGGTCACATCAGTTTATGGGGATCCTCTAGAGCCAGCATAGTGGGATATGGGTTTGGGTAAGGTAGAATAGTTACAGGAACCCAGGCAGCTTCATGAGCCTCTTATGGATGTTAGCAGTCATTAAAGATTAGAGAAGCCTTCAGGCAGTTCTAATGTACACCAAGGAGACTGACCAACCAGCCTTTTTTGCACAGCCAGAGCAGATCAGAGAATGCAAAGGTGGTTTAAATCCACATTTGCAATTCCTTCCTGAGCTGTACTGTGCAGTCCTCTGCTGCAGGTGATATTACTTGGAGGCTATTGTGTTCTTAGATGCTGAGCCATCCGCAAGTTACACACTGCCATTGTAGACCCCAGACAGGGATGAGTGGCTGCATGGCTGGGGGAAAATGACCTATTTAACATGACATGGTGTCCAATCACCTATATGCTTAAGACACCCTCATTGACCCTCCTGTAGTTTCTCAGGCACCACTTCTTTCCCCCCATTCTGCTATCGCTGCTGCGACTCAGTACAGAGCAGGGAGGGAGTGGTGAGCTGGCCATCTCATGAATTCTCTCCAAGTGAAGTTCTTTTCGGAATGACTCGTTCTGCAGGTGGCATTTTCTGGTTGAAGTGGTAGTTCACATTAACCAAAAGTAGCACAATAAGATGTCGTACGAATCACATCATCATCACATGCAACCCAACACATACCAGGTACTTATCTATTGGATCAACTCCGCCTATTGTCATGTTTGTATTTCATTTTGTCCAACATCAGTATCTGTCTTCTAGGGACCACATCTATCATCCTGTTACAGCACAGGAGGTATGACACCATTGGAACCATGCTCAGCTACAGATGAGTGAGATCCTGCCTTGTGACCTGCCATTGTTGTGCTGGGTTCATCATTGTCCATGGTTTTCCTACCACTGCTATTTCTGGCTGGTTGATTTGAAAATCTTATCAGGCACAAGAATGTGCAAATGGTACCAACAGCTATGCAGTCCTCCCCACTGTTGGTTTGTTGTGTTTCAAGGGCATGGCCTGTGATTTTTTTCAAGCACTCTTTAGCTACTTGCTCTTTTTGACATGCTAAGTCTGGAATCCTTGGAAAATGTAGTACTAGGGACAACATTTTCAGAAGTGAGTGTGGCGTTTAAACTGCTATGTCACTTACGCACTTTTGAAAATTTTACCTTGGGAATCCAGAGGACGTGCTCACACGATGGTGTTAAGTCAGGAACTAATATTTATCCTGACACTGTAGTGTTAGTTAAATCAGTTTTCTCTGCCCATTCATTAAGCATAGGGGGAGGGATAGCTCAGTGGTTCGAGCGTTGGCCTGCTAAACCTAGGGTTGTGAGTTCAATCCTTGAGGGGGCCATTTAGGGATCTGGGGCAAAAATCTGTCAGGGGACAGTACTTGGTCCTGCTAGTGAAGGCAGGGGACTGGATTCAATGACCTTGCAAGGTCCTTCCAGTTCTATGAGATAGGCATACCTCCATATGTTATATTCTTATTTAGGGGGGGAGGGATAGCTCAGTGGTTTGAGCATTGGCCTGCTAAACCCAGAGTTGTGAGTTCAGTCCTTGAGGGGGCCATTTAGGGATCTGGGGCAAAAATTGGGGATTGGTCCTGCTTTGAGCAGGGGGTTGGACTAGATGACCTCCTAAGGTCCCTTCCAACCCTGATATTCTATGATTTTAAGCAGAATGCCTCGCTGTGATGATACCCACTTGGTTTCGCTCACTACTGATGTGCAGTGGGGACAACTTCCTCTTGGCTGTCTGAGCAGGCTGGTGCTGATTGTAATACCGTGAAATAAAAAAGAGCTGAAGGCAGCAATTGCTAGCGGGTCAGAGTAGCTGTTTATTATTTTTAATTTTGCAAAATCTGCTTTGAAAATTAAAACACACCCTATCCTCTTGACTTTTAAGTGCCGTCTTTGATAAAGCTAGCACTCAGTGGGACACTTAACCCTTGTAACGTTGCATTATCATTGGTGTAGCACCACTGGTGGTGGCGGCAAGGGTGGAAGTGCTAGTGCAGACTTGCCAGCAGCAGGCTATTCGAGCGCTACCGCCAGTGGGAATTGGAAGAAAAACGCTAGTGTGGACGCAGCCTTAGGTCATGACAGGGTGTCTCAGATTCTGTATCTCAGTCAGTGTAGTACTGTATTGTCTTTAAAATCGCTTTAATTCCTTTGTTTGACCACTATGTTGACTATACGAGCTGACAAGACATTCTTTCAATATCTAGCTCACAATGTGTTTGGAGTGTAGAATATTGTTATAAAGGCTTTGCCAACGTGCTGGGGTGTGTTTGGGGGGTGAGTCTCTGAAGTGATCTTAGTAAGAGAGGGTGGGACTGATTTGGCCTCTCTCCTTTTGCAGCTGTATGCTGCTCTGACAACATGGCATTGGTGCAGGTAGCTCTGTACTACATATCCCAGTGCACAGGGGTGGGAGGAGGAGGAGGTGTTCCCATAGTGCTAGGTGCTGCACAGATTCTAAGATATGCTGCACAGCCCTTATTTAGCACTAGGGAGGCTGCCATAAATTACAGAAGCACATAGAGCTGCTTGAGCCATTTCAGTCCTGCAGCAGCCCAGAATCTGAAAGAGAGACAGGTAGCATAACGCAACCTTTGCCCCCCTCTTTCCCTGCTGTGTGCCTCTTAGGTGGTACTGCACAGAATCTAGCCAGATGTGTTTTGAAAGGAAATTCTCAGGGTATGTCTGCATCGCAGCCAGGACAGTGAGTGCCAACTTCTGAAGACCTCCTGGCGCTAGCTGTATTCTAGCTAGCTCACTAAAACTAGAAGGGAGGATGCCATGGTGTGGGCTTAACAAGCCTGTCTTACTCCCCTGAGTACGTATTTGCCTCTGCAGCTTGCACTGAAGCTTTCACCACCATGTCCTCACTTCTATTTTTAGCAAGCTAGCTAGAGTACAGTTAGTGTGGGGTATGTCTATATAAGCTGCCATTCACCCCCCTCGCTGCAGTGTTAGATGTACACTCAAATATGATGACCTGTACATTTTATTCTTCTGTGCCATTTCCCTGAAATAATTGTCTTTTAATAATGTAAACCGAATAGTTGACTTACAAAAGCATTAAGAGGGAGTTACGAGTAGACATTATTAAAAACCATCAGTGTTGTGGTCATGGAAGTTAACAGTTTATAAGTAAAACTAGGTGCTTATAGATTTTATTTTGTTCTCAGTAAGTCTGCCTCAGCCCATCTCTTCTCAGATACTTCAGTTGTTAATGCAGCAGTAAGATTGTATGTTTCTCTTTCACTGGAAGCTACATTACCGTTATTTTTAGGAATCTGTGAAAGCAACAGCATCTAATGATTAATTAGTACTGTGCAGATAGGTCTCTGCTTTAATGCTAAGTTTAAAAAATCATGTCAGAAGAGGAAGTTGCCTTTCTGTTCCCTGGACTTCTTTTTGGCTCCCCTAGAAGGGGGAGGGTCTTCCTGAAGGAGCTAATCCTCATGCTCAGTAGGAACTGATCTGTATTCATATATTTGTTCCTTAAAGAATGTCCTTATGGTAGCATTGAGCTCAGTGGATTGCCCTGAGTCTGTTTGTCACTGAGTTCTCAATAGCTCACCAAGCCAAAAGTACCACAGGATGTTGGATTAGGTGACTTGCATGGAAGCAGTATTAGCTAAAGTCTTGTTTTTGTGGCTCTATCACCGGAACCAACACAGTACTTTGATCAATTCAACATGTGGTTTCGGAGATGCCTTGAAAAATCACAGCTAAGGGCTGGATTCTTCATAGGTGTGGGTTTATTATGTCACCTGTATTCAGTGTCTCACAGTAGCTGCTCAAAGCATTTAACAATAGTTGCCTTCCTATCCTATGTTGTGGGAATGAACATTTGAAATAAACCATAGTCACTGCAGTTATCCGCTGTTGAAGATCACTACAGAAGAAACTTACTTAATTAGAATATATAAACTGAAGGCATACCAACAACATAAAAATCACACTTCTGTCTGAAAATCCCTTACCTGCAGTTGTTATAAGTCACACCTAATTTTGTTGTGATTGAAAACTGGGAAAAAAGCTGTTTTTCTTTATCCTGTCATATTTACTTTGTGTAGTTGATAGGGAAAATTCTTGTATCTTAGAGCTGTTTCCCAGAGTATTTCAGAATAACAGGGCAGAGAAACATTTTTTCAAGACCTAGAAAAAGGTGATTGTCAAGCTGTCAAGGGTCCTCCTAGAATGATCTAGGGACAGGTATGGCACTTGAAACTATAAACTTCTTAAAATTGACTAGAGTTCAAATTGTGTCCCTTTAAACAAAGATTGTGAAACTGTATTAAAACAACCCACTTGAAATATGTTTTGAAATCTCCACTGATATGAATATCGAATCTGTGATCCCAGTGAGTATCCATTTTACTAATTCCAAGGGGAAACACTGCCCAATAATGGGTTTCAAAATCAGAAAGATCAGACACTGGGAACAGCAGGAAACTTCCACACTTCTTTTGGTATGAACTGCTGGGGGCGGTGGTGGTGGTGGTGTGTGTGGTTGGGTGGGTGGGTAGTGAAGGGGGTTAAATATAAAACCTACCCAAAAGAGCAGTGGAAAACGTCTGCTGTTCCGTCTTGCCTACTGTAGCTGCTTACTGTCTGACTGCATCCTTTCTATCTGTCATCAGTATCACAATATAGCTCTTCCGTGCTGTATAGTTTCACATCTAAATATTTTATATGGAAGGAATCTTTAAATAATAACTTATGATTTTTAGTCCTATTTTATATTGATTGGTTTAAAAAGAAATTAAATGGACCCAGAGCAGAATATTTAAATAGGTAAGAGTCTATTTGGATGCTATTTGCTTAGTCTTGTCCTTTTCCTCTTTGGAAGAGCATATGAAACCAAATAACTCTGTTGAATTGAACATAGCATTACCTGTGAAATGTACAGGCAATGAAACCTGTTCCGTTTAGACTTTTCTGTTGGATTGTCAAGGATGGTGTGGAATAAATTAGCTTGGATTTGAAGATATTCAACCTTGTGAATATTGCATTGAAGCATTTCAGAAAAAACTGTCTTAAAATTGGAACAATGAACCAGATGTTTATGATGGGTTGCGTGGGTCACTTCTTACACTGAATGAACACTGATCCTCCTTGCAGTTTAGTGGCTTGTGTTAAGTGTGTTGGTCACGGACTAGATCCTAGTAGAGACAAGTGTACATGGCAACGTTTGACACTTTTGAATTCCTTGAATAAAGGTGTTCTAAAAGTCCTTTAAAGAACACAGCAGAATTACACGGTTGGGAGAGTCTGTCCAGAACAAGTTGAGCACACTTTCTGGGGTCTGGTGCAGTAGGAATCACGTATTACTGTGGCCCATGCGACATCCATTTTGGGTGTAGAGGACTTTGGGGCAGTCAGTCCAGAACCTTTCACCAGCATTACATACACTGAAATGGTAAAGTATGGGCAGCAATAGAGCAATACTGTGTGGCCTTTTAATTTGATGCACATTAATATTCTTGTGTGTAAATGGCTTTGGTTGTGGTGGGACAAAAACTAATTGCTGTGACACAACTTGTAGCTTCTTAGATCTATTGCATTTTTCTTAACCTCTTCAACATTGCTGCTCTGAGTTTGAGATATATTAACTGGCGCCCCTTTCCTTTCTCCCTTCCTACCTTCCTCTGTTCCCTTGCAAACAAAAATCTAGCAAATGGAAAGGTGACAACAGCAGCGTTAGCTGCCTGTGCATCAGCCCAGATGGAAAGATGTTACTTTCAGCTGGTCGAACTATCAAACTGTGGGACCTGGAGACCAAAGAAGTCTACAGAGTAAGTGAATTTTTTTTATACTGGATCAAAAAAAAAAAATCCTTCCCTGATTAAACTGACCTCGTGTGGCTAGTATTTCCTGATACAGCATGACCAAGTTGTGTTGAGTATAAAGAAATAATTGTCAGTCATGGGGCTACTGGAAGTTGCTGCTATGATGATACCTTCAACTGTGGTTTTGACTTGCTGACAGTTGAATGAGGACACTAAATTCCTTGGCTGTGTCTGAGTGTGCTGTCAGTAGCCCCTGTGCAAACCAACTATTAACATAAGCTTCGTATGGCTCCTTTTCACTGAATGCCTTTTTTGCGTGTTCTCCTAATTCTGACTATAGAGACATAAAAATAGACCAAACCAGCTCCTTTCAGATGTAACAATGGACTCTGCCGGCAGCATTCAGCAGAGACCCAGTGCTATTAGACTTCAGACAATATCTTTCCAATCTTTCCAGTCTTAATGTAACTGGCTACATTATTAATCTGTTATGTAAGCAGGTTGGGAGGCATAGTAGCAAACATCCTGTTGTTTGGTACACAGACAAAAATCTGGTCTAAACACATGGAACTTAATTACTCGCTGGTAATCTCCAAATAAAAATAGTAGGTGCGTTGACTGACCAGTATGCTCAACTGTAGGCTGAAAATGAAAACAGGCCTCCATTTTCTTGTAAGCCCCATGAGAAGGTGAATAGATGGGGAAGTAACTTTGGGCAGTAACAGCAATACCTGTGTAACACTGCCTCATGGGGTAGTCCCACAGGGGACTTTATAAAATACAGAAAGTTGTTGGGGAGGATGACCTTTTTCCTATTTTAATGTTTTTCCCAACCTGAAATTCCATCTATCAGTCTGTCTTTTCCTTGCGTAACCTCTTTAATTTCTCTCTTGATGAATATCAGGAGGTTCAAGAAACCATTCATGGAGATTTATAAACTCAAGTTTACAAATGGATTCTAGTTCTAACCGAAAACACTGCAGAAACGTCTTGACTTATTCTGTAATACTTGGATTTGACCTGTGCAGCTTGCATAATGTTCCTCATCACAGCTTAAACATCAGAATTTTACTATATGACTGCTCCTCACCATCCCATCACAAGTAAAATTTCATTTCCTCCAGAATTTCACAGGCCATGCAACAGCAGTTTCATCGCTAATGTTCACCACGGTACGACCTCCGAATGAAAGTCAGCCCTTTGATGGAATTACAGGGCTCTATTTCTTGTCTGGAGCAGCACGTGACCGGTTACTCAGTGTATGGTATGTAGGCTTTTCTTGTGAAAATCTGTTGATACTCAGTTTGAGCATAGACTTTTCACAAAAGTATTAATTGAATTCTGTTGCTCATAGATAAACAGAAGGGTTATTCTGGTTTGATGCGATGATGATTCAACTGTGGTTTCAATTCACTGACAATCAAATGAGGATGTGAATTTCCTTGGCTGTGTCTGAGCATGCTACCTGTAGACCCTACTCAGGACTATAATACATGCTATGAGCAGGTTACATGACTGACTTCTTTGCTCTTAGTGTCTTATTTTTAAAAAAGTGTGTGTTCACATTCACATTTTCTTTGCACTGGGGATTGTTTTGTACAAGAATCTTAACTACTTTATTTATTTATTTAAAAAGTAATTTACAGTTTGGGGCTAGAACATGCCTAGGATTTTAAGAAAACTTAATATGATTGGCACGGTCAGCTTTGAATAGTTAAAACACTTTTTAATAGTTAAGTCTTTAATCCACATAGAGCTGGGTTGTAGATGGTCACTGTTTAGGGGATTTATTATAATGTGCTCTCCTTCAGTGATGATGCAGAGGGTAGCAGAGTAATGAATGTTTTTTCTTACTACGCTAAATATGTGCTGTTTGTGTCTCCAGGCAGATCAGATCAGATAGGAAAGACAAGAATGCTGTGATGTCTTTTACTGTTACAGATGAGCCAGTCTTTATTGACCTAACAGTGTCAGAAAGCAAAGAGGAGGTAAGAGAAGTAATTTGCACTTGTACATTTTGGTTTCAAGTTTTCAGTGCTGATTTCTTGTTAATGTTGGAAGAAAACACTCTGGTGTGTGGTAAGCAATGATGAATGTTGAATGCGAATTAATGGGTTTGTCTGAGAACTGGCGTTACAGACTAGGGAGCTACACAGTAACGGCATTCAGACTTCCCTCCCTTAAATGTTTTTCAGCATTCTTGTTAATAATGTGAAAATGTTAACTGATAATAAATTGTTTCAATTTTAGAGTCAATCAGTTACTTGCCACATCTTGTAGCACAAAATAAGCATGTTTCTTTCCAAAATAGGGTTGAGGTATTGCCATGGTTTTCCTGAAATGAAGAGGCAAGGACAAACCCACTGAATTTTGAATGAACTACAATTTAATATATTGTATCAGTTATGCATTCCATAAGTCAGATTTTTAGCAAGTTAGGATGTTCTGCGGGAAACTTCTGCATAAACGAATCGGGGAATTGAAACAAATCTTATTCACAGATGACACATCTGAAGCATGTTCTATAACATATTTCAGTCTCTATTTAAGCCACAACGTTCTTTCCTACATCCTTCCCTTTCCTTCTTAAAATGCACTACGTCAAGCCAGGTTTTCTATGTTTTCACCCATTACTGTAGAGATCTCAGAATATGATATATGTATACCCATTAATTGGCCAAAGAGGCATTATAGGGCTGACTTGCTGCCTCGCATACGTGTTCTTCTCTAGAAACAGCCTCCATGTAGATATGCTGAAAATCTTGCTTTATTAAATAACACTTACCAAACCTATGGCTCTCCACTTGAGCCCAAGCCTTTTTAGTAGGACTGCCCATATCACTGGTACTTCAGTAGATTTAAGTTCCTACCATAGTATCATATGTTAATTTCTCATGATGTATCGATGACTGGAAGTTTGTTCTCTGATCTAATAAAGACCATATGTTGTGACTTTCTTTCAGCCAGTGAAGTTAGCAGTTGTGTGCAGAGATGGACAGTTGCATTTATTTGAACACATCTTAAATGGGTAAGTTGGTTTTTTAAAAATTCAAAGTTCTTTATCTTGACCTTGTATTTTAGAAGAACATGAGGATACTGCAAGGCAGTTCGTAGTAGTTTCTAAATACGGTCTTATTCAGGTCTTAAACTGTTACATCCTGGTCATAAGATAGGACCCAGTTGCCTCTCGGACACAATGCTTGTTTCTCAGAACTTGTGTTCTATAAAGTTGGTACCTTGGATATGTAACTGTGGGAGACCGTTATCTAGTGGCTAAATCAGAGGACAGAAAACTAGTTTCTTGCATTCTACACTCAGCTCTGCCATTGACTGTCACATTGGACAAGTTGCTTAACCTCCTTGTGCCTCACTTAACCCACCTTTAAAATGATAAACCGTTGAGATTGAGTTGATTGGAGGGCTGATAGAAGGTGCTATAGAAGAACAAAGTATTATTGTTTTTAGCTAAATCTGTTTTGATTAAATCATTTCTTTTCAGATACTGCAAAAAGCCCTTAACATCAAATTGTACTATCCAGATAGCAACGTCTGGAAAGGACAGTGATGCCACACCAAAACCAGTCCCTATTCTAGCAGCTGCATTTTGCTCCGACAAGCAGTCGTTACTGCTTGTGTATGGAAACACCTTACAACCCATCATTGAGAGAGTGGTATGTAAAGCCTACTCGATTTGCAACCTAACGTTTTGTAAGCATGTTACACAAACTCCCAACTACTCTCTGAATGGAGGAATTTTTAATTTGGACTTGGGGAGTGAAGTTAATGCCACTCTTTTCTGTGGTGTGTCCAGTGCCCTCAGTACAGCTGTCTGAAAGGGAATTTTGATTCGGCTTTCTTTTATTGAATACAATATATCTAATGTTGGGGGTATTTCCTGCTGTTGTTCCAACAGGCATTGTTGAGCACTCCATTTCAGCAACTTTAAAACTGGTGTTAATCAATTAAGTTTCAGTTGAAGGTCCTCCATTACCTGAACAAGTTCCCTTGAAAGGCATATGAATCTGGTGACTTTCGGAAAATCAAAGCAGCTGCTTTCTTGAATTAATCGAAATTTCATTTTACCGATAAGGCCTGCTGAGTTATTTCTAACCTGTTGAAGTAGTTTCATAAGTCACAGTGGTGTGTTTAAATTATGTGGACTGTTTCTTTTCTTCCCCTTTGTTAGTCCTTGAACACCACCGAATCTCACGTATGCTTGATAAGGGACGTTCAAAAGACCATGGCGCTTCAAACAGAAATGTCTGTAACAAAGGTGAGTGGCGTTTGAAACATCATCCTAGTCCCTGTTGCAGTTTTATATTTATCAGTACTAAACCTTGCATTTTAGCAGAGAAGATAGGGTTCAGCATTGGTTACTTCTGAGGAGAAGTTCAATAACAAATAGCATTCCTTGAACAAAATGCATCTCATTGACTTCTACTGGTCCTAGCACACATTGCTTAGGTGGAGATACAGTATTGAAGACTAGGACTACTACTGCCTTCATCTCTGAATTCAAGATGAGGCATCTCCAATTTTTGCCAGTTAGGTGAAGATCCTTGGGTCATGAGAAGTTGCCCTTGCAGCCCTCAGTTGGGCAAGGTTTGGGTGCTCTTGTTTTAGTATTTCTGTAAAATTAATCCTGGCTTTTTTGTAGATTCTTAAATTGGATGTTCCTGGCTTTTCTGTGAGGTGGCCTTCATATGTTCCAATTCCCAGGGATACAGCACCTGGGAATGTGAACTTGAAATCTTACACAGCAATGTCTGTTGAGACCATTTTCCACCTCTGGCCCATGTGCAGAGTTCCCAGGGTATTAAAAGGGGAAGCTACCTTGAAGATACTTATCAGTAAGTGGCTTTTGGTGAAGGGTGTTGTCGCTGTGTAATCCCTGCCTTTGCAACTTTGGAGTCTCAGCTTTCTTCAGGTAAAGAATTTCTGAATTAATGGAAAGAACAAAAAGGCATTTGAGGCTGCTCCCTCTTTTGTATTTTTGGGAACCCTGTATTATGGTATGAGTTGGCCCAGTGGATACTCTGCTCAGAAGATTCCTGGCTTGCAGACTCAGTGCACTTATCCCACAAGTGCAGATGTATATAGAGGTGGCATTTTCTCAAACTACACTTACTGATAACTCTGAGTCGACACACCAAGAATCTGTGGCACACTTAATTTTGCTGTGTGAGTTGGCTTACTGGGTTTTGGACTACTACATCTCTGGGTTTCTGTGAGCCAGATGTTGGGTTGTGTTCTTTTGTAGTCCTGAAGCCAGTGATAGATGCACCAAAGTGAGAGCTATAGGGACTCTTGGGCTTGCTGTGATGACCTTCATCTTGGTTTCGCTTATTGCTGAATCCCATGAAGACACATTTCTCTTGGCTGTCTGAGCATGCCTTCTGGAGAAGAGTTCCATGTGTAATGCACTTGGCACTGCCCTACGAATATCTGTAGCTAGAGTAGGTTTCAAAACCATATCTGCTGTACTGTAATAATCTGAAACTGGAATATCACATTTTGCCTACTTACATCTACATCTTACTAGAAGTGAGGTGATAAATGGAATTTGCTACAGTCATTATACATTATACAGTAGTCTGTATTGGTGTACTGACAGCCAGTGCTACTGCTTCCTGGGAACCTATCATATCTCAAAGCAAGAAGGATTAGGTTGGGTCTGTGCTTGAATGGATGACCTCTAAGTAAACAAGTTTCTGCAATAAGTGATGATTGGAATTCTGTATGTGTCACGCTTCCCTGCATCAGCACCGTTCCAGCATGATCACTGTGCTGCTGGAGGTGCTGACTTTCAGTTGAGACTTACAACTCAACTTCCTTGTGTTCATTAAAGATCCCATGGTGTTTTTGTGTGATAAAGGGTTGCTTATTCAAGCATCCTGGCCTGATTTAATTCAGATACTTGTATTCTACCTCCCTAAATGAGAACTGCTGCTCTAGGGTGCAAACTTACTTGATTGCGCCCCCCCCCCCCCCCCCCATTTTTGTCTGTTGTAATTTATGCCCTCTCTCCCACTGCACAGGTACATATACAGTAACTCCTTGCTTAACAGTGTAGTTATGTTCCTGAAAAATGATACTTTAAGCAAAACGATGTTAAGCGAATCCAATTGTCCCAGAAGAATTGATGTAAATGTGGGGTTTAGGTTCCAGGGACATTTTTTTCACCAGACAAAAGGCACACACACACTACGTTTTAAACATTGTGAAGCTTGGTTGAGGTGGTGGAGTCAGGATGGGATATTTTCTAGGGAATGCCTTGCTGCTAAATGATGAACTAGCACTTGGCTGAGCCCTCAAGGGTTAGCACGTTGTTAATGTAGCCTCACACTCTACAAGGCAGCACGAATGAAGGGAGGAGACACAATAGGCGCATGGCAGTAGCTGCAGACATTCCCTGCGGAAACTGAACGTAATAATGAACCCACGCTATCCCACTGGAGCGCACCACTCCCTCCACTTTCCAGAGTTCTGGGGGGTGCATGTGTGTGTGAGACAGAGACACACGTGTGTGAGAGAGAGGTGCATTGCCCATTTAAGTATACTGATCCCACTCTTAAGTACACTGCCTTTTTAAGTAGATCAGCAAGTTGAGACAGTAGCTGCTGCCAGCAAGTTCCCTCCGTCCTAATCCTGAGCTCTGTCGTGTCCCCACCCTGTTCTGTGGAGATGGGGTACAGGAGCGGGGGGAGGGGGACACCCCTACATCAGCACCCCTCTTCCCCCCCCATCCCCTGCACAGCAAGCAGGAGGCTCCCGGGAGCAGCTCCAAGGCAGAGGGCAGGAGCAGCACACGGCAGGGAGGGGAGGGACAGCCTGCTGGGCAGCTGCCGCACAGGGAACTTAAGGGAGCTGATGAGGGGCTGCCAACCAACCCTGTTTCCAAGCCCCCACCAGCTAGCTCCAACGGGACAGTGGACAAAGCAGGTGGCTGCCAAACAATGTTATGAGGGAGCATTGCACAACTTTAAAACAAGCATGTTCTCCAATAGATCAGCAATGTAACAATGTTGTCCCGGTTAATGTTGTTTCGTTAAGTGAGGAATTACTGTACCAATAAAAATAAATCGACATACAACTCTCACTAAATATTAAAAACAGCAAATCATTGATTCAAACAGAGCCAACGATCCATTGTAATAAGAGCAAAAGCAAAACTGTGATTGTGGTTGATGCTTACAATTAAATGTGCACACCACGTCGTAGCAAACGTATTAACGTACAAATGGCAACGACTTTGTATAATGTCAATCAAGCTTAACAGAAACCCATCAAAATGCATACCGCCATCTAGAGTCAAAGGCACAGTGCCATCTGAAGACCTGATGTGTCTGGAGGAATCAGCTTTGCTAGTTATTCATTGCTGTGGGTAAAATGTGTGCAGGAAGTTTTTAATTTTTTTCCCCTAAAGCTGATCAGCTCCACCGCACCTCTCCCCCCAGAATACATGCACCTCCTCAAGGGGTCCTGCCCCCCTGCTCCCAGTTGGAGAACCTCTGCCCTAGAGATCCACTAATTGCCCTAAACTGTTGTATGGTGCTGTTGTTAAATGGTTGCTGTCTTTCAGTGGTAGGTAGGGCGATCCCTATTTGAAGGTGTTACTTACTTTCTCTCTCGTGTAGAAAATCAATTTCCAGCAAAGATGCAACTGTTTCTGTTGTCAAGTGTAATTAGGAAACATTTCCTCTAGTTGAACACCCTGGAATATGCATAAATGATTCTCACTTGGTGTATAATTAGCCCAATTATAAATATTAATTGAGTTAGTTCAGTAAATGGTCCACTGGGATCAACCTTAAACTTCATTATAGGACTTTCCTGTCTTAGTGCCAGACATGGATTCTGAGAAGAGAGATTCATAAATGGCAGGGAATGATTTTACCGTGTGTGGGTCTGAAACAATAAACCAATGTTTTGGGCTACGGAAAACAAACATGAACATGTTTCCTATTCGTGTGTGTGTGTGGATGTCTTTGTCACTAGGTAAAAACGCCTGTTGTGAACAAAGAAGCCAAAGTTTTAGTGCCTGGAATTCCTGGACATAGTGCAACCATCAAATCTCAGTCCTCTGGAATGCAGAAATTGGAAAGCAAAAGAAAACCTGGAGACAAAGAGGTAATCAAAGTGCTCTTACCAAACAGTAATAAGCATGTCAGATTGGACTGTATTTCCCTTTTTGGCCAAAATAATCACCCAGAGCTGTTATACTATCACTTTATGTGAATGGGCTTCATCTGGGATGAGCTCCCCTGCAGCTGTGAATGATGGCAGTCCTGCATCCAAGTCCTATACGTTGTCCACAGATCTACCATGTTGTTGAAGAACTTTGTTGTATTCTTACCTTCTCTCTGCTAGAGCATGTTGCTGGGCTTTGAACCCCCACTTCTCAACACAGATGCCATATTCCCCTTCTCCAGCTCTGCTTGCTCCTTCTTTCCTGAATGTCTCTGCTATGCCATGAGAGATAAGAACTTGTCTTGCTTAAAAAATATAGCAAGATAGGATTTGACATCGAGAACTGTTGCAGAGGGTTCTGTACGCTGCTTCAGCTGGTGGCTCAAAAAACATCTCAGAAAACATAATTGATAGACTCCGAGCCTTATACATTTGATTGCAATTTGCTTTAAGTGACACTGCCCATATTTATTTCTTCTGCAGGATAGCATTGAAGACCGTCTTGGTGCAATGGATATTGATACTGTGAAAATAAAAACAAAAGGTGGCCTTCCACAAACTGACAGCTTTGCGGTGCTTTTAGTTCAGGGCTTGGAAAGCAATGATCCTGTTATCTTAAATGTAAGTGTTATAAGAGCACCACGTGATGCTCAAGTTATTCTGCTTAGACTTGTGAAGTGGCTTCTTGTGCATATTAGGATGTATGATTAGTGTTAAATTTGCCACTTGCTCTCTGCTGCTTTTTGCATTATCCCACTGCCTTGCAGCATAGAAATAGTAGTGCCATTATGTTTCTGTCATATACATTGCTTTAATAGATGATATTTGCTATATTTTTTTCTATTTGATCTGCTTTGCAAGATGTCTTCTGGATCCTCCTCCCCAACTGAACCCCTGGATTTCAAAGCTAATCGGTTTGTTATAGAACATAGAAATGTAGGGCTGGAAGGGATTTTTGGAAGGTCTTCTTAGTTCTTCATCTCACATTGAGGCAGGACCACATACAGTATATATAAACTATCCCCGGCGGGTGTTTGTCTAAATTATTCTTAAAAACCTCCAGTGATGAGTATTCCACAGCCTCTCTAGGTAACATGTTTCAGTACTTAACTTTCTAATTATAAGGATAATTTTTCCTAATATGTAATTTAAATTTCCCTTGCTACAGATTAAGCTAATTGATTGTTTCTTGTCCTACCTTCAGTGAACATGGAGAACAATTGATCACCATCATCTTTGTAACATATTTGAAGACTTATCAAGTCCCCATCAGTCTTCTTTTCTCAAAACTAAACATAACCTTTCTTCACAGGTTAGGTTAAAAATGGTTATCTAACCATATACATTCTGTAGTGTCACAGTTCACTTGTTCTTCCATTAATATTAATAATGTGTCACTCTTCCTTTTGGGTTTGATTAGAGCATGGTTTCTACTTAGACCTGACTTGAGATCTTCTGAGTGGCTATGCTTTGGATAAATAAGTATTGGAGGGCCCACAAATCAGTTGATGTAATAAACCGGCTGTTGGGTGTGTGTAGGAATAGGAGGGTTAAATATTTAAGAGAACTTGGTGCTGCATTGGCAGTCCTGGAAGTCCTGAATCTGAAGTCCCTTATCCACAGGACAGATGGAACACTGACAGTAGCAAGGAAAACTTCCCTGCCTCCTCCAATGTGCCTCAACCTTAACATGGAGTGGCTACATGATGGATGAAATGAAGTTGTATCTGTGACCCAATCATTCCAGTATTTTTTCATGAGCACTAAACTTACTGAAAAAACAGAATACCTCCTCTGTAATGTGCAAACATGCTCGCAGCTTTTTTGCATATCACTCAAAGAACTTGCTTGTCTCTTTAGAAAGTGCCCCATTAAAGATGACTCCGTGCTCATCTCTTCTCTAGCGCACACGTCCTCAGATTTTACGTACAAGGTTGAGATGTGAGCATCAGAGATTCAAACCTCTTCTTTTTCTGTCTCCTGTTGTTCTGTGTCCTGTAGATATGTCTTTGATGTCCTTGATTGTATACATATGTATGTATTGATGAATGTTTCTCTGATCTCAGTTTCCCCCTCTTTTCACAGAAAGTGCTTCAAACAAGGAAGGAAGCTTTAATAAAGAACACAATAGCTAAGATACCTGTACATGCTGTCATTCCATTGCTGCATGAGGTAGGAGAATTACTGCTGTAGAACTTCCACTGTTGTAGAACAAGTTAACACTGGGCTTTTCCTCTTACTTGGGAAGTCCAAATATACACCTGCTTTTGCTCCATAGAATCGGTGTGGAGGTTATCCAGTACTGAAGCAGTTTTTGTCTTGACTCTGACAATTGTCTTGAGACAAACATACGGTAACCATGTCATTCCAAGAGTTGGGCTTATCCTCCCTGTTTTGTTAATGAGGTATTAACCACATACTGGTGTGGGCACTTACCAGAGGCCAGCTTTGACTAGTTTGACTTGTCACTGAAATGTTTAATTCAGGAGAGCCAAGTCAGGTTCTGCTTTACTCTGAAACCATGCAAAATAACTGCACATTCAGTGGACTTGTCTCACTGCCAGTCCTGCTAGGGATCAACTCTGGTGTTTTTTCCACAATTAAAAACTGAGAAGATGGTTCTGTGAAGACACTGGCCTAGAACTCAGGAGATCAGAGTTCAGTTCCTGGTTGTGCTCTCTCTTTCCTCTGTGACTTCCTTTGAGACTATGGGTGATTTGAGGATCTGAGCCTCAGATATTCATTATGTATAAAATGGGGATAATAATCCTGCCTAAGAGGGTGGTGTGAGAATAACTCCATTCATACTTCAGAGGCACTCAGCGATACTACAGTGATGGGGACCTTATATGTACATGGTAGCAACAGTGTTTCATTGAACTTGTACTTCCAGTTGAGAGTGAAAGTTTTGTTTGCAGCGTTTAAGTCCCATTGTCAGAAGTGACTTAGGAGTCCAAGTCCCATTGACTTCCAATGATACTTGGGTTCTTAAGTACCTTGAGTCACTTTTGAAAATGGGTCTTAGAGCCTAAATCACTTGGGATAAAAAAGTAACAGTGCTTAATTCTCTACATGTATTCAACTAGACTTGAAAACAAACAAACCACCACTTGTATTTGGACTGAAACATCTCGTGTAGCTTTACCCAGAAGTGGATTTCTGTTTTGAACTGATAACCCATTCAAACACTTGAGTTACCTGAATGTGAAATAAGTCCATTTTGTTTAAAATTAAGGCATGTTGTCTGCTTTTTAATACAAATGGCTTTGGATTGATGGTAACCCTGAATGAGGAATGCTGACTCTGCCTTGTTTTGAATGTTAAACGTGCACCAAGCATACACGCTCATACGTTGATTCTAAGTAGGTACTGAGATGCAGTATTTCTAATATAGACTCCTCTTTATTTGGGTGATCACACTTTCCGATATGTGCGAGTGCATTTGACTGTATTAATCGGGGAGAGGAAGAGACCTTCACTTGACAAGTATATGCTTTCCAGTGCTTAAAGACTTTTTACTTGGTGCTCAGCACCCTTTCCCTGCAACAGTAGCTTGTCTTATCAATGTATCACCTGTGCAGTAGGTGCTGTAATAGATATTAAATATAGTGAGATTTTGCATGCAAAATCACAGAGGGATTCAGTTCTGGTTCTTGCTACCATCTATGACCTGGTTTCCATGTGCATTTGTAACATATAGTTTGACTCATATTAGCTTCAGTACTGTTACTGTAATGGAGCTCTGCTTCCCCAAAAGCAGCCAGTGCACTGAACAAGGACACAGTGCAACCAACATGAGCTTCACAGTGTACGTCTTATTTAGCACTGGTGATTTCTAGCAGACTTTAAATACTTGAGGATTTTTGTGCCCTGATTTCTGGGCTGATACGCAGATGTAATGTCAGGATGAGAACTGTCATGTATAGCATACTTCTAAGTGACCTCCTCTTTCTTTCTTCAGATTACTAAGAGGTTGCAAGGCCACCCGTACAGGTAAGAGAAATGATTCACAAGCAAGCTTAGCTGACTTTTAAAGGAATGGTTCTTTTTCATTTGTTTGGAGGAGGTCCACAGTAGTGGTTATAAAACTATAGCCTCATGAAAAGAAATATCTGACTTGACTGATGGAGGTTCCAGCTGTTTTGGGGGTGTTTCTATCTGAACTTAGTCTGTTTGAGAAATAATTGCATACATCAAAATGTAAGAGAAATGGAAAAGGACATCTGAGTATGGAAACAATATTCCCATAACTCAATACCAACTGCATCTCCGGCCGCCTGTATCAGCAGTTTATAATTAAAACAAAATAGTTAAACTCACAGCCAACAGCTAAAACCTACAAGTATCCGTATACAAATAAACAGTGGAGTTGAGGACAAATATCCAAAAACCTGTTAATTCCAGCAAGAGGACAGGGAAATACAGGAGGGCAGGGAAATGAAGAAACTGCATATGTCCATTTTGTGGTATTGCATAGAAATAATAATTCTATTATCACACACAAACAACTTCAATGGTGCCTTAATTGCCCTTGAGAGAAATGGCTAAAACTTACGCATTCTTCTCATATTTTTGTTAAAGAAACAAAATATGCGGTAAATGCAGTGAGATTTTTGAATGAATATAATACACAGTAGTATCTCTGAATAAACTTTATACTGACATTTTTTTGATTGTGCACTTTTATTGAGTTAATAGAAGAGAGACATTTTGCCCAGTGGAGGGCTTCTAAAATCTCAGTTAAGTTGACCAAAAATCTTTGTAACCCAGTGGCCTTTTAATGTTTTAGAGACTAGTTAAAATCCTTAAATGAATAGGTCAGCCATTAAAAAAAAGATGTCTTTTTTTAATATATCTGAATTATGAAGCCATTCTTAATAGTTGGGTTAAGCAAGTTGCAGTTAAAATATACTTGTTCACTGCCTTTCCCAAATAGAAGTTCCACTTATAACCTGGAGCAGGTGCAGGAAGGGGGGCAGAAGAGTTTGGTGGGAGGGTGAGTTAAATTATCTCAGATTTAGTTTCTGATTTCAAAATTAAGACAGTACATATACTGAATATTTTACATCTGTCATATTGGGAATTATTATGTATGGTTTACAAAGATAAATACCACAAAGGATAATCTAATCTGAATTGTATATTAACCCATAAATCACAAAATAGTAAAACTTGGTCATATTGAGAAAATAATTGTTAAATAGCTACTAGATTCGTCATCTCAGCACTGTGTAGATAGAACCTGTTCTATCAGTACTGGGACTGTTTTAGGACTCCCAGAGCTATCTACCCTGTTATGTTGGGTGGCAAAGTTTACTCCATAATTTGAAAAAAAAGAAAGAGATTGCTTTAGTTCTTTGATCAATCTAAACTTGGCAGGGAAGATATAGGAAGCAACAACAAAGAACAAATGTAGTATAACTCAGACACTTAAATGACTATTCCAGTTCTAATGGAACTGTTTAAGTCTCCTATCTGTAGATGAATTGTTCTTATTTCTAGCTTGGCTTCTCTTTTCTAAAACAAAACAGTGAAGCATTTTGATTTAAACCATTTTAGTGGTCAAAACACAAGGTGTTCTCTTGGCTACACTCATCTTTGATTTATTGTATTCTTTCTCCTCCAGTGCCTCACACATGGTCCGGTGGCTAAAGTCTGTTTTCACTATACATGCATCCTACCTTTCCACTGTAAGTATCTTGTTCTACAGTTGATGCTTGCAGCTAAGTAAAATTTACCTCTGTTCTTGTTTTGCTATTGCTCTTCCATTAAAAGTCAACCCTCCTAACATCCTAATCTGGTGCTACTCCTGTCTAAATGAACCTCACCCAAAAGGATGTTTCATGTCCTATGCAACACTTTTTTTTTTTGCCACAACATGTTATAAATTACCTGGTAGCTGGCATTATCCAGTACAACCATTAGCACTAAATCAAACTGAAATTGATTAGCATGCCTCTGTTAGTTATGGACACGTACACAGAGCTGGCTGAATATATGATGTTCTAGCCTTGTTGGGTGAACTTCCTAAACAGAAATTGCCTAAGAACTTTCCTACTGCAGACTGACCTGAGACTATCTTGAGTGCGGCTAGCTTTACTGCATAAAAGTATGCTGGAAGTGGAGTATTAGCTGGGCGTCATGGATAAGCTACTGCAGGAGCATTTAGCCTCTTGGCTTCTGGCTTCAAAGCCTACCATCCTTCACAAGTGAAGGATGAATTTAGTCTTGACCTAGTGATAGAAACCACCAGTTTGGCACAATTGGTCTTCTGTTCCAGAAAGGTCCAGGTCTACAATGTGGGAGTTTGTGGGTTAGGATTGATGTGCATTGACATTTCCAGACTCTCACCTGATACTTGTGCAGTTCCCATTCAGACTGGCCCTTCCCGTAAATACTCTTAATGCTGTAAACCACAATCAAGTGAAGAAGGAAAATTAGATCTGCGTGAGCTGAAAGTGGATGAGAGCTCATGCCTCTTGCCTAGGCAGGCATTGGTTTAACAGATTGTTTGAAGTAGTAATCGTTCATACATAGTGAAATCTCAGTTCTTGTTTTGTCTGAGAGGCAACGTGAGCAAGGACTCTGTAGGCAGCACCTAAAATGCAGTTTAGAATCTTCTTATGAAATGGAGGAGTACAACAAAACAGCCTCATTCTTATGCTTTTTCTCTCTAAAGTTGCCAGACCTGGTTCCCCAGCTGGGTATGCTATATCAGTTAATGGAGAGCAGAGTAAAAACATTGCAGAAGCTCTCTCGCCTCCATGGGAAACTCTATCTTATCATCACCCAGGTGAGTTGAAGCTATAAACATCGGGGTATAAGATGGAAATGTTGGAAATGGTGATTGCCTTCAAATTTGATGCGACCAAACCTGCCATCCACAGCTCAGTACAGTTGCTGGATAGTCACACTGGTAATGCTGAAGGCAGCACAGTTGATCAACAAGCATCTTGCTATTGACCATATTTTTCTAAACTGACTTAATATTACTTAATTGGAGATGTGTTTTCATTGACGGTTCAGTCACATTTTTCATTCTGATTTATATGCTGACCCTCCATCTTTTTAGACTGGAAATAAGCAGGAGAATTTTAAACCACTTAAGATGCATCTCTTTCTTTAGTATTGTAACTTTTCTGCCCATCCTAAATACTCAGCTGTTTTAAAACTACAGATATGGGTGGAAGAATAAAATCCAGACTCAATGGAGATTTCACTTAAATTGTGATGAGTTTTGTAAACACTTGGTAGGTTTTAGGGTTGGATTACATGACTGCAGTTTTTTGTGATTTGAACATCTCTTTCAGGTTGCAGCACTGGAAAAAATTCAGGATGCAACTGATATTAATCAGACTGCAAAACTAGTGTATGAGGAAGGTAAGCAGAAGACTTCCTGTGGGGTTACCTTGGGAACAGATCAAACCATTGTACACTTGGCGTAGCTCAGCTCCTTCACTAAGGTTACAGCTAACTTTTGCCAGCCATCCACATTCCAATTCTGTGCCTCTCGCTGTGTGATCCGCCGTGGAGGATTTGCTTGAAGTCAGTGGAGGGGTGAAGGTGGTATGGAGTTGTCAAGTAGCTTTTTGGTTGGTTGGATTTTTTCCTCTCCAGTTATGAAAACCCTGGTGGTAACTGCAAGTCTATCATACCGCTTAACTCTAGTGCCAGGAATCCAGATTTTTTGGCCCATGTCTCTAGTGCAGAATGCACCTTTCCTGAAGATGAAGTCACTAAAAGAAGTTTTCAAATCTGTCCAGAATCCAGAGGATTTAAAATATATGTACACCTGAGGTTTGGGTCTTATGCTGACTCTGAAATATTGTGCATAGGATGATGATTGAGCAACAGTGCTTGATTTATACTGATCAGAATAGCCTGAAATTCAGTTTTGGTAGATGTCTTAAATGGCAAAACCAGTTAATATGTAGTGGAACATGATCTTGGATTTCATTTGAGCAAAGACTGCATCAAACCTGTTGTGTTCTCCTGACTTATGTAGCATTTTCCATTTACAGAATCCTCCGAGGATGGTTCTGAAGATGAGATGATTGCAGATAAAGATTCTGATGTAAGTAAAATTCTCTGTCCAGGACTTCTGTCCTTCACTTGACTGATCACAGGAGTATAGGATTGCAGAAATGCTTGTACCAAATATTAAGCTGTTTCTGGTTTTTTTGTTTGTTTGTTTTGTTCCAGGAGAACTGGGATGAAGATGAAGAGAAAGGGGAGCAATCAGACGAAGAGGAGAAAGGGGAGCAATCAGATGAACAAGAAATGGCTATTGAAAAAGAAATCAACGGGGAATCTGATTTGGACCCAGAAAATGAAAGTGAAGAAGAATAACAGATGGTTTTAAACAAAAATGAAACACCTATTAAAAGAAGTGGACTGCCAGAACTCTAAAATTCAGGATCACCTTGCTGAAAGTTGCTGTAGTCACATAGCCAGGCATGAGTCTGCACTCCCCATGTGCAGAGGCACTTCTGGGCACTGTACTTGACTGAATCCAGAATGTTTAACCATGCCAGCCTTCTCTTGTCCCATATCCCCGAGCTTATAACATTTCTGCCCTCTCATGGTCAGATTACGCCCATCTCATGGACAAGCATATTTGTATTCAAGTGAAATAAACCTGCCACCACCATTTGTGTGGTAAACTTGTTGCAGCTTTACATTGAATTTGTTTAAAATATAACAGATCAAAGATCAGGCTATACCTTCTCTTCTTGCTTCAGTTAGCGATAGCAAGTGGGCATCCTGCTGCATTTTTTCAAAAAAATTAAATAAAAATAAAAAATATTTTTGTAATATTTAAATTCACTATTGAATTTCTTCATTTTCTCCTCATAGGTTCACCCATGCCTTGGCAATGTCTGAATGCCAACCTGGTTTAAAACAGCTTTTTCTTTTTTAAACAAAATTGGACTCGACTTTTATATGTATGTATAAACCTATGGCTTTTTTTGTGCTTCAGAAGGACATTAGAACTATCAGTGGTTTCTAATTTGTTTTAATTGATCCTGTATATAAGTTTAACGCTGACCCGGGGAGAGACTTCATCTTGAAGGGGAGGGGGAATGGAAAAAAATTAGGGGAGAGGGAGGGTGAATGCTTGTGAATATGTAACGCAAAGTGTATACGTTTATTACTGATTTTTAATCTCTCAGTGGCAGAACAAGGATTGCTATTTGCTCAGCTAATGGAAGCTGAAGTGGTATAAACACATTTTTAAGAGCAAGATATGGTAAAGGTTTGAGCCATTCACCAGTATAATGTACAGTATATTTGTCTATAAACGGAGCTGTTGCAACTAAATACCGCCCTCTTTGTAAAGTGAATAAATATACATCTCCTTTACCAAGTACTTGTTCTGTAATATATGTGGGGATAGAAGAGGTTGTGTGCGTGAGGGAGTTGTCTTATAAGCAGGTATCCAGGGGAAAATGATGACCATGTTCTGGGCTTGAAGCACATCCAGTGGTAACTCAGATTCTCAGCTCCCTATGTCTTTAGCTGTATCTGCTGGCTTCACTGACACAAACAAGCATTCACTACGCTTGGCTTCCAGGTGCTCTGAGGGAGAGCAAGTTGGATTCTCTCGTTTTCTGCATGGCATTGTCCGCCAAGTTCACTTCAAAATCTTGTAGGTGAAGATGGAGGGCAGGAGAAGCATGGCTTGGTTTTCCCAATCCTAGGTGGAGTCTACAAGTATTGTCAATTGGAAAAATCTCTTTGGTAGTGTAAAGTAGGTGCACGTTATACCTGTGCCATGGAGAGGGTAAATACGGAAGCCCCGAGGCCTTGCCTGCACACACTCCATTACCAAACTAAGCTAAATTGATATGACCATTGTTAACCAATACGTGTTCCCATGGAGAGGTCTGTGCCAATTTAAAACCGAGTTTAGTGAAACTATTGCAACTTTTGAGTGTTGGCGAATCCAAACTCGGAAAATCCAGTCCCATTTCAGAGCATAATGGCACTTTTACTGTTCGCTTTTCTTCATTTCTGTTGCATTGAATGAGCCGTTTGTATGTAAAGCAAAAAAGGTAGTAGCAGAATGCTTTATGGAGAGACACTTCCAAGAGTGGTGCATGCTTAATGCATGAAAACTGCCCACAGGTAGCTTTTAAAACTAAATGTGAAGTCCCTCCCTCCCTTTCCTACCCCCAATAATGGGACCGTTTCATTATCGCTGCTGTTTGTGGTGCTGGCAGTAACTCAGGTGATAATGTTCTGCCAACTGAGCAACTTGACTGGCTCAGTGATCGTATCTGATTTATGCTCTTTGTGTAATACGGGATTCTGAATGTATGAACCCTATCCAGGCTCTTAAGAACTGAATGTGCTGCCATAACTTACAGGAAAGGTAATTTTCCTGAGATGTACTGTTATGTCTCTGATTGGACCTATGACATTGATATCATAGGAGTTCAGTCTTAATGAGTTCATTGGCTGGGTGCCTTCACTAGCACCCCGTATTTAAGCTTTGCAAAGTTGGATTGCATGTAATTGGTTTTCCTGCATTGTGATGCACCTGTCTCTGGTTTTGCTCTTGCTTGGGTAGCTTTAGGGACCCCCTGTGGGAGTCCTGAGTTTGATACAGGGATAGAAAAACTCTGCTTGTCCGCAGTACCTTGCTATAATAATTTGCTTGTCCAAATAGTTAAAGGGCTAATACCTTGTGATCTGCCGCAGCTAGAAACAAAGGCTGTAAACCATAGATTCTCAACCTGCAGGACACTGATCCAGAGGGATGATCATCCCTTTCTAGATGGAAGGAAGGTCCTGAACAGAAAAAGTGGTCCTGGTATGGAAAAGGTTGAAAACCACTGCTGTAAACTACTGTAAAAGTAAGGCCTGGTCTACACTAGAAAAGATTAACTGCTATACCTATGCTGGCAAACCCTCTCGTGTAGACACAGTTATTCTGACACAAGAATGTTTGTTTTTGGCAGTGGTAGATGATACTGGTTCAGAGAACAAAATAAACTATATTGCCAAAACACGTTTATGCCAGTACAACCATCTACACTAGAGAGCTTTACTGGTATAGCTATATAAAAATGAACACCTGTTCCAGGCTCTAGGTGCCTTACATAATTAATCATTCAATAAATATAATTAAATTAAACCTCAGCAGCATTTAAATCAGTTCTACAAGGATTCCACCACCCTCCACCTACCCACTTCAGCCTCTAGGAAGTGCACCCTGAGCATTCTTCAGAGACCCGGTCAAAGAGATGCCTTTTGCAGCCTGCCCAGAAAGTCTCCAGATTTGGGCTATTATGGACCAACCTGTGACCTAAAAAATCATATCCTTAACTGACATAGCTATGCTGGCAAAAAACCAAACCAAATCAAAACAAAAACAAAACACTTTCTAGTGTAGACCTGTCCAGTGGTTCCAAGCTTTCCTGAAACACACAGAACGAATACTTTGTATTTCTAGAACATCCACCATTTGAGGATCTCAGTGCTTTACAAACATTAATTAAGCCTCAGATCCTGACAGGTTGTACTGTCCACCATAAAAAACAGAGGAAACCAGGCACGCAAAGTGGTTTTAAGTGACTGCCCCAGATTTGCCATGACTGGGCAAGTCACTAGAATACAGTCTAGACTTTCTGATTCCATTTCAACCACCAATAATACTTAGCTCTTACACATTATTCTTCATCAGTACATCTCAAAGTGCTTTACAAAGGTCAGTTCTCATTGGGGAAACTGAGGCACAGAGGTGAAGTGACTTGCCCATGGTCACCCAGCATATTAGTGGCAGAGCCTTGACTAGATCCCTGGGGTGCTGAATCCCAGTCTAGGGCTCTATCCACTAGGATACATTACTTAAAAAAAACACAACTATTTAATTGACTTCAATAATGCTAGAATTGAAGTTGTGGAGAGTATGGGACTAATCAGAATAGCCTGATTTAAAAAATGCAGGGGTCACTTAACTTGTATTTGGGATTACTGACTTCAGCAGGAAAAATCATAGAGCCTGCATCTGCTTTTGTTTACAAATGTGAAAAGGTGCTCTCAGCATGACCCAGCTGGCATCCAGAACAAAGAGCAGCTAGTTTTACAAAACGTAACCAGTCTACTTGTATCTGCCTCAAAAGCCTCAGACTCCTGTTTTTCTGCTGAACTTGTAAGCTGTTTCTGGAGGAGGAGCTATGACATTCTGGTGAAGGGATGGGGGAAATATCAGACTGAATGTATCCACTTGACTCTGATCTCCCCACTTGCTGTTGCTGCAGTGCCTGGACTCCTATTCCCTCCCTAGTGCTAGCACTAGTTGGTTTTGGGGGGGAAGCGGGGGGTGTGTGTGTGTGTAAGCTGTTTATTGCACACACCAGGGGTTCCTTGCATCTCTCCACTTTCCCTCCCCTACTCCACAAGCTCCTTGTGTGCCACCTTCCCATTCACCTCTCTTTCAGGGACTCCCTGCAATTCCCCCCAATCTCTTCCCTACCAGGTCTCCTTGTTCCCATTTCCCCCCATGCCATCAGCTTTGTGTGCAACCCCATCTGCTGTATGTATGATCTTTGAACGCTGTAACAGTCAGTACCAAAGATGGCCAGTAGGTGTCAAAATTGCTCTATGAAAACATTCTGGGTTAGGAGGGCACAAAGATGTGAGGAGAGTTGATAACTTCTGGCTGGCTTAACCCCGCTGCTGCTGATGCGTACTGTTGGGCAGTGTGGCTCTGCAATTCATGTCAGCTGTCATGGCTGTGCTTATGCTTAGTTTTGCCAGGTACGCAAATCTCAGTGCGTGTCATTTCTTCCGCTGTGTACTGCCAGGCCTTTCAAATGCTTTCTGACCTTGTAAAGCTCTGCTGGGGAAATACTTCTTACGCAGGCCTCTCACTGATTACAGTCTGCAGTTGCTGTCCTGCTGCTCTTTAAGGACATAGCATAGCTGGGAAGCTATTGAAGCTTCGTTCTTCGAGTGATTCCACTCGTGTATTCCATAATAGGGGTGCGTGCTCACCACGTGCACCGGTGTCAGAAGTTTTCCCCCTAACAGTACTCGTAGGGGAGCGCCCCTAGCAACCCCTAGAGTGGTGCCTCCATGGTGCAATATAAGGGGCGCTGCGCGCTCCCCCCACCCTCAGTTCCTTGCCACCAGTGAAGGTGCTTCAGAACTGCTCTGCTCCAGATTTGCTGTAGCTCGTCCCCAGAACTCTTGTTCGTTCAATGTATGGTACCTGTAGTTTGTAGTTAGTAGTTTGATTAGTTTTAGTTTAGTGCGCCCAGGCCGGGGCATGCCCCACGCCCCAGGTTTTAAGTCGTGCGACACTCGTAGGCAACCGATGCCAGTGAGTGATCTGCACGCGGACTGGGGGAAACCCATCTCAGCGATCGCTGCAAGATTTGCAAGTTGTTTAAGCTTCAGACCGAGAGAGACACATTAGGCTCCGGGTTATTCTGATGGAGTAGGCGCTGACCCCGGCTCTGGCGTGCCGCTCCAAGTTGGCACCAGCCACCACGGTGTTGGTGTGCGGTGACCCCCCCAGTGCCATCTACTAGTCAGCACCGTTCCCCGCCCATGGGGCACGCCAAGAAGGCTAAGAAGAGGCCGCCTTTGCCGCGGCACCGGAGTAAAATTGGGACAGAGGCTAAACCTGTGTTGGGCAGTCCTCAATCCCCATCCGCTTCTAGGCCTCCGACTCAAGTCGAGTGGAGTAGCCTGGCCCATTCGGAGCAGGCCTCCCCGGATGTCGGGATGACCTCTATGCTGGAGGCCCTGCAGGCAGCCCGGGATGTTGTGTCCATGCCGGTACCAGGAGCACCGCCAATGTTGGCCCCGCGGTCCAGAGGCAAGCCACCACTGGGATCTCCGCAATCACCCCCGACTCGGTCGAGGGAATGTTCCCGACGCTGTTCGCCACTCAGCGACCGTTCCGTGCATAGTCCACGTGAGTCGCCGTCAACTCCCACCAGGTTGTCTGGCTGGGTTCCTTCCGACAGAGACTCGGCACCACTCCACCTCGAGGAGTGGACACCGACAGGACTGAGGCAGATGCTGCTGAAGGTTCTCGTCTTGTCTTCGGCGTCTTGCTCCAGGACCCCGCCACCGCACCACTCCCGCAGCCCCGGGCATCAATTGCTGGAGATTTGCTGTCATGGATCCGCCTGCCAGAATCTATTTCAGAGCAGCTGCTACCAATTCTCATCAGGGATCCTCCCACAATAAAGCTTCCTTTCTCCAACCGGTTGTGTGCTTTCCTCCCGGAATGGTCGCGACTGACCTCAGAGCGATGGGTCCTCAACACTATCTCCTGGGGTTACACTCTCCAGTTTCCCTCCACCCCACCCAACCACTCCCCGCTCCTCCTGGGGGACCCCTCTTATTAAGCTCTGCTCAAGCAGGAGGTGGGGCGGCTCCTTGGCTTAGGAGCGGTGTAAAGGGTGCCAGCGGAGTTTGAACGCAAAGGGTACTACTCCTGCTACTTCCTTATCCCGAAGGCCAAATGGGGGCTCAGGCCCACCCTGGACCTGCGAGGCCTGAACCAGTATGTGGTAAAGCTCAAGTTCCCCATGGTCTCCCTGGCCTCCATCATCCCCTCCCTGGATCCCGGGGACTGTTGCGCCGCCCTCAATCTGCAGGACGTGTACTTCCACATCCATATATTCGAGGGGCACAGACACTTCCTCGGTTTCACGGTTGGACAGGAACACTACCAATTTACGATTCTCCCGGGGAACATGCTCCATAGGGTCCTGTTCAGAGGCAGGCCCAGTCGATGGAACTGGTGTCCAATGCATTGGACCTGGGGTGGGGAGCCCATGTGGGAGACGTTCACACCCAGGGTCTGTGGTCTGCACAGGACCTGGCCCTCCACATAAAAGTCAAGGAGCTCAGGGCGGTCCAGCTGGGGTGCATGGCTTTCTGCTCGCACCTGGAGGGCTGGGTGGTCAGGGTTCTCACGGACAACACGGCCTCGATGTTTTACATCAACAGGCAAGGCAGGGCCCGATCTTCGGCCAGGAAGCCCTCAGGCTGTGGGACTTCTGTATAGCCCACGACATTTGCCTACAGGCCTACCACCTACTGGGTGCCCGGAACTCGTGGGCGGATCGCTTGAGCAGGGACGTCTCCTCACAGCACGAGTGGTCTATTCACCCAGAGGTGGTGCACAGATTTTTCTGAGAGTGGGGAACTCCCCAGGTGGACCTGTTCACGACTCAGCAGAACCCTCGCTGTCCCCGGTTCTGCTCCGGGGGGGCTGGGACGAGGCGCTATCTCCAGTTCCTTCCTCCTGTCCTGGTTGGGCCAGTTCCTCCATGCATTCCCCCCCATTCCCGCTGATAGGCAAGGTCCTGGAAAGGATAAAGATGGACAGGGCCCGGGTCCTCCTGTTTGCCCTGGCGTGGCCCAGGCAGCATTGGTACAGGACCCTCACGGGCCTGGCGGTCGCCCCGCCGTGGCCGTTGCCGTCCCGCCCAAACCTCGACCAGGGCCGCCTCCTCCACCCCTACCTAGCAGCACTCCACCTCATGGCGTGGCTGCTTAGTGGTTAGGCCAGGAAGAAAGAATGTGCTCAGAAGGGGATTCAGTGCGTCCTCTTGGAAAGCGGGTGATCCTCCACGCGCCGAGCCTACTTGGCAAAGTGGTCTCGGTTTTCCCGATGAGTGGGGCCTGATGGAGGTGTCCGGGAAGGAGAGAGCAGAAATGGAGTGGGAAAGGTTTGTGAGAACTGTCCGTACATGTGCTTGTTAGCCCTGAAAAAATAGTGTAGTAAACCTATTATTGCTGCTGCTCTCAGTAAAATGTTTGAAAACTGAATATGAAAAATGTTGAGGTAAGGTGTGTGCCCCAGCACCCGAGCTCTAGGCTGTGTAATAAGAGGTCCATGTGCCCCCATCGCTGCATCTGCATTGACAGTGATTTAGTGCTGCTCGCTATAGTGCTAAGATTTGCACGTGTACATGACTCTCATGGAAGCTGGGAGTGGAAAGGAAGTCATGGTCAGACTCCAACTTTCCATGGCTCTCGTAATTGGGGAGATGGAATTAACTAGCTCACCTTAAGCAGCCTTAGTGGTGTCTTCTAAAGTTCTTAAGAATTGGAGATACATTGGTCCCTATAGGCTTGATATATTTTCATGTGTCTGTACACGTCCTCCTTGTTTTCTCTGCACTTCCAATGTGTTTGCATGTTTACACACTGGCTCCCATGTGAACACGCACACTCAGTCTTTCCCTAATGCGCTCATGAAAGCAGGAATTGTTTACTGGCATCAACAGTAGAGAGCACTTGTCCCTTTGTTATTTTACTGACTTCCCAAAGTCTTGGCAATAAAGTTGTCTATAGTACCTCAGCACCTGATGGCACGTTTCTGGAGGAGTATTTGTGTGTGTGTCACGCTCTCTCTCACATACTAAACTCACCAGTTCTATTCAGCTGCTGACCCATGGGGGGCAATAAGAAATGATTTATAACCATGGCAACAGTTGCTGTAGGAAACTGGGATCAACAAGAATCTTTCATGTCCACGTCAATGAGTGTATTAAAAATCCTCCCACTCTTGAGTCGAACAAGACCATTTGTGACACTTTTTAAAAAAAATTATAGAGGTAAGTGAAATTAAAATTCTATCAAGCAAAATGTCTAGCTCTGGGACTGATGGCACCCTAAGTTTTCCTGAAGTGAAGCTACTTGTTATCAGAACCTAAAAACTCCCCAAAACTTTCCTACCCCAAAGTGAATGTGTCTGATGCATGATGTCAACTAGAACTGGTAGGATTCTGCTGTTCCTTGTTTTACTCAATTTGTGTGTTGCTTCAGTGATTTCTGTAACGCAAAATTCTTTTGATTGAACTTTTGAATACAAGCTGTATGAACTTGGTATTTGTAGTAGCAGTTTCAGTAGATGGGTTTCCAGCGTTTGGGGGTAAAAACAAAATTTTTTGGTGATCATCCAAACTCGTGCATATGTGAAGTTTTATAATTGTTTTACCTACAAGTTTCTCATAGCAATGTATGGTTAATGATATAATTGGAGAATCAGTGGGGAATTGTATACATTTGATGTCCGGAAAGAGACGGATCAAAAGTTTGGAAAAGAGAACTGCAAGGAGTGAGGGGAGGCCAGTTTCGAAAGAATTAATGAAACCAAATTCCTGAGGAGGCCCTAAAGCAGATTTTTATCCCTATGGAGAGAGACCTTTTAAGTCAACTTGTGACTCTTCTGCAGAATTCTCAATTTCAATTAAATTCTGTTTTAGGTGGAGGACAATTTTCTCTCTTTAGCTGTCAATATTTGTACCCATTTAAAGGAGGTCACTACACTGTGGTTTCCCTGTGTAAGGAGCTGAAAGCTGGAGGTGCTGCAGCTTCTGGAAGGAGTTTTCTGCGGAGATGGGGGTTCCATAGCACAGCTGGTGCTCACCCCTGAGCGCTGGGGTGATGATTTTGCTCACATAGATCTGTTCCTTCCGACCTGGTTGTGTCCACCTCTTGTCTGCTTGGTCAAACTGTCCTTATGGTTCTGAACATAGATTCTGCATCCTGATATTTCCTTCTACAGCAGTGGTTCTCAGCCAGGTGGAGGTTTCTGGAGGCCACCAAGCAGGGTCGGTGTTACTCGCTAGGGTCCAGGGCAGAAAGCCGAAGCCCCACCGTATGGGGCTGAAGCCTGGGGCTCTGAGCCCCACCACCCGGGGGTGATGCTGAAGCATGAGCAATGTAGCTTCACAGAGGCCCCTATGGTATGGGGCCCCAGGCAATTACCCTGCTTGCTACCCACTAATGCCGGTCCCGGCTTTTATATGCAGAAAACCAGTTGTGACACAGGTGGGCCGTGGAGTTTTTATAACATGTTGTGGGGCAGGAGAGCGAGCCTCAGAAAGAAAAAGGTTGAGAACCCCTGATCTAGAGAACATGAAGGAAAAAGACAGGCAAGAGCTGTTCCAGTCCATCAGCGGCCTTTTCTTCCAGGTGCTATGTGCTCATGAGCAAACACTATCAGGAGAAGGAACAGGTTTTGGGGCCAAATTCTTGTGGCTTTTCTAGTGGGCTTTTGCTACAGAAATAGGAGGCCAGCCTTGATACGTGATTCATTGAAACAATAAAAGATCAGGAAGACTGTACTGCTTGCACTTCTATGCAATTAAGAGCCTTGATGTTTATGGAGAGGACTAGATGGCTCCCAGCCTTTCTTAATGCTGGGAGATTGCCCTGCTAACAGAAGGGGCTGATTTATACCATTCTCCTCTGTAATAGCAGGGCTGATTTCATTATCTCTAACCCATTCTTCATGGATGGGTCTCTGGCAGAACCGTGCCTACCTCCAGTGGTGACTTCTCCACCTCCCTTGCCAGCTTATTCTTAGTTTTTATCTAAACATGTTAGTGGGCTGATAAATTGCCGTGGGCACGGGGTTAATCTCTGCTCACTGGCTCTGGCTTGAAAATTCCTCCTCCTCTTCAGAACCCAGCTCTGCCATTGGCCTGCTGCATGACTTTGGGCAAGTCACTTCACATTTATGTGCCTCAGTTTCCCTATCTGTATCATGGGGATAATGATTCTGATCTCCAAGAGCTTTGAGATCTACTGATGAAAAGTGCTGCATAAGAGCTGGGCATTATTATTTGAAGTGACTCCTCAGGAGGGAGCTGGTGAGAGAAGGTGTTCGGAGGCAGGGAGCCAGCTAGAAGCCATTATTAAGGTGTATAATCCTGCCCCAGGACTCCTGTCACTTGAGTGAGCCTTTGAATTTTTCTCACTGTGCAGAACTGGTCCTGGGAGAAGTGATATTCCTGTATCTAGTCATGGTATCACCATTTCAAAGGGGAGACAATAGTAGCACTTCATCTACCTGCTTTACTAAAATGCACAAGCACTGTTATTTCCATCTTACAGCTGAGGCACAGACAGGTTGTGCTTTGTCCTGGTATGAATGGTGAGCCAGTGGCAGAGCTAGGAATAGAACCCAGGCCTGCAAACTTCTGGTTCAGACACCCCATTCACTGGACCACAGCTAGGGAGCTGGATGTTGCCAATACAGCAGCAGTTCTTAACCTGCAGCCCAGCTCTGTGTGAAAAAATAAATTCAAAATTTGCCCCTCTGGTCTGGCAGGGGGTGGGGCTGGCTGAGGGGGAGACAGTGTCTTGCAGCCTGCCCCAGCATTCCTGCCAGCAGGGGGCGGGAAGGTGGGTCTGTGGGTAGGTTTGGGGGGAGGCTCTGGGCAATGACACGGTGGGGGGCACTGGGAACTAGGGGTTTGCTGGAGTGCTGCAGCACCCCCAGGTTTTAGGTGGGGCTCTGCTCCTGGCCCCCCTTCTCAGGTCCTGGCTGTTGGCCCACGCCGGGAACTCTGCTTCTGGCCTGGTGCCGGGACTCCGGGATGCCCATCCCCACACTGCAGCACTCGGGGTCCAGATCTGGCGGCTGGCTGCTGCCCGGCCCTGCGCAGCGGGGTTCCATGCTCCGGCTGCAGGCTGCTGCTCGGCGGGGTCCTGGCTGCTCGGCCCGCGCTCAGGGCTCTGCTCCTGGCCCCGCTCTGGGTGCGGGTGTTGGGCATAGGGGACTGTGGGCAGTTTTGAGGAGCGGGCGTTGTGGTTCTCAACCTGCAGCCCACATAACACATTGTGGGCAGCATATGCAGGCCACAATGATAAACAGGTTGAGAACCACTGCAATACCGAGTGTGTGGCCTTTGCAGCAAGGCTGGGATATACCATCAGCACTAGCAGTGGTGGCCCAGCAACCCACTCCCATAGGGAACAGAAGGTCCTTGGTGCTGCTGCCTCACCTGTAGGGAGCAGGAAATGAAGATCCTGGCATGTCTTAGTGGACAGTGTCCATCTTCCCTTTCACCGTTTTGCTTCAGAGTGGAAGGGATCCCAGGAGTGGCGTGACACCACGAGAGCTGGAAGATGGCAGTGGTAAAGTGACTGGATAATCTAGGTCTTGGGGCTGAGGTGGGACAGTGGAGACGGGGCAGAGCAGCGTTCAACACGTTTGGGGTGGGCCCTGGGACCCCTACGTAATTCCTGCACAGCAAAAAAAAAAAGTCTGACTGGCGGTGAAATCTAAACAAAGCCTTAGCAGAGCTGTTTCCCTCCACATGCATCCAGAAGCCAAACGGTAAGTAGTATAAAATTCAAATGCTGACGACCGATGATGTCTTCCGACCCTGTCCAGCTAAAGAAGGGACCGACATTCAGAAATTGTTCTTTGGCAGCAGGAATTGGCATCTGGTTTTCCTCTGCCACCCAAAACTGGAACCAACTTTTAAGTTGGAAGTTCAGTTGATGTTTTCAGCTCTCTCCTCACAGGGGTCTTTGTTTTCAGGTTCCACCGGGGACTGGAAGGAAAAGTGCCAAAATAACCATTGAAGTTTATTCTGTAGATTTTGAGCCTAGCTCTGCAGGCCCCAGGATTTCAAAGATCCTTAGCTGATGTAAATTGCCATACCTCCATGTCAGTTACACCAACTAAGGATCTGTCCCCAGAACTTCAGCGTGCTCTGAACAGTTAAATCTTCCAATGTGGCTTTGGCTCCCACTCTTGTGCAACATAAATCTTTCTCCTCTAGGGGGGAGGATGTTGCTATGTTTTCAGAAGCCCGGAATGTTAGAAAAACAAAAAAGGGAACATAATGTTTGAAGCAAAAGATGAAAGCAGCTTTGTGGATATTTACATGCACTCGGGGGCCCTGGAGGAAGCTAATCAACTCCCCACAAGAGTAGGTGGGGTTGGGGCAGGGCAGGAGTGAAAAATGTATGGACTGGTAGATGGATCCAGACCATAAGTCATATTAATGTGGTCCACAGTGCATATCCAGACTGGGCAGAATCTTGCTGTTCTCATTAAAAAAAACAAAATCCTCTTCCTGACTGCAGAGAGCACTTTCCACACATGAACCAAGTTTTGCATGAGTCTGCAGACAGCCTGAAACAGTGACTCAGGAAGTGGACCTCAATCAGCCTTGGAGGGGATGGGGAGTGTCAGCTCTAAAACCCATCACCCAATGATGACACAAACAGCAATGAAATAGGTAAGTGTGTTTTAGCAGGGGGATGAAGCTCTTGGCAAGGGGGAGTTGCTGCAATGAAGGCAATGCAGAGGAAAGAACAGACATGACTGTTAAATAGGGCTGGGGGAGTGAAATAGTGAAAGGAGGATTAGGAAGAAGCAACAAGGGGTAGGAACAGCAGTGAACCCCCAAAAGGGCATGTTTTCTCAATGAGTGAATGCATCAGTAAAGCATGGGACAAATAACTACATCTAGTTATTACATAAAGGCAATATTTCCACCCCTGCAATCTCTACACAAGTCTACCACTGCCATCAGTGAGCATTTTGGTGTGCACTGGGAGGAGTATGTATCTCAGAGCTTGTACCCTGGCCTACTAATTAAACATAGAATTCAGTCTGTCCTTCAAATGAGTTTGACACTCCTGCTGTAGGGTGCTCCTGTGACTTGTGCAGCTGATCTTAATTCTGCTACAAGTAGCGGAGAGGGGAAACAGAGGCAGACAAAGGAATGAAATCCAACTGATCTGCATGATCAATGGCTGGTGGAAATCAGCTGTTCTCCATTGAAGGCAATGGAGTCAATGGAGGGGTGCTGATTTACAAAAGCGGAGGATCTGCCCAGAGACAGAAACAATCATGAGCGAGTGACACAGTAAAGAGGGGAAATGACAGATTAGGCAGTGAGCTCATTTAACTTTGAGGCTAAGATTTTTTTCTCTCTCAAGGATTTAAGATTAGAGCCCTAATTACAGCTGATGAGAGATGCCCTGAATATCGGAAATAGGGCTCATTGACTTGGGTTCCAAGTGTCGTCACATTATTCCTGTTGAAGGATTAGATTAGAGAAGATCCCCCTGTACAAATCTTCCTTCCATTAACTTCCCCAGTCAGCTTGACTCTCTGTTGCCAGATTAGTCTCTCTTAAGGATGCTCTCATTTCTCTTGGCATCACTTCCTTTTTCAGTCCTTGCTTTGTTTATGGCTTCAGTGCCAGGAGCCAAGCTGCTGGCTTGGGGGAGGCAGATAAATGGCACAGACTAGAAGCTAGCTTTTAGCAGCACTTTGTACTCTAAAGTGCTTTACAAAGTAATAATTTAAGAGCTAATATATTGGGAAGGGGGGAGAGATTTGGATTCTGCTCAGTTCCAAGTGTCAGAGCCACGAAATTCAGATCTAAAGCCAGATTTCCAGAGTTTGGGGTGGGGTGGGGGGTAGTTCTGTGGTTTTGTTGGGAACCATTTCAGCTCAATGCCCGAGAGCAGAGCTGGCTGGCAGAGTGAAGGGGAGATGTAAGCTGTATGAGACAAATTCCCATAGATGAAGGATGGTGGGGAAAGCAGAGATGAGAAATAGCTCCAGCTCCACTGAATGCCTCAGAGGACATACTCCCCACTCTTAGCCCTGCTCTTCCCTTCCTTTCAGCAGGACTGTAAATATTGCTGGAGCTGATGAGAAGTCTTAAGCAGCTGCAGCTACCTGCCCATAATTTCAAGCTCTTGCCAAATGGCACCTTATTTCACTTTGGTGCAGGGACACCTGCCTGTGAGCATGATTATTTATTTGCTAGGACTTCCTCATGCACCCTAGCTCATCTACACCACCCTAGCAGGATTTTGGTGACATGCTCTGTGCAGGGCAGGCTGGTTCCCCTCGGCAGAGATTAAAGATCTGACTCTGGACTCTCCCCCACTCTTTCTTATTTTTTTTTCTATTAAGTGCATAGAGTATGGGCCATATTCTGCTCTAGTTACCTTGTGACTTCCCCCGCCCCCCATTAGAGTCCACAGAGTGAAACTAACACTCAGTGGCCCTGTGATGACAGCAGCCCCCCAAAGCCTGGAGAAACATGCTCCCCCTCCCACTTCTTTCTTGAGAGTGTGACCATAGGACCTTTCTCCTCTTTTCTGCCCTGCCCCCTCTCTGTTTTGGTTGCTCCTTCATTTATGGCAGGTGTGAAATGTCGATTGTAAATTCTTAGGTCAGGGACCTTGGCATCCATACTGAGAGTCACCTGGCCCACTTCTGGGCACAGTCTAAGGAATTATAACTGTCTAGCTAAGCGTCTTGTGCTGCCATCCATCACCTTAGTATCTGAGCACATCTCATGGCAACTAGTTTGGCAATAGCAGAAGTTCTTAGCGGACTTCCTGGAGTCTGGCTCTTCTCCCTTTGTAGATTACAGATAGCTCCCAGAAATTTCGTCCATGCTGGGATTTCCCTATTACTGTCCCAGGTGCAGTGCCTGCTAGTAACATTTTCTTTACCTGTCTGGCCTTTGGGGGACTCCATGCCCTTGGGGTAATTAATTAGTCCTTTCCAGCCAGTGCTTAATCCTGACTCCTAGAGGTTTATTCACACTTATGGCTTTGCACTTGGATATTACGTTGGTGTTAGATATGGCAGCTGCCAGTCAGTAAATCCCCAGGATAGTTCTGGTTCATTGCACGAAGTGGACACTCAGTTATCCTGCCCGAGGATGGGGAAGTCATCCCTGTGTTCTGCACTTGGTAAGAAACAGAGGGGACAGTTGTCTCTCTGATTGTAAACTCCTCAGGGCAGAGGCTGTTGTTGTTTTTTACTGGACCAAACATATTATGTACTCTTAGAAAACAGTGTCTTGATTGCCCATTCATTACATAAATAACAATCACCGATAACTTCCTGTGTGCAGTCCTAGTCTGCCTTCTCTTTTAATTAAGAATGAAGATGCCTCACTTTGCAGGACTCCAAGTTTGCTGACCAGAAGGAGGGTGTCTTTAGCACTGAGTAGCAGTGAGGGGAGACATGAGGGAAAATCTGCTGTGCCTATGAACCTCTATACAAGACAAACATTTATGCTTCCTGCTGGGAGAACGTGAACTTCTTATTTCATATTTGAATCGCCATAGTGCTCAGAGGCTCCAGTCAGGAGTGGGGCTCCATTGTGTCAGATACAGTATAGCCAGACAGGAACATCTACTACCTGCCATGAAGAGTTTATAATCTAGGTACATTCCATATGGAGAGAACTTTCACCACTAGGCCCCCGCACTAGAAACAGGGGGAGACATCCTCAGATTCTGAGGTCTCTGTCCAAGGTTCCTTCAACCTCCCATTTAGACCTCCCTCCCCCGAAATCTGTGTGGAAGAGGAGCTCCCAGGAACCAGTTGGTGAGGAACCCACCAACCACCTTGGCAGGAACAAGGGCCCTCTAGATAAAATCCTTGGAGCATGTACAGATGCCAGTTTTACAGAGCACCTTCTAGCAAGAAGATCTGCTTGAAGGGGCATCTTCCAACACATCAATATCCTGCCAGCCCCGCCACTATGACCTTCCTGAGGAACAGCATTTGGGAATTGAGGAAGAGATGGCAGCTTCTAATAAGTCCTCTTCCTCCCTGGGTAAAGTGGTGATGCCCTCTCCCCCATCCTATGAAGGGGATAGCTGAGTCCTTGCAAATCCCTTGGAGGAAGTAGATGAACTACAACACAGGTTGGTGGATATTCTCCATACTTCTTCTCAAGGCAGGGTTGCCTTACTGATAAGTGAAGCCCTATTGACACCAGCCAAGACAGCATGGCAAACACTAGCCATTATTCCTCTCACCTACAAAAGGGCTGACAAAAAGTACTGTGTCCCTCCTAAGTTCTTTTCTCCCATCCCCCACCAAATTCTCTAGTGGTGGATGAAGTAAACAAGAAACACCGACAACATCATTCCAAGTCTATGCCACATGACAAGGAGCTCAAACAGTTGGACTACCTTGGTCACAAAAGTTACTCTTCAGCTTAGGGTAGCTGGGGCTTCCCTGGCACAGACCTTTTCACAACCCCATCTAACATGAAATGCTACAAATTTTGCTTGAGGGTATTTGATAGCTGTGATTCACTGGAAGATGCTCTGACTACCCCTCAACCACGAGCACTGCTCTACACTGACGCCGTTATTTCTCAAACTCCTGAATAGAGTAAAATGAGAGAGCCAAAATAATCCTCATAGCACCAGCTTGGCTGAGGAAGATATGGTTCCCAGACCCGATTTGCCTGTCCCTGAAGCCAGCTCTTCACCTGCCTCTAACTCTGGATCTTCTGACACAGGAACTGGGGAAACTGCAGCATCCCAACCTTGCCAGCTACACCTCAAGGTCTGGCTCCTGGATGGCTCTCGAGCTTAGCGATGGACTGCTTATCCAAGGTACTGAACATGCTGCTGAATAGTACAAAACAGTCCACAAGAAAGACTTCCTTGCAAAAATGGAAGAAATTCCACTCCTGGCTGAATTTCATGGTGGGTCCCACTTCTCTGTATGCTCTAGTACTGTACTGGAGCACAATGTGTAAAGTGCCAGCATGGACTGGAGACACTGCTATCAAAAATCTCTAATGAAGGCACAGTGGTGTGTGTGCACACCTGGAGTGGAGCACCCATAGGGATAAAACATCTCAAAGAACTCCAATTACTGTACAAGTAAGTAACCTCTCCTTTCAGGATCTGAACTCGGCAGCTCAGTCCCATCTCTAAATGTAAAAGTAGTTTACAGGCTAAATTTACTTCAGACTAGTTTCCTGCTTCCTATGGTGTAATGCTTCCATCGTGCCCCCATTACCAGCATTAAAAGGAACACTTGGGAGATCCCACTCCTAGCAGCAAATGAGTCCATGCTACAGTGCCAAGAGATATGCCATAAAGCTGGTTACCAGATCCAAAGCGACAGAGATAGATCTAGAGCAGAAGCTGTCTCCTTCTTTGACTTTTGAAAGTGACCATTAATGCTAGTGAAAGGTGCCAGGTTTGACAGTTTTGGAGTCTGAGGTCCTCTATCTGTAGAAGAGCTGCAGGACAGGGAAGGCAGTGAAAGATTCATCCATGTGTCCCGGCTCATATGCATGATCTGTGACTGGGAGGAACAACTGCTAGGAGCAAGAGGAGAATTCAGACTCCATGGCCCATCTGAGCTTAACCTGTCTGACAACAAGAGATGCTGTGGTGCTGGTGATTTTGTGATAGGGATACTGGTTCACTAGCAACTTGACTGAGGCTAAAAACTCTTTTCATGCAGGCCACTGAACAGCCATCAGATGATGATGACTTTTCTTCACTACTGACCTGGGATTTAGCAATCTGGAGAAGGAAGGCTCTGCACTCTACGATTAACCCCCTGAGCCATCCAATCCTCTGGACAAACAATATTCAATTGTAAGTCCATAGTACATGTCCTTGTCATTGATAATACTCCAATATTTGTGGTTCCCCTCTCACTCCTTCCCTTCTAATTAGTCCTTGAATAGTCTCTGCCTGACACCTGGTGTTTTACACTCTGGGCCTGTAGTGATTTGTTGACCACATTGAAACACCCCTGTCTAATTCCTGGTAATATACTGTTGAGCTTGTTGTAACATGCTGTACATTACTGATTGCAGCACAGGCTGGAATGTATATCTATCCATCTCTGTATTTGGGGTGTTTATCTGATCTTGGAGTCACTGCTATTACATGTCAGTATTGTTTATGAAGTCTGAAGGAATTAAACACCTTATTGTTTACAAGGCCATGAGTGAATGTGAAATCAGCAAGTTGACTTTTAGATAAAAATTCGTCAAAGGAATGAAGCTGCTATTAAAGTTGCACTTAATTGGGTAGGTGATGGATCTGTCTCACAAAGACTAGACATTAGGTGTGCTGAATTAGGAGCATAGGAATTGCTGATATGGATCAGACCTGAGGTCCATTTAGTCCAGTATCTCATTTCTGACAGTGGCCAGTACCAGATACTTCAGAGGAAAGTGTAAGAACCCTGCAGTAGGCAGACATGGGATAATCTGCTCCCATATTACATCTCATCCTGACTCTGAGACTGATTTAAGCCCTGAAGCATGAAGTTTAAAATCCCTTCCAAGACCTGTTAGTATTAACTATTGTATGCAGTGTTGTATGCAGACAACACCCTTAGTTGTCACCTACCACCCCACACTGATACCTCTACCTTAAATAAATAAAATAAAATACATAAATGGAGATATGCCAATCTCCTAGAACTGGGAAGACCTTGAAAGGTCATCGAGTCCAGTCCCCTGCCTTCACTAGCAGGACCCAGTACTGTCCCCTGACAGATTTTTGCCCCAGATCCCTAAGTGGCCCCCTCAAGGATTGAACTCACAACCCTGGGTTTAGCAGGCCAATGCTCAAACCACTGAGCTATCCCTCCCCCCATAGGTTAGATAAATGTCTATCAGGGATGGTCTAGACAGTAATTGGTCCTGCCATGAGGGCAGGGGGCTGGACTCGATGACCTCTCAAGGTCCCTTCCAGCCATAGAATCTATGAATCAAATAGATAGTTTAGCAGAAGTAGTTAGTACATATTCTAAGGGACCGTTCAAGGTGAAGTGGCCTGTTAACACCCCTGTAGTCATAGAACAAAAAGAGGGTGTTAGTGGGATTGTTGTTATAAGCCATAAATCCAGTGTCTTTCTGAAGTCTCTGATTTTTAGTATCTAGCAGAATAATGAATTTAAGCTCCCAGCTCATCTTTTGAAAGTATTGTGCAGGTTTCCTTTGAGGATGAGGTCAGATAGAGAGTGATTGCTCTGGCCGCACACCCTTAGTTGTCACCTACCACCCCACACTGATACCTCTGCAAGGTATCATCAGACTAGAACCCATACTTGATGGGAACCCCAATCCTGAAAAGTCTTTCCTGAACCCCCTCTTCTGGCCTTCAAACAACCCCCCAACCTCTCCAAGCTCATCACCAGAAGCAAGCTCCCCACAGATCAGGACACACCAACCCAAAGCAGCATCAGACTGGGTCAGAACAACATATGCAAAGCCTGCAGACATATCTCTACTGCTACAATGATCAACACCCCTGCCCCCCTAACACCACACCTTTCAAGATCCATGGGTCCTACACATGCCTATCACAACAAGTGGTGTATCTCATCCCTTGCACCAGATACCTTAACAACAACTGTGGGTGAAACCAGACAATTACTATGCTCTGGAATGAACTCACACAGGGAAATGAAAAAGACAAAAACACTATCACCGGAGGGTGAACACTCTTCACAAAGTGATCACTCTATATCTGACCTATCAGTCCTCATCCTCAAAGGAATAATTGTTAAAGGAGTATTAACTATTATAATTTTTGTGAGTCAATCAAGGGCTTGTTTTCGCGATAGAAACTGGCTAGAGGAAAATTAGACATGTGATTAAGGTGACCCACTAGGAGTGGGTCAAGTTTTTTTTTTTATAGTAGCTTGAGACTCCGATGCCTTTGTTCTCCAAGTACTGTATCTCTATACTTTGAAGAACTCTCTGTCTGTACAGACAGTGGCTCTTTTGTTCTTGGCTCTTTGCAAGGAGCACCTTGCACTGTGCTATCTCTCCTGAAGATGACAGGAGTTTTGCTTGTTCTTGGCTTTCTAAAATAATATTAGAGTATATGTTTCACCCTTTGTACGTGAAACACAACAGGTTGTATCTCCCAGTTATGGTTGTTCTGAATGCTGAATTTGACTGTGGTCAATAAGAAGCCTGAAACTAGATTCTTCATTTATGCTAACCCACACATTTTAACAGCTTTCTCCACTGTCCTTTCCTCATGGAAGGTCCCTCTACTGTCCCGAAGCACATGCTACACCTCCTCCCTCCTGTTCTATTCTATCTGCCTCAGGTACAACATTGAAAATAGGTATTGGCCTTTCTCGTGGTATTGCTCATGGAAATCAAGAAGGGCAGAGGTGTAACTTTTTTCCTAGTTAACCAAGGTATTTTCCAAACCTCTAAAAGGTTCAGGTTTGAGACTTTTTTGGGTGTGTGTGTGTGTATGGTGGGGGGGGGGGGGAAGGGCATGAAATATTCTGTTCTTTTCAGCCAAACCCGTTTGCCCAGTCCTAGGAAAATCATGTACTTATTTACATGAGGGAAAAAATCCCCAAGAAATTTGATGTCTGGTTGATCCCTTGATTCAAGTCTTTTTATGATTTTTACAACTCCTGCCTGGAGTGTCAGATGCTTAAAGGAAACAACCAAACCCTAATCCTGACCAGCTGCTGTTCCTTTACCTCATTCTCGGGTCATCCAAGGGGAGGCCTTTAAAAAATCAGCTAAATTAGCTTTTAATTACAAAGCTTATAAAAATGAAGGAATGGCCAGGTGTGAGAACAGGGCTAGCTGCTGGGCCCAGCTCAAGGAGAGATACAAGGAGATTGTGTATTAAAATGACCAGATTCCAGGCAAAAATCTGGAAGTTTCATGAACATCTGAGAGAAGGACTCAAAGTGTGGGTTAGGTTTCTCCAAGGACTCTGTACAGGTCAAACTGCCTCTGAAGCCAAATCCCAAAGAAGGAAAAATACAAGTGATCTGATGGTGCCACCCCATTCAGAATCCATCTCATCTCTGTGCAACTCTCGTATTATACTAAAGCCCAAACCAAAATGAAAGCCAACCAAAGCAACAATGAATGATAATTTAGTTTAATTATACCCTCTTGTATGAACTGACCAGCATGTGCACATTTCACTGCCCTTTAGGGGCTCGTCTTGGGTGCTGTGGAGTACCTGCTGGTTTAGAAAGTTGGTTGGCTTATTTGTGAATAAGTTATCTGACAAATGTAGCTCATTTTGCTGCCCACAAACCAATCCCAGCTTTAGTGAATGGATTGATTATTCACAAATAAGCACTTGAGATTTTAGATAAATGATTTCCAGCCTGTGGATTTTCTCAGGTTCACAACAACTGCCTGCTGTTTGTTATTCATGGTGTATGATTGGTCCCCTGAGTGATGTTTCTGCTTCCTAACCGACAGACTGAAACTTCTGCAACGGAAGAATAACAAACAAATAAATAGCATACTTGTGGGTAGACATTTTTGAACAAGTAATTATCTATAGAATAAAATTCCAGTATTGTCACTGTGTAACCCTGAAGCCTAGACTCTGCAGTCAGTGTGAAGTGACAGAAACTGCTATGAGCATGATTAAGAGCTCATTTTGTTAAGAATATCACCAGGTTGAATTATCACTGGGATTCACAGTCTGTTACACTCCAGTTTGTAAGTTCCCAGATATTTTGACTATATGAATTATACCCATGTGGTGTATAATTTCAGTAAGGCATATATCTGTGCTATGCCAAGGATCCTAGGTCATAGTGACATCAGAGGTAACTCAACCAATTGCCACCCTTACTCTACAGCTAAATTGTGTGCAACAATTACATTGGTTAAATGAGGGAGAGTAGTGGATTACTTGGCTTGTTTGCTACAGTTCTTCAAAAGCACCCACACAACTAGGGTGACCAGATGTCCTGATTTTATAGGGACAGTTCTGATATTTGGGGCTTTTTCTTATATAGGCTCCTTTTACCCCCTACCCCCGTCCCTATTTTTCACACTTGCTGTCTGGTCACCCTACACACAACACAGCCCGCACAAACAAACAAAACCCCAAAACACACAGAGCCACTCCCTGTAGGCTAGCACATGCCCTTCATTCACCACCTGCACAAACCAACCCAGCTCTTCCAGTGTGTCACAACAGAAACAGCTGGGAGCATGGCTGAGAGCTCTCTCTGTTCAGAACATCACCAGCTGGGCCCTGCAGAACCAGATGGAATGTTGGCACACAAAGGTTCTGTGGCAGTTGGAATGTGACAGTTGATCAGAGGAGGTGGGATTAACAGCTATGGGGGAGGGGAGAGGGTAGGAGGACAAAGGTGGTGGTGGTGCCTGCAGCCAGGGGGCAGCTCTGTCACAACCATGGGGAACATGTTAACACAGCAACATTGGTCAATGCAATGCAGCACATGGAAATGAGCCCCGAAACGCTACCTACCTATGTGGCTGTACTGCCACTCTCTATGATTTCCTGGTCACTAGCACACACCGCTTTGTGTTGTGTTAGTGTGGTTACTGCTGCGGTGCTTTGTGACAGTGTTCAATGAAATAGTACACAGGCACACTGGGTGAAGGCCCGCCACAAGTACTTAAATAACCTGACTCCATGCCGTACCAAAATGGGCACAAGTGAAAACCCTTCCTGTAGCTACTGGTATATGGTGGCACTGTTACCAGTACCACTCTAAGCTTTGACCATCCACCATGCCAAGAAAGAAAGCTCCCCACACTGGCCAGAGAGAGGCTACAAGAAGGAGAACATTAAGGAAAAATGAATCTCATACAGCGCACAGATGATGGATTACTTGGCCCAACTACCACACCTGTGTAACAGCACGGGCTCTCATCCACTCTTTTGTGCTAAACTTCTTGAAACTTTAGGCTTCACCAACGTTTTCATGAACATACCAATGTTTATCCAAATACTCACAAACAAGGAATGACAAAACACAGCCCTTCTCCAGAAATGACATCAAAGTGAGCTCACCCTGCTTATTCACAAAATATAAACTGACCTCTCTTGGTACTGTTCAGCCAAGTAGCTGGCTTGTTATGGTTCGGTTGTTAGTAAGTGTAAAGCCTTGTATACTGGTTTATTGTAGAGTTACTTATGAGAGAAGGGCAGTGCCAACTAGGTTTAATTAGGGTTGTTTGTGAGGAAGTGTGGGCTAGTGGCTAGAGTGCTGGATTAGCATGCAGGAGGATCTGGGTTTTATTCCTGGGTCTGCCACTGCTCTGCTGAGTGATCTTGGGCAAGTCACTCCCTTCCCCCTGCCTCAGTTTCCCCATTGTAGAATAAGGATATGATATTGACCTCACGTTGTGTGAGAACTAAGCACATTTATTATTTGTGGTGAGATTGCTCATGTACTGAGCTGTGCACACTTATTTGGTATTGGAGAGTTAAATGTCAGCTAAGGGGTGTGCACACTGGTTTGTTGTTGGGTTTCCTGGAACTGTGTGATTGGCATTGATGGGGGATTGTTTTGAGCATTTAAACAAAACCAAAGCCCTAACATAAAGAAATGAGTTTTGTACAAAATATAAATGGAAAAAATACAAAGTAGCTATGGGGGGAGGGATAGCTCAGTGGTTTGAGCATTGGCCTGCTAAACCTAGGGTTGTGAGTTCAATCCTTGAGGGGGACATTTAGGGATCTGGGGCAAAAATTGGGGGTTAGTCCTGCTTTGAGCAGGGGGTTGGACTAGATGACCTCCTAAGGTCCCTTCCAACCCTGATATTCTATGATTTCTATATAAAAGCTTGTCATTTTGAAGAACCCCAAAGAATTTCACAAATGATCTGGGCTATATGGAAAATTGCTGCACATCCCACATAAATGTGGTCACTTCTTAGGTGGAACATGGCAGTTGTTTATCATTATCCAGAAACATATCACAACTGTTCAGCACAGAAACAGAAAATGAAGGTTAATACAATAGTGCATCCAGTGGAAACTGTTGGGGGTATGTAGGCCAGCAGAATGTACATAAATACATTTCTATTTGGCCAGATTCTGGGGCAAATATCTTTATACTTGGGGAAAGGCCAGGAGCTCTTTAATAGTCACAGCAAGTTAGTACCTTAGTTCTACTTCCTCACCTAAAAGGGGAAACTTTCAGCACCATGGTCCCCTCAGTATTCTGCTGGGCTTATTGATTCAGTGATGACTCCCAGAAGGGTGCTGCCTACTGAATCACCAGCACTGCTTTCTGCAGTACTCTGGGTTTTCCTTGGAGGATTCCCAGCCAAGTATTGACCCAGCTTGACCTTGCTTAGTTTGTGAAGTCACAGCCCAAAGCAGAAGTGCTAGAAGCAAATTGCCTGAAGGAGGTCACATTTTGGGCCTGCTAATCATGACACTTTCCCTTTGTAGTATAAACCATCTACACCTTGTGAAACATAACGTGGAAAAAACATAATTTTTCCATATGGCAAAGGCAGCTTCTGGCTTTCTGTATTGAAACAATTAGTGGGTTGTAAATTCTTTTGGCTCAGCCTTAGGGAGCTGGTACTCTTTCCCCCCCTTTTAAGCAAGTACATTGGCAGGTCGCCAGGTCTCCCCTAGTCCCACAGATCTGTTTGCCTCCTGTTTGCCAAATGCCTAAAAAAAGGAACCAATCAGATCACATTCGCCTAATGGATTTATGAATCTCCTTAGGTGCCATCAGGTCTAATTTCTTAGCGAGCTGTGACAGTTTAACACCTGGGCAATGACTGCAGAGGGGTGATGGATGGCTAGGGGACCGCAGAAACCTGGAATCATTACTATTCTACAATAAAAGCCATAGCCAAGCCCTGTGAAAATCTTCCCCAAGTGTTAATGGAACCATGTAAATAAGGATGAAGGTAGGTTTCCCTTGTTGTCATCGTTGCAGCAAAGTTATTTGCTTTGTGGTTCATGCCTTTTGCTAGGTGGCCTGGAACTATTTGTCAAGCTGAACTTGAATAGGTTTTATTTACTACTGGGCTTTATTGAACTGTGGTTTCAACCATTTTTAAAGGGATCCTATAAGGAGGAAGGCTCTGTAGTAACCTGTTACTTCATGCAGAGTGTACTTGAATCACAGCAGTTCACTATGTGCTATGCTGGTGCCTAGATACTATGGGGTGGTGCATTAGAAATGCCTTAATTATAGGTACTTATTTCCATGCTGACTTTGTAGCAGATTAAGTTTTGTGTGTTCAAAGATTGGAAGGTGCAATTGCATCCCTGAACAAAGCTAGCACTAAGCGATAGCACTGATCCTGTGTGAACTGATTTGCTATGGCTCTCTGTCACTAGGAGAGGACCATGTTGTTGGAATCTGGAACAGGAGCAGTTGCCATATGGCCAGGTTTTGGCATATCAATGGATCCTTTTGGGGTTCTGCTGGCAGTGGTAAGGGTAGACTAGTTCAGGAAGTAATACTGATTTCATTTCTGCTGGCTTGACTGAACCTAGGATGGATTGAAATGTAATATAAGCAGGGCTTACCTGTTGGATGCTGTGCAAACATGGATTGCAGACACTTATGTAAGACTTGTAGCGTAAAACCTGCTAAGAGTGCTAGGGGTTTCTTTTTAGAGCTTTTTTTATGTTCCAATAGGAGAAAAGAGCTTTATTTAAAAAAAGAAATTTTCCATGCCGTTCATCTCTACTGTACAGTCAAAGTCTCAGGGTATGTTTTAAAACTATAAGCAAGGCTAAGATTTTGTCACGGTTATTTTTAGTAAAAGTCACCGACAGGTCACAGGCAATAACCAAAAATTCAGAGAAGCCCCTGACCTGTCTGACTTTTATTAAAAATAACTATAACAAAATGGGGAAGGAGGAGGGTCCAGCACCCACCACTCCTGGGGCTCCAGGGTTCCCCTCACCCATGGTGACTGAAAGCACAGGGTCCCCCCGGCCCGCCAGCAACAGCTTGGAGCTATGAGGTCTGCCCTGGCAGTTGGGAGCTGCGAGGTCCCCCCACCCCGGCAGTGGCTCAGAGCTGTGGAGATCCCCCTGCTGCCCGCACTGCCAGCTGAGCGCTATGGGGCAGGGGGCTCCTGCCTCCAGCAGTGGCTAGGAGTTGCAGAGGGGGCCCCGCTGGCTGACCACTCCAGCCCCACCATCCCGGGGCTGAAGTGGATTCAGAGACTTCCATGACCGTTGTGACAAAATCTTAGCCTTAACTACAAGCACTTATCACTGCAGTGTTAGAGACACTGGTGGAAAATGCAATTATTTTTAGTGGGGATTTTTTTCTATATTTCCTGCAAATATTTGTATTTTCTGATCTGAATCTGAAACAGAAAAATGTTTGGTTTTCAAAAACAGCTTTTCTTTAAAAAATTCATTTTCAGTGCAACTTTTCAAAAACCAAATCTTTGAATTTTTTTTAACCAAATATTGTTTGGTTTTCAATTTCTGTTTTTATAGAAAAAATGTAAAACGTACTCCTCCAAACTGAAAATGTTGATAGAAAATGTTTTCATTTTGATTGAAAGGTCATTTGTCATCAAAAAGTTTTGACAATAAGTTTTCTAAAACCTCTAGGGCTAAATTCCTCCCTGGTGTCACTTCACTGTCAATGGAACTGCACCAGGGATTAATTTTGTTCACTGTCTTTCAGACAAAATGGTACAGGCCACCATCATCCACCACTGATGCTAGTGGGAGCTTTGCCATTGATTTCAATGCCCAAGGAGAGCGCTGGGTCCAATCATGATGTCTTGGCCAATATTTCCTCCTCTGGCTCTAATATCTGAGGCTGTGATGAGCTGTTGAGAGCCAGTGCTGCCATAGTTAGCTTGTTGTGATACTCTTTGGGATTCCCAGATATACATTCTGTTCTTTGTTTGGATGAACTAGCTATTGCTCCTAGACATAACATTGTGGACCTACGCTAACCTCAACCATGTCTCACTGACTGGCCTGGATCTACTTGATTTGACGGCTGATAGATGAAGTCAGGGATGTGCTGAAAAACACTTTGTGTTACAGAACAGCAGCTGCCCCATTACGATCCCAGACTTGACTCAGACAAAACTGATTTTCCTGAAACTTTGCTAGATCTTGTCAGGGAAGTTTGGTAACTACTTGACAAGGCTTTTAAAGTTGTGGTTAAATCCTGGCTCTGTTGAAGTCAATGGCAAAACTCCTGTTGACTTCACTGGGTTTGGGATTTCATCCATGGGGTGTTGAAAATTCACCTCTACTTGAATTTTGAATATTTTTCTGATTCTTCTTAGCTCATCATAGCTCCCAAATAATTTGATCCATGAACTCTCTTTTTGTTTTGCTGGCCTTTCTGGCAGGGGGTACCTCATAGTATCTGTGGGAGATAAGAACAATATTAAAAGTTATAAAGAGAAAAGCTCATAGAACAATCATTTACAAATATAAACTAAACTTCTGACTTCAGCTTCTGGCTGAGACAGAGATTTATTGGGGATAGATGGGTGCAGAGGCAGCAGGGTGGAGAGAAAGAAAGGTTATATTATAATCCCATTGTACAGATGGGGAACTGAGGCATAGAGAGCCTGAGTGACGTGGCCAAGGTTACACAGGAAGTCATCGGAAGAGCTGGAAACAGAACCCAGCTCTCTTGCATCTCAGTTTAGTCCTATCATTATAAAAGCATTTGTCCTCTTGTATGTGGGGTTTTTTTTGTTTTGTTTTTCTGATTTTTTTGCCTTTTAATATTTGAGTTTAACATGAACTTTACAACACATTTCTACCTGATTAGGTGGACTTGTTCTTTAAAGGGGGTAGATTTCAAGCATGATAATGTTGATTCATCCCAGGATAGGTGAAGTTAAAATGGACTAGATAAATTATCCAGGGTAGACAGCAGCCCCTACCTGTTTATCCTTTGCCTTTTTTCTGGAGCAAACCTAATCTGCTACCTAAGGCACACCAGACAGCTAGTTTAATAAAACAGCACACTGTTGAATGAGCCTTTCCCATTGCACACTGCCTTTTCCTTGCCAGCATGTTAGGTGCCTTTCCTCCCTAGCTATTCCTTTGATACACACCCAATAAACTTTCTACATGTTTCATTTTCAGTGTCTGCCACAAACTATAGCTTGGTGCTCTACAAAATGAGGGTTTTTTTCAGCCTTCTTGGGCTTGTGATTATGGAGCACTGTCTACATGAAACCAGCGGGGGGTGGGAGCACAGCTCACCAAAAGAGCAGTTTTTGAAAGGATGTGAAACAACAGGATTGGGGCTGAGTCCTGCTGCCATTTGACTTCAGTTGGAGCAGGATCAGGCCCTTGGCTTGTGATTCTTACACGTTTTTCAGCTGTTTCAAGGAGGAAAAAAGAGCCAGAAATACAGAATGGATTATTTCACTTCAAGAGCTGGTTTCTACAAGACAAATCCTGGAAGCAAACCTAATGCAACCAGGCACATTCTTGCAGAAATACTGCTTTTCCCCATCTCTCACACAGAGCATTGGTCAAAAGAAAATTTTGGGGGGAGGGGAAATGTAATAATATCCCATTTCCCTGCACTCACAAAGAAGGGACTTTTCCATGACTCCACTAAGGACTGTAACATCATGCAGCAGCCTAATGCCTGTAGTTTTTTTAGCAAAACAAGCTGTCTTTTTTTCCCCCCTCTTGGCCATCAGACTCACGTCTCAGACTTCTGGAGAATTTGAATAGTTAATGAGGGAATGAGGTTCGTTCTTTTCATATCCTGTCTCCTTATTTATTTAATCCTGGAATCCCCAGAGGCTGGGGAATAAGAATGCATCGTAAATCCCCGTCTCCTGGGGGCTGGTGCAGGGTTGTACCCTAGAGCCTGTGTTGTCCAGCCCACAACACACACTCTTTGTCCAGTTTTCAACAGAGATGGGCCCAAGCCAGAACTGTTTATCTGGACCCGTAAATGTTGGTGGCTCAGATAAAATGGGTCTCAGATCGAGATCCTCTGTATCATGCCTATCTCTGCTTTTAAATGTCCACTATGTTCCACCACCTCCACTGGGAGACTATTCACCTGCCTGCTAGGACATTTTCCTTGCCAACATTTCTCTTTGCCCCATTTCATCCCTCTACTCCTATTTATACCCTCTGAGTCCACCTAAAACAATTCCCCCTCCCTCCTTGGTATTTACTGGTAGAATGAAACAAAGTTCTCTATTCAACTAATGTAAATACTTTATTTAAATGAAGAAACAGGTTCCACTTTTCCCATCCAACATCACTCTCTGCTGACTGCCTGGATGTACTGATGACCTCCTGTGACATGAGCTGTGCTATCTTAGTACATGTAATAGAGGATCCAGGATTACAGACATTCTAGGCCAGGGGTGGCCAACCTGAGCCTGAAAAGGAGCCAGAATTTATCAATGTACTTTGCCAAAGAGCCACAGCAATATGTCAGCAGCCTCCCCACCAACTCCCCCTGCTCTGCTCCCAGCACCTCCCGCACACCGGCAACCCCACTGATCAGCATCTCCCCCTCTCTCCCTGCACCTCCTGATCAGCCGTTTTGATCAGCTGTTTTGTGGCATGCAGGAGGCTCTGCGGGGGAGTGGGAAGAGAAAGGGCATGGTAGGATCAGGGGAGGGGGTGGGAAGGGATGGAGTAGAGACAGGGCCTGTGGCAAAGCCAGGAGTTGAGCAGTGAGCACCACCTGGCACATTGGAAAGTTGGCGCCTGTAGCTCCAGCCCCGCAGTCGGTGCCTATACAAGGAGCCGCATATTAACTTCTGAAGAACTGCATGCGGCTCCGGAGCCACAGGTTGGCCACCCCTGTTCTAGGCCAATCTGGTTTGCTGCATGTGACCTGATGAAATCTATGCATGGTAAACTGCTGCCGCTGAATATATCCCTCCTTCATCTCCAAGAAAAGGTATTTCCACCACTGTGACCCTCACTGTCATTTAACATTTCTGAAGGTACTTATGATGTGATTATTGTTAATCTACATGGCCTTTTCAAAGCATTAATATAGCTCTGGAGCACCTCCGCCCCAAGTCCTACATGAGGATTTCCTGCTCTGAAGGGTGAAGGCAACTGAAGAACATGGGCTCTTGTTAAACAACAACAAAACCTCCCTTCCTGCAGGAGAGGTGGGATTTTAAAGCCCCAGGACTGTAATTCATGTTGTTAATGCTCACTGGTGACTCTTACCTGGGCTTCAGTGCAGTTCTACGGAAAAATAACTGACTTCACTCTTAGCAAGTTCCTCTGCATTCAGCACTTGTACTGCTGGACAGCAGCTTGTCCAGCCGCCTCAAAGGAAAGTCTCCAAGGGCCCTTCTACACTACAGAGCTGCCTAGCCAGGGGAGCTGGATTCAAGACAGTTACATTTTGTAGGGTACATTGCTCTATAACAGTGTTCCATAACCAGGCTAAATAGGCCCATGCACATAGGCAGTGCCTTGTTTAGTACTGTGCTTGTAGCTATGGCACCAGCCCTGAGTCTGCCTGTCAGAGGAGTATGCAATCAACCCAAGCTTGGCATTTAGGGGACTGAACATTCATATGCATCAAATGAAAACCAAAAGAACTAAGTTCTGTTTTAAAAATGATTTGGAACCAAATCCTGGGAAACAGAGCCAAGCTTGGGCTAAAGAACTTTGGCCCCCATCGTCCTCAGAGTGAGCTGTGGCTACCAGAAGGAAGTGAGAGTGTGAGAGAGACTACAGTTCCTCATTGTTCCTCCCTTCCGCATGAGGTGTTGGCCTACTGGCTCTGTGCTGTGTATACATGCACTGGTTATGCTCTTGACATGCCCATGTTCCCCCACTTATGAAGGTCTCCTCTGCTTTTACTGCTAGATAGCCACATGTTTCAATTGTGATCAGACCTCAGACCCTTGTGTAAGATGCCCTGGGATTTGTTCTATACTTCCATTAAAATCACCCCCACTATGATGGTTTTCAAGTGAAAATCTGGTTCTTTGAGACCCACCAGCATTCCCAAAACCAGATGAACAGGCAAAATCTCCGGTGGACTATAACTATTCTGTTATCCAGAGTGATTAAACTGTGAGTAGCAGTATTTGGATCTCAATGCAGTTGGCAGAGAGCTGAAGTATACAATTAGCTAATATGCAATTAACAGGATTAGCAGCCCAGGCAACCAAATGGGATTTGCTCATGACCATGTGATTTTCATGCATGTAAGTGGATTAGGTAGCAAAGCACTGAGCAGGTAGATAGAGTGCACTGTACCACTAAATCTGTGATGGATGGCCACGTTCAGCTGGGCTCACATCGATCCTGGAATTCACTCTCATCTCACTGCCTCATTATTGCATCTGGTCTATTTAGTGGTGAGTGACCTCTCCCTGGTGAGGCTGTGACATGATGGATGTTCACATGTTTGCCATTTGAAACACACATACAGCTCAAAGCTGTATTCCTACGTAACTACCCTTCCCCTTTACACCATGGTGTCCAAGGCCTATTACAGCCCAAAGGAGCATTTAAAATGTGTCCCTTGGCTGCCCTATAAGATCAGGCAAAGCTCATTAACTTCAGGAACTCAAACAAGCACCATTTTCTGTTCATCTGCTGCGTGAAGAGGAGAGAAGCACAAGGAAATAGGTTTATGTGCCTTCAGTGCCTGATTTTGCAGAGTGCCTAGGGCCTGCAGCTCCCATTGGCTTCAGAGGGCATTAGGGGCCCTCAGCCTTTCTCAGGATCAGACCCTTATTTTGGCAGAGAGAAAAATGGTGTAGCTTTATGAGACAAATTAGGTGCAGGCCTCCATGTTCTTTGCAAGTTGCTACATCACCCCTCAGTGTCACAGGTGCCAGGCACTCTTGTTTTATGTGTCCAAATCAGTCTTTTACATTGTTCACCATTCAGGATTAGAGCTGGTCAGAACCCAGAATTCCCATTCTACAGGAAATTACGCAATTTTGGATTTTTTTTCATTCTAAATCAGAATGAAAAATTGAAACTTCCTGCAGAATGAATTCTGAGATTTTGTTTAGGAAAAAAATCAAAATAACATTTCATTTCAGCCTTATTGAAACATTTCAACTATAATATAATATATAATTATAATTATTATTAAGTATTATTTTTATTAAACATAATCCAAATTGAATATTTTGACCTTTTCACAATGAATCATTTCAATAATTTTTTTCATCAAAAAATTCAAATAAGCCAACACTCTCTACAGAAGATGACAATTTTGTGAAATTGATATTGTCCATCAGTAAAATTTCTATCAGCTCCACTGAGGATACTGAATGGGATGCTCCTACAATTGTCCCAACTTTGTAGCATAGAATAGTGACAGTGCAGACTCTGGGGCTTTTATCCCAGTACTCCTTTAAATAGGAGCAGTATCTATAAAATCTGTTTTACCTTAATCACAGCATGTTAGCGTCTCTGCAGCTTCTCACCCTCCCAATCTGTCAGTTTGTGGACATTCCACAGAGAGGGAGTGTTGTCTAGTGGTTGGACCAGCAGCATAGGCAGGTCCGGAGCACAGGGGGAGCGGCGCTATAAAAAGGCGCCTCCCCTGTACTCACCTGGTGGCGCTCCAGGTCTTCAGCGGCACTTCGGCGGTGGGTCCTCACTCACTCCGGGTCTTTGGTGGTACCCACCGCCATAATGCCGCTGAAGACCCGGAGCGCCGCCGGGTGAGTGCAAGAAGCGGTGCTTAAAAAGAAGCGGCGCCTTTTTTTAGCTCTGCTGTGATTGATTAAGGTAAAACAGATTTTATAGATACTGCTCCTATTTAAAGGAGTACTGGGATAAAAGCTCTGCTAAAAAAAGACGCTGCTTCCTTTTTAAGGCACCGCTTCTGCTCACAGGGGGAGCGGCCGCTCCCCCTGCTCCCCCCCGGCTATGTTACTGGGTTGGACCAAGAGGAATAGGGTACAAGGACACCTAGGCTCTATTAAAACTAATTTGCTTTGTGACCATAGGCAGGTCACGTAACTGCTCCATGCCTCAGTTTCCCCATCTGTAAAACGTATACCGTGCTTGTTATCTCATGCAGGTATGGTGAGTGCAAATTATTATAATGTTTGTAAAGTGCTTTGAGGTGGTCAGAAGCAAATTGCTGTATGCTGGGGTGCAAAGTATTATACTAGTAGTATAACATTCTTGCTTCCTTCCTTAGCCTTATTGTGGGAAAATGCATCCTGGGAGGAGGGGGCAGGCACATGTTTACCCTCAAAGGGGTGAAGACACTGCCATTTCCTTTCCCACAGACTCCCATGAGCTTTACTCTCAAAGCAGATTTACCTGGCGTCAGCCTGCAGAGGGGTCAGAAAAATTGGCTTTGGGGAGTGTCTTAAGAGCTGACCTCATTGTACTGCAGTTGAGAAACCTTTCACCCCAAGAGACATTTATGAAAGCAGAGACCTCAGCTCCTCACGTCTTTTCTACTTTCATTTATTTTGAAGATGGTCTTATCACAACTCGACCTGTGTCTCATTGGGTTGATGTTCCATTCTATTCATTTTTTAACATAGGGGGGCCCCAAACCAAAATTACAGATTTGAATTGTCTTGGACCTTGTGGTATTCAGGACTAGCCTTTAATTTTGAAGTGTGGCGCCATTGCTGGAGAGTTGACTTGTCAGAAACAAACTCTAGTGGCTAGGGCACTGCACTAGGAATCAGGAGTCCTGGATCCTGATCCTGGCTCTGCTGTATGGCCCTGTGCAAATCACGTTTCTCCTCTGTGCCTTTCACCATCGATAACAAGGGGCTAAAGCTACTGACCTTCCGTGGCTTTGAGATCTACAGATGAATGCTAAGCAACATTGTTTTGGTGCTGGTTTTTGGTGTGTTGATGTGGGAGTCAGAACGTTCATAGACTGAGGCCAGAAGGGACCACTGTGATGGTTGCGTGTTCACCCTTGACAGCTGTGGGTTCTTATGTGCCTCAGGTTCTACTGGTGCCCTATGCCCAGCAACACCAGGGCTTATCCTGGCTAGCAGTACCTGGCACTCTTCTCCTCCTTGAACCATTCCCATCCAATGACCGCATGTGAAATATGTTGGTGGTTCAATCCAGTTCTTTGTGGGCAGGTATTCACTCCACAAAACTATAAACTAGTCTTTCCTTTGCAGTGCAACTTCCTCCATTCAGACATTCATAGATTTTTAAGGCCAAAAGGGACCATTGTGATCATAGGCTGATCTCCTGCATAGCACTGGCCGCAGAACCTCACCCAGGAATCTATGCCTCAGGCGCATCACTTCTGTTTGAACTACAGCATATCTGTTAGAAAGACCTGGCACCCATCAGACACGACATCGATGGCATCCCTCACTGTAGTCTGAGTATCATCACAGTTGGCACTAACCAGCACCCTCATTTTGCAGTCTTGGCAGGAAGGCCAAGGATTGGACAAACTATGGGGACTGAGCCACCCTTTCTCCTCCCAAAAGGGTGATCTCTGCATCTCAGGGATGAGGCACCTTAATGGAGCACTAGCTTGCATTGCTGCTGCCTATATTATACCTGTTCTTTGCACAGTCAGCCTCCGCTGCTGGCAGCTACCTCAGCATTTAGCCTTTGCCTCCTGTCTCATGGTGTAGCTGAAGCATGTTGCTGTTCAGTACAATCTCATGCTTTTTAGAATACAGTGGAGCTGGCTGTAGTGTCTGTGTCAGTTTTACCACGTGGTTTCATTTTACATCTAGATTTCCTGTATGTGAAGCCCCCAAAAGGCACCGTGACTTATCCCTCAGGCCAGGGTTTAAATTCTCATCGAGTATTTCCCGGAGTCGTGGGACTCAGGGCTTCAGCACTGCACAGGGCACTGGCACTCGGGGCTTCAGCCCCACGGGAGGTGCTGGGGTTCGGGGCTTCTGCCCCATGGATTTGAAAATATTTACCGGAGCGCCACTCTGGACAATTCCGGTTGAATTTAAGCCCTGCCTCAGGATTACTGAAAGCCACTCTTATAGATTGTTGGATTATTTGGTTTATTCTTGAGGGCAGTGTTCAGAGAGGGAATAAATAGATGGTGGAATTCAGCTGTAAACCTTCAGGGCTAGGCTGAGCTGAGGAGCTAAAGCACAGGGGTGATGGAAAGCAGGGGAACTCCTGCAGGGTCGGGCTGAGCTGGGGAATAAGCACAGGGAAGACATGGACAGTGTTGTGACCCAGCAGCCTTTTGCTCACTCGCTCCAATCACTGTCAAATTCCCTCTCATAGCATAGCAGTGATCACTAGGATGATACTTGTGGAAATATTTTAAAAATAATATAAGGTCTCTTTCATCAATTTTCCTTCTACTATTATTTCCATCAATATTTTTTTTCTCACTCTTATTCTTTTTTAGCACCGGAGGCTGCTTTGGACCTCAGCTCCTACTTATTACAGAGATTGTGAGCTCTTTCCTATATGTCTGCAAAGCCCCTTCACACCTATGGTGCTGAATTAATAATATCTTTCTGTTACTCTTGATTATATAACCGGTGGGGAAGGGGGTCTGTATAAACTAACCTGCTCTGGATGTGTCCACTGGGCTCTAATTAATGCTGATGTTGTGCATGCTCCCGTTCCTCACAGACTCAGTTGTAGTGGCATGTTGATCACCCAGGCGCATGTGCAATGCATGGCAGAAGTTGCTATGGGGAAAGCCCAAGGGATCCCAATTCAGCAGAGGTCCTTGTGAACAAAAGGTGCCTGTCAAAGTGCCAGGAGGTGGCTGCTGCAGCAGCGAATGGTTCTGCTGCCAAATGTGTCTTTTGTGTATGTGTGTAGGATGCAAACAGTACAAATGCAAACAATACAGTACAGCAATAGCTGAGCAGGTATCAGGTTACAGCCATGGAAGGGGGTGTGGAGAAGGTGGTCTGTCTCCTTACCAATCGGAAAAAACCCCTCACACAGTGCCTCCCACCCAGAACAGGCCTGTTTCCTAACAGCTCCCCCTTCTGCCTGTGAAAATGCAGCTCAAGGACTACCTGATGAGTGTTTAAAAGTTCGGTGGAACTTGTCCACATTGCCCACCATGAGGGGGAGGCAGTGTCCATCCATCGGTGGAATCTGGATCAGGGAATGTAAACATCGCTGATCTCCTTAAACAGCCAGGGGATGTTCAGTTTGGTTTTTCTGTCGGGTTGGGCTGAGGTCGATGGAGGCTGTACAAGTGGTAGGTGGACAGATTAGAGATTACTTTTGATCTCCTAACACTGTTTATTCATCTTATTATGAACCCTTTCTGTGGCTGCAGATATCAGGGGACAGTAGCTCTCATCCATTTTCCTTCCCTTGATGCGCCAAAGGGCTATGGACACAGCACCTTCCATGTGGAACTTAAATTCAGCATGTATGGGATGCTGAAGTTACAATAAAGCTAAGCTCACAGAGGGGTGGCCTAGTGGATAGATCAGTAGACTGGGATTAAGGAGATTTGGGTGCTATTCCTGGCTCTGTGGATGATGATGTGCAAATCACATCACCGCTCTGTGCCTCAATTTCCTCATCTGTAAAATCCGAAATAATGATTCTGACCTCCTTTGTTAGGGTATATCTACATGGGGGATCTAATACAAATCTTTTTGATGCACATCTGGTAACTCGCATCACACAAGTCATACCAACAGTGCACACACAACACCTGTTCTGTTTTCAATTGTGTGGACACACAGTAGCAGTTTCCTGCAAACTGAGAGCATAACATTCTCCTGGAGTATCCAGTGGTCCTTTGCTTTGCTGTTGAGCAGTATCCATTTTGGGACTGGTTTCGCTGTGAATTGTGGGAACCAGTTGCGGTCAAATATTTTTTAAAAAATCCCATGATTCTGCTGTCTCTGCCCCATACTTTCTTTCTGGGCTGGGCCACACCATTTTCAAGTTGGTTGGCCAAGCTTGACCCAACAATGCTCCACAATGCTATGATGACAAGCGTGAATACTCACAGGCATCTTGGGCTGAATTACTACACTTGAAACTGATAACTTTTGCACTGGCATTTGATTGTTGCATCAACAAACAGATGATGTGGGAGCAGGAGAATATTCTACAGCAGCAGCTCCTCCGTCAGCAGGAGGTTACTCTGAAGCAGTGGCAGCACAATGAGGCAGAAGAACAGGAGGACGCTGAGTTGTTGGAACAAGAAGATGGGTTCCTGGATCACTAGAAGAGCATGAAGCGCTATTTCTGGGCTCAGGAAACGAGCATGGGTTGGTGGGAGAGGATCGTCTTGCAGAGTGGGGATGATCAGCAGTGGTGAAAGAATTTCATGCTGGGAAGGGCTACCTTTTTGGAGATCTGTGGAGAAGTGACCCCTGGAGATTCAGCAACAGCAGACCAAATACGACCAAGGTGCCCCACACCCATGGAGAAACAGGTCCCCATTGCCATCTGGAAGCTGGCCAACCCAGAATGTTTCCGTTCTTTAGCCAACCAATTCAGCATGGGGAGATCAACTGCTGGAGCAACTCTCATGAAGGTCTTCTATGCCTTTGATAAGGTGCTGTCTAATGGGGTGATGAAGCTGGATAATGCTCAGGAGGCTATTGATGGCTTTGTATACATGGGGTTACCAAACTGTATGGGGGAAGTTGATGGAACTCATGTGCCTGTCATTTGCTCTTCCCTCCTGCAAGCTCTCCACCAGGGTGCAGAACTTATAAACAGAAAGGGTTATTTCTCCATGGTGCTTCAAGGACTGGTGGATCACTGCAGCAGGCTAACAGACATAAATGCAGGGTGGTTTGGGAGGGTCCACGATGCTACAATTGTTTGGAACTCAGTGCTATTTAAATAAATGGAAAAAGGACTGTTTGTCCCCTGGGGTCTGTAGTGGGACCAGTCCTATTCAACATATTCATAAATGATCTGGAAAAAGGGGTAAACAGTGAGATGGCAAAATTTTCAGATGATACAAAACTACTCAAGATAGTTAGGACCCAGGCAGACTGCGAAGAACTACAAAAGGATCTCACAAAACTGGGTGACTGGGCAACAAAATGGCAGATGAAATTCAATGTTGATAAATGCAAAGAAATGCACATTGGAAAACATAATCCCAACTATACATATAAAATGATGGGGTCTAAACTAGCTGTTACTACTCAAGAAAGAGATCTTGGCGTCATTGTGGATAGTTCTCTGAAAACAATCCACCTGGTGCAGCGGGAGTCAAAAAAGCAAACAGAATGGTGGGAATCATTAAGAAAGGGATAGATAATAAGACAGAAAATATCATATTGCCTTTGTATAAATCCATGGTATGCCCACATCTTGAATAGTGCATGCAGATGTGGTCGCCCCATCTCAAAAAAGATATATTGGAACAGGAAAAGGTTCAGAAAAGGGCAACAAAAATGATTAGGGGTAAGGAACGGGTTTCGTATGAGGAGAGATTAATAAGACTGAGACGTTTCAGCTTGGAAAAGAGGTGACTAAGAGGGGATATGATAGAGGTCTATAAAATCATGAGTGGTATAGAGAAAGTAAATAAGGAAGTGTTATTTATTCCTTCTCATAATACAAGAAGTAGGGCTCACCAAATGCAATTAATAGGCAGCAGGTTTAAAACAAACAAAAGGAAGTATTTTTTCACACAATGCACAGTCAGTCTGTGGAGCTCTTTGCCAGAGGATGTTGTGAATGCCAAGACTATAACGGGGTTCAAAAAAGAACTAGGTAAGTTCATGGAGGATAGATCCATCAATGGCTATTAGCCAGGATGGGCAGGGATGGTGTCCCTAGCCTCTGTTTGCCAGAAGCCGGGAATGGGCGAAATGGGATGGATCACTTGATGATTACCTGTTCTGTTCATTCCCTCTGGGGCACCTGGCATTGGCCAGTCAGAAAACAGGATACTGGGCTAGATAGACCTCTGGTCTGACCCAGTATGGCCGTTCTTATGTTCTTATGAGCTCTGTGGACATTACTGATGTGGAGGTTTGTCTGGTCATTCTGGGACACTCGGCTTATCCCCTGATGCCTGGGCTAATGAAGCCATACACGGGCTGCTGCTTGAATGGAAGGAAGGAACATGTTAACCACCACCTGAGTAGTTGCAGAATGGTTGTTGAGTATGTATTTGGCCTTTGGAAAGCAGGTGGCGCTGTTTATGCAATAGGTTGGAAGCAGCAGGAAAAAAGTTCCAACCATTTTAGCAGCATGTTGTGTTTTGCATAATATTTTTTAGAGCAAGGGGGAAAGGGGTGGGAGGCTGAGGTGCGGGGACTTGCTTAAAGGTTCAGTCATCCAGTAAGGCACTCAATGGAGAACACAAACACCCATGGGCATCCTGTCAGGACTGCCTACTGTTCGTATTTTGAGTCAGATTCCTGAACAGGTTAGCCCGTAGGGGTGTATTGGTATGCAGACATTGTGAAAGCCGGGGTATTGTGTGTGGGTGGTTGAAGTTTAACATTCCCTACGTGCTTTTATAAAAGCCTGCACATTATTTACACTTTATTTAAAGGATTCTCTGTGTTAAATGCAGTGATGACCCATAAAGGTTTTACTATGAAAGAAGAATAAAATAAAAAGTTTTAATGAAACTAATGGAAAAATAGTATCTTTGTATTTGGAAACACATTTAACAAACCAATCTTCTTAAGCAACCAACTGTGCATGGACCTTTAATTACTGCAACAGTGCAAACAAATCTCAAAGTGCAACAGTAAGAACATTTCAAATACAGCAATTTGGGGTGTGTGCACATAAAGTTCAAGGTGAGTATACGCCTTGCCTCTGGCTCTTCTTGTCCATGTAGGTTCTGGGGTTGAGTGCCTTGGCTCGAAATTCTCAGGGACATTGTAGGGCTCTAAAGAGCTGGCCTCCCAGGTGAAGTGTTCTTGGTGCCAGGCGGTTGGACCGGAGAGGTAAATGGGAGCTGCTGGGAGCCCTGTTGTGGGGATGTGGAGGTTAGGAGTTGCTGCTGGTCCCAGTAGCCAGCATTGTCCAGAGGCTGAAGGACATGTCTGCATCCTAAATTACAGGACTGCAGGGCCAGCTGGCCTAGCAGGAGGGTATTCTGGTTCAGGGTAGCGTCCATAAGTTGCCTCTGCATCACTGTCTTTTTCCATACTCTTCTTTGCCATGGTGATGCTGTCCGTGGCCCCAGCCATGCTTTCCCTGGTCATTGTGTTGCTGTCCTGGGCCACTGCCATGATTTCCTGGGAGATCTTTCTCTCTCTGGTCCTCATGTCCAGCATCCACCTCTCAGCAGCTTTGTTTTCCTCTGTGACTCTGCCAAGAGCTCTGCAAACATCTGGTCCCAAATCTTCCTTTTTCTCCCCTCAGGTTGGCCAGCCTGCCAGCAGTACATAGAGGCCCCGTGCTTGAAGATCTTGCTGTTGCAGGTGCTGTGGTTGGGGGAGTAGGGTATCAAATTTGCTTATTGTTTGTATCACAGATGAGTCATTGTGTTGTTTTTTTCAGTGTGTATATATGACGTTACCTCCCTGAGACTCTTTCTATTCTTGGGAGAACCTCAGAGCTGGTAAGTGGTCTGCATTCATGGAGAGTGCTTGGGTGCATTTGGATTTCAGTCCACTGTATCTGCTTTCATGCTGTTAAGGGTGAGGAGGGGTGTTTGGAGCTATATTCCAGGTTGGTTTTTGCAGTTTTTTTTGTATGCTGGAGGTGCTACAATCACATTGGCATTGGAAAATGGGGGGACTTGGGGGCAATCTGGATAGTAATTCCCTCTAAATCCTCTTTAGGCTGTCCTCTCTCTTGATGACATTATGCTGAGGCAGGTGTCTAGGAGTCAGAGAATGGTCTTATTCAAAAAGACAAAGGCAGACCAGCAAGATGTGCTGTGAAGTTATTCACCAGGTTGTCCCCCCAGAAGTGCTGCAGGAGTGGAAGGGGCTCTCAAGCTATGCTGGGGGGCATGGGCGTGTGGCTGTTCCTTATAAACACATGAAACGAAATTGAGCTATTTCTCAGTTTTGAGGTCTGCTATATCTCCCCTGCTGCCATGGAGAAAGTGCAGAGACAAACAGATAAGGTCCTGCAATGATTGTCAGCTACGATGCATGTCACAGGGCATTTGCACCTCAGCGAGGAGCAGTAGAGTCTGTGCCTTGACCGGGCGTGCAGTGTGCACTGATTACCTGACGCAAACTACGAAAACTAACCAAGTTTCTTTTCCTGTAAGCGCTGTCTCAATACACTGTTGAGTTTTGCAGAAATGAATGCTTTCGTCGTTTGAATCTACTACTAGAGGGGAGCAAGCATAGACTGCGTTATGCTGGCAGGCGCCATTTTGAAGCATCACAAGGTGGGGCGGGGTGGAGTCAGTGGCTCCTAGCTCACATCAGCCAATAATAATTAATAATTAATAATAAATTGTAAAGATAGGTACTTACATGCTAAAGATCCTTCCAGGGAATCTCTTTGGTCCTGGCCTGGGTTTCTGGCTGTGATTTGGGCACAGCTGAGGCAGAGCAGGAATCAGGGTGTGTTGTAGCTGGGCAGGACCGGAGCTGGCTTTCCAACTGGCCATTGTCAAGGTCTTGAGTCACATAAAATCATGGGCGTTAGGGGGTAGCTCCTCTCTGGCATCCTCCTGCTCCTCCCCGATGGGTCATGCCACTCGTTCTCAGTGGTGGGGCGTGCAGGTCAGCAGGCTGCGAATAGCGTCTGAGGGGTTGTACTGTAATTGTGTAGAATCCTGTCCAGTTCATCAAAACATTGACAAGTCACAGGCCCCCTATCAGATTGTCTCCTTTTATCCCTCGTTTCAATATACTTTCTCCTGAGCGGTTTTCTCTTTATCCAGCACTGATCTGCATTCCAGTCTTGACCCCTAGTGGACATCTGCTTTGCAACGTCCACAATATGTCCCTATTCCTGTGGCTGGCCACAAGAGCTTTTTCCTGAACCAACGCTTCTCCCCAGATGGCAACGAGATCCAGGGTCTCAGCACAGCTCAAGCAGCTATCTGAAACGTGTTGTGGGGCTTCTGGAGTGCTATCATGGTGGTATAACCAGAATAGTGATACACTGGGATCCAGGAGCAAAATCTGGCTCTGCACTACCTAACAGTCATTCTGGAAACTTGACACCAGGACGGGGAGGGAACACAAGTAAATGGACAGGTCGACCTGCAAACTTTGGGATAGCTGTTAGAAGCATGCAAAAGTGGTGGGCAACAATTGTGTGCACATGACAAATAGACCAAACTATTTCAATTCGAAGCAAACTTAGTCCACTTTGCAAGAGGATTCCAGAGATAGTGCACAGGGATGGGTTGCATGGTGCATATACAACTGTTTTCAAACTGGATTAACTTGATTTGATCTGATTTAAAACCTTCGTGTAGACAAGCCCTTAGTCTTAAGTAACACACAAGAGCTAATTCAGGAAGTGCTAGTTGCTGAGCCATTAAGTAATAGTGACTGCAATATAATTAGGTTCAAGGGACAAGGCAGGTACTTAAAAGTGACAGTAAACTTTAAAAAGTAAGATTTCAATAAAATGACATTAGGCAAAAAGCCTTAATGTTAAAAGAAAGGGAAGTAAAATCCTTGGAAGTGGCATGGGTGCTACTTAAACAATACTGGAGACTCAGAAGGCATTTGTGCCTGTGAGTCAAAAGGGAGTCAGGAAGACAAGAAGTAAATCAATATGGCTAAATGGCAAGGTTCAAGAGGCTATTTGAGTCGAATGCAAATCCTTCAAAATGTCAAAATCTGACCCTGGTGAAACCAGTAAACAGGAGCATAAATTGCAGTAGACAGTGTGTAAGAAGGAAATTAGGAGGACTGCAGTGGAATCAGAGCTGGCTCTAGCCCCAAGTGGCACCAAAAAAAAAAAGCCATGGTCGGAGCTGCTGCCGAAGCAAAAAAAACGGCCCTTGAAATGTGCTGCCCCAGGAATGGCCGGAATGCCGCCCCTTCACATGTGCCGCCCCAAGCACCTTCTTCCTTTGCTGGTGCCTGGATCCAGCCCTGAGTGGAATTCAAAGAACAAATAGCTAAAGGTATAAAAGCAAACAACAAGAGATTCTTTAAGTCTATCAGAAGCAGGAAGCCTGTGAAAGAATCAGTGGGTCTTCTGGATCACCAGGAATTCAAGAGAGAAATTAAGGCACAAAAAGACACTGCTGAGAAGTTAAACAACCAGTTTTCACTGCTTAAAATGTCAGGGAGATTCTTACCCCGGACCCGTTCTTTTCTGCCAATAAAGATGAGGTATTATCAGAGATTGTGGTGTCAGAAAATGAGGTTCTGGAGCAAACTGGTAACTTAAATAGCAACAAATCACCAAGCTAGATGGTGCATGCGAGAGTTCTGGAGGCACTTACAAAAATATACAGTATCTCACTAAAAACAGCCTCTGTTCCACAGGACTAGAGGGTAGCAGATGCTGTACCTATATGTGACAAAGGCGAGTGAGATGGGGGAAAGAGAAGTAAGTTTTTAATCTGTACCAGGTAAATTGATTAAAATGATAATTAACACTCTCCCGCCCAAAAAAGCTCATGATATGCTAAGGTCTAACCAGCATGGATTCTGCCAAGGTTAACAGATGAAAGTAGGCCAAAAGCCTTCTTATCATTGAGTATATATGGGATTGGCACAAAATGCTAAGAATTATTTTAATTCACCTTGTTGATTCCTTTGTTTTGAGGGAGTATACCCGTGAAAGGCATTGGTCCTTTGAAGATCTGTTATTGCTATCATTTTAATAGTATTACAGTACCACCCCTAACCAAGATCAAAGCCCCAGGGTGCAAGGCACTGCACATACATATAGCAAGAGACAGACCCTGCCCTGATGAGTTTGTAGTCTAAATAGAACAGACAGACAAAGGATGGGAGAGAGGAAGTATTGCTTTGCCTATTTTATAGATGGAGAACTGAGGCACACCATGAGATTAAATGACTTGCCCAAGGTCACACAGCAAGTCTGTGGCAAAACTGGGAACTGAACTTAGGTCTTGTGAGACTTACTGTAGTGTCTTAACCACAGAATGATCCTTCCTTTCTATTCTATTTCAAACAGTGTGAATCTTATAGGGGGACTTACTTAGCTGGGTGATATACCTAACAAAATACATTTTGAGGTTAGTCTGGGGGATCAGCTAATTTTTGGGGACTCTACAATATAAGGTTTTTAAAAAAAATATAGCTGGACACCAAACAATAGAGAAACTGTGGGACTTGGATGGTTTAGGGTGATGATGTGAGATGGAACATTTTACCTCTAGATCACTGGTTCAAACAAATTTAGCAGTGAGAGGAAGATATTATTATTTAGCGTCTGTTTCATGGCCTATATCAAATGAGTTGTGGGTTGTCTCTCTAAATCATAATAGATAAGTGTTGTAATAGATGGGTTCTCCTGTTGTTGTATGTGATCGGAGAAGGGCCGGTAGCTCCAAGGGACAAATTAACTCTGTTGGTTTCCTCTGTTCTCCTTGTGGTGTGAATTATTGCACATCACAGAAATCACTACCACTATTCACCCCCTTGCTGGCAGTCTGAGCAGAGAGGCTAGGATTGAATGAGCTATGGATCCTGAATTTCCCTCTGTCTCTTGGTGTAGTCCCTCCTGGTCCCAGACACGGTGGGAGAAGCTTGTACTGCTGCTGCATGTGTTTATACCTGGTCTGTGGATAGAGGGTTTCAGTGTCCAGGGGTGGCCAATCAGGTACCTTTCAACAGCACTAAATTCAGCTACACACAAGTGTGTGTGCACGAATGTGTGTGTAAAAACCCAGCAGAGAAGCTATTCTGAAATCATTTCAAAGCTAGACACTGATGTATTGTGCATGAATGAAAAATTCATTATTCTTTAGCATTTGTACTTGGCAGCACAGATGTGCCTGGCACTGTGCAGAAAGAATAAAGACCCCAACTCTGATTCTGCTTTATACCTTGTGTAGCTACGGACACCCCTGCAACTGGGTGTAAAGTGCCATCCCAGGGCAAATGGAGGAGTTTGATTTAGTAGCACTTTGCAGAGGTGTCAGTAACTGCTCAAGGTGCAAACCAGGGGGGATGGGGGAATCCAGCCCACAGTGATTAGTTAGTTCTACTCTCCCACTGATTTTTACCCTGGTGTGACTTCATTCAGTGGAGTCATTCCTGATTTACACAGATGTAGGTGAGAGGAGAATCGAGCTCACAAGCCTTGTTCCAAAGAATTTACAACCTGGATAAATTACCTGCAAATTGTATTCTGTAGTAAGTGAGGGTCTAAACCTTGCCCTCTCATTCATGAATTCTGAAGACTCCACTGCTTAACTGGGTATAACACAGCCTTTGTGTGTGTGCTTTTGGGAATCAGTCATAGGCAGGCCAGGACTCGGAGCACACGTGGCTATTCAGAGCGTGTCCCTGTTCCAGAGTTTGGGTGCTGTCAAGGTCATTCAGGTACTCTCCATTCCAGCACCCTGGGAGACGCGACAAGCCCTGCAGGCAAAGCCTTCCCCTCGCTCCTCCTGCTCAAGACTACTTTAGAGCAGTGGTTGCTATGCAGCCTTGTTTGTTCACGGTATGTAACACTGTTTGCCTGCTCTGTGTGTAACCTGTAAGTGAGAGCCTGTTATCCTCACACAGAAGAGGGCTGGGCTACAGAGCTGCCATCCATACCCACAACTTTCAAAATCCCAGAGTCTGGAGCTGGTGGGGAGCCGGGATTCATTGTGGGAGGCAGCTGGGCTTTGTAGCTCCCTGAGGGATCACAAATTTAACAACATGGAAACTAGGCGTCCAAAGTGAAAAGGCAACCCTGTTTGTGAAGGAGGTTAGTGAACTGCCCTGACTCATGCTTTGGTGCTTTTTCTGAGGTGGCACTCGTGTGGGGGATGGGATGGACCATGCTGCTGATCTGTTGCATTGTGGCCTGTGGGGGAGCTTCCTTAGTGTGAGGTTTCTTTCTTTTCCCATAAAGCGACAGGTGCTCAGAAGTGAAAGAGAATTTGGGGGAAAAGTCTGGTTGATGATTTTTCCCAGTAGCTTATTATTGTAACAGGAAAAAAAGAGTGTCGTGGAAATTTCTGGCGGGCGAATCCTTTTGGTTTAGCTGAGAGTGGGTGAAGCTAGGTCACTTTTTAGGAGAGGGAGGCCTGAGATGAGTGGAAGAAGATCAGAGCTTGGATTGTTTTGCAGCAGAAAGGTGAGGGGAGGACAAGGAAGGGGCAGGAACTACTGTCTGATAAGCCAAGATATTTCTTGCAACCATCTGAGTGAGAACAGGCTCTTCATAGCTTGGCATAGTTGTGGCTCCTGGCAGGCGGAGTCTAGCACTATCCAGAGAGGGGTAGGGAAATTCCATTGGAAGCAGGAGAATGCCCTCTTCCACTCTCACACTGCAGAGTCAGGTCTCTTGACTAGGAGTTTTTTTGGTGGTGTTTGGTCATTATTGTGTGTAGGCAAATAGGAGAGCTTGCGTATCAGCTTCTGACCCAACTTGATTTCTCTGTGGGGCCACGAAGCTGCATTTCAGGCATTTTTTGATAGAAGCACGCTGCTGTTTTCCCAATAGAACTGAGCCAGGCTCAAGCCAAATCCTCCCCCAAATCAGACCCTGGCTGAACTTCAGAGATATTTGGATCAAGATCAGGGCTCAGTGTATTTCTGGCTCATCCCTGGAAGACAGTATTAAAATCCTACCTGGCCAATAGTATAACTTGCTAGCTTTCAGTAAAAGTAACCTTCATACCCTCAATGAGAAGCTGGAGGGGAGTGGGGCAGGAAAGATGAAGCATTTTGTTTTTCCTCTGAATAAATGGATGACAGAAAATCTCTATAAGCTTGCAACATCTCTGGTATATGGTGCCCACTCCAGGGCACAAGCTCTGAGTAGGAACTAGCCCAGCTCCCGTTCAGCCTTTGTTTACAAATGAGTGTATTATCAAGGAAATAAGGATCTGTGGAAACCAGAGCTGGGAAAGCTTCAGCAAGTAGAAGAAGGGAAGAGACTTGCTCAAAAGCAGCTTCTTTTCCATTTGAAATCCAGAGATGTCAGCTTGTCAGAGATAGCAAATGAAGAACCACTCCAGCTCGCTAAGGGATAAGATGCAGGACTCCCTCTGCTCATTATTAGAGATGTTTGCCAGTTACTCTCTCTCCCGCCCTCTCTCTCCAGAGAGAAATCTTTGCTTCATGTTTCTTCCCTTTCCTTCTTCGATAGTGTCTATGCCCCTTTCCTGCAAACTGCAGCTCTGAGCTAGGCAGCATTGCTGGGATGATGACAGTATTTCTCAGTACTTACCCAGAATCTTTCATCCAAGGATCTAAAAGCATTTTGCAAAGGTGGGTGAGTACCATTTCCATTATACAGATGGGGAAACAAGTCACAGGGATGAAGCAGCTTACCCAAATTCTACGGTCAATGTTATACAGGAGGTCAGACTAGATGATCATAATGGTCCCTTCTGGCCTTAAGATCTATGAATCTAGGAGGCCACGGTGTATCCTGTGACAGAGTGGGAATTAGAACCCACTTCTGCTGTCTCCCAGCCCTGTGGTCTTAGCACTAGAAGACAATGTTGCTTCCTTTGCCTTATCATTTGTTAGTTTTGTGCAGCTGTGCACAAACAGCTGTGCAGTTTCAAATGACAATAGTTTGAATGTCTTTTTTAACTGCAAAGTCTGTAAGTTGAATTGTTGAAAAGTCCAGCAGGAGCCTGATCCCTAACTTCTGCCACTGGGCCTTTCCCCTGCATTAGCTCCTGATATAAGCTGAGACAGAGTTCAGGGATGACCCTAGGAACGTACAGAGCACACAGGGTACAAGGTGCCATGCTTTTGGGACTCTAACTTTCCAGGACCCCCATCCTCAGAGTGTGGGATGGAAAAGGCCTACCCCAGGGTTCCCTATTCCTCATCACCACCCCAAGTGACAAGTGACCAAACTCTCCCTCCATGTTGCCAAACCTTCTCTCCTAAGTCCACCTAACAGAGGTTTCCATGAAGTCCCGGACACCAGACTTTTCAAGGTTCACTTGAGCGTTTAACTTTCTCCTGGAATTTCTGGGGACCTTGGTTTCTATTATCACATGAACTGCTGGTACCCACCTTGGTCTGTGTTGCTGAATTTCAGTGGCCAGCTGGTCATTAAGGTGAAGAAAAGTTACCTCTGTGTCCTCCCCCGCCCCCGACCTCCAAACTTTTACTGAGTGCAGTTTGGCTGCTCTGGAGGATCTGGGCCTGTGTCTTTATTGTTTTTGTGTATCTTTTCAGAGGCCAATCGATACGACTAGCCACTAGTCAGTAAGGACTGCTTGTGTGAGCAAGGCTTGCAGGACTGGACTAGACTGTAACTTCCTAAGGGAAGGAACTGTTTTCGTTTGTGATTTGTGTACCACTAAGCACAGAATCATAGAATAGTAAGAAGGGCTACCACACCTTCCTAATTACAGTAACATGAGGTCTGATAGACCTCTCACTTACACCAGTGAGTGTAACTCCATTGGCTGCTGATTTACAATGGCGTAAGAAAGAGGAGAATCAGGCCCCATGCTTCAAACCTGTTAACACATTGTAATGAGGAATCTCTGTTATGAAACTAAAATTTCACTTGGTTCTTTCTAACTGAATGAAATCTCTTCAGATCATGGGGATTTCCCACACTTGATTATTGTTTAGGAGGGCAGAGAGAGCTTTGAGAAGTCACTTGAAGTTATCTTGGATTTACATGAGTCCACAGAGCTTGAGGAAATACATCCTAGAATACTTAAGGGACTGACTGACGAGATCTCTGAGCAAATATTAGCGACTCTCTGAGAACTCATGGAGGATGGGAGAGATAACTGAGGACTGGAAAAGGGCAAATGTAGTACCTACCTATCTATAAAAAGGGGAATAAGGACAACCCAGGGAATTGTAGACCAGACAGCTTAAACTTCGGTGCCCAGAAAGATAATGGAGCAAATAATCAAACAATCAATTTGTAAGCACCCTGAAGATAATTGGATAATAAGTAACAATAAATATGGTTTTGTCAAGAACAAATCATATCAAACCAACCTAATATCCTTCTTTGACACAGGGTAACAAGTCTTGTGGATGGAGGGGAACCAGTAGATGTCATGTATTTTGACTTTAGTATGGCTTTTGATATTCTCACATGGCCATCTCATTAACAAACTAGAGAAATATAGCCTAGATGAAGCTACTATAAGGTGGGTGCACAACTGGCTGGAAAACCATACTCAGAGAGTAGTTATCAATGGTTCACAATGGAACTGGAAAGGCATATTGAATGGGATGCCACAAGGATCTGTCCTGTGTCCAGTTCTATTCAATATCTTCATAAATGATTTGGATAATGGCATAAAAAGTGCACTTATAAAGTTTGCGGATGATACCAAGCTGCGAGGGGTTGCAAGTGCTTTGGAGGACAGGATTAAAATTCAAAATGATCTTAACAAATAGGAGAAATCATCTGAATTAAATAGGATGAAATTCATTAAGGACAAATGCAAAATACTACACTTAAAGAAGAATAAGCAATTGCATAAATAAAAATGGGAACTGACTTCCTAGAAAGGACTATTGCAGAAAAGGATCTGGGGGTTTTAGTGGCTCACAAACTAAATATGGGTCAACAATGTACTATTGTTGCAAAGAAAAAAAGCAAACATCATTCTGGGATGTATTAGTAGGAGTGTTATAAGCAAGACACGAGAACTAATTTTTCCACTCTACTCAGCACTAATAACGTCACAAATGTCCAGTTCTGGGTACCACACTTCAGGAAAGATGTGGATAAATTGGAGAAAGTCCAGAGGAGAGCAACAAAAATGATTAAAGTTCTAGAAAACATGAACTACAAGGCGAGATTGAAAAAATTGGGTTTGTTTAGTCTGGAGAAGAGAAAACTGAGAGGGGACATGGTAACCATCTTCAAGTACATAAAAGGGTGTTATAAAGAGGAGGATGATAAATTGTTCTCCTTAGCCACTGAGGACAGGACAATAAGTAATGGGCTTAAATTGCAGCAAGGGAGATTTAGGTTAGATACTAGGAAAAACTTCCTAACTATACGGGTGGTTAAGCACTGGAATAAATTGCCTAGCGAGGTTGTGGAATGTCCATCACTGGAAGTTTTTAAGAACAGGTTAGACAAACACCTGTCAGGGATGGTCTAGATAGTACTTAGGCCTAGTACTCAGTGCAGGGGACTGGACAAGATGAGCTATTGAGGTCCCTTCCACAGGGCTGTCAGGAAGTGGAGCGACCCAGTCCCAACCCGCTCCGCTCCGGCGGCTCGTGCTGGGAGCCGGTTTCCCCCTTGCCCCCCAAGCCTGCTCCTGCCTCCCCCTGTGGAGGCCTGGGGCCAGCCCCCGCCCCCCCGTGGAGGCCTGGGGCCAGCCCCTCCCTGAAGAGGCCTGGGGCCACACACAGCCCCCCCGTGGGGAGGGGGGGCTGCGTAGAGTACCAAAATGCCTAGGGACGGCCCTGCCCCTCCAGTCCTACATTTCTATGATTCTGCACTCAACCATTGCGCGAGTCCTTTAAAACCAAACGTAACCGTGTCACTTTGGGGCCTGTAAATGACCCAACCCCCCAAGATTTCACACGCTCATTGTCTGTGCAGATATTTCTAGAGCACCTTCCATTGTGGCTGCACTATTATTTTGTATTATTATTTAACGTTCATAGTAGACTAGCAGCCAGAGGCCCCAGTCAGGATTAGGGCACTGTCCCTCCCACAAAGAGCTCACAATGTACAAGAAACTACAATTGAGGGGCCCAATCTAAAGCCCACTGATGTCTCTGAGAGGCTTTCCATTGATGTCAATGGGGCTTGGATCAGGACCTAAGGAAAGAAAGGGTAAAACATAATCTGTGTGCTTGTTTCTGTTGCCTCTTTGTTTCTTGCAGTCACGAAAGGTTGCAGAACAATCTGTCAGCCACCTTTGAGAAATGAATGTACTTGGCCACAGCTCTTAGTGGCGACAGTTACAGTATGTGTTATGAATACATTGTGTACAATACTCAAATAGCTCTGGTGTACCTAATAGCACCTCATTAGGGCTGGCAGTCAGTACTATTCTTTCTAACTGATGTTTGGTTACCACTGAAGTAGCTGACAAGGTTTAGCTTTCAAACCAGTTTGCTCCTAACTCTTCATTTGCTGCCATGAATGAACTCTTGCTTGCGATCACTCTTGTTTTAGGGATGAGCAAACAGTTCTGCTGAAGTGAGTGCAGCCCTTGCAAGGAGTCTTTTGTGCAATGTTTTCCAATGAGGGTACTGCACTCTTTAGTCTCTCAGGCTGAGAGAACTCCTTGGGACCCCTTCTGGGCATGTAACTGTGGTACCAGAACTGCAAAAAAGCCTGTTACATTTTAAATTGCATTTTCTTTGCTTGTGCTCCTTACTGTGCTTGTGATCGATGGATATTCTAGCAGACAAGTTTGCTAGCAGTATCTGAAGAGCAAATTTCAAACATGTAATCTCAAGAATTTGTTCTAGAAACATTATCTTAAGGGTAGTGCTCATCCAGTCAGGGAACAGGAACATGTCATGTATTCTGTGCATCTAATCAAAGCTGCTCAGATATTGACAACTTGCAATGATCTGCTTACAAACAATGACAAGGCCCGTGGGTAGAAATGGTTCTGCAGATAAACTCGAAGGGTGAATGAGTTTGAGAAAAACACAAGCTGCTTATGGATAATTAGCGAACAGAAAAAATGGTGAAACTAGCAGCTCAGAGATCTTTCGTTCCTTCTTTCTTTTGCCTTGTCTACATTGGGAGTTGGCCCTGATTCCAGCAATCGATGGCCAACCACTGAAGCAGCTGCACTGGTTCAACTAAGGAATGCTTTTTGCTTATCCTTGCTTGAATCCAGAGTAAGCTTCAAATTATGGGTTTGCTTGTGTCCCGTTGGTGTTTACTCCCATATAGGTAAATCAGTGGCTGGCTGGTAGCTGTGAATTTGCCCTGATTTAGTAACAGTAACTAGGCTTGAGAACCTTTGAGTCATCTGCCTGTGTTGGTTTGTTGTCAACCAAAGTTGTGTACATTACAATGAGCAGCACTGCTGCAGCTGCATTATTCTGTTTAAGATGGGCTTCCCTGGCAGGGGAATGTCAGCAGCTGAGTTTTCATCAGATCCTCAGACCTAGCCTAATCCTACGGCCATTAACCTTTGGGGCCCAATTCAAGCCAATTCCAGTTCATAGAGAGCTTTATAGGGAGGTTAAAAGTCAAGTATATTTTACAAACTGATCCTGTATGCTTGCAACACTGAGAAACCATCACAGAAATGGCTGGTGGGCTGAGAGAGATTTAAATAAAAATAACAAAAACATCTCCATTTTAATTTCCTGGCTGCTAATCATCCCAAGGAAACGAGAATCCCAGGAGGATGAACTTCTTTTAGATTGACCCAGTACATAATTAGAAAGGAGTATAAATTCCTGTTTGTCCAAATGTTAGCAGGGCCTAGAACTGTTCAAATGAAGCTGAATTTTCCTTATCTCTTTAGAAAAGGGTTTTTTTTAAGCATTATTGTTTTCACGTCATGGCGTCCCAGTGCTGTTGCTGGTTGTGACTTGTGTGTGATGGAGAATGCCATGAAGTTGCTTTCTGTGTTCATTTCCTTCATCCTGCCGGGATTGGTTTTGTAATATCATAGGCCCAAATCCTGGTCCCTGCAATGAGGCCAGTTTGAATGGATTTGGCATGTGGGAGGTTTTTTCACATTGGACAGGTAAGGACAGAATCCTACTCCCCCAACCCATCCTAAAGGCTGCAGGGCAGCAGTGGAGTCTCTCCACAGCTACCGCTCTGGGTTACCCTGGCTTCTGTGGCAATTACCTAACCTCACCTTCACTCTGAAGGGGAGAGGTGGATCAGTGTAATTGTACATTGCCTGTGTAACCTCCACATTACACTAACAAAGTGCTTTGCATTTACTGAACCAGGCTTGCATACTGGTAAACTGGGGCACAGAGAGATTAAGTGACTGGCCCAAGGTTGCACAACAGGCCAGTGGCAGAGTTAGGTATACAAGCCAGGATCACACTCCTTTCCAGGGTATTTTTCAGTTCCATTTTTAAATGCCTCAAGCTATGGGGCATCTTCTACTTCCTTTGGGAGATAATTACAGTCTAGCAGAACTTACCATTGGGACATTTCTCTCATATTCACCCTACATTTTCTTATGTTCCATTCCCCCGCCTCAGCCCCTAGTTTATACCTTTTGCACCACTATAAATGATTGCTCTCATTCCTTACACACGTTGCCTACACTCATTGGTCCAAAATAGCCTGAATTCTTTGATCTTATGGGCAAGCTGCAAAAGCCATCCATTTGGGTTTGTCTAGAATAGGAAAAGGGGTCGAGGTTAAGCTAGTGTTAGTTAAACATGTTTGCTAACTCTGACTTAACCTCAAGCACTTTTTCTAGTGTATACAAATGCTTCAATAGTACACATAGAGAGAGCTCAGTGTCTGGGGCTATGGGTGGAGAGAGGCAGGGCCTTTGCTCCTGTGTTTATTGGCTGGTCTGTTCATTTTCTATTTTGTATTGGGCTGCAAGGTGCTATTTTAATTGATTGCAAGTTTAATTGATGGGAGGGCTCCTGGACCTCACGTACAGGCATTCTTTGTGCTATGTTTTCAAATTGAAAGAATACGTTAATAAATAAATTACTTTGGCTATCCCCCACACTCCTCCTTTAGTCAGCGTTCAACCAAGATATATGCATTTAGTCCTTTTAATGAATCCGTTTCTTTGGCTCCTTGCTGAAATCAACTTACTATGAGCAAAGATCTTTTCTCAATGCTTTTTTTTTTTTAAGCATCTAAGGGTGAAATTTTCAAAAGCATTCGACATTCTGCTCCCATTGAAGTCAATGGGAATTTTACCATCAACTTCAGTGGATAAAATTTAGGCCAATTTATTTTCATTTTACACTGCAATATATTGGCCAAAATGTCTAAAGAAGAGGCAGTAAAAAGTTCAGTGAGATGACAAAGTCTGTTATAAACTGGAGAGTACTGTCTAGATCAGGGGTCGCCAAACTTTAGGAGACAAGGGCCACATTCGATTTTTGAAGGGGCTTCGCAGGCCGGCTTTAGGGAGCGTGGGGCCTGATTTCGACGGGTCCCGCCACCAAAATACCGCCGAGGCGGCAGCAGCGTTTGAGTTGCCGCCGAAGTGCTGCTGAGGCAGCGGCAGCAATTGGTTGGGGAGCCGGACAAATTGAAGCCGCGGGCCGCATCCGGCCCGTGGGCCGTAGTTTGGAGACCCCTGGTCTAGATTACTGAAGCTATAGGGACCAAAAAAGTAAGGAAACAGCCTGGAGCAAGGCTAAATAAAATGGGCAGGTTTGCAACAGGTGGAGATTGTGCTGTTTGAATTTGGCATTGAGCCATTGTGCTAGTGCTTTTTAAGCTCTCCCTTGACTTCACCAATTTTCTGATATGTTCCAGGCAAGAGCCCCATTAGACAGGGAAATGTGAGGGAAAGAAAGTTTGTCACCCATGTTAATTCTGCTGTTTTTCCATGCAGGCCTCTGGACATTACAAGAGGAAGGTAGCACCAACAGCAGGAGGTCAAGTGAAAAGCAAAACAGAAAGTAGTGTCTCAGCTGAAAAGAGCCCTTCTGCCCATACACATGGCAACACATGATGATTTCACTGCAGGTAAAGGACTGGATTAGACGCTAGCACTCTTTGCCTTTTGCAGCTCCACAACTGGGGCTTGCTGCAATCCCACCCACTCACTCGTTACACAGCGGAAATTAACCACAGAGCCTTGTCTGTGTCAGTAATGCTATCATGCTCTCGGACCGGCAGTGTGTGTGCGACTGCTGTGTTCAAAACACTGTACCGTGAGCCAGATACCGGGGAGGTGGTGACTGTGCTTGCAAGTGTGGCCGCTATTTTGCACTCTGCAAGAGTTTATGGTCTGTCTTTGATGTGCAAAGGTAGGGGAGGCTGGCCTGGATGAGGGAGGAGAAAAACTGCTTTGCCTAATTTTGAATCTGCGTGAGCATCATGGATTAGAGTTTAACTCAAATATTACGGGTTTGTGTAGTCTTTAGGAGTCTCTGTGGGAGAAGGAACAGAGAGGAGAAAGGCGAACAAAATCCAATGAAAATATAGGGTGGAGTTGGAGCAGAGGGGCAAAGGAGGACATTTGAATCAAGAAATAAGTCTGCATTTGGTAGATAGGGTACCCACATGTGTCAGGTGAGCTTTAGGGACTTCTAATTTGGAGCATAGGCCCCCTCTTGCTAGGAACACAGCAGTTATTAATTGGTGTGCTTTTACTTTTTTTTAATTGAGTCTCTCTTGGAGGAAAAAAGCCTGGATTTGAATTACAAGAAAGAAGGATTTTTTATCTAGTTTTTGTGAACCTTCCAGGTGGTTTGAGTTTTGCAAAAGCTCAGCCTCCTTGAGGTTCTGTAACCTTAGCCAGGAGAGGAGAGGAAATACGGGGTAGATCCCTAACAAGGAATTGTGTACTTTTGCAAGGCAGTCAGATACCCCAGTGATGTTAGATTAGAGAGGCTGCAGTCAATGAAGTTTTTGCCTGAGCCAGGAATGCAGGGTTTAGCCCACACTATCTGAGGTGTAATGTGTGAAAGGGGACAGCTATTCTTTTGTTTCTTCTTTTCAAGCACCACACACTTGGGTCATTTGTACTGTTCTTAATTTAAAGCTAAGTACCGAGCCCCTGTTGCGGTGTATTGTGGGAGTGTCCCCAAAGTCAAACCCGGATACAGATCGCTGCGAGGGGGAAGCATCGATTCAAACTTGCAGCTGTATGGAAGCAGATGGACGACAGCAGATGAAGGTAAGGATGGGGACAGAATGACTATGACCTGTGGCCTAGGCCTCAGAGAAATGTGAGGCCACAAGCCTGGCTGCCCGGAACGGGAGGCACTCTCTGAGCCTGGTGTCCAGATCTACCCTTTTGTTTTTCATTTGCTGTGAGTGATGATTCCAGGAACTAGTTGCAAGTCAGAGAACGCTGTTGGTAGAGTGGTGATCCCTTCCTCTTGTGGAATTTCTGGCCATTAAGTAGATCTGAAGGTCACTGATTAGTAGCCGGGCTTTGTCCTCTTGCTAATAGAACTCAGCTGAAAACTACTTGTGACCATCGGAGGACTGTTTGTTCGTGTTTGTTGCACAGTCCTGTTTCTAATGGCCAATATGGTCCATATTCCTTTGAATAAAAGCCACCGCCATTGGGATCCTTGAGGGCAGTTCCAGCAGAGAGGCCAAAGATTGAGATGATGCTCCCTTCTCATTACAAGAGGTGGGGCCCTCAGCTTCACTCTCCTGGCCAGTCAATGTAGCACTCTCCACAAGCACTAGGATCATATTATTTTGATCTGAAATGAAAATAAAATTAAATTGATCTCTAAAACTAGAATAAAATAAATGCCTCAAATTGACTGATGGATTCTTAATGAGTGAGGCTGACTTACTTGTCTCTTGCCTTTAAATTGGCCTGCAGCCTCTCTTCAGTCTGTACTGACAGTCCAGATGAAGAAACAGTCATGCTTGTGGAGTGGAGATGGGGGCCCACCTTATCCCAGAACCATTTCCTCTCTGGAGGGCTTGGAGAGCCCCACCTTGAAACAGGATCCCAAAGAACTGGAGGTGAGCAGTGCGGCCGTAGAAACTGCTCAGATCAAGGACAAGCTCAAGAAGAGGAGGATCTCTGAGGGCTTATGTGCATCACACAGAGGTAAAGCTGGGTGCCTGCTATCCCTGATTAAATGAAACCCTTCCAAGAATAGAGGGGTTAGAGTGTGACACTGACAAATACTGAGTTCAATTGCCAGCAATGTCCAGGTTTCACCCAGAGTATTTGGGCGGACGTATGTGGCTTGGCTGGACACAGATCCCACTTTATAAGTGGATCCGTATGTGGGTGCCGGCATCAAAACATTCTTGAACGACAAAAATGAGGAGACTCTCCTTTCCTGTGGAGAAAAAATGACAAATGTTCATCCTTATTTATGTTGCTGGTTGTTGTAATAGTGCTTAACTATCTGGAGCCACTACTTTTGCTTGGTTTATTTTCATCTTGTCTATATTTCTTCCCCCCCCCCTTCCTTTACTTGCTTTAATCTTTCTTTCACAGGGGTTTAAAAGTTTGTTTTCTTAATCCATGTGAATCCAGATGTCAGTTTTCAAATAGTAAATAGGACCGTAGAAAACCATCATGTATCTGGGGTATTTCTGTGGAATTGGATGGATTCGACTGGCCCACTCAACTGCAGATGGCTGCCCCCTCTCCATGTTCATGTGTGTCCATGGGAACACAGTTCTCACCATTCGGTTAATTACGCGTTTAGAAGAAAGTTACCTGATTTGGAGTCACATCTCAGTTATCTTGGATCTAAAAGGTAGTATCCCCAGTGTTACATGTTTCTGATTTGCAGGCTTGCTTGACTCCAGTGGACCCAATGAGCTTGCCCTGAAGCCAACTGTTTCCAGATCTGCCTCTCAAAGGCTGCTGATAACTTCCAAGCCCATGCCTCCCATTCAGAGCATCCCTACCTCCCCAGAGGCCAACGGCACAGATGAAAGGGAGAAGAAGACCTTGGAGAATGGCATGGTCAGCTGGGGCTGTGGTGAGACCCACACTGAGCTGACTTCAACTTTCCAAGAGGTAAATGGGCATAGAATAAGAAAACTGAACCAAACCAAATATGGTTCCTTTGCAGTTTATTTAGTGCCTGGCTCTAAGAGATTCCTCTGCCATGGGTAAAGTCTAGGATCCTATTTGAAGTGTGATTGTAATATGAAACGTTACTCTATAAAGGTGGCATTACGGAAGTACTGTGGTTTTAGTGTCTGTACTGTATAGGAATTGGGTTGTATCTCTTTAAATAGTGCTTATCATGTTCTGTGTTTGAGGAGAAGCCACCAGAAACCAGTCAGAGGCACCGTATGTATGTAGTAAGGTCTTGCATGTTTCAGTATAGTTAGTAAACATGGGCATTTGTGACCCATCTGTGCTTGTGGGGTTTCTTATGGTTCATATTGTGTAAAGAGCAAAAGATGCAATCATGTCTCAATGTTTTTCATATCAAAGCTGCTAAATTTAGAAGTATGAAGGTGTTGGCTGTAGCTGCCTGCCCTGCAAACTCAACCTGGAATCCAAAAGTCCATCATCAACTCTAATAAAGTTTCTAGAATTCAAGTAAGACCCTCAGTAGCCCCGGTACAGCCGCATTGCCTTGAGTGGATTTGCACAGGGGTAACTGACTGGAATTTTGCAAACAATTCTACTAAGCATACCCTAGAAGGGATAGAATCCTGCACCCTTTCCATTAACTTTGTTGACTCTGCAAGGGTGACAGGAGTTACAGCTATTAGACCTCACTACACAGGAGAAGGAAGATGATTAGGAAATGCTTTTGCAAACAAAGGAAGCCTATCAAAAGGCCAGTGCATTGGATTTCAGTTATCTAGATACTGGGTCAGATCCATGCCTAGAGTAATTCAACTGGCTTCACTGGATTTTCATCAGGAATTAATTTGGCCCATTGACAGTGAAGAAGATAATGGGAGAACTAAGAAAGGGTCAATGTTTGCTCTCCATTCCTCCACTCTCCCAGTCACAATATTAATGACCCAGAAGGGGACTCATTCCAATAGAAACGTTTGTCTGTTATGGAGACAGTACAGGATGGTTTCATACACAACACATTGCACTGTCAGCAAGGTAGGCGGCTCTACTGGAATTGATAACTGACAATGAGCCAGGTATGATAAATTAGATGGAAATCGGAGCGCACCTAGGATCCGGTGATCACATTATTGTCAGGGCTGAAACACCGATGAGGGTCTGTAGAAAGGGCAATAACAGGAAAAAAATGGACTTTAGAGAAGTATATTTTGACAGAATGTGAAATAAGTAGTAGAAAATTGGCTGGACTTCAGTGGTGTATGGTAAGTGGTTTAGGTACAGCCATGGGACTGCAATCCAAATTCATCCCAGTACAATCAGAAAGTTTGAAAGAGCAACAGCTTCCCAGAAACTGCACTGGCAAAGCAGAGAGATGGCAGGAAGGAGGAAAGATAGGCAGAGGGTGCACAGTTTCTGCAGTGATGAGCACGATAAAAATACCTAGATAGATGGGAGGCAGAGTGGGGCACTGGCCCCTTTCTTACTGCTTTGCCTTCATTTCCCCTGTCCCAGCTCGGGAGCATAGGGGTGCCATCAGTTCTCCCTCCCTCAGATAGCTTCTTCCTCTTGACTGGGGCTTTAGTGGAGTGAGAGAGGAGAGTTTGACGGCGCTAGTCCACTACACAGCGCATGGAAGAAGGTGCACTTTCTTTTGTGGTTCGAGTGGAATGCTGGCTGTTAGCCCTCCAGATACACTTCCTCCAATCCCTATCTCTGCAGAGATCTTCTGCTCTGTAGCCTAACAGAATGAATTCCTGCCTGTGCTAACCCAGGTTACCAGCCTTCCCTTCTAAACCTCACTTGCTTCTGCATAATCACTGAGCTGGATTGAACTGCTTTGTAAAGTTAGGGTGAAGGTTACTTGTTTGATCTTTAATCCTGTGGGCCCTGGACTCTTCTAATTCCAGACTTCCCGGCTGTACTTGCATTGCAATGACGAGAAGATGAGGAAGTCATTAGGTTCTGCTTTGATTCCACCCATTCCCAAATCAGTGAGACCACCTGACAAAGACTCTGGCAATGCTCCAATGCCTCTTTCAAGCTCTCAGCAATTGGACCAGGCTGCTCTCACTATACAGGAATCTGCTGAGATAAGGTAAACTTCTTCCTGGCATCTTCTTCCCTTCCATTGTAGCTTCATCCTTACAGATCTCATCTAAGTAGTTTGTTTGTTTGTCACAGTCAGCGCTCCAAGATATTTCTACTGAGTTATGTGTATACTATAGATTGTGTGTCTGATAAGAACCAAAATCACTCCAGACATATGGGAGTATATTCTAGTGGTTACGGTTTAGGAGTAGGAGCCAGGACTTCTGAGTGCATGCAGATGTGGTCACGTGCAGATACTGCACCATCTCAAAAAAGATATATTGGAATTGGAAAAGTTTCAGAAAAGGGCAACAAAAATGATTAGGGGTATGGAACGGCTTCCATATGAGAAGAGTTTAATAAGATTGGGACTTTTCAGCTTGGAAAAGAGACGACTAAGGAGGGATATGATAAATGTCTATAAAATCATGACTGGTGTGGAGAAAGTAAATAAGGAAGTGTTATTTACTTCTCATAACACAAGAACTAGGGGTCACCAAATGATAGACAGCAGTTTAAAAAAAAAAAAAAGGAAGCATTTTTTCACACAACGCACAGTCAACCTGTGGAACTCCTTGCCAGAAGATGTTGTGAAGGCCAAGACTATAACAGGATTCAAAAAAGAACTAGATAAATTCATGGAAGATAGGTCCATCAATGGCTATTAGCCAGGATGGGCAGGGATTGTGTCCCTAGCCTCTGTTTGCCAGAAGCTGGGAATGGGTGACGGGATGGATCACTTGACAATTACCTGTTCTGTTCATTCCCTCTGGGACACCTGGCATTGGCCACTGTCAGAAGACAGGATACTGGGCTAGATGGACCTTTGGTCTGACCCACTGTGGCCGTTCTCATGTTCTTATGTCTATTCCTGACTGCCACTGACTCAATAGACCTGAAGAAGAGCTCTTTGTAGCTTGAAAGCTTGTCTTTTTGACCAACAGAAGTTGGTCCAATAAAAGACATTACCTCACCCACCTTGTGTCTCTGCTATCCTGGGACCAGCAAGGCTACAAGTATACTGCAGACTGACTCACTATGTAATTTTGGGCAAATCATTTAAGAACCACGCTTCAGCTGGACCTGAGTCTGGCTCCTCATTGTGAGGACAGAATTTTGTATCTGCAAATACTTGTTTCTGTGACAATTTGCTGGTGCACATATCAGCTGGATATCTAGTTACCAAAGTTAGAAGATATTTCTGTAAATGTAGGCCTTAATCCCTTCTGTGCCTTGGTCTTCCTATCACAAAATGAGAGCCCAGATACTTACCAACTTCTCAGAAGGTTGTGAGGCTTAATTCATTAATATTTGTAAAATGCTTTGAGATCTTAGGTGAAAGATGACGAGTAGTATTGGTATAGAAGGGTACAGCTTGCTCAGGAAGGACAGGCAGGGAAAAATGGGAGGAGGTATTGCCTTATATATTCAAAATGTATATGCTTGGACTGAGGTTGAGATGGAAATAGGAGATGGACTGTTGAAAGTCTCTGGATAAGGATAAAAGGGGTAAAAAACAAGGGTGATGTCATGGTAGGGGTCTACTACAGACCACCTAACCAGGAAGAAGAGGTGGATGAGGCTTTTTTAGAGCAATTAACAAAATCATCCAAAGCACAGGACTTGGTGGTAAATGGGGGACTTCAACTACCAAGACATCTGTTGGGAAAATAACACAGCAGGGCACAGATTATTCAGCGAGTTCTTGGAATGTATTGGAGACAATTTTTTATTTCAGAAGGTGGAGAAAGCTACTAGGGGAGAGACTGTTCTAGATTTGATTTTGACAAATAGGGAGGAACTGGTTTTGAAATTTTGAAAGTGGAAGGCAGCTTGGGTGAAGGTGACCATGAAATGGTAGAGTTAATGATTTTAAAGAACGGTAGGAGGGAGAACAGCAAAATAAAGACAATGGGTTTCAAGAAGGTAGACTTTAGCAAACTCAGGGAGTTGGTAGGTAAGATCCCATGGGAAGCAAGTCTAAGGGGAAAAACAATTGAAGACAGTTGGCAGTTTTTCAAAGAGACATTATTAAGGGCACAAGAGCAAACTATCCCACTGCGTGGGAAAGATAGGAAGTATGGCAAGAGACCACCTTGGCTTAACCAGGAGATCTTCAATGATCTGAAACTCAAAAAAAAAAGTCCTACAAAAAGTGGAAACTAGGTCAAATTACAAGGATGAATATAAAAAAAACTATAAGTATGTAGGGACAAAATTAGAAAATCCAAGGCACAAAACAAGATCAAACTAGCTAGAGACATAAAGGGTAACAAGAAAACATTCTACAAATACATTGAAGCAAGAGGAAGACCAAAGACAGGCTAGGCCTGTTACTCAATGAGGAGGGGGGAAAACAATAACAGAAAATGTGGAAATGGCAGAGGTACTTAATGACTACTTTGTTTTGGTTTTCACCAAAAAGGTTAGTGGTGATTGGATGTCTAACATAGTGAATGTCCGTGAAAATGAGGTAGGATCAAAAGTTAAAATAGGGAAAGAACAAGTTAAAAATTACTTAGACAAGTTAAATGTCTTCAAGTCACCAGGGCCTGATGAAATGCATCCTAGAATACTCAAGGAGCTGACTGAGGAGATATCTGAGCCATTAGCGATTATCTTTGAAAAGTCATGGAAGATGGGGGAGATTCCAGAAGACTGGAAAAGGGCAAATATAGTGCCAATCTATAAAAAGGGAAATAAGGACAACCCGGGGAATTATAGACCAGTCAGCTTAACTTCTGTACCCGGAAAGATAATGGAGCAAATAATAATGCAATCAATTTGCAAACATCTAGAAAATAATAAGGTGATAAGTAACAGTCAGCATGGATTTGTCAAGAACAAATTGTGTCAAACCAACCTGTTAGCTTTCTTTGACAGGGTAACAAGCCTTGTGAATAGGGGGAAAGTGGTAGATGTGGTATATCTTGACTTTAGTAAAGCTTTTGATATTGTCTCGCATGACCTTCTCATAAACAAACTAGGGAAATGAAACCTAGATGGAGCTACTATAAGGTAGGTGCATAACTGATTGGAAAACAATTCCCAGAGAATAGATATCAGTGGCTCATAGTCATGCTGGAAGGGCATAATGTTGTGGGGTCCTGCGGGGATCAGTTCTGGGTCCAGTTCTGTTCAATATCTTCATCAATGATTTAGATAATGGCATAGAGAGTACACTTATAAAGTTTGCAGGCAGTACCAAGCTGGAAGGGGTTGCAAGTGCTTTGGAGGATAGGATTATACTTCAAAATGATCTGGACAACCTGGAGAAATGGTTTGACCTAAATAGGATGAAATTCAATAAGGACAAATGCAAAGTATTCCACTTAGGAAGAAACAAGCCGTTGCACACATAGAAAATGGGAAATGACTGCCAAGGAGGGAGTACTGTGGAAAGGGATCTGGTGGGCATAGTGGACCACAAGCTAAATATGAGTCAACAATGTAACACTGTTGCAAAAAAAGTCAACATCATTCTGGGTTGTATTAGCAGGACTGTTGTAAGCAAGACACGAGAAGTAATTCTTCCACTTTACTCCACGCTGATTTGGCCTCAGCTGGAGTATTGTGTCTGGTTCTGGGCGCCACATTTCAAGGAAGATGTGGACAAATTGGAGAAAGTCCAGAGAAGAGCAACAAAAATGATTAAAGGTCTAGAAAACATTACCTATGAGGGAAGATTGAACAAATTGGGTTTGTTTAGTCTGGAAAAGAGAAGACTGAGAGGGCACATGATAACAGTTTTCAAGTACATAAAAAGTTGTTACAAGGAGGAAGAAAAAATGTTCTTCTTAACCTCTGAGGATAGAGGCAATGGGCTTAAATTGCAGCAAGGGAGGTTTAGGTTGGACATTAGGAAAAACTTCCTAACTGTCAGGTGGTTAAGCACTGGAATAAATTGCTTAGGGAGGTTGTGGAATCGCTATCATTGGAGATTTTTAAGAGCAGGTTAGACAAACACCTGTCAAGGATGGTTTAGATAATACTTAGTCCTGCCATGAATGCAGGTGACTGGACTAGATGACCTCTTGAGGTCCCTTCCAGTCCTATGATTCTATGATTTTATTAAGGCACTGTGGGATGATTATAAAATTAATATACATTTTAAGTATTATCCCCATTTATGTAGCTTCTGTGCTTGTGGAAAACTAGCTGTCAGCCTTATGCTTGATATAATAATAAATAGTGTTAAGCTACAATTGCAATTTATATACTTCACTGAGATATTGTATATATATGTCTAGTTGCATCAGAATATACTTATCAGGTTCTTACTCACAAATTGATTTTGAAGCTAAATTATTTATTTTCTTTCTTTATTTATTTAAGAGCAGAAGGGCCTAATTCTTCCCTCAGGGGAAGTTAGGGAAGTTACATCAGTGGAACTGAGAATCAGGTGGATTCTCTGTCACTGTCAATTTTTAAATCAAGATTGATTGTTTTTTAAGAAGGTATGCCCTGGTTCAAACAAGAATTAATTCAAGGAAGTTCTATGACCTGTGTTATACAGGACGTCAGACTAGATGATCATAATGGTCCCTTCTAATAATCTCTGAATCCATGAATCACAATCTGATCTAAAACTGGAACAGACAAAGCTTGATTCTTTTCTCTCTCACACTAGTGTAAACGTGGCTGCTCTAATTTGAGTTATAGGACCAGCCTATCATCTAGTGGAACCAGGACCATGGACTATAAAGAAGTCTGAAAGCCAATAATGTGCTCCTCCCTCCTGAGCTGCATTGGGGGATACAAGGCTGGAATCTAAAGAGGTAACCCACTGCTTTCAGTCGGAGCAGGATTTGCCCCTCTTGTGGCTTTACTTACTGATGGACCTAATGACCATTGTAAAGCAGTTGCCAGCAGACTGAGACCTGTGGGTTACATTTCCTGCTCTGTGACGGTGATTCTGACAAGGAACCCCTTCTCCATTAAAGTGCTCTCTCTTCCTCTATATTTCCTCATAAATTATTTTCTCCTCAATTGTTTTAAGGTCAAGGCCAGACAGCAATGCCGAGGAGAAGATCCTTAAATCTCTGGGTATGTACAGGGCGTGTATTTATTTTGTCATAAAATGAACACTGGGAGTTCTCCTCCTTCCCCACCGCCCCATAGGTGAAATTATATAAATGTCTTACTGGAAAAACATTCCACAATCCTTCATTATTAGAGGGAGATACTTTAGAAAACTAACCCAGAGTCCGGACACTCAGGAGGAAGCAGTGAGGTGGCCATGCCAGATGTGAATGGATCCAATAGATGACTTCACATGTTTGATGGCATGGATTGAGAAGTTCACCCCCAACAGCTCATAAATAAAATAGAAAGCATTTCCTCAGCTCCTTCATCTCATACACTTTACTAGATGTGAACTTGCCTCTATATGACCATTAGCAGTGCTTAATTTGTGCCTTAATGCTGAGCCCCAGCACCTCTAGGTTTGGCAGTTCATAACCCAGGCACCACCCCTGGGCTTGCTGCATCAGTTATGAAGGTAAAATATTGCTTGAGCCCTGGCACCTAATTGCGTGAGCCCTGAGCCTCTTTCATTACAAATTAAGCACTGGCTGTTAGTGCCACTGAAGGTTAGACACACCATTTCACACAAAATAAGAAATTCCCTCATTTGCCCCTCCTACCCCCATGAACCTTCACTCTAAACTTGAACTGAACCCAAACTGAACCTTTTTTGAGATCTATACTAGTCTGATCCACTTTGTTTATTTTTGCACTGGTAATTCCAAAACCCCATGACAGAGGTTGTTCTTACGATCTTTCCAGCCCAGTTTTACTGGACCAAAAGGTTCAGATATGGATTCACACTGTGGAGTGCTTATCTGAACTGAACTTTTCAACCTCCTAAAGTATAGTTCTAAAAATTACATCTGTAAAAGAGGCATTTATTGGTTATTTTATCAAAGGCATTTATTAAGTCACCTCTCATTTACTTCAGATCAAATGAGATCAGTTGACTTTTAAAATGTTTTGTTCCCCTAACTACCAGCCCTGCAAACTCAACCTTGGATTGAGAGTCAAGCTGAGTTCTTTCATTATGCATCATCACTGAGAATATTCTGTGAGTTAAATTAGGGCCTCAGTTACACGTGTGCAACACCAGCATTTTTAGGTTAAGGCCTGAATGACACCTTCACTACCCCCATTGCCTTCAGTGGATTTACACAAATATAACCACTGGAACTTAGTAAATAATTCTGTTGATAATGTTTGAAAAAGAATAGAATCCAGCTTACCTCTCCCAGAGCTGTGTGGGCTCTCCAGTGGTGCCAGGAGTAAAACATAATAAACACTTAATTTGGTTCCTGACATGCAGCTATGACTATAAATATAACCAGGGAGCAGATTTGCTGAGCTACGAAGGTGATGTTTTTACATAACTATTTTTCAGAGATGACCTGCCCTTTAAAGTTAATCCATCTCTTTAGTTGATAAGAGTTTGGCCTGACCAGTTAGTGAAAAAAAAATTCCTGATTTTAAAAGAGATCTTTTTTTTCCAGTTTAGTTTATGGCATGATTTTATGACTTGTGAAGCAGTGCATGGAATTATTAGTTCTGTGAGCCTTAGCAGCTCTGTTGGAGAGTAATTCCGCATCAGATGCCCTGTACTATACATATTAAAGAAAACTTTCACACCCAATCCCCTAGAGTGTGGGTCTGGACAGAGGTGCTAATTTCAGGGACTGAGCTGCTAGTTTGATAATGAATCCACTTGCAGGAAATTCATATTTCAGCAATCCAAAACTTTTCTTTAAAAAAGCTTTTAATTTGCCAGTAGAGAGGAGGAATCATTGATTTTACCTAATACATGGGTGTCAGAAGGTGGAAATGTCACACGAACACAAACTCTGTAAACTCGGGGAAGGAGGATGATTTACTCATGTCTGAATAGCTGGGAAGATATAGGAAAATGTTTCCTTTTTCACAGGGAAAATCTTTATTTTCACCCTTCTTCAGCAATCACAGCTTCTCCCCAAGGGCTGCAGATTGAGCCTTTTCCCTCACTCAGTAGAACTGTATTTCAAGAAATGTCATTTCTACAGCAGATGCAAAAAGCCAGAGTCCCATCAACCTGTCGGCACTGGTGTACTGCTTGCTGCACTAATATATGGTATGTGTCTTTGGCTTACCAGAATTCAGAACTCTGGAATCCATTTTGCCTGCTCCCAAAAATGGCTTGACTGGTAGCATGAAGGCTGCTGAATATTTACTGCCATTAACAACCCTCTCCCTCAGCCAGGCCGGGGAGACAGGACCCCTATCGAGCCCTCACCTTTTAAAGGGTGATGATTGGAAGGAGAGCAATGGAAGGGTATGTATGTGTTAAGGTCATTGGAGCAGGGATGGCCTTTTTTGTTCGGTGATTGTACAGTACCTCCTACAATGGGGTCCTAGGCGCTACTGCGATACAAATCATAACTAACAATAAAAATAATAAACTTCCTCTGTCAGGGACCCCCTTCCCAGTTTGATTAGGTTAAAGAGTCAGGCATTCGCTGTGTATTTTCTCTGAACAAAGGAGAAGCAGAAATTATTGTCTGGGAAATAGTGATAAGGTTAAGTAGGATGAATTCTCTGTTTCTGACGTGAATTCAGAGGTGGTGCAAGTTACCCACTGGTGAGTGTGAATTACACGCTGAGAAGGTGGAAGCAAGGGTTGTAATATCAGAAGCAACCGAGAGGGTGTGTAGGATACTGGCCTGTCTACCCAGTCCAGGAAGGAGTGGCACCATCCCCGGAGTCTGGGTCAGGTCCTTTTCTCAGGACTTCAGCTTTATTTCCTCCAAATAACATAAATTCAGCACCTCAGTTGTCCCTTCCATTCTAATGCAGGGGCCTATCCATTCTCTGCAGGTTCCCACTCTACCAGCCACCTTGTCTGAGAGTCACCTTGCTCCTGGGCCTGCAACAGGAGCCAATCTACTTCCTTATAGCTCTCTCCTCTTTACTCAGGGGCTTCCTGCCAGAATCTGCCTGCTCCTCACAGCTCTCTCCCCTAACTTAGCTACTTGCTGGTTTTTATAATCACCTGATCTCTAGCTGATCAGCCTGAGCTGAGAGGTAGCTGACCTTACCTGTTCCAGGTGATGCTGGGCCCAACAGCCCTTCGATGGCCAGCGAGGATGTCAGTTAAAACAGAAAGAAGAACAGGATTACTTGTGGCACCTTAGAGACTAACAAATTTATTTCAGCATAAGCTTCCGTGAGCTACAGCTCACTTCATCAGACGCATGGAATGGAACACACAGTAAGCAGATATATAAATATAAATATATCTGCTTACTGTGTATTCCATTCCATGCATCTGATGAAGTGAGCTGTAGCTCACGAAAGCTTAAGCTGAAATAAATTTGTTAGTCTCTAAAGTGCCACGAGTAATCCTGTTCTTTTTGCTGACACAGACTAACACGGCTGCTACTCTGAAACCAATTAAAACAGAGGAGCTTGCTTTTCCTGACTTCTTTGGCTGCTAACCGTCCCACCCACTCGCTTTCCATCCACTTGCAGTAACTTAAAAACATGAAAATTACACCGCCTGTGAATCTGGCCAAGTACCTTTTCTATCTAATTATATGTCGGGAGGGCAATTGCTTCTGAAACTATTGGGGGTGTATATTGAAGTGCATCAGTGTTTGTGATGTACCACAGTGTTTCCTGCTTTCTGTATCATTCGTGTACCTTGGTGTGTTTGTGTTGTGTCCAGATCCATGTCACAATATCGAAGTCAGCTCAGGAGAAAATGCGCCAGAAGCAAATGAAAGAGATGGAGCTTTTGCGCAGCGAGAGGGAGAAGGAAAGAGAGAGAGAGAAGGAAAGGTCCCTGCAGCTCCATGAGCAACTGCAGAACATTGACCCAGGGGTTATTGCTCAGGAAGGTAAGTGGCTGCTAACAGCTATAGGCCTGGTTCTCCACAGCCTCATACCTTGTTTCGACATTGTCACCTTTGCAAAGTGAGTGAAAAATTCTGCTCACTCTTAACTGATAGCATATTAAACCTACTGTGCACAGGTGTAAATGAATAGTGTGAGAGACACTGGAGTGTCAGACCCTATGAATTAGGGACATTATATTCCATTCTTATAACCAGAGCTGCAGGGCACGGAGATCCCTTTAGAGCAGGGGTGGGTAAACTTTTTGGCCCGAGGGCCACATCTGGGTGTGGAAATTGTATGGTGAGCCATGAATGCTCATGAAATTGGGGATTGGGGTGAGGGAGGGGGTGAGGGCTCTGGGGTGGGGCCAGAAATGAGTTCAGGGTGCAGGAGGGTGCTCCGGGCTGGGACCGAGGGGTTTGGAGGGTGGGAGGGGGTTCAGGACTGGGGTGTGCGAGGGGGTCAGGGGTACAGGCTCTAGGCTGCTTTTACCCCATGCAGCTCCAGGAAGCAGCAGCATGTCCCCCCTCCAGCACCTACGCGGAGCGCGGCCAGGTTGCTCTGCACACTGCCCCGTCCGCAGGCACCGCCCCTGCAGTTCCTATTGGCCATGGTTCTGGGCCAATGGGAGCTTCAGGGGCAGCGCTTGGGGTGGGGACAACGTGCGGAGCTCCCTGGGTTCTCCTATGCGTAGGAGCCGGAGGGGGGACATGCCGCTGCTTCCAGGAGCTTTGCGGAGCCACGGCACACGTGGAGCAGGGCAAGCCCTGGCCCCCACTCCTTGGGGGGAGCTCGAGGGCCGGATTAAAATGTCTGAAGGGCTGGATGTGGCCCTGGACCATAGTTTGCCCACCCCTGCTTTAGAGAAATAACCATCCTTTCCACAGGGATTTTCTATGGAGAAATCCCACACAATTACCCCTCCTTCTAGACATCATTGCAAATTTCCCTACTGTTGAGGAGGCTGGATGAAACTCCCATCAGAGCCTGTCAATACTGCTAGCTCAGTCAGTTGGAGACATCACTCTAAAGACATGGCAGACTGTCTCTCTACCAAGGTGTGGCTGACTATTTTCCTGACACAGTGCTCCCAGTCTAAGCTGGCTCAGGCAGCAAGATATGATGATCTCAGGTACTTACGTACCCCATCATTGTAGTATTTGAGCACTTCACAGTCTTTAACAGTCTGAATAAAGACTGGGAGTGGATGGGTCATTGAACAAACTAAAAACTAATTTCCCCATGCTAACTTCTTGTCAACTGTTTGAAATGGGCCACCCTGATTACCGCTACAAAAGTGGCTTTTCCTCCTGTTGATAAAGCCCACTTTAATTGAATTGTCTCATTAGAATTGGTAAGGCAACCTCCATCTTTTCATGTACTATGTGTATATATATCTTCCTACTGTATTTTCCACTCCATGCATCTGATGAAGTGGGTTTTAGCCCATGAAAGTTTATGCTCAAATAAATTTGTTAGTCTCTAAGGTGCCACAAGTACTCCTCATTGTTTTTATTTTCACAATACTCCTATAAAGAGTTATTAGCCCCATTTTATATATATGAGAGAGACTGAGGCACCGAGAAACTAAGCGACTTGCCTATGGTCATATAAGAAGCCTGTAGCAGGGCCAGGCATTAAACCCTGATCTCCCAAGACCCAGGCTAGTGTCCTAACTACTGGACTATTCTTCCTTTCTAATAATAATGACAACGATACTACTGAGCACTTCTGGAGTGCCTTTCATCCAAGACCTCAGAGCACTTTACAAAGGAAGGGGGATTATTATTATTATTCTTTTGCAGATGGATAAACTGAGGCATGAGGTGACTTGCCCAAGGCCACACAGTGAGTCAGTGGCAGAGTCAGGAACAGAATATGGTGTTCCTGTCTCCCCAATCCCAAGGTCTATTGCTTAGACAATGCTGCCTTACAGATCAAACCTCTCATTGTAGCACAGCCTGCCATAATGAAGACAAACTAATTGTGTCCAAAAAATGCTTTTAATCATGTTATGATCTGGAGGAGTTTTAATAGAAATGTTTCTAATTAAAATACGAAGGAAGATCCTGCTCACGCAGTAACACAAATCACCCCCTACGCGCACTCTTGAGAAGCTTATGTTTTAGAGGAGCACTGAAGCTGTTACAAAAGTAGTTCACATTTTAAAAAAAATGTACTAGAGCATGGCTTACTGACTCTGATTTAATTGCATCTGACGGGCTCTGATTGTGCTGCGGCACAAACTCTAAAGAGTGCAGTAGCAGAGAAAGTTGCAAGTCAGCACTTAGCACAAGGGCATTATAAAGGTTACTTTTACTTTTTATTACTACTATTTGGTGGAGTGAATTTAATGCTGGTGAGAAGTGCTAGAGTGACAGCCCCAGAGGCATAAATCCTCTATTCATCCCCAAAACAAGCAGAGGAGAGGAAGTGGAGAGCTTAACTTTCCTAGTAATGCAGTTTTCAATCAAGTTATTTCTGTGTGGGTTGGCAATTAAGAACAGCGCTGTAGTACTTTTAAATAAGGGACACCCCTTCACCAATGTGTCTTCCTCCATTACCAATCCCTGGAGCCATCCAGTGCATCACTCTAGAAAAATGTTGACACCCCAAGTGCTCTTTCAGTCCCCACAGGTTTTGGCCCACTTAACACCAGTGGGATCATCTCCATTACACCCAACGTGAGCAACCCATGCAGAGCCAGCGTTGGCATTGCCTTAAAGAAACGGGTCAACAGGCCATCTCTGCCTAGCATCCCGATCATCAATCATGACAGCAGCTTCATGCGGCACTCGTCAGGTGAGACTTGCTGTGTCAGTGGGGTCACAAAGCTGTCATCACAATCTCAGGTGTTCTGTTCCCCTGGGAGTGAGGGCTGGATACAGTTTAAAGCACAAATGGACTGAATTCTGCTCTCAGTTTCACTGAGATAAATCCATGGTAACCCCAGTGTAGTCATGCCAGACTGAGTGAAACTGACGTGGGCATTACTTTGTAGCCAATGGGAGTTTTGCCTGAAAACAAATTTAATAGGGACCTCAGGATATGGCACTTTACCCATTTTGAATTTCTAAAGTGTAACATTGTTTTTGGTTGTAAGATGACATCATAAAAGGGAGATGAATGTGTAAATCCAGAAGAACTGTTGTTCACTTCCTACGAAATCACTGAGCTCAACTGCAGCCAATCAGGATGACCTCATTTGCATATGTGATCTGATTGGTTGCTCATTGTCATTGACCTCTGAGCAGCTGCCTATCACATTGCATGACTTTTCAACCAATCATTATCCAATCACTCTCAGCTGTGGCAATACTGCCTAATCCCATTGCAGCCAGATGTGGTTGGAGACACCCAGCTTTGGCGTCATGCCTCACGGACCACAAACTGCACAGTATTATTATGTCCTATAGCTTAAATATAACAGGTGACGTATGTGGGATGCTGCAGGGTGATACTGAAATTGTTCCCCCCCCCCCCCCCCCGGCATTTAGTGGATAACAGACAGTGGGGGTACCTAGTGACTCTGTTCTTTCTTTGTTTGATAGGAAGCTTTTGTTTTGTTTAGTCTACAACCATAGGACCTTGTGATTCTGTTAAATCTTGCACGCTAAGAAGGGATAGGCTGGGTTGGTACTTGGAAGGGAATCTTTTATGGAACACCTTTCTATGTAGGAGGGGACATTTTTAAAATGGTTGGCATTAAAGTTAATGGGGTTTTTACCGTTGACCAGTGGGAACAGAGTTAGGCCACTGTTGAATGCTTTTGAAATTCTCAACTTTAGTTTTTGTACCTTATGTATCCTACAAACCCTATAGACCACATATAAACTATGATATCCTATATCTCAAATATAGATATCCCCTCCAGAACCTACATTCCATGTAGCCTCAACACAACATTTGCACTTTTAGAAGTCAAAAGTTTTATCATATACAATTTAGAAGAGAAAAGTTTGGCTTAAAGATCTTTAGGTGTGAAATTTTTTTACTTCTAGCACTTTGGGCGACAAATGGGCTTTGTGACAAAATACATTTATCATATAAAATTTAAGATGACTAGTATATTCATCATCAACCATATTTGCCAACACTGAATCTCTTTACTTACAGTTCACATTTGGAAGGTTTTCTTTGAAACCATAAGGGTTAGAAATTAATGTTTCCTGTTAATGAAAGCTTAGGTTCTGCAGTCTGTAAACAAATATATTTGATAAGACAAATGTATTCTACCCCACAATCCCTGATATACAGTCAGTGGAACGCTCCTAAAGAATAATCACATTCCCAACGATATGTTTATATATATATATATATATATATATGAATTTTCAGACTTCCATAACAAGCTGGTGTCCAGCGATAAGTGGTTGAAAAATCATGAGGATAGTATTATTATTATTAATTTATTTGTATTACTATAGCACCTAAGAGCTCTAGTGATGGACCAGAATCCCATTTAGCTGTGCTAGGGGCTAAACAAAATACTGTGAAAACCATGGGCCAGATCCTCCATTGAAATCAATGAAGCTATGCTGATTTATACCAGTTTAGGATGTGGTTCATATTTTTTGGTCTCCTTGCCATTAAAACAGTTCTGATCCTAAGCTTCTGAAACTCATTAAAAATGAGACTGCCCATTTTAATGGTAGGAAAATTCAGACCAATAGCAATTTCAGCTAAGAAGTTAGAAGAGGCAGAAGACAAAATAAGCCTCACAATGGAACCTTGGCTGCGACCTTAACTGTGGAGTCGTGACCAGCACCTGCCATATTGATATCTGTCTGTTTGATTTTTCCATGCAGCTAACTCCCTGCCAGCAAACACTCTGGATTCTCCAGAGGGGGAGGAGGAGTCTGAAAGTGGGGAAGCCTTGGAGATGAGACCCTTCTCTCATCCGGAGCAAGGGCTGCTTGATGCTCTCAAGTGGCTCAATAGCAATGACTGGTAGGGAAACACTCCACCCTCAACTCCCTCCTTCCCCTCAACATAAAGGTGTATTAGCCATTGCCTCCTCCAGAGCTATGCTCAGTCTCTCTTTCAGGATCAGGAGCTTGGAGGGAACTAAGTGAAACCAATCTTCACAATGCAATTGCTTTCCAGTAGATATGAGCCAGGGAAAGATCTCCAGCCTGGTTCTCCTGCCCAGGCTGTAATGCTGCTGTAGCTAACAGCAGGTTAACTTCATTCATTAACCTTCTCCTTTGGCCCTTTGTGTAGCCACAAATAGTAGTTACAGAGAAGAGATAAAATTATAGGATAATCAGAAGATACACCTGCTAGAAGCCTGTGTTCCCTATGTATCATATCCCTGCCTTGACTCCCGGCCAAAGGAGATGGAGGCCACTTCAGCAGTCATAAAGGCAGAAGTAGGGTTGGCCCTACAATTTGCAGGGCCTCAAGCTGCTGGGGGAGATGGGATTGAGTTGTCATGAGTTGCCTTCCCCTCTGGTCTCATTGCTGGAAGCATAGGGGAGAGGACTGGGCCTCTTCCCCTTAGCCTTGCTACTGGAGGGGGTGTTCATTTCAAAAACTGCATCCTCCCCTAGCTTTGCAAGTTTTAGATCTGTGAGTGGGGCCCAAGCAATCAGTTGCATTGCTTGTGATGAACGTAAACTCTAGGATTGCAGTGCATACTGAGAAGGGAATTGCTCTGCCTGTAGTCTCTCTAAGGCAGGAGTTTTGGGGAGAGGAGCATGGGCTGAGAGGAGTAATTTATTAGGAAGCCAGGATCCTCAGAATATGAACTTTCCTCACTGACTAACAGGGGCACAAACAATGATATTTAACTGATAATCACACTATACTGAAATTAGGCGTAGAGAGGGAGGAGAACATTCATGGATTAAAAAACTATAGAGCCAGATTCTAATCTCAGCTACACCAGTGTAAATCCAGAGTGAATCCATTCAGTTCAGCAGAATTACTCCAGATTAACAATGGTGTAACTGAGGTCAAAATCTGCCACCCTGCATATGCTTGTATAAACACAGTTAGTTGATTTTATTTTAAACCCCTTTACTCTAAACTTTCTCTTTCTCATCTGCTCCTCTTTCCTTCTCCCTTCTAATCCTCCACTACTTTCTTTCTCTTTTCTTTAACAACTTCCCCCACTCACACACAGGAAAAAATAAAGGCTTTCTCTATTAAGTTAAATCCATGTACCCCAGTTCCGCCGTGGCTGTCAGAGGAGGCTGTGCTTCTTGTCACTCACCAATAGGTGGCACTGTTAATTCAGTGAGCTGAGTCCTGAAACAAACTGGCAACATTAATAGGGGTTATAGAAGAAAAATGCAAGTTATGTCTCCTGAGTCTAAAGGGAGATGGAAAATCCATAGTCTGCCATGAAAATCTCTAGTTTTCTCAAGGATTGAGTCTATCATGTGGAACTAGTAAATCAATCATACACCTTCCTCCAGCTTAGGTCACTGGGGAATTGCACACACAGGCTTCTGAAAGCATTTTTTTATTAGTAGTTTAAAAAATTAATAGAGAGTTTCTCAAAAATCCAGCCCCTTTGCTTTTAGTGTCCCACTTGTGTGGGTTCAAGGGTCTATCCCCAGGTTGCAGGTGTGTAAAACTGTGTTTAGCACAGTGCTATGCGAGACCAGTGATTTGTCTCTTCTATGTCTGTCTGTTTTGTAATTGCCTCTCAGGTCGTTGAAGGAGAAAGGACTTTTCAGCATCAAATGCCTGGCTACCTGCCATTCAGAAGTCCTCCTTTGTCGACTTCATGATGTTTCCTTGGCAGTTACCAAAGAGGTAAGACATTTGTATCAAATGTATGTCCACACAGTGTATAGAATAAATGTGTGTGTGTTTTATCTTTATTTATATATTTGCAGGGGACTGGACTAGACAACCTCTTGAGGTCCCTTCAAGTTCTATGATTCTATGATTTGCTCTGTCTCTCTCTATAGCTATTTTTAGATCTACATCTTTAGATCTCTGTCTGATATCTACATCTATATATACAACATCTATCTATCTCTATCTATGCCTACAGCAGAATGCAGTCTCCCTCTCTCTCTCTCTCTCTGTCACCTCTTTGAGTTAGGTATTACCATTATGCATTGTACAAATGGGGAAACTGAGGCACGGGAAAGCTGATTTGCCGAAACTAGACTGCATCATTTTCAGTAAGGATTAAACTCTGGAGTTTTGGCTTCTAGGTTTATGCTCGATCCACTAGACCACGTTTCTTTCTCTCTCTCTCAGAGGTCCCTGCTGACCTTTTCTCCCTCTTCCTTCCAGTGCCTGTTTTTAGTGCCTTGCTCCATAGAAATGTTTCCCCTCCTGCTTCAGACACAAATATTTCCTTGCATATCCAGAGCTCTGGAGCATGTGTGTTGGACTCCATGAGCCAGCCAGCCCTGGGATTCCAGGGCAGTCATCCATAACTGCTCTGAACATCTTTACTTTTTATTTGATCAGTTAATTGAGAGATTTTATTGTGCCCCGTTAGACTCTTCAATGAATTAAAAGCAGCCGCAAGATCCAATTCAGCCCTTGTTTGTGGCCTGCTCAGCTGATTGTCCTATTACTAGGCATAGTTTGCCAAGCACACTAAACCTTCTTCCATCTGCAGCAAACAATGAGAGTTGGCTCACTTCTGTAAACTCCGATCTCCATCTTCTGTCTGCAATACAAAGATGTAGCAGGCTTGAATAACGGGGTTAGAGGGTTACAGAGCTTATAGGTCACTGTGTTCAGATCCACAGGATTCAAATTCCCTCCACCCCCCTTTGAAATTCAGGGATGTGGGAGGCAGATGTTCAGATTGTACTTTGCAGCTCAGGCTCTTCTGATTCTTACCTCACTGTTCTCTTTAGGAAGAGATACCTTTTTCTCTTCCTTGCAGAAGCTCACATGCAGAGACATGGATTCATCTTTCATTTCACTCCTGTCCCAGATTTTGCTTTCATGGTCCAGGAATTGCATTTTCTGGGGGACTTGCATTGAACCCTTTATAGCAGGTGTGGCCAAACTTATGGACCCTCTGAGCTGCATACAACAATCTTCAAAAGTTTGAAAGCTGGGGCATGCTGCTGGGTCTCAGAATTTCAGCCCCGCAGGAGGTGCCTGCCCAGGCTTGGGGTTTCAGCCCTGCTCCTGCTGAAGTCCCGAGCCCTGGCACGCACGCGGGGCTGAAGCCCCAGCAGATGCTTTCCATAGGGCTGAAGCCTGAGATCCCCCCTTCCCACTTGGCAGAAACCAGAGGTGTGTGAGGGGGACACATTGGGGTCACGTCCCCGCCCCCTGATTTTTGCCAGGGTTTTCTGGCCTCGTTCAGTTACATGGTGCTGCCGGAACCCCTCCCTTCATGGCGGCTGCTGCAGCTGGAAAGCTGGGATCTGTGCCTTGGGTCGAGGCAGCAGCAAACAGCTGGGACCTGCAGGGAGAACCGCTGCTTTTGCTGTTGTCTCTCTCTAAGGAGCTAAAGCCAGAGGCCCCGCCCTGCAACTCCCAACTGTTTGCTGCTGCCTCACCATCCAGAGCTAACACCTGGGAGCTGAAGAGATGAGGCTGTTGAAGGAAAGAAGGGGTGTGTGCCCCGGCGCTGTAACTCAAGCTGTTGGGAGGGGGGATGACAGATCTTTAAGATGGCTAGCACCATTGGACCATCCCCTGCCTTTGGGCAGCACCAATCTATCTTTCAAAAACAATGCTGTGAACTCTCAGCTGCTGATCCATTCCAGTCTATAAGAACATAAGAACGGCCATACTGGGTCAGACCAAAGGTCCATCAAGCCCAGTATCCTGTCCTCTGACAGTGGCCAATGGCAAGTGTCCCAAAGGGAATGAACAGACAGGTTATCATCAAGTGATCCATGCCCTGTCACCCAATCCCAGCTTCTGGCAAACAGAGGCTAGGGACACCGTTGTTGCCCATCCTGGCTAATAGCCATTGATAGCCCTATCTTCCATGAATCTATCTAGCTCCCTTTTGAACCCCATTATAATATTGGCCTTCACAACATCCTCTGGCAAAGAGTTCTACAGACTGGCTGTGCGTTGCGTGAAAAAATAATTCCTTGTGTTTGTTTTAAACCTGCTACCTATTAATTTCATTTGGTGGCCCCTTGTTCTTGTATTATGAGAAGGAGTAAATAACATTTCCTTATTTACTTTCTCTATACCACTCATGATTTTATAGACCTCTATGATATCCCCCCTAAGTCGCCTCTTTTCCAAGCTAAAAAGTCCCAGTCTTATTAATCTCTCCTCATACGGAAGCTGTTCTATACCCCTAATAATTTTTGTGGCCCTTTTCCGAACCTTTTCAAATTCCAATATATATTTTTTTGAGATGGGGCGACCGCATCTGCACGCAGTATTCAAGGTGTGGGCGTGCCATGGATTTATATAGAGGCGATATGATATTTTCTGTCTTATTATCTATCCCTTTCTTGATGATTCCCAACATTCTGTTTGCTTTTTTTGACTGCCACTGCACATTGAGTAGATGATTTCAGAGAACTATCCACAATGACTCCAAGATCTCTTTCTTGAGTGGTAACAGCTAGTTTAGACCCCATCATTGTATATGTATAGTTAGGATTATGTTTTCCAATGTGCATTACTTTGCATTTATCAACACTAAATTTAATCTGCCATTTTGTTGCACAGTCACTCAGTTTTGTGAGATCCTTTTGTAGCTCTTCGCAGTCTGCCTGGGACTTAACTATCTTGAGTAGTTTTGTATCATCTGCAAATTTTGCCACCTCACTTTTACCCCTTTTTCCAGATCATTTATGAATATGTTAAATAGGACTGGTCCCAGTACAGATCCCTGGGGGATACCACTATTTACCTCTCTCCATTCTGAAAACTGACCATTTATTCCTACCCTTTGTTATGGGATAAGGCTTTGTCTTTAGGGCCCAATCCACAGTAATGCCGAGCACCCGGATGCCCACTGACTTCAGAGGGAATTAAGGGTGCTCAACATCTTGCAGGATCAGATCTTTATGAAGCTCATTCCTCCAAAGTGTTTTACCAATCCTAATGAATCCTCAAAACACGCCTGAGGGGAAAATGGGTGGAGAGAGGGATTATTTTCTCCATTATGCAGATGAAGAAACCAAAGCAGAGACGTTAAGGGTTCAGTACTGCCCCCTGTCGTGTTGAGTGTTCCTTACTCCACAAGCAGTCCCATTGAATCAGGCCTTAAGTGATTTGCTCAAGCCAACAGAAGGAGCTGGTGTCAGAGCCAGGGGTAGTTCTGTGCTTCCAGTCATATGCTTAGACCAATAGACTATATTTCACCTTTGAATGTGGTATAAAAATCTCATTTCCCCTTGGCCCCCTAGATACATGCAGATCTTCTTTCTAAGCTGACTCCTGTGTCCTACTCATAACTCTTCCTCCTCCAGGTTAGCAACCTCCGCTCAAAGGTGTCTCGCTTTGCTATCAGCACCCTTGACGAGCTCTTCAGAACCATGAAGAAGCACATGGACCAGGAGGTTGAGGAGATTACCCGGGTCCTGCTCCACAAGACAGGGGATTCCAGCGAGTTCATTCAGAAAGCAGCTGATCGATCCCTGGGCGTCATGGTGGGGAGTGTGACTCCCATGCGAGCAATGGCTGCCCTCATGGCCGGTGGTGTAAAGTATGTGACTCTTCCCTTGTCTGAGCTCTGCAATTTGACCACTTGCTTTGTGGGGAACAAGAGAGTGGTGGAGAAGGAATTCCCTCTGCTCTGGGGTATTTCACTGCCACTACCCATTTACACCTCCCATTATCATCAGGTCACCACATTGTGATGACCCTACCTTCTAGCACAGTCCATCAACATTGCCCAGATGCTGTGGTGATGGGGATGTGATACATCAGTGCAGAGCCCTGTGATGTGCTCCCTCCACTCTCCAGGTGATGGGACCACAGTCAGGGCCGGCTTTTTTTTTTTTTTTTTGCTCAGCTGATCGTGGTGGGAGGTGGTTTTTGTTGTTGTTGCTCAGCTGATCGGCGGCGGAGCCCCGCTGTCGTTATTCACGTGGGGCCCCACACCCGCTAAAGCCAGCCCTGACCACAGCAATCCTGGTGTGTGGCCAAAACCAAGTCTCCTACTTAATGACCATAGAGCATTAATCACGTGGCCACTGGGACAAACCACACATCATCAAGGCATTATTAACAAAAAAAACAGGGACCAGTCATATGTATGGTTAGAGTGTACCCACAGGAGAAACTGCATGGTTTGGTAGGGACCTGCCACACAGGGTCAATTCCTGAGTCTCCCAGCATTGCCTTTAAAAACTTCACTTTCAGTTCAAAATGCACAGCTGAGCATCACCAAAATGCCAGCTTCAGTTCAGTGCATCAGATTATCTGGGTCTTGAGATACAGACTTTTGTGGGAACCACTAATCTGGCACCTCTTCAAAGTGATGGTACCATACCTGGTGCTTTCAAACAGGTGCTGTTCATTGCAGAAAATGAAGGTTTGGCTAAAACTGTTGGTGAGATACATGTCTGTATACCTTCTGCAGCCCTGAAAACATTAAAACACCAAATGTTCTAGGCATATCCAGGCAGAGGCTCTGCTGGTTAATATACTATAGCACTGTCCCTCATTGTGGTTTTATGTCTCTGACCATTCAATGGGCTGCTGGATATGAAACAAATTGGTGAACTAAGTCCAAATGCTAGTGCACCAATATCTGTGTCAGAAAGGCATAATTGCCCCTCCTCTCCCTTTCTGGGTTAATAATCTCAGCAGGAACCCCAAGGACCAAATGTGCCATGGAGACTGAATTCCCCTCTCATCCTTGTAGGTGGTCCCTCTGTAACATAGTGGTTCTGTGTGTATGAATGGATACTGTGATCACTAATAGCAGGGTCCACAGAGAGGATAAGAGACCTGCTATTACCAACAATTAAGGAGCTCTCTCTTGGTCAAGTGGCAGAGGCCTGTGGTTTTGGAGATGAAGGGCCATATAGACATATGCTGGTTTGATGTCTTGTCTTCAGCCATCGTAACCCCCCTGTTCGAAAGTGCGCCGCTGAACACTTACTGACTGTCATGGAACAGATTGGGGCTGAGAAACTTCTGTCAGGCACCAGAGACAACACAGAACTACTGGTCCAGACTCTGGTGAAGCTTGCTCAGGACTGCAATCAAGACACTAGGTAATGATGTCCCTTTTACCTCCCAGACGCAGAAACCTTTTGTGATCAGTAGCTGACAAATAACAAATCATGACAATGCAAACTAATGTAAAACAAGCATAAGGAAAGCATGCTTCCAGTGTGTATACTGTTGGCTAAGGAAAGGTGCAGGATCCATCTCTTATGGGTTATCAATCAATAAATATCCATTCAAGCATTTACATTGCATGAGGCATCCTTTATTCAAAAGGAACGCAGTAGGACTAGTCCACAAATCACTTTCCTTTGGCTCCAATATGCACATATGACTTCCTTGGGTATCTTTTGGGTGTTACGTAAAACTGAATCCCTGGCCACTTATGGTCATTGAAAGATCCCAGAGCATTTCTGGTAAGATTAGGGGTGTTAGCACCCATACGATATCCTGGTCAGATTCTGGTGGTATTGAATCAATGCATTCTGCCTCCCTAAATTCCCCTTGCAGTTTCAATTGGCGGTGATATTTATCACTTTCCACTCTAAACTATTGTTGTGTGCTTTTGAACAGCTGCCATGTTCCACCACAGAGGTAGCTGCTCTTTGGTAGTGGCTGAAAAAACTCCTCTTCAATAATTTGTTAAAGCAGGTTAGAATCTTGCAAAATGAAAGTCTTTTTAAGGAAGTAAATTGTTAGGCCATTACACATGCTCATCAAAGAAAAAATAGATTCCTTAATTATTTAGTAGATCTCCATAGAGTGAGAGGATATTTCCTCATTGCTCTGCTGCTCCATGGCGTATTGTATGCAGCAGGTCATATTGTATAGTGATGTCAATTTGAGGTAAATCTTAGTCTTTATTTATATCGCTTCTGGGGGATTAAAAGTCCTTACAAAGTGCCACTAGCTCGTACTGAACATGGAGAGCATAAAATTTCAGTTTCTTTTTGTAATCCTGACCTGCCTCCTGGATAGATAAATAAAATGGTGATATTTTGAGATAAAATGTTCCTTCATTCATTTCTCCCCCTCCCCATGCTAGGTTTTACGGCCGGAAGATGCTGAATTTGCTGATGACTCATCCGAAATTCGATGGGTATTTGAAACAGTCTCTCCCATCACATAACTTGCGGGATGTTATGGCAACAATAAAACAGAAAGTAAGTGCTTAGTAGGAGATATATCTCCTGTTTATATGTACTGAGAGAACCTATACATGATCATGTACAACCTCTCTCTCTCTCTGGCTCTTCTGGTTCATGGAAAGGAACTGCAGATCTTGACCCAGTTTATCAGTTGGCAGTGAGGGAGGTAAAGTAGGTGGAATTATGGACACAAATAAGAAAGGAAAGTAGAGGAAAATGGTCTCCCTCACATCTAGAAAGAAAAAGGGCAAGGATGGGAGTAGTTCTCTTGAAAGTGTCAAACCTCTTTAATAGATAGGGAAAAGAAGATGTCCCTGGAAGATTTCCTAAAATAAGAGAGATGTGTCACTGTCTTAATCGGAGCACATACCTACTCCAGTCAGAAAATACTACCTCTGCGCTCATGTGCTGCGGAACTAGAAAGTGGTCCAAGATTCCCTACAGCCAGTAGAAAATCATCCTGATGAGCATGGGCTTTATATTCATTTCTCTTCTAGAGAAGAACATGGGTTTGTGGAGGAGCTGAAAGAATGCCTCAGGTGGAATTCTCCCAGTATTCTGTAGGCCAAGGATACCTTTAGAACTACTAGGAGGGTCTAGCTGTTTCCAGAGTTACCTGCTCTGCAACAGGCACCAGTTTGTGACTGCAGTGGTTTCGCATGTGACCAGATCTAGCTGACTGTCATAGGGTTTTATACTGCTGCCCATCACTGTAGCATCTGAATGCTTCTGATTGATTAGGATGGCAACAGTGAAGCCTCCAGTGGATTTCAGGGCATCTCTGGCTCTTCTCTCCCTGTTTGGGCTATAAAATTCTCTGCTTTCCCATCTGAAGAACATGGATCCTGGTTCTAAACTGTGTTTTACACTGACTGTCATAAGAAATCATTTCCCATCTTCTCTCGCTTTTTATAGATGCATTTTTTATATATATATATATAGGGGATGGAAGACAATGTATCTGAGCCTCCTTCTGCCAAAGGCCGCAGGGAGTCTAGGAACAGCAGCTTGACTACCTCCCAGGACAGTCTGCCTTCCAATGAAGGGTACTGAACATTTCTTTGTTACCATTTCATTTTCTTTGAGGATATGCATGATGGAGTTTTCAGCCTTATTCATCAATAAACTATCTCTAGGCTAGTCTGAATTTTTTGTAGCTATTTATAAGGATCAGATCCAAAGAGAACATTACTGAGCCAGGTGGCTGCTGCTAGTCCCGTGGCAATGCCACACCTGCCATGCTGGGGATCAGAGTTCAAGAGAGGAACTTGGTCCTTTTTGCTCCCAAGGCTGGCAGTGGAGCCAGCAATGTCTTTTCTCTTTTGATAACACAATGGATTTGTTCCATTGTGTTCAATGGTGGTAAGAGGAAAGAGAGCATTGTGTTTAGAATTTTTCCCAGGTACGTGCTGGAATTAATGAGCCCCACTTATAAGGGCCTAGTCCCCAGCCTATTAAAATCAATGGGAATCTTTCCATTAACTCGGTGGACTTTAGATCAAGCCCTGAGAGGAATGGTCTGAGCACAGGACTGGGAGCCAGCACTGCTGGCTTCTGTTCCCAGCTTTGCTACTGATTCTCTGGGTGGCCTTGTGTAGATCACTTTAACCCCCCCATGCTTCACTTTCCTAATTATAAACTGGAGATAATGTTAACTAGACGTTGCTTCCTGTAACAATAATAAGCTCTGAGGCTGAGTTATTAGAGCAGGCTCGCACTGTAATCAAGTGAGCAGGAAGCACCCTGAGGCTGTGTTTGTCATTGTTATACTGAAAATGTTGTTACCCAAAGGTGACATTGAGTTTTTCTGTCCCAACACCAGGTCCAGATCAGACATCCTAGCACCAGCCCAGCCGGTGGTTCGTCGCTCATCTCTCCGTAGTGTGGAAGCAATGGAGCAGCTCAAGGAGCTGAACAAACTCCTGATGGCCAAGGAGTTTCAGACACGAATGGAGGGAGTGACGTTGCTGGTGGAGCACTGCAAGAACAACCCCCAGTTCATCTCCGCAAACATCGTCCAGGTCTCAAGAGCCTTTTCTCTTGTTCCCTTTCCCCATGTACCCTGCTCAGGCTTCCCCCAGTACAATTAATTCCAGCTACCTTCACCCTCCATCCAATTAATTCAGGCCAGGCTGGCACACCCTTACTCAATACAGTTAATTCAGCCCCTGCATCCAATACAGTTACTTTAAGCCAGGCCCTACCTTTCTGCAAGGTTCCACTGCTGCTGCTCCCAAGAAGGTCTTTGCAGCTGCTGCTGCTTATGGCCATGTTGCTTTCTGCCTTCTCCTCCCCTCCAAAGAACAGTGAGAGGAAGCCCAGCTGCCCAGAGCTGTTTACTGTTTTCCAGGAGCAGAGTGGGGAGGTTGGAAGGAGTAGGCTGGGCTGCTACATTTTTCATGAGAGGGCTGGGAGATGGGTGTGGAACCTCCTAGCCCTGAAGAACCCAGCTCCAGCTTTGTGTTCCCCCTTCCTCTTCTGTGGATAATGTAGTGGCTCAGCCTGATCACTTCCCCCTCACCTCTCCTCTACCTGAAAAAACCTGTCAGCTCCTGGGCTCCCACATTAGGACCCTCTCTCTGCCTCTTGAAGGGAAGGGGCAGAGGACTCAGAGCTGGAAGAGAAGGGTCTCCTCTCCCACCTCCACCACCGCAGCAAGCTGCTGCTGCTCTCTGTCCCAGGGATCACTGCCTGAGAATGTGGTGGCAACGGGACAGGGAGTCAGAATCTGTTGTAATGAGGAGTGCACGATGCTTACACCTGAGAGGCCTGCCTATTAGAGAGACTGATCAGATCCTGAATGACTTCTCAGAGCCCTGCACTCCACCAACCCCAGGTTTTGGGAGGGTTGGATAAAATGCAACTTGGATCAGAACCAACCCTAGTTTGACAAAGCCAAAGCTATCCCCAGTTTGCCTCACCTGTCTTTCCAAATTCTGTTATTAACTGGTAATTGTGATTCTTCCACCCAAGCACTGAAATGACTCAAAGGAAGGTAAATGTGGGGACCTTAAAGAGATTGGCTGGCTCCCTTCAGTAAAAGGATTTCTGAACTTTATTGAGGAGGGATAAGAAGTATTTTAATCCCTCCCAGCCAACCCCTCCCCCCAAATCCCCTTTCCCTAACACATTGGAAAATGAGAAGCTATTAAAGAAACTAGTACCTGATTCTGCAAACAATACTGTGCATAGTGCTCACTATTGTGAGCAGCACATGGAAGTCAGTGAGACTTCTCACACTAGTAAGTGCTGACCTGGTATGAAGTGTTGGCAGGATCTGGCCCATTTTTTGTGCTTGCTGGAATCCTCTGTTTCTACATTTCCTGCCAGCCCCAATAGTGCTGTACATCCTGATTTTGCTTTTTTATTTTTGAACAGATTTTTGATGCTTTTGCCCTGAGACTTCAGGACTCCAACAAGAAAGTGAACCAGCACGCGCTAGAGTCAGTTGCCTCCATGATCCCTATCCTCAAAGATGGTTTACACCCAGTCGTGGTCTCCATGGTGACAGTTGTCACTGATAACTTGAACTCTAAGAATTCTGGGATTTATACTGCAGCAGTGAGGGTGCTGGACACAATGATCGCTAACCTAGGTAATATTTACTTCTTCCTGTTCCTACCATGGGTATCCCATCGTGTGATACCTACACAATTGCTGTTGCTCCATCTTGGAGTCAGTAAGCCACTTCTGGGCCTCAGATCAAAAATTTCAAAGTAGTCCCTTAATTAGCTCACTTGGCTGATGAACTCCACTCTGGTTTGAGGGAATGCCCAGTGGCTGTAGGGCTATCCCTTAGCCTGGCAGCTTGTGTCCTGACTAAATTCTTCTAAATGGCTCTGTAGATGGATGCTGTTTTTCACCAAAAACATGCGTCTGGCTGCATTTCAGTGGTTCTTCTCTCTTCTGTTTATGTTCTTAACCATACTCACGCACACAACCATAAACTACATTCACAACCATAGCATCTGAGCTCTTTCCAGAAGTGCATGAAGTGATGTGACTAACATCTATCATGTCTGGTTCTTTCCTTCTTCCCAGTGAGAAATTGTATAGGGATTTTTATTTTTATTTCATGTAATATATTACATGTTGGCTGTGCTATGTCTGTATTACCTCTGGCAAGATCAGAGAAGTGTGCCTTGTGCTTGGAGTGGAAGGTGGTGTGGTTTGTGGTGATTCTTAGTTTGTGCAGGACTTTGTTCCACTGTCTTGGAGCAGCTCCTGGGAAAGTTCTGTCCCCTGTACTGATGAGCATTACCCTTGCAGTGGACAATCCAGCTGTACCTGAGGGTGGGAGTCCTGGAGTGGGGTCGTCCTCCCAGAATTTTATATGATCTTTTAAGGTGTCCTGGGCCCAAACCATTGATTGTCTTAAAGATCAGGACTGAGATCTTGAGTTTGACATGTTACTGTATTTTGCAGCAAGCCAGCGCAGTAAGCAGAGATCAGGTGATGGATTCCTGGCACAGATTGTGCCTGGTCCTGCATGCATGTATAAGAGTGGGGTGGGGTGGAAGTTCCTTCAGCCCCTCTTTTGTGCACCTGTAGAGGGACCAAGCACAAGCCCCCTCCTAAAGTGCAAAGACCAGGGGTCTCTAGTGCAATCAGGGGTGCCAGAAACCCCACATAAGATGGGCAGGAAGTGAGGCCATGACACAAGCTCCTTCCCCAACAGTTAGTTAAGCTGGCCCATTGCAGGGGGCGCAGAGTGCTCTTTGCACTCTTCCAGAGTTGCCCTAGCATTCCCAGCGATATTGCACCTGCCTCACTTTCATTTCCTCCAGGTGCTTCTGCTGGGGTGGTGCACCTCCACACTGCCCCTTGCAGCACTCTTAAAGCCACAACGTGCCCCATAGCTTGGAAAGTGCCGTGAGACCCCTCTACATGAATAAAGCCCTCGCCCTATATACATGTAAATTGGTGTCATTATTGTTCTACCTATTAACTCGGAGTGTTGAGTTTTTCGGCTATGCATTGGGACTCATTCTCTTGCACGCTCCCTCTCACAACTGATGTCAGATGCGCAGCCAGTATGTACATCTTAAACAAACACAAACATCCATCTCATGCTGTCTCCCACCCACCACAGCTCTCAATCCGCCATGGTCCTAATTTTGGGACGAAAACCCAAAATGAAGGAGGAACAAAAGGAAAAACAGTAATATGGATCAATGTTTTAAAATGCTCTGAGATTAACGTTTCCCCCTCTCAGCTAATATTTTCTCTCATCTCGGTTTCATGAGTCAGTGTTGCCTGATAATTATTCACAACAATAAATGTGAGCATGGAGGTCTGGATATCTGTTGGGGATGGGATATGGAGTTTTTGTCTATAGGACACTAGTTCAAGTCAAGCCCAAGTCAACAGTGAGTGAAAGTTGTTACTCTCAGGTGGCTGCCTGATTGTCTGTATGGACTGATTTTACTAGTCTAACCCATTTGCCAGTGGACAGGTGTTTACATCACATTTGGCTTCCCTGCTGATAATTTCATTAGGGAGGGTTAAGGCTGAGGGCTGGTCTACACTAGAAAATTAGATCGACCCAGCTATGTCACTCAGGGATGTGAAAAATCCACACCCCTGAGTGATGCAGTTATACTGACCTAACCCCCGGTGTAGACAGTGCTAGGTCGACAGGAGAGTTTCTCCTGCTGACATAGCTACCACCTGTTGTGGAGGTGGATCTTTTTAAGTGTAGAGTAGGCCTGCTTTTAGTTAAGCGGACCTAAATCCCCATTTAGACAGCGCTAGGTCAACAGAAGAATTCTTCCAATGACTTGGCTACCACCTCTCAAGGAGGAGGATTTACTACAATGATAAGAGTACCCCATATAGCCTGAATGGGCGATAGAGACTGAATTACCCTCTCAACCATCTGGGTTAGGGTTGAGACACCTTGCCAGTGGATGGGGGTGGGCTGGGGTGAAGTTTGTGCTAGCACTGTTTTCGTTGTGCCTGTTCTATCAACAGAGGCTTTCAGTCTCCAAGTTTGTCAGTCTGGCATATTATTACCAGCACTAAATTCTCACATGAAAATAAATAAAATATGAGATCAGAGCAGATGTGTGTGTGATGAGAGATGAGTTTGGGTCTGAAATGAGGGATGCCCCCTGTAGTGAGGGTCACTAAGAGTTTTATACATTAAAATAAAGCTGTTTCCCTTCTGCAGAGACACAGTCTTATACCCTGTACAGGACTCATCTTCACACCATGGTGGACTGCAGTTTGAGTGAGCTACAAGTTCCACACAAAATACTGGAGTCTTACAAAGATGCTAGGTTTGCAAATCACTCACTACATGATGTTCAGAGGTGCTGAGCACCTATATTTTCCATTGACTTCAACTGGAGAGATGGGTGTTCAGCTCCTCTGGAAATGAGGCCCTTAGGCCCAGATCCTCAAAGGTATTTAGTCACCAGCTTCCTAGAAGAGAGGGGTCAGAGTGGCAAACCTTGACTCTGCATCCAAATTTCCCCAACATGTTAGAATTAATTGGATCTGGACTCTTAGTTTTGTTTGTTATAAAGATGGGGCTGAGCAGTAAAACCTGGTACTGAACATCCCTAGAGCGTAGGGACAAAGGGGTGCATGGATTTTGAGGTTGTTTCTGGCCCATCTTGGCTTCCCAGGCAAGTTGCTTTGATGTTGATGTGAAGGGGACCTTAACCCAGCAGAGCTTCTGTTGCACTGCCTCCTAGGAAGCCCTAAATTATGGGCCTTGACTGGTTCCTTCTCCTCTCTTCAGTTAATAAATATCTTCAGCCCTTGCTCTTCTTTTTTTAAATGGAATTTATGATTTGCCAAGTTCCTTACTAGAACAAACAAGTATAAATCCAGACCTAAATGATGGCTTGTTCCAAATGTTGTTCTGTATAGGGCGAGATTACTATTGCCAATAACTACATAACCAAGGCCTGTTGTAAATTCCCTTGCCATACAGATTTATGTCAGCTATAGAAATACTGCACTGGGTGAATATGCCTGAAATATTTAGAGTGTTCAAGAGGCAGGCCTTAGAATGGAATGATTAACTCTCTTTGCACCAGTGATCCAGAGCTCTTATATAGCTAATAGGATTTGCACCCTGCTTGCCTGTCGCAGTTCCTTTGTACAGGGAAATTGTTTTTAGACCATAAGGACAAGATTGTGTCTGAGTGTAAAGCAGAGAGAATTCTGTGAGGCCAGCACCACTGTGTTCTGGCCTCTTCACAGTAGGGGGTGGACCTAGAACCCCTCTCCACACCAGCCAGCAGAATGGAGGTGAGCATATGCCTCACCCTTGTATTGCGGTATCCACCAGCCATGATCCCTGTTGGTCTTGTGTCAGGTTCAAGCATATTGTCTCTAGGAGCTTCTCCTCTCCCACCCACCCCAGTCTATGTCTTAATGCAACACCATAACCTGTAAGCACTGGAAAGTGTCAGTACTGGAGCTATGCAAAACACATTTGTCTATGTTCATGTGGGTTTCAACTAGAGATGGGTTCAAGCTGCAAAGTTTTTTTTAATATTTTTAGATCCAGGGTTTCGGTTCTGCCCATCATAAAGATATGAGCCATTTGCAAAATTCAGATCCAGAACTGGATCTTATATACCCCCAAATTCAAGGATCAGGGGGTTTTGATTGGGATTAAGGCTGTCGAGCAATTAAAAAGATTAATCACGATTAATCGTGCGATTAATTGCACTGTTAAACAATAATAGAATATCATCTATTTAAATATTTTTGGATGTTTTCTACATTTTCAAATGTATTGATTTCAACTACAACACAGAATACAAAGTGTACAATGCTCACTTTATATATATTTTTGGTTACAAGTATTTGCTTTGTAAAAAACCAAAATAGTATTTTTCAATTCACCTAATACAAGTACTGTAGTGCAATCTCTTTATCACAAAAGTTGAACTTACAAATGTAGAATTATGTACAAAAACCTGCATTCAAAAATAAAACAATGTAAAATTTTAGAGCCTGCAAGTCCACTCAGTCCTACTTCTTGTTCAGCCAGTCGCTCAGAGAAAGAAGTTTGTTTACATTTGCAGGAGATAATGCTGCCCTCTTCTTGTTTACCATGTCACCTGAAAGTCAGAACAGGCGTTCGCATGGCACTGTTGTAGCCAGCGTCGCAAGATATTTACATGCCAGATGCGCTAAAAAGATTCATATGTCTCTTCATGCTTCAACCACCATTCCAGGGGAAATGCATCCATGCTGATGACAGGTTCTGCTCGATAACAATCCAAAGTAGTGCAGACCGACACATGTTCATTTTCATCATCTGAGTCAGATGTCACCAGCAGAAGGTTGATTTTCTTTTTTGGTGGTTCAGGTTCTGTCGTTTCTGCATCAAAGTGTTGCTCTTTTAAGACTTCTGAAAGCATGCTCCACACCTCGTCCCTCTCAGATTTTGGAAGTCACTTCAGATTCTTAAACTTTGTGTCAAGTGCTGTAGTTATCTTTAGAAATCTCACATTGGTACCTTCTTTGCGTTTTGTGAAATCTGCAGTAAAAATGTTCTTAAAATGAACATGTGCTGGGGTCATCATCCGAGACAGCTATAACATGAAATATATGGCAGAATGCAGGTAAAGCACAGAGCAGGGGACATATAATTCTCTCCTAAAGAGTTCAGTCACAAATTTAATTAATGCATTATTTTTTAACGAGCGCCATCAGCATGGAAACATGTCCTCTGGAATGGTGGCCGAAGCAGGAAGGGGCATACGAATGTTTAGCATATCTGGCACCTAAATACCTTTCAATGCCAGCTACAAAAGTGCCATGCAAATGCCTGTTCTCACTTTCAGGCGACATTGTAAACAAGAAGCGAGCAGCATTATCGCCTGTAAATGTAAACAAACTTGTTTGTCTTAGCAAGTGGCTGCAGGGCTGGCTCCAGGCACCAGCTTTCCAAGCTGGAGCTTGGGGTGGCATCGAGAATGGGGCAGCAGTCTGAGTTCCACGGCGGCAATTCGGTGGCAGGTCCGCTGCTCTTACCGCCGCCGAATTGTCGCCGCGGGACTCGGACTGCCGCCCCATTCTCGCCTGCCGCAGCAGCAATGGGGCAGCAGGTCCGCCACTCTTACCTTGCCGCCGCAGGACTCGGAGTGCTTACGTCGGGGGCGGGGCCCCACAACATCGCCTGGCGTCGGGGGCGGGGCCCTGCAACGTCGCCCGGCGTCGGGGGCGGCAGAATCGTCAGAGTCGCCCCTGATTGGCTGAACAAGAAGTAGGACTGAATGGACTTGTAGGCTCTAAAGTTTTACATTGATTTGTTTCTTGAGTGCGGTTATGTAACAAAAAAAATCTACATTTGTAGGTTGCACTTTCACAACAAAGAGATTGCACTACAGTACTTGTATGAGCTGAATTGAAAAATACTATTTCTTTGTTTATCATTTTTACAGTGCAAATATTTGTAATAAAAATAATATACACTTTGATTTCAATTACAACACAGAATACAATATATATGACAATGTAGAAAAACATCCAAAATATTTAATAAATTTCAATTGGTATTCTAGTGTTTAACAGGGCGATTAAAACAGTGATTAATCACGAGTAATTTTTTTTAGTTAATCGCGTGAGTTAACTGCGATTAATTGACAGCCCTAATTGGGATCGTAGTGGCAAACCCATAGAGTGAATCAGACCCTTGTCTTTAAATATTGTCATCTTCACAGTTAAAAAATCATGCATGGCAAGGCCCTACAACTTTCCTAGCCTACAGGAAGTAAGTTGTGTGCATGCCCCAGTCACTCTAACTCCTATATCTTGGACCCTAGATGCAGCTGGGAAACTCTGATTGTTCACAGGCATCAAAGTATGAATTTTAGACAGGATTTTCCCATCTACCACCTTTGATGATCCCAGCAGCAATGCAAAGTGCTTACAAAATTGCTCAGTAGCCTATCATAAAATTATTGCTCTTGAGACCAAAAATCCACCTGGAAACAAACTGAATAGTCTCTGAATAATCCCCAGCACCATTTATCTATCTTTACTTTGACATCTAGCTTGGAGAATCCCCCGTTTTTGTCTGAAGGCCATAAATGGCCCCGTACCTTTTTCTGTCCATTATCAGTGAACAGAACACAATCCATCACCATTTAAAGGACCCAGCATGATAGGTTGGGGGCTAATCAGACCTTTATGGTGATGGGGCCTAGATATGGAACTCGATCTTCCCTGGCATCCATCTCTCCCCACTTTTAAAACACTTTAAACCTTTCTGTTCCAGAGGGTGTTTTTATGTGTTGGGTTTTTTAATTTGATCCCCACTTTGTCCTGTATTTATTCTTTTTGTCCTTTTTATAAATCCTTGTGCTTTGGGACATAACCTCTAACCAACAGAGACTGTTTTTCCTTATTACATGCATTCCGATAGTGCTTAGATATGCTCCAAATGAACTCAGGGCCCCGTTGTATTAGTTGCTGTGCAAACATAGCTAGATACAGTCCCTGTCCCTGTCCCAAAAAGCTTACAGTTTAAATAGACAAGGCAGACAAACGGTGAGAGAAAGGGAATATCATTATCCCCATTTTACAGATGGGCAACCGAGGGCCTTTCTACACACCAAAATTGCCCTGATTTAACTAAATCGGGTTCTAAATCGACAAAGTCAAACTGGGACAATTCCTCGGTGTGGACATTTAAATCGGTTTGAGTGGCTAACACTGATTTGGGCTTATTTCAGTTTGTTGTAGGACACTGGACTAGGGGGGAGAATTTCAAAGGCACAAATGACAGGTGCCTAATTCTCATAGGAGGTCAATGGGAGTTGGGGGCCTAACTCTTCTCTGTGTCTTTGAAAACCTCATTCTAAATTGACCACTGGTCCTATATGGTGTGGCAAGTCCAATATATACTTACGAATTTTTTAAACCCCTTGGCTGGTTTTACTTGTTAAGCTTTTACAGGGAGGCTTTTATATTTGTAAATGCATTTTAAATCATTTTTACTATGCTTTATATAGCGTCTTGAGCCCTTCTGCCAGGGTAAATCACAGGGAAGGAGGACTCATTATAATAACAAACAGTGCTAATAAGCATCGTGTTAATGATATAACATCAGGTCTCCAAGGGAGACTCCTTCTAAGGAGGCTGGCACTGCTGTACTGAAAATGACATGAGAATGCAAAGGATTCATCTCATCATGTTTACTACTGTGGCTAATGCTCAACTGCTGGTCTTGCAACCAGTAAACCAATCTAGTATTTATTAGACAGAGTCAAAGCTGAGTTACTGAAAATAGAATTACCTACTACATTGCTTTCTCACTCCCAGCCTCCATTTAAAGCTGCCCTGTGCTGCAGGCAGTTCTGAGGTAAAGCTTGTATCAATTTGTTGTTGACTCTTTCAAGCTTGCAGTGTTTCAAAATATACAGCCTGTTCCAAATTTTTAATTCAAAAGAGAGCATTGCCTGTATACTTGGCACCTTACAAAATGAAGGGTTCCCAACAATAGTTTTCATGGTGAATGGAAAAGCTTTATTGAGATCAATACTAATAACGAATATTTTGCACTGCTATAACACCTTTCATATCAGGATTTCAAAGCAATTGTTTCAAAGCAGCAACTGATATGTAACCATCTCTGAGTGGAATGCAGCAACTATTTAACAGCACATATCAATACCACACAATAGTTTAGAGCTGGAAGTGAAGCGTCTATTTGGAATTTTTGACGGACAGAATGTAATTACCAGTGTTGGAATTTAGCCAGAGCACCAGTGCCAAATACCCCTACTGTCTGCTTGCAAAAAGTACAGCGTGATCATTAATGACCTCAGTTTTATGTCTCATACAAAACATGGCACCTATAACAATACTGTGCCCCTTAGAACTGTGTTGGGGCTTTGACTCAGAGCTGATACAGAAGGAAGCATGTTACCTACCGACCCATCATCCTCACTTTCTATGGCATCCAGATATTCCATGGAGGTAGCTCATCCAAATACTACCATTCAAAAACAACTCTGCCTAGCTTGTCAGAACCAACTATTGTAGGTCACTTTGTGCAATAGTTTTAAAACAACAGCCAGGATCCTAAATCAATCACAAGCTGTGGATAAAGAATTAAAAATACCTTTGCCAACCAAATATTGGGAAATCAGTTCTTCTTTTACCTCCCTGCCAAGATCTGAGTTATGGGGTCTTTTTCTCTCTCTCTTTGTGCAATGGCTCTTGATATCACAAGCACCTAAGACAGTTGCAGATGTTGGTGGTGATCAGATAATTTGTTCTTGCGGAGACAGCAGAGAATCTTGTGCTGAGCTCTTGGCAGGTAAGGAAAGGAGGAACTGATTTTAAATTTGCAGATGTTCGCTGAGTGTAAAAGTCACCTCTGCAGAAATACAACACGAGGCCTATGTGCCACTTACATCCCATTTAAACTGTGAGGGACTGATTTAGCTGTAGGGTGTGGGACTTGTGCTAGCACTCTGCACACTGGTGAATTTCACACATGCTGATGTGGGATCAGGAACTTTTGTTCTGAATTTGAAACCATCCCACGTTAACTTCAAGAGAAGATTAAATGTACACCATATTCTCTGAAATTTGCTGTATTTTAGAAGGTGCAAATATTTTCTTTGTTGTTTACAATCTCAGAAACAAGGATCATGAATGTGTCTCTGTCCCTTTCAGATAATGCATTGCTTTTACAAGCATTTGCCAGCAGAGTGCATTTCATCAGTGGTCGAGCCATGCAGGACATCACGGGTCACCTGTCAGGTAACAAACAGCTCAGCTGAACTGGACTTTTCATGGTTCATTTGGATTAAACTCAAGAAAGACTCTTGGGAAATGACAGATGTGAGGAAATCCCTATGCATTAACAAAGCGATAGCCCATGGAACAGCAGGAGGCACTGGGCCTGTTCCTGCACCTTGTGCAGTCAATTACACCCGTGTAAAGTGCTTGTAAAATGTTCCTGCTCTGATCTGGTCATGTGTTACATACACTTTGCACAGGTGTAAATGACTGTACAAGATGCAAGGCAGTGGAGAATTGGGCTTTCAGAGTCTAGTTATGAATCATTGATGGGAGGTCTCAAAATTCTCTCCTAAGAAAGAGAAACTAAAAATAGTCCGGCAGTCTCCTGAACGTTTTTAAAAGGACGGCAGTGTCAGATCAGGGCTAGGCCCACAGGTTCTGCTTCCTTAGGCAAATGTCTATCCCTGACAGCCTACGGACACCCACACCCAGCTATGGAACATTTTGTCGTCACTGATATTTTGCTATTCTCGGGGTCTGTTTTGCCTTTCTCACAAAGAGCTCTGGGGGAGGAGTTCTCTTGTGGCAAACATTTTGGGCTGGATCCCACAAAAGCTGGGACTACCAGCATGAGTGCAGACTGTTCATGTTAATAATGGTTGTTGCAAAGATGTACCTTGCTGAAGGTGTGAGCGGGAAATTCCTTCCTGACCCTGCAGGCTATCTGCTTCTACCCAGAAGCATGACATTGCATTTCCATTATTTCAATGTGTGTAAATGTAGTCTATTTCCATGTCAGCTGAATCCTACAAGCTAAAAATGCTGCTGTTTCTTGACCTATAATCACAGCTTATGTCCAGTGGCAGCCAAGAAATGGCAAAGTCGATCTTCTCAACATACACTGAAAGCAGCCTAATTATAGCCTTGCTTTAATTAGGGCTAAATCTACTGCTAATTATTCCAGCTTCTTTTAATCCAAGGTTTAATAAGGTTTGCTTATTCATTATGACTCTCTTAAGGGCATCCATATCCAGGGAAAACCTAACAGGGCCTTTAAAGGTAATTTTCATAAAGTAAATCTCTGTACACACAGAATTGAATTCTACAGCAATTTAATCTCTTTTTGCAAATAAAGCATTTAAATATAAATTGGGGCCAGTTTAGAAAGAACAGATGTTCCCTCTGGGATTTATTGGGAACAGGCAGCTCTCTCTTCTAAACTCCATGGTGGCCACTATATTTAATAGCATCTGTACTCTAATTATCTCTCTTTTTTAAATGAGGGACTGTAACCCTTTGCTGATTTATTATGGTTGTTTAAGTATTATTTAAGACTGATTTTTTAAAAAGTGAATTTAATGCTGGTGAAAGGTGCCAGATTTACAGTGCTGGGAATATGAAATTGCTTTAACCACAGAATAGCAACGTATGCTTCCCTCACACTATCACCAGCTAATGTGCCTCAATTTACCTCTATCAGACTGATGAGAGTTCAGTCTCCAGGCCATATCAGTTCTTGGCCTCTCTGTGGAAACTGCCAACAAAGATGTCAGTGTCAGGTTTTTGTTTGTTTTTAATGTAGCCATCTATCCAATTTGGAAAGTGAATTGAGATCTCATTCCATGAAGGGTGAAAGGAAGAATTGTCTAGTGGTTAGGACTTTATCCTTGCATTTGGGAGACCTGGGTTTAATTCCCTGTTCCATTACAGCCTTTCTGTGTGATCAGGGGCAAGTCACTTATGCCCTATCTGTGCCTCAGTTTCCTCTCTATAAAATGGGTATAATAGCACTTTCCTACATCAGAGGCATGTTGTGAGGATAAATGTATTAAAGATTGTCAGGCACCCAGACACTGTGATCATGGTGGCTATATTAGTACCTTAGATAGCTAGACATCTTGAAATTTGGAACAGTCCTTCATTATGAGTCACTAAGTACAAGAAAAATCTCAAATTAGACCTTCCCATCAGAAGCACCAATAGATCATCCATCTTTCTGATCAGATTTTAGTCCCCTGTGGGCTAGAATTTTGAAATTTAGGACAGACATTCATTATGGGCCACGGAGCACCCAAATTAGACCTTTGTTTTTTCATCAGAGTTCACCAAAAGGCCAACAGTGTCTCTATTGGAGTTCAACCATACAAGTGCCCTTTTGAGCTATAATCTTGAAATTTGGTACAGCTAGTTTGGACAGTTTATTACTGGAAATAGAGATTTGACACTTCTATCATATGTTATCAGAGGTTCATCAGTCCAACAGTTTACAAAAATTATATTAATTACTTCTTTAGGGCTGTCATGTTAAGAATGAGGCCTCTAATTTGGAGAAATTAAGGTCATTTGAGGTCAATAGTTTTATTTAATGGATAATATCATTTCAGTTTACTTATAGAGAATTGTACGGTTTGCATTCAGATTCCAGACAGCAGTCAGAAACAGTTTTGAGGAACTAAAAATAAAGATGGGCTTCCACCTTGATTGTTAAGATGCTTTGTCTTCTGTCCTGCAGCGCTTGTAGCTTCTGTCTACCCTCAGAAACCCTCGGCTGTGGAACGTCACACCCTGCCTGTTCTCTGGTATTTCCTGAACAACATGATCGGAAATGGGGTGTTACCTGGAAGGAGCGGGAATGTCAGGACTGTGGTCTGCAAGCTTGCTAAAAGCCTGTACAAAGAGATGGGACGCAGCCTAGAGGATCATGCTTCCAGCCAACCACAACATGTGATAAAATCCCTCCGGTACCTTTTAGACATGGAACTCCAGTGAAGGAGGCCCAGTAGCCTTCAGGACAGTTTACAGTGTGGCACTTGATGGGGTGGATAAATGAAGTGGTGGACATTACATTGGCAATCATTTTATTTTATGTTTTTGGAGAAAGGAATAAGTTTATAGATCCAGATGTATATAGTATATTTTGAAGTAGAATTAAACAAATCACGTATTTTTATAAGGTTTTATTTCCTGAGCTTTTGTTCCTGAGAGGTTTTACATAGAACTTATAAAAACAGTAATTATGTATAAATGTTGTGATTTGTAATTGTGTACAAAAGAAAATAATGTATTTATACACAGACACATTGAGAGAAGGAGAGATGGGCCTTAGACACAGTGAGAGAGAGAGGGGGGTGGATGATTGGGTACCAGAAGCAGAGAGTGAGAGGCAAATTCTCCAGGCTGAGAAAATAAATTAAGTGAGGAAGAGAGAAATATGCTGCCCCCAAGACACAAAGGGCACATCTACATTGGAGCTGGGAGATTTGCACTAGTGGGACTCAAGTTAGCATGCTAAAAAGAGCAGTGTGGACCTTGCAGCTCAGGCTGGAGCTTGGGATCTGAAGCCTACCTGTCCCTCTAGGCTTGAAAGTCCAAGCTACTACCTAAGCCACAATGTCAATGCTGCTATTTTTAACACACTTGTTAGAGTGCCACTAGCATGAGTTTGCCTACCTGGGCTGAGAAGCTTGCTCTTAGCCATAGTGTAGACATACCAACAAGAGCTTGTGGGAAAGGGGGGAAAGGAGAGAGAGAGGTGGGGCCCTAGAAGCAGAAAAAGTGACCCGGGTGTGATGGGTTCAGTTACAGAGACCCCCTTGGGACTGTCACCTGATGTGCTGAGACTACCTCTGAGCCCATTTTCTCTGCCAGTTTGGGCCTCCAGAGCCCTGCCTTGTTGAGCCAGATATGCAAGCCTGCTGCAACACAGACTCAGGGTCTGAACCATGCCCCCAAAGCGGCAGACTTAACTGAAAACCGCTTAAGAGGTGCTCCTGTCTCCAGACGCTCAGCTCCCAGTGGGATCCAAACCCCAAATAAATCCGTTTTACTCTGTATAAAGCTTATACAGGGTAAACTCATAAATTATCCGCCCTCTATAACACTGATAGAGAGAGAGATGCACAGCTGTTTGCTCCCCCAGGTATTAATCACTTACTCTGGGTTAATTAATAAACAAAAGTGATGTTTATTAAGTATAAAAAGTAGGATTTAAGTGGTTTCAAGTAATAACAGACAGAACAAGGTGTGTTCCTAAGTAAAATAAATCAAAATACACAAGGCTAACTTAATACACTAAGGATTTAGTTACAAATACTAACTTCTCACCCTAGATGTTATCTCAGGTACAGTCCTTTTCAGAGCAACCTTGTAGTTTATGGCCTGGGTCCAGCAATCACTCACCCCCCCATAGTTACAGTCCTTTGTTCCAGTTTCTTTCAGGCATCTCTTTGGGGTGGAGAGGCTCTCTCTTGAACCAACTGAAGACAAAAATGGAGAGGCTTCCAGGACCTTTTATATTCTCTCTTGTGGGTGGAAACCCCTTTGTTCGTCTGTGCAAAATCACAGCAACAAGATGGAGTTTGTACCCACCTGGGCAATTCAGATGTCCATGAATGATTCAGCTTTTTGCAGGCCAATGCCATTGTTTACATGTTAGTTTGAATGTTCCCAAGAAAGCTCAGATGTGCATTGGTGTCTTCCAAAGTCCATTGTTAGTTAAGTACTCCCAATTACTTGAATAGCCCCTTCACAATATGTTGGCCAAACCTCCCTTATGTGTTTCCTACAGCAAAAACTTCAAATACAAACATAGAGCCAATGCTCATAACTTCAGATATAAAAATGACACATGCATACAAATAGGATGAATATATTCAGTAGAGCATAACCTTTGCAAAGATATGTCACATGGCCTATCTAGCATAAAGCATATTCCAGTTGTGTTATATTTACACTTGTAAGCATATTTCCATAAACCTATAAAGTGCAACATCACACCAGGTGTATATCCATTTCTGAAAAATTGAGCACTCCTACACATATTCACACAACTCTGAAAGGCAGAGGGAAAGAAAGAAGAAGGGATATATGGGACCCTGAACACAGGCAGATTGAGGCACGTGGGGCCCATGAGAACAGAAAAATAGAAGGACCTTGAAAATGGTGCCTTGCCCATTAAATCAGAAGGCCAAAGAGCCTTCAGAAGGACCCAGCCAAAGAGGCCCATGAGTCTGAGAATTTTAAATTTAAGTCTTTATTTTTTCATACCTGAAGCTATACAGTAGTCAAACTTCTTGTTGCATTCTGTATTATCTTTCTGTGAATTCCCCTCCATCTCCCATCACCAAGGTCTTTTATTACAGCAAAGAATGGGTGAAATGATTCAAACCTTCTGAAGTGTTTTAGATTAATTTAGAACTGCATATGTAATGTAGTGTAAATGTAATGTTCTAGAGCACCAGGAATTCAGAATCTTCTGGAACATTCTAGTGCATCCTCTGAGCCAGGAACCTAGTTCTGAAACATTACAGAGTTCCCTGGAACTTGCCACCTTCAGAAATCTTCTAACAGGATCCAGGAATTTAGTATCTTCTGAGGTGTTCTACAGCACCTTGGAACTTGGGATTTTGGAAGATTTTTCTAAAAACCAGGTGAAAATGGCATAGGCTTAGTGTGGTGTGTAATTGTTCTTTAGAGAAGGAGCAAAGCACTGCAGAAAACACCAAATGCCAAAATGTTGAACTGAGGCTTCTATGGGGAATGATACTGTTAAAGAATGACCTGAATTAAATAAGCAAAGCCTGCTTTACAGTTACTTCTTCAAGCAACTTGAGCTTGCTCATCACCCAGAGTTTATTTTAGTTTTGGGGTTTTTTTAGGGGTAGCATCTTCTGAGATCCCCCGTTTCTCCCTCCCTCAATCTCAAAGTCCTCTCTCCTCACAGTTCCCCTCCCTTTAGGCACACCTCCCTCGAGAGCCCTTCACTGCTGAATAAATGTTCTTTGTTTTAGCTTCTTCTTCAGCTTCTCTCTAGCCCATGGGGATACAGTGGGAAGTTTTTGTACTTAGGAGAAAAGAGGCTTTTGTGTACTGTTTTATTTGTTCAGTTGTAGGGTTCATGGAGTCAAATTAAAAGGTAACTTATGTAACCATCTCTTAACTTGCTACTGGCCTGGAGTGTTGCTCATGTGTATATTGTTTCACAGGGTTGATGGGAATAAAGTGTTTCCTGCCAGTATGTTGGTTCTATCTGGTTGGGTTTTTGTGTCGGCTGTACAGTTGAGACAGTTTCACCATGTGCTGGGAACTCAGAACACAGAAGGACCCAGTTTTGCCCCTGCTAACAAGGGGGCTCTGTGCCTTACAGAAGATGGAGCAGGGGTGCTCTCTGGTGAACAATGGGATAACTTACAGTGTAGTAGCCGTGTTAGTCTGTGTCAGCAAAAAGAAAATAAGAAAGAAAGAAATTCTTGTGGCACCTTAGAGACTAACAAATTTATTTCAGCATAAGCTTTCGTGGGTTAGAACCCACTTCATCGGATGCATGGAATGAAACATACAGTAGACAGATATTTATACAGTCAGAGAAACATGATAAGGTAATGGGATAACTGCAGCTCCACTTCTCCCTCCTCTTGAACAGGAGTACATGTGGAATACAACTGAAGTGGTTGCTTGGGAAACAGAAGAGACAAACTGCTTTTGGGAAGGTTGGGAATGGGATCCTCACCCAGGATACTAGGACTGGCACAAACCCAAACGATGTGTTTCCTGTTTCCTTTCTGCGTTTGTCAATCTATCCTTATTGTAATTTTATTACAGCAGCACCTAGAGGCCCCAGCTAACATCAGAGGCCTATTGTGCTAGGTACAACGTGAACATGTGACATCCCTGGCTCCCAATCTAAATAATCAAGACCAAAGGTGGGGGAGTCGAAGGTACAAAGAGGTGAAGTGACTTGCCAGAGGTCAAACAGGTCAGTGGCCACACTGGTAACAGAACTGGGGTCGCTTGAGTCAGTGGCCAGAGGCCAATTCACTAACCCACCCTGACTTTGTTGTTAGAACACTGACCCTTGAGGAGATGACCCTGCTGACTGCAAGTACTTTTTCTGCTGAGTCATTACACCGGTTTACAGACCCCTCCCTGGGCTTTAAGGCCAACCTTGAGGCTCTCGCAGCCTATTTCACTGAGGTATATCACAGATGCTAATCCACTGTGGCTCCTGGAGGCTAGATGCAGATTGAATGCCCCACTTTCACCATGCTGCTAGTTGAGCAATGGAGTGATGCACTGACAGTTCCCATGGGTAGCAATTTACATGCCATCCTGTTAGCCGAAGGTAAGAGCTGTTGTCATGATAGGGGGGCAAAATGGCTCTAAAATAACAGGGTGAAGAAAACTCTAGTTGTAGAGTAGGAGTAGTAGTCCTTTGGGTTGGGACCAAGCACAGGGAGAGGGAGGGGCAGGCTAATGTTCAGATGTCAGAGTGGGGACAGAGTTGTCTTGACTCTTAATTTTGTTTGTTTTCTTGTTTTGGGAAGTATTTTTACTCTGTAATAGGGATTTGAAAGACAAAGGTGAATGAATTGAAGAGTGGGATCAAGGGATGCACAATATAGTAGAACATTGCTAATCCACTGCAAACCTCATTATTCCCCCCAGAAATTGCCACTCTCACCTCACCAAACAGCAGCAGCTATTCAGGGCCTGATTTTCACACAGCTTAGGGTATGCCGTCACATGTCCAGTTTGTGTGCACAGTTATAGTGAAGCTTGTGCTATGCAATTAAAGTAGTGGTGCCCAAATCCTTCTAACTGCTTATGAGCCCGGTTACCTGATTTGCACATACAACTGCAGAATCCTCAGTGCATGTAAGATTTCGACAGTAGAACCTGCCAGAGCCCAGGGGACCTTTGGGGACCTGAGGAGAAGGCACACAGAGAGCAAAGTGAAGAATTGATGGAGGAGGGAAATGAGAATAATGTGTCCAGGCTGGGAAGGATGGTGGGGCAGAGACACACACTTGAGAAGGGAAAATATTGAGGATGTGGTTTGGGGACTTGTGAGAACACTGGGGAAAGGAGGAAAATTTTTAAAGTGTTGAAAGGAGAGAAATGTTAGGTGGGAAATGAGCAGAATGGAGGCTGGCGACCTCAGACAGAACACTTTGATGTCTTCTCAATCCAAATGACATCTAGAGTGCAGGGAGAGGAGCAGAGACAGGCAAGACCTGGCAAGTGGGCTTACCTTCCAACTCTGCTGCTGAAGGTGAAGTAGCACCCTGTAAACAACAACCTATGCTGCCTCTCTGAAATGCTGCGAGAGCTGGGGCAAATGATGCTGGGGTGCATCTGAATGGGAATGGTTGAAAGTGGCTAAACATGCAGTATCTGAGGAATGGGGTATGTATATAGAATTTGCTGGATCTGACTGAAAACCAGCTGTTAGAAACTTGTCTCTCCCCTTGGGAGAGAGACTGCATTGAGTGAGCTATTTTCATCCTTGTTATATAATGATTGGAAATGAAGGTGTTGTTGTCTCTACCAAATTCCTGCCAGTTGACATTGAATTCTGATACTGCAATCAAGCCTTTGATGCCAGCTGAATTAAGCAGAGGTAGGAAAATGGTGACAGATAAAATTAGAGCTAACTGGAATCTTGGAAACATTTGCTACATAGTTGAACTGTGCCCCTGTGTTCGGAGCCTCAGCTGAGAAGCCAGTAACTGAATGGGTTTGGAGTATGAGCTCCCTCATCTCATCCTCAAACGTAGCGCCCAAGGAACGGGGTTTGAGCCACAAAAGGGGGAAGAGGGTTATGGGAGGAGCCTGCATTGCCTCTGGTAATACCTTTTCTGTGGATAAATGGAAGACTCCAGTCCCCCTGCCCCAGTCAGTCAGCACCTTTCACTTTTTAGTGAAGAAAAGAACAACACTTTCCTGGGTTTTGCCTGCCATTTGAAATGCCTGTGAATCTGCAGGCCATCTATTTTTGTTACTACCTGCCATCCCCTTCAGGAAGTGCATGCCAGCCAGTCTGTGGGGCACTTGGTGTTCGAAGCACTGACATTCCAGCTAGAGCCATGCTGGGAACGTTGCTCTGCTAAGGAAAAAAGAATCAGGCTTTTGACAATAATCTATTGACACCTCATAAAAATGAATCCCTAAGGTGTGATCCCAGTGTGATGCTGTGTCCAGAAGAAATAACGTGATCCTGGGATGCATAAACGGGGGAATCTAAAGTAGGATTAGAAAGATGATTTTACCTTTGTATTTGGCACTGTATTTGACCTGCCCGCAGCACAGGCGCTGCCTTCCGGCGGCGCCACTGGGTGTGGTCGCCCGGCGTCGGGGGAGGGGCCAAGCCCCCGCCCCGCAACATCGCCTGGTGCGAGGTGAGCTGGGCGCGGGCCCCAGGGCTGGTGGGGAGCTGCCGGTGGGTGCTCCAGCTCCGGAGCACCCACGGAGTCGGCGCCTATAGCACGCAGTATTAAAGGTGTGGGCATACCATGGATTTATATAGTGGCATTATGATATTTTCTGTTTTATTATGGATCCCTTTCCTAATGGTTCCTAACTTTGTTAGCTTTTTTTTGATTGCTGCTGCATATTGAGCAGATATTTTCAGAGAACTATCCACGATGACTCCAACATCTTTCTTGAGTGGTAACAGCTTATTTAGATCTCATCATTTTGTATGTATAGTTGGGATTATGTTTTCCAAAGTGCATTACTTTGCATTTATCAACACTGAATTTCATCTGCAATTTTGTGGCCCAATCATGCAGTTTTGTGAGATCCCTTTATAACTCTTCACAGTCAGCTTTGGACATAACTATCTTGAATCATTTTGTATCTTCTGAAAACTTTGCCACCTGACCATTTACTGGTTTTTACAGATCATTTATGAATATATTGAACAGCACTGGTCCCAGTACAGATCCTTGAGGGACCCCAATGTTTACCTCTCTCCCCTGTGAAAACTGACCATTTATTCCTACCCTTTCTTTCCCATCTTTTAAGCAGTTACTGATCCATGAAATGACTGTCCCTGTTATTCCACAACTATCTACTTTGCTTATGAGCCTTTGGTGAGGGACGTTGTCAAAGGCTTACTGAAAGTCCAAGAATACTATATTCTTCTTCGAGTGCTTGCTCATATGTATTCCAGTTAGGTGTGCGCGCGCGGCGTGCACGATCGTCGGAAGATTTTTACCCTAGCAACACTCGGTGGGCCGGCTGGCGCCCCCTGGAGTGGCGCCGTTAGGTGCCCCGATATATACTGCAGCCGGCCCATCGCCCCCTCAGTTCCTTCTTACCGCCCGTGTCGGTCGTTGGAACAGTGGAGAGCAGCTCGCTGACCTCCACAGCCCTAGCTTTACAGCACTCGTTTATCTTTTAGATAAGTTTAAGTACCGTTAAAGTACCGTTAATTAGTTGTTAATAGTTGTTGTTAGACTCATTGACAATTGTAGCTGGAGATTAGGGGCTTCTCCCCTTCTCTCCAACCCGGTACCGGGCCAATGCCTGGCTCACCGGGATTCAAGCCTTGCTCGGCATGCCAGAAGCCGATGCCTACAGGAGATCCGCATGCCTCCTGTCTCAAGTGCCTCGGGGAGTCCCATCTTCCGGACAAGTGCCGTATTTGTAAGTCCTTCAAGCCGCGGACCAAAAAGGAGCGGGACTTTCGTTTGAAGCAGCTCCTGTTAGAGGCGTCTCTTAGCCCGATGTCGGCGCCGCATCGTATCACGGCACCGGCCCCGGCGGCCTCAACGTCTGCGGCACCGGAACGTCCAACCTCCGGTAAAGAACCCAGGCACCGTCCCTCTCTACCCGGGACTTCACAGAGCCGCTCTCTGTCCCCGAGAGCCAAGAAGTCGGGTGGACCGACTAAGGCGCCGCTGCATGTGCAGCCAGCTCCAGGCCAGCCTAGGTCTGTCGAGGCGCCCGCACCGCCAACTCCGGTACCGGAAGGACCGCTGAGTTCGGTGCCAGTGGTCTCCATGCCACTTACTCCGGCCCTCCTTAGGCCGTTGAGTCCGGCGCCGCCGTCAACACCGGCGCCGGCCCTGCCAACTCCGGCACCCGAGAGGCCGTTGAGTGCAGGTCAGCCTCCGCAGGCTCCGGTACCGACGACTCCGGTCCCGCGAGGGCCGTTGAGCTCGGTAACCGCCAGCTCCCCGGCACGCTCCGTGGTTGAGCTCCCGCTGCCGTCCACGCCGGACACCTTCGCAGCGGCGCGGGACCTGATTCAGATGACCGCTCCGGTACCGACCCCGTCTACGGTACCGCCGGTGCGGATCATCACATCACGCGGCAAACCGGCCATCTTCCACCCGGTGCCGCAGGAGGAGACCAGCCAGCAGCAGCCACGTGCGTCTCCAAGGTACCGCTCGCAGTCCCGGCACCGATCACGATCCCGGCGCCGTTCCTACTCGCGGTACCGCTCCAGGTCTCCATCTGCACGGAGGTATCCTGACTCTCGGCGCCGCTCCCGGTCCCGCGGCCGGTCGACGCGCAGATCGCCGAGACGCTCCAGGTCCCGATCCGTGTCACGGTACCGAGATCATCGCAGGTACCGTTCCAGGTCCCGCCCTCGATCCGGCTCTCGACGCCGCTCCCCATCCCGGCGCCGATCCGACTCTCGACGCCGATCCGGCTCCCGGCACCGGACACCATCCCGGTACCGATCCGGCTCACGGCACCGGACGCCATCCCGGCACCGATCAGGCTCCCGGCACCGGATACCATCCCGGCACCGGACCCCACCGAGGAGGCAGACCCTGGCCACGCAGACGTCACTGCATGGCTACTCTGCCCCGCCCTGGCCTTCGCGCTCTGGATCCCGCTCTTCCAGAGCTGGTAGCGACCTCTACGCGGAGGACCGCACCATCAGCGACCAGGGTCACCTGCCAGAGACCGGGCAGGTTCAGGAGCGGTGGCCATTTTGGACCCCCATGGCATACTATGAAGCCCAGAGGGTACCAGCAAGAGCTCCTACCTCTACCACGTTGGAGCGTCGAGCGCCAGAGGCTACAGTCTCCCGCCCTCCAGAGGCTACAGTCTCCAGGTCTCCGCCAGAGGTAGAGCAGCCTGAAGCGGAGCCCCCACCCCTGGGCCCCGAAGAGGTACCCGTCGAGGACCCGCTCGCCCAAGGCCTGTCCTCTTCCTCCTCCCCTGATGAGGCAGTGGCTGGAGCATCATCATCCGGTCCACCTCCCATCGATCTAAGGGACCACCAAGCCCTGCTCCGCAGGTTGGCCCTGAATATGGACCTCCAAATAGAAGAGGTCCCTGAACTGGAGGACCCCGTGGTGGACATCCTGACGACCGATGCCCCCACTAGGGTTGCCTTACCTTTTGTGCGGACTATCCTTGCCAACGCCACATCCATCTGGCAGACACCAGCCTCAATACCCCCCACTGCCAGGGGGGTAGAGAGAAAGTACATGGCCCCCCCGAGGGATTTTCAATATCTGTATACGCACCCCCCTCCGTGTTCGTTGGTAGTCCAGTCCGTCAACGAGAGGGAGAGGAACGGCCAACAGGCCCCGGCGCCGAAATCAAAGGACGCCAAGCGCCTAGACTTGTTTGGCCGCAAGATCTACTCAGGAGGGGGCCTACAGCTTCGTGCGGCGAACCAACAGGCACTCCTGAGCCGCTACGCTTTCAACACCTGGGTCACGATGGACAAGTTTAAAGAGCTTATACCTCCAGAGTCCAGACAGGAGTATAAAGCCTTCGTGGAGGAGGGCAAAAAACTGGCCAGGACGTCGCTGCGGGCCTCCTTGGACATCGCCGACTCCGCTGCCAGAACCATCGCCTCCGGAGTCGCCATGCGGCGCATCTCCTGGCTGCAATCTTCCACCCTCCCAGCAGAGGTCCAGCACACTATCCAGGACCTACCCTTTGACGGGCAGGGCCTGTTTTCAGAGAAGACAGACCCTAAGCTGCAGACCTTAAAGGACGGTCGTACTATCATTCGCACGCTGGGAATGCATACCCCCGCGACGCAGCGTAGGCCCTTCAGGCCGTTCGTGAGACGCACCTATTTCCCCCCCCCGCCACGTCAAGACTATTACAGAAGGCCGCGTGGTCGAGGGGGTAGGAGACAGCAACCTGGCCGGCAGACCGGCCAGAGGCAGGGCCCCCACAAGCCATCCTCGGGGCCCAAACAAAATTTTTGAAGGGGCGCTCGAGGCCGGAGTACCAGTCCATTCCGATCCTGCACTCCTGTTTATGAACCGCCTCTCCCCCTTCTCCCCGGCGTGGTCGAATATCACCACGGACCGCTGGGTTTTACATACCATCCAGGGGGGATACCGATTGCAATTCGTCTCCCCACCCTCCTCCCACCCTCCCACCCCGTCCCTCTTCAGGGACCCTTCTCACGAGCAACTCCTTATCCAGGAGGTGCACGAACTCTTTACTCTGGGAGCGGTGGAGGAGGTCCCAAGGGATCTCAGAGGCAAGGGATTCTACTCCCGTTATTTCCTAATCCCAAAGCCAAAGGGGGGGCTTCGTCCTATCCTGGACTTACGGGGTCTCAACAAGTTTATGGTAAAGTTGAGATTCCGTATGCTCTCCCTGGGCACCCTTATCCCCTCTATGGATCAGGGAGACTGGTACGCCGCCCTCGACATGAAGGACGCGTATTTCCACATTGCCATCTACCCACCTCACAGACGCTTCCTGCGCTTCGTAGTGGGCCAGAGACATTTCCAGTTCGCGGTCCTGCCATTCGGCCTCTCAACAGCACCGAGAGTCTTCACAAAGTGCATGGCAGTGGTAGCAGCCGCCCTTCGGCGTCAAGGTGTTCAGGTATTCCCCTACCTCGACGACTGGCTCCTCCGGGGCAACTCCGCCAACCAGGTCCAGTCCCACATTCACAAGGCCATGGACATGTTCAACCGTCTCGGCCTCCTACTAAACTTCGAAAAGTCCACTTTGGTCCCAACACAGAGAATAGACTTCATAGGGGCTATTCTGGACTCTACCCTCGCCAGGGCTTTCCTCCCAGAGGCTCGCTTTCAAACGCTTGCAGCCGCCATACGCAGCCTCCAAGCTTTCCCAACTTCGACAGCCCGCTGCTGCCTCAGCCTCATGGGTCATATGGCATCATGCACCTTCGTGACAGCCCACGCCAGGTTACGCCTGCGGCCCCTCCAAGCATGGCTGGCCTCCGCATACCGACCACACAGGGACAACCTCGATATGATTCTGACGGTCCCACCGCAAGTCCTAGCCTCCCTCAACTGGTGGCTGGACCCCGCACATGTGATGTCAGGTATTCCCTTTCATCCACCTCAGCCTTCCCGCACCGTGACTACGGATGCCTCATCCCTCGGCTGGGGGGCTCACCTGCAGAACTTCCAAACGCAGGGCCTGTGGTCGAAGCGAGAGCTGACGTTACACATCAATGTCAGAGAACTCCGAGCGGTACGACTCGCCTGCCAAGCCTTCGCTCAACACTTGCAGGGCCGCTGTGTCTCCATCCTCACAGACAACACGACGGCCATGCATTACATCAACAGACAGGGAGGAGCACACTCCCTTCCCCTCTGCCGAGAGGCAACTCAGCTCTGGGACTTTTGCATAGCCCGTTCCATTCACCCCGTGGCCTCGTTTCTCCCAGGAGTCCAGAACACCTTGGCGGACCGCCTGAGCAGGTCCTTTCAAACGCACGAGTGGTCCATTCGGCCAGACGTCATCCACTCTGTTTTCCAGAAGTGGGGGTTTCCCCAGATAGATCTCTTCGCGACTCGCGAGAACAGGAAATGCCAAGTGTTCTGCTCCTTTCAGGGTCGCTCCCCAGGCTCCCTGACAGACGCTTTTCTCCATCCTTGGACAGACAACCTGGCCTATGCCTTCCCACCAGTTCCACTGGTCCACAGGGTCCTGCTCAAGCTACGCAGGGACAAGGCCAGGGTGATCCTGATTGCTCCAGCGTGGCCCAGGCAACACTGGTATACCACGCTCCTGGAGATGTCCGTGACAGACCCGATCCCTCTTCCGCGATGGCCGGACCTGATCACGCAGCAGCACGGCAGGATCCAGCATCCCGACCTGCGGTCCCTTCACCTCACGGCGTGGATGCTGCATGGCTGAACCCGTCGGAGCTGCGATGTTCCAGCCCGGTCCAGCACGTTCTGCTGAGCAGTAGGAAACCCTCCACCAGGTCAACCTACTCAGCTAAGTGGAAACGTTTTTCCTTGTGGTGTGGCACTCGGGGCCTTGACCCCTTGCAGGTGCCGGTCCACACCATACTGGACTACCTCCTCTTACTAAAGGAGCAGGGTCTGGCTCTCTCGTCGCTAAAAGTCCACCTAGCGGCTATTTCAGCTTTTCACCCCCGGGACGGGGCGGGTTCTGTTTTTTCCAACCCCATGGTCACTAGGTTCCTTAAGGGGTTAGAACGGCTACACCCACCGGTGCGCCGCCCGGTCCCTACATGGGACCTCAACCTAGTCATTACCAGGCTCATGGGTGCCCCATTCGAGCCCATGGCCACTTGTTCCATGCTGTATCTCTCATGGAAAACGGCCTTTCTAGTAGCCATCACCTCGGCTAGACGCGTCTCTGAGCTCAGAGCGCTTACTTCGGAACCACCTTATACGGTGTTCCATAAGGATAAAGTACAGCTCAGGCCACACCCGGCCTTCCTGCCCAAGGTTGTGTCGGCTTTCCATATTAACCAAGACATTTTTCTACCTGTCTTTTATCCTAAGCCCCATGCCTCCAGGAAGGAGCAGCAACTCCATTCCCTGGATGTCCGGAGAGCCCTCGCCTTCTACATCGAGAGGACAAAGCCCTTCCGGAAGTCGACCCAGCTGTTCATCGCCGTGGCGGACCGGATGAAAGGCCTTCCCGTCTCTTCCCAGCGCATCTCGTCATGGATCACCTCGTGCATCCGCACATGCTATGACTTGGCAGGTGTCCCCACCATGCACACTACGGCCCACTCTACCCGAGCTCAGGCCTCGTCGTCTGCCTTCTTGGCACACATACCTATTCAAGACATTTGTAGGGCCGCGACATGGTCGTCAGTACACACTTTTGCCTCGCACTATGCCATAGTGCAACATTCTAGAGACGACGCCGCTTTTGGTTCGGCGGTCCTAAACTCTGCTGTATCACAATCCGACCCCGCCTCCTAGGAATGGCTTGGGAGTCACCTAACTGGAATACATATGAGCAAGCACTCGAAGAAGAAAACACGGTTACTCACCGTAGTAAATAGTGTTCTTCGAGATGTGTTGCTCATATGTATTCCAAACCCGCCCCCCTTCCCCACTGTCGGAGTAGCCGGCAAGAAGGAACTGAGGGGGCGATGGGCCGGCTGCAGTATATATCGGGGCACCTAACGGCGCCACTCCAGGGGGCGCCAGCCGGCCCACCGAGTGTTGCTAGGGTAAAAATCTTCCGACGATCGTGCACGCCGCGCGCGCACACCTAACTGGAATACATATGAGCAACACATCTCGAAGAACACTATTTACTACGGTGAGTAACCGTGTTTTCACTAGAATCACCCTTGTCCACATATTTGTTTAAAACCTCAAAGAATTCTAATAGATTGGTGAGGCATGATTTCCCTTTACGTAAGCTATGCTGGCTCTTCCCCAACATATCATGTTCATCTATGTGTCTGATAATTCTGTTCTTTGGTCTAGTTTCAACCAATTTACCTGGTACTAAATTAGGCTTACTGGCCTGTAATTCCCAGGATTGCCTCTAAAGCTTTTTTAAAAAAAAATGCCAGTCATCTGGTACAGAGGCTGATTTAAGCAATAGGTTGCATGCCACAGTTAGTAATGCTACAATTTTATATCTGAGTTCTTTCAGAACTCTTGGGTGAATACCATCTGGTCCTGGTGACTTATTACTGTTTAATTTATCAGTTTGTTCCAAAGCCGCCTCTGTTGACACACCAAATCTAGGACAGTTCCTCAGATTTGTCACCTGAAAAGAACGGTTCAGGTGTGGAAATCTCCCTCTCATCCTCTGCATGAAGATCTATGCAAAGAATTAATTTAGCTTCTTTGCAACAGCCTTGTCTTCCTTGAGTGCTTCTTTAAACCTCAATGTTCCATTGTCCCCGCTGATGGTTTGGCAGGCTTCCTGCTTCCAATGTACTTATAAAAAAAATTGCATTGAGCTTTTGTGTCTTTTGCTAGTTGCTCTTCAAATTCTTTTTTGGCCGGCCTAATTATACTTTTACGCTTGACTTGTTGAAGTTTGTTCCCTTCTGAGGATGCTTTAGCTGAGGATGTTTCAGTGCAAATTACTAAATTGGTCTTTCATCAATAAATAATTTGCCAAATTCATCCCTGATCTAACTCCAGTGAGGTCAATTAATCTGACCCACTATCTCTTTGGCTCATTGACTCTCCATCTTAAACTTTCTCTCTCTCTCGTTTTGCCTATGTTTCTTTATTTATATGCTCCAGGAATAATTTTAGAGACATTCTATAGCCTGAGTTATACAAGAGGTCAGACTAGATGATCACATTGGTCCCTTCTGGCCTTTGGATCTATGAATTTATGTCTCTCTCTGCTATTACTCATTATTTAACACTGTGACTGCATTATTTATTTAAGTGTCTTGGGAAAAGTGTACATGAAAGATCCTGCACTGAGTAAAGTTGTATAGCTATATATATAGATATTTTAAATATGTGTACTAGAGAGGCACCCAAACAAAATATTCAGATCTGAATCCCATAACATTGGGTGTGCTTGGAATTTGACCCAGTTCTGGATCACAGCCTACTCCTATTTGAATCTTGTACTTTGGGACTACCTCTGATGTGTACATACACAATAATAAACATTAAACATACATCAAAGATAAAAGAGTATATCATCTATATGTGTGCTAAATAAAGGGGGAGGTAGCTCCCTTTTATGGACACCCAACCAGCCAGATAGCTATAAAATTCTTCTTAGTAGCTGTTCTCTACTTGCCTTACCTGGAAAGGAGTTGGGCACCTGACCAAAAGAGCCAATGGGAGGGCTATAACTTTTTATACTTGGGGGGGGGGGGGAACTTCCCTTTGTCTGTCTGTTGTGGTTCTACGGGAAAGAGGGGAACAGGGAGCAGTTATGCTATGAGAAGCTTTAAGCCAGGTATAATCATAGATCATCATACCTAGAACTACTATTTGGAACCCCCAAATGTGTAAGTAGATCAGGAATGTTTAGAAAGATGCGATTAGGATTATTTCTGTTTATTTCTTATGGCTAGTGGACTCCTCTGTGCTAACCCCAGATGCTTTTGTTTGCTTGTAACCTTTAAGCCGAACCCCCAAGAAAGCTATTTTGGGTGCTTAATTTTTGAAATTGCTCTTTTAAAATCTAGCAAAAGCCTAAGTTCCAGATATATTTTCTTTCTTTTTGTTTTTAATAAAATTTACCTTTTTTAAGAACAGGATTCGATTTTTGGTGTCCTAAGAGGTTTGTGCATATGTTGTTTAATTAGCTGGTGGCAACAGCTAATTTCCTTTGGTTTCTTTCTCAGCTCTTCCCCGGAGGGGGGGTGGGGATGAAAGTGCTTGAGGGTACCCCACAGGGAGGAATTCCCAAGTGCCCCTTCCTGGGTTCCAAGGGGGTTTTGCATTTGAGTGGTGGCAGCATTTACCAAGCCAAGGTCAGAGAAAAGCTGTAACCTTGGGAGTTTAATACAAGCCTGGAGTGGCAAGTATTCATTTTTGAATCTTTGCGGGCCCCCACCTTCTGCACTTGAAATGCAAAGTGCGGAATCAGCCTTGACAATATGCACCCCTTGCACCTGGGAGTGGGGTGGTGGGAATGGGGACATGGACAGGGGTAAGGGGGCCAAGGCTAGGGCTGCAGCTGTGGGTGGGAATGGAGCTATGGCCAGGGGTCAAGGCTGGGGGCAGGGGTGGGAGTAGAGCCACAGCCAGGCCGTAGTGGATGGCAGCAGCTGGGCCCACTGCTGGGTGTGGATCTACTCCCATCCTCAGCCCTGAGCTGGGAACAGAGCCACAGCCCAGGGCCAAGAATGGGGATGGGGGTGGGAGTGGAGCCACAGCTGGGCCACAGTGCGGGCCAGCAGCCAGGCACACAGCCGGATGTGGAGCTGCACCAAGACAGGGGATGGGGCCGGAGCCAGGGCTGCAGCTGTGAGTGGGGCCAGAGCAGATCTGGGTTGTGCTCCCTCGTGGGAGCTGGCCCAGGTCTACTGTGCACCCCCGTACATTCCTCCATGCCCCCCTAGGGGGCACACCTGACAGTTTGGAGACCTCTGGTCTAGTTTGTTATTTTAAAAAAATTGTATTTGGTTTCCTATTAGTTTGAACTGGGCCTTTGAAACCAGCAGTTTAATTGGTAGCTATTGATATCCGTATAGCTTGGAAAAACCAGTTCATAACCCAGTGTGAACAATAACATCTCAATGCTAAAATCACGGCAGCCAGTTTCTGGTGTTACAGGCAGAAATGTGTGTGTGATGTTTATAAATTGGGTTTTTTGAATCGCTCTGTTGAATCCTGTTGTATCTCCCATCAGTTATGGGCCTAATCCTGACAGCTGCATACAGCCCAAGCAGGGATCGTTCATAGGTGACAGGGAAGAATGGAATCCCCCATGGCTAACATCACCATGCTGTTACTTTATCCTCACAACAGTCCTACGAGTCCTTCGGGAAAAACAGGGGTAGACAAGACCTGCCCTTAAAATAAAACTAAACAGGAAAAAGCCCCTTCAGGTCTTTATTTAATGCATCAGAGAAATACAAAAATGAGCATTTAAGGGCTAGATTCTCAGCTGGTATAAATGAGCATAAGCCCATTGACTTCCAGGCTTTTTTACTCTAGCTGGGGATATGGCTTTTAGTTTTCAAAGGGGAATGTGGAGGGCATTTCATAGTGCATTGACCCCCTCCACCGATGATAGCATCACCAGCAGTGTTTGTGGAAATAGCAACACAGGTGGGGCTTTAGAGGTGCAAAACTGAACGCTGGGATGGTTTGGACCTGGGTCCCATTTTATGAGGAATGGGGAGACAAAAAAGGGCTTGGGAGGAATGGTTCTGGTGGCCAGTCTCTAGTCTTCAGGACTTATCTATTGGCAGCACTCGTTTTAAGTCCTCTTAAATAGTAAGCCACAGAGCTGTAGCCCCATGCTGTAGGGATGTCACCATCATCCCAGGTAGGCCAAAGAACAGTGCAGCCTGCATAAGGAGCAGCACCCCTATTCAGAAAGGGAACTAAATGGAGACCACAAAAAGACTCTGAATGTCTCCAGCATATTTTTATCTAACATTTAGTTAAAGATCAGGGAGCTGATTTTTGTTGGCCCCTTGGAGAAGTCCCTTAAGACACGTTTCACTGTGTACTGGAGGGACACAGGGTGTGGGGGCACACAATTACTCAGTCAAGGGGATTGGGAATTACAGCAACTACCTAGATGCGCTTCCTGGCTTCCACCCTGCCTGAGATTTCCAGTCGTCTTGTATATCACAGCCCAGTTCAACTATTTTGACCTTGTGAAGGTCGAGACTACGTGGCAGGGCTGGAAACTGAAAATCTGCTATTTGTCAACAGAGCCAGTACAGTTCAGGCAGATGCAATCTGAGCTTTTTCCACTCTCCCTTGCCAATAATCGACAGCACAGACTTTCCATCCTTCCCCAGGAGTGAGAGGTGCTGTGGGCTCCTTGTTCAGAGACCCTCTGCTGAGGTGATAACCTGCAGATTACTCCCTTTTGTAGGATGGTTTCTGTGAAGTGAGACTGCTGCTGGGTAGGAGACCAAGCAAGAGGATGGGTACAGCAAACCTATTTCAATTGGACTCTAAGTTAGGACCTAAACCAAAAAGTCTTTAATATTACAACCACCATTCTTAATACTGGAATTTACTTAAAATATCAGGTGATCCTGGGAGACCATTTCAGTACCATGTGCATTGCATTGTTCCCTGGAGACACAAACCCATGCTTTTAATGGGTATTTACATGGGAGCACAGCTGTTCAGATCTGCCAAAAATATCTTGTATTTTTATTTGTGGTGCACAAAATGTATGTATGAGTCATTGTACTTCAGAAGACATCCTTACAGTGTAAGTTGAGATTCCACTAATGTAGGGGAAACTGTTACAGAAGCAGATCACTTACCAGATCTCATGAGAGAAGACAATTTCCAGGATAAATACTGAAGTTTTTCAACAAGAAGACTGTATTATCCAATTTTTTATTTGCCATATTCATTTCTGGATTATTTTAGTTTGCCTCTACTAGATCCTCTGTAACAGGTGGCAATTTATTTGCTATGTGGATTGTTGTCCTAGCAGAGTGGTCTAATGATCAGAGTAGAGAACTTTTCTATGCTTTTGTGTATCCCCTCTGTAAAAATCGAGATAATACTTACTTACACCCCATCATTTTAGTGAGGTTTAGTGTGTGTGTATATATATTTATTTATTTATTTATTTATTTCCGATTAAAGGTGCTATGTTAGAGCCAAAATATTATTAAAGGTTTATATTCAAAACAGTTAGGAGAGATGCATTCACCTCTTGCCTGGATCCCGCATCCTTATACTAACTATATTTCTAGGCATACACCAAAAGAAGGAAACTTTCAACAGACCTTTAGGAGGTAGAGATGGGAAACCTATTTGATCATTGTGTCCAGCCCTCTGCCATTGCAAGATTTAATTCCCAATACAGGATAGAACAGGTATTAAAGTGATATTATGCTTGGGAGGAAGTGAGGCTGCAAGATGGAAACTGTCCAGTTAGATCAACTTCTTTGCCTCAGATTTAAAAGCTGTACAGCTAGTAAAATTTTTTAGTTGCAGGTTATACAGTAAATCTGAGCCCTGTTGTACGTAGGATCTTTTGCGCTGCTGGGGGAAGTCAGGAAAGTTTGGTTCATAGCTTTGTAATGACTGCTTTGGGGAAGGCCATGGTCATTATTAGCTGTCCTTTAGCTTCAGGTCCAATAGTAATAATTAAGAATAAAAAGTGATAGAACTGATGACGTCTACAGTGTCCAAAGCTGTTAATTATACAACTGATTATAGAGCAACTCAGGCCTCATAGAAAACTTTTATAAAGCACCTTCTCTGCAGGCCTATATTTTAGCATACAGGCCCTGTATTAACAAAGCGGTTTTATATATTGTGGCAAATTGCCGGCACTACTATGACGGGTCCCGCACTTTCTCTTCTTGTGGGGGGATTTCAGGGTGCCATTTCTTGCCCCTGAACTGGGGTAACAGCTATCCCACTAGTATCCCAGGGAAGGGGAGTGGAGAGGGAGGGACCCGGGCCCGCCCTCTACTCTGGGTCCCAGCCCAGGGGCCCTAGGATAGCAGGTAAACCTACTAGTGATTCTTTCCCCTGGGCTACTTCCCTCTCCTGCCCTTCAGCTTGTGGGGCTTCCTACCTTCCCTCTGCACAAGCCAGGTATCCCTTTACCTAGGGTCTTGGTCTTCTTAGCCCGCTGCAGCACTTCTCAAAACTCTCCTCCGCTTTCCTCCGAACTGCTCTCTGTTCGAACACCAATCCACTCTGCTTCACTCCTCCAAACTGCTCTCTGCTCCACCACCAATCCACTCTGCTTCACTCCTCCAAACTGCTCTCTGCTCCACCACCAATCCACTCTGCTTCACTCCTCCAAACTGCTCTCTGCTCCACCACCAAATCACTCTCCTTCAACTCCTCCAAACTGCTCTCTGCTCCAACTCCTCACCTGGCTGATTGAAGCAGGGGGATTTTATCGGGTGACTGGCTTCAGGTGCTCTAATTGGTTTCAGGTGCTTTTAATTAATCTACAGGGAATAAGGCTTCTCCTCATCCTAGATCATTCTCCTGCTGCCTTCTGGACATGCTGTATCACAATATATACAACCGCTTTGTCAATACAGGGCCTGTATGCTATATATATATATATTCTCTATTGCATCTTTCATACCACTGTCTCCCAAAAGCCTTGACAGTGTTAAATAATGTAGTCACAGAATTAAATGTTAGCAAAGGAAGAGGAAAAATTAAGAGGCTGAAAGGTGGGAGAAGAGATTTTGAAATGAAGAGTGTCAATACAGTGGAGAGAGACAAGAAGGCTGTTCCAGGTGGCGGAAGCTGAGAGAAAGCTCTTGCACTAACAGTGGTGAGACTGTATGGAGGGACAGAGAGTAGGTAAGTGTGAGACAAGTGCAGGAGACTGGTTTTATTCTAGTATGGAAAAGTTGCAAGGTCTGTCGTCTTTGTCCCTTACTCCTGCCACCTATTCCCCAGTGGAAGTCACAACCTCTGTTTGTGACATTATTCTTATAAGTATTCATCATAAATGGCGGTGGGTCTACGATGCGTAGTTTGGATCCTGATCCAAAATGCTCGATGCTCCAATCCAGAATTTTGGTTTGGCTGATTATAGACTGTAGCTGAGGAGGACAGTGGGAAAAGGCCCCTACTTGTACTAAATGTGCTATGACAACTTCCATGTCTATGGAGAGGACACACAGGATCTTTTGGCTAGGTCCACAATGGTACTAGGGACCTAACTGTGTCTTTAGGTGCCTAAGTCCAATATTTAGGCACCACTGACATTCTCAAAACCACTGCTCAGCTGCTGCCTAATCCCAGAGGTGACTAAGTATTCGCCAGTTGGCGTCTGCAAAGTCGCCTAAGCACAGAAGCCACCCACAGCTGAAAAGCTGTTCAAGGCCCTCACTGAAGCTGAAGCCCTGGCAGTCCCAAAACAGGATTCTAAAGTCGACATTCCCCCACCTATCTTGCCTGTGGGATCAGCATTTTCAGCGCATGCCTACAGGATCGGGCCCTACACAAACGATGGCCAGGGTGAGTTGATTGGGTGTTTTCAGGCTCAGGTCTTAGTCCCTGTCCCAGCTTAGAACACTCACCTGGGCTGTGGGAGACCCAAGTTCATGTCTCTGTCCTAAGGACTGCTTAATTATTTATACCAACAGGAGCACTTGAGACCCACCCCAGAATAACCCATAATCCAGGGGTCAGGACACTTACATGGGAGGCCCAGATTCATATGAGTGCTCTAATGGGGTGATTTTTTCTTTGAGACGTGGCTGCTGCCCTGGCTTTGGCACCTAACTCCAGGAGCGGGTTCGTGGCTGAGAATCCCAACTGGAGATAGGTGCCTCCCTCTAGCCCATCAGTCAGATGCTCAGATCAGTGGGAGTTAGGAGCCTAAGAACCTTTATGAATCTGGGGCCTTTCCTCTGAATTTCTCTCCTGGTTGGCTTCGACAGCTCCCCGGTCAACATGCTCGCTTCTGTGAATCCCTTTTTTAGACGCCTAAGTCTCCCCATGCCTAACTCAGGGCTGAGATTCCTCTAGGTAGCAGGATGCCTAGAGGTTAGGTGTTGCAACACTCAGTATTGCAATGTCTAATCTTCACTACCCGCCGGATCGGAGGGTAGAGATTGATCCCCAAAAGCGCTCCCCGTTGACTCTGGTACTCCAGCTTGCGAGAGGCGCAAGCGGAGTCGGCGGGGGAGCGGCAGCGGTCGACTCCCTGGTGTGAGGATGGCCAGGTAAGTCGATCTAAGATACGTCAACTTCAGCTATGCTATTCGCGTAGCTGAAGTTGCGTATCTTAGATCGATCCCCTCCCCGCTAGCGTAGACCAGGAAGGGGGGGGCACACATAGTAACCCTGGAGGGAATTAAGTTTATCTGATGTGGAAAGAAAAATGGTTGAATCATCTCTAAATGGATTGCACTGGCGATCCCCTAACTGATGACACAGGACGGTTTGAGCAAGTCACTTCGGGTGGCATCCAGAAGGGACTTAGGCATTGCAATGCTGAGCAGCACAGCGCCTTGCTTTTAGGCACCTAGAAAATAACAAGAACACACTGTGATCCACAAAGCTGAGTTTGGCACCTAGGCTCCCATACAATGAATGAGGAGAGACAGGCACCTTAGACTGCTATCCACAAAACCCAGAACGCTAGACAAGGAGCTGCCTACGCTGGCCAATGGGAGGTGCTGGTGAGAGGAGTGTGGGCTAAGCCCTGCCTCTCTCTTGAAGATAGGTGCCTATCTCTGCTTGGCATTTCATGAACGGGAACCAGCTGCCTGCAGTCAGGTGGCTTAGGCACCTAAGGTGTTTTTTGCAGGAATGAGGTAGACGTCTGCCTCGCTCCACACAAAATAGTGGAGGAGGAGAAGGCTGCTGGGTGCCCACCTTATCATTTTTAGCCCAGTGGTTAGGGCACTCACCTGGCATGTGGGTAACTGGAGTTCAATTCCCTCCTCTCTGCCACAGGGGGGAGGAAAGGATTTGAACAGGGGTCTCCCACTGCTCAGGAAGGTGCTCTAACCACTGATGGTGGTTAGATATTTGAGATATTCTGATGGTGTGGGGTTCCCTCAGTCTCTACTGTTGAAGCTTATCCACCGTAGAAAAATAATGAGAGAGTGACTGGAGTAGGGGAGCTGGATCCTGGTTCTCCCACCTCCCAGGTGGATGCCCTAAGCACTGGGCTACAGAGTAAGTCTCTCTTTCTTACCTAATGACTATTTAGGTATTTATCGACATTGGAACAGTCATTGGGGAAGTGGAGGAGGGCGAGAGAAAGAGACAGAGTCTGTAGTTCACTGGTTAGGGCACCCCCTCCACACACATGAGGGAGACGCTGGGTCCAGTCCCCCTGCTTTGATTTAGGTGCTTAAATCTGGGATTTAGGCACCTAAGTACCTTTGTGGATCTGCGGCTTAATTGCTCTGTGTTTCAGTTTCTTCCCCTCTATAACATGGGGCATAACAACCGCTTCTCAGAATAACTGGCTCGTAGGGATGACTTAATTAATGATTATAAAATTCTTTGGACTCTTGGATGGAAGGAGCTCTAGAAATACAAGTACTGTTGTTATTACTATTTTATTTCATAGGGTATCACTAACTTGAGCAGTATTCACAAGTCTGTTTTTAAGAGCTGGGGTAGTTTTGGAAGCCAAAGGAAGCAATGAGCCCTGTCTATGGTGGTTTCAGGTTGTCTGTAGATGCTAAGGGCCTTGTCATTTCACACTGTTTAAGATTTAAGCAGTGTCACTGGTAGTTGGCGCTGGCCCAGCTCTCAGCCTGGTAAAGGTCAGCAGATGAAATGCTGCACAGAGCACTTAACTCATGGCTATGCAACCAGCAGCTCCTGGCTGGAAAGCTGATACTGTTTGAATCTTCTTGCAAGACAAGTGAAATGTGATTAGAAGCACAGGTGCAACTTTACCTTGCGTTTAGCTTCAGAGTGTACAGCAGGGCCCGGCGTGTGTCTAGAGCTATGCCGGCTTCTTCTGCAATGAGGAGCTGCTTCACTGAACACATTCCGGAGTTAACCCTTTGGCTGCTGCCTCCACAAGGTGGTTCTGTTTGCAGTAACTTTACATAGAATCTCAATTGAAATTAATACAATGTTGTCAGCTGGTACCAAACTAAGCTTAAATTAGAGAGCAAAGGAGCTAATAGGCCAGAACAGTTATTAGTTATGCCAATCGTCTCCACTCGGGATCTTTTAACCTAGGGGAACATATTTTTTGTTAATGAAGTTTCAATGTAAAATAATTGGTATTGGGGCCTTTTCCACTTAAAAAGAAACCAAAATTAACTCACGGCACTCAAAAACATTTCCTTTATTTTTATAGCATAGAGTACACATTTAACATGCTGGGTAAGAAATCAGCAAAGATCATTTTGAATGAATATTTACACTCTTAGTATACACATATATAGAGAGAGTGAGAGAGAGAGAGTATATTCACACCTATATACATATAAACTCTGGGTTACTTTACAGCAGTAAAAAAATCTTACAAAAGCTAACACAATGTTATAAAACAGTTCAGTGCCAGGAATGCTGGATTTATGTGCAATTACAAGCATTGGCCGAAAATATACTGTAACCAAACCATGGCCACATAGGCGTTCAGTACTGTCACTATACTGCACATCATGACCACTCAGAACCTCATGCAGCAACAAGACTAAGAACATAAGAATGGCCATACTGGGTCAGCTCAATGGTCCGTCTAGCCCAGTATCCTGTCTTCCAACTCCGGATGGTGCCAGATGCTTCAGAGGGAGTGAACAGAACAGGGCAATTATTGAGTTGTCCAGTCCCAGTCAGCGGCTTAGGGACACCCAGAGCCTAGGATTGCTTCCATGACCATCTTGGCTGAAGAGCCATTGATGGACCTATCCTCCATGACCTTATCTAGTTCTTTTTGACCCCAGTTATATTTTGGCCTTCACAACATCCCCTGCGAATGAGTTCCACAGGTTGACTGTGTTGTGTGAAGGAGTACTTCCTTATGTTTGTTTAAAACCTGCTGCCTATTAATTTCATTGGGTGACCCCTGGTTCTCATGTTATGTGAAGAGGTAAATAACATTTCCTTATTCGCTTTTTCAGCATCATTCATGATTTTATAGACCTCTATCATATCTCCATTTGTCATGTCTTTTCTAAGACGAACAGTCCCATTCTTTTTAACCTCTCCTCATAGGGAAGCTGTTCCATTCTCCTAATCATGTTTGCTGCCCTTCTCTGTACTTTTTCCAATTCTAATACATCTTTATTTGAGATGAGATGATCAGAACTGTATGTAATATTCAAGATGTGGGCGTACCATGGATTTATATATTGGCATTACAATATTTTCTATCTTATTACCTATCCCTTTCCAAACGGTTCCTAACATTGTTAGCTTTTTTGACTGCAGCTGCAGATATTTTCAGAGAACTACCCACAATGACTCCAACATCTTCTTGAGCTAATTTAGACCCCATCATTTTGTATGTATAGTTTGGATTATGTTTTCCAGTGTGCATTAGTTTGCATTTATCAACACTGAATTTCATCTGCCATTTTGTTGCCCAGTCACATAGTTTAGTGAGATCCTTTTGTGACTCTTTGCTTTGGACTTAACTATGTTGAGTAATTTTGTATCATCTGCAACTTTGCCACCTCATTGTCCATCCTTTTTTCCAGATCATTTATGAACATGTTGAACAGCAGTGGCCCCAATACAGATCCTTGGGGACTCCACTATTTACCTCTCTCTATTGTGAAAACTGACTGTTTATTCCTACCCTTTGTTTCCTGTCTTTTAATTAGTTACGGATCCATGAGAGGACCTTCCCTCTTATCCCTCGACTAGAACATAGACTCTTCTTGTCCAAATGCTCAGTACCCTCTCTACGTAAGCTAAAAGAGAACCTCTTAGCTATAAGTAGTATAGGTTCTATGACACACACTTGAGCCATTCAGATTCTATCCAATAGAGGGCAGTAGCATAAATACACACTAGTCAGGTCATTACAACACATTCAGGCCAGCTCCAAAATTCTGCATAAGCTGTGTGTGTTTTCATTTGCCAGGGAGTTTCCTCCCTAATGTCCAAGACAGTGCTAGGAAAGCCCCTGAGTTAACATGTCAGCACATGTGTCACATCCTAAAGGGTACATGGTTTTCAAGACAAGAGGCCTTATTGGGCTTCCTAGCCAGTTAGCACATACACTATACTGCTTCTAACAGGACGTGCATTGCTCCTGGTGAGTGGACTAGCAAAGTGCTCTTCCAGATCATTGGATTCCTGGACATTCTCTGCCAGCAGAAATCTTTTTGCAGATGATATATCTACCAGCAACTTTTCTCCTCCTTGATGTGCTATTAATCTTGGGCCAGGCAGGACACGGTCCTTGGAAAACATAAGTAAACACTTTTTTATAAACCTGCCATTTGTATAATATCGATTACAGGAAATTTTAACATAAGGCCTTTAAGTGAGAGAGGAAATGAAATTGCTTAGTAATAACTGAATGGAATAAATGCTATTATTGAGTTCTTTCACCTTGGCACGGTTTCAGTGTATTAAAAAGAAGATGGAGGAAGGCTGTCTTGTGGTTAAGGCACTGGATTAGGACTCAAGAGGTTGAGGTCCCTTCTCAGCTTTGCCACAGACTTCCTATGTGATCGTCTACAAGTCATTTTAGCTCTCTGTGCCTCAGCTCCTGCTCTGTAAAACTGGTGTGTGAGGATAAAAATCATTCGTGTATGTGAAATGCTCAGATACCATAGTGTTGAGAACCAGAGAAAAATCTATAAATAAAGGGGAGGATTTTACAGGGTTCTCCCCCACCCCCCTGTATATTACATATTATTCACATTTGGAAAGAGGTCCAGTATTAGTTAAAAAGCTGCATACTAGTTATAAAGGGGACCCTAATCCTTTGATCAAAGATGAATAAATACTGAACCTATATCTCAGTGGTTGCTCTTATAACCTAGTATTAACTAATGATCAATAGCTTAGATTAGGAATGTGTTACAAATTGCTAACGAGCTTTTGTGTCAAAGCCTAGAGGTCCGATAGTCTGAAAATACCCAATTGTTTTTAAAAAATATATATCATAGAATATCAGGGTTGGAAGGGACTTTAGGAGGCTAGCTAGTCTAATCCCCTGCTCAAAGCAGGACCAATCTCCAATTTTTGCCCCAAATGGCCCCGCCCCAAAGATTGAACTCACAACCCTGGGTTTAGCAGTCCAATGCTCAAACCACTGAGCTATCCTTCCCCCTTATATAGTGTGAAGGATTGTGGATGAAAGCCGTGGAGCTTTGGATCCAAAAGGAGTTGCTATTTCACTTGATCTAGAAAAGAGAATTCTCATACTTAGAAATTGCCTACCACTATCCTCTAGCTGCTTGACAGTTCGGGACCAATCCAACTACCATTTAAATCAACAGGAGTCCTTCCACAATCTTCAGTGGAAGTGGGCTAAATCCTGTCTTAATTCATGGATCAAAAGGAGAACAGGATTCTCCCATATATACTGTAAAATGTGCAGTTGTGTAGGTGATCTAGTATTTATAAAATGGCTGATTACATATTACCACGGTTCTCTAAGAAGGATTAAGGTTCTTGTTCTGGGAACTAGAAGTGATGAGATTACACAATGGTTAAACATATGTCATAAGATCAAAACCTCTCTGCAAGAGGAATGTATCTTATTCTATTTTTTAAAAAACAATTTTATTTTTTATTAACTGGACTTGATTTTATTCCCTGCATGCCCATGGAACACATAGGGTAAAGTCCTGGCTTTACTTAGTCCATGGGTGGGCAAACTATGGCCCGAGGGCTGCATCTGGCCCCCCAGATGTTTTAATCTGGCCCTTGAGCTCCCGCTGGGGAGCGGGGTCAGGGGCTTGCCCCACTCCGTGCAGCTCCCGGAATCAGCGGCATGTCCCACCTCTGGCTCCCACGTATAGGGGAAGCCAATGGGCTCTGCACACTGTCTCCGCCCCAAGTGCTGCCCCCGCAGCTTCCATTGGCCAGGAACAGCAGCCAATGAGAGCTGCAGGGGTGGCGCCTGCGGACAGGGCACTGTGCAGAGCCACTTGGCCGCACCTCCGTGTAGGAGCTGGAGGGGGGGACAGGCTGCTGCTTCTGGAAGCTGCTTGAGGTAAGCACTGCCCAGATCCTGCACCTCTGACCCCCTCCTTGCCTCAATCCCCTGTCCCAGCCCTGTTCTCTCTCCCACCCTCCAAACCCCTCTGTCCCAGCCTGGAGCATCCTCCCACACCCCGAACTCCTCATTTCTGGCCCCAGAGCCTGGAACCCCCAGTCAGAGCCCTCACCCCCTCACACATTCCAACCAGGGCCGGCACCAGCCAACCAAGCACGTGCTTGGGGCGGCACCTGGAGGGGGGCAGCGCTGAGGTGTTTTTTTTGTTTTTTTTTTAAACACTCTTCCCAGCTGGGGCAGCGGAGCCGCGGGCCAGCCCCGCTCCCAGGCGGTACCCCGGCCGGGACAGCGGGGAAGCCACCCTTCCCGCCGGCGCCCCAGCCAGGGCTGCAGTGAGGATGCCGCGCTCCACGCCAGCGCCCTGGCCGGGGCAGCGGGAATGCTGCCCTCTCTGCCGGCGCCCCGGCCGGGGCAGCAGAGAGCGCAGCATAGCCCCGGCCGGCGGAGCGGGGCCGCGGGCATGGGCATGCCACGCTCCCTGCAGGCGCCTGGGCCGGGGGAGCGGGGCCACGGGAATGCCGCCCTCCCTGCCGGTGCTCCGGCCGGGGAGCGGGGAGCGCGGCATCGCCCCAGCCAGCAGCAGGGCGGCAGGCATGCCATGCTCCCCACCGGCGCCCCCACCGGGGGAGCGGGACCGCAGGCATGCCGCCCTCCCGGCTGGCACCCGGCCTGAGAGGGGCGGCCGGTGGCTTTTTTGCCTGGGGCGGCAAAAAAGCCAGAGCCAGCCCTGACTCCAACCCCAAATTTTGTGAGCATTCATGGCCCGCCATACAATTTCCATACCCAGATGTGGCTCTTGGGCCAAAAAGTTTGCCCACCCCTGACTTAGTCAGTGGGAGTTTTGCCATTGATTCCAATGGGGTCAGGATTTCATCCTTAGCAGGAAAGTGCAGGATTGTGGGTTTGATTTAAAACAGAAGCTTTGAACCCCTCTGAATAAATGTCATGTCACCTAATGTTAATTTCTGCACCTTTGTGACCATTTTAGTTAAATAGTGCTACAAAAGATTTGGCAGCCGGACCCTGTCTTTATAAAATAGTACTGATCTGACCTGTGTCTTTCCAATATTTTATTGTTTCTGGTACTAAATTTAAGTCTTTTAGTAAAATTGCAAAACACCATGAAAGAGAGAAGCAGTTGCCAAGCACCCTGCTGATATTGAATTAGGAAGTCATGGCCAATTTGGGTTTGCAGGTGCAATGATATTGTACTTGTTCTTCTTTGATATGGTCTGAAGCCATACTTTGGAGCCTGGGACTAAAATATTTAATCACACGAGGGTCCCCTGCCTCGAGCCATACCGTCCATCTTCCAAGCAGATTGTATCATCACTCCCTGTGGAGCCCCTGGCCCACAATGTAGAGTTCAGGGTGAGAAGCAGACCTGCTGGATCCCTTGAACTCAGAGAAACATGTGGTGTTCCAGGAATCCCCCTCCGTGCTGCAGATGGAAAAGAGGATTAAGAAAAGAGGCTAATGAATTAGATCCTTTTTTAAAATGCTAAGGAGAGCATGTTAACCCATTAAAACGAAATGCAGCTAGGCATTCTGCAAAGCCTTCCTCCAATTCAGCTGTTTAGTACAGTACAGGTTTTCTTTCTGGTCCCTGTTTCCTGATGTCAAGTGCATTGTAGTTCCCTCCCCCTGAAACTCTGTCGGGAGCCAAACATTGTACTATGTGATTGCATGAAAGCCACTGTGATGTGTTTGAATGTACAGAGGGGCAAATAGATTCACTTATAGTGAGAGAAGGGCCTGAGCTACAAAGCTGGGATCCAGATCCCCCAAAAGGGAAGTTTCTATCTATCTTATCCTGGTACTTATAAGACCCTCCTCTCCATTATTGTAGTAACTGATTGCCTCATAATCTTCAATGGTTTTTAACCTCTATGCAACTGGAATTACTATCCCGATTTTACACAGGGGGAACTGAGGCTCAAGGAGGCTAAGTGACTTGCCCAAGGTCACATAGGAGGTTTGTGGTGAAGCAGGGACTTAAACCTAGGACTCCTGTGTCCTAGGCTATTGCTCTAACCACTGGATTGTCATGCCTCTCTGTTGTGGTGGAGCTAGTGCTAGACGGGTACTGGATGAATAGATTTAGCCAAGTATATAAATAGAGGATTACGCATGAAGTTCTCATCTAGATCCAAACTTCCCCAAAGTCTGGGAGGATTCATATCCAAAGTTTTGCTTTTGGTCCTGTGTCACTGAATCAGTTCCTCTTCTTTTCTCTGAATTGAATGAAATCCAAATAGCTTTTATTTTAAGCTTCCTTCCATCTCAGCTGTACCCATGAGGGAGGGCTTTAATCTGAGAGCAACAGTACAACTGAAATATTATGTTTTATTATACACACATGCAGACAAATCCTGTTAAGGATTAACAGGATTTTCCTGAGCAAAGCGTCATGCGAGGTATGCCTTGAAGACATGCCCACCAGAGTTGATTGTTACCCAAAGGCCAGGCTCAGAAAAGAGCTCTATACATCTACCTGTCCAAACAGCATCTAGTTCATAGAATCTCAGGGTTGGAAGGGACCTTAGGAGGTCATCTAGTCCAACCCCCTGCTCAAAGCAGGACCAATCCCCAATTTTTGCCTCAGATGTCCCCCTCAAGGATTGAACTCACAACCCTGGGGTTTAGCAGGCTAATGCTCAAACCACTGAGCTATCCCTCTCCCAAGTTGTCATACCTTGGATACTGAAACCTAAACCCACAACTCTTGGTACTTATAAAGTAACAGTAGCTGTGCAGAGCTCTAGCTGCAGCTCTAATCGGGGCTAGTGACATGTTTAAAATCTTTTATCTTGATACCTTGCAGAGCTTTAAGTGGGAGGTTTATACGCTTGGAGAGAGGGCATTCACAGTTTCTAATGCAACACCGGGAGTGCAGGAAGACTAACAGAGTTTCATGTAAGAGTGACCTACAATTTACAGGGCCCAAAGCTATTGATGCTTAGAATGAAATGGTGTAGAGGTAAAAAAAGAAGTGGGTAAACTAATCTAAGCTAAACTCCACATTCCCCAAATGAAAAGTGGGTACACTCCATTTACCTGTATTAACCCTCATCTATACTACTGGCAGAATGTGATGAAAGTTACCTCTTCCTCTGGTCCTGCTGCTGAACAGGAAAACTGGGTTGCCGAGATGAATTGCTGGGTCACCACAGGATCCCATGTGGTTGTTTGTATTTGCTTCTGCCTAGGGCCAAGCCTGGAGCCTAACTACAGCCGTCTGTTTCCCAGCAAAAGGACAATTACCAGCGTGCGGAGAAATGGAAGGAAAAATCCCAAAGATGCAGAGAGGTCTCAGAAATGGGTTAAATCATTGATTCTCCAACGCTTTTGTGTGGGCTACTTAATAAGAAAGAAATCTTGTGGATCCACCTCCCCCTCTCCTCCCTAGTTCCCCAATTAATTAGTGATAGCAACTTCTAATAATGTAAAATATCTTTTTCCAACATAACAATATTGTGATTTTAATGCCCCACGGGCTCTCCAGGAAAAAAGGCACACTCTTATTGGAAAACTGAGGCTCTCTCCTTTCCGACAGTGTAAAGTTCCCCCATTTCTGTCTCTCTAGGGTCTCAAGATTTCACATAATTAAACCTGTTGCTGGTCCAGCACTTTACTGTCTGTCTGGGCATCAGGACAATGTAATTCTGGGGAGAAGAAACCGCATTGTTCTGGAGGAGGGAAAGGAGGAACATTTTTGTGGCATGTTGTTTCACTATAGAAACTCGCAATATATAACTGCCTTAAGGCTTTGGAATGTGAGAATATTATATATCCACTGAAATGTCTAATGGTTGAATGATTAACCCTTAGGCCTTTGTAAAACACCTGAGGTTTGATCAGTTTCCTAAATTCAGTGCGGTCAGTTTCTTGTGGTTAATAATTAGATGGTAGGGGGCGCTGTACTGAAGAAAACAGGCTTTCTACTTGCTGAGAGGCAGGCTGGTTCAGGACTCTTGCTTACGGTGAGCCCCAGCTGGCTCTACTTCACCCTGGAAAACAACCCCTGTTCCGGTCTGCACTCCCGATGTGTCCTGCCTCCCTCTGCTGCCACTTCCTGACCAGTAGCGAAGCCAGGGGGGGAGCAGGGGGAGCGGCCGCTCCCCCACTGAGCAGAAGTGGTGCTTTTTTGGTGTTCCGACGCTTTTTGCTCCTGCGCTGCAGCCGGAGCGGAGCATATTTTTTTGCTCCCGGAGCCTTTTTTTTGCTCCCAACGCTTTTTGCTTCCGGCTCTTGTTTTAGCTCCGCTCCCACTGTGATCTAAACCTGGCTACGCCAGTGTTCCTGTCCCTTCTCACAGGCTGGCAGCCATCACGGGAGGTAGCTGTGCACATCAGGAGGCCATCCAGGTGTGGAGAGGAACTGGCAGATCCGAGAATAGGTCCATGCTGAGAAGAAGGCTGGCAGCAAGAACAAGTCACTGCTGGGAGAAGGCCACTGCTGGTTCTCATCTGGGAGAGAGTGGCGGGGGTGTGGAAGGGCCCTTGTTAGGCTTGGTGAGGAGAGGAAATGGAAGGCGGAGGGAATGGAAAGGAGAGGGTTAAAAGAAATGTACCCTCAGCTGGACCTGCAATATGAAGTTCACATCTGGATCTGAACTTCCCCAGAATTTGAGGGTGTTGGGATCCAGGGTATGGGGCAGGCAGATGCCTAGTACTGACATTTGAAGGGTGAAGTATTTCTTCTGTTCGGGGAATGAAATGAGAAGCTGAGGCAGCCTTGTATGGCTAGTGAGCTCTGAGGAGAGTGATGAATCAGAGCGTGCTGTACTGTTAATGAAAACGTTAGGGCTATGAGTCAGTATCTGTGCCTCAGCATGCTGAGGCTCTGATCAGTGGAACCCATTATATTTTAGTATCCTAGACCTAGAGCAGGAAGTGCTGGGTCTATAGGCAATGATACTGGGTACGTCAACAATTTGGGTAATGTTCAGTGGGCAGATTCCTAAAACATCTGGCATCTGTCTATCACCATGCATGCTATTATTGCTCTGATATGTATATTATGAAATTCAAAGCAGTGTCTATAAAGCTGGGGCTGGGAAATTTATTTTAAACCTAGAAAAAACATTGCATCTTAAATCAGTCCAAACTATGGGCCACTCTCACCCTGGTATATATCTGTAGTAACTCAGTAGAATTACTCTGGATATACATTGGTGTAAACGGAGAGCTGAATTTGGCTCAATAAATATTTCATTCTCCCAAAATGACTAAAGAAATTGATAGATACCTCAAAGAGTCACAAAATATAAAATATTTCATGAAAAGGATGATTTTTTTATGGTTTATTGCAGTGTCTTTTTATATTACCATTTGTGCTGTGGCAAACTGCAACACATAGATAATATGCATTGCTGAAGCAGAAATTAACTAACAATTTATAATAGGCTGTTTTTAAAATTCATCTATAAAACTGCCAGCACTTTCTTCTCATGAGGTTTGACATAAAAAGCCTGTTTGAAAACATTCATTTTAGTCAACAGACACTGGAATATAGACAATGCTGATTTCATACTGTACATAAAAAAAGGTATCCTTTAGGAGATAAAATTTGCTTAGAATGTCACAGAGTAGAATGTATAATAAAACAGAGTGCAGGATGCAAAACCATTAGCATTTGTGGAAGGCTTTGTCATTGTTTTCCTTTGGTAATGATAACCTGTGATACACTATTATTCAGAGTACAGGAAAGAAGTTGGGGGCCAACTCTGTTTTTCTGGGATCTATCTGGATTTAGTTGCCAAGCTCATTCCTGTGCTGTTGACATAGTTGCGTACACGCACACAAAATGCAGAGCTGTCTTGCAAATATTTATTCAAATGAGTAGTCCAACTGACTTCAGCAGTACTGCTTGCATGAGTAAAAACTACTTGCATGAGAGGCTCTTCGTTCTTTTGTGTATCTTAAAGCTTAATTAGCTTAAAGGTACTAAGATGGGAAAAATTACAACAACATTTTGCACTTACATGCCATTTAATGATTGCTAAATATTTTGCCCAAAATATATTTAGTGTCAACCTCTCTTGTGATTTCAGATAGAGATATACCCACTTTGTGGTTGAGTAAATTAAAGAGTAGGGAGGTTAAAGGCCACGTTTTTCAAAAGTGACCACTGATTATGGGTGACTCAATTGTTGTGTGACCTTTAGGGCCTGATTTTCCCCCCGAAGAGCTGAGCAATCAGCGCTCCAAGTCCTTTGCAGCCACAGGTGCCTTGCGCCTTTGAAAACCAGGCTCAAATTGTGCACCCATCAATTGAGTCACCCATAATCAGTGACCAGTTTTGAAAAATTAGATCTACATAACTAGCTCAAGGCTTCAAGTAACAATGTTATAAATAGAGCTTTACGATTTAAGAGATCCCCGCCTGCAAATCACCTGTGCTTACCGCTTTGAAATATTTAAACACAGAATTCAACTGGGGAACTGGCTAGCTCAGGGATTGATAATAAATTGCCAATTCAAATCCAACCTAAGTCATTAGTAATCTAAAGCTGGTACCATCTGAGGGTTATTTCATATCTTTTGTGAATTGAATCTGGTGATCTGCAGTACACTTCCAAATGGCATTCATTATTACCCCGCTTGCCAGTCTCAGCAGACAGGACAAACAGGCTTGAATGAGCTATGGAGAGTGACCTATCTTCTCCACCCTGATAGATGGTCTATGCAGGTCTTGGTTAAAGCAATATTGGGAGGGGATGGTGGATGCTTGCACTGCTATTCTGCACATAAATAGGACAGTTTTGCACATAAATAGGGCAGTTTTGACTGCAATAAGCTCTCAACAAAAACTGAAAAAAACAACGAAGCATAAAATACAACCCAAAGTGCTTGACTTAAAGTAGAATGTTTCTCACCTTGCTTGGTTAAGTAGAGGTTCACTGCCAGCTGAGACAGGAGCTGGAAGTCGAAGGTAAATCCCTGGTCTGCGGTCAGAGAAACTTCTCTTTATGAAAGGCTGAGGGTTGGCAGCACTCAGAGCCATCCTCCTCTGCTGATCCCCACACTGCCTGAGCAGCACACTGTTTTTCTGGGCAAAAGCTGAAACTTCAGGCTGGCCTGCGACCTCTGCAGTGCAGTGGCTAGGTGGTGATGGAGGCTTGGCTTCAAATAAAGAAGGAGTTGCTGGGCAAAATATCGAACGGGCATTACTGGCAATCTTTGGTGGAGGAAGGTGTTGCTCATCACCAGAATCCAAACTGTTTTGTAGTACTTTGTGTGCCCGCGACGGAGAGGCTGGTGGAGAAGGGGTGGTGCAGAATGGAGGTGGACTTGCCTCTCTGCGCTGAGTAGGTGGGCTTGACAACTTCCGCTGAGCTGGTGGGCTTTGTTTGCGCCCCACTGGAGGGCTAGGCAGTTTTCGTTGGTTTGGTGAAGAAGGAAGCTTCTTTTGCATTGGAGGGCTTGATACGCTGGGGTTAGCTGGGGGACTGGGTTGCCTGTGAGTAGGAGGAAAGCTTGGTTGTACGTGGTTAAAAGTCTGCAGGATGTGTCTGGGATATGCAGCTGGACTTGAGAGTCGTTTTTCGGTGGGTGGAGAAGAAGGGGGTGTTCTTGTTGGGGAGATTCTTCTGACAAAAGTTGGACTTTTCTCATTTCTCCCGAGTGAATCAGGATAAATTTGCTTTTGGTTTTGCACTGAGGCTAAATTTGTGCCAGGCTCTTTACTTTCTGAGCAGTTTCTGTTCTGATTGGAAACTCCACTGGGGTTTTGAAGAGGTATTATTTTATGCGATTGCTTATACAAATCTGCAGCCTCTTTCATTTCATGGTCCCTTTGGGATGCTAATTTACCCTCTTGGCTGTGGATGAACATGTTGGTAGGATTCAGCTCCAATGAATATTTTCTAAATTTGGACTCCACCCCAGTGTTTCTTAGTACTTTACTGGCAATCATGTTGGGGCTGTTGATATTTTTACTTGGTAATAAGTCAATGGAATGTAGAGAGGCTTTTATCTTTGGAGAAATGTGCATTCGCTTTGTAGCATGAAGCTCTGTTTTGGCAGGCTTTTTGGCAAAGTCGGAAGAGTTTCCTTCCATTATTGTACTTTCTTCAGACTCAGATAGGTCAAAAGAACTGTCCATTAACATTTCAGGAGGTGGTGGTGGCAGGTTCTCCAGGTCTTCATCAGTTTCCTCATTTGTGTCACTTCTGCTTAATTCTGCAACAGGTGGAAAGGCAGTTGGAAAGTTACAGTGGGATGCACTTGTGTTTGGAAGGTTTATGTCTCCTATTGGTGAAACACGATGCTTGTGAATTAAAGGTGCCAGTGCTCTCTGAAGGGGAATGGTGGGAGGAATCACTGGAAGTCCAAACTTTCTGATGCATTTTATTGGTCCTAAGGTTCTTAAATGTGTAGGTTTCACAAGGCCTCCGGAAGGACTAAAAGTTTCAATAAGTTTCTTGACAGATTTCCGAGGGGCACAGCCACCACTATTCAATTTCTCTCTCCCAGGTGGCTCATTTTCTTTCCTGTATGATAAATCCTGTGTGGATGCAGTGGCTTTTATAGGCTTCCTTCCCCTTCGCTCATCTGGATGACTGACAGTGTTTTGCTCAGACTTATGTAAAGGGACCTTATCCTGATTAGGCAATATGCTGAAGTTTTTAGAGAGGGATGCCTTCAGTTTGTTGGTAGAAGATCTGGGTGTAACATGTTCAGTGTCCTGCAAGTAAGCTGCTGCTCTTGGCTTCAGGATCTCCTGCTTGCCATCTGTTTCTTTGTTCCCGTTAAGCATATAAAAAGTTTCTAATCTTTTGTTGAGATCTTTTTGGGTCCTTTGAAGTTCTAAAAGGGTTGGGTCTTCTGCTCGGCTCCTGAGGGATTCCTCTGACCTGGACCTTCTTTGTTTAACTAAGGTTTTCCGGCTACCACTTGCTGTACTGGGTCTTGCTGTTAGGGCTGCTTTTCCACCTTCATCTTCTGTCCACTCCTTTCGTCCACATTTAGCTGGGACAAACTTGATTTTTTCACTGATTGCCTCTTTCATCTTCAGTATCATCTCCTCATTCTCTGGATCTTCTATCCTTTTGCCGGATGGCCTCCTTGTTTTATCTGTTACCGCAGGTGAAGACATTGGCCTTCTAGGCAGGGTATCCTTCCCCATTTCTGATAGACTTATATTATCATTGTCATCCACCTCTGGGGTACTCTCTTCCTCTTCATTTGCAGAAGGAGAATCTATTGATTCGCAGGCTTTGAAATCTTCACATTCCTGGGCGGCATCAGACTGGAGGGAATCAAAAGAAGGACTTTTGGTCACGTTTGAACATTGGAGCCTGGTGGAAACATTTTCTGGTGTTGCCCCCAGGGAAGAAGTTGTTCCTTTGCTGTGTAGAGATGGGTAAAATATATCCTTAAAATGCCTTTCAAGTGCACAGTCATGGGATCTAGTTGTAACAGACGACAATGTGCCATTACACAGATGTTCTCCTGGTATTCTGGTGTGTTTCTGAGATGGATGATCATGTGCACAAGAATCACAGCTTGTTTGCCTTCCAGGTTTTTCAACGGAATTGAACTCTTTGATAGATTCATTGTCTGCACCAATGCCACTGTCTTCTGAATACAGAGTCCTATCATCAGCATGGGCCTGAGAGGAGACCACTGCAGAGGCTTCAAGCAATTTTATTGCCCTTAGCAGGCGTTCATCAAAGCCTTGTTTTGCTTTCAGTTTTTCTTCCAAGTTGCTGGCCGCAGACTGTAAGTAGCTCCATGTCTCCTGCAGGGCACTGGAGGTAAGGGAAGCCACTGTTCCATTTAGCAGCTGCATTTTGTTGACTGTATACTGCAATAACTGCTGCAACAGATCTGGCTGCTCTTTTGGATCCCCTTTTCCAGCTGGCCAAGCCAGATTTCCTCCCACCTCTTTGAGGAGCTCTTCCCCATCATGGGCAATTTCTTCCAAGAGTTGATTGATTTCATCAAAGCGGAACACTAGGAAGCTCACCATCTGCTGTAAAAGCAGTTGAGTTTGGGTAGCCTGATTGGCCATACAGAGGATAGTTTCATATTTGGAGAGGTTGGGATTTAGGTAGGCATAAGCATTTTGATGAGCCTTAACAAGCTGATCCGGGAAATCCACCTTTTTCTCAGTCTTGCATATAGGTGGGGTGGATTTTTCTTTGGGTTTGCAAAGACGACCCTGTTTCGCTGGTTTATGGCTTTTTTGCTTCTTCCCTTTCTTTGGGGTTTGCTTTGCATTGTTTTCATTCTTATCATCCCAAGTGAAAGCTGTTGCCTCTGATTCGCAGAAGCTTTGCTTTTTGATCTGTATGTCTTCTGCTATATGTTTTTGAGATTCAATCAGTTCAGACATGGCTATTTCAGCCTCTGTGGCTGTCCTCTCAATTTTCTTCTCTTCCTCATGAATCTCGGAAAGAGAGAGATCCTCAGATGACAAATGGAAGTTAACATTTTTGATCAGCTCTGATGTTTTCTCCTGCTTTTCCAGCTGGTGATCTTTCCCCGGAGACCCTCTCTGAGGGAACTTGTCAATATCATAACAAGAGGAGCCTTTGACCAGCAATGGAATTGAGAATGCTTCGTCTCCAGGATTGACAGGCAGGATACCTTTGGGTTTATTCAAAGGATTAGTTCCGGTTTTTGCAACATGATTAGCAATCTCACTGTGGGAAGGTGTACAGCCCATCCTGTCTCTCTGCCTGGCTTTATTTTCTGTTAAAAATATCCAGATGATCAGGTAAAGAATAGAAGACAGTAAAATTTACTGTTTCATCCTGTCCTGGAACATGTCATTTTTCTCCCAAAGCTTCATCAAGAATTCTCCCAGTTTTGTAGATTGCCTTGTTCATTACAATGAACTTTTCCTGCTTCCCAGGATCCTGTCTTAAAAGAGCTACACACTGTCCCGTTGTATTTTGTTTCCTTTAAAGTGTTCTTCTATTGGAAACAAACCATGTGAAAGCTGTGTTGGGTTAGCGCTAGTGGATTAAGAGGACTTGTGTACCTTGTTTCTGTCTTGACAGATGTCATGTATAAATAAGATTTTAAGCTCATTAGGTTAATCCGGCATCAGCACACATGCTGTGTTTGTAACGGAAGACTTTAAAAAAATACTGTAATGGGGGGCAAATTTGTATTGATGTACTGCAATAGATAGAGTGGAGGGAAAGAAGCTTTCTTCCCTCCCAAATGTTCCCCCCGCCCCACAAACCCTCTACAACTGGAACTTTCAAATACAAAGGAAGAGACTGTTTCAGATAATTTCTAGAAGAAACACATTTTAACAGGGGGAAAAACGCCAATGCACAGACCTTTGCAAGGAGGAAGGGTGACCTTGACAGAATACAGAAGAGCTAGGAGGCACAAGACATAGAATCAAAGAGGTTAGAGTCGAGATGCCTATTAGGTCATCTTAGCCAGAAATTCTCAACATGTTTCCACCTGCAAGCCCCAAGCCATTCACTTTTTCCTACCGTGACCTCCAAAACAAACAATTATTTTCTCTAATGATCTTTCCAGGAATCCTTTTTTGCTATTTCAGCTAGTCCCCCACTGCACAATAATACAATATTTTTAATTAATTTGGCAGATATGGCCAAATTAGCATTGTCATTAAGTTCATATGCACAGGAGAATTTAAAATTAAAGATATATATTCAGAAGTATAATGTATATGTTCTTACTGAATTGTACATGCCACAATGCTCAATATTCACGATGACCCCACAAGCTAGCAGCATTGCTAACTTCAAGCATTCAAAAATTATGAGTCAGGCCCAAATAATCAGGAGGTTGGCTTAAAAATTACGAGATCTTGAAAAATTAAGATATTTGGGGATTTTTTAATTTACCTTCCAGTGTCTGAGCCTTTAGGGATCAAATTTTCAAACTTTTCTTTGCAATCATGATGGCTAGAAACGAACTTTTGGGTTTTTTTTAAGTGAAGTCTTGAGATTCTCATAATCACATTACTTCAGGAGCCAAGGCTTTAAGGAAAACAAACAACCAAACAAGCAAAACCAAATTTCAATACTGGGCTAGAAACATGAGGCCCAATTTTGCAACCCAGTTGGGAACTATTGATCAAACCATCTTCCAGGCCAGTACAGGACTGTTCCCTTTTCATTTGTTGATAGATTACAAATGAAATAAAATAAAATAAAAAACTCCTCAAACTAACAACCAACCACCACCGCCAGCACCGGACAAACACCAACAATCCATTTCTTAAAGAGAAATCAAATAAAGAAAAAGGGAATTAAAACTCCCTCATAAAACAGCAGATTGTTTAATTTTTTTAAGATGGTTTCTCAAAGGTGCTCTGTAAAGGATAATTTAGAAAGAAAATTCTCCCTAAGGAAAATATCTCCTTATGTTATTAAGACTAAGGCTACATGGATTAAGATGATTTTTTTGTTGTTTTACCTTCCAAACACAGCTTTCCGAGAGAAGGCAGCCATCTCCCAGTGTAATAAGGAATGGAAAAGGCGCTTGCCACCCACTCTAATTACTGTGTAGTATTAGACTGCTTTATGCTGACAGAGCCAATCATCTCCCTCTAGCTGTGTGATTGCTAACAGTTTGAATGCAGATATCTAATCTATCTGATTTCTAATAAAACTCTTCAAGTTGCCAGGTACATATGATGCTCTCATACTTTAATGAATGAGTTTTATAGGATTCACTACTGTTAGGACAAATGCTTTCAACATTCGCATTCTTATGGACAGAGAAGACTTTAAAGAGTATGAGCTGTGTAAACAAGCTTTGTTGCAAAAGTCTAAGCTGACCCCTGAATGGCATAGGAGAAGGGTTCAGGGAGTTCAGAAAAATGGGGGCATGACCTATGCTAAGGTTTCACTTCAAATTAGCGGTTATGTAAGAAAATGGGGAACTGGTTGGGGGATTACCATGGTTGATGAGGCCTATGAATTAATGGGTTTAGAACAATTTTATAAACTGCCACTCTGACCTAAAATCAGGGTTAGCGGACAAAGATCTTAGGGATTTAACGATAACGGGATAATTGGCAGACTGATACGTGCATAGTTAGCCAGGGTTTGATAGAAAACTAAATAGGGATGAAATGGAATCAGAGGACAGGGATAGGGCCCCTGCGGAAACCCATGGCTGGAGGGCGGGAAAACACCTCCAAGAAGCTCGGAGGGGGGGGGAGCGGTGTTCCGAATGTGGCTGGTGGGATTACTTTCCCCCGGGATTGCTCTGTCCAGGCCTTGAGGCCCAGTGCAGTGCTGGAAAGGCCAGCTTCCCCTGACCTGGAAGAGGTACCTCTGTGACTAAACCCCTGGAGGGAGGGAGCCGCCCAGCCAGTGCACCCATGGCATATAATGTTCCTGCTGACACATTCACACCCCAAACCACTGCCCACATGCCACGCTGCACCCTCCTGGGTGCACATCCCTCAGATGGCCAGAGGGAGTGGAAGGTGGTGGTCAGTGGGGAAATGTTTATTGGATGGAGGGATACTGGCACTGCTAAGACTATGGTTAAGCCCCAGGTTGCAATACCCATCAAATGCTCTGTATGTGAAATCTGGGTTATAGTGCCTTGTTTATAGTTTATAGTGCCTGGGTTATAGTGCTGTTTTACCTACAGCAGTGCCTTCTATACAGATCCAGGAAGGGTCAGAGGTGCTGCCTGTAGGTGTATTGTCAGATTTCCTTATTCTTTGCTATTATGGCTTTAAAAGCAGAATGGGTGAATCAGTCCCCCTCAGCTCCAGACTGGCAAGGGACTGTGTCAGCCAAATTGCAGATGGCGTAGCTGACAGGGAGGAGGGGGTGGGAGGCTGGGGTGGATCCCCCTGCCAGTATCCAAAAGGAATCAAGTTACCTTCCCAGAGTATGCAGAAAAATACATGAGGAGAGAGGGGATGAGACTGCCTCCTCCTCCAGGGAAGTGCCAAGAGCTACTGACTTAAAGGGAAATTCTCTTGAATCCTGAAGCACAGGCCAGGGGTGTAAGTTCTCTGCCAGTGCCTACCCTTCCCAGAGAACCAAAGGCAGTACAGAGCATGGTGAGGACAATGTCTCCAGCCAAAAGTAGGGACACTGAGGCAGCTGTGGTGCACTGCCAAATCTATGACACCCACCCCAGGGTGGGAAATGCCCTAGTAAAGGGTACAATAGCTGCTTGGGAGATGACTAAGGTAACTACAGCCAGGAAGGAGGGGGGACTTCGTCCCACAGTCTCTGACTGCCTGATAGCCTGTGAAAATGTAAAAAACCCTACACTGGGTCAAACCACACACCTTGACTCAGTGTGTGTGGAGCAAAAGGGCACCACAGTGGGGTGGGTGATCAATACTCCTCTCCTTCCCTCAGAGAAGCTGGGGTTAGGCCACCCTCTATCCACCCTCTGCCCTCCAGGCAGTCTTGAAAAACCCTGGTCAGGGTGGAGAGAGAAGCAGGTTTCCACCCAGGAGAGGTGACTGCTGAGGAGCTAGGAGCAAGGGTGGGTGCCCTTGCTGGACCACAGAGGGGAAATACAGGTGACATTGCCCTGAACTATGACCACAACATCTATATTTAGGTGCCTAACACTTTCAATTATAAAATCTCCTTTCTTTGAGAAGCAGTAATAGCGCCATTGTTCGCAGCAGACATTTGATATTTGGCAAGGAGAAAGCCCTGGGGCCAGAAAAGAACCTTTTCTTAAACTGGTGAAATTCCATTCAGGTTTGGCCAAGATATAAACTTTTAAAAATTACTATTTCCCTTTTGTTGCTTACTTTCCTCATGATAATTTTAGCAGCATGCCAAAATAAGAGCCGAATGTGGACATGCTAATCTGGGGATCCGGTGTCACCGTGACTGCCATCACAGCAGCACACAATTCTTGGTAAGGTAAGACCCAGGAGCCGACAGCTTCTCCAGTAATGGGGCAGTAAGAATTCAGCCAGGTTACCCCTCAATAAGCTCTCTCCAAACCCATCACATGGTTGCAGTTGCCCATCCTCCACTGGAGAAGGAACTCTAGCCACCTACCAGGGAGAGAAGAGAGTGAACTGTGCCAGGCTGCCCTGATGCCCTTCCAGATCCAGCACATATCCCAGTACAGAGAATGGGATGCTGGAGGGCCAACAGTCTTTGGCCTTCTGCCAGCTAATGCTGCCGTGCTGAAGAGTCAGTTTACACTCTGCTGAGGGGGCACAATTTGGAAGATGGTGTGACAGTTGCACATAACAGAATTTAAGAGTGTAGCGAGTGAGAGGGGGAGTGGTCAGAAATGAGAATAGAGATGTTGGCAGAAGAGAGATTATGTAACACTTTGAAGATGAAGACAAGAAGCTTAAATGTGATTTTACTCTGAAATGAGTCTATGTAAAACAACTCCTTACTCAACAGAGAAGCTCACTCATATCTGCTGACTTTGGTGACAAGTTTTCACTGGTTTTTGTTTCTACAAGTTCTGTAGAGCCAACACAGCTCTGGGAGATGGAAATAGATTCTATTCTTTCTTGTGCATCAACAGCATTGTTTATTAAGTTCCAATCCATTCTACCTGTGCAAACCCAGTTAAAGCAATAGGATAGTAGAGGTACCATTGAGGACATTATATGAAGAAAACGGAGTTGCACAGTTTTAACTGAAGATAGCTTGTCTGTACAGAATCTTTACTACTGGTGATGGTGCATGACAAAGAAATAATTCATCTTGACTCTCAGATCCCAGGGTGAATTTTTCAGGCTGGCAGTCTGAAACCCACCTCTACCTTTTTTACTTCTAAGCTGAGGAAATTTGATCAGGTGCCATCGAGAGACAATACAAAAGCACCCAATAATGGCATTTTAACAGATCTGCTTTTCAGAGTAGAACCCAACTTTACAAAGTTAAGAGAAGGGCATGACAAAACTTTAAAGAAATCTTTATCTATCTCATCAGTAATGTTTTAGGACCTTTTTAGGGAATTAATTCAAAGGAAAGACAGTGGTATATACTGGAGCTTATGTGGTTTGCTTGTAGAACATTAAAGGCTACATCAAATACATCCTTATTAAAATAATAGGTTAACAAAATTAGCGCACACACTCCAAATTTATTTGGTAAATCTACAGAACTGTTGCTTTTTTCCCTTTGCTACAAAAGTTGAGGAGCAAATGTAAATGTGGGCCTGATCATAGGAGGTATTGAGCACCCATCTATCTTATCGTAGTCAAGTGGAATTGCAGGACGATAACGCCCACTCAGAATCAGGGTTTGCACTTTGCTACCTAGGAGGTAGAATTGCAAGGTAGGCCAGTTAGACAGCTGCAGTACAGCAAAGGTATCACGTTCTGTGGAAGATGACTTAAACATCAAAATTGAAAATAATTTACATGAATATTATCTTTGGATTGTTCATTCTGTTTCCTTTCTCAAAGCTTCTGGTTGCTAAGCCACCTCTCTGTATTTAAAACCTCCCGTCTGTCATAGCTAATCTATGCTTTCAGCTTGTTCCAATAGTTAAAACAGAAAATGGTAGTGATGGCAGAAATGGAAGTTTTAGGTTTATGTATAATTGCATGGAATTGCAAGAAGAGATTAGCTTTACAGATACGTTCATGCAAATTAAAAAATAAAATAAAAGGGCACATCCATATCACCTTTGTCTGTGATTGCATTAGCTCTCACAAACCTAAGCGGGTTTGGGAATCAGAATGTAAGGTGGAAGATTTCCAAGGAAAACCCAGGTTCTGTAGGAAGAGATATTGGTGATTCAATGGGTAGCATTCTTCTAAGTACTAAACCAGTGTCCTAGCATGAAGTTAGGGAACACTCTTCTGGTGATGGTGCCATCTTTTGAATATGGTGTAGAAATAAGTTCCTGACTTCATGTGGCCGTGAAGGATCCCAGAGGTCTGTTTACCCTTATGTCTTCACCAAATTCCAGTATGAACAATTACCTATTGCTTCCCTAAGTTCCCCTGAAGTTTCAAATAAGTTCAATGTTATTCTTCACTTCCTATCCTAAACTTCTATGGAGAGTGGCTGTGCTTGGTTAAAGTTACCACATTTTACCCCAGATAAAGGTATGTTTCTGTAATTGTTTACGTTTTTCTTTCACGTAGATACTAGCATTCGTGGGAGCAAGGAGTTTGGGGTAGAAATACCGATTCTGCAGTGAGAAGTAAAGTAATATTTTAATTAACAAAATGCAGTGGTAAACAGACTCTCTCCTTTATATGCCCAGCCTCTTCCTTCTCCTCTCTGATGATCAATGATTCTGCAATCCATTGTTTACAACATCACAATTCACCAAGTGGTAAGCAATTATGATGCTCCAAGCATCAGTCCATAACATCACTAAATGAGCCAGGAAGGAGGAGGCGAGATTGAGAGGGCTTTTATTTGACTACACATCCTGATGATAAGCAGTGACTGGAAAAGATATCGTGAAAAGGTACATCTAGCTAAATAATATTTTTAAAATTATTTACAATCTTGCCTCTTCCTGCCTGGCTCATGTAGTGATGCTATGGCCTGATACTTGGAGCATCATAATTGCTTACCACTTGGTGAATTGTAATGTTGTAAACAATATATATATAATGCTGGCCCAAGTTAAGTGTGGATTCTATAAGGACTTGATCCTGTTCCTCTTCAGGTCAATGTAAAGATTCCCATTGACTTGAATGGTGCAGGATCAAGAGCTAAGAAAGTAGGTTTCCTGTTGCATATGTAATTTAGAGATGACCCAGGATTTAGATTGAGTAGTTTTACAGTGCTGGGTAAGCACCCTTATTCTCCTACTTTCTCTCTTCCAGCTGGTGTAGTGATTGGCAAATGATGTGGAGTCAGGATTCCTACCTTCTATTCTCATCTCTGCCACTAATTCCTGAGCAATCTTGGGCAAATCACTTTATTTCCCTGTGCTTCATCTTATCCATTTAAAAATGGTTATAATAATATTTATGTACCTCACAAGGATGTTGAGGCTTAATTCATTTGTGTTTGTAAAATGCTTGAGATCCTCGGTTTTAAAGTATGATCTAAGTGCATGCTCTCTTCTCGCTTCCCTTCTGCTTGCCCCTATTATCCATCCACCCATGTCTTTTTCTGACTCTTGATATTTCTTGAGGTCTTTAAATATAGAACACTAGTATCAGTTCCCAACTTGTCCACAGCTCCAAGCTGTCTAATTTGTAGTTATTTGGTGGCTTGTAATTTTCCATTGGCTTTACTTCTCAGCACCAGATCACTGCCGTATACAGTAAGCTCCTCAGTGCTAAAGTCCTGGGTGAACCCAGGCAGGTGCAGTTGATTAAACTGACTGAAATGTCCTCTAAGCAATTTTGGATGGTTTCCAACCAATCCATGTCTAATGTAAACAAGAGACATAATCTGATATGGACCAGGCCAACAACATTCTAGTGCAGGCTTATGCAAACACAGTAGATGAAACAGTATCTCATGTCATATACAGGAGAGCATATTTACAGATGTGACTTCCAACCACACAGTGATATGAAGAGTTGCCTGTAAATATCTTTCCTTTTAAAAATATACATGGGTATATTTTGCAAATGTTAATGCTGTTGAAATATACAGGCTGAAGACACTGTATACAGCATGTCCTCATGCCACATATTCTAGGTTAGTGCACATCAGTTCTAGTTAGCAACACTAGTCTTTTAGTAACTGCAGATAAAAAAGGATGCTAACAGTGCAGAAGTTTTGTAATGTGAACAAATGTACATTATATGTTGATTCAAGATATCAGCAAACTAATTTAACTTATGACCCCTTGTAAACCAGGCTTGAATTTAGGACTGTAGAGGAAGAAAGCAACTCAATTTACCTGCTTTAACATCAAGTATCGTGCTTTTTTCACTTAGTAATAAATCAAAGACTCAATTGTAATGTAGATTATGCATAACAAGAAAATCAACTGTGTTTTGTAACTTCTTCCCCCCCTCTAGCTATATCTCTAGTCTATAATTATCTGAATCATCATGGCTCACAGAGACATGTTGACAAAGGAGCTGTAGCAATTTTTGTAACACTAACCGTGTTGCCTGTTAATATAAAAGGGAGTCAGGTTTAAAGAACAATCTTGGCATTGTTGCTGCAAAAAGCAAGATTTAGTCCATAATAAAGAACATAAGCAGTTTGTGGTGCCAAACAATATCCCCCTGAGCCCCCAAATTTAATACTATACATTTATACTGACTTCCACCCATGTATGTCAAGGCACTTTTACAAATATTAAGTCATGCACTTGGGAGGAAAGGAGGGTGAGATGAGAGGTGGTATACCTTTCATTACAGATGAGGAAAGACACAAAAAATTGTTTCTTGACCAAAATAACAGACTTCCTATGTTTGTCACAACCGAAAATTGTAGCCCATTTCCTGGGTCTAGTGCTGTGATGTAAGTCATCCCTCTTTGCATCAACACAACCACACTGGTTTTGGCCTTAGGACCTAACCATCTTCCTACTAATGTTTGACTTCTTAGGGCCAGGTTTTCAAAAGAGCTCAGTGTAATGGGAGATGCTGGGAACTTTTTTAAAAAAATCTAATCTCAGTTGAGTGTGCTGAGCACTTGAAAAACTGGCCCTTAGTCTGTTTTGCTATCAAGGAAACATCCAAGTAAGTCTTTGTGTATTGGACCATAGGTGGCAATATACACCTCTTCCTTTTTTAATATCTTTCCTTTCATACAGTCCCATCAACCTTGTTTGAATTAGCCGCTTGCTTCCTCCCCAAACATGAAAAGATCATAAACCATGTGTGACTTTGGTTTAACACAGTGTTTATATCACATAGACAGTGCTTCCTAAAATGTGAGATCTCACAGTACAAGGTTGCATTTCTTAGCTATGTGAATCAACAGGCTCGTCATGCCCACAAAATACAAATATTTGACATGCCACACTACACATGCAGCTCTAGCACATTTACGATCTTCTTCTAGCCGCTGGTAGCTGCGGATAAAATCCCATGTGGGCAGATGATTTTAAAATCAGTTTGGGATTAAAAAGCATGCCTATTGCACGGCATCTAGTTCAGGCTTCATAAAAGTGTCTCGTAGTTACCCGGTCTTAACACCAACTTTGTGTGTGCATGAAAGCAGAGTCTTGCTGTGTATAGTTTCCGTGACTTCTTGTCATTCAGCAAGGAGGAGGAAGGCAGCAATTGGAAAACACATGTAAGTGATGGGCATTTCAAAAACTAGAGCAAGTGCAGGGACTTCTCTGTGTGTGCACTGTACTATGGTAATGGTCCAGCAGGCTACGCACAGCACAAATCCTTAACACTGGAGTTCAGTAACGCCAGCTGCCCCTCCTACCTCCGTAGTACCCCACTATCACTTCCCCCAAGCCTCATCCTCTGCTATCCCCACCCCCCTCGGGGGCAGCCACCTATCCTCCCCACTCCCCCTCGGGGGCACCCAGCTATCCCCCCCACCCCCCCTCGGGGGCGCCCAGCTATCCTCCCCCACAGCCCCACCCCCCCCCGGGGGCACCCAGCTATCCTCCCCAGCCCCTCCACAGCCCCCCCCCTCGGGGGCGCCCAGCTATCCTCCCCACCCCCTACACAGGCCCTCCCCCCTCGGGGGCGCCCAGCTATCCTCCCCACCCCCTCCACAGCCCCCCCCTCGGGGGCGCCCAGCTATCCTCCCCACCCCCTCCACAGCCCCCCCCCTCGGGGGTGCCCAGCTATCCTCCCCACCCCATACACAGCCCCCCCCCTCGGGGGCACCCAGCTATCCTCCCCACCCCATACACAGCCCCCCCCCTCGGGGGCGCCCAGCTATCCTCCCCACCCCATACACAGCCCCCCCCCTCGGGGGCGCCCAGCTATCCTCCCCACCCCCTCCACAGCCCCCCCCTCGGGGGCGCCCAGCTATCCCCACCCCATACACAGCCCCCCCCCTCGGGGGCGCCCAGCTATCCTCCCCACCCCCTCCACAGCCCCCCCCTCGGGGGCGCCCAGCTATCCCCACCCCCTACACAGGCCCTCCCCCCTCGGGGGCGCCCAGCTATCCTCCCCACCCCCTCCACAGCCCCCCCCTCGGGGGCGCCCAGCTATCCTCCCCACCCCCTCCACAGCCCCCCCCCTCGGGGGTGCCCAGCTATCCTCCCCACCCCATACACAGCCCCCCCCCCTCGGGGGCACCCAGCTATCCTCCCCACCCCATACACAGCCCCCCCCCTCGGGGGCGCCCAGCTATCCTCCCCAGCCCCTCCCCAGCCCCCCCCCTCGGGGGCGCCCAGCTATCCTCCCCACCCCATACACAGCCCCCCCCTCGGGGGCGCCCAGCTATCCCCCCTCCACAGCCCCCCCCCCCCTCGGGGGCGCCCAGCTAGCCCCCCCCCCCCTTCTCACGGGCTGCCAACTCCATCTCCCTCGGAAGTACCCCGCGTCTCCCGGCTCCCCCCAGCGCCATCCCTGCCTGGAGCGACCCAGCGCAGCCCGCGGGCCGCCCCGCCGCGCCGGGCACAGGAAGGGGCGGGGCTCGGGCACGTCCGGGGGCGGGGCTGAGCGTCGTTGCGCAGGGGGCTGGGCGAGGGCACGTTCGGGGCGGGGCCGGTGGCGCCGCGGAAGGCGCGGGGCGGAGCCTGCGGCCCTGGCGTCGGGTGGCCGGGGGCGGTGCGGACCGAGCGGGCTGGAGCCGAGCGAGCAGGCGGGTGGGTTCCCCTCTCCCCGCGGCGGCTGCGGGGGGCCGGTGCGTGGCCCACTCGCGCAGCGCGGGGACTGACCGGTGCGTGGGGCCGCCGAGAGCGCGTGTGTAGACGCGCTGGGTGGGGCCCGTGGGGACGATGGTTCTGGGGGGGCGTGTGGCGGGGCCTGCAGCCCTGAGAGGTCGGGTCGGTCCTGCGGGTGCTGGGGGGAGTTTCCTTCTCCTCGTGACAGTAGTTCCGTGACCCGCTGGACAAGTGTCCCCAAGCGGGGGGGGGGGGGCGGAGGCAGGTCCAGGCTCCCTGGTCTCAGTCATTCCCTGCCCGCGTAGCTGCCCGCCGGTGCGGAGCAGGAGGGGACAGGCGCTGGACGCCTCAGGTCTCTGGTTGGGTCAAAGCGGTGGCAAGGTGGGTTTCCCTGACGCTGCTGTGAGCTCTCCTCCTCCTCCGCCTTCCGCTGCCGGGCTGGCTCTCCAGTTAGGTTGGTTGATGTATTGCTGAGCCACGTTTTTTTAAAAAGGAGCACCCCAAGAATACTGTCCCCTGTTTTCTTCCTCCCGCCCTTTGGAAGAGACTGGGCTGTGAAATGGGCTGCCCTGCGTGTGTCAGGTCACAGCCCCCTGAGTCCCTGTGTAGTTCGGTTTCCGTAACTTTCATTGGGATGCTGTGTAGAGCTGGGGGAAAGTTTTTGGGGAAATAGTTTATTGAATGAAAAATGAAGTTTTGGTCAATGTGAAACTGTTCATGAATTGGGGGGATAGCTGGGCTCCCCCAAGGGGTGGCTGTAGAGGGGGGTGCGGGGATAGCCGTCTGTCCCCGTGGGGTGTGGGGCTGGCCCTTTCTAACATTCTGACCTTTTAGTCGAGAGGTTAGGGCACACATCTGGGATGTTGAGGACCCAGGTTCAAATATCAGTTCTGGAACAGGCCCAAAACTGATACATTGAAAATTGTGAAAAATTTCAGATTTGGTATGACCCAAACCAAACTTTTTTTTGTTTTTGGAACTGCCACTAAACACAAAAACAAAAAAACAGTTATTCATTTAGCTTTAATAATGAGGCATGCAAGTATTAATGTATTAAGTTCCACTAAATATCTTTGTAAGACTGGAATCACTCTGATAATGAGGTTTTATACAGTGTATCTAGTCATATTGTTAGAGCAGCAGGCTATGTGTGGGCAGCCCTGTCTCCTGTGGTCTCATTTTCCTTTGCAGGCTGTAAAACAGGTTAAGAATAGCAGAGTGTATTCTAATTTGATTGTAGAGTTGCCATTTATGAAGGGACACATACATGTGTGTGGGAGAGGTTGGTGGGAATTTAGTAAGGCAGAAAGTGCGATATTAGAGTGATCAGGGTTTCATTACTTGGTGGTCTGTATTTCAGCTTACTTTAGAGACCATCCAAGAAACAGTGTTTAATAAAACTAGTGACTTATTTCTAGGAGACAAAGCAGACAAACTCTCTTCCTCTATAATTAATCTCCTTCCCATACCCCAGCATATCTCTTCTCTAGCTCTAAATGGCCAATAACTTTCGACCTAAGGAATATTGTTTCCCTTATAGAATGTGGCTTGCATTTTGGCTAAATATATTACAGTGTGCTCTCTTTACATCAGCTTATGCGTTTTGAAATCTTTGCATAGCTTCCTCAAGTTTATACAAATTTTACAAATTGCTAAAGTGAAGGAGTGGGGGGAGTTTCAGGGAACCTGTCATATTGTAGGTAAAGTAGTAGGTTTAAAGCATCAGACTGGATTTCATATTAAAGAGGACACTTATTTTAATTTGAGAAAGTATTATTTCTCTCTACTTTATAAACCCTTGCAGGCTGCATAGATTTCACCTTCCCATGTTTACATTGTGTACTGTATGTAGTAATGTAACGTAAGATACTACTATGTAATTCTTATACTTTATAGGATTTGATATGCGCTTGGCTCTTGAAACATTATCATATGTCTGACCTCTGCTACCTAGAAAATGTTGGCTGCTGTTACTTAAAATATTTGCTGTGTGACCTATGTGTAGCATAGTGAGACCTATGCATTTTCTTTGCCCACCTGATTTCTGTTGGATTTTGAGAGGAGGAGGTGAACAGCAGTTTAAAGCAACATTGTTAATGTTGGCGGGCCCAAAGCTTAAACATTTTTTAGCTACCCAAAATTAAATTTTATTAAGATGTTAAAAAAAAAAAAAAAAAAAGAATGGTACAGAGTTTAAGTGTAGAAGTTTCTGGTTATCAGGGAATAACGTACAGATTATCAAGGGGTGTGAAGTTCGGTTTAAGATTGGATAGTGTAAGGAATACATAATCAGCAATATCGCCGATTGGGGTAAAAGATTAACGGGTCAAAGTACAGACATTGAGCTATGAGGGTATGTTGTTCATAGAATGGCTACGTTCAGGTGTGGAGTATAACGGGTGGATACGATGATGAGGATGCATTGGCCCCTCATTTGGTGAGATTTAACGTTCAGTGAGTTTATGGTTCCAGTTCCAGCGGACAAAGTCTCTCGGTTCCTTTCTCGTAGTCGATGCACCATGTTGCTCCGGCTCATGCCTGCCCAGCTTCTTGGCTTGTAAACCAGTTAACATCCAAGGTGTTGTTTTCACATGATGGCTTTCTGCACTGTACTTTTCTCTCTGTACTTCAGAGAGCAGGCAGGATTTGCAAGTATCTTGCTATCTGAAGTGCTTGGATATCCTGCCTGCTCACAATAGAAGAGTTCTCAGGCAAAGGGATGGTTCATTGTGTACACTTGCCATCACAAATAAAAGCACATGTAATAAGTTTTGCCTGAAAAATCTCTAGCACCACTCTAATGTATCTCCTAACCAATTTACCCCTTATAAATGCTTTCATTTACGCACCTTTCTAGAGGCCCTCATCCAACAGGTACTTTTGAACCTTTAGGATAAAAGTTTGTCTACTACAGAAGCACTGGTGCACCAAAAATCTCTCTCTTCAGTGTAAAGACAAGGTCTTCTACCTGACCCTCCTTTGGTTTGCAAAGACACTGTTCTTATTCTTAATCTCCAAAGGTTAGGAAATCCATGCTTGCTTTTCAACATTCAGTGCTCTCCTATATCCACCTGATGACTCCTTAATTCTTCTGCAATGACATTTCCCATTGCCATTTTAAAACTTTCTTCAGCCACAACTTACATTGTGACAGCAGTTCTTTTCTCACTTCCTCTAAATTTCCTTAACCACCCCTGTTCAGACCCCCAAATTTCTGATCCTACCAACATCTTCCACTCCAGGCTTTATAGGCCATCATGATCATGTAAATATGAGATTTGCTTTTCTGTCATGTTCTTGATGGTTCTAAAGCAGCCTCCCTTGTAAAATGTGTTTTAACTTATTTGCCTTTATTGGCTGATGATAAATATCTTTAATGGTCAGTCCACTTCAGATCTAAGTTGAGAACAGAGCAGCCAGCAATGAACTGTGCTTGGTGCTGAAGGAGAAAAGGTTTTTACTTGGTTTAAGGTCAACATCTTCAATCCTGCGCACGGATACAACCTCGACTGGAGTATTGTGCCCAGTTCCGGGCATCACATTTTAGGAAAGATGTAGTCAAATTGGGGAGAGTCCAAAGAAGAGCAACAAAAATGATTAAAGGTCTAGAAGACATGACCTATGAGGGAAGATTGAAAAAATTGGGTTTGTTTAATCTGGAGAAGAGAAGATTGAGAGGGGACATAATAGTTTTGAAGTACATAAAAGGTTGTTACAAGGAGGCGGGAGAAAAATAGTTCTCCTTAACCTCTGAGCATAGGACAAGAAGCAATGGGCTTAAATTGCAACAAGAGCAGTTTAGGTTGGGTGGTAAGAAAATCTTCCTAACTGTCAGGGTAGTTAAGCACTAGAATAAATTGCCTAGGGAGGTTTTGGAATCTCCATTATTAGAGATTTTGATGAGCAGGTTAGACAAACACCTGTCAGGGATGGTCTAGATAATACTTAGTCCTGCCGTTAGTTCAGGGCACTAGACTAGAAGACCTCTCAAGGTCCCTTCCAGTCCTACATTTCTATGATTCTGTGATTGTGATTTACTAACTTTATGTCGAACCTATCCTGTTTAAACTTCACACCTAACTATTTAGGTCTTAGTGTTCTTTTGATGTGACAGAACTGTGTAGCTGATGCGTATGTCACTCTTTCTGTGAATAGAAGTTTACAGAGTCACTAGCTAGATGGTTTTACTCAATAGCCAGAAATAAGTGTAGTGATCCATAGGGATGGGATGTCTTTGTGGTGTGTTTTTGTGTGGTTTTTTTTCTTTTTGAGGAAACCCTTTGAAATTATGGTATTTTAGTAATATATCTAACTTTTCAGGAAGTAAACATGATTGGAAACAATTTCATTTGCATGAGAAATTTAGGGAAGCGGAAAGTAGTAGCCCCTGTGTTATTGCACCTCTATTCTTGTAAAAAATGTCTTGGTACCCTTAAGTGAGAGTGCCCAGGACCTAGGTTTTCAATTTCTCATCCAACAGGTAGTATTTCCAGTAGCACAGTTACCCTAGCAGAATGATGGTGGTATTGATTCAGTTCTAACTAAGAAGTGGTGCCAGCTTCTATGGTACATGCTAAGGTGAGTGTTCTCTTTTACATTTACTGAGCAAGTCTCATTTGATCCTGTTCAGTTTATAAGATTGGACTAGATTGCAGCCTGGCTAATAGAAACTGTAATTAATCATGCTGGTAAATATTTCTGTATGGCCATTTGATTGTAATTCTTTTTACTAGGTTATTCTGGGGCTTAGAAAGTTGGCTGGACGTACTGGAGGTTACAGCACCACGGCAAGTACACTGTATTAAAATTTAGGGCAGGCAAGTTGGGAAAGGAACTGATATGGAGGCGTGCAGAGCAGGGAGGGGCACAGGGAAATTCAGGCAAGGCTCAGGAATGAATCAGCCCATGAGAGTTGGGGCCATCCGTGGGAAGATTACCGTGGTGAGAACACTTTCCATCTTTGGGAAAGGGAGCGGGTAGATTGACTGGTTTCTTGTTTTTGGGGGCAGGAAAGGGAGGTGAAGCTTGAGATGAGAATGCTGAAGATGAGTAATGGTTAGCACTTCACATTTTCATAAGGGTGTACAGATATTAAACCTTACACCATGGCTGTGAACTATGGCAGTATCCCTTTAACCATTTCACAGATGGAGAAACCGAGACAAGGATTTTAAATGACTTCCCTAAGACCAGTAGTTCTCAAACTTTTGTACTGGTGACCCCTTTCACGTAGCAAGCCTTTGAGGGTGACCCCCCCCCCCATAAATTAAAAACACTTTTTTATATATTTAACACCATTATAAATGCTGGATGTAAAGCGGGGTTTGGCGTGGAGGCTGACAGCTCACGACCCCCCTTGTAATAACCTCACAACCCCCTCTGGGATCCCGATCCTCAGTTTGAGAACCCCTGCCTAAGACAATAAAGCAAATCCATGACAGAAATGATTACAATTTGGGTGTTCCCAGCAGCATGCTCAAGCTACTAGTTTCTACTAATAAGTACAGTTTTATCACAAAACTTTAATTATTACAATCTTTTTTTGCATGTTTCAAAAAGGAAAGAGATGAACTTCGGTGTAAATCACTGTTTATGTGTATTGTAATAGAATGTATTCTACAGTATTTGGAGTGGTTTTTTTCTCCTTGTTTAAGGTGGCTTTCTAGAAGATGACCATAGAGGATCTCCCAGAACCTTCCCAAGAAGGAGATTCATTGATTGAAAGATACCAGTTTTTATTCCCAGGCTCTGAAACACCAGTTACTTTTTCAGTTGCGGCAGCACCAATGCCTTCAGACTGTGGTATGTATATTTACCGAAGGCAAGAGTTTGTGGAACTACTTTGGGATCATGTGCAGTTCCTGAGTTTGAGAGAGGGAAGTGAGATTAAAAGAATACCATCAATTTAAAAATTATGCTTCTGTCTGAAAATGTATCTACAGTTTATTACAAGTAATATCTGAAATTTCTACAAGTGAAATTAGTGGAAAAATTATTTTCTAGTTCGTGCATTTCAAAGAACTTTGTTTTCAGTCAGTTTTGCTATTTATTCTGTACATTCAGTCACCATGGCCTTCCCCTGGTTTTTGTAGGCTCTTCACACATCAACATGGAAGTGAAAGTTGTCTAAACTTTAAAAAAAAAAAAAGTGTTGTAAATCCGCAAAAATTCGCAGGTTGACTCAAATGCAGGTGCAGTGCCTGAAAATATTTTAAAATCACTTTTAAGAATTGACCAGTTTTCTAGTGAGTGAGGCCCCATAAGTACTCCGTTTTTGAAACACACAGTGGGACTTTGCGGGGAAGAAAACTTCTATTGGAAACATTGTGTTCATTACCAAGGAGAACAGTATCACTTTCATCAAGATAGTGGAATTTGCCTTTTTGAGATACTATTAAATTGTCTTTATATTCATCCTTTGACAATAGTTATATATTTGAAACAGGTTAAATAAATATCATCCCATTTGATTTAGTGATTAATTGGAAATATTTAAGAAAATTTCTACCCTCCCTTCAGATATCAAGGGTGCTTGAGAGGTGTAAAAAGCTATCTTTCAATTCTGGTTTCCCCAGGAATTGATTTCGTACAACATCTTTATTTTATTTCCATGCTGCTGAACACTGTAGTATTCTATGTTCAGGAGAATTAATGTTCTTGAGACCAACCTCTGTTGCTGGTGTGAAGATCTGGGATTTAAGGTTTTAAGGATTGAACATGCTGTATTTTAATATGTGAATATGTATCTTTCACTGCTTGGTCCCACCCTTTTTGATAGATCTACTTACTCAATGAGCCAATCATTTCTGCCAATGATGCGGGCCTAGATTCCCTGTTTTTCCACTTCTCCCTCAAGCACCTCCCTGGTTTCTCCCATTCTGCACCCTGTGTGTGTGTGTGAGGGGGAAAACTCCCCATCTTGAGTATGTAAAGGCACCACCCTATCCTACATCTTTCCTTAAAATCATCTTGTAATATGGAGGCAGGCAGAGCAGGGAAGGGACAGAAGTCACCACCATCTGCCACTAGTTAGGCAAGTAGTGAGATGGGACTTCTGTTATTCTGCTGAAATTTGTTTAAATGTAACCTCATCTGATCTCCCATACCACCTTATTTCTGTTTTGTCCACCTGTTGAAGTCTGTCTGAAACCCAAATTGTGAGCTCTTTGGGTCAGGAACGGTCTTCTTTGTTACTTAGCACAGTGGGGCTTGATCCATGTTTGGGATTCTAGGCAATTCCCTAATGTAAATAATGTGTGGGTTTGCTCTAATATTTATAGACTCGGTATTCAAAGTTTTGTTTTTTTCGTTATTTAAAGTGCAGTTACATGCTGAAAGGACTCTGTAAAAATTGAGTCGTGGGGTTCATGTTTTTTCTCTAACTTTACATAGACAAGTTGCTCAGTTTACCAGTTAAGAAGATAATTTCTTTTTAACTACCGGCACCACAAACTCAGTCTGGGATCTGAAAGATTAACTGTACCCTTTCTGGTTTGTACATTATTTATCACTAATTCTTCTCTATTCAGATAACAATTCTCTTGCGCTTCCAGAGCTGTATGAAGCTATCAGGAATAAAAAGTAATAACTAACTTTTATTTGTATCAAAATAATAAACAGATGTGAATATACACAGTGAGTCTGAGCTCTACCTTACCAGCTTTATTCCAGCTTCACTCTGAAACACTATTTTTAACCTATTCTAAAACTGTAATGGAGAAGAGAATCAGGACCAGAGAGCAGAACTGTCAATAATATAGTTATAACTTCTTTTGTCAGATGATCTCAAAGCATTTAATAAATATTTATTTATTCCTCAACTCTATTGGAGATTTAAGTGTAGCATGTGGTGTTTTCATTTTAGATTTTGGGGAAACTGAGGCACGGGACAATGAAGGGCATTATCTCCTTTTCACTGAACATGAAGAGACTTATCAAAAGTCTCACAGGGCATTAGTGTAGTAGTAGTAAAACCCCAGCCCTGTTGACTTGCAATCTCATGCTTTAGCCATTAGATTATGTAGCCTCTGTGATGAGTACAAAGATGCCATTTTACAGTCATCTGTTTAACCATAACCATACCAAAATGGTAGTTATTGCTGCTCAGCTTGGGTACTCTCTCTGATTACCTCTTTATGGTATCTAGAGCTTAGCTTCAGCAATGTGTGCATGCCTTGAGAGAGCAGGTACTGGGAAAGAACCAAGGGTACTGGATCTGCTTTTTTAGCCTCCTGTCAGATCCTTTCTTCCTGTGTATGGTGGTGGTTGTGCTGTTTATCTGTCAGGTTTATAAAACCTTTTACTGTTTACTGGTATGAATATCATAGTTGGTGAACTGGTGGACGCTTTTTATTAATTTCTCTCCTCAGTATTTGTTTAGAATATTACAGCATTTTTTTACCCAAAAGGTTGTTACGTTATATTAAAAAGTTGCCTTCCAGTACATAATAGAGAAGTTTACTACTTCCTAGTAGTTTAGAGATTTGGAGGAGATGCATGGGAGATAATTGTGGCTAGCCCACTGTCTGCTCGTGACTTGCTGTGATAGCTTTCAGCATGAAATTTTCTTGGATCTAGGAAGAGGATAAATGTAATGGGTACATTCTATTTATTCCTAAAGCTAGGTGATTTTTTGGTGCCAGGTGGCTTGTGTTAAGAAGCAAGGCTTGAACGGTGCTGAGAGTTGAGATTTTTAACAGAATTTGGATTTGAATTAGAATTCCTAAGTGAGAAACAGCTTTGAAGCCCTACTCTGTTTTCTGCCCTTTGGAGTCAAGGGGACGTGATGAAAGAAGCTCTAGAATATTGATGTGTGTGCTCCTCATTTGCTTGATCTCTTGACCCAATTGAAGTTGTGGTGATTCTCACTTTGTGGGAAAAACTTGTGGTGATGCATCCAGAGGTAGTTTATACCATCTCACCTCCGCCAGTGTCACGCTCTCAGCTCTGTCCCAGAAGTCTGAGACCTATATTTACTCAGAGTGATATCTCCATCCAGCTAGCCCTATATCTGCAACTGATGCAAGACAAGTTGACATTTTGTGCATTCATTATAAGCCTTTTAGAAGGCAATGCCATAGTAGCCTTTGGGGTGATAAAAGTTCAGTGATTTCCAGTTTCCAATCACTGGCTGAGTAAGATACATCTAGCTTCCATTCCTCCTGCAAATAATCATAGCTATCCAAATTCTTATTTTCAGGGTTTAAAATTTTTCCCTAATACGCAGCATAATACTACCTTGTGTGGGTGGGGGACACGCACTTCCATACATAGATTTTTAATCTGGAAGGCTGTATCTTTGATGCCTGCATTTTGGGTTGTATTATAAGTGAGTTTCACGTTTTACAAAAGAGAATTCTTTCTGAAGTTGGTGGTTGATGGCCAGTTTTTTCAAAAGTTGCTGAGTACCTGCAGCCCCCATCGATTTCAGTAGAATTTTTGAACATCATGCAATTAATGCCTTTCCCTTATTATCCTGATTATTCTTTATTTCTGTTCTCCTGGATGTCATGTATAAGTGCAAGGGTTTTTCTGTGATTTTTGGGGGGGGGGGGGGGGGTCGGAGGAGGAGGAGGGGTGGGGCGGTCGGGGAAGGTTCACCCAATGTTGAGTAAGCAGGTGAAAGTTCCATCACTATAGTTGACTCTACTAAGGGCTTGTCTGCACTCAAGAATAGCTTTGATTCAGCAGTCTGTGACCAGCCTGAAGCATGGGTAAATTTTTGTTAGCATAATTGTTGCAAATACTTGCATGTCCTTGTCTAAACTTAAAACTCAGCCCCAGAGCACCAACACAGCTATACTGATTGCTGAATCGTGGCTTTCACAAAGTGTAGCCAAGGCCTCAATGAGAAGAAAAGATAAAAAGTTAAGGGAAGAAAAGGTCAAAAATTAAGGGAAGAGGCTGAATTTGCTTGTGATTCTGAATTTCAAATCTGCGCATGTCCGCCCTACTTCTTGCCTCAAAAATGTTTTGAAAAGTAGATGCATCGTTGAAACATTTTAATAACCAAATTTGCATATAATGCTTCAAATCTTTTCTTAAAAAACAGAGTTCTCATTCTTCGATCCTAATGATGCAGCATGCCAAGAAATTCTTTTCAACCCTAAAACATCAGTTTCTGAATTGTTCGCCATCTTACGGCAATGGGTCCCACAAGTCCAGCAGAACATTGATATAATTGGAAATGAGGTGAGGAATGAAGGAGGATTCCTGAACAGTTTGTGTTAAAGAAAAATGGTACAGTAGAGTGTTGTTAATGATCAGAACTGATCTTATTCAACAGTCGAAATAATAGGTTCAAGAGATTGTTTTTGCCTTATAGCACGTAGCTACTGACCAGTATATCAGTGATACAGGCACCAATCACAGTAGAGGCGACATTCAGCTATCTTTGCGAAAGAGAAGGAAGATCAGTATATAACTATTCAAGAAAATTGTGAGAAGGAAGCAAGGGTGGATTGAAGAAACAAATAGAGAAGTTCTTTTTGGAACAAAAATGATTAGGATTTCCCATCGTCCACTTTTCTGTTTCCAGTAACTTTTAAAATTCAGTTTTAATTTAGTTTGTCAAAGTCAGAATTTAAAGGTGGGACTTGCAAAAGCATCTAAGGGTATGTCTATACTACCTGCCGGATCGACGGGCAGCGATCCAGCGGGGGTCGATTTATCGCATCTAGTCTAGTCTGGACATGATAAATTGACCCCCGAGTGTTCTCCCGTCGACTCCTGTACTCTAGCGCCGCGAGAGGCGCAGGCAGAGTTGACGGGGGAGCGGCAGCAGCGACTCACCGCCGCGGTGAGTAGGTCTAAGTACGTTGACTTCAGCTACATTATTCACGTAGCTGAAGTTGTGTAACTTAGCTCGATTTCCCCCTCCCTCCCCCAGTGTAGACCAGGGCTCAGTCACTTGGAAGCTGAAGCCTTTTTCCTTAATTCATCAGGTTGTGTAGGCTTTTCCAGATAGTCCAGAATGCATTCTTCTCACAACATCGTAACTGCAGGTTTTACCAGAGTGCTGGGGGACCAAAGGATTAAAGTGTGGGCGAGGAAGCGAAATTAGTGTTTTAAACAGATTTTAGTTTTCCTGGACTGCATTGCATCTGAACTGGAACAGTTAACTCTTCAGCACATTAAAGCCAAGCTGTTGCTAATGATGGAAAATTGATTAAAAACCTGTAAACACTGAAGGTTGTTAATTATATTTAGTCATTTGTATCTATCCATTTTGCTGAGTTATGTATAACTACAGTAGAACCTCACAGTTACAAAAAACCTCCATTCCCAAGGTATTGTAACTTTGAACAAAATGTTATGGTGGTTCTTTCAAAAGTTTACAACTGAATATTGGCTTAATAGAGCGTTGAAACTTTACTATGCAGAAGAAAAATGCTGCTTTTAACCATCTTAATTTAAATGAAAGAAGCACAGAAAGTTTCCTTACCTTGTCAAATCTTTTTTTAAACTTTCCTTGTATTTTTTTTTAGTAGTTTACATTTAACACAGTTCTGTGCTGTATAGAATTTGCTCTTTTTCCCCCCCTGCTGCCTGATTGTGTACTTGTGGTTCCAAATGAGATGTGTGGTTGGTCAATTTGTAACTCTGGTGTTTGTAACTCTGAGGTTCTACTGTACATTGCACTGGTAATGCACTTTAGCAAACTGCTTTGCTAGTCTCCCCTGCAGCAAATGCATAAGTCGATGTGTGAAAGCAGAATTTATTCAATAATAATTACACCAGTCATGTGCTGTTTTTCTGCAGATCATTAAGAGAGGCTGCAGTGTGAATGATAGAGATGGACTGACTGATATGACTCTCTTACATTACACCTGCAAGTCAGGGGCTCACGGTATTGGTGAGTAAAGAAAAATAGAAATTGGAAATGGAACTGTTTGCCTTGATAAATCAGAGTCTACCCCTCTTCTGTTTCAAAATTGTTCTTATAGTAAATTTGCTAGTGCTTGGCCTTAACTCTTGTAAACACTTTATTTATATAGTGTCTTAATGGCTGTTAGAAGGGATGATACAGAAATTATTTTATGTATTAACACCAATTAAAAAAACCTAAACATAACGGAGAGGTTTCTCGCTTGGTAGTAATGAAATCTCAGGCTCCTTGGGAGAGAGAAGGAATCTTCGGTTGCATTTCATGCACATTTATAGGAAATAAGAGTGCATTTAGCTCTCTTTCTTGAGAATGCCTATTGGCTTCTATCAAAGTACCTTTTTACACTGATACTGAACCCAGTTCTTCACTCTGCTCCAGCAAAAGAGGGTGGGGTAGTTGATGGAACTTTAACTTTGCTGGCAGAAGGCCTGAAAATTAGGCATTGTGGAGCCTCACTCCACCACCTCCCTGACCTGTCTCTGATGCCCGATTCCTTTCTTGCCTAATCCTCAAGAGAGCCTTTTTTTAGCAAAATGTCTTTCTATAGGCTTCGCTCCGTGTAGCCATAATTTGGAATACATAGGTTTTCTAATGCATTATATGTAATATCTAGGCTGGTATATTTATACCACACTATTAAACTCTTAACTAACATTTAAAACAACTTTTTTTAAAAACTGCTTTGCAGGTGATGTTGAGACTGCTGCCAAATTCGCCTCTCACCTTATTGATCTGGGTGCAGATACTAGTTTGCGTAGTCGCTGGACAAATATGAATGCTTTGCATTATGCTGCCTACTTTGATGTTCCAGAACTTATTAGAGTTATTTTGAAAAATGCAAAGCCCAAAGGTAGGTGGTATCAAGTATCAGTTTTCTTAGATAATATGCCATTGTGCCTTTCAGTTAACCCCACTGACCCATCCAGTAAATGGGGTTGTGTAGGCATAGATGAAAGCTGTACTTTCCCATAATTTGTTTTTTAAGTAATTTCTCATTCTCTTTAGTTTGCTTTTTTGGTCCATTTTCTCTGAACTGAGTTTATGCTGTCGTGCATAGGCCATGTTGTTTTTAAAGGAGAGATAGTCTAATGGGATCAGATTTCATAAATAGTGAATGGGAAGTGAGGGAATAGAGGGCGGGGGAAAGGGTAATATAGCATCAGTTTACTCACCTCTAAACATGTGCTGACAGAGTGAAAGAGCAGATGCGGCGAAACAAGCACAACTGTTCTATTTCTGAAATCTCAGGCTTTCTGAGGAGTCCTTATGATCAAGAGGCAGACTCAGAAAGGAAGAAGCAGGCTATGGGGTAGATCAGTTCTGGAGAACATAACAGAAGGTGAAAAAGATGCATGCCACTAGCAATTGGAGCTGCTATTGTTGTGTTCATATGTCTCACCTCTACTGCCCATTTGAAAACGAAGCAACTAAAGTGTCATATCTAAGATAGTAGAATGGGTATAGATTGGGATTGGAGACCCCACTGGTAGTTATAAATGCATTTAAAGTTCTGCAAATAATAGTATAAATAAATAATCAAAGTCTAACCCAGTATATTAATGCAAAAGGTAACTGACACTGGTTTCTGAAGCAGAAGCCAATATTACTGTGTTCCTAATCTGCATGACTATCTACACCAACAAACAGTTTGAGCATTGTACTAAATAAACATCCTTCTGGTTGTGCTGTCTTGTAGAGTTGTCAGAGGCCTCTTTTTAACTAGCTGTAATTAAAAAGACTTCATTTTAAACACTGAAAAGAACCCCTTTTATAAATATTGACAATTTAATACCCAATTGCATGTCTAAAAACGTCATGTAGACACACAGGGTTTGTTTACCAGATTTTGTATAAGGAGTTGTCAGAGTATTAATCCATAAGCATAGGTGCTAGTGACCACTTTAGCATCTCTCAAAAAGAAATGGAGGGTGGGCGGGCGCACGTATCTAGAGGTATAATTAAAAGGCAAAATCCTGATTTCTGTTGTTGTAGGGAGTGCCTTTCTCTCTGAATCCCTGTCACCACTCGAGGAAAGCCTGGATCTTTCCACAGTGCTTGAACACTAGCCAAAATTTTCCCTTCTAATGCGCCATATTTCCTGAGTGTGTAGGGACAACAAACTGTAACTAGCAACAAGAGACAAACCACTATTGCTCATGTTCAGAAGAGCAGTCAACATCATGTTGCAACAGCCACCCTCCCCCTCTCTCTTCATGACCTGCAGCAGTGGCTCTTGTGCCAAACACCTGGCTTTGTACATGTTCAGTTCTCCTGTGCAGCTGCTCCAAGGAAGGGCAGGGTTTTGTCCAGACAACAAAGAAAACATATCTGGGCAAATGACATGCCCCTCATCAGCTCCCACATGCATAACACCCACAATTTAAGAAAAATGTGATTGCCCTAAGATGTTTATAAAACAACCTGCCTGACACAGTTTCTATTAGCTGATGTAATGTGTCAGGAGGTTTGGATTAGTGTAAGAGATACTCTTAACATTTGGGGAACAAGACTTAATTGGCCAGACTGTTCCATAAGAATGTGGTTGCTATTTCATTTCAGATCTTGCAGAGAAACAAGTATGCATGTACAAACAAAACATAGTTTTCTTGGTTTGCAGTGAGCTGTGTGGAGGGACCGAAGTGTACCTTGGAGGGGTCCATACTTCACCTGTTCTGGGAAAAAAAGTCACAAGATATATGTAACCTTTCAAGCAAAAGGTGTAATGAGTATGGCATGAATTTAGAGACACTCTTCCAAAGAAGAACCAGTTACCACATGAGCTTGATTTACTGCAGCAGTAAAATGCCCTGCATGCCTTCATATAACATTCTCGATTCTAAGAATTTTAGAGTGAACCTATATAGAGAACTGGTTTATCTTCAGATTGGCAAACATATTCAGATATGAGAACTGTTTCATTCCTTGGGAATGAAATAATGTTTGTATGTGTCATGCTTCTGGTATATAATCCCATATACATAATTCACAACAAACTGCATTGCTGCATATTTCTTTCCCTTCAGATAGTTCCCAAGTAATTATACAAGCCACCCAGTTAAGCTGGAAATGTGTTTAAACATGCCTTCAGTACTTTTGTTTTCATATATGTTGTGCAAATTTACAAAATCAGTGTAAAATGCAATAAAGGGGTCATGTGAATAACCTCAAAGTGTGTGACTAAGTTTTGAGGACATAATGGTGGTCTGATAGATATATTTGAAGGCTTTCATTTAAAAAAAAAAAAAAAAAAAGACAGACAGGATTTTCAGAGGTGGCATTCATTGACTTTAGTTGGTGATATCTGGTTGATAGCCGAACTAGGCATGCAAATTTGCCTGGTCTTATAGATGGATTATTTTAGATATTTTACTGATAATAGTAATTTCAAGCTTATATATAAAGGTAGCTAGTTGACATTGGTGTAGTCCCATTTCAAAGAGGACTGTGTTAACACAAAATAGATACCTTTTAAAGTATGCCAGCAGGGTCTATATGGGGCAGTTAGAATGCAACACATTAGAGCACTGGTGTGCTTTGGTGTGCCATGTAGACAACTTTTCTTCCTAACCAATCTTCCTAACCTTTCTGAAGTTACATAGCTCAGAGTCGAAAGGTTCTGTGTCCATTTTCATGGCCACTGGTTCAAATTTGAACTAGGTTAGTAACATCTGAAAGTTATATGAAGGTTGCTTGGTACCATATGTGAAATGAGTTGGAGTTGTGGACAAATCTCCACATCCTGAACTGGCACTCATTTTGTTAGCCTCAGTGTTGATGCCAAAGATAGAAAAGAGTTCAATCTCAATATCCAAGCTATCAGCTAAAAGTAATTGCTCCAAAAGGAGGTTGAGGCACATTGGGGTAATCTGGGGGAATTTGTATTATACTGTACCTGTTCTTGATTGGATTATAACATTTCATTCTGTAAACTGTCAATCTAAGACCCTTTACTATCACTAATTCATTTACTTTTTATGAAGTAAATAGGGGAAGCGGCGGTGCAATCAGTGTTTGCCCAATAAAAAAGAACATAGTTGGCTGGAAAATGCACCTTTTTCAAAGTTTCAACATGTTTAAACAATGAATATAAATATAAATATACAAGCATCTTGTTACCCAGAATGCTCGTCTTATATGCTATCTGCTAATTAGCTATTAGCAGTTAGCGTTATGCAATAACAGGAGTTAACTAAGTTAGAAGATGGGAGTTTGTAAAGAATATACGTGTGTGTGTGTGTGTATATGGTCAAGGAGGGGTGTTACATAAAATCAGCATTCATCAGCATCTGGGTTACAGATAATAGTGCTTATTTATATGTTGAAATGTTTCTTCCATTCTCACTCATGTGATGTTTGTTTACAGATGTGGATGCTACCTGCAGTGACTTTGATTTTGGAACAGCTTTGCATATTGCTGCGTTTAACTTGTGTACTGCAGCAGTGAAGTGTTTACTGGAACATGAAGCAAATCCTGCCTTTAGGGTAAGGTGTAAGATTTCAGATGAACCAAAAGGATGAAAAGTAATTATTTTGACTGTTTAATGTTGCTGTAACCAGGTTGGTCTCAGGATATGAGAGAGACAAAGTAGGTAAGATATCTTTTATTGGACCAGCTTCTGTTGGTGAAAGGTTCAAGCTTTCAAACTACCCAGAGTTCTTCATGTCTGGGGAAAGAAATCAGCTTTTCTGTGCTAAATACAAGTTGGGACACAGTTAAGCATAATGGGTAACGTTAGGAGGTCCCTTGAAATAGAGTAGGCAATAAGGGTTAGATTGTTTATGCAAAAGGGGTTTGATTTGGGCCATTGAGGGTTAGCAGGCTGGTGTGTGTTAGGTTCTTGTAATGAGCCATGTCCTTGGTTTTAGTGGCTAGCAGTGTTATAAATTAAGTTTCCAGGCTTGCCTTTTGAAGGTGTTGGACAGGTTTTCTTTAAGGATGAGTGTTGAAAGATCAGATATGCAGTGATCACTTGTGAAAAGTGATAGTCTATAGGTGTTAGAGATTTTTTGTCTTTTATAATTTTCCTGTGTGAGTTCATTCAAGAGTGTAGTGATTAATTTGACTATCATGTAAGAAAACTTGTATGCAGTGGTGTTGTAGCTGTGTTGGTTCCAGAATGTAAGAAAGACAAGGCAGTAGGTGAGAGAGAAGCTTACACAGGTTTCAGAGTGGTAGCTGTGTTAGTCTGTATCAGCAAAAAGAACGAGGAGTACTTTTGGCACCTTAGAGACTAACATATTTATTTGAGCATAAGCTTTCGTGGGCTAAAACCCACTTCATCAGATGTATGGAGTGGAATATACAGTAGGAAGACACACCTCCACACCCCAAACCAACTCTAAGAGACTAATCAATTAAGGTCCACACAACAAAAACACTAACCCAGGAACCTATCCTTGCAACAAAGCCCATTGCCAACTCTGTCCACATATCTATTCAAGTGACTCCATCATAGGACCTAATCACATCAGCCATGCCATCAGGGGCTTGTTCACCTGCACATCTACCAATGTGATATATGCCATCATGTGCTAGCAATGCCCCTCTGCCATGTATATTGGCCAAACCGGACAGTCTCTACGCAAAAGAATAAATGGACACAAATCTGACATCAGGAATCATAACATTCAAAAACCAGCAGGAGAACACTTCAATCTCTCTGGTCACTCAGTAACAGACCTAAAAGCGGCAATTCTTCAACAAAAAACTTTTAAAAACTGACTCCAACGAGAAACTGCAGAACAGGAATGAATTTGGAAACTGGATACCATTAATTAGGCTTGAATAAAGACCGGGAGCGGCTGGGTCATTACACAAACTGAAAACTAATTTCCCCATGCTAAGTTTTCCCCTACTGTTACTCACACCTTCTTGTCAACTGTTTGAAATAGGCCATCCTGATTATCACTACAAAAGCTTTTTTTTCTCCTGCTAATAGCCCACCTTAATTGATTAGTCTCTTAGAGTTGGTATGGCAACCCCCATTTTTGTGTGTGCCTACTGTATCTTCCACTCCATGCATCTGATGAAGTGGGTTTCAGCCCACGAAGGCTTATGCTCAAATAAATGTTAGTCTCTAAGGTGCCACGAGCTTAGGCTTTGGCTACACTTACATTTTATAGCACTCTAACTTGCTGGATCAGGGGGGTGAAAAATCACTCCCCTGAGCGCAGCTCGTGGAGGTGGATTACCAGGAACGCTGGGAGAGCTCTCTCCCAGCGCTCATGTGCGACCACACTCATGCTTCAAAGCGTTGCTGCGGGAGCACTTTAAAAATTCAGGTGTAGCCAGGCCCTTACACAGAGCTCTCATTCAGGTCTGGAAAGTGTATTTAGCTGTGACACTCTGAATACAAGGCTGAACAGATGGTTTAGCATAAGTAGTTAACACACATTTCAAGGGACCATTCAAGGTGAAGTGTCCAGTTAACACCTCTCCAATCATAGAGAGGAAAGTTGGGCGAGGAAAGTTGGGCGCGGAAAGGGGTGTCCCTTGAAAGGTTCTTTGTAAGATGGTGTATAACTGTATGCTAAATAATCTTTCACGGCTAAATACAAGATGACACTGCATATGCCTACACTGCAATTAAAAACCCATGTCTGGCCCGTATCACTTGACTTGGCTTGCAGGGCTTGTGTAACTGTGAGCCCCAATGTCTACACTACACCATAATTGAACAGCCCCTTAGCCTGTGCCCTGTGAGCCTGAGTCAACTGACACAGGCCAGCTGCAGGTTTTTAATTGCAGCATAGACATACCCACTGAATACATTTACCGGACCTGAAGAAGAGCTCTGTGTCAGCTCAAAAGTTTGTGTCTCTCTCACCAGCAGACCTACCTTTTCTCTCTACAGTTAAGAAAAATAGCCAGCCAGCCACACACACACACCAGTCCTGGGTTTTGGTCAGGTGACAATGTATTATAGTGAGTGGTACTGCCTGAAAATCATTGGTAATTAATTTTGGAAGATTTTCCTTTTTGGGCCGAAGTGATCTGTTATGTATCCAACCCTAGATTTCTGTCAAGATCCAGTTCTGTCTAAAATTCAGTTCAGTTTAGCCACATTCCTCAAATTTTCTCATTACCGTATGTACGCCTGTCTTTTTATTGGTTATTGCTCCTTTGTCCCCTAAAGTAGCCATTCTCACACAGCTGCACCTCTGTTCAGAAACATAGGAATGCAACCTAAGATCATTACAAATGCTGTGTATTAATAGTCTTGGCCTAATCTCATGAGCCCAAACACAGTGTCTGACAGATCTGAAAGCCACTTGTGCAGGGGGAAAGAGTCTTGTGGTGGCTGCTGAACCTGAATCTCCCATATTGCAGATTAGTAACTTCGACGTTGCTCTGAAGGAAACCAGGGTGGCTTCTGCTATAGAGGCCCCTAAGAAAGAAAAGATTTGGAGTTATGGAAATATTACCGTGGGATTTTGGTTATAATTATCAATGTGTACATTAAGAATAGTGCCTTGTTTGCCTTTATACATTTATTGTATGGCTTTAAAACAGTTTAATGGGTACCTCCTCAACTAGTGATCCCTGGGAAAAAAAAAAGATTTTGGCCACACTTATCATAGTTAATGATCTTCCACAAGCACTTGCATGTTTTCCTCCTAGAGCTGTTCTGCTAAAAACAATATGTCTGTGGCAAATTATGGGTGTGCCTGGACCATGTTACTAAAGAAAGAAAATTAAAGAGCTACTGTATTATTTTTAAATAATTCCATAAGCTTTTCCATCACAGTATCCACAAACTTACGTGTTCCTTGTAGCTGCCATTTGGACTTCTGCTGCTACCGAGTGAGAGTTTTAAATCTTGAAACCGTCTGAATTGTAAATGCTTCTAGAAGTGTTTGATTTGCTCATCTTCAGAATTGCATTGTTGGTTAATCTTCATGCTCCATCAGTTGTTAGATTGCACTGTCCGTTTGGAACTAGACTAGGAGCATCAATGTCTGTCTTCTAAGGCCTGTCAATACTAAAGTACAGCCATGTATTTGAAGCCAGTTTACGATGCTCTCATTTGCACTTTGGGGCAGGGACTCATTTATCGTGTTTTTTACCGTGGGTCTCAACCTGGTATCCTTTAGATGATGCTATCATAATATAAATGCTAAATAATAATCTGATCTTGATTACAACAAGCATAGCTAAATTGTCCATGGGGCAGCTGTTTTCACATACAGCCATGGCAACCTTGTTTGTGTCTGCTGCAGCTACCATGCTGTCTAACAGTCTTTGTATCCTGCCTTCTAGGAAAGTCTAGGTAGCCTTTTCATATTGCTTTGAAATAAAGTTTCCAGAATGCATGCATGCAGCATCTGGACAGTGTACTTTGGGATGCACTAGCACATAACTGAGAGACCAGAGGACCAGTAAACTGGGTTACAGCTATATGGCAACTTAGGCACTGAGAATGAAGCATTGTTAGCTCCCTAGTTACTAACCAAATACTAGGCATCCGGTGTTGTGAGCAGACACAAGCCATGTTAGAGCCAAGCATATCACAACCTAGTTAAAAACATGGTCAAAGATTGCAGCATAGACCATGGTTTGGGTCACCATATCAAATTTGGTGCAAGTTGGTAATGATGGAAAGCCATTGCCAGCTAGTCGCTTTTCAGTGGGCTGCTATTGGTCAGCTAATTCCAGGGACTATATATAATATAATTCTTTTTTAACGAGCAAATATAAATTGTTTTAAGGCCACTTGGAGAATCCTTAGTTTGTGCACCAATGATGGTATGGAAACTTTCAGAACATCATTGCAGTCTTATTTTCTTAGGGTACGTCTATACTTACCCGCTGCTTCGGCGGCGAGCAATCGATCTTCTGGGATCGATTTATCGCGTCTTGTCTAGACGCGATAAATCGAACCAGGAAGTGCTCACCGTTGACGCCGGTAATCCTACTCCGCGAATGGAGTAGGCGGAGTCGACGGGGGAGCCTGCGCGCCGCGTGTGGACCCCCGGTAAGTACCTTTTCATTTGAACTAAGATACTTCGACTTCAGCTACATTATTCACGTAGCTGAAGTTGCGTATCTTAGTTCGAATTGGGGGGTTAGTGTAGACCAGCCCTTAGTCCTTCATAACATGCACTTTAATATGCTGTATTTTGTCTCAGTCAAATGCCTGTTTTATATTTTAATATATACATGTTTGAAAATGTTGGGTCCTGGTTACTAACAACAACAAAAAAAAGGTAGCAAGGGGATTTAAAATCTTATAAATGGACACTACTTCTGCACAGCCAAGTTTTGGCATGACTTTATGTTAAGTCTTTTCATTATTCTACCTAGAATGACAAAGGACAGATTCCAGCAGATGTGGTTCCTGATCCAGTAGATATGCCATTGGAGATGGCAGATGCTGCAGCAAGTGCAAAAGAAATCAAGCAGATGCTGTTGGATGCAGTGCCTCTGTCATGTGACCTCTCAAAGGCCATGCTTCCAAACTATGATCATGTCACTGGCAAGGCCATGCTTATGTCACTTGGCTTGAAACTGGGAGATCGTGTTGTTATCGCAGGACAAAAGGTAAGTGAGTAAATTTGAAACTGCACAAGTAATCTCCTGTGAATGGGGCATTTGTAGTACGTTTGAAACTAATTTCTTAGCTGTAAATGTGAAATAACTTCTGGATGGTATAAAATATGGATGGCAGTAGAGACGTTAAGATATTCCCATTCCTGGAAAACAGGTGGAAAGGAAAATCCCCTCATGAGAAGCTGAAAGCTTGTGTAGTCGTGAAACTTTTCACTGTTGCGAAAAGCAGGTTTTGGCAGAAAAAAATCTTTTTTTTGTGCCTGCAAACCCTTCCTTAACGGTCCATCATATTAAATGAGTCTTAGTCTTTATAGGGTATGGATCCAAAATGCTGCCAGGGCTCAAAAATACCATTTGCAGGATCTTGTGACAGGAATTTATATTCCGTAGAATTAATCTAGTTTCCATTTCCAGAAACCGGTAAAACGTACGTTTAATTCTGCTTAGCCGTTAGCTGCATTGCACCAGTGAAATTAAATAACTAACATCTCCTTTGATGAAACACTGTCGTGTTACAGGGGTAGCAATATAATCTAAGGAGCAATGAGTACTTTAGTTAAATAACTGCAGCTCAAATTTTAATCGCTTTAAACTAGATAAATTTGGAAAATTGTTCTATTGGTACCTATATTGATATATATATGTAGTCATATTTTTTTCCTCTTGTAGGTAGCAAGGACTTAGAAATGATTTAAAAGCTATAGGACTTTTTAAAGATTCCCATAAGCACACATGCAAACTTTGCAGAAACATCCATTTATAAGAGCAGAATTCAGCATTTGGGTTTTCATGCACCTGTGACAACAGTACTTGCATATTTGATTTGTCTAATTTTTATGATATTACTTTTGATTTGTAATTTGTTCTTTTCAATTCAAAAACGTTCCCTTGTAGTGTATGAAGCAGCTTCCATTTTGAATTTGCATTTGACATGTTGTTGAAATTGGGTCAGGAAAGGTGGCACAATCATTAGCTATACAAAAGGCATGCTAACTGAAATATATACAAGAAACTGCTTGTTCTGACAAGATAATTAACATATGAAAGTTGTTTAGCCAGAAACCATTACACAATGAAAGCAAAGAAGAAAATTACAGCCATCAAAAATACTCGAGCTGCAAGTCAATAAAAGCTTCAGAACAAGAAGAAAGAAACTTGTACTTATTTCAGTTACATACATAAAATGCTAGTTTTTATTTTGACATTGCATTAGAACACTGAACATCTTCTGTAAACTGTAACACTTTCACTCTCTATATGGATGGAGTTTTCTAGGCTTGGAGCCCGTTAGTCTGAGAAGATGCAACTAAAGTGCTGCACCTCCAATAGGCTGTCAGAGGCCAGAGTTTGTGGATATAGATTGTCTGTCCCCAAACTTTTTACCTCACACTGCCCATTTCTCCCTGTCAGGCCTGCAACCGGGGTTCCGGGAGAGGGGGGCACGGATAAGAGTAAGGGGGCCGAGGCTGGGGCCACAGCTGGGGCAGGGGTGGGGCTGGTGGCAGCTTGGGGCCCTGCGTGAGGCAACCACTGTGTGTGGTTCCCTCCCTGCTTCCCCGTGAGGGTGGGCCTGGGCCTCAGTCATGCCCCCCCCCCCCAAGCATTCCTCCACATCCCTCTAGGGGGGAATGCCCCACAGTTTGGGGGCCTCTGGATTAAGTAATGCTATAATAGTCAAATTTAAAGGGGACAGGTAAAACGGGGGGAGGGAGGAAGGAGGCTCTCCCTCTTTATTGCTACTTTCTGATATATAAAGAAGGCTGGTTTGAATGGTTCTGTTTAAATACATTTTTAAAAAGTGGGGCGCGGGGGAGCTTCTGTTTGCTGAATTTCTAATGTTAACACTCCCTTCCCCTCCACCCCAACCCCGTATCTGCCCTTGAAATTATAGTGATAAACTAGCAACACAAAAGACTGAAAGCCGAGTAATTGAAAGAGATTTTTTATTTTTAGTAAGACTAATTAAAAAACCCTAAGTTTTTTTAAAACTGATTTAAATCCACTGTCTAAAACTGTTGGGAGAAAGGACATCTTTGTTAATTTAAGAGGCAGGGTGCTGAATCACTAAGGTATGTGAGCTTGTAATTCACATCTGCTGAGACCAGAAGAAGTCCATTGGCAGAATCAGAGAAGACTGTCTCAATGCTCCTGATCCCTTTTTTTAAAAAAAGCAGGATCTAGATTTAAAAAAACAAAAAAAACTTTAGGCTTTTTTTTGCAGCAGCAAGAAGGAATAAAGGTCATGGACTCTTTGAAAATAAATTCCTTTGCTGCTTATCTTTAAATTTTAGGGGTATTCTGAATGTGGTGTTCTGTTTTATTTTATAATCTCCCTCCCTTATCTGGTAGAGGCCTGTATTCTTCAGGATACTTAAGCATGTGCCTAACTTTAAGCAGGTGAGTTACCCTTTGAAGTCAAAATGAATGAACCCTGCTTAGTAAGATGTGCACCGAAGTACTTTGCTGAAGTGATGTCATTGTTTAATGCTATATCATGTTTGTGACTCCTTTCTATTGTGATAACTGCCAATAAATACTGCTTTTGTTCAATCTCAGGGGACTTAGTCCTGTCTCTTACATCTTAGAACACTTACTGGCTGGCATTCTTGAAGGAAAAGGATCTTTGCCCTCAAAGAAGGCAGAGGAATGTGAAAGTGGCAATCTGTATAGTGATCATGGATCTGGAGATGACTTATTATCTCACATAGTATCTAATGAACATGGTATTTATTTATTATTCACAAAGTCATTCTGTGTTAATTCTTTTCTTTAGGTTGGTACATTAAGATTTTGTGGCACAACAGAATTTGCCAGCGGGCAATGGGCTGGTGTAGAGCTGGATGAACCAGAAGGAAAGAATGACGGAAGTGTTGGAAAAGTCCAGTACTTCAAGTGTGCACCAAGATGTGGTATAACTTTATTTTCTAGATGTTTCACAGATACTTTGAAACCTTAATTAAAAAAGAAAAGAAAAGAAAAACATTGGTTTGATTAGACAAGGCGTCTTTGGATCGATAAATGCAAATTGTTTGTCCCAATTTTTTTTATTTTGTAAATTCCTTTAACTGCTTCTAACTTTATCAGTTCTAAGTGTTGCAAAAGAAGCCATTTCTGATTACTTCCTTGAAACTGCAATGTAGTATCTTTCCAGTTTTGCCATCTTCATTGGTTGTTTGCTTTTCTCACAGCCATATTATAATTGTTCTATTTGACATTTTCTCTCATAGCTTACCTGGCCTTCCACTTTGAAAGAGATTCATTTGAGCATTCATACAGATATGCCCTTCTTAAAATTTCTCTCCAGCATAACTGTCAAAGGAATGTGATGTAGAATCTTTTCTTTGTTCCTCAAATTGAGGTGACTATGTTGTAAATTTGCTCGGCATTTCATTTCCACCTGTGAGATGATGCAGGAGCTTGTGCCGAGGGATGTTCTATTTCAGTTCCAGTTCAGCCACAAACATTCTTTGTGATGCTGGGCAGAGCACTGAGGCACAGGATAGAGTGAGTGACTTTCCCATCTGTAAAATAGGAATAGTACTTCCCTACTTCTCCAGGTGTGAGTATAACAATCCATTAATGATTGAGGCACTGAGATACTATGTTAAACAGATTAACCTAAGAGAGAATAGCTAGATTTTTTTTTGTTACATTACTGCTTCTCCTGGTTTACATACTGCATACAGAAAGAGATGCATGTCTTTCTTTTTTATTATTCTCCAGGTATCTTTGCACCTCTTTCTAAAATAAGCAAGGCTTCAGATCACAAGAAGAATTTTGTCAGAAGTCCTTCCACCCGTTCCGCTTTGGTCAAGTCCAAGAAAATCGATGTAACGCACATAACTTCAAAAGTGAATACTGGTAAAAACGTTTTTTATAAAGCTAGCATGTCCAAAAATTAGACTGTAATTTTGCATATCTGTATATTAAAATCCTAGCTTGTAGTTAATTCATCCTCTGGGGATAAGAAAGTAGTATGACATGTATTAATTATGCCTTCTCATTAACTGAAGTTGTTGGTGCTGAGAGGGGTTGAACGTCTGTCACTCCCATTGAAATAACTTTAAACTGCAGGTGCTTATTGCTCAGGATCTGGCCCTATGGCTCAATCACAGTAAAAATTAATGTTCTACCCTAGGGTATGTCATTGTACTATAGCACTGGTGTGTTATCCCCTGCAGCATCATGTAAAATTGATTGCTAGAAGGTAAGATATGGGACTAGTTACACCATTGCCCAATTCTAAGACAAGACAATAGCTATGTCTTTTTCTAGGGCTGAGCCAGGGGAAATCTGTAAAGTGAATGGTTCTATTCTCAGCTAATAGTCATTTTGGTGGTATAATATACTAAGGGGATTTAACATTACTTATTGATACGCTGTTTCGAAAAGGCTTACCATAGCGCACACTCTGAAACTTTTTAAGCAGTTTCTGATTGGAGACGATATCTGTAAATGTCTAAAATCCCTTTGCTTTAATTACGTGGATTTTATTTGACTTGATCAGCAGGCTGTCAAACTGTCGAGAAAAACAAATGTATATGCTAGTTTATATGCAGCTGTATAGAAGTATTAAAATATTGTAAAAAGTATTAACACCAATTTCTTCAGTAAAAACCCTTCTGGCAAAAATAATTAGAAGCAATTTCAATAACTACATTGTGTCAAGGCAATGAATTAGTTCACCCAAGAAACGAGGAACACATCTGAAGGGGATAAACATTTGTGTGTTTAAGTCCGTTGGTGGGGGCTTAGAAGATCTGGGTTTAATTCCTGGCTCTGCCACAGACTTCCTGTGTGACCTTAGTTTGGGCAAATCACTTACTCTCTCTCTGCCTCAGGTCCCCATCTGTAAAGTTAAGGTAATGTTCCTTTTCCTCCTTAATCTTTGCCTTTCTTGTCAATGTAGCTTCTAAGCTCTTGGGGCAGGGACTCTCTTGTGTGTTTATGCTAGGCACTGTACATACACATGGGCCCTGATCTTGATTAAATGATGTAAAAATAATGCTATTAAATGTATTGTTTTATCCTTTTTTAAATGTAAAATATGCAGCATATTCAGACTACATGATGGGATGGTGGAATACATTTTTTTGGCAGTGATTTGGGATGACCTGCAAAAGTCATTTGAGTGTCGCTGTCATGTCCATGTGGTAGACGTGCTGCTCTGTGACCATTAAAAATAATTGAACATCTACAATTTTCTACACACTTCAAACTTTCTGAAGTTCTCTGTCTGATCTTTGCTAGAAATGGGGCATTTGTATAGTATAAGTTGCATGGTTACGATTTGATCTGAAAAATGATATGCTCCACGAAACTCATCTTTTTTTTAAATGCCTTGTCCTAATCATATCAACTTTAGACAATTAACTTAACATCCATGCAGTTTAACATGAGGTGGAAAAACTGACACCTTGCATAAAATGCTACACTTCAGTAAACTAATTACATTTGTTAGCTTAGGCCACCCACTTTACAGTGTCGCTATCTCTTTCTAGAAAACATTCTTCGTTTTGGCTGTTTGGTCCGCTCATAGTATTGTGAGCCATAAGACAGCTGTTTGTTAAGACTGAGCTATGATCTATTTTCAAAAGATCTTGACTGAAATGGAAAAGGATTGTTTTCCTCTGAGGCGATGCATTCGTGACAACAGTTTGTGATTAACCTGTTTTTTGACACAGCTGTGCCTAGCCATCTCTATAAATCCAAAAATTTGACATTTGCTTTAAGTAAAAACTTGAGTAAGTTACACATGGTGCACCCACTAAGGCTTACATGTATAAGCAGTATGCAGTGAGCTGCTATTGTAAGATATTCTTATGCCAAAGGGCCCATTTATCTTAATGTGCCTGGTGGATTCACTTGCTAGGGTGGGAGGATAAAGTTGCAAATACAGAGCTTTCTTCTGAAACGTTTACTTACGTTACTGGAGTAAATTTCTTCATTGCCTTAACCACCAGTAAATTATTGTGTTACAGGCCATGCAAAATAATTAGTACATCTTCTATGAAGATTGTAGATAGACTGCAGAGTTCTGTCAAACCTTACCTTTAATATTATGTATATAGATATTTTTAATGGTTTTTTTTATTTGTACTTTTTGATATTTATATTTGTGGTAAAAATATTTGCTCTTTAAATAGTCCATTACATTTAATCAGTAATGGTCACATTAGTCCCAGTACTTATTGTGATCATCAAGGATTTTCTGTTATAAAATGTATCTCCAGCCATTAACAATGTTCTTACATGTCTGACTCTTAACGCTGAAATATAAAACACCTTAAAATAGAATACAGTCATAAATAAGTACCAAAATAATATATCATCTGGGTTAAGCCGATAAATATAATTAAATAAAAAGTCCGCTTTGCCCTTATCACTAGTACCAGCAAAATCGTCTGGAAGGTTTTGTTCTCTTTGCCTAGTCGTGGCAGACAACTACTTATGAATACAAAATAGCTTGCCCATGAAGCATGTATTTAAGCAGCAATATTAGTTCATACATATGTTATTACATTGCTGCTATGTAGTGTAATAGGCTCTTTAATTAGATTAATATTGCCGTGTTCAATCCATTTTCATAGGCTTGAAACCAAAAGTTATGAAGTTGAAACTGAGATTTGTATAAATACGTGCATACACAGAAATAATAGATTTAACAGTTGGTAGTCTTATTCCAATAGTAAAAGCAAAAAACTTCAGTTTTGAGTGTGTTTAAGGAAATCAGATATTTGATTTTAAAGGATTTTTTTTTCACTTGTGTTAACTCAGATTGCCTCAATATAAACAATTTTGGCAAGCAATTTGTTTATAATATGGCTTGATTGCTTTGGAGCATTTTTAAAGTGGTTTAAAAACCAGTGGTTTAACATGATTGGTAAATTATTTTACAACTAGAAGTTTTATATAAAAATACTGTGGTTTTGTAGTACTCGTATTTAAAGAATCCATCGCATTTTATGAGTACTAAATAAGCATCCTGAACCCTATAAGTTAGGCAGACTGGGGCCCCATTTCACAGATGGATGAAGAGAGGGATGGGAGAGAGCACAGAGACGTTGCGGCTTGCCAGTGGTCATATAGGAAACTAGTATCAGTCCTCATTTTTCCAGTACCATGTTCTAAATACTAGATATCATACTCTTCTGTAAAGATTACTAGTGTCTATAGTATGTATGTAGATTGAAATGATGGACTTGGAGATATCATGATTTGTTCAGTGATTTACAAACCCAGTGCTGTATCTGTTTGCATATGAGTTTTTCCCCCCCAAAATTATTAATTGTTAATTGCCAGGATATTTGTTGACCCTCTTTGTTTTTTTTCTTTTTTCTTTTTTGTATCCTAGGCTTAGCTACATTAAAAAAAGATAGTAGTTCTGAATCCACCTTTTTGGCTACTGAAGAAGGAATGAAAACTGGTAAAGAAGGTAACTAAATTCCCCTTGTTGATTCATTTTCGGCCAATTCTGGGTAGGGCAGAGGAAGTATCACGTCTCTTCCTTCCCCTACCCCTCTTCACAGGCACTCAAATATGCTGCAAAATCAGTGCTAATGTATACCTGCATTCTGGTTCCAAGCAGCTCTGTACAGCCCTCTAGGAGCAGGATTAATCTGAATGGGACCAATGTGATGCCGTTGTGAAAAAGGCTAATGCAGTCCTAGGATGAGTCAAGCGAGGTATTCTCAGTAGAGCTAGGGAAGAGTTATTACCATTCTGCAAGGCACTGGTGTGACCTCGTCTGGAATAGTGCGTGCAATTCTGATCTCCCATGTTCAAGAAAGATGAATTCAAACTTAAACAGGTGCAGAGAAGGACTAGTAGGGTGATCAGAGGAATGGAGAACCTACCTTACGAGAAGAGACAAGGAGGTTGGCTTGTTAGGCCTAACACAACAAAGGTTGAAGGGAGATATGATTCCTCTCTATAAATACACCAAGGGGATAAACACTAGCAAGGGGAGGAGTTGTTTTAAGTTAAGGGCCGATACTGGCACAAGAACAAATTGATATAAACTGGCAGCTTAGGCTTAAAATTAAACAAAGGTTTCTAACCATCAGAGGAGTGAAGTTCTGGGACAGTCTTTCAAAGGGAGTACTGGGTGCAAAAAACCTAACTTTTTTGGAGGCTGAGTTTGCTTGCAATGGCATATGGCCCATTGTGACTGCTAGTGTTCTGAGTTACTGCAGAGAATTCTCTCCCGGGTGTCTGGATGGTGGTTCTTGGCCATATGCTTGGGGTCTAATCACCATATTGGGCATCGGAAAGGAATTGTCCCCCGCAGTCAGATTGTCAGAGACCCTGGGTTGGTTTGTTCATTTTTTATTATTATTTATTTATTTTTGTGCCTACAGTGGGGTCTGGGTCATTTGCTTGTTTGAATTAGCGTGAATGGTGGATTCTCTATAACTTGAAGTCTTCAAATCAAGATTTGAGGCCTTCAATAACTCAGCCAGAGACGATGGCCCTATTACTGAAGTGGGTGGTTGAGACTGTGGCCTGTGATGTGCATGAGGTCAGACTAGATCATCATGATTAAGACTGTGTATCTGTCACGGATTCTGTGGGCCAGCTGCACAGTCCGCTGCTGGCCCACAGTCTTGGGCCACTGCCCCCCAACCCCCTGCAGCAGCAGTAGTTTGGGTGTGGGAGGGGGCTCAGGGTGGCAGGCGCCACCACCGCAGCTCCCATTGGCTGCTGTTCTTGGCCAATGGGAGCCGTGGAGCCGGGGCTTGTGGTGGGAGCGGTGCACAGAGCCTCTCTGGCTTTCCCTCCCCTTAGGAGCTCCAGGGACATGCTGACTGCTTTTGGGGAGCCGCATGGTGCCGGATAGGGAGCCTGCCAGCCCCACCAACCCTCACCCCCCAGCACCAGCAGGAGTCCCAGGCTACGCACCACCACCCCTCCCCAGCACCCGCAGTGCCCCCTGGGCTGCTCCCCACCGTCCCCCGCACCTGCGGCCCCCTGGCTCAAATTTTAGTTAGGGGTATATAGTACAAGTCATGGACAGGTCACGGGCCATGAATTTTAGTTTACTGCCTGTGACCTGTCCATGACTTTTACTGAAAATACCCATGACTAAAACGTAGCTTTAATCATGATGGTCCCTTCAGGTCTTAGTCTGAGTCATATGGCCCACTGCCAGGGCAGCATGGCATGGTAAATACATGTGTAATGCTGGAGCTCAGCCCCCTAAGCCTTAGATTCTGTCTAAGAAAACCACGTCATGTTGTAGATCGTCTGTAGAACAACCTTTTTGTAGGTTTTGGTGGATCTTTCTCCCTGAGTTCCTGCTGCTGGCTGCATATATTTGTTTTTAGATTTGTCTTCTGTAATGTAATGGTTTCAAAAACTTTTAAAATCTGTAAATATTATTTTTCCTTTTTAAATTGGAATCGAGTCTCTAATGATCTATAGGTTTATAATTGGCTAGTGACATCTGATGCTTCAGTTTTTGCGTGCTCAACTTGACAACGCAAAAGGGGTCTGATTCTCAGAGGGTGGATGCTTTGGAGCCTTTGGGTTCTTGTACTCTTTCCTTAGGTACCCCATTATTTAATCTGTGCTCTAGCTCACAACAGTTGCACTTCAAATTTTTTGACACCCCCCCCCCCCAAAAAAAAGGGGGGGGGAAAGAGGATTTAGTGATATGACTACTGAATCTGTCCTAGCTCCAATCATGTCGAGCTCTCAAACACAGAATGAGTAGAGCCTCACAACATCCCTATGAGTCAGATAAGCAGCATTATGTCTAACTTCATAGATCAGAAAACTGAGGCACAGAGGGTAACATCTTGCTTCACATTCTGTTGGTAGATCTACACGTTGAGCTGGTGGGATCATTTCCAGCTTGAGGAGACATACCCATGGTAACTCTGATCAAGCTAACATACTAAAAACAGTGTGTGGCCTCAGTGTCAGGAGCTCCCCCACGAATGATCAGAGCTAGCATGGGTATGCCTCCATGAGCTGGGAATTATATCTCCATCTTGAGGTGCAGACATACCTGGTGTTACTTTTGGGCAGAAAAGAAGAGCCGAAAAGGAGAGAGAGCTAAAAGAAAAAGTTAAAACTAGACAAATCTTATTGAATATGTTCACAAATGGAGATAAATGTGATTTATCTCCCGTTCTTATTTTATAGTAAGGATTTGAATATTAATACAGTATATAATGTATACATTAGGCGCTAGTCCACACACCGTTACTCACCCACAAAAATGTCACTTTCCCTACTTCTCATCAACGATTTAATAAACTGAATTCTGAGAGTGAGGTGATGAGGGCTCATATTATTAATTCTTCATTCATTTTACAAATGCACACTAGAACATTTACCAGCACATCAAGAAGTATTATAAATATCTAAAAATAATCTACTGGTGTGAAAATAAATGGATAAAGTTCATGCTGTGAAGTATTAACTTTGCCTTTTAATTGGTTGCTCCCTTGCTTGCTTTGTAAATTCATGAGGTTCTTCTGTATCATACATGCTTGTTTGCTTTAGTTGACTTTTCCTTTCCTGCATACCATCTCTGGATAATTATTTGCATTACCTCTGTCAGCTTTCCTTGGATCCAGCAGTTCTTCCTCTTCCACTACCTCTTTAGAGAGCAAACAGAATCATCCCAAGAAATGGAACTCAACTAACAGCAATAAAAAGGCAGTGCCTAAAGTAGCTTCTACCTCATCTAAAAGCAGTGCTGGTACTGTATCTGTTGTATTATTAAAGAACACCTTCACAGGCTGGGAATAGGGATGGCAGGTCAGTTAACTGTTTGGTCAAATATTCGTATAAATGTACTTGCTTTTACTTTGTCACTACTTGGGGTGATAACTTAAAGGAGGCACTTGTCAGATAGCTAGTCCTTAAACTTAAGTTTTGTATTTTTGTAACATTTTTACTATTAGAAAATTTGCAGAAGAAGGTGCTGTTCTTAGTCTCACTTACAGATGAACTGCACTTCAGACTATTACTGCAACTTCTAACAACTAAGTAAACCTTAAATCTAGCATTTTTTAATTAGACTGAATACTCACTGAAGCAAAGGAATGTTTTATCTAAGCAGTGCGTGTGGAACAGGGCCTTACGTTAAGAGCATATATGAATATTTGACCGGTCGGTTGGCTGACTCTCTGCTGAGACCTTATGATATACACCTCTTTGCATTTCAAAACTGCTGCTGTGCTAATTTCAGTTTTTCCCCTTCATTAAACAGGACTGAATAATGCTTCTCCATCTACAAGAAAAAACCCTTTTGATGAAGGAGAAATTCAGCTTGGAGACAAAGTGCTAGTGGTAGGGCAGAGAACTGGCACTGTTAGATTCTACGGGACAACAAAGTTTGCACCAGGTATTTTATCTGTTCTTAAACTACATCGTAGAATCAGAGTAATGTCTTAGGAACAATATAAATGTTTGGACCTTAATATTTAAAATAGAACTCCTCAATTGTTGGATTTCTATCTCAATTTCACTTTATTATAATTTAATATTTGACTTTGACATGGAGCTGCCTAGAGTAATGGAGAAGATGGTACTTTAAATTGATTGCCACTTGACATTGCAGTCTTTGGTATTACTGTATTTTCTGACATTCTTTTTCTTAAGGCTGCACACCCTTTTTTCCTGGGCTTTTATATGTACTGTAGCTGTTTTTGACCACACTGATGTCTTGCGTTACTGAAGCTCTGCTAGAACATTTAGTGCACTTCACTTTTTAGACGTGTCATGGTGGTATATCGAGCTTTTTCAGAGTTTTTGTTTGAATTCAGTTACTTGTCAGGACTGGGTTGTTTGTTTTTTTTAAGCCCGATGAGAAGTTACTGATAGCTAGAGAATTTACGTGCTGGAAATCTCTCTCCCCCCCCCCACCGCCCCCGTATTATATAGTTAGGTGTCTTCAGGTGGAGGTGGGTTGTTCTGAAACCATAGGAACTATAACTTTTGAAAATGTATCCTTTCCAGCCAGATTATTCTCATGCTCTGTTATTTTTGAGCTCTTTCGTAATCCAAACCTCTGCCTAGAACATAACTGTAAGGTTGATGCAAAAAAGGTTCAATTACCTAATGTCTGCACTTAGGGTGACTGGTATATTTGTACCTCCACTAGTTTAACTGGAAGCCCACTTGCTTGAGATTTAAAGTGACAGTACCCTGTCTTGACACTTGGTGGTATCAATATTTAAAAAAAAATTCTTAAGATAAAATGTCAGAATGAAATATTAGCAGGCACAAGCCACATTCATCATCTCAGGAAGTATGTTATGTTAAGCAATCCCCATTTAAGATGTCATTATTCTCTAACTTGATAGACTAATATAGATTCAATAGAACCTAATGGAAAAGCCAAAATAGTCTATTAACCTCAAATAGTTGTGTTCCTCTGTTTAACTTGTATTGGGTGAATGGATTTCATGACTAGCTGAGTGGTCACCATGTAAGATTTTTTTTTTTAAAGAAAACATCACCATTGCAACTCTTCACCTTTGAAACAACCATATTTTAAAATGGCAAAAAGTAGGCAAAGATACAGAACTCTGCTTTCTGAGCAATTGGCAAAAACTTGACTCCCTCCCCCTCCCTCCCTGCGCGCTCCCCCCCACTCCCATTTATTTTTGGTGGCAATGCAGATCTTTTTCAAATAGTTTTGTGTCACCTTCCCTTGGTAGACAGGAAAAAAGGAACTTTTGACATACTGATCCCTTCTAATGCATAGGTCACTGTTCTTATTTCTTCAGCTGATCATTAGTATTGCCCTTAAACCTGTAGCCTCAGCACCAAATTACTTGAATTTAATGTTGTCTTTTGGGGTTGGACAGCATAAGAATTGCTAATAGGATACAGAACTTCTCACCTTTACATAATTAGCTGACACTTTTCAAGGTTGGTAGTGATCAATCTTATTACCATCTGGCTGTTCAGTAGCCTGTGTGAAATGAATTGCTGGCCAATCCCAGTTCCTGATACACTTGTATTTGCATCACAAAATCTATCTTGCAACTGGTAATAATTACTTCTGGTTTTAGAGAGGGAAAAGGACTGAATGAACATTGAGTGACATTTGAATCTTAGGCTTTGGCTACACTGGCACTTTACAGCACTGCAACTTTCTCGCTCAGGGGTGTGAAAAAACACCCCCCTGAGCGCAGCAAGTCGCAGCGCTGTAAAGCGCCAGTGTAGCCAAAGCCTAAGATTCAAATGTCACTATTCCCCTCGTGGAGGTGGAGTACCTGCAGCGCTGGGAGAGCTCTCTCCCAGCGCTGCATGTGACCACACTCGCACTTCAAAGCGCTGCCGTGGGAGCACTCCCGTGACAGCGCTTTGAAGTTTCGAGTGTAGCCAAAGCCTTAGTCGTGGTCATCTGAGATCAGGATTAAGGCATAAATGCAGAGGAATTACCAGTACAGCTTTGTCAATCTGCTGCTTTCAGTAGCCTTACATTTACTTGTAAGGGGGGAGGGATAGCTCAGTGGTTTGAGCATTGGCCTGCTAAACCCAGGGTTGTGAGTTCAATCCTTGAGGGGGCCATTTGGGGCAAAAATTGGGGATTGGTCCTGCTTTGAGCAGGGGGTTGGACTAGATGACCTACTAAGGTCCCTTCCAACCCTGATATTCTATGAACATTTACAGTTCTACATAAGGTGGTTTGGCCCACAGAAATAAAAATCTGCACATCTTCCATGTGTTTTTTGGGGGGGGGAGGGATAGCTCAGTGGTTTGAGCATTGGCCTGCTAAACCCAGGGTTGTGAGTTCAATCCTTGAGGGGGCCATTTAGGGATCTGGGGCAAAAATTGGGAATTGGTCCTGCTTTGAGCAGGGGGTTGGACTAGATGACCTCCTAAGGTCCCTTCCAACCCTGATATTCTATGATTCTATGATACTTAAATAAAATGCAAAGTGTTTATCTTTTCTGCTTGTAGCTAAAATAGGCCATTTTTCTTAAAATAGGTTTAAAAGTTTCGAGTAATCAATAGTATTTTTAGGGCTATTTTGAATAGAGCACTGATATATCAGTGTATTTTAATATAACTTAGTTAACGGTTCTTATTTTTCTTCTGGATTTTGGTGGTGGCGTACATTTTGATTTGACTTAATGAGATCACTTCTGGATCAGGGAAAACCTGTCTCGGGTATGGTTAAATACACAGATTGTTATGTATAAATTAGTCATATGCACAACAACTTGAGCATCTGTTAACTATTCTAGGTACAAAATGTAATGTTACCCCTGGGTAAAAATAATATTAAAATTCCAAATACCAATTGTAGGCTTTTGGTGTGGCATTGAACTGAACAAACCTCATGGCAAGAATGATGGTTCAGTTGGAGGAGTCCAGTACTTCAGCTGTCTCCCCAGATATGGCATATTTGCCCCACCAACCAGAGTGCAGAGGTGAGTAATGATATCGTTTTATGTCTGTGTCAAAACGTTTTCTCACTTCCTCTCCAACGGGAAACAAAATTCTGAACGAACCAAAGAGGAAAAACAATTATTCCTGCTGCTGCGGAGGTGGTAGATCCCCTCGGTTCTGAGACTAGCTTGTTGAAAGAGTACTTGTATGTCTCAGCACCAATGCTATATAAACAGGAAGCATACCCAGGTGGCTGTTTCAGCAACCTCACAAATTTAAAAACATTTTATTCCATCCCATTGCCTCTATATCTAAGTGATTAAATTTAGGCACATAACTAATTCAGTAGGTGCTTTTGAAAGCTCTCATTTTTAGGGCCAAATCCTGATACTGTGAGCAGAATTAAAGTACAAGGATTCTGCCTGTGGATGCTACATAACTTCCTGGTGGGTATAGATCTCTCCTACTGCTCAAACTGCAAAGAGGAGCCAGAACACCCACACAGTTGGATCACAGCCACTACCATTGGGATTGGGGGAAGGAATACCAGAGTTAACCCTGTGCTCTCTAGCCATGTGTGCTTTTGACCAGTGTATGAACACAATGCCCGTGTCTAGTTACCATGACTGACATACCCATTCTCTTCTCCACTTCCCCTTTTTCTTCTCCTCCAGTCTTCTGGTATGGCAGACCATCACAGAGCGATGCCACACAGCATAAAAGTTTCCCCCTTTCTACTGTTGAGTTATAACACGCAGAGGAATCAGCACTCTATCTGTAGCCTTTAGATGTTTGTTTGTGTGTGTAGATATGTGTGTGTGTGTGTGTGTGTATATATAGCATTTTCTGTTGCTGCATATGCTCTCAGGCAAACTTTCATCCTGCACCTCAGTAAGACTTAAGGTGTCTCCTCTGAGTTTTCTTGATCATACTGCACCTTTTTCTGTATCCTTAGATACACACATGTAACATTTTATATTACTAGCTGTCTGTTGACAAAAGACTTTCTGTAGTAGTGTATACAAGGCAGAGGTACGGCCTCTGTGGGACTCTGAACTCTGCATTTACTGACTTGTGGGCAACTAAAAGCTCGATCTATTTGGGATGAAAATTTAACCAGCATGGTGGGGAGGACTCAACCCTAAATTAATCCCACATATTGTCTTTTGAAAAACCTTGCAACTGATCTTTAGCCAAAATAGCCCAGCAATATATTTCCTAAAGTTGAAATTAAATAATTTTAATTTGTGAGATTTAACCCATTATCTCACTTTAGATTAACAGGTTCCTTAGACTCCCTCACAGAAGTTTCATCAGGGAAAATGAATAATTCTTTCCCAGGTAAGAATCTGAGGCGTGGGTCTGGTTTTTGTTTGGATAGCCTGTAGAACATGAAGGAACGGAAACGGACACCGTGTAGAATCAAGCATGTGGGTTTATTACGCTCAGCGCTGGCGGAGTGTCACTTCGCTTTTTAGGCTTAGAGACCGTGTCAATCATTTAATTACAGCAGGTTATACTGAATTTTACCATGGGTGGGGGGAAGAAGTCAGGGGCAGTTCTGAGCCCCGGATAGGCTTAACAGCAAGACAAGATAACACAGAAGCCAATGCTCAAGAGGTTACATCATGTCTCCGCCCATAGTTTCAGGTTAAAATATGTGATTAGTACACAGGTGTTTCTCTTCAACTAATGTATAAAGCGTGTTAGTTATTTTAAAAATATGTAGATATGTTGAATTCTGATCTGGGATCCATAGGAATGAAGCAGCTTCCTTGATTGTCCATTAGGTATATATCTGGAAATAGAACAAAAGAGCATTGAAAGGCATATGGCATAAAGTTGCTTTTTAGTTGCTCTGTGCTTGAGAACCAGTCACTGATATCTGTGGAGGTAGGGAAGAGGAGGAGCACCAAATCTCTTGCTCTCAGCCTTGGTCTTTCTGTGACCCTTGGGTTCTTATGCGGGAAAGACATCATTATCTTCCCTTGAAGAGAAGTGCCCCTAAGTTTTCAAAGGCTGGGCCTCACTACAGCCTGTTGGTCTATTTGCAGTTGGAGATAAAGGCCCCAATTATTTGCTAGCACCTGGGGTTCTGCTGACCATCCACTATAAATGAAAAACAAGATTACTTCATACTTGCTCTGTTCACGTGTCTGAGCCTCAGTCTTTGACCAGACTCTGGACTTTGGGCCTGTCTGATTATTAATTTCTGGCCCTTCAAACATTTCCAGAAATTGTAGCTTCCTGGACATGCCACCCAGGTTCTTTGAATGGCCAAAGCAAAACAGACTTTTAGAGCAACCCAGATGCCCAGAGATGCATTGCTACTGGACTTTTCCCTCCTTTACAAAGGAGCCAGCAGTCACTGTCTGCAAGCAGGACTGGCGTTAGGAGACTGACATGCTATCAGTTCCTTCAATTGCAGAAATGGAGGAAATAATTGCATCAGGTTTCGGAATGTAACCCATCAGTCCAGTGAATAAAAATGAATTTACTTCCTTGAACAGTTCCTTTGGTCCCTATTTATACATACTGGGGTTTTTGCTTGTACTAAACTCCTCCCACCCACCCCCAAAAAACAACCCTGGCTTCAGAATGGACTTACTGCAATAAATGGATATTTCCCCCTTTGTCTACTGTTGGCTTAAAAAGTTGTTTTGTAAAGCTCTGTGTACTCTTTATGCACTCAATTTTATTATATAAAATACAAGGCACTTTGGCCCAAAGGATAGGGTGCTAGGCTGGGACTCAGGAGCCAGGAGTTATTTTCCTGTCATGGCCCCAGACCTGCTGTGTGCCCTTGGGCAAGTGAACTTCCCCTCTATCTGCGTCTGTTTACGCGGTAAGCTCTTTGGGGCAGGAACTGTGCCTTAATATTTATTTTTACAGTGCTTGGCATGATAGGGCCCTGCGCTCAATTGCTTCCATAGTACTCTTTTTACTGATGATGATTAAAGTTCTTGCCAAAAATGTTACTATCTAATACAAAAAGTAAAAACAGAGGGCAGTAGTTCGGGCACAGAAGGGATTGTTGAGGAGATCAGAATAGGGATGATTCACAGATAATTTGGTTTGATACAGAGCTAGTGAATTATTTTGGCATTTTTTCTAAACACATTTTTTTGTGGAAGTTGTTTCAAAATTTTGATTCATTTATTTTTACCTACCCCGTGTTCCTCTTCCTCCTCAAAATTCTCGAACATTTATTGGTTCTTATGGAATTTTTCACAACAAAATACTTATCACTTCCCAAGGAGCTGTAGTTAGAGGAGTGGTGGGGAGGGTGCTTAGCAAACGAGATGGGAGCAAAGAAAGTGGTTGTGCAAGTTTTATTTTGAAATCAAGCAGCTTAGTCACTTTATTTATTCACTTTCTCGTGTAGGTTTTAGACGAAGTTTAAGTACAACTTCTGCATCTTCACAGAAGGAGATAACCCGGAGAAACTCCTTTGTCAAGTGAGTGTTTGTTTAAATATGTATTAACTGTGCAAAAGTGGGCAGCTGTAGTTTAGAATTACTGGAAGAAAGCGCAGAACTTCCTTCTCTTGACACGTGCATGTAATTGCATTGAATAATGTGGGCTCCATTAATGCACAGGACCAGTTCTTGCAGTCTTCTCTCAAACAAAACTCCCACTTTGTTCTGGCTGAGAGGGAATGACTGCAGGACCAGTCCTAGAAGAAGAGAGCCGCTTGTGCTTGTCCTTGGATCTCATATCACCAAAATAGAACAGGGAGTGAAAGTTTCAACTGTGACCTCTTCCAACTCCAGTTGACAAACTATAGCGTAAAAGAAATATATCTAACATGGAAAAAAATTGCATTCTGTCCTCTTTCCCTGGTGGCCTTTCACATTTTTGCTTGACTTGTTACTTTAGATTAACCTGGTATATTTGAAGCAATCTGATATTTTTAACATGGAATCTATTTTCTTCTTGGCTGTATGTAATTAGATTCATTGACACTTAGATTATGGATTTTTGTAATTGATTTTATTATCTTCCATTGTATGTGTCTGCCCAGCATCCAAATGAAAATGATCGATTTCTCACGCAGAGGTATAAATGCAGAGTGGGCTGTCATTTTGCACATTTAATCACATAGCTTTTGTTGAAATGTAGTTTTCAGGGAGTTTCAGTCCTTAAATCCTGGTTCTGCATTGCAAAGCACTCTGGCCATGTACCATTTAAACTCATTTGTGGCTAACCACTATGGACAGAGCCAAATTTCTCAGTGTATTAACTATTTGTTCAGTTTTTGCTCACTGAGCTTTCTGATCTCTGTTGCCATATGATACTTAGACTTACATAAGGAAAAAAGAATATGGGGACATTTCTGTTTGAGAAGGAGAATTCTCTTCAGGCAGGGTACCTCACTGGATTCAGTGGAGAATTTGTGTTCTGTTCGAGTAGTTTGTTCATTATTCCAAGTATTTATGGTGTTTTATACAATTCAGTATTATGTGTGTTTCTATCGCCAACCTGTGCTATCTGATGCACAGTCTTGACCCATTAATACTGGCTGGCCCTGCTGTGTCACAACTTGATTTGGCTAAACCTCTTCATAAGCACAGCGGTTTGTTCATGCCGCTCTCTGTTGGTGATACCATTGTCTGCTATAAAGAAATGGTGGCTCTTAACATCAGGTAAGTGAAAGGGGAACTGATTTTCAATGTTATGATGTGCCGTCTCTATTTGTAAATAACTGCATACACATCCTACTGACATGGGATCTGAAGTAATCTATTAAAAAGGTAAATTAAAATGCCTTTCAAAAACAGTGTTTCAGTGCATATAATGATTATAGGGAAAAAATTCCCTTGTGTGCTCACTGAAAGAAGCCTAATTTCTTTCTCTAACTAGATCTAGAAGCTCGGTGCTGCGGCGTAGTTGGAGCAACACTACTACGACTAACACTGAGGGACCTGTGAAACTACACGAGGGTTCTCAGGTCCTTCTAACCAGCTCTAATGAGATGGGCACAATTAGGTACATTGGCCCTACTGACTTTGCACCCGGGATATGGCTTGGACTTGAACTCAGAAGTGCCAAGGGAAAGAATGATGGATCTGTGGGTGACAAGCGCTACTTCACCTGTAAGACAAACCATGGAGTCTTAGTTCGGCCTAGTAGAGTCACCTATCGTGGGATTAATGGAGCAAAACTTGTGGATGATATTTGTTGAACCAGAATGCTTACAACCTGTGCATCAAGTGCTAGTGCAATGATATATAAGCATTAAACCACATACAATAACCCCAACATCATCTGCACGGAATGCTGACTGAAATTTTATCTAAACTATTAAACCTGATTTTTTTGGTAATATCTCTCTCCAGGCTCTAACCACCTCAGAGTCATATTAAGGAGTGGAAATCATATACCCCTCTCTCCTATTTTGACACAGTCCCTGCCTGTGAGTTTCTTGTAAAAGCATTCTGGGTTAGATACTGCATTATTTGAATAGTGTCCCACTCTGAGAAGGCCAATATATCTGACATTCTTTTAAGTTGCTTTGTGATTCAAAGTATTTGGAAGGTTTTCTTCCATGTACTAATGAACGGATACATCATTCTCCTGCCTTTTCATAACAAAGGAGATTGTTAAATGAGCCACATTACTCTGCAGTATTGGTCCCAGGATATTAGAGACAAGGGTGAGTGCCAGAATATATCTTGTATTGGACCAACTTCTGTTGGTGAAGGAGACAAGCTTTTGAGTATGCAGAGCTTTTTTTCTTCTTCTTAAAAAGAGCTCTGTATAGCTTGAAAGCTTGTCTCTCACCAACAGAAGTTGGTCCAGTGAAAGATATTCCTCCTCCACCTTGTTTCTCACATTAGTCTGTTTACTAGACACTTAGTCCATCTCTCTGTGAGCTAGTAGTCATAAGCAGGAGAAATGACTCTCTTTTTCAAATCAGTTGTGAAACAAGTATTTTATCATTCAGAAAAAAAAACCATCCCAAAAAAACCACACATGGGGCCAATGGAAAAACGGTAATTGAAAGAATTTGCTGCTACAGTGCTATGCCAGTGAACCGCATGAATGAAACAGAAAAAAGACTGTACAAAGCACAAATACACTGTTTCTGGTTTGCACTTTTCTCTGTGTGGATTTGTAAAAAGACAGCAGCATGCAAGATGCACTTTTGAAAATATAATGCACTTTCATCTCTCTTCTCTGGAGAGCTTTCCCCTGCTGTTTGAAGAAATTCTTTTGTTTGCTGTTGCTGCAGGCTACAATCAATGCATATAGAACTTAGGTAGCACCACACAGTACTTGCATCACAAATATCTGTCTGCAGGAGGTACTATGCAGTATATATATATATATATATTTTTTAAAGCAAACATGATTCAGTTTTTACTTTGCATTTTATATATTTCTTCTTTGTCCTTCAGAGCAGTTTCTTCTTTGCTACATTTGCCATTTATAAAATTCGTAAATTGCCTGTGAATCTTTTTAGATGTAGCATGGTAACACTCCTATTTTGATTATTTGGATGCAACATGATTTGTCTCAGCCCTTTAAAATAAACTGTGTTCAGAATTTGTTTCATATACATATTGAACAGCTAAAATGCATAACATGTTTAGCATGTATTAACAATATCTTTCTTAGTGCAAGTATACAGGTTTCAGAATATCTCAAACAGTAAAATGGTTTGACACTTCTGAATGAGCTGTTTGTTGCATTTCACTTAGTTGAGAACTGTACAGTGCTTTAAATTACATTTGTAGTATCCTATTTTTAGACTGTGCAGCTTATACAATGTATTTTCAATATGGCTATTTTTCCTGGACTATTAAAAAAGGCTGCATATTGTATTCTGATCTATGGAAGTTTTTAACTGAAGAGAAAAATTTTAAATTTTGAATGTACACATTTTATTATAAACTGTCTAAATTATAGCTTTGTATTTGAAGTTAGCAAGGTTCTGAACATCTGTTTCTTCCATGTTTTATATCTAGAGATCTCTTTTTCTGTACTTAACACAGTATTCACTGATCTTTGATCTTTTAAAGATAATTTGCCGTTGGGGGGAGTGTCACACAAAATGAGTGTCCTTTTTTTCCTTACAAATTATGTAAATAGGACAGAGAAATGGCAGCTCTAATATATAAACTGGTTTTATATCGTCATGTAGTTTAGTATAGTGCTGTATGATATAGAATTGCAAGCTGGCAAACACACTGTATATATCACTTAAACTGGTCTTGGTTTTTCTCTCCTCCCACGTGTTTTGGGTAGTGCAATGTCTGTAATAACTTTAGAGCCTGGGCCACAGCTGAGACCAGAGACATTCCTGATTTTTAATTCCAGATCTGCCTTAACCTGCCTGAGCACACTTACTGAGTCATCTGTCCACTCTTTTCATTGCTAATGAGGATAATGTGCTTTGCACAGCTAAAGGCGCACACCTGGTTCCTACTGTTGGAGGGCCTGGCTTGCCTCGTTTTTGTGCCGAAAAGTATCAGCAGTGGGCGAGTTAGCCTTGACACTACAGTGAGATTAAAGGCCAGTGATGACTGGAAGACTGAGATGCACCCAGGCTCTGTGATTTTGAAGCATGTCACTTGCTGTATTTCCTAGGCTCTACAAGCGGGATGATGTTTAACCTTTTCTAAAGCAATAAGCAATCTTCAGGCAAGAGCTCTCCTGTAGTACGTGAGGGTCAGTCATGACTCTGATGGTCATTTTATGTGACTTTGCGTGAGTCATTTAATCTCACTCATCTTTGTGTTTGGCTTGTATATCTTTTTCCCCAACGCAGTGATAACTTCGCTTGAAGCTGGCTCTGTGATTTTGTCCTGTTGCCATTAAAAAAGAAACTAAAATACATTTTCTTTGCTAAATAGCCACTGCAGCTAGCCTGAAAAGAGATTAACATGACTTGCTCTTATTGTGAGGTAGGAGTTGAAATATGTGAAGTTACTTCTACAGCTTAGTGATGATAATAAGTTATCCTCAGACTACAGGCCACATGTGATGTCCTGCAAATGAACTGAGACTGAGATTATTGCAGAGATTTCAATATATAACCCAACAGCTGGAGTTAGTTGGTTGTTTTATTTATCTTCATGCCTTGAGTTCACTACACTTGTTTACAATACAAATACACTATTCAATACAAAATACTCAATGACCATATATTATGTTTTTTAATATCCCTGAAGTGCAGAGGCCCTTCTTTTATACAGAGGATTGCTTAAGCGGCTGTACCTGTGAGAGACATTCTAATGAAGCATTGTTACAGACCAGAAACGCTGGATGCAGATAATTTAGACACTCGCCATTGGGGAATATGGGGTAGGCAACATGTGCTGTCTTTACAGTGACAAAAGGATTTTTATACTATTAGTTTTTCAAGGTTCTTTTACTAAGATGATGGGGTTAGCTCTAGGCCCAAGCTTGCAAAAATTAAACTATTCTTCACATACAATAGACTAATCCTGTCATGCATTGTAGAAAGGAGACCTCAGAGGCTTTTGTGACAACGCCCTACCTTTGCCCAGACACAGCAAGGGAAGCGGGTGGTGCTACAGGTGGATGTGCCACTTGACAGGTTCATTACAGGCTGAAGACCTCACCGGTTTTAAACTGAAGTCAGCGTCCTGAAACAAATGGGGGGAGGGGGGGGAGGCTTAAAGGAAACTTGCCATTTAGGTCCCTGCCACTCCTAGGAGGAAGTGGAGCAACCTAAACTCAGCTGGGGGCCATTGCCTTATACTTCCTGGCTCATGTTCCCCTCTCACACTGCCATAGCCACTTCCTTTCCCTCTCGTAATGCACCTTATAGCTGCCTGAACCTACAATGCTGATAAGGTACATGGGTGGAGGCGAGGGCAGGGGTAAGGCTGAGCAGGAATCATCTCCTTTCCCTCTTCACACACAGCTTAGCATCCACCTAGACCCTACTGAAATTCTACAAGAAACCACTCCTTCCTCGCGCTAGTCTGCATGGGAATTAGCCAGTTTCAGTGTGAAGTCCTCCAGCTATATCGTAGTTATTTTCCCATCAGACTAGGTGTCTCACAGGCGGTCGTGCTACTCCCATTTCACTGTAGTATAAAGGTAGTGACGTATGCTATCCAAATGAAGACATTTACAGGAGCTAGTTTATAGTAGAATCACAAGGCCCAAAATGGGGGGGGGCGTGGCTACTATGTACATGAACAATTGATATAACTGTTACGCCAAGACACACTGACTTTTACAATATTGGTTCTGGACAAAAGTTTGTAATGAGCTTAAAATAGCTTCTAGTGTTTTAGCTGGGACTTCCTAGAGACATGACATGTCAAAGTGTTCCAATCATGTGAGCTCACATGATCAGGTATTTAAAACTGAGCCTGCTTGAAGCAAGCCCTCATTTCCCCCCTCTACATACAACCGCCCCCCGAAGTCTGCTGCTGTTATTGGTATACAACTGGAGTAACTTCAGTGAAAATACTGTGGAATTACACTGATCCTACAGCATTAGGCGTATTTACACTAAATAGCTTCAGATCCTCAAAGGGAGACTTGGGGTGGGGGGTAGAGATATCTAAAATAAAAGACTTAAACTGAATATCCATCAATCAATGCACGACCATGCAGATACTCCACCTGCTGTTTTTCATCCCATTCACGTGTTCTGCTAACGTCATCCCTGCTCCCTTATAGTTCTATGTGGCGATAAAGGTAACAAACCAAGCGGCTGTTAAGTTGTCCTTCCCACCCACTGGGCCGGGCTTTAGGAAAGAACTTGTTATGCATGTCTTGATACATCGCATTTATAATTCCTTGTTTGAACTGATTTCTGCAGAGCATTTCACAAAGCATAACAGTGATAAGCCAAGTGAAGCTACGCTATTACCACAGCAGCTTTCACCTCCTTTAGACAAGACTATTAAAGTGAACAGGCACTGTGCACTACTGGGAGTGTGAAATTCTATTTTAGCCACAGCGCAAACAGGCAGCAGCAGGAAGACGTTGCCTTTCATTACCCCGCTACTGGGGTTAGTGTGCAGGGATTAAAGCCTCTTGTTAAAGCCCTGATCCTGCAAACACATTGTCATCGGGGCTACTCAAAGGTTTACAATTAAGCAATGGGCTCAAAAGCATGCATGCAACTCTCTGCCTTTGATGGGGGTGGGGTGGTATATGTGTAGCACAGGGCAGAATGTGGTCCACACAGTGCTAAGCTGGAGGTAACTGGTGACAGGCATTGCCCCATGCAGAACACTGAACTGCACCAGAGGGCTCCCAAAGAAGATGATTTGGTAAATGCCTTTATGCTCACTGGAACAGCGAAATAGGGGCAATGCCCAGAGTTTTCACTAACCCAGCAGGCGGGGGAGGGGGAGGAAGTGAGCACAGAGACACTGAAATAGATTCTACTGGTGTAGCAATCAAAATGGGGACGGGGGGAGGGGAGCTGAGATGGGTTACATTTTCTATTAGAAATAAGCCACAACTACATGTTCTGAACTCCTCTGAATTCCAGGAGAAGTATGTCAAAAGCTGAATTCAGACCTACCTCTGTGGTGCCATGTCTGCACTGGCTCCAAAACAGCTCATGTCTGGTCATGTTTTGGATGGGTCTGAAGCAGATTATGCAAGATTTGTGACATTTGGGTCAACATCTCATTCTAAAAGCTTGCTCTACACCATTCAACCTCAGCCCTAAACCTAGCCTTGAGTCAACAGATTCCAACCCCCCCTCCGCCTAAGCCCTGTGAACACCACTATCCAAGCCCAAAGCACTTTGCACAGAGCCTATCAAGAGGAAGATTTTGTTAGCACTAGCTGAGGTTTGTGCCTCTTTGATGCTCTCATCCTATGCTACAGTCTCTCCCAGTATGGTAGACGAAAACATTGTCAGCAAATTTGAATTACAATTCCCCATTTTCCACTGACCACAACATGCTGGTCATATGGGCCAGCTGTAAATGGTAGTAATGGTTTTAGCTCTCATTGTGAGACTCACACATATAAGGTGACCCCCCCACACACATACACACAATAAAATTATAGATGCAGACCACAAGCACGAGGCAGAAAAGAAATCCCTATGTCTCCTTGCTCACCCGCTGAATGGGGAGGAAGGAAAAAAGCTATCCAAGCATCTGTTCATCGTCCTTTGCTGATGCTCTAAAGCGTCTTTTAAAAAAAAATGCTATATTTAACAGAAGCAATTGGAAAACTATCAATAACTGTGGCATTGCAAGGTCAGGCAGTCCCAGGTCTGTAGATCAATATGCTTGAACCTGACAGTCACAATTTATTAAAATTCCAGCTATGTGCCTTTAAGACCATACAACTATGCAGACTAGGTTTTGCCCTCAGCTATGCATGCTGGCAGAGCAGTAAAAACGCAGAGCGGTTTCTTGCCTTGAAAAGAGTGAGCGAAAGCAGAAAGATCATACAGCTTTCCCTTCGGGGCTGCTTGAAAAAAAATCATCTGAAGCCTTTCTGAAAAAGGCAAAGAAAGCTGAAATGTCTAAAGAAAATTTCAGTTCCACATGGCTAATAGTGCAGTGCAAACAGCCTTGCTGGTACAAAGTAGAGCTCAGTCATTGTTCTCCCATGGAACACGTTGAGGCAGTAGCAGAGTTCTTCACTTGTAGTAGCAAGAGTAGTGTGAATGCAACAGTGCTAAGCTAGATGGAATGGCAGCCCTGATCCAGTGTCTGTAAGCAAGTCGCTCCTCTAGTGGCTGGTCCACAGAGCGCATTAGACACCCCAATGTGCTTATAGCTCACAAATACCCTTTTAGCTCAAGTGGAAGAGGCCTCTGTATTTGCCACAGATGGTCCTGAGTTCTGGCCCCCACTCTAGCCATGAAATCCATGCAGCCATGACATGCAACATACCAGTAGCAGATGAGTGAAGGCCAAAGCACCCACAGAATCATTGCAGTTCACACCTCAAACCTGCTACCATAAGCCTCATTAAAAAATAAAATAAAAAAAGTTTGATGCACAATTTCAACATTACACTACTAAGTACTAAGACTTCAGCATTAGTTACCAGAGGGATGGGGGAAGGCAGAGCAGGGACAAGAACTTCACTGCACCCGTACTTTAAAATGCAGGTCACAGTCCTCAGATTGGGATCCTTTTCTGACACCCCAAAGCCTGAGGTGTTTTGAGCCGGGGCGCTGGTTTCTTTTGTTACAGAATTTACTGCACCGTTTGGATCCAGGATTGGACACTGAACCACTCCCCCAAAGTTAAAGGTCTTGGCTCCCGCTCCATCTCTTCTACAGTCCTTTGCTGCTGCTCCCATAGACCTAGTTCTAGGGAAATAGGCACCATATATTTTAGGCAGAACTGCTGCTTCAGCAGCCCCATCAGAGTATACTGTAAATGATGAATGTAGAGCTTTACAAATGATTGTAATTCTTGTGTGTATAGTGTAACAACACACGTTTCATGCACAAGGTGTACAGACTGCATCAGTGCAGCTTGGGGTTTTTAACAGACTAGCAAACCAGAATTCTGTTACAGGAACAAGGGTAATGAACCCGTGAAATGCAGACACTGCCTAGAATCCAGATGGGGGTACAAAGTCAAGCCTTTTGGTTGGAGTTGTTAGTAAAGGGCATGTCAAAGGGCATTTCAGACCTTTGTATTTCCATCTACTGGTGACTTCTCACTGTCAAGGCCTTTTTAACTTCTCTCTCACACACAAGACTGGCCCTGTAAAATTCCACCTGAATTCCACTGAACAACAAGAAGTTCCTGTAGAACATGATGCTTCCTTTCTGTAGCACAGAAAGAATTTTAAAGGGCCAGTACCATCCTTGGCTTTGGGTCTGAAAAAAATATAAACCATCCTCCTTTTGCACTTCATTCTCTTCCTCCATAGTTAGTTAACTTCCCATCTTACTCACAAACCAGGCAGTGTGACTGGCATCTTTCCATTGCCCGGCCACTGATACTGTAATTACCGCATATTCAAGGGCTGGTGCAGACTATGTTACAGCTGTAATGCAACTTGGGAATGTGCCCTGGTGTCTTCATTCAAAGATGTTTTATCCTTTTTGTTGTGAATAAATGGTTCTTTCCCAAGCCACCTCAAACCTCTGCCATCCATAGGGGATTTCAAGTGTCCCATTCCACAGCAACCAGCAGCTTGGCAAGGAAACCCCCAAACATGAAACACTCAGGCAGTGAATCCTGACCTTACATTTAAGCGGCGCATACACAATTGAGAAGAAGCGCACAGGAAAGGGCACGACACGACAATGACCATGCATATAAGTTTATGCAACCGAAAGCTGGGCCTTGCAGTTAACGTTAATATCCCCCTTTTTTCATAGTAGTCGTAGAGGCTCCGATGAGTTGAAGCTTCTTGGGTTATCTGAAAACACGGCTTCAAAGGGTGGCACTTTAGAGCTAGTTGGCACATAATGAAAGTTAGCGCTGTCTGCTCTCTCTTGGATGACAAGGACAATACTCTCCAAGCTCAAGAGCCACACAGAATGAGAGTCAAGAGTGCAGTGGGCTCTCAAGGCCCCTGATGGGCTACGTGACTCTTGTTTCTAAGGACAGAGTCCTCATAATTGCTAGCGCAAGGTGGGGCAGAAGCTTCCAGGGGTAAGCCCTGCTGTTGGTATCCATAGTTGACGTTCCCACAGGGGAAGTGGCGGAGCCTAAAGAGAGGCACTTCCTTCACACTGGCTGTTAGTGAAGACGGCTCTAAGAGCAGAGAGGAGCCTGGCAGCCTGCTCGTCACAACACCGGGCCCCACAGTACAGTTTCCTTCGTGCCCCAAATTCTCCCTCTCGGACACCTCTTTCTCCAGCAGAGAATTGTTTTTGATGACAGGCTTCTCTGCAAACCAGGAGCCGTATGTTGGATTCCAGAGATTGGTGGGCTTATTTCTGGACCCCCTGCCTTTCTGAAGCTCGGAAGCTGGGGTGGATTGCGCATAGGCCATGTTGATGTGTCCTCCTTCCAGGGCTGGTCGCACATTAACAGGGACCGGCGGCTCGGGGGCTGCCACTTTTGCCAAAGGTTTTCCAGCTGTGACGGCTGAGGGAAGAGGGGGTGGAGAAGGCAGGGCCTGCTTGTCACCCTCTCTCTTTTGGTGTGGGGAGACCACCAGAGGAGGGATTGCTTTGGGGTCTTCTGGGCGCATTGGAACCTTCTCCTCCTCCTCAATGCATGGGCCGTATTCCACAGGTAAAGCAGTGGTGATGACATCAGGATCCTACAGGGGAGAACAATGAGATTCTTTCAAACTCTTTTGCAACTGCTGATATTCAGGCATTGTTGCCAGTTGCCTCCCGTTTATAATAATTGTCCTGTATCCAGAGAGCATCTTTTCCCACAGAGGAGCCCACACTTTATAAAAGGAATCTCAGGGAAATGCAACTACCACTGGGGTGGAACGTGACAGCTTTTTTACCAGCACAGAGAAACACGGCACATTAGTTGAATTTAGTGAAGAAGAAATCCCATGTGCAATTGAAACTGCAAGGAGAATGTTGGGATAACACAGATTGGAACACAGAGTTCATAACATTCTCTTGTAATGCAGAAGAGATGTAATATGGTTCAGAGAACCTAGGCATGCAGGGTAACATTTTCAAAAGCACCTAAGCCACTTAGGAGCATAAGCCTCAGTGGAGTCGGGCCCCAAAGTAATTTTGGTGTTTCAGTGGGACTTAGGCACTTTTGAAATTGTTACCCAGAAAGCTGTAAAAGCGTGGGAAGCTGGTCAACTGCTTACTATTAATAGACAATCAAAAAAACAAAAACTGGAGTTAACATCACCTGAGGATCTAAAAGCACCTTTCAAAAATTAATGGATTAAACTTCAAAATGTTCCCTCTAATTTTTCCCAGCCTCGTGCAGAATGAATTTTGTTACGTGCACCAATATGAAAGTGATGTGTGGTGAGGGTGGGGCCAAGGGGTTTGCAGTGTGGGAGGAGGCTCAGGGCTGGGGCAGAGGGTTGGAGTATGCGGGGGGTGAGGGCTTTGGCTGGGGGTGCGGGCTCTGGGGTGGGGCCGGGGGGGATGAAGGATTAAGGGCGTGGGAGGGGGCTCCAGGCTGGGGCAGGGGATTGGGGTGTGTGAGGGGGTGAGAGTTCCAGCTGGGGGTGCAGGCTCTGGGGTGGGGCTGAGGATGAGGGGTTTGGGGTGCAGGTTGCCCCAGAGCTACGGCAGGGAGAGGATTCCTCCCAGCCCTCTCTTGCCGCAGCAGCTCCGGGGCCAGAGCTGGGGGAGAGGCGTCTTGCCCCGCCACAGCCCTGGAGTTGAGAGGGAGAGGTGTCTCGGGCCAGGGGAGAGGCGTCTCGCCCCGTTGCAGCCCCCGAGTTGGGAGGGAGAGGTGTCTCTACTCGCTGCACTACAGCCCTGGGGCTCGGGGAGTCGCCGCACACCCCAAACTTCCCCATCACCACCCCCCACCTCACCCCACTGCTCCCACCTACCCCCTATTTCCCACCTCACCCCACTGCCATCTTCCAGGCCCACCTGTGTGCAGTCTGCATGCCTGCATGGCTCTGCTAATTAAGTGTGCGGCCTTTGATGGCCTCTTGCATGGCCACGCAGGCGCGCCCCTCAGAGGGAACGTAGCTCACAACACCCCAGCGGGTGGATCAGTACCAGCCCTATTTTACACATGGGGAAACTGAAGCTCAGAGTGGTGAAATGACATGCTGTCTGGCCTTGTGCAAGCCAGCGGTTCCTTGACTGCTTCATTGGCGAGACCACTAGACTAGCAGAGCTGGGTTAATGAGCTGTGCACTAAAAAGGGAAATCAGGTTCCAGCCAGGAGACCCAACCCAATCCCTCTGCCTGACCTGAGAACTCCTACAGCACGGCAGTCCCAACTGTCTTCTCCAAACTGGTCGGGTCCAAGGCCCTAAAACACATGAGGCTAGAGATGGGCCCAAGATCAGAAACAATCTGAATCTAGAACCAGACTGCCCCAGAGTTCATCACGGCATCCAGTGTTCCAGTTCAGATCCATCTTGGCTCTAACCAAGACATTTCGGTCTGGATCCAAACCTCTCCACAGTTCAAGGGGTCACCTGGAACTGGTGCCCTGGGTCAGATCCATCCCTGCTCAGTGCTGGTCAACGCCTTAAGAATTAAAATGGGCAAAGCGGCTGTTATCTGGCAATCCCCTTGAAGCACAGCTGGGGCAGACAGGAATGCAAGTGCTCGAGTGCAACCTGGTGGACTGGCTCGGGCCCTTGGCTTGCTGGGGGACTGTACCTTGATGTCGAAACAGCAATCACAGAGTTGCTATGCCTGTGTACGGCCTCTCCTCCTATGGGGTGTGTGCATGGGCAGTAAGGACCGAGCACCCTCTCTTTGGGCAGTGAGATGGAAGCCTGTGTTTCTGAAGGGCAGAGAAAATCCATCCCCTCACTTTACTACATGACACTGATTTCAGGCTAACACAATGTGTGTGTTTAGCGCTCACGACAGTAGTGCAGTGCTGAGGAGAGGTACTGCCCACTGGCTGAAAGATGAACAAGCGAATACCTGGGTGCAGTATTCAATCCTCTCCAGTATTATGGCAAAGTTTGGCCTGTCTTCAGGCTGGTGCTGCCAGCACTGGGTCATTATACGATACCTACAACAGCAGAAGGAGAGAAACTCATGAAAAGAAGGAAGGCAAAAGGAAGATTAGTTCGGTAGGTAATGGACTTCAGTTCACCATAGTCCATCAGTGCCCACCCGCCCACCAAGTGTTCATTGTCACCTTCCACGATCAGTGAACAAGTCCATCCTGCTGTGGGTTGAAGTGTAGGGTCCTATACCACTCTCCATCTGCATGCAGATAGTGTACCTCAAGGGCCAAATATACCCTTAAATGCTGCTGTTAGGAACATGTCATGAAATTGTCATTGCTGGTGAAAAAATCAGGCCTTTGCTACATATGGGGAAGACCTAACAAAGTGGCTATTTGCATCCAATCACCTCCTCACTTCCCCACACACTCAAAACATGTCTTGTATAGGGGGAAGGGGGGGGGGGGGGGGAGAAACACCTCTATGAAGAGGGAAGCTGCTCCAAATCCCACTTTGAAATCAAACTGATAAGAATGGGTATGGTTTCAAAGAAGTGGGTTGGGAATTCCCACACAGATGCCTTGCTAGGAGTCTCTTCTACCATACATCCTTTGAAAATATTCCTTCCAAACCATGATGTTCCTTTTCCACACAGACTTAGGTAGGCCATTCAGATGAAGACAGGATGTTACACTGCCTTTGATGGCTGCTCAGGGAAGAATCACCGTGAGAAACTAAACTGGAAGCCATGCTGCATTGCAGGAGATCTAGTGATAATTTTGTACTACCTTTTATTCCAAAGAGTCCCAACACTATTGAACTGATTTTCAAAGGCACTGAGCCCCTACAGCATACTTGGAAATCAGGCCATCCAGGTAGACGGTCTGCTTCACCTGCCACCTGTGGGGTGGAATCTAGCAACACCTCAGAAAAATGACTTAGCCCCAACAGAAATCACACAGGGAATTTACTGTAGGCAGGTTAGAACATAATTAACTGAGCCAAGGTTTTGCTACTTGTGAGCAACACCAGGGATCTTTAATGGCCATAGATGGTCAGAACTTGCAGTTTTACATCTAATCTGAAGGACAGAACTATTGACTGATATTTTGTAACACACTAGCAAATGGTCAATACTTCCCAAGAAGGCACCGACTACTAACCTAAAAGGGCTGACAGATAACATTACCGGTAGGGAAAAAGTCTCTGGAACTTGAGTTCATTAAGGAAGGTCATTAAATATATGGTAATAAAGCTAATAATCTTCTGGCCAGAGCAGTGTTCATGCACAAAATGAGTTAGTCTCATACACAGGGCCAGGGCAGTTTTTGGGTGGATCCATCCTTCCTCCGTTTGTTACGAACTCCAGAACCTCCTGGTTACTTTTGCTAGGATAAGGCATGTATCCAAGAGAGAATATCTCCCACAGCAACACACCAAAGGACCTGGACACAGAACAGAAGGAAAGAAGGTAAAGGACACAGACACAAAATAGTATTGCAATTCAATGGCTATGCACTTAGAGCCATTAAAACAAGTATTTGCTTTGTGGACCCACAGTCAGTCAACATGTGGAACTCTCAGCTGCAGGAGAACACTAAGAAAAAGTGGCTGATGTAAAAGAAGGGCTAGATGACTTGATGGGCATCAGTAACAACAGTGGTTAAGTAAGCCAAGACTGTGATGTGGGTAATTAAATGTCATGCTTCAGAGTACAACTACACTGTTTGCCCAGCAGGGCACTTTGCTCTTGTACAGATGATACAAGTGACCCCTAGCTGCAGAGTCCTAGCTCCATATGTTTCAGGGAATTAAAATTAGAATATTCCCTGAGTTACATCACAAGCTTTGGTCTTTGTGGCTGGGCATGTAACACGCTGAAGATTTAAAATACAACCTCTACAGCATCCATTTGACTGGCAGCTTGGAAAATGCCAACATTTTATGGGTCAAACACTGCATTGTGGGTGGGAACAGAATAAAAACAGCCTAACGATCACCATGTTGGTGCTGATGGACAGCAAACAACGCTATTGTGTCCTTGGGAGGATTTAACGTGCTCCATCAGCTGCGAAACAGGCTCTATACTCTCACTCCACGGGGGGGGGGGGGGGGGGGGGGGGGGGGGGGGGGGGGGGGGAGGAAGGCAGCTGGTGAACATTAGTACTGGTGGCTTCACAGTCTCCTCCTCTCCCCAAACACTCTCCCGCACTTCTGGCTTCCTGATCCAGCTTCACCTGAGCGTTTCTTTCCCAATCAGCAGTACCCTGGGCCCTGCTCTGTCAACACTGGCCCTCTGCTTCCTGACACTAGGGACTGCCAGCCACAGCAGAGTGAGCAGGGCGAGGCTCAGACACAAACCGCTCAAGACCCTGCACTTTTGGGGGTATCAACAGCCCTTCATCGATGGTACAATTTACATGCCAGCCCCATCTCCCCCCCCCCCCCCCCCACCCGGGGACCTAGAAACACACGGCTTAACGTGCTGTGTTGGGCCAAGAGGAGGTGGCAATTTAGGGTGTTTCCACTTGCTCCTCTGACACTGGCTGTGTCTGACCCTGCCACTGAAAGATGGTTTGCTCCTACAAAGAGGCTAGACTCCTTTCAATAGTGTACAGCGGACACCTTCCTTCCTAGATCACCTGTTCATAATCAATACAGCATCTAAGCCAGATCCACTGCTGTCAGGAGAAAGCCTTCACTTTGCAAAGACCTGGCTATTCAGTCCCTCATCCCGTCCACTAGATCCCTTGCTTTCAAAGCTCCATCTCTTCTTTTTGGGAGGCGGGGGGGGGGGGGGCGGGAAGGACGGGAACGTGTTCCTTTTACAATGGGAAGTAGATAGTAAAAACAGATCAAGAATAAACGAAGCCCACCATGTATCCGTTTTTGATGTAAATATTCCTTCCATAAAGGCCTCGGGTGGCATCCATTTGACTGGCAGCATTGCACACCCTCCCTTTCGATAATAGCTGGCCCTGCAGAGGAAAAACAAAGAACAGTGGGGCCCAGGATTCAGAAAGAAAGTGGCATTAATATAGTACTTTTCTAATTAAAGGATTACAGTTACCAGCCTGGGGGCTGGCTCGTTTAGTAAAGAGCTTAAATCGGGGCTTTTCTTATAGACAAAGCAGCATGGCAGAGATTATACCGACAAGATCTTTTTCTATTCATAGAGTCAGTGGGAACAGGCATTTAATGTAGGGACAGCTCTGTACTTTCCCTCATCTTGTGCCTGATCCTGTAATCCTGTGGATAGCCCCACTGAAATCACTGGAATTACTCACATGAGTAAGAGTCTCAGAGCAAAACCTTCCTCTTTGGAAAAGCTTTTTCACTGTTGCAGAAATGACATTTGACAGCATTGATACCCACATCCAGTTAAGCACCCCCCTCAAAAATAACAAAAACCTGTAACAAACAAATCAACCCAACCACCAGAAAACAACTCTGCTAGGTCAGATGGGCAGAGACCCTGGGGTTTTTCACCGTCCTCCACAGCATGGGGCCTGGGTCACTTGCAGGTTTAAACTAGTGTAAATGGTGGATTCTCTGTAACTTGAAGTCTTTAAACCATGATCTGAGGACCTCAGTAACTCAGCTAGAGGTTATGTGTCTATTACAGGAGTGGGTGGGTGCAGTTTTGTGGCCTGTGATGTGCAGGAGGTCAGGCCATGATGGTCTCTTTTGGCCTTAAAGTTTATGAATCTATGAGAATACCCCAGGCAGCATTTTAAACATGGTAAGGGAGAAAAGCCAGAGTGCACATGAAGTCCACTAGGGATTTTGCTATTACCATCAATTTTATGTAGATGGTACCCAGACACTGCGGTGATGGCTGCCAGCATAAAACCCTAACAATCTTAGCTCAGGCCCTTTGTGTCAATATAATTTAAAATTAAATCCATCAAGCTCAAACCCTTGTACTGGCAGGCACAGATGGGAGCGTGTGCATGCAAGCTACAGGTGTACACACAAAGTGAATGTCTGTGCATGGAAAAGTGTGTGAATTTCACAGGCGCCTTTGAAAAGGAGGAAAGGGTACTAGCAGTTAGTTGTGCCAAGAGTGCATGTGTGACAGATGCTGTTTTGCCATATCGGAGTCCTCTTGTATTGCAGGGCTTCATGGTAGGAGGGTCTTGTTTGGTAATAAAAACCTAACCGCGCAGATGCACTCCCCTCTCTAAGGGAGTGCTACAGTCATATCACCTCAGGGTAGGTCTACACTTACCGGCTGGATCGGAGGCATCGGATCGATGTTCTGGGTTTGATTTATCGCGTCTTGTCTAGACACGATAAATCGAACCAGGAAGTGCTCCCCCGTCGACGCTGGTAATCCAGCTCGACGAACGGAGCAGGCGGAGTCGACGGGGGAGCCTGCGCGCCGCGTGTGGACCCCGGGTAAGTACCTTTTCATTCGAACTAAGATACTTCGACTTCAGCTACGTGAATAACGTAGCTGAAGTTGCGTATCTTAGTTCGAATTGGGGGGTTAGTGTAGACCAGCCCTCAGGCTGTGATCTTCCCAGAACTCAAGCTAAGTAGGGTTAGGCTTGCTCAGTACTTGCATGGGTGACCTCTTAACAGAAAAAACCCCCCCAAGGTACTGTAAGAAACTGTGCTGGCGATTCAGTAAGTGGCTTTCTTTCCACTGCGTCAGGAATGAACTAATTCTCCAGCACAGTGTTAGGGGGCGCTATGCTGCTGAAGGTGCCGAGTTGCAGATGAGCTGTAAACTGAGGTCCTGACCACTTGTGATCATTAAAGATTTCCTGGCACTTCTTGCAAGTGCAGCGTCATTAACCCTAGGGGCCTGGCTAAATTCCATTTGGGTAATTACAGTCTCCTGATCTTTCCTCCTTTACATGCAGTCAATTGAGGAGATTTACTTATGACAAAAAAAACAAACCCGGAAGGGAACAGGGTCAATACCAAGGAGGAGGGAGATTAAACTCAAAGTGATTTGGAGCCACAGAACAAAAGGGCACATCAATGACTTATGCCACAGTGCTGAGAAAGTGAAAGGAAAACAACTAGGGATGGAATCCAAGAGAAGGGGAAAATGTTCTCTGGCCATATGGAAAACTGTTCCCAGGGGAAGGCTCTAAGGAAGTAATGAGCAGCCTGTCAATCCACAGCTTGAAAGCAAACAATAGCATCTGACAGGGAGGCATATGGGAAGGATTTCAGAAATATCCCTTTACTGGGGTTAAACAGAGCAGCACATGATGACACTTAACTAGGCACATAATCCCCCATTCTGGTAAATTTCTGCCTCATGACACCATAGACTGAGTTCTATTACCTGTATATGTCCCGGGCCATTCCAAAGTCTCCAATTTTAGCTATTCTCCCAGGCCCTTGACAAGTAAGGAGGCAGTTCCTGGCAGCGATGTCCCTGAGAAAGAGAGAAGGAAAGCAGCAGAAAGAGTGGGAGAGAGAAAAGAAAAAAATCACTTAACCTTTCCAACAGTTTTGCAAAAACCAACGGTAATGACAAAAAAACATGGCCTGATTTCCTGGGGGGCTGAGACCCTCCAAATCCCAGTGAAGCCAATATCTGCAGATAACAAGCTATGTCCCATTGTTTTAGTAGAAATCTTTTGAATTTAAACATTCCATTTGCTATTTGTAATAATTATTGAATGCCTTTTATCGTCACACACACATTACTCAGTATGGCAGGGGCCTCCTGCCAACACCCCCTCCTCGCAAGTGTTGTTGAGACTCTAGAAAGTTGGCAGTAAAAGATCTGAGCTGGACAACCCACCTCTTCCAACAACACACTGTCCCAATCATGAGTACTGCCCCTATACCTAGTACATCTTTGTCACGTGTAGTCACATCTATGCCAGAGGCAGGCAGAACAGTCAGTGCTACAAGGAAAATGCTCAAACCTGGATTTCAGAAACTAGACAGACACCTGAACCAAACCCTAAACCCATGCCCTTACCTTGAACTCTCTCACCCATTTCCAATGGGCTGCATCAAAACCCTGGATCTGGGGATAGATCCATTGTGGCGTGGTCCCATTTCTACTAGAATGAAAACTCAGAGAACAAGCCTGGCAAAATCACTTCAGAGAAGTGAACTAAAAAATGGCAGCGGTAAGTTTGTGGCTCCCCTGCAAAGCCATGCAACTTGGCTCCATGTGGCTGCTGAGCTTTTCCAGTGACTGTTCATGACAGTGGGGAGAGATAAGGGACAGATAATGGGAAAGCACTCATGGTCAGCACCTCGAACTTTGTAGCCAGAAGGACCACAAATGTGGCTATTCTTAATCATGCTGGATGCTACAAAACTCTCAAATTATTTCCTTAAAACTAGAACTACTGAAGATATTGAAAAGGTCTGAAGAACGTGGACTAGATCTGCATTATTTTTATATCTCTATATGTTTGAGTATTGTGGTGGGTCTTGCTGTATAGAACACTGTGGGTTAATTCTTAATGTAGTTCTCAACACATACACAGGAACCAGGCAATGACTCTAACTCAGCTACTGGTGCCTAATGGACAGTACAGTGCTGGAAGTCTACTTCCAACCCCTCTGGTGAGATGCATAAACCAGACTGACCAGGTTCAGGTGTCCCAGGACAAACAAAGGGACTTTTAAATGAATAAAAGAGTGCCTGTGAGCTCCAGGAGGAGACTGAGGGTCAGACTGACACAGAGGCAGATGCTGCAGGGGATGTAGTCTATCTCATCCAGGCCCAATGCCGGGAGAGCCTGGGAAAAGCAGAACCTCTTTAAACTGACAAGGAAAGACTAAGGTTTAGGTATGATAACATGCATACAGATCTTTCATTGTTGTAATCTTTTTAGAACATAAGAGCGATCATGCTGGGTCAGACCAAAGGTCCATCTAGCCCAGTATCCTGCCTTCTGACAGTGGCCAATGCCAGGTGCCACAAAGGGAATGAACAAAACAGGTAATCATCAAGTGATCCATCCCCTGTCATCCATTCCCAGCTAGGGACACCATCCCTGCCTGTCCTGGCTAATAGCCATTGATGGATCTATCCTCCATGAACTTATCTAGTTCTTTTTTGAACCCTGTTCTAATCTTGGCCATCCTTTCCCTCACCATTCGTTGTGTTCCTTTGATTACATAAATAATACTTTGTTTGGAACAAGTTATTCTCTGTCACTACACTTTCATACGGTTCGCAAGTCCCAAAGAGAAAACTACAGCAGCGGGCAAAACACAGCTGGAGCTGCTTAGGACTCACAGCTGGTGAATAAGGAACCCAGTCTAAGCGTGGGGTGAATGGTGGAATTTCATCCTGAGAGAAGTGCAGGTGCTGGGCCTGTCTCTTGGAAGGGTACCCAGGGGCAAACTGAGCAAAGGGTCAAAGGTACAGCTGACCCTGGAACCATAACAGAGGAGATTTAAGAAATACTCCCGGAAGAGAATCTCTGGGCCTTCAGGTCATCATTACATTCTTGATGTTTGGAAAATGTGGAGAGAGTATTACTGTCTTAACTACATGTCTGAGGCCTGGATGGGAACAACCCCTACTGAAAAGGGGACAGGTGAGTGGCTCTCTAGCCTTCCTTGACTTTGTGGATAGAATCAGGCCCATCTCAAACATCTTACACACTGGGAGCAGTCAGTCATATGGTGCCATTTTTTATCCAGGTCTGAACAGTACCACACTTTAACCTGTGTGTGTGTCCAGGGCCGGGGTGAGAACAGCAAGGAAGAACAGAATGCAAGAATGAACAGAAGGGCAATAATCAAAGCTTGCTGGAGGGAAGGCCTGCAACCTACTGTAACAAATTCCTGGTTGTTTTTGTGCAGATGACAAATAAATTGCATGCATGTTGTGGCCCTGGGGATAGAGCTCAGGTTCTTTGGCACCATGAATACAGGTCTTCCTCACTTAAGATAAAGTAGGGTCCCTGTGAATAATTACTATTCATCGGGCTTTTGGCTCTTATCGTCTAAAAACATCCAACCACTAGAGGGCAGTAGTACACAAACATATTCACCACAGAATGACTCGTACATGCCAGCCAATATATTGCAATACAATACACACCCACACATACAAAGGGCAACAGTAAATAGTCCTTAATAGCAAATGGTCTTACTCACCTGTGAATGAAGTGGTTTTCTTCCAAATACTGACAGCCACATGCAATGTCACGAGCCACATGTAGCAAGTCCAGCATGCAAAGGGAAGAGGGTTGGCTCTACCAAAAGACAAGGTACAAAGTGGGGTTAAAGCAGAAATGGTTCATCTTTAGAGTTAGGGAGATCTCAAATGAGGGACGTGAATCAAATGCTAACAAAAATACACAAGGGGATGTAAACTACTTCATACACAGCTTTCCAACTAGTATAAATGTTTCATATCTGGTGCTGGCACCTAATCATACACACAAATCGCACTAACAGAATCAGAATCACTAGATCTGATGTCTTATTGTAGTAGGTCATCTAATTCACCTCACAGCTTTGGCAGGATTATTCCTTGCAGTATATTCTCCACTGCTTTATACAGCCTAGCTTTAAATGCGCTTATACCACCTCTCTTGGGAGACTATTCCATGGTGTCAGTATTATAAGTCTTTGGGTGATATTTAACCTGAATTTATCTTTGCTCAGTTTCATCCCATTATTCATACTCCCTTAAGTCACCCTAAACAATCAACCCATCCTCTTCTACAGCCCCCACATATTATTGGAGTTCCTGAGTCCCATCTTGGTGTTTGCATCCTTCACACATGTAGATTTTTATCAATTGCCCCTTTAGTTATTTAACTTTATCTCCAGGAGTGCATCATGCAGGGAGCTGATGTCCTGTGATAGGAATGGGAGCGTGCATTCATACAGAACTACATGATGTACTTCGGAGAGGAAGAATTGTCTTTAAGCGACATGACTGATAGGCGGGCATGCCAGCCCTCTGCACACCGATCAAGCAGCTCATCTTCACAGCACCTATTAAAGCGCAGCATCTTTTAACGCTGTATACCCCACCCACTGATACACACACCAGTACTGGTTCATCAGCGCCTAGGACTCGAAGCGCCCCACTCCCTTAATGAGGAAAGGTCATGAGGTCCTGGTACGCTCCTCCCTGCCACCCTCCAGCTCTGAGCCATAGTAGACTTTAGCCTAACCAGCTCCTAGCTTCCCTGCAGCTTTCAGAATGCACAATTGAACAAGAAACAGCGAGCACTGGCTGTTACAACCGAGGTCTTAGTCTTGGCTGAAAGGGTTGGGGTAAACCCAGCCCCAAGGTACCTGAGTCTAATGAAGGCAGCACCAAAGAACGGCAAAGCACCCAGCGTTATATGTTGTCTGAGCAGAGGCTTACCTGCACAGCATCACACACACAGTTAAGCAAAAGGGACAGTGTAGACTCATCTATCCTGCCCGTGTTTTTGTTTAACATGCACAGGGATTACTGAAGTGCCCTAATACATAGGAGAAAAGGGCTGGGCTTTTATGTATTTATTTGTGCATAGTGTTGTTCCCTGAAGCCTTACTTTTTGATGGAGAATCTCTTTTAGTCTTACACTGATGATTACCGAGTGATTCACCAGCATTGAAATGATGGCTGAAATGATCAACACAAGGGTGCTGGTGTCTTTTCTTAGGGGCCTGAGCAGGGGCTGCTTCAAACCTTTCAACCCATTTAATGGCCTTTCTCCTGTGATCACGGTTCAGGAGCCAGTCGCCAACTCAATGGATCCACAATGAATAAAAAGACCAATTCTTCAGGGTCCAGAGACTGACCCCTGGGCTGAATTGAGCTAAGACACAAGGCGGATGAAGCCACAAGTTGATTCTAATTGTGACGTTTTTCCTTCCTTGGTCAAATTTTGGCTAAATTGAAATTGGAAAAGCAGATGTGACTTATCAGCCAACGCCAATTTATCTGAGCAATTTGTCTGAAAGACAGGAGTTTTCAGACCCATTTTGTGCAGTGAGCAACCTTGACACACTAGGGAATCCATTTTACAGCTGTTTACCGCTTTTGCTCCCCAGAGGAGAGGAAGAAACCAGCTGGAAACTGTAGCTCACGATCAGCCTTTAGAGCGAGGGGTGCACTGGAAGCTAAAGCGACATCTTCCATCCCTCCCCCCACCCTTAGGTCCAACCTCTGTAAAGGTGAAGGTGACCGCAAAACAAACTCTGACTATTGTTCAGTATAATCACTACTCTGCACAACAAGCTGCAGGATACAAAGGAGGGGAAATTACCGCTTATCTTCCAAAGCCATCCTCTGATTGCTTTGCCATTTGAGAAAAGGATCAAACAGATAGGGCTTTGAACTCTACAGAGAGGAGAATTTTGCAATATTCTCAATATGTCTCTGTCATTTGAGCAGCTAAGTACCTCCCAAATCTATTGAGCTTATCTCACTGCTGAGAAGGAGTGAAGTACAGCCCCTAAATATCAGGGGGTAGCCGTATTAGTCTGTATCCACAAAAATAACAAGGAGTCTGGTGGCACCTTAAAGACTAACAGATTTATTTGGACATAAGCTTTCGTGGGTACAAAACCCACTTTGTCAGATGCATGGAGTGAAAATTACAGATGCCAGCAATATATACTGACACATGAAGAGAAGGGAGTTACCTCACAAGTGGAGAACCACACTGATCTTCATTAGAGGTGGGACAAAACAAAAGCCCGGGGTCCATAAATCCCTGGAATTTGAGAGAGTTTGGATCTGAACGTTCTGGCTTGGGCTCACCTCTGATCTTGATAATCCTCAGCTAGGATAAATTAGTAAAGCTCCACTGAAGTCAATGGATTTATTCTTATTTATTATAGGATCCTTTTCACCAGCTGAGGATTTGGCCTAGGGGTATAAATGTTACATTTCTTGTTTAGGAGCAACAAAGAGTTCTGTGGCACCTTATAGACTAACAGACGTTTTGGAGCATAAGCTTTCGTGGGTGAATACCCACTTCTTCAGATGCATGCAGTGGAAATGTCCAGGGGCAGGTATAAATATGCAGGGAAGAGTCAGGCTAGAGATAACGAGGTTAGTTCAATCAGGGAGGATGAGGCCCTCTTCTAGCAGTTGAGGTATGAACACCAAGGGAGGAGAAACTGCTTTTGTAGTTGGCTAGCCATTCATAGCATGCATCTGAAGAAGTGGGTATTTACCCATGAAAGCTTATGCTCTAATACGTCTGTTAGTCTATAAGGTGCCACGGGACTCTTTGTCGCTTCTACAGATCCAGACTAACATGGCTACCCCTCTGATACTTGATTTCTTGTTTAGAGTCCAATGGAATGCTTATTTTGTTCAGCCCAGCTGAATGTTTCTTTTATTGTATGTGGTACCTTGATGCTACGGTAACACACGAATTGTAAATGATAACAGTAAGGGAAGAACAGGGAAAGTAGGAAAAAGAGGTGAAGAATGGAGAAAAAGAATGAGGAGGAAAGGCAAGAAGGGAGAGACAAAAGGGGTAACTACTTTACTGTACATGCAGAAGGCAGTAAAGCATTACCACTGTACCTGCCAATGCTGATTTCTCTTTGTACTTAATTTTCCCTAGGAAGCTAAACTCCCTTTTCTCAATAACGGTCTGTCAGTGTTTTTTAAGAAAACTTCTCTGTCTGGCGGGGCACGACACAGTCTGTGAGAGTAGAAATCTGCGTGATCAAGGGGAAAGTCACTTTGCTACAGCCTGCCCTCTGAGGGCTGGTCTACACTGAAAAATCACACCCTGAGAGATATAGATAAGACAACCTAACCCCTGGTGTAGATAGTGCTAGGTCTATGGAAGAATTCTTCTGTTGACCTAGCTCTTGTCTCTTGGGAAGGTGGATTAACTACAGCAATGGGAGAACCCCTGCAGTCGCTGTCAGGGCTGGCCTAACCATGAGGTGAACTGAGGCAGCCGCCTCAGGTGCCAGACAGTAGGGCGGCGCCATTAGGACCCAGAGTGTAGAAAATTGTGTCTGCTGTGGGTGCATATGTATTCTCTCTGCTCTAGATGCACAGAGATGCTGGAGTGTTGTGCTGGAGGAAGGAGGGCACAAGAGACATAACAGGCAGGCAGGAGAAAAGGTGAGAAGGAATAACAGAAAGTAGCAGGAGCTGGAGGGAGAGAGAGGAGGAGGAGCCTCTTATGTACCTCTCTAGCACCCCCAGGAGCCTGGACTGATTAACACCAGCTTCTCAGGGAGCTTCCTGTTTCCTGCTGCTTCCCTGAACCCACTTGAGGAGAACAGGCAGTCAACTGAAGTAGTAGGAGCCAGTTAGGCCCTTAAGACGCTGATATCTTCCCTCACTCAGGCCCTGCTACCAGCCTGCTTATTTGTCCCCTTCAATTGAGTGTTGAGAGCCACTATAGCTGGCACAGAACAGCAGTCATGAGTGAAAGAAGAAAACGCCCCTCTGGGGCAGCATTCAGAAAAAGCAAGCAAGCAAAGGAAGCTTTTCTCCCTAAGCAGGAAGGAGCTCTCCTGAGATACATTGACACAAATGTTCACGGTGAGCCTTCCGGCCCCAGTGAGGATGTGACTGGTGAAGAGATGCCTGATCAGAGTGCAGAGTGATGGGCGGTGAAGAGATGCACGTAGTCAGAGTGCAGGTAACCTGGCAGCTACTGCAGCATCCATATCTCCATCTCAAATGGATGTAACCATGCACATTCCTGAAGAAAAGTGTAGATCAGAGAAGAGTGTGGTGGAGGCGCAAGAAGCAGCTGCTGCTGAGTTTAGTTCCCTAAGTCTAGATGATCCAGGACTGTGGACTCACTTGAGCAGTAGCCTGAGGGACATCCTTGTACTGCATGGGCCACAGCAAGTGAAAAACCTCATGTTCCCCAAAGACAATGAAAATAGAAGTTTCCATCCAACACATTACTGGCGTGAAATCCCCAATGGTGACAAAGTGGAGAGGCCATGGCTTATGTACTCAAAAATCCAGAATGCTGCATACTGTTTTTGTTGCAAACTCTTCCAGTCTAATGTTCCAGCCACTTTGGGGACAGAAACAAAGGACTGGAAAAATCTGGCTAGAAATCTGGCATGCCATGAGAAGGCAGTAAATCACCAGAGAGCATTCAACAGGTGGAAAGAGCTTGAGATGAGACTAAGGTTAAAGGCCACCATAGATGATCAGCATCAAGAGAAGATTGCATCAGAGTCTCTTTACTGGCAAAATGTTCTGAAAAGGCGATGCCATTGTGAGAATGCTTGCTACCCAAAACCTAGCACTGTGTGGCACTTCAGATCATCTGTATGCGCCAAACAATGGAAACTTCCTTAAAATTGTGGAGCTGATGGTTGATTTCAATGCTGAACTCCAGGAGCATCTAAGAAGAATCCCCACCCAAGAAATGTACACACACCACCACCTTGGAAAAACAATTCAAAATGAGATCATACAATTACTGGCAACAAAAATCAAACAGAAGATTGTGGCAGATCTGAAGTCAGCAAGATATTACTCTGTTATTTTAGACTGAACACCTGACATCAGCCACATGGAACGAATGACTTTAATGGTGTGTTTTGTAACAACAACAGAATCCAGCGAAAATGTCCCTGCAATGGTGACTGTCAGAGAGCATTTTCTATAATTTATTGATATTGATGATACTACAGGAGCTGGTATGACAAATGTGCTTCTTAAAAAGCTGGAAGATACAGGAATTGCGATAGCTGACATGAGAGGTCAGGGCTACAATAATGGTGCCAACATGAGAGGAAAGAACAGAGGAGTACAGGCATGGATCCGAGAGTTAAACCCTCGAGCTTTTTTTGTCCCATGCAGTTCTCATTCATTGAACGTGGTGATCAGTGATGCAGCATCAGCTTCTAGTGAGGCTGCTGCATTTTTTAATGTAATTCAAAGCATCTATGTATTTTTCTCTGCATCAACTCATCGATGGCAAATTCTGAAGCAACATCTGGGAACATCCTCTCTGACACTGAAACCACTGAGTGCCACGCGATGGGAAAGTTGAGTGGAGGCGATAAAGCCTATCAACCACCAAATTGGGAAGATAGATGATGACATAGTTGCCATTATGGATAATGCTATGACAGGAACTGTTTGTGGGAGAACAGTGGCAGAGGGACATGGAATCACCAGAAACATACATAACTTCAAATTTCTGTGTGGCTTAGTGTTGTGGCATGACATACTGTTTGAAATAAATGTTGTAAGCAAGAGACTCCAAGGTGTTGACCTTGATATATCTGGAGCAATGGAACAACTTGACAAAGCAAAGTCATACCTACAGTCTTACCGGTCAGATGAGGGATTTCAAAACGTTCTGAAGAGTGCACAGAAGTTGGCAGAGGAACTTCACACTGAAGCTATTTTACCACCCATCAAGAATACAAGAGTCACTGAAGAAGACGACATTTTGATAACGAGGCACGGGATAATCCCATAAGAGACCCCAAACAACAATTCAAAGTTGAATTCTTTAACCAGGTGCTAGATTGTGCAATACAGTCAGTTGAAGAATGTTTCATGCAGCTCAAGGAACACAGCAGTATATTTGGGATGTTGTATGAAAATCCAAAACTCCTCACTATACCTGAAGAAGACCTACACCAGCAATGCAGGGCACTAGAGACAGTGTTGACACATGATGACGTGCGATATTGATGCGAGTGATTTAGGTGATGAACTGAAAGCCCTTTCAAGATACATTTCAAGCAGGATCAACTCCAAAGGCTGTTCTGGAATATATGTGCACAAATAAGATGACCATCCTCTTTCCAAATGCTTTTGTTGCTCTGTGCATACTTCTAACACTTCCTGTAAAAGTTGCCAGTGGAGAACGCAGCTTCTCCAAGCTGAAGTTAATAAAAACACATCTACGCTCCACAATGACACAGGAGAGTCTGGTTGGCCTTGCAACCATCTCAACAGAGCATGAGCTGGCCCAGACTGTGGACCTTCAGGAAGCAGTTCAAATCTTTGCAACCAAGAAGGCATGGAAAGCACCACTTTGATTATTCAAACAGATAAAAATGCCAGTGTTTACTATGCAGATAAGAAAAGTTACATTTGCTGTTCAGGCGTTTGAAAGTTAAGTGTTACTTAACATTTTTGAACAAGGCATTTAAAGTTAGTTCTTTATTGGAGTAGGTAGCAGAGCAGTACCATGAGAGGAGAAGAACAGGAAGAAGGCAGAATTGAGACCTTTCAAAGTTTTGGCTGAAGCGAGGGGGCATGGGGCATCATTTGAGCTCCCCGCCTCAGGTGCCAAAAGGTTGCAGGCCGGCCCTGGTCGCTGTAGTGAGTGTCTGCATTGATGTGCTGCAGCTGTGACGCTGCAGCCTTTAAGTGTAGACATAACCTCAGATTGTCTACTTTGAACTTCAGTTTGGGGACACTGGGAGCAGGACTGAGTAGATACAAGCTGCATAGCTACAGGCCAGAGCAGTTGTACACAGGATCGGTCATACTCCAGCATATGGGAAGGAGCCTACCGGCCAAATAAGTGAGCATCCATATTTCCAGCCCAATATTCCCAACTTTAGCATGATAACTGTTAACCATTTGAGCACAGCACATTGTCCATCTCTAATATCTCACCAATGAGTGCAATCCCTGGCTTTGTACTTCCCGAGCCAGCAGGTGCAGGGTGAACAATGGAGGCAGCATTCTGGGACCCGGAGGGTGCCTCCAGTCACCCGAAAACCACTCTGACAGCTAAAGAACGAGCTGCACTGGGGCTCTTGCCTGGCAGTCCTCAAACAGAATGGTGACAGTGATACGTGGCCCCAAGGATGAGGATGGGTTCAAAGTAGAGCTGGAATGTTTGGATCCAAATCTGAACTTGCCCGAAGTTTAGGGATGTTCAGAACTGGGGTTCTGGTTCAGCCCAAGCCACCAAGTTCACGTCAATGTTTGAGCTCCTCTTTCTCACAGTTTGGTGGGGGGTGAAATGCAGTATCAGTGGAGGGCCTCTAGTTCAGGTCCAAAAATGGGGGATATGGGAGCTCCTCAAGTTGCTAGCAGGACTGCCCTCTCAAAACAATAGTCCCCTACATAATATCTGATGTTGTTATTCCTGAACCACCTACTGGAGCCTAGGAAGGGCAGAAGGAAGGTCAAGGAAGAGATTGAGAAGGAAGGATGGGGTAAAGGGAGAAGTAAGGAGACAAGAATACTTGTTGCATAGAGCACAGGCACACGGAAGCTTTCCACATTCCCCCATTTGTGTGTGCACCTCTCTTAACTCTCTGTGTTCACCACTAGCTGTCAGAGAGGCTGAGCAGAGTAGCCGCTGGCATGGGGAGATGAAAGCACTGCCGCATGGGGTGGTACTTACAAACAGCAGAAGGGCAAAGAAAAGACAAAACCCTCAGATAAGCAATGTCAGTGATTTCATTCTGTGAAGATAAAGGGCCTTTTTTCATCAAAAGTGTCTGGTTTATTTTCCTGTAAGAAATAGGTCAAAATGCCTGCAGTTCACAATGAATGTCCTTGGTGCTTCTCCACTAGAGCCCAGGGCATTGCTGTCTTGGCTTCTCTCTCTCATTTCATGAGCTAAAACAAGCAATACATTGTGGCGCGATGGTGGGCCCGGCCACACATCTGACAGTCAGCTCCTCCAGCAGCACTGCTTGCCCTGGCGTTAGGACTGTGGATCTGCACCGACTCAGGGGGAAGACGCCACCTGCTGCACCACTAACGCTACTTCCCGTGGCACCACATCAAGAGCAGAGCCCAAGTTGTAAAGTCTTGGGGCTGGTCTACACTAGCCCCCAAGTTCGAAGTAAGATACGCGACTTCAGCTACGTAAATAACGTAGCTGAAGTCGAAGTATCTTATTTCGAACTTCAAAGTACTCACCCCTGGTCCACACCGCGGCGCGCTGGCTCCCCCGTCGACTCCGCCTGCTCTGTTCGTGGAGCAGGATTACCGGCGTCGACGGGGGAGCACTTCCTGGTTCGATTTATCGCGTCTAGACAAGACGCGATAAATCGATCCCAGAAGATCGATCTGACGCGTCCGACAGAGCTGGTAAGTGTAGACTAGCCCTAAGATATCTGGCCTGGACTCTGAACTACCGCGGTGCTCAGCTCTGCTTTGAGTCCAGTGCTCCAGTGTGGGCTCACCTCTAGCCAGACAGTGCTTCGTTGTGATGTCTGACAGGACCACAACACAAGGTGTTGCAAAGAACCGAACTCGATTCTATTCGAGAAATTGTCTGTCGAGATGCATATTTCAAACCCACACAGTTCTGGGTGTTTGGCCCCATAGTGTGGTCAGCAGAGACTTTCAGGAGTGCTTAATCCGTGCCATGTCTTAGGGAGACCCTGTGTAGTGAGATTAAGCAGCATAGGCTGTTTTTAGTCCCTATGGAGTCTGTTTCTCTCCACCAGCCTCAATAAAGAATCCCATTTGTATGCATTACAGCCAACTCCGCTCTCTTCTCTACTGCTAGGGTACTACAGGATCCAGACTTTTGCTCTGGGCGCAAAGAAAGATACAGACAATCTGACAAGTTTGATGCTAAGATTCCCCAACATTTAGACCTTTTCTGATCCAGTGGTTTGACTGGACTCCAATCTATTTTGCTTAGCATCAGTAAACTTTGACAGGCACTTTCTAGTTACTGTTGTGCAGCATTTCCTGGTGGTTCTGGTTTCACCGGGAAAGGCTCTAAGAACACAGGACATTTTAAATAGCATAGCAGGTTCTCAAACCCACCAATTCAAGGAATGAGTCTCCTCTAGCTTACATCAGTTTTATGCTGGTGTGACTCCACAGACTTCAATGGAGCTACTCCTGATTTACACCAGCGCAAATAAATCAGCTCCAGCTCAGCAATGTCTTATTTTTGGAGTGCGTGCAGGCCTAAATTTCTCCTCCCCCTTTTTCAGCACACTGTTTAATCCCCTCCTTTTCCAGAAAGGGGCTGATGGCTCTGGGACTTATTCATACTCTTTCATCCAAACTGTCATTAGTTCTTTTTTTGCTAATGTTACCAATGGTCTGATAAAGACCTCCAGATTTTATGGGTGCCAGGATTTTAGAAACACTTGCCACAGGCAATGAAAAAGCCACCCGTTTTTAAGGGGGTAAACACTGAGGAAAGCTCACAAGTGAAACCACCAACTCTTTCCACATCAGCCACTGAACTCTGCTTAAATTTGTCAGCTCATTGGGGCAGGACCATCTTTTCGTTCTGTGTTTACACAGCACGCAGAACAATGGAGTCCTGGTCCATGACTGGGGCTCCTACAGTTCAAATAAATAAAATAATAACAATAGCTTTCAGTCCCTACCAAGCGGTAGTTGAGCTAGTGATCTAGCGATGAAAGGCTCTGCTCCATTAACCAACCCTCTATACAAGAGGGTTGGAGACTTTTTAGTGGTGTGGAATTATTAGCGAGATTATCTGGTGGACACCTCGCCTCCCATTTGCTGTCACATTTTAGCCTTGTGGCAATTGTGGACATGGCAAAGTGCCACTGGGGAAGGATTTATGTTATTTAAGGGGCTCTGGTGTGATAAATGTTACATACTTAAAAAAAATAGCAAATCACACTCTGCTTTTCTTCTCCCCTTCCCATCTGATCTGTTCCTCTCCCTCCCCCTCCTCCCTGGACATGCTGCTCCTTCACCAACTGGCCCATCTCCCCGGTCCCATGGGTATACTATCTGGCTGCCTTGTGTCCCCCTCTTCCCTACGTGTTCCTCTCCTGGAGTTGTCTGACAGCTTCAGACCCCCTGGTGGCTCAGGTTCCTGACTCGGGGTGGCTTTTCTTTCTCCTCCTTTCATAGAGCAGTGGGCTTTATCAAAGACAGCTAGCCTGGCTCTGCCTCTAGTCTTCGGAGAGCCTGGAGACCAGAAGTGGCTGGAAACTAGGAGAAGGATCCAGCACCATGTGACCAGCCAGCTCTCTGCAGGCCACCAGCAAGTGCTCTGTGGATTACACATGTCCCTGGAATACAGTTTGGGAACCGCTACTCTAAAGCATCCAATCTCTCAGAAAATAAACAGGTTCTAATTATGGGGACACATCATGTTATTAGGGTAACATTACTGGAGGCCATTCCCAGTTATTAATAGGTCAGTGGTGTAAGCATGCTTTAGTTTAGCTATTTGTAATGCTTGGAGAGCTTGTAGGAGAGGAGCCAGGAAGAACACCAGTGTGGTTGAACAAGGAAGAAATGGCAGGGAGAGTAAGGCACAGGCTGCAAAGCGAGTGGAGAAAGAGAATTCCCCCCATCCCACCTTACCGGGCGAGGCCGTGTCTCCCTCAGGAAGGATTTCAGGTCCCCTCCAGCCATAAGCTCCAGCAGGATGAAGCGTGGCAGCGCCTGCAAGCTGACCCCAATACAGCGCACGATGTTCTGGTGGTTGAACTTGCTGCAGAGAGAGCAAGACTAAATTGAAGGGCAGCTTTGAACCAAAAGGCACCTTGAGGTGGAGAGTCAACTTGCCCTATCGCAGAGAAGTTGTTTTTCCAGAGGAAACAACGCATCTGAAGGGCTGCTGAGCCAGTCAAATGCAGGGATGGTCTGTGATGCTACCAAGTCTAAGCTATCACTGCTGGTGGACCTAATTAGCAACACTACTATTTTGGAAACACCGGCCCCAGTCTGTCTCTATGCTTGGAGCGGGAATGGAGGATGGGAAGGACGGCTTTCTGCCCCCTTTGCACTCCCTATATTCTGGGTCTGGCACAGCCTATGGGCCCTGGGAAGCAGAGAACAGTCACAATTCACTGTGCTCTGGGCATGCGCCCAGGCATTTTAAGTTAGTTCTTTATTGGAGTAGGTAGCAGAACAGTACCATGAGAGGAGTAGAACAGGAAGAAGGCAGAATTGAGACCTTTCAAAATTCAGAATTGAGACCTCACCCACATCTTCTACCTCCCCTCTGACTTCCCTATGCCTGGGACTGGGAGTAGGGTTTGTTCCAGCAGCAATACACAGACATGGGAGTCAGTTATGCAGGGGGTGTTACCCAGGGTCCCAATGCCACCGCTTCCAATACCCCTTTGTGTCTCCAGCTCTTAGTGAAATGGAAAATTGGCTGCCTGGGATCTGTGACTCTGCCACTGACTCTGTGTGGTCTTGGGAGGGCAAATTACTTAATGCCAACATCGTCAAAACTGTCCACTAACTGAGTGCCCAGCCTAAGACAAACAGGGCTGGATCTTCTCATGCGCTGAGCTCCAGGTGAATGGGGGAGGTAATTATGTTTGAAAACTAGGGCCTCGGTGTTCCGGGTTGGGCACCCAGACCTTAAAGCATCTAAACTCAATGGACCACTTTACGAACATTAGCGTCAACCTTTCTGAGCCTCAGTTTCACCATCTGATTTTTAAAAAAGAGAGAATAGTGCCCACTTGCCATTGTCAAGCACTTTGATATCTTTGGGTGAAAAGCACAGTACGAATGTATTAACATCATCTCACAGAGCACTTTTCATCTTGTAGGACCTGTGCTTTGCCATGCATAGCCTACATAAGCCCTTGGTTATCTTTTATTAACACACCTGATAATAAGAGCTTCCATGAGGAAATCCAGCTCATCTTGCTCTGAACACATCTCTGGCAATGTCTGGAAAAGACCAGAAAAGAACGGAGAGAGAGGTTTTAGTCTCATGATTGTAGAATCCCAGACTAAACAGTCTACAGTGATCCCCTTCTCTCCACAAGAAACTCTCACACCAAGCTAACTAACATGCCATTTTCAGACTGGGTTGTGAAGCCCTGTTGCCAGGCACGGGGGATTTGCCATCAGATCAAAACAATGGTCCATCAAGCCCAGTATCCTCCTCCTGGCAGTGGCCTATAGCCAGATACTTCAGATGAAGAAGAAACACCCCATAATGCAAACAGTTAATTGCACAATGTTGTACATATTGGGGACTCTATCGTGTTGAGTGTGATATGATTCTTTCCTGACCACTACAATCAGTTACCGCTCTACTGGAAATCTGCATCTGATGCTAGTCACCTCGATTTCTAGGATGACGTCAACAATCATAGTTTGTACTAATGGGTCTTTGCGTGACTCCACAGACCAATTTGGGAAGAACAACATTTACCACACTGGCCACAGGCCATTTGCCTAGTTGTGCTGATTGATCTGCTTGCTGTTTTCATGCTTGGCACTATGCTTCCAGCTACTCAACCGGATTCTTCTCAAAATCGTGGACACCCACCCTTACGGCCGTGGCAACATGCAATGTGATCAATTGCCAGTTGCTCAAAGGTTGAGTCAGAAATGTTCGTTTTGGGGCAGATTTTGTGTGAGGGTGTCTGAAGCGTTTCATCTGCCCTCCATACTTACAACTGGTGGAGCTTAATTGGGAATATACAACTTGTTATGATAAATGGGTCTCAGGCATACGAATTACATGGTCAGTCCATCTCAAGTGGGTGCAGATCAAATGAGCTCAATACCAGCCAAACCAGCTTATGCCAGGAATTCCATATTGGAAACCCAGTCCTGCCATCTGATGCCCAGCAATCATCATCGGTGTCATAAATGGAAACTGTCAAGATTTTTATGTGCCATTGATAACAGGTCCATGTTTTGACCCATAGAGCAAAGTTTTGAGAACAACAGCATTATAGTCTTCGATTTTTGTCTGTAGTCAGATTCCACGTTGCTTCCAGATTTGGTGATGGAGGTAATCATATGCGGCACTGGCTTTCTTTGTTCGTGTATCCACTTTGTGGTCAATTGTCGCTTCATTGTCCAACATGCTGGCGAGATAAGTAAACTGTTTGATGGCTTGGAGTGTGGCACCTTCCAAGATCATTGATGGGTCTTGGTAAGGTTGTTGAGGAGCTGGCTAGTACGTAACCTCGCTTTTCGTTTGCTGACAGTGAGGCCAAAGTTACGCCCCACCACAGCAAAGTGGTTTGTAAGATCTTGTAGAGTTGCTTCAGAGTGTGCCATCAAGACATAGTCATTGGCATACAGCAGTTCCTTGTCCAATGCATCTATCTGCTTGGTGTTTGCACGTAAACAGGAAAGATTAAAGAGCTTATCAGTGCAGAAGCATATTAACACGCCATTTCAAGACCCACAAAGGACTTCCTGTAACATCGCAGCAAAGAATAGACCAAAAAGGCTAGGAGTGAGGACACATCCTTGCTTTACCTTGCTTGTGACTGGAAATGGATCTGTCACATCACCATCAATACTAACTCCTTCAGCCATGCCTTCATGGAAGTGCTGAGTGATGTTAATATATTTGTCTGGACACCCAAATTTAGCGAGCAATTTCCAGACAGCAGTGCAGTTGACCATGTTGAATGCCTTAGTTAGATCAAGAAACACGATGTACAAAATTTGTTGTTGTTTGTGACATTTTTTCTGTAATTGTTGAATGAGGAAAATCATGTCAACAGTGCTCCTTTAAGCACAAAAAGCCACACTGTAACTCAGATAGAATATTGTCAATGATTGTGTCAGGAGTTAGTTCAGGAGGATCCATACAAGAATCTTGCTGGCCATGGACAGCAAAGAGATACCGCGGTAGTTACCACAGTCACTCTTTGAGTCTTCATGCTTATAGACAGTGATGATGTTGGCATCTTTTTGTTATTGCAATATGAAGCCAGACATAAAAAAATTCAAAAAACCTGCCACAATGAGAAGCTTTCCTCCTTGTTTGAAAACTTCATTCGGAATGGCATTAGGATCAGGAGATTTGTTGTTTTTCATTACTTCAACAGCCTTCAACGCCAGAAACAATAGAAAAATGATTAAATAGTTCACTAAAACATTAATTCCCCTGTTGATAGATGGCAGTGCGACCTGTGATGAGAGATTCACCATCAGCACTTATTAGTGGTGTTAAGGCAGATTGGGTAGGACCGTACACAGCTTTGACCGCTTCACAGAAACCTTTGGAGTCATGTTTATCTGCAAGGGTTTGTAGTTCATCTGCTTTACAGTCAAACACATATTTTGCATTTGGTGGCGTTTGCGTTGGAGTGTGCTGCAAGCTGCCTCATATCTGGCCTTTTCCGACTCAGAGAGTGGGTCAGCTCTGAGCATGGCATGCGCTTGTCGCTTGACATCAAGGACATTTGATATTTCAGGATCATTGTTGTCGCACCAGTCTGCATGAGGGGGAGGGATAGCTCAGTGGTTTGAGCATTGGCCTGCTAAACCCAGGGTTGTGAGTTCAATCCTTGAGGGGGCCATTTAGGGGTCTGGGGCAAAAATTGGGGATTAGTCCTGCTTTGAACAGCGGGTTGGACTAGATGACCTCCTAAGGTCCCTTCCAACCCTGATATTCTATGATTTCGTATTCCCAACAGAATCCACAACAGTGTTACAGATCATGTCACACAGGGATACTCATTTGGCAGATATGTCATCACTGCTCAGTGGAAGAGTTTCTAAGAGAGTAGTTAGAGGTTCTTTTATATAGTCTAACACCCCCACACACTAACAGGTATATCATCAACCCAATAGAGAGGAATGCTACCATCCAGTAGTGACCCCTCCAGCTGTGCGAAGAATGGTATTGGCTGGAACTGAAGGGGAGGCTTGCTCAACCCTTTCATGATGAGAAGATGATGGCTCTGAAGCAGGGACTTGATGATCAGGATAGTTCAGAGGGTAGAGGGAGGGGGATGTAGTGGGGCTCCCCAGTGTTCCCCCAAAGGTGTAAATGAACCCCCAAGGAAAGAAGAGAAGAAAGGATATACATGCCTATCGTTGTGCATGTGGTCCTTTCTGTTGAGCTGCACTATAATGGAGCAGACATGGAAGTGCATGCCACCTCCATAGATCAGCACGCACCACTGCGCATCAGTTACACATAGCGGAGGGCATCATGCTGCAGAACTGAAACAATAAGCCGCCTTCCCAAACCGAGAGGATGCAAGTCACAGTTCATTAGTGGCTTTTTATAAATTGTAACAGCCGAATGATTACTGACTCAGTGAACTGGGCTCTAGCATCCCTGTTGCTGGAGCTCATCATTACCCACTATGTGTTAGCTTCACTTACAGGAATGTCAGACATCACATAGAACGTGGTCAGATGGTAATAGATGCAAGATGACAGCTTGGAAATAAAGATCTCTGTAATGCAATTTTTCATTTGGATAAGGTTGAGTCAGCTGGATTAATTTCTCAGAGATTCTAAAAATAAACAATGTTGTTGATGGACATGCTGCCTGCAGCACCAGACGAGACCATGGGAGCATGGCTAGTGGTCGGGGCAGGGGATTGTGAACGATGCAACATGGCCCATGGCAAAGATAGGGCTCTGGACTAGGGAGTCGGTAGATCATGTACAACAGGCACAGTGATACCTACTGTCCTTTGTAAAGGGCTCTGAGATCTATGGATGAAAAACACGATGTAGAAGCTAGGTATTATTACTCTGCCCAAGTGACCCTAGGGGAATCATCTCACCTGTTCTGTGTCTCAGAACAGGAACAGGAATAATACACAGCTATCTTCCAGTGGTGTTGTGAGGTTTAATTTGTCAGTGTTTCTATAATGCTTTGAGGCCCCTGTATGAAAGGCACAAAGTGTTACTATTGTGATTATTCACATATTGTCACTTACCTTCACAGCCACCTGCAAGGGACTGGGATCACTGGGGATCCCCACCACCTGACCTTCATATACTTCGCCAAAGGCTCCATGGCCCAAACCTCTGGATAAACCAGAAAAGATAAGGAGGTTTTAATGCAGAGCATGCACACTGTAATGTTCTGATCACAGGAAACAGAACATGGATATAGCTTCTATGACAGTAAAATATAAAGAACTGAAACGTCAGTCTTGGCCATGCTATTGGGAACACTCTGAACAGCCATTTGTGGGAGCATGGCTTGATTTCCAATCTCGATGTTGTTTATCTTTGACCTACAATGTAAAAAGTGCTAGGGGAGGTGGCCCTCAGAAGTAACAGCTTGTGGATCCTTAATGTATAATAACCCATTTCCGAGTCACTGATAACTTCGAGGAAAGTGATCTGAATGCTTATGGATCAATGTCCTAACAGATAAAGCACAAGATGGGGTACTAGTAAGTGTCTGCTACTGAGCACCAAATCACACTAGGGAACAAGATGATGGGCTTCTTATAAACTTAGCTACAGCGTGTAGGAAAAAAAGCTATATGATCACAGGAGATTTCAATGTGAGTGACATATTCTGGAGGAATTCTTTATTAGACCTTGTCTTAACAGATAAAGAAGAACTGAACACAAAATTAAAAATTAATGGTAGCTTAGGTACAAGTGATCATGACTTGATCACATTTATAATGTACAAGCAGAATAAAGTCCAGACTAGTAATATATATATATACACACACACACACCTACACACACGTGTGTATATATCATCTATATCTGTGTGTGTGTGTGCGCGCGCGTGCGCTTTAATAGGATCAGTTTCACAAAGCTGAAAAGAATGCTGAATCAAATTAGCTGGGAGGAAGAATTTAATCAGAAAAACATGAATTATAATAAAGAACACCTGAAACTAGATGTCAAAATCGCACAATCGAGGAAGAAACCTGCGCTGGTTAAAAAACTGACCTGTTTTAGAAAGGAAGTGAAGGCAGCTATACAAAATAAATATAATATATATAATTACAAATGGAAGAAGGGTGAAGTTCATAGTTATGAATATACCTCTGAAGTTGGAAATTAAAGAAAATTGATAAGGGAAGCCAAGAGGCACAAGGTGAAATCTGTGGCCAGCAGAGTTAACGACAATAAGGATTTTAAAAAAATATTAGGAATAAAAAGAATCCTGACAATGGTATTGGTCCATTACTTGATGGAAATGGTAGAATTACCAATAATAATGCAGAAAAGGCAGAAGTGTTCAATTAATATTTCTGTTCTGTATTCGGAGAAAAAACAGACAATACAGTCTCATCATATAGTGATGATAACACTCTTTCCATTCCACTAGTGTCTGAGAAGATCATTGAACAGAAGCTACTAAAGTTGGACATTTTAAAGCCAGCAGCTCTGGATAACTTGCATCCAAGAGTTTTAAAAGAGCTGGCTGAAGAGCTTCCTGGACCATTAACATGGATTTTCAATAAGTCTTGGAGCACTGGGGAAGTTCCAGAAGACCAGAAGAAAGCTAATGTTGCACCAGTTTTTAAAAAGTGCCAAGAGGATAAGTCTGTCAGCCTGACATCGATCCTGGGCAAGATAATGGAGTGGCTGATGTGGGATTTGATTAATAAAGAATTAAAAATTAAAGGAGGGTGATGTATTTAATGCAAATCAACATTGGTTTATGGAAAATAGATCCTGTCCAACTCACTTGATATCTTTTTTTTTTTTTAATGAGATTACAAGTTTGGTTGATAAAGGTAATAATTCTGATGTAATATACTTAGACTTCTGTGAAGTGTTTGACCTGGTACCGCACAACATTTGGATTAAAGATTAGAATAATGTAAAATTAATATGGCATACATTAAAGGGATTAAACACTGGCTAACTGACAGGTCTCAAAATAATTGAACGGGTGTGTTTCCAGTGGGGTAGCACAGGGTTTGGTTTTTGGCCCTATGCTAGTTCACATTTTTATCAAGAGCCAGGAAGAAAAAATAAAATTATCACTGATAAAGTTTGCAGATGACACAAAAATTGGGGGAGCGGTAGATGATGAAGAGGACAGGTCACTGATTCAGAGCAATCCAGATCAGTTGGGAAACTGGGCATAAGTGAACGATATGCATTTTAACATGGCTATATAGTATGTAAATGTGCACATCTATGAACAAAGAATGTCGGCCTTATTTACAGGATGGGAAACTCTATTCTGCGAAGCAGTGAAAGATTTAGGGGGTCATGGTGGATAATCAGTTGAACACAAACTCCCAGTGTCACACTGTGGCCAAAAGAGCTAATACAATCCTGGGATGCATAAACAGGGAAATCTCAAGAGGTGTATTTTTACCTCTGTATTTGGCACTGGTGCAATCGCTGCTGGAATAGTGTGTCCAGTTCTGGTGGCTACAGTTCAAGAAGGATGTTTATAAATTTGAGAGGATTCAGATAAGAGCCACGAGACTAATAAAAGGGTTATAAGACAAGTTTTCTAGTGATAGACTCAGAGAGCTCTCTCAAACGAAGAGAAAGTTAAGGGTTGACTTGATTACAGTCTATAAGTACCTACACGGGGAACAAATATTTAATACTGGGCTCTTCAATCTAGCAGAGAAAGGCATAATACGATTCAAAGGGTGGAAGTTGAAGCTAGACAAATTCAGTCTGGAAATTAGGCATACATTTTTGACAGTGAGGGTAATTAACCATTGGAACAAGTTACCAAGGGTCACCTCCATCACTGACCATTTTAAAATCAAGATTGGATGTTTTTCTGAAAGCTCTGCTCTAGGAATCATTTTGGGGGCAGTTCTATGGTTTGTGCTATACAGGAGGTCAGAGTAGATGACCACAAGAGTCCTTTCTGGCCTTGGAAACTATGAACTATGCCCAATGAAGCCAATCTACTGGAGTTCAAGTGTTGGCACAGCAGCACATAGCATTGTCCTCTTACGGTAGTACAAGAGCAGTTTTTAATTTTAGTCTACTGGCTGTGCAACTCAAACGTGAGCTAAAGGAGAAGGGCCTGTCATGGATACACTTTTCATTTGATCGTCATACTCTAAATTTGCTAACAACTCCTCATACAATTATACATCTCACTTAAAGAAAGCATCAAACGAGAGGCTGTGTGGTACAGCGCGCTATGTAAGTGCTAAAAATGGAAACGGTAGATGTTAACATATTAGGGAAAAGGTTTGAGGTTTAATTATGAAACAAGATAGAGAAAAAAGCAAATAAATAATCTTACACTCCACTAATGCACATTTTCTCCATTGTGCTCATTATAGAAGTTTGGTGTCACTGCTTATTCTGGTTTTCAATTAATGAAAGTTAAAGCACTAAGTGCAACAGCCGCCACATCACATGGGCATTATCGGCTCAGGTACACAGCATAACACCACCACGGTGAATGTAGCGGAGATGGAAGCTACTGGACTGACAGCGCTGGAATCCTCTCTTCAACCACTGAGGGTTCAAATTTGGCAGAGACAGCGCAAGCCCTCCCCCGATACTCCTGTTCCTCAACTCTGACATGGAGGGGGCTTTCTAGGGGCTCTCTTGCAGCGAGATGCAGAGTCATTCATTTATAGGGCCCTGGTTTGAACCAGGCCTGGACTGATGGCCAGATTGAATGGCTGCTGGGTGGTCTGCGGTCCATTGAGTTGGTGGCCTCATTCCAGTTCTAAATGGCACCTCTGTGGATGGTCTCAGCAGATCATAGAGACTGAACTCTCCAGATCATGGTCCCTCCTAGATAAGGTGAAGGTACATGCCTTGTGGGTGAGGGTGGGGGAAGCTTGTGCGATTGTTGTCCATGCTGTACCTGTTCTGTCGATACAGTTCAATTTAGAGTGGCTTTACTCCTTGCCAGGATAAAGAATGTTACATTCTCTGACTGTCAGGCCTCAGCCCTGGCAGCTCACCCACACTGCAGAGTCAAATTGCCTGTGGCTTGACTGCAGCTATCAATTATTCCCAGTAAGTGTCAGCCTGAAACATTGTTCTCGGCAACACTTACCCACCCTTTGTAAAATGGGGATATAAAACAGAGCTCTACGGCTCATAAACCTATCCCTCCTCCCCTATCAATTCCCAGCTGTTTCCTTTACCCTCTGTGGTAAAGGCATTTGGCAGCACACATCGCATTGGGAAGTCCTAACTAGTGATCAGTGAGGTATTAGATATGACAGAGGAGCCCTGCAGTACCTGACAGCACAGTGAGGGTGGTAGTGGATGTCGTGGGCTTCATCTCTGTTGTATCTCAGGGAGGATTTTGGAAATACAAGCTCCTGAATCTCCCATACCCTCCTGCTTCTTAATCTTGTCTTTTGGCTTTGTGTCTAAGATCATGTAGTATCAGGGCCGGCACGCCCACTAGGTGACCCTAGGCAATCGCCTAGGGCGCCAAGATTTGTGGGGCAGCGGGCAGCTGCCCACTGCCTCCCCGCTCAGCGGCTGAGCAGGGAGACAAGGAGCGGCTTGCTGCGGCTGCCCCTTGTCTCCCCGCTGAGCTGCTGAGCGGCGAGACAAGGGGTGGCTCACTGTGGCTTCCCCTTGTCTTCCTGCTGAGCTGCTGAGCGGGGAGAAAAGGGGCGGCTCGCCACGGCTGCCCGCTGCCTCCCCGCTGAGCTGGGAGACAAAGGGCGGCTCCCCGCGGCTGCCCCTTGTCTCCTCGCTCAGCGCCTGAGTGGGGAGCCGGGGGCAGCCGCGGGGAGCCGCCCCGCTGCCCCGGGGCAGCTGCAGCGAGTGCCCCGCCTTGCTGCGCCCCCCTCAGCGCCTGAGTGGGGAGCCGGCCGCCGGGGAGCCGCCCCCCAGCTCCCAGTTCCCGTGGCCGGGGTGGGGGGCTGAGCTCCCGCGGGTGGGGGAGCTGGCGGGGGGGGGAGCGGAGGGCGGTGCAGGGCTGGTGCAAGGAAGTTTTGCCTAGGGCACAAAACTTCCTTGCACCGGCCCTGTGTAGTATCAGTGTCACATCATGTCCTCTATGGGGGAGGACTGTATCTTGCAATAGTAGAGGGGTTGGACTCGATGATTCTGCAGGTCTTTCCTAGAGATGATCCCCAACCCAATCCCCCCTAATTTTTTTAAAAGTTCTGATCCAGATTCTAATGTGGCTCAGGCCCACGGATGGACTTCCCCATCTCTGGCTTTTATAGTCCAAGTCCCACTGTCCGGCTGCATCTAGATTCTCATCGCTCACTGCTGTTGTTGCAGTTGCTGATGTCACTCTCATTGCCAGGAATCCAGTCACAGATTTCTAACGAACCTCCTCCAATCCTCATGCTCCCCATATTACATCAGTTAATATTTGGTCTAAACGCAAGGGGTGTTCCACAAAGTGTTTGAGAGCCTGGAAGAGAGATGTCTGGGGTCTGAATGACTGGGCTTCATGGTGATAGCTCTTCAGTTCCTTCTACACGACAGAAAATGAACAATGTGCCTAGGAAAGGCTAAGGAGACCTAGCTGGAGTCCAGTCCCCACAATGGTCATGTGGTAAGTATGGAATACCACCCTACCAGCCATAGCTCTTTTGTGTGTCCAAGAGTAGGGACATGCGTGTGAATGTATAGAAAGAATGAGAATGTGAGAGAAAGATCGTGTGTGCGTAAGAGAGAGAGTGTATATGAGTGTATGGGGTGAAGTATGGGAAGGCAAACAGATGAGCTTACCGTATGAGGGAGATATTTTTCCGAGGCACCTCTTTGAGATCACTGATGGAGGTGGTCTTTCCTGCAAAGCAGTAGTTGGGATTGTAGTCCGTCATAATAGTGGAGGTGCGCAGCCTGCTCAGTTTGTACTCGGGGCTCTGTAATTCCAACTGCATGGCTTGCAGCTCTTGATGTTTCCGGCGATACACTAGAAACAGAGCACAGTAAATCAGAGAGGCAGACTGCCCTGTGAACATGAAGGCACCCAACACAGAACATATGTGCTGTGGAACTGGTATAGTGTTCAGACTCCAGTGAATCAAAATAAATGGCGGCATTGTCAACCATCTGGATTTTGTGTACATGCAGGAGTCTGGGTGCTTCTCCAAAGCTCAGGCTGAATTTATTCAACTTGTTCGGTTTAGAAATTAGACTAGGAACAAGCTCACACATGAGTCTTCCAGTATTTCTTGATTTGAAGAATAGGGTGAAATCCACTAACAGTGAACTCTGAAGTAACAAATCTGTTTTGTTAGATATTGTCTGGGCTTCAAACTATCCAGATCCAACTTTCCCAAAGTTCAAGGGCATTTGGATGCAGGGTTTTGGTTAAGCGCCTTGTTTATGAGGAAGTTGAATAAAAGTCCATACTTAGTAGTGTTGTGTCACAATGTGCACACTGAAATCTCTTTAGAAGTAAAATCTCTCCCCTCACAATGAAGTTGTATAAATGAAATGACTTCACTTTATGAAACTCCCTCTTGATTCCCAGAAGCATGAAGGGAGTCTAGTGGGTACGTTTTTAAAGAAATCCATCCACTTGATCAAACGTTTCTAAACCTCAGCCATGGTTCAAATTTGGGGGAAACCTGAAATCAGTTCTTACAGTCTCGGAATCAATTCACTCAGCTGTTATGTTAGCTCTCCACGCCTATGCAAGACAGGCATTTCTTAGGAAATCACAGACCAAAGCTAGTCTTGCTGTGAAAGTAATTCGAGTTCCACATGTAAGTTTACAAAGTAGGGCCCAATCATGGACAGGCCCAACAGTAATTTTGCCACTGACTTCAATGGGAGCAAAACTGGGCCCAAAGACTGTGGCTGTACTGGGTCCCATGTCTGCTCTGATAGATAAGTTACTGAGAGAAAGAGTTTAAGCGGGAAACATCCACTAGCAAAAAGAGATGGATTTAATGACCTATTATCAAGCCCTCCTAGTTCTCCTTTCACCTTATCATTGCTCTTGCTTTGATTGCTCGTGATCTCTGCTCATTCCTGAAATGAGAATGATAGGAATGGCCTGAAAGAATCTGGTTATTCTTCTGTTCCCTGAAAAGTAATTAGATCCTTAAGGGGGTACCATCAGAACAGAAATTGTACATCTGAAACCATGTGTATGTATTAACAGCAACACCTGAAATCCTTAAACTGAAATAACTACACAAACTAACTTACTAGTCACCATCTGACCTTCTGGGTGTGTGTATGGACAATGGAAGGAGACTGGCTAGTTTGAGCCACTGGTTCTCATGCATTAGCACAACAATCCTGGTATGTTTCGAGTAGGAATGTAGGCATGGGATCGTGTAAATAAAATTAAAAAAAATATATGTAATTGAAATTCTGACAAAGGCCATGAAGATCCATGTCTTACTAAACCATAATTTGTAAAATGGAATCTAGGCCAAGGTTTTCAAACTTGGTAACTAAATGTAAGCATCTAAATGCATATTGTAGGTACCTTAAACTAAAAGAGGGCTGGTTTTTTTTAAAGTGCTAAGTGCTCAGAGCTCCCTTTAAAATCAGTGAAAACTGGAAATTGTGGTCTGACATTTTTACACCCCAAACCACACAACAGTCTATTTTTAAGGATGCAATCATGAGAAGTATTGTAATGCGGCAGTCAGTCACTGGAAGGACCTTGCAACTAGCTAGGTAAAAAAAAGAAGACAAAGATGGTATTTTAATTATATCTAGATATCCATTTGCTGCCTGGTGAAATACAAAGTGTAAAAATATTGCTCACACTAAATTCCCCCCCCCTACTTTTTCAACTTTCCCTTCACAAGGAAAAATGTCCCTAAATTGGTTGTTTTGGTTAAAACATTTATCAAAAAAGAAAACAGATGCGTTTTCGTGAAAAAAACCCAGCACAGCTTAAAGCTTGAGTCCTAATGCCAATGTTCTTGGCTCTACTAGAAATGGTTTAGGTGAGAAGCACAATATGCTGCAACTTTTGCTGCTCTATGCACATTTTGCTTTATGAGACACTCACCTATCATGATCCCGGAAAAAGCCAGAATGAGGGCAGCAACCAGTGCTGAAGTCACTACAGACAAGACCAAGGAGAGGGGGAGATGAGCCACGGGGTCAGCTGAAAGAGATGCATAAGGAAGGGGGAGTTACTTGTTTTAACTGATCTCATTATGGTGAGGCCCGCCAACAGCAATTCCGGGGCTCAGGGCAGAACAGTCAGTGGGCTCCCGTGCATACACAAGCCAGACGTGGTTCGCCTGACATTTGGGCGGTGCTGCACCTGCCGCATGCACTGCTATGCGCGCTCTTCCGGCACAGCCAGGGATTTGACATGCCCGCCCGGTAGCGTTGCCAACTGTCTAATTGCGCAAACCCAAAGACCCTTGCCCCGCCCCCTATCCCACCCCTTCCCTGAGGCCATGCCCCCTGCCCTGCCCCTTCTGAAGCCCCACCCCCTGCTCACTCCATCCCTCCTCCCTCTGTCACTCGCTCCCCCCACCCCACTCACTTTCACCAGGCAGGGGATTGGGGTGCGGGCTCTAGGAGGCAGTTTGGGTGCAGGAGGGGATGAGGGGTTGGGCTCTGAGAGGGAGTTTGGGTGGAGGAAGGAGTGTGAGGTGCAGGCCCTGGGAGGGGTGTGGGGTGTGGGCTCTGGGAGGGAGTTTGGGTGTGGGAGAGGGTGTGGGGTGCAGGCTCTGGGAGGGAGTTTGGGTGCAAGAGGGGGTCAGCGCTTATCTTGGGTGGCTCCTGAAAGCGACCTGCACACCCCTCTGGCAGCGGCTCCTAGATGGGGGGGGCCTAAGGGGTCTCCGCGTGCCGCTGCTCACAGGCACTGCCCCCACAGCTTCCACTGGCCACAGTTCCCAGCCAATGGGAGCTGCGGAGTCAGGGGCGGCTCCAGGCACCAGCGCAGGAAGTGCGTACCTGAGGCGGCAAGCCGCGGGAGGGGGGGTGTTTCCCCACCAGCGCCCAGCCAGGGGAGCGGGGCCACGGGCATGCCACCCTCCCCGCTGGCGCCCTGGCCGGGGGAGCGGGGCGGCAGGCATGCCGCGTTCCCCATCGGCGCCCTGGCTGGGGCAGCAGGGCAGCGGGCATGCCACGCTCCCCGCTGGTGCCCCGGCCGGCGGGCGGCTTTTTTGCCTGGGGCGGCAAAAAAGCCAGAGCCAGCCCTGTGCGGAGTCAGTGCTCAGGGCGGGGGCAGTGCGCAGAGACCCCCTGCTCCCCCAGGGGCCGTAGGGCCGTTCCGTCTGCTTCGAGGAGCGGCTCAGAGTGAGGGTGGGCAGGAAGCCTGCCTTAGCTCTGCTGTGCTGAACTGTCAGCGGCAGCTAGGGGCCCCCAGGCCCTTTTAAATCGCCCAGGCCCCTGGGCAGTTGCCCCCTTTGCCCCTTCCCCATCAGCGGGCCTGCCTATGGTCATTTTTTAATGTACTATTTTTTTCTGTCCTTCCTCCCATTCACTCCATCTGTCGCTCTTGCACTGTAGGAAACAGAGGAGAACCTCTGCTGCAATCAGCTCCCAGATCTGTGACTTCCAATGGCTCTTTGTTTCACGTTCCTCAATTAAGTTTGAGCCATAAAAACAGATGGTTTCCTATCAGGAAATTAACACACACACTCACTGGATATGAAAGCAAGGCCATAAAAACAGGGCCGGAGGTGGTGGGAGGGTAAAGTTAAATTGTCGGGGGGGCCTGAGTGCTGCCATCAATGCCAAGTCATAGCGAAAACAGGATGAGGACAAGTGCAGTATATCATCTGCTAAAAGAACAGCTGACTACTGGTGGGGAAAACCCTACTACATGTATGCAGTGTTAGTTGATTTGTAACATCCCTCCCGCAATATCTACCATTTAATAATACTTATGGAGCACTTTCCAATCAGGGATCACAAGGCAAATGATGACCATCACCACACCTATATAAATACATCTGGCTATCCCCATTTTACAGATGGGGAGACTGAAACAAAGACGTTGAACAATTTTCACAACTCAGTGGCAGAGCTGGGAATAGGACCAAGAACCCTGGCTTAGAGTCCCTCATGCTACCTACTGGACTCAGTACCTCTTCTGAATGTGCAAATGTGGGGAAAGCCCAGTACTGGAGCTCTGAGTGTAAGCAGGGCATATATACTCCACTCTGCTTGCCTATGCTTCGCATTCAGCTCTCAAATGAAGCACTGACTGGGATTCTCCTCCTTGCTTTCCCCTCTCCCATGATGTTTGCCTCTCCCTCTGCCTCATAGCTATGACATGTCATCTCTGGCTCTTGGGAAGCCTTAGCCTAGGGTTGAGTTTGACAGGAAAATTCAGGGGCGCTATTTCAGATTTCAACGGCGAGGGGGCAACTTTCAGCAGAGGCCACTTAGACCCCTGTAAGTTCTTGGGATTTTTGAAGGATAAAAAGTAAAAATCCAAAATCAGTCAGTTCCCTTCACAGTTGCAAGGGGAGAGACCTCACTGTGCTGAGACTCTGACGCACAAGACTGCAGCTCCCAATGCACCAATGGGCAAGGGGTGCTTCATCTCTCCTCTAGCAGCAGATGTTCTGGCCACCTTCGCCAATCACAGCTTCTAGCCCGAGCACTGGGGCCAATCGGTAGTGAGGGCGTGTGGCACCAGATGAGATTGGAGCAGAGCTGCAGTTGCTTCAGCCCAGAGGACAGGTGGGTCCATGGAGCTGGGTTGGGTAGGTCAGGGAGAAAGCTCCAGGCTGCCTGTGGGTCTCTGGCGCTGAAGGTTTCAGGGAACAGAGCAGGTCTCTGGGCCTGGAGCCCGAGCTACTCTCCAGGGCAGCCCCAGGTGCAGCCCACAGGAGGGACCCTAGGGGGCTCCAGCACCCTGCAAGTACTTGCCTTCCTCCTGGGCCATGGGCATCACCTTGAAATTAACATGTGGCTAAGCACAGATGGTGGGAAAGAGCAACTGCCCCCCCCCCACACCCCTAAATTGCAATCCTGGGAAAATTCCTTGTTTGGGGTGAGTGAGAGAGAGTTAATTTCAGATCAGGGCTTCTCTCACAGAGCTATGCCGGATACAGTGTCAATGTAGGCTCTTTAAGGGGCACTCACACCCACAGATCACATATCTTGCCCCTTCAGTGCAAAATATCACTTAACTGCTTCGAGTGCTGCCCAATGACCCAGGTATATAAGGCAAAACACATCAGCAGTGCTGCCCCATGTGCCAGCTTGCTCGCCACTGAAGTGCACTGCGTTTTCACTGCAAATACCAGCAACAAAGGGGATAATTAACCAGGGTCGACTTTACAGAAAGGCTGTCTAAGGGCTGGTCCACACTGGGGCGGGGGATCGATCTAGGAAACGCAACTTCAGCTATGAGAATAGCGTAGCTGAAGTCCCGGCGCAGGCAGGCTCCCCCGTCAACAGCGCTTCCTCCTCTCGGCGAGCAGGAGTTCCGCAGTCGACGGGGGAGCGCTTCTGGGATCGATTTATTACGTTCAGATGAGATGCGATAAATCGATCCCAGAAGATCGATCTCTACCCGCCGAATCGGGCGGGTAGTGTGGACCTAGCCTAAGTGCTTCTGTGCTGCCTTGCAGTCCACGTCATTAAAGAGGTTTTCTCTGTGCATTCACTCATAGACCTACCCATCACAAAGGAGCCCCATCCTCCCTGCACCTTCTTACCTACACAAGAGACGCCATCGTCAGCTAGGTCTGTCCCAGGCTCACAGAAGCAAATGACTTTTTGAGTCTCCAGATCAACACGGCACTCATCAAGCTCACAGTGGCTGCAGTTGAGGTGCAGCTTAATAGCCACCTCTCCGTGCCCCTCTGTCACTAGGGAACAGATGAAAGAGGCTGAGTTGTTATTGTAGAGATAACCCAAGAGCTTTCCGCAGACAACGACAGGAGAACTGCCGCATTATGGGATGGGAAACGCACAAGTGTCTGGTGCCCAAGTGCCCCAAATTGGGTGGGCTGGGCCCTGTCTGAAAAACCTTTCCTGCCTGCCATTCACCCCTCTCTGCTGACGGTATCCCCACTTCTCACTGGCACCTGCATTGGGGAGAGGAGATTGAAGGAATCTCAGCTATTAGTTGTCATTTACAAAAAAAATCCCCCCCCCGCTATTCTGGTGCAATGTGGCTACACAGCCCCACCCGCTTCAGTGAATCCCCCAATGCAGCAAGGCGTCCCGCCAGCTTTGTATTGCCTCTACAGAGCACAAGGGGCATTGTGGGGCAGGCCAGGGCATGCTGAGGCCAGGAGGAAATGTTGCTGGAATAGTCCTGTGCCCTCCATGCTACAGCAAGCCCCATTGGGGCTATGGAAGTGGGGGGAGGAGATGCAAGTTAGGGCAGTCCTCAGGAGTTTCCTCCTCTGTGCTGGGGCTGAACCATCCACAGCATCCCCTACTGACCCACAGAGGGAAATCAAGTTCAAGTCCTCAACTCTTGGGGTCAGCTGCCAAGGTAGCACACTCCACGTGCAGGAACTGGGGGAGGTGCCTCACTGCCCTCTCCAGCAACTCTCTCAGTCTAACCCAGGAGAAGCTTTAATGGGGAAAGAGCTGAGCACTGAAACATTTCTCATAAGATCGCTCTCAGCTTTCAGCACTAGCAGAAGCACAACATATAAATCACAGGCTGACAGCTGGGGGGGCGGGGAGGGGCCTGCTAGATCATCTAGTCCAGTGGTTCTCAAACTTTTGTACTGGTGGCCCCTTTCACATACCAAGCCTCTGAGTGCTACCCCCCCTTATAACATTAAAAACACTTGTTTATATATTGAACACCATTATAAATGTTGGAGGCAAAGCGGGGTTTGGGGTGGAGGCTGACAGCTTGTGACTCCCCGTGTAATAATCTTGCGACCCCCTGAGTGGTTCCAACCCCCAGTTTGAGAACCCCTGATCTAGTCCGTGCTCCATCCAGGACTGGAGTGTGGTCGTAGATTGTTGTAAACCAGACGTACTCCAACTTCTTTGAGTAACACTCTTTCATTTCAGGCAACACACCTACCTGGCAGTAGCTCCACACACCCACACTTGCCACAGTTGCCAACAGCATACAACGCAACACTGGAACACCCACAAATGTCCTTGTTTAACTCTCTGCCTACTCCCCAACTGGCTGCCTTATTACACACATTATAACAATTTGTTCCCTACAGTATTTCTTGGGTTCGTTGTCCAGTCCAGTTTTAAACGACTTAAGAAATGAAGCTTCCACCACTTCTCACTGTTAGGAAATGTTTCCCCAACAGCCTCCATTTTTTTCTTCACTCCCTTTCATCTCCTTATTCCTCATTGGACTACCCTAAACAACTTCTCTCCTTCCTTGGTGTTCATAACCACACTAATATACATTTCCTATCTAAGGATCTCAAAGCTTTTCCAGACACAGCCTATTCCAAACATGAAGGAAACTCATGAGAACTGACTCCTGACCGATATCAATACCTTTTAGTGCGGGGGTGTATAAAGTACCCAGTGGACTAATAAAGGACACACCATCCTCCCCATCCATCTCTGGGTCATTGTCCACTGCAGCATTGCCACCTATGTCAAATCAGAAGGTACCTTAACATACTGTGGTTCATTAGATCTAAAATACAGTTAAGAATTGCAACATGCAAGCAAATTCACAGTATGAAGCATCCAAATGAAAAAGGGCAATTAATCAGTCAAAATATTCAGCTGGGATGTTTAATGGATGGCGGAAAGGTTTAGTGGATAGTGGTATGGACTACTGGCCTTTCACTTCTGGGATTTCAGCTTAATAACGCTTGTGGCTCTTAATTAAGCAAATTAATCTTTCAACTCAGTCCCAAGCAGACCATTGGCCACTAAGCCCAAACATCACCTTTAATCATTCGGATGCTGTGAAAAACAAATAAACAGATCGTACTATGCATTCATTTGGCTAGCAGACTGGACAATGCCAGTGCAGAAGGATTAATTCTGCAGAGTTGCTGATCAGGCTATGTACTCCACCAGCACTGGGAGTAACAGTTATCTGATCTGCTTTCTCTCCTCTACACCCTCAGGTCAGGGTGGTCCACCAGCGATGGGGGACTGAAGGAGCTTGCATGGGAAATGTTCAAGTGTGCCTTGGACAAGCAGTCCAAGGCACACTTATTTGGTCTGTTAACATGCACAGATGCCCTTCCTCCCGCCCAAAAAGAGAGGGTTGTTTTTCCACTTTCATCACCTTTGGCAGGGGAGAAAATAGCACACTGCAAACAAAAGTATCTTACATGAGGCATTCTGTTGAAAAAAATCGTTACACATAATATCATCACAATGCATGTGGTCAAGCTAGGAATTCAGGCTAATTACTTCCTTGCAGTGTTTTGAGTCTACCATTGCCCTGATTTCAAGCCACAGTGGCGGATAACCAGGGGTAAGAAGTCCACCACAGCTGAAGAGATGGGTGGCCACAGGGACTGATTATGGGTTGAGGAGCTGTTCACCCTATGGTGATGGCTTTCAGTCTGGACCATATCAGTAGAAATTCAGTGTCATTACCATCTGATGGCTGACCTGGAGCCTACTGGAAAGGAATTAGTGGCCTTCGTTCAGTTCCTTGTTGATGAAAGCCACCATCATAGCTGTCATTAATTGGCCTCTCTTGTTGGCAGTCTTAGCACAAGAGCCAGGATTGGACTATGGAGACCGAAATACCGCCCTTGCCCTTAGAGGTGATTCCTCTAGGGTTGAGGCATGCTGGTCTTAGGGCAGTGTGGAGGAAGCTTGGATTGCCACTGCTCATGCTGAATCTCCTTTAAGGCTATGTCTACACTGCACCGTTAACCCGGTAATTGTCACCAGGGTCTGAGCATCTGGGTTAGCCCTGCTCGGGTGAGAGCACTTCCACAGCAAAGCCATATCTGGCTATTTCCACACTTGCCTATGTGTGTCTGGGGGAATACCCCATGGCTTTTCATGCTGAGACACTCTAGGATTTATTTCCCAGGCAATTGTGGGAGAATTTGTCTCTCCTTCACAGGGAATGGTGGGAAGGGCATTGGAGGATTCAAATAATTTAGTCTGTGTCCTCACTGAACAGTAGGTGGGTTTCATGGCTCGCAGCACCCCTCAGCTGGGTCAGCTAGCCTGGGCTTAAAGCACCTCCAGACCTGGATAAAGAGTGTTTTTCCCCCCTGCATGGATGGTAAGTGGGGTGAAGACTAAAACCCGGGTTAACTCTGCAATGTAGACATACCCTAAGTGTAAACACTGGCCATCAGACTCCATGGCAAAAGCCCCCAGATGCTGGTCTTGACAACAGGAATGCAAAGCCTATGGCTCCTGCTTCTTCAGCATCGTGGCCAAGAAATGAAAGGCTCAATATATAGTCATGAGTCAAGAATCACAGCAGGATCTTGATGGCATAGTTTTCCACAATGCAAAGCCAGGATTCCAGCTGAAGAACTGACATCTGGCTATTTGCTTAAAGGCTAAACAACATAAGTTCATCCAGAGCTAAAAAGGCAACACACAGACATCCTATTACATAACAATCATATATGCTAGCTATAGGAGAATTTCTGATCAGTGTTTTGCTGACTGTTAGCACTAAAGGAGGGGAAGGGACACCTTGAACATGAAGCCACTTTACCTATATATCCTCCGCCTCCTCCACCTGAGGAGCACCCCCCTCCACCCCCTCCGAAACCCCCTCTTGTCTCCCACCCCCACTTCTTCATGGCCTGGGGGCAGGATTTTCCTCCAGTAGCACCTTCCAGCAAGGACTTTCCTGACCACAGGAAGGAAGTGTTATCATTCCAGCCACCTCCACCACCTGCAGTTAAGAAAAGAGAAAGCAGTTCATGTAAGTTTCTGTTGCATCCAAAATATATATATCAGCAGAACGAATGCTCATTCCAAACACGTCAGCTGCAAGGGAGATCATCATATAGTAGTTAGACAATGGGATGGGAGTCAGGACTGCTGAGTTCTAGTGCCAGTCTGCCACTAACTGGCTGTGTGTGACTTGTGGCCACCACATAAACTCTCTGTGCCTCTTTTCATCCATCTATAAAAGAAGTGTCATACTGTAATGAGAGCTGGTCAGAAAATGGTATTTTTCCATGAAAAATGTAAAGAAATGAAAAATGTGAGTGTGTGTGTGGGTGTAGGGGGACATAGGATTTTTTTTTTTGAGGAAATTTTCCATTTTTTTAAATGAAAAACGAAACTCAAAACTTCTTTGGTTTTCAAAAGGTTATTGGTTTTCAAAAAATACTGAAATAATGTTTTCACTAAAAAAACCCTAGAAAATGTTAAAAGAAACATTTTTCTGCAAATAAATGAATTAAAAATGCAATTTTTCTTCACCAACTTTTTTTGGTTGAAACATTTTGACTAGCTCTCACTCTAATGGGCCGGCTACTGTGTATGTGCTTTATTGCCCTCTACAGGATGAAATCAGATATTCTCAAGTGTGCGTCTTTGGTCTGGGTGACCAGATGTCCCGATTTTATAGGGACAGTCCCAATATTCAGGGCTTTTTCTTATATAGGCACCTATTACTCCCCACCCCCTGTCCCGATTTTTCACATTTGCTATTTGGTAACTGTAGGTCTCATACTGGTGACAGCTAACACAGAATCTCCTTTAGCTTGACTGTAGTTGCTAGCACTTTTGGGAGCAGGAGGATTTAAGCATATCCTTGCTGTTGCTGTGAAGTTCCAAGTGGCCAGAGCGTGTAGCACAGTGAGAATGGGGAAGTTGGACTGACCCTTCACCACCACAGCTCTTTAGTTTGCCATACAAAGCCTGAATAACTTGAGTTTGTGCAGTGGTGGGGGTGAAGAGCTTCCCCAACACTGACAAGTTATATGCAAAAACCTGAGCTCAGGCTATGGGAAGTAGAGTGGATGAGGGAGGAACTAACTTTCTATTACTCTGTCACCAACCTGGGATCTGAAATATGTTTTTAAAACAAACATTTAATTATTTTTTAAATTAATGGATCACCCAACACAAACCATTTTCCTTTAAACCAAATTCTGGCTCATATTTCTATTACCTTGAGACATCTACTTTTCTGATATCAAAGAGTTTGTGCTTATACTCTTTAATAGCCTAAAATACTACAGTGATTTTTACTAGCGCTACTGGTGCCTTTCATTTGGAGAGTTCAATGTACTTAACAAATAGTAATTAGTTAAAGCTCACAACAGTCCTGGAGGTAGAGAAGCATTATACCCATTTTATGGGTGGCCAAACTAAGGCCTAGAGAGGTTAAGTGACTTGCCAAAGGCTACAAAGTAAGTGGATGTCAAGAAGAGAATTAAGAGTCCTGACTTCCAGCCCTCTGCTCTCTATGCAGTCCCCATTACATAGCATTAAGTTTGGAACATTAAAAAACCCATTTCAGTGCCTCAATTCCCCATCTGTAACTTGGGGATACTAATACTTCTCTCTTTCAGACAAGGATTGGGGTGAGTTAGTTTGAAATTGTACACATTATCACATCTGTAAGCACTACATATTGATAATTGTGATTTTCTTTATTTTTGTAGGGTTCATGATGATTGAAGGTTCAAGATCCAAAGCTCTGGACATTACAGAGCTATGGAAGAGGCTTTTTGGTCTCAGGAAACAAAACAAACAAACGTACGTACATTAAAGTGAATTTCATGCTTGGGAAAGGTGCCAGACTGACTGTCTGTAAGACTGAAGTCCACTAACTATAGAACAGCACAATCAGAGGACAATCAATGTTCTGTAGGGAACAATCCTGCCTTGGCAGGGAGATGGACTGGATGACAATAGGTCCTGCCCATCTCTGTTTTTTATGGTTCTGTAAGCAGAGACCGCAGAAGCACAAGCTACTCATAGACAGGAAATGCACTCGCCCTGATGTGAGAAGGTGGTCTCCACCTCTGTGGTTCATTCAGCCCTTGGCCTTTTTGCCGGGACTGCTAACCAGACAGCAATATAGCCCTGTCTGCACTAGCCTGGGAATCTGTATTAGCAGCTATGCTGTAGAAATGCTATATGATTTCCATGTCTACAGGGATGTCTTCCCTGTGGTGATACTGGTTTCCGAGAGTCTCACATTTTCGCATCTTATGTTCTGCCCTCAAAAAGATTTGCTGAGACAAGGTGGGTGAGGTAATATTTTTTACTGGACCAACTTCTGTTGATGAGAGAGACAAGCTTTGGAGTTTACACAGAGCTCTTCTTCAGGTCTGGGAAAGATTTTCTAAACAGAGTAAATGTTCCTTACCTGCAGCGCCTGAATTTCCATTCAGCCCTGGAACAGAGGAATCATTCTCCAGCCTTTCTGGATGAAAAGTATCTGTTTTGGCCCTGTAGGCCCTGCCACCACCTCCTGCTGCAATTATCAAGGGGACTGGCTCTCCATTCTCCATCTTAACAGGGTGAATTGAGAAAAGAAGCTGGGGTTTACGCTGTGTCAGACATGCAAATACAAGTTCATCTCACACGCTGGTTACTTCATGTTGCACTAAGCAAGCCCCTAGGACTGCTGAGCAGTCCAAATTACAATTGCATTATTCACATACCTGCATCCAAAGATTAATGGACACTACTAATCGTACCGTGTTCAGTGGGGAACAGCAGCTTTGATGGCTCTATGTATTGTGCACGCCAGTGCTCACGGCTCTTGTAAAGCATGTAATGTTACCCTGTATGATGTAGTATATCAATTACAAGAGCGCTAAGGTACACTGCTCTGTGTAGTGCAATACAGTGGCTCCACTTTGCAGGGGATTACCACTCTGGGAGCTACTTGAGTGTGCAGAGTTACTATGATATGTGCAAGTCTATTGATTTGAAGCATATTGAAAACACACAAAATTGGGATTTGGGATGAATGCTGGTTGATTAGCCAACTTTTGATAAAATGTAAAACATCTGCAGTGGAGATCAATGGCCTTTGGCTGAAAGGCTATACCTACAGCAGAGCATAAAGGCTGATCCCAGTTGTTCATATGCCATAGCACTGCAGAAGTCAAAGGCTACAGGGACTTGTATATTCTGCGATTCCGCAGCTCAAGAAACTGCTGTGGAATTTACCCCTTGGACAGAACCGTGCTCCAGAATCTCAGGTCACATTAAAAAATTACATTTTTAGTCCTCGTGGTTGCAAGGTCAACCTTAAAAATGTGAACCGAATGTAAACTGATGCAGTGACCCTGCCCGAGTCAGCAGACAGCCTTAGCAAAAGCTCAAAGAGGTATGAACAGGGCCATTCAGCTCAATTGGAGCTCAGGACCTCTGTGCATCCACAGCCATAAATTGTAAATATAAGTTATATTTAAGCTCACTTTAAGGATCGTTTATACTGTCAGAGCAGTTTAAAGGGTCCTTAGTGTAAGTGAGAATCAGGTCCAGAGAGTTCTTGGTGCTCCAGGGTATGTTGTAGGGGCACTTACTAAACAAAGGATGGCATTCACGTAAAAGTCTAGGTAGTGTGCAGCATTTTTATGTAATAGGATATAATGGCTATGTTCCTGTACCTTAAATATATACGTTGCTCCTCCCCCTCCACCACCTCCTCCTGCCCATTCATGGACACTCCTGTTCACTCGAATCTCCTCTTCAATCACGTTATTCTCTCCAATGCATACTTTCTGTATAACATGGTTAGTCTGCAAAATAGAACAGCAAGTCTGAGTTCAGACAAGGAGCCTTCATTTCGCTATATACACAAAGTAAGCTCATCAGCTCCAAAGGCCTCATTTTCCTCCCTCCCCTGCATTTGCAAACCAATGGTCCAAATGTGCTTCCACCGAAACCAAAGGGAATGTTGCCACTGACTCCAAAGGGAGCAGAAGCAGGCTCACACTCTCCTACAAGAGTGTCACCTTTTGCTCTGCTACTGGCCAGAGGAATTTGTGGCTTTTTAAAATTGAATTCTTTTAAAAACGAATCCAGTGCTGACACAGGCACCAACCTTCCAAAATGCTGGGGGGTGCTCAACCCCCGGCTCCGTCCCAGGCTCTGCGCCCACTCCACCCCTTCTCCCAAGGCCCCACCCACACCCATTCCTGCCCCTGCTTTGCCCCACCTCTTCCCATCCAGTTCCATCCCCTCCCCCGAACATGCCGCATCCTCACCCCCACTTCCTCCCAGCCTCCTGCACGCTGCGAAACAGCTGTTCGCGGTGGGCAGGCGGTGCAGGGAGGCCAGGAGGGAGGAGGCGGTGCTGATCTGCACGGCTCACCAGCGGGTGGGAGGCGCTAGGAGGAGGGGTGGTGCTGATTGGGGGGCTGCCAGTGGGTGCTCAGCAACCACCATTTTTTCCCTGTGGATGCTCCAGCCCCGGAGCTCCCACAGAGTTGGCGCCTATGAGTGCTGATCAAAAGAGGCAAATAGACATTCCTAGAAACTGATGTCCTATATTTATCCACAGGAGAGGTATGGCATAACCTAAGGGTGACAGTAGCGTAGCCAGGTCTTGAGCACAGGGGGAGCGGCGCTATAAAAAGGCGCCTCCCGCTCCCCCTGTACTCACCCTTCAGCGCTTTAAAGGGCCCCGGGCTCCAGCTGCTGCGGAGCCCCGGGCCCTTTAAAGTGCCGCTGGCGGAGCTCCGGCAGTGGGGCTCCGGCGGCACTTTAAAGGGCCCGCGGCTCCCTGCAGCGGCAGGAGCCGCTGGCAGGGCCGGCACGCCCACTAGGCGACCCTAGGTGGTTGCCTAGGGCGCCAACATTTGGGGGGCGGTGGGCAGCTGCCCGCTGCCTCCCCGCTCAGCGGCTGAGCTGCTGAGCGGAGAGACAAGGGGTGGCTTGCCGTGGCTGCTCCTTGTCTCTCCGCTCAGCAGCTCAGCGGGGAGACAAGGGGCGGCTCGTTGCGGCTGCCCCTTGTCTCCCCGCTGAGCTGCTGAGCAGAGAGACAAGGGGCGGCTTGCTGCGGCTGCCTGCTGCCTCTCCGCTCAGCGGCTGAGCGGGGAGACAAGGGGCGGCTCGCTGGGGCTGCCCCTTGTCTCCCCGCTGAGCTGCTGAGCAGAGAGACAAGGGGTGGCTTGCTGCGGCTGCCCCTTGTCTCCCCGCTGAGCTGCTGAGCAGAGAGACAAGGGGTGGCTTGCTGCGGCTGCCCCTCGTCTCCCCGCTGAGCTGCTGAGCTGGGAGACAAGGGGTGGCTTGCTGCGGCTGCCCCTTGTCTCCCCGCTGAGCTGCTGAGCGGAGAGACAAGGGGCAGCTTGCTGTGGCTGGAGTCGCGGGCCTTTTAAAGCGCCCCCCCCACTGCCCGGCTCTGGCAGCGGGGCTGGGGGTGGGGGGGCGCTTTAAAAGGCCCCTGGCTCCCTGCAGCGGCAGGAGCCACAGGCCTTTTAAAGCGCCGCCCTAGCGAGGCTCTGGCGGCGCCTTAGCGCCGCTTTTCCTCATAGGGGAAGCAGCCGCTCCCCCTGCTCCCCCCCTGGCTACGCTAGTGAAGGGAGACTCTACTCTAGTGCTAGGGGGTATGATTCTTCTACTCGTGTGCACATACTCAGGGATGCTGGAACAATTTGTATAGTGGGGGAGCCATTGAACCAAATTGTAAACCCTGTATATAATGGAAACCACTTCGAGCCGCCGCACCCCCAGCACCCCTACTCCCAGCACTGATACACATACGCACGCTCGCTCTCATTGAGCGAGCGTGCGTATAAATAGCAGTGTGGCTGTGCTAGCATGGGTAGCCACAGAAAGGCACAGCTGAGCTGTGCAGAGAACAAACCTGCCAGAAACCGGCGGGTACGTATTCGGCTCAGCTCAGCCATCCTTCTACTGCTACCACAGCCACACAATTTATACTCATGCTAGCTCAGGTATGTGTACACAAGCAGAGGAATCACACCCCTAGTGTGCAGATGTAGCCAGTGCAAACCCCTCCTACCTGTACCAACAATAACTTGGTTTTCACTTAGCACTTTTAACCCACAGATTTCCATAGACTTTACAAAGGCAGGTAAGTATTGTTACTATCTGCATTTTACAAACGGGGAAACGGAGGCACTTGGCAATAACATGATTTGCTCCAAGTGACACAGCAAGTCAGTGGCAGCCAGGAATAGAACCCAGGTCTCCTGACTCCAAGTCCAGTGCCCTAGCCACTAGCCCTACTACCAACATGTTTCACTCCTCTGAGGGACCAGCTAAGGATAAAGCCTCACTACCAATCAGTGCCAAATGCCATGACAGTTTTTATGGTGGACACTTGTTCATTAGGCAATCAGCTGAGTCCATACAAACTCATTTCATATAGACCAACTGAGAGCCATAATTACCATCCCTAACCTAGGAGAAAGAACAGTAATTTGGTGACTAATTATGTGCACGTGGTTCACACCTGTTGTCCCACTAAAGTCAATCAGAACACTTGTGTGTGTGTCCAATGAGCATGATTTAGCTCTGGGGATTTACATTGGTTGGAACTCAGCCATTAGTTATTTTAATTTCTGGTTGTCACGTAAGTATCTGTCTCTCAATTTCTATCTTGTTATTTATACTGGGCTCAACACTGGGGTAATGAGCCTTAATGGAAATATTTACAGATAATATTTGTCTAAATATAATCCTCCCGCTATATCTTCCAACTCTCTCACACAAGTATTTTATTGCGGGAGAAGAACTTGATGCATGCATCTTCCCAATTTAGAACTGAAGTGTTTTGTTTACCATAAAGTGGACCCAAAACTTGCCTGCTGAGTACCACAGGCACAATTAAAAATCCACTTCAGGCAAGAATTTGATTCAGAGTTTGGAAGGGGATGATTAATAAAATGACAAAGTGCAATGATCCAGAGAGACCAGTAAATTACAATTGGATTAAAAAAAAAAACACCTTCATTGCAAAGACATAACTGATTACAATCCAATCAAGTAAAAGTCCCTTCCACAAGTCAATGCAATCTCTTTGCTTCGATGAAAGAATTACATTAGCACTCAATAAATTCTCGCTAAGATTACAGTGGCCTGTAATTTAATGACTCCATATATTATATTGCACTGGAATGGCCTGATTATACATGCTAAATGAAAGTCTGAGTTAGGACATATCTGATTCTAAAGGGCTCTTACATTAACCATGTGTGTGTATATGAGTGCATGTATGTGTGGGGACATTATTCCAGTTTTAGCATTTTCTGCAATATTTGGCTTTGGGGCCCCCAGACCCTTTCACTTTCCTGCCTGTATCCTCCTTCCCTTCCCTGCTCAAAGTCTGTAACGGGCAGCAATGCTTTGGTTTCGTGAACCCCAGCCACATAAATAGTGTCACTGCAGAATCCTAAATGTCCAGATCAAAAGCTGTGGTGAAATTTCACAGGATAATGCTTAATTTTCCTCCATCAGGGCTTCCATCCAAAGAAAAGAATGCTCAAAAGTATCTTCGCTACTGCAGCTCTTAGCAGTAGTAATGGAAGGTGATCATCTTGTAAGCAATTTGTAGTGATTCTTAGTAACAGTGGAAGTTGGATTGATTTAGCAGTAATGTATTCAGCCTCCCCCTTGCACAAACAAAGCCTGAGCAAATTGGGTTTGTGTGGTGATCTGTGTAGGATTTGAGGGGCCCATATCAAAGATGGGGCTGAGGTTGGAAGGAAGGGAAAACCCCCTGAGGCCGGACTTGAAGAGTTTCTCCCAGATTAGTCTGTTGGGGAAAAGGTGGATGAGGTTGTCCCGTCCCTTCTGTAGAATGAGAAAGGGATTTGGTACTTAAAACCAAAGATTCCCCGAGATGCACACAGATCCACTGGGGGCCTCACTCTTTCATGGTAGGACTGCAACATCAGGCCCTTACGGGTATGTCTACACAACAATGAAACACCCGCAGCTGGTCCAGGTCAGCTGACTTGGGCTCAGGCTGCAAGGCTGTACAATTGTTATGTAGATGTTTGGGCTTGGGCTGGACCCTGGGCTCTGAGACCCTCTCCCCTTGCAGAGACCCAGGGCTCAGGCCCCATAGCCCGAGCCTCATGAGCCTGACATGGGCCAGCTGCAGGTGTTTAACTGCACTAGAGACATACCATTAATATTAAGTCACTACCAGAAATCTTGTATCTGTAGTTTGAACTACTCAAACCAAAATCCCTAAATTCAGACAGTTGTAATATTAAAAGATTCCAGCGCTGGAAAAAGTTCAACACGAGACAGAAATGGCCATCACTTACACTAGGGCAGGCATCTTCTCCTTGATGGCCCACCAAGATGTATAAGGCATCATCCTTTTGGAGGTCAAAAATCCCCAATATGGACACACCATGGGACCTCACCATAGTATTCTTCCCTCCTTTCCCACCGGCTGCTCCATAGCCTGAGATGCTGCAATGAAAAGAAAAGATAAAAGCCTGATACCAAATTGCTCCAAATGGGTGAAAGCAGTGGAATGGAATGCTAAACCGAATTACACTGTTCAGCCAGTAGGTGGTGATGTGTGTAACATACCTTATTTAAGCTAATGTCAGTACATTAGAGCTTACAGTGAACACATCTGGCATGTATCTTTCTGGGAAAGGAAAGCTCTGTGGCTAGACCATATCTGGTGCAGATAGTAGCAGCCCTGAAACCTACTGTGTACAAGGTGTGCATGGCATGGTGTCAGGAGTAAACTAGTGCCAGAGGAGAATAGAAACAGAAGGAAAGCAGCAACAAAAGTTGCAAACAGAAGGAACAAAGCACCAAAGGTTTCAGGATCTCATTTACATGCCTCTCTTCGATGCCCCAGAGAACTTCATCTTTGAGAAACCCTCACAATGAACAGATTGGAAGCAGTATTTTGCAAGGTTTGGAATTGCTAGCAAACTCCACAAGGAAACCGAAGACTATAAGTATGCTCTTTAATTTATGCTATGGGAAAGCAGGCAGAGAATATCTTTAAAGCCTTTGATTTTACTAAAGATAGTCACAGAGAAGACTATGAAAGGGTTCTGGCTATATTTGGTGCATACTTTATACCCCAGAGAAATGTGATTTATAAAAGAACATGTTTTCACCAGAGAATTCAGGGACCAGGGGAAAGTGTTGAATGTTTTATAAGAACTCTGCATGCATTGGCTGAAAACTTCAAGTTCAGAACTGCAAAACATGAAAATATCAGGGCTTGGCTCCACTTACCGGGGGGATCTATGCGTGGTAATCGATTCACCGGGGGGGGGGTCAATTTAGTGGGTCTTCACTAGACCCATTAAATCGACCACCGATCGCTCTCTCGTCGACTCTGGTACTCCACCAGAACGAGAAGCATAAGGTAAGTTGAGAAGCATAAGGTAAGTTGACGGGAGTGTTTCTCCCGTTGACTCAGCGTGGTATAGACACCACAAGAAGTCGACCTAAGGTACGTCAACTCCAGCTACGTTATTCACCTTGCGTAATTTAGGTCTACTTAGCCCCGTAGTGTAGACCTGCCCTCAGAGACAGGATGGTTATTAACAGATAAAAACCTTTCACAACAGCTACAACTGAAGTGATTTAACCCAAAGCACAGCTATAAAGATAGCAAAGCAGTCTGAGCAGTGAGACAGCAAAACCAAGAGCAACTTGCCAAACTTGAAAAACATGAAACTAGCTTAGAAGCAGTTAACAGATGCAGCATGAGTGCTACAAGTCTTTACCATGAGACCGCTGAGTCAAAGAGAGAACTCCCAGCTAAGAGTCACAAATTCCAGCCAAACACCAAAGTCTGACAGCCTAAATGCACAAGATGTGGAAAAATTCACATCTCAACAGATGATGCATGTCCAGCCAAAGGCATAAGGTGTGATAAATGCACAACATTATGGACATTTTGCAGTTGTTTGCTGCATCAAAGCAGTCAGGGAACTGACTCATATTACAATCAAAAGCCATTGTTTCTGGGATCTATCCCTGGTGATAACATATAGCCTTCCTGGAGAGTGAAACTGAATAGTCCAGTAAAGACTATTGACTTTAAAAGTGACAATTTTACATCAGATAATAGACACTCAGTTAGAGAACTGCCAGGTCTATAACCCGGTGACCATGTTCGTATCATTTGGATTTAGAAAAAGGATGGACAACTCCAGCTGTCATAAAGAAAATAATTCAGTGCCCAGAACATATGTGATTGAGACCAAGAGTGAATAGTTCAACGGGAACCACTGACATTTACAATTTGTTCCTCAGAAAAAAACAATCAACATAGCAAACTCTATAGATGGCAAATGCAGAACAAGATGATGACTCAAAGATTCCAGACCAACTACAGCCAGTCATTGCAACTAATGGACAGCCAGAATCACGTAATTAGAAAACCAGTGCAATTCAGAGACACTTAACAGACTGATCCGTTCTGAACTTCAAAGACAGTGCAAATTTGGTAAATGGTAGGAATGTAGAACTTAAAGGGGGAGATGTAAGGGAATGCTAAACTGTATTATACTGTTAAGCCACTAGGTGGTGTTGTGTGTAACATACCTTATTTCAGCTAACCTCAGATTTACATGGCAGAACATTAAAGGAGCTTATAGTGAACACATCTGGTGTCTCTCTCTCTAGGAGAGGAAAACTTAGGGTTGCCAACTTTCTAATCACACAAAACCGAACACCCCTTCCCCGAGACCTCTCCCCTACCCGAACCCTTCTCTGAGGCCCCTCCCCCACTCACTCATCCCCCCCCCTCTGTCACTCACTCTCCCCCACCCTCACTCGGCTGGGGAAGGGACTTGGGGTGTGGGAAGAGGGTGAGAGCTCTTGGGTGGGGCTGGAGATGAGGGGTTTGGGGTATGGGAGAGAGCTCCAGGCTGGGGCAGGGGGGTATAAATAAAGATATGCCAATCTCCTAGACCTGGAACAACCTTGAAAGGTCATCAAGTCCAGTCCCCTGCCTTCACTAGCAGGACCAAGTACTGTGCCCTGACAGATTTCTTTTGCCCCAGATCCCTAAATGGCCCCCTCAAGGATTGAACTCACAACCCTGGGTTTAGCAGGCCAATGCTCAAACCACTGAGCTATCCCTCCCCGCCTGAGTTCTGGGCTGGGGTAGCAGGCTCCAGGCAGGGCTAGAAATAAGGGGTTCAGGATTTGGGAGAGGGCTCCGGGCTGGGGCAGGGGGTTGGGGTGTGTGGAGGGGTGAGGATTCCATCTGGGGGTGCAGGCTCTGGGGTGGGGTTTGGGGTGCAGGAGGGGGCTCCGGGTGGGGGTGAGGGCTCCGGCTGGGGGTGTGGGATCTGGGGTGCAGTAGGGGGTGGGGCAGGGTGTTGGGGTATTGGGGAGGTGCGGGCTCCAGGAAGGAGTTTGGGCGTGGGAGTGGACTCCGGGTTGGGACAGGGGGTTCAGGTGCCGGAGAGGGTTTCGGGTGCGGGGTCCTGGCAGCACTTACCGCGGCTCCCAGGAAGCGGCCACCAGGTCCCTGCAGCCCCTAGACCCATGGGCGGCCAGAGAGGCTCCATGCACTGCCCTCGTACCCGCAGGCACCGCCCCCACAGCTCCCATTGGTTGCGATTCTTGGCTAATGGGAGCCAGCCTCAGGGCGGGGGCAGCACGTGGAGCCTCCCTGGCCGCTCATATGTCTAGGGGTTGCAGGGACCTGGCGGCCGCTTCCAGGAGCCATGCGGGGCTAGGGAAGGCATGAAGCCTGCCTTAGCTCCGGGCACCGCCGACCAGACTTTTAATGGCCCGGTCGGCTGTGCTGACTGGAGCTGTGAGGGTCCCTTTTTGACTGGGTGTTCCGGTCAAAAACCGGATGCCTGGCAACCCTAGGAAAGCTCTGTGGCCAGTCCATATTGGGTACAAAAGCCTGACCTGCTAGTAGCAGCCCTGCAACCTACCGTGTACAAGAAATACATGACAAGCAGCTTCTAAGAAGAATCACAGGAACTACAGATGGAACAGAATTAATCCTTTCCCCTGTCAATAGCAGACTCTGTGATTACACTTGCAAAGAACATCAGCCAATTATTATTATTTATTTGTACTGCTGTAGCACTTGGGAGCCTCAATCAGGGAATCAGGGTTCCATTGTGGTAGGCACTATATGAACACATCATAAAAAGATGGAGTCTGCTCCAAAGAGCTTACAGTCTAAGTAAATCAAGATCCAAAACCCCCTTGGAAAAGCAGGATTGTGAACTCTGAAGATTCATGTCCTCTGCTTATCCACAGAACAAGTACAGCTAGGTAAACAGCAGTGCAAGCGTCTCTCACTTCTACTCCAGAGTAAGAACAGCTGATGCCGAGCAAGGACTTTGTTGTGTAGAGAGATTCCTCTCCTCTGGACTGCGTATTCCTTGCTAGCTTTAAGGGTAGAGTTGAACACAGGGAGAGAGAACATGACAAGATTCAAGAGGAGGAGTCTCAAGGAAGCAGATAAGGAAACTGTTCCAGATGGCAGGGGCTGCAGGGGAGAAGGCTCTCGCACGAACAGTGGCAAGACTGTGTGAAGGGACTGAAGGAGCATAGAGAGAGAGACTCTGGCTGGAGCAAGTTCAAGTGTACTTTGACAAACAAGGCAGGCAAAGTCACCTGACCTTTATATTTAGTATGTAACATGCACCTTCTGAAGGTGGTGCTCTGTCCCCCTTGAGTGGTGTCTGCTCCACATACAAAGGGTAAGGAGTAGAGTTGGTCAGGAATTTTTTGACAGTATATTTTTGGCCATTCATTGAAAGAGAAGCTTTTCATAGGAAAGGGTTGGTGTCAAAGAATTTCCCGCTTCGATTTTTTTTTCAAAAAAAGTTTCAAAATCATCAAGACATCCTGACTGGCATTTCCACAATGAAATGTTCCTTTTGTGACGGTAAGAAAAGGCTTTTCATTATTAAATTAAAATTAATTTATGGAAAAATATTTTTTTAAACAAAAAAGGTTGAAACTGAAATGAAATGTTTCAAAATGATCAAAACAAAATGTTCTGATTGACCCAAACCAGGGTTGGTTTTGTTTGGATGATCAGATGGCAATTTTATTTTTTTTTAGATTTTGGCTTTTTGTCCCAATTCAAAATGGGAAAAAATACTGAATTTTCCCACGAGAGGAAACCTATTTCCCACCCCGTCCTAGGGATGAGCCTGCTACAGGCCTTGGGCTTTTAACTCAGTCAGTAGAACCTCACATTTTGAAAACCAGACGTTCCAGATACAATCCCCGCTGCAGACAGCCCACCCAAAAATGTCACGTTACAATTATTTCCCTCAAATCCTCCTTTATGCAAAATAATAACAATAAATGTTCTCCTCCATAGCAGAATTCATCCAAGGACCTCAAAGTACTTCAGAAACATTGAACTAAGCCAAGCAACTCCGACTGTGAGACAGGTATGAATTATAATCCTCCTTTTACCGGTGGGGAGATTGAGTCACAGAGAGCCAAATTTCAACCCAGTGTACGCAGATGAGTCTTCACTGACTTCAGTGGCATTACAACTGCTTACATCAGGGTGGAATTTGGCCCAGCGAGGGTAAGTCATTTGTCCAGCGTGACAGAAGATCCTCAAGCAGAGTCAGGAATGCAACCCAGGGGAGCTCATTCCCTGCTCTAACCACTAGATGTATCTTCCTCTAATGAAACTAATCTAATTACTTTATTTAAGGAGAACTGGCTTTCTTTTAATCCCCATTCCTTCAGTTTGGGCTCTGAACTTTGCCTGACATGGCACCACATGTAAATGGAGTACAAACAGCACTGTACATGGCACAGGACTGCTCTGCACAGCCCCATCCCTACCAATTATGGTGCCCTACGCAGCCCGAGCACCTGCTCTCCCCCCTCCTCCTACAGGGCTGTGGAGGCAGGAGCTGAGGGGGGCCGCTTTGGAGGGCCCCACAGGCCCACAGCGGACCGGGGGATTAGCGGGGGGCTTGGCGCTGGCAGCAGGAAGCAGAACGACCCGGCCCCAGCCCTCTCTGCTCCCCCTGCCCCAGAAGTCACTTGGGGGAGGGGGCTTGGGGAAGGGGTCTGCCCCCCCCCCACTCACTGGTGGCAGGAAGCGGAGTGACACAGCAGGGAGCTAGCAGAGTGGAGCGGGCTGGGGCGCTCTGCTTCCTGCCACCGCCGGTGAGTGCGGGGGTAGGCCTGACCCCTGCTGCCAACGCCAGGCTCCCCCGCTAATCCCCAGGGCCGCGTCCGTCGCTGGGGGAGGGGGCTTTGGAGAAGGGGTGGGAAATGGGGGTGGGAAGAGGTAGGGCAGGGGTGGAGGGAGTTGTCCCAGGCCCTGCACCCCCCTAGGAATGCACAGGGGGGCCAGCTGGGGGATGGGGCTGGCTGCCGGCGCTGCCGCATATGAAGCGCGCAGCTGCGTAGGGCACCATGAAATTTGGGGCAATTTTGGCTCTGCACTAGGACTGCTTCCCCAAAGCAGCTCGTGCAGCCAAGCTTCACGCGCTAGTTACTAGTGTGAAAAAATGAGAGCGTTGAGATTCTGCTCTGCGGCAGCCAGCATGAAGTGAGCATGATGCTGAAGCAACTGTGGTGTCCCAAGTGCCTCAGAAAGCAGATGAGATCCTTGGAATGTGACATAATTATGTTGGTGCCACTTTTTGTAACCAAAACAATCATTCCTCAATAAGGTTGTACCCAAGCCAGGAGAGAAAGTGAGGGACACTGCCTAGGGTCCCCTGAACAGATGCTGCACAGACCAGGAGATTACTGAGCTGATTTGCAGCAGGACATTGTAATGGCTAATGAGGTGCACCATGAAGCAAGGCAGACTGGCAGGGCTAATCAGCTGCAATTAGGAGCCATATTTGTCTACATCTGAATAGATTTTGCATACAAGCACTAAAGTCAGGAAGTGCCAGAGACCCCATTAGTGGCTCATTCACAGGCTGCAGGCGAATGTGAGCAGCAGATGCATCACCCCGGCTGCTCCCCATTCATGAAAGGAGCCAATTGCTATTTAAGCAAACAAACAGAATGTTTAGTATTTATAGTATGGATCCCTGCACCAATACAGAGACCACTGGCGCATGAGGGGTGGGTGTTGGCTTGCAGGCTTGAGGCCTAAAAGAGACAGACAGCAGCCCGGCCAAATCCAGAGGAGGGAATAATTTATATTTCCTTCCTTCCTTTTGGCTTTTATTATATCACGACTTGTGCACATTGAGGAAGATGTGAGTCTTTAGAGGGATCTGCGTGAAAGGACAGGACAGTGGCCCAGCAAACTGAGGGTGGAGAGGCCATTCCACACATAGGCAGCCGCATGGAGAAAGTAATGGAGATGATTTGGGGAGAGGGAAAATGATCAGGATGTCAAGGCTGGACCACTACATGATCAAGAATAGCCTCTCTCATAGGATTCCAGTCCCACATGGGACTTGGAAGTGCCAGGCACCAGTTAAAATTACAGGGTGGGAAATACAGTGAACCTGACTGAAAGGATCTTTTATTTAGGGTGTGGTTCTAAAAACAGGTAAACGTGCATGGTGGATGGGAGTGGGTCTCATTTTTTCCTCATCCACTTCTCCCATCTTCAATCATAGCCCTGAGTGTGAAGGGATGGAAGATTTCATAGTAAGCTCCAGAAGGAAATCTGACAATAAAATACATATAGTCTTGTTTTGCCCGATGCTGCTGGTCTTTGCAGTGTAAAATCCAACTGGGGCCAAATCTAGCTCTCCTTGCTCACATGGGCAACCCATTAGGGCTTTGAACTGAAATAGCTCAGGTCTGTTGACCTTCAGGGCAGGCTGCAAGGCTTAGCTGTTTATTCAGAACTTTGGTGAGGGTGGGTTTTGCTGAGGGCTGCTGTTCATGACAGAGGGGAGTTTTGCTGGGGGGGCTGAACTATCCTTTTGCTACTGTTTTTATTCTGGTAAGTTGTGACCCTGGAAATGCCTCAATGCCAAAGGGCCCACTATACCGTAACTCACACCAGGCCTGACACACTCACTACTCCCAACATGGTTATTGTAATATGTATCCAAAAGATGTCATGGAAGGTATCATATGTCAACTGGTGACACGCTGGTCCTTGAAAATCATTTTGTGATGTAAGTATGGGTTGTGTACAAAGAATTATGTCTGTGCTGGAAATATGGTCTTAAAATGTGGTTTGGGAGGCAGTGCATACAGCCAACCTGCCCTAGTCAAAGGAATGTGGGTTTACTCATCTGGCTGCCTTGATTACAGGCAGAGGACAACAAAAGTATGTTTAAATATAAGGTAAACAAAGCTATCAAGCCAATGAGCAGGGAAGGAGACAACTTAGTAAGCACCCCAGGGGATAGAGTCTTCTCCCCAGGACTCCTTCCTGGCTCTTGAGGCAGACAATGGACTTTGGGTAATATAAGGAAAGCAAAAAGACATTCTAGTTATTTATCATTTAGGGAACTTACCGAACAGCACCCTCTGAGGCTGTGAAAGTTGGATCCCCTAGTCTGAGTGCTAGAGATGCTGGGAACTTGATGTAAGTGAGAAAAGTGCTTAGGAAAAGATTGTAACTTGCTAAAATTAAGTTTGTCACTAGAAAGCGTGCTTTGTTTGTAACCATACCTGTTCTCTTTTTCTCTTGCTTAATATCACTTACATCTCTGTTCTTTGTTAATAAACTTATTCTTGTTTTATTATTAAGTTATCTTAGTGCTGCTATAATGAACTGAGTTTGAGTTTTCAGCTATCTTAACAGACAGGTGTATACATTGTCTCTTTGTAGGCAGCAAACTTAATAATTTCTGTCAGCGTCCAGTAAGAGGGACTGGACATGGCAGGGAGACATCTCTGGGGAACACAGGAACTGGGGTTCAGTGACTATGACCTGCAAGGCAAGGTTTAGACTGGCAGAGTGTTGAGAATTGGCTGGTGAAGCAGACAGACTGATGTGGCAGGGAGCTGTCTCAGAGTCTAAACTCCAGCAAAGTTCACTCTTGCTGGTGCTGAGAGGAAACACAGTTCTTTAGGTCTGGGTGTCTTGAGAACAGAATGTCACAAAAGTATATTTTAAATTGTGTCCAAAGTGCCCAGTGGATTAGATACACCCTTTTTAATATTGATTAGATAGATCAATATCAGGATTGAAGGCCGCATCCCTGCTCCTTCACACTGGGTGAAAGGGCTGGAGTGACAGAAAGTGGCTGTAAAAGCCCCATATCCAGCAGAGGGTCTTTTCTCCCTTGGTGCAGGCTGTGTGCAGACAGCTGTAAGGCTAACCTCTACAGACCCTCCTTGCACAGAGGGCATGCTGGGGGTTAGGAGCAGGAGGGCTATATCAGGGGCAGGGATGTAGCATGCAGTGCTATTCTGGGCAGCCCCGGGAAGCTGTTGTAACTTGACACGTCCCCAGGGCTGTCTAGGTTATGCTGGGGTCCTCTCCAGCTCCTGCAGAAGTCCAGGATCAGAAGGGCACAATGGTTTGAGTCCACCATAGTGCCCCATACACACACTCCAATTGGCTGCGAGTTCTGTGCTGCATCTTTAAGGGGTATGGAACAGCATCTGACTCCAGTTGTAGATCAGGAACTAAGTTAGTTTGTTAGCCATTAATTACTTACACAGACCCTAAAAGTGTGCCAGGTGTTTTACAGACATGGAAGAAGACAGGTACCTACACTGAAGAGTTGTAATTTTAGCTCTATTTGCAATCTGTACTATGCGGCAAAATCAGCCTGTAGTTGCTGCAGAATTTTGGATCTTCCTTGGGCTGTGTGGTATTCAAGAAATGTCAGTTTTATGTGTTTAATTTATTGCCTCACCTCTTTGGGGTTATATTTTATATGCATATTCACTGTATGCCAGCCTTGAAAAATTCTACTCACCCACGCACCGCAGGCTAGTCATTTTTTTTTTGATGGGTGAGTAAAACATCATTAGTTTTTTTTTTTCATTATCATCAATCCTCATGGTAATAGGTGTGCAAGCAGATTTTGTGCCTGGCCTAGTCAATTTCACAAGGCTGCTGTCTGTTATTTTGTTGGTGTCCTGACATTGAGGATTGAGATGCATCCCCAATAGGTAATTCCTTTTCAATAAAAACAAAAACGTTTAAAAATAATAGAAGATCTGAATGTGTCAATGAGTGTTAAGCAGAACTCTGCCATTGTCTTTGGAGGGGAGTTCTGCTTAAAAATCCACTGCAGAATTATTGATCTGAATGGAGAGTTGTGCTTAAAAAAAAATCAATAGCATGATTTGGTCCAATGTTATTGTTTAGTTACAGTAGCTTCAATTTTGACTGTACTCTTATCAAGGAACAACCACCTTTTTTTTTTCAGTAGCAGCCTGATTAAATTATTTTGAACCATGTCTGACTATCTCCATTTGTTGACTAGAGTGTAGCCAATTAAACAGACCTCTGTTAAATTTAAACTGCTAATTTTACCACTTCTGTAGCAGAATTGCCTGTTGAATAAGCCTGGAAAGGTCACGCTAACAAGCACAATTAGTTCAGGGTAGCAAATACCCACATCAATAAAAATTCACAGAAGAAAAAGAAAGGGACCCAGTTATTAAAAGTGTCTGGTAGTATGTCATTTAAGTTTTAAAAAATTGTCTATGTTATAAGCTACATCATAGATTATTAAAATGAAAAAAAAAAATCTTTCTGGCCCTACACTATATATATGTTTATTTACCAGTTTGCACTTCTTTCAGCTCTCGCAATGAAAGAAGGAAACTAGCTAAGTCAGTTTCACTTTTGTTTCTACTCAATGTCACTTTTGGGGTCTCATCCACTAGTACAAATCTGCCATTACACACACTGCCGGGGAATTATTTGTTAAAACAGTGTGGAAACATTTCTTAAATTGTACATTTCATAAAAACTTGTTTCTAGCAATCAAAAAAATCAGGGCCAAATTTGACCAGTTAGTATATCGATGTACCTGTTGTGCTGCCCATCATTCCACTGAAATTAGTGGGATGTGCATGTGCTTTGGGTTATTGAGCAGCAATTCTTTTAGAAACAAGAGGAAGACCAAGGACAGGGTAGGCCCACTACTCAGTGAGGAGGGAGAAACAGTAACAGGAAAGTTGGAAATGGCAGAGATGCTTAATGACTTCTTTGTTTCGGTCTTCACCGAGAAGTCTGAAGGAATGCCTAACATAGTGAATGGTAATGGGAAGGGGGAAGGTTTAGAAGATAAAATAAAAAAAGAACAAGTTAAAAATCACTTAGATAAGTTAGATGCCTGCAAGTCACCAGGACCTGATGAAATGCATCCTAGAATACTTAAGGAGCTAATAGAGGAGGTATCTGAGCCTCAAGCAATTATCTTGGGTAAATCATGGGAGACAGGAGAGATTCCAGAAGACTGGAAAAGGGCAAATATAGTGCCCAGCTATAAAAAGGGAAATAAAAACAACCCAGGAAACTACAGACCAGTTAGTTTAACTTCTGTGCCAGGGAAAATAATGGAGCAAGTAATTAAGGAAATCATCTGCAAACACTTGGAAGGTGGTAAGGTGATAGGGAATAGCCAGCATGGATTTGTAAAGAACAAATCATGTCAAACCAATCTGATAGCTTTCTTTGATAGGATAACGAGTCTTGTGGATAAGGGAGAAGCGGTGGATGTGGTATACCTAGACTTTAGTAAGGCATTTGATACGGTCTCGCATGATATTCTTATCAATAAACTAGGGAAATACAACTTAGATGGGGCTACTATAAGGTGGGTGCACAACTGGCTGAATAACCGTACTCAGAGAGTAGTTATTAATGGTTCCCAATCCTGCTGGAAAGGTATAATGAGTGGGGTTCCGCAAGGGTCTGTTTTGGGACCAGCTCTGTTCAATATCTTCATCAATGACTTGGATATTGGCATAGAAAGTACGCTTATTAAGTTTGCAGATGATACCAAACTGGGAGGGATTGCAACTGCTTTGGAGGATAGGGTCATAATTCAAAATGATCTGGACAAATTGGAGAAATGGTCAGAGGTAAACAGAATGAAGTTTAATAAGGACAAATGCAAAGTGCTCCACTTAGGTAGGAACAATCAGTTTCACACATACAGAATGGGAGGAGACTGTCTAGGAAGGAGTACGGCAGAAAGGGATCTAGGGGTTATAGTGGACCACAAGCTAAATATGAGTCAACAGTGTGATGCTGTTGCAAAAAAAGCAAACTTGATTCTGGGCTGCATTAACAGGTGTGTTGTGAGCAAGACACGAGAAGTCATTCTTCTGCTCTACGCTGCGCTGGTTAGGCCTCAACTGGAGTATTGTGTCCAGTTCTGGGCACCGCATTTCAAGAAAGATGTGGAGAAATTGGAGAGGGTCCAGAGAAGAGCAACAAGAATGATTTAGGGTCTAGAGAACATGACCTATGAAGGAAGGCTGAAGGAATTGGGTTTGTTTAGTTTGGAAAAGAGAAGACTGAGAGGGGACATGATAGCGGTCTTCAGGTATCTAAAAGGGTGTCATAAGGAGGAGGGAGAAAACTTGTTCATCTTAGCCTCTAAGGGTAGAACAAGAAGCAATGGGCTTAAACTGCAGCAAGGGAGGTTTAGGTTGGACATTAGGAAAAAGTTCCTAACTGTCAGGGTGGTTAAACACTGAAATAAACTGCCCTGGGAGGCTGTGGAATCTCCATCTCTGGAGATATTTAAGAGTAGGTTCGATAAATGTCTATCAGGGATGGTCTAGACAGTAATTGGTCCTGCCATGAGGGCAGGGGGCTGGACTCGATGACCTCTCGAGGTCCCTTCCAGCCCTAGAATCTATGAATCTATGAATTCGGGTTTGGTGGAGGCTACTTATGGGCTGCTGACCTCTGCACACACGTTACTGCTCTCAAGTGGATGGGATGTCAGACCTAATACAGCATTTATAGGTCTGCTCTACTTACTGAACTAATGGAGCCGTTCCGTTAATTCAGCAAGCGCTGCAGAAATCAGTGTGAAATGAATGTCATTTAGCTGGCAATAGCAGAGTTTGCATATGTGGTTAGAGCACATGTATGTGCAACTGCTTGAGCTGTCAATCTTGCTTTCTCATTTTCTTTTTTATTATCATTGTTTTTACAGGGCTCAGAGGTGGATAGACACTTCGCAGATCAAAAAAACCAAAACATGTGTTTCCTGCCCTGGAGAGTTTATTCAATTTTGGTATGTGCACATCTCGACGATTCTATTAAATTGGAGGTAGAACTGATAGTGATGCATATAGCTAAGGTTGCTCATCACTTCCAATTTAAAGCCCCTGTTGTCAGTTGCTTATAACTTTGCCAAACTGTAATAATTTGAGCTGAAATTTCCCATGCTTGGTCTCTGCCTCAGGCTGATTTTTAAGTTTCAGCAAAACAGTTCAGCTCTTCCTCAGAACAAAGTAGGGAAAACAGACAATTTTGCAAATATTTTTTTTTCTCCAACCACTTATTTGAAGCACTCTTGTGTCTCCATTCTTTGGATCACAAACTTGAAATCTGGCAGGGAAGTAGCCCTTGAGATGTGCCTTTTGCTGTCCCCATGAAAATCCATCCACATTTGCCAAGTTCTAATATTCTGAGAATGGTCATTTGATGTGCTCAGGACATTTTGGAGCTGGGGGTGGGGGTGGGGGATTTCAATCTTGCCAATGACATGTCATGAAAATGACAAGAGTCTCTCACCTGTAAGTATTGGTTGCTGGCACTCTCCAGATCTGCACACCTTGAAGAATTCCTTCAGCCCCCACTATAACACTGAGATTGGAGTTCCTATAGGCGTCGTTGCACTGGGTCTGAGTGGGTCCCTGCGGTCCACTGGCACCACATGTGGTGAACAACCACTGATCTAAAATAAGGACACATGCAAAATACACTTTGAATATATGACAGTCTCACTATTCTTCCCTTTACTTGTTCCTCCTTGGGCTGGGACAAAGAGGAGAATCTGCGGAATCTGTTTTTAAGGGAGAAAGGATAGTCATTCACAAGCCTTCTCATAATCTAGCACGTCATAACAATACTTAGCACTTCTGCAGTGATTTTCTTCCATAGTCCTCAACCTCACAATGAGGAATATTACCTCTCTTTTACTGAGGCACAGGGAAGCAAAGTAATTTGTTCAAAGTCACACTGCAAGTCAATAGAAGAATGAGGAACAGAACCCAAGTTTAGTGCACTGTCCCCTGGACCATAAATAATGTGTGACACATTAATAACTAGACCACTGCAATTTACCCCTCTGCTACTCTACTGTAGTTTACTAAATAAGAATATACAGTACTCAGTTACTGGGACCTGAATGAGAAGGCTGAATAATTCTGGATAACTGAGATTTTGGATAATTGGGGAATTTTCACTGTAATTAATACACAAGCAATCATGGCTCAGTTTCAGATAACAGAGTTTGAGATATCTGAGATTTATATAACCAGAATTCAGCTGTATACATTATTTGCCAGACCCTCAGATATAAATCAGCATAACTCCACAGTAATTATTTTCACCAGCTGGGGATTTGGCCCTATGTGCATAGATTTGTGCATAGATTTGTGCATAGATTTGTATAGTAGAATCTTGCTAATCTTCAAACCTCATAATTCACACAGATGAAATTGCAATACCTCCCCATTTCTCTGCAAAGTTTCACCACCAGAGCCAGCACTGTTGTGAGGCCTCATTATTAAGACATCATTAGTTTTGCAAATTATATATGCAACATTTGCTAATGTACTCTAAAGCATTATATATAATCAAAACTAAATGGACAAACTGCATTCGATGCATGTGTCCTTGGTTTCTCTATTGGGGCGGGGTGGTCTTTACTTATATGCTAATTCACAAAATCCAGTAAATTCCATTAGTAAGATTCTACTGTCATTAAAAATGAAAGATTTAAAATATTTTTTCAAAATATCTGCAACTGACTTTGGGCAAGCCAGTTCACCCTTCTAGCTGTGTCTGCAGTGGCATTACCTTTCAACATTCCCACCAATTCGTTACAATATATGATATGGTCCAATGTTAGTAGTAATGGTGGTAGTAACAGAGGAAGTGATAGCTCAGACTGGCTGCTGGCATTTTAACCACTAAGGCAGAGTTGGGCTAGACAGGTGGTCAAAACACCACTAGGTGGTTTATGCCAGCCATTCCACTCTTGCTATTACTGGTGGAGTTTCACTGGGGAAGAGGGGGGTTGAAGAAAATGCCAGCATAGACAAGGCATAAGTGCCTCGACTTCCCCCTTGTAAAATGAGGATAATAACAACACTGTGGTGAGGCTAAATTCATTAACATTTGTAAAGTTGTGAGATTCCCTCAGTGAAATAGAGCAACAATTATTTCTGATCACAACAGCTGTTTGGAATTTGACATAGAAGGGATCAAGATATATATTGCAGAAGAGCTATCTACAAATATGGCTTTTTTCAGGAGCACCTCACAATTAAAAGAAATTATCCTCACACCACCCCTATGAGATAGGGAGGTATTATCCCCATTTTACACATGGGGAACTGACGTACAGGATAGATTAAGTGACTTGCCCATGCTCACACAGGAAGTCTGTGACAAAATCTGGAAGTGAATCCAGGTCTCTTGAGCTCCAGTGCTCTATCAACCTGACTATCCTTTCTAGGCTTAAGACCTGTTCCAAACCCATTGAAGTCAATGGAAGTTTTCTATTGACTTCAATGGGCTTTGGACCAGGGCCTTAAGAATAAAGTATCCAGTTTTCTTGATGACTTTCTTAATCCAGAGCCTGATCATCTTCAGGAAACATTGCAAAGCCACCCTCTTTGAGAAAGCCTTTCCACCATATGTGATGCTCACAATATAAACATCCCCTTCTATTCCCAACCTCCTCCCAATTTCCCCAAAAATCCCTATCTCAAGCAGTTTTGACCCTGGAAAGGGAGGAGTGCCAGAGACACCACAAAGTCTACTGGGGACTTTGCTATGACTTTGCGTGGAAGGTGCTCAGATACTACAGCCATGGGCAGCAGCATAAAACACTTTAGATAGATTAGATAGATCAGAAGATTATATAGATAATGGGGGGGAAACAAAAAACAGAAACAGGGGAAGAGAACCTCAGAAAATATGATCTCAGGGACTAATGGTTTCTAAACAGAATGTGTATCAGAATTTTCACACAACGCTTCTGTGGATCTGATCCTTCAAATACTGACAGTCTTACACCAGACATTTGTTATGTTCATTTGCTTCATTGCTAGAAAGAAAGCTGAGGCCTCTCCTTCCAACTATCATAGTGACTTAACATTGTAATATCCCAGTGGGCTAAGCCAGCTGCACTGAAGCATATGCTTAGTAAAATGGGTAGGTGAGCATCTTAGTTTGGAATAATAAGAAACAGCTCTTATCTCTCTGGTGAAAATCTGTCTGCACATGGACTTATTTAGGAACAGAGTAGACAAGCCCTAAAAGTGGTGATGTAATGCTATTATGGGAGTGACTATGCTATTACCTGTGTTCAGTATGGACTAGAGGTTTCCAGAGCCCTCAGCAGACTCAAATGGAATGGAGTGCTTGTGCAGTTAACTAAAAGTGTTGTGCTTTCTCTCCTGTGAGCCTCCTATTGTATCGATCTCCAAAAAGCTGATGGACTGGGGAAGGCTAGATCACAAGAAGTTTTTTACACAAACCCGATGAATTTTTAATAACCAGAGTCTCAAAAGTTTGGAATTCTGATAAGAAGACAAAGGTCTGATGGCTTCTCTGAACTGAGGGGAAGTTCCTCTCCTCTCTTCCATAGTTTGGAGTAGTGTACATAAAGCTCAAGAAGATACAGTGCAGGCACCAATCCTGCACTGGCCCCTGAGGGTAGGCTGCTTGGGACATTATAGGTCTTTTTGCATCTCTAATTTTTATGAATCTTTTCTCTTTCTGAAGAAACCTACACATATGAAGATGAGTTGCATATAAAACATAATGGGTGACATCCTGGCTCCCTTGAAGTCAATGAGGGGTTTTGCCATTAACTTCAAAGGGGCAAGATTTCGCCTAATATCCACTGCCAGGTGTTGTCAGTATTCCCTCTTAATCACTACTGTAGTGACTTATGAACCACATTCTTTCTCCTAGTTCAGAATCTTCTTCGGGTTCGATACTGAAGGCCAGTCCAATATATTACAACTTTACTGCTGGATCGAGCAGGAATAGAATGTAGCCGCAGGGGAGAGGGGGGAATGGTTTAAAAAGAATTAGGATGATGGGTCTCAGAAAGTTTGGATCTAGACTAAACTAGACTAGACTTTTTCCCCACAAAACCCACATTGATCTAAAAATTGCCTGAAGTCTTAAACAACAAAACAAGCATCCAAGGTTCTCTTAATGTCTATACAACCTCAGAAGTGGCCTTTCCCCAGTAAAAGTGGCTATTTCCTCCCTGTGTATTACTGATTTCCCCCGGTACCAGAAACAACTGTGACATACTACACGAGCCATTAAAAACTCGCAGAAACCTCTTTCCACAGGTTGCTGCATGTCATGGCAGTTTAGAGTAATTCAATTTTGAACACAACTTTGATCTCCACAGATGAAACAGCAACACTGAAACACAACCCTTTCAGCAACGGGGATAGCAGGATAGCATTTTCCACCTGCACGCAACCATCACGCGGTCATGTAACATACAGTATAACTCTCCTTTGTTCTGCAGTGCATGATGGGGTAGTGCCTTCAGCACACCATCATTATCCAGGCTGTGGCTGCCAAAAAGTAATATATTCTGGTCTAAATTTTCCAAAGTGACTAAGGATTTTGGGTCCCACTCTGGATACTTTAAAGAGGCCTGATGTCCAGAAAGTGCTGAGCATCAATACGCTGAAAGTCAGGACACCCAATAACAGAGGCACGCAAAATCACTAGTCACTTTGGAAGATTTAGGCCTATATTTTTAGGACCTTCTGTTGTACCCTCTGGACCTGATTCAAACATCTTGGATCAAACCGCTAATTGGGTTAATAAACTGAAGCTTTCAATTTAAGAAAAAAAACGAAATAAAAAACTGCACTGAGAGTCAGAGCCAAGCTAATAAATTATAATGAATAATTTATACAATCAATCTCTTTTTCCTGTCTGTGACTGGACTGTCATTTCTCAGGCTTATTTATTGTTCAAAATTATTTGCCAAGTAGTTTCTGGGAATAATTCTTGGCTCGTAGCTTGTTTGCCAGCATTAAAATGAATGTTTTGATTGCATGCAAAGGCCACATGTTATGTTTATACTTGTTTTTTGATTGGATGAGCATTAACTCTTTGAATCAGGTTTCCATGATGATTTATCACGATTACAAATTAAAAATTCTTTTTCTGTGAAAACTCTCCAATATTTTATTTAAATTGTCTGTTTTGGCCAATACTCACCTTTGACCCATCGAATAGTCAGAGAAAACAAACATCAAAGAAGTGCAAGTGCAACCAAAACAAATGCAATTACAAATTCAAATGAACACTTGCCAGGAAGATTTTGTAGCGTTTGTCTGACTATGTGGACAATATACAGAGGGTGGAATTCACCCTGGTGCAGAGATTCAGCAAATCTAGCCATCACTTAACTCTCACTAGGCCCTATTCTGAAGTCTTAAAGTGGGATTTAAGTGGACCTTAACCCTTGTGTTGACCATCACCATGAAGAGTCACTGAGAGCAACTAACACTTTAAACTTCACCAGCGACCCTGACTCCAACATACATGCCTGAACTCTGAGCCGGAAGGAGCTGGGGTGAGAATACAGCTCAGATTCCATGTCTCTTGCAGTGCTTAGCCTTATCCTAAGAATACCAAGAAAGGTGCCAGTTAGTGACCTGACAAACATTTAAAATGTAGTGAGAAATGTTTTTTGCCATATGAATTTTCATTATCCTACACTGAGGAAAATATCAAACCTGAGCCTCTTATCCAATACATTAGTGTCAACTATCTATCTCTACCAGCGGCTCCCAAACTGTGGATCATGACCACAAATGGGGTCCTGCCCTCAGCAGATGGGGTCATGGTGATTCCTAGGGGGTGGAGGACACCATTTTGCTCTGCACAGCATGACCTCACGTGGATGGGGTGTGTGAAGTCATGATGCATGGAGGACACGATTTTGCTCTACAGAATGGCATCCTCCATGATCTCTGGACTCCCGGGAGGAAATTTTATTAAAAATGGATTGTGCCGGCAAGAAGTTTAGGAACCCCTGATCTAAACAGTTATGGGTGGGGGGCAGAGGCTAAAAAGATTCTTGACCTAATTTTACAGAGGGGTCTTAGCCTCTCACCAGCTCAGTGTGCACATACACTTTTGGTGCGCTAAAGCAGGGACGGGCAAACTTTTTGGCCTGAGGGCCACATCTGGTTTCCAAAATTGTATGGAGAGCTGGTTAGGGAAGGCTGTGCCTCCCCACAGCCAGGCATGGCCTGGCCCCCGCCCCCTATCCAACCCCCTTGCTTTTGCCCCCTGATGGCACCCCCGGGACTCCTGCCCCATCCAACCCCCCCCATTCCCTGTTCCCTGACAGCCCCCCTGGGATGCCTGCCCCATCCACCACCCCTGCTCCCTGTCCCCTGACCATGCCTGGGCCCCCCGCCCCTGACTGCCCCCAGCCGCCCCATCCAACCTCTCCTTTCATTCCTGCACCGGGTCAGGCCACGGCTCTGCACCTGCGCTGCCTGGTAGGAACTCACCGCCCTGCCGCCCAGAGCATTGCGTCTCAGTGACCTGAAGCTGCGGGGGAGGAAAAACAGCAGGGGAGGGGCCGGGGGCTAGCCTCCTGGGCCAAGAGCTCAGGGGCTGGGCAGGAGGGTCCCGCAGGCTGGATGTGGCCCGCAGGCCGTAGTTTGCCCACCTCTGCGCTAAAGCCTGCAGACACAATTGAACTATTCTAATCCTAGCATGTGCAGGCAATAGAATTTTCACAGGCCAAGAATCATTTATCCAAATGGGTCTTGGGTATGAAGCTTCTGTCACCTGCAAATGGAGGGTGTGACGGGTTGGGATCACAGAGACCTGCTTGGTGCTGCCACCTGGTGTGCCAAGGCTACTTCTGCCCCTGCTTCCAAGCCTTTTCCAGCTTGGGACTCCCGAATCCTGTCTGTTTTGAGCCAGATTCCCCTGATCTGCTGCAAACACAGACTCAGGTCCGAACCAAGTCCACTCACAGCTGTAAGGCTCCTGGAAGCTCTCTTGCCTTTGACACCCAGGTGCCCAACTCCCAAGGAGGTTCAAACCCTTGATAAATCCGTTTTACCCTGTATAAAGCTTATACAGGGTAAACTCATAAATCGTTCGCCTTCTATTTCAAAGATAGAAAGAGATGCACAGCTGTTTGCCCCCCCGGGTACCAACGCGTACACCAGGAAACTTAATGAGTAAAAAGTGATTTTAATAAGTACAGAAAGTAGGATTTAGGTGATTCCAAGTCGTGACAGACAGAACAAAGTGAATTACTAAGTAAAATAAAATAAAACACGCAGTTCTATGTCTAGTCACCCTGTGTACAGATAACAACCTCACTAGGTCCAGTAAACAGGCTGTCTTCCTCTTAGCCTGGGTCCACCAATCACTCACCCCCAGATTGTCTTTGTCCTTTGTTCAGTCTCTTTCAGGTGTGTCCTCGGGGGGTGGAGAGTCTCTCTCTTTAGCCAGCTGAAGACAAAATGGAAGGGTCTCCCAACGGCTTTTATAGCCTTTTCCCACTCCCTGTGTAACCTTATGTTACCATGGAGTTTTGGGATCACATGGGCAAGACACATGTCCATGCACCACTCAGTAACCGGCCCAGCCAGTCGCATTCCTGTCCCTGCTCAGATGTGGATTGGGGTCTGCACCTTCTTTTGTCTGTTAAGTGCTTGCCTTTAACTTGCACATTCTTTTCTCCAGACCTGATCCCATGCTCTTATAAAGGCTATGTATAAAACCAGCAAATATAAAACCCATATTCATAACTTCAGCTACAACAATGATACATGCATACAAACAGGAGGAATAGATTCAGTAGATCATAACTTTCCCAGAGATATGTTACATGGCACATGTAGCATAAAACATATTCTAGTTACATATATACATTTATAAGCATCTCCCCATAAAGCTTTATGGGGTACACCGTCACAGAGGGGTTACAGTCTATGACTTGCATATACCAGGGATAGTGCTCCCAAGTAGATGTACACGTGTGAGCAGGGCTGTCCCTAGACCAAATAGCATCCAGGTGAGGACCGTCTTCCATGCCCCCCCCCCCCTTATTTGTTAAACTTTTGAATACCTTATTTTTATTGCATTTGTAGCCCATTTCACAACTTTGATGTACGATTTGCATTCATGATTTATCCCGGTCATATAAGACAATAAATTTGCAAGCTAGGATCTGTAAATCTGTATTTATTCATGCCATATATAAGCAAATAAAAACATTCATTTCCTCTAAGTTGATAGAAACTTTTTAATTTTTAAGAACAACTGAAATGTGCTAACATCAAGAAATTGAACCGTGCACCAACACTGGGTGGACCAGTATTAAATAGCGAGTGTTACCGTGGGTGACGGCCTTAGAATGTTCAACCTAGTCTGTTAGTTCAAAAGGTCACTTTTCCTGCCTTTGACCTTGCGAACTGAAGTCAGTGATCTGGTTTGTCAGACTTTGCGCCTTGTGTCAGATTCCAGTCCCAGCTTTATTCAATTGCTCCAGTTCCATCAGGGCATCGTAAACCTCAGTCACTTGGTACCTCACCAGCCTTACTCTGTCAATGCAGCTCTGCCAGTGAGTGTCACTTAGTGGCTTCACAGTCAATTTGTAACATTGTCCATGAGGATCTTCCACCTGAGAGCTGATGCTGAAAACATGACGTATATCCTTTGCAGTACTCTGAAGAGGGGTACTGAATCTAAAAATGATGATGCTACATCTAACATAACCAGGTTGAGGGAATGGCAGCCACATGACACGAAGAAAGCTCTTGGATTCAGCGCCAGAAACTTTGCCTGGACGCCACTGTTTCTTCCTTTCATGTTCGCACAGTTGTTGTAACCTTGGCTGCGGCCATCCTGAAGCTTTATTTTACTCTATTTCGAAACATTCATAAACAGTCCTGTTAGGCCTTTTCCAGCAGAGTTGTCCACAGACCGGAAACAGATAGTGTTCCTGTACTTGGATACAACCAAACATGTCGTCAATAAATCTTACTGTAACTGACATCTTTTCACTGTGACTGTTGGGACTGCAGTTCATCATTACAGCATAGTACTTTGCTTTGCAAAGCCATATCAATGTATTATCAAGCACCTTCCTTGCCATAAGGTCAATCAATTTGTTTTGAATTGTTTTGCTCCAGTAATGATCCATAGCTTCTTTACGAACTGCTTGACGTAGGTGCTCATGTGTGACGTCATCATATCTCCCAAGGAGCTCTACCAAACCGAGGAAATTACCATTATGTTCAATGAACTTATCCAACGAGCCCGGAAAGCCAAATTATTCTTTGTGAGAAAGAGGAAAATTGAAATCAGACACTCAAGCACATTCCTCCAATGCTGGGTTTCTACATTAACAATGCGCTGGTTTTCTGCGTCTATGTATTTATTCAGCTTGAGCCTGGACTTGACCTCCATCCATTTGGAGTAGGCCATAAAATGGCCAGACGACTTCATGTTGCTTCAGAACATCAGCTAAGTTATGCCAGTAATTGTACCCAGAAAGTGCAAGCAACGATTTGGCATTCTTGTCAAATTTAGCAAGAAAAACAGAACACTGTCAATTGATTTTGAGTAAACTTGCCAATGCTGATTCAGTTTCTCACCATTTTCGAGCACTCTTTTGCAGTGTGACTTTGAGAAGTGTCACTTCTGCTCATGTACTGGAGACATCATATCCTCAGATTTGCCTGGCCTGTTCAAAACTGTACGATCAATATTGGAAGAGTTTAGGATTGCTGGCCATAAAGCAGGATCTGATGTATCGATTTGTGGTGTGCAATTTTTCTCATTGCTGTTTCTGTCATCATGCAAGGCTGATTCTTCTTTATCGTGTCTCTCCTTTTCATGTAAACCAGGTTTTTCTTTGTCATTACTCTCCTTTTCCTGTGACCCACTTTCTTCTTTATCATCACTCTTCTTTATGCTACCAGGAGAACTAGATGATTCTCCATCACTTTCCTCACATTCCCATTCCTTATCGTCCAGTAAATCTGCTAATTCCTTAGTAATAGGACTTCCATCATTTACACTTCGCTCTTCAATTTCTGCCAAAAGCCCAGTCTATGTTGTTCTGTTTCAGATACTTTCCCATCAATTTTGCCCCTTGCTGCAAACTAGATTGCAATTGAGATTTTTGCTTCCTATACTGAGATCCTGAAGGCTTCTTAGGGGGCATCTTTTATTTTCTTTGGGAGAAACAGACAGTATTAGGGAGAGCAAAAGTCTATGTTCCACAGCCTTAGAAAGTCATCAAACATTATGTGTTAAGCATGGTAACAAAAGTAACAGTATTTCTTTTATATTGTTGCATTCGATAGATCTCTGGCGTTTAATTAAATATGTCCTTTATTAGTGGCTACTTACCCTCTTCAAGTCCTAAAACACAAGTACACTTTCACAATTACACAATAAAACAAGGGTCACAATATTCCAGCTGGACTCTCACATTGTTTTTATATCTCACTGACTGACTGGCGATGCTCCACCCCTTATATACCCGCGTGGACATGGCTGGCAACATTCTAGGAGATTCAAGGAAAATGTAGTTCTCAGAAAGTCTGGAAGGTTCCACGAGATTCTACAAAGGTCCAGAATATTTTAGGAAGTTAATGAAAAATGAATCCCCTAACCCTAAAATATGTTACTTCAAACATTCTATTTTCCTTTTTGTCACTAACAACAAAAACCAGTTGCCTGGGTCACCTGCCCCTAAATTCAGCCCTGTATGTGCATATGTGCATGCATGTGCAGAAAGTATGCTCACAAGGTGAGGAAAACATTTCAACATCTGCTGGTAGATATATTTGTTTCAATATTTTAAATTTTCCATGGCAACAAATATAGCGTTTATAATCCCATTTTCTGTCTCTAACAATTCCCAAGTGCTCACTTATGTTTCCATTGGTGTTTGAGTCAGCAGCATCCCTAACAATAATGACATATTCAGGTCTTTAGTGCTTTTCATCCACAAGGACCCCAAATATTCTACCAATTATTATATGTTATATGCACAGAAATCAAACACGTACCAATGAAATGCAGCCATTCCAGAAATGAAACGCAGCAGCTGGTTAAAGAAGTGAAGAATATTGTAAATAAATTAAAACTGCACAGGGAATGTCTAGGTACTAGAGCTGGTAGAAAGTTTTCAACTGAACAGGTTTTGGACAGAAAACGCTGGTTTGACAGAATCCCCATATTCTGTAGGACTTGAAACTTTCAATGGAAACCTGGCAGGCCCTGCCTAGTTTCCTGCCAGCTCCCTCACCTCTCCAGGCAGGAACCTGTCTGATGGACTACTGTGGACCTAGGCTCCCTGGGTTTCCAGGCTCCTCAAGAGCCCACTTGGTGAGCTGCTGGGGAGCTAGAACTGGAAAGTTTTGAAAAAATCCTGTTTGGGACTTTGGAAATTTATTTTTTTAAATTGTCCTTCCCATGGAAAATTTCACATATCTGATTTGTTCAAATTTGAAACTTTTTGGGAGGAGTGAGTAGGGGAATGCAAAATTTTCTGCAGGAGGGAATTTCTGGTTCCCACACAGCTCTAGTAGGTAATGTACTGTAATTAACCAAACTGGAATTCAGCCAGGATGCGGAGGGTAGCGCACCTGATGCTGGCAAAAAAATGCCATGGGATTTTCAATGTTCACAATTTGTTTGTGGGTCAGGCACAATCACAGCTCAAGGTGGCATAGATGCAGGCATTCTAAAGAGTAACTTTATCAAAGAACAGGACTCAGAGGAAGAAAGAACGAGGCATATTTGCTCTGCTGGAGTGGAAAGCAATTTCACTACTCACAAATATGCCAAACAAGTGTAACGAAAATGGCAATAAGCATCTTAGCCATTCCTCAAAGGCATAAATACATTAACTGGCATCTGTTGGCTCGAACCAGCTTAAGTTAAGGGTAAATTGATTTATTCAGCCTTGAGATGATCACAAACTCACTGTTCCCACATGCTCCATATCCTGATCTGTATTTCAGAATTCAGGTATAATGCATCGCTGAAAGATTTCAATACTTTTCACACAGTGCATAAGCAGTCCACAGATCTCACTGTTACAACATATCAGGGCCAAGAGACCATCCACACTTAATGTTAGATAGAATAAACACATATAAAGAGTATAAGCTCTCATGCTTCGGGGCAAAGGTTAATCACTAAGGCCAGGTCTACACTAGGACTTTATGTCGAATTTATCAGCGTTAACTCGATTTAATCCCTCACCCGTCCACATTAGGAAGCAGTTTATTTCGACATTAAGGGCTCCTTGAATCGATTTCGGTACTCCACCCTGACGAGGGGAGTAGCGCCAAATTCGAAATGGGCATGTCGAATGCGAGGTACTGTGGACGGAATTCGACGCTAATAGCTCCGGGAGCTATCCCACAGTGCACCACTCGGTGGACGCTCAGGGCAGTATTGTGTACTCGGATGCTCTGACCTGCCACTCAGAGAAATCCCTGCGAAAATTTGAATGCTTTTTCCTCTGTGGCCATTTTGAATCCCATTGCCTCTTTGGACATAGTGGCGAGCTCAGCAGCACTGGCAATGATGCAGAGCTCTACAGCGGTGGTTTCGATGCCATCACTGAATAGAAAGAGAGCTCCAACATGGAGTGATCGTGAGGTTTTGGATCTGATCGCTGTGTGGGGCGATGAATCAATCCTAGCCGAGCTCCGTTCAAAAAGACGGAATGCCAAAATTTACGAAAAGATTTCCCAGGCTATGACGGAGAGAGGATACAGCTGGGATGCTACGCAGTGCCGCGTCAAAATCAAGGAGCTACGTCAGGCGTACCAAAAGACCAAAGAGTCCAACGGACGCTCTGGCTCAGCGCCTCAGACTTGCCGATTTTACGAGGCACTGCACGCCATGCTCGGTGGTGCGGCAACAACTACCCCGCCAGTATCCGTGGACACCGATGACGGGGTCCATTCTACGGACACATCGGAGGAGGTTTTCGCGGACGGCGAAGAAGAGGAAGGAGGGCAGGGGGACGAAGCAATCGAAAGTGGTCACCCTGGAGATTTCCCCGACAGCCAGGAACTATTCCTCACCCTGACTGCGCTGCCCTTCGAACACTCCCAAGCCAGCATTCCTGACCAGGAATCAGGAGAGGGATCATCAGGTCAGTGTGTTAGACATTTATTTTCAATACAATAGTTATGGTGTGATAGCGCTCTGTAACTGTGGCTTCATTGGCCTTATGCGCTTCAGCTTTGAGTCGCTTTCCCGTGCAACTATTCGAAAAGTCTGTCAATATGTATGGGGATAGAGGTGTAATCACCAGCAGAGATCTCAGAGAAGCTGTCTTGCAGGTACAGCGATAGCTTGTTTAGCACGTTCACTGGGAGAGCTGCCTTATTGTCTCCTCCATGGTAGGATACTTTCCCGCGCCATGCAAGCAGCAGGTACTCTGGTATCATTGCCTTGCATAGCATGGCAGCATACGGCCCCGGGGTTTGCTTGCATTGACGCAGCATGCAGATTTTCTCTGTCTCCGTAATCCTCATCAGAGTGATATCAGTCATGGGGTCCTGGTTCGAATGAGTGGTATAATTAGTATACTGCATGCTTCCTTTTCCCCTTACAGACAGACACCCGGCTGTTTACGTTAACACGTGGTGGTAGTGTGTCGGGAGCAAAACCAGTACCACATATCGGTGCGTGGGTAGGGACAGTCCCGGGGAGCGGCAACGCTAAACCGGGGATAGGATAGGCGAGCCGTTCATGCTGAGCGGTTCGCGGGCATTTTTGATTCCCTGGAGCAGCCACGCGGAGGGGGGGGAAGGGTAGGCGAGCCGTTCATGCTGAGCGGTTCGCGGGCATTTTTGGTTCCCTGGAGCGGCCACGCTGAGGGGGGGGAAGGGTAGGCGAGCCGTTCATGCTGAGCGGTTCGCGGGCATTTTTGGTTCCCTGGAGCGGCCACGCGGAGGGGGGGGAAGGGTAGGGCGAGCCGTTCACGCTGAGCGGTTCGCGGGCATTTTTGATTCCCTGGAGCAGCCACCCGGGGGGGGGGAAGGGTAGGCGAGCCGTTCATGCTGAGCGGTTCGCGGGCATTTTTGATTCCCTGGAGCAGCCACGCGGAGGGGGGGGAAGGGTAGGCGAGCCATTCATGCTGGGCGGTTCGCGGGCATTTTTGGTTCCCTGGAGCGGCAACGCGGACTGGGGGGTGGTTTAGGACAGCCGCCGTAGATTACCGGTTTGGCCAGCAGCAGTTACTGCCCGCCGCCAGGAACACTGAGGGAGACATGGGAGTAGAGCACTGCTGTGAAGCAATCTCGCAGCAGTCCTAAGTCAGCACCTTACCATGGTTTTCAGAGAGGTGATTTTCTGTGTACGGCAAGGCTTCTGGGATCCGTATACCGGGACCCCAGACACTCACTCAGCCTTAAGGCATAGTATTTGACCTTGTAGTACGTGTACATGTGATAGGCACTGTGTTTGGCCCTATTCACGGTGAAAGAGTATGGTCATTGTTCTTGAAAAAGTATCATTCTGAGGAATTCACTCCCTTTCATTTATCCCACAGCTGTGAGTGTCTCCCACCCAACCCGTGCTTCTCCCACCCATGGCCTAGTCCAGATAAGGCGGCGCAAAAAGAGAACTAGGGACGACATGTTCTCAGAATTAATGATGCTGTCACAGAGGGAGGCGGCACAGCGCAGAGAGGACTTTGCACGGTACGAGCGAGCAGCCAGGGAACGGGAGCAGAGGGCTGAAGCGCGCGAGGACAGGTGGCGGCAGGAGGATCAGCAGGCGACCCAAACAATGCTGGGAATCATGAGGGAGCAAACAGACACGCTCCGGCGCCTAGTGGATGTTCTCCAGGACAGGAGACATGAGGAAAGAGCACCTCTGTATGTTCTTTCAAGCCGCCCTCCCCCGCCACCAAGTCCAGTGGCTTCCTCCCCAAAAGTCACTAGGACAAGGGGAGCCAGGGTGCGTGGAAATACTCAATCCACCCCTGCAGACCGCTGCAGTAGTAGAAGGCTGTCATTCCCAAAACCTTAGACTTTTCCCTCCTCTCCATCCAGCAGCACCCCTGAGCACCTCCCTTCCCAGGTCCCATGTTAAGTTACTGTTCTGTTGAATAAATCTGGTTTTTTGGTTCACCGATGTTTCCCTGAGTGTTTTAAATGGGACCGTTTGTATGTCTGGGTAGTGGTTAACATGTTTTGTAAGTGCAGAGAATGGGAGCACAAACGAGGGTGCACACAGGGTAACTGCTGAAGTGACAAGCACAGTACACATTGCATGCATTAAGCACACCTTTCCTTCGTTGTGCAGGTTTATACGTTCTAAACGTGGGGTTGGGGGTTGGGTGGTGCACTGTATGTTTGGGGAGGGTGGTCGCTGATCTTTTGCGGCTGACAGTAGCCTGCTGGATAGATCAATGCACCGTGGGATCCGTAGGCGATAGTCACTACGTAAAAGGCACATAGACACCACCACACACACATGGGATTAGGAGAGGTTGATGGTCCCTTTAAGCAAGCGGAACACCTCTTGGCACTGCGCTTTGGGCAGGATCAAGAGCTTCCCCTTTGAAGGGAAGTGTCCCCCAACCAAACCGCCCCCCAACCGCCGTATGCCTCCACGGTGATAATCATTACCCAATAAGAAGTACAGGAAAAGGTTCAAACAAAAAAATCTTTCCTTTACTGTGACTTTACAGCGTTGATCCAAGGAGGGGGAAGGGGGTTGGTAATGGGAGGATGGGCAACGGGACATGTGTAAAGGGACAGGGGAAGGTCCAGTATCTGTTTACGGAAGTGTAGCAGTCACTGGTTAACCCGCTCTGTCTGGAAGCGAGCTTTCAAAGCTTCCCGGATGCGCACCGCCTCCCGCTGTGATCTTCGAATGGCTCTGGTGTCTGGCTGAGCGTAATCTGCTGCTAGTCGATTTGCCTCAACCTCCCAGCCCTGCATAAATGTCTGCCCCTTGATCTCACAGAGATTGTGGAGCACACAGCACGCTGCAATCACAATGGGGATATTTTTAGGGCTGAGATCGGAGCGAGTAAGTAAGCTTCGCCATCTTGCTTTGAGACGGCCAAAGGCACACTCCACCACCATTCTGCACTTGCTCAGGCGGTAATTAAAGAGCTCCTTTTCAGTGTCCAGGGCTCCCGTGTATGGCTTCATGAGCCATGGCATTAGCGGGTAGGCAGGGTCCCCCAGGATCACTGTTGGCATCTCCACATCCCCAACAGTGATTTTGTGGTCGGGGAAATAAACCCCCTGTTGCAGACGTCTAAACAGACCAGAGTTTTTGAAAACACGAGCATCATGAACCTTTCCTGGCCACCCAACATTGATGTTTGTAAAACGTCCTTTGTGGTCCACTAGTGCTTGCAGAACCATAGAAAAATAGCCCTTTCGGTTAATATACTGGCCGCCCTGGTGCTCCGGTCCCAGGATAGGGATGTGTGTCCCATCTATGGCCCCACCGCAGTTTGGGAATCCCATTGCAGCGAAGCCATCTATGATCGCCTGCACGTCTCCCAGGGTCACTACTTTGTGGAGCAGCAGGTCAACGATTGCACGGGCTACCTGCATCACAGCAACCCCCACGGTAGACTTGCCCACTCCAAATTGGTTCGCTACTGACCGGTAGCTGTCAGGGTTTGCAAGCTTCCACAGGGCTATGGCCACTCGCTTCTGGATAGTGAGGGCAGCTCGCATCCGGGTGTCCTGGCGCTTCAGGGCAGGGGACAGCAACTCACAAAGTTCCATAAAAGTGCACTTACGCATCCGAAAGTTTCGCAGCCACTGGGACTCATCCCATACCTGCAGCACTATGCGGTCCCACCAGTCAGTGCTTGTTTCCCTTGCCCAGCATCGCCGTTCCACGGGATCAACATGACCCATTGCCACCATGATGTCTAGGGGCCGGGGTCCAGCGCTTTGCAAGAGATCAATGCCCCTTTCAGAGTTTAAGTACTCCCGGAGATTACGTTGTCTCCTCTCCCGATTTCTCTGCATCAGAGTCTGGAAAAGGTGCGCTATAAGGCGCGAGTTGTTGGCTACAGACAGAACATCTGCGATAATCGCGGAGGGCTCCATGCTCACTGTCCAGTGGCGTCCGAGCTATCAGCCACAGGAAAAGGGCGCGAATTCATTCCCCGCCGGCGCTTTCACGTAGGGAAGGTGGAAGTGTGGGTCGAGTGACGAAATTTACGTATACCGACCCTTGACACAATTTCGTTCCCACAAGGCACTGGGGGCTACACCCAGAATTCCAGTGGGCAGGCGGGACTGCGGGAACTGTGGGATAGCTACCCACAGTGCACCGCTTGCAATGTCGACGCTTGCCCCCCTACTGTGGACTCGGACATTCGAATAAAGATCCCTGGTGTGGATTCGAACAATCGACCTGGAAATATCGGGTTCACAAGTTCGGTTTCACAGAAATCGAACTAGTACCGTAGTGTAGACATACCCTAAGGGTATGTCTACACTGCAATGAGACATTTGCGTCTGGCTGGGGCTTGTGCGGCTCCCTGGTTATTTAATTGCAGTGTAGACACTCAGATCCTCCCACCTCGCAGGGTCCTTGAGCCCAGGCTCCAGCTTGAACGTCTACACTGCAATTAAACAGCCGCTTAGCCTGAGTCAGCTGGGGTGGGCCAGCCGTGGGTTTTTAATTGCAGTGTAGATATACCCTAACTGAGAAGGGCTAGAAAAGAATTTCATCCAGGGACAGGTAATTTTGTAATTGTCTTTCAGGGATCTTCTTGCACCTTCCTCTGAAGCAGCTGTTGCTCAACAAATAACATGATGCCATAATCCACAGAACAACTAATATGCCCCAAGCAGGGCCGGCTCCAGGCACCAGTGTTCCAAGCAGGTGCTTGGGGCAGCAATCTATAAGGGCGGCATGCGCGTTTCCTCCACGGCGGCGGCAATTCTGCGGCAGCTTCTATGTTCAGCCGCCCCTGGTGGCAATTCGGCGGCAGCTTCTATCTTCAGCCACCCGCGGAAGCTGCTGCCAAATTGCCGCGGCGGCGGAAATGCGCGTGCCGCCCTAACGGCACACGGACTGCAGGCAATTCGGCGCACTGCTTGGGGCGGCAAAACCGGTACAGCCAGCCCTGGCCCCAAGTATTTGTGAAAACATTCACAAATCCCCTCCGATATTTCACCAAGCAACTGAAGCAGGGACTTACAGCAGAGTCCGATTGCCTATCTCAATCTTAACTAACATTTTGCAGCCAGTGACACACCGTAAAACATGGAGAGATACATCCTCACCTCAATGCATGAGAGATTTTTGCTACTCACTCCTATTAATTCTAGTGGTCATTCTGCGCTAAAAGCATCCAGACAAAATATACCGCATCAATTCATAAGAAGCATATTTAATACTGTGAAAAGAGGAAGCTTTTACATTTTGCTTTACATTCAGTGGTTTAATAGTGACTTGGTGACTGGTAATGTGAGACCTGCGGCCATTACCTTTTCCAGCATTAAGAGTGACATGGGTTAACGCTGGGGGCAAGATGTGAGAAAATGGTGTTAAAGAGCAGTGTTGGCTTTGCTCCCCTTTTTAGGGCCCTGTATCATTAAGTATGTCTACTAGCACATTTGTTGGTAAAACTTTTGTCCATCAGGGGTGTGAAAAACACCCCTCTCACTCACATAAGTGTCACTGACAACAGTGCCGGTGTGGACAGTGCTATGTCAGTAGGAGACGCTCTCCCGCCGACACAGCTACCACCGCTCGCTGGGGGTGGTGTAATTATGCTGGCAGAAGAGCTCTCTTCCATTAGGATAGAGCAGCTACATGGGAGACCTTACAGCGGCCCAGCTGCAGCGGTACAGCTGTGCCACTGTAAGTTCTGTAGTGCAGACACAGCCGAAGTAGCGATATATTATTGGGACATAAAAAGACAAGCGAATACTGTGTTTTGCATTATGAGGAAGTAAGCAATGATGTTGCTAGTGATGTTGGTATCAGTACAGGAAAGTCTAGACAGCCCTCTTCTTAGTCTCTCTCTCAACTACTTATATAGTGTCAATCTCTATCCATCCATCCACCCTCACCAACCACTCCTCTTCAATCTATCAGTCCTCTGAGGAAGAACAAGGCAGAGGAAGACCTGAAAATACTCCTCAAATCAACAGACAGAGCCTCTGCAGTGGTGATAGGTTAAATGGTTCAAATGGTTAAAAGGTCTGTTTCACAGAAGTACTCAAAACCTCAGATTCTTCTTTCAACCTTTTCTGAACTGTCGTCATTGGCGAAGCTGGGCTGGAGATCTCCTGAAACAGGCCATCACGCGAGTGGCTGAGCTAGAACCAGCATAAGAACAATTGGTCTCGTGCTATTTTCTGGAATCAAAAATGAACAAAGATGTGTTGAGTGCACGGGGCACGGACCCAGCCAGGTCCCCCCTTTAAAAAAACAAAATCAACACACATGAAAACAAAAAAAACAAACAAACAACTTTAAAAAAAAGAGATGGAGTTTGGAGTGAAGATTTTGGATGAGAGATGTTTCTTATTTTATTGAAATTAACGTATCCATATCTAAGAAGAAGCCATACAGGGTAACAGAAAAGAATAGAGGGTAAAACAGGGATCAAGTCAGCATGGCATGGCTATCTGAAAACCTCCCCTGATAGTCAAACCAATTTCTGCGGAATTTAAGCTGTTTATAAAAGAGTGGACAGCGTTAAGTCGTAGGTCTAAAAAGTGTGAACTGCCCAATTCATCTCAACTGGATGGGTAACTCTGGAGAGTAGTAATTCCAATGTAACTGCACAGCGATATGTTTTGATCATTTCAGCAGAGGCATCCCGCTGAATTGGCATTGTGGGTGTTGTCTGAGTACAGTGCCACCACTATTCCTCCTCAGTTTAACCCGGGGGGAAAGCAAATGTGAAGGACTAGATAGTGTAAAAGATTTGTGCCTACAGAGGGTCGGACCCACCACCACCACTATTACTTTCAACACACTTTCTTTCCATCATTACTTTGCTTACTACTTTTGAAGTGGGGGCGGGGGGGGGCTGCTTTTTCACTGAGTTTACTGCTGCTTTATATGGAAATGCAATTCTGCAGACATCTTTATTGCATTATGCCAATGGTGCAGTTGGTATAATTGCAAGTGAAGAGCCAACAAATGTAATTTTCTTCTGCTTAATACTTGCTCCGTTGCTCCTTTCAGCTCCTTCATCTTATTAACCAATATGACTCAGAGTTCTTCCGAGAAACACCAGCGCAGTATCCTACGCAGAACTTTCTCTGATGCAAATTACAAAATACCTGTAAACATCAGCTGTCATGGGAAAGACTGAAGCTGAAGGAAAAAGACAATCCAGCCCAAATCACAATACAACCCATTGACATTAGCAGGTGAGAAAATTGGATCATGCAGTTGCTGATGGATACACAAGTAGTGTGACTTGAAAAAAAAAGTTCACTTTTTTGTTGTTCAGTGATCTGTTATTTGTGTCTGTGTGCCGTGGCGCTTCTGAACTGTGATTGGGACCAAAAGAGAGGCTGAAATATTGGAAGAGAGGCTATTTGTATGGTATTTGCAACCTGTACAGGCGCACCAGAAATCTTGTGATTAAAACCTAACCACTGTCAGTACTGCCATCGAGCCCTTTTCCTTCTGTCTCTTTTTGCCTACCCAGAGACCCATCTCTGTTTCTTCCTGTTTCTGGGCTAGTCATTTGTTTACTGTGTTAATAATTCATCACTGACCTTTTGCAACCTTCTGCCACTTTCAACTTTGCATCTCCTCCTATGCCTGAAATTCCCACAATCTGGCCTGGTCTACACAATAAAGTTGCATTGGTTTAATTTAAATTGGCTTTTAGCTGGACACCGATTACAGTTTAAGAGTGACGTATTTCAATTTTGCTTAAACTGGTACCTAATTGATTTTAAAACAATCCAGAATAAATCTGTTTTAAACAAAAATAAGTGTCCACATTGACACGGGCTGAATGAAATTTGTTTAAAATGACACCGTTAGTTAAATCAGTGCAACCTTCTCATGTAGACAAGCTTGCTCTTGGCACCACCATTTCCTCCTGAGAATTCCTTCTCAAAAAAGCTTCTTCCACAAAGCCTTTCAGCAAGAATCTGCCACACAAACAGTGGCCCTTTTTAAATTAAAAATAAAAGGATCTACACTGCTGTGTGATCAACCAACCTTATCTGGTGCTTTGTGTCTGGACTGGACTGTTTTCCTGTTTAGAGTATGTGACTTTAGTGGTAGGGATCATGTCTCCATTATACAGAGCTCTGAGCACACAATCAGCATTCATCTAATAACCACCTCAGAAGTACCTGAGGGAGATGAAGCAACAACTCTGGATCATCAGCCATCACTGAGCTCTGGGACTTTCAGCACCAAATCACAGCCCTTCAACACTTGAGCAAGAGGAGTAACTACACTAGCTGGTAGCAGTATTGGGTTCTCATCATCTATGTGGACCAGATGCTAGGGTAGGATGCAATGCACTTAGTCAGTGTGTTCACACGCTATTGGTGTCATAGACAATGTCTGGGTGCTTCAATATCATTTATAGTAATTCTGTGCTACTACCATCAGACCCTTGCCAACCCACAGGGTCTAAGGCATGGAGAGGTCCCAGCCATGATGAGCAGGATCAGGGTTGAGAAGGTCTTTTGCTGTGCACTGGTCTGAGAATGGATAGGGATGGTTTGTGGTGATGAACATTCACTACTTCTGCTGGAACAGGTTTTCCTGAACAAGAACAGAATCAGCAAAGAGTGTGGGCTAGAGGCCACTCTGAGTTACCCAGGTGTAATCCAGAATAGCATCGGTGAAGTCAGTGGAGTTACTCTGGATTTATATTCATGTAACTGAGTAGCAGCACCTCTTACACTGAGCTTCCTGCTGTGTGAGCTGGGTCAGTTCAGGGAGTTGAGGCTGAAGTTTTATTGTCTCTCTAGCTACAGAAACATAGTTCTTTGTTTTAACCTGATTGGTTAAGAAGGAAATATTAGAGTCTGTGATCCATCACACAAGCCAAAGATCACATTAGCTGTAATTACTTTTGGCTGGGCTCATATTGATCAACGAACTCTTAGGGACGTCACGGTGGTGCTGATGCTGCGGGTTCATTTGCACAACTGTAAACATGCAGTCATCAAACTAATGGCCCTGACAGGCTCAACCTGAGGTTTCTTAAAGGTATTACTGGGATGCAGGAAGCAAGAGATGAAAGCCAGGTAAAATGTAGAGATCAGGGATCTGCTTCTCTTATTTTTGAACAATGGGACACAGACGCTGGAAAGTTCACCCAGGGCAGAGGCTCCGTAACACGAGAAGCTCAAAGTGGCTGGTGCTGGGGCACCTGGAAGATGTACTGACTTGGTGCATCTCTGTGTAAAAACGGTTCCTGTGAAGTTCCTTCAAGAAGTCATTGCTGTTGTCTCCTGGAGGAGCCCTTATAGGAGAAGGTGGTAGTACCTCTCCTGGGTATGAATTCCAGCTGTGGGACAGCTGTTCCCACAGGCACAAGGAGGTGAAGATTGCCACCTCTCTGCACATAGGAGCTATTCAAGGTCCAGGTGCCAGAAGCCATTGTAAAAAGGGCCAGGAATAGCAATGTGGGTAAAAAGTAGGGACAGGCAAACTGCCTTGGATAACATAAATGACCTGAACCTGAAGCCAAGACTCAAACCAAACCTTTTCTGAGGTTCAAAGTAGCATGGGTACCTTTCCCCCTCCCCCAACCCCCCGAGCCTTTCTCCCATTATTTTGAGTTTCCAGGTACCTCTCTGAATCTCAAGATATCAGATGGAACAAGAATCTGAAGAGTAAGAGGGTCCTATTCTCACAGTATCTCCAGCCCAGAAAGAAGCTGGAAGTAATGGAAGTTTTATGGGTAAGCCTGTTGTCACGAGATTCCCAGCTCTATCTTCCAGGCTCAAGAGACTTAGATTAACTCTGGATGCAAATTTTGGACACTTATCCAAACTGAACCCGAGCGTCAAAGGTTCTGAGGTTCATCCATTGCTAATAAAAAGAACAACAGGCCTCATTGTTGTATTTGTGGAATTGGTTCTTCATGAAGCAGCTCTTTGCGGACAAGCTTGACTCTCCGCATAAGGGAGATTGGTAAGAGAGTGGTGATAGGGTGGCTGAAATGGCCCCATTCAGAATGGATTGAGTTTTTAACAGTAGGGTGCTTGGGCTTTACAGATGTGATCTTGATGTGGCTCATTACACAGGGAAGTGATAGAGGAATGTGAGAGGAAAGAACAAAGTGATTATAATACTTGAAATTCTTCTGTACCATAACATCGAATGGTTTCAGTCGAACCTAAAGCACTGGGTGCCTGGGGTCAAAATGCAACACCACATGCCAGCTATATTACCATGCAAGCACAGATATCCCTATGGAAAGTCAACCCAGCTGATTCTTATATGGTTCCTATGAGAAGAATTTGGACCCAACATAGCAACAACCTTAGCAACAGGGCTAACCAACCATGAGAACTGCTGCATCTTCAAACTAGCCTGAGATGATGTCTTTAAAAATCTCTCACTATTATTTTAATCTAGTGCCAAAAAGAGGGGAAGTGGCAGTAGCTGATGCAAAGGTAAGTTAGCTTGGGAGGTGTGTGACTAGACCAGGATGGACTGGACTAGGGATGTGGACTTCACTGTATACTTTGCTTTGATTATGGCTTTTCCCCCCCAAACGATCAAGAGGCTAAACAAATTTACAATCTCAAAGTGATCATTAATCTACTTTGAGAAGAACCTCCCCCCACCCATGTTCCTTTCTTTTGCAGCTCACAAAGCAAATTAGTTGTAATTAACAACCTCATGATGCTTGATTTCCTCTGATCTGTTTGATTTGCCAGGGCTTATGGAAGGCTTTATATGTTTTCTTTGATAAACTATACTGGATTGTGTTTAACTGAAATCTGCACTGCTGTGAAAGCTGAGTGTCCTGGAATGATTCTCAGCCAGAGAAATTCCCTACCTGCAGGACCAGAGATGGGAACAGTGCTGAGTTGGAGGCTCTCCAGAATCTTTTGTTCCAATCTGATCCTTTTCCGGCTGTCTCCTTTGGTGAATAGATTGCTCGAGTCCGGAGCTGCATCTCGAGATGTCTTCTCTCCATTGACTAGAACACCAAAAAAAACAACAACACAGTCTGGTTTATGACTGCACTCAGACAGTGTGTGTCTCAGCAAATGGAGGTTAGTTACAGCTGGTGGCCACTCTGCCTGGGTCAAAATTCTGCCAGTCACAGGGCAAAACAATATTAAAGGGAGGGTAGAAAGGCATTTTATTGCTGCTGAAATAGAGAACTGAAAGGGACACAGTCTAACAGAGTGGGCCTCATCAAGATTTAGGTACTAAAATGGTAGATAGCTAACAATATTTATTTGCTATTTAAGGTCAATCTCATCTTCACATCAATTCCTGTTCTAGGTTGCAGGAAGATACTGGGATAATTTAACACACTTACATATTAAATAATTAGCCACATATGAGGCTAGAGATGGGCCAGCCATAAATGCTGAATCCAAATCTGAACTTCCCCAGAGCATGGGGTGATTCTGTAACCTGGTGTTTTGGCTGGGCAAGCTATAGATATTGGACCAGCCATGAAGTTTGGGTCTAGATCCAAACTTTCTTTGAAGTTTGGAGGACAGTTTAGACCCTGGGTTTTGATTCAGACCTATCTTTGTGTGAGTCAAATGAAACTGCCCTATTCCAACAAGAACACTTCACTTGATGGTTTTACGAAATTAGTGTCAGTCACAGAATCCGTAGGTTTACCTCTTTTCCCAGGCAGCATCCAATTTCTATTCATTTAGTCAGTTTATTGTCACAGATAACAAACCAGCTAAGGAGGAATGTTTTGCAACCACAAATTGGCTTTTGAGCCATATTGTGTAGACAGGTGATGCCACCATCTGAATTTGTAGTGGACACTCCTCCACCATATGTCTCATTATCCATTCAAATGCAAAGTCAAAGCTCAAGCAAACTGATAAAACATGTTGTGAAAGAGTCTCCTTCATCTGCACACAGGTACAATTTCAGGGATTTACCCTGATATTTCTGGAAAGATTTAGAAGACAACTGTACCCCTTCATCCAATCACAAATAAAAGGGTAACGAGAGGCACACTTACTTGTTAGATAACAGTCCAGGCTAAGAGACATATTGTCAAAAGCAATAATGGCATCGGATTCTTCTTCCCATGAAGTGACAATCTGAAGCCAAAACCTGGAAAGATGGGGGGGGGGGGGGGGGAGGGAAGGGATCTAGTTAAGTTAAGGAGATGTGACTCCAGAGTTATCCAAAAATAAAAGGATAAGTTTTAGAAAAGAGAAAACTTCTCCTTTGACATACGATCATGCAATTTTATAGTAATGGAGAAAGAATACTGAACCTTGCCTTGCAAAGGTTAATTAGGTACTATGCTGATGGGGACTGTAGAAATACCTAGATAGATACAAAGGGGAGTATGCTTATTCTTTTTTTGCATAAGGCAAAACTGAGGCACAAGGAGAATAAATGTCTTGTCCAAGCTCAGACAGCAAGTCAGGGGCAGAACCATGAACAGAAACCAGTTCTCTTAATTCTCAGGGTAAAATTTTCAAAAGCACCCGAGTGACTTCAGAGCAGAGGTTCCCTTTTCAAAAGTGACTTAGGCACTTTGGGCTGGATCCACCATGACGACTTAGGCTCAGCATTGAACTGCCTAATGTTTAGGGGCCCTGCCACCTACTGGGATTCACAGCCCTGAGTTAGGTGCCCAGGCTCCCTATTCAATACATGTGAAGAGTTAGGTGCCCAAGAAGGGGATTCACAAAAGCCAGCATGCCGAGCGGGGAGCTGCCCACACTAGTCAATAAGTAATGCTGAGGAGAGGAGTGTAGTATAACTCCCACCCTTCAAAGGTAATTAGATGTCTAACTTCAGGCCGGAGGGAGGCTCATCCCTCCATTCGGGATTCACACCTGTGAACCCTTTCCTGGAGATAGGTGCCTAAGCCAGGTCAGGCCTTTCTTTCAAAGAAACCAAGGAGGATGTGGTTCAAACCCCTCCTCTGCCAGACGTGGGGTAGGGATTTAAACTCAGGTCTCTCACCTCCCAGGGGAGTGCCCTAACCGCTGGGCTTATATACAATGACTTCCATTCTCTCTCTGACCCAATCAATATTTGTTGTATCTGACCCAAATTCACAAACAGTTTTGGTTCTCTGAGAAATGCATTTTTCAGCAACTATTCACTGAAAAAAAAAATCATTGTTTCTAAACCTGGGTGAGTGCTCTAACCACAGGGCTATCAGGTATAAAGGGAGAACCTCCACCACCGCCCCCTCTGACCATGTTTTGTGTGAGGCCCCATCCAGTAGGGGACTTCTGAGAAAGCCTTCTGGATTGGGCCCCACATGTACGATAGGCAGGAGGATGTCTACTTTGAGGAACATGCCGGGGCTTAGACATGAGTTAGGCACTGGGCGCATGCCTAGCAGCAGAATGTTAAGCACCTAGGAGACTTTACCATCCGAAACTTAGATGCCTAGGGAATTTAGACACCTATAAAGTTACGTGGCAACTGAGCAGAGGTTTTGAGGATCTAAATTTTGGATTTATGCACCTAAAGAATCCATTAAGCACCTAAATCCCTTTGTGGATCTACCCTTTAGATATCTAAGTCGCTAAGGTGCTGTTGAAAATTTTACTATCAATCTGCTGCCCTCTACACTGGAGTATACATTTACCACTGATTCATCACAAAAGGAAATTCAGAATCTCTAACTCAGATCTTGCAAGACAAATGACAGAAGAATTTGCCACTTGCAGACTATGGGGACTGTAGAACTGTTTATTTTAGTGCAAAAGAGACTGAGCATACATTTGCATTAAATCACTTCCATGCTCCCAGCTGGCCTTCAGAGGGAAGCCAGGGAGAAATATCATGGCAAATTCATTTTCAATTATTTTTCAAGCCAACTGATTTAGCAAAAATGTTAATTTACAATAAATATTTCCAGTTCTACAATATATAGTCAGTGTAATGATATAGGGTACTCATGGGCTTAAACTGACTCTGAGAGTCTAAGCTGCGCAATTTCATCTGTTCCTGCTGCTTATCTGCCACCTGGAGTCATAATCCTCTCCTTAGGACACAAGAATAATTTCTAACAGTAACCAACCATGACGCTGGGACAAGATGTTGGTCTCAAAGGTTGTATCAAGGCCTCAAAAAATGGTACCTTCAGGTGAAGACCGAGTAGCAAGAGAATATGAAATCTTAAAAACAGGAAAGATCTTGAGCCAAATTCTCTGCCACTTCCTGATTCTCTGCCTTATCCCCAGCCCAGGGTAGAACAGTCATAGGGCTGGTCTACCTTGTGCCACTCGTCTATGGTCTCCGAGGGTACACTGCAATTAAAAACCCAGTTGACTCTGGCTCATGGGGCTCAGACCAAAGGGCTGTTTAACTACAGTGTAGACCAGGCCTGCACAACTCGTAAAGCGGCGAGGGCTATATTAGTCCAAAGAAAACAGCTGAGGGCCGAAACCCCCCGGCCCCACGGAAACACCGCCCCCCAGCACCGCCCGCCCTGTGGAAACAACCCCTCCTTCCCCAGCGCTGCGGTGTGGAAGCCTGTAGAGGGGGAAAGAAACAGCATGCATATAGTGACCCCCAGGGGTCACTATATTACTGCACACAACAGTCAATCAATGCAGTTGTAGATAAATCTCTGCATTATGCATTTTTGTATAACTTTTATGACTTTGTATTGAACCGTGGTAATATGTTATAGTGGGCCCCTAAGGTAGTATAATTAAGGTAAAAGAAAAATGTCTTTTTGCTAGAAGTAGAATAAGATCTTCCCCCCCACTTTGTATTCAATTGCCCTGTTGAATGAATGAAAGGTGTGAATGAGGAAGGCGTGGAAGGCAGGCACCTCCAGACAGCTGCAACCCTTGGAGAGGGGATGGGAACCAGACCAAGGACAATCAAACTTGTCAAGTGGGCTGACTAGAGAAGAGCAGACATACTGATGGTTAGAAGCAAGCACCTTCCTTTGGGAACACCCTCTTTGCAGTATTGGGACAACCCCCAGCCCAGAGACAAGCAGCAAAAAGGACCAACGGACACACTCCCAGATTTTGAATCTGGGAGATTTGGCCCGCCTCCAGCCACCGACTCACCGCTCGCCTCCTCACCCCCGCGCCCCAGTATAAAGCCTCACCGCCACTGCCCGCCCGCTCGGCTCATCATCCTCCCCCCCGCCTTGCCTCCTCAGCACCCCCCGCTGCCCGCTCGGCTCCTCAGCGCCCCCCGCCGCTGGCTCACCTGCCACTGCCCGGCCACTCAGCTCGTCATCCCCCACCCCACCCGGCTCGCCAACTCACCCTCCACCGCCCACTCGCCTCCTCAGCCCCCCCGCCGCCGCCGGCTCTCCAGCTCCCCACGCAGTCAGCTCACCTGCCTGCCCGCTGCTGGCCTCTTACCTTCTGCCGCTGCCCCCGCCCCCTGGTGCTGGCTCATCCTCCCTCCCTAGCCTGCCACTGGCCTCTTCACCAGCCCGCCCACCCGCCGGCCAGCCAGCCGGCCGTTGGCTTGCCCCACCTCGCCACTTGCCTACTCACCCCCCCACGGGCCGCACAGTGAGCCCACGCGGGCCGCATGTTGTGCAGGTCTGGTGTAGATGTTCAGGCTTGGGCTGCAGTCTGAGCTCTGGGACCCTCCCACCTTGCAGGGTCCTAAAGCCCAGGCTCCAGCCTGAGCCCAAACCTCGACACTGCAATTAAACAGCCCCTTAGCCCAAGCCCTGCCGAGCATGAGTCATCTGACATGGGCCAGCTGCGGGTTTTTAATTGCAGTGTAGACATCAGTAGTGCAGCCAGGTCCGGAGCGCAGGGGGAGCGGCGCTATAAAAAGGCGCCTCCCCCTGTACTCACCCGGCGATGCTCCGGGTCTTAGGCGGCACTTCGGCAGCGGGTCCTCACTCACTCCGGGTCTTCGGTGGTACCCGCCGCCGAAGACCCGGAGCACCGCCGGGTGAGCGCTGCTAAAAAAAGGCACCGCTTCCTTTTTAAGGCGCCGCATCTGCTCACAGGGGGAGCGGCCGCTCCTTCTGCTCCCCCCCCCAGCTACGCTATTGTAGACATACCCAAAGAGACTATTTGCCAAGCTGGGGATAGCTGGGGTGAAGCCCACTACACCTACTTCCAGTCCCCACCATTGTCATCCTTCCTGTGCTAGAGACCATGGGGACAGAGGCAAAGGATTTAGCACAACCAGGAATCCACAAGCAGCAAAGTTGCTGGTGGTCTCTTTGCACCACCTGAGTGGAATAAAGGGAGTGAAACAGTAGAAAAATCTGTCCTCTTACCTCCATGCAAATGGCCTGATCAGAGAAGAGTCTATTTATTCCTTTACTCTTTATTTCTGCAAATGCAAAACTGTAATGCTGTGATACTGAAGTTTTCCCCTCAGCATGAAGGGGCTGATATGAGCTATACAGAGAATGTATCAAAAATAGAACGATTTTTAAAATGTTCTGAAAGACAGAAGCAGCAGCTGTTTAAAAGAGGCTGATTGACACTGGGAATTGCATACATGTATATTCTGAAGGAGAAACATTGCTAACAATCAGAGGAAACTCAATCAGATGTCAAAACATAAACGTGTTTTCTGAACTGATCTACCTTTATCACCTAGGACGCAACAGCTCGATCTAAATAACTCCTGAGAAGAATCACAGAAGCATATTCCTTTCCCTCCCCATCTATTTGCTGCAACAGCCTGGTACTGCCAGAAGCTCTGGAGTTTTCAGTCAATCGCCTGAAGTCCTAATTAACACGGGGTAAATCTGGGGAAAGCCTTGCACAACATTTTTTGCTTTTGCAGTCCACAGTGATGCATGCACACACACAGAGGCTTTTCTCTACCCACCCATCCATATCTTTCTGTTTGCTCAAAAGCTGAAACCCCAATATGCTTTGAATAAAATAATCAAAGTATTCCAGGTACTGGTGTACAAATGAACACAGTGACCCTAGGCATCCCAAACGGCTCACATTCTCCTCACTCAATACTTGGCACAACACATATAGCATTTAAAGCACAGGAACGCGTGGCTGGAGACTTGGGTTATATTACAGGCTGCGTCATTGACTCACTAGGTGTCCTTGGGAAAGTCACTTAGAGCTGATCTAAATGGCATGGTAAAGTGTTCTAAAGGGGTGTGATTTGGAAAGCACTTTATTGTGTTGTGCTCTAAAAGGTACCTAGTCTGCATTAATGAGTGAACCAGCAGGGTCTACATGGGGACAACTAAAGCACAACTGGTTAGAGCATTTTGTAAATCACACCTCTCTAGAGCACTTTGCAGCATCACACAGACAAGTCCTTTATCTCCTTGTGCCTCAGTTTTTTCCATGTTAAATACAGATAATATCCGGAAGAAGGGAGATTATGAGGATAAATAAATTAAATGTTTGTCAAAGTGTGTTCTGATCCTTGGATGGAAGGTGCTATATGAATATGAATTATTATTGCCCTAGCACAGGGTTTATCCAGGCCAGCAAAGTTTATTGCTTGAAAATCCAGTGAAACCACAGAAGTGAGAGAGACAGAAAAGACTCAGTAGGCCATCATCCTGGCTAGTGCACTGCTTTTGCATACAGTCTATTCTCCAGTGCTTTGGGATTATGGTTTTAGAAGACACAAGCAATGAAAAAAAAACTTAAGTGGAGAATTAGTGCTCCAAGGTGATGGATTGCCACACACGTTGGAAATAGGATAACCTGTCCAAGAAAGGTGGGGGAGGGCTAGTGAGATCCAGGTCAAGTAATGTGCTGTCCTTGACATGAGAGTCAAATCAACTGCTTTGAGGCCTCAGGTTGCCGAGACAAAGAAACCAAGGAGGTAGAAGGCATCAGTCTCCTCCTCTTGGATCTTTGCCTTCTCTTAGATTGGTCAACCTGACAGTAAGGGTAATGTTGCTGTCTAGGCTGTATTAGAATAAGGTTTTACCCCCTTTGTTGCCAGAGTGTAGAGGCCCAAGGATTTCAAAATTGCTTGAGTCCTTTAGCATGTACAAATCATCCTCTGTTTTAGATGAGAGCACTGCACATCTCTCAAAGGGGAAGTCCTTAGTTGCCTGCTGCCCAGCCACAGGAATCCCCGAGGACTACAATCAGGAGGAATGGAGCATAGTCACTGCCATCACTGTTGCCTTGGCTGCAGAATCTGCTGCACCCAAAGAAGCCTGCAAAGCCGATTGTTCTCTGGAACCTTCTGGTAGCTTGCTCACAAACTGAGATAGTGCCACCTAGCTACAAAAGTCCTACCTTGACAACTGACAGTAATTGCAATGTGAAGTTGTAAATTTGCTGAAGAACAAAAGTCTTTCTACCAAAACAGTCAAGCTTCTGGGCACCTTTGTCTCTGAGGTAGCCTAGCCCAGCCCTGCTGGCTCTCCTCATTCACCACAGCCACTACTAAAGAGTTGGGGGGAGGGGGGAATGTAAATAGTATTCTGCATGTTCAGTTTTTACCAATTTCCACTAATAAATTACCAATTTCTTTATTAAAAGGAGTTCGGTTTTTACTGATTTACACCCATTTATCAATCCACTTGGTATTTTTTGCGGGTACTTATTTTTGTTAAACACCAGAGCTTTATGCGACTGTTGTGTTCTGCAGCGCTAGGATTGAAGCAGCTCCACAGTGTAAAAACACAGAACACCCACACGGTGGAGGTCGGAAAATCAAACCACATGAATATCGTGCTATGTTTGGCTCACAAGGAGACGCTGCCCGCCTATTTCACTTGAGTCCAGTCAGTGTGGCATTGAATTGAAACAATCCTCCCCAGAGAAATATGTGTAACGCCCCCTATCCACCTAGTTACCTACTTTAGTGCCAATCTCCTTACGGGTTTGGATGGACAGGCCTGGGTTCTTCTGCATCCCCACACAGCTAGTTCTGCCCTCTCTGTGGCTGGCTACAAACTACCCCCAAAATGGCTTTTCCCCACTCCAGGGTTCCCAGGGGAGGGTCTCTCACTCCCAATTGGTCAGATTAGCTCTTCTTCCCAGGCTTTCCCTTGTCAATCATTTGACTCTGCCCCCTCCCCCAAGCAGGCATGCCTGCAATGCTTCCCCAATCAACAGGGCCCCCGTTGTTCTATATGGTGCCTCTCCCCTCTCCCTCTTGGTTGCTTCGCGGACTCGGAATCTGCCCTTGGCTTCCCCTTCCTACCTGGGACAGTGTGCCTCTCCCTGAACTGCCAGCACACAGAGTCCCAGGAACCTAGTTAAGTTCCTTGGGGGTTACAGATAAAAATGGTAAACATGGGGCAAAGCCGCAAATCTGTTCCTAAATACGAACAGGAAAATCAGTGTTAGAAATTTTCAAGACAAGTAAAGCCGGGTGCCTTGCGTTGCAAGTATGGCAGCATTGAGGTTAGTGCTCGCGTTGAGAGACTGAAGGAGCATGTTGAACGCAAGCGACACAAGAAGCTTAAAGAAGCAAGTGAGCTTCGGGATAAACAGTCAATATCAGGAGGTTTCACCAGGGCTTTAAGGAAAGAGAAGACACAGCACGACTGTGTCAATGAATTTGTGCGTACTCTTTGTTTTGCTGAACAACCACTGTTAATAGCAGAGGGGCCTACTGGTGACTTTGTGTGACAATACTGTCCAGCAACAAAACCCCTTGCTAATGCAGACAACCTCACTCATAAGTATGTGAAAGAAAATGATGCTTTAGTATCTAAACTGATGGAACAAATTGATGGAAATATGGTGTCTAGTCAGATTTTTGACGAGTCTCTTGATGCTTTGGACCGCTGATTCTTGGCCTTTAGTTTTTGCTTTTTGATTTCAAAGAGAATAAACCCGCATTGTTTTGTGCTGATGTGACATTCATCTCCTCTGCTGATACCTGTTTCATTAATGCAATAACTGATATGTTTGAGATGTACCAGCTAACTTGGGAAAATGTGGCCACAACTAACACAGATTCTGCTTCCTACACGGCTAAATTTGCAAGGGAGATTAAACTCAATCAGAAACTGGAGCTGCCACATATTACCTGTCCAGCTCATCTGATTAATGTTGCGCAGTCAGCAGCTACTGCTACAGAAGAAATGAAAGATGTGAAATCTTGACTCACTGGATTCAGAGCCATTTTAAAGCACTCAGACAAGTTGAAGGCTTTGTTTTACACAGTGTGAGATGAGCGCAGAGCCGACTGCCAATTACCTACCCCTGCTGTGCCACATCGGTGCATGAGCTTGTACTTCACTGCCTGTCATGTAAATAATACGTGGACTGTGCTAATGCATCTCATAAATCATCCTGAGTTTGTTGGTTCTAAAACAGAAACTCTGAAGGGACTGGCAAATAACCAAAATGACTGCCAGCCTCTACGCACCAAGCTAATGTTCATTGTTGAAAATTTGGAATAACTGTGTGATGCACAGAAAACTTTGTAGTTTTCTCTGACCACTGCCAACATGTTTCCAATACAGATGTTTACCGGATCCTGACAACCAGAATCTCAGCTGAACTGAGCACAAAAGCTGCAGGAGAAACATATGGCGAGAAAACCCAGCTGTTTCTGGCAATCCTTCTAACCCCAGAACACAAGAAAACCAAAAAAAGTGTTCAACTTTTTCAAAACCTTCAACACAATGCTCAGCAAGCAATGGGAGATGACTGTGACCAGCAGTCTGAACCCTGAAGTGTTTGGTGCCAAAGATTATTTTTGGAATGTCATCCAGGTGTTGCACCCCTTTCTCAAGGTGAATTTTGCAATAGACTATGACTGTTATGCCAGAGGGTTTCAACCATTTGCCACTAAAGATGAAATTTCAAATCTGAAAGGCACATTTACTACTTACATGTACATGCCTAACACTGACAACATGAAACGGAATGTGCTGTGTTTTTGGAACAGCCATCAATACACACTTCCCAACTTCAGCAAAGTGGCACGGTGAGCTTCAAGTGTACTCCCTGGATCTACAGATGCAAAGCACATAATTTCCAACTTGGACTACCTCCAAGACAGCAAGAGGCTCAACATGAGTGAGGATACTGTGAAGAAATGTATGTGGATTTCTGGATAAACGACTACCTCGGAGAGACAAAAAATACTTTTGTACATAAAAAAAAGTTTCAATTAAATTGTAGTAAAATGTGTATATTATAAAAGTTTGTTGGGTCGTCTTTTCCCCCTGATTTTTCCCAATGTTTTTATTTTTTAAACCCAATTTCATCCTGGTTTTAATGTTTGGAAAATAAACACTGAAAAATTCCTGGATTATTATTATTATTTTTTACAAATAAAAACGGAACACAGAATACTAGATGTAATAAAACTATTCAAATCCCTGAGACAGAACTTGGTATTTATGTTTAATTTGTTTGGCCACAAAGGGAATGGAGGACGGGGTTTGCCAGAGTGTTTTGGCTGGCTGCATAATAGCCTCATTGATAGGTAAGGACTATCTTTCCTTCTGAAGTGGGATGGAAAATGTTGATCAGTTTGTGGGTATTCGCCTCCACTAGCTTCACTTGAATGCCTAGATAAGCTGCCATTCTTCCGAGGAGCCCCTGATGTATCTTGAAGTCATATGGTACCAGAGCCTCATCTGGCAATGAGGCGGATATCTGGAGGGAAGGCAAAAGAAATGGCTCCTGAGGCTGTTCCTGTGCTACCGTGGCAGGCTGCAGCTCCAAAGTAGATTGAAGTAAGTCCTGAGCTTGAGAGTCCAAAGTCTGTTCTGTACAGACTGTCACCCCTCAGTACTGTCTGTATGGGTGATGTAGAGCTGGATGCTGGAGGTGTCATACAATAGAGCCATTGAGGGGGCTGGTGTGGTATCAGGCCTCAGGCATGTCTGGCCCTAGCATCACAACCCCTGGCTGAAATCTTCTGAAACCCACACCAGGGAATACGAGAATGGGATCAGGAGAAAGCTCTGGACTCTCAGCATTGAGATACCCGAGAGCCTACCTTGGGGTCCAGTGGACACTCCGAGTATTCCGAAATCCACAGTGGCACAGTACTAAGAGGGGTCCTTGGTGACCGAGATCTGGATCTGGCTTCCTGGCTGCCGGTAACACGGGCTGTGTAGGAGCTGGTACTGGACCACTAGAGGTGAAAGGAGCCGGTACCAAGCCTGAAGCTTTCAGTACCAAGCATTCGGTACCAAGCCACAACAAAGCATTCAGGTGCCAATGGTCTTGGCAGCTGTGCTGGTGCTGGAAGAGGGACTTCACTTTGAAGGAATGGGGATGGTGGTACTGACAGGCATAATAAATCTCTGGCCATGGCATAAGCCTCTGGAGTAGTCATACAGACACAGGGTGCTGACCCACAGTGATCAGGAATGATTACTCCATTGCAGACAAAGAGGTCTTGACAGTCCCAAGGAGGGCACTGCAGTTGACGGTTCGAAGTAGCAAGACAAAAGGCACACTATGGGGACTGGCATGACATTCTGCAGAGGAGTCCTGCTCTCTGGCCTTCAAAAATGTCTCCTTGTGTTTCCGAAACTGGGACTGCTCTGAAGTCTTGGGCCTTGAAGAAGACTGTCCCGGTGAAGGGGCTCTACTGCAGCTCCCGTCTGCAGGCAAAGCTGGGCGAGCACTTTGGGAGGGAGTCATTGAAAAACTTCCCTTGGATGACCAAGTGGGATCTGATGCCCATCTAAGAGTGGTCTCCATCAGGATGTAACAGAGACATTCCTCCCTTGGCTTCTTTCTCCTCGTCTCAAAACCAAAACAAATAGTGTGCCCTATCTCTAACATGACCCTCAGCCAAGCACTTGAGACAGTGCAAACAAGGGTCACTGACAGAGTTCAAAAGCTTTTGTTCAGAGGGAACACAATTGCTCTGACCCTGGATGGTAATAAGGAACTGAAGGTGTGGGTGGGAAGGCTCTGATCTTTATATACTCACTTCAGAGCACGAGGAGTTTGAGGATAGTTCGGGTAGCCCCTACAGGTACTTCTAGGAAAAACATCTCTGGCACCAGTGCCTGGGACATGCAGACACCTACAGTGTAATGGGCATATGCAAGCACTCAAAGAACTGAACTCTTCACGCAGTCCTACAGGAAATATCTGGGCTACCTATCCAATATGTATTTCTATCAGGAGAATGTCTGTGTTAATATGGTCTGCAGTTTGTGTGGGACGCAGTTTTCACAAATGCTTAAAAACATTTTGGCATGAATGTAATGCAGATGAAAGATGTTATATTGACAGTTGTGAGGTGTTCTGCTTGTCCATAGAATAGATACTGCTTAGGAAATGGCAGTACAATCCTCCTCCACAGCACCCCAACATGCCTTGATACTAAATTGGAGGACTATCTGGAATTCAGTCACTGTGGCCCTTCACCTTTCTTCTGAGGCTGCCAAATGAATGCCAGTTAGAGAGGTGACTTTTGTGCTGTGGACATCTGTCCATTAGAAGCGGAACTGAGACCCACCAATTCATTTCACAGAGCAGACAGAAAGGCTCTTCATGCCAGTTTTCACACCAACTTTTGCAGACTCAAGAATATTCAGATAGGCCCTTAGGGCCAGATTTCAAAGGTATTTAGATGCCTAAAGAGGGAAACTGAAAATCCCACTGGGAGCCTATCTCCTTCTTTAGGTACCTTTGAATTCTGACCCTTACTGTTTCTGGAGTTTTGGGTGATTGGATGGGCTGGATCCAAGTTCTTCATCCTTTGAAGTCTGCTCTTCACTGCCTGTTATAGTCATGTCTCATCAGTCTCTTCTGCCAGTACAGAATTGTTCTGATTATGGAGAGAGAACTATCATCTAAACTGGCCACATAAGTGTAAGGTAAATGGAATAGGTCAATTTCTGTCTTTTGTTACACTTCACTGAAGTTGGAGCATAAGCTTTCGTGGGTGAATACCCACTTCATCGGATGCAAGCAGTGGAAATGTCCAGGGGCAGATATAAATGCGCAGGGAAGACTTAGGCTAGAGATAATGAGGTTAGCTCAATCAGGGAGGGTGAGGCTCTCTTCTAGCAGCTGAGGTGTGAACACCAAGGGAGGAGAAACTGCTTTTGTAGTTGGCTAGCCATTCATAATCTTTGTTTAATCCTGAATTGATGGTGTCAAATTTGCAAATGAACTGAAGCTCTATTGTTTCTCTTTGGAGCCTGGCCCTGAAGTTTTTTTTGCTGCAGGATGGCTACCTGTAAATCTGCTATTGTGTGGCCAGGGAGATTGAAGTGTTCTCCTACCAGGCTTTTGTATATTGCCATTCCTTATATCTGATGTGTCCATTTATCCTTTTACGTAAGGACTGTCCAGTTTGGCCGATGTACATAGCAGAGGGGCATTGCTGACACATTATGGCGTATATTACATTAGTGGATGTGCAGGTGAATGAACCGGTGATGGTGTGGCTGATCTGGTTAGGTCCTGTGATGGTGTCCCTGGTGTAGATATATGGGCAAAGTTGGCATCGAGGTTTGTTGCATGGATTGGTTCCTGAGTTAGAGTTATTATGGTGTGGTGTGTAGTTGCTGGTGAGAATATGCTTCAGGTTGGAGGGCTGTCTGTGAGCGAGGACTGGCCTGCCTCCCAAGGCCTGTGAAAGTGAGGGGTTGTTGTCCAGGATGGGTTGTAGATCACCGATGATCCGCTGGAGAGGTTTTAGCTGAGGACTGTAAGTGATGGCCAGTGGAGTTCTGTTGGTTTCTTTCTTCGGCTTGTCTTGCAGCAAGAGGCTTCTGGGTACACGTCTAGCCCTGTTGATCTGTTTCCTTATTTCCTCATGCGGGTATCGTAGTTTTGAGAACGCTTGGTGAAGATCTTGTAGGTGTTGATCTCTGTCTGAGGGGTTGGAGCAAATACGGTTGTACCTCAGCGCTTGGCTGTAGACAATGGATCATGTGGTGTGTCCGGGATGGAAGCTGGAGGCATGTAGGTAGGCATAGCGGTCAGTGGGTTTTCGGTATAGGGTGGTGTTAATGTGACCATTGCTTACTTGCACTGTGGTGTCTAGGAAGTGGACTTCCCGTGTAGACTGGTCCAGGCTGAGGTTGATGGTGGGGTGGAAGCTGTTGAAATCGTGGTGGAATTCTTCCAGAGTTTCTTTCCCATGGGTCCAGATGATGAAAATGTCATCGATGTAGCGTAGATAGAGAAGGGGCGTGAGTGGACGAGAGCTGAGGAAGCGCTGTTCCAGGTCGTCCATAAAAATGTTGGCATATTGTGGGGCCATGCGGGTGCCCATAGCGGTGCCACTGGTCTGGAGGTATATATTGTCACCAAATTTGAAATCATTGTGCGTGAGGATAAAATCACAGAGTTCAACAACCAGTTGTGCTGTGGCATCATCAGGGATACTGTTCCTGACAGCTTGTATTCCATCTCTGTGTGAGATGTTAGTGAGGAGAGCCTCTACATCCATGGTGGCTAGGATGGTGTGTTCTGGAAGATTACCAATGCATTGTAGTTTTCTCAGGAAATCAGTGGTGTCATGGAGATAGCTGGGAGTGCTGGTGGCGTAGGGTCTGAGTAGAGAGTCCACATATCCAGACAGTTCTTCAGTGAGTGCGCCAATGCCCGAGATGATGGGGCGTCCACGATTCCCAGGTTTGTGGATCTTGGGTAGTAGGTAGAATAACCCCGGTCGGGGCTCTAAGGGTATGTTGATTGTTCCTGTGTTAGTGTAGGGAATGTCCTGAGTAGGTGGTGCAGTTTCTTAGTGTATTCCTCAGTGGGATCTGAGGAGAGTGGCCTGTAGAATTTGGTATTGGAGAGTTGTCTGGCAGCCTCCTTTTGGTAGTCAGACCTGTTCATGATGATAACAGCACCTCCTTTATCAGCCTCTTTGATTATAATGTCAGGGTTGTTTCTGAGGCTGTGGACGGCATTGCGTTCCGCACGACTTAGGTTATGAGGCAGGCGGCGTTGTTTTGCCACAATTTCTGCCTGTGCACGTCAGCGGAAGCATTCTATGTATAGGTCCAGACTGTCATTTCGACCCTCAGGAGGAGTCCATGTGGAGTTCTTCTTCTTGTGCTGTTGGTGGGAAAGTATCTGTGCGATGTTCAGTGTTATCTTGAAAGTATTATTTGAGTCGGAGACGGCGAAAGTAAGCTTCCAGGTCACAGCAGAACTGTATCATGTTTGTGGGGGTGGTGGGGCAAAAAGAGAGTCCCCGAGATAGGACAGACTCTTCTGCCGGGCTGTGTGTGTGGCTGGATAGATTAACGATATTGCTGGGTGAATTGGGGGTACCACTGTTGTGGCCCCATGTGGCAGGTAGGATTTTAGACAGCTTACAGTCCTTTTTCCTTTGTAGAGAGATGAAGTGTTTATTGTAGATCTCCTGTCTTATTTTAGTAAAGTCCGTTTGTGTGGAAGATTGGTTATTTATGAAAGTCTCCAGGTTGGAGAGCTCTTTTTTGATGTTTTCCTGTTTGCTGTATAGGATGCTGATCAGGTGGTTCCTCAGTTTCTTTGATAGTGTATGGCATAATCTCTCACTGTGGTCTGTGCAGTATGTGGATAGCAATGGACTTTTCACCTTCAGTCCATTTGGTATGATGTCCATCCGTTTGCATTTGGAGAGAAAGATGATATCTGTCTGTACTTGTGCAAGTTTTTTCATGAGGTTGATGGATTTCCACTCCATACGGCTGAATGCAGTGCCTTGCATGGTCTCAAGTATCAGCGGGGTAGCCGTGTTAGTCTGTATCTGTAGACGCGACAAAGGGTCCCGTGGCACCTTATAGACTAACAGAGGTATTGGAGCATAAGCTTTCGTGGGTGACATTTCCACTGCTTGCATCCGATGAAGTGGGTATTCACCCACGAAAGCTTATGCTCCAATACCTCTGTTAGTCTATAAGGTGCCACAGGACCCTTTGTCGCTTCTACAGATCCAGACTAACACGGCTACCCCTCTGATACTTCACTGAAGTTAACGCTAAACCAAAAACTTGGGCTGCACAGATTTAACAGATGGCAGAAATGGTCCCACTGTGTTCACCAGACTTCCTTTATGTTCCTGTATATAAGTTGATAATCTTGTCTCTATTTGTCAGTGACAGAAACACTGAACTTCTTTTATTTGCCTGTTCTAGGTCCTGAACTCTTATTTTCTTAACTACATAAGGAGATATGAACAAGACTGGAATTTGTCTCAATTCAGAGGGGGTCTGTGACAGACAGCTGGGAAACAGTAATCGATACAGTACTCTGGTCACTGCAACAGCAAGGAGTTGCTTGGAAATAGCCCTGTTTAGGAAGAGCTGTGCCTAATTGCTGGATTGGGAGGGGCTGAGGAGAGCCCCAAAGGCTAATTAGGCCATTACCCACGAGATAAAAAAGACACAGGAAGTGTGGGGAAGACAGAGATTGGCAGGCTTTTGAAAGGCAAAGCAGGTCAGATCTTGGGGGAGGGGAGCGGAGGAAGGGAGATACTTGGCCAAGAAGTGGGGGAAATGAAGGTGAGCTAAGGATTGTAGAGTATTGTCAATACAGAGCTGCTTGTGTTTGTGCAGATTGCTGGGCAAACACAATGGGATAAACCATGCAGTGTTTGACCAGAAGGTGATCTCCAAGCAGTTTGTAGTTTGAAAAGAGACAAGAATGGGACCCCACACTTTCACATTTAGGATTGTGTCCAGGATCTATAGCTGGCTTGAGGGTTTTGCAGCCTGGACCAGCAGAAGACTCTGTAGTGGCTGGGAAACTACAAGAAGAGCTGCAGAAGACTCTTAAAAGTTTCCAACAATCCCACCACATAGAGAGCCAGGCCTTGCTTGCAGGCAGAATAGCAAGAGAGTCTGCAGGACATTATAAGAGATCAAGTCCAAAGGGCAACAGCAACTTCTAGAGAAGGTGGTGAGTCCTGGTGAAGGGGTGCTAGACCAAGCATGAGACGATCCCCAGAAGCAAGGAGTGTGAGTGTACCCTGTTGTAGGGTCTCAAATGGAAAAAACAATGCAAATGTCAAACACCTTCAGATCTGCCATGATTACTGTGGGATTATGTTCATCTCATTTATTTCTTTTCTAAAACAAATGAAGCTTCAGTGAAAACTTTGTCCCCTGAGACCAGCATGTCTGCAACACATAGTTCATCTTTTTTTCCTCTCTGATTTAATGTCACTATTCATTTAGAAATATGATGTCTCTCAAATTCCATTGAAACAAGTTCATTAGTCAACCAACATTTCAATCATTAGCTTCAGTGGTTTTAGCTTAATAGGCTAATTAAGAGAAATTTAATCAAAACCGAAGACGGAGATGTCATATTAGTGAGAAAAAATATGGATGACTTTTCGCTTCTCTTTCTGTACAAAAAACGCAGCACAGGAACATTGTCACTAATCTAATACATGCAGAGCTTCATCCAATGTCCATTGAACTCAACGGTAAGACTCACATTGACTTTAATAGGCATTGGGATTAAGTCCTAAAGGCAGTGACTGTTGGCAGACCATAAGCATGCTCAAAGGTTGTGGATTAACATGGACTTGTAAGTGATTTAATGTTCACATTGTACCTTACAAACAGAGATGCTTTGAACAGAGACTGCAGATGATATTTGGAAAAAAAACCCTAACAACAAAAATCAATGCTGACAATTGTGCCGTGAGTTTGCTGCTTATTAAACCTGCCTCGGCAGCATCTGCACATGAATTGCAAATGTTAGTCAGACAGTTTTATGTTTGCACGCTGAGTTCCATTACAGGAACAAAAAGATGGTCGATAGTGGTTTTAATGGCTTGAGTCCTGGAAAATCTCAGCTTGAGAACAAGAGGAACTTCTTGGTTTCATTAAGTGCTGATGTCCTTGTTGTCACTGCTTTTCTTCTGTTCAATCCTACGGCTATGTTTAAAATGGTTCCTCTGATGCATGGCAGGTGGTGGAGTGTTGGATAAAAACAAATTAATCTTAGCTGATTTATGGAAATATCTGATGATATTCCATGGGATTTGCTTTCTTTCTGAAGCAGACCGGAAATGTTTCACTAGGTGGACAGGAAGACTAATTCAATCTCCCTTTTGGGCAGGGGCAGCCAACCTGAGCCTGAGAAGGAGCCAGAATTTACCAGTGTATATTGCCAAAGAGCCACAGTAATACGTCTGCAGCCCCCCATCAGCTCCCCCCACTCCAACGTGCAGCGCCTCCTGCCTGCCGGCAGCCCCACCAATCAGTGCCTCCCGCTCCCTCCCCACGGCTCCCGCCCACAGCAATCAGCTGTTACGCGGTGCACAGGAGGCTCTGGTGGAGAGTGGGGAACAGCAAGGGCATGGCAGGCTCGGGGGAAGGGGTGGAATGGGGGCAGGGCCTGGGGCAGAGCAGGGGGTTGAGCATTGAGCACTCCCCAGCACATTGGAAAGTTAGCATCTATAGCTCCAGCCCTGGAGTCAGTGTCTATGCAAGGAGCCGCATATTAACCTATGAAGAGACGCATGCAGCTCCGGAGCCTCAGGTTGGCCACCCCTACTTTTGGGCAACATCAGCTGAGCTGACTGTAGGGTAATGCTTTATTTAAATGTAAACCACACTCACAGGAGACGATGGTGACAGCTCAAATACTTGAGAGTTAGAGATGAGAAAGGCGATCCAAGGCCAAGCTGAATTCATTTTCTTTGGCCTGAGCCAGAAAGTATGGATTCAGATAATAATTTCCCCAAATAGCAGGAGAGTTTGGATCTGGGAGTTTGGCTAAATAAATAAATGGAGATATGCCAATCTCCTAGAACTGGAATGACCTTGAAAGGTCATCGAGTCCAGTCCCCTGCCTTCACTAGCAGGACTAAGTACTGTTCCCTGACAGATTTTTGCCCCAGATCCCTAAATGGCCCCCTCAAGGATTGAACTCACAACTCTGGGTTTAGCAGGCCAATGCTCAAACCACTGAGCTATCCCTCCCCCAATAGGCTGAGCCTATTATAGAAACAGGCACCCATCTATGATCTGGATCTCAATTCCTCCCAAACTCAGGATCTTTAAATCAGGGGTTTCACTTCAGACTCATCAGTATTTGATCTTAATCCTACCTTCTTACTTTCTCCAACCCTGATTGAGTAGTTTAAGGATTCTCTTGAACTCATTTAGACCTTATTTATACAGGGAAATTTACCAGCACAGCTATGCATGTATAGAATAGCCTTAATTCTCTTTGCTTCCATCACCTAAATTGAGATCATATTCCATAGGTTCGTTATTTTTTGTGTATAGTAGTTCTGCTCCTGTTTGGGGAGAAGCAGAGAACATTTTGTCTGGAGTGGAGAGCTCAGAAAGCCTGTATTTATATTAAGTCCCCACAGCTCCATCCTTTTAATAACAACTCAGAATCCCAACAGTGCTTTTAATGTCAGCTCACAGACACAGTGCAGGTAACCAACAGCCAGTCTCATGCAGCTCTCTTCATGCAATAGCCTGGACTGGTTCATAATCATTACAATCAAAAATCCATTCCAGTCAAGGATGGCCGAGAAAAGGAACACGAGAGTCACTACACATACAAACACACATTCAGAGATAGAGACACAGAGAGCCAGTACGTACAGATAATGTTTCTTACTCAAGAATGGTATTTCTCTGAAGGCCGATGTCTGTCTCTAACTAGAATAATTATTGTTTGTTCTGCAGAGGACTGAAGTACCAATGGAATAGCAAACTTTCTGAGCACTGACCCCAGTTGCCTTAATAGCTTCCATAGCACAAATGTCACACTGGTAGCACTTACCACAGAGAGAAATACTGTGAAAATGAGAGAAGAGATACCCCTGGTTGGAATGAAGTTATTTGGAGAAATAGAGGCATCTCAGTCAAACAAAGCTAAAAAGAATCATATAATCATAGAATATCAGGGTTTGAAGGGACCTCAGGAGGTCATCTACTCCAACCCCCTGCTCAAAGCAGGACCAATCTCCAACTAAATCACCCCAGCCAGGGCTTTGTCAAGCCTGACCTTAAAAACCATCACCTCCCTAGGTAACCCATTCCAGTGCTTCACCACCCTCCTAGTAAAAAAGTTTTTCCTAATATCCAATCTAAACCTCCCCCACTGCAACTTGAGACCATTACTCCTTGTTCTGTCATCTGGTACCAGTCTAGATCCATCCTCTTTGGAACCCCCTTTCAGGTAGTTGAAAGTAGCTATCAAATCCCCCCTCATTCTTCTCTTCTGCAGCCTAAATAATCCCAGTTCCCCCAGCCTCTCCTCATAAATCATGTGCGCCAGCCCCCTAATCATTTTTGTTGCCCTCCGCTGGACTCTTTCTAATTTTTCCACATCCTTCTTGTAGTGTGGGGCCCAAAACTGGACACAGTACTCCAGATGAGGCCTCACCAATGCCGAATAGGGGGGAATGATCACGTACCTCGATCTCTGGCAATGCTCCTACTTCTACAGCCCAAAATTCCGTTAGCTTTCTTGGCAACAAGGGCACTGTAACAAGTCGTCTGCCCCCTCTTCCGGCAGGCCACTGCAGGGTGGTCCAATAAAGCGCAGGGAGGCTTCCTGTTGTACTGCACCCGTGGTTTTATTTACACACTTTCTCCCACCACCAACATTGAGTTCTAGATACAAGGTTTTACAGGGTTTGGTCCCTCTTTCCCAAGCAGCCAGCCCTCAGCCAGGAGGACTGTTCTTTCCCCTGGCTGACTCCCTTTATGCTGGCTTGCCAGGCCCGCAGGTGGAGCCAATCCCCATGCCAGGCATCAGGCCTGTCCCACCAGCTCCAATCTATTCCCCTTGATTGGAGCTGGCTGAGCAGGGGCTAATTAGGTGCTTTGCAGCAGCACCCTGCTACAGGCACACTGTTGACTCATATCCAGCTTCTTGTCCACTGTAACCCCTAAGTCCTTTTCTGCAGAACTGCTGCCTAGCCGCTCGGTCCTTAGTCTGTAGCAGTGAATGGGATTCTTCCGTCCTAAGTGCAGGACTCTGCACTTGTCCTTGTTGAACCTCAGATTTCTTTTGGCCCAATCTTCTAATTCGTCTAGGTCCCTCTGTATTCTATCCCTACCCTCCAGCGTATCAACCACTCCTCCCAGTTTAGTGTTATCTGCAAACTTGCTGAGGGTGCAATCCATGCCATCCTCCAGATCGTTAATGAAGATATTGAACAAAACCGGCCTCAGGACTGACTCTTGGGGGACTCCAATTTATACCGGCTGCCAACTAGACATGGAGTCATTGATCACTACCCGTTGAGCCCGACGATCTAGCCAGCTTTCTATCCACCTTATAGTCCAGGCCTGCACAACATGCGGCCCGGGGGCCACATGCGGCCTGCATGGGTTCACTGTGCAGCCCGCAGAGGGTGAGTAGGTGGGCTCACTGTGCGGCCCGCGGGGGGGTGAGTAGGCAAGGGTTGCAGCTGTCTGGAGGTGCCTGCCTTCCACGCCTTCCTCATTCACACCTCATTCATTCAACAGGGCAATTGAATACAAAGTGTGGGGAAGATCTTATTCTACTTCTAGCAAAAAGACATTTTTCTTTTACCTTAATGATACTACCTTAGGGGCCTGCTATAACATATTACCAAGGTTCAATACAAAGTCATATAAAAGTTATACAAAAATGCATAATACAGAGATTTATCTACAACTGCATTGATTGACTGTTGTGTGCAGTAATATAGTGACCCTTGGGGGGGTGAAGAGGTGGGTGATGGTGTGGCCGAGCGGGGAAGGGGCGGGTCCTATTTTACTGCTGTGATCTGGTCACCCTATGCGCGCTGTTTCTTTCCCCCTCTACGGGCTTCCACACCCCAGCGCTGGGGAAAGAGGGGTTGTTTCCACAGGGCGGGCAGCGCTGGGGGGGCAGGTGTTTCCGCGGGGCCGGGGGATTTTGGCCCTCAGCTGTTTTCTTTGGAGTAATATGGCCCTCGCCACTTTACGAGTTGAACAGGCCTGTTATAGTCCATTCATCCAGGCCATACTTCTTTAACTTGCTGGCAAGAATACTGTGGGAGACTGTATCAAATGCTTTGCTAAAGTCAAGGAATAACATGTCCACTGCTTTCCCCTCATCCACAGAGCCAGTTATCTCGTTATAGAAGGCAATTAGGTTAGTCAGGCATGACTTGCCCTTGGTGAATCCATGCTGACTGTTCCTGATCATTTTCCTCTCCTCTAAGTGCTTCAGAATTGATTCCTTGAGGACCTGCTCCATGATTTTTCCAGGGACTGAGGTGAGGCTGACTGGCCTGTAGTTCCCTGGATCCTCCTTCTTGCCTTTTTAAAAGATGGGCACTACACTAGCCTTTTTCCAGTCATCTGGGACCTCCCCCGATCGCCATGAGTTTTCAAAGACTATGGCCAATGGCTCTGCAATCACATCAGCCAACTCCTTTAGCACCCTCAGATGCAGTGCACCCGGCCCCATGGACTTGTGCTCATCCAGCTTTTCTAAATAGTCCTGAACCACTTCTTTCTCCACAGGGGGCTGGTCACCTCCTCCCCATACTGCGCTGCACAGTGCAGTAGTCTGGGAGCTGACCTTGTTCATGAAAACAGAGGCAAAAAAAGCATTGAGTACAGTAGCTTTTTCCACATCCTCTGACACTAGGTTGTCTCCCCCATTCAGTAAGGGGCCCACACTTTCCTTGACCTTCTTCTTGTTGCTAACATACCTGAAGAAACCCTTCTTGTTACTCTTAACATCCCTTGCTAGCTGCAACTCCAAGTATGATTTGGCCTTCCTTATTTCCAGCTTTGCTAACAGGGGCTGCAAACAGGGGAGTTTGAGAGGAATTGCTCCAGGTAAAGCAGGAGCAAATACAGGACCCTTGGGGTAAGTGGCTGTCTGTAGTGTGTGTTTGGGGGTACTTGTGTCTGTCTGTGTGTTCATTCATTTGTTTGTTTGCAGGACCGTGTGCTGTGGCTGGCAGTTGGAAGCTGTGAGCTTCTACACCAGGGGGCGGGGCTAATCAATCAGGGAGGCCAGGGCTTTATAAAGCAGTGCACAAGTGACCAGGGAGCTTTGCGAACAGGGGCTGCAAACAGGGGAGTTTGAGAGGGAGTTTGGAAGGGGAGCGCGAAGGGGGCAAGCTATCCTTGCCATTCCTAATTCTTTTTACCCAAACTAAAGGGAGAGGCAGAGCAACCAGGTGGCTGCAGACGGGGGGGGGGGGAGTGAGTATCTGTTGAGGGGACAGTTTGGCACGTTGACCGTGTGCTTGAGTGTTTGATTTCCTGTTTGAATAGTGTGATTTGGGAGTGCTTCATTGCAGACTCTTCTAAAAAGACTGTCAGTCAGCTGCGCACCAGCGGAGCAGCGCATAGCAGAGAAGCAAACAGGTGGAGTTAGCCTGGGAGTTCGCCTGGAGAGAGCCTACTGAGGCATCCCCCTTGCAGGTTTCCCTGAGTAGCTTCTGCCACAAGTGAGGAAACTCTTCGAAGGAAGGAACTATGGAGGCTGAGCGATCCGCTGTCGTGACCTGCACAGGATGTGCCATGTTTGTCTTTCTTCCACAGGATAGAAGCGACTTTGTCTGTACAAAGTGCAAGCTGATCTCCATATTGGAGGAGAAGATTCAAGGTCTGGAGAAACGAGTATCAACCCTGCGTTCCATAAAAGAAAATGAGGAGTTCCTGGATAGACGTCAGGATAGCCTTCAGCGGGCGCAGTGTTGTGAGGATTCAGAGCAGGCTGCGCAGCGGGGACAGAAGACCAGCGAGGATAATTGGCGGCATGTGACCTCCAGAAGAGGAAAGAGTATGAGACAAGTCCATGTACCAGAAACGCATATTCAGATGAGCAACCGTTTTCATGTTCTCTCCACAGGCACTAGTGCAGAGAGTGGAGTGAATGATGCATCTGAGGGAACAGAGCAGAAGGAGACTCCACTGATTGGAAGGCATGAGATGCACAGTCCTAGGGATGGGGGTCCCACGACCACCACTCCCAAGAGGAGGAGGAGGGTGGTGGTGGTCGGGGACTCTCTCCTCAGGGGGACTGAGTCATCTATCTGCCGCCCTGACCGGGAAAACCGAGAGGTGTGCTGCTTGCCAGGGGCTAGGATTCGTGATGTGATGGAGAGACTGCCGAGACTCATCAAGCCCTCAGATCGCTACCCCTTCCTGCTTCTCCACGTGGGCACCAATGATACTGCCAAGAATGACCTTGAGCGTATTACTGCAGACTACGTGGCTCTGGGAAGAAGGATAAAGGCGTTTGAGGCGCAAGTGGTGTTCTCGTCCATTCTCCCGGTGGCAGGAAAAGGCCGGGGTAGAGACCGTCGAATCGTGGAAGTCAACGAATGGCTACGCAGATGGTGTCGGAGAGAAGGGTTTGGATTCTTTGACCATGGGATGGTGTTCCAAGAAGAAGGAGTGCTAGGCAGAGACGGGCTCCACCTGACGAAGAGAGGGAAGAGCATCTTTGGAAGCAGGCTGGCCAACCTAGTGAGGAGGGCTTTAAACTAGGTTCACCGGGGGAAGGAGACCAAAGCCCCGAGGTAAGTGGGGAAGTGGGATACCGGGAGGAAGCACAAGTAAGTGAGTGCAAGAGGGGAGGGCTCCTGCCCCATACTGGGACAGCAGGACGATCGGTGAGTTATCTTAAATGCCTATACACAAATGCAAGAAGCCTGGGGAACAAGCAGGGAGAACTGGAAGTCCCGGCACAGTCAAGGAATTATGACGTAATTGGAATAACAGAGACCTGGTGGGATAACTCACACGATTGGAGTACTGTCATGGATGGATATAAACTGTTCAGGAAGGATAGGCAGGGCAGAAAAGGTGGGGGAGTTGTGTTGTATGTAAGAGGGCAGTATGACTGCTCAGAGCTCCAGTATGAAACTGCAGAAAAACCTGAGAGTCTCTGGATTAAATTGAGAAGCGTGAGCAACAAGGGTAATGTCGTGGTGGGAGTCTGCTACAGACCACCAGACCAGGGGGATGAGGTGGACGAGGCTTTCTTCCAGCAACTAACAGAAGTTACTAGATCACAGGCCCTGGTTCTCATGGGTGACTTTAATCACCCCGACATCTGCTGGGAGAGCAATACAGCGGTCCACAGACAATCCAGGAAGTTTTTGGAAAGTGTAGGGGACAATTTCCTGGTGCAAGTGCTGGAGGAACCAACTAGGGGAAAAGCTCTTCTTGACCTGCTGCTCACAAACAGGGAAGAAATAGTAGAGGAAGCAATAGTGGATGGGAACCTGGGAGGCAGTGACCATGAGATGGTCGAGTTCAGGATCCTGACACAAGGAAGAAAGGAGAGCAGTAGAATACAGAGCCTGGACTTCAGAAAAGCAGACTTTGACTCCCTCAGGGAACTGATGGGCAAGGTCCCCTGGGAGAATAACATGATGGGGAAAGGAGTTGAGGAAAGCTGGCTGTATTTTAAAGAAACCTTATTGAGGTTGCAGGAACAAACCATCCCGATGTGTAGAAAGAAAAGTAAATATGGCAGGTGACCAGCTTGGCTTAACAGTGAAATCCTTGCTCGTCTTAAACACAAAAAAGCAGCTTACAAGAAGTGGAAGATTGGACAAATGACCAGGGAGGAGTATAAAAATATTGCTCAGGCATGCAGGAGTGAAATTAGGAAGGCCAAATCACACTTGGAGTTGCAGCTAGCTGGAGATGTTAGGAGTAACAAGAAGGGTTTCTTCAGGTATGTTAGCAACAAGAAGAAAGTCAAGGAAAGTGTGGGCCCCTTGCTGAATGAGGGAGGGAACCTTGTGACAGAGGATGTGGAAAAAGCTACTGTACTCAATGCTTTTTTTGCCTCTGTCTTCACAGACAAGGGCAGCTCCCAGACAGCTGCACTCCGCAGCACGGTATGGGGAGGAGGTGACCAGCCCTCTGTGGAGAAAGAAGTAGTTCGGGACTATTTAGAAAAGCTGGACGAACACAAGTCCATGGGGCCGGATGCACTGCATCCGAGGGTGCTAAAGGAGTTGGCCGATGTGATTGCAGAGCCATTGGCAATTATCTTTGACAAATCATGGCAATCGGGGGAGGTCCCGGATGACTGGAAAAAAGCTAATGTAGTGCCCATCTTTAAAAAAGGGAAGAAGGAAGATCCGGGGAACTACAGGCCAGTCAGTCTCACCTCAATCCCTGGAAAAATCATGGAACAGGTCCTCAAGGAATCAATTCTGAACCACTTAAAGGAGGGGAAAGTGATCAGGAACAGTCAGCATGGATTCACCAAGGGCAAGTCATGCCTGACTAACCTAATTGCCTTCTATGATGAGATAACTGGCTCTGTGGATGAGGGGAAAGCAGTGGATGTGCTATTTCTTGACTTTAGCAAAGCTTTTGATACAGTCTCCCACAGTGTTCTTGCCAGGAAGTTAAAGAAGTATGGGCTGGATGAATGGACGGTCAGGTGGATAGAAAACTGGCTGGATGGTCGTGCTCAACGGGTAGTGATCAATGGCTCCATGTCTAGTTGGCAGCTGGTATCTAGTGGAGTGCCCCAAGGGTCGGTGCTGGGGCCGGTTTTGTTCAATATCTTCATCAACGACCTGGAGGATGGTGTGGACTGCACCCTTAGCAAGTTTGCAGATGACACTAAACTGGGAGGAGTGGTTGATACGCTGGAGGGTAGGGATAGGATACAGAGGGACCTAGACAAATTAGAGGATTGGGCCAAAAGAAATCTGATGAGGTTCAACAAGGACAAGTGCAGTGTCCTGCACTTAGGACGGAAGAATCCCATGCACTGCTACAGACTAGGGACTGAATGGCTGGGCAGCAGTTCTGCAGAAAAGGACCTAGGGGTTACAGTGGACGAAAAGCTGAATATGAGTCAACAGTGTGCCCTTGTTGCCAAGAAGGCTAACGGCATTTTGGGCTGTATAAGTAGGGGCATTTCCAGCAGATCGAGGGACGTGATTATTCCCCTCTATTCGGCACTGGTGAGGCCTCATTTGGAGTACTGTGTCCAGTTTTGGGCCCCACACTACAAAAAGGATGTGGATAAATTGGAAAGAGTCCAATGGAGGGCAACAAAAATGATTAGGGGGCTGGAGCACATGACTTATGAGGAGAGGCTGAGGGAACTGGGATTGTTTAGCCTGCAGAAGAGAAGAGTGAGGGGGGATTTGATAGCTGCTTTCAACTACCTAAAAGGGGGTTCCAAAGAGGATGGATCTAGACTGTTCTCAGTGGTAGAAGATGACAGAACAAGGAGTAATGGTCTCAAGTTGCAGAGGGGGAGGTTTAGGTTGGATATTAGGAAAAACTTTTTCACTAGTAGGGTGGTGAAGCACTGGAATGGGTTACCTAGGGAGGTGGTGGAATCTCCTTCCCTAGAGGTTTTTAAGGTCAGGCTTGACAAAGCCCTGGCTGGGATGATCTAGTTGGGGTTGGTCCTGCTTTGAGCAGGGGGTTGGACTAGATGACCTCCTGAGGTCCCTTCCAACCCTGAGATTCTATGATTCTATGATTCTATTTCGCTCCTGCATGCCTAAGCAATATTTTTATACTCCTCCAGAAAGTTACCTATGAGCCAATAATAAAAGGGCAGCTGGGATTCAAAGTTGTTATTAAAGGGGAGCGTGCTGTAGGGAATAAACATACATGCACCAATTCTATCACAGGCATTGCTAATGCACCTATCACCAACTGTGTTTCAAAAGTAGGGCATTAGGATGAGTGAAGAACATTACAAAACAGAACAGCAGTGGGTGGGCATTAGAGACTGTTCTTCCTGCCACAAAATATACTGTTATACATTGAGAAAAAAAAGAAAGAAGTTACCCTGTGCAGTAACTGCAGTTATTGGAGACGTGTCCCCCTGTGGGTGCTCCACTTTGGTTACTTCAGGTGCATGTGCACCCCCATGTACCTCTGATTGGAGATTTTCATTAGCAGCATCCGTTTGGCCTGCACATGAACCGTTGATATCCTCATGCCCTTCACCGAGGTTATATCAGGCTGTGTGGGCAAACTGCCCTCAGTTGTTTCTCCACCACTGAGTCTCAGAAGGAAACTTCGAAGCAGAGGGGAAGGAGGGTGGGTAGTGGAGCACCATACGGAGAACACGTCTCAAAGAACTACAGCTACTGCACAGGGTGAGTAACCTCTCTTTCTTTTTTGAGTAACATCCACATGGGTGCTCCACTTCAGGTGACTCCCATAAGGAAGAGATCGCTTTGGAGTTGAGTCCATTACAGAGGAAAGAACTGCATTGCCAACTACTACATCAGATCTAGAGGCATCGACTAAGGCATAGTGTCTGGAGAAGGTATGTACCGAAGACCATGTAAGCAACCCTGCAGATCTCAGAAACTGGGACATTTTTAAGGAGTGCCCAGAGAGATTGTGACCTCATCGAATGAACTGACATGCCAACAGCATATGCTGAACAGCTACCTGCATGAATGGTTCTTTTACTGTATAGCTCTCTGCTGTAATCCTTCAGTGTACACACAACCTATGCTGCCAGGAGGGGCTCTCCCATCAGTTTAGGTCAATGGTGGGCAACCTGTGGCCCATCAGGCTAATCTGCTTGCGGGCCGCAAGACATTTTGCTGACGTTGACTGTCTGCAGGCACAGCCCCCCCGCACCTCCCAGTGGCCGTGCTTTGTCATTCCTGACCAATGGGAGCTGCAGGAAGCGGTGGGCCTCAGGGCTGTGCTGGCCGCTGCTTTCCGCAGCTCCCATTGGCCAGGAACAGCGAACTGCGGCCACTGGGAGCTGCAGGGGCCCATCCCTGCGGACAGTCAATGTCATCAAAATGTCTTGTGGCCTGCAAGCAGATTACTGCTTGCGGCCCGTGGGCCACAGGTTGCCCACCACTGGTTTAGGTAATCCACCTCCCTGAGAGGAGTCTTTCTATCTAGTGCTGTCTACACTGTTAGGTCAGTTTAACTATGTTGCTCGGGGAGGGGTGTAGGTGTGAATTTTTGACACCTGAGCGATGTAGCTTGGCCAATGTCATAAATATAAGGGGAAGGGGGAGAGGGTCTGATGCAGATAAAATCCTCTTACCAGTAAAGGGTTAAGAAATGCAGGTAGCCAGACTGACACCTGACCTGGCTGGCATCTGACCAATGGGGGGACAAGATACTTTCAAATCTTGGGAGGGGGAAAGCTTTGTGTATGGGTCTTTGTCAGACTCAGCGTGATCTTGGAATAAAAAGGAACCAGTCATCTTTTCATCAAATCCTCACTTTTCTAAAGTAAGTCTAGTCAGCATAGCGAGTAGATTTCTGTTTATTTTGCTTGGTGTGTGTTCCCTGTGTTAGAGGGAGGGGTTATTCCTTTTTTTTTTCTGTAACTTTAAGGGTTTGTCCAGAGGGGGAATCTCTCTGAGTTTGGAAATTGAGTACCCTGTAAATTAGTTACCATCCTGATTTTACAGAGCTGATTTTACCTTCTTTGTTTTAATAAAATCCTTCTTTTAAGAAGCTGACTGTTTTCTATGGTGTTAAAAACCCCGGGGGTGGTTTTTTTTAGATCACTGTGTAACCGACTGGTTAGTAGGTTATTCTCAAGCTTCCCAGGAAGGGGGGGTATGGGCTTGAGAGGATATTTTGAGGGGAAGGGAACTTCAAGTGGTCCCCTTTCCTGGATTCCTGTTTAGAACACTTGATGGTGGCAGTGGAAGAAGCATTTCTCAGGGTGCAGGGAATTTTGTACCTTGGGGGTTTTAACCTAAGATGGTAAAAATAAGCTTAGGAGCTCTTCATGCGGGTCCCCACATCTTTACCCTAGAGTTTAGAGTGGGGAGGGAACCCTGACAGCCAACCTAACCTTTTAGTGTAGACAAGGCCTGTGACTGGCATGAGAAGCTGAATAACCCAGTCAGACAGAGTGACATGAGCTTGCCACAAAAAAGAAATTATGGACTTTCCTTGTGTTGTTAGGGCTTCCCCCCCCACCTGATCATTTTCTAAACCCTCTTGAAGAGGCTGAATTAAATTGAGGGAATACCTACTAGACCCAGGAAAATCTGGACAGCAAGAATCAGTGTGAAACATAAAAGAATAGCTGGGTGAGCTAACAGCAGCTTTGAAATAATCCCAGTATTTCCAACCCTAAACATTCAAAATCATTAATCAGACCCCACAAAATTATGGGATTGACTTAAAAATCATGAGATTAAACCCCTTACATTTTGGGGTTTTTTATTTGCCATCTGGCTTCTGAGCCTCCAAGATGCACTCTAGTTATATTTTTCAGCTTCTCTCAGTAACTCTGAGGTCTAGAAACTTAAAAAAAAAAAAAAAAAAAAAGAGAGAAAGAAAGTGGAGATTCTCATTTGATCACTTGTTTCTAGAAGCAGAGGCTGTAAATAAAACACCAAATAGTGTGAAATTGGAGATAAAATCACAAGAGTCGGCAACACTGTCATTGGTTCGCCAAAATTCCATAATTTCCCTGCTCACCCGCTGGAAACAGGGGTGCTGGAATGTGTGTGTGTGGGGGGGCAGGGCAGGGGGCTATGGCCCCATCACCGGCAGTAAGGGCGAGCGATGGGGGGAGGGGGCAGAAAGGTGTGAGCAGAGGATGGAGTCTTGGGGGAAAGAGGGAGCATGGGGGCAGAGCCTTGGGGAGAAGGGGCTATATGGCATGGGGCCTTGGGGAGAAGAGGCAACACAGGGGGTGAGGCCACGGTTTGGGCGCCAGTGGTCCCCCCACTTTTAGGGACCTTCTGTTGCCCCTGGCTGGAAAGACATCCCTTCCAAAGCTGTTGCTCACAGATTGATTTGTGACAGAGATAGCTGCCCAATCCAGCACCCAATGTTAAACTTACCAACCTTGTTAAATGGCTTTTATCTCTTTGTAATAAACTGAATCGAAAGCCTGGATCCCAACACTAAATATTAGATGGCTAAATCTATGTGACAATTCTGTGGCTTGAACCCATGTCTAATTTTGACGAATTACCTTTAACTCTATCCAATGGAAAAAATCACGTTTTATTTGCCTTAAGGGTAATAAGAATGGTGATATGTCTCAGCCCCTGATAGTTTCATGCTACATTAGGCCTTTAATGGAAAGCAGTTACTCCCCCTTCCCCATCACTTCTTAGCCTTCAATGTGGGGTTAGGGGAGAGGCTGTGGCACTGATCTTCTCTAGGAAGGGAAGACAAAGCACCACATAGATGACATGCTTCCGTGTAGTTGAATTGGATCCATCTGGGCTGGTGGCACTGGACTGGTAAATAACCCAGTTTAATGAAAGGTAATAGATTGATTTGGGATGCAGGGTGCTTCTATCTGTAACAAGGAGAGTAATGCTATTATTACTGATAACTCTGAAGCTTTGCTGCTGGGGAATCAGAAATGAACCCCTCCTTTCCAAAGAGTCACAGCCACTTAAAACTGACCCCAAATGTAGGTTTTGTAACCCTAATTAACAAACCTGATGAAAGGATTCAAAGAAAAAAAAACCCAAACCAAGATATGTTCCTATTTTTAAATGTTTCCTATTGCCAGTGGAAATAATTTAAATAAACAAACATTTCCCAACACTGCTTGCAACCCAAATGTTTTAGACTGTGCTAATGCATGAGAGCCAGAATGCGAAAATGACTAGAAACTCACAAAAAAACAAACCTTAAACTGACTAGTCTTGTCTCATTGGCTGGATCCTCAAAGGTATTTAGTTGTTTTTATCATAGCTAGCTTGGTAGCATGTCCTTCACTAGGACCTTTTATTTCCTTTTCTCACACCCAACAGAAGTATCACAGGCTCTGGAAATGCATTTCAGTCCCTCTAGTCGCAATACCACTCTGGCTACTTCTTATACTGTTTCACCTTGATGTGCCTGACATTTCTCTGCCCCAGCTCTTTGCAGCATGAGTGGGGAGGGCAAACTTTGGACAAGGACATAAAGCCAACCTCCTACTCTTATGAATAGAGTTCCAGGATTTTTAATGTCCACATGGAATAGATAGGACCTCAGCTGTGAAGGCCTCAACTGGATGATTCCTTAGAATCAAAAAAGATAAGACAAAGGACAGGAGAAAGGAAGTGCAATATTCCCAATTTACTCAGGAGATTAAATGTTTTGTCCAGGGTCACACAAGCTGTGACAGTCTGGGAATGTAAACTAAATCTCCTGAGTCCCAATTCAGTGTCTTCTCTGTAAAACCACTCTTCCTGGCCCAACCAAACCATTGACATGTCACAGTTATGGTTCCAGTGCCAAAGTATATATTTTTTCCTAGGCAGTGTGAGACAGAGCAGGCATTTAGTAGATACGTGGATCCAAAGATGGAGGTGATCTAATTTCTTGGACACTTTCCTAATGCTTCTTTGAAACACCATAAGCCTAATGTTGAGTTTCTTGACTAAACAATGTTTGCGTAAACATGTTATCCCTGGTGAGAATTCATGCCTCTGAGCAGTTTTAGGTAGGTATTGTTTAGTTATCAGTAGAACTTTCCATGCAGGTTTCCACACACAGCATGCTAGCTCATGTCTCCTGCAGAAGAGGTATACTGGCCTGGTGTGTGCTATTAAAGAGTTAAGCTTCAGCTGGATGTTTAAAGGTGCTGCACCTCCTGCATGATACTATAGAGTGTCACATTTTCAGGTGTTCAATACAGACTCTCTCACCCTCAGAGAGAGTAACCAGTTACAGAGACTGAAGGTATGTTTACACTTCAGGGTGGGGGGTGTGATTCCCAACTCAAGGAGACATGCTTGTGCTACCTCTGATCAAGCTAGCATGCTAAAAAGCCAGCAGTGTAGCCATGGCTGCACATGCGATGGGAGGGCTAGCTACCCTGAGTACAATCCCGTCTGAGACGCTAATAGGCACTTGGGCAGCTAGCCCCTCCTGCCGCTGGTGCTGCTGCAGTTAGACTCTATTTTTAGCTCACTCGCTGGATCAGAACTAGCACAGATTTATCTTCTTGAGCTGGAAATTACACCTCCAGCTCAAAGTGTTGACTTTGACATACCATCAGGCAGAGGATGCAGACAGGCTAGATTTCAGCCTCAGTAATGTTTTTACTTCATCAGATACTTCTTCAGGTTATTTAAATACGTACGTTATCCTAAAACCTTCTTCAGTCACCATTAAAATACTATATACTGCAGTCTCCTTTAGCAGCATATCTGTATCTTCAGCTGTGCAATTCCTAAACTATGAGTCTCTAAGCACTTCAGACGTCTTAAGAAGCAGTCTCAGGTGCTGGGAAAGAAGAGCCCTGCAGGAATTTCTGCAGTCTTTCCAAGCCTCACAGGAACCCTGCATCCTTCCCAAACAAGACTTGCACTGATTTAAACTAAATCCATTTTAAAAATGGATTTAAATTAGCACAGTGTAACTTCCGGGTGTATACAAGGCCTAAGACTTTCTAAGATGCATCAAAACTCTGAAGCCTCCTCAGAGCCCTTGATCTTCCTCTTCTATCCCCTCCCCTCCCATCCCTTCAATGGACTCAACAGTTTTCCCATCTAAACACTGGGATTTGAGGGTGCTCAGCACCTCACAGGAAAAGCTCAGCATTTTGCACGCACTTATTGACTTACTACTGGACCTGGTTCCCAAGATCAAAATATCCTATCTTATTCAATCTGCCATGAGAGAAAGTTTAAAGCGCACACATAGACATAATAGGAAGGTAAAGGTACAGATTAACTCAAGTGGGAGGCATTTCCATGGCAACACTTAAGTAAATAATAATTCACAGGAATAATAATGGCAAAATACAGCCTTCTTCAAAGGAAAACACAGCTAAAGGGAAGGAAGCAGCCAGGTGTGCCACCAGTGGTGACTGCACAATTAGGCTAATGTTGACGTTTTAACAATCTTTGATGCATCCATATTCATTATGCATTTGATGATAAAGTAATGGCTGTATTCTTTTGTATTCGCACCCTACACACATTCCCAAGACCCAGCTAGATAAAAAGACACAACTGCATCATGTTTTTCATAACTTCTCACGAGGCAAGCTAACCCTTTAATGAAATCCATTATTCCTAGGGCAGAGAGCTCCAGAAAGGGCAGAGAGCTCCAGAAAGATCAAAGGCTTTGATCCTTACCACATAGAAAAGAGATACATATTGTATCCTAAAGGTCAGAGCAATGGAAAGTGATTATATAGATGTCTCCTCTATGAATAGTACGCGTTGCAGTGCATTTGAAATAAAAGTAAACAAATCACACAGTATCCCTTTGAAGGAGATCTGCAGTCGACTGATACACCTGACAGAATATTGTTTTAAAGGCCTGCAGCTAGCCTGCTTACCTGCTAGCTTAAACCTCAGACAGTCTAACAAGCGCAACTGGGCCCCAACTGAGCCACCTGATTGACCCATATGCCCAGTAGACTGAGAGGATAAGGAGACCTGCTCTGAAGATCAGCAGCAGGGTACTGGCTGCTGAAAGCATTTACAAATATTGCCTCAGATCCAGTCCTGCTTCTGCCTTGCCTCACTCCAGGTAATTCAGCTCTGAACCCCAGCTCTGATTCCTGACCTCTGGGTCTGACCCTCGGCTCCAGCCACTAGGCCTGACTCCAGCTCCAGCCACTAGGCACAACCCACCTATGTCCTAGTCTCCTGACACTCTGCAACTTAGCACAGGTTGCCATGTGGACATTTTACAGTATAAAAGTCCTTTGGTGAGAGAAGCACTACGTGAAAGTTAAGCAGAACTAACACCACTGCCAGAAATGACATGTCGCCTTATTAGAAGTGGACTGCTATTGTTTGGTGCAGGGAGGTAGAATTCTCAACCACATCTGGGTTCTAGTTTTGTAGCTGGCCCTTCCATATTGGACTGAATTAAATCCCAGATCCAACATGCCCGGAAATTTGGGGAGTTTGAAATCTGGAACTAGAACTGAATTATACAGCCCAGGCCCAGCTCTAGTACAATGTCTATAGGATCTTTCATCTGAGGATCTAAACATGCTTTGCAAACAGTCATGAACATGAAATATTACATCCAGTCAGGGAAACCATGGCACAATTTAAGTGGCTTGCTCAGGGCTACACAGTGATTCAGTGGCAGAGTCAGGAATGGAATGCAGGAGTGCTGACACCTAGCACTCTGTATGCAGTGTTGTTGTAGCCATGTCAGTCCCAGGATATTGGAGAGACAATATCTTTTATTGGATCAACTTCTGTTGGCGAGAGAGACCAACTTTTGAGCTTATGTAGAGAGTGCTCTGCTCTAACCTCTCACTGATGCATACTCCCCACCCATAACGGAATGTCCCAATGGGAGGCAAAGCACCTCCCTCCCTCTGAGAGCTGAATACTCTGTTTCTAAGAGTGCTCAGGCAATTTTGGAGGCTAACCAGCCGCTGATGAAGTGCCTTCTCATTGGGAGGGAAGCAAAGGATGAGGAGAAAGAGGAGAGGCTCCCACCTGTCTGAAACGTCAGGAAGAGATAAAACCATCCACTGCCAGACTCCCAAACCTTCACTGTTAGTGAAGTGCCAGAACGTCCTGCTCTGTTCCTTCCCCGTTTTGTTCTCGACAAGGACCAGGGAAATATTTCCAAACAAGAAGCCGTGGATGAGCCATGACATTCGGAGCTACAAGGAAGAGAACATATAAGGAAGCAAGTAAGTCACGTTAGTTATCTATAAATAAACTCGATCCCCAATTCTTCTCTTTCAGTTCCTTCTTTTCCTCCCTCCAAATCCTCAATCCTTCTGCCCTGATGTCCTTGTCCTCCTCTCAGCAAAGGGGTAGCTGCCAAATATTTGGGGCAGTATTGTTGTGCAGAGGTATTTGGTGCAGTATGCTGGTAAAGACACAAGAAGTTAATGGAAAATGTGTGGGCCTGTTTCTCATTTACACTAAGGCCCCTTGTACACCCCTCTGGTAGTGCAAAGGGGTCTAAAAGTGGGTTCACATGTAATTTATACCCATTTTAAGGTCCCTTGACAAGGCATGTTATAAAAGGCGATAGTTTAAATGAAAGTTAGGCCCTTTATACTCATCTATATACCTTAGAATACATGGGTACTTGGTTCAGGATTCTTACACTCAGGTAAGCATTCAGGTGTTTTATATTCAGTTAAAAAATTAGAGCTCAGTAATTCTCAAACCACATTTGGCTCTTTACATGGTTATTTCTCTTATCTCCCCCAGTCTGGCTCTTTGTCCCATGTTTTGGCTTATGAACTATGGTAAAATTTAGTAGTTCTGCTGGAGCCTAGGGGTGACAGCCTGGCCCCACCAAAGTCAATAGCAAAATTCCCATTCACTTTAATGGGGCCAGGATTTCACCACATCAATGGCTGGTGATGGGACACTAAATGGGGAGGGCTCTGAATTACTACAGAGAATTATTTCCCAGGTGTGTGGCTGGTGGGTCTTGTCCACATGCTCATGATCTAACTGATCTCCATACTTGGGATTGGGAAGGAATTTTCCCCTGGGTCAGACTGGCAGAGACCCTGAGAGTTTTTGCAGGTTTAAACTAGTGTAAATAATGGATTCTCTGTAATTTGAAGTCTTTAAACCATGATTTGAGGACTTCAGTAACTCAGCCATGGCACGGGTCAGGGGTCTATTACAGGAGTGGGTGGGTGAGGTTCTGTGGCCTGCAATGTGCAGGAGGTCAGACTAGATGATCATAGAATCATAGGACTGGAAGGGACCTCAAGAGGTCATCTAAGTCCAGTCTGCTGCACTCATGGCAGGACTAAGTATTATCTAGACCATCCCTGACAGGTCTAGGTGTCTAACAGGTCTAGGTGTCTAACCTGCTCTTAAAAATCTCCAATGATAGAGATTCCACAACCTCCCTAGGCAATTTATTCCAGTGCTTAACTATCCTGACAGTCAGGAAGTTTTTCCTAATGTCCAACTTAAACCTCCCTTGTTGCAATTTAAGCCCATTGCTTCATGTCCTATTCTCAGAAGAGGTTAAGGAGAACAATTTTTCTTCCTTCTCCTTGTAACAACTTTGTATGTACTTGAAAATTGTTATGTCCCCCCACTCAGTCTTCTCTTCTTCAGACTAAACAAACCCAACTTTTTTCAATCTTCCCTCAGAGGTCATGTTTTCTAGACCTTTCATCATTTTTGTTGCTTTTCTCTGGACTTTCTCCAATTTGTCCACATCTTTCCTGAAATGTGGCACCCAGAATGGGACACAAGACTCCAGTTGAGGCTGTATCATCACAGAGTAGAGTGGAAGAACTACTTCCCGTGTTTTGCTTACAACTGTCCTGCTAATACATCCCAGAGTGATGTTTACTTTTCTTGCAACAGTCTTACATTGCTGACTCATTTAGCTTGTGATCCACTATGACCCCCAGATCCCTTTCTGCAGTACTCCTTCCTAGGCAGTCATTTCCCATTTTGTATGTGTGCAACTGATTGTTCCTTCCTGAATGGAGTACTTTGCATTTGTCCTTATTGAATTTCATCCTATTTACTTCAGACTATTTCTCCAGTTTGTCCAGATCATTTTGAATTTTAATCCTATCCTCCAAAACACTTGCAAACCCTCTCATCTTGGTATAATCCGCAAACATTATAAGTGTGCTCTCTATGATATTATCTAAATCACTGATGAAGATATTGAACAGAACCAGACCCAGAACTGATCCCTGTGGGACCCTACTTGATATGCCCTTTCAGCATGACTGTGAACCACTGATAACTACTCTCTGGGAACAGTTTTCCAATCAGTTATGCACCTACCTTATAGTAACTCCATCTAGGTTGTATTTCCCTAACTTGTTTCTGAGAATGTCATGCGAGAGAGCATCAAAAGCCTCACTAAAGTCAAGATATACCGCTTCCCTCTTATCCTTGTTACCCTGTCAAAGAAAGCTATTAGGTTGGTTTGACTTTATTTGTTCTTGACAAATCCATGCTGACTGTTACTTATCTTATTATCTTCTAGGTGTTTGTAAATTGATTGCTTAATTATTTGCTCCCTCTTGCCGGGTACAGAAATTTAGCTGACTGGTCTGTAATTCCCCAGGTTGTCCTTATTCCCCTTTTTATAGATTGACACTATATTTTCCCTTTTCCAGTCCTCTGCAATCTCTCCCGTCTTCCATGACTTTTCAAAGATAATCACTAATGGCTCAGATGTCTCTTCAGTCAGCTCCTTGAGTATTCTAGGATGTATTTCATCAGACCCTGGTGAATTGAAGACATCTAACTCGTCTAAGTAATTTTTAACTTAGTCTTTTCCTATTTTAGACTCTGATCCTACCTCATTTTCACTGGCATTCACTATGTTAGATGACCAATCACTACTAACCTTTTTGGTGAAAAGCAAAACAAAAAAGTCATTTAGCACTTCTGCCATTTCCACATTTTCTGTTATTGTTCCCCCCCCCCCATTGAGTAATGGGTCAACCTTGTCCTTCCTTTTGCTTCTAATGTATTTGTAGAATGTTTTGCTTCTAATGTGTTTGTAGAATAAAGAACCTTTTATGTACATTTGCTTCTAATGTATTTGTAGAATAAAGAACCTTTTATGCCTTTAGCTAGTTTAATTTCGTTGTGTGTCTTGGCCTTTCTAATTTTGTCCCTACACACATGTGCTATTTGTTTATATTCATCCTTTGTCATTTGACCTAGTTTCCACTTTTTGTAGGACTCTTTTTTTTTTTGAGTTTCAGATCATTGAAGATCTCCTGGTTAAGCCTGGGTGGTCTCTTGCCATACTTCCTATCTTTTCTGCACAGTGGGATAGTTTTCTCTTCTACCCTTAATCATGATGGTCCCTTCTGACCGTAATCTATCAGTCTATGTATGGAAACCTCCAGTACCTCATATATGCCATTGGAGCAGTGCCTTTTTAAAAAAAAACAAAAACCAAACCAACAGAAGTTTAAAACATGGACTGTTTTCATATCACTTCTATGTTCAGTGCTCATATACTTTATTATAAAAGGACGACTTTAATACTTGTGTGATCCATAACTCTAAGGCTCACCCTCCCTTTAGACATGATCTAATAGATACAAGTTAAAACTGACTGCTTTTTCCGTGATGAACTCTCTTGTATTCAGGCAGCAGCAGAAACAAGTGCAGAATGACTGCAATAAGAGGGTGTCGCTAGCAATTACATGCTCATCCCCTAGATATTCCTTTCAAAAATTAGTTTTTCCCTCTCTTCAGGTTTTTATAGGCTTTCCAATTATGATCCAGTGATATTTGGCTTTTTATTAATTAAAGTACTGTATGGAGCACAGTCTCAAGCATTTTGGTTAGATCTAATGTAACAAAGTCCCTTAGTGGCTCTTTATCTCTGTATATAAAATTACTTCCTGGCGTTTTCTCATTTTAGGACTCATTTTCTCTCATTGTCAGGAATGAAATATAAACCTTTGCAATTTGGTCTGGTCTCAAAATCTCTAACATGAACACTGCTGTCTAATTTTCTTTGAAATAACCCCCTCAAACTCTCTGCTTATAAAGAGCTTAATAAGAAAAAAAATACTGCATGCAGGGGCTGGATTTATGTAGCCATCATAATAATCAGCAAATGTGAGGTTGCCCAAGGAATGAGTTTACTGAGGCTACATTAATGATGGATTTCTGGACACAAGAGAGCATTCACAGCACTGAGTTCTGATTCAACTCTCATAAAAAAAAAACCCCTTCATAATTTTGTAATGCTTCAAATCCAGCACATAACCGAACTAGGGATGTTAGGTAATTTCACTTATATTTTTATAGGGTAATACTATTTGCTGTCTTTATAATATACATTTTCTCCATTATATATTTAGCTAGGTTACAGAATTAGAAAGGCTAGCAGTTATCATGCTTCAGGGAAAAAGCTAGTCAGTAGGGTTTTTTTTACCCCTCCCCATGACATAACACTGTACAATTAGCTAAGATGGGTTGTGTATGTGTGTATTGTGAGAGCATCTTTGTCTGAGGCATCAAGTCTATGCAAAGGTCAGATTTGGGCATGAGGAGGATGAAGTGGTGATGTTGAACTGAACCTCTGGCCACAGTCCCAGAGTGTCAGGTATTTCACTGCTGATCATCCCCAAGGGACCATGAGATCATCTAGTCTGGCTTCCTGCATATCCAAGGTCCTTAAATTTCACCCATTTACCCCAATAACTTTGTGTTTGGCTTCAAAATTATCACCTCATTTAAATGAATGGAGGCAGCTCATTTATTTTACAGCTGCTATTTCAGGCCACTTGTCTCCACAGTTAGGAAGAGGACTACACTGAGAAGACTTCTTTTGCAACTCTAAGGACCAAAGCCCAAAGGCCCTGTTCTTCTTTCATGCCAATTTTACACCAGTGCCAAACCCTGGACTTCACATACAAGGTCACTGCCAATCTGACTGGGGGGGAAATTCCTTCTTGATCCCGCATACAGTGATCAGTTAGACCCTGTGCATCCATCTCAGGGGATGTTGTGGTGTCACAAAGTGATCTGAGCCATGGGTATAGGCCACTGTCAGTGGCAGCACACACCACCAGTCTAGGGCTTGATACCATTATTATTATTCATAGTTTGTACTATAGTAATGCCCAGAGGTACAGTCAAGATCAGGAACTCATTTTTGTACAGTGTGTAGGTCAAAGTAGCAAGAACAGAGTCCCGTCCCTAGAGAGTTCACAACTTAGATATGTGACAAGATGTGATAGGTGGATTAAGCTAGAGCGGGACAAAATGTTTTGGATGAACTTCACCCAAAAATGCAGTTTTGAGTTGGCCAAAGCTATTCACAAACTTGTGTCAAGTTTGCCAATTAGTTTTGACCAAACAGAAAATGTAAAAATATTTCATTAATATTGAAAATATATTTTTTCTAAATAAAACCAAATGTTTTTTACACATAATGACATGTTTCAACTGAGGTTTTTTTTACTCTTCTATTCTCTGAAATTTTGAAAAATGTCATTTTCATTCAACCCAAACCAATTTTTTTTTTAAATGCCAGTGAACCAAAAGGGATGCAGTGTTCTGTAGTTATATTGGTCGCAGGATGTTAAAGAGACAAGGTGGGTGAGGTAATATCTTTTATTGGACCAACTTCTGTTGGTGAGAAAGACACGCTTTTGAACTTACACGGAGCTCTTCAGGTGTGGGAAACCAGTGAACCACGTATCCATTATTTGCCCAGTTCCAGATGAAACAGACAAGTGGGGATGAGGGGAGGAGTATGAAGACAAGGTAGCATAAATCAAACATCTCTTTGCATAGGATGCAGTGGTTTCCAGCTTGCCACCTGCCCAGACAGTTTTAGCTCTCTAGAGAAATGCAGGATGTAACACTTCCTGGTGTGGTGGTTGTACTGTTGCTGGAGGTTTAATGCCTGTTTCAGGGAGGGATGCTGCAGGAGAGGGAGGCTTTATGTTGGTGTGCTGTTGTAGGACCCTGCTGCCTGCCATTCCAGTGAAATACAATTATCTCTCTTCTGCTGCATCGTAGTGTCAGGTGAAATGATCCTGCTGCTGTGAAGTACTTAACATTCCTTCAGGTGATTATAAACATCAGATTATTATACTACGAAACTGTAATGATAGTTTTCTCTTGCAGCCCATTGGATTGGAGTTCAGCGGTGATGTAAACCACTTCCTTCTTGGTTCATCAGAAGTAAAACTTCTGTATTGATATTTTTGCATATTAAACGAAAGAGGTGAATTTGAAACTGAACCTTTCCTGCAAGCCAATGATTTTACTCTATAATGGGGGAAAGAGTGTATCTTTGTGATGCAAAGACCAGTTCCTCTGCAAAATACCTTAAGACTTCAAATATGGACTAGTGAAGCCACTTCATTGTGCCATTGTGACTACAACAGTTTCAGGCTGATACACAAGGTCTTGAGTGGCCCAATACACTATGACAGGAGCCTTCTAGCCTCTGCATTCTCTGGAGACCAGCCAGGCAACAAGAGTCTGTAGAATCTGAAGTGATGAAAGAGAGAGCCTTTGGCTATAGCAAAACTGAAAGCTGAAGCAGTCAGTGAACTGGAATGGATGCACATGTCAGCTGTTTGAAGGAAAGGAGTAGTTGGAATTAGATGTGAGAGAAACTCATTGGTGAAGTGCATCATGCAGACTGTAATGGACTGGCTCTGAACGAATCGACTGGCATCGTGCTCAAATGGGAAACTTTGGCTGTGATTTTTATGGTTTCTAAGCTTCACAGCAGGATATTCCAGGTACTTTCACACCTGCTGAAATGAAACGGAGCAGATGATCAGCTGGATGCCCTAGTTAAGACTTCTGAATGAGGCTGGCAATCATTTTATGGAGTAAGGCATCGATGATGGCAGATGGGGCTCCATGTGTGATGAGTCCTGACAATAAAATGGTGGCACATTGTGAAAGAACTGAATCTGTGCTCTTGGTGGCATATCCCTGCATTATTCATCAAATGGCTCCTTGTGTCCTGGAGTGGCAGCAAAATATTCTGAAGCCAGAAACACCATTAAGGAATTAATTAACCATCTCCGGTCGAGGTTGGCTCATCGGTGTCTTGTATTCTGGATTTTGGAGCCCTGCTTTAATGCAGATTAGCTGCTCATATGCAACCTCACTGACTCAGTAAATGGAAAGCTCTGAAATGATTAGGGGGAATTAAAAGAACACATCTGTAGTTAAAATTTAGTATATTGAGGCAAAACTTAGATAACAGCGATAACTATGTTGCATTGCAGACAACAGGCCACCAGGCAAAAGATGCCATCAGATATTCCACAGGTTTCATTAGAAACAAGGGGGACCTTCAAAATGGTCAAGGTAGACACTCATTTCACCTGAGCAACTGCACAAGATTTATTCCTGTTGATACTTGCAAGTCCTGGGCGATTATGTAGGAAGACGAAAAGAAACACTGACGGTAGGTTTTGTAAAACTAGATGGTTAATCAGTCTAGGCCAACCAGGAATTACTGATCATGAGGCATGTACGATGCATTAGCTTCTCAAATGCAGAAGAAACAAACATATTGAGAGTCACTTGAGTCCTCGCTAAGACTGTATCTGCTTACATCTGTGAGACTCTGGTACAAACTACTTCCCAAACAAACGTCTGGAAGACCACGAAAGACAATGCTACATGCTCACAGTACCAGGCTTCTAAAGGGAAGATGACTGAATGGCAATCTGGAGTGTTGCAGCCCCTTTTTCCATTCTAACCTGCAATGGCCTTCACTATCAGCATTATGGCTCCACCAGTCAGGGAGGCAAGGCCTGGCATCAGCAAAGATCATTGAAGAACGGGATCAAAGAGGGATATACAAAGATAGCTAGCAACAAAAGTAGCTCAAAGGCAGACCGAAAGGAATCTACCTATGCCTGCCCTTGGAACTGCAGGAGTTTAATCCCATTGGATGCCACCCCTCTAACCTCAGCCCCAAGTACATGCTAGAGGTTGACATATTGTGAAAAAGCAGCATGACTTTGACAGTTGCCGGCAGGGTTTTAAGCTGCCTACAATGTTTAGTGCAGGTATCCTTGAATGTTAGCTATCCTGCACAAATCAATTGCCGATTCTTGTATTTCAACTCTGTATTGCTATGGCTCTTCTTTTGTGGGCAGGGAACCATGAAAATTGCCTTCAGATGTGAATGCACTAGCTCACTAACTGGTGAAGCTAGGTATTAAGGAAGCTCAGAAGAAATTTTATCATGGTCAGGGTGGAGTGGACTTACTGAAGTAAAAATTGAAGCTACAGGCTGAACACATTTAACACAGCTATAGATGAGTATAATCCTATGTGGCAGACACAGCTCTATAAAATCTGAGCAATTTTTGTGCGTGAATGTGAAGCATTTTAGAAGCATCACATTGCTAGCATTGGCAATGGCAACACTTTTTTGCATACTAGAAATGGAACATATAGAAAGAAGCACATTTCAAGTGATGAGCTTTAGAAAGATAACTATTTGGACCTCAGCACAAATTGCGCTGGGCCTCTTGTGAGTATCATGCAAGTATCATGAAATTCCTAGAATATCCTGCTTCTGGTCAGGCCAGTGATTGCATAAGAATAATTTCTTTTGCAATATGTTGGCATTTCTGCTTTCAGTCATAGGTTGGATGTGCAAGAAAAGAGGGTCATGGAAATGACAAAATGATAATCCACCTGCTTTGATTGTTCAACTCTAGTGGGGTTGAGTGGGTTCCCCCCTCCCCATTTTATCTGGATCATCATAATTATTTAAAATCCTCAACTTTCATCATTTCATCTCCATGCTCTGGTTTCATAATGGCAAAAATGAAAGCACAAGTTGCATTTGTCCTTGGGAGAGAGAAAGTAGCCTTATTTTGCTGAAAACCAAAATCAACAGGGGAAACAATTCCTCTACCAGAACACAGGGCACCCATCTTGTCCTTCGGAAATCCCAGAGATACTGGAGATCACCTAATGAAACAGGAAACCAGGCAGAGATGGAAGCAACAAAAGAAGGAAAATGAAGAGTGTATTCATCACTTCCAGGTATTTAAAAATAACACCTCAAGATCAGAAAGGACTTGGGCAATGTTCTGCAAAATTAAACACATTAAAAGAAAGCCAGCAGTGCTGGAGACATCTCCATGTAGCATTTTTCACACTCAAATGTTCGGAGTCAATGTTATTAACATGTGTGCTAGCTTATTTAAAACTCCACGAGCAAGGGAGAAATGCACTATTGGTGCTTCCAATACAGATGCTCTGGCAAATTCAATAGGATCTCCCAATATTTATTTACATATCAAAGAAATATGTTGAAAATGAATTTAGTGCTGGTGAAAGGAGCTGGATCAATGGCCCAGGAGGATGGAGCCTTCTTTGTATCCACGGAGGAGGGAGAAAATCAGCACAAATTTATTCACCAATGTGCCACAGTTCTTCTCTGGACAGACCATGTTTGGGTGTAAGAGGGAAGTTCAGACTTTCTAAAACAAGTTTGGTTAACTCTGGCACCTAAAATTACCCAGTCTTAGCTTCCAGCTTCTACCTCCAGGGGAGGTGCCAAAACAGCCTCAGAAAAGGGTTCTCACTACATTACAGACATGACCACAAGCATGAAGCATATTGTGGGACTCTGTTCTCACCGTCCCCCAGCACAATTTTGCTACTTCAAAAGGTTTGGCTCAAAATCAACGAATAACTAAACTAGTGGGTGCTTATCTGAAGAGAATGGCCCCACTTACTCAGCCTCAGAGTCCTGTAAGAGAAAGTCAGGTCTCTTTATAGGACTGGAATAAGTTTTTCGTATTGCACAGTACTACAGAGTGAGCACAGCAGAGGGAGAGCAAGCTGGACTCTGTAATGTGAGCTGCACTGACAATGGGAGAGTGAGCAAGAGTGAGAGCTGCACTGCCTCTGAGAACAAGCAGGACTCTATGGGAGTTTTCTGGATCTATTGTCCCTCATGTATCATGAATAAATTTGTCAGTGAAATTCTGGTTGCCAAAGAACCCAGCCTGGTTGTGACATGCCAGGTTGAGCTGTCAGCACTGACAGGTAGAACAATGATCTCTAATGCCTGAACTTGAGCTAGCCCCATTGGGAAGTGACTAAGAGGGAATAAGTAGGAAATGCATTATGTTATTTTCACGGCCACTTTTCTGACTATAACTCCATTATGAGAAAGATCATGTGCACCTATTGGCAGGATAAATAGGAGGGAAGGTCTCCTTCCTCTCCTTATGTTAGGCTGAGAAGTGGCACTAAATTATTCTGATCGCAGAAAGACTGTCCAGTAAAATAGAATTTGAAGCCCCCAGGGACGTGTTGAGAACAGAGGCTTTTACACTATTTAAAAAAGCAAGAGACAAAACCCCTCGCCAAACTCCTTCACTCTTTATTACCAGCAGCTGCAATGCTGCATGTGTCCGGATGCCTTGTAAGTGCCAAGGGGAGTAATGGAGGTGGGACAGCATGTGAGCAGATAAAATAGATGGTAGCTTCCCCTCAGCAGCAAGTTTAATTATTTGCACTATCGTAGGCTCAAGAAAAAAAATTATACATGTTGGGAAATGATTCGCCCAGCTTCCTGCAGCAGGCAGATTATGAAAAATATTCACTCTTGCTGGTTCATGACAAAAGGAGGTCTTTAAATATTCAGATCCTGCACGTGCCTTTGGAATGGGGGGAAAAAAGGCAGGAGTCTCCTACAAAAGGAAGAGTGTGAGAGCATGCAGGGAACAAAGTAGCATTCATTTCTCTGCATGAAGTAAGATGCCTTCAAGAAGTGAACCAAATCAAACATTAAACCAAAGAAAATCCCTTCCTCTAAAGTACCCCTTTCTCTGCATGTCCCAGAACATCCCGTCTTCTTCCTTCCTGTATAGGGACTGGAGCACACACAGTCTTTGTGTCATGTCTTACACAGGACTTAGTACATCGTTAGTGCTTAACAAATACAGAATGATTTATATTTTCAAACATGGCAAGTGATTTTGGGTGTCCCAGATTTTTGGGTGACCAGCCTGAGATACTTTAAAGGAGCCTGATTTTCCAAAAGTAGAGTGCCAAACCCTCAGAAAATCAGAACCTTTTGTAGTGTCTCACTGCGTGAGGCACCCAAAATCACCAACTACCGTTAAAAATGTAGAACAATAAATAAATATCACAACTACTATCATGCATTATATGGGTGCAGACCACTGGTCATGTGATGTCTCCAATCTATGTGCATCCTCTGGATGTGTCATTATCTAAACCACAATTTGAGGTTATATACGATTCACTCAGCAATGCTAGTTACTCCTGCGTGACCAAATCCTGCAGTTCTCACTCACTTCTGTCTCAGGAAAGTCTCCCACCGAAGTCAATGGCACTTTCACCCAAGCGAGGGCTCAGCTCTGATGTGCACAGCAACCTCAACTTCTGTTAACTTCAGCGCTTGCAAAAACAGGGCCTAAGCAAGGAGTGGCGGGATTGGGGTGAGGCATGATAAAGCCCCAGTGGCCTGAATACTGGATGGCGATTAGGAAAGTGCATGCTGCACCTTCTGAATGGATTAGGAGCCAGTTCTGAACACACTACTAATGTGTATGCATCACTACATACAGCTGCCTCTGACTTCTGAAGGCAGAATGTCTTTGCTTGCTGGCACAGTGCACCTCTCTATCCCCCTTCTCGTTGTTACTTTGGCTGCTAAAGCCACAATATAGCCCTTCGTCTCTGTATTAACAAAGCACTGGTTGATCAATGCATTAGTGCAAATACAATATGAAAAATGAAGCTTGACTAGTTTACATTGTAGATGTAACCTAGTATAGAGCCCAGTTTGTGGCTGCTTCAAGAGAGCATCTGGATCTCCTGCCTGGATACTCAATGCTGCACATAGATGCACAAAATGGGTATTTGCATGTCTGTGTGCCAATCTGAGCCTCCAAATGGGGAGATTTGGATGACCTGCCAGTAGTGGTGTTTGAAAACCAAGTTTGGAAAGCATTGTGGGAGAAAGAAGAGACTTTAGGACTTGCCTCACAGGGAGAATTCCTAATTGGAGCTGGAAACACAGCGCTGGTCATGATGGTTGTTTCTGCCACTGGGACCTCAGTGGTGTTCAGCAAGAGTGCAGAGCCTAGATAAAAAACAAAAGAGAAGAGCAGACATGCTGTTGCCACTAACCTCTGGATGCAAGGTTTGTAAAAGGCCCATCAGAACATTCCTTTAAGCACCTTACCTAGTCTAGTTCCGATTGTGTTAACTGGTCCCTGTTTCAGGGGGATAACATATTACAAAAGGCATTTTTCAATTTAGTTTGGATGCAGTCAATACAGCTTCACATACTCTAGGGCCCTATTCAGGAAACATACTTAAGTGATCTGGCTATCTTCTTCACACACATTATTTTTCTGCTTATGCATAATTTAGGATTCATTTTCTTTGCTGGATCCACAACAAAATGCATTTGTTAAAAAAATTAATTGTAAGTGAATCTTCGTGCTGGTGAAAAATACCAGATTAACAGCAATACTGTTGGAGCCCTGTCTGTTCCTTTAGGCTAAAGGTCACTCATCATAACAAGGAGGAACTGGAAACAGAGATATTTTCTTGCAGAGGGCATAGGGAGTGGAGGAAAATGCAAAGGTTGCTCTCTCTGCACAGAGCCAGAGAGGGCTGAGGCTGTGGGAATGATCAGTGGGTCCAAAATGCTGACAATACAGTGGCTGAAAGCTTCCACATAAGCTTTGCTCCCACTGCCTTGGGGTTGGAGTACCTGCGAAAGAAGGGAGATTAGGTTGCACTGAACCCTGCCTGGTGTGTAGAGGATTCCAGTTCTGTCCTCACCCTCCCAACTCCTGTATGCTTCCCCTACAAAGAAACCTGGTTATTTGGCTTGGGTTGAATTTCACCATTGCAGAATAGAGAAATCATGATGCAACAATACTTTACTGTTAGCTCCCCATGGTGCCCTCTCTAGCTCTCAACTACCTTACTTACCCATGCCTCTTAATTTCTTTGTTCTCTGCAATATTGTGGGCCAGGTCATCCACTGGTATGAACTGGCATAGCTCCACTGCAGTCAATGACTACACCAGCGGAAGATCTGGCCCTTAACATTTCACTTTGTGGGTGTATTATTTAACTCTGAACAGTGTTTTTGGGATAGTGTGTATGGTAGATGCTACTCTGTCTTATTACTGTTTTCCTTTAGTGGCTCTACATCTAAGCAATAAATGTCTCCTCTGATTTATACTATTGTATAAGGGAAAATGTTCCTGGAGGCAGGTAGTTTGTATGCCACATTTCAGCCTGGTGATAGTTCAATGTCCAGGATATAAACCACTGAATACTGTGGGTTTATGAGAGCAAAGTTGAAATTGTGGGGGGAGTGCAGGGTAGTGTTTGTGTGTGTGTGTCTGTGTGTTGGGGATGGGGATGGGGATTGAGAGATGATGGGGCAAAGAGGACAATACGGGATGAAAAGGAAAGCAAGGGATGGGGGGAAGGAAGCAGAGGCAGGATTAAGAGAAAGTAAATAAGGAATTGTGGAAGGGTGAAGGATCTGGCTGGCTTGGCAGGAGGATGTGAAGAGGATAAAAAGTAAGGAGGACTTATCTGAAGTAAAGCACAGAAGCTTAGGACACCAATCTCTAGTGACAAGACAGACAGGACAATGACAGCACCAATGGTCTCATGCTCAGAGTATTTAAGGTGGAAAGATAGGTTTTGTTTCACTGAAAGCTGAATATAAAGGATTTATGAAAACAAGGTAAGTGCAAATCCTGTGTCCTGCACTGAAAAAACCTCCCCCTCTGCCTTTAGCATACCCCGCCCCCTTGTTACCTGCCATTCATTCCCTGTGCCTACTGGTACTCCCTCATACCTTCTAGTGAAGGGAAGTGGCTGTACTCCAGGTTTCCGATCTGCCATGGAGGAGTGAGAGAGGTGGGAGAGCCCTGGGTCCAGCCGCAATCCCCTTCTTCAAACGAACAGTAAAAGCCAGGGGGGAGCTTTTCTGCAAGAGGGAGAGTCCAAAAAAACACAGAAGAGCTGATGAGTGGATTCCTGGGCACAGGCAGAAGGAAAGCAGTGAATGTTTTCCCAGGGTTATTTTGGAGCAGGCTGACTCTTCCCATCTTCACAATGGCCATTTGCTGTTGCCCATCATGCCACGGGTGACAAGGTGGCGGGGGTGGGGGAAGGTAACAACACTTCAAGGTGTGACTGTTGGCTGAAAGAGAGGGGCAAATCCCTGCATATGAGACATTGCAAGGTTTTCTATTTACTTTGTCTCTGCAGCTTCTAGGATCTAGGTTACAAAACAAGAGATGATTTTCCTAACTTCCGCCCCTCCCCCCAACTCTACCCAGGCAGGGAAAATCCTCATCAGTAAAAGCGACAAAGGGTCCTGTGGCACCTTATAGACTAACAGAGGTATTGGAGCATAAGCTTTCGTGGGTGAATACCCACTTCATCGGATGCAAGCAGTGCAGTGCTTGCATCCGATGAAGTGGGTATTCACCCACGAAAGCTTATGCTCCAAAACCTCTGTTAGTCTATAAGGTGCCACAGGACCCTTTGTCGCTTCTACAGATCCAGACTAACACGGCTACCCCTCTGATCCTCATCAGTAAAGCACTCTTAGCCTCCTTCCTTTCACTGAGGTCAGTGCAGTCCAGTGGCTCAGGCCCAGCCCTGAGAGTCTGGAGACCCAGGTTCTAGTTTCAACTCGGCCCCTTATTCTGCTCTGATCTCAAGCAAGTCATTGCACTTCTTTGTGCCTCAGTTCCCGCATCTGTGAAAGGGGGATAGTAATACCTCCTTGCCTTTGGAATGCATTTAGGGATGAAATGTGAACATTTTATTCACATTTGCAATTTTGAAGCTCACTCTTTCATTTTGTTACTAGCTTGGGTTTTTTAACAAGGTTCTGCATTGTAAGTCTTAATGATTTATTGGACACTGGCTTCCTGTCTCTATGGTCTGGTCTACACTACAGTTAGATCGATGCAAGGTAGCTTACATTGACCTAACTATGGTAGTGTCTACACTTCAATTGTATCTGCCCCGGTACGCCGACCTAATAACTCCACCTCCATGAGCGGCATAGAATCAAGGTCGGTGTAGTTAGGTCAATGCAGTGTCAGTGTAGACACTGCCTTGCTTATGTCAACTGTTACTGGCTTTCAGGAGCCGTCCACAATACCCCACCTTGACAGTACAATTGGTACAAGCACCTCTGGTGAGAGGACAGACAGTCCCTTAGCCCATGCCTTGTGAGTCCAAGTCAGTTGGCACTGGCCAGCCATGAGTATCTAATTGCAGGGTGGACAAGATATTTTACACACACACACACACACACACACACACACACACACACACACACACACACACACACACACACACACACACACACACACACACACGTAAAGCAGAGTAATAACCCCTTTTAGCAGGAGTGAGAGTGAACAACAACTAGGCTGACCATACGTACCGTTTTAAACGGGACAGTACCATTTTTTCATATTTCCCGACCGTCCCGTCGTTTTAATATAAATGTCAATTTTGTCCCGTTTTTAATAAACTATATATAGTTTTTATTTTTTTGTAAAAAACTGAACGCTGGCTTGTTGCGGCTGCCCCTCGTCTCCCCGCCGAGCTGCTGAGCGGGGAGACAAGGGGCGGCGGCTTGCCGCGGCTGCCCCTCGTCTCCCCGCCGAGCTGCTGAGCGGGGAGACAAGGGGCGGCGGCTTGCTGCGGCTGCCCCTCGTCTCCCCGCCGAGCTGCTGAGCGGGGAGACAAGGGGCGGCTTGTTGCGGCTGCCCCTTGTCTCCCCGTCTCGTTTTTGTCTCAAGGAAATATGGTCAGCCTAACAACAACTACACTTCAAAACAACACTGGGGTTGCACAGGGTGGTTTGATTAGCAGCATAGAATGACTGGATTCGTTGAGTGATTGAATTAGCCACTGACAAGTTGTTGTAACTAACTCAAGCTGTTGCATCTCCACTACATTACTTCAGCCCAGCCCCTGGATAGGCCAGCTAGCTCAATCTTAAAGCACCACTTTGTGCAGCCAATTAGTTCATTTTCTCATCCATTATCATTGCAAAGCTTTGAGATCTGGGACCTCTGTCTTGGGGTGTTCCTTTACCGCTCCCACTGGGACCATTAGGTCTGAAACTACAACTTGTGATTTTTGTGTGGGGAGATGAATTAGGGGTAATACTCGAGTTACAACTCCAGCTAATTGTGCTAGGAAAACACACCCACAGACACTGAATGCGAAGCAAGGAGTCACAGGGAAATGATTTGGTAAAGGTCACTGGCAGTGCCATTAATGTTTGCAGTAGAAACACAGGATCCTGAACACGTATCTTCGCAAGAAAGTGAAGGAAGGATGGATTCTCCATTACGGTGTTTTGAAAATGTGATTTCAATATAGCTCACATAATCCTGCTAGCGATTGGGGAGCTGTGAAGGGCAATTTAAAAAACAAAAGTGAATGCAGTGGTGACTGACAGCCCTGAAACTGAAACTACCTATCTTCTCACGTGTATTTATTTAAAGTATATATGGCCCTCATCACTGCAGTATCTGAGTTCCACAAGATTTAATAAAATGCTCCCCTCCCCCACTTCTTCATTTGCAGGAGTAGTTTAAAAGATCGTTTCCTCACTCTACCCCCGAAGTTTTCTGTTTATACAAGAAGTATCATCTTGTCAGCAACTGTACAAGAGGCCTATCATTCAAGATGCTGAGCACTGTCAATGCCCATTCACGCCATAAAGATCACAGGACACAGCTCCTCACAGGATTAGGCCCTAAACGTCTCTGCTCTCCCAAAGTGCCTCACTGCTGACATAGATCGGTTAAGAGGGTAGTCCATGGCCTCTTCAGTTCTTGGTCTCTCTACAGGAGGCCAGTTAGTCACTGCTGTGATGATTGTGTCTGTGATGTAAACATCTGATTTTCTAGGTGGGAACTGGACTGACAATCACCAACTCATTCCATGTAGGCCACCAACAGTCATCACATGTCCATGGCTTTCAAGAGGGACTGCTAGGGCTAGCTTTGAACTTGGGACCTACCGTGGAAGTGAAAATCTCCTTAGCCCATAGCCATCCAATCTACCATAAACCAAACCTTTAAAAGCACATTTACGGTTTTGCCTTTTAAAGTCTCCAGATTTGTGCAGCCTTCCCTACACTCTAGGCTAAGAAGACAGAAGCTTCACTGTGTTTTACCCATCTATAGAACTTGATTATTTCATCATCTCAGCCTCAGGCTGGGATCTGAATAAAATGACAGAACCAGGTGTGCCCTGAATTCCTATTGAAACATCTCAGTGTGGTGTCTGATTGAATGCATTTTCTTGTCTGGGATGCTGTAAACAAGCCCAAGCAGTGGGGGTGACATCTAAGCAACAAACCCTGCCTGGAGGCTAGAAAAAGCTGTAGCTCAACTCATTGTGATGTATAATAGAAATAGAGATGTATAATAAAAGCTATTACTATCACAGTGCATCTCTTTCCTCCTCCTCAAATATGTCGTTATGAATTGCTGAACGTCCTGCACGCTAGATGTGCTGCATTCTCAACTACTATTGTTTAATGCTTCATATATGTAAAAAAGCAATGGCACCAATTTATTGCCATTCCAAGGAAAGCTTTCAGGATAGAGCCACTCTAAACACATTACCTTGATTCTTTGGATTTACACACAGCAGGCGCTCATTAGCATTACACAGATTAGTGAGGGCTCTATGCACTGCACAGAAGAAGAAAAAAACTTTCTGGATTGAAAAGGTAATATCCACATACACAGTGCACGTTTCCGAACTCCTTAGCTAGGCAAAACTCACATTGTCTTCAGTGAGAGTTCTGCTTGATTAAGGAGAGCAGGAGTTTTATGAGGGTTGGTGAAACCTATTGTGTTGGATAGCATTAGAGACAGGCAACCCTCAAAAGGTTCAAACCTCAGTAGGTATGTCTACACTGCAACGTAAGCTTGAGCTTAAACTCGGGCGCAAACCTAACTCCCCTTGTTTCTACACTGAAATTGTGCTAACTCAGGGCTTGGTCCCAGTGTCTCAGGACCTGCAGGGTTCAAGCACGAGTCAAGCTAGGACCCAGGGTTCCAGCCCTATCACTTTGCAGTGTAGATGCACCCCAATTTACTCATGTCCTAGGAGTCCACCAGAAGTATCCCACAATTCCATGGACTGACTTCCTTAGTTCTCGCTATCCCAACCATCTCCAATCAACAACTGAAAATAGAAACCACCCACTTTGCATGGGTGGGGCGTATCGTAGGCCAGGGGATGCCAAGTTTTCCCAAACAGCTAGGCATGGCCCTGCCCATGCACCACCCCAAGGCCCACTTCTGCATCCCGTTTTTCCCCCATGGCCCCAGCACAGACTGCTCCTCTTCCCATCTTTGCTAAGATTCTCCCCTGAAGCAGGTGGGGGTTGGGGCTAGGGTGGGCCGCCCGGCTGGCCCGGGCCGCTCAGTGCTCTGACTGGCCAGCCTGGCTGGGATGGTCTGGGACTCAGGGCAGCTCGGGTGGGGCTCCTCTGGCTGTGGGGGTGGGGGCAGGGCAGGGCCCAGGGATAGCCTCCCTGCATGGGGGTTCATGCACCACCCATGTCCCTTGGCGTACAGCAGCAGCTCAGTGAGTCAGTATTAATCCACTGGCTTCTGATCAGTGAACTGCAAGCACACCACTGGAGAACCCCCTGGGTTTGCAATGGAGACCGGACTGAACAAGCCTTTTGCAAAGCATGCTGCTTCATGGTCTTGGGCACACAGCCAGATTTTGGTGACTCTCTGGTGCAAGGCCAATAAAACTGTGGTCTTCAGCAAAAGCACCAGGAATGATCATGTGTACCCGGAGATAGCTAAAAAGCTGGCAGCTTTGCCGTTTTTCCAGACTGGTGACCAGTGCAGGGAGTGTATTAAGAAGCTAAAAAGCGAGTACCAGACAACCAGGGACAAGAACCGCACCTCAGGCAACTCACCAACAGCATGCCCATTTTATGAGACGTTTGACCAGGTGCTAGGCACTACACACAACCATGGTTCATGATGACCTGGTCAGTCGGGATGGTGCTGGGCTAGCCCCTGAATCTAGCCAGGAGACTGATGGGAGCCAGCAGCAGGCTCCAGTGAGGAATATGAAGTGACTCTGTTTATGAAACCAGTCTCAAAGGAGGTTGTGGATCAGCATCAATAGCAAATTCTAGGTCCCTACTTGGAAGGGCTATTTGACCCCATCTCATCCTGAAGAACACTCTGCTGGTGAGCTTGCAGCAAACCCAGTGGAGACAGAAGCTGCTAGAGAGCCCGGTAACTTTCTGACTCCAATATAGTTTATTATTACAGTAATGGGAAAGATGTCTGCTCTAAGAAGCACTGCAAAAGTTATGAGAAGCCCCAGCTACCAGCATGTATCTGCTAAAGGTGGATTATATCACGCCACCTTGGCACCCACTTCTCCCACCTCCCCTCCACCACATAGAGTTCAAAATGGCATCTGGGAATTTGAAACATTAAAAACCAGCTTTAAAGAGTATTTTCACTGCAGAGTCACAGATGTTTGCTAGGGTCATTCATGTTTTCCTTGCAGTAGTAAGGGCTTGAAATTGGCAGCTTTGTAATCACTCCACAGTCTGTGGAACAGCCTGGAAACAGTGAACTCAGTGTGTGCGTTTGGGAAACCGTTTTCTATTTCCAAATCTAGTCCATTTCAGTTAGAGATAGTCCATGCAGTCTGCGGGTCACAAAATCACTTCTCCCAAGTGTGAGTGGGGTGTCTGTTTTTGTCCAGAACTGTGATGGGTTTGAAGAGGAGGAAAGCTATAGAGTTCCGAGTGTTTGCATGCAGCAATAACCGGCTAAGCCATGTGGAAGCTAACAGAGCATCCTGTTAAATCCCTCATGGATTCTGACACAATCCTGGTTGCTGATAGCTGCCAACTTTTCCTGAAGCCGGAACTCCAGATAGTCAGTCACACTGTAGGGAAGGGCATATTTTCCAGGCCCTTCTCTATAGCTGACTAGCCCACTCCACCCACAGTCACCATATGTTTGAATGCTTCTGCTGTACACACTGCAGGTTTCCCCACCAGCAGCTTGGAATAACTTCTCCCTTTGCCAAAAAAGGGCACCCCAAGAAGAGTTATGTCCTCCAAAACGTGAAAGGCCAGAAATGATGGAAAAAGCCTTTTACAGCAAGGGCACTATTCTGCCCCCTCGCATGCCAAGTAGTTCTGCAATTTTAATAAAAACAGAAAAAAGGTTGTGATTTTAAACAGAGCACATTGTCTCTGCACTTTTGTAACTGCGATTAACCAGATGCGCCCAGAGAGAATATGTGGACTGAAGCATCCTCATCACAATATATGGTGATTCAGTTTTGAAATGTAACATTATGTCCTTGTGATTCTACAAGAATTAATTTTGTGCTCCTCCATAGAGCTATTTTAGACAATCTTTTGTTTCGTGTCCTATTTCAGGCCCCTCAATTTCTACTGCCTGCTGTTCATCAAGAACTCAATCCCTGGCCCAACGTACCTTCCCGGACCATTCCGAAATGAAGCGTTTCTGTGATGAAGTTATGGTCGGTGTTCGTGAGGGGGCTGAGCAATGGTCCTGTCCCAGAAGCAGAGGGATACACGACTGGCATGCTGGCATGCTGAGAGGCAGGAGGGCAGGCTGAGGCTAGCTGCCTAGGTGGAGGACAGGGTTTCAGAGAGGGAGCAGGTGTTTGCAAAGCAGTTTCGGGAACAGGAACCGTGGCTAAGGTAGAAGGAGAGATCTCAACAGAGAGAACTATTTCAGCAACTCATCTCCATCATGGCTGCAAGAGCACCAGCTCCTGCTGCCTCCCCAACAGCATGGCCCGATTCCCCTGCAGCATACCCCCAGGCATGCAGTAGCTTGAACAACTCCATGTCCAGGTGGTCCATGTTTTCAGGCCCCATGAGTGGCTAGCCAGGGCAACTAAACCCCATGAAGCCTTCCTTCTTGAATCTCTTTCCTGTGGATACCTCCACTCCACTCTCCCAGCACCAAGTGCATGGAAAATGGGGAAAGAAAGGAAAAGAGAACACGGGACCAGGGGACATGTAGCGGTAGGGGGTTGGGCTGGATTTGCATTGCTCCCAGAATTTTTTTTAAAATGTTCTTCTGGTACTTGTTTTTGGGTGTTGTAAAGGCAGCAGGCCTGTCCAGCACTGGGTGACTGTTGTGCTGTTTTAATACCTGATTACAAATAAAGCCTTTTAGGTCATCAAGAAATGTTATTGCTATCACTCATTACACGATACCATCATGAGTTACAATACTAAAGCGAAAAACATGAGCAGGAGCAATTCTGAAGCAAACACTATTTGTCTATTTATCCAGGTACAGCAATTCACATTTCAATACATTCTATACATAAACCTATGCTTCCCCCCCAACTTATTATTCATCATGTCATTCATAATTACATTGCATGAAAATCAAGTTCACACACACCTCAAGCACTAAATCCCCCCCCGTCCCAATTTAATTAGCCCCACTCTCCCCACAAGCATTTTCAGACAGGTACTATTCCCCCTCTTCCACTGGGCCATGCAAATCCATAATGCGAGAACGCAAAGCACCCCTGGACTTCTGTTGCCCTGTTACAACCACAGTGGTAGTTGTACATGCTGGCTGAGTGTATCAATTCATCATTCCATCACAGCCATGGTCTATTCAGGGGGAAATGGCTCACTGCTGGCTTCACAAAGTTTGTGAAGAGCACAGCAAGCCACAGTAATATGGACAGCACTGATGACATCCAAACGAGGCTGTAGACCTCTCCAACATGTATTTTAATCTGCCAAAATCACAATCACCATTCTATGTCTGCTGAGAATGTAGTTAAACCTTCTTTTCCCAGGGCCTCTGAAATCAGGGTACGATTTCATAAGCCAAGGCAAAAGAGGCACACAAGGTCCCCAAGAATAATGGTAGGGATCGTAACTCTGTTTATGTCAAGGTCATCTGGTGGGAATAACATCACAGTCTGTCCAGGAATGTAGAATCCTGAGCTGCGAAAAACTCTGGCATTGTGAACTTTCAAGCCCACGTTGACGTTCATAAATCTGCCTCTGTGGTCCACCATAACAACGGCGTACCACCCTTTGTGGTTTATGTATTCATGTGCTCCTTGAGGAGAGCTAATTTTGGGTACGAGTTCCATCACTAGCCCTGGCACAGTTAAACCCCATTCTCTCAAAGTCAGCAGTTGCCTCTGGAATATCTTTAATGCCCCAACACCTTGGGATAAACCATACTTCCAACTGCCTCAGATACCCGTGCCTCGAATTTCTCTTCAATCAATTTTCCAACCCCAAAAAGGTTGGCAACGAACCTGTAGCAGTCTGGGATAGCCAGCTTCCAGACATTTATAGCAACCTGCTTCTAGACTGGCAAGGGTATTCTCAGGCACGTTTCTTTAGGCTGGAGGGTTGGGGCAAGCTGCTCACAAAGCTCCAGAAATGTAGCTTTCTTCATGCAAAAGTTCTGGACTCACTGCAGGTCATCCCAGGTCTGCACGACCATGTGATCACACCAGTCTGTGCTTGTGGTCCTGCACCAGATGCACTGGTCTACACAGCGGATATGACAATTGTACTGAGCAGCATCTGCTGGGTGTGAGTTTGCCATGCCAGGGTACTCCTCCTCCTCCTCCTGCTCCATCATGAAATCCATCGGGTACCTTCGGTGGGACAGACGCCACCATCAAATTGTCCACCAGCTCCCACGGATGGTCTGCCAGTTTCCTGACACAAGAGCAAAAGCACAGCCAAGAGAAGTTCTTCAAAAGTTCTCCATGTTGCTGGCTCCAGTAGGTGGGAGCACACAGAGCAAAATGACTGCTCAGCAGGTGGTGTTGGCAGGTCATTCAAATACACAGTAAATTTTTTTCACAGTGCATCATGGTCATATGGCTAGAGCTGCCACATTTCGGGAGGGTGCCAGGGGCTCTCGGATGTGGTTGGTCTGACTCGGGTCAGTGCAGTGTGGACGTCAGAGCCCCAGGCATGAGGAAAAAGTCTTAACATAGGGTTAAGAAACAGTGCAGATGACATTAGTCAGCTGACTTGAGTCCCACTACCCCCGGGCTTACATTGCAGAGTAGACATGCACAGTGGGACCAGTGTATGCTGCCTACTGTGAAAAAGGGGAGAGTGGCAGGTTCCAGGGATTCTGAGAGGGAGCAGAGGCCATGTTGGGACCTCTCAATCTAAGAAGAAGGATGTAGTGATGACAGCTCGGTTCTTCTCCAAGTATTTTCAAACTTTCAGAATGGTTCAGGTTTGGTTTGAGAAGTAGGTAAAAGTTCTGGGATTTCTGATATTAACCCACATATCCCATCCTTTAACAGCAACACTAATTAACCTTTGGAACAAACTTATGGAAGGATGTGGTGGATTCTCCATCACTTGAAATCTTTGAATCAAGATCAGACGTCTTTAGAAAAGATATGCTCTGACTCAACCATATAAAAAGGGCTTGATGCAGGAATTACAGGTCAAATCTTATTTCACGTGCTATTAACAAGGACGGACTAGATGATCATTATTGTCCCTTCTGGCCCTAAATAAAATCTATGAATCGTTACTGGATATGGAAGGTAGTTTCAGATCCTGGGTCAAAGGAGCATCTAAATGTGAGAACACTTGAAGCATCTGATAGATCTTGAACACTGTAGCTGCCTACATATATGTTTTTCATTACTACTTGGTCTGCCAAGTTCCATCAGAAATGAAGTGCAAAAAGGAACTATCCATGTCACCACAGTAAATAAAAAGAGATTTTCTTGTAATGTCAAATGGCTTTTTTTGAGATCATAACTGGTGGAGATCGGAATTCTGTCAGATGTAACCCTTTCAATGTAAAGAGGGGGAGAAAGGTTTGTAACTTAGCAAAGGTTTATGCAAGACAGAAGAGAGCATTTACAGAGAGCATTGCATGGCAACATGCCACCACCCCATTTCTTCTCTGGGTAGCTTCTGTTGAGTCATATCCATCACCAATGCACAGATGAATCAGCTGGTTTTCCTCACAGATTTTCAGCCGGATAGTATATGGGGCCCAGTAGAATTTCCTATGCTTTGCAGTCATTTGCTCACTCTGACTAAACACACATTTCTAGTCTAGATGGTAGGAATACTCATCCTCCCACAGACATAAATGCACATTCCTTCACCCACACACAGAGTGGAGTTTGAGTCACCGGAGCCAGAAATGGGACTTGAGCCCTATAACAAAACTTTCCATATTCTTTTATTTGGTAACACGGGAATGTGAATTTAAAAGAATGTCTTTCCCTTATCTCCAAATTCCTCTCCTGCTTTTCCTAGAGCAGCTGCTTTTCAAACTTCAGAGTGACTCCCTCTTCAGGTATTAGGGCTACCTTTTGAATGGGGGAGAGTTTTGATCAGTCACAGGGGTGATGTTATCCTTGGGAATTGTTCCCCCCACCCTAACGTTTTCAGGTGTGTAAGTGCAGTCCATACATCATAATCCACAATACACATAGTAGGGTTAGCTCATCTGGCATCAGAGCGTCTTCAGCCTTTGATTTGCTATTCCCTCACCCATGGAACCACGCATATACGGCACTCTGAGATGAGGGATGCTCTTGAACCAAAACCCCAACACCTCCTGCACTGGAAAAGTACAGATCTAAACTACTGGGGATAAATGCTTTGCTTTCGTAAAGCAAAACTGTGCCCATTTATGCGAGAAGAGAATTTGGCCTTTCATCTCTATCTTGCATCATAGCAGCCACATTACCTATATGGCTGTATTTCATCAGGGGGCCAGGGGCTGCCTTTACAGCAATTTCCAATCCTTGTGTATGAATTTGCCAGCAAAGACATAGGATGATCCACTCCCTGAAATCTTAATTCGCTCTTCTACTTCTTTCACTCTCGCCCACCCATGATCCCTATGATGGCCACAAATGCAGAGCTTCAACCCCCCCCCCCACAATACTATCAAAATAGAGAGAACAAAAAGACATAAACCAGCTTGATTAGATGCAGCCAGGTTCCCCTGCAATCAGAGGAAGTTGATCTTGTAGGATCCCCCTGGCTCAAGTGAACCTAACATGATCACAGGATGACTGGGGGAGAAACCAAGTTTGCTGCCCATATTCAGTTGGGGAAATTCCTTTACAAGCACACTGTTGCCAATCTGTTACATCTGTACATATGACCCCAAACCACCATGGTTTGGCATCTGATTCCATTTTGCTTCTTTGAAGGGGTCTCTTTTCCCTGCAAGACTGTTTGATTAAAAATCAAACAGCAACATTTCTTTTCTCCAGGGGTCCCTGATTCTACTTACTCTACAAAGACTAATTGGCTGTATGCAGCAGGGTTTCATTGGCCATTAATAAGTAAAGAGGTGTTAACAGACGGCAGGCTTTAGGGATAATTTTGAGCCAGGAAAAGAACAGAACAAAACAAAAGAAAAAAAAGAAAAGGCAAAATTGGTATCTTCAAAACCAAAAGAAATGGTAGAAAAACACAAGATCTTGAACTTCATAAAGAGAGAAACCATCAGTTAATAATTTGGCTTGACCCTTTCTGACAGTTCTTTTGTGTATGTGGCAGCACTGCTCGGGGAAAACATAAAACAAAAAACCCAACAACCTACAACAATGATTCATTTTTTTCCATGCTTGAAAACACTGATGAAAATATTTAAGTTGTCAGGACTAAATGACAACCTTAATGCTGAAAAAGATTTGGTACACTGTGTGTTGGTCTTATAAACCAACGTAATTGATGTGTAAAATGTTTGATCATTTTTTGTTCTGCAAAAGAACCTTATGCCAACAATAGGCAATGTCCCATATGGTCAGGGCAGCTCTGCAACAGCAGAGAATTTAATAATAGAACTGAATGGGCTAGTACTTATGAGCTAAGCAGGGGTGGGCTTGGTTAATACTTAGATTGGAGAACCCAATTGTGATGGGGTAAACAAACTCTACACTGGGCCTGAAGGGGCTAAAAGGCAATAGGGGACTCAAGTAGCCTCCTGAACATGCTCTAACTGGAGGAGTGGGTTAAAAGACACTGAGAAACCCAGGCACAGGGGGTGGACAGGTTGCAGGAGGGAGAAATCCTTCTTTAGGAAGCCAGACAGCAGGCTGAGTCTGAGAGGGGACCACAGAGTGAGTAAGGCCCACAGGCAGTACCTTCTCCAACCATCACCCCCTTTGAGAACCAGCAAGTCCTTGGTCCTTTTGACTCTTAAAGTGACTGACTGACCTTCAGGGGCCATGCCCCAAACTGAAGGGTCATATGAGTAGGAAGTAGCCCAGAGCAGCAATCAGACTCGCTGCATGGAGGACCCTTCCAGTGTTGGTTCCCACCTGGCCCTGGACCATTCCCCTTACCACACCCCTTTTGGGGGCCAAGGCCCATCTACAGGCGAAAAGCCAAAGATTCCCAGCTTAGGTCAGGGACAGGCACGTCTAGTGCTCTTTTAGAGAAGGCAAAGAACTGAAAGTCAAGTGCGCTAACCACTAGGTTTTTCGGACAGCCGGGCAGCCTATCACACCAATGGAAACCTAGGTACTGAAGGAAGTGACTCTAGAGGTGGCACTCTTCTCACGCCCTAGAATGAAGGGTCACAGTGTTACTGAGGATGCTGTCTTTCAGAGGAGAATATCTGTATTATGTTGTTGTGGTCAAACCCCAAATTGTCTATTATTCCCTCCCCTAGAGCTGGAAATGGGAACTCAGACATCTTGGCTAAATTCTAAGGTAGTTAATTATATTCTGCTCATGTTTTACTCTCATGGTATTTTCAGCTGGACATAGTGGGCCAAATTCTCTGCCTGCATAACTCCATTGACTATAGATGTCGACATTTCAATGGTGGGTAAAATGAGCGATATATGGTGTATGCATTTCATGTCACTGGGAGAGGGGCATTGGCTGCTTGGCCAGCTGACCCACCATGGTGTGGGATCTGGCAACTAGGGGCACAAGCAACCCCCCAGCCAGTTAGTGTGTGCATATTGTGGCTGGCCAGAGACACTAGCCAGAGGTGCATCCTCCTTGTCAGAGAAACAATAAACATGCTCCCATCGGTCTGTCCTATTCCAGAAGGATGGTTCTTGGATCGTAATAACAGCTGGTACAGCTCTACTTCCCACACTACAGTGCTCCTAACGGTACACACTGAGACAGGATTTCATGCACAGCAGATTCATGACATAAAAACACATATATAGCTGATCCATTTATTGGGCTGTGCAAGTAATATAACTTTCTGCTAAAAATGAAGTGAAATATAGTCAATGGTAAAGAGAATTCTAACTGTCACCATTTATTGTTTTTAATTAAATATTTAAATACAATAAAAATCCCATTACATTTTTTTAAAGCTACGCTTGAAGGTTTTTAGACAAAAGGGGGATTTTTCGAGATCTGTAAGTGAGAAATTTTTAAGTGCATTTTAATTTTAATGCAGTGTTTCAGAGAAGGGACTGGATGGCTCAGGAGATTGGGAATGTGAAACACAGCTTTATCTAGGTTGCCAGTTCAACTCTGCTCCAGGTCAGCAGTGATGCTACATACAATGCTGTCATGAAAACCTGTTTGCTGTGAACCAGTGGGTATGTGAACATTGCAGCTGGGAGTGAGCCTCCGACCCTGGGTACACAGACTCAAGCCAACATGCTACAAATTGTGTGGATGTTGCAGTTTGGATGTCAGCTCAGGCTCTCACGCCCACCTGACCCCTGGGTCTGAGCTCGAGTGGCTAGCCAGGTCTCCGCTGGAGCTATAACATCTATACCAGGGGTCGGCAACCTTTCAGAAGTGGTGTGCCGAGTCTTCATTTATTCACTCTAATGTAAGGTTTTGCGTGCCAGTGATACATTTTAACGTTTTTAGAAGGTCTCTGTCTATAAAAGTCTATAATATATAACTAAACTATGGTTGTATGTAAAGTAAATAAAGGTTTTTAAAATGTTTAAGAAGCTTCATTTAAAAATTAAATTAAAATGCAGATCACCCCCAGACCGGTGGCCAGGACTCGGGCAGTGTGAGTGCCACTGAAAATCGGCACGTGTGTCATAGGTTGCCTACCCCTGATTTATACACTACTATTTTTCGGGCCCTTGCTTGAGCTGAACTAGGGCGAGTCTCCCTACCCAGGCTGGGAGACTAACTAACAAATTTCACCTCTCATGGTAAAAACTCTTATGGTCATGTCAAAAGTTAACCATTTCAAAGCTGTTTGGTAGCCTATAAGAGCTATGTTGGTGCTCCTAGTTCAGATGTCAGTTATCCATTGTGTAAAACTTATGACACCATTGATTTGACTGGCACACTTGCTAGCAGTAAAGAGGGTGGAATTCTTCATGGTCTCCCATATTACTCCTAGGCTAGATATACAGAAGGATCACTTTTTGCCACTGTACAAATACAGTATACTATACTGGCAAAGCATTCCAAGTGTGGACAGAGCTTATATGGGCAAAGTTTCACTTTTGCCAGCATAGCTTAGTCTAGTTCCCCAGAAGTGAAGTGAGCTATACTGGCAAATGTGCAGTTTCATCACTATATCTGCAACTATGCTAGAGACCTCTACCAACACCGCTATATTGGTCAGGGATCACACCTCATCACACCCTGACTGACATAGTTATGCCAGAAAAAGTATGTAGTTCAACCAGGCCCTAGAGCTGGTCCCCCCAAGTCAGGATTCAGGTACTTATAGGGCAGCACAGAAGCTTCCCCAATTTGCTGTCCTTGATATATAGGGTGACCAGACAGCAAGAAAAATCAGGACAGGGGTGGGGGGGGGTGGGGTAATAGAAGCCTATATAAGAAAAAGCCCCAAATATTGGGCCTCTCCCTATAAAATCGGGACATTGGGTCTCCCTGTTTTGTGGAGAAGCAGAAGTATTCAGTCTACAGGACTGTCAATCCAGCACCTTTCATTAGCACTGAATTCACTTTAAAAAGGTTGAGAAGCATCAATGCGTTGTAGATACAATGCATGAGGTCGCAGATTTATCTAGGACTTGTCTTACTACAGTAACAACTGAAAAAAAAAGACCATATATCACAGAGCTCATTATATAGATGTCTCTGGAACAGTACAACCATCGGTGAAATATTCATGAGTGTAGACATTTAAGGCAAACCCAAGTAACTGAATGTCTCAAAACGTGTCATCATAGGCTATATGTCTATACTGTGAGCTAGGGCTGTGGTTCCCCTTCTCACATACACATACTTGCACTAGGTCTCGTTGAGCTAGCAGAAGTATAAATAGCAGCAGAGACACAGCCCCATAGGCAGAAGCAATGGAGGCATAGCGAAGCTGTGCCGAGTACATAACCACTGGTTTTCAAGTGGGTTTCTACTTGGCATGGCTCAGCTGTGACTTTTGCTGCTGCTACCTGTGCTGCCATGACTACGCTGCTTTTTACACTTGTGTTAGCTCCAGGAGAGCCAGTGCGAGTATGTGTACATGAGCAGGGAAATCCCACCCTTAGGCTGTAGCATAGACATAGCCTTAGACTACAGACTGCCCAGGAATGGCTATTTAAATAAGGAAAAGGAGCAAGAGCAAATGAATATTTTTGGGAGGAAGGATTGACTAGGGGTCAAAGCATAGGACTAGGAGTCAGGAAAGGTAGGTTCTTTCCCAGATTCATTCTGTGACCTCAGACAGGTCACTTCCTCAGTTATAAAGTGGGGTTAATATGCACTTTTCAAGCCTGCATAGCTATTTCCTCCCCCAGTTTTGCGATAGACTTTGAGATCCTTGGATGGCAGGTGTTATCAAAGCGCAGCTTTATGATTCTGTGGGCAACTGGTATAAAAAACCAGAATTACCCTGTATTCCTAATCAGGACTTTGGGACTGCCAAAGCAGTGAGAACTCCTGAGGATTCCATCTCAGGTTTTACGTGAGACCTTGTGCATGCCAGCGAAGAGACACTTTGAATGTGGATAGTCAATTCTAGGTAGACATCTAGATGTGTCCTACAAGGCTGTTGTTTCTCTCCCTATTAGCCTTCATGTGTTCATTCAAAGCTCCTGTGATTTGGCAAGCAACATTTGGCTCCCCTTTTCCAGAAGGGAGGTGAAAGGATGTAAACTGGTGGTCAGAATTTACTCACTGCACATATCTCCCTCGTCCTCTCCCTCTGCGCAGTCCCTGATGAAATCACATGCCTGCCCCAGTTTGATTACTGTTCCGTTCCAGCAGTTGAAGGAACCCTGTAGGGCCATTTTGGAGCCAGAAGATGATCCTAGAGAGAAGGAAAATAAGTCAATTAAGACTGCTGCATTACCCTCTTTTCCATATCCTTACTGCGGTGTCTGCTGGGATCCTAACCACATGGCCAAGGAATCATGGAAGTTAGAGAGGCAGAAGACCTAATGGATTACCCACTCCACCCCTCTGCAAATACAAGAATGTTCCCAGCAGTGCATATCATCATGACAGAGGATTAGCAGTTCTGCCCTTTCTTACCTTCTCAGTCTTGGTCACCATAGTCTGTTCATTACATCTGAGCAGCTTCTCATTTCTCCTAATGCCCAACAGTCCATGTTAGGTACTAGATAGGTACCGTTCTCAAGGCATTTTCAGAGTTTTTATGTGGGGGGAAAAGCTGATACTTTAGAAAAAGGTTTGAATTCCTACAGTCTGTGTTGCTGTACTTCTGAGGAACGTGATATGTCAGACAATACAAGTCATGGGTTTTTAATTGTATGCAAATTTCCTGCTAGCCTGACAGCCCTGAAGATTGAGGTGCTTTCTCTGAAGCTCAGGAACAGCAAAGGGTTGCAAACAGTGCGAGCTTCTTCTACACCATCCTGCCACTATGCCTAACCCATGACGTGGAGGCATCATACCGCTAGGAGTTGGAAGATAATTTAGCGTCAGTTGTCCTGATCAACCCTTGCCTCTCTCTCCCCTCCCCCGCGACAGCAGAGAGTGCCAACAAGGAGGCCAACTGTGATGTGAACCACCATTTACTGGGATGTGAAAATCATCAGCTCATTTCATATGAGTGTTTAGACAGTAATGGCTTTTAGTTAGTGCTGAGCTGAGCTGCAAGATTTTATAGCGTAATAATAATTCCCCTTCAGACATCCAGACGATGTATGTTCTGATGCAGGGGGCAACTTGGTCACCATAAGGTAGAAATGATAATAATGGTGGGACTGGAGTGATGTATTAATGTACATTCCTTGCTTAAGACTTTAGTTACCATATACCCTACATTCTAGTCAGCAAGTACCCTTACTTTACTGTATCAGTTATAACATCTTGCAAGCAGAAGTGCCCAAAGAGAAGGCCAGACTGCGGGTCAAATTTTGCTCTCATTTATACTAGTGAGTACCTCCAAAATATTACTAGTAAATCCAGAGCCACACCAGCAGTTAAACTCTATTCACTTCCATGGAGATAATCCTGATTTACACAGGTGGGTCAGAGCAGAACTTGGCCTGCTTTCTATTGGATTCACTTCACTCATTGCTGCAAAGCAAGAACATAGCATGGATGGGCCTGGGGCACCGGATTGGGAGTCAGAAGACCAGGGTGCCATTCCTGTATCTGTCACCAATTTTCTTTGTGACTTTAAGAAAGTCATTTCCCATCTCTGTGCTCCAGTTTCACCATCTGTAAAATGAGGATATACTGACCTCCTTTGTAAAGTGCTTTGAGATCTAGAGATGAAATCAGAAAGGCTAAGGCACAAAATGAGTTACAACTAGCAAGGGACATAATAAGAGAGAAGAGGGGGCTTGTTAAATACATTAGGAGGAAAAGAAAGATGAAGGAAACTGTAGGTCCTCTACTTAGTGGGGAAGAAGAACTAATAAGTGATGACAAATTAAAAAGGCTGATGTGGCCAATGCCTATTGTGCTTCTGTCCTCACTAAAAAGATTAATGGTGACCAGAAACTCAACACAATTAATATAAACAACAAGGGGGAATGAACATAAGCAAAAATAGGGAAGAATAGGCTAAAGAATATTTAAATAAGGTACATATATTCAAGTCAGTATGGCCTGATGACATGCAGCCTTAGGTACTTAAACTAGCTGAAGCAATCTCAGAACTGCTAGCAATTATCTGTGAGAACTCATGGAGCATGGGAGAAGTTGCAGAGGACCGGGAAAGAGCAAACATACCACCTGTCTTTAAAAAGGGGAACAAAGGCAGCTAGGGAATTATAGACTAGTCAGCCTAACTTTGATATGTGTAAAAATACTGGAATAAATTATTAAACAATGAATTTGTAAGCATGTAGAGGATAATAGGGTTATAAGGAATAACCAGCAATTTGTTAAGAACAAATCATGCCAAACCAACCTAATTTCCTTACTGACCTAGTGGCTGGGGAAGCAGTAGATGTGATATCGTGATTTTAGTAAAGCTTTTGACACAGTCCCACATGACATTCTTATGAGCCACCTAGGGAAATATGTTCTAGATGGAATTACTATAAGATGGTTGCACAACTGGTTGAAAAAACTATATTCAAAGAGTAGTTATCAATGCAATGGCTTGCTGTCAAACTGGTAGGGCATACCTAGTGGGGTCTTGAATGGGACAATCCTGGCTCTAATACTATTCACTATTTTCATTAATGACTTGGTTAATGGAGTGGAGAGTATGCTTATAAAATTTGCAGATGATACCAAGCTGGGGGATGGGGGTTTGCAAGCACTGTGAAGAACAGGATCAGAATTCAAAACAACTTTGACAAATTAGGGAATTGGTCTGAAATCAACAAGATGAAAGTCAATAAAAACAAGTGCAAAGTACACTTCACTTAGGGAAGAAAAATCAAATGCAAAACTACAAAATGGGAATAAACAGGCTAGGTGGTAGTACTGCTGAAAAGGACCTGGGGGTTATAGTGGATCACAAACTGAATGAGTGTCAACAAAATGTGATGCAGTTGCAAAAATGGCTAATATCTTTCTGGCATGTTTTAACAGAAGTGCCATATGTAAGACACAGGAGGTAACTGTCGCATGCTACTCGGCAATGTTGAGGCCTCAGTTGGAGTACTGTGTCCAATTCTGGGCACAACATTTCAGGAAAGAAGTGGGGAGAGCCGGGAGCCCAGAGGAGAGCAACAAATGTTAGGACAGATTTTCTAAATATCTTATGAGCAAAAATTAAAAAATGTTGGGCGTGTTTTGTTTTGAGAAAAGAAGACTGAGCTGTGACCCGATAATAGCCTTCAAATATGTTAAGAGCTATTATAAAGAGGACTGTGATCAATTGTTCTCCATTTCCACTGAAAGGAGAACAAGTAGTAATGGGCTTAATCTGCAGCGAGAGAGATTTAGGTTAGATATTGGGAAAAACTTTCTAAGCATAAGGAAGTTAAGTTCTGGATAGTTAAGGTTTCCAAGGGAGGCTGCGGAATCTCCATCCTTGGAGGTTTTTAAGAACAGGCAGGACAAATACCGGTCGGGGATAGTACAGATTACTTGGTCCTGCTTCAGTGCAGGGGGCTGGACTTGATGACATCTCCAGGTCCCTTCCAGCCTTTCATTACTATGAAATAAGCTATATAAGGACAAAGTATTATTATTCTGTATTGTAATGAAGAAGCTGTATAGTACTGCTATGCTGTAAAACAACAGCATTCAGAGGACTGAATAACTTCTTCTGAAACTACAAGGGGAACTGAGGTTGGCAAGACATTTATTTACCAAAGTGAAAATCTGGCCAGGACATCAAGATCAATACCTCAACTGTTGCAAACATGCAGTGAGTTCTTTAACAGACTAGAAGTGACCATTACCTATTGTGCTCTTATTAGTTCAAGCTCAGAGGGAGGAAAACAATCTACTGAGTTAGTTCTTGCAGCACTTGCATTTGGTTGTTGGTTTTTTGTTTTGTTTTTTTGGTGAGGGATTGGGAATTTCCACCCAAGAACTGGCTAACCTTAAGCTTCTTAGCATATGAGAGCTGGCTACCTCATCTGGGTGACCTGGCTAAAAACACAGTATGCCGATCATGGCTGTCTGACAAGTCAATTTATTGTTCGTTATTACACCGTATATCCACACACCACCTTGTGCTCCTGTGGCCCTTTTAAAAGAAGCTTCAGATACCATTTCTGTGCAGGGCCGGCTCTGGCTTTTTTGCGCCCCAGGCAAAATAGCCACGGGCTGCGGGGCGGCATGCCCGCGGTCCCACTCCCCCGGCAGGGGCACCGGCAGGGAGTGCGGCATGCCCGCAGCCCTGCTACCGGCTGGGCCGATGCCGCGCTCCCTGCTCCCCGGCCAGAGCGCCGGCAGGGAGGGCGGCTTCCCCAGGGCGCCGCGGCCCTGGTCGTGGCGATGCCGCTCCCCGCTGCCCCGGCTGGGGCGCCGGCGGGGAGCGCGGCATCCCTGCGGCCCCAGTTGGGGCGATGCCGCTCCCCGCTGCCGCCCCGGCTGGGGTGCCGGCGGGGAGCGCAGCTTCCCCGCTGCCCTGGCCGGGGGGCCACCTGGGATTGGGGATGGCCCACGGCTCCGCTGCCCCAGCCGGGGCGGGGAGCGGGGCTCGCCCGCGGCCCGCTGCCCTAGCTGGGAAGAGTGTTTTTAAAAAAAACAAAAAGCAAAAACCTCAGTGCCGCCCTCTCCAGGTGCCGCTCCAAGCACATGCTTGGTTGGCTGGTGCCGGCCCTGTTTCTGTGTATCTTTTTTGGAATCCAAATCTAAAGAAATACAAGTCTGCAGTTTCTGCTCTGTATGAGTGAAATGTGCAGCCCACTTTCCAACTTCAAGTTACCAGTAGCTGAAAACATACTTGTGCTTCTTTCTGTAAAGGGATACTCCTAGACACTTGTATAGTACATTTTTTACAAGGTCTTCAGAGAGCTTTACAAAAATGGTTACCTACTATTATTTATATTTTACAGATGGGGACATTGAGGCATACAGATGTGAAGTAACTTCACTGAGTCAGTTCAATACAATGAATCAACAGCAGAGTCAGAAAGAGAACCCAGGCCGCCTAATCTATCTAACCAAGAGGAAGGACTACTACTGCTTTAATGTCTGCATCACCCTAGGGTCATTCATCAAGTCAGCTCTCTTACTACCTATCTTCTGACTGCAACACCCAGTCTGACAAACACAATCCTATGCAAAAGGAATGATCACAAGAGTAAAATACCTGCAAGCTGCATGGAAACTATTTTAAATATACCATAATAGAGGCTCAAACTAAATGCACACCCCAAATTTAAAAAAAAAACAGTAAGAGGGACCAAAAAATGCCACCATAGCTATAATAGCAAATTAAAAGAGGTGGTTATAAGCAAAAGGTAACCTGTAAAAATTGCAAGTCAAATCCCATTGAGGAAAAGAGAAAGGAGCATAAACTCTGGCAAGTCAAGCATAAAAGTATAATTAGGCAGGCCAAAAAATAATCTGAAGAACAATTAGCAACAGACAAAAATTAACAAAATGTGTAAAGTACATCAGAAGCAGGAAGCCTGTCTAATGATCAGCAGGGTCACTGGATGATCAAGGTGCTAAAGGAGCACTCAAGGAAGATAAGGCCATTGTGGAGAAGCTAAATTAATTCTTTGCATTGGTCTTCACTGCAGAGGATGTCAGGGAAATTCCTGTACCTGAGTCATTCTTTTTGGATGACACATCTGAGGAACTGTCCTAGACTGAAGTGTCAGTAGAGGTGGTTTTGGAACAAACTGATAAATTAAACCGTAATAAATCACCAGGACCAGATGGTATTCACCCAAGAGTTCTGAAGGAATTCAAATATGAAATTGCAGAACTACTAACTGGTATGTAACCTATCGCTTAAATCAGCCTCTGTACCAGATGACTGGTGGATAGCTAATGTAACATCAAATTAAAAAAAGGGGGGGGCTCTAGAGCAGGGGTCTCAAACACGCGGCCCGCGGGCCACATGTGGCCCGCAGAGTTATTTCCTGCGGCCCGCCATAGGTGCCGACTCCACTGGCAGCCAAACTCCAAACATTACTGAGGGCTTGTCTTCACTACCCGCCGGATCGGCGGGTAGCAATCGATCTATCGGGGATCGATTTTTCGCGTCTCGTTAAGACGCGATTAATCGATCCCCGATCGCGCTCCCCGTCGGCTCCGGAAATCCACGTCATCGAGCGGCGCAAGCGGAGTCGACGGGGGAGCTGCAGCGATCGACTCGCCGCCGTCCTCATGGTCAGGTAAGCCGATTACGATACGCCGACTTCAGCTACGTTATTCACGTAGCTGAAGCTGCGTATCGTAGATCGACCCCCCTTCCCTAGTGTAGCCCTGGGCTATGTGTTTATATTTTATTAAACCCCCTCTTTGCATTAGAGTTTTTAAACATTGACTTTTAATAGAATACCATATTACTCTTCATTTTTTTCATTTTTGACTATACTTTTGTATCATTGTATGAAAGGGTTTCAATGATGCGGCCCTCAGGCCAATTTACTAGTTCTCATGTGGCCCTCGTGGTGATTTGAGTTTGAGATCCCTGCTCTAGAGGCAATTCAGGCAATTACATGCCAGTAAGCCTAACTTCAGTACTATGCAAATTGGTTGAAACTATAGTAAAGAACAGAGTTATCCTACACATAGATGAACATGATATATTGGGGAAGGGTTAGGCGTTTATAGAGGGAAATCATGCCTCATAAATGTATTAGACGTATTTGAGGGTGTAAATAAACATGTGGACAATGGTGATCCAGTGGATAGAATGTACTTGGACTTTCAGAAAGCCTTTGATGAGGTCCCTCATGAAACGCTCTTAAGCAAAGCAAGCACTCATGTCATAAGAGGGAAGGTCTTCTCTCTGGTTAAAGGATAGGAAATTAAGTGTAGGAATAAATGGCCAGTTTTCAGAAAGGAAAGAGGTAAATAGTGGTGTCCCCAAGGGGTCTGTACTGGGATCAGTGCAGTTCAACATATTCATAAATGATCTGGAAAAGGTGCCAAAGTTTACAGATTATACAAAATTATTCGAGATAGTTATGTCCAAAGCTGACTGTGAAGAGTTACAAAGGGATCTCACAAAGCTGAGTGATGAGACAAGAAAATGGCAGATGAAATTCAGTGTTGATAAATGCAAAGTAATGCACACTGGAAAAAATAATCCTGACTATACAGGTAAAATGACAGGATCTAAATTAACTGTTACCACTCAAGAAAGATCTTGGAGTCATCATGGATATTTCTCTGAAAACATCCACTCAATGTGCAGCCACAGTCAAAATAGCTAACATTATGTTAGCAACCATTAAGAAATGGATAAATAAGACATAAAATATGATAATGCCACCATATAAATCTATGGTAGGCCCACACCTCGAATATTGCATGCAGTTCTGGTTGTCCTATCTCAAAAGATATTTTAGAATTGGAAAAAAGTACAGAGAAGGGCAACAAAATTGATTAGGGGTATGGAATAACTTCCATGTGAGGAGAGATTAAAAAGACTGACTTTTCAGCTTAGAAAAGACATGACTAAGGGGTGAAATGATAGAGGTCTATAAAATCATGAAGGGTATGGAGAAAGTGAACAGGAAAGTGTTATTTACCACTTCACATAACATAAGAGCCAGGGGTCACCCAATGAAATTAATAGACTGCAGGTTTATAAAGAAACGAAAGGACTTACTTCTTCACACAACACACAATTAGCCTGTGGAAGTCGTTGCCAGGGGATGTTGTGAAGACCAAAAGTGAAAGTGGGTTCAAAAAAGAATTAGATGAGTTCATGGAGGATAGGTCCATCAATGGCTATTAACCAACATGGTCAGGGACGCAACCCCATGCTCTGGGTGTCGCTAAACCTCTTGACTGCTAGAAACTCAGACTGGATGATAGGAGATGAATCATTCAATAATTGCCCTATTCTGTTCATTCCCTCTGAAGCATCTGTCATTGGCGACTGTCAGAAGACAGGATACTGGTTTAGATGCACCATTGGTCTGACCCAATATAGCCATTCTTATGTTTAATGAGAAGGGGTAGAATAAGTTGTTATATGTTAAAGTGGAACAAATCTCTGCTTGTCAGTCCTAGGTATGGAGAAAGGGGCAGCATATGTAATTCAATGTACAAGCATGTGATGTGAAAGGCTATGAATTTTAGAAGGGTCTATAAAACAGGACTGTTCAACTGTTTGTCTCCCTTACACTCCCAAGGAAAAGGCCTTATACTGCTTTGAAGCATCAATTAATTTCCTACCAATGTTATCAGGAGTTGTGCTATATAGCCAACAATTATAGCTCAGTCACTAACATTTCTTACATCTGACAGGCATTGCTATCTTCTGTGACATGGACTGGTGGATCTCAGTCTAGTTCCTGGTGGACAAGTGCCCATATGATTTACTGTCTCACCCTTGCAGTTGATCTGCACATCAGGGTTGGGGCAGTGGTTACAGGAAGCTCACACTGCTGCTTTCTGTGCCTTTCCTATTCTGTGGATAAAGAGAGTTCAGTCTCCAGGCTCTCAATCCAGCATGAGGACTATATTCCTGTATAATACCTCTAAACAAAAGCTAACTGTTGTAATGATTGTATTGTTTCTGATGTTTACATGACAAGGATTTGTAAACTTGTTAAAACGTCCTAAATAAATAGTTAAAAAAAGACCAGAGAAGCTGCGGTAGCACAGGCTTTAGCATGGGCTGTACACGCCCGCCCAGAATCCTGGGTAAGTATTCACATTGTTAACCTGTGCCAGGGTCTATGCCAGTGCCTCTTCACTGGTATTTTTAGTTGCGCTAGGCGGATTGAAGCTAGCATAGATATGCCTACCCGAGCTGCAATCTCGCCTCTGATTGCAATGTAGACACACACACTAATAATGGCTCGCCCTGAGCCATTGGCTTTTGCTTCAGCTCTGCCTTCTTTACCCCTGCTCCTCCTGTCTCCACACAACACATCCGGCCTTAGAAAAGAGCTGTGTGGAAAGTAAGCCCTGATCCTGCCTGGGGAAAGTCCTATTCTAGTTAAACCACAGTATTTAACAATTATGTAAACTGGAGCTGTGCACCCAAAAATGAAAAACCAGCTTGAAGCAGACAGGGTGGATTTGATTTAATCATGGATTTCTACATGAAAGTGCATTCTTGTTGGTTGTACGGGTTTAGCATCGAACATCTCACCACAACTGTTACAGTGTGAGGTCACCTCCAAAGAGCCTACTCTCCAGAAGCAACATGATGGGCAGTTGCTTCCAGAGTGTAGAAGGGCTGGCTGCTTTCCCAAGAGGCTAACTCTTTCCTGCTACCTGGATTCCAGCCCCAGATCATGGGATTTACTAGGCTGCTATCACAATGCAATGACATTAACAATGAAGGGGGTTAGGAATAGAGCTATGCAAATAACTGTTTGGGGTGTTTTGGTTCACTGGCTGTTCAAAAAATAAAAATCAGGGGAAAAAATTGTTTCAGGTCAACCCAAAACAAACATTTTTCAGTGTTTTAATGAATCAAAAGATTTTTAAAAAAGCAGTTTGGTGTTGAACAAAATATTTTGTTTGACCCTGTAAATAGACATGCCTATTTTGGAGAACCTCTCTGGCCAGTTATGGCTCTACTGCTACTTATCTCAGTTTCCCCTTTGATAAGGTAACAATGATGTCACTTTAACAGCCCAGTCAAGGAGGAGCCAAAGTCTAATTAACTTCACTGCATCTCCATTTAATAAAGCACTCTGAAAAGAGCACTTGAACAGTGGGTTAAGCTCTTATCTTGAGGCTCAGACAAAACTTAAATGTCCCAAAACCACATTCTTTGAGTCTGGTCAGATCAATCCTCAGGAACTGGGGCCAGGATTCTCCCTTGTCAGTTGTGCAGCTTCTTCCTAGCTCACCCTGCTTGTCTTTACTGGCTTTCAGCTTCCTCTAACAGTGGCTCATTCAGCTGTAAGGTCCCAGGCTTCTTTGTTGCCTGAAGAGCTTTGCATTCGCATTCGCATTCGCATTCCCTCTCCCTCTCCCTCTCCCTCTCCTTGCAGCTTCCTGCTGTCTGCTTCTGGGTGGGGTTTTTTTTTGTTTTGTTTTTTTGGGTGTGTAATAGGGAATCAGCCCTCTTTAGCCAGCTTGTTAAGTCCCACACCACCATCCCAGGTGTGGTGGACAGGGCTAATGGATTGGGACAGGGCTGGGCCGGCTGACCAGCTGCAGACCTCAGGCCCTTAAGGGGCAAACCGCCCCTCTACAGACCCAAAATGAAACATTTCATTTGTGCTTTTAAAAACTTTTTACTCTTTATTTTTTAAGGACATTGCGGATATTTCAACATGAATCATCCTTCCAAATTGAAAAAAACAAAACGTTTTATTTCAAAAATGTTGAAACTAAAGGATTAAAAACATTTTAAAGATTGTTTTCTGATCAAAACCATTTGGTGAATTCGACACATATTCTAAATGTTTTGGTTGACCTGAATCTGGATTTTTGGTGGAAAAAGGTTTGCCCAGCTCTAATTAGATTACCAAATATTGCAGCTAAACCCAGAGCCAGAACTTTTGCAGGTTCTTCCTCTCTTTGAATGGTTTCAAGATATCAGAGGCCATCCGGGGAGGGGTGAACTGGAGTCTCTCATCTCTTGGCAGAGTCCCTTGTTGGAGACCCCTTTTATCTCTTTGACAGCTGAGTGGCCATACATTATGCAGCATGATAAGCCTGACCTTGCATACTGTAAATCTTCTGGGGACCTAGCATCTTGGATTCTGCCTTGGATCAAGACTGGATGTTTTTCTAGAAGATACGCTTTAGTTCAACCACAACTACTGGGCCTGAAGAAATAATCAATTCAAGGAAGTCCTATGGCCTGTGTTATGCAGGGGGTCAAACTGGATGTTCACAATGGTCCCTTCTGGTCTTAAAACGTATGAATCTATGAAAATGGATAGATTTATAGAAGAATGCACCTGCTCTCCAGTGTCTCTGCTTCCTACTTACAACCAGAGACCCTCCCCAGTAGTACCATGAGTCATGGACCTGCCTTTCAAGAATGTCACATCCAAAGCAAGCCATTGTTGAAAATTCCCTACTACAACTCCTACCCACTTTTATATAACAAAGGTAAAATCAGAGACTGAGTCCAAAGCCCCTTGGCAGAATGAACCATTGTTTGCCTGACTCATCCACGCTTGCTAAACAGCAAAGCTACATCATGTTCCTTGATACTACTGGGAGTTGAGAACTGCTGGTGATTCAATTAGATGTGCGCTTGATACTTTTATTTATATTGCCTGCCAAAACTAAAAATTAATGAAGCATGTAGAAAAACAACCCCTATTTCTTGTCAAGCTCATTTTATGGTGCAAATAAATTCAGAAGGGGAAAACAAACAAACATGCCAAACCTTTTTAATAAAGGGTCCCAGCTCCTAAACAGGGTGCTCTGTGTTATTGACAGATCATAGTTTTTGATTGCCTTACAGCAATTCTGGCTTGCAGCATGCAAACTACACACTGCACTTGTATGCCTGTCAGGGTCAAGACATTCCTACAGACCAGAACTGTGCATACAGAAACAAGACAAGTGGCTGGAACTGGACAACCCTGCGGGTCTATCAGCAAGGGCTCCGTTTCTACAGTGCATCTTCCTTTTTTGCAACATGCTATCCCCTGCAGAATCTACAGTTTGGAAGTTCCTACAGACACAGCTTAGAGCTTTCCCCATGTTTGAATCAAACCCCATCAGATTTCACAGGCTAAGCGTATGTCTACACTGGCAAATTTCTGCGCCACAAGTTATACCACTTTTATTTAAATGCTGGAATTAAACCGCTGTTGTGTCTCCACACCGTGCTGCTTGTGACGCTGGAGTGCATCCACATGAGGAGCTCTTGAAAGGAGAAAGACAGCAGTGCATTGTGGTAGCTATCCCACTGTGCAACTGGCTGCGGGGTGCTTTGGGAAGGGTTTGCAATGGCTCCTGGGGCAGACATAGCATCACATGATGCAGGTTTCTCAATCCCATTCTTCCATGGGCATCCTACTACATCGCCAGCTGCTTTTCAACTGAAGGTGGTGGTGGTGGAGGGGGAGAGTGTGTGAGAGTATGGGGGGGGGAGGGAGACAGTGTGTTTTGGGGGACAGAGAGTGTGTCTGCATGCTGTCTTGTGAGTTCAGACAGCGACAGGAAGCAACCAGTCCTAAGGCAGGGGGAAACCCCGACAACACACACACACACACACACACACACACACACACACACACACACACACGGTTCTGTGTTCAACAGCACGAGCATTCCACATTAATGGTTTGCTTTGTGTCCCAGAACAGCAGATCAGCACAGCAAGCAACGGCTGTCAGAAACGGTGCTTTGAAAGGGGAGGGGCGCATGTTTCCAGGGCAGCCGAGTTCAAAACAATGAGCAGAACGGTCACTTGAGGAATTATGGGACAGCTCCGGAGGCCAATGGCGGCGCAGAAAGCAATCAAGTGTCTACACAGGCAACAGAATGCTGGAGCCTCTGCGCAAGTAGCCTTACCACTCTCGCTGAGGTGGGTATTTTTGCAGCGCTGCAACGGAGGAGTTTCTGCGTACAAAGTGGCTTGGCAGTATGTACAAGTCTGCAGTTTGAGTGCAAAACGCTGCTTTACTGCGCAGAAACCTGCCAGTGTAGACAAGCCCTGAGAATTGGACTACGTCAATATGGAAATCTCTAGGGGAAAACCAGGGTGTTGCAGGAAGTGACTTTGGTGACTTAGGGTATGTCACGCTATACTACCTGCCGGATCGGTGGGCAGCGATCGATCCAGCGGGGGTCGATTTATCGCGTCTAGTCTAGATGCGATAAATCGACCCCCGAGTGCTCTCCCATCGACTCCTGTACTCCACCACTGCGAGCGGCAGCAGTTGACTTACCGCAGTGAAGATGCCGCGGTGAGTAGGTCTAAGTACGTCGACTTCAGCTACGTTATTCACGTAGCTGAAGTTGAGTAACTTAGATCGATCCCACCCCCCCAATGTAGACCAGGCCTCAGCAGGTGGTTCTTCCTGTCAAGTAAGTATTAAATCAATGCTCCAGGATGGTGTTATGGAGCACTGTGTTGCTATCTAACTAACACATAAGATGAAACACCAAGGCCCTCAGCACTTGCAGCAGCATTAATATTATCTGTTCATTTATTTCTGTTGACATGAGATTTGAATTAGCTCAGATTTGCATTAGGCACACATACCTGGGCTTGTAGCATAGGTCACAGAACAGAAATAGCATGATCACAGCAGGGTGAGTTATTAGGCTCAGTTCAGTGTCACTGGATGAATTATTCCCTTCGCCTATTTGCATATTCAGTGTCTACACGCACAAGGGATGACTGGACGAAGGAGAAGATTTAGGCAGCTAGAAAAATATGTACTGAAAAGCATCCCTCCCAAAATGATACTTTAAATGGTCTTTTTGTTTGTTTGTTTTTTAAATGGAGGCATTATTTATTTATTTTATGGGGGGTTAACTAACTTTTAATTAAAATGTCTATTTGATATTAAAAAAAGACATTAATTTGGCTTTTCATTTTCCAGCCCCAATCGCTTCATCCCGGGAGAGCCTGCTGAGACAAGGATTGCGGAGTCTTACGCAGACCCCGACTAACATACAAAAGATAACTGGGGGAAGAAAAATGAATGATATCAAATAGGCATCAAAGTAAAATTTGTGGGAGACATCCTTTACATTTACAGCAATGTTTGTGTAGCTGTTGGTATCCATAAATTACACTAGTCATTAAGCTGTAACAGAGCTGGCTCGGTGTCTTATAAATTATTATTTAATCAGCAACATTAAAAAAAATGGCAAATTTCAAGGAAAGGAGAAACAAATAATGGCTTGGGGGCCCTGCACAGACTTAGAACCTCACAGGTCCTGCTTCCAATCACTCCCAAACTTGCTAAATATTGGAATCCAGTGCCAGGCTCTGGACATAAATGACATGAGTTGTACTCAAGCCTGATAATACAAATTTGACGTAATCTCTGCAGCTGGGCAAGTGAGGATTTCCACTAACTCCTCTTCAGAGCCCCATCTTTTCCTCTGTTACTGTGACCAGAGGAGTGGTCCTTTTCTGTCTGATCTCGGATGATCATGGAACAGGAACTTGCAACTCAATGCACAACCCCCCTTAGCAGCTTGGTCATGGGAGTAAAAAGGGAGATGCTGAAAAGTATCCAGACATTTATAAAGATGCCCTGGAGTTTATAGATCTACCATGGTGCTGCTGCAGGATAATCCAAGGGCACCAGAGTCATACAACATATGGATGTAAAACCCACAGAAACTCTTGAACCATCAGTTCCCTCTTTTTGGACCAGCACATCCACATGCAGCACGGACAGGATTAAATGCAGAAGAGTCTGGATGAGTAACTGATAGTTATTACTCTGTGCAATGGGACCTGCAGATATTCAGACCTTCTGAAAAGCAGGCCCTTACTGCTCTGCAAACATGAGTAAAGGGTGCAAGAACCCAAAGTGAAGGAGAATGCTGCTGAACTTTTATGGATGAGCAAGTGCTGGTGTAATGCCGACAGACCCCACTCATCAGGATTGAACCTGGGGACTCTGGAGCTTAGTGCATGAGCCTCTACCGCATGAGCTAAAAGCCAACTGCCTGTTAGCTATGGCTGTAGAGCAGACTCACTAACTGCTCTCTCTTTAAGTGGTCTCAGCGCCACTAGATGGGACAGAACACCACAGCCAGAAGGTGTGTGGGTTACATATTTCCCCTAACTGAGGAAGCACGTCCTAAGCTTCAGAGGCTTCCCAGTTGAAATCCCAGACGAGCCCCCACTTGTAACGCTGACAGACCCCGGTCGTCAGCAGGTGGGATCAAACCGGGGATCTCTGGAGCTTAGTGCATGAGCCTTTACTGCATGAGCTAAAAGCCAGACAGTTGGCTTTTAGCTCATGCACTAAGCTCCAGAGGTTCCTGGTTCGATCCCACCCACTGATGCACGGGGTCTATCGGCGTTACACTCGCTAAGCTACTCCTCAGCGAGAGCCCCATCATATCCATTTAAGGCAGTGGGAACATAACCATTGGTTTCAGTGGAAGCAGGAATGGGCCCAGCACTTGTTACTGCTTCAATTCTAGGAGGCAGGAGCACAGTTCTGTATCAACCCATTCCATTGTGCATGAATGTGTGCTGGGTAAAAGTTTTTAATTTTATTTCTATGTAAGTGGCTTCTGGAAATACCTATGTGTGAAGCTTTCCTTGATTAGCTTTCTCCACACTCTTCCCAAATAAAAGAGAGATTTGTATCATATTTAATTAACGTGTCTTCAAAAATATTTTTAACAGGCTAGCTTTGCACTCTAATTTACTTCTCCTCGGCCAAGGCATGCCACTTAAAAAGGTTTCTGGATTTTGAAGCCCCTAATCTGGTAATTAAAACTGAAACCCTCCTTGATGCTCCTTGTGTCTTAGCAGAATTCATCACTGGCTTTTCAATTTCAGTTGCTTCTTTCTTTGGCAGTTCAGAGGTCTCAGAATCAGAGGTGTTTAAAAACAGAGCATATAGGGATTTAATGCTGGCATTAAACACCGATAGAGTGTACTGCCTAGTGCTTAGAGTAAATATGGTGTCAGGACTCTTCTTTTCTCTTATTCAGTTCTGCCACTGACTCACTGTGGGGATGTCTACAAAGCAGCTGGGTGGTATGTGTGACGGTGTTCCCCATAAAACTTTATGGGGAGATGCTTAGCTACATATATACATTTATAAGCATCTCCCCATAAAGTTTTATGGGGAACACCGTCACAGTATGATTCCCAGCATGGGTAGACAGACATTCATGCACGGGTTCTGCTTGAGCTAGCACCTACAAATAGCAGTTTGGCCATGATAACAGCGGCTCGAGCTAGCCATCTGAGCACATACGTAGGGGCAGGGCAGAATTGTACTCTGGCAGCCAGTCACCCATGCTGCTGCAGCCAACATAGCTAAGTTTAGTACACTAGCTCAAGCAGAGCTAGCCTGTGTACCCGTACCTGAACTGGGAATGATCTCTCAAGTACTGTGTAGAAATACCTTGTGTGACATTGGGCCTGTCACTTTATCACTCTGGGCCTCCAATTCTCAACCTTTAAACATGAAAGATAATTAGTAAATTCTGGTGGCCGGAGACAGCACATTTGCAATGGCAGGCTCCAAACACTGTGTAGCCCTAACTGAAGAGATCAGGAGGAGACCTACTCAAACTATGGTCAGGGCAAAATCCAAAAAACACCTTGGTACAAACACCCAGTGACAGAGAGAATGGCCTGGTAATGTCTCAAAGAAAAGAAAAGGAAAGTGAGAAAAGTCACAGAGAGAGAAGAGGAAAGAATGGATTAGGGAAATAAGTAATAACTCCCCACACCAAGCAATGTCATCAATCAAATGGCAGAAAGTAGGACGGGGAAAGGGAAGGACGGGGAGGACAGGGGCAGGAGCTGTGATGAGAGGGATAGGAACAGACCAGGGAAAACATAGGTACAAGTGTCTATAACCACTAGAGAACACAACCCTCCAGAACTTGGAATTTAACCCATTATTGCTGAGTCACAGCCTGTCTTTGCTGACTATTAATTATCTGCGAAGACCACTGTTAGCACGTGTGTCTCCCTCATCTTCTAGTGGCAGGTCCACACAGAAGAGAACAGCCTCCTACTCTACCAGTTGTTCCATTAGCTAAAGTAATAGAGGACTGTGCTGTGGATATGAAAATCCTAACCCTACTGATGATCTATAATTAAATTTTTGTTTATGCAATTTTTAAGTTTTTTAAAAGACTAGGAAATTACATCCCAACCCCTCTCACCCCAAACAAACAAAATGCCCCACCCAAAACCAGGTTAAAAGAACATTACGTTTGCAAAGTCAAGCACTCAGAAGTTAGGAAATGCCAGAATTAAGGATGCCTGTGCAATCTTCATTTGGCCCCCTTGAGCATATGCATTGTGACAGAGTTTTAAATTACACATTTTTTCCCACAGGACCCCTGCCTCATTCAGTGAACAGGCTGGACCTACTCTGGGGGTGAACAAGGTTGTGCAATAAAGGAGACTATTGTCTGTAGGACTCCTGCCTTTTTTGTTGCAGAGTTGGAAGGTGTGTAGTTAATGAGGCAGGGAACTGCAGGAAAGGAAAGGGCAATTTCGTGGTGAAGGCAATTGATTGATACCCTGAAGAACTGGATTCTACCTCCTCCTCTGCCACAGAGTTCCTGTGTGCTACTGGGCAAGTCACTTAAGCCAAACTCTTCCCAGGTGATTACTAATTCTGTGTTCTTCATTTTCTGGGTGCCCAACTGGAGACCCTGGGGCTGATTTGCAGAAGTGCTGAGCGCTCGCAGCTGCAACTGAGATCAATGGGGGCTGGGCTTTGATCATATAAAGTGCTATAAAAATGCTTTCCAAAAATCAGGCTTTCCGTTTCTAAAACTGGGCAGACAAAATTTGACGATTTGGCTTTAATTTGTGTGTCTCAATTCAGTGTAAAATGGGGAAACCAATACCATCTCAACTCATAGGGGTGTTGTGAAAAATCAATTCATTAATGTTTGTAAAGAATGAAGTGAGAAACTAAAACGAGAGCACCATTAAAGTTCTTTAGACAAAGTTTTTTCTGGATGTAATAACATGCAGCTTTCTTAAAATTATAATTAAATAAGGAACTAGAACATATAAGTACCTATACTTTACACTTCCCCCCTTTTCAATTAGGAAAGTTGGCTGACAGGCTAAATTTATCTTCATTGTTCTTGAGAAAACAAATAATTGAGTAGAATAAACCACCCCAGAGCATTCTTCCCTATTAATCTTGCACAAAAACTAAGTGATTTTATTATTTTTCTTAGGGCTCCCCATAAAATACATAATTTTCTTCTGCCATTTGCTTACTAATCATTGAACTCAAACACCACATTGGAGAATTAATAGTAATCAGCAGCAAACAACAGCAACTGCAAGAGAGAGTTCTACAAGGAAAGCAATGTGTCCCTCTAGCGTGTATTAGTAACCATTTACTCACTGGCACCTACACAGTCTACAACTGTGGTGAAATTAATGCTCACACCCACACTCCTGGTGAAATATGGTGTGTGCAGATCTTTTAGAGGGAAGTGAAAGAACTCCATAACAAACAGTTTGGAATTATGGAATTCTAATTATGGAACAGGAAAAGAATGGAAATTATGGAAAAGAACAAACTGGAGTCTTGAATAGGACCCACCTGGAATTGTGAACTTTGGTGTTCAGGTTCAAATGCCCAGGTCACCTTCCTACAGGTTGTTTCTCATTTCAGAGGGAAACAGCTGTTTGATTCCCTCTTCACTGGAACCTAATTTGCCAACACTAAACACCTTGAAAGCCACCAGGCAACTCAGTGCTAACCAAAACAAATCACAGAGTTCCATATTATATAACAAAGGAATATCCTAAAAAACGTTGGCAAAGCATACTTTTTGCCCTGTACTTTTCCAAAATAGAAACTCCAAAAGATTGGTCCAACTTTCATTACTTCCCTGCCGTCCTATCAGACCTCCCCAGTTCTCCAATCTATTTTACATAGGTGTTAATGTAGCATGGGGTTAGCTCTAATTGGAGTGGTTAATAATCACTGGAAGATAAATGCTGCTTGCAGCATGGGGCTGATGCTTAGAGAAGCATGAAGTGGCCAACTAAGATCTCCAGGTTTATTTATAGAAAGCAGTGACAGGCTTGAACACTGGTTTTCTCTCAATGTCAACCAAAGATATGGAATTGCACACAAAATAAAATAGAGCCATGAAGAAAGTAAGCATGAAGCGAATGCTTCAGAAAAGAATAATACAGGCTAATCTACAACTGGAACTAGTAAGGATCTGAATGAACAGTCTGTGACTGCAGTTGCCTTTGACCCCAAGAGACCTTCAAGTCCAGCTCAGATCATTAATGAAAGTGAGTGTTGTCAGTCTCATCCCGGTTAACTGGGGCATCACAATGCAAACAGCCACAACACTAAAAATGATATAAGTGCTAAGTAGAAGTATCATCCATGGGTCTCAAAGCATTGTAGAAAGACATTCTAATTTTACAGATGGGGAAATGGAGGCATGGACTGGTTAAATGACTTACTTCCGACAACACACCAAGACAGTGGTTTAACAGTTGCCAGGTCCCTTGACTCCTATTCCAATGACCCATCCGCTGGATCACAGCTGTCCAGGAAATAAAATAAATTCATAGATAGCAAGGGTCAGCGAAGATTGCTTGTCTCATACAGTCCTACCTCTGTATTGTTCCTTCTATTAATGTCTTTCTGACCCTTTTCTGAACCTTGTAGTAATGGCTCCTCAGCCACCTCCCTCAATCATATGTTCTTAGTGGTTTCCCATATTGGGACTGAGGTGCATTTTAAGACATGCTGTAACAAAACCTACAGACACAGAGAAGCATCTCCATAACTAGCTAAGTTGAACACGAGCATCTTCATAGATAGAACTCAGCATCTTTTGCTCATAAAATGCAACCTTCTTCTAGCATAATTACAAGCACCATCTCTCCATTAGCTCTCAGCAGTACTGCATTAAGGTGTGCCCTTTGTGCAGATCAGCCACTAGGGAGCAACGTAATCACAGACACTAATGCATATACAATTCCATGCAACAGATAGGAGTGGTGTATATACACAGTGTGTAAGGGACTGGGACTGGCCCTGGAATGGAATAGCAGAGGATGTTACTGATAAGGACTGAGGACATATATGAAACTGTGGAAAGGAAGTTTCCTTCCTCTATGTCTGTATCTAGCAAGTGCAATAAACCACCTTCATGGACCCAATTTCCACCTCTCTCTAAAATGGAGTGACAACAGTTAGAGACTCAGGCATGAGTGAAATGAAATCACATGTGACCATTCGCTATTAGGGAAGAGGAATGTCTTTGGTCACGTGGTAGGTTTGGGGCTGCAAGGATGTCTGTCTGTTGTTGCAGGCTGTTCAGCTTTCAGCTCCATTAATGAAAAAGGAAATCATTGCAGCACATGCCCCTGCTTCTCTGCACTGGAGAATATCGATGCGGTGGGTGGACGCTATCACTCACTAGTTACGCTACCTGTGCCTCTACAATCCAAAACCAACCCACGGCGGGAGCAGCTCTTCACTCTTCTGTGCCCTGCTGTGTAGCTGGGGCTTGCTCTGCCTGAACGAAATAATTCCAGAGGCAAAACCACTGACGGATTGGTGACCCCAGACATCAAACAAAGTCAAGAAGGGCCCTTTCCTGCACACAGGCTCTGCACTAAACCTTGAACACCCCTGAAGGACACGTAGATCTGGAATGTGTACAGAAAAACACAAAGAAGTTGGCCAACAAAGTGGCAATCAGGTCTTTGTAACTGTAGTTTTATGCTGAGGTTTGTAGAAAAGAATAAAGGAGCAAATTAGGTCTAGATTGGCTAAGAGACAGCATTAAGTGACATGAGATGAAGCCTGCAGATATCTGAAGGGTCATCAAAGAGGGAAAGGAATCTACCTACCTATATTTATACCTGTCACCAAGAGTACCTGTCGCTAAGAGTATTTAGGAGAACTAGGATGAAGCTAAGAGAGAGAACATTTGGGCTGAGTTTTAAAAAGTGCTCCCTGACACAGAGCTTTATTAGGCTGTGCAATGGATTCCCAAAGCTGTGGTGGAAACCTCATTGCTTGGAACACTGACAGAGCCGGCTCTGGGTTTTTTGCTGCCCCAAGCTCCACGCGCGCAACTGCCGAAGCAGAAAAAAAAACAAAAGTGGCCAGACTACCGCCGAAGCAAAAAAAGTGCTGCTCCAAGCGGGCTGGCTTGCCATCCCTCGAAAAGTGCCGCCTCAAGCACGTGCTTGGTTGCCTGGTGTGTAGAGCTGGCCCTGAACATTGAGAACTAGATTGGGCAAAGTCAGGGAAGAATACACTGTAAGGAACAACCTGCCTTGGGCAGGAAGCGGAACAGATGTAATTCCAGCCCTGCATAATAGAAATCTTGCAAGATCAGCCACCTGGGGGAACACAGATCTTTCCTGGTTTAAAAACTGACCCATAAATGACATTGTATTTGGCATATGCTCATCCCTTCTTAAACTGCCCGTGTTCCTCCCTCTGGCATAGATCACTTATGCTGTGTCCAACAGCAGCAAATACCTGTTATATATTCTATAAAGACAGTAGTTAAAATACCTGACTCCTAGCCCTCCTGTGGTGTTAATTTAATAGGATGGGGATGCAGTTCACTAGCTATAATGAAGGTCTAAAGATAAGTATTCACACACCTGCAATATCTCAAAGCCTTGGAACTTTATCTAGAATTCATAGAGATTTTACATTCAGAAAGTTCAGTGAAATATTGGCAAGAAAATTAAGTGCCCTGAAATGTGTACTTAACCAAAGAAATGACTCTGGCCTCACCATCCCACTTTGTGAGATTACTTTATGAGCAGCAGCAGGATTCTTATGAAGGTGGAGTTGTATTAAAAGCCCTCAGCTGTATTTCGACCAAACCCTCCCACTCCAACCCCAGTGTAATTACCGTTCCTTTTTAATGAGCAATATAATGTTAAACATCCGGTCACTGAGGTGTCCCAAAGAGGATAGAAGTGCCTCCTCCTAGCATCTAGTAGGGATAAAATCAGTGAGCCAGTCCCAAAGCATCACAAAACTCATCTGAGATCAGTGCCAGCAAGTTCTTAATGGGTAACAGTCATTACATTCACTAAAGAGACAAGCTTCCAATGGACCTGTACAAAACCAGCACATTTAGAGCTGGCAAAAAGCACTGGATTTACAGTCCTGCTGACCAAATCCCTCTGTCTACAAGGCAGCTACAGCACGGGCAGCAGCAGTGCAAGCTTTCTCTGCACTGAACGCCTCAACTCTGCTTTTAATGAAGGCAAAAGCACAAATGCAACGCCCATGCCCATGCAGTCCAGTTTTAGTGCCAGTTGTGGCAGCAGTTTCTGTGAACTACCCTTAGAAACTGGATTGAAATGTATCAATTTATTTCACGAAGGCCACTCAGCAGCCTGCAGGTAAGTCATGGCTTTCAGTCACCACGCTTTTTACAGTTGGTGAGATGCATCCTGGAAATGGGGAGGCGAAAGACTTAGCATCCCACTTCCCGTCCCTTAAGCCATCCATTTTCGTTCTCTGGTAAAACTAAAGCATTAAATATGAAAAGAAGAGAGACAGTGAAAGGGAGTCAACTGCAGGGAGTCTCCATTGCTTCTCTTAGGCACTTCACCAAATTAGGCACCACATGTTTTCCAGCTTGTAATAGGTCTGGTTCTTGAATTGTCACCAAGAGGCATAACTACCGGTTAGGGCATCTGAGAGCCAGAAGTCCTAAGTTCGGTCACTTACTTGCTCTGTGACCTTGAGGAAATCAGTTTGACTCTCTCTGTGCCTCCATTTCTTTGTCTGTAAAAGAGGGGATATCATCACCTCACTGGGGTTTGTGAGGTTTCATTATTGTTTGTAACACAGACAGACACACTCAGATGAAAGGTGTTCTTGTAAAGACTGCAAATGTAAACAATTAGTGTTCAGTATGACATTGTCACCTGAATCCTTGCCACATGCTAACACAGCATCTGTTTGATTAAGTCTCCGGGTCCTTCTTGTTATTGCGTCTTTTGTTTGTAAGAAGCACCCTTCCTCCCAAAATCTCTCCCACACATACTGATTCAAACACTGGACCAAAAATGCAATTGGTGTACATGTGTTAGCCACCAGTGTGACTATGATGTCATTCTCCAAATCACACAAATATCTCAAACATGTAAATATTCACAAACCACTAGTTCAACTGATGGCACCCTTAGGCTTCCATGGCAGAGCAAAACACTGATTATTATTTGTACAGTGCTACATAAGTGCTGAGTTATTGCTTTATCAGCAAGTAATGGTATGGAAATTAGAATTAATGTCAAGTTTACATAAAAATTACATTGACAATTATTGTGACAGATTGATTTGCATGCATTTTGTAAACTGATTTGGTGCTCACTGATTAATGCAATAAATTAGAGGCTTACAAATCCCATGTGTGATTATATAAATCATTAACTTCCATCAGCAATGTATACTGTGTCAAACTTCTTGTTGGTGGATCAAAAAGACAATGACTTGTACAACATCAAAACTAGAATCAAACATCACAGCCTTTCTATGGAATAATGGACAGAGGCCCTTGATATGTGATTAGAATTATCCCCAGACTTTGTCATTGGAGGACATGGTGATATGAAAATTGCTGAGTTGTGCTCAAATTTTCAATGAAAATTGCTTTTCATATCAGGAAAATGTAGCGACGTGGGACCACCAAAGTCAAATCTGGATACAAGCTTCTCCCAAGCTTGTGTGTTTGTATCCAGAGATTTGCTTTGGGATTATCTCTAGAAAAAAGTTATTTCATCTAGAAAGTTCATGTAACAAAAGTGTCCCTCTCTGTGATCTGTATTGTACTGTGCATCAAAGTAGTCAGCTCACAAAAGCAAGAAGAAACACTGCAGATGTAGGCTAAAAGCTTTTATAAATCATCAGCACAAACACTAGGAGAATTGAGAGGGACATATTTCCCTAGCCTTTTGCTATCCTATGGATGTCTCCCTCAGTGCGGCTGCAGATCTCATGTATTTTCACACTTGTTCCCTGCAATGTACATGGCTGTATCTGTTATAAACACAAGAGTTGTACAAAAGTTGCATGACAAAGCTGAAATTATGCAAAGCTTGCCCTGTTCAGAGGTCATATTACAAATTCTGCCAGGCTTCATCCAAAGATCTGATAATGTTCATTTATCTTTCAGGAGAACCTGGTCTGGTTTATTATGATTTCACATTGAAACTCACAGTTTTGCAACTCCAAACCAGGTGCAAACCTCTGGTTTCACCCATAAACACTGTTATTGGTTTCATTCAAACCCAGAACTCAAAAAAGAACCTCAAAGGGTCTAAATACACATGAATTGAGTTTGATACAAATCCCTGAGAACCAAAACTACTGAGTTTTGCATGCCTCTGATAAACAGCATACAGTAAAGACACAGCACACAGTATCAGCGATGGCCTAAAGCATACACTAGGTGGCAGTATAGTAAACCATAACATAAGCCAGAAGAGTACCCAGAAGTCACCTACTACAGGACAGGCCCAACAAAGAAAATAACAGAACGCCACTAGCCGTCACCTTCAGCCCCCAACTAAAACCTCTTCTGCGCATCATCAAAGATCTACAACCTATCCTGAAAGATGATCCCTCACTCTCACAGATCTTGGGAGACAGACCAGTCCTCGCTTAAAGACAGCCCCCCTACCTGAAGCAAATACTCACCAGCAGCCACACACCATACAACAAAAACACTAACCCAGGAACCTATCCTTGCAACAAAGCCTGATGCCAACTCTGTCCACATATCTATTCAAGTGACACCGTCATAGGACCTAATCACATCAGCCACACCATCAGGGTCTCATTCACCTGCACATCTACCAATGTGATATATGCCATCATGTGTCAGCAATGCCCCTCTGCCATGTACATTGGCCAAACCGGACAGTCTCTATGCAAAAGAATAAATGGACACAAATCTGACATCAGGAATCATAACATTCAAAAACCAGTAGAACACTTCAACCTCTCTAATCACTCAGTGACAGACTTAAAGGTGGCAATTTTGCAACAGAAAAGCTTCAAAAACAGACTCCAACAACTAGCTGCTGAACTCGAATTAATATGCAAACTAGATACTATTATCTTAGGTTTGAACAGAGACTGGGAGTGGCTCGGTCAATACGTTAATTGACTCTATTTCCCCTAGTTCAGTATCCTAGTTAAGTATCCTCACACCTTTGTGTCAACTGTCCGTAATGGGCCATCTTGATTATCACTTCAAAGGTTTTTTTTCCCCTGCTGATAATAGTTCCTCTCAATTAATTAGCCTCTTACAGTTGGTATGGTTACTTCCACCTTTTCATGTTTCTCTGAATGTATAAATATTTTCTTACTGTATGTTCCATTCTATGCATCCGACGAAGCAGACTGTAGTCCATGAAAGCTTATGCTGAAATAAATTTGTTCATCTCTAAGGTGCCACAAGTATTCCTTTTCTTTTTTCATAACAACTTGGCAAATCTTCTCCCACATAACAACCCAATCTGCTGAGCTACCTACCTCCTGTACTTGGTTACATTTTCTCCTTTTCCTGAAATCAGTGGCAAACAACAGGCGGTGAAGGAATAAGGTGCCGAGCAGGGGTCTGGGCACCTCGCAGGTACTTAATGACAAGAGGCTGAATGAAGGCAGGAATGTGATCATCCATCATTAATGCATGATCCTAGCATGGTTCTCTCTTGTTAACACACCACCCATGCAGACACAGCGATCACCCCGGTTTAAGGGCCTGATCTAAAGTTCATTGAAGTCAATGGAAAGACTCCCACTGACTTCAGTAAGCACTGGATCAGGCCCTAAGTGAGGAGGTCCACAAGGCTTTGCTTGGATTTGAGTTTGGGCCCAAAATCTGGGTTGGCTCTTTTATTTAAATTGGTTCACATTTCCTAGTCACGAGTTAATTACACTAAGATCTAAATATAATTAGGGTTTAAAGAAGGAGAAGCATTTAGTTGTTGGCCCCACCAGCATTACAACTATAACCGTGTCAGGGAAACCGATTGCAGTACAGGAGTCCCATGGCCTGTTACAGCACCGTTAAAAGCGGTATTCTCAATGGGATGTAATGTGTTTCTGTAAGATGGTTAAAATCCTGGGCAGCTCAAGATTTTAGTCAGGTTATAAAGACACAATTTACTTTAGTCAGGACTACACATTTTAACCAGATTGTAACTGAATCCCTGACTTGGTTATAGCTGTAGCACAGATGATTCCATTATATATTTACATGGGGAACTGTGCAGCAATCTTTACAGAGCTGGAGCATAGCAGCAAGCCAGCATTTGTGCTCTGTCTCTTAAACTATCACTTGTACATGTCTGATTCCATATTAATTACTTCTCCACAGTAACTAGCACAGTAGTGGTTCAAGGTCTCCGCCAACCCCTTACTTGAGATGGGCAGAGATCAGATCTGAAACCCCCTCGTTCCCTCAGACTTTGGGAATATTTGTAAGCAGAGCCAACTCTGGACCTGAACTGTGTATCTTGAGTCTCCCTCTAAAATGGACAGACCTGGAATATCTAACCCAAATGCCCTTAAGCTTTGGGGAAATTCTGACAGTGAATCAGAACTTCACAACTGAGGCCCATCTCCAATTAAAGCTAGAGATAAGAAAAGAGCCCATTTGTACGAAGCAAATGGTGGCAGCTTTTCTCCAGAGAAGTATTTAAAATTATTGAAGTGTGACCGGGCCTATAAATAAGACACTTGTGACAATTTTATATTCAGATAAACAATGTCCTGCTTTAACTACTACTAATAAAGATGCCACATCAACTGCCACAATGTAGTGTAATATAATTTCCCTGTCTGACTCTTAATGGCGTATTATAACTAAAATGTCCTGCCAGTTGAAATTTAGGCTAGAACTCAATGATCTTAAACAACTGGATTTGAAATGACTAACTCCTGAATGTAATCAGATATCCACGCAGAAGGAGCACCAATTAAAGTCCTCAGCAAAGGCTGTGTAATAATAATATAGGTCTTAACCTCACTTAGAGACAATGTTGTTAAAGGCTGTATTAAGGGATGAAGTTACAGTCCCCACTTAAACAAAAATGACAGGGTCATTCACAGGGGTATAAAAATAAGCAAGATAATGGGAGTGAGTGAACCGCACCTCCTGGTAATGGAGTAATTGGAAAGTGATATGGCTCTTCTCAATGCTCTTTGAAAAGGAGCAAGGGATTGGATATCCAAAGTGTAATTCTATTTATGTAGATTTTTTTAAAAGTCTGACAAAGGTTCCCATAAGGGAATATAGTTAACAGAAACCAAAGCTTTTTAGGAGCTTAGTGCTTTCAGGGCTTTCAAGAGGCAGCGTAAACTATGAGACTCGGCGTTAGACATGCCTGAGTCCCTCAGCGGCCTCGGGAAAGTCACCTGTCAGGATTATGACACAGGCAGTCAGGACCAAGGCTCAGAGCAGGGTCCAACCTGAGGCTGGGAGTAGTGGAACAGTTTGTAGTGAGGTTTCAAACCAGATCGATACCAAGTGTCAGAGTCTGAGTCAGGATCTGGGTCAGGAGGCAAAATCCAAATCAAGCTGAGGTCGAAGCCAAAAGTACAGGAGCAGGAATGGTGTGGCAGCTACAGGAAAGCCGCGCTGTTGCCAGGACACATCCTGGAACATCCCTTGGGTTTATATAGGGTGTGGAGCTAATCAAGAGCCATGAAGCTGCTGCCTGTGAGACCCCTTGAGGTGGGACTTCCCATGGCCTGTGTCTGCAGCAGGTTGTGTGCCAGGGAGCACAAGCTGGTTACAGCTGCTGCTGGATGGCAGCATGGATATGCCAGCTGCCGGGCAGGTCTTCAGGCCTGGGTTCTAAACCCATGGGGCCTTACTCTAAGCTCTTTATGCCTGAGCAGTCTCATCTGTGAAACGGGAATGTCGCCAGTTCAGTACAACACTTATGCACATGCTTAAATTCCACTGAAGTCACCCTCCTCACCTGTAAGCCCCTTTCATCTTTGATTTTGTGAGCAGATATCCCAGCTGGAGATCTCTGGGATACAAGATACATTTCAGCAGGATCAACTCCAAAGGCTGTTCTGGAATACAGGTCTGTCACATCTTATGCGGGGGTTACGTTCTGCGCTGAGCGCGTAAAGCGAAAAACCGCGTATGTTGAGACTCCATTGAGTTGAATGGCGGACGGAATTGCCCGCAGTACCGATGCCGTTTTAAAATGGTTATTTTTCTTTTTTTTCTGTTTTTGGCGCCCGCGCAAAGCTGAATTCGCACATGTTAAATGCGCCTAAGATGCGACTCGCCTGTATATGTGCACAAATAAGATGACCACCCTCTTTCCAAATGCTATGGTTGTTCTGTGCATACTTCTAACACTTTCTGTAACAGTTGCCAGTGGAGAACGCAGCTTCTCCAAGCTGAAGTTAATAAAAACACATCTACGCTCCACAATGACACGGGAGAGGCTGGTCGGCCTTGCAATCATCTCAATAGAGCATGAGCTGGCCCAGACTGTGGACCTTCAGGAAGCAGTTCAAATCTTTCCAACCAAGAAGGCACGGAAAGCACCACTTTGATTATTCAAACAGATAAAAATGCCAGTGTTTACTATGTAGACAAGAAAAGTTACATTTGCTGTTCAGGCGTTTGAAAGTTAAGTGTTACTTAAAATTTTTGAACAAGGCATTTTAAGTTGTTAGTTCTCCTTTATTGGGGTAGGTAGCAGAGCAGTACCATGAGAGGAGTAGAACAGGAAGAAGGCAGAATTGAGACCTTTCAAAGTTTTGGCCCAAGCGAAGGGGGCATGGGGGCATCATTTGAGCTCCCCACCTCAGGTGCGAAAATGTTGTGGGCTGGCCCTGGGTAGTGGGGGCTGGAAAGGAGTGAGCAGGGGGGCGGGGCCTTTGGAGGAAGAGGTGCTTTGGGGGCGGAATAGGGGAGGGGCTTTGGGCTCTCAGGCCCCCTCCGTGCCCCTGAACAAGCTGTCACTCCCCTTTCCCCCACCCCAGCATGGGGTGCTGAGAGAAGCGAGCAAAGGAATTGCTTCAGCCAGAAGAGGCGGTGCAGGAGACTAGCCTCCCCAACAGGAAGCTTCACCCACCACCCAGGGAGCAGAATTGAACCATCCCTGAGCACTATTCGAAATTCCACTCTACAATTCTTCTACACAATTCTCCTACTCCTCCTGGCTCTCCTTTTGATGGGTGGCTTTTTCAAGGTGTTTAGGTGCTTAATTCCCAATCATTTCAATGGGTGTTGGGTGCCTAAACACCTTTACAATCTGGCCCTTAGTCTCTCTATGCCTCAGTTCTGCATTTTCAAAATAGTATTTCACAACCTCACAGTTTTGGAAGGGTAAATATAGTAAAGACTGTGAGGTGCTTAAATAATATGGGGGCCTATACGTATCTAAAAGGAGATAGATCTAATCTACGCAGCTGAATAGCCATAAGTGTGAATGAGATAAATGTCCTTCTATGCAGTTTGGGGTTTATTCCTTGGTAGTTTAGTCAAGGCTAACACCTGTGGTGACACTAAGCCATTAGGTTCTCTGAGAGTTAGATCCACGGGTGTCCAGCAGGCTATAATTTGCTACCTCTTCTCTACACACTGAGGACACTGTGATCTTTGCTCAAGTGCAAACAAACAAAAACCAACTCATTGTGTCAGCAGAATTTGTACCTGAGCTGAACAAAATGAGGAAGCCTCTGCATGAGGTAAAGGTGGAGAAATAAGGAGAAAGACATCTCTGTTGTCTGGCTGTGTTAGCTGGAGAAGAGATTGTCCTTGTTTCATTTATTAACTCTCACATGCAGATTATATGAACACCTGCAGCAATGAAGCCCACACAGGTATGAGGGAAGATGCCTTCACCAGATGATACAGCTGCTGCTGTGACCAGCTTTACTGCTTTGGTGAGCAAATCTGAAAGAGAGCAATTTTCAAATGATGTGTGATGAGCCCCAGAGGTGAAGCATTCAATTATACTTAAACACATGCTTAGCTTAGCCAAGGTTTAGTATTAACCTAAGACTCAAACTATTCTTTCCCATTACTTCAGTCAAATCCCTCAACTCATACTTGCTACCTATTCCTTATTAAGCTGTCATTCATTTTTACTGCTGAGAAAAGGCTCAGTTCTGTACTTGTTTCATTTAGTCCCCAAAACAGATGCAAATCAGTGTGGAAAGACAGGATAAATGTGCACCCACATTGTGGCTATCCATGACCTTAGTATGCATATGCGTGTGCACACACACACACACACATACACACACACACTCCCCTTACATGACTCCTGCTTCTAGAGGAATAGTCTACAGAGTGTGCTAGTACTAAAACATCTTTGGAATTTCTAAACCGAATAGATGACAATTTCCTAACTCAAGAAGTATTGCAGCCAACACAGGGAAATCCTATATTAGACCACCTTTACTCAAATGCGGCCACTGTGGCCGCATGCGGCAACCAGGGGGATTCCCTGCAGCCAGGGCAGTTTCCTGTGCAGCATCAGCCCCCTCGCCTTCCTCCCTCTTGCTCCTGCATGCGCTGCCTCTCTGGAGACACAGGTGGGACACACAACGCTTAAGGAGCAAGGTGAAGCAGTGAGAACGGGGTGAGAACAGCAGGCGGGAGGGGTGAGGAGGCAAGAGGCGAGTGGCGGGGGGGGGGGGCGGGCCCTGGCAGAGGAGTAAGGAGGCGAGTGGTGAGCCAGCAGCAGGGTGACAAGGCGGGCAGGGGGGTCTGGCTGTGAGTGGGGGAGTGAGGTGTGAGTGGTGAGCCACCAGCGAGCGGGCGTTCTCGTGGTGGGCGGGGGGGGTGGGGGTGGGAGGGGATGGTGTCTGTGGCAAGGGAGTGAGGAGGCAAGCGGTGGGTGGGGGAGTGAGGAGCGACACAGGAGGTGAGCGGGGGGTGAGGAGGTGAGCTGCGGGCGCATGGGCAGCGGGTGGAGCCCCCCTTTAGGGAGGCTAGTCCCTGATTGCACCCCTTCTGCCTGCACTCCCGCCCTTGGCAGCTGGAGCCCTGAGACCCCTTGTGCCTGGAGCCATAAGCCCCCTGCCTGGAAATGCCTGGAGTGCCCACCCCGTCCCTGGCCAGAGGATCCCTGGGTTGGCTGAAGCCCTGAGACTTGTCTCCCCACACCTCCTCGGAGGAGCCTCAGGTTGGCCGAAGCCCGGAATACCCCTGCCCCCTCATCCAGAGATATATATATACTTGGTACATCAACAGGGTCAATTTCAGAAAACTGAAAACAATTATGAGCCAAATCTGCTGGGTGGAAAAATGTAAACAGAAAAATGTGACTAACACTTGGGAATTATTTCAGAACACCTTACTAGGTGCCCACAAAGCCACAATCCTACAATTGAGGAAGGCAGCTATCCTTAAAAGACCAATCTGGTTTAAGTGGGGAAGTGAAGGCAGCTATAATATATATAGCAAATGGAAGAAATAAGAAGTTGATAGTAATGAATATAAATCAGAAGTTAGGAACTGTAGAAAATTGATAAGGGAAACCAAGGGACACAAGCAGATATCTATGGCCTGCAGAGTTAAGGATAATAAGAAGGAGATTTTAAAATATATTAGGGACAAAAAGAATCCTGACTATGGTATTGATCCATTACTAGATGGAAATGATATAATTATCAGTAATAATGCAGAAAAGGCAGAAGTGTTCAATAAATATTTCTGTTCTGTATTTGGGGGAAAACATGATATAATATCATATGGTGATGATAATACTCCTTTCATTCCACTAATATCTGAGGAGGATGATAAACATCAGCTACTAAAGTCAGACTTTTTTAAATCAGTAGGTCCACATAACTTGCATCCAAGACTTTTAAAAGAGCTGACTAAGAAGTTAATGTTGATTTTCAGTAAGTGTTGGACCACTGGAGAAGTTCCAGAAGATTGGAATAAAGCTAATGTGCTAATTTTTAAACAGGTAAATGGGATGACCTGAGTAATCATAGGCCTGTCAGTCTGACATCGATCCCGGGGAAGATAATAGAGTAGCTGATACAGGACTCAATTAATAAAGAACTAAAAGAGGGTAATGTAATTAACAGAAATCAACATGGATGTATGGAAAATAGATCCCGTTAAACTAACTCAATAGCTTTTTTTGATGAGATTACCAATTTGGTTAATAAAGGTAATAGTGTTCACATACCATTCTTAGATATCTGTAAGGCATTTGACTTGGAAGCTCACAGCATTTTGATTAAAAACTAGAATGTAAAATTAACATGGCACACATTAAATGAGTTAAAAACTGGCTAAGTTATAGGTCTCAAAAATGTAAGTGTAAATGGGTAATCATCATAGAGAAGATGTGCTTCCAGTGGGGATCCATTCTTGGCCCTATGCTAGTCAACATTTTTATCAGTGACCTGGAAGAAAACATAAAATCATCACTGAGAAAGTTTACAAATGACACAAAAACTGGGGGAGTGGTAAATAGTGAAGAAGACAGGTCACTGATTCAGAGCAATCTGTAAACTGGGCACAAGCAAACAATATGCTTGCTAATACAGCTAAATGTAAATGTATACATCTAGGAACAAAGAATATAGATCATGCTTACGGGATGGAGGACTCTATTCTGGGAAGCAATGACTCTGAAAAAGATTTGGAGGTCATGGCGGATAATCAGCTGAACACAAGCTCCCCGTGTGATGCTGTCATCAAAAGAGCTAATGCGATCTTGGGATGCATAAACGGGATTCTTGAGTAGGAGAAGAGAGGTTATTTTACTTCTGTAAAGATTCTCTGCAGATCCTCAGTGTTGTGAACTGTCAGAGCTCCATTGACTTAAATAGAGGTATGACTGTTTTCACCCACAGAAGATCTACCCAATCAGCTTTACAGTATGTCCTCAAGGTTAACCAATTCAAGCTCTTTCAAAACAAGAGAGAGTAAGCTCCAAAGCTGAAGTCTCTTTATAGAGAATGCTCTGCATGTAGTGCTCTCTCTTTTACAGTGGGTACTGCAGCTCAAGCACCTTCACTGATCAAAACTGTGGCAGTCTGGTCACTCTTCAAAGCTTCTTGGTTTTGCCTCAACTAAATAAAGTTACTTTAAGTTCACGCAGCATTACCTACACGCCCCTAAAATTACTATAGGGAATAGTTTGCATACCGTAAATATTGGGTTAAGTTACTCAGCTATCTAAGCCATTTGGCTAGTTTCTAAAAGGATTTGGCTATGGTATCACTGTTTGTTACCACTGCATATAATAAAAACATCAGATGAGTTAACATTGGGTAGAAAATTTAACGTTGATTTTCTTGATCTTTCAGTGCTTGCTTTCTCAACCTTCATGTTTCATTAATGCTAGTATATGTATATCACACACACACACACACACACTTATGCAATAAAGTGCTTCAAGGCTTGCCAGTGGCTCTATATCAATCAATATAACTAATAGTGATAATACTACCTAACTACTGAACTTTCATATTTCATCCTCTATTATTTACTGTATGTTATGACCTTTGGGCTTATGGAATTATTGCTTGCAGCTGTAAATGACATCTGAACATTTCAGTACACAATTTTTGCCTGAGTTCATGTGTAGTCATTGCTGTGACCTCTGTGAAAATGGTTGCTCCAGGTTGTGGCATACACAAAAAACAAACAAACAAAAAACCTAACAAGGGCAGCTCAGACCCCTTCAGAAAGCTGAAGTATCAACCATTACCTCCCAACCATGCTGCAAACAAATAGTGTTTATCCTGCATGTATTTTTATGCCCCTCCATCCTCCAAGAATGTGACTACCTCAACTATAACCTTTACAAGATAACTGATTTGTCCACCCCGAGCAACTTCATCTGTGTAAACTAGTGTCCACTACACAAAAACAGCATCTCATAATTTCTTAAACCAGATAATCATCTCCACAAGTGTTAACTAATGTAGCCCAGCAAGACTCTCGTCCTTTTATTCTTGTTATGAAGATGATGATGCACCACCAGTTATGTTCCTGTGCGCAATCCACTTACATTAGAAATGCCTTGGACTCTTACTCCAGCTGACTCATTCAATTGCACAAGACCTCCTGATTGTGCAAAACTTTGGGTGTTTCCACTGGAATTTAAAAAAGGATTCTTAAAATCTCTTTCATGTAATAACAGCTGACTGATAAAGTAAAGATCTTTCCACCCAAGTGTGAGTTTTGGATCAATATGCAGCACTAGTTGGGGCTTTCAAAGGGTGAAAAATAAAAGCACTGTACACATCAAAAACAAAAACACTGTCTCTTTAGCTTGCTTGGGCTTCAAAGCAATAGAGTCAAGACCACAGTTCAGGGATCAGGTGATGTAATTGCTAGCCTTGGTACCTTACATTGGCTCTTGGGCTTTCTCAAGCACTTGGGTCTCATCTTTCTTGGGGGAAGGAGGACAGCAGCCCTTGTTGGTGTTGTGGTGGCCTGGAAGGATCACACCTTCTTCTGCATATACCTGGATCTTTAAGGTAGCAATTCCAATTTGCTCTATCCAGTGGCACCTCCCTGGAGATCTTCTGAGCAATACATGTCACCAACCATAAGAAAAGATGTGCTCCAAAAACACGGGATCAGCAGAAGATGACTTCATGGATGTGGTTTTCAGACGTGTGTGTGTGGGGGAGGGGAGGAATAGTACAGTTGGTCAAGTCCTTCTAGGCTCCTATACATTTTGAATGTGTACAATAAGCTAGTGATTGTTTATGGTTACTTACACATCATCCATACTTCTAATCCTACATTTAATGTCATTCAGCACATTTAAAAATATGTTTTATTTTGTTTTTAACTGGTAATAGAATTGGGAAACTAGAATTTTATTGAGCCTGATGGGATGAAGCAAAAGTGCTATCTTAAGCTTGATTAGTATAAATCTTATTTGAGCTGAAGAAGAGCTAAGAGTTTGCAAAACCAAATTGAAATTTATGCACTAAGTCCAACTCCCCCCAACTGGGGTGATCATTATATACTAAAGTGTAAGAACTAAACAGGAAGACATTTCTGTGAGATACTATCACGTTTCTATGTGTGGGGGGAGGGATAGCTCAGTGGTTTGAGCATTGGCCTGCTAAACACAGGGTTGTGAGCTCAATTCTTGAGGGGGCCATTTAGGGATCTGGGGCAACAAAAAAACATCTGTCAGGGGACAGTACTTGGTCCTGCTAGTGAAGGCAGGGGACTGGACTTGATGACCTTGAAAGGTCCTTCCAGTTCTAGGAGATTGGCATATCTCCATTTATTTTATTTTATTTTTTATTTTATTTACCCATACATTACTATTAAGGAGCTAACCTGATCATTTGACTGCTTGAACATTTGGATACTGACATTTTCCAAGAGTTGTTTCATTCACTGAGTTATCCTCATCCATTTTCAGTGCCTGTTTGTAAGGGACAGCACCATTCTCAGATTCAAGGAGAAAAGGGCGTAAGGCCACTCTGGCAGCTTTTTTTAATCTCAGCTGCTGACATTGCTCTATTTCTGCATCATCCCCTGACACCTGAATTGTGCCTAATAACTATCTCTTCTGACACATACCCCATTTCATGTTTGTTCACCAGCCTGCCAACCTTGGTTAGTAACTTTCCTCACTGATTCATCTTGGATCTAACTGAAACATTCCTGGCATTAGGGACTAACTTTCATCCAAACACCTCATTTATCGTTGCCCTTGATCATTTTACAAACTGACTGATTATCCCTTGTGCATGTAATCATTTTGCTTAATTAACTTCCCATTGTTATGTACTTGCTTTCCTCTGCATATTTAATATGGCTGGATGGAAAACAATTCCATTTCACTAACATTTTTGAGGGTTCAAATATGTTTGCCAAAGGAACTTGAACCTTGTTCTCTCTCATGCCAGGTGAGAGCCCTAGCCACTGGGCTAATGGTTATTCTAAAGTGTCTTTCTTTCCCTGCCACCCAAAATTCCATCTGGACCCGAGAAAATTTCATTGAAACAAATGTATGTGTCCAAAAATATTAGGTTTTGAAAAATAGGCATTTAAAAAAAATTGTCAAAAAATCCCTGACCAGCTACTTTTTAACCAATGAATTGCTTATTCACCATTTCTCTCACTGATTAGTCTTGATCACTTTGCTTAATTAATTGCATTTAAAAAGAATTATTGCTGCCTGTGAAGGGGGACTTGCCACTGGAGTGTGGCTGAGCGTGGCTCTCCAAATCTACCAGTGCCACTTTGGTTCTCTTCCTGGTCATGATTTAAGTCCTCTTCTTCTAGGGTAATCAGATAATCGATGCTGGCCCAAAAAAGAGCCAAGAAGCCCAGGTCTCTGCTAATATCTTAACCATCATTGAACATCACTGTGTGACTCATTAGGAAGGTGACATGATTACACATCATAAGCCATAAGTTGCTTGTAATAAAGCAATACACATTGACAGCAAGGCTTTTATGGAAAACAAAGCCATTGCACTCGAGGAAGCTTCTGCTAGGAATGACGTTGGCTCCTGACAAACACTCATGTGACCTCACTAACAGAAAGCTCATTCACTCTGTGTAGTCTACTTCGGTTCTAGTCAGGTAATCAATACAGAGGGGGAGTGCACAGCAAACTGAAGTGAATATTTCGGCCAGTTGCTAAATGCACCCCCAATTTCTGTGGATCCTGACATTAAGGCTGCCACAAAGTTGACCCATTCTGCACATAATGATCCTGGCAAATTCACAGTCAAAAAAATCCACAGAGATGTAAAGAAGCTTCAGGGAAATAAGGCAACAGGAATCTGTAGAAATTCTGCAGAACTGCTAAAAAATGCTGGTCCAGCTATTTTTCTGTGGCTGCAGATACTGTTCAATATTATCTGGAGAACTGAGTTGATCCCATCCAACTGGCAAACAGGCATTATTTTACCTCGTTGGGAACTCAAAGGCAGTAAATAAGACTGTTATTAACTACTAATTACAGTATTACTTTTCTAATGGCCCTGGGGAAAGTTTTTGTTTCTGTCTTGTTGGCCTGAGCTCAGTAGCGTAGCCAGGGGGGGAGCAGGGAGAGCGGCCGCTCCCCCTTGAGCAGAAGCGGCGCCTTTTTTTTAGCAGCACTAAAAAAAGGGGCCGCTTCTTTTTAAGCGCCACTTTTTACACTCACCCGGCGGCGCTCCGGGTCTTCTGCGGCATTTCGGCGGCAGGTACCACTGAAGACCCAGAGTGAGCCGCCGAAGACCCGGAGCGCCACCGGGTGAGTACAGGGGGAGGCGCCTTTTTATAGCGCCGCTCCCCCTGCGCTCCGAACCTGGCTGCGCTACGGCCTGAGCTGCTATCTTAAGAACCAAGAGAAGAACACAACATTCTGGCTTCACTCCTGGCCATCCAACAATCGAGCAGATCTTCACAGTGTGTCAGCTTACTGAGAAGGCACAAGATTTCAAGCACCCCAGTCACACTGCATTTGTGGACATTAAAGTCACATTTGACTTCGTTGTCAGGGAATTGCTTTGGCTGATCTTGAAACTCATAGGCCTCTCTGACAAGCTCTGTAGAATGTTTCGTCTCTTATATGATGACTCCTTAAGCTGTGTTCTCTTAAATGGAAAAAAACCTATCTTCTTCTGAATTAAGTCAGGCATTCAGCAAGTATGTGTTGCCACACCAGACCTCTTCAATAGCATCAGAGTACATACTTAGACACTATTTCAATGTATTTTAGGCATATGCCTTGATGATAAGAACCTCTCTGATGTCAATTTTGCTGATGACATACCTCTAGTTGTCAAATCAATGGATGAGCCAATTGTGGCACTTAAGGCCCTGGAAAGCTCAGTGGCAAAAGTGGGCTTGAAAATTTGGATAAAACCACAATTCCTCCTGTCAGTCATTTCAAATATGTTGTTGGTTCTAGTATCTTAGTGAGACACCATCCAGTCAAGATTGTTGGTGATTCCACCTACTTCAGCTCTGTTGTCAATAACATGGGTGGCATCAAGAAAGAATTTGAAATCCACACTGAAAAAGTGTCATCAGTAATGTCTTTCACAAACCCAACACCCTGATAAGTAGAGAAACAACGCTGAGGACATAGCATGCTTCAGTGGTCAGTATTCTGACATGAGACTGAAATATGGCCCCTCACTGTCAAGATTGAAAAGAAGTTGGATGCCATTCAGATGAAGCATCTCTGAATGATCAAAAACATCAAATGGTACAAACTGAAGCTGAAAGAAGAGATCTATTTTCTAAACAGGTCCCACTCACTCACTCAGAGCTCTCTAATGTGGTACGGTAATCTGCTCTGAATGCCTATCAATTTACCAGAGAAAATCATCATCCACTTGGACCCAATGAAAGCAGAATGCAAAAGACCCCTTGAAGATTTAAAACATGATGGCTGGATGGTGTCAGACACCTAATAATAATAATAAATGGAGATATGCCAATCTCCTAGAACTGGGACGACCTTGAAAGGTCATCGAGTACATTCCCCTGCCTTCACTAGCAGGACCAAATACTGTCTTCTGACAGATTTTTTTTGCCCCAGATCCCTAAACGGCCCCCTCAAGGATTGAACTCACAACCCTGGGTTTAGCAGGCCAATGCTCAAACCACTGAGCTATTCCTCCCCCCCCTATCCCTTACAAGCATAGTATACCATAATGTGCCAGGTTTTGCTCAGGACAGAATATTTGTGGAGGTGCATAATATGTTTGCTGGCCTCTAAGCTGTCCAACGGACAGCATGAGAACTAACCAGCCAACCTAGCCTAACCTTCTATTGTAATGGAGTCCAACAAACCAAAGTCCAAGACTTTGTTTCAGGTGTTCAGCCCTGATTCTGTACCCCAGGGTTCTCACTGCATTTTCTCAGGGCTCTCTGTGTTTCTTGTCCCCTTCTCTAGTGTCACACTAACTAGTCAGTGGCTGGTAGGAGAACCTAGGCCCTCCCTCTACACTAGGTTCCAGCCCAGGGACCCTGTAACCAGCAGCCAAGTCTGTTCCATCAGACTAGTTGATGCTGCTTCCCAGCTTCTTCCTAACCTGGCCTATCTCAGGCTGTCTCCTCCACAACCTCTCTAGCTTCATCCAGGATTCTCAAGGGGTCTCTCCTGAAGTTCCCCAATCAAATCCATCTTCTGCCCTCCTCAGCCTTGACTTTTCATCCCCCTGTAGTTTCCTTTACCTTGTTCCTTAGCTAAGCACCTCCCAGGGCTCTCTCCCTGGAAATCCAAGTCCTGCCCTTCTTTCAGGACACATCACTAGAGTCTGTTCCACCACAGTGGCTGTTCTATGCCTCCCTTGACTGCTTGCCAGCCTTCTCCACCCAGGGCTTACTTGCCTCTGGGTTTTCTCCTCTCTTTGGTCCCACAGAGTGTTTGCAGAGCTCCTTACTCTTTACCTGGAGTCCTTTTCTGCTCCAGACTTCCTTTCTTTATCCTAACTACCCAGCCTCACCCCAGCAGGGCTTCATCAGTTAAGCCTGACCCACTCTCCAGGTGCAGCCAGGTAACACAATTGGCCTCCCAAGTCCAAATTAACACCTTTGCAGCCTGTGTGGGGTATACACCCAATCACTGCCCCATCCCAATAACCTCCTAACTTGTCAACCATCAACTATGTAATCGTCCCCCCCTCCAAACCTATTACTCATGCCCCAAGATTCATCTTTACTCCCCATTATCTCTCAATATGCCTCTGGTTTTATTATCCTTTCTCCTACGCTATCTCACCTGTCCTCTTACTCAAGCCAGTTCTCTCCTTTCCCCTTTTCACGTTGCTGTCATCAACTGTTTATCTGATCACCATCCAACTTCTATTCTGACTTGGACTCCTGGCTCTCCCCCTTACTGGCATCACAATCATCACCCTCTTCCTCAGTAATTTCACCTTTCTCCAGCTGACACATGCAAGTGGACCTCAATGCCCACATTCAGTCCCACTGAAGCCAATGGGACTCCAGAAGAAACAGGGTCCATCTGCTTGGACCAGAGTGCAGGGCCAGCTAATATATCATTTTAAAACCCGAGGCTTGCTTGAACTAAACCTTTTATCCAGCCCGTTGAGCGCTTTGGAGAGTTGCATGAAATGAAACTCAGATGAAATCTATCCCTGATTTTGGTTTTTCCAATTCCAAAATCAGGCTTCTTCTCCCATTCTCTGTTTAAAATTAGCAGACTTCTCTGAAAATGTAATGGTTAAAAAGAATAAAAGAGTAAAAACGTGAGCTAGATTGTCATCTACTTGTGCAACGGAGCAGATCACATAAATATTCTTTTGAATCTGGAGCAACATCAGCTTGAAATAAGGGCTTCATCAGCGAGGCATCTCTCTGCTTTCCCATTTCCCAAGTGAGAATGGAGAATCCTACGACCATGTCAATAAATCTGAGCAGTTAAAACATCTCAGGAACTAAGTGTCAGCAATTAATAGTAATAAAAATAAGTCCAATGTGGGGAAAGCAAACTACAGACTTAATTTTTTTTTCACTGAATCAACAGCTCCTCTGTTAGAATAAGCTTTACTTAAGGGCGGAAGGGCAAGATAAAATCATATAGACTGTTAAAAAGTAGTGAAAGAGCCAATTGTTCAACATGCTAATAAGTAGTGAGCACTAGCAACTGCCATCAAATACACAGTGGGAGCTGAGGGCCACTCAGTGCATTTCAGGGAGCTTTCAGTACCTCCCAAGATCAGGCACGATCTTCTTAGGTCATTGAAACAGAATGTTAAGGGTCAGATTCTCAAGAGCGGGGAAGCCAAGGATCTAGTTGTGTTTCCCTGATCCCAAGCCACCTGACACCAGTGCATGCAAACCTTACACCAGCTCCATTATACTTGGCTTCTGCCCCCAGAATACTCCACTCTCGGCCTTCCCCGTATATGCTGTGGATAAGGAAAGCATTTGGCATAGGAGGGTTACACCAGCATAGAGTTCCCCACATGCTGTAGCGATAGGTGCCTGGAAAACAGATGCCTTTTATATACACATTCATAAAAACCCCCCTCTCCAGTGAGCTCAGAAAGATTTTATTTCTTCTGGTCAATAGATAATTATAATACATAACCATCACTGGTTAGCTATGGCACCCACTAGTTGATTTATAGAGCTGCAGAATCTTTACAATGGTAATTATATAAAATGGTGGACCACTAATTGAGCTATTGTGCTACCTCTGGCAGGCTATGGAAAAATGTTGTTTTAAGACTAAACTTAAGTTTTTTATTTTTCTGGTCATTAAAATTTAACAATATGGAAACAAAAGAGAAAAAGGAAAGGAACACCAGTGTCGTGGATTTACTTTATTTAGCCTAAGCAGACACAGAAACCACAGTGGAAACTGTTCAACAGTTGCAGCTTCATTCCAAATGGCCACTGCATTCTCAAAACTACAGAGTAGCTCTGTCCACAGCATGACGTCCCTAATGGATCAAAATGCTAAAGTGCTAGAGATTATTACCAGCACAGGACATAGAATCAGAATAATGAGTACTGCTATACTTGGGAGTGAGGTGAGCAGAGAAGAAGCTGACTGCCAAAGCTTTAGAAGGCAAACAAACAGCAAAGACTTTCCAAACACTTACTTAGGCAAATTAGATCCACAGGAGAACCAACTCAATAGAACTACAAGAACAGCTCAGCCCACTGTAAGGAAAAAAACAGCCAATCTGCCAAATTTCTGTTTTAAATGCAGGAGAAACTACAACTCGAACCAAAGTCCATTGAACTCCACAGAAAGACTCCAGCTGACTTCACTAAGCTTTGGGTCAAGCCCTTAACTTGATAGTACCTCAGTAGTAAGGGTGAACATCCAGTTAATTCTTTGCTTTGAAAATCCCTTATTACAAAAAGGGTTGCTGCTTTCTCACTCCTTCAAGATTGAGGGCAACTGGATGACACTGCGCAAGGCTAAATTCTTCCCATCTTCACACCCATGCAGTCATTCTGGTTTCAGTGGAGCTGCATGGCTGTAAATATGAAGGCAGAATTTGATTTTGGCTCTGTAATAATACATGGGCAGAGATGCTGCTCAGATGCAGGATTCTCCCTTTCTTCACACAGCAGGTTGTATAACAGGTTCACAATACGGTCTGTGCTCATTGCTCTGTTCATTATCAATTCTCCTGTCAGAAGGGCCTTGAGCAATGGATCTCCAGACCATACCAAAAGGGAGTGTCTGCTCCCACTGGAATCAGGAATCTTCTCACTGTCATATAATTAGAGTTGAGCAAATCATTCATAGCACATAATTTGATTAATTTAGCCTCTCTCCATTAATTTTCTGCAAGCAACTTATAATACTCTCAAGTGAAATTGTTACTAGAAAACAATTCACTAGACACTTTCTATGAATAATTATTGACCCCTAGATTTGTGGCCAGCATTTTGTTGTGAGGCTTTAATATTTACAATTCACACAGTGTAAGTTCTGATTAGATACATTTGTCACACGGTTTGCTTCAGTTCTCTGACTGGATAAGGATAACTCTTACAAGCAGATTTTTCCAGTAGGCATACTCACATTTATGAGTTAGAATTAACTTTTAACAAAATGCTCACTGTCATTCGCTTCAATTCACTGACTCCACAAACATCCCTGCCAACATATTCATTTGCTAGAAAATTTGTAGAAAGTGAACGCAAACAGGGCATAAACGCAAGTGAAACAAACTCAGTTTTTATTTGAGTGAATATTCATGGATATACATTGACTTAATCGCTCAGATCTGTACTCAATCCTGATTGGATCCAGCCGTTATCAGATTATTGTTACTCCCCTCTGTGCTAGACATCCAGCAAAATCCATTTGCCAATTACAGTTCATTCAGAAACCCAGCTGTCAGATTATTTATCAGGGGAAGCATGGAAAGTCCCTTCACTGGCTATTTGTAGTTTTTCATATGGGTTTTAAAATTATTCTCTAAATTCTTTATTTTGCCATTCTTTTTTCCACAGGAATGTCATTTCCTGGGCTCAAATGCTTGTTCCCCTTCCTCTCTCATCTTAAGGTTTTCTACACTGGATTTTTTAGATATACAACAACTTTCAGCTTCATTTTTAGAAAGTTTTATTTAATCTAACCTGGGGCTACTTAGTAGCTCTGAATGTAATAAATATATTTCATGCACATAAACTGCAGTTGAAAAAGCAACTGCTGAGTGGCTGAAGATATTAACTGAAACACTCTCTTCCCCCCACACAACAAAAATATATTAATATGTTTTTCTAGATTGATTTCTAAGCATGAAAACCTGAAAGCTAAGTGTTTCCTCCTCTCAGACATGCTGTGTATCTGAGGAACTACTTTTATCTGACCCTGAATAGCACTAAACATTGTACATGTTTTATAAGCATTTTATCTCCTTCTATACTTAAGTAAAAATAATTAGTAATGTTCAGTTTCCCTGATTAAGAAAAAAAGCCTTCTCATTTACTTACAATTAAGTACTTTAAATTCATTAAGTTTTTAACTTACCAAATTAATTACTTAACAAATGCAATAAAATATTAGTAGAAAATCATTAAATACCATTAATACGTCAATACATTACTCAGGAAATTAGCTGTTTTTATTACTAGAAATTGCCATTCATTACAAAATATTGCTATACCAATTACAGTACACTGTACTCAGAGAATGGACAAGTTCTTTTAGTAGAGTTAATGTCAGCTGCGACTTTTCTGCAATTGTAATAGGAAGTAATATTTATTTGTTCATGCATGCGTGCTTTGGAGGCATCTACTGTTCTAAATAGTAAATGTTACTTTTTAAAGATTAGGAGATTGCTTATTTTGCTCTACACACTACCACAATCTGCTTAACATTTAATACAGGATATGGCAGCCATTCATTATTATGGAGAATGCTACCAGTTTCAGGACCTGATCCAAAAGCCACTGAAGCAATGGGCATTGTCTTTCCATTGATTTCTATGCGCTTTAGATCAGAATCTGATGCCCTGCTTCAGGAAAGCATCCGTAATCAGGAAGAGTACTTAACTACGTGCTTAAATCTCACTGTAGTCAATAGGGTGATCAGACAGCAAGTGTGAAAAATCGGGACAGGGGGTGGGGGGAGGTAACAGGAGCCTATATAAGAAAAAGACCTAAAAATTGGGACTGTACCTATAAAATCGGGACATCTGATCACCCTACTAGTCAATGAGACTTAAACATGTGCTTCAGAGCTCTTCACGAATTGAAGTCAATGGGACTGAAGTGATACATGAGAGAAGTGGTGGTGGTAGTAATAAATACAGGTTAGAACAACAAGATGACATGGTGACATAGATTTGTTATGTGCACTTCTGGATGGTATGACATAGCAAACTTAAAAAGCCCCCAAACTGTTAGATTTATCCTCTCCCTTGTCATTGTGACTTGACCAAGTCCAGTTAAGTATCTGCATTTTGAGGCTTGAAGGACCTCAAACGCAGTTAAGTGAAAATGCTTGTAGTTTTCTAATGCTTTCTAGCACTGGAGGAGAAGGAGGGTAGGGAGATACAGAGCACAGTGAAGACATAGTACTAACACAATATGATCCCATGGGACATAATTAAACTTGAGTTAAACATAGGGTGACCAGATGTCCCATTTTTAAAGGGACAGTCCCGTTTTTGGGGACTTTTTCTTATATAGGCGCCTATTACCCCCCACCTTCTGTCCCGTTTTTTCACAGTTGCTATCTGGTAACCCTAGTCAAACAGGAGTTTTAGTTGATCAGTTTAGAAAATTGGGGTTGTACTCTGATAACCTACTATTGCATTGCTTGCCTATCCCCATCAATGGTAAAAATCTCTGTTCTGCCAGTGCAAAGCTGGAGTCACTCTTTCGGTTTGCACCATCTTTTCACCAGTGGAACACAGAGCAAAATTTGGTCTGTGTTTCTCTTTTCTTCAATTCTTTTTCTCCCCTTTATCATCTTATTTATTTTCAGTTCTCCATACCAAAAGGATCCCTAGGACAATTGGTAGACAAGCTATTTTTAAAAGTACGTTCCACATCATCAATGTGCAGAGATGGGACTGAGCCAGACAGGTCAATCCAAAACCTCTTCAGATTTCAGAGATCCAGCCTCAATTCTGAAGACTTGGCTCTCAAACGGGAAGGGATATTTTTCAATTCAGGTGCAGGCAAAATCTCAGTTCTAGTGATGTTTTTGACCAAGACTGGAGAAATTATTATTTATATTATTAGAGCACCTAGGAGCCCTAGTCAGAGACTAGGACCCCATTGCGCTAATCTCATGAGTTGAGATTTCTGACATTCAAAATGACAGAAACCTCACAGAAGTATCTCTCTCAAAATATCACTTATTTTGGGGATCAAATTGTTGTGAGATTTCTCTGCCATTAAACCCAAACCCCTACCTTGAGTCAAACCTCATCTTAAGTCTAATTCAGATCCAGATCTTTATCTTCCTCAGTACTGTTTCCTAAAAATGGTTTTTGTTCCTTTATGTTTAAATATATGCAATTCAAAAAATAATTATTCTTTAGGGGAAAAGAGACTCATTTAAGTCATTGGACAATTGCTTGTTAATACTTCTGCTCAGAATGTTATTTTCCAAACACTTCTATCTATAAAGCACACTACACTGGTCATTATGGCGTCTAAGTACCTAAAATGCTGATAGAATCCAAACAGCTGCAGAAAGATTACGTTTAGGTTCATCCTTTCTTATTGCTTTTCCTGTTCCCCCACCCTACCCCAAGGTCATCATCCTCTACTGTTCATTGCTGTCTTCTCTCTAGTAAGAGGATATGGTAGCACATGTTAAGCTGCCTATGAAAGACTTAATTACAAGCAAATGAAAAAGAACAAGTGGTCTTATTCCATGTGGAGTTTATACAGTACACAGTGTATGTTTAATGAGTAGGGTTGTAGCCAGCCATTCAAAATCCATACATATAATTACAGATTCATTCTCCTTCTGGCTCACAATATATACTGATTGCCCTAATAGTAGAAATCAGTCACCTGAAGAAAGGTGTGAATCCCCCTTCAAAGCAATTAAAAATGTTTCCTTTGGGTAATGCTATATGTCCACTGCCACTGACATTAATAATTCAGAGGGCCACAATGCCTTCTATTACTTGATTAGGGCTCAGCTAAGGCTACCTTTCAGTTGTTGCATGGACTGTTGGCTCCAGGAAAGGACAGTTTGTGAAAATACAATCTGAATGAGTACCAACAGGGTATCATAGACAGATAAGGCTAGAAGGGACTTTGAGAAGTCATCAAGTGCAGTCCCCAATGCTGAGGCAAGACCAAGTAAACCTCCTAGACCATCCCTGACAGGTGTCTGTCTAACCCAGTGGTTCTCAACCTATTTACAATTGTGGGCCGCAACATGTTAGATGGGCTGTTCAAAAACCCAGTGATACGGATTCCACAATCTCCCTTGGAAGCCTATTCCAGTGCTCAACTATCTTTATAATTAGAAAGTTTTCCCTAATATCTAACCTAAATCTCCCTTGCTGCAGATTAAGGCCCTTAATTCTTGTCCTACTGTCAGTGGACATGAAGAACAGTTGATCACTGTCCTCTGTATAACGGCCCTTACTGTGTTTGAAGACTTATCAGGTCCCCCCCCTCAGACTTCTTTTCTCATGACTAAATATGCCCTTCCTCATGGGACAGGTTTTGTAAACCTTTTATCATTTTTGTTGCTCTCCTGCAGAATCTCTCCAGTTCATCTACATCTTTCCCAAAGTATGGTGCCCAGAACTGGACACAGTATTACGGCTGAGGCCTCACCAATGCTGAGTACAATGGAACAATTACCTCCCATGTCTTGCATACGTCACTCCTGTTAATATACCTGTGACAGTCTACATTACCATGGTCACCACTTTTACAAAATTATGATAAACCTTGTACAAAATATGCCTTCTGAGGTATCAATTGAGCATCATTTTCCTGTTAAAATGTGTGTATCAACATTGTATATGGTGATATTAGATTTTGCTATATGTTTGTAACTGGAGCATGTTGTAATTCTGGGGAACACCCACAATCTAGCTCTTCAGAGACAACAAAGGGGTGGCCAACACCCAGCCAGTTCACCTGAAGGGACAGCCGGCAGGTCATGTATGCTATGGAACTGTCTGATCACATAACCCAGCAAGGACTTTTCCAGTAAAAAGTGTCAGGATATAAAAAAGGGGGAACAAAGGCCTTTGGCCACCTCTCTCTTCCCCCATCTCTAATGCAACAAGAATGCTTGAAAGACTTTGAACTGGGGAGATTGGTTCCAGGCAGGGAAGCGAATCCAGCCTGTGTACTAATAACCATGAACTGCTTGCAACATTCAAAGTGGTGAAAAAAGCTGTTTGCTTAAAAAATTGTTTAGCTTGGTAAAGGTTTAGGAATAAGACTGTGTATTTATCTTTTAGTTCTTTTGTAACCAACTCTGACCTTTTATGGCTGCATCTCTTATCCTCACTTAAAATCTAGCTATCTTGCTTCAGTTAATAAACTTGCTTTATTCTTTTATCTAAACCAGTGTGTTTTGATTGAAACAATTGGGGAATCTCTGCTGAGTTTAAAAAGAGATGGTGCATATTAATTTTCTTTGATAAAATGAAGACTTATGAGCTTGCACTGTCCAAGGGGGTCTTGAGCAGTGTAAGCAGCACATTTCTGGCATGCAAGGCTGGGGCTGAGGGATATGCGTGGGCTGCCGTGTATCTGTTCATGACTGGCTGAGAAAGCATCCATGTAACTTTGGGTGTGCCTTTACATGCTGATGGCTGTGTGGGAGCAAAACCTGGAGAGGCTGCTTTTCACTAGCAAAGCAGTGCAAGACACACCCTGGTCTGGAGAATTAAGAGGACACCACTGTTCAAAAGTCCAATCCTGGAGAGGTCACAATACCCCAGAATGATATTAGCATTTTTTGTAGCTGTATCACATTGTTGACTGATATTCAATTTGTGATCCACTATAACCCCCAGATCCTTTTCTGCAGTACTATTGCCTAGCCAGTTATTCCCAATTTTGTAGTTTTGCATTTGATTTTTCCTTCTTAAGTGTAATACTTTGCACTTGTCTTTGTTGAATTTCACCTTGTTTATTTCAGACCAAGCTCGTTTTGAATTCTAAACATGGCCTCCAAAGTGCTTTCAACCCCTCCCAGCTTGGCATCATCCATACATTTTAGAAGTATATTCTCCACTCTATTATTGAAATCATTAATACAAATATTGAATAGTATCAGACCCAGGACTGATCCTTGCAAGACTTCACTAGATGCATGCTCCCAGTTTGACAGTGAACTACTGATAATGACTCTTGGAGCACAGTCTTTCAACCAGTTTTGCACCAATCTTACAGTAATTTAATCTAAACCATGTTTCTCTAGTTCGCTTATGGGAATGTCATGGGGGACTGTGTCTAAAGCATTATTAAAATCAAGATATATCACATTTACAGCTTCCCCCATCCACTAGGCTAGTAAACCTGTCAAAGGGGGAAATTAGGTTGGTTTGGCATGATTTATACTTGACAAATCCATGTTGGCTATTACTAACAACCCTATTATCCTCTTGCTGCTTACAAACGGATTGTTTAATAATTTGTTCCAGTATCTTTCCAGCTATTGAAGTTAGACAGCTGGTCTATAATTCCCCAGGACACCATTATTTCCCTTTTTTAAAGATAGGTACTATGTTTGCCCTTCTCTAGTCTCACCCATCATCAAGGAGTTCTCAAAAGATGACCACTAATGGGCAAAGATTGCTTTAGCTAGTTCCTAAAGTACCCTAGGATGAATTTCATCAAGCCCTACCTACTTCAATACATCTACCATATCTAAATATTATTTAACCTGTTCTTTCCTTATTTTGGTTTGTGTTTCTTCTCCCTTGTTGTTAATATTAATTGTGTTAAGTACATGGCCACAGTTTACCTTCGTGCCATGAAATCATGGGGTAGCATCTACTGTTGAAACTAATTATTGAAGTACCTAGGTGTTTGAATGAGCATCAATCAGCCCCCTCTTATTTTTTCTTCGGTGCCTAAAAACACATTCCTTTTAACCTTGATACTGATGATCACAGTCCTCTGCTTGAACCAGCTGTGCTGCGGTTGTCCATTATCTTCATTGGGATGTCGAGTGTGTACAGTACTACACATTCAGCAGCACAGGAGGAACATTCCACCTGGATGTACCTTGCATGTTTAGCACCCCGGGTTCTCTCTGCCTGGAACTGATAGCAATTTACTCTGTGTTTGTACAGTCCTAACACAACAAGGCTCTAATCATAACTGCACTTTTGGGCATGGCAATACAAATAATAATCAAAATTATGTATAGTCTTCAATAGATTTCTCTGTCCTGGAGAGTTTGAAAAAGGAAGATGTTTAAATCAACTTCCACCAATTTTCCTAATACATATTTTCTAGACATATTTTAATAAAATCCACAAAAACCAATAGACTAAGTACTACCACTAATAATACTCTTCATTTACATATAATGCCTGAGGATTCCAACATGATTCACAAACCACATACATACAGCTAAATTGAAATGTGGCCACCTCTGGGGTGAAACAGTGAAGTGCTTGAATTAATGATACAGCCTGTATTTAATGGAAGTGCTATCATTAAACTTTCCAGAAAACTAAAATGTATTGTACTGCATTGAACGCTTAGGGGTGACTTAGTTAGCTACAATAGAACTTTCTACTATATGAAGTAGATTGTATAATAGACAAAAACCTTTGCGTTAGAAAGAATGGAATACTCTACATTACCTGCACTGCAGTTCTTCATTGCAAAGGAGTCCATGGCAGCTACGCTCCTGTTCCCACTAGCAACATATTCCAGAGAGATCCGAAAAGGTTTCTTAAGGTGTCCAACTCTCTTCTGCAGTAGCACCCATCTGGTCTCGTCACAAAGCAAAAGGAAACAACACAGGACAAGAGTGGTAAGAAAGGAGGCTATTTTACAAGGAGCACATGTCCAAACATAGCAGTTCCACCCATGGCTTATCATACTGTCCTCGTATGATGCCCCACCAGTGGCCTTTGCTTCCTTAGACTGCAAAAATAAACCTCTAAGAAAAAAATTTCCACAGAGCGGAGATGTCATGACAAATGAATAACATCAGCTAATGATGGGTTCTCTCTCTCATCTGCCACACTTCTCAGCTCTGAGATCTCTTGCAGATGTCTTGCAGCTGTTTAAAAGGAGCCCAACTTCCTTTTCGAAGTGAGCTGTGAAATCTGTCACACACATGCACGCCTTCTCTAAATACCACTCCTTCCTGCCGTCTACCAACAAAGGCTGTTATACAGATTCAGGCAATAAGTTATTCTCAGGGGGTTGCTGAATAGCTGTATTTCCCAGAATTTATATCTGTTTGATGTAATGCATTTTGCTTCTATGTGGCTGGTTGGAACTCCAAATATGTATGAGTTTTAAAATTAAAATGGCCCATTTCCCTGTCTGTACTGTTCCCTTAGTTTGTACTTTTAACTGGACTATGGCCCTGGAGACTAAAGGCCAAATTCAGAAATGACATGTAAGGCAATGTAAGTTACATGTTGCTAAGCAAGTGTAAGTGGGAATAGTGGAGTCTGAGTCTATCTTGGCATAATGTATTCACTGAGAGGTTGGAAGAAAATTAAAGACCAACCCCTTACATGCATACCTCTCACCCTCCTACTTGTTGTTTTTGCTGCTGCACCCCACTTTCCCAGCCACTCAGCATCGAAGTTACACCTACTTAGATACCGTGGCACTTACTTAACATGTAACTTTCAGCATCTTAGCACATCACCCCTATATTTGGCCCTGACATTGTATGTCTACAAGGACAGGTATAAACACAAGCCGTAACAATGTGAGTCTCCCTCCTCCCCACAAACATGCCACAATTCTGACCTACAGGGAATACAGATTTATATTTAGGAACAAAAGGGCATGAATGGGCAATTCACTCTCTGTGGCTCATTCCACCCTGGGTCACTGTGTAGAGCAGGGGTAGGCAAACCTTTTGGCCCGAGGGCCACATCTGGGTATGGAAATTGTATGATGGGCCATGAATGCTCACAAAATTGGGACTGGGGTGCGGGGGGAGGGTTCTGGCTGGGGGTGAAGGCTCTGGGGTGGGGCCAGAAATGAGGAGTTTAGGATGTGGGAGGGGGCTCCGAGCTAGTACCGAGAGGTTCAGAGGGCGGGAGGGGGATCAGGGCTGGGGCAGGGGGTTGAGGCACAGGGGGTTGGGGCAGGGGGTGGCTCAGGGGTGCAGGCTCCAGGCGGCACTTACCTCAAGTGGCTCCCAGTAGCAGCAACAGCAGCAGAATGTCCCCCTCTGGCTCCTACACAAAGGTGTAGCCAGGCATCTCTGCTGCGTGCTGCCCCATCCACAGGTGCCACCCCTGCAGCTCCCATTGGCTGTGATTCTCAGCCAATGGGAGCTGTGGAGGTGGCGCCTGGGGTGGGGGGCAGCGTGTGGAGTGGAGCCCCCTGGCTGCCCCTATGCATAGGAGCTGGAGGGGAGACATGCCGCTGCTTCCGGGAGCCGTGTGGAGTGGCCCCATACCCTGCTCCCTGGCTGGAGCACGGAGTGGGGCAAGCCCCAGACCGAGCTCCCCAGCGGGAGCTCGAGGGCCAGATTAAAATGACCGGTGGGCCATATGTGGCCTGCGGGCCGTAGTTTACCCATCCCTGGTGTAAAGGTTGCCAATAAAGATACCAATTTGTGCCACTTGCAAAGGGATGTTTTGTGACAGGAATATCCATACTCTAGGTGCTAGATTGGACCCACCAACTCATTTCATGTGAGTCTTTTCAGTGCCCTGGATTATGGTAACTTTTGGTCACTACCCATTTGGCCATATTCAAACCATTAATACAGATGAGAAACTCTGTAGCCCTGTTGTATAGACCTCTGAGCCATTCAGTTTCCCCTGTTCCTTAAATTTCCTTTCATAGATTCTTCCAGGATACCAAAATAAAAAAATGGATAAAAGCAAATAAGATTTCCTTTTAAGCTTATTGCAATTGTTCATCTGGGGACAAGCAGAACAGGTGTCTCATAAAGCCTGTTAGAAAATTCCCAATACACCGCAGCTGCAATTGTTTAAAAAAAACAAACACAGAACAAAAACATGTGCTTCCTTAGGTCACTTTGAAACAGCAATATTAGGCATTTTTGAGGAACATAATAACTATTTCAGATTAACTTAATGGGTTCAGTGGCAAGAAAGTTTAGAAGCAGTTGCTCTTTTATAACTGCCCCTTGAAACAGAGAAGTTTCCTTATCAAGATCCCTAATTGCTCCATTGCACATTGGTTTGTTATTATGGCGTTGTCAAGGGGGCTGGACACAGGAATTGATCTATCTTTAATAAAAAGAGCATCGGCGCAGATGTTTTTGAGAAAAGAAACGATGCAATTTACATGGATTCTGCAACCAGACAAGAACTTGCCCAAATGTTGATGTACTTTTCAAGAGATATTACCAGCCTGACTGGATCCCTAAAAGGAAATAAAATCACCTCTCTCTCTTTCTCTCTCTGTTACAGTCTTTATTTTAATGAACTCACAATAATGCATGTGTGCACCACTTCCCCATGCTGTGTACAATCAGATTAATGGATTAACTGTGTATCACAGGTCCTACATTGGTAATAACTAAAATAAATTCTCCTTTAGTTCCAATAGTTATAGCCAGTGCTTTTGGAGCAAGAAGATATGAGTTCTGTCCCCCACTGTCACTATCAGGTTCCAGATGGCCATGGAAAGATGCACAATGACAACTGCAAAGTTCTCAGGAGGCCTTTGGTCCACTAGAATATCTTAAATTCTTTACCCATCTTACTAACACCACTTTAGATTATTGAACTCTCTGATTTTTTTTTTAAATAAGAAAAATCTATTTTTAAGCATTTATGCCATTTAATTCCCTTTTTTGCTCTTCTCAGCATGAATAGTGACACTAGACTGGTCAGTTTTATTTCTTGTTTATAGTCAGTTTCACTTTCTGGTTATCATGCTCCAGCTCAATAGTTTTGTTTTGGGCCTTCTACTACAAGGTGGCATTTACATCAAACTAATCTTCATTTATTCTCCTGCTTCTGGAACGTCGAGTACACACTTTGGATCACCCATTTCCAGAGAGCCCAGTCTCCTGCCAGCATTGCGTCCTGCTCTATATTAAGGCTGAGGGGGGGCAAAGTTGGAAGCCATGACATCCTTCCAACATGTGCAAGGCTGTGTGCAAGTTTTCTCCATCCAGCTTTTGTTGGATCAAACATAAAGCTGGAGAATTTGTATGGACCCCGACTTATGAAGCAGATGGCCAAGCTTTCTGAGCCAACACCATCACTTTGGGAAATACTGGAGGCTGGTTGGTCTGATGCCTGATCCTCATTTATAAAGTGATGAAGCCACCATATGCCTTCAATACATCATTGCTGCTTCATGTTGAAAGTGCCCAGCTGGTGCATTTGCATCCATATGGCGGCCCAGAGCCATACAAAAGGACAAAAGCCACTGCTGCTTGATAGATACACATCTTAGTCTGAGTTGATATGTGGTGTTGCACACTTTTGGGAGCCTGTGTAGTGCATTACACCCATAGCCTTGCTGATTTGATGTTTCATGTCAGCAAGGCAACTTCCCTCCTTGGTGTCAACAGAGCCAAGATGTTCAAATGAATTGATGAATTCAACTTCTTGTCCGTCGATTATGATGGGTAGGAGTAGAGGTCCATCAGCCACCTTCATCAGTTTGGTCTTCTTCCAGTTGACTTGAAGACTAAGCTTACTTGCTTCTTCCATATATAAATTCAAGGCATTGATGAGATTAGTTCTTGAGGATGTGAATATAGCCATGTCATTCTCATATTCCAGGTCTATTATGAAGAAGTCATGGAGTACCACCTGGGTATGCAGCTAGTGATGGCTTCCATCATTTGGTCAATAATGGGGTTGACCAGATCATTTGGGGGCAGTCATGCACATTTGACGGATGCCGCTGCTGTGCTCAAACCAATTGGATATCCTACTACCTAAGCAGTCAGCTCTCACTTTGGCAATGCATTTCTACAAGAAGATTGAGGAGCTTTCCAGGTACACCAATAGCTTTTCAGGCACAGCCAAAGGAGTGACAATCAAGAGAGTCAAAGGCAGCTTTTAAATCAATAAAGGCTATATACACCTTATCCGTCTTCCTGCTATTCCCTGCAAAATAAATCCTGTGTTCACTGAAATTAAAGAAAATCAAATCAAATCATGGAAGCATTTTTACTCATATGTAGTTCTTTAAACCACTTCTCTTTTCCCACCCATCCCTTAAAAAAAACACCACGGAGACTAAAGCCATCTCACTGGTGTCCCTTTAATCTCTAAAAGATAACTAATTTCTCTACGAGCAGGGTGAACCAGCTTTGGACATAATTTACTCTGAAAAATGCAGGAACATCTGTATGTCATGAAAAACATTCCTCACCGTTTCAAAAGACTGATGGATTTTAATTCCAAGTACACACTGGCCTTCAACAATGATTTCCATTTCTGGGCTACTGCTAACCCTCTGGATAAATGTGTCAAGAGTTTTAGGAATTGCTTTTCTGAGTTACTGGTGCAATAACTTCAGTTTGAAATTCTCAGGCCTCTCATAGTTTACCACTGAAACTTTATTAACTTTCAGAGCTGTGGCCAAGCAGGTATTTTATGTCACTGGAATTCAAGACAGGGGAAGGGCAGGCTCACTTGAGGCCAGATTCATTACAAACCTTCTTCAGAGTTTGTGGTGCAACTTCTAGAAATGGATTTTTTGAGGTTCAAGTAATTTATGTGAAAAAATGGGTAATTCTCAGTCCACTTCCTAGTAGAGAGGTGGGCACATCACAAAAAACACTATAAATATGACAGTAACTGGCAGATTTATCAGAGACATCAAACAAGGAATGAATGACCCAATGGAGAGAAGCTGTCCTCATGCTTAGAAGTGGATCATTATAAAGGAACATTGGTGGATCAGAATGGGAGAAGATTCACTGTCCCCAGTGTAGTTGTTCTATAAATACAGACCAGAAATCAGGCTCCAGATCTATCACACTGGTACGTTTTTACAGCACTACATTCACTCTACAAATCTAAAAAAAACCCAACAAACAAACCACCAACCCCCCAAAACAAATAACCTTCACCCCCATCCTTGACCTGTAGCAGGATATGCTGTAGGGTAATTTATATCTGCTGGTAGATTAACTGTATTTCCATCACACTATTACAGCGGCCTACATTTTTGTGACACTTTAGAAATCATTTTATTAAGGTAGCAGTAAGGGGCTTAAACTATTATTTAGGCAAGAAGAGGGGAAATATACAATGTGGAGTCGTGCTTAATAACTGTTGGACATGTAACCCTCCTACAAACAAGATACAGTAAAACAAGATTCAGATTCACATAACACCTTTTATTTGAACGGTATCCTCCAAAGTGCTTTAAAAAACAATGAATTAAATACTGGCAAGTCAACGACTGTATGGACAAAGGTCTCAGCTGCTGAGCACACAGCAATAACTCACATGCAGCAATGAGTATTAAAACCTGTTTCATCAAGAGAGGACACCAGAAGTATCTCCCTAATCTTTATCCTATGAGATCTTTCGTGTTTACCTGGACACCTATCAAATAGCAGAAGAGACCACAATTTAATGTATTCTAATCTGAATGACGGCACTGTTTACAGGACGGTGGCTCCCTATCCCTGTCCCACTATTGCATTGGGAACAATCCCAAGTCCTGGTCCAGGCTTGCGCTCTGAACATTGTTGCTCAGAGATGGCCAAGCAAGACTGACATTGAGCAATGACACATTGGACCAGTAGAATAACTAGAGTTACACCAGGGATGAATTTGGTTCAATGGTTCTAATATTTAGAATATAAACAACAGCTCAACATGCAGATTAATAGTGTCATGATTTTCTGACATTGCCCAAGAATTTGAGTAGATCCAAACCCTTGATCCAAATATTCTCAAACTTTGGAAAACTTCAGACTCAGATCCAAACTCTGCCACCTAGGCCCATGTCAGTTTGAGAGGAGCAAATGCTTTTAGAAGGGCTGGACTGGACTCTCTTAGAGTTAATTAGTACCAGTCTTCTATAGCCAGAAGGATTACTGCAGGACTAAAAGAGAACCTCAGTCCCACACGTGGGCCAAACACATTGCCTCCTGTGATGGGGCAAGGCCAAATGGCTATATAAAATTAGTGGGAGACAGCTATATTAGCCCCAGGCTAAACAAATCCCTGTTACCAGGATAAGTAAATGGCAGCTGCTCCAGCTCAGTTAAGACACATGGGGCCAATTAAGATCTTTCCAGAAGGCAGGGAAGATAGTTAGGTTGATTGGGACACCTGAAGCCAATTAGTGGCTGTAGGAGGAAGCCGCACTGTTGGAGGAACTAAGCAGTACAAACCATATCAGGCACAAGGAAGGAGGCTCTGAGGTAATGGTGAATAGATATTGAGGAAGTGGAGGCTTCTGTTGTGAAGTGGCCCAGGGAATTGTGCACATCCTATTTCCAAAAAGTCAGCTACCATAGCTGCTACTATTAGGGTCCCTGGGCTGGATCTCAGAGTAGAGGGCAGGTCCGGGCTCCACCCCCAGATTAATCACTGAGACTGGGAGACAACAGAAACTGTGTGAGGGAGGGTTGCTTCTCCTCACCTCCCTTGCTGGATTATGATGAAAATGGCTCAGTAGGCTGTGACCCTTGTCTCTAGAGAGAGAAGGGCTACGTGGAGGGTCACAGTGAGCATCTGAGGCTAACAAAATTTGCCAGGAAGCGTGGGACCCACTGAGACAAGGACAGAGCTTTGTCCTATTCCTCTACCCTCTTTAGGAAGAAGAGAACAGTCTGGGAACAGAATGCCACTTTAATGGCATTGGTTGCACAGCACCATCCACTGGGTTAAGTATTTATGGTCACCTAAGCATTCCCACAATCCCAACTCTCCCCAAACCTCAACCCAGCTCTTTTTTAGCTCCCAAGCACTAGTTTTGCTTAGACACAGTATCAGTTTCAGTGGACACAGTAAGGTTTTTGGTTTTTTTGGTAAGAACTTGACTTTTGGGAGATATTTATAATTTTAGATCCCCTACAGTTGTACCTCCCGAAGTTAAATACTTTGTGAACATTACTGATTAATACTGACTAGTGCATTAAATGTCATTTTGCATTCTTCTTTGGATAACATGAGCATCAGGCTGTTTGAGTGCAAGCGCAGAGTGTTCTGAAAAAATGACCAGCTAGAGCCAGAAATGGAATCTCAAGCTAAAAAATGCATGCCCTACATATGCCAGTCTGACTGCATGGTTAGAGGATTTTGATAATCCCTGCCCCAGATGTAGTGCACACACTGGTTTGTTGGGGTATTTGTCCCTCAGTGTGGAGGTGTAATAAAATACTTTATCAATGATTTTATCCTCAATCCCCCATATATCTGCTCTTCTTGCACAATCACTTCTGTGACTCTTCCCAAGACTTCTATGCATGAAGCATGAAATTCACTCTTGTTCAGAAAGCCAGGGGCTTAAGTGTTGCATGATCCTGGTACTGGCCATTTGAAGTGAATGAGTTTCACCCAGAATACCCTCCCAGTTTGGGTCTGGCAAGTCACAACTTTTTCTTTATCCAGGATAGCATCCCTATTGAGGGATACACTTAAGCATGTGCTTAAATGTTTAAGTGAGAAGCACAAGCTTAAGTGCTTACCTGAATCAGGGCCTCTGATATCTGCTTATGGCTCACTTCTTCTACCTTGACCACAGAATAAACAAAAATTTCTAAAATAAAAATAAAAATCTCCACAGCTAACCTGAGTATCAGAGGAATCTTATTTCTGAAACCCGTGTCCTTCCTCACCTCAACTCCCACTCTTGTTTTTTAGCCTATTATGTCATGCCTGTGAATAGAACCTATGATTTCCAGGACAGGGACTTCACCCATTTCTTTTTCTTTTTTTGTTTTGTTGAAGTGTTCTGCACGCTTTTGAGAGCTATAAAATTAAACGCAACAACAATAGCTGCAGCTAGAGTATTTCAAATCAAAACACACATACAGCATCATAAAGGTACTTTGAAAAAGTTAAAACATGCTCCTTAAAAATGATACCCTTTTAAGGAGAGGATTAAAAAAACAAAATTCTCACCAGGATTACTAAAGAGATGTTTCTTCCCACCTTCTACTAGAGGAATTTGGTAAGGAGATGAATATGTGCCCTTCCAACACATGGTTCCATGATTAAAAGTGGTTTATAGCAGTCAATAATCCTCCAGACTCAAGTCAAGATGTGCCTACCAACAGATACTGCATTTAGGTGTGAACAAATTAGATCTATTTGGGCTGCAGCAGAAAGAAAATGAAAAATATTTGCAAGTGATTCCTCTCAAAATTCCAGGAAAGAGAAAATAATATGAATGAACTACAGAAAATTCTGTAGACTTTTTTCCCCATTAGCTCAAGCTGTATGCTAATGTTACCCTGCATTGCCCTGAGATTATTTTAAATGATCCACATTAAATTTATTTCAATGACTTGATCTTAAAACTACTTAAAATACAAGAACCTGGGCACTGGTTAGCTGTTTTTGGAAAAGAGCTATTTTCTAAAGGGGCAGTTAGTAATATATTGCTGCCTATGGATGCAGCATTAGCACAGAAGGACTCCCCCCTGCGCAAATCAGAAATTGTATATCGAACTCTTCAATAAGGAAAGGAGGAAAATGGGCATTTATTTCACTATGTTTCAGTTAAAACTTCTTGTCTCACTAGCCCCTGTTCCATCAACCTTTTACATTAAAAAAGTAATAATGGATAGCGATACCAATTTAAGATAGGATTTAATAGCAGGTGATAACATTTTGTTGATAATTTAAGCCATCCTATAGGATTCTATAGCAGGAATCCTGCTCTCTTTTAGATACCATAGTTTTTAGAATACTATCTATAGAGCTCTGCTTAGGCCCTGATCCAAAGCTCATAGAAATCAACTGAAAGATTCCCACTGACTTTAACAGGCATTGGTTCAGACCATTAATTTCCATAGGAATCTATTGTTAGCCCTATTAAATTCTACAGGACTTCTTGCTAAGGGATGTGCTGGAAGGGGTTCTTGGAACCTTCTAGGAGACCTTTGTTACAATTCTGTCACAAAACTGAAGGGATGGCAGCAGTCATCTTCTTGCTTTTGTTCCTTCAAGGAGAAGTTCTATATTATTTTAATAGAGATTAAACTACTAGGGTTCTACAGAAATATAATAGGGCCCTACAGAAATTACTCTATAATCTTTAGGCCTGGATTGTAAACCAGGAGCAGTGCATAGCTCCTTTGCCCTAGAAAATGGGCCTGAATGAGATTGTGACTGAGTTGCAGTCTAATATTTCCTTGCTTGTGCCAGGGAGGAAACAATCTGAACCATGCCTTTGGGGCTGTCACATTAGGCTATTGCCTCTAGTCAACTACATAGAAGGAAAGGGGGTTCAACAGCCTGGCAGTAGCTGCTTTCCTTCCCCATAGATTCATAGATTCTAGGGCTGGAAGGGACCTTGAGAGGTCATCGAGTCCAGCCCCCTGCCCTCATGGCAGGACCAATTACTGTCTAGACCATCCCTGATAGACATTTATCTAACCTACTCTTAAATATCTCCAGAGATGGAGATTCCACAACCGCCCTGGGCAGTTTATTCCAGTGTTTAACCACCCTGACAGTTAGGAACTTTTTCCTAATCTCCAACCTAAACCTCCCTTGCTGCAGTTTAAGCCCATTGCTTCTTGTTCTATCCTCAGATGCTAAGATGAACAAGTTTTCTCCCTCCTCCTTATGACACTCTTTTAGATACCTGAAGACCGCTATCATGTCCCCTCTCAGTCTTCTCTTTTCCAAACTAAACAAACCCAATTCCTTCAGCCTTCCTTCATAGGTCATGTTCTCTAGACCCTTAATCATTCTTGTTGCTCTTCTCTGGACCCTCTCCAATTTCTCCACATCTTTCTTGAAATGCGGTGCCCAGAACTGGACACAATACTCCAGTTGAGGCCTAACCAGTGCAGAGTAGAGCGGAAGAATGACTTCTCATGTCTTGCTCACCACACACCTGTTAATGCAGCCCAGAATCATATTTGCTTTTTTTGCAACAGCATCACACTGTTGACTCATATTTCGCTTGTGGTCCACTATAACCCCTAGATCCCTTTCTGCCGTACTCCTTCCTAGACAGTCTCCTCCCATTCTGTATGTGTGAAACAGATTGTTCCTACCTAAGTGGAGCACTTTGCATTTGTCCTTATTAAACTTCATCCTGTTTACCTCTGACCATTTCTCCAATTTGTCCAGATCATTTTGAATTATGACCCTATCCTCCAAAGCAGTTGCAATCCCTCCCACTTTGGTATCATCTGCAAACTTAATAAACGTACTTTCTATGCCAATATCCAAGTCATTGATGAAGATATTGAACAGAGCCGGTCCCAAAACAGACCCTTGCGGAACCCCACTCGTTATACCTTTCCAGCAGGATTGGGAACCATTTATAACTACTCTCTGAGTACGGTTATCCAGCCAGTTGCGCACCCACCTTATAGTAGCCCCATCTAAGTTGTATTTCCCTAGTTTATTGATAAGAATATCATGCGAGACCGTATCAAATGCCTTACTAAAGTCTAGGTATACCACATCCACCGCTTCTCCCTTATCCACAAGACTCGTTATCCTATCAAAGAAAGCTATCAGATTGGTTTGACATGATTTGTTCTTTACAAATCCATGCTGGTTATTCCCTATCACCTTACCACCTTCCAAGTGTTTGCAGATGATTTCCTTAATTACTTGCTCCATTATTTTCCCTGGCACAGAAGTTAAACTAACTGGTCTGTAGTTTCCTGGGTTGTTTTTATTTCCCTTTTTATAGATGGGCACTATATTTGCCCTTTTCCAGTCTTCTGGAATCTCTCCTGTCTCCCATGATTTACCAAAGATAATAGCTAGAGGCTCAGATACCTACTCTATTAGCTCCTTGAGTATTCTAGGATGCATTTCATCAGGTCCTGGTGACTTACAGGCATCTAACTTATCTAAGTGATTTTTAACTTGTTCTTTTTTTATTTTATCTTCTAAACCTTCCCCCTTCCCATTTGCATTCACTATGTTAGGCATTCCCTCAGACTTCTCGGTGAAGACCGAAACAAAGAAGTCATTAAGCATCTCTGCCATTTCCAACTTTCCTGTTACTGTTTCTCCCTCCTCACTGAGTAGTGGGCCTACCCTGTCCTTGGTCTTCCTCTTGCTTCTAATGTATAGATAAAAAGCTTTCTTGTTTCCCTTTATTCCTGCAGCTAGTTTGAGCTCATTTTGTGCCTTTGCCTTTCTAATCTTGCCCCTGCATTCCCGTGTTGTTTGCCTATATTCATCCTTTGTAATTTGTCCTAGTTTCCATTTTTTATACGACTCCTTTTTATTTTTTAGATCTTGCAAGATCTCGTGGTTAAGCCAAGGTGGTCTTTTGCCACATTTTCTATCTTTACTACCCATGTATGCTCTGATGTTGTGGGGAGCCCTCACAAGAGATCTTTACACCCCAGCCTTGCATGGTTAAGGAGGAGGGCTCACAATTAAGCCCACAGAAATTAATAGAGAATGATATCTCTTCCACAGGGTTTGTGAACCATCCCACATGATTATATAGTAGATATAGAATTTACAAGAAAATTCTATATAATGACACAAAACAAACAAAAGTTCACCTGTAGGAGAACTATCCTCTATTAAATTCTATAGGGCTCTTTTTCATAAGGCCTGGAGTTTACCCCTTTCTTGAGAGGCTGATGAAGAATCCCTGCCAGAGAGATTACACTAATTATTTTTATTAAATTACCTACACAGCACCTGGAACTCTACAAAACAGTCTCCTTGCTCTGGAGAGTTTACAATCTATGGCCTCAGTGCTGCAGAGACTCAAGTAACTGAAGAAATAGAGCCTCAGAGTTTTACTCTCATTGAAGTAAATGGGAATATTTTAATGCACTTCAACGGGAGGTCGATCAGATCTGGAGTTAAGATGAGAACAACAGGAATAGACAAATCAGGGAGAGAATGAGAGGTCAGAGGGATATGGGTGAAGATAATAGTGGTTATTCGGATGAGGAACAAACTGATTTTCAAGAAAATAGTTTGGTGCCATTGGAATGGAACAGATTTCACTAAAGGGCAGGTATTTCTAGCAAATGTCCTTGAGGAATATTTCAAGACTCCCTTATAAGGTCTTTGTCTCTGAGAATTCCAGTTTATACAAATTCAATATTGTGTTGTACTAAGCAAAGTACATACATGTCTACCAAATGTATTATGTCGGCAAAGTGTGATTGCCTCCTTCCTTGGTTATGAGAAAATATTTTTTTTCAAATTCATGAGGTTTTAGTGTGTTTCTCGAACGCATGATGGCTCTTCAGCGCCATCCTCTTGCACTCTTCCTCCCATTTACTGGTTATATTTACTTTATTTCTTTCTTATTTTCTTTTTAATGAAACAAACACTGGGAGATTAAATTGAATTCTGTAAACAGACTACAACAAATTGTTGGCGGTATGTAAGCCAAGACTACTATAGCCACACTTCATTTATATAACCTCTTACATCTTCAAAGCACTGTACAGACATCAGCCAATGATTCCTGACAACTCCCCTTTGGAGGTAAGCGAGTATTATCCTCATTTTACATGTGGGGAAACTGAGGCATAGAAAGGTTGATGGCAAAACTGGGATTAGTATTCAGGAATTCACAATTCCTAGTCTTATGCCTTGGATAAGGGTAATTAAATTTCATGCTTCAGGGAATAATTTAATTGCCTTTGTGGTGTTAGAAAAAAAATTCCATCCCCTCAGACTAATGGACAGGATCGCACAATTTTCTAGGAGCATTTTTGGCAGGAGTTACACTTTCCTCTGAGTCATCATACATTAGACACTAGCAGGACCCTGGACTAGATGGTCTATAGCCTTATCTAGTCTATAAATTCCTATGTTCCTCTACAAAGAATAATTTAGAATCAAGGTTATGCAAAGTCTGAGCAGAAACAGCCTTCCCTAGCTTCCTAGACAGGGCAAGGAAATGGGACTATGTTCCCATACAAACCATTTTTCCCCACTAGCAGTTAGTTTGGATAGATATTGCAGGGTGTATTACAGAGTGTGTCCTACTGTTCAGGGAGATCACACACTGTCCAAGAATCTAACAGAGTCTTGTTTCCATTGATGACAAAAACAATCTTGCTTTTATTACAGACATGGGCCAAAAGCCAATATCAAGGCTTCAGAATGGAGTGGCATGAGTCAGACATCCAGAAGACAAGACCAATGGCAGGGCTATTTTGAAATAATTGAACTTGCGCAGCATCTGGATGACCAATTAAAAGGAAATTGTCATTACTGAGTGCAGAGGTGAAATTTCAGACTGGAGCTAAAGGGGAGTTTAAATGTCACATTAGCTCAGAGTTTATGGGCCAAACACTATAATAAAATATTTTAATGCTAGAAAGCTGAATGAATGAGAGTGAAGGTTTTGCTTCAGAGAATAGATACTGCACATACCTACTTCGGTATCCCTTTGGATACATCAGTGCGCAGAGGTTAGTGGTTTTAATAATGTAGATTTCCGAACAGTATATCAATGAACTGGATCAATGATTAAGTGGAGAACCGGTTGGCCCAGAGAATGAGTAAGAGGCTAGTCGTTCATCTCCAGATGACTCACTGAAATCCAGCCCAGATCGGTAAAGAACTCTTGACAAAGTCATTACCATCTGATGCCATCCCTTCCCAACCCATTACTTTAGATATCTCCCAATGCATAGTTACAACACATTAGCTCTTCTTATGATCTGAAGAAGCACCTTCTGTCAATTATTATTTGTATCATGCTAAGAGATATTTATTCTTTGTACCACACCTAGCATGAGTTAGACAAATTCCCTCACAATTTAGAATGTAGATATGATGCACAGTGAGGGTAAGCACCAACAGAGACCTGCTGGTGGGTGGAGGAAGTACATTTAGTAATGAGCAAACAGGTTTTTTTTTAATTGAATTTATTTAATTTTTGCAGGCTTTGGGACAGAAATTAGTCTTTAGCAGGGCTTTGAATGAAGTAAAGGTGATGGCTTGGAAAGCTGTGCATCTTATTACTTATCTATCCTGTTGTTATAGATGACTTTTGTTTGTATTACATATCTTACAGGAACAAAGCTTCAATAAAAATTCTTGGGGGAAAAAAAGAGGAGATGAGAGAGATGATTGTATAAAATGTCCAAGTGACTTATTCTAAGAGGTAGAGCTAGGAAAGTCAACACCTACTCACCATAGCAATTGGCACACTGGAGATTAGACATGGCCACTCAGAAAAACTGAAATTTGGATTCAGATTCCAAATTAAATGGAGAGAGAGAGAGACAGCATGCAAGGCTCTCTGTAGCATCCATTCTTCACGGGAGATAATATTCTTGTAACTGGCAGTGCGAATATTTGTGATGACAAGACTAAATATTTTAGGCCCAAATTGAAAAATGGCTATTGGTTTTCAGGGCCTCAGTTTCTGAGTACTTAATATGAGATGTGATGGGTTTGATTATTCAGGGCATTGTTCCTGTTGTGTTGACTTCATTTGGAATTCTGGATGTTTCGAAAATGTAGGCTCGAGGAACCTCAAGGTGCATATCCAAAAAACAGAAGGCAGTCAAAATCAGGGGCCACTTTTGAAAATTTGGGCCAAATTTTTGAGATGTGTCCAAGCTACAAATCTGAGAGCTGGCTTTCCCCTGAGTTTGAGTGTGTTTGGATCTGGGGTTTTGGTTTGGCCCCATATTTTTTAGTCAATTCTTGCTCTGCACACTGTTTTCCAAGTAAACAATATAACCCCTAACTAGTACTATGCCCTGAAAACAGACTCAAAGATGTGAAAGTGCCATTTATTGGCCAATGAAAGTCAGATATAAAGATGTCTGAACTAAGAGGCTCATTTCCTCAGGTTAATATTGCAGCTGAAATTGAAGGTTGTTTGGATGGTGATTTTAAAACAACATGAAAAGGTTACGATTGTCCTCAGTGTTTAATGCTAAACCAAACCATTTCCATTCATGCATACCCTCAATGTAGTCATTCCATCAACACTATTTCCTCCTCAGTATTGCATCTAGTTCTTTTTCAGTTGTAATAAATCATTTATTATTACCGCAGTACTTACAACACACAACTGAACACACTCATTGGGATAGTTTGTGTCTTTAGGCACAGCCCTGAGAAGGGATGGTGAATAAGTTGCACTATCGCCAGGAGTATCCCCAGAAGGCACTGTGATTACAGAGACACTTCTGAGTCCTGGTTCCTCCTCTACTTTCTACTACTCACAGCTGGGAGGGATGGCAAGCTAGCCTATACCAGCAGCAAAGTACAACACAACACACCCTATGCCAAGTTCAGCAGCGCTAGCCAGCAAGTAGGAGGGATGGTGACACCCATCCTCTGCCCTTACTCAGGGTGCAGGCTGAGGTGGAATAAGGGGGCTCTGCTACCGCCTGCCTGCATCACTTTGAACAAATCATATCACCTCTCTGTACCTCGGCTTGCTTCCCTATCTGTAAAATGGGTATTGTAAGGGTTTGTCTATACAACATTTGGAGTAAACCTCCCAGCCCGGGTCAACAGAGATAGCCAGGCTCACACAAGTGCTCTAAACAATAGCTCTATGGACAGCACTTTAAAGTTTCAGCCTCCACACCCCTTGGCTTCAGAATGGGACCAAGATGCAATTTCAAAGCCTTATCTATACAGGTCTTTTTAGAGCACTAGCATGAGCCCTGCTAGCCCAAGTCTGTTGACCGGGCTGGGAGTCTCTCACTAAAATGCTGTGGTAGACATGTCCTAAGGCAGGGGTCTCAAACTCAAATTACCACGAGGGCCGCATGAGGACTAGTGCATTGGCCCGAGGGCCACATCACTGACCCCGCCCCCTCGCTGCCCCCGGCCCCGCCCCCACTCCACCCCTTCCATTAGGCCCCGCCCCTTCGCTGCCCCTTCTCCACCTCCTCCCCTGAGTGCATGGCTCCCCGCTCCTCCCCTCTCCCTCCCAGAAACCGCGAAGCCGCCAGACAGCTGTTCTGGTGGCAGGAACTGCCTGGGGGGTAAAAATAGAACCTTGGAGCAGCGCAGCGGGAACGGGGATCTTAGCGATCTTAGCAGCCACAGAACGTAACTGGGGGCGGAGGTGAGGGAAGTTGGCGGCCACAGAATGTAACTGGGGTGGGGTGGGGGTGAGGGGAGTTGGCGGCCATAGGACGTAACTGGGAGGGGGATGGGGGGAGCCTGTGTACGCGCTTCCCGGTCCTCCCCCCTCCCTCCCAGAAACTGCGAAGCCGCCAGACAGCTGTTCTGGCAGCGGAACTTCAGAAAGTAACTCGGGGGGGGGGGGCAGGGAGAGGGGGCGGTGGGGGGGGGGCGCGGGGAGCCCGGCAGGCTGTGTGTTTGAGACCCCTGTCCTAAGGGTTATTCACTGATAGGTGAAATTCACCCCCTGTGCAGAGGGCCAGCAAAAGGGCTAGGCAATATTTAATTCCCACTCAGACCTTGTTTTGAGTACTTCACTGGAACAGTTTGTCTGCATAGCGATGAGGTTCTTTGAGCTCCTGGAATGGGAAGGTGTTGCCGAGATCCATAACATCAGTGGTGCAAGTAGGGCAGTATGGTCCGGTACGCTGTACCAGGAAGATATTTATACCCGGTACGTCGTACTGGAAAGACACAGGAGGAGCAGAATGTGGGGCCGCTGGGCAACCCCATGTCTGCAGCTCCTCCATCATGTCTGTATCACCCTCAGCCCCGCCCCCAGCCTTCCTCAGCCCTGTTCCCAGCCTTTCCACGCAGCTGCGTCTTCTGAGTCCTGTCTGGGGTCTGTACAGCAGCCCCGCAGGAGGACAGGACTGGGCATGGTACAGCTGTGCCGAAGGAGCTGCCGGCATTGGGCCGCCCAGTGGCCCCATATTCTACTCCTTTCACCGCTGCGGTTCTGGAGAGCCCTGTGGTTCAGAAGTCTGGCCCCCACCCCAGGTAACATGGGATGGATCATGGGCAGGGGAGAGTGAGAGTGCAGGGTCCCAGGCTGGAGTCACATGGGAGGTCACGTGCCCCGCTCTTTAGCTGGTGCAGCCTACCAGTAAGAAATGAATTCTACTTGCACCACTACATAACATCATGCAGCATGTGCTACTGGCTTACCTAAGGGTGATAGAAAGACAGAGTAACAGCTTCAACTGAATTTCCTGACATTTATCAGCCCCTTCATGTTATCACTAGGATACTTTTGTTTACTATTTCCCAGAATTGCTTCCTTGCAGGTAAGATTCTCTACCTTATTGCTCCCCTCCAGCATAAAGCTACCGTACCCTGGATGCTCTAGTCTGAACTGAAACACATCTTAATCTCTGCAGCTCCCCCACCTTCTCTCCCACACATTGCTTGCTCAGTACATAGTGAGGTTTTGCCTTTTTCATCAATATTAAGATTTATATTGACTCTCAAAGTCTCACGCCGACCTCTAGTTTTCCTTAACAAACATAACCACAAAGCGCTCAGGTTCTGAGTCTGCCAGGAAGAACAATCAATACTGCTGAATAAAAATTCACCTCTGGCTCACAGTACCCCTTGCCTCTGCCCAGCTCAAAGGTTTCATGCATTTTCAGCTCGTTAGCAATTCCTAGATGATGGAAAGTTCAGCAGCCTCTGCACCTATCCAAATATATTTTGGATGGATATTCTCTGCTGAGAAATACCACTAGCTATATAGACAGCACTTTGAAGTTTTAGCCCCCCGCACCTTGGCTTCAGAGCCCGAGCCATAATCAGAAGGAGCTTTATGCTGACTGAGTCTGAAGGGTGTGGTGGTTTGAGGAAAGGGCCAGGAACAAAAAGGCCCTTAGGCCATATCCACATCAGGGCACTGGACTGATTGTTTTGCACTCACAGAAGCACCACCAATGGAGTGCATCCACATCAGCCACCTGGATTAGGATTTTGCCTTGTGTCCATGCCAGGGCTGCCTTACACTGATTAAAGTGCATGGAGCTATCACCATGATGGGAAAATTGTTATTTGCAGCCAGCAATCCACAGCTGGCAGGGGGAACAATGGCTAGGGTAGGTTTAGTGGTAAGGGTTATGGGGGTAGGGAGGGCAGTAGCGTAGCCGGGGGGGGGGGAGCAGGGGGAGCGGCCGTTCCCCCTATGAGGAGAAGCGGCGCCTTAAAAAGCGCCGCCCGAGCCTCGCTGCCGGAACTGGGCTTGGGGGGTGCTTTAAAAGGCCCGTGGCTGCTGCCACTGCGGGGAGCCGCGGGCCTTTTAAAGCACCCCCCCCCCAACCCCGCTGCCAGAGCCGGGCTCGGGCGGGGATTTAAAAGGCCCGCGGCTCCCCGTGGCTGCAAGAGCCGCGGGCCTTTTAAATCCCCGCCCGAGCCCTGCTGCCAGAGCCAGGCTTGGGGTGGGGGGGGGGGGCGCGCTTTAAAAGGCCGGCGGCTCCTGCCGCTGCGGGGAGCCCTTGGGACAGGGCTAATTAAAGGTATTGTACCTTGATCAAAACACTCAGCAGAGGGCCTGTCTCCCAGCTATGTGTAGCTGAAAGGTCTTCATGTCAGTGTCCCCAGCCGAGAGTAATCCAGAGGAAGGGGGAACAAGGGGCCAGTGGCCCCCACGCCCTGTGCAAATAGCAGTTAGGGACTACAGCTTCTGTTCTCACTCATAAGCTATAGGAGCAGGCAGGGGAACAAGGGGGCCTGCACAACAGCCACACAGCCTGACCCTGTTAGGTAGATTTTACCTCCTTAACTACTCTGCTCCACCTACATCCAGCGCTGAACCTTGTGCAATCATTTACATTCATGCAAAGTGAGTGTAAAACACTACTCGTCTAATCTAGTACCATTTTACATCCACTTTGCACTAGTGTAAATGACAGCAGATGATGCAGGGCAATGGAGAATCAGGCCTTCAGGTTTTGCGGGTGAAGTGAGTTTCTCCCAAAATGCATAAAGAGGAACTTTCTGGTTTAAGAACCGCATTTAAAAAAAAAAATAAAAAATAGTATAACACATTTAAAACCAGAACCAAATTCCCCTGGTCAGGTCTATCGTGCAGCAAGTGGCTGTGTTTGAGAATCACATCTATAGAAAGACCCCAGAGCACACAACAGATCCATCAACATTTTGAAAGGTGAATGAATAAAGGATTTAGGAAGTAGAACAGCTGTTTCAATTACGGCATTGGGAACACAAGCCCTGGGCATTCAGTACTGCTGAAAGCCCACGAACTGTGGGGAACAGAGCTATCTTTATGGATAATAAGGAAAAGAGCAAGGCCCTTCATATAGTCAAAGCAAACAGATAGCAAGTGCTTTGGTGGCAGTGGGTTGTTTTCTAATTCAATCTTTCAGACTTTTATTTCTGCTTTGCAAAAATGAACAAACCCTCTTTGTGTGGATTGCAAAGGAAATGAGTGCCCTTACAGATCTCCTGGCACAGCTGTCTCAAAAAAGGGATGGTCCTGGGAAAACCTGGATAGGCGGTAACCCTATTAACAGAGCACAGCTACACTACATCGCACTTAAGGTCAAGTAGTGAAACAGAAGTAGGGAAATTCAGGGAGGGAGAATATGATTCCCCAGCCTATAATCTGGCCAGAAAACCAAGACTGTAAAGGCCTTAGCTCTACTAAAACTGACACAGGATCTTTAATTCTCATAAATGATCATATCATAGGGAGGATCTAGTTTTATACCTCTTCGGATGGATGGTATCATCCCATTTTTGGGATGACTGTTTGAAGCCCTCAATACACAGCACATCCAAACTCCACAGTGATTGTCTGCAAAGAAGGTGGGGGTTCAGAAGGGTGGGCAGCGGAGTCTAGACAGCTCTCGCCAAAAAAACCTGCTTAAGAGGTCACAGCTATTACAGGCCAGGACGGACGTAGTAAGTGTAGTGATTTGTCTGTGCAGTTGCCTTGTCTCTGGAATGGGAGGGGCAGATCCCATATTCACACAATGCCCCTGCATTGTACCTCCATGCAAATCCCACTTATTCTGGCTCCACACAAGGGATGAGAATTTCCTGCTTAGAGGGACCCTCTGATTCCCTGCAGTGGTGCCATGAGGAACAGCTGCTAGGTATCCTGCTGAGTAGATGCTAGATCAATAGCTTAATTAGTTAATGACTACACAGCACTTTGAAGATGAAAAGTACAATAGCATTATTAGAGGTAACTCCTTTGGTCAAAGTACTTCACCTCCACTGCTTCATTCTTTCATGCACCATGTTGAATTATGGATATTTCTGGATCAATGGTACTGAAGGTTCTGCAGTAGCCACCTCTTGAATCTTTATTCTTGAGCTACGTACTCGCTACTCCCAATAAAATCAACCCCCTGTACACTGGGCAGCTGACACAGTAATACAAATGCAGAATATTAGCACAATTTAATAAAATAATCTATTCTTTGCACCTTCTCCATGATCCATCCTATTTGTGCAGCCCTTTGAAAATGCAAAGGGCTATGGATTGTTACTAAAATTTCAGTCTAAATGATTCAACCCTTGCTCTTCTCTCTCAAATTAATCTCAAAATGGAAGAACCACTTTCATTGTTAAATGTGCCAAGTTTGTAATGAAGTATCTTGCAGCCTTTGGAATCTCCCCAGAGACACACCCTTCAGACCCAGCCTGCTGCTATGTGCATGGTTTATCTTGGAGATTTTATGGATTTAGTCTAGAATTTTGCAGATTTTTTTTATAGCCACTAATGAGGACAAAACTCAAAATGTTTCAAAGCTTTGGTTAAACATCCAAGTGTTTGGATGTTGCTTATCTGAAATTTGTCTGTGATTGGGACATCAGAGAATAGAATGGCAGATCACACACAAGCCAGAAAGTGTGTGAGATAGCAAGTGAGTTAAAGAACAAGAACCAGGAAGAGAGCAAGAGCAAAAGCACAGGAGAGCAAGTGAGCCAGAGAGAGCTTGTGTGTGAGAATACAAATGAGAGTAAGAGGCCAGAGAGCACACCACAGAGCCAATGGGTCAGAGTACACCAGAGGAAGTGAGTCAGAGTGTGAAAGCATGAGTGCATGTGCACTTGTGAACCGTACAGCATGCTCATAAGTCAGCAAAGGACATGGCAGTGTTCTAGTAGTTTGTCGTTCAGTCTGGGTCAAAAATACCCCATGCCTACCCTCACTTACTGTATTTGAATACTTCCACTACCAAATGAAACTATGAATTGCAAAGATCTGGGAAAGCGAAAGGACGCAGGCAAATTAAACCAAAAACATTTTTGAACTTCTGAAATGGTCTGAGTTTCAGTCTGGGCTGGCTCTCTCCTCACCCAAACTGGTTCACTCATCCCTACTACCCGCTTCATCCTTCACTGTTGAGCATATGGGTTCAGCATTGCAGCAGTGAGCCCAAAGCAGGGAAAACTCCTGTGATATGTCACATTCTGTGAAGGGTACTAGAGAACCTATGAAGTTGATCATCATGAATAAAGCCATTTAGAAAAAAGGCATGGTGACCCTTCTTTGTGGGTGAATAATCAAGCTGAGTGAATTACCAGCCAGAGGAGACTGCAGCTATTCTTCTTCTGCTTAGTCATTCTTTATGAGCAGCCTTACACTTACTTGTGACCTTCATGGGAACATCTCTTGTTTTATACCAGAAAGAGAAAATAACCACAGAGTTTCAAGGTCTGAGCCAGAAATCCAATATAAAAACCTATGGGAAAGCAAACAGTAACAAACAGGACTTTTAATAATTCAACAGCATAAGTGACTCTGTGGATCCAGTACAGAGATTTCTGGCAAAAATGGAACGAGCAAACAGGAGATCTTGTCCTGAAATATAATGCATGTCTAGGAATGGGCAGAACTGCAAAGTTTTCATTCATTTGGGAAAAGTCTGTAGTTGAGAGAGTAGATAACTAGAGGGTAGGCAGGTGCCTTACCTCTAGATCACTTGTTTTAATCCCGCAAAGAGTTGGTAGTGAACAAAAATTGTTCACATATGATGGCTCTTTGATGGAAAGAGTGGTGGTCAGAGTCTGTTACCGCCAGATCTCCACATTATTAAAAATTGCATTAGTTTTCACCCTCTTTGAACAGTGAATGGCCATGAAGGTTGAACTACGCTTTCCCCACTACAGACAAGTGTTTAAATGCTTTCCAAAGCAAATGCCTTAGAAAAATACTAAATATCAAATGGAACGAATGTATAACACTTGCTGAGATTCATCAGCTAATCCCACCACCCCTTATCTCTAAAGTTATCCAGAAAAGAAGGTGGAAATATTTGGGACATAGGTGAAGAATGAAGCCGGTGTGTCTACCATAGCAGGCATGGGTAGCTGGAAGAACATGCAAAAAGGGCCACCTGGAAGAACTGATTATTCTGATACAGAAAATGTATGGGACTTAACATACAGAACATGCAAAGAGAGGCCCAGGGTAGATGGAGGGGGAGGGGGCTTGGGCTTTATTGGTGCCCTACAAAACATCTGAAAGCACAGGAAGGATTCAGGTTCAGATCACGGGCGCTGGAACAATTTTTATAGTGGTGGTGCTGAGAGCCATTGAATCAAGCTGTAAACCCTGTATATGATGGAAGCCACATCAAGTGAGGGCATGCAGCAGCATCCCCACACTCCTAGTTCCAGCACCTATGGTTCAGATTCTCCCCACTAAATATTTCCCCTCCAAATCAGGGCAGAGCCATATTGGCAGCCTCATAGGCAGTCTCAACAGAGGTCTAAACGGGTCAGATTGACTAAACCACTTTCTTGCCATTAAAAGTAGAAGATGTCAGTCTCTAACGCAATCAATTCCATGATATTTCACCTACACTAATAATACATTTAAAAAAATAAGCCCACAGCTAAAGCTTCCGATGTGTATTGGAAGCTTTGAAACCTATATAACTGTACTTGAAAAGTAATGAGAACAAAGTGTTACTTCTGGCGAGAAATACTGTGCTGTTTTGGCCCTTTCACTGACAGCTGCAACCAGGAAGTGCAGAGCCATGTGACCATGACAAATTATTAAACAAGTATTAATAATTTTTTCAAATTTCCAAAAAAGAATCAGATTCAAGCCTGAGTGGATCCTTCTCATATTTGAACCAATTCCTCCATGCTAATCCAGACTCAACAAAGTAGATTCTTGATGGGGCCTCTTACTCCTGTGATCTACAATGCTTTCTCCTACAGTGTTCTGTCTATGGAGATTTCATTCCCATCTCTTCCGTTACAGAGCGCATGGAAAAGCAGCTGAATCATTCACATTCACAAGAGGTGGGTTTCTGTGGGAACAACATATGAAAGCAACAGGCAGCCAAAAATGTTTTTTCAGGGCTTTTGCAAATTCTTCCAGTTAAGCCTGTTAAGGAAATAATAAGTGCAAGTTGATAGTGCACACCAAAACATTTGGCTTAGTCGACAACTACAGCTGCTGGCAGATCTTAATGCGATGAACACTTAAAAGCTTCCTCTAAAATGCCACCAATCAGCCACTGGAGTTTCCATTGGCTAGTCAGTGAGGGAAAGGTCTTCAGAGGCACCATTAACCTTTACACTCTGATGTGGAATAAAGATTTTAAGTCATCATTACTAGTAGTCTTTAACCTTTCAGGGAAAATATATTAAATTTTGTAGTCACATGTTAGAACCAGGTTTTCCTTTCCGGGGGGGGGGGGGGGGGGAAGGAGGGAAATTCAGATGAAATAAACACTCTTAGGATACCATAGAAACGCACACAGGGGCTGAAGGGTGAATTTTCTCACACTCCAAAGTTCACTGTGCAACAACCCTACAGAATTCAGACATACTAGTACAGGACCCAAAGGTGGACCAATCCGGCAGCTGTTCACTGAATGTCCATAGAGTAGAGAAGATGGTTTACAATACAGTTGTTTAATAGCTCCCAAATCCCCTTTGAGTTGTGAATATTTTTGCAAATCAAAGCACTGAGATATGTTCACTATGTTTCATGAGGTAACTGTTTTGGGGAATCTTCATTTGTATCTTTTAAATAATTGTCCACGGCAATCAGAGCTTGGGATGAGCACTTTTTCTTTTGTTTAGAGGTATAAATCAAAATGAAGAAATATATAATTATTTGTTATTTCTGGGTATTTGGGTGACCGCTGGGTATTAGTGAAAGTGTTAGCACATTCCAGGAGTTTCACACATCTTAGCACAAATTATTATTTGGCTGAAAATTATTTGCCATTTCCTGTTTTAAAATGGGTCAGTCATCAAATCGGAGAAAAGAAACAATATATCAGTGACTTAGGTAATCAAAACAATGACACAAACTGTCATTCGTCAAAGAAAACAGTTTGCAAAGAAGCCAATGTGAAAAGTATCTGTCCAACCTGTCAGCAAATATTTAGGACAAGCCACCGAGAGCTAACCAAAAAGGGGCTGTATAGATAATGAATATTAATGATGGCAAATAGGGAATGTCTCTGAGGGCTAGTCTACACTAGAAGTGCTTCGTTGGCCCAGCTGCACCAATGCGGTTGCGCTGCTGTAGCACATCTGGTGAAGATGCTCTATGCCAATGGGAGAGAGCTCTCCCGTCGGCATAATTACTCCACCGCCGCAAGAGGCATTAGCTGCATCAGCGGGAGAGCATCTCCTGCTGACATAGCACAGTCCACATCGGCACTTAGGTCAGTGTAAGTTGCGTCACTCAGAGGGCTGGATTTTTCACATCCCTGAACGATGTCAGTTATATTGACATAAGCAGTCGTGTAGACCTGCCCTTACTCATTTCAGCAGCTTGAGCTTCCCTATAGGAATTAACTCAAGCTGCTAATTCGAGTTTAAAGCAGAATTGTCATGTCTCCACTGATATTTTAACCCGGGTTAGCTAACTTGAGTTAAAAAACTGTCAGGTTTTGCGGTGTAGACATACCCTATGTTTTTGTACAGCAGCATCTAGCACAATGGGACTCTAGATGCTATTTTAGTGCAAACAGGAGTCAACAACTAAAAGAACAAAATGTAAGAGTTGAACTCTATCAAGGCTGCTTCCTTGGGTGTAGTAAATGAAGGATGCTTCAAAACATAATTAGTTCCATGAACCGAGATTATATGATCCAGAATACAAGGCAGCAGCAAGCAGATATGAGCCTTGCAATTATAAAATGTATTCTGTCTAGAAGGTAAAAAGAACGTTACAGAGAACTAACCAAAAGGGTAAAAAATGAATTTAAAATGATGCATTAAGATATTAGTATACAAAGGGCCACAAGAGCACAGGAAATAAACTGAAATGAAAATAGGAAAGGATAAGGTTACTCACACAAAAATAGAAATATTCCAAGTAATACAAAAATATTAAACTTTCTTAAAGCCAAGAGGTTTAAGAGATCTATTTGGGGGAGAGTGGCAACTGGTGATGCGATTAGTAAAATGAGCCAGAACCCAGGAGTTTTAATTCAGTTTTTAATTAAGACAAAGTTGGCTCCGTTGCCAATTTCAAGTCAATTATGGGGAAAAAATGATGTTCATTTATGAAATGACACTGGGCCTTAAATATGTATGTATGAAACAGAATGTAATAATGGGGACCTTAGAGTTTGAGAAGGATGGCTAAAGATCCTTGCTCATTTAAGGAGACAATCAACTGAATGAGAAATACACAGAAGACATGTTGATTTCTCAATATATTTCCTACTTTTTTTTTAATCTTTACTGTCGGCAACTAGATATAATTATACGTATAGGTTGTAAAGTTCCCTGGGGCAGGAACTGTGTGTAAGCTGATTTCCAACTGTTCTAATAGAAATAAATAAATACATTAAAATAAATAATAAAATACAAATTAAATCTGGTGCCCAGCACTTTAGAAATACCTGGATATCTAGTTATGACTAGAGCTGGTTGGAAATTTTCCAGTAGAACAGCATTTTGTCAGAAAATGCCAATTTGTCAAAACTGAAATGATTTGTGGCACCATATCAGGGTTGATGAATCACCGACAAGTTTCCCTATGAAATCTTCCTAATTTCCTGACAGCTCACCTGGTGGGCTGCTGTGGAGATCAGGCTTCCAGGGTCTGCTGTTCCAGGGACAAGCCCTACATGTGGGACCACACTGCGGCTGGGGACTCTGGGCTCTCTGCCGTGGAACCAAAAGCCTGAAAGCCTGGGGATGGCATTTCCACAGAGCTGAGGACCATGGAAGCCCTGGCAGCCTCTGACTGAAATTGACATGATTTTGTTAATTTTGCTGCTGCCCACCATTCCTAGCAGCAAGGGAGCAAGTTTTGTTTTGGAAACATGGGTAGGTGTTTCTGAAAAGAAAATTTTATGAAATTTCTGATTCCCAGGAAATCTTAAAATATTTGATTTTGTTCCAAATTGGAATTTAATTTTTTTCCCCCCAAACTGGAAATTTTGAGTTTCAGCAGGCTCAAGTAACGGCACAGTCTGAGGCAAATATATAACTCCATTTTCTTCTTCTTCTTTTTTTCCTAAATCACAAAGGAGTAAATATAGGCAAAACGTATGTATGGCTTCAATTTAATTTCACAAAAATTATTTTACGTGGCTTGCAAAATGAGGATTGGTTCAAATCTTGATCCTATTATATCAGAATCCATTTTATTTTATCCATGTTCTAATACATGTTTATTTATCTGTAATAATAATAAAATAGTTATGGCAAGAGCCACCAAATGACAATATAACAGTCTTAAAAATTCTTTTTCTTAGCGCGAGAACCCTATACATTCCTTGGAGACATGGTGTATTAGCGTTAATTTTGTGCTGTAACTTGTTGATGGGGGAGATGTGTTAAGCAGCAAGAGAGTTTGCTCTGTGTCTTAATCTTTTTGACTAGAGTCAGTTCTTGTGGGATAGTTGCTTCCTCTGACCTGGACATTTATGCTTATTCCTGAAAGAGGGAATTGTCTGTGTGCACTTTGTGAGCATCTTCATTCTAGGACTGGTATATACTGTGTAAAATAAGCATTTTTTACTAATATAACCCAATTCCATATTACTGATTCCTTCTTCAACAGGAAGCTGACCTGCAGAGCCCCATCATCTGTTATTAGTTGGTGTGACAAGGTTCCTCCTCTACCTCGGTGGGTCCTGCGCTTATTGGCAGATTTTGCTTGCCTAAGAGATCTTCCCCTCTAGTAGAATCCACAGTCCAGGTTAACTCCTCCTGTGTTTGATCAGGAGTTGGGAGGTTTGGGGGGAACCCGGGCCCGCCCTCTACTCCAGGTTCCAGCCCAGGGCCCTGTGGACTGCAGCTGTTTAGAGTGCCTCCTGGAACAACTGCACGACAGCTACAACTCCCTGGGCTACTTCCCCATGGACTCCTCCCAACACCTTCTTTATCCTCAACACAGGATCTTCCAGCAGTACGCCCTCTTACTCTCAGCTCCTAGTGCCTCTTGCTCCCAGCTCCTCACACGCAACCTCCTTCCACAGCTCCTGACATCCGCCCCTCACTGACTCACTGGGAGGCTTTTGTTTCAGACAGCCCCTGATTGGCTGCAGGTGTCTCAATCAATCTCCCTGCCTTCTGGAAAGTTCTTAATTGGCCCTAGGTGTCTTGATTAACCTGGAGCAACTGCCATAAGGTATCAGGGATTTGTTTAGCCTGAGGCTAACATACTGGTTCCTTACCACTTTCCTACAGCCATCTGGCCTTGCCCCGTCACATAGGCCAACGGACAACAGTATACTCCACTTGTATTGTGTCTTTCTTCGAAAGATCCCAAAGCTCATGATAAATTAAGATACATAAAATATACAGTACATAGGAATCACTTTACCTGCCACTGAAATGCAGCCAGTTCCAGAATACAATGCTGCAAGCGTTTAGCAGTGCTCAGTGATACTACAACAGAGAACAAGCTGGAGGAATTCTGCATGATTTGAGACTGACAAGGATGGGCAGGCTGCAGCCACCAGAGAGAAGAGGACCAGGAAGAATTCTGCACAGGTAGAAGTTCCAATCAATACCAGGTCTTCAGTGTGGAAACTGTGGATGATATCTCTCAAGATCCAGCTGGTCCAAAGGAACAGATGGATGTACGGGGACACCCATGGATGGCAGCTCGGCCCAACCTGTAAGAAAGTCAAGCTTGCCCACAAAGAGATTGCCAACCATCCAAGGAAGACAGATGATCCTTGTTGAGGATTCAATACTCAGAAAAATTAAAAGAACATTCCACAAGGGACAGGTGGACAAGAGGATGGGGTGCTGTCTTCCTGGAAGCCCAGAAACCAATAAGTCACTCTAAGATTGTATAGAAGTTGATGAGCAAGGATCCTTTGATGGCTCATATCAACACTAATTACAGTGTTGAGGGATATCTCACATATAAAAAATGACTTCAGGGAACTTGGAAGTGTGCTGAAGAAGAACAGTGTCCAAAATAATCTTCTCTGAGATTCTTCCTGTCCTAAAAGTGAAGGAAGATGATTCTGGAAGTGAACCACCGACTAGGTAATGTGGTGTCAGGTGGAAGGTTTTTGTTTTGTGGAACATTGGTCCACCTTCTGTGGGCAGAGGCGGCTGTACAGTTTGGATGGCCTCCACCTCTGTAGAAGGGGAACCAATCACCTCAGGCTTAGCTTAGAGTAGTCACGAAGGCAATAAACTAATAACAAAAAGGAAGGGTAAAAAGAGGGAAGAAATTGAATCAAAATGTTGATGTTGCAAAATCAAGATGTTGGGAACAAAGGTTATCAAGGAACCAAAGGACACGAAGAGAATAAATTCTTTAATTGCCTATACATCATTGCTAGGAGCCTGAGTAACAGACAAAAGGCATGGGAATTGCTCATTTATTAGCATAAATTTGATCTAGTGGGTATTACTGAAACCTGGGAAGACTGGCCTAATGGAATGTTAAAATCCATGGTTACAACTTATTTAGGAAGGATTGAGAAGGCAAAAGGGGAGAGGGAGTGGCACTCTATGTAAAAAATGGCATTATCTGTTTCCAAGTCACTGATAACTTGAAAGAAAATGATCTTGAATTCTTATGGATCAATGTCCTAACAAATAAAATACAAGATTGTATTAGTTGATGTTTGCTAAAGACCACCAAATCACACTAGGGAACAGGATGACTGGCCCCTTATCCACCAACCTATAATGTTTAGGGAAAAGCTGCATGATCATGGGGAACTTCAATTTTATGTATGCTGGAGGTCTCATGCTACCAGTACTAAAACATCCTTGGGATTTCTTATTATAATAGATGACAATTTCCTTACTCGGAAAGTGCTGCACCCAACATGGTGAATATGGTACAATTATCAATAACAATGCAGAAAACACAGAAGTATTCAATAAATATTTCTGTTCTGTATTTGGGAAAAAACAGAAGTTGTAATCATATCATAATGATGATAATATTTTTCCATTCCACTAGTATCTCAGGAGGATATTAAACAGCAGCTACTAAAGTTAGACATTTTTAAAATCAGCAGACCCAGAGAATTACATCCAAGAGTTTGAAAAGAGATGGCTAAAGAGCTCGTAGGATAGTTGATTTCCAATGACTCTTGGAACACTGAGGAAGTTCCAGAATACTGGAAGAAAGCTAATATTGTACCAATATTTGAAAAGGGTAAATGGGATGACCCAAGTAATTATAGACCTATCAGGCTGGCTTCAATCCTGGGCAAGATAATAGAGTGACTGATGTAGGACTCAATTAATAAAGAATTAAAGGAGGGTAACATAAATAATGTCAATCAACATGGCCTTACGAAAAATAGGTCCTGTCAAAGAAATTTGATATTTTTTGTGAGATTACAGTTTTAGCTGATAAAGGTAATAGTGTTGATGTAATATACTTAGAGTCGTGTAAGATATTTTATTTGGTACAGCACAACATTTTGATTGAAAAAACAGAATATAAAATTAACGTGACATATTAAATAGATTAAAACCAGGCCAATAGGTCTCAAAGTGTAATTGTAAATAGGGAATGATCACTGAGTGGGTTGTTTCTAGTGGGGTCCTGCAGGAATCGGTTCTTGCCCCTACACCATTTACCATTTTTATTAATGACTTGGAAGAAAAGAAAATCATCACTGATAAAATTTGCACATAATACAAAAATTGGGGGAGTGGTAAATAATGAAGAAGATAGGTCACTGATACAGAGTAATCCGGATAGCTTGGTGAACTGGGCACAAGTAAAGAATATGCATTTTAATATGGCTCAATGTACATGTATACATCAGGGAACAGAGAACATAGGCCGTACTTACAGGATGGAGGGGACTTTATCCTGGGAAGCAGTGTCTCTGAAAAGGATTTGGGTGTTGTGGTGGATAATCAGCTAAACATGAGCTCCTAATGCAAAGCTGTGGCCAAAACGGCTAATGCAATCCTTGGATGCACAAATGGGAATCTCAAGTAGGAATAGACAGGGTTTTTTACCTCTATATTTGGCACTCGTGCAAGTGCTGCTGAAATACTTCATCCAGTTCTGGTGTCCACAGTTCAAGAATGATGCTGATAAATTGAAGAGGGTTCATAGAAGAGCCATGAGACAGATTAAAAGATTAGAAAACATGCCTTATAGTCATAGACTTAAGGTGCTCAATCTATTTAGTTTAAGAAAGAGAAGGTTAAGGGATGACTTGATAAGTACTTACATAGGGAACAAATATTTGATAATGGGCTCTTCAATCTAGCAGAGAAAGCAATGACATGATCCAATGGCTAGACGTGGAAGTTAGACAAATTCATACTGGAAATAAGGCATGAATTCGTAATGAGGGTAATTAACCACTGGAGCAATTTACCAAGAGTTATGGTGGATTCTCCATCACAGGCAATTTTAAAATCAAGATTCGATTTTTTCCCCCTAAAAGTTGTGCTGTAGGAATTATTTTCGGGACGTTCCCTGGCCTGTGCTATACAAGAGGCCAGACTAGATAATCACAATGGTCTCTTTGGGCCTTGGAATCTGTGAATGTATGGACAGGAAGCAAAGAATACTGTAGGGTATAGGCTAGATGCAGTTAGAGAGGGAGACTATAATTATCTGGTGTGGAATTTACTCAGGAAAGCAGAAGTAACCCTTCAGATAAGCCTTACGCTTGACTTTGACCCTGACCTTTCAATCAGCTCTATGAGCAAACCTGTTTATTCACACAAACTCATTATCTTCAATGAGGTTTCATATGGGTGCCTGGGTCTACCCCCCTGGAGTTCATTGCAGAACTGGGGACCTTGTTTATGTCTCACTTGCAGGCTGTGTATAAATCCATGCATGCTCCCCATGTTTAGAGGTGCTCAAAGTTTGACACAGCTGCTCATCATTTCAGAAGAGGAAATATGATTGTTTCATTAATTGAAGGTTGTTGAAAAAATCAAATTGTATTTATCATGGAAACAAATGCAATTCCACATTTAATAAAAAGGGTAGAGCAAAGGTGGATGGATGGTAACTGCAATCAAGCCTGGTGAAGAATGGGAGAAATTACAATCCTCAGCTTATCATGCAGGGAAATATGTTTAGATCAGAGATCTCATATTTCTCTACTGAAAATGAAATTAATATTGATTATATTTGAATGTCATGATTTAATTGAATGACATCATAGAATGCTCATAATTTAAACTTTGTTTTTAATGTATTTCATTTCTTGCCTCATGTGTATAAGTGTGCAGGGCTTGAAAGCAGTACAGATGCATCATAAATATTTCAAGCATGAATGTTCATGACCTGTTTTTTTGGCCTGGTTCTAAATCAGTCAGGAAGTTACAACAGGTTTAGATCTTTAAAGTTTGCAAAGTACTGGCAGAAAAGCATATTTAAAAATGTAAAATGAATATTTATCAAAGCACCACTTAGAATATACAGGAAATGCACTGGTTGAGTCCAGTCACATACAATGCACCCAGAGGTCAAAGCTACCGAACATACAGCAAAAGGTATTTTACATGGAGTTCAGGGCTAAAATAGAGTAGGGTGACCAGATGAAGGGACCCAAAAATTGGGACTTGTCCAAGTAAAAAAAACCCAAAAAACCACCTCCCACCGCACTTGTCGAGCAAAAAAAAAACCCGCCGGAGTTCTCCGAGCCCCGAGGGGAAGGAAAAAAAACCAAAAAAAAACCCGAAGCCCCAATATCGGGACAAATGGCATCCCAACCATGAATTGGTCGGGACGCGGGAAAAATCACGACAGTCCCAATTTTATCGGGACATCTGGTCACCCTAAAATAGAGTGGAATACATCAAAATAACGTAATTATTATGATGTATTGTTCATAGAATGGTAGCACCTCACTGCCGTGATCAAGACTGGGGCTCCATTGTGATAGACATGTAAACATAGCAAGAGACGGATCATGCCCCGAAAGAATTTATAATCGGATAGACAAGACAAAGGTTGGGAAACAGAGATATTGGGAGGGGGAGTGTCTTGCCAAACAGAGCAGGTCAATGGGAGAGCTGGGAATAGAATCAAAGTCTGCTCTCTTTCAATCCAGTATTTCTCACCAGTATTTATCAGCATTAATCTGCCATTTCTTATCACATTTTCCTCAGCAATTCTCCCTCCTTTAATCTTTAAATCCATTAAGCTTGTTGGTTCTATTTTTCTTAATTTTTAATTACAGATGGGGCCAAATTACAGATTTTCTACTGAAATTGGAATTTTCTCAACTGCCAGTGCTCTTCACAATACAGGTTCCAGTTCAGCCTCTTGTGCCAATACACAAAAAGCTGCTAAATTCTGGTCCAACCTCACCAAAGTACTAGAGGGTTTGGTTCTAGGGTTCTGGTTAATTAGTCCAGGCCCATTTCTGCTAACATTTTTTAGTTCAATTTGGTGTCAGATTGACAACTCTGGAGCCTGACACCCTCTAATCATCTACAGAGCAAGTATAGCCCTAGCAGCAGTACTGCCAGAGTTCCCATGTTACCCCATTAAGCTGCCTCAACCGTAACCCTGGGAGGAGGTATTCTAGGGTGAGATGGTAGGTCAATTTCCAAGACCCCTTCAGTGCATGACCCCTCTGCTCAGATTGCCAACAAAGGTGCCAACACACACCAACACTGATGGTGTTTTTTGTGATCTGGACACTAGTGTGTGTTTTTATATTCTTTTCTTCAAAACTCTTTATTCAAATATATGAGTTATAATGAATACATCTCCCTTAAATTACTTCATCTGGCCCCTTCAGCTAACAGTAAAAAGTTATGGTAGAGAGAGAAAAAAAGAAATCAACAACTTTCAGTTATGCTGCATTGCACCAGCACAAATAATTTCTAAACAAGCTACATTAGTTCTAATTGAGCAGCAGATGTCCAACCCTTGGTCTGGAGCTGGTGTACACTCATTCTTTTAATCATGTAAATCACCAGGACAGACTCACTTATAAGGACTCTAGAGCTAGCCTGGTATATTGGGCTGTCAAGTGAGGACTAAAGCAAATACATCCCATTAAAGCCTTCATAATTTATCTTTTGCATGAAGGAGGTCACCTGTTGGGAGAGTGCTTCAAATAGTAAAATTCTGTCCTCTTGTGAGCTGTAGGTTGCTAATCAGTACTAATTAGCAAATCTTTTGTTAATTTATCCTAGGGAAATAAGTTAAGAGGCTGTATAGTAGTATTATTAAGCTTCATAAAATAGAAACATAGAAGATGCCCCACCAGAACATGGCAACATCCATCTAGCAACTAGGGATACTGTGGACTTTCACATCATGAAAGTGAAGTTCACCCCGTTCAGAGAGCCAGCACAAGACCTATGCGCTTGAGGTCTTACCTTGTGGCCCTGCTCTTGTGGCAAAATGAGGGATGAATCTCCGATAGTACCCTACTAACCCGAGAAATGCTCTGACCTGCTTTTTACGGATTGGCCGAGGCCAATCTTGTATTGCCTCCACTTTGTTCCATTGGGGTTTTACCAAACCTCTCCCCACTACATACCCAAGGTATCTGGCTTCAGCTAGTCCTATCACGCACTTGAGAGGGTTGGCAGTGAGGCCAGACTTCCTCAGGGTGTCTAGTACCACTTCTACTTTTACTAGGTGCGTTTCCCAGTCAGGGCTATGGATGACTATATCGTCTAAATAGGCGGCGGCATACCTGGCATGGGGTTGCAACAGTTTATCCATAAGTGGTTGGAATGTTGCTGGGGCCCCATGGAGTCCGAAAGGGAGGACAGTGTATTGGAACAGGCCATCAGGTGTAGAGAAAGCAGTCTTCTCCTAGGCGTTCTTGGCCAGGGGAATTTGCCAATATCCTTTAGTCAGGTCCAGAGTGGTTAGGTATCGGGCCTTGCCTAACTGATCAACTAGCTCATCGACACGTGGTATTGGATAGGCATCGAATTGGGATACTTCATTCAACTTCCGGAAGTCATTAGAAAACCTCCAGGTGCCGTCAGGCTTGGGTACTAAGACAATAGGACTGGACCACTGGCTGTGGGATTCTTCAATAACCCCAAGTTCCAACATCTTCTTCACTTCTGTCCTAATTTCCTCTCTTTTAGCTTCCAGTATCCGGTATGGTCTTATCGTCACCCTTATTCCGGGTCTGGTGACGATATGATGTTTGACCAGTGTCGTACGGCCTGGCTGTGTACAGAACACATCTTTGTTCCGTTGGATCATATCAATGACCTCTGTTCGTTGTTCTGGGGCTAACTCAGGGGATATCCTCACCTGCCCCTGTCGGTCGTCCGTCTGGGGTGGAGCTCTCCGAATGACCAGGCACGTCTCTCGGTCACGCCAGGGCTTCAGCAAGTTTACATGGTAGATCTGCTCTGGTCTTCGGCGGTCTGGTTGTCTGACCTTATAGTCCACCTCCCCAATGGCTTCCACTATCTCATACGGCCCATGCCAGCTGGCTAGGAGTTTGCTTTCTGCTGTCGGCACTAGCACCATCACCCGTTCTCCTGGCTGAAATTTCCGTACTTTCGCCTGGCGGTTGTAATATGTCCGCTGGGTCTCTTGTGCTTTTTCCAAATGTTCTCGTACTATAGGGGGTTACTCGAGCTATTCGCTCTCTCATCTGTGTCACATGCTCAATGACATTCTTTCCTGGGTTGGGTTGTTCTTCCCAGTCCTCCTTGGCAATGTCTAATATTCCGCGTGGGTGGCGTCCGTATAGTAGCTCAAAGGGAAAGAAACCGGTGGACGCCTGGGGGACTTCCCGTATTGCAAACATTAGGTATGGTAGAAGGGTATCCCAGTCTTTTCCGTCCTGTGCTACCACCTTCCGGATCATACCTTTAAGGGTGCGGTTAAACCTCTCGACCAGGCCGTCTGTTTGAGGATGGTAGACTGAGGTCCGTATGGCATGGATGCGGAGCAGGGTACATAAGTCCTTCATTAATTTCAACATGAAAGGGGTTCCTTGGTCAGTCAGGATCTCCTTAGGGATGCCCACTCTGGCAAAAACCTGGAGTAGTTCTTTTGCTATTGCCTTGGATGTGGGGTTTCTTAAAGGAATGGCTTCTGGATACCGTGTGGCATAGTCAAGGATGACTAGTACGTTTCGGTGGCCCCGTGCGGATCTTTCCAGCGGGCCCACAAGGTCCATGGCTATCCTTTCGAACGGGCCTTCAATAATAGGGAAAGGTACTAATGGGGCCCGCAAGTGAGGTCGGGGGCTATGCAACTGGCATTCTGGGAAGGAGGCACAATAGCGTTGGACCTCTGCATGTATTCCTGGCCAATAAAACCTTCTTAGGACTCTATCCAGTGTCTTGTCTATTCCTAGATGTCCCCCAAATAAATGACTGTGAGCTAGCTCTAGTACTTCCCTTGTGTGTTTCCGTGGGACTAAGAGCTGCTCTACTTCTTCCCCTCGGATCTGCACTATTCAGTACCACAGATCACGTTTGATCACATAATACGGCCCCGGGCCTTTGGTCTTTCCTTCCACTGGTACGCCATTTACTTCCACTACCTCCTCCCTCACATTCGAATATAGCGAGTTATTGGCTTGGTCCTGCCTGAAATTCTCAAGGGCGGTACCGATCTGACCTAATTCCAGGGGGCCTATTTCTACTCCGCCCCCTGGGTTGCCCCTACTTGGGCTAGGAACTGCCTCTGAGTCCTCACTGGCCTGAATTGTCTCCTGGCCTCCTGAACGGGTTCGCTTACCAACAAGGGAGGCTTTCTGGTTCTCTGCTAGAATCCTGGTCCCTAGCCTTTTATCTGCCCTCCTTTCCCGCCTAGACTTTCGGGGTTTCCCGGGGGATGAGAATAGCTCTGGGGCAAATTCAGCAAAAATTGGGGTGAGGCTATCTGTAGGTGCCTCCATTTCAGCCCGGGGTTTGCTACCCTCCCTTGGCTCTACTGGGGGAGTAAGTTCTCAAACCCAGGGAAGTCCCTACCAATTAAGACCGGGTAGGGGAGCCTAGGGACCACCCCTGCAGTTACCCTGGTAGTGTTCCCCTGGATCTCAATCCGTACTGGGATTGTGGGGTAGAAATTTACGGTGCCATGAACACACGTTACCCCTGTGGTTTTGGCCTGGGTTAGTTGGTCTTGCCCCACCAACTTCCCCGAGACCAGCGTGACAGCACTCCCGGAATCTACTAATGCTGTGGTCACAATACCATTCATTTTTACTGACCTTATATACCCATGTGGGGTCATTGCGACCCCTACCAGGCCAATTAGGCCACATTGTTCCCCAGGATCCCCCAGATTGCACTGCATAGGCTCTTCCCTGTTGGGGCATTGGGCTGCTATATGCCCCAATTCCCCACACTCGTAACACCGACCCCTTATCCCGGTTGCCGCCCTTTGCCTGGGGCTGTTTGGTTGCCCCCACCAGCCCTCTCTTCCCAAACCCCCAGGTCCCTTCTTGGACTCGGGCCATTCCTCAATGTCTTTCCTCCCAGTTATAGTTCTCCTGTAGTTCTCAGCGGTCCGGGACCTTGGGTTTGGGGCTGGCTTCCTGGATTGCCGTGTTTCACCCCCTGGGGTCTGGAACAGTTCACAGGCTGCTAGCTGTCTTTCCACGAGGGAGACCAACTCATCATAGGTGGAGGGATCATTCTGGCCAACCCAAGCCCGGAGGCCTGGTGGTAGCCCCCTCATATACTGGTCCAGTACCAGGAGCTCCATCATCATCTCAGAGCTGAGGGCCTCAGGGCGCAGCCATTTCTGGGTCAGGTGGATCAGGTCAAACAATTGTGATCTGGGTGTCTTGTCCTCTGTATACTGCCACTCATGGAACCTCTGGGCTCGCAATGCTGTAGTTACTCCGGATCTGGCCAGGATCTCTGCTTTCAGCTGGGGGTAATCTGCTGCAGTCTCTGCAGCCATATCGTAGTATACCTTCTGGGCCTCCCCACACAGGAACGGGGCAAGGATACCGGACCACTGGTCTCGGGGCCAGGCCTCCCGCAGGGCTGCTCTCTCAAAAGCCAGGAGGTATGCCTCCACATCATCCCCCCCGTGTCATTTTCTGTAGGCAGTGGCTGGCCCATATAGTCCGGGTCCCATCGCAGTTCTGGCTTCGCTCCATAAGGGCCTTCATCTGGTTCACCAGCTCCTGCAGCAGGGCTCGGTCCTGGGCAGCCGGACTCATCAACAGACGATTAGTCTCTTGCTGTACCCTAGTCGCCTCCTGTTGGGCGGTTGCTTGGACCCGGGTAGCCTCCTGCTGGGCCGCGGTGGCTTGTATTAGGGCCTTGATCATGTCGTCCATCTTAAGGACAGGATTGTTTTGGCTAACCCTGGTTTAAGTCCCCAGCGCGGAGATCCCACTCCTGACACCACGTGTGGCAGATTGCCGGCACTACTATGATGGGTCCTGCACTTTCTCTTCTTGTGGGGGGTTTCAGGGTGCCATTTCTTGCCCCTGAACTGGGGTAACAGCTATCCTACTAGTATCCCAGGGAAGGGGAGTGGAGAGGGAGGGACCCGGGCCCGCCCTCTACTCCAGGTCCCAGCCCAGGGGCCCTAGGATAGCAGATGAACCACTTGTACCAGTGATTCTTTCCCCTGGGCTACTTCCCTCTCCTGACCTTCAGCTTGTGGGGCTTCCTGCCTTCCCTCTGCACAAGCCAGGTGTCCCTTTACCTAGGATCTTGGTCTTCTTAGCCCGCCGCAGCACTTCTCAAAACTCTCCTCCGCTTTCCTCCAAACTGCTCTTTGTTCCACCACCAATCCACTCTGCTTCACTCCTCCAAACTGCTCTCTGCTCCACCACCAAACCACTCTGATTCAACTCCTCCAAACTGCTCCAACTCCTCCTCTGGCTGATTGAAGCAGGGGGATTTTATCAGGTGACTGCTTCAGGGGCTCTAATTGGTTTCAGGTGCTTTTAATTAATCTACAGAGAATAAGGCTTCTCCTCATCCTAGATCACTCTCCTGCTGCCTTCTGGCCATGCTGTATCACAGAAGTCTAAAGCAAATCAACACTATGGTAGTCAATTTCTCCTGGTAGAAAAGCCTTCAGTATAGACAAAGCTGATGTCATCTAAAACATGTTAGTTAATAGGTTTTCTAACATGGTGGATTTGCCCAGTGTAGACAGAGTAAGCAAAAGGATATTCTTTCTATATACCTTAGAATTTTGAATACTGTGTAGAATTTATATTTATATTTTTTCTTGATGTAAACAGAATAAATTGAAGTAATTTTTAAAAATAATTTTGGATTCCTTAAGGGAGAAAATGTGCCTTTATCTTTATTTTCATTAAAAAAAACAGGAAAAATAAAATGCTGAAATATGCAATGTAAAGAAAACATCTTCTCTTTATAATGACAGCCTCCCTAACACACACACAAACAGGAACATAATACAGAAAAATTAAACAGGTTATTGTTGGCCTTTTAGATTTTGGGAACCAGTTGCTGTGATTTAATGTTTATCATTTTTTCCTATGTCTGCTAAAAATTGCAAAGCCAGATGGATACTGAATTGTGTTTTGTGTTTCACTGTGAAGGGGCAGGGAAAATACAAAGCATGAATCAAATATCTAACAAAGAGAATGCCCTGGGAAAAAGCTGCTGGTTTCAAAAGTAACTTATTGGATTATGAAGTTACTGGATGAAGAGATTCCTACTGCCTGTGGATTTAACGTGTCATTTTTGGGTGAAAAAATAATTCGGAGGAAAGGCAGGTTTAGCGCAGTTTGCAATTAGTGTTAATGTACCATTCTACTTTCTTAGCAGATTTGAAAATTGCAGAGGGATGCACATGGAGAAGGTGTGTTTGAGAGCCTGAGGAAAAAAGGGGTGGTTCTCAGATGATTAAACATTCAAACACTACCACTGCAAAATAAAAATTTCCATGCTAACTCAGCAAAGGTCAACCTTTTCAAAACTGAAATGTGGGAACCTCCATTTTGGGGTTCAACATGAGATATCTTGGGTCTGATTTGCATAGGAGCACCTGCCATACTCACTGACTGATTAAATCGGAGGGGACAGGTCTCTCCCCCTCCCCAGTTTTCACAATCCTGTTTATCCCCCTCGATGCAGCTGTAGAACTAATGCACTCCAATTCATGGTCCCACTCTCAGTTTGATTTATGTGGCTTCACAATGCCACCTGGCTGCTTTGACTGTAAAGTTCTGATGTGGAAGGCACTACACTGCCTTGCACTTATGAAAGTGTCGCAGATTGGTGGAACTGGAACTCTGTTTTCTCCTACCTCTCCCCATTTTCTCTCTCTTCTTCATTCCTTCCTCCTCTCTCACTGCAAATGGTCTAGGAGCAGAGCATTTTTGAGTGGATTAATTCTAAATTAAGGTTACTGATTAACCATCTTGTTTAAGTGACATCCTAAAATACCCCCAAGCAATGAATGCAATTCCAGCTCCTCTGTTATTAAAAGCCCATTAAGATGCTGATTTTGTCGGACTCTTGAGTGGTAGAGTAAAGGTCAAGAGCAAAAGAAAAGCTTATGAACTTTCCTGCCTCTTTGTTAGGCATAACGAGGCCACAAACTGTTTTCAAAAACAAACAGAAAGAACAATAGAAACCTTTTTTATTCCAGAAATATTAGGTCCCAGCTTTTGATGAAATATTGGCAGCCTAGTAAGTTATGACATCACAAGAGACCAGAGCTATAGCTTTTCAAGCCCCCAGCTAAGAGGGGAAGGGATATTTAGTCAGGTACACTTTTTGTTTGATTTTAGCAAACCCCATTTACTTTAAACTCCTGACAAATAGCATTGGGGAGAAAGCTCTTGGTATGAGATTTAGGGCCCCACCCCAACTCATTTAAAGGCTGAGGAAGCTGCAGTTAAGGTGCCTATTGAGATATTGGAAGGTCTTCTAGCCAAAAAATAGAGGGAGGGAAATAAGGAAATTATGTTTCTAAGGCAGTGGTTCTCAACCTTTCCAGATTACTGCACCCCTTTCAGGAGTTTGATTTGTCTTGTGTGCCTCAAGTTTCACCTCACTTAAAAACTACTTGCTTACAAAATCAGACATAAAAATACAAAAGTGTCACAACACACTAATACTGAAAAATTACTTGCTTTCTAATTTTTCCAATATAATTATAAAATAAATCAATTGGAATATAAATACTGTATAGTATATACAGCAGTATGAGCAAGTCATTGTCTGTATGTGGTGCTTTTTATGTAGCCTGTTGTAGAATTAGACAAATATCTAGATGAGTTGATGTACCCCCTGGAAGACCTCTGCATACCCCCAAGGATGTGCGTACCTAGGGTTGCTAGGCATCCATTTTTTGCCCAGAATGCCCGGTCGAAAAGGGACCCTGGCAGCTCTGATCAGCATCACTGACCAGGCTGCAAAAAGTCCAGTTGGTGGTGCAGCGGAACTAAGGCAGGATTCCTGCCTGCCTTGGCTCTGTGCAGCTCCTGGAAGCAGCAGGCATGTCCCTGCAGCCCCTATGCACAGGGATGGCCAGGGAAGCTCCGTGTGCTGCCCCGTCCCGAGCGCCGGCTCTGTAGCTCCCATTGGCCAGGAACTGCAGCCAATCCCTGCTCCAGGGGCAGCGGGAGAGGGCAGTGCGCACCGCGCAGAGCAACCTGGCTGCGCCTCTGCCTATGGGTCAGACATACTAGACACTTCCAGGAGCAGTCTGGAGCCAGGGAAGGCAGGGAGCCTCCCTTAACTCTACTGTACCACCAACCGGGAGCCGTCTGAGGTAAGCACCGTCTGGCTGGAGCCTGCACCCTGAACCCCCTGCCCCAGGTCGGATCCCCCTCCTGCACCCTAACTCCCTCCCAGACCCCTCACCCTAACCCCCTGCCCCAGATTAGAACCCTCTCCCACATCCAAACTCCCTCTCAGAGACTGCACCCCCTCCCACACCCCAACCCTAAGGCCCCTCCCACACCCAAACTCCCTCCCTGAGCCTGCACCCCCTCCCACACCCCAACCCTAAGGCCCCTCCCACACCCAAACTCCCTCCCTGAGCCCACATCTCTAACCCCCTCCTGCACCCTAACCCCCTGACCCAGCCCTGAGCCAGCTCCCGCACTCCAAACCCCTTGGCCCCAGCCCAGAGCCCCCTGCTGCATCCCAAACCGTTCATCCCCATTCCCAGCCCACAGCCTGCACCCACAGCCAGAGCCCTCATCCCCCCACAACCTCTGGCCCCACCCCTGAGCCTGTACCCCTAGCTGGAGCCCTCATGCCACCTACTCCCCAACCCTCTGCCCCAGCCCAGTGAAAGTGAGTGAGGGTGTGGGAGAGCGAGTGACGGAGGGAAGGAGGCTGGAGTGAGTGGGGGTGGGGGTGGGGCCTCAGAGAAGGGGCTTGTCAGGGGTGGGGCCTTGGGGAAGGGGCAGGGCAAGGGAGTTGAGTTTTGTGCAGTTAGAAAGTTGGCAACCCTACCCGGACCCCCAGTTAAGAACCACTATTCTCGGCTTCTTTTTTTTTTTTTAAAACAATCTTGGGGTGGAGGACAACTTTGAGGCTGTCTTAAGGGAACAGTAAGTGACGCATACAAACCCATGCTTCCCTTTATTACAGTTCCCATATTCTGGCTCCTATTTGATCTCGGTGAAATTTTTCATCTAAAACTTTTTTTGGCAACAAAGAAACATTACACACATTCATATCAGTTTCGCAGAATTATTCACTTTGGAAAAGTCCCCAAAAATTCTGAAAAAAATGCACAAAACATTGTTTCATGAGTTTCAAAAGGAAACATTTTAATTGTTTGGTTTGAAATTACTTTTCATTTCAAGATTTCCTTAAATTTTATTTTAAAAAATTCAAAGACATTAAAAATGGTCACAATCAAAACAAAATTTGTAGTTCAATCCAATGTGATTTTTTTTAACCTATTCACCCATACTTAATATTTTGTTTTTGGTCCAACCCAAAACTACATCTCCCCTCCAACTTTCTGAAATTGCCAATGACCTGAAAAATCCATTATTTGCATAAACTGAGCCCCTATCCAGGTGTGTATGTGTTTCTCTAATGGAGAATAAGGGATTTAAAAGAGCCACAACAGGCTAGGAGTGAGTTATCTGGTGCAGTAGCCGTGAAAGGTCAAGGTACGGAAAGAGACAGATAGAGGCATGCCCCCTCTCTTGCTCAATCAGCACAGCCTGTAGACAGCTATTGGGAGGCTACTGTAAATTAGAGCAGCCCCCACAAGACAGCCCTAGCTTGCATTAGTCTTGGTTTTGTCCCTGCAATAATCCAGATTCTGAGTGTTGCCAAAATGACTGAAAGCCCTCCCCAAAACTGTCCCAGATAGCACCTTCTATGCTGTGCCACTCAGGAAGGACAGCACAGAATCTGCCCCATGTTTTGTTGTACAGTCTTTATTTTCTTCTCTAATGTCTTACCTACTAAGACAGAGTGATACTTTACTGAGTGAGAATGAGAAGACAATATGGATGATGTCTGCGAAGCCATTACAGTTTCTGCTTTGATCTACTTCAAGGCTTTTATACCTTCAATGACACTCATTTTGGCATTTCCTCAAGTTTATATTGATTTCTTGTTTGTTTGTTTTTCTCGTTTCCTTACTGAGAGCTGGGCAGGGCAAATTCAAGCACTCATTTTTTTGGAGTCTTGGCACAATCTAACATGCCTAAAGCATTAGCTCAATGGAATTCAAAATTTTTCTACACATAATAACGCAAGAGCAAGAGGATCCATCCTACTTTATGTGCTTTTATATGTACAGAGAAAGTGAACCTATTTCATTCTCTTTCTGAACTTTTCAACTCCTGATAGCACAACTCCGCATCTACCTCAAGGAAAAAAAAAAGTGTCATCTTCTCTAAGTGCCGATTGCCAGATTGTCTGGGGGGTTATAGACTGTTGGAAGGTGCAAATGAGTCCCTCTTGAATGAATGGATGATCTTTAGTTGTTTAGGTTTCATTTGCACAATGAGACTGAGTGCCAAGAAAGGATGGTCTTTGGGGGGAGCAGAGGCAAGTTTAGAAGGAGTGGATGTAAGTGATTTTAAGAAAATCTAAAGGGAATCTAAATCAGAATAATTTACACCACCCTCTGGCCCCCTCAATCTGCACTTATCCCAACTCAGACTCCCTTGGATTCTTACTGATGTGTAATTTACGTGCCCTGATACCATTACTCATTCTCACTGAGTTTGGCCAACTGAGTAAGCTGGTAAAACTCCCATAACAAAGAGCAAGAGGAGAGGTGTGTAGCAAGGAAAGCAACTAACAGGAGGTTATAAGAATGTGTAAGTCAAAGTAGTCATATCCTATCTCAATTTACACCTTATTACATGTACCACTCCTTAACATGTAAGTCACACAAACTTACACCCAGTTACCAATGTGTAAGAAAGTCTAAGTAGATCTAAGATAGTCTAAAGTTACACCATTTTACACCTTACTTCTGGATTTGGCCCTCTGGTACAGATATAAATTATAGGATCTGGTCCTGCAAGGAGCTTTGTCTTCCACTCCCACTAAGGGTGCTCAAAACCTCACCGAATCAGGCCCAAGAGGGATAAAGACTGAGCATCAAAACTTTGTGTTCTTAAGAGTTGTTAGTAATTTTTGGATGTCAAGACAGATTTTGATAATGCGGAGGCAGGTCTGTGTAGGTAGGCTTGCCCTGATAGCAGTAATTAAACACACGTGGGTAGGCCTTACTCTTGGAAAATAGGGTATTGGGGGGTGTGTGTGTGAATGAATTAAGCTGAAAACAGAACATTTGTGCTAAATAACGAAGTAAATAGGTCAGTAGGCTAAGACGACAATGTCTGAGCCATGTAATGATAAGAGGGAGGACATCCAGGGAGCCATTTACTACAAACAATATAACAGTGACTAAGTGTGCAAATGTGTGCAGTATGACTGATGATCTTTCTGTGAAGATAAAGGATATAATACTCTGATCAAGTCATTCATACATTATATAAGAAATTCAAAAATAGAGCAATAGTTTGCAATGACTCTCTGATTCAATCTAAATTAACTAGTAAATCAACTTGTTAATTGGTCACTTAAAAAAAGTTCTTTTGGCAGGACTAGAAGACTCAGAGGACTGGTATGGGAATAAGGAGGCCCCTGTCTTCTCGGTCACTCGTTCAAATTGTGGTCCAGTTTGTTCTCCCCTATGTAGAAAGCTATAGGAGGGGACTTCAAATTCTACATGGAATTCACAGTAGAGATTAAGGGCACGTCTACACACAGACATTATACCAATTTAAGGATTCTAGTATAGTTAAAGCCATACATCCCCCATACTGTGGATGCAGTTAGACAGGTATAAAGGGGAAGGGCAGTTATATCTAATATACTGATATAGCTGTGTCTCCACTACGGTTGTTGATCTGGTATAATTATTTCAATTATATCAATACAAAATCTGTATGCAGATCAGGTATTAATTGTAGCATGACACTTCTTCCCACACTGCGGCAGATTCTGCTCTCAGTTATGCTGGTGTAAATACAGAGTAAATAAAATGAAGTCAGTAGTTTTGCTCCAGACATAAGCTTGTGTAAACAAGAGCAGAATTGGGCCCAGTTTCTATATAGTTTTGCTTGGGAGTACACGCTTGCTGAAGTTAAAATTACACTGTGAAATAAATAAAATTGCTAAACTGACTGCCTCTGTCCTTATGATTTAATATTTTAATTCTGTATCTCTCACTTTACAAAACAAACAGGTCCTTTATCTCAAATGAGAAGATATGAGATCCAGACCTTGCATTCCTTACTCAGGTAAAAACAACAAGGAGTCCTTGTGGCACCTTAGAGACTAACAAATTGATTTGGGCATAAACGTTCGTGGGCTAAACCCCACTTCATCAGATGCAGGGAGTGGAAAATACAGTAAGCGGAATATATATTCTAGCACATGAAAAAATGGGAGCTGCCTTACCAAGTGGGGGCATCAGTGCTAATAAGCCAATTCAATTAAGGTGGAAGTGGCCTATTCTCAACAGTAGAATACTAACAGAGGAAAAATCACTTTTGTAGTGGTAATGAGGCCAATGTAATCAGGGTGGCTCATTTCAGACAGCTGACAAGAAGGTGTGAGTATCAGTAGGGGGAAAGCCCCCACTCGGTAAGGCAACTCCCATCTTTTCATGTGCTGTGTATTTATACCTGCCTACTGTATGTTCCACTCCATAAATCTGATGAAGTGGGTTTTAGCCCACGAAAGCTTGTGCCCAAATCAATTTGTTAGTCTCTAAAGTGCCACAAGGACTCCTTGTTGTTTTTGCTGATACAGACTAAGCCGGCTACCACTCTGAAACCTGTCACCATTACTTAGGCAGAATGCCAGTTCACCTCAGTAGGATTCCACAGGGCTTATGTGGGAGTTTTGCCTGAGTAGGAACTGTAGGATTTGGCCCTTAATGATACAGAAATGGAAAAATAACATTGCTTTCCAGGCAGCCTAAGGGGAAACCCTTGTTGCCTGTGACATTATGGAATAAAAGGTCAAAATCCATTTGCATTGCCAGTAGCAGTGCCAGAAATAATAAAGCAAATCTATTTAATTTTCAAGACTGACATTCTTAGCTTATACCAAAAGCCAAGATAGTAATGGATGTTCTTTCTTTTTAGCTATTTCTTAACTTTTGGTGGTTTTCTTTAAATCAGAATACGCTGGATTAGGCTGGGGTATTTTTAGTGATATTACAACTAGAATGTTAGCAACGGCCATAGCAGTAGTTGAAGTTAGCGAAGCACTTCCATTACAAACATCAGTTTTTATTTGGTCACAGCATTGGCTATACTGCTTGAACTACAGAGCGGGCAACTCACTAAAACAGCTTCAGTGGTTTCACACAGAAGAAAAGATATTGCTTCTCCTTGCCCAAGCTTGTCAAAGCTCTAGCCCAGGGGCGGCCAACCTGTGGCTCCGGAGCCACATGCAGTTCTTCAGAAGTTAATAAGCGGCTCTTTATATAGGCACCGACTCCGGGGCTGGAGCTACAGGCACCAACTTTCCAATGTGCTGGGGGGTGCTGACTGCTTAACCCCTGGCTCTGCAACGGGCCCTGCCCCCACTCCACCCCTTTCTGCCCCCTCCCCTGAGCCTGCCGTGCCCTCGCTCCTCCCACCCAGAGCCTTCTGCACACCACGAAACAGCTGATCGGGAGGTACGGGGAGGGATGGAGGGAGAGGCGCTGATCATTGGAGCTGCCGGTGGGCAGGAGGCGCTGGGAGCCGGGAGGAAGGGGGCTGCTGACATATTACTGAGGCTCTTTGGCAATGTACATTGGTAAATTCTGGCACCTTCTCAGGCCCAGGTTGGCCACCCCACTGTATCCACTTGAGATGCCAAAGTGAGATACCACCCAAAGTGAAGTATACAAATATCCAGAGCAGATTTTCCTCATGGAAAATTTTGATTTTGCAGAAACTGCATTTTTGATGGAAAATTTCTGATCACCTTTATTAATTACATTCTGGTCCTTCAAAATGACTTGTGTAGTTTCAAGTGGATACCGTTTTTTTCACTTCCTTTCAAACTGTTGCATAGTGTTGCGTGTAATTACAGACTGTCATAAGGCAAATGCACAAGGGGACTAAATTTAGGTTGCACAGCCACCCTTAATTCTGACATTTCCTAATGTTTGAGTGCTTGACTTTGCCACCTTAGTAATGGAGGTGAGTGGGAGTGAGAGAGTAATGAAATCACAGATAAAGAGGAGGGTTCAGAGGTTTGAGGCTGACTCAAGATAGTAGATTTCAAGTTTGGAATAAGTGGTTATGAAATCTCATGAGATTTTGGCCCAAAATGATGAAAATCTCATAAGACTGAGTGACTGCATGAAATATTTGCCATCTTGGGTTGAATTCTAATGAGATCTGCTGTTCTCATAAGATTCTGGCTACATCTAAAAGTGGAAAGTATCCCCCTTCTGCGTTTGGATCTGATCCAGAACCAGAATTGTAGCGCTGGGTTGGATTTAGGGGTTTAGATGCAAAGAGCTATGAAATTTGAAAAGATTGAGATTAGAAATTCTGGTTTTGTTATATTTCTAATTAATGTATAAAGGGGTGAGGGAAAACTCTTTCAAATAGCACAAAATAAGAAAAAATATTTATGTCAAATCATGGAATCGATATATATGCGTGAAACCTACCATTTAGCTTGGAGATTTCTCCCTACTTTTTGAGCCAAGGAAAAAAAAACATTTTTTTGTTCATCACATAGGTTTTGGCTTTAAACTCCTGACAGCCTCTCTCATATTCACCACAAAAAAGTGGTTTGCTATGTATCCAAAAAAATCACAAAAGTTCTTGCCTTCCGGGAGTGTTGCCACATGTCCTGATGCCAGGACCATCCAGAATTTAATACGGCGAGCCTGTGTCCAGCAAATCTACCTTGCAGGACATTAAAGGATCACCACACTCAATTTAATATGTTGATCCATTTCAAGACACAAACTTGTCCTGTCAGATGCATGTAAAGGAAGCAACCCTGAGGTGCCCCATTGCTGTAGCACATCACAGAGCACTGGTTCATTTCTCCTGGCCATTGCTATGCCACTGCAGTAATTAAATCAGCCCATCCTGTAAAGAGTTAGGCCATACCACAGAGTATAAAACTGAACCTAATGGCTCTTTGTTCTTCATCCTAATACAATCCAATTAGAGAAGAAACTCTGTTAGCTTATAACAAAGAACTACCTGTTCTAAATAGGGCACCAGACCATAAGGGAAACAGTAAAGTTGACATATTTATATTTCACCTGTCATCCCAAATGACCACAAAGTGCCTTACAGTCTATCTACATGGATCACTTCACTCGCTACTGAAATACAGCCACCCCTGAGTGAAAAGGCAGCCATTATGCTCCAGAAACACTACACTGCTTCAAAGAAAGTGAAAGATAACTTATTCCACTGAAATCACAGAGTGGGTTTTAGGTAGGTCAGAATGTAATTGAGTTTGGAATGTAACCAGGTCATCAGGGACCAGGAGCCTCCTTGGAGCATGCCTACTCTTGAGAAGGGAGTCATGGGCTCTCTTACCCTCACACATGCTAAAGGCCTCAAATTCGTGACTCATCTGAGAAACAGATCATTCCTTCACTGAGCAGCTTCCACCACAAGCGTCGTTAACCATCTGTCACAACAAACACCACAGCTTTCCAGTGGAAATAAAGAAACCATTGCCTAACTAAGATGTGCTTTATAAAAGTAACTCAAGTGTCTACCTAGCAACTAAAATCTCAGAAGCACTTGCTGTGATTTCACTAACTAGAGCCTGCTTTTAGAAAGTGTTTCCTTAATCCTTATGACCCTCATCCTCAGGCAACTCTGCAGGATCCCTGGTCATTTAGGATATCATTCAAATCCTCCTCCTTGTTCTTCAAATCCCATGCAGACTTGCCACAGCCCACCTGTTTCTCTCTACTCCTTCTCTTGCTTCCCTCATCTAGGGTGACCAGACAGCAAATGTGAAAAATCGGGACAGGAGGTGGGGGGTAATAGGAACCTATATAAGAAAAAGACCCAAAAATCGGGACTGTCCCAATAAAATCAGGACATCTGGTCACCCTACGGGCCTCATCAGCCTAGAACTTGCCAGTTCTCTATCCCTCCACAATAGCAGTACAAGAGCCTTCTCCTATGCAGTTCCTGCCATCTGGAACAGCATCTCAGTACCTCATCAACTCTGCTTCTCATTTGAACTGGCATCGTTTTTCCTTCACATAACCCTTTGTAACTGCATCCCTTAATGGTGTGAAATAGTTTGGGATATACACGGTACTAAATTAAATAAAGATGTATCAGACAATGAAAACTAGAAAATAGGAGCAATTTCTATGAAAATGTTCATGAGAAATAATATAACATATGGAGATATGCCTATATCATAGAACTGGAAGGACCCTGAAAGATCATTGAGTCCAGTCCCCTGCCTTCACTAGCAGGACCAAGTACTGTCCCTTGACAGATTTTTGCCCCAGATCCCTAAATGGCCCCCTCAAGGATTGAACTCACAACCCTGGATTTAGAAGGCCAATGCTCAAACCACTGAGCTATCCCTTCCTCCCCATAAAAGAAATGTATTCCTTTATTCTGATAAAATTCAAGATTTCACTGAAATTGTTAACTACATTTTTTTTTTACCAATTCCAGTAAAAAGTAAAGCTCTGACTCCGTTAGTTCTGGGCAAAATAAGTTTGTCACCCTCTTTAAAAAAGAAAAAAGAAAAAAAAAGCAAGTTTCAAAAGAAGAGATAGCAGGAACAAAGGACCAGAGTCCTAGACAAAACATTCCAAAGAACTCCCTGTTTGTCTTAATTAGCATAACATTTCTGATGTCTTCAATTCTCTGCTCATTGAGGTATTTGACAGTATATGGTACTAGATGTCTCCGCAATCCCCTGAGAGGAGCTGAAGTAAGCGGGAGCTGTGGCTGCTCAGCACCTTACAGGATCAGGCGTAAACCAAACAATATATGATGACTGGACAGGTTGTGGCTAGCCTAAATCGCAAAGTAGGTGTTTGGGGTGGAGGGAAGAGGTAGGAGATTCAATAACTCTGGTTCTTGTACAACCTCATGGAAATCCCTTTAAGAGTTTGGTTCATGATCTGAAGTATAAATAGTGTAAACGGATATTAATCTTTAAAATGCTGACATTTTCCTCATTGCTATCCATGAATAGAAGGCATATTTCTGCAGTCTCCAAATGGTTAACAAGATGCTGCCAACAGACCTCCTCACTCCTTTATGAATGATGTACTGTATATCAAACTATCCATCTGGGTATTTAAATAAGTGTCCCATAAACATGAAATATAGGTACCATGGTATCTACCTTCATCTTTGGGGAATGCCATAACAAGCAATCTTCCAGAGACCAAGAGCATTGGGTTGGTGAGGGCTGGGAGTACTTCCTTTGTGCTGTTTGATAGTTGAATAAATTGTGCACATCTGAGGTACACACATACACCCCCTCAGACAGGATATGGAAGCAACATAGGAAACAGCTTATATTTCCAGGTTTTTTCTATTATTTGTCAATGGTGAAAGACAGGGACAAGTTAGGCCAATATGTCCCAGAACAATGTGACGTTTTGATGCCGTGTCACAGTGTTGTGTCACTTACATGCTAGCAACTTCGTGCTCTGGAAGTCCCTTCAGAGTGAGGATCCCAGATCAATAAATCAGCCCTCATTTTCCAACAATTAAAAGGCAGGTCGTCTTGACTGTGCTTCATTCAACTCCAATACAAGCAAAGCACTTTTAATTTCATGGACATGTGTTGTGTATACAGTTGGAGAATACCATCTTCCAAAAATACCAAGAAGTTTTGGTGGGGGTGAATTGCCGGTAAAAATAATTGAAAAGACTGAAAGGTTTGTGTGTAGAAGGCGAGGGGCGAGGTGAGAGACAGATAAAGAACTGACATTTAATTTACAGAGGCTACTGAAAAACTACAGTGTTGTTTTCAGCCGCAGGAAAAGACAGACCAGCTCATTAGCTGTATTCCCAAGTCAAACATTTGTCTCTTTCAGTCAGGCTGGTAACATTATCAACCATGTAGACATCACATGCAGCAAGGGAAATTAATCACAAGACAGAGTGGGACAGATTCAGATCTCAATCCACAATCCACAATCTTTCCCTAGAAAATCTAAAATGTGTAAATAAGTGAGTCACAAGACATTTTACATTATAAAGCTCTTTCCCAGATAGATATGTGGCTACGCAAGTTGTACAAACCCTCGTTGTCAATTTAATATCATATAAGAACACAGAACATAAAAATGCCAGACAAATGATCTATCTAGCACAGTATCCTGTCTCTGACAGTAGCCAGTGCCAGATGCTTCAGAGGGAATGAACAGAACAGGGAAATTTCAAGTGATCTATCCCCTGTCATCCAGTCACAGCTTCTGGCAGTTGGAGATTTAGGGGCACCCGGAGCTGGTGCATTCCTAACCATCTTGGCTAATAGCCATTGATGGAGCTATCCTCCATGAACTTATCTAATTCTTTTTTGAACCTAGTTATACCTTTGGCCTTCACCATGTTCCCTGGCACCCAGTCTTCTATGGAAGCTGTTCCATACCCCTTATCATTTTTGTTGCTCTTCTCTGCACCCTTTCCAATTCTAATATGTCTTTTTTGAGAGGAGGGTGACCAAAACTGCACACAGTATTCAAGCTATGGGCATACTATGGATGTATATAGTGGCATTATGATATTTTCTGTTTTAATACCTATCCCTTGGCTAATGGTTCCTAACATTGTTAGGGTTTTTATTTTTTTGACTGCCACTGCACATTGAGTGGTTTTCAGAGAACAATCTGCAATGACTCCAAGATCTCTTTCTTGAGTGGTAACAGCTCATTTAGACCCCATCATTTTGTAAGTACAGTTGGGATTAGGTTTTCCAGTGTGCATTACTTTACATTTATCAACATGGATTTTCATATGCCATTTTGTCGTCAAGTTATCCAGTTTCGTGAGATCCCTTTGTGACTCCTCACAGTCAGCTTTGGTCTTAACTATCTTGAGCAATTTTGTATTGTCTGCAAATGTTGCCACCTCACTCTTCACTCCCCATTTCCAGATCATTTAGGAATATATTGAACAGCACAAGGCTTTGCACAGATGCTTGGGGGGCCCCACTACTTACAGCTTTAAATTGTGAAAACTGACCATTTATTCCTAGCCTTTGTTTCCTATCTTTTAACCAGTTACTGATCCATGAAAAGACCTTCACTCTAATCTTTATCCAAGGAAAAAAGAACAGGTTTATTCATTTTTCTTTCAAGAAGGATGGTCTTGTGATTAAGGCACTGGACTGGGACTGAGGAGAACTAGGTACAGTTCCCAGCTCTGATACAGACTTCCTATGTGACCTTGGGCAAGTCACTTCATCTCTGTATGTCTCAGTTCCTTGACTGTAAGATACCTCCTTTTCCCCTTCCTTTGCCTAACTTGTTTATTTATATTGTTAATTCTCTGGGTCAGGGCCTGTCTTATTATGTGGATGGTCAGCACCTAGCACAATAAGACCCAGTCTCAGGTGGTGCCTCTGGAACTACTGTAACAACATATATATTATTACAAGATGGAAGGTCAAAGACTGAAGAGCGAAATTCTCATTCAGTTCAACTCCTGCAGTCCTTGTTCTAAAGCATCACAATTACCACAAATAGAAGAGTAATCTCATTAGTTAGTATGTCCAGGGAGCTCCAAGATTCTTCTATTAATTAATTTTGCCAGTATTTAGACAGCTCCTGTTACCCTGTTTTCATGACATACTTAAACTCAACGGCTGCATACGTGAGGAAGAAAAGCTGCAGCAATTTTTCTCCCTCTCAACCTTTGCAGGGGCTATTCACAATTCCAGTTCTTTTTCTCCTGGAGCAAACATTCAACTCCAGGCTAGCTCCACCAGTAGCACCTACCTCCCCAAGGAAGCTAGAAGAGGCAAGGGTGGGGTCATGCCCCAATGCCACCTCTTTCTCACTTATCAGCAGAAGTGCCTTTTGCAAAGGGTGTTGCAAGAATCACTCCTCTGACCGGCAGTATTCCTGGAGACAATGCACTCAAAACCAAGCTTCATTCAGTTCTCAGTGATTATAGAAACTTTCCATAGGGCAGCTTAACCTTTAAATTGCCCCTTACTATCGTCAGTGGCTTAAAGCCACATTATTGGCAGTTTTCATAATGGGGGCTTCTGAGAAGCACCCAAACCATCTCAACCACTTGAGTCTGCAAAACGGAGATGGAACTTGATAAGAGGCTCTCTAATGGGACCCTGTTTCTGAAAGGACCCAAAATATCCCAAGTACAGTTCTAACAATTTCAGCTTCATGTCACAGAGGGACCCAGGTGTTCAAAAATGAAAAAAATAACTTCTTTAAAAAAAATTGAACAAAGTATTCTCAAACCTCCACATTGTGGTTTGAGTTTAGAGTTAAGTTTCAAGTCAGTTCTTATTTTACTTGAAACTGTTCAATCATTCCTCCCAATCATGGGTCATAATTGCTCTCAATACACTTGTCAAGCATAGAAAAAGATTAGCTAAATCACCCCCTGCTTACTTCTCCAGTTTCCAAGTTGATCTCTCTTGTGCAAAACCATCTCCATTACTACCATTGTTAGAGAACTGGGCATGAGGGACATGTGACAATTCAGGCTTAAAATGCTTTAATTTCTTAGTGATTTTGAAAGTAACTAAATATTCCAGCTTCCTAAAGCCTTGGGGAGCTGTTGCTGTAGAAATCCCCTTTCTTTTTCCACTAAATTGAAGAGTATAGATGAGGAATATGGGATGTGGAACATTTTGATGTCCCCCCCCATAAATCCTTTTTGGCACTTTAATATATCTTAGTACAATCATACACAAATAATGCATTTCATTGCCTCCAGGCTTTGTACATTTTCAGTCACTGAGGCTTTTTATTTTATGTCATAGAAGGGGAAGATCAGCAATATACAACAAGAGCCAAATTTTCAGCCACAAATTTTAATGTTGTGCCTGAAAAAGTTCATGTGCTTTGTGGGCACAAATGGAGTTTCCAGAAACAAACATTATGCATGGACTTTTATGGGTGTGTGGCAGGGCCGGACTCACCCCTGCGGTGCCCCCTGCCGGTTTCAGTCGGGAATTAGCTCACCAGCCTCTGGAGCGCCCTCTGCAGGCCAGTGATCCGCCTGTCCACTCTGGCCCCGTGTCCCGCCCAGGACCCGGTGCCCCTTTTAACTGGGGTGCCGCCCCCTGGCAGTACCCCTAGATCTGGGTCTCCCCTCCCCAGGGGAACCCCCAACCCACTATCCCCACCTCGCCTCAGTCGTAGGCTACTGCCAGTCACCAGCTAGCCCCCGCGCCCTGGGGCAGACTGCAGTATAAGCCACTCATCACAGGCAAAGGGGGTTTGGACCTGCTGCCTCAGCCTACCCGTGGGTTGCCCCCTGCAACCTCTGTACCTATTGGACCTAACACTAGGCCTGCAGCCTGGGTTTCCAAGCTGGAGCTCCCCAGCTCCTCAGGTCTTCCCCAGCCCTGCCCCAATCTAGGTACCTGGTCAGGTCCCTGCAGCCAAGCCCTTCCCTCTCTAAAGGCAGAAAGAGACTGTTTGCTCCAGGCCCACTGCCCTCATATAAGGGCCAGCTGGGCCCTGATTAACTGGCCACAGCTGTGGCTTCCTTGCCAATCAGCCCAGCTTCCCGGGCTATTTCCAGCCCCTCCGGGCAGGAGCGGGGTTCCACCCCGCTACAGGGTGCAATCTCAAAATCTGATCCTAAGACTCAAACAATTTAGGTTCCATTCTTGCAAAAACTCAGATACAAGCTTAGAATTAAGCACATGAGAAATTCCATTGACTTCAATGGAATTTGGATCAAGACCTTATAAAATAGCAATCAGTGAATCACTTGCAGTTTTTATTATGTGATTTACAGTTGCATTAGCTTGGGGCAACCTTACGATATCCATATTGTCTTGTGTAGTTCTCCTTTCAAGACAGGAGGAACTATAACAAACAGTGAGCCCGGTAGGTCAAGCTTGTCTTAATTATTTATTAAATTAAAAGTAAATCATCAAGATCCTGCTCTGAAGGAGCTGAAAAACCTCCACAGAGATGCTGAAAAGAGGCATTTTCAACTCCCATTGATTTCAATGGCAGAAGAGGGTGCATATCACATAACGGGATTGGGCCCCAAATTTGGTGAAGACCCAATTTACATTTTTGGGCCACAATAACCTGGTTTATTACTAATGCACCTTCTATAGACAAGATTTTGAAAAGTTTAACCATAATCTCTAAGGAACCATTAAAAATGATTGCTTTTCCAAACCTTGCTACAGTCTGGGCCAGTTCAGTAAAACATAAGTTTTGTGCTGAGAATTATACAACTGTGACAGCGAGTGCAGCCTAGAAAATCAAATGCATATTGTACTCTAAAGTTACGGCACCAGGAAGCCTTTGTATATTGCTTTAGTTTAATTATAAGGCAGTTTACATATTCCTCAAAAAGTTGGTTTCCAAGGGCATCTTCATGAAAAATTTAAACATGGCTAAAGTGCCCACTTCCATTTTTATTTCCCCTTTCTTTAGGTTACTGTTTAAAGAAATTACAACAAACTCAGGCATTTTTGGAACCAGAACCTTTCATTCAAGGATCACAGAGCTCTTTACAACCATCAATTAATTCTCAACACCCCATTTTCCGGAGAGACAAATCTGAGATACAGTGAGTTACTCACACCACAAATCAGTGGCAGAACTGGGAAGAGATCACAAGAATCATGACTTCTAGCCCTTTGCTCTTGCTACACTCCTCTAAACTACCAATCCACTTGATAGGAAGATGGACTTTTATTCTCACTTCCAGCTATGGTCAGTATGACTTTTCTCTTTATTTGCTTCACAGCTTACCTTTAAGAAAAGCTGGTAGGTGAATGAACAATTGAGAACATAGTTACACTGAATGAGGTAGGAAGGTCAAGCTGTACTGCATACAAACTAGTAACAAGATCATGCTGGAATTGATTTTAAAAAAATCTTGTCCAGCTAGCAAAGAGCAGAGCAATTTATTGCCCCCACCTTTGAGCCTCACCTTGAGAATGCAATAAGACTGAGTCCCTCTAGTCTCATTAATGTGAGCAGATTCATGTAATCTCCTGTTCACCTTACCTTAGCACATCGAATACACAGAACAATGAAAAAGCCTATGTTTGAGATGCTTATCGGAGACGCTGCCTCAGACTTGTGACCACAGCAAAGTAGTAGAAAGAAGCTGCTGAAAAGGCAGAGTCAATTAGGAATTGTGTTTACTTCACCTCCTAGGTGATGTGTATATGGAGTCAGCAGAGTTCACAGAACCTCTCACAGAGGTAAGAGAAGTAATCATCACAGTCTCAGTGAAGGGTCACAGACAGACAGGTAGAGGTAATGGAGGCGAAGGAGACATGGTCATAGGTGAGGAGGGTTTCAGATGAGGCTCTGCATGTGTTAATACTTATGTGGTCTCCACCAGCCCAGAATGTATCATTCTGGGGCATCACAGATCCCAGAAGAGTAGACAGTTGCACTGATTTCTGGTACCAGTTATATCTCAAAATGATGCATACAAGGGGATCAGGGGAGGTTCTCAAGAGAATTAGGATTACCAGCTGACTTTATGGAGGCTCAAAACATTGCGTCTATTTACTATATGCTGAATACGTCCGTCCCCCCCGTTGCCCAGTCCAGTAACACATTTATGTACTCTACTTTCCTTTCAGATCAACTTCAACTGAAGATGGACTCAAACCCCAGATCAGATCTGGATGCAGGGTAAAAGTTTAAGCAGGTTTAGATCCAGTTTGCTGCTTCCAGCTGCTAAAGTCTGTATCTTCATCCAAACTTACTCAAAATACAGATGGGTTTGGATCCCAGGGTTTTGCTTTGAGTCCATCTCTGTGTTCAGCAAATTACCTCTGCATAAACAAACTGCTGTGATATTTTCGGTCAAAAAGAAAACTAACTACAAAGAGATCCGGTATAGTCTAGAAGAAAAGGCAGCAGACAGTATCAGGGGACCTGGGCTCTACCCCCAGCTCTGCCACTTACCTGTTGTGTAACCTCAAGCAAGGTACTTCACATTTGTGCTTCAGTTTCCCCATCTGTAAAATGGGATTGAAATGCTTATGTACCTTAGTCAAACTGCTTTGGGATCCAGGGATGAAAAGTGCTATAGAAAAGTTTTAGGAGCACTTCAGTGGTTATCTGAAGAAAGTTAAACTTGGACTTGTGACAGGGAGATCTGCCCCTTTAATTGCCTGAGGTGTGGGGATGGGGGAGACAAGGAGCTGCCCACCTTGCCCCAGAGAGAAGTCCAGCAGGCAGGTGCTGGGAATCAGCTGATCAGCATTGCATGATTGGCCCACACTCAGCTGGGCACTGCAAAGGGAGAAAAACAGGAAAGAGGGGTTGGTAACCAGAGCAGGAGGCTGCGTGCAGGCAGACCTTGTGAAGCCCCTGTGCAGGGTCAGAGAGGACTGTCCCCAGTAGCTGCCAGAGGACTCCATTCTGAACCCCTAACCAGAGTGTTGTTTATGTTACTTTTTGAAAACTTTCCTTTCTCGTTTGTGAAGAGAATAAACAGAGCCCCGAAGAAAGGGACAGAAAACTAACCTTGGCATGGCTGATTGTCTATTCTCATCTAGCGCCTAGGACACCAATGTAGGTGATTCCTACTAGTACACTTCAATCACACACCTTTTGCATTCGTAACCAAAGTCAGCACATTTTTAGATGGCATCCTGAAACAAACCATTAGAGCTCAAAGCAGTTTGTGCTGTTTGAAAGAGATACTGCGGAGATAAATTTATCTCACAGAATGAAAATGCAGACATTTCTCTGATGAACTATCCGAATACCATATTAAAACCAATAAGCAAAGATCTTTAAATGCTTCATTCAGAATAAATGTCTTTCATATAACATTTCTCTCATACACGGATATTATTTACAGTGGATAATTTACTTTGTCTAATACAGGACAGCAACTTATTAGCCACAATTATACATTGTATATTAAAAATAATATATAGTGGGGAATAATGGACATTTAATTGAAGTATAAATGCTGCAACTGAAATCCAAATAATATAATAGAGATTAAATTTTATTTCCAGTTCATTGTAGCCCAAGGTCCAGTGTGCTTCAGCAGCAGTGGTGGGAGCTAAAAGTTGTGGATTACAAACTGCTGGTTCTTGCCAGGAAGTATCCTCTGCCCTCCCAGGCCAGCAGGAAGTTTTAGCACTGAAGCTGGGAGCATGAGGCAAGCTGAGAGGAGGCTGCTGGACTGTAATCCTGTTCTGTGTTTCCTTACAAAATAACACTTTGTTCCTGGTGGTTTGTCTGAGTGTGTTGGTATGAGGTGAACACACACTGGCACATGACAGAGCACATTGAGGAACCTTCGGCCTAGTCCCCTAAAGTTGTGTAAAAAGTCACAAGGGCAGACCTATCCTATCTTGAACAACCCCAAACTGGGATGGTGAACAGGAGGGGGCAGGGTTATATAATGTTAACAAACTAAGGGCGACAGATTTTTCTTTAAACCAAAACTGAACAAAACAACCCCTCCCCACCTCATATGTATAGACTGATTCATTTCCATACTGCAGTGATGCTGCGAGAAACAATTCTGACAATTCTTAGATTCCAAGGCCAGAAGGGACCATTGTAATCATCTATTCTAACCTCCTCTAAAATACAAGGCATAGACTCTACCCAAAATAATTCTAGAGTATACCTTTTAGAAAAACACCCAATTTTGATTTAAGAATGATCAGAGATGGAAAATCCACCATGAACCTTGGTGAGTGCATTCCAATGGTTAGTACTCTCACTATTAAAATGTGATGCCTTATATCTAGCCTGAGTTTGTCTAGCTTCAATTTTCAACCATTGAATTGTGTTATACCTTTCTCTGCTAGATAGAGCCCATTATTAAATATTTGTGCCCCATATAGGTACTTCTAGACTGTAATACATTCACCACTTAAACCTTCTCTTTCTTGAGCAAAATAGATGGAGCTCCTTGAGTCTATCATTATAATGCATATTTTCTAATCCTTTAATCATTCTCTTGGCTTTTCTCTAAACTCTCTCCCAATTATTATCTTTCTTGAACTGTGAACATCAGAACTGGAAACAACATTCTAGTAGCCACCACACTACTGCCAAATATAGATGTAAAATAACTTCTTTATTCCTACTTAAGATTCCCGTTTATGAATCTATAAATTGCATTAACTGTTTTGGCACAATGTTGCAGTAGGGGCTCATCATGTTCAGCTGATTATCCACTGTCACCCCCAAATCTTTTTCAGAGTCACTACTTTCAAGAATAGAATTCCCCATTGTGAAAATGTAGCCTACATTCTTTATTCTGAGATGTGTACTTTTACATTTACCCATATTAGAACACATTGCTGGTTCCACCCAGCTTACTAATCATTCCAGATTGCTCCGTATCAATGACTTGTCCTCTTTATTATTTACCATTCTCCCAATTTTTGGGTCATCTGCAAACTTTATCAGTGATGCTTTTATGTTTTCTTCTTTCAGATCATTGATAAAAATGTGAAATAGTATAGAGCCAAGAACTGATTCTTGCAGGACCCCATAAGAAACGCACCCATTTGATGAGGATTCCCCGTTTACAATTCTATTTTGAGACCTATTAGGTTTGTCAGCTTTTAATTAATTTAATGTGCGCTATGTTCATTTTATATCTTTCTAGTTTTTTAATCAAAATGTCATGTGGTACCAAGTCAAATACTTTGCAGAAGGCAAAGTATATTACATTAACACTATTACCTTTATCAACTTAATTTGTAACCTCATAAAAAAAATCAAGTTAGTTTGACAGGATCTATTTTCAATAAACACATGTTGATTGACATTAATTACATTAGGTCAGACTGACAGGCCTATAATTACCTGGGTTATCCCATTTACCCTTTTAAAATACTGGCACAAAATTAGGTTTCTTCCAGTCTTCTGGAACTTCTCCATTGTTTCAAGACATTGAAAATTAACAGTCCAGAGAGCTCCTCAGCCAGCCCTTTTAAAACTCTTGGTGGCAAGTATATGGACCTGCTGATTTAAAAACGTCCAACATTAAGAGCTGCTATTTAACATCATTCTGGGATATTAGTGGAATAGAAAGTGTTCTGATGGCTACATCATCTGTTTTTTTCCTACATACAGAACAGAAATATTTATTGAACAGATCTTCCTTTTCGGTATTATTATTGATATAATTCTACTATTTCCATTTAAAATTCAGAACCATGGAAACTTACCATTCATTGACAAGCAATGTTCAGATTGTTCCTAAATTTAAGCCTCAGACAAAGCAGATGAACCCAAAGTTAGCTAGAGGAAAATGTTTCAAGGGTCAGTCTGATACATGTGTGTTATTATTAAATTATTTGTATTGTGCTAGTGCCTATGAGCGCCAGTCATGGAGCAGGATCCGCTTTGTGCTAGGTGCTGGAGTTAAGGGGTTAGAACCAGTAGTATCAACAGCTTCAGGGATGCCCCACCTTCCATTGTTGCATTACACATGGGGACCCAAAATGCACCGTCGAAGCTCCAAGTTGAGGTTCCAAAAATGGCCTAGAATGTTTGATTCATGGAAAAAGATTCCGCAACATCTTGAGAAACCACACAGTCATTGGATGTGTGAACAATGAAAAATCCTCCACTGGGAAATGGAAGGCCGTAAGGGCTGCCAAATGTACCTTAATGGAACTGAAAGACAAACCTGTCTTTTTCCGTTTTAGGATATAATCTAGTATATTTGACAGCGAAAAGGATGCAGGAGAAAGATGTCTCAGGTCACACCAGTGGCTGATCTTGTCCATTTTTTGTAGGCAAGTATTATGAGTAGACTGCTTTGTGCTATGTAATAATACTCTTTTCACTTCCTCAGAATAGGTTGTTTCTAACCCCACAAAACATTGATTAGCCATGCTTTGAGGCAAAGAACTCTATCGTTGGGGTGAAGAATTTGACTGGCATCCTGAGAAAGAAGATGGAGAATCTGGAGGATGATTGGTTGATAAGCAGCCAACTGGATAAGGTAAGGAAACCATGTCTACCTTGGCCATATTGGAATCAGCAGAATAACTCTGGCCTTGTCTTTCCTTATTATCTTGATCAATACCATGGATATTAGAGGAGTTGGCAGAAATGCATAAAACAGACCCCACATCCAACAAAGGAGAAAGGCATCTCCCAAAGGGTGGCATCCCAGTCCACCTCTTAGCACAACTGGAAGCACTACTTGTTTTTAGCCATGGTGAACAGGTCTATCTGCAGGATGCCCCAACACTAAGATTCCATTATACTCCAGTGCATATTTATCTACTATTTGTGAACCTGAGAGAAGTGTCTGCTGAGGGTATTTGCAGTGATGTTTTGAATTCACAAAAGATAAGCTATTAAGATGATACTGAGATACTGATATGATTTTGTATGCACCATTCCAGAGTCTCATGGCTTTGGTGAAAAGGGAGGGTGATTTCGCTTCCCTTTGATGGTTGATCTAAAACATGCATGACATATTGTCTGTCATGATCTTCACATTTGCCCCTGACCAATGGCATAAAATGGAGAGAGGCATTTCTGATTGCCCTGAGTTTCAGCAAGTTGATGTGTAGAGTGCTTTTGTGAGATGATCACAAATATGAATGTCAAGATGTGCTCCCCACCCCAACAGAGATGCATCTGTCATTACTACCATTGGAGACGGTTGAGCAAAGGGGACTCCTACGCAAATATTGTGAGGATCTTTCCACCAGTTGAGGGACTTCTTCACAACAGTAGGAACTGACAGCAGTTTGTTCAAGCTTTGTTTGCTTGGCAAATAAACAGTTTTGAGCCACTCCTGGAGGCAGAACATGTGCAAACTTGTGCGGTTTATCACTTATATACCAGCTGCCATATGTCCCAACAACTGGAGATAGCCCCTAGACATTGGTCAAAAGCTGATTTGGACCATAGTGATTAAATTCAATAGGATTGTAAACCTGTGCACTGGGAGGTAGGCTTTGGCCACTACCACATCGAGGCATGCTCTTATGAACGCCAATCTCTGCACCGGGGCTAAGGTGGACTTCTGAATTTTTAACTGCAGCAGGGTGCAACTTAATGTTTCTCATCAGCCCTTTTAGAGGTGGGCAGTATTGTTGCTGGAGTATACCAGTTTACTTTTGCAGAATCCAGCAGAGCCTCTTTAATAGATAGGGCAATTCAGGCAGATGACTCTATATGCAAAATATCTAGCAGTTTATGTTTTGACTCCTTAAGCTCCTCAAGTGGTATTTGTAAGAAGTCTGGTATCTTTTTAATGAGATCCTGGAAGTGCTTGAAGTCATCAGTCAGGGATGATGGGAGACATGATTGCTTCATCTGAGGATGAAGAAGATATGTTGGTTGGCAGAGAAAGATTTTCAAGGAGCACGAGGCTCCTGCTCCTAAAAAATCTCTTCTTGTGGTTCAGGCTTTTTAGAGACAGGACAGGGGAGGGGAATCGTCTACCCCATCATGGTAACGAGTGATGCTAAGGGTTCTAGAGAATTGTTGATGGTACTCCGCCCATGGATCCCAGTATGGCCAATGAGGGGGCCATATAGAATACGTGAGGGCATCCAAGAGTGCTCATACCCCAGGGATGGAGCTTGAAGGAATCGCTCTAGAATATGTTCCATCTCCCTAAAAGTCTCTGGAAAAGTACTCCTGATAGTGAGGAGGGGAGACCTGAACTGAAATTTGAGAGACCAATATGAAAGCCCCATCATCATCTTCAACATCACTTTGTAGGAAAAAGGTAGTGATTCTGTCGGTAATGGTTCTAGGTCTGGAGACCTGGTACCAAGAACAGATTGTTACTTAAAGAGGAGTCAGGGATCTCTGTCACAGCAAGGTATCATGAAAATGTAAACTCCTGTAGTACTGACATGGTGATTGGTACCGAGGCGACAGCCTGAACAGAGGTGATTGCAGCAGAGGGAGTGGATGGCACTGTAGGCTTTATGTACTCTTTATGCGTGTCTGGTAAATTATAGTCTGGTCTTCTGTAGTACCAAAATGGTAGGTACCAAAGGCCTGGCTGATTCTACCAGTACCAACTTAGAAGAGGTAGTCTTCTCCTTGCCACCTCAATCCCCTGATGATACCAATGATCTTATGAAGTCAGCCCTTACATTCTTTTGGTAAAATGGTGCTTGCAGTACCTAAGGAACCTGAGCCTCATGGGTACTGAGTTGGGAACTGGCGGGTGCCGAAGTATGTGTCTTAATCGGCGATGAGGGTTTATTTGAAGTAGATTACCTACCTGGGGAACCTGAACTCCTTTTACTACAGCCATTTTGAGAGGATTCTTGAGTCTTTCTCTTAGAAGCTCTAGGGGAGTGCTACACTGAAGATGTTGAGGTGGTCAACTTGCTCGGAGACCAGTATATGGGAGGGATCCTCCTGGCCTGGGTCAGAAGCGAGATGAAGGGAGCTCTCCATAATGAGGAGGTGCAATTTAGTCTCCTGGTTCTTTTCTGGTGCTTGATAGGAAGGCCAGGCAAATATTACACTTTTGGGGAATGTGTGACTCCCCAAAGCAACAGACACACTGGGAGTGCCCATCACTCACCAGGATAGCTTCCCTGCATGAAAAGGTAATGTTTAAAACCTGGAGAGCCACAGGGAAAAAACCCCAAAAGATAACAGTCTTTACAACAATTTTTTAAATGATTTAACTACTGCTTACTACTATTCTAACTGACTAAGCCAAAAAAAAAAACTAAAAAAACCCCCCTACAATTGAGATAAGCTCAACTCAAACACTGCTGCAGCTCCATCTCAGATGGAGGCAGTTAAGAACGAATTGAGGACGGTTCACCTGCACAGTTCTATCTAGCCATGGTGCAGAGCATGAGGCAGAGTAGAGTGCATGTGTGGGCTGAATGGGCACTGCTACCTGAAATCTCCGAACGAAGGTGCATGCACAGCTGAAGTGAAGCATCCATAGGGACACTACTTGAAGAACCCAACATTTGTTATTTTTAAGCATGATTTTGAGCGTTCGATTCATGATTTTTGTAATGCCTAGGATTGGCCGTATTGCTAAAATGAGTTTTTTAAAACTAAAAGAGGGAGCTGTACTAATCCATGATGAGGAAGTCCCTGTCCTGTACATCTTACAACCTAATTATTATTAATGGATAGGTTGTTAGTCATTACAGAATTTGGCACAGGAACACAAGGTGCAGACAAGCTATCGCAAGGAGCTCTTTTTTACAAAGTCAATTTCCTATTTATAGCTGCTTTAAAGAACTGAAACTTTTCAAACCATTTTGACTAAGGAAGCAACCTGACAATTAACCTTCAGTTCAATTGTGCACATTGAGCAATAGTTACCAGTGTTCAGATAGATTTTTTTTCTTTTTCCTGAGCTACCTAGTTTTCATCAAGTTCACTTTGAGTTTTAACACACAATTGTGGGACTTGGACATTGTGTGTGGGAATTAATGGTGAGCTTGATTTTACTTCCTGTTGGTTGGCTTTCCCATTCTGCAGCATTTCTTGCATGACACAAAAAAGATTTGAAATGATCCGTTAGACGATTAGCCAGTACTCAGTGCTGGGGGAATCCATTGACCTACACCTCTGGAACACATGGGTAACTTAACATCTCCCCAAAGCATTTTAATCAACAAAGAACAAGGAAGAGAAAGAGCATTACTAAATCAAGTCAAAAGAACAAGGAGTACTTGTGGCACCTTAGAGACTAACGAATTTATTTGTGCATAAGCTTTCATGGGCTAAAACCCACTTCATCAGATGCATGGAGTGGAAGATAGTAGGAAGATATATACAGAGAACATGAAAAGATGGGGGTTGCCATACCAACTCTAAGAGACTAATCAATTAAGGTGGGCTATTATCATCAGGAGAATAAAAACTTTTGTAGTGATCATCAGGATGGCCCATTTCAAACAGTTGACAAGAAGGTGTGAGTAACAGTAGGGGGAAACTTAGCATGGGGAAAATAGTTTTCAGTTTGTGTAATGACCCAGCTGCTCCCGGTCTTTATTCAAGCCTAATTTAATGATGTCCAGTTTGCAAATTAATTCCAGTTCTGCAGTTTCTCCTTGAGTCTGTTTTTGAAGGTTTTTTTGTTGAAGAATTGCCGCTTTTAGGTCTGTTATTGAGTGACCAGAGAGATTGAAGTGTTCTCCTACTGGTTTTTGAATGTTATGATTCCTGATGTCAGATTTGTGTCCATTTAGTCTTTTCCATAGAGACTGTCCAGTTTGGCCAATGTACATGGCAGAGGGGCATTGCTGGCACATGATGGCATATATCACATTGGTAGATGTGCAGGTGAACGAGCCCCTGATGGCATGGCTGATGTGATTAGGTTCTGTGATGGTGTCACTTGAATGGATATGTGGACAGAGTTGGCAATGGGCTTTGTTGTAAGGATAGGTTCCTGGGTTAGTGTTTTTGTTGTGTGGGGTGTGGTTGCTGGTGAGTATTTGCTTCAGGTTGGGGGGCTGTCTGTAAGTGAGGACTGGCCTGTCTCCCAAGATCTGTGAGAGTGAGGCATCGTCCTTCAGGATAAATTGTAGATCTTTGATGATGCACTGGAGAGGTTTTAGTTGGGGGCTGACGGTGACGGCTAGTGGTGTTCTGTTACTTTCTTTGCTGGGCCTGTCCTGTAGTAGGTGACTTCTGGGTACTTTTCTGGCTCTGTCAATCTGTTTCTTCACTTCAGAAGGTGGGTATTGTAGTTTTAAGAACGCTTGATAGAGATCTTGTAGGTGTTTGTCTCTGTCTGAGGGACTGGAGTAAATGTGATTGTATCGTAGAGCTTGGCTGTAGACAATGGATCGTGTGATGTGTTCTGGATGGAAGCTGGAGGCATGTAGGTAAGTATAGCTGTCAGTGTATTTCTGGTATAGGGTGGTGTTTATGTGACCATCGCTTATTAGCACTGTAGTGTCCAGGAAGTGGATCGCTTGTGTGGACTGGTCCAGGCTGAGGCTGATGATGGGATGGAAATTGTTGAAATCATGGTGCAATTCCTAAAGGGCTTCTTTTCCATGGGTCCACATGATGAAGATGTCATCAATGTAGCGCAAGTCGAGTAGGGGCATTAGGGGATGAGAGCTAAGGAAGCATTGTTCTAAGTCAGCCATGCGGGTACCCATAGCAGTGCCCCTGACTTGAAGGTATACATTGTCCTCAAATGTGAAATAGTTGTGGGTGAGGACAAAGTCACAAAGTTCAGCCACCAGGTTTGCCGTGACATTATCGGGGATACTGTTCCTGACGGCTTGTAGTCCATCTGTGTGTGGAATGTTGGTATAGAAGGCTTCTACATCCATAGTGGCCAGGATGGTGTTTTCTGGAAGATCACCGATGGATTGTAGTTTCCTCAGGAAGTCAGTGGTGTCTTGAAGATAGCTGGGAGTGCTGGTAGCGTAGGGCCTGAGGAGAGAGTCTACATAGTCAGACAATCCTGCTGTTAGGGTGCCAATGCCTGAGATGATGGGGTGTCCAGGATTTCCAGGTTTGTGGATCTTGGGTAGTAGATAGAATACCCCTGGTCGGGGCTCTAGGGGTGTGTCAGTGCAGATTTGTTCCTGTGCTTTTTCAGGGAGTTTCTTGAGCAGATGGTGTAGTTTCTTTTGGTACTCCTCTCATCCCACTGAGGATTACCAAAAGAAACTACACCAGATGTCTCGTGCTGAAGCTGATCAGTCACAACATAGAGTTTTTACACTCTTATGCCATACCTTTGCAGGAGGTAAAAAACAGGTCTTTGCTTCTCCTATATCACATTTGTTTCAGGATCTCAAGAGTCTGGTTAATCCCCAGTGTAGGGGGATTCTCTGGTGGCAGACAGTCAGTGTATAGGGTACGGGCAGAGCAGCCAAGAGCTAGTGTAGCAGTTTCTATGCCACACTCTCCCTGAGCTAACAGAGTAGGGGACAAGACCAGAGCTTTCCACAATGACGTCCATCACTCCATGATGATATACCTACGGTTCTGGGGGAGAAAGACTGGCAGGGAGTGTAAGAGAGGGAGCTGGGTAGGGTGACTAGATGTCTCGATTTTATAGGGACAGTCCTGATTTGGGGGTCTTTTTCTTATATAGGCTCCTATTACCCCGCCCCCGGTCCCGATTTTTCACATTTGCTGTCTGGTCACCCTAGAGCTGGGGAACTGGAATGTGAGAGCACTCATTTTCTTAATCTATTGAATGAAAGAAACTAAACTTGAGAGAGAATATTCATGACATGTTAGTGCTCTGAACTAATTATATTTTATTTAATTATCTTAAAGGTGAATTTCACAGTCTAGGATCATTTACATAAAACACTAGTACTAATATTTGCAAATTGCAGTCTATTTAAATCTCCTGTATAATCTGTATAATCAGACTAAAGTATAATGAGACTAAACACCTATATCTTATGATTAATCCAAAGTGTATAATAAAGGAGGAAAACCATCATCCTTAATTAAACTAGGAAACCCTTCTACATTGCAAAACAACAAGAGTTTAAGGATACATTGGAATATTGAATTGTTACATGAAACTGACAACATTAAACCCACTATGTTCCTCTATCTCAGGGTGTGAAGTAAGATTGCCTTCTGTACTGAGCTGGCAGTGTATATGTTTTAACTTACAGCTCCTTTGGAAATAACTGACATATCAAATAGACATAGATTTTGCCAGGCCATTCATCCAATTAGTCCAGCATTTTGCCTGTAGCACTGACCAATATGTGATGCTTCAAAGTGAGGAAAAAACCCGAAAGCCTATAATGCACTAGGCAATTTGTGCATTACTGTAAATGGATAAGAAAAAATCCTTCCTGACACCTGTGGGGTATGAGTTTATACCCCCAAACATGATGTTTATATATCACTGTATCTATCCCCTTCAAGGTGCCCTGAGAACCTACATTCTGAATTTGTTGACTTCTGGGGGATCCCATTTATGGATGGTGATTTATTACGTATAATGATATAAAATAGAGATCAATGCAAACTACAAAATTGGGATTCAGATCTGGATGAAACTTTCCCAAAGTTCAGGGGAGTTTGTCTCTAGAATGTTGGTTCGGACCCATCATCAACATAAAGTAAAATATCTCTTAACAGAAGTACATTGTGCTAAAAAAAAAAAAAAAAAGTGGATGGGGATGTAGTGAAGTGGGCATCAAGGGGTTAGCTGGGTTACTCAGAATATTTTGTGTGAGAGCTACGCTTCACCCCTCCCTTAGTTCCTGTTTAGTTTAGAGGGCACTTCTCCCCCCCCTACTCCCCCAGTTTGGGCTAGTCTACACTGGCAATGTTAAAGTGCTGCCGCGGCAGCGCTTTAACGTGGCTTGTGTAGTCGCAGCAGAGCACTGGGAGAGGAGGACTCTAAAAAAAATTACTTCTACAAGGGGCGCGGCTCCCAGCGCTGGTGCACTGTCTACACTGGTGCTTTACAGCGCTGAAACTTGCTGCGCTCAGGGGGGTGTTTTTTCACACCCCTGAGCGAATAAGTTGCAGCGCTGTAAAGTGCCAGTGTAGACAAGCCCTTTATTTATGTAGTTGAATGAAGCAACACATTCCTAGCCTGCAGTACTATAAGTAATGTTTCTTACACACTGAGCAGTCTCTTTACAAAAGGGACACATAGTATAGTTGTGGTTGAAATCAAAGGACTAAAATTCAAGAGGTCTGGATTCTGTTTTCAGATTTGCCATGGATTCATTGTGGGACTTTTGCTAAGGCATTTAGGAGAATCTGAATTTGCAAAACTTGCATGGAAAAATCTGTGAGATTTCCGGTCCTTTCTGGCTTGGTCAGAGGACAGGAATAGCCACTCTTGTAGTATGTCACCACCCCAATCTTCACATCTGTCCAGAACCCATGAATGAAAATATTTGAAGAAATAATCTAATCCAAACTTTTCTGAATCTCAGTAAAGGATCAGTTCAGGTTTCAGCTGAGGTACATGCATAGGTCAGGTTTCGTTTTCTGTGAACAGGTTTATCTGTTCCAGTTTTCCAATGAACTCCAAAAGGAATCCGAAAGAACCATGTCTGCTTTGGTTAAGAGTTTATCACCCTTTCCACGAATGAAGAAAAAATAAAAGGTAGAAGATTCTAAAGGTGAACTGTTGGCTAGGTAAGTGGTATAAGGTAGAGGCTTTTAGTTTTGTAGAGCATTGGTCCATCTTTTATGGGAAGAGAGGGCTGTACAGTTTGGATGGCTGCCATCTCAGTAGGATGGGAACCAATCTTCTAGAGGACAGCTTGGCTGGAGTAGTCAGGGAGGTGTTAAGTTAATAATAAAAGGAAAGGATGAACAGAAGGAAGACATCAGCCCTCATTTAGAACCAAAATCAACATACTGAGAACAAAATTAATCAAGTAAACAAAGGACATGAAGAGAAGAAAGTCTTTAGTTGCCCATGTACCAAGGCTAGGAGCCTGGGTAACAAACAAGAGGAATCGGAAGTGCTCATTTATGATCATAAATTCAATCAAGTTGACATTACTGAAGCTTGGTGGGATGATTCACATGATTGGAATGTTAAAAATCAATTGTTTTAACCTAATTGGGAAGGACTGAGTAAGCAAAGAGGGAGGGAGATTGGCACTCAGTGACAAAAATAACATTACCTGTTTCACAGTCACTGACAACTTGGAAGAAAATTATGTTGAAATGCTTAAGGATCAATATCCTAACAGATAAAGCACAAAATAGGTTATTAGTTGGTGTCAACTACAGAGCACCAAATCACACTAGGAACGAGATGGCTGGCTTCTAAGCATCCAGCTACCATATAGCATAGGGGAAAAAAAGATAAGTGATCATGGAGGACTTCAATCTGAGTGACACATGCTGGAATGCTAAAACATTCAGAGAATTTTTAAATATTATGTATGACAATTTCCAAACTCAAAAAGAGTTGCATCCAACATGGGAAAATTCTATACTGGACCTTTTCTTGACAGATTAAGAGAAATTGATCACAAACTAAAAATTAGTGGTAGCTAAGGTACAAGTAATGTGACTTGATCACATTTGATATGTGCAAACAGAATTAAGTCTAACCCAGAAATATTTACACTTGGGACTTTAAGAGAGCTCTTTCACAAAGCTGAAAACAATAATGAGTTAAATCAGCTGGTACGAAGAAATTAAATAGAAAAGTGTTAATGATCATTGGGTATTATTTAAAAACATTATAATAGATGCCCCAAAAAACACAATAAAAAAAGGCTGCACAAATTAAAAAACAACCGGGCTTAAAGGGGAAGTGAACGCAGCTAAAACATAATTTAAAAAACAACATATAACTAATGGAAGAAAGGCGAGGTTAATAGTAATGTTAAATCAGATGCTAGGGATTGTAGAAAATTGATAAGGGAAACAAAACGACATGAGAGAAATCTATGGCCAGCAGAGTTAAGGACAATAAGGAGGAGGGTTTCTTTTAAGTTTATTAGGAACAAAAAGAATCATAACAATGGTATTGGTCTGTTGCTAGATGGAAATGGTAGAACGGTCAACAATAATGCAGAAAAGGCAGAATTGTTCAGTAAATACTTCTGTATGTGGGGGAGGGGATATGATGATGTAGTTATAGCATCATGATGATTATGAAACACTTTCCTTTCCAATGTTTTGATAGGGCTGGCCAAGGAGCGTGCTGGACTGTTATTGCTGACTTTCAGTCATTCTTGAGACACTGAGAAAGTTCCATAAGGCTGGAAGAAAGCTAATGTTGTTTCAATATTTTAAAAGGATAGATGTTACGACTGTTGTATGGATCTCAAGGGCCAAAAGAGTTAAAGGTGTTATAAGCTTTTTCAATGTCGAACATTAAAACAGTATACAAAGGTTTGGGGGGTTTTCTACACCCAAAATCAGTCATTCTAACATTGAAAGAATATTGATCCAACACAAGAAAGAACAAAAAAAAAATCAAAACAAGTATTTACTTTGAAACTGAAATCACTGAGTGATTATGCAAAATAAACTGGAAGAGGAGATGAGCTGCCAAGATTTTTCAAAGACTCTTTTCAAGAACCCCAAAAAGGGGAAAAAGTGGGTGGCATAGTTCATCACCTCATTATTTTGTCCACCAATTATGCCTAATATCCGCCACACCAATTTTAGTCCATTAATTTCGTGACCCACATCATCTTGTTTATTAAATCCAATCTCATCACAGTCCTTGAATCATATGAGTAGGTCGTCTTTGTTTGGAATAATTGAACTTCTCCGTCTGATTTTCTTGTACTACTTCTTTACATTCTTTATTGAAAATAATTTGACCTTTCTATGCTTAATTCCCAAACAGGCAAAACTTTCATATACTTGTAGAAGCGACAAAGGGTCCTGTGGCACCTTATAGACTAACAGAGGTATTGAAGCATAAGCTTTCATGGGTGAATACTCACTTCATCGGATGCAATCTGCTTGTATCCGATGAAGCTTATGCTCCAATACCTCTGTTAGTCTATAAGGTGCCACAGGACCCTTTGCCGCTTCTACAGATCCAGACTAACGCGGCTACCCCTCTGATACTTTCATATACTTTTTACTTTTGAGCTTACAATTAAGATAAAAATTTTAAGCCCAATAATCATAACATGACCATGGTAATTACAGGCCAGTCAGTCTGACATTGATTGTGGGCAAAATAATGGAGTCCCATATAAGCCACTCCATTAATAAAGAATTAAAGAGGTTAATATAAGTAATGCTAATCAATATTGGTTTACAGAAAATAGATCCTATCAAACAAACTTGATATCAGCTTCTTTTATATAAATGAGATTATAAGTTTAGTTGATAAAAAACAGTGTTGATGCACTATTATTGTAAACTTCTGTAAGGCATTTGACTTGGTATTGCATGACATTTTGATTACAAAGAATGACGCAAGCTTACCAAGGCACACTGATTAAAAACTGGATAATGGAGAGGTTTCAAAATGTAACTGTAAACAGGGAATCATCATGGAGTGGGTGTGCTTCTAATGGGATCCCAAATGGATCATTACTTGACCCGAAGCTATTTAACATTTTTATCAATGACATGGAAGAACACAAACTCATCACTGATAAAGTTTGCAGATGACACAAAGACTGGGGGAGTGGTAAATAATGCAGAAGATCAGTCACTGATACAGAGTGATCTGGAGTGCTTGGAAAGCTGGGTGCAAGCAAACAATGTGAGTTTTAATATGGCTCAATGCAAATGTATACATCTGGGAACAAAGAATGTAGACCATACTTACAGGATGGGGGACTTTATCCTGAGAAGCAGAGACTCTGAAAAAGACTTGGGGGGTCATAGTAGATAATTAGCTAAACATGAGCTCTCAGTGCAACACTGTGGCCAAAAGGGCTAATGAGATCCTTGGATGCATATACAGGTGAATATGCCGTGTTGCTGTAGCCCTGCCTGTCCCAGGATATAAGTGAGACCAGGTGGGTGAGGTAATATCTTTTATTGGACCAAGTTCTTAAGCTGATACAGAGCGTGATAACTTGTCTCTCTCACCAACAGAAGTTACTTCAGTAAAAGATATTACCTCACCCACCTTGTCTCTCTGAACAGGGGAATACTGAGTAGGAGTAGAAAGGTTATATTACCCCTGCATTTGGCACTGATGTGACCACAGCTGGAGTACAGTTTTGGTGTTCTCAATTCAAGAAGAATATTGATAAATTGGAGAAGGTTCAGGGAAGAGCCACAAGAATGATTAAAGGATTAGAAATCATGCCTTATTGTGATAGACTCAAGGAGCTGAATCTATTTCTTTTAACAAAAAGAGGCTATGGGGTGACTAGATTACAGTCTGTAAGTATCTATGTGGGAAATAAATATCTGGTAATGGATTCTGTAGTGGTAGCCGTGTCAGTCCCAGGATATTAGAGAGACAAGGTGGGTGAGGTAATCTCTTTTAGAGAATGGACTCTTCAGTCTGGCAGATAAAGGTATTACAATACCCAGTGTCTGGAAGCTGAAGCCAGACAAATTCAGACTGGAAATAAGGTTTAATTTAATAGCAAGGGTAATTAACCATTGGATCAACTTACCTTGTGGACTTTCCATCACTGGCAACCTTTAAATCTGGTTTGGATGTTTTTCTGAAAGATCTGCTACAGTTCAAACAGGAATTATTCTGGGGAAGTTCTATAGCCTGTGTTATGGAGAAGGTCAGATTAGTGATCACAGCAGTCCCTTCTGGCCTTACAAATTATGAATTTCAGAATCCTGTTTCATACCTTTGAGAGTGTTGGAGCAACCGTATCAGTTACCCGCATCTTATCTGCTTAAAGTATTCATTTACAGCTAACACAAAAAATATAACTACCAAGTTTAGTCTTGGTATTCAAGGGCAGAGCAGCTGTCAGGAAGCTGAAATATCTGGTCCTTGATCATACCAATCTGATTCAGGTGTGGTGAACACAATGAAATCTGGTGTAAAGAAACAATGTAATGTTACAATAACAAAAAAAATACCTCAGGGTCCAGAAAAGTTCCACAGAACAAACATCCAGCTAATGTCACTGTAAACTGAGGGAGTTACCTAAGGGTTAGCACTGAAAGGTCCTATTGAAGTGCAAAGCACTAATTATGTATGGATTAAATCCTCTGCCACTAATAACTTTTCTACTGTTCACACAAACTTCCTCTATCACTGCTATCACCCCCAAGACAACTTCTGTCAGCAGCCATGCCTCTGAAATTAACACATACAATTTTATTTTATTAAGTCCATGATTTAGTGATTTTACCATAGCTGCTGAAAATGTACATTATAAAATGTACTTTCTGGGGTTTCATTTAGAAAAACCTGATAGAAACTGCAGTAAGCCTGGGGAGAGATGGGCAGTTTCATGTTTCTCTTAAAAATGGGGACGGGGGAGGGAAGGGTTCATATTTAGGTGAAATATCTCTATATTCATCTCCCACTGAACCGCCATCTGCCACATGCTGTTTACATCGGGGCTGAAGGCTATTACAATACTGGCTTCACATAGTCCCTCATTTCACATATTTCACAGCACATTAGGAAAATGAAATATAAAAAAAGATGACTGCTCTTCTAGCTGATGATTTGGGGCCTAATTCCAAAGCTACTCAAGTCAATGGCAAGACTATCAAATTAAACAGGCTTTGGATTGAGTCCTGAAAAAGCAGGAGGAAAATCAGAGATTATATCATTTACTTCTATATATTAGTAATTTATGGGCTTTATGCCCATTGCGTCACTCTTCTTGGAACCTCTAAGTGCCTCATAAACACTTCTGACTTAATCTCACAACACCAATATTAATAACTTAAGTATTATCTAGAACCGGGTGTATACATTTATTTGCTTTGACTCTGTTTGCACATTCTTTGCGTTTCCTTTCTCAGAATTTTCTGGCAAATGAATTAAGTGTCAGGAATAACCATGGAAATAATTTTAAAGCAAATATTGGAGCACATTCATGGAAAATGAATTTTGAGGCCTATATTTTCAAGACTGACTAGTCTTGTGGGAAAATCCAATATTTTGACATTAATTTTCATCCTGATTTGGGATGACAGATCAAAATATTGAATGGTTTCATTAATAAAAAGTTCTGAACATCTTTGACTTGGAAAAGTCAAAGCATTTATTTTTGGTTTGTTGAATCAAATCCAAACATTTTGTTTATAGTCTGACATAAAATTGCATCTGCCTAAGAAGCTGAAGTGTCTTAGGTGAGTTTTAGTTCATATGTCTTGCCCCAGCTCTCTCCTGTGGGACAGGGCCCAGGACTGGACTACATCTCATGATGTACCTCAGTCACAAGACTCCTATGATACCTTTATCGAGCTGTATGTTTTCATTCAGAGTTAACCCTGTGTGACGGGGCAAGGCCAGAGGGCTATAGGAAAGTGGTAAGGAACCAGTGTGTTAGCCCCAGGCTAAACAAATCCCTGATACCTTATGGTAGTTGCTCCAGGTTAATCAAGACACCTGGGGCCAATTAAGAACTTTCCAGAAGGAAGGGAGGTTGATTGGGACACCTGAAGCCAATCAACGACTGGCTGGAACTAGTTAAAAGCCTCCCAGTTAGTCAGTGAGAGGGGAGGAGCTGTGGAAGGAGGTTGCGTGTGAGAAGCTGGGAGCAAGAGGCACTAGGAGCTGAGAGTAAGAGGACGTACTGCTGGAAGATCCTGTGGTGAGGATAAAGAAGGTGTTGGGAGGAGTCCATGGGGAAGTAGCCCAGGGAGTTGTAGCTGTCGTGCAGTTGTTCCAGGAAGTACTCTAAACAGCTGCAATCCACAGGGCCCTGGGCTGGAACCCAGAGTAGAGGGCAGGCCCGGGTTCCCCCCAAAACTCCCAACTCCTTATCAGACACAGGAGGAGTTGATCTGGACTGTGGGTTCTACCAGAGGGGAAGATCTCTGAGGCAAACAAAAATCCGCCAATAAGCGCAGGACCCACCGAGGTAGAGGAGGAACTTTGTCACACCTGGTAATTGACACCTGGGTCTGAACATCCAGATTAGCCTAGCTTGGGTGTGAGTGACCACACTGCAAAGCCATACTCAAGTTACTGAGTCCACACTGGTGTTGTATGCAGCTATAGGACTTCTGGAGTCATATCCCATGCTTCTTAGTGCTACAGTAAGTTGAGCTGCTCTAGGACTCTTTCCTGGTCAATTGTGGGAGAACTTGTCTGTACTTGTGGAAACACGGGAGAATCGTGGGAAGGCCCTGGAGGACCATTAGCACTTGAATGATTTAGCCTGAATCCTCACTGCAAAGTTGGGTGTTACCAGCCTGATTGAGAATAGCACTGTGTTTTAAGCTGTGGTTATAGCCACAAAACGCCTCTCAGGAATAGTCTAGGTATACTTGATTCTGCTTCAGCATAGGGGTGTGGACTAGATGACTTCTCAAGGTCCATTTTCCACCCTACATTTCTATGATTCGATAAATGACAATGCATAGTCATCGGGCCTGTGAAAAAGAGCAAGAATAACTCTAGCCCGGTGGGTGTTTAGGGCATTCACCTAGAATGAGGAAGTCCCAGATTCAAAGCTGTGATTCCCTCTGAAACCTTTTTCACTTGGCTTACCCAGAACACTTTGTCCTGTTCTGGGAGAACCCTCAATACAGTTCTCTGGTCAAGCTCAGTTTGACCGCAGCTTGTCACTCAGATTATTTTATTAAGCATGTAACAACTCTTTGCCCACACTGGCCATGCTTAGAGACAGGGGGTTTAGGCATAGGTTGATACCATAATTCCAATCCATTTCACACACCACATAGTTTATATACATCTTTCCTAGCTACTAACACCTATACTACTTGCATGTAAAGATCACTCACTTTGCCCGTTGCATAAAGCAAGGTTATCAGTTCAAGGTATTTCTGCCTACTTTGTTTACTATAAACATGCACAATAGTTAGTTTCTGCTTCCCTACTTTACTAAAAACATATTCGCAACAGGTAGTTGTTTCAGCACTTACTTGTTCAGACTTGTCTTGCCTTAACTTGGGCCTGCTCCTGTCAGCTAAGCCAGCGCCATATTCCACTTCTTTTCATTTTCTTTTAAGTTAGCATTTATTTAATCTCCATCATAATTCTCTCTCTGTGCTTGCTTTTTCATTTCATTATCCAGCAACACATTCCCAGGATCACAACAGTTATTATTTGAACTCCCATTGAGACTAAACTGGAAGGATACACAAGGGGGTGCTAACTCACCTCCTCTGGTGTGGTCCACCAGGGTGTTTCTACAGCCTATACAGCATCATACCCAATTTGTTGTTGCTCGGCTATCAGTCGGGTAACGGGCACCAATTGCTGTATGTTTCTCTTTACTAAATCGGTTGTGTTAATGGACAAGGGAGATATGGGTATAAAGAGATTAGTCACTAATGGATTCTCATTCAGTGTTGCCATCACTTTCTCCATCATGTTCTCCTCAATCCATATGCTTGGCCATAGGGCATGGGTCCCAATCTGAGTCAGAGAGGTGAGGTTTAGACAAAACCCATCCAGGTTACCATGGCATGGCGCTGTCCCAACTGAAAAGTGGTAGTGACACTATGTATGCATTAGGATACCTAGCTGTACCACCTCTTTCATTCTCTCCTCGGTGACCAGTTGAGCCCAACCTCCCTCTGAGGTAGATGCATTCTCTTGTATTGAGCATTCAACAGAACTATCTATGCTAGATTCTTTGACAACATGCAGTGTTTCATCTCTCCACTGTCCCTGGTCGCCAACTTAACATTCAGATACTGCTGTCTATATGGTCCATTCTCAACAGTACCCATACTGTTCTCATATACTAATTCTCTAGGACTCCCTATCCATCTGGGAATAGCAATCATGAATAGGGTGACCAGATTAAAGAAACAAAAAATCGGGACACATGGGGGAAGCAAAAAAATAAAACAGATGGAGCAGAGTTCTCTGAGCAAAAAAAACAACAACAAAAAAACACAAAAACCAGCAGAAGCCCCGATATCGGGACAAATGGGACACAGAAGCAAAAAACGGGACAGTCCCGATTTTATCGGGACGTCTGGTCACCCTAATCATGAATGGCACAGTGCCACTATTAATTTTGCATGTTGCCCAAGGACCAGGACCTTATAGCCTTGCAAATTGCAAGTTTTCTTCATCAATATTATACATTCCCTTTTCCACTAGTGCGGTACAGATCAGTGTGCTGTTTAACACTCTTGACCACTCCCCTCCCCCCCCCCCCACACTTTATTTTTTCTATTCCCTGAGTTAAATGCATAAAAACAAGTTTAGTACCAAATACGATGCAAGCAATTGCTTGAGAAACATTATTAGTCAATAAAAAGAAAAGGAATACTTGTGACACCTTAGAGACTAACAAATTTATTTCAGCATAAGCATGGCTACTACTCTGAAACCTATTATTAGTCAATGAATCAATGACAGTATTTACAGATATATTAATCCATTTCAAAGTTTGTGCAATGGAGTGCATATTACTAATAGTCAGTGCCTTCTGCTGAAAGGTTAAAGTACTAATTCCTTCTCCTTTTTTAATGGTTTGCCCAAATCCATCAGTTCATGAGTTAATTTTAAGGTTTAATCCCTCAGCATCTGCAGAATGCCATAAGGAGACCCCAACTCCTGTTCCACTCAATACAGTTGCCAAAGTATTTCTCTTCTTCCTATTATTTGTAAACCCTTGTTGTATAAACATTCACAATAGGTAGTTGTTTCAGCAATTACTTGTTCGGGCTTGTCTTGTCTTAACTTGGGCCTGCACCTGTCAACTAAGCCAGCCCTATATTCAAATTCTTGCTCCAATGACTAATTATTTATATGAAGTGGAACAGCTTCAAGAGGAGAGGTTGAGCGACACCAACAACAGAATATCCCATAGGTCAGTTGTTAGGGCGCATTCTGCAAAGTGGGAGACCCACGTTCAAATCCAGTCTCCACATCAGGCAAAGCAGGGAATTGAACCTGGGTCTCCCACATTCCATATATGGGAGACCTCCTCCAGAACTTTTTTTTTTTTTTTTTTTTTTTGGCTAAAACAATTTGGTGAATGTGTGCCAGATTTGTGCATAGTTTTGGCTCAAAACTACGTTTTTCAACTGATAAATTTCACCGAGCTCAACTGAGGATTCTTAAGAGGATATTTCAAACCGTTTTCAGCCCCAAATTATATTAAAAAACCAAAAACAACAAAGAGAAAAGGAGGCAAATGGTAGAAAGAGGAGAAGGTTATAAATCCCAATAAATTCAGAAAGGTTGCCATGACATTAACATTTTAATATAAACATTCGCTTGCCATAAATGGTAGACAGTGCTAGTGCTAGAGAACAAGAAAATAAAAATGACTAGGACATAAACAGGAAGTGAAACTAACCAGTCTTGATTCCCTATCCAAGCTGAGAAATAAAAAACTAAGCAGAATAATAAAAAATGAAAGTGTTTTAAATGGTTTCAGTAATCTAAAATATTATTAGTAATACACACACATACAGCATGCCCCACCTGTATGTACACACACACACACACACACACGCACACACAGTGATTTTTATATTTGATAGTCTCTCACTTCTATACCAACAGGGCTATAAATCAAACATATCCAAGTAGAACCTTAAACAGAGACGTCCAGCAAACCAGCTATTTGAATTTCAGACATAGGGCTATATTCTTCCATCCCCACACAGAAGGGAAAGGGGAAAGATTTATGCATTTGACTGCTGTTAGAGTTAATGGTAATTACACATGTAAATCCCCTATGTATAAGAAAGACAATAGACTCCTCCATCTGTAAAAGTATGCATTTAAATTTATAGGGTAGAACTGATATATCCAGACACATAAAATCTTCATTATGGTTACAGAAGAAATACTAAATACATCATTTCCCCACATTATGTATACAATTATCATTTGGAATATTAGCTAAATATGCAATACTAATTTGTAACTTGAAATATTGTTAATGCTCTTCCTCTGAGAGCCCTAGTTTTTTAAAGTACAGTAAAAAGTACTTTTATTACTCAAGTTTTCATTAAAGAAATGCTGTAGCACATATCCCCAATGCATATTGCCATTGAGTGTGGCAGGTTAATGACATGGACTTTTTTTTTTTTTTTTAAATCAGTGCACTGATATTAAGACAGATTTACTTTGCAGCGAATAGGACTGGGAAGCTGTTCCCATTTCTCATTTTGATTAATGAAACTGAGACACAGTCTCCCCTCCACTCCCCCTTCTGTGGTTGAAAACATATCGAGTTTATGCTTCTTCCACTCTGTTAAAGCTTATTTTAGAATTCCATTCTCTAACAGATGGATGGACCCCCTGTACCATTAGTGGCTTTTCCAAAGTGGAACGCGGATCAACAAAGCCATCTTTAAGCAGTGATTTCAGCATGGAAGAGGTACAAGGGCTTTCATATACAGCACCAAATTCTCCACTTTTAAAGAATCTAAAAGCAAAAGTAGCAAACTCAAGAGAAGAGAATGTAACAGAGGCTGTGTTCGGGGGAGGGTGAGAGAGAAAGATCTAATTCCTGATGTCCTTTACTTGAACAAAACTGCCATTGCCATCAGTGGGAGTTTTGCCCAAGTCAGCACTTCAGGATTGGCAAGGGAATATTAAAAGTTGTGAACCCCAGCTCTGAGGTACTGGACCAGATGCTGACCTTACTCCATTTCTACACTGATGTAACTCCACTGACTTATTGGAGTTGTTCCTGATTTACATTGGTGTAACCTAACAGAACAAGGCCCAACAAGCAGTACAATTTTTTTGCATTTATGTAGTGCTTAAAAAAAAATCTTTACAAAGCATTATTCTTCCAATACTGAGGCACAGAGAAGTGAAGTGACCTTCTCAAGGTCACACAGCAAGTCAGTGGTCGTAGAGTCAGGCTCCTGTTAGCCAACCTTGTACTTTGTCCATAAGACTTCACTCTAAGATTAGATAGGCTTCTGAAGTTGATAGGCAAAGATCCATAAGTGATCATTCATACTGGAGCTAATGACCGTGCATTTCAGGATATCTTGCAGAAAGTAGATTACTTCAGGGAACTCGGAAGCATGGTGAAGAAGAATGTCAAAGAAATCCTCTCTGATATCATTCCTGTCACACAAGCAACGGAAGACAGAAGGCAAAAGATACTGGGAGTGAACTGCTGACTAGGTAAGTGGTGTAGGATTTTGGTTTATAGAACATTGGTCCACCTTTATGGGGAGACCAGGCTGTATAGTTTGGATAGTCTCCACTTCATGAGGAGATTGGTCCCCCTTCTATTGGGCAGGTAGGCTAGAGTAGTCAGGAGAAGAAGATTAAACTAATTACATTAGGGGAGGGTGAAAAAGCGGGAAGGTATGAGCATTCAGCACAAAATCAAGATGTTGAGAACAAAATTAATCAAGGAACCAAAAGACAGAAAAAATTCTTGAATTGCCTATACACCAATGCTAGGAGCCAGGGTAACAAAAAAAAAAAAAAGGGAATTGCTTATTTATGAACATAAATTTGATCTTGTTGGTATTACTGAAACCTGGTGGAATGATGTGTGACTGGAATGTCCACAATCAGTGGTTATAACCTATTTAGGAAGGATCAAGTTAGCAAAAGAGGAGGGAGAATGACACTGTCAAAAATGAAAACTTGAAAGAGTGATCTTGAACATTTATGTATCAATGTCCTAACAGTTAAAGCACAAGATGGGGTAGTAGTCAGTGTCTGTTACAGACCATCAAATCACACTAGGGAACAGGATGACTGCCTCCTTACACACTTATCTATAATGTGTAGGGAAAAAAACTGTGTGATCCTTGGGGGAATTCAATTTAAGTGACGCATGCCAGAGGTCTCATGCTGCCAGTAGTAAAAATTCTTAGAATTTCTAAACATTATAGAAAACAATTTCCTAACTCAAAAAGTGTTGCAGCCAACACAGGAGAATTCTTTGTTAGGACACAGTCTAACAGATAAAGAGAAATTAGAATTAATTATAGCTTAGTGTGACGGGACAAGGCCAGATGGCTATAGGAAAGTGGTAAGGAACCAGTATGTTAGCCCCAGGCTAAACAAATCCTTGATACCTTATGGCAGTTGCTCCAGGTTAATCAAGACACCTGGGGCCAATTAAGAACTTCCCAGAAGGCAGGGAGGTTGATTGAGACACCTGCAGCCAATCAGGGGCTGGCTGAAACTAGTCAAAAGCCTCCCAGTGAGTCAGTGAGGGCGCATGTCAGGAGCTGTGGAAGGAGGTTGCATGTGAGGAGCTGGGAGCAAGAGCCACAAGGAGCTGAGAGTAAGAGGGCGTACTGCTGGAAGATCCCGTGGTGAGGATAAAGAAGGTGTTGGGAGGAGTCCATGGGGAAGTAGCCCAGGGAGTTGTAGCTGTCGTGCAGTTGTTCCAGGAGGCACTCTAAACAGCTGCAATCCACAGGGCCCTGGGCTGGAACCCGGAGTAGAGAGCAGGCCCGGGTTCCCCCCAAAACTCCCAACTCCTGATCAGACACAGGAGGAGTTAACCTGGACTGTGGATTCTACTAGAGGGGAAGATCTCTGAGGCAAGCAGAATCCGCCAATAAGCGCAGGACCCACCGAGGTAGAGGAGGAACTTTGTCACAACTGGTGTCAGGGGTGGGATATTGGTGTTCACAGCGCGGCGGAAGAAGGAAGGTGTTTATTTAAAAAAAAAAAAAAAAAAAGGGAGCAGGTTTATTTATTTTCACCACAATGGAAGAGGTAGTACGGGCACTGATACAAGCCACGGCTGCCCAGCAGGAGGCTACCCATGTCCAGGCAGCTGCCCAACAGAAGGCAGTACGGCTGCAGCAGGAGACAAATCGCCTGTTGATGGACCAGGCCGCTCAAGACCGTACTATGTTGCGGGAACTGGTAAACCAAGTGAAGGCCCTTACAGAGATGAACCATGGCCATGATGGGATGCAGCACATACGGGCCAGCAATTGCCTGCGGAAAATTACAGGGAACGATGACATAGAGGCATATCTCCTGGCCTTTGAGTGGACAGCCCTACGGGAGGCCTGGCCTCGAGATCAGTGGTCTGGCATCCTCGCCCCATTCCTGTGTGGGGAGGCCCAGAAGGCCTACTATGATCTGCCTGAAGAGGCTGCAGCAGACTACCCCCAGCTGAAAGCAGAGATCCTGGCCAGATCTGGGGTAACAACCGCAGTGCGGGCCCAGCGGTATCATGAGTGGAGGTACCAGGAAGACAAAACCCCGCGATCCCAATTGTATGACCTTATCATCTCGCACGAAAGTGGTTGCAAACTGAGTCCTGGAGTCCAGAAGAGATACTAGAGGTTCTGGTCATCGACCGATACATGAGGGGACTACCGCCAGACCTTCATGCATGGGTAAGCCAGAACGAACCCTCCACCTATGACGAGATTGTGGCAATGGTAGAGAGGCGAAGGACGGCGAGGGAACTGACCCAACCAGTTAAGGAAGCAGAACCCCGAGTTAAAGTAGCAGCACCAAGCCCTAGAGTTCGAGTGACTGGGCTACCAGGAGGGCCCAGGTGGAAAAAGAGAGGGGCTGAAGGCCCACCGGAGCCATAAAGAGTCGGAGCACTGAGGGGGAAGAAGATTGTGATGTTAGACTTCCCAAACGAAGAGACCGGGGAACGCCTAGGGTTCCATACAGATGTTATGCCTGCGGAGAGTGGGGACACATTGCTGCACAGTGTCCCAGCACTGAGGAGCCTATGCAATGTAACTTGGGGGATTGGGAGGTCCCGTGCTCCCTTATCCACCTTGCGGGTGTCGCATTAGCCCTGCATAACTACACCAGACCGGTAAAGATAAACGGAGTAGAGACTATAGCGCTTGTGGACTCCGGAAGTGCAATCACCCTCATATCGGGTAAGCTGGTAAAAAGTAGCCAGCTGCTACAAGCCAAACGCGTAGCAGTGACGTACATGCATGGGGCCGTGAGCCATTACTCCACCATCCCAGTGGAGATAGAGGTTCAGGGGAACCCCATTGAGGTGACAATGGGTGTAGTTCCTAAACTCCCGTATCCTGTAGTCATTGGGAGGGATTATCCAGGGTTTGATCATTTACTCCCCCCGGAGAGGCTGGAGGGAGGTGGGGACCCTGAGGGCAGCAACTCGTCACCAGGGAAATGTCAACTCCCGATGTTTGCTGAGTTTTCTCAGGATCTGTTCTCAGCCCCCCAAAAGACCCGGAAGACAAAAAAAGAGAGGAAGGCTGCAAAAGCTTTGGGAACCCGGATCCTGGCCCAGGGCCAGAAGATCGCCCTAGTAGGCAGACGGACACGAGCAGCAAGAGAAACTACCACCACGGAAGGTGAGCCGGAGGCTGGCCCCAGCCGTGATGAAAATGAGCTATTGGAAGCAACAGACGCCAGCCCCTGGGAGCTCGGGCAGGTTAGTCCCGGGAGAGAGACTTTTAGGCGGGACCAGGCAGAGGACCCTAGATATGATAACGCCAGGAAAGAGGTGGCCGAGATAGATGGGATACCCGTGGATGGGAAGGTCCAGGGTCCAGGACCTTACTTTATAGTGAAGAAAGATCTCCTGTACCGTGTGGTGCAAATGCAGGAGCAAGAGATACAACAACTTCTGGTGCCACGAAAACATCAAAAAGCCATATTGAGCCTCGCCCACAGTCACGTATTTGGAGGACACCTAGGGGTAGAGAAAACCCAGACACGGATCCTGCGGAGGTTCTTCTGGCCAGGAGTATATGAAGATGTCCAGCGATACTGCACCTCTTGTCCGGAGTGTCAGTTACATAGCCCTCGCCCGCACTTCCGGGCTCCTTTGATACCTCTTCCAATAATAGAGGTTCCTTTCGAACGCATAGCCATGGATTTGATAGGGCCCCTTGAAAAGACAGCTCGGGGCCACCAACATGTGCTTGTTGTACTGGATTATGCAACCCGGTACCCGTAAGCCGTTCCCCTACACAACAAGGCTTCCAAAACCATAGCTAAGGAGCTAGTACAGATCTTTGCCTGAGTTGGGCTACCCAAGGAGATATTGACTGATCAAGGAACACCTTTCATGTCCAAGTTGATGAAAGATCTCTGTTCATTACTCCATGTACAAGCCCTACGGACCTCTGTATACCACCCACAAACAGATGGCCTTGTGGAAAGGTTCAATAGGACCCTCAAGGCCATGATCAGGAAAGTGGTGAGCCGGGATGGGAAAGATTGGGATACCCTATTGCCTTACCTCATGTTCACCATCCAGGAGGTTCCGCAAGCCTCCACAGGTTTATCACCATTCAAACTATTTTATGGGCGTCATCCCCGGGGCATATTGGATATAGCTAGAGAACCCTGGGAAGAGGAGCCAAATCCAGGAAGGAACATAGTCGAGCATGTGCTGCAGATGAGAAATCGTATAGCTCGAGTTACGCCTATTGTACGAGAACACTTGGAGAAAGCACAGGAGACCCAACGAACTCATTATAACCACCAAGCAAAGCTTCAAAGGTTCCAACCAGGGGATCGAGTGATGGTCCTAGTACTCACAGCAGAAAGTAAACTGTTGGCCCAGTGGCAGGGACCCTACGAAGTGATCGAAGCCATGGGAGAGGTGAACTATAAGGTGCGGCAGCCAGGCCGCAGGAAACCAGAGCAAATTTACCACATCAATCTTCTAAAACCTTGGCACGATCGAGAGGCATGCTTAGTCACCCAGGAGACCCTTCCCCAGGAGGAAAATGTACACGAGCAAGTAAGGATATCACCTGATTTGACGCCGACCCAAAAGATAGAGGCAAACGACATGATTAATCGCAACCGAGATGTGTTCTCTACAAAACCGGGGCGGACAACTGAGACCTATCACCATATCCGCACGATCCCCAGAGCCAAGGTAACATTGAGACCCTACCGAATCCCAGCAGCCAAAAGAGAAGAAATCAAGGCTGAAGTAAAGAAAATGTTAGAATTAGGGGTGATTGAAGAATCTTAGGCTAGGTCTACACTACCCCCCCCTGTCGAACTAAGGTACGCAACTTCAGCTACGTGAATAACGTAGCTGAAGTCGAAGTACCTTAGTTCGAATGAAAAAGCACTTACCCGGGGTCCAGACGCGGCGCGCAGGCTCCCCCGTCGACTCCGCCTACTCCGTTCGTCGAGCTGGATTACCAGCGTCGACGACGGAGCACTTCCTGGTTCGATTTATCGCGTCTTGACAAGACGCGATAAATCGAACCCAGAACATCGATCGCGCGCCTCCGACGGGACGCGTAAGTATAGACCTACCCTTACAGTCAGTGGTCCAGTCCAATCGTTCTAGTGCCTAAACCTGACGGTACCATAAGATTCTGTAATGACTTCTGCCGACTGAATGAAGTATCCCAATTTGATGCATACCCCATACCACGCATCGACGAACTGGTTGACCGACTGGGTAGTGCCCGATTCTTGACTACAATGGATCTGACAAAAGGATATTGGCAGATTCCCCTGACCAAAGAAGCTAAAGAAAAGACAGCGTTTTCCACCCCGGATGGGCTATTCCAGTACACAGTCCTTTCTTTCGGGTTACATGGGGCCCCGGCCACATTCCAGCGCCTCATGGATAAACTGCTGCGCCCCCATACTAGTTATGCAGCTGCGTACCTAGATGATGTCATTATCCATACGCCAGACTGGGGAACCCACTTGGAGAAAGTTGAGGCAGTACTGCGCACCTTAAGGTGGGCTGGCCTCACCACTAATCCCGCTAAATGTGCCATAGGGCTAGCAGAGGCTAAGTACCTGGGCTATATTGTAGGAAGGGGCATAGTGAAGCCCCAAACGAATAAGCTAGAGGTGATTCAAAACTGGCCCCAGCCGACCTGAAAGAAGCAGGTCCGTGCGTTCTTAGGCGTGGTAGGCTATTACCGACGTTTTATTCCACACTTCGCCACTAGGGCAAGTCCCCTAATGGACCTGGTGAAGGCCCGAGGTCCAGACATGGTGAAGTGGACTGATGCAGCGGAGAGGGCATTCATAGACCTTCTGACAGCCCTCTGTAATGACCCCATACTTATAGCCCCAGACTTTAACAAGGAATTTATTTTACAAACAGATGCTTCCGAGGTGGGGTTGAGGGCGGTTCTGTCGCAAATGGTGGGAAAAGAAGAACACCCAATCCTCTACCTAAGCAGAAAGCTGCTCCCAAGAGAACAGAAGTACGCAGTAGTCGAGAGAGAATGCCTTGCTGTCAAATGGGCCATGGAGACACTGCGTTATTACCTCTTGGGCCGGCGATTTACTCTTGTGATGGACCATGCACCCCTCCAGTGGATGCAGCGGAATAAGGAAAGGAATGCAAGGATCACCAGGTGGTTCTTATCCCTCCAACCGTTCCAGTTCCGCATACGGCACAGGGCTGGATGCCACCATGGCAACGCTGATGGTCTGTCAAGAGCACACTGCCTGGCGTCCCAAGTTGCCCAACTCTATGGTGTTGAGCAGAGGCGGGGGATATGTGACAGGGCAAGGCCAGATGGCTATAGGAAAGTGGTAAGGAACCAGTATGTTAGCCCCAGGCTAAACAAATCCCTGATACCTTATGGCAGTTGCTCCAGGTTAATCAAGACACCTGGGGCCAATTAAGAACTTTCCAGAAGGCAGGGAGGTTGATTGAGACACCTGCATCCAATCAGGGGCTGGCTGAAACTAGTCAAAAGCCTCCCAGTGAGTCAGTGAGGGGCGGATGTCAGGAGCTGTGGAAGGAGGTTGCGTGTGAGGAGCTGGGAGAAAGAGGCACTAGGAGCTGAGAGTAAAGGACGTACTGCTGGAAGATTCTGTGGTGAGGATAAAGAAGGTGTTGGGAGGAGTCCATGGGGAAGTAGCCCAGGGAGTTGTAGCTGTCGTGCAGTTGTTCCAGGAGGCACTCTAAACAGCTGCAATCCACAGGGCCCTGGGCTGGAACCCGGAGTAGAGGGCGGGCCCGGGTTCCCCCCAAAACTCCCAACTCCTGATCAGACACAGGAGGAGTTAACCTGGACTGTGGATTCTACTAGAGGGGAAGATCTCGGAGGCAAGCAGAATCCGCCAATAAGCGCAGGACCCACCGAGGTAGAGGAGGAACTTTGTCACAACACTTATTACTAAATGCCCCAAAAACCACATCAAGGAAGAAGGCCATGCAGGTTAAAAAAAGACCTGGTTTAAAGGGAACGTGAAGGCAGCTATAAAAATAAAAATACATACCACAAATAGAGAAAGGGGAATTTGATAGTAATGAATGTAAAATCAGAAGTTAGGAACTGTAAAAAATTGATAAGGGAAGCCAAGGGACACAAGGCAACATCTATGACCAGCAGAGTAAAGAACAATAAGGAGATTTTAAAATATATTTGGAACAAATAGAATCCTAACAATGGTATTGGTCTGTTACTAGATGGAAATAGTAGAATTGTCAATAATAATGCAGAAAATACATAAGTGTTCAACAAATATTTCTGTTCTGTATTTTGAGGAAAAACATATCTCATCATATGGTAATGATGACACTCTTTCCATTCCACTAGTATTTCTGGAGAATGTTATACAGAAGCTACTAAAGCTAGACGTTTTTAAAATCAGCAGGTCCAGATAACTTGTATGTAAGAGTTGTAAAAATTGTCTGAAAAGCTCACTGGACTGTTAATGTTGATTTTCAATAAGTCTTGGAGCATTGAGGAAGTTCCAGGAGACTGGAATAAAGCTAATATTGTGCCAATTTTTAAAAAGGGTAAGCAGGATGACCAAGGTAATTGCAGGCCTGTCAGTCTGACATCGATCCTCAGCAAGATAATGGAGCAGCTGATACAGGACTTGATTAATAAAAAATTAAAGGAGCATAATGTACATTTAGCAAATAAACACAAGGTCTATGGAAAATAGATCCTTGTCAAACTAACTTGAAATCTTTTCCTTGATCAAGTTTAATTATAAAGTCAATAGTGTTGATGTAATACCTTTCAGAAGTTGAAGTATGTTTCACTTGGTACTGCATAGCATTTTGATTAAAAACTACAAGAATATAAAATTAACATGGAATACTTTAAATGGATTAAAAGTTGGCTAACTGATAGGTCTCAAATGTAATTGCAAATGGGGAATTATTGAGTGGGGCCTTGCATTGAGCAGTTCATGCTATGCTATTTCACATTTTTGCTAATGACCTGGAAGAAAACAAAATCATCACTGATAAAGTTTACAGATGAAACAAAAATTGGCAGTGATAAATAATGAAGAGGATAGGTCATTGTCATAGAGTCCTATCCAGGACCACTTGGTAAACTAGGTGCAAGCAAACTATGCATTTTGATATTGCTAAATGTAAAATGTTTACATCTAGAAACAAAAATGCAGGTCATACTTACATGATGGGAGACTGAAAAAGATTTAGGAATTGTGATGGATAATCAGTTGAACATGAGCTCCCCCCATATGATCCTGTGGCCAAAAGAGTAATGTGATCCTGGGATGCATAAACAAGGGAATGTTGAGTAGGATTAGAAAGGTTATTTTACCTCTTTGTTTGGCACTGGCGCGACCACTGCTGGGCTACTGTGTCCAGTTCACATAGCCACAATTCAAGATGTACAATGATAAATTGAAGAGGGTTCAAGAGAAGAGCCTCTAGAATGATTAGATAAAAACACGCCTTATAGCGATAAATAGATTATTAAGATAGGCTCAGGATGCTCAAAGAGATGTTTAAGGCGTGACTTGATTACAGTCTATAAATACCTACATGGGGAACCAATATTTAATAATGGGCTCTTTAATCTAGCAGAGGAAGGTCTAATACGATCCAAGGGCTCGAAGTTGAAGCTAAACAAATTGAGACTGGAAATAAGGTGCACATTTTTCATGTTGAGAGTAATTAACCCTTGGAACAATTTAACAAGAGTCATGGTGGATTCTCCATCACTGACAAATTTTAAATCAAGATTGGATGTTTGTCTAAAAGCTCTGCTCTAGGAATTATTTTGGGGAAGCTCTATAGCTTGTGTTAACAGGAGGTCAGACTACATGATCATAATGGTGCCTTCTATCCTTGGAATCTATGAATAATCATCATCGATAATGTGCCATTGAGAAAATGTTCTGGGAATTTAGTGTGTGTGAAACTCTTCCAAACTCTAGCAATCCATGAAAATCTGTTTTGAAATACAAGGCTTAGTCACACCAAAAACACTGCAAAACAAGGAAATCTCCCAGCAATGAACCCATGCATGTGGCAACAATGCAGCAGCTAACACAAAATTCTTTATTATAAGTAATTGAGAAACACCACAGTAAAAAAATGACATTAACCCGCAGAGGTCATTAGTGTGGCAGGCTATGCCTGTACAGTACTCTTATGTTAAATCGAATACAGCTTCTAAAACACATTGTATTATGAGTCAGAGGCTCCTTATTCAAACCTAACCATAGGGTAAATTATTATAAAAGACAAAGGACAGAAGCCATTAAAAAAAGTCAGTTCTGTGTGAAAGCAATTGCATTAGTCCTAGAAACAAACAACATTAGGAGATGCAGCAAATTTAATTCTTGAAACCAGGATATTTGATGGACAGCGTTTGTTTGACTCATCAGTAAATACAGTGAGGTCCTTTTATAGCAAAATCAGTTTTTTCCCCCTTAGAGCAACTTTGCTGGATCTGAAACAACCCGGGACTTTCATTCTTTCCTATAGTGTTTCACTGTATCCAAGTTCATTAAAATAAGCAAGTTGCAAAGTAATATCAATGCCAAGCAAATTAATCATACAGCAGATATACCCCAATTTTCCAACATATTCTATCCCTAAGTACAGGAGATGTACACAGACGATTGCTAACGTCTATGGAACATACTGCTTAAAGGTATTTCTTATACTAGTAACTGTACATGTATGCATGCTCATGGCTGTGTCATAACCCCCTATTGTCCGCATCTAAACTGCAGAAGCACATGCCTGAAGGTGAGCAGAGGGCCAGTAAGATAGCATGCTGAGGGGTGTCGATAAGTACATACCTCAGGCTCTGGCACAGCCCCATACTCGTGTTAGTTTGTAGTGCAGACGGAGGCAAAAGAGCTCCAACTCTCTAGTTTGAGTAGTCCTCACCTCCCACCCCCACCATCCTACAATGCACGGAGCCCTTTTGTTCCTGACACTTACCCAAACTATGAAGGTCCCTCTGACGTTGCACTACATGTGCTTTATGAAAATGTGCTTATGAATATGAATATAATGTCACTGGAATCCACTTTATGCAAAAGGTCTCTTGTAAGGTATCATTACAAAGCTTATAATCTACTGAATGTGGGCATCCTATTTGTATTCATGTATCATTCTTGTATCTGAAACTAGAAATATGAAGTATAACTCTGAGGTCCTATTGTAATTATGCAAAGTGGAGGCCATTAATGGTGGTTTAGAATCTTGATGGCTCCCGTTGACTAGGACAATTGGTGGTAAATGGTTTATTTACCTGCAAGCCTTCCTGTTTTCGTGTGGGCCAGCCAGTGGGTAATGAAGAATGAGGTCTCACGGGGACATGTGACCATGTTACCTGATAATGAAATCCATCTTAAATCTGGTGCTTTTCCATCTCTGGGGATGCAGAGACACAAAAGATTCCCGCCTTGGGCAAAAGCTATAAAGAGGGGGTGGAGCAGAACAAAGGGGCTGCCAGTCATGAGAAAGCCCCTAGTTACCACCTGAGATGGCTGCTGGAACTAACAAGGACTGTATCTGGGGAAAGGATTGGGCCCTCAGAAGGCATCTAGTCTGTGAAAGAAGCTTATTGGAACATCTCTAAGGGTGAGATATTACCTGTAATCAGTTTCTTACTGTATTAGGCTTAGACTTGCGTGTTTTTGCTTTATTTTTCTTGGTGACTTACTTTGTTCTGTCTCTTATTACTTGAAACCACTTAAATCCTACTTTTTATACTTAATAAAATGACTTTTGTTTATTATGACCCCTGAGTAAATGATTAATACCTGGGGGAGCAAACAGCTGTGCATTTCTCTCCATCAGTGTTATAGAGGGTGGACAATTTATGAGTTTCCCCCGTATAAGCTTTATATAAAGTAAAGCAGATTTATTTGTGGTTTGGACCCCATTGGGAGCTGGGTGCTGAAGTCAGGTAACCTGCAGAGTTGTTTTCACTTAAAGCCTGCAGTTTTGGGGGCATGGCCCGAACCCTGGGTCTGTGTTGCAGCAGGCTAGTGTGTCTGGCTCAACAAGACAGGGTTCTGGAAGTCCCAAAGCTGGCAGGAAAAATGGGCTCCGAGATAATTTCAGCACATCAGGCGACAGTCACAAGGGGTCCCTGTGACCGAACCCGTCACAGTCCCTGTCACACTGTTTTTACTGGGTAGCAGGGAACTGCACTAACCACATCAGAATACCTTTGTCTTGATTAATACAGGTGAACATGGATCCTGCTTGGAGAGCAGCTTCCTGGCCTGCCGATCACTCCAGAGTGCTGATCAATGGGTTATGGAGTGCACCATCCTCCATAACTATGTCTAGAGTGACAACAACATACATCTGTACCAGGAAATTTCACTGAGGCTGGAGCATGGATGATTCCCCGGAAGACCCGGAGCATGAGATTTTGCAGCTATACCCAAAATGAACCCACGGAGGACCCTGAGCCTCAGCAGGAACAAGAACCTGCGGCTGGTAAATTACAATGGATCTCCACCCTTCCTGCCAATATCCCCTCATTCCAGATTTTAAGCCCAGGCCTTGCTCTGCTCCAGCCTGAAATGGTTCCAGAGCTAGACACGGCTATAAAAAAAAAATCAATGATTTTATTGATTTCCAATGAACTATTATTGTGACCTTGGCTGAAGCTATGTCTTAAAAATAGATTATTAATGAGCAATCATTGTGCCTGTGCATTTCTTGGCCAGCAGTCAGGCAGCACAGGGCCAGCATTACACAGACAGGGGGAAGGGGGTAGCGGGTTTAGAAAAGTCCTGGCTGGGAATGGGACATTTGTAGTTTGTCTAAAGTTAGTAAGAGCTGTCTTTTGTCCCTTGGAAGATTACACAGTTTCAGTGCTTCTCTTCCCCCTCCATTCCCTTACAAATGGGAGCTTCACAGAACAGGGAGATGAGTCATTCTGGGAAGGGGAAGGGAACACTTTTGTTGTTTGAGGAAAAGTTAGTCACAGCAGTCCTTTGTCCCACCTTTTCCCCCCCCAACCATCCCTGTCCCTGGTGACTGACCTCTCCCGCATTGAGCCACGCTGCACAAGCCAGTGGAAATGAGGGTGGGAGAAGGGTCTGGTCTGGTGTCTGAATAAACAACTAACTGCACTTTGTGGCTCTTATGGAACACTAATCCCAGTGCTAAAACTGGCCAGGTTTTCAATTAGATACAGTATTCCTCACTTCCTTTCAAACTGGCCCATGGTGTTGCTGTAGTTCATAATACATTAGAGTTTTCAACCTTTCCAATTTGCAATTCAGTCATAGCTTGTGATTGAATCCCTACAGGAAGAGAGCTTCCAAAACAGGGGAAGAATTTGTTCTACTCTGACCTGTAGATAAAAAACCACACGGGCTAAGTGCAGGAGAAAATCTATACATTTGATATTCAGAATCTAAGCTTGCAGCAAGAAAAACTAATCAGATATTCAGCAGCTTAAAAAAATGATTAAATTGAGTACAGAGGAAAATAAGTAAAAAAGGCAGCAGGGTTTGTAACTTCTAATTTCCCTGCTCACTGAAGCTTCCTGTTTTAAAGCAATTAAATGCAGGCATCAAAAGGCACATGAAATTGGGGGTGGGTGGAGATTAATTTGAGAAGAGAGACATTCCCCAATTCATTTAAAGGCTGATGTCTGGAATGGGGAGGGATAAATCCTTCAGAGAGCATTTTGTGGGGAAAAGGGCAAGTGCAGCTGACCAACCTGTGAGGAAGGGAGTACCATCTAGTGGTTAGGACAAGAAACAGAATTGAGAACTAATGGGCTCTATTGCCGACTTTGCCAATGATTCGCAGTGAACTTGGGCAAGTCACTTTCTCTCTGTATGTCTTGATTTATCCTTTTGTAATATCTGTATAACACCTGTCTACCTCGCTAGGGTATTAACGTTTCTAAAAGGCTTTGAGATCATTCAATGAAAGCTGCTACTGCATATTACAAGCAGGGCAAATAACACTGCATGTTAAGAATGCTCAAAACTTCCTATTATGAGACCCTGCTATCAGCTGCTTATAACATGGGCAAACTTTAACCATGTGGACTGACATTTTCCATGCTAGTTGTCTGCCTCGGGCTGATTTTTTGTGGAAAATGTCAGCCTAAATGCTTCAGCAGTTTCTGAGAGTGAGGCTAAGGAAATATGTATTGGTTTATCCAGGTTAAAAAAAAATGCTGGCAACCTTTTCTTTGAAAAGTTTCCCCCCCATGCTTGAGTAGGAACTTGAAATTTAGCAGAGGGGTGGCCTTTGCATCAGGGAAGTGCCTTTTTATGTCCCTGTGAAAGTCTGCTCAAATTTGACCAATTTAGAAGCCTTGGGGAAAAGAGTAAATTGCAGTTTGCACATACTCAGTAGAAACGTCTCAGCTTTTAGCAGCTAAAATCTTCAAAGATTCAATGCTCACTGAGCATACTCCAGCCTCTCTCAGCAGGGCCGGCGCTACCATAGGCGGTCCTAGGCGGTCGCCTAGGGCGCCAAGATTTGGGGGGCGGCATTTCAGGTCCCTCGGCAGCCGCCGGCGGGAGAGGATGCTGCCGAAATGCTGCCGAGGTCCCCGGCGGCTGAAGAAGCTGCCGCCGAAGTGCCACCGAGGACCCCAGCGGCAGCTTCTTTGGCCGCCAGGGACCTCAGCGGCATTTCGGTGGCAGCCGCCTAGGGTGGCAAAAAAGCTGTCGCCGCCCCTGTCTCTCAGTGTCTAGCAGTGCTTAATGTGTGCCAGGGCTGAGTCCCAGTACCTCTAGGCTTGGCAGTCCATAGCACCAGCACCTCTAGGCTTCCCACATCAGTTATGAAAGTAAAAATATTGCTTCAACCCCGGCACCTCTTTCATTACAAATTCAGCACTGGCTCCTAGTGCTGACTAGGCTGTATATGCACCATTCCCAAAGATCAACTGAGAATGCTCCATCCCCTCACAGCTCCTGTGTGTGACCGGACTGTGCATGCACCATCCCCAAAGTATGACTAAGCATGTTCCAGGCCAGGGCTATGGGGGAAAAGCCAGTCTTTCCATCTGATGGCTGCTCCAGGACATGCTCCGGAACTGAGAGCAGGGAGTCTGTCTCTCCTGTGCTCTCAGTGAGACTCCTCTGCTGGTGCCCAGGCAGCACAGAGGAAATAGATGCTTGATTCAAGTGCAGAGGCGGCAAAAGTCTGATTGGCACAAGGAGCCAGGGAGCGAGAATAACTGGCTGGGCCAGGAGACTGGTACTGAGAACCAGAGGGACAACGTGAATGAGGAGATGGGAAGAGGGCAGATCTGAAGAGGAGCTGAGGTGTGGGGTAGAGGGGAGTGGGACTGGCTGAGCAAAGAGAGAGGGACAAGGAATTAGTGGGGAAGTGGAGGTCAGAGATGGGATGAGGAACTTGAAAAAGGAGATCGGGATAGAGGCAACTGGAGGCCAGGGTGGATGAGAGAGACAGAACAGATAAGAAGATGGAAGAGGTAGAACTAGGATTGGCTGGGCAAGCAGACTAGGGACAATTTGGGGGAGGGAGGGGAAACCTGAGAATGACTGGGAGTTGGGGGAAAGACTGGGCATGGAAAAGTCTGCAGAGGTGACACTAGGACTTGCTGGGCAAGGAGACCAGGACTGGGATGAAATGCCTGTTGGGACAAGGGAAGGGAAAAGAAGATGCCCCACAAGCAAACCATTTCAAAGTGATATAGGGTGAAATCCTGGCCCCAAATCTCCCATTGAATTCAACAGGGCCAGGTTTTCATCTTTAGTGTTGATGCTGGCTTAACCCTGGAAACTGAAATCTTCTCTTTACCCACAAGCAGGTATAACAGGGACAGTGTCAACTTCCCCTCATACTGTCCAGTCATGCACCTTAACCCTGACCCACAGGGTAGGAATGAAAAGGGAGTTCAGACTCTATGGACCATTCAGTCTTTGGCATCCTTTGTGAGAAGGCCAACAAGGAAGCTAGTTTAAGGTGGATACTTGTCTGTTAAGAACTGAGACTCCTACCATCTTGCTTGACATGGGATGTTAAATTATAACTTTTGGTGGTCATTGCCTTTGGATGGTTTAGAACTCCTGACATATGGATGACATTAGTGGAGCCTATTATCAATCCACTGACTCCTTTAGTCTCCTAAAGTCAGTCACTTAAAGGGGACACTGCAGAGTGTAGAAAGTTGTTAGATGTGAGAGGACTGTCCTGTTCTTCAGAGTCCTGCCTCATTAAGCTTATGTATAGATGGATCATCTCACATGAATGTTATATATTCCTGACACAATTGTGCATTTGGCTAGAGACCCTTAAGATAATCAATCCCTTAAAATAGTAATCACTCATCCAATTCACTTTGAATACAGGTAGCAATCGTATAATTGAAATAATCTTATAAAATCAGCCAATAATCACCTTGCACTGAATTTTTGGATTTTTCCATCTTATTCTCCATTGAAAAGGACAAAAATTGGATTATTCAGGTCAGTTCATTTAAAAAAAAAGTTCTTAAAAATCATTTCTCCCTTTTAGTATAACTTTACTCCACCAAAGAGGTAAGTTAAAACTGGTCACTCATCTGTGAGGGGTTGTGCCTTTTAAAATAGACCATCTGCAACGCTGTGCTATGCTTTTCTACTGTGTTTCTTACTAGACGCAACAAAGATGTAGAAACTTTTTACAACCTCAGTCAATGTTTAGGTTTGGGGTTTATATCCTGTAATCTCTCCCTCATGCAGAACTCAGCAAGGGCCACATGATGGTATGCAACTGGTTCAAATGCTGGATAAGAATTGTTTTTTTCTAATCCCAAAAAGTCTAGTTTAGTCTCTTTGTGGTCTCAATCGACTAGCATGAATGACACATGATAAATTCAAGGATGATCAGAAAGAGCTCCAATTATTCTCAACCAGCTAAACATTTGTTGCTTCTATTTCAGATGGAAATTTAGGTTTAATCAACCTATTACTGAGGGGGACAAAAACCAGGTATATTCCAGGGCTCTCTGCTGAGAAAAGTCATACACTAACTGCTTCTTGTAAATAATGGCAACTATCGTTAGGATTCAGAGAATTAGATACACATAGAGAAACGACCCTTACAGATCCTACGTGATCCTTGCAAACAGCTAGTATGGAGACATATACTTCAGGATGTTAAGGGGATGGACTTCACAATCGCTTACGCTGTTCCTGTTTAGATAATGCATCATAAATGCTACTGTGCCTTTGCCATACCGATCCATTCTTTGAATAAGCATAATGCAATTTACTGAGCAGAAAAGCTTCTATAAATGGTGCAGGACTCAGAAACTCAACTCACAGGGAAAAGAGCTAGTGTATAGATAGAGTCAGAGGTTGCTGGGATTTTAGCAGCAAAAAAGAAACTCCTACTGCAGTAGCCCTGCAGTTTTATGACTCTTCATGGCAAACAAAAACAAAACAGCCATTTGACAAAACGTTAGAAAATGTGTTAAATACAATAATATTGGTTTGCAAGCACTGTACACATAGTTTTTCATGCTTAGCTCTGAAAACACCTCATAAAATAAAAAGGTGTTAAGTATCATTGTCTGCATTCATAGATGGCGAAACAGAGTCACAGAGGTTAACTTGCCCAACGTCATAAAACAAACCAGTAGCAGAGTCTGGAATGGAACCTCAGGAATGGAGCCCCATAATAAGCTGAATCAAATCCCTGGATCTAAATATTCCTGAGCTTTTGGTTGTTCCACTTCCAGGTCAGAACTTTGTAACTTTTGCAAGTCTCTGTTGCAAACTCCCTGCTTCATTTTTTATTCTTTTAAGGATAGAAATTAGTGAATTCTGATCTCTTAAGTAGATTTAGTGCTTTTATCCCAAAAGATCTCAACGCCTCTTATAAAGTATAAAACAAAAACACTGAATTAATAGCACGCTAATTCTTTCAGAGCCACTGCAAGGGGTGCGGGACTTCATGTTTGTATACTGTCCAGCAGGCAGCATTAACTGGATTATAGTTTCTTGGCTGACTCATAGGGAAGAGTGGCACTTGGTAAATCATCTCCTGTACTCATTGCAGCATTCCTGGTTTACCAAGGATATGTAGGAGATTTCTATGCATTCAGCATTGGCCCTGCTAAGACTGTGAGAGCTGTCAAAACCAGAACCCAGGGTTCCACAGCTCTAGAGTTGATTCCAGAGAACCCAGGAGCATATTCTTAAAGAAAAGCTTAGCTAGGAGATAGAGAGCAATTATACTACAGCTGGTTATAAAACTTTGCTAATGGTAGAATGAGAAAGAGCTTACTTACAAGGACAGGAAAAATAATGTGGGGAAAGATTGGCAGTATTAATGATGAATGTTGCCTAATCTGCAGAATGAAATGTTGGAAGTATTTTGGCTGCAGGAAACCAGACTGAGTGTCCCATAGTTACTTATTGGAATTTTATCTGGCAAAGGAACATTTAATGCAGGAACCATTAAAGAAAATGCAACTGAAAATAATCCTGGCTTGTCTAAACAGATATAAAGCACAAAAGGGGCCAGTGCAGGGATGTAAAAATTAGTACAGGATGAAAGGAGGCGGGCTGGTTTTTTTTTTAACCAAAATATAACCCTCAGGTAGAAAGGGAGAGCAGGAGATCTATAAAACAGGAAGAACTGAGTTAAAAAAATAATTATAGAAGGAAACAAAACTGGAAAGTCAGAAATATTGCAGCCAAACAGAATTCTGCAAATAATTTTGATGGACACAAACATTTTTAAAATGTTAATGAGGGGAACATTTTCATGTACAGTACTTGAAAGTGGGAAAGAAATAATTTAGAGTGATCTAAGGAGGTAACTCTAGGACTAACAGGATAAAATTAAGCAAAGTAATTTTTGGGCTGAACAGAAAGGACAATTTCCTAGTGGTCAGATCCATTAGAGTATGCTATAGCACAGTGGCTCTCAACCTTTCCAGACTGAACAAACAGATCAAACATGTTTGGTTTTGACTGGACAAATAGATCACATAATAGAGTTTCTGTTGCCTCATTGGATGGGATACCATAGTGATGAATGCCATACCTATGCAGACAGACTCTCAGAATCATGTTTCCAGAGCAAATACTCAAGTTAATGCGTTGAAAAACTTATTTTCCACTAATATTATCCATTTAAAATTTGCTGTTTCCTGCCAGCAGACTCATTAGCTAAAAAATCCACAGAAAACTAAAACAAATAGGGCGCAAACACAACCAGTGCACATTCTTTTTTATGCAAGCGAATCATCATGGAACACCTGGAGGTATATATCTAGCTCTAGTTAAGGTTAACTGACCAGGTAGGAGGTAGGGACCTTCATGAGCAGTACCATGCTGTACCAGTCCTGGGAATAAACTGGGATTCTGCCTGCAGGAATGGCAATCCAGCACATTACTTCACCAGCAGTAAAATCACTACAAAGTTTTAAAAGATATATATCAAACATATTTAAAGCCATAGTTCCAATACTGAAGTGACAACTTAATCTACATAATCTAGTGCTTGAGTCTCATTGGAATTTAATTCTTTCATGGCTTGAGGCATTTGTACATGAGGTTTATGCTTTCACACAAGGCTTTGAAGGACTGCATTTCAACCTAGCAGCCCTCGAAGGACTCTGAATTCAATCACTTTAGCCACTGAAAATAAGCAAGCAGGTAATACTTCCAGGTGCCTCATTAGACATACAGTCATGTCTTTTCTTTTACTATGGCTGGGATTTTGATAACAAAAAGTTGTTGGAGATTAACAGAGTTTCCAAATCTAAGAATATGTTATAAAGAGGGTGGATTCCCCAACAATGCCAAGGATTGTTCTCCTTCCAGGAGAAACAAAGTCTCGTGATTTTCCTTTGCATTTCATTTCTGAGAGATTGGCCGAGTCTCTGCATAGCTGGTTGGAGACCCGAACTGGAAAAGTTACAGGACTTCCAGTTTTCTGTCTGCAATTGATTGGAATTCACCGATCCCCTTTTAAATCACAAATTAGTAGTGGGTAAACAGGTTAAACTAAACAAACACCCAAATATCTGATTCTTATCTGAACTATCTGAATCTCTTCGTTTGGCAAAATTGAGCTGAGCTTTAAAATCCCAGACTTTAAAACAGATTTGATTGGGGGCTCTGAAAATCAGGTCACTTATTTTGGAGTCAAAATACAGATTTGGGTGCTAAATGTGAAAAATTTGATCTTGACCTCTCTGTAGCTCAGTTTAATCATCTGCAAAATAGAGAAAATGCTACCTTCCTTCTTCACGGACTCTGTAGGGCTCAGTGCTTGTATACAAGGTGCAGCAATGCGCTACAGGGGTATGATTTCTAAAGCACACTAATGTTCTAAAGCACAGTCTCCATGGGCCAATAAATGTACAACACGTTAGTGCAGACAAGCCCTTAGTGTGTGGCTGTAAAGTGGTTTGAGATATTTGTGAGAGGAGAGAGGGTGAGACACCAAATAGGTTCATATTACCACCAATAACAAAAAGGAACTAACAAAGGGACTTTTTTTTAAGCTGAAGGGCTTCAAGAATGTAAATTTCTTTCTTCTCAGCTTGTGGAGCTCTCAAAGAGACCAGTACGGTTTTTTTTTAAAAAGCAAAAGAAGCTACTTCAAGAAATAACCTTCAGACTTCAAGTCTCTACGGTCAAATCTGGCAGAAGCTGGTGGTTCCTCCATTTATTGCTCTTGACATCAGTGAAATCCATTTCAAGTGAAGTTATATGTGCCAGAAAGGGAACAGTCTATCATATTTTGTCATAACCTTAAAAATTTAGGTGCTCTCTTGCATTTTTTAAGCATGCCCCATGTAAGATTACATATGTAACTAATAGTGCATTCTGCAGCCTCTCTGTTCAGATATTTATGCTCAGACTTCAAATTGTTTATTTAAGAGAAGCCTCTCTCTTCATTGTTTTACATGAAAGTCTTAGATGACTCCCAAGATTGGCTGAGGCTCTAGACATTATTGTGATGCATATGCATAGCAAGATCATTAAATTAGATGCTGTACATATGCTTAGTAAAAGGCAATCTCCACACCCTGAAGAGCTTACAATCAAAACAGACATGGGATGAATGAATGGAAACATCATTAGCTCCCATTTTACAGATAGAAAACTATGGCACGCAGAGGGTAGGTGATTTGCCCAAGGTTACATATGATGTCGGTGACAGAGCTGAGAACTGAAACCCTGACTCCAATCTAGTAATTTTACCACAAGATCATCTTTGTCTTGTGACTAATCTAAACTGGGACAGCAGCAGGGTGCTCTGGGTGAGGAGTCATCCATGGTCTGTAGAGCTCACTTCTTGCCCAGTGTCACTACAGCTCAGATTTAAATTATCTGTAAAAATCAAGACCCACCCTTATCCTAGGCTTTTTCAGGCAGGATGAGGGAGGGGGGGGAAGATGGTTAAATTAAGTGAGAGATGGGAGGTAGCTGTGGGGGAGATTATGCAGCAGTTTTCTGCGTGTTTGTGCAAGTCTGTTTAATGTATTTTATTAAATTCTGTGCTTTTTATCATGGGTACACAGATAGAGAGGTGAAATGACTTGTTTAAATCCACAGAGTGAGTCAGCAGACAAAGCCAGAATTAGAACCCAGAAGTTTCTCACTTGCAGTAGATTCTCAGATTGCTAGAATATACTGCGTCGCTAAATATGCTCATATGCTTCGAAAACATAAATGCCATCTCCTCACTTGCAATATTTAAGAGATGAAATCCCTCTGTAAAAGAGTTAATGATGAGAAAGGATTGCCTATAGCATTATGCAAGCAGAAACAGAGCAATACAGTACCTATGGCTAGTGTCGTTTGGTACAATCAGAAGCTGCTAGGTACCCTGGGGAGGAATTGCATCAGCAAGATGGAATAATGGATTTCTTTATTACAAAAGATCAATAAGTACTGCACAGATTCTCCTTCCCTTCCCTTTTGA